>OX031006.1:276539878-279364878 GCA_943735925.1 Pollenia amentaria | reverse complement strand
TAAAGTTGTGTTAATTATTGAAAACTTGTCATAGCCAAGTTATTTAAAATTTAACAACAGTAATACAATTGTCAAAAAAAAAAAAAAAAAAAAAAAAAAAAAAATTAAGAAAAGCAGTCAAAACACAAATAGTAAACACAAGAATTAGAACAAGAAAAATAAATATTTTATATAAAAAGTAGAATTGTTATTTCTTAAAAAAATGTTTTTATCGATTAATTGACATAAATTTGTTTCGAAATTGCCTATTTCAATTATTTGACTAAATAATGTCAAAAAATTTCTTGATTTATCGAACAATGATGAATCGACTACAGTCCCGGTGTGTTCATATAAAATCGAACACGCTGTTTGTTCTGTTTGGGTTCTAGTTTCATTTATATATAAATAAGTCCGTGTATAAAAAACTGGTTGAAAACTTATTGCAGGCTGTTTTGAATGAATACATAATAATATTATATAGTTATTATTAAAAGTTCGATATCGTGTCATAAGCTCGTAAAATTAAAAAAATGCGGAAAAAACCAATTGTCAAACATTTTTATAAGATTCATAAATTACGTTCATAAAAATTGTTAAATAATTCATTAAACTTCAAAGCCTTGATTTAATTAAAGGGTAAATTTTAATAAATTCTGAATGAAAGAAAGAAAAAAACTATAAAAAAAACTCAGCAGCAAAGTTAAAAACATCTATAAAAACCTAAATAAATAGAATTTCGTACATGCACAGTAGAAGGAAAAGTGGCGTTTTTAGCATTTCACAACTGAAATCGAAATACACAACTTTGATTTATGCTGAGGATTAATTCTACAAGGTGGCGCAAAAGTTGTCACCCGATATTCTTTGACTGCAATTTTTTTAATAAATAATTTTAAATTTGCTTCTTGATTGTATTTACTTACACCCATATGCAAAAAAAAGTTAAAGTTCACATTAGTTAACCAATTCAGCCCAGCATAAGTGAATGGGTTTTTATGTGTGATAATAAACTAATGTGAACTTTAACTTGTTTTGCACAAGCGTGTTAATGTCTAAGTTTTGTTTCATTAAAAAGATGAAGAAATGATGACGACCAAGTAGCCGCAGCCAGAATTAATGACCAAGCGGTCCCGATTTTCCATCACTCTTGCCAGCACTTCAGGCAATACGTTTCTGCATAGCTGACAGATATTTTCTTGAAGGACTTCAAGGGTCTGAGGGAAGCTTTGAATGGTTAAATTTGGTTAAATCAGGCGATTTTGCGGCCAGTGCAAATTACTTAAACGAGAGACTAGGCAACCAGGAAATACAGCTTTCAGAATTTTGAAGGAATTATTCCCTGCTCTGGAGGAGGATATCGGCTGAATTTCTTATTGACTTTTTAGTTTGTATCGCTTCACTTTACAACTGTCAAAGCAGAACTGACCTTAATGCCATTTGGAGTAAACAAAGTTCTGGCTCAAAACATTAGCTGGTATATATCCGACACTATATGAAAAGATCTAACCCTGAACAAATTGGTTCCGGCCCCAAAGAACTAGTGTAGACCATATTAATAGTGTACGAATAATCATAGAACAATCCGCCGAACTTTGTTCTCCGATTTAGCTGTTATTTATAGACTATGCAGTGTTGCCAATCCATGTGTAATTACATATGTTGTGTGTCATTTCTTCTTGCACGTGTAGCCCATGTGTAATCTGTGTGTAATTCTACTTTGATTTTTATTTTTTACTTAATTGTTTTAAAATAAATTTCAAACGTACTTAAAATATTGATTATGAATCTCGCCCTCACCCTGGAGATGTACTGCACTGCAGTCGACATAGTGTTACAGTATTTAACTCAGCTATCGAGATCGATGAGGGACTACAATTTGCAGTGTGTTAATGTCGTCACAACTTAATTCACATTTAAAATTGAATTGCTGTCAAAAACCCGAGATGAATGAATCTAAAAAAACTAAGAGATACGCATATTTTTTTTAAGTTTTTTTCAGAATCTGATCAGGTTGATCATGGGTGAGGCCAGTGTTATAAACATATGTATAAAATAAATTGTTTTGTTGTTTTCTTTTTTTAAATGTATGTTATGTATATAAAATCTTTTGAATATTCAAAAAGTGTTGTTTATATAAAAAAAAGTCGTATCTTAAAGAAACACTTTGATCCCGAATCCCCAAAATACCGGGATTTCTGGTTTGGGATTTCAAAAATCCCGCATCCCGGGATTTTCAAAAATCAGTTCCGATTGGCATCCCTAATACAAGCAAATCAATGACCAATTCCCATCGAAATATTAAACCGCAAATGGCTTTGGATTGGTTACATCTTTCGAAGGCCTTCAGATGATATAACCACAACCTCCATTGACTCGATTCCACAAGGTAGAACACGAAGAGCACACGCAGAGAAAAAGCATAACATGTTCGGATGCAACTAAATTTTAGTTGTGGCTACTTGATAGCGGACTCATTTAACCATAATATGTTTTCCGGTGACATTAATATCGTTAAATTAACCATAATGTGCTTAAAAAGAGTTTTGTTGGAGGTGACCATATGGAAAATTGTTTTTTCTCTTGGTGTAGGCTGGCCGTCGCATACCTGACATCGTCATCTAAATATCAAAATTGACCGTACTGATAACAGCTGCGGACAAGTCAAACGAATAGCATCAATCCGGACCGAATAGAACCGATTCGTTGTAGCCCTTTGTTCCCCATAGAAACCACAGGAGATTATATATGAAAATTATAGCATCTCTCGCTAAAGTGATGACTTTTGAGCCACCTGTTATATTAAAATTATTTAGTTGAAAAGAAAATCGCCGATATGACGAGTCTTAAAGTGGTAGAAGAAGTATCAAAACGTAAACGAATTCCTTAAGACTAATTAAGTCATCAACACAAAACCAGTTGTACACACTGCTGGGTAAACAACCAATTTAACTTATCGCTACCTTCATCGATGTATATAAACTTACGAATAATTACCTTTACATATTTTCTTATAACTTTTACTCACGTACTGTATATACAACACAAGAGAGTTTGAATTCATCAAAAGCAATTATTGTATTTTACTTTCATCTATGGCCTCAAGGTTATACAATACAAAATTCTAATACAAATAAAACGTATCCCATTTGACCTTCTGCTCTTTCATTCTCCTTTTTTTCCCAAATTATTTTATTTGCTATACAAAATGTATATATTTAACTTAGTATGTGCTTGAGCGTGTATGTTAAAATATGTTTTCTATTTAACTTGATTTTTCTTTCAGGTTAAAACTTAAAGTTTACTCAACTAACCAGCCAACCAACACTGGGTTGCAAAGTAAGTTGCTATTGATGAGCCTAATTAAATTAATTACTAAATCGTGGCTGGTTCTTCTATATATAAAATCGTATGTCTGTGTTTTTAGCGTTTATTTTATTTAGGAAGTACAAGTTAAATAGAAATATTTTACCAAACACAATCAAAAACCAAATCGTTTCAATGAAAAGGAGAAGAAAGCAGATAAATAAATTAGGGTAAGAATTCAGAAAAAATATTCAATTGGATTGTTCTAGTTCACTGTTTTTAGTAGTGGTAATTAGAAACTGATTTGCTGAAGTCTCAATTACAAAAAAAAAAAAAAAAAAAAAAAAAAAAAAAGTTAAGGTTTTAATTTTCGTCGAAAATTAAATTTTAAATAAAATTAACTTTTAACCAAGGACCGGAAAACGTTTTTTTTTTTATGTTTTTTAAAAAATATTTATCATTGGTGTTCGAAAAATATTTTAAATTGTACAATAACCTTAAATAGATAAAAATATTTTGTTTGATATTGTTTCTTTAAGTTCAAAATAATAATGTTCTCAAAAAAAAAGGTTTTAAGAAAAATATTTTTTTTTTGTACTTTTGCACATAAAATTACGAACCGAAAATTTTATTTTTTCTTTATAAAAATTTAAAATTCATGCGTTCAAAATAATTTTTTTTTCATCAGTTTAAAAAAATAAAAGCAAACACAAAAAAAAAATATTAATTTTTTCAATACAATATTATTTTGTACATGAAAAGAAAAATTAACCGAAAACTTAAAATTTAATATTTTTAATTGACAAAATTTAAACTCAAACGTAAAAAATTATAGTAAAAAATATTAAGCTAATTAATAATAAGTAGTTATAACTTGATAAAGATTATCCTAGAACTAAATAGTAATCTTATCAATTAGCTTGATGTTGAGTTTGAGCAACAATAAATTTTCTACAAGCTCAGAGCTTAAATTCCTTCTATTTTTGGTCATAATAATTGGCAAAGCACTGAAGGCTGTCTCCACAGATACCTGTGTTGCGGGTACAGCTAATGCAACAGCAGCTAGTTTTGATAATTAAGAATCTCTAAAGATTTTTTGCAATTGCAATTTTAAACACAATTTTATATTATAATTTTAATTAAAATTCACAATTTTAACTTCAAATTGAGTTTTTATTGTTAGTTTCTAAAAACAAAAAAAAAAAATATTTTTCTCAAAAACTTTGAAGAACAAAAAAAACAAAAAAAAATTTTATTTTTTTTTTTTTGTACAGTTGCAAACATGTTTTGAACACCAATGATAAATATTTTTCAAAAAAAAAAAAAAAAAAAAAAAATAAAAAAACCTTTTTGTGTATTTTTCAAATTTTTGTTTCTTTTCATGTACAAAACACATATTTTACTTTAAAAATAAATATCTTTTTTTGTGTTTCCTATTTTTTTTTTAATTAAAAAAAATTTATTATGTCATATTACGCATGAGTTTTGAATTTTTCAAATAAAAAACTTAAATTTTAAGTTTTCGGTTCTTAATTTCTGAAGCCTGCTTTTAACCTTTCTATACTCACGGTACGTGAGACCGACTTATTGAAATTTTAATAATGAACCGGCTTGCCATATTTGTCGATTTTTTGCCTCTAAATTATCAAAGAGCCGATTTTTCGATAAACACCTAAACCACTGTAACTTATTGCTTGTTTACTATAACTTATTACTTTTATGCAACACTAGAATTCTTATTAAATTAAAAAGAGACATCTGTTATTTTGTTATTATAAAATTTTTATTAAAAAAGTATTCACTATTACAGAATGAAAAAAACTTAAAGAAATAGAAGACGGTTTTTACTTAACCAAAGTAAAACGCTTGAAACAATTCAACTAGAATCTGGGATTTATTTTTTTTTCATTAGTTACTTTATTATATTCAACATATTTTATTTTTCGAACTTATTCTATGAGCTTAATTTAATTTATGTATTCTATAAAGCTTTTTTTAATAGTTCTATTACTTCAATTGTTAGGAATGACTTTATACACTACTTTATACAATATAATAGTCTGGTAGTGTATAAAGCCATTCCTAAAAATTTAAGGAATAGCACTTATACAAAAAAGCTTTATAAAATACATAACTGAAATTTAGCTCATAGAATAAATTCGAATAATAAAAAATACTAAAACAGTTCAATTAGAGTTTATTTTTTTATAACGAACATATATTTTGTATTTGAGTTTAATAAAAATGAAAACACAAAATAGTTAAGCTAAGCTAAATTTATATTCATTATTAATAAAACAAATTTAAAACAAAAAATTATTCTCATAAGATTGTAAGCAATTGAGGATAATGCAGGTACACCCGATTGTCATGGGAAAAAATTGAACTAAATTTGCAAAATTTGTTGGCAAAACATTTAAGCAGTAGTAAAGCCACCGCCGCCTGTATTTAACACCTACAGTAGAGCCACCAGCTCCCGAGCACATACCAGTACCACCTAAACCTATTCTCACACACCAACACTGTGCCTGTCGGTCATACCTCATCACGGCTGCTGCCAGACGACCGTTTCACCACACGAAGATCGTTACGCTAAATCATCCGTATACCGTCATAGATCTAAGTAGTTTTAAATAGATTAAGGTTTCGTAAATAAAGCTTTGTTATGTTGTTGAAGAAAACATACTAAAACATCTTAGTTTTAAAGGAAGCAGACCTTCGAATTGACCTCGGACAGACTGAGTCCCAGCTGGGAAATTAAACTGCGTGAAATAGTTCAGTGCATGCAGGAAGTTCTTCAGGCAGAAGCTTCACCAAAAGTAACTAATTGTTCAACAAATAAACGCAAAAGATGATATATGTGTGATCCTAAAAAAAGTCGTATAGTTGCAACAATGCTTTCAAATATGTTATAATAATATAATATAATGTATATGGTATAAAAACTTTTGCATATTGACATTGTGTATAGTAACAAATGTTCCATAAATTGACTTGTTTTTAATTAAATAAAGTTTTTTTTCTTCAAATTTTCACCTATGTGTCTAAGATATACATGTTGGTAAGATGAGTAATGTTTTATTACGGTATGATTAGGGTTCAAAGTGGATCTAGAACCAAAACTTTAAAGTTTTAAAAACACGAGCACAAACGCATAATATACTCTCCACTATTGTGGTATGGGTATACAAATAAAACACAAATAACATACGAGTAGCTCATTACAACTTTAAAAATAAGGTTTTATAAGGTCGCCACTCCTTACCAAAGTAATTTTGAAACTACTTTTGAGACTGCCTTTGTACGTGCAAAATATCTGCAGTTGTTTCAAACTTCAACTTCATAACTTTTTCTTAAACTGTTTAATTAAGAGTTTTGTCCTTGTAAAAAAAACTTTATTTTATTCTGCGCTCTAAATGCATACAAGTATAAGTCGTTGTAAATAGTAGTATTTAATAGAACTATTTAATTTTGCAATTCTTCTTATAAACTTCACACATCTAAATACACATTTAAAAACACAAGGAGCAGAATTAAAAATTTGAGCGAAAGAGGGCAAACTCTTAAAAAAAAACTTTGTTAACCAAAACGTTGACAATACTTATGTAAATGTTGGCTTGCCAAATAAACACAAGCACACAAAAATTACTATTTATAACAAGTAGATCGGTCTGTCTCTAAAGTCTCATAATTTTAAATCATCATAAAATGTAGTTGCCAAGTCCGGTTTTAGTTTTAGTTTAAAGTAACTTTTATAGAGTGTTACAAACAGATACATTTACACAAAATAATTGTTCATGCTTTTTAGTTGGTATGTTAAAGCCAAAATATTATAAGACTATAAATGAAACTTTCCCTAGAGTCGTTTTTGATTTTCTAGTTGGTGTTGGATGGTTCGTTGGTTGGTGGCTGTTGCTGGAGCATATCTACTAGTACCACATACAGCATGTTATACATACTGCGACTCTTACGTTGAAAAATGGTTATAATGATCATGGTCATGGCACCAGTATTCCTGTTATGTTTTTATTGCTGTATAACACAAAATATATTTACACAGCTACACTTATCTACATACATAATTATATTTGAAGTTATAAAACTACTGCCGTGTAATTATTGCTTTGTCAAACAAGGCTCGTTTGCTTGAGTAGATTTGCACATATGTATGTAAAGGTGTTTTATTTTTGACGCATTGAAATTCTGAAAGGGATAGCTGTTAAATTAGCTGTCATACTTTTCTTAGCATACTTAGGCAAATCCATATGCAAAGACTTATAGCAAAACAACGTTTAGAAGTCGTAAAAATGTATGTGAGAAATTCGCGCTCTGTTCTCCAAACGCAGGGAGCAAATAAAAACACTATGAATTTATTCATGCCCACATTTGCTCTTTTAAATAGTTTTAATCCAAATCGAGACCGGACCGTGCATACAGCAAAAGCCAGCTCTGTAGACGTGAGAGTGACAGAGAACTCGAATTTATAGGACAGACGCCGTTCTTAGCAACTTAGTATCTGCTACTTGGAAAAGTTTGAGGAAAGATTTACGTAAGATCCAACTGAAACAATAGCTAAAGCCAGCGGACCATCAATTAAGTCGTGTATTCGTTGAATGGGCTGAGAATCCATTAATTGAATCCATTGAATCAGATATTTATCGTAAAATCTTCTTCAGAGATGAGATAAATTTCTGGCTTAAAGGGTTTGTAAACAAGGAAAATTTTGGTTATTGGAGAGAGCATAATCTTCATGAGACTAAAGAGACTCCAATTCATACCGAAAAAAATTACAGCTTGGTGCGGTTTACAATCCAAAGGCTTTATCAGCCAATCTATCGTTAAATTCCAAACTGTTGCCAACATTAACGTTAGTGGCGAGCGCTACGGGCAAATAATTCGTGATTTTTTATTTTTCATGGCATTGCAAATCATTTTCTGGAGGAGTGGAGGAATGATTCCAACAACACGGCGAAATATGCCATACAGCGCGTGAAAACCAAACTTTGTTGAACAAAACGTTTGGCGTCCGAATTGTTCACCTCGTTCGAGTGCTCTGAAGCCTCTGAACGACTTTTTGTGGGGGTACGTCCAAGCTCAGGTCTATGCTTTTAAACCAGCAATGATTGATCATTAAGACCCAATATTCGATGCACTTTTGATGATATAAAACCAGGTTTGGTTGATACAGTGGTGCAAAATTGGATGGACTAGATGGCCTTTAAAAGGCGCAGTCGCGGAGGCCGTATGCCACAAAGTTATTTTTAAAAATTAAATGAAACTTGTGATAAAATGAAAAGAAAAATTTAAGTATTCCATCCCTACAAAAAACGAGACTACTCTATACATGCGTGTATAGACTACTCCATAAGGGAGTAGGACTACTCCAATACCTAACCTAAATGTATGTAAAAACATACTCCAATTTACATTGCGATGTCCTAGGGCTGGACCACGTAATCCAGCTATGCATTACATTGGGGTACCCCCAA
This sequence comes from Pollenia amentaria, assembly GCA_943735925.1. Taxonomy (NCBI): domain Eukaryota; kingdom Metazoa; phylum Arthropoda; class Insecta; order Diptera; family Polleniidae; genus Pollenia; species Pollenia amentaria. Next base: position 279,356,104 of record OX031006.1, on the reverse strand, counting down.
AACTACTCTATGTCGCTACAGAATAGAGCACCCACAATTACTAGTTTTGAAAATACTCTATTTTACTACCCTATGGAGTACTCTTAGGAGTTAGTTTCGCAGCTACTCTATTCTACTATAATTATTCCACGGTAATTAAATAATATAAATTATCTTACCAATTATGTCAGTTTTTTTTAACTTTTTATATTGTAATTAACTTTTATTTTGTGCTTTAATTTAAATAATTTTTTTTACCCGCATATTTATTTCTAACCTAAACAAATGACATACGTGCTACCAGAGCTGTAATTTAACACCAAGCATTTTAAATGTTGCCAAACGTCGTTAAAAAATTCTTGTTAAAATGAAATGGTCCATGGCTGCATTACATAAGAGTTGTCCAAAAAGTACTCCTTTGGACCATGTACTCCATTCATTTTTTGTAGGGATTGCATATGCCTCTAAAAAAAAACACCCTTTACTTATACATACATAGTGACTTTTGCAACTATTTTTATATTTAACTTAGCAAACAAATTGGTCTTGTTTTCAAATCGAGAAAGAGAAAACAATTTTCTAAAATTAAGAACATATTTATTTAAAATTAATCGTAAAAAAATATCCCCGAATCTATTTCACAAGGCGAATTCATACAAGGTGGTCTTATTTTGAAAACGGATACAACACTGTAAATTCTTTTAACGTTGTGTCAAAATAGTACAACACTGTAGTAAACAATTCAAACAAACATTTTATCTTGTTTCTAATTTTAAATTGTGTATTTTGAAATGTCGTCATTTAGAAACGTTTAAAATTTCATAATTCTAAGTGAAAATTATAGAATTTATGAAAGATTCCCCAGAACCACCAGAACGGTATACCATTTTGACACACAGTTAGTTATCAGCTGCTACTTACGTTGCAAGCCAAGGTTACCTTGTATGAATTCCCCTTGGTATTGCATATGTAAAATTTGTATTTTACTTTGCTGCCGATAATATATTTAGAATACATGAATATTTTTCTTACGCGGCAACTTCTCTTATGTTCACACATTAGTTCAGTGCTCAAGTGTAGCACTGCGTAAGCATGCATACATAGCTTATGACCACAGTATACAAGTAAACTGTTCAATATTTTACTTTTAATTTATAAGCGAAGAAGGCAACATGTGCATTAACAAAAAAATGTTTCCTTTTTTTATTAACTTTCTCAAAATTTTTTGTTAGATTCGAATTTCTTTAGTCTTTTGCTGTTTTTAATGCGCCATAATTTAAGCGATTCTTTGCATAATTCTAGGAACCTTCTTCCTTTTTTATTAACTTTCTCAAAATTGTTTGTTGGATTCGAATTTCATTAGTCTTTTGCTGTTTAAAATGCGCCATAATTTAAGCGATTCTTTCCATAATTCTAGGAACCTTCTTCGGAATTTTTTATCCATTCTCATTTTTTATTTCATCTCTTAAGAAAACCGCGATTAATTTTAGCATTTTGAACATAAATACAAATTCACCGTAAAATTTTACAAACTTGAGCAAATATCAAAATCGTGTTGGTTTTAACTCAGTTCACTGCGTAAATAGCAAAAACACCCTCATACACTACACAAATGCACGTACAGTGCCAGATTTGAGCACTGAACTTGTGTAGTATATGGCCGGCACTAGGCATGAGAAAGCCAAGAAGATAACATTTTATAAAGAATTTAAAAAACAAAATAATAATCGAATATATTTGGTTTTTTCATTTTACATTTGAGAGAATAAGAATTCGAAGTTGTCTTTTGGACGGCCACTTATTTCTTAATCAATATCAAACGAAAATCTAGAGTTCACTTTAACAATTTTTTGAGATTATAAGAGATTTAAAAATTAATATTTTAAATTCCAGTATTTTAAAACCAAATTGCCACACCATGCTGCATTAAAAAAGATTGATGGTGTTTTCTTTTCTTCACAAAAATACCACCTTGTTTTGGAGCGCCCTGTTTTTAACAGCTGACAAAAAGTTTGTTCTTCAAAATATAAAAAATATACAAAAACCAAAATTTGTTAATAGACTGATATTAAATAAATAAATAAATGAACAAAATGAATGACGAAATTTCAATTTCTTTAGTTGGTTTTTTATAAAATATGTTAACAAGAAAATACCTTTGCCAGATTGCTGATTTATTAACACCAAGTTTTTTAGATTTCTTGATTTGACGTTTTTTTCAAAAACAATTTCATAACACCGAATCCACTTTAATTTTATATCACTGACAACCTATCATTAACAATGCAACGATTTCTTATGTTTTTACTATTAAATAATAGAAAAAATAACTATTAAAATTTTAAGTTTTTACTGTCCTGATTAAAGGCGGCATTATGACAGGGCATTATCAATACTTAGTTATAAGGGGCGTAAAGTGCAATGCCTTATGCCATTAGTAAAAATGCGATTTTTTAGAATAAACAAGCCACCCTTTTAGAGAGCGAAGCATTTTTAAGAAATGAACACCAAATTGCATTTTTTTTTAAATAAAATGTCACATTTTTTGTAGAAAAAAAAAACACAATTAAACTCCAATTTAGCTGCGTATAAATATGGCAGTGTTTCATTAACTACCTTTTAGGTTTTAAGAAAAACATAAATAATTTCATTATTATTTTAAGCAATATTTTTAATTTACTTTGCAATTATATCCAATAACGATGTTTAAAGTTTGAGGAATAATTTCAGAATAATTGAAATATACGAAAGTTCCATTTTAATTAGACAAAAATTTTACGTTCAAAAATATTCAATAAAGACGTTGGGTAAATTGATCTTCTATTCCGACTTAATATAGACTTAAGAATTCTTTTTGATGTCAAATTCAAATAAGAAACATCTTAAAATCTTTTTTGTTGAATCTATATTTTAGGTTTGCTAACTGTTTAAAGAATTACGTTTGCTGTATTACCCTTGGCAGGAAAGCGCCCTTGTGCACCTTCGAAATCTTGTAAATTTATAACACCACAACATAAATTTGATTAATTTACAAGAATTTTTTTGCATTCAAACTGACGAAAACCAAAACAAAAATCAGCTGATACATTAGTTTACAACACATACGAAAAATACACTCACGCCTTGTAGTATAAAATCGAAGTTATATTTTGTACGATTAAATAAACACAAAGAGTGAAAACCGCTATTATAATTTCAACCACAGGAAAATGACTAGAAACTCTCTACGAACAAATAAAAATCCGTACATGTTAAGTTACGCCAACAAAGTAGTTACAGTTCTTAATAACACCATTATCAGCTTAGGGTTTTCACAGTCGAGTTAGGCTTTATTTCACTCCTTCTGTTCTAGTCATTTTCTATGTTTCAAAACCTTTTTCCTTTTGTTTATTGGGTCATTTCATTTGCAAGTTGTCATTTTAAGTGTTTTATTTTCTAGTTGCTGGAGCTGCTGCCTCTAGTTTTTGGCACCATCACGGCTGCCATCATCATCATTATCATCAGCCATGCACAAATTAAAAAGGAAGTTTAGTAAAGTTGGTGTTTAAATTTCCATGGTTGAAAAAGGAAGTGAATTAAATTAAAGGAAATTATGTCACAAATTTCTTCTCTTTTTTTTCTAAATAACAGAAATGATAAATATTCAGTTTAAATTATTCCTGTGTTCTTGGTTATTTGGTACAATACTTGCATATTATATCCTCCTTTAAAAAAGGATTGTAATGTTGTAATTAAGGTAAAAGGCATTTGTTTCGAAAAAACAACCGTTTATATGCTTGGAACTATTTCAACATTTCTAAGAACAAATAGTCATAATTTGTCATTTTTTTAAGCCATTTATTCAAATTTAAGTCAAATTAATTAAATCAAATTAAATGAAGATTTAAAGCCGCATTTTTGTTAATATACAATTTTAGTTATGAGAAATATTTTTTAAACTGCCATTAATTAAGGTCAGCTTTTGGGATTGCTTTATTAGGGAAAAAACATGATTAGAACCTTATCCTAGTAACAGAGAAGAAGCAGAGGTAAAAAAGGTTCGTAAGCTTTCGAAGAAAGTTACCGATTTCTACAATATTGATCCTAGAACCTATAAAGTATTAAATATATATATATTGTATTGTATTGTATTGTAAGTAACCTCCGGTTACTCCGGGTTTAAAGCTGGGGTGCTACTCAGTCGCATCCAGGGTCCTTTACATAAATTTACTTGCAAATAAAATACGCTGCTTTACTTCGGATTTTATTTTATTTGTTCTTAAACACACTTCGCACAATTTTGATTCCACAAAACTTAGCTTTTGCTGCCACGTAAGGCCTTAGTTATAACTATAGCCAGTGCCCTACCACTACTGTCCTCTAACTTTTGCTTTGAAGCTGCAACATTTCTGCTTTGGTTTGAACCGTTAGCGGTAAACTCTCAATATACTTAATATCTCTGCCGGCTGTACTTCCTCGGTAGTTTGCTTCTGTTTTAACTATATCTTGCTCTTTAAGTTCTCTTCTCTGCTGACTCCACTCTGTCGATACTTCTCTGCTAACGCCTCTCTGTCGATAATACTCTGTCACTTCTCCTCTGCGGACGCCTCTCTGCTGTTTACTCTGTTAACCCTGGTAGTCTGTATTACCCGCACCAACCCCTGACTTGCTTCAACCTCCTGTACCCTATCGACCTCCGGATTATCTGAAAGGAAAACAAACAAAGTAGGCGGATGTAAATTCGCCCCCAGTGAATCGATGAAAATCCATTTTAACTCCAGTAAAATATGGAGCAGTAAAGTATTATTTGTGTGACAAAAATTGCCCACAATTTAAGTTTTCACAATATGTCGCTCTAATATATGCGACTCACCAAAAAAAGTGCTCGATGTACCCTCCTAAAAATGAACCTTAGACTTTTCTAAGATGACATTTAAAATATTTCGGCTCCAGCTTTGACCTCTCGTGAGCTGGCCCATTTTGAAAAAGGGTCTATTTTTGCATGTTTTGTTAATCTGTTTCCTTACAAACATAATATTTCCTAAAAATTTACCTCCATATTCATAAAAAATATTTTTGACTAATTTGACATAGAAAATTGGTTTCATAAACCTTCTAAGCTTTAGCAGAACATATTTCCCGAAATCGTCGAAAAAACTGCTCCAGATATAGACAAGTTATGACCAAAATATTATATTTTTTTTGAAAAATATCCATTTCCGGGAACCATAGATCCTACCAAGTACTAGTGTTATAATGCGGGTTAATAGCAAATTTCTTCCAAAACACAACGGTATATCGTTACCTCATTATTGGCTTGCCGCAAATGAAAAAAAGTCGAAGTGGCGAAAAAACGACCACGACAGAATTTTTTTGTATTTTCATTACTGTTTCTGGCATATGTTTTGAAGAAAAATGTAAATTTTTGTAAACGTTCATTAAATAACTTAGATATCAATAGTATTTTATTGTAAGTGAATATTTATTGTTCTGTGCCGCACACGCCACTTTTCTAAATTTATTTTTAAAAAGTAGCTTTTTGTGCTACATACTTATACTTACAGCTGTGTATTCAGTAGTTGAAATAAGCTTTTGCTTTAAATAGTTTTTTTATTTTCTTACGGCAGTAAAGCGAAGAAAGTTCGAATTTAATTTTCTTCTTGTCGTTTTGTTTTGCTTTCGTTGTATCTTCTTTTTCATTACGCAATGAAGTAAAACATGAGTGAAGTTTTTTTTACGTTTTTGTATGAGGAATTTACAGCGTACACCAAACAGTGGCTTGTAGAGCAAAACAATACTTATTAAACTTTAACAAAGTTGATAAATTAAAAACTTTTAACTCAGAAGCCATTAAAAATTTCGTGAAACAAGGTTTGGATTCAGAAAGAGGATATTGAATATATATCTATACCCATACCTTACTTAATTTTTTTAGAAATGGTCGGTAGGTGAAAGCAATAATAAACTGACAATATAACAAAATTAAATTTTTCGCATTGGTGAAAAAATTGCCTTTTCATGACAAAAAAATTCAATTCTAAAAACAATCCAAACTTAATTATCTAAATATTAATAAGACTCTAAATATATATCGTTACCTAAAATACAAATGGCCCTATCTAACATTTTGAAAATTTTACAGGAAAGAAAAAAAAGGATATAAAATAAAAGGTATAGTTTTAATGATAATTGCCTTAAACTTTTTCTTCCATCAATAAATTGTTTTAGAGTAAAACCTAAAAGTTGTTTTGACAATTGTCAATGTTGCTTGTTATGCAATTGGTTACTTAGGCCTTAAAGTGCCTTTAGAGTCATCTGTTTTTTCTTAAAACAATCGCTGATTTTCGTCGGAAAATTCCCATTTTTTTTACATTCGTGTTTGTGCAATACATCAGAATCAATGAAAAATCGATTTTGAATTTTTGGTTAGTAGGGCCCGTTTGAATTTTAGGTAGCGATAGTTCCATGCATTGTTGAAGCGGGGCAAATAGTTTTTATTAACGACTTAGGAAAAAATCAGAGGGGTTTTCAAAAACTGTCTATGGATATAAGGATACAAGAGAGTTTTATAGATGCATTTCTCGTTTAATGACATAAAAATGCAAGTAAGCGATAACTACCCCAACCATGGTAAAAGTTTAACCGAATATGGCACTTTTGCTTGTTTCTTACAATATTTTTATTTGTGAAGTTAAATTGTGGCTGATCATCTCTTTTTATCCACTATTAACGCACAATCCTTATAAATGATTTAAAATAAGAAGTTTGGCAACACAAATATAATCCGTCGTTGAAGCGCTACCGCCTTGCAAAACTATTTGATTTTATGTGTACATATGGCAGCTTTGATTTTCAGAGCTGCAGAAAACTCTTATTAAAAAATGTTTGCCCAGACAAAATGATTGAATCCACCTTAAGGCGAATGAAAATCACAAATATCCCCTTATTCTTATTATATAAATATTCTTTTACATGCATGTTCATGCACAAATCTGATAAGATACAATAAAAACATTAAAATGTTTACAGATTTCCATATAATTTAAAAATGCAAAACTTTTTATTTAATATAGCAAAATTTACATACATTTAAACCGATTTGCATATTCTCATTTTAAATACTTTTTTTATCTTTACAAACAAGGTTGACAACTTGAAGGATTTGAGTAGGTAATTTCAAAAATTATTTGAAAACATGATTTGAAAAACTCTACTAGAGTTTCTTTTCCCAGATTTTTCCAGAAAATTCAATTGCTTTTAAATTCTGCGAGATTGCCGGAAACATTTTTTTTAATAAAGAAGAAAAAATATAATGAAATTTGATATTAATTTCAGAGAAAAAATTCTGCAAAATTTTTCATCAATTAAAACATTAATGACAAATAAAATCGGCTTTAAGTAAAAATTTAATTAAGTGAATTAAAAGTTTAATCAAGTGAATTAAACGTTAAGTGAAAACATTTAATTGATACTTACTATTTGTTTACTGGTGCAAATTTAATTAATTTTTTAATTGATATCACAAGTTTTTTAATTGGAATCAATTTTTATATTTTCCTGTGTACAGAAGCTTAACTCAAGTACGGATAATTCTAGTACCAAATACTTTAAACAATCCGAAAACAAGATTGACATAAGTAAATGTAAAATAAAATTTAAGCCCAAACTGTGTTTGATTCGGATATTTCTATAATAGTTTAATCCCGAATTCGTTCTTGCAATAATACAAAAGTTAGATTAGGTTGAGTCTAATCTAGACACTTACCCCACAGGACCAGGGATAGAGAAAATATTATTATTTATATACACATGTATGTATTTTTCACTTTTGTTGTATTCCGGCCTTTGTTTACAGAAGAACTGTTAATCAAAAGACACCAGAAGCATGCCCAATATGATTTTTCGTAAATTTGATGTATTTAACTAAATAACTTTAACAAATGGAATTTGGATATTTGTGATTCTTATTTTACTTTCTAAACAAAAAAAAAAATAATGTATGATTTTCTTCTTGTAGTGTTGTAGTTTCTATACCAAACAACCAAACCGTTGTGTACCTTTTTTTGAAGAATTGTTGTTATTTCTACAACAAACTTTTGCAAACACACGCGTAGTTATGCATATTGGATTTCAAGTTATCCCATTTTGGATGGTGTTAAGTACTTTTTGTGTTTTTTAAGTATATTTTTAATTACGACTCGTCCCAGAAGTAAGTAGAAAAAATATAAATTTAGTATGAGTTTGTCTTGCTGTGTATTACGCGATATCGCTAGATTTTTTTTAAAATATGATGCTGTTTTGATACTACAACTAATTATTGTCTGCTAATTTGTTTTTAGAGGAAGATTAAAAATAACTATTGATTTAAATTATACTTATTTTGTATACTGGGTAGCAGAGCTGTAAATGATTATAATCACATAATTTCTCGTTGATGATTGCTAATTTTTTGCTTGCACTCAAAATCATAAAATTTTGTATCACAGAAAAAAGTTTTTTATCAATTAAAAAAATGTTTTAAAAAGTATTTAAATTTAATTAATGTGATAATTAAATCAATTATTTTTTTTTAAATGTAATTTTGACTTAATTAAACTTTAGTTGTTTTGAAATTAATTTTTAAATAAAATATTAATTGAATAACAAAAAACCTTAATTGACTTCTTTCGTTTAAAATAAAATAATTTAGACTTGTAAAATTTTTGCTGGGAATTGTCAATATTTAATTAAAATAACACATTGTTTTAAATGGCATTTTTTTTTATTAAATTTAAAAATATCATTTATTGAAAAAAAAAATATTCAAAATTTTACAATTTTTAGTAATCAATATAATCATTCTGTTAATAGGTGCAAAATCAACAACTTGTTTGCTTGATATTTTGAATTTGGTATATTTCTGTGTATGATTTTAATTTCAATATTTTTTTTTTTTTTTTTTTTTAATAAACAATGTTTTGTTTGTTTCACAGAGAAATTCCGGGAATTTCAAAAGTTTTTCCCGCTCCCGGGAAATTGATAAGACCGGAAAAACCCCTGTTCTAAGCACATGCTCACATAAATTAAAATTAATAGAAAAAAAATTCATAATATTATTATTGTCTTATTAAAGGCCTTAATATGGCAATTTAGAAACATCAACATACAAACAGATGTATACACATAACATTACTACACTTAATGTTCAAAATTTCGTCTTATCTAAAAAAACAACCAGGGATTGATTCAACTTTAACCACAAGACTTATTGACAGACATGTGGAGATATTAAAAAGCACAACAGCCAAGTTTATTATAGAATTTTTTGTTTATAATGATTACAAAATATTTTTGCATAAAATACATTTTTAGGTGCTGCTTATAAATTTCTTCCTTCTTTTTGTGTTTTTTAATAATTTCACAAAAAAAAGAGAGCTGAAATTTTATAACAAAATTTGAATTGCAAATTTTTGTTGGTGTGTTTGTCTTATTTTTGAATTCATTAAAGTTTTGGTATTTATCGTATAAGAGGTATTTTTTTGATGTTAAAAATAAGATATAAAGGCCATGTACATATTATTAGGATCATCCTCCTTTTTGCTACTAACAAATATTTAAAAATACTTTCTTTTTTTTTTAGTTTTGGCTTCAGAGAAAACAAACTATTAACAACAAGACGAAAATGAAAAATTTTTAAGTGAACTGAAAATTGCTACAATTTAAGTGGCAATTATAAAAAGGGTCATAAATAACTAAGTCAGTACAGGCAACACAACATTTTTGTGAAATGCTAAAACAGCAAAAGAAAGGCAAAAAAAATATGCATGAAAAAATAAAATAAGCATATAAAACAGCTCAAATCTCAATCATCAGGTTTGTTATATTAACAAGGATTTTGTTTCTGCTATTCATATATACAAACACCCACCGGAACATGAACTGCATACACATACATTTACCCAGAACAGAAGGCAAAAAGTAAGAAAACAAATTTAAGAGTTCTGTTTATAGTCTACGCAATCAGCCGAAATCAAACAAGAAAAAAAAATTATGTGTCAGAGCAGACATAATTGTTTTCCTTTTTAAGTAAAAAAAACCCAAATATATAAATTTAAACATATTTTATAAGCACCTGCTGTTCGACATAACCTGAAGGTTTTCTAAGCACCAAGCAATCAAATGAATGTATCAATTTAAGAACATGTGGGGAAAAATCAGCACTTTATTGGTATTTTCAGGATATTTCTTCCCGCGACTTTGGGTAGTAGCTCACAACAACAACACACAGAAAAAATCATGGAAAAATCTTCGAAAAGACGTTTGATTTTAAAATTTATGGTATTGATTTTGCTTCATAGTTACTTCATGTTAAATTAACAGGATTTTACTTATAACAGGATTTTACTTACAAGCAAACAACATTTTTTTGAATCACTATAATTCATGTATGTTTAACATTCCAGTTAAGTTAGAGAAAAATGCCATTGATATTGAAATAACCTACAATTCATCTAGAATGAATGATGAGTGTGAAATAACAGTGAGAAGAGCATTCAGAGACATTATGTGTACTTTTTTTAGAATAATACTTAATACTTACGCCTGAAACCAAAAAAGGAGAAAGAGAAAAAATCGTATTATTTGTTTTCCTGTCACACATGCTTAACTTTTGTTGTCAGAAGAACTCCTTTGCTCACAGAAGAACTCACAATTATGAGACACCAGCAGAATGGCCCGAAATGGATTTCGTAGTCATTCTACTTGGAAAATTTGATGGATTTAACAAAAACATTTTAACAAATATAATACGGGAGAATACGGGAATTGTTTATAAATTATTTTTAACATGAAGTTAACAAAATGTATGTTTTTTTGTTTGTACTGTTGATGATTCTACAGAAAACCAATAAAACAGTATTCAATATTGAACACTGTTATTTTAACATTTTTCTTTTAAAATTAATGAGAAATCATAGTAAATTTTTAACAGCAACTTGCTATGATTTTCAACCAACTTTGCGCCCTGCTAATCTTACATTGGTATTTTTTTTCCTATGTGCACGTGATCCCCTAAGGTATCTTTTCCCCGAAAAAGCGAAACTACTGCAAAAAAAAAATCTTTCTGAAAGCCAGAAGGCATTTCCCGCTAGAATTTTTAACTAACGGAGGCCTATACCAAAAGTCATTATGGTGGCGTGCCACTTGCAGGGGTCGCAAAAATTCGTGAAGATCTTCTGTGATCTATCAATTTTGGATTTTTGCCGAATCCCAGGTATTGACTGCACCAGATTTCTCCGGAGGATGTAACACCAAAAGCGGAAATATCTTTAAGACGATTCCTACAAATCCTCAGGGGAGACCTCTTCTGTAAATCAGATTCGGTTGAATAGCAATAGCGTACTAGTATATCGACTAGCAGTCCGAGTTTTACTCCGCTATATGACCATCTTAACTCAACTCTAAGGGTGGGTCTAGTGATATCACACCGGCATCACTTTCACACTTGCAGAAGTTATAAAATCAAAAAAATTTTTTGCTGATATGCCACGTAGACTTCAACACGTCGTTTACATTTTATTTGTTAAAATGCCCTTAAGGAAAATTTTCTATAAATAACTTATTTTTTTTTTAAATATTACCACTGTAAAGTTCTTTACATCAAATACCCTAGTAAAACAACAAAACGCCTAAGCCTTAACACTTAAATAGCCAAAATAACATATAAATTTTGTTTAACATAAATGTGTTTACTAATACCAAAATAAACTATAGATGAAAGTGTGAAGGTATGAGTACAATTTATAATTTGTTTCCTGTTAAAAAAATTTGCCACAAAAAAAAGTTAAAATGATTACAAGAAAAAGTTGTGTTTATACAGGCGAAATTATTTTCCACTCACAACAACAATCATAAAAAAGGGTATTACAATATATTTAACTCAAATATAATAACGAATTTTTTTAAAGGATTTTTCTAGACTGAATTAAAGAACATAAAAAATTTGTTTAGCCCGTAAGTGTTTTTTTTCTTGCAAAATACAAATAAGTGTATAACCATTTAAATTGCTTTTGCCCCTAAATTTCGTAAGCTAATAAAATAATAAATATTAAACCAACTGAAGGTTTGCTTACCTCATACTTTTTCGCACATCCTGCGGCTCAGGTGGCCGAGGCCGATGTTTGCATACAACCACTATTCCAGCCACAATAATTGATGTTATTACAACAGCCCCAATAGCCACGACAGCAGCTAAAAGTAGTAACGTTGATTGCTTTTCAGGACCACCACCAATACTAGCACCCGTGCCACTGGCTGCCACACCGACATTACTACTCACATGATGAGTTGTTTCAGCAGGCGTAGGATCTTCTGACAATATGGATTCATCTAAAATGTTTTGTAGAAATGAACAAATAAAAGTATTCTTTAATAAATTAGAATTTACGGTAGACTTATCTATGAATAGGAGAAATATAAAAGCATGTAAAAAAACCCCTTTATATTTATGTTTACTGATAAGGGGAGTTGTTAGTTTGTGTTTTTTTTTTGTCTTTTTTATATTTTCTACTTTGAAATAAGAATAAATTGCTATAAATAAATACATATTTTATATTCTATAGTTGTTATATATTTTTTTATGTATACATTTATACTATAGTATGGTTTAAACCTAATATTCCTAGAAATAACAGAAGTACTTCTTTTTGTCTTTAACAATAATTATCTAAATAAAAAAATAAAGCGATTCTTTGTTAAACGAAGTGCTTCTGAAGATGGCGATATTAGGAGTTATGTAATTGTTATACCTTTTAGAGAAAGTGTTTAATAATGTAATTTATATGGTTTCACCAATATTCTAAATCTTTTCTAAGATTTTGTTTAATATAGAAACTTTTCATCTTGTTTGTCTTTGCTTTACAGAAGCATAATTTCTTTATAAAACTTAAGAATGATATTAGACTAGACTCTCCAAGCAAAGCTGTGCAAAATATTACAATATTTGTGATTCAGCAATGCTAAAAGAAGCCAGAGCAAGAGCTACAATGTTAAAGCAATGTTTTATAAGAATTCAGACAGAAGGCGCTATAAATGTAATAGCCAGTACGCATGTTCTGTAACTTTGGTAAGAACTATTCGCATCAAAAACATGTGAAACTAATTATTCCATCGTTTCTCGAAAAGTGAGAAAAAAGTGTACAGACACCCATGTCGAAAACTATAAAAAGAGATTGCGTCGTCACGTTATATATGTCATAATATTCCACTCGAAGCCGATATGAAATTGCAGATGTTCAGAACGCCAGTCACACATATCGTTGACGGCGACAAAAATTTACTAAAATTGAAAAATTTTCTACGATGGGGGCGATACCAGCTAACGTAAAGTGCGATTTTAATGTTTGTTGTTTAAAAAATAGCTTTGAAAATTCGTATATTTTTCAAAACTGTTAAAAGCAAAATAATTAAACAATGAAAAAATCTGAAAAGAACAAAATACTTACATCTTCCGTGTTATTCTTCATTGCATTTTGCATTTCTAATATATTTTTTAGTGTTAACGTTTTTTCTCACCCCGTTTTTATGCGTGAGTTTATTTCGCAATTCAAAGCTCGAACTTTCTTACAAAAATTTTACAGACACACTTTTTCTGTAAATTGGCGAGTCATTTCCTTATTTGACAGCAATTACTCGCCAAAAATGTTACAGACGCAGTTAAGTAGGGGAAAAAGTTGATTGTTTCGATTTATGGCATTTTTGTTTCAGTTCACGAATTTTAATCTAAAAGCTTCTCAACGCGAGAGTTACAGAACATGGGCACAAAACTTGGATTTTAATGTAAATGCATATTTGCAGTCAGAAATTCAAAATCAATTTCGACCAGCTATTTTTTCATGTCAAAGTATTTGTAGCAAAATGGTATCGATTTTATTATGCATATTTTGTTCTAGATGCATAACTTTGCATATTTTTCTTTTTGGTACATATCGCGTTTGTTCAACAACTATTCTAATAACTCAAAATTTTTATTTTTTCACTTTTTGGAAAAAATCCACACATAATATTTAAATGAGGCCGCTGTAAAATTATCGTGCTGTTTTGTTCAAATAGGTTTAAACATTATTTTTCATATGCTTTTAATAATAAATTAAAAAGTGTTTTGCTTGTATTGAAAAGTTTGAAATATTGAGTTACTTCAGTATTTTTGTAAAAGTGCGATATATTTTACATTTTTTTATTTTCGTTATATTGCACTTCTTCAACAATACTGTGTTAATTCAAAATTTTAAAATTTCCATTAGAAGCAAAATTTTTAATTTTACGTTAAATCGTATGAAAAAGAATTATTAAGCCAACCGTTTCATTACCAAAAATTAGACAAAATAGAACGATGATTTTTTAAAATGTTTTTAAAGCAAATTTATTAATATTTTTGAGACAAATTTAAATCGAATCATTTATATTTGATACCTTATATCAATGTCAATCAACAAATCAATGTTAGGTAGCATCCCAATAAAAAATGGAGCTTCCAACGAAGCAGGTTTGTAAGGGAGAAACGTAAAAGTTTCGCTTACCATATCGCTTACGGAAGACATGAATTTTATATGGCGAGTTCCCACTTTGAAGCAATACATTTTTGACACAGAAAGCGCTTTCTTCAGCGCATATAAAAATTGTTGAATGTAACGATCAGCTTTGCACACTGAATTTTTTGTTACCGTTAGTATTTTATATGCTCCTTTACGAACCTGCTTCGTAGTAAGGGAATGTCGTGGCTCTTCATATATTTTTTAAGTTATTAAGAATTCGTTCGCTTACCTTACTGCATCTCTGTATGTCTTATTGCGTAGCGCTTAAATGTGAGCTTACTTTTTGAAATGTACCATTAGTGCTTCGCAAAATAGGAAAATTTTTTATTGGGATAACACTTTTTCAATAACGAAAATTTAAAATCCATGTTAATGGAAAAACATATAAAGAACAGATAGGTTTTAGATCGAGTTTAATATTTATAAAAATGTGTAACAATCTATTTTTTAAACTTTTTAGTTTTGCTACAAATAAATCAATTTACTCCAATGCTAAAACTGAGAGGACTTTCTGTGCAATGGAATTCATAACAGAAATAAGAATTAATCTGTTGCATGTGTACAGTTTAATTCGCATTACACACCGGCTCAAATGAGATAATCGTTAGTAGCAATATAACCTAGAAAGTAACTTATGGAATGAAGACAGGGATAATCAAGGCCTTTAAGATTTACTTAATAATCCCCAATTAAAAAAAGAAGGTTGACAAATGCTACCTAAACCAAAATTCTTAACTTAATTCAATTACATGTAAAATGATCTCATGCTCAATTATATTTTTAAATAAGTGTTCAAACAGAACTGCATCAAGGCTACATTTTCCATACAATTTGATATAAATATCTGCGTAGAATACCGTAATATAAAATGATGAAATAGAACTGGGACTGAACGACAATTTTGGTAGTCAACGATACATATAATTTTGCCAGATATTGCGGTCGTGAAATAAAGTCTATTTTAGTTTGAGAACGTTTTTTCTAATGCTCTTACAAAAAAATACTTATTCTCATAACAATGCTACCAAACCCAGTAAAAAATGTGCTCCAAAAGGAGAAGGTTTTATGTATGAATTCATACCTTAAATCGCTTCAAACCTGCTGATGGGTTGCCTGATTTCTGTATGGCGTTTTCCTGGTTTGAAGGACTATTTTCTACTGACAATAAGCGCTTCTTTTAGCATAAAAAACATTGAAATTAAGCACTGCTAAAGTACCCTTTAAGGGCTAACGATATCAATATATTCATCAAAGTTTTTTTTTACTGGTTTAAATGCCCTTTTTAAAGCATTTTTCGTCAACCATAATATATTTTTATTTTTTTTCGCTTTAAAAGCTTCGTTATCAGCACTAAAATAGCAATTTTGTTGTATATTTTATTCGTTATTATTTACTTTTGTATAAGAACTCTCTCATTTAAGCGCTTGAGTATGCGTTTTTTCTCTTAAGTGCTTCAAAAACACAAAAAGTTTTTGACTGGGTACTTCCATTTAATTTCATACATTTTGTAAACAAAGAAAAATAAGAACGAAAGAAAGAAATGATAGAGAATATAAAGTTACTGCGGAAGTTTTAATTATAGGCTTTAGAATTTTTGCCTGAAATTGAGGACTCAATTCTATTTCATCATAAAATCTCTTTTGTTTTGGGAACTTTTTTCTAATGCTCTCGCATTAAGACACTTATACTCCAAACAATGCTTCCATAGTTTCATTAAATTTCATATATTTTGTAAACATTAAATGAAAAACAAAAAAAATAAAAAATTTAAATAATAAAATTAGAAAGAATTTAAAGTTACTGCCGGCGTTGTAATTGTGGGCTTTAGGATTTTTGACTTAAGATGAAGACTCAGTGCTAAAACAGAATTAAGTCTTCGTCTTTAAGCAAAAATCCTAAAGCCCACAATTAAATCGCGGCAGTAACTTCAAATTCTCTCTCATTTCTTTATTTTTCTTTTGTTTTTAATTTTCCCAAAAATTGGTATCATCGTATTTACTTAAAACCAAAAACTGAAAATTATTTATTCCGAAATGTTATTTAGGTTTAGTTAAGCTTTGGCCTTCTATTGTAAAGTAACAGGGAAATTATGTTATTTTTCCATGCCAAAAACTTGCGCCAATATGTGAGGTAGGTTGTTTTACTTTCTGATGGCAAATAAAAACCTTTTTTTTCTTTTAGAATGCTCATTTTTCTCTTTAAGTCTTACACACCGAAAAGATGATTAAAGCGCATTTAGGATTACCGTAAGTGCATATCATTACATCCTAACCTTACAGTTCCCTGAACAACGAGTAGAAACAATGCGTTATAGAAAGGCTCAATACATATATAATTACTGCTTAAAAAATTCGAGACTTTACTGCAAAGCAGCTGCTATTGAATAACAAAAGACTATTTAACACCCCGACAACTAGTATAAAATTTATCTAACTCCCTGAGCCTATTGGCTTCCGATTTTTTGGTTTTTCAAATACAACAATCCTAAACACTTAAGAAAAATTTTCATAGAAAATTTGTTTTGTTTTGTTGCATGACCAGCAAATTTACCTTAGTTTTACTTTTTTAAATTTTTATTGACTTCCTTATCTTTATTTGAAGAAGATAATTGTATAATTCAATGAATAAACTGTTAAATGATGTTTGATCCAGCACACGTTTTGCAAAAGCAAGCATTTTTTTAATAAAACAAGTGGCAATGTGTTGGACGTCACATGTTTTATAGGTGTGAATATAGCTTAAGTTTAAAACAATTTATATAAATACAAACATTAGAAGATTTTTTTTTTCTTGAGCGATTAGTCAAGAAAATTATATGAGTTTAAGTGTAATTATAGCAAAATTTGCCATTAAACTATTTATTCACTTATCACTTTTGTCTTAGCATTTCGAAAAACGAAGAGCAAAATACGTATGAGTAATTTTAATTATACAAACAAATTAATATTAATCATCCTTCTGCTTAAATATTACTCGTACATACATATTATACATTTAGTTACAGCAAATTTAATATTACTACTTTAATTAAATTAAAAAATTATTATAGCAATTTTAGTTTCAAATACTATTTACTCTACTTTTTAATTACTAAAACTTGAATAAGAACATCAGACTTATCTTTTGTTTTATACACAGACATAAGAAAATTTACATCAGCAACAATTAGGAGAAGTAAAAAATAAATAAAACTAAGTCTGTAAGTTATTTTATGTTTGAACTGAAAATCATACAATTATACTAGTTACAAAATACTAACATATCGTCACCTGAAACGCAAAAGGGCGTAACAACAAAAATATTCGAAATACAGTTTTCGGTTGATTTTTGTTCGTTTTATTTATCTTCATGTTCACAAAAATGTAAAAAAAACCATTCGATCAAAAATGACAACTTTATTAAAGAAATTCAAATACCAAGTTCACCTTGTTGTTATTGATTTTGTAAAGTTTTTTTGCTTCTCCTGTAAAAAAATAAAAAGTGCTGTTTCGCCATTTTGCATTTTAGGTGACGATGTGTACTTTTGTATATATACATTCATATCCACAAGAATGAAAAAAAAACTTATGGCAATGGTTAACCTCAGGTAAAACAGATTTTTTGCTTTAATACTCCGAAAAGTATACTATGAATTTTGTGTATATAAAAATTTATTTGATTAGGAAGTAAGATCATGAGTAAGGGCAAGTGTTATACACACGAATGTTAATATGTTTGTACAAATATATAAAATAATTTCATTTCCTGGCAGTAATTTATATGAAAAAGTCTTTTGTTTTCCGGCTTCTTCTACTTGTTTTTAAAAGTTATTCGCTTTCCTGCAGCAAAGGTGTGTGTAAATGTGTACGAGCAAGATATTTTTTTTTTTTTTGGTTATTATTGTACACTTTCATTAATTTTTCTCTAGGTATTATACAATTGAAGCGTTACTTTTCTTGCTTCCGAATACAAATACTGTATCTGATTTTTCCTTAAAAGTGAGACGAAAGAAAAGAAAGCGAATAAAAAATAAATACGAAAGGAAAGAACAATAGATTTATTTACGCGGTGGGAGTTTACATGTGTTTGGCATTATATTGTCATAGGAATTAAATAAAATAAAATATGTACCGAAGTACATATGTATATGAAGGAATACATAACATATTCATCTTTTGGTTTTGTTCGGTTTCATTTCATTATTTATTTAGCCTCAATTAGAATCAATTTCTATTGTTTTCAATATTATTGTTATTTCAACGCTAATTGAAAAAAGATTAATAGAGGAAAATTGTGTTTAAACATTTTCACTCTGTCAACGATGTCATGTGTGCGTAGTGGGTTAGTTTTATTTAAGAATTTTTTTCACATTTTAATGAGTTTTTATTGTTAACAAGACCCAGTGTAAACTTTTATGAAAAAAAGAAATTGCGTTTTAGTATTCGCTTAAAGGAAAGGTAATAAATATAAATAAACAAAACAAACCGGGGAATAAGATGCTGCCAAGAGATGTAGAATAAATTTCTGGATTCTACTTTTTTAGATGGCAAAATGTAGCAATTATATTTATTTATGTTATCCCTTGATAAATGAAAAAGAACCAAAAATATTAAATTTAATAAAAATTAAGAATTCTATATGTCGTTCTTTTCACAGAAAAAATTATCAGTAGTTTTTTATCAATTAAAAATTGTTTAAAAAGTATCAATCAATTATTTTTTTAGTTGAAAGAAAATTAAAAATACAATTTTTTTGCTTGAAATAAATTCTTAATTAAATGACAAAACATCTTAATTGATTTTTTCGTTTAAAATAAAATAATTTAAACTTGTAGTATTGTTGTTGGGAATTGTCAAAATCTGAGCTATATCATTAAACTAATTAATACATTGTTTGAAACGACAAAGTTTTTTGATCATATTTTAATTAAAATTAAAAAATATCATTTATTGAAAAAAAAAAAAAATATTCACAATTTTATATTTTTTACATTTTTTAGTAATCTATATAATTATTTTGGTAATAGGTGCAAAATCAATAAATTGTTTGCTTGATTCTATGAATTTGGTATGAATTTGGGGATTAGAGACAATTTTTTAGGTGTTAGCAAGAAATCAATTATTGCACTGTGAATGCTGTAAATTAAAAAATAATATATAAAACTTCAACAATTTTTTTTTAATTGTTGTCAAAATGAGCTAAAAATAAGTACAACTCATTTATTTA
This sequence comes from Pollenia amentaria, assembly GCA_943735925.1. Lineage (NCBI taxonomy): Eukaryota > Metazoa > Arthropoda > Insecta > Diptera > Polleniidae > Pollenia > Pollenia amentaria. Next base: position 279,336,371 of record OX031006.1, on the reverse strand, counting down.
ACCAGAATGTTCACACTTAAAGACCCAAGAAATAAAATTATTCTACATTATATTTTCAAAAAGTTAAAAAGTTCAGAGAGTAAACGTCATTTCTTATTCTCATTATTAAAATACAAAAAAGATGAGTTAAAATCTACTGCGCCAACGTTCAAGTATTTATGTACATCTAGTATGATCTAAAGCGACGACTCATTGAATACCGAATTGCATGCAAAATCATAGCACGTTCACCACTTAAAAATTGTTTGCGTTTTCTTCAGAAACTCAGAAGCAAAATAAATGCGTGCTTCAAGTAGAGACACTTTTTTCAATAGCCTTTTTTTGAAATATCACTTGTGAGTCGTGTCATGCTGCCATGTTATTTTTGTTAAGTATTGTTTATAATGGAAAGACTTACGCCTTCCCAAGCGACATCGCTTCGCTCTATGGGCTTTTGAAAAGTTCCAAGAAGATCCGACGTTTTCGAGGCAAATTTGGTTCAGAGATGAGGCTCATTTCTGGCTCAATGGGTATGTAAACAATCAAAATTGCCACATTTGGGACGAAGAGCAACCTGAAGAGATTCAAGAACTGCCACTTCATCCAAAAAAAAAAAAACACCAGTTTGGTGTGGAATCATCGGTCCATATGTCTTAAAAATTATGCCGGTGCGAACGTAACCGTCAATGGCGACCGTTATCGGCCATGCTAACCGATTATTTGATGTCTGAAATTGAAGCTCGTGATTTCGGCAACATTTGGTTTCAGCAAGACGGCGCCACTTCCCACACAGCGCATCAATCAATGGATTTATTGGGAGAACACTTCGGTGAGCACATAACTTCACGTTTTGGGCCGGTCGATTGGCCACCAAGATCGTGTGAAAACACACCGTTAGACTTTTTGCTGTGGTCTTTTCCTGTAACGTCTAAAATTTATGCGGACAAACCCGCTTCGATTCAGGCCCTGGAGGAAAACATCACGCGTGTCATTCGCCAGTTACCAGTCGAAATGTTCGAATGAGTCATCGAAAATTAGACTCAACGGATGGACCATCTGCGATATAGCAACGGCCAACATTTGATAGACATAATCTTCTTCTTTGAATTTTCTGTGTTTTTTTCTTTAACAAAGGAGGGAACCTCGAAATGGATCACCCTATATATATATATATATATATATATATATATATATATATATGTCCCACATATGGGACGTGAGCTCTGCAAAAGATGTTCTTGACTTTTGAGTAAAATTTGTGTCACATATGAGTCACTAAGTAGTTTGATTTTTAAAAAGAAAACCAAAATCTGAAAAAATATATATATTGACTTAAAGATATGGACATAGTCGATTTAATTTCCCATCTTAGTCTCTGCAGACTCCGTGTATATACTAATTATTCATCAAATATTTGAATAAAATATTATATTGTAAGAGCACGATCACCTTCAATAGAATTATTTTTTTCATCATTTATTTCGAAAAGGGCCCAGATACAAAAATACAAAGTGTTCAAGGGACACAAAAAACTGAATAACTCTTAAGCCATGTTACTTTTCGAGGCAGAGTTTTTTTTTCTTAAATTTTAAGCCTCTGTTTATGCATAATTACAGTAACTGATTGAGCGTTATCAAATTCGTTTTCCGTACTGTTAAAATTTAATGAAAATATAGTTATTTTACTAATCAATTTAATTTTTAACACTTATGTTTGTTATTCAAAAAATACTGGTTTTCCATATTGTTATGTAGTTTTCTTTTCTTACAGTTAAGTTATATTTTTTTTAAACAATAACTGTTGAATTTTACGGAATATACTGTTAAATAAAAACAAATTTAAAAATTGATGTAAAACTCATTTATTTTAAATGAAATGTAAATGATTCGTTTTTAAATATTTTTTTTTTAGGTTTTAGTAGCAAAATAGTATCTTAGATGTATGCAATTTATGGAAACACACAAATATTCAGATAATTTATAGCGTTTAAACATTTATTTTGCATTTTAAGATAAGATTAACCGTTTGGAGCTTCATTTGTGATATTAGTGTAAATTATGAATTCTACTTACAACTCAACTTAAAGTACTTTGTTAGCTTTACAAAAATATATATTAAATACTCTAAGCACTTTATTAATCTTTAGTTTTGCCTATGGGAAAGAGCACTGTGAATAAAATAATAAAGGTGCCCCTGTCTTTAAGCAAAGATTTGAACTTATTGTAAACCGTTTTAGTAGTTAATTTTTTGAAAACCAAATGAATAAGTGGAAAAATTTATGTAGCTATGTGTTATATGCTTTACCGCCTTGTCTAGTTTTTAAATGAAAATGTTAAAATACTTGCAGATAGAGTGGTAGTAAAAGAAACCTTTAAAAATTTAAAACTGACTTTTCTTCCACAATTAAAAACACTTTAGCTTTTGCTGTTATTTTGTGGCCGCGTAAAGTTTTTTTCGCAACTCACACATACTTAAAATGTAGTATACCAGTGATTAACGCTACGTATGGAATGGCTTTAATGAGTAAACCAAAATGCTTTTAACCTCATTTTAATGCCAAAAGCTTTATATTATACAAAAATTTACATTGGGTTTTAATTTATCTGTATTAAGTTTCAAATATTTTTATAAATACATATGTAGAGTAAATATTTTATTAAATATTGCAATCAGAATAAATTAATTTTTAATATAAATGAGATTTCTATATAAATTTTGTACATAACGAGCTGTTAATTCTTCAACAAATCAAAAACTGATATCACAGCCGTAAATTAAAACACTTTTAATTGGACAAATATGCTTGATTATGTGTGTTTTTACGTGTGTGTATGTGTGTGTGTGTGTGTAAACTTACCCAGCGGTAAATATTGGCAGGCCTTTTTGAAGGCCTCTTCACTCTTTTCTAAAATATTCGTTTTGTATGATATCATGCCTTCAGAAGTATGCTTTCTAGATGGTATAAATTTCTTTTTGAAGGACTTTCCAAAATATTGGGTACACATTCGCTACTGCCTTCTTTAAGAAGGGAGAAAGAAAGTTGTTCAGTTTTTTTGAGTGACCTTCTTTACTCCCTACTTTGCGAAGGGAACAAAGTTGTTATTTAAGAGAGTGTGGAAGGGCTTGCTCGCAATAACAGCCTGTGTAAAAATTAAATAAGTATGAATGCGGCGTGGAGGGCTTGTGTCTGCTTAATAAGGCCTTCTATTAGGCCTCTTTGCTCACTATTGTTACCGCTGGATATAAAATAAAATATATTAAATACACATATAATGATAATTAAGTAAAAAACAAAATAATTTTATAAATTACTTTATAGTTTAATAATTGGGTAAAGTTGTTACGTATTTACGATACTTATCTCTGGTTATCTATGAGAAAAGTAATTTCTTTATTTTTAACTGTTGATAAGATAAAGATGAGACAGTGAGACCAAAAGTACTTAAAGTGCGGGCAGAAAAACTGCCAAAACATAGAGTAGAAATATACTTTAAAGTCGCGTGTGATCATTTCTCCGTTAAGGATTTGTGCATAACTGTTTTTATTTTTTATTCTTTATTATTTGAAGGCTTTAAAGCTTACGATCATGAACTCTCACGCACGAGGTATTTTTAACTCCCATGGTCACACATGCTCACTAATAAAATTTTTGTTATATTAACCACACGCACTTAGATATCATTTCCTAGGTGAAAGATTGCATTGAAGAAAGAATTAAAAAAAATGTAGGCAGTTATATAGAAATATTTTCTAATGTTCATGTTTTTAATAGATTCTAAAATAAGTCTTGGTGAGCATGTAGGAAATCGTGGTTGGCTTAAAGATTGATCACGTATCCAAATTATATAATGCAAACATGCGTAATTAATTTTTAAATTTATCACAATCCAGGGGCCGAAAATAACAGTAATTTAGCACTTTTGAATTGCTTGTTTTTTAAAACTGCACTTTTTTATTTATGCAATATTCAATAGCTGGAGATATTGGATTCCTCTAAATGTTTTTAATTTCAACTCAGTCGGACATCGATTATACTTCGAGTTAAAAAAGGTAAATATGATCGATTCTTACTACTAAACATTTTATAATTTTTTGAGTCGATTTTATTAATGATAATAGTACACGCAAATTTCTTTTAATGCTTCATATTAACTAGTCAGATTTTTAAAAATTTTATTTAAACTGAAAGACTGAAGAAAAAAAAGGATTTTATATTTAAGCTAGAAAGAGCTACTTTTTTAAATTTATTGTAAAATGTTTATTTGGTTCAAAATACGAGTATATATAAATATGTTTTTCATAGCAAACTTTTGATTAATTTCCATAATAAAGTCAGATTCAATTTGAATCATATATATTTTTTATTGTGTGTCACACCTTAACGTAAATTAATTTGGCATTTCGGTGTTTGACAAATTCAACCATGGAGAGGTATACAATTGAGCAGCGCGTTAAGACTGTTGAAAACGGGCGTTCAAATCAAAATGCGTTTCGTTCAGCAACGAGGCACACTTTCACCCAAGTGGATTCGTCAACAAACAGAATTGCCGCATTTAGGCGAATGAGAATCTACAAGTGATCATTGAAAGGTCGATGCTTCCACAAATCGTGCGGTTCATGGGCTGGCGGCGTCATCGGGCCGTATTTCTTCGAAAATGAGGTCGGCTATAAATTGTGTTTACTATCGCGAGATGATAACGGAATCCTTGTGGGCAGAAATTGAGGATATGGGCCTGGACAATATGTGGTTCAGAGAGGATGGTCTCACTTGCCACACAACCCTACACAATGGATCTTTTGCGCGAGAAATTCAATGACCGTGTTATTCAACGTCGTGGCAATGTTAATTTGTCACCACGATCATGTGATTTGACCTTGGACTTCTTTGGGGATATTCAAAAGAAAAAGTGTAAGACAATAAACCAAGAACAATTCAAGAGCTTAAGGATGAGATAATTTGGCACATTAACAACATTGAACCTCAATTATATCTCAGAGTCATTGAAAAATATATATACCACCAAGGCCGTAGCGAGCATTTGACCGATATTTTTTTAAGCATAAATGTCATAGATCCTTCTATAGTAATAAAAAATATTAAGATAATTCTCTAAAAAGTTTTTGTTTTATTTACAATTAACATCGTGTGTTTTGGTTGGACCACCCTCTATAAAGAAAAATATAGAGTTCTATCAGCCATGTCACAGAGTACAATTCCGTTTGGAACGATTCCGTTCGGAACCGTAGAAAACATATTTGTTTTTTTATAGAAAGTATATTTTGATAGTTTTTTGGCCTTTAAGATAAGAAAACTCCCATTCGGTACTTGAAATCAAAAATGGTTTATTTCCGCAAAGTTTTTTTGTCATTTTATCAAGCACCAAAATGCGGAATGACATGTACTCTGTAACATGGCTGTATAAGTGGATAAGTTCATGTCCGTGTAAATAAAATCCAAATTTTGCTCCAAAAAATAAGAAGCAAAAAATAACTGTTATTTTTTTGTATGAAAAAATAAAAAGTAAAAAATAACTGCTAATTTTGCTCAAAAAAAATTACAGAAAAAATAATTGTTATCATCTGATTTTTATAAAAAAAGTAATAATTATTATGCTCCCTGATTATAAGAAATTTTTTTTTTTTTTGGTTTTCGTCTTTGTATTACTTTTGATTTGACGTCGTTTTCGATTCAACAATTGGGCATTTACGTTCGCATAGTAACTTTTATATTTATGTTGCTGATTTGGCAATTTTTCGTCATCTGTTTGGCTTTTTCTAAAACTACTGGACAAATATTGAAATATTTGTTTGCTTTATTTTGAATACGAAAAATATATGTTTACAACTTTTGCTGGGTTATATTCATTATTTATAGACTTATCAATTTCTCTTTTATATGCTTACAGGGAATTTTATAAATTTACTGGTTTTTATCATGTATTCAATGTACATATCAGGAAAAATTAAATTAATTTTTTTTTAAATTTTATTTAATGTTAAATTAAAACCAGTCAATTTATTATTATATTTTTTTCTTTTTAATTAGTTTCATTATGTCTATAAACATATTCAAACAGACATACATACGAATTTCCCACCTGTACTTGAATACCCATCCACCAGAGCGGTCGAAAACGCACATCAACGCTTTTCCACAGCAAAATTTTCCATCATTCGCTGCTCATGGCTTCGAGCATTCAATTATTCTAGATATTATGATGGGATCAGATCGAATAGTATAACAATTACTAGATTAAAAAACAATTGTTTTAATTTAAATCTAACGTAATGTTACGATCGATGTACCTTTACTTTTCTGGAGTAGATTTCTTTAGTTTCTCCACTTAAGGAAAGTAAGCTCATTATCTGATATTTTTGAAGACAAAAAAATATTAAAAGAGTCTGTTCCAACACAAAATTTTAAATATCAGTAATTGTAAATAAGCGTTATTGCTATTTTGAGTTCTTAGTTCAAAATACCGTTTAATTTTTTGTGTTGCCAAATTGAACAAAATTTTTACATTTTACTAATCGGTGCAAGGTTCTTTCTCAGATTTGATTTTGATTTTTACTTAAATTAAAGAGAGAAAAAAATCAATTTGACCAGCTAGATCGAACGAATACCTGAACATGTTTCTTGAAAAAGTTACACTCCTACAATTAAAAATAACGTTCTCATCAACAAACATCTAAAAGGGTGTTTGCACTAAGCCTTTCGATAAATAACACAGTGTTACAAAAAATAATGAAACAGAAATACCTGGGATGTGATAATTTTTTTCTAACAGGTCTTGTTGGGCACAACAAGACTCTGTCCTTGAAATTTGCGAAACACCTCCAAAATATCGAGTTACGGATAAAAAACCGGGGTTTCGTACCTTTTGCAGGTATATGGCAATAAGTTTGTTGTATATCAACCGATTTTTCAGCGGACAAAGAAAAGACTAAGGGCTTTCGAAGATATGAACATAATATTTTAGTTATATTGATGTAACTATGCGTATTTCCAGCAAACTCAATTTTTTTAAAAAAAATTCTTTAATTTTCAACTTTGAAGATGCTTTTACAAATTTTTTTTAAGTAACCTTTTTTTTTGTGAATTTATTATAAAAGTATGTTAACTTGTGAGTCAAATATCCGTTGAAAATCCGTTTTAATATATCCGTTGAAAATTTATCGAACTATTAACCTTTAAAAAAAAAGCCGTCATTCGAAAGATAAAAACAATTACTTGTAATAAGAACAATAATTGCTTATCTCATATAATAATTTTTTTTTTAATTTGACATTTTGTTTATCATTTCAAAGCTGTATACCTCAAAAAATTTTATTATTTGATACAAATCGTGTGCAATTAATACAAAAATATGCAACAAACGTAATTAATGTTGCCATATTTGTGGCTTATTTAAGGATAAGGGTCATATGAGTGATTTTAAAAACAATATTGGAGAGGTTGAAGTCTACAACAAACTCTTCAATCGTTCTTATAAATTCAGTCGCTGGTATGAGCAGGTTGTCAATATTGCTGTGCAACATTAAAAACATCCAAAGTTCGACCGTCATTTTCTTTGCCCTTTTTTGCTCCTATGATTTGGAATCATCAGCTCTTTCATAAGCCAGATGATTGGTACATTTGTCAAACTGATATTTCAGGCCACACTTATAAATCCCGTAAAAATATAAAGTGCGTAAATGTTGTTTTGAGTTAAATGGCCAAAAATTTTGTTTTAGCAAAAATTAAGTTTGTGCATAAATTTATTCCAAGATTTTGTTTTTACTGAAAGTTTAATAACTCAATTCTATGAATTCTATGAGGTAAATTTATTATTAAGACAAATCTGTGTTTGAAAAAAAAAGAATATATAAAAAGAGCGGGGAAAAATAAATGTGCGGTAAATTAATAATATACAATAATAAACATTTGTGAAAATGGATAAACCAATAACAAATAAAGGCTATGTAAATAATAATAATATAAACTATGTAGCATTACAAAGGCCTTAATTTACAGAAAACGTACCTACAAAAAGAAAAAGCCGTGGAAACACGAAGAGGCGCTTTTAATAATTTTAAAATTGTTTTTTAAGTTTTTATTTGTTTTCGTTTGTTTTGCAATAAAATTGGTTCATTTAACAGTTTAAAATTTAGTCTCTTATTTGTTCACTTTTTAGGTTATAGTCGTTTTGCTGCTCTTTTCAGTATGAATCTTCTTTTCCCAGGTTTCATTTATTGCGGGTAATACATTTGCAGGAGTTTGTGAAATCTTATACATATTTAACAAATGCTGCTGTTTTTTTACGCAACAATCTTAATTTCGATTGTATTGTTTTGTTTAAATATAATAAAATTAGTTTTTGGCTTTCCTTTTTGGCTAATAAAAGTTTACAATACAATTTCTTTCCTTTTTCAATCAGCTGTTTTTATTATGAAAATGAAATCCGACAATATGTTAAGATTTTAACTAAAATCTACTAGATTTTGAGTAGGTGTAAATGAAGTACTAGATTATTTTTATTAAATGTTCAATAAATCGGCCAATTTTTAACGGATATTTTAAAACAATATAGCATTTTACTCATAAATAAACATAATTTTATAATAAATTCATAAATAATACGATTCCTAAATAAAAAAATGTGAAAAAACTTCTCCAAATTTAAAAAATAGAGACATTTTTAAAAAAAATGTAGTTTGCTGAAGAAATACGCATAGTTACATTCATATTACTTAAGTATCATGCCCACATCTTCGAAAGGTCCTGGTTTTTTCTTTCCAAATACGCTGAGAAATTTTAAATCGGTTGATATTCAACAAAATTATTGGCATTTAAGTGCAAAAGGTACGAAACCCCGATTTTTTACCCGTAACTCGAGATTTGGCAGGAGTTTCACAAATTTCAAGGAAATAGTCTTGTTGTGCTCGACAAGACCTACTAGAAAAAAGGTATCGCAACCCAGGTATTTTTTTTTCTGTCGCACTGTGTAATAAACAACAAACACATAAATAAGGAAATATTGTATTTTACCTTATCAACAGTTCCTTATTTTAAAAAATATTTTTTAAAATTATTTAAAAATTTTATATGAAAAATTTCTGAGCGCAATGTGAAATGATTTACAAAATAATCCTCTTATAGCCTATTTCCAATGTGCGAAAGAATTCTTTCGTTCGCATAACTACATTGAAAACAAAAACAAAGTCTAAAAATTTGTTTTCAATGTAGTTATACGAAAGAAAGAATTCTTTCGCACATCGGAAATAGGCTATTAGTTTTCTTTTATTGAGTCTTAAAAAGAGATTATCTGTTTTGTTTTTTTTCCTAAAATTTTTTTTTTTTTTTATAATTGGTTATTTGTCAATGTAAAGAGTTTTTGCTTCTCCTGTCAAATGTGTTGAATATAACTGAGGGCTTTTTTGAAATCATATGACGATATGTATTTATGTATGTTGCTCTGACATTTTATTTAAACTACAACATCAAAAATTTGTATAATTGAAATGAAAAAATTCAAAAAAATTAATAATAAAAACCAAAAAGAGTGGAGATTTCTGTTTGATGTGTGTTTAATGATTGTGTTTATTTAAAATTTAATAAAAAATTATTTAAATATGATTCAATATAAAGCACATACTAACAAAATGTTGAATAATTTTTTATAAAATAAAAAACCAACATCCCTACTCTTATATTGCGAATGTACTTAAAAGTCATTATAGCACAGGAGGATATTTTTAATAAATCATATACAAAAGACATAGAAATGGAAACACAGTTTCTTTTCAAATTATGTTAAAATGTTTTTTTTTTTTGGAGCGAAAAATGGCAGACTTTTTTTTATTCATTTACGTTAAGGCTGAGCGACTACAGCTCCAGCAGTTTTTTAAGTCATTACAACAATGACGAGCACAAATGCCAGGTTGCTTAGCGGTTGATGAGTGGTTCCGCACCTCGTGATTTATATGCCTAATGCAAGATATGGATAATTAATACTCAAAATTAAATGTTCAGTTTTTTCTCTTTTATAAATAACGAAGTTTTTTATGCTTGAAAAGAAAATAAATGTATTTTATTCTCAAAGAATTGTGCCCAACGCCATTAGTTTAAAAAGAACGAGCTTAACTAGTCAAAGAACTCAAGGGCTTCTAAAAATTTATAGGTATGGCTTAAACAAAAGTCTGAAATTAGTTTTTTTTTTACTGGAGTTCTTGTTTACCTGTAACAGATAAAAGTATATTGTTGTGAGTTATGTGTAAAAAAAACTAACCTTGAATAATAAAAACGCGTGGAGTTCAATTCAAAGCTTTATTACTAATAGATACATAAAACTAAAGTCAAAATATTAATTACAGTGTTGTTACAAGAATATATAAAAAGCATTGCCAAGTATGATTTATTTCACGTTCCAACATCCTCACTAAATAAATCCTTATTAATTCCCAATCGCTCAAGACAGCCCGAAAACTTCACATTAACCAGGGGTTTAGTAAGAATGTCGGCAATCATGTTGTTAGATGGAACTGTGTCCAAAATTAACTCCCCATTCGTTAAGCAGTCCCTGATGAAATGGTAGCGGACATCAATATGCTTCGTCCTGGGATGATATGACTCATTCTGAGCAAGATGAACTGCTGCATGGTTATCACAGTATAGTTTCATAGGATCAGACTGTTTTCTTAATAGCTCATCTTGAAGACCTTTCAACCATATGGCCTCCTGCACTGCTGCACCTAACGACATATATTCAGCCTCGCATGTAGACAGCGCTGTTGTATTTTGTTTTTTCGATGCCCAGCTGATCGGTGCTCCCTGCTTCATAAACACAAAACCACTGACCGATTTTCTCTCGTCCAAGTCACTTGCATAGTCAGCATCGCAGTAGCCCTCTATCTTAGAGTCTCCTTTTTCCTTAAAGATGATTTTGTAGTCGATTGTGCCCTTTAGATAACGAAGAACTCGTTTTGCTGCCTGCCAATGTTGTATGCCATAGTTGGCATTAAAACGGCTCAAAAAATTGACCGCGTAACAAATATCTGGTCTTGTCAACTGCGCAGCAAATAACAAACTTCCAATTAGTTCCTGATATGGATATTTTGCCATCTCAAGTTGTTCTTCCTCGTTCTTGGGACTTTGCTCCTTGCTTAATTTGACATTAACATCCATAGGGGTCGATACGGGATTACTTGTTGACATTGAGAAGCGGTCTATTAATTTGTGAATATACGCCGTTTGATCAATTGTTAAATTCCCACCTGATTTTCGTATACGCAATCCCAGAAATGATTTTGCTTCGCCCAAGTCGTTAAGTTTAAACGTTTCCTTTAGTTTATGAACTAATAAATTTCGTTGATGGTTATTATTCCAAAAAATTATAATATCATCAACATAAATCGCCAATATAATTATATTTTCGCTCCCAATTTTGGAATAAATACATTGGTCACTTTTTGACTGTATTAAGCCAAGATTCTTTAGCGTTTCGCTCAACTTAATGTTCCACATCCTGGATGACTGTTTTAGCCCATATATAGGTCTATTAAGCTTCAAAATTTTTCCATCAGGTATGTTAAAACCCTCAGGCACATTTATATAAATGTTCTCATCAAGGTCTCCTTGTAAAAACGCAGTACAGACATCTAGGTGATTTATATGTAATTTGAATTCAACCGCTAACGAAAACAAGTAGCGAAGTGAGGAATACCTTATGACAGGTGAATAGGTTTCGGTGTAATCTACGTTAGACCTTTGTGAACAACCCTTAGCTACTAATCGGGCTTTATAACGAGCGACATTACCACGTTCATCGCATTTCAGCTTAAATATCCACTTTGTGGAGAGTTTATTTTCCTTTCCAGTGTAGTTTACAATAGACCACGTGTTATTCTCAACCAATGAATTAATCTCATCATTTATTGCTTCCTTCCAAAAATTTGCTTCACTAGAGTTAACTGCTTCAAAAAAACTTTCTGGCTCTTTTTTACTACCAATAGATGCATACGCAACATAGTCACTTCTATCAGGTGCACGTGAAATTCTTGATGAACGTCGGAGAGTATCAATTTGGGTATTAGTTACGTCCTCACTATCTCCTGAAATGTCATTAGATGAAAAACCAAGTAGCTCTTCACAATCGTATACAGTGTCTTGTAGCTCATTGTGAATACGTTCACCTAAACCATTATTGGTAATAGAATGATTCAAATTTTCCTCTACCATACTCCTCACTAAATTTTCATCATTTAAAGAATTAGATTCTCCAACTTTCTGACCATTTTCAATACAACCACTTTTGTCCCCCGAAAAATACATTTGGTTTTCAATGAATATTACATTTCTACTTACATGTAACTTTTTTAATACGGGGTCATACAATCTATATGCTTTTGAAGTCTCACAATATCCAAGCATTACACATTTTACTGATCTAGCGTCCCATTTCTTTCTAAACTGTTTCGGTGTCATAACCATTGCTACACATCCAAAAACCTTCAAATACGACAAATTTTGTTCTCGACCGCTAAATACTTCCTCAGGTGATTTTCCATCTAAATTTCTATGTGGTGTTCTGTTTAACAAATACACTGCTGTACTTAACGACTCAGCCCAATAAAACTTTTTCAATGCAGCATCATACATCATTGTTCGCGCTTTCTCAACAACTGTCCTGTTCATCCGCTCAGCTTTACCATTCTGCTGCGGGGTGTATGGTGCTGATGTTTGGTGTATTATTCCACTACTGTCACACATTTTTCTAATGTCCTTATTACAGAACTCCAGACCATTATCTGAACGCAAAATCTTAATTTTCCTGTTTGTCTGGTTTTCAACCATTTCTTTAAATACTTTAAACTTAGCTGGGACCTCTGACTTATTTTTAAGTATATAAACGAATACTTTATTAGAATAATCATCCAAGAATAACAAAAAATACAAACCACCACCCATCGATTGCTTTTCCATGGGCCCGCAGACATCTGCATGTATGAGTTCAAGAATGCCATTCACCTTACTTGTTGATGATTTAAACTTTAAATTTGTCTGTTTTCCCTGAAGACATGGAATGCATTTTTCACTTTTCGACTCATTCTGAACGTTGTTAACGATTTTTAAACCTTCATCGATATACCCAGCATGGCCCAATCTTTTATGCAGGAGTTCTTTTGAAATGCCAACAAAATTGTTTTTTGATGAATGAAGATCCAGTTTATATACGTCACTGTTAAGGGTGGCAGTCGCTATGACATTATTTGCACATTCAATTATACATTTTCCACTTATAAATTTAATCCTGCATCCTTTTTTTACCAACTGACTTACTGAGATCAGATTTGTGCAAATTTGAGGCACATAAAGTACATTTTCAATAACAGCATCCATCAACTTGTTCCTCAATTTTAATTTTACAACAACATCACCTTTGCCCAAAACCTTTAAACTTGTATTGTTTGCCACCATTACACTCTCATCAGAAGTAAATTCGACAAAGTTTTTAAAACCATTCCTATTTCTTGTCATATGTGCCGTTGCACCAGAATCAACCAGCCATGTGTCCCCTTCATAAACGTACTGCGCATTAAATGCCGCAGTCAAAGTGACAGCTGTGTTTCCCTGATTAAACTTTCTACTTCTGCAATTTTTTGCCATGTGACCTTCATTTTTACACTTGAAACAAACAATAGTACTTTTCTTTTTATGGACATTAGAATCCCTGTTGTGCTTTTGCTTACTATATAAAGCAGAATCTACGAACTTTGTTGAACCACTTGCATTGTTATAATTATCAAAATCCTGTAAAAGTTTCGTTTTGATTGTATCAGCTGTTATTGCAATATTGCTGCTTTCTATTGCCATGATCATCGGAGTGAAGTGCTCAGGTAACCCACTCAATAATAAACTGCCTACCCATTCATCGCTCACCGCCATACCGATCTCATTCAACTTTTGTGCTGTGGCTATTATTGTATCCACATATTCGCCAATGTTCTCACAATTTACCAAATGCGTAGTTGTGAGTTTTCTTAATAAACCGCAACGTCTAGTTAGACCGGAGTCGTCATAAGTAGCCTTTAATTTCTCCCACATTTCCTTAGCATTTGCCATTCCCTGGATGTGTATGTACAGGTTTGATGAAATATATAAGACTAGCCTTGACATTGCCTTCTCTTTAATATCGGACTTTTCCTCGGTACCTAGAATCGAATTCCAATAGCCTTGCAGTTTTAACGCGTGCTCTGCCGCAAACCTCCATCTGTGGTAATTATCTCTACCTGTTAGTTTTTCAATCTCAATTATTCGTTCCATTTTGCGCTAACTGGGCCCATAACCTGTTGTGAGTTATGTGTAAAAAAAACTAACCTTGAATAATAAAAACGCGTGGAGTTCAATTCAAAGCTTTATTACTAATAGATACATAAAACTAAAGTCAAAATATTAATTACAGTGTTGTTACAAGAATATATAAAAAGCATTGCCAAGTATGATTTATTTCACGTTCCAACATATATAAAATGCAGTGTCGGGCTATTTCATGGTCATTTGACCAACTTTTATAATTTTTACAATATCCTTAAAGTAGTTAAAATTTTTTTGGCTGAGTTCCAAAACATTATAATACTTTGAAATCAAAAAAGTCAAAAATATACCATCACTACTTTAAGTCGCTTTTTGGCATGAGCGTTATTAGCTAAAGATAATAACGGCACAGAATCATTCAGCATAAGGAATATGTTTTGTGTCACTCTGTGCCAGCAGGGTACACTCACAATATTCTGTACGTAAAATTAACTGAAATTGTAATATAAAATAAATGAATATTTAGTTAAGAACCGGTCTAATTATTTTCCATTTATTTTTAACGAAAAGTTCATTTAATTTTTACTGTCAAAAATTTAAGTTATTTTAAGAAATTCAGTTTTTTATTTAATACAGGTTTTACTCGAATTTCTAAAAAAAAATCCGGACACATGTCCGCTTGTTTTTCTAATGAGAGAGAGAGAGAGACAGAGAATACTACTATTTACTTAAGCCGTTATCAGAGCTGCCGTTTTTGGTTATTTCTAACCAAAATTGGTTGTTTTTTTCTCAATGTGGAGGTGTGAATATATTTTTCATTTTGGTTACTTTTTTTTCTAAAATATAAGATACGTAGGAATATGTTTTTCTTAATATACTTTCAATTTACGTTTTTTTTTTAATTTTTGACCTTTTTATTTACATGTGAGTCAATTCGAAGGAAATTATTTACAAATTTAAACAATGTGTACTTTGCACTACGATTTTCTCGTTATTTAATTCAAATGAACAGAAGTTTTTTTATACTTTATCGTAAACAAAAAAATCCCTTTCAAAACAGCTACCAGATATTATTTTTTAGGATTTTTGCTAAGAAAAAAAATGCCAAATGTGATTTTAGTATAAGAAACTGCCATGTACTGAAATTTAAATCAAATGAACTTTTATTGATGGAGATTTTCAATTAATTTTTTAAAGAGCGTAGTTTTTCTTGATTTTAAGAGTAGTGAAGGTATGTGGTAATTAAAGTAGAAAGTGCATATATCACGCGGAATTATTTCCATTAGTATATATTAATATATTGAAATACACATAGGCATTTTAATGATTTTTCAAAATTAATTGATGTATAATCTATAATTTTAGAACTTTTGATATCTACTGTAAGAAAATGGCGTGAATTTAAGAAATTTAAAATTTTTCTTATTATAACCTGTCGATATGTGAATTTATTTATGGTTTTTAGATAATGATTTGGCAATATTTTTTATTTATAACAAAACAATCTTTAACAGTCAGTCATATACATTTTCCCTATTGAATTTACGTTCTGAAATACGAATTTGTTTATATTCGTCATCATATAAAACAAGGCTTCACAAAATATTTCAACTAGAACAATTTTGAAACAGTAATAATAACAATTATAATTTTAAAATATAACTTATAAACAAGAAAAACAAGTTATACCCATTTAATTAATATTAAAGGTATGTGTAAATTGGAACATATTCACAAAAAACGCATTTCCCAAATCGCCAACCCTTTCCAACTTCGCCAAAACAATCGCCATATCGCCAAAAGAATTTAAAAATCACATTTCACAATTCTGCCACTTTTTTGCCTTCCTTTTTTGTTATTTATAACTTTGAAGTACGTTTATTGTAAAGGATATATACACAAAAATTCAATTTATTAACTTTCAATATGGTGAATTTTGTATGGAAATTTGACGGGTTGAATTTTAAAAAATAAAAATATACAATATTTTATGAAAAAGTTGAGATCTTAATAAAAACTGTTTTTTTTTTCAGTTTTTCGTTATTTGTTTAATATGTACAATAATTTATATTTTCCTATTAAGTGCAATGCGTTTAAATTTTACTATTAAGTACAATTACAATGCAACTTCAAATAAATATTTATATTTTTCTCAATTAACAAAAGGCTTTTCTAATTTGGTTTTTTTTTTCACATTTGGTAACTTTTTCAAAAATTTTGGTTGAAAATATTTTATTATTATTGTGGCAGCACTGGCCGTTATACATGTTTGTTTTACTTTTGTTGTACTGACCACTTTGTCTACATAAGAACTCTCAATTATAAGACACTAGCAGCATGACCGATATGGTATTCGCTTCATTTTACCTCAAATTTTTTATCTATTTAAATAAATAATTTTAACAAATAGAATATGGGAACTTTCTACACAAAACAAGCAAATCTTTTTTTACTTTTGCTTTTTGTCACAGATCTATAAACAGATAACTAAAAATTAATTTTTTGGTAGTTAAATTTTAAAAATACCTGAAAATTCATTGGTTTTTATGGAATTTGTTGTTCATTTTTACGGAATTCGCGGTTGAATTTTTGACAGGAAAAATTAAATGAACTTTTCGTTAAAAATAAATACAAAATAAGAAGATCGGGTTTTAAGTAAATTTACATTTGTTTTAAATTTCATTTTCATTTAATTTAACATACATAATACTTTTACTTAATCAACGGACAATATTAAATTCAAGCGAAAATCCGTTAATTAATGCACTTAGTTTTTTGAATAAATGTTAGAATCAGTTAAAAAGAAATTTGTTTGGAATTTGAAATGTTTATGAATTTAAAAATGACTGAACGGAATACTTCTTAAATAACTTATAGTCCGTTACTGTTATAATATTGTGAGTGTAATATTAGACATATTTATGGTAAAATTTTTGGTATTTAACAAAAGCGAAGGAGGACTGCCCAAGCGACCTAACCCTTTGTCGTCGGCAGGGCAAAGAAAATCCGGATGGTCCATGTCAACACCGTCGCAATTAATTTCTCTTTTTCGCCACTAGGTTCGTATACTTTGGAATGCTGAAATTTCTTAATTGTTCATATATTAGAGCATTTTTGATGTTTTCCTTTAGTTTCCACTATATTTTGTGAACATAAAATATAAAAATTAAATAGATATTGGGAATTATTTCTTTTTCATAAGCAACTTTATTATATTCAACATTTTTCATTTTTCGAATTTATTCTATGAGTTAAATTTCAGTTAATAATTAATTTCGAAAAATGAAAAATGTTGAATATAAAAATTATATATAAAATTGTTGTCCAACCAACTTTGCTGTTCTCATAGATTAAAAATTTTGCACAATATATAGTTCGAGTAATATTTTGATTAATTATTTAATGAAATATTTCTTAAAATGCAATTTTTTTCATTGGCATTAGAAGGTTAAATTAAATTTCTTTGGGGGAAATAGTAGACCGAGGCTACTTTTGCCGCCAATAATTTCTTGGCTAAAATAAATATTTGTCCTAATTTTTGTTGCCCCCGTAATCGTGAAGGCTGTTATAAAGCTTACAATTGTATCTTATTAATTGTGGTTTAAGAATAATATTTTTACAAATACAATTTTTTTAAATCTTCTGTTGTGACCTCGATTCTGCCTTCAATAAACAGGCATGGCTATATCGTCTTCGAATTTTACAAGGTTCCAGATAGAATTTGAACTGCATTAGACAGAATTAGGACTTCTTCAATACATTGGCAGCTTCATCAAATCCACTTTTTTTATCTAGTCGCTGTGCATGAACCATTTTATAATAAAATTACTCAAAACAAGTTAGAAATAAGAGTTTAAGCTTAAAGACAAATATGGTATTCTGGAATTCTTTATTAAGATTATTTATTATGTGTAGTTTATAAAATAAAATAAAAAATCGCATTTGACTGTATTATACATATTTTCTGCAAGTTTTGCGGCTCTTATACCATTGACAAAATACATTTTAAAAGCATCCCATTATCCTACAGTACAATTCTTACAATAACTCCCTCTTAAAAAACCCATCTTGTATAAGAAACATCAACCCCCTTATGCAAAAAGAATTTAAAGTTCACATTAGGTAACCAACACATTAAGCCCAGCAAAAGGTGTATGGGCTTAATGTATTGGTTAACTTATATAAACTTTAACTTTTATTTTTTGCAAAAGTGGGCTAATCTCTCATGTGTTAATATACTGACACGCCCACTTAATGTAAAATAAATCTACTTCATTGCTTAGTAAGGTTTAAGGGGTATCCACATTAAAATCCGTGACGTAAGCGACATTTTTTTTGCCAATTTTTTTTAAACTGACTGCGCTTGAATAAGGTGACAAAACTATCCTTTACAGACACAGAAAAAATTAAAAAAAGACAAAAAATTTCAGTGTTTTTATCAAAAATAAAAATTAAGAGTTTAGCACGTCACTAATAATAAATTTTGTATTCCCAAAAAAAACTTTTGATAATAAATTTGCATGTGCAATTCGAGTCGGAAAAAACCAGCCAATTGTAGGGGAATGTAAAAAAAAATAAATTCACTGGCTTTGTTGAAGCTTTGATATTGTTACAAGTAAGACCTGAGTGTTTAAAATTCTTATTCACTTTATGGTCTTATTTGTATAATATTTTAAGCTTTTCTAAAGTCTTTGGAAAAAGTTTCCTGAGGAACTGGCCTAAGCAACCAGCGAAATGCGCATAGAAACTAGCTTTCCCTCAACAATAAATTTTAGGGTTTTTATCAAAAATAAAAATTGGGAATTTAGCACGTCATAGAGAAATCTTATTAATAACTTTTAAAATTTTTTTCAACTTTTGGCAATTTTTACTAATTTTAATGATAGGCAACTTTTGAATAACATTCAACTTTAGGCAACTTTTAAATAATTTTCAACTTACACTATTTGTAATATGCGTCTGTACATTGAGAGACTTTACTTTTCATGTTTACTATTCTATGAGTTTTTTCAATTAAACTGTGTTTTCTTCTACCACTAAATTGATGGTTTAGAATACATCTATTCTATTTATCAAGCAAAATAAAATACATAAATTTGAAAGTGAACTTAAAATTTGTATTATTGGTTAAAAGAAAAATTTATGGCATTTTATATTTGAAAATTATATCATGTAAACGTTGGCCATGACTACGTCTGAGGTGGTCCATTCGATCAAGCATAGCGACTGCTATGTCGCGAATAACCACTGTTGCCAGAAAATTTATCTAAAAAGTCTGCAAAATTGGGCTAAAAAATCTCGAAAATCTGCAAAAAAAAATGTAAAAATCTGCAAAAAATCTGGGAAATAAAAATACTTTATTTTGGGATTGCTTTGTTTTTTATTTTCGAATTCATACAAAAAACTAAAAGGTGTATTTAACATTTTGGTACATTAAAATAAAAATTTAGTATATACAAAAGATTTAAATCCGATTACATCGTTTTCTGTATCTTTTAAAAATTATTTATAATACATTTTTCTCTTACTTTCTTTGTATATTCTTGTAAGATCAATTTTTGAACAAAAAATAAAGACTTATTCAGAAATGAAATTAAAAATTGCTTGAAATTCATCACAACTTTTAAAAACGATCGTTTTGAAATCGATCAATTTTAATAACATACCTGAATATTTATAATTTTTTACATAAAACATAAAAATGTATATCCAAATACATTGTTCATATATCGTATTTTAAATAATTTATGCATTTATTTATTGTAAATTTCAGAAGTCATTTGCCGTAAAATTTTATTTTGTATCGGAGTATTAAAACAATATGATTTATTTAATTTAAGAAAGTCTTTTGTGTACAAAATTCCTTCAAGCGATTCTTTATCTAAACGATTTCTTTGCTTTGTTTTGTTAATATTTACTTGGCTAAATATTCGTTCCACATTAGCTGATGAATGTGGCAAAACAAATATTTTTTGAATAAAAATGCACATTTTTGGGAATAAAAGTCTTGAGTCAAAACTTTTAATTTCACATATATTTTTCCAAAAGTGTAATAAATTGTTATTTTTATTTGTCAAATTTTGCAAATCAAGTAGGTGTAGTTCTCTAAACTCAGAATCAATTGCTTGCATATCATCATCGCATATTAAATTTGGAAACTGTTTAACAATTTTAAATATTGAGTTCAACTCACCATTAACTAAAATATTTGGATTCAATCCCTTCAAACATTTTAATTTTTCTCCAAAATCAAATCTTTTAAGCAGTTGGTCACAGAGTTCAATGTAAAATTCTATACAATTTGTTACAATTTCTTCAATTTCATCATTTCTAAGCTCTGCTGTTGTGATTAATTTTCCAGCATATAGACCCAAATAAACATTACTGGTATTTACAAAATTAATTTTGTTTTTGTAATCTATTAAATTTACTTCAGATATTAATAAATCTTTTTTTAAAAAATTACTCATAACAGTTTTCAACAATCTTTCCATTTGTATATATAAATTCTGAATTTCAGTAGTTTCGCTTTGAAACATTTTATTGATGTTATTAATATAACCAAGTATATATTTTAAAAACGAGAGATAGATTTGATTTTTATAATTTAGGTTGTCCAAAATGGTTTTAGCTGTATCAATTTGGTCTATGTTTACCACAAATGAAAAATAAATTTTCAGTGCTCCGTATAAATCTAATAAACGGTTTACAACAGCTTCAAGAGATAGCCAGCGGGTTTGACATGGGTGCAACATTTTTAAAGGTTTTTTTTCCAACAGTTTTTGAATCTCATTGAATTGGCCGACACGCTTAGGACTATTTGACAAATAGTTGTAAACATTTCTAGCTAAAGTTTCAATTGCAGAAGGAAGTTTGAGACAGGCATACGAAGAACAAAGAGCTAATGAGTGGCATACACATTTTATAACAAAAAGGTTTGGAATATCTTTTTTAAACAGCTGAGCCACAGATTGCGTTTTTCCTGTCATCACAGGAGCACCATCGGCAGCAAAACCAATCATATTATTTTTATAATCAATTTCATTTTTGTTAAAATGGTTGACAATCAATTTATACAAAGAAACGGAATCGCATTGGTATACACTTAGTAGTCCATAAAATAGGTCCTTAATTTCAAAGTTAATACAAACTCGCACAACTAAACATAATGACTTATGGTTTGACAAATCCGTAGATTCATCTACACACAAAGAAAATGTGTTGTTTCTTAACAGGTCATTAACATTTAAAAATTGTGTGCTTCCAACAACATTTTTTATGATTGCTGCAACCTTGGTTCGACCAAGTTTTATGTCAGAAGCCGTCTTAGAGTCTTGAAAAGATTGTTGACATACCTTTGTTAGGTGATCAGCGGTGGCAAAGGAAATGTTGTGTTCTGCTACAAAAAGTGCCAAATTTATTTCTGCTTTTTTAACCTCATAATGTGGATTGGAATACATGGCTTCAATGGTGGTTTGGTTATTGTTAACAGAATTTGCTGCGTCTAAATGTTTTTTTGTGGTAGAGTGTGCAATTAAATCTTTTTTTCCAGCTGTAGCTTTAAGGTGTGTGTTACAAAGTTTGCAATACACCTTTTCGTTTCTTTTTTCCGCCCAAATTAATATTTTCGGGTCATTAATCCAATCGTTTCGAAGTTTACGTTTCTTGTTTAGCAACTACATATATAAATAAAATTAAAATAAATATTTATTAAGGTAAAACTAAAATGTATATTTAAAACTTTACCAACGAGCCTTCTGCATCCTCTTCAGAATCGCTTTGATTTAATGTACCTATTTGTAAAAAAGTATGTAAAAACAAAGATTTGTTACATTAAATTGAATATTGCTTCTATATAATTCGTACTTACCATATTTTAAATATTTTAACATCTTTAAAAACTATATTTTTTATTTATTTGTACTTAGGATTTAAGAACCAAATTTTTAAACTCTTTTATAATCGTTTTTACTTTTCCTGTTTTCCTTGGTTGATGTTTTTTGTAACAAACCTTAATAAACATTTCAATTAATACTAATAGTATCAACACATTCTTAATGAAAAAATTATAACGGGAACCTACATATTGTTTTTTTTTTCTATTAAGTTTCAGTGCGAATACGTATATGTATGTAGGTACATATATATATACATATGTATGAATAAACGAAAAGGAAAATAAAGAAAAGTGATGTCTACACAATTAATTTAAAAAACCTGCAATATGACAGCAAAAATCTGCAAATCTCAATTTGCTATTTTGGCAACGAAAAAATCTGCAAAATGCAGAGAAATCTGCACTTCTGGCAACAGTGCGAATAACACTAGTAATGCTAGGAACACAACTGGGACGAACGACGAAGTTCGCACAACACGACGAATTTTTGTGTAAAAATTCGCTGAGTAAATTCGTCGTATGAAGCACAATAACGACGAACAACAATCAGCTTTTATAATTGAGAAAGTCGATTGCTGTTTGTGCAAAGAGAGAGAAATAGTGTGACCATATTAAAAAAAAATAATGCTTAAAAATTAAAACATAATCAAAAACACAGCTAAAAACTATTTTTATAGCAAAATACTTTGTATATATATTTTAAATGTTATACAATAAAAAGAAAAACAATTATTAAAGTAAAAAGTAACTTTATTTACTAAAATACTTCTAAACTAAAACCTAATATGGTCACCTAGTACTTATTTGTTCGTCGTTCGCCGGCGTATGAAATAGAAATAAATCTATTGCAAAGACGCCGCGTATGACGAATTTCGCCCGAACGCTATTATTGTGTGTATTTTCATATACACCAATATGTTTTATTTTTGGCGTCGAATATTCGCGGCCAGAAATTCGTCGTTCGTCGCAGTTGTGTTCCTAGCATAAAGTTGGCTTTCAAGGCGTCAATCGTAGCTGGGTTATTTCTGAAAACCTCAGACTTTACATATCATTAGAAAAAATTGTCCAAATAATTAAACCAGAGACCGAGATCCTTACGTAAAATACGCCAAGTTGTCGAATGCGACAAGCGAAGCTTCTGAGAACGAAGACGAATCGATAAGTCAAGGTCTTGCTTACACTGTTAGCTACAGCTGTGATATTCACTTCACTGCGTGCTGAATGTGGTCTAACCGATCGAGAATCATCCACTTATGTAAACAGGGATTTAAATTTGCGAATGGTGTTGGCAATAGTGTTTTCAGTAGGTCGATTATGCGCACCGTAAGTTCAGAACGCTGAACAATTTGGAGACGCTTTTGTGGTGTGAGTCTTTCCATTATAACTTGTCAAACGATACTGAACAAAAATGACAAAGCCGTTTGATTTGAGTCATACATGATCTGTAAAAAAGCATAATGTAAATCAAACCTCACGATAAATCACACTTTATTAGATAATAAGCTAATAGGCCGTTAACTGTTGTATGATCTATTCCTGTGTTTGGTATCATATGGTGACTAAGAAAATCTCCCATTTCTGATGGTGGTATTCAAGGTGTAAAATAGTACTAAAAATAAATTCTATTTTATTCTATGGCCTTAACTCTAGCCGTTTTTCTATGTTTTAGCTTCTCATATTCATAATTTTTTAACATTTGTTATCATTCGCATTCATGTACATACACACTTAAAGACAACTTCGTGAGTCCAGCAATATGGTAAGAATCAGTAGTACATTTAATTTAATTATGCTTTAGTAAGATTTGGTATGCATGAAAACAAGATACTGCTTAGTGTTTTAGCCTCTCATAGCCTTTAAAATAGAGTAATTGTTGTTTTCGTTTTGTGTATGTGGAAACGGGTGAAGAACGTGTGCATATTTAAAGGTTACTTCATATCCTATTTTTACACCTACACATTTTTTAAAGGCAAGTGACATGGATTTTATTTATTAAATGAAACAACCTACTAAATTTTTGCTTATCATGTAAGAGAACCTTTTTCATATTCGTTATGTCTTTATTCAAATCGACGATTATTTTTGCGAACGTTAAATTTATAGGATACAATAATAATTATAATCCCATGTAGTGTATCCGAACTAAATTAATAATACCATGCTTTTCTTAAAACCTATCGAATCGTAGAATCTCTCTTTCTTTTGTAATATGGGAACATTTTTTGGTTGTTTCACTAGCATCCTTGCTCGATAACTAGAATTAGTTTCCTTTATTTTTGTTACTGTTATTATCTCTGTTGTAAAATGTTAGGAATCTTTTGTAAAAATTCATTGTTGTTAAAGGCAACACAGATTTTTTTTATCCAGGTATTAGTAAAATAAGTAAAGTTCACTTCTCTCCCTTGAGTGTGTTTGACGAGCAGGGGTTTGTAATAAAATGTTTTGTTGTTTCATGGCTATAAAAATACAGGTGCGTGTAATTTAGAGCCAGTATCACTTTGTAGATGGATATGTGGGTGTATTGTTCTATTATAGGTTCATTGTTTTATGATTATATAAAAGAATATGGTTATGGCACTGTGGTCCGGAACGTCAGTTTTTTTTGCAAAAATATTTTTTAAGTCAAACAAAGAATTTTATTAACTAATGGAATGCGATGAATTTAGAATTCTTATAGTTAAAGATTTTCATGATATCGCTTTAATGTCTTGCCATATGTGCAAACTATGCATTTTTACGACCTCGCAAATAAACTGTCAAAAATTTTATGAAGGCTAGTTGACTTGCGCTATTCAATTGTGCATTTATTGAAAAAGAAGTTTTATGCTTACAGCCTGGTACTCTGTTCAGTATTTCGTGCGAAATGTTGTCAACCTCAATATAAAAACATTTCTGTAAAATACTAAGTCTGCATTCTGACGTTTCATCTTGTGCTTAACTGTTGTGTTTTTAGGAGAGGAAAGAAAGAAGAAATGAGGTTGGTATGAAGATGCCCTTACTCGGTCAGTACTCTTCGTATTTTCATTCGTATGTAGATGCACAACAATGGCAGCATGAAATTTTTTTTTCTGTTCTTCTTGGTTCGCTTTGAATAAAATTGCTGTTGTTTTAAAGCAAAAAGTTGAAACCGATTGCTGCGTATGATCATATTGGCATCTTCAAAAGGGAATTGAAAATAAGCTGAGCATCAAAAGATGAAACGTGTAAATTCAGACAAACGAGAAAATGTTGATAGAATTATACTCTATTTATATTACGAAAAACATTCGTAATGTTTCTAGCAACATTTTTATTTTCAGTGCGAAACAAGAGCAGCTCATATTATTTCCCACGAAATTTTAAGCAACAACTTGTGAGTTTTTGAAATTATTTATTTCGTATTTGTAAAGTAGTTTTTATAACAAACGTTTCACAAAGAATAATGTAGAAAAGTGTTAAAATTAATAATAAAATAAATTTTTTAATTAATCCTTTTTATTAAGCTTGAGTGCCGAAATATTGGAGTCAATAAAATTTAATATTATTTATAAAAAAAAAAAAAAAAAAAAAAAAAAGAAAAAGACCTCAAGCTTAATAAAAAGGATTAATTAAAAAATTTTAAAGGTCGAATAAGAGCCAATTTATAATAAAATAAATTTTTTTTTTTTTTTTAATTTGGGAAATTATAAAAATAATATTATTTCACTTTCTTTAATGACCATGAAAAAAACTATGGGTTTTGTTTATCTTCGCAAAGCAATGTTTTCTACTTGCAACTTATAAAAACCTTTTGTTTTGAAAAATTGCGAGACAGATAATATTGCTACATGTCAAAATTTTCGTGTGAAATAATCAATGTTGCTCAACATTTTTCGCAAGTTCGAACAGTTTACTAGGCTTAAAGCTACTTACACTATTATGATTTGTATTAATACATATAAAAAATTCAAGCAATATAATTCAAAAAGTGTGTTAGTGTGAATGCAATGTGTATTGAAAATGTCCAGTATTACGAAAAACATTGACATCCCATACGTTTTCATCGTTTTTTGAAAATTTTCTAAGCAGTTGATCAGGGTTGCATTTTAACAAAAACATGTTCATAGTGTGAATACAAACTGTAATATTAATTTAGCTTTTAGACAGTCGCAAAAAACTCATTATATTTATAGTTTACAAAGTGTTATGGAAAGCGAAAGACTTAGACCCCTTTCAGACAAGCAAAGTTTACTTTGCAAAGTCTTGAGTTTATTGAAGAGAAGGGAAAAGAGCATAGCGGGGGAGTACATACTTTGCTGTACTCGCAAAGTCGTTTTGTTTTTCGTTCGTAGATTATACCTGAAGTTGGCTGCAACTTTATATTTATATACAGCGTTACCAGAATCTTTGGAATAAAAATTGTCATATGGCGAAAGAAATCATATTTTGAAGAGGAAAATCTTAAATTTTTTTTTCTTAATTTAAATTTTTTAAAACAAGGGCAAAATAGTAAGAATTATTAATTTTTTATAAAACCATACTTCTTATTATTTAAATTGAAATACATAAAAACATAATTCGTCAGTATATGAAACTTTATAAAAATACATTTTTTCTTTTCACAAATATTTTTTTATCAATATTCTAACTGCCTATTTCCGACGTACGAAAGAATTATTTACTTCTTAAGGTACGTTCAGACTAATGAAATATTTAACGAAAATATTTGTTCTGATATTTGCTTCAAACTGTGTGAAACAAAAAAATATTTTGTTAATGTTTAAACTAAGCTCAAATATTTGATAATTTTTGTTTGATGAAACAGTTGGCAAACAGTGTTAATAAAATAAATTAATTCATGTTTGCCATGCGTTCAGACTAAAATAAATATTTGCATCAAATAATTATTTAATGAAAGTGTTCAAAAAATAAAAATATATTTCTCAAATGGTAAAAATGAGCGCAAAAGCTAATTTTTTTATTTTATTCTGTGGATCAGCATCTCTTTTAGTGTTAGAACAGGAGAATGTAGAAGAAGAAAAAAATGGAAGCCACTGGGTAACGGGAACATGGCTAAAATTTGCGAAAAATTGCAAACTTGGAAACAAACGCTAAAATATATTTGAAGTCGTTAAATCGGTTAAAAAACAAAATGTCAAGAAAAAAACAAAAAAAAATGTTGCAAAAATAGCGAAAATTCGCGAAAAATTTAGATATTTTAAACAAGCCATAAAATTTATTAAAGGTGCCTAAAACTATAAGGAATAGCAAAAATTCGGTAAAAATTGCTAAATAAGCGGAAATTCCCAAAAATTTGTTAATAGCGGCATGATACCAAAGTTTAGTACTCATAATTATTAAAAATAGTTAAAACTGCAAAGAATCACAGAAAGAAATCGCTTCTTTTGCGAACATGGCTAAAATTCGCGAAAAAATGCAAACTTGGAAGCAAACCCTAAAATATATTTGAAATTGCTAAATCGGTTAAAAAACAAAAAAAAAATGTTGCGAACCCTTTTAATATTTCAAACAAGCCATAAAATTTAGTAAAAGTGCCTTAAACTTTAAGGAATGGCAAAAATTCTATAAAAAATTTCTAAATTAGCGGTAATTTGCAAAAATTTGCTAATAGCGGCACGATAGCAAAGTCTAATAATTATAAAAAATCTTTAAAATTGTAAAGAATCCGAAAACTTACAGGAAAAATTGCTTCTATCCGGAACATGGCTAAAATTATTTGTCGTTGTTTGCTCTTTCAATTTTTTTGTAATATCAAATAAATGTTTGCTCAAAAATTACTAAAATATTTGATTTTTTGTGTTCACACTATGTTCACATTGGACAAATATTTGTTTGCCGGCAAATACTTTTATTTGCTCAAAATCAGCTGTTATTTTATTTGATACTCAAAAATATTTTATGTTCAGACTACGTTCAGTCTGAACTTACCTTTACAAATACATTTAAAACAAAAACAAAGTTTTTAGAATTTGTTTTTGTTTTAAATGTAGTTGTTCGAAAGAAGGAATTCTTTCGCACATTGGAAATAGGTTATAATATGCCTTTTTTAATATTTTTATGTCCAGAAATAATGATGCAATTTTGTGTATTCTAGATACTGGGTACAAAAGTGTGCAGCACCAACACACATCAAGCTGATGCAAAACTTCATTGTTTTAAAAATTGACTGTTTAAGTAATCGTGTATTTTCTATAAGCAAAATTAAAGTAAAAATCAGAATTTCTAAAAATAAAAAATCATCATTTGAGAAAAAAATCTTTAATCATATTTTTGTTTGAAAAAATAAAAAAAAATCATTCTGGCAACGCTGTTTATATATTATATTCAAAAAAGAGAAAACAAAAATTTGTCAAATTAAACTTTGTGTGTCTGAGCACCAAACAAAGTTTAAAAGAGAATTCAACAGACTTTGTCAAAGTAAACTTTGCCTGTCTGAAAGGGGTCTTAGGTAGGGATGCAAAATGTTGAAGAGGTGAATAGAGCACATTTGGGTAATAAAAAGAGCAAAAACCAAAAAAGAGCACACTTTTCAAAATTACGAAGAATATTCTTTTTTAATAGAATATTATAAAAAATATAAAAAAACGAAAAACCATAACAAATTTTGTGAGATAATAAGAATTATTTTGAAATCGAGCAATTTCTATTACATGTATACATAACGAAGGAAACCGGAAATATGTTCTAAAAAAGCGTTTTATTCGCATTTAATATGAGGTAAAAATTGTACACAAATATTCCCCATTTTAACCTTATATGTATTTAAAAAAAAGCAATTAAAATTCATAATCCGTAAAGCAAATACACAATATTTTTTATAAGGGAATTTTCAAAATTGTACCGTATGTGGAATCGATCGGATCACTAAAACATGGTTATGCTATATTCAAATCAGTTATTTGTGCCGAATATTATCGACATGAGATTTTTTTTGTCTTAAAACGATTTTAGGGAGGATCGTTTAATTTCATATTAATTTTTTTTTAAAGGAAGTTAAAGCTATTTACGGATGGAATCTATGGAAAAATGTGAACCGATTGCAATAAATTTTAATTTGCAGTTAAATATTTTTGAGGTGAATTGAAAATAAATACGAACATAATTCGATGATTTATGGTCCTTATGTCTTATCATATGTATTTATAGACCGATTCTTACCATTTACATTTACTTCGTCCTTATGACAATTAAAACGTATTTACTTAATTTGATCAAACAATTTACAAAATTTCAACGTGTTCTTTGCACAAGGTTTACGTGGACAGACCATCCGACGGACGGACCTGGAAAAATCGATTTAAAAAGTGTTTCTGAGTTGATCGGTATACTAAAAGTAGGGTCTAGATTTTTATGTATTACACACATCAGAGCAAACGAATTTAATTTAATTGCTTTTTTTCTTAATTTTTGCTTATGTATAATATTTTACAGTTTGGAGTAATATGTATCTTAAATGGCAACCTGCTTTGGCTTTCAATAATGGAGTAAAAATTTAATTTTGAAGGCGAAATTGAAGCAACGCATTGGGTATACAGATAGATATTTCAAAAAGGTAAGCCATCTGTTAACCCGAATTGCGAAAAACATTTTACTGACTCGCTGCAAAAAAAAAAAGAAGGCATCTAAAAAAATAGAACATGTATCAAAATATGCTTTAAAAAGGTAGAATGGGCTATAAATTTAAAAATGCTGCAAAAATTCTTTTTTGGATTAATTATGCAAACAAATGCAGCAAAGGGTACAAAATGCACTAACAAATCGATGCCAAAATTCATTAAATGCTCCAAAACGGGTAAATAGATGTTCCTGCCTTTTTTTTGTCGCAAAAGGAAAAACAAATGCATATTTAGGTTCTGTACATTACCAATTATAACAAAAACTAAAAAACATAACATTGTGTTATAAAGTACTTTTATAACTACATAATAATTTTCATGATACATAAATTTTATGAATAAGAGCACTACTTGTGTGCTCTTTTGCACTTTCTTGTTTTTAGAGCACATTTTGTAAAAAAGAGCACATGTACCCTTTAAAAAAGCACGCCTGTCATCACAAGACTTGGGTGATCATGTAAAGTACGATTTACCGCAATTTGTTCCAAAAAATTCAAGTGTTAACAAGGCAAAACATTTTTTTTTAGAGGCCAATGCCGAACCCCGAAAACTGTACTGCCATATGGTTATGCGTCCGCAACCATTTACCAAGCTCGACGAGCCTCAAAACGCGCGTAGGCAGATTAACAGAGAGGGACCGATTGCCCTATAGAAAAAATTACAAAGCCGCACGAGAGCAATTTTACGCACGTTTTATTCTTTTATATCCTTCACCAAAGGTTAAAGGGTATAAATAAGTCAGTCCGTTTGTAATTTTGACAATATTAATCTTATAAAGTATATATATGAGTAGCGGAGTTGATTAACCAATATCCATCTGTCTGTTAAAATGGAGTCTCCGAAGACCCCGGAAATGCTGTGGACTTGGTTGTTATAAGTTTCTGTCACTTCTGCTTCGTTAAGCTTTGCTATTGAAATTCAGCCTGATCGGTCCATAAATGGCTGAGATATGAAAAGGCCCCTAAGAAAGCAAAAAAAAAAGCCACGGCTACCTCTTATTTTTTCATAAAATCCCATATTGTTGTTGTTTTTTTTATACCCTACACCGAAAGGAACAAGTTGGAAAGTTGGTTTATTTTATATTTTAATGAAATTTTTTCGCTTTTTTTACACATAAGAAATACATATCGCACTTTATCAACAAGAGGGTATTTAAGCAACATTTCAAAATTTTCAGAAGAAGCAAAACAATTTTTATTTAACATTAAAGGCATATGAAAAAGAAATTTTAAAACAGCCATTTCATTACCAAAAAGTAGACAAAATAACACGATATTTTTACAGCGTGTAGATATGAATATTACTTGTCGATTTTTTTCCGAAAAGTAAAAAAGAAATATTTTTTTAATAAATATACGGCAACAGCCAAAGCTTACAAATAAGTAATATCCATCTTGGTTATCAATACACATCATCCAACAAAACATGGGCGGGATTGGAGAAGTGGGTGTGGCACAAACCAGATTTATTTATATCTAAAGGTCGGTATTAATATAACATTCTGTTCTTATCGCATCATGGTGAAGGTTATAAAAGAATCGGCATATCCGAATGTAGGCTTTCTACTTGTTTTTATTTATTTTTGTTTTGGCACTTCTATAATAAGGGCCGATGTTGAATGTGAACCACACCTAAACGTCAAGTTTTTTTCTGCATTTCATTTGACATTTCTCAATTTCAGAATAACTCAATTTGAACCATGGAAAGATACACAATCGAGCAACGCGTTAAAGCTATTCAGTCTTTTTATGAAAATGGGCGTTCAAATCAAAAGGCATATCGTCAATTTTCGAAGAAAATCATCTTCAGTGATGAAGCACATTTTCACCTCACGAATGATAATCTAAGAGTGATTGTCAAAAAATCAATGCTCCCACAAAGAGTGACTGTTTGGTGCGGTTTATGGTCTGGCGGCATCATCGGGCTGTATTTTTTTTTCCAAAATGAGGCCGGTCAGGTAGTTACTATTAATGGTGTTCGCTATGGTGAGATGATAACGAACTTTTTATGGCCCGAATTGGAAGATATCGATGTGGACGATATGTGGTTTCAATAGGACGGTGCCACTTGCCACACGCTAACGTAACAATGGCTCTTTTTCACGACAAATGGCCGTGTTATCTTGCGTGGTGGCGATGTCAATCGGCCGCCAAGATCATGTGATTTGACACCGTTGGACTTCTTTCTTTGGGGTTATTTGAAAGAAAAGGTCTACGTCGAGAGGCGAGCAATAATTCAAGAGCTAAATTATGAGATAGTTCGGCACATTAACGGCATAGAACCTGAATTATATATCAGCGTCATCGACAATTTGGACCATCGGATGGAGGTGTGCCATCGAGGTCGCGGCGGCCATTTGCCGGATATTTTGTTCCATACATAATTAAACCATACCAATATTATCATAATAAAAATAATTGACAATCATTTCCTAAATAATTTGTGTTTTAACCACCCTTTATTACATTAATTGTTTAAAATTGCACAAAATTCAAAAAAGCGCTTCATGAAACAAGTCTAGCAAGTGTTACCATTTGCACAAACGGCAATTTTATCGGTTTCATAATAACCAATAACTTTTTAAAATAATTGTAATAAACAGAACAGCGTCGAGACCACATTTTCCATACAATTTGATATAAAAATTTGAGGTAGAAAGCCGTCGGGAAATAAAATCCATTTTATTTTGAAAACGTTTTTTCTTATGCTCTTACATAAAGAGACTTATTTTCCCAACAATGCTACTGTACTTTCATTAAATTTCATATATTTTGTAAAAAACATTTTGAAAATGAATATTAAGAGAAAATAAAAAATGAAAACAATGAAATTATATAGAATTTGAAGTTACTGCCGACGTTTTAATTAGGGGCTTTAGGATTTTTGCCTGAAGTTGCAGGCTCAGTTCTATTTGAACATTAAGAAAAAATTATGAACTAGTATCTTAAACAGAACATGTTTAATAAGAATATATGCTTTTCAACGTTAAACAATTTTAAACTGCATACATAAATATTTTATGAACTATTCTTTTTTTTTTTTTGAAGAGCACTTGTTTCATTCTTTCATATTTCAAATTGAAAGATTTTTTAATCTTAAGGAAGTGCTTGACATAATTTTCTAATTTTTATCACTCTTTAATGTTTTATCCTCTTACTTTTAACGAAATTAGAGAATTTTTTTAAAGCGTTGCTTTAGTTCATTTTCTGATTGTCTAATAAATTGCAAAAGTTTAAAGCAAATCTCAGCAAGATGCTTTATATTGCTAAATCCAAACTACTGTTTAAATTTTGTAGAAGTACGAGTATATAATTTTTAACACCAACCGAAACACAATAGAATTTAGAGTACTAAACGTAAATATATAGTATATGTATGTATACATATGCATGCATACATCCTTGTTCCATAGTAAATATGTATGTAAATATGTTAGTGTGTGCTTTCATTTGCTTTATACACACACATAGAAAAAGGTACACTGGTTAAATTTTATGGCGGCACAAAAACACGTTCCTGCAATATAAATTTTCACAATGTTTTGACCTCGGGCTGCAAACAATGGTTGAGATTGCTATGAAAACAACAAAAGTTCTACTAATAGCAAATACTAAACTAACATTATGACTACAGCAAAATAGCTTGATAGCCCAAAGAAAACAGTTAGAAAAAAAAACAAGCTAAAAGAATAGCTATCCCTTGTACACACATTCGTGAATTTCTGTAGACTCAATTTTACTTTACCGGTACTCATTCCAATATTCGAGTGATATTTGGCCCAAAAAGTAAATGGCGTGTTGAAATATTTGTGTTGATCCTTTTTTTTCTTGTAGTTTTGGGCTTAAACAGCTGGGAAACAGAAGGCTGTTAAGACAAATGAGTTGGTATGAGTATATTCTATTACCACTGATTGTTGTTATACTACCGGTCTATGTTAATGATGTCTTCACGTGAGTATGTTTGTTTATATTTAGCTGGAATGGAAAGGTTGCTATTTTTCTTTATACTTTGACTACATATGCTATACATACATATTCTCCATGTACGCATATGATTTTATATTTAAGTACGTTGATTTCCACTTATACACACAAAATGTATGCAATAAACACCGCCCAATGAACAAAATACCAGATGGATTTTGGTTTTCTTTTAGTCATTCCTTTTTTTGCTGTTTTTTGCTTAACTAAATATGTTTATAAAGTCTTTCAAATAAATAATATATGTATATACCAATACACAAACATTTAAATAGATATTTTGTGAATGTGTGTAAGTACTTGTACATGCAAGGTATTTTGTTTGGAGAAATTTTGTTTTTATATACAATAGAGGATTTGGAATTAAAGGTATTATAGTAAACACTAAACGGAAACTGGTCTATCAAAATCTATTTGTATGTATATATTAGCCTAATATGATTAATTATTAAGCTAATGAAAATTTCTTAATTTAAAGACTATAATAGGTAAAATAAATTAAAAGAAGTCAAAGGGATATATTTGGCTGGGCCTAATCTTTAAAACCCTACACCATACCACTCACCCACTAAGGTACATTTAACAAGTTAAAAAAATTAATTATGTTGAGTACATTTTTTACCATTAAAACACATTTAATGTTTAAGCGGCTAGTCAAGCATGTATTTGTTATATGAACATATGTATATAAAAAACAAAGAAAAAACCGGGATTTTATGATAACAATTTTAAGCAATCGTGTTTTTCTGATAATATCTCAGTCCTTTATTCAACGATAAAGCGAACTTTAACAGAATCTATGGGAAATAAATCTATAATAACCAATTCCCCATCATTTATGAGGTCTTCGAAAAAACCCATTTCAACATTCATACGGACAGATGCACAGATGGACAGAAGGTTGTCCTTAAGTCAAGTTCGCTCTTCATAAGTTGCTACCTTTGGTGGAGGCTAAAAATACCAAAAAATTGAAAAAAAACCAAAAACAACTACAACAAGGGATTTTTTTTTTTTCAATAATATTTCTTTATTTAAATTATAATTGTACAAAATATATGTATACATTTTAAAATTTGGGCCTCAGCGCCATAATGGCATTTTTGATTTTATATTTCATGGGTGACTTTTTGTTTATGGACAGATCCGGGTAAATTTCAATAGCAAAAAATACAGGAGCATATGAGACATAAATATTTAACGAGCTAGTACCCATCATTTCTGGGGTCTACGGAGACCCATTTCATCACACACACGGCCAGACGGACATCGTTAAATTTACTTCGCTAATCATAAAGACCCAGTATACATATACTTTACAGGGTCTAAGATTAATATTTTAGAAATTACAAGCGGAATGACAAACTTTTAGATATACAATTATTAGGGGGTTCGATTAACAACACTATGCTAGTTGAAAAAACAGACAAGCCGGGCACATGGCGTTTTAACATAATTCGGGTACGCTGAATCCAGTGGTGCCCGCGGATAGGACTGCGGATATTAGAAATAACTTTTACTTTTCTTAAAGGAAATTTTATTGCGTAATTTCGGTTTTTTAAGTTTTTTCAATTAGCTAAAGGGTTTTTGAGTTACGCGAAAATATGTTGTGCAACCTCCTCCATTTTGGAAATAACGGTATATCTCGAAAACCAGAGCCAATCTTAAAAAACCGCGGACACCACTGGATTCAGCGTACCCGAATTATGTTAAAACGCTAGGTGCCCAGCTTGTCACGAAAAAAAAGTGTCAATTTCTTGCACGGTGCAATCGATATTGTGCCATCGATTTTTCGATAGCTTTTAGCATGAGGAAAAAGAAAGTTCCACGACATATCAAAAAAACCATTTTCGAGGCTCCCAAATTTTTTGAAATTTTCTCAACTTTTATTTTTAAAGTCTTTTGTCAGTAGGTAATATCAATAAATCGGCTTATTAATTTTTTTTAAATATGTATTACCATTTCCACCTGTGGCGAAGTGTGTACATATTTATAAAATAATTTATGATGACTTAAAGATCTTTCTGTATTTGAAAAACTTTGTTCATTAATTATATGTTACAATTACAGATTATATTCTTACTTGATTAACCGGGCAAAAGTAACGTAGTTCTTCAAACGGTTGTAGTGAAACAGAACAGAATCTCCAGCGAAAACCGAACTTGCAACCCCACACTGAAGGATGAATAGATGTATTTCAAAATCAAACACAAAACAAAACTCAAATGTGTGTACGAAACGCTTGTGCACAACCAAATTATAAATTTAAATAGTATTGAACGGGCACAAGAATTCAAATAAATATACTCCATAGAGTATTTGTTTCTTTCAAATCCTTATAATATAGACAATTTTTGCCTTCAAAGAAATTTCTTCGTAATAAATACTCCAAGCTCAAGGTCGACTTAGAAATTTCAATTTGGAGCTGAGAGCGTAAAAAAGAGAAAATGGTATTCAAGGTCAGTACAGCTTCATATGTATTTTGAAGTAACAACTCTTGCTGGGTGTGATTCAGAGAACTGCAACGAATACTAAAATTTGGAGTATATCCAATCATTTACTCTGAATTGTTATGATTCAAACCGTTTTTGTCCAACAATAAGAAATGATTTTCATCTAAAGAGCTCATTTCAAACAATCAGTTTGAAAATGTTTTTTCTGGTATGACTGCAGATCACCGCAAGAAAACGAAGCGGTGCTCGCATCACTCGTGCAATATTCGTTTTCAAATGCGATATAATGTTCATTCAGGTGAAGCATGTAAAAACGAGTCAACTCAATCATTAACGCTATAAAAGAAGTACAAACCAGTCATATATTCTACAGCTTTGTTCTCGTTCGACCGTCATAGATATGTAAGCATCAGTCGCAACATGAATGTATGCATTACATTGTATGCATGCATTGTTAGGCAATATGGATATAGAGAAAAAAAATGTTAAAAAATCGCAACCAAAAATGTATTTGCAAAAATATTTGCGAAAAATTGTTATGTACTTACATATATTATTGTTTAGGCATCAAAATAAATTCGAAGAAATTTTATGAGATATTTATATTACTTTTTTGTATGACAATTTTTAATTTAACCCATAATTTCTCTAACCCGCAAACTATATTACAATTTACCCTACATTTTTTGCTCCGACTTAGGTATGTTAAATACATACATATGTACATTAAAAATACACATTTTTGGGATTTTTTGATTTGTAACTATTAAAAAATATCACATTGGTTAAGAAGAGACAACGAATACAATATCATGAACTTTTTATTGCTTACCCTGCAAACAATTTCGATCTAAAAATAGTTTAAAAAGTTTCCCCATTAAGCAAAAATCTATCGCCTTTGCTATTCAATTCTTATTGATGTAGTTACATCGTTCGGGAAGAAGTGTCCCACTATGGTAATACTTACATTAAGAATCTACTTAGTATCTATGTTTTATGACGAATTAGAGCGCTTTGGTGGTTCAATAACAATTATCTTTTGGAGTTAAATTTTTTCTTATTGTTCTTTATAATAAAAAGGAGGCCATTTAACTGTTTATCTTTGTTTGGTTTTGTAAGGAAAGTCTGAGTAAAATAAAAAGTAAATGAGTTTTAAAGTTATGCAAATATTTAATAATACATTTAAACAAAATAATTCTTATGTGATGTTTACAGGTGACAAGCAATTGATTGTTTAGTAAAATGTAAAAGGAAATCACTCAGTACTTTGAGTGCTTCTCATATAAATTTTACAACAAAATCAATTGCCTGTCGCCTGGAAACAGCACATTAATGTTTTAAAGTTAAAAATCTATTATGCACAAATTTCATTAAAGAAATTTACAGAAAATCACAAATTTGTTCAAACACCAAATTTCTTCATTGATAACGTTGATCACCACTAGAAAAATTAAATAAAAATACTTATTTTTCACAAAAATTTTTAAATTCATTAAAGAAACAAAAAGGTTCAAAAAAATCACTAATATCCTTTTACTAAAGACAGCTATTAATTTATTTTTTTTTAATTTCACATTCTTTGGCTCTAACAAAAATGAATGCATGAAAAATGTTACCCAATCTGGCCGAAGAATAAGTTTGGGCTGTTTTGGGCACAATTTTCGTGTACTAGAACGCTTTTCGGTAACATTTGGATTCCGCAGGCTCCTAATTTTGAGTTCAGTATTATAACTATTTTATTTTTCATATATTTTAAATTTCACTTTATTTTACATTATTTTATAAATTTATATTACGAGTATTTCACACGCACATACCACCGATCACATTCCAATTTAAATACATACTATCGCCTTTTACGCATTTTGCTTTTGTAATATTCACTATTAAACAGCAAATCGTTGCGAAGAAGTCAATATTATTTGGGCAATGTTCATAGTGCCATTGTTGCAGTTGTATAACTGTTACAATTATCTGAACAACTCCTTAAAGTATCGAAAAAGTATAATTTAAGAACTCAAAATTCGATTCTATTGTATATTGTTGTTGTTAAATTCCGAAAAATCTACTGTTTAACTACCAAATGTGCCGAAATAGTTAAATTCGTAGACAATCAAAAACATTCTACCAATTGCTTAGAGGGTATATACATACATAAATAATAAACAAAATCCAAGTGGCTCGAGCCTAGTACATGGATTTTGCTACTATCGTACCAAAGAAATATTAACATTCATGTTCGTTGCGGGTACAAGCACTCAAACTGACTTTTTGAAATGAGCTCTTTAGATCAAAGTCATTTCTTAATGTTTGACAAAACCGATTGAATCATAAAATTCGAGTGGTTCTTTCAACTGATCACAATAAAATAATGTTCGAATCACCTAACCGAAAGCCAAGTACGAGTTAGCTGTCGTTCAAAAACCGATGCATCACTTTTAAATAAACAAATGCAAGCATAATTTTGCGACCGATTCATACTTCATACTGAATTTTTTGGTTTGTGTTGACGTTTGAACTAGAACAAAACTGTGCATACTTTTTTGATTTAAATTGAATTTGAAGCTGTAGTGATTGAGCAGGCTCGATCATAATCCTTGCAGCTCTCTGGTGTGAATTGGTTTCATTTAAACAGGTGAAATTATAATAGAGTCGTTAAATTTATAACTGCTTAGTTTAAAAGTAATTTTTAAAATGCGGAAGTAAATCTCGTAGATAGCCGATATCACTTTTTACAACTTATTTAAAAAAGCTTTTTAATTTTAGCATTATTTAAAATAATAATTTACAAAGCTATAAAATCAAACTAATTCGCCGCAGCACCTTGGCTGAAAAAGCGATTTAAAGCTTCAATTTTTCAATATTAAGATTGATGAGTAAGCAGGGGAGCATTCCGTACCAAAATCAAACAATTGCTTAATATGTCCAACAAAAAAGAAAAAGTGACAACGATATTATGCAAGCCTTGCAATCAGGCTTAAAGTGCGAAACACCAAGACGTTGCTTTGTGTGGTGCGATAAAGGCAAATAACACATGGGCCGAATTACCGTCGTGATGGAATAAACTTCCGTATCGAATAAGTTTTCGTCACGTATCGAATGGTTTGATTACTGCATATAATAGCTGATGTATCGAAATTTTTAAAAAATCTACCCGTTTTTATATTGGAAAAAAAAACATTTGTATGTTTTGGGGAAAATATCATCAGTTTATTTAAAAACAAGTATAATCAAAGAAATCCATTGCTGATTAATTGGCAAATAAATTGGTTCTTTCAATTGTTGCTTTTCCTTGGCTGCTATTTTGCAATATATTTTTGGCCAAATTGGGATGGTAAGTCATGTACTAGGTCATAACAAATTTTGGTTTCCGGTTATTTTATTAATATTGGTCCTTCAATCGTCTAATCATCTAATTATATAATATTGTATACTTGTTGTTGGTAATTTTCATACAAAAGTGTTGTCTCATTATACGATTGATTTCTATGTTGATTAAATGTTCTATTTTTGCACGACTTGGAAATCTTCGATTTGTTTGGTGAATTTGCAAAAATCTTTTTAGAATGTGATAACTACCACCACAAATTTATTTCTTCTGAATGATAAATGTTTGTTTAATTTCAATTTATATTTTAAACAAATTTAATTAAATAACCTTATCAATTAATATTTATTACCATTTCATCTCAAATTAAAACTTCCATACTTGATTAAATTTCATGGTAACAACCAACGTGAATAGCAAATGTTATTAAAGAAGAAATAAATAAAAACCAAAAGTGAACTAAAAATAATAACAAAAATAAAATAATTTGCTTTTTTAGTTTATTTTTCATATATTTTTATTATTTGGTAAAAAGAAATTTGTTGATCTTCTTAAATGGCTTACACAATGTAGTAATACGACAAAGATAAGATACAACAAATTTGTCTATTCACAAGTGCATAAAAAATCGTATTTTTTCAAACGATAAGCCTTACGACAGAGCTCGTGAATTGGACAATAGTTTTATTTTATTATTTGAATCAATTGGTATTGTGGTTAATTTGGATTGAAAACCAGAAACAGTTCAATAAAATAACCACAATACTAATTGTTAAACAGCTAAGGCACAATATCAATGTTTACATTTGTTCTTCAAGTTGTGCTGATAAAAAGAACAACGTGAAAAAGAAAGACAAAACCTGAAAATAGAAAAATTTACTTTGGACTTCAAGAAGAATTCTTGACAAAAGGTATGAAAAACAGAAGTAAGGAGGATAATGTACATCAATTAAAATAGATAATCATTCAAAAACAAATTTCGATCTACCAATTAAAATGCAATTTGGTTTAAAGATTGGTGTTTGGCTATTGACTGGCAGCTGCATTCGGTAGCGGTGAGTGTTAAGACGGAAAACCTCTTTGAGGAGATTGTGTGGATACATTTGAAACATGTCAGGGGAACCTGGCCGTAATTTAGGGCCTTAATTTAATGAACCTTAGCCTAAAGAAAATATTACAAATTTGGATTAAAAATATATTATTTTAAACTTTAAGTAAATTTGTTAAATTAGATTTTTGCTAAATGCGCATAGAAACTAGCTTTCCCAAAACAATAAATTTCTGTGTTTTTAATCATAAATAAAGATTGGGATATTAGCACATCATTAATAAATGAATTAATTAATAATAAATATTTCATTCCCTAAAATAACTTTTGATTAGATTTTTGCTTTTTGTATTAAAAACATATTGTTAACACCTGGTACTATATTTCACTCTCCTTATACTATGCAATGATCTCAACTTTTGATTCTGCTTGTTCGATAACGAATGCGATAGTCTCAAAAATAAAATTTACAAAACATTTTACTCGATCATGTAGCAAAACTGTAAATAAAAATCCTGTTCTAATAAAAACCAGAATTTTTTATACCCTTCACCACAGGTGGAATAGGATATAAATAAGTTTGTACTTTCTACAATATAAATCTTAGATCCTATAACGTATGTCATTTATCAATAGCAAAGTCCGTGCGTATGTTGAAATGGGTTTCCCGAAGGCCCCATAAATTATAAGGAGTAGGTTGTTATATATTTATAACATATATTTTCCGTTAACATTTTCCATTTAAAATTAGCCAAATCAATGGTTGAGCTATGAGAAAAAAATTTAGACTGCCTCTAATTTTTATTAAAAAATCCCATGTTGTTGTTTTTGTATACCCTTCACCGAAAGTAAATAGGTATAGTTAGTTGGTTTTTTTAATGTCTAGACTTTTTTTGATTTTCCTCCACATACATACAAAATACAAACAAGTATTGTGAAGTTAATTTAATGATATCCGTGTGTCCGTCGAAATGGGTTTTCCAAAGTCCCCACACGCAGAGAAAAAATATGGTTTGACATATTTACGGCAACTACACTATGTTTATTATAACAATATATTGCTGCCGTACACAAAATATTGTTATTTTTATTTAATATCAACAATATTATAGTTACTGTAAGCATGTCAATGTTTATCGCAATTATAAATTTAAGTATGGTTCACTGAAAAATAATAATTTTTATGACAACTAAATAATGATAACTTTGAAAACATATTATATATCTCACAAACATTTAATGGCATTTATTAGCCATAACATGATAACTTTCTATATGTGTACTCATAATAAGTTTAAAATGCAAACAAAATATCTTTACTCTAATAATATTTCGTTATCGCCATTTGTAAAATAATTTTGTATCAGTTGTGTCGTTTGTATTACAGATGCCTATCGAATTATTTGTTACTCAGTGGTTAAACCATTTAAAAAAAATAACCATTAAAAAACCAAGTTTAAAGAAATTGTAGGTACATAAAAATAATTATACAGTGTTACAAAATAAAATATCAATGCTAAAAAATTTTAATATTGTTTGAAAATGGAGCAAAAAAATTTACCATTGTTTTGTGTTATTTTAGAGAAAACGGATGAAAATTCTATAAAATAATTGCGACCTACGATCAAATAGGTTAAAAAAATATTTTGTTTAAATTTGCATCATATAACGATGTGAAATATCTGTAACAGTTTTACGTTAAAGTTGCCAGTAAGTAAATTAGCATAAATATATATTAAAAATATTTTTCGGTTTTAGATTTAATCTACATATTATTATGATTAACATGATAATAATATGATTACTTCTTAACTTATTATGATTAACATGATTATAATATGATTACATTAAATTATAATATGATGTAATCAAAACAAATAAGGATTGAGGGAGAAATTTTATGATGTTATATTACGAACATATTTGGTCATAATATGATTCAATAATAATCGTAATATGTTGACTACGATTATGAATCTTATCATAATATGTTGCTCTTAGAATATGTTTACCACAGCAATGTCTTTTCTTTGCGTTCAGATATGATGGGGACAATGTTGTTTTCTATTTACATCACAGTTGATTTAACGATATCCATCTGAAGTCTGTCCGTGTGTATATTGAAATGGGTTTTCCGAAGACCCCAGAAAAGATGGAGACGAGGCTGTTCCACATTTATGTCAGATATACTTCTTAAAAATTTTCTTTTGAAATTTAGCCAGATTGGTGCATAAATGGCTGAGATATAAGCAAAAATCCAAGACTGCCTATAATTTAACCAATAAATCCCATGTTGTGGTTTTTTGTTTGTTTTTTTTTTACTTTATCTGGAGAACGACAAGGGGAAAAGTTTCCAAATAAAATATCACATAATGGTGAATGGTATATAAGATTTGGCATAGTCGAATAGAGCACTCATACTTTTTTTTTATCAAAATTTTTAATTTTGAAGGCCAAGCTTTTCTTTGTACTGATGACTTCTGCAAGCTAGAAATACAATTTTAAATCTAAATTTACTCATAAATCTCCTACTAACTTATTTCAAATTCCGTTATATAATATTCGGTCAAGAAGGAGGTTCTCCTTAAAGTTAACAAACTAAAAATTCTCCCTATTTTAAGTAATTTTCTTTTGGTGCACGTAAGCATAACAATTTATGGCAAAATTTATCAACATCCTTTTTTAGTTTGTTCATATTTTTTTTTTTTTTTTGCTATTTTCTAGTTACATACATGTTTTCCTAAATATTGTTTCCACATACTATAAGTGGTTAATTAAGTGCGGTTTTAGAGGGGATTTTAAAAATCTAAATTGTTTTCTATATGGCTGGGAGTAATTTGCAGCTAAAAAATTCCATCATATTGCTAGACATGCTAGACTTACATAGAAAAAATTGATTTTAAAAGAGAGTTAAGACACGTATGAACATAAAATTTTAGGTTATTTTTGTGGCAGGTATTTAGTTGGTAACTTCTAACGC
Organism: Pollenia amentaria; assembly: GCA_943735925.1. NCBI lineage: Eukaryota > Metazoa > Arthropoda > Insecta > Diptera > Polleniidae > Pollenia > Pollenia amentaria. The sequence goes on along the minus strand of OX031006.1, from coordinate 279,292,821 downwards.
CGTTTTGCTTAAGTTATATGGGACAGCCAATGTGGAAAAGAAAGCATTTTTGTCGAACTTCAGACAGGCCAATAAAAATTAAGCCGAAACATTAAATTTTGTTGATGAAACAGCTTTTTTAACCGTTCACGATGCATCTCGATGCTTACAGAATCATACATATCTGAATCATACATTTTTATGAATTTAGGCATCGATCACATACTTACACGCAGAAAAAAATAAATTTTTCTACATGGCCATCTCTAGCAAAACTATTTTTAACGAACATTTTTCAAACATATATATAAGACCTGGAACAGCACAAACTTTGTGTTAACGCGAAAAAATAATACAATCTCAGCAGAGCAATATTCTTCTTCTTTTATTAGCTCGTATTTGCTTCAACGTATAATATGACCAAAGTAGGCCGTTTCCTCCGTTTAATAGTGGCAAGTAGTTCACATTCACATCCACACTCTATCTTCCCACGATATTTTCAATAGTCCTCGGAAGCAGTACATTTCAAACGCTTCTATTCTATTCATAGTGTTGATTTTTAAGGTCCATGCTTCTACACCATACATTAGTACCGACCAGACGCAGCATTTCAAGATGCGAAACCGGAGGCCAATGTTGATTCCTCGGCTTGAAAGAATGTTTCTATATTTAATGTAAGTTGTTCTTGCCATTTCTATGCGTTTTTTATTTCTGCGTCAGAGTCCCAATCCTCAATTAGCACACATCCGAGATGGACAAATTAATTGACTATTTCTTTTTGGTTGTTTGCGAATAATGCAGCATTCGAGTACGATGTATTGAATATACTTCTTTTTTTTTATTAAAGTTTATTTATCAAAAATTAAATTTTTACAAAGAAGATATTGGCTCAGCGTCCAATTTTAAACGATATTAAACGCATATTGATTCCTGGAGAATAGAATAGTATGATGACAAAGATTTATAAACATACATTTAAAGTGGCGTTTTTTTATAAACCATATAAGGGAAGAATTCCTGCAGTCATATCTTTAAATAAACATAAGGTCGACAAGAAAAGACAATGGAAGATTGAATACAGTTTTCAACTCATTATTCTGAGATCTCATAAATTTAGTTTTCTTTATATTAAGGCTTTTAACCCACGAACAACAGAGTGATTAACATTCCAGTTCCAATTCTCAATATTAAGAGGATACGGACTCTAATATTCAGAGGAAATCTGAGGCGGTGTGGGTGAACACCGAAACGAGCAGGGTTTCCAGGCGGATTGTATGATCAAAATTGACTAAAATTATTTTACCGAGAGGGGACTGCAGGCTTCTGGTAGGCTTTAAAATTGGTCACTGTTGGACGGCAGTATACGCCAAAAGGGCGGGGCAACTAACTGGTGACAATTGTAGATTCTGTGCGGTACCAGGGGAAAAAGATACGGTGGAGCACACCCTCTGCCACTATCCGGCACTCGTACGCTCCAGAGTAAACTGTCTTTGAGATCATTACTTCCAAAATCTGTGGGAAATCTCTGGAATTTAACTATTGGGCATTTGCCAAGAGGGTGTGGAATACACTGGGTATTATCCCATCGAACTAACCGTTTTTTGTAGGGGTTATCGTATAATTTGGTAACGCTAGGGACCAACACGGTCTATGCGGGGTCTTTATGACCGATCAACTAACCTAACTTAAGGCTAAACCCATATATGCCGCTTTCTGTACATACTGCTTGTACAAGCGATTGTAAATCCTCCATATTGTCAGCCAAAACTGTCGTATTCGTTGCATATCGGATATTGTTGATAAATCGGAAATATTCCTTTATTCCGGCTTCCGTAGAGCTGATCGATTGTTGGAAAATAACTTCAGAGAATTAATTGAAAAGAAGGGGAGTTTGTATTTTTATATCATTCATTCGAACTTCTGCTACCTGACCCCAGTATACATTTTGTAAGCAACGAATATCTTTACTATCAACACTAAGCTGACTCAGAATTTTAATCATTTTATCGTGTTGAACTCTATCGAAATTAGAGTTTTGAAACCGTTCCTCCTTCAAGCTTTATGCGATTCGGTGTGTTAATAAAACCTTTACAACAAAACCATTCCATCACTCGGTACACTCGATGTTCGTGACACTTAATATTTTCTGGCTAGTGTTAAAAACAGCTCCAATTTGTTCTTATTTACTTTCCACCATGTCAGTAAGTTTAATAGTTTGAAGATGTTCAGTAGTGACATTCAGGTGCGAAGTAGATAATTTAAAATTCAGTCATTTAAGTGTCATAATAATGTTACATACACTTACGCTCGTTTCACAATTTACTGATAGCTAAATGTAGGATTTTATCCATCGCATTAAAAGTGTTCCATTTTACATCTTTACTTTTTTAACCTTAAGTGAGCGATAAGTTAAAGGAAGGTTCATTCTACCTGTTAGATTAAGGTAAATTTGTAATAATGGAACAGTTTTATACGGCAAATAAAATCCTACCTTTTGTATTCTGAGTTTTCTTTACAACTTAATGTTATGGACGCATATTTTTTTCAATTAAATTTTTAATATTAAGTGGCGCCTCATTTTAGATTGATATTCGTATTCGGGGAATATGGGCGCAGGTATTTGCTGTCGTATGCGCGAATATTAACACACTGAACATTTTGAAAAGAGTTTAGGAATTTTTTCAAAGCTAAGACAAATTCTTCTTATTTATTATTTTAAAGACCCTATAATTTTTAAAATAAAGACTTACCCCCGTATTCATAAAAAATGTTTTTGGTTAATAAAAGGTTTATTAAACAAATTTTCATAGAAACTTCGTTTCATAAACCGGCTATTAACGTAAAATATTTTTTATGAATATGGGGGTAGTATTTTTAGTCAAAGGTTTCAAAGGCATATTTTTAAAAGAGTTTAATTATTTAGATTGCTTTTAATTGTAACAATTAAATGTTTCAATAAAAGAATTTCTTAACATCCAAACACAAAAACCGAACCCTTCTTAAAATCAAATGCCGACGATATAAACACACACACTCACGTCAACATTAAACGTCATAGAAACATGAAACTCTTAAGTGTAAAAAAGAAAACAAGAACAACCGCCCTAAATGCTTAAACTCTCATCATACAAAAAAATAAAACAATAAAAAACTGAGAAAGTAAAAATCAAAGAGAAATTAAAAAATCTTTAAGACAATATATAAATTACTTGGTTTAAAAATCTCTTAACCCTGCAAGCATTTGCTGTCACGGAGAGTCGCTATTCTATTTAAATGCTTGTCAAGCATACTATAAAACTATCTATATTGACCTTTTGTCGTAAAGACTAGTTTAACGTGCAAGCCACGCCTTTGAGACTCGAATAAGACTTTTTCAAATGACTATAAAAAAACTTATTCAGCAGACAATTTTTAGTGTCTCTGAGGATTAAAGAAAAGTATTTAATCAAAGTTTTCGCAAATGTATTTCATAAAAATATTTTTTGTTGTTGTTGTTTTTTTATGTTAACGTTCTCTTCTTATTTTCGTCCAGAAGTAATAAGGAAAACTATGAATATACGAATTGCAAAAAAGTGACGTCATCTTCTAAATGCTTGCAGGGAAACAACAAATACTCATATCAAACGAAACTCAAACGAACTCATACACACACACACACACTTATTAATATAAACTTCAAAAGGCAACGGAAATGTATTAAACTCTATTACTGTTACCACATAATGACAAAAAAGGCAAGAAACCCCATAAATACTACTATTTTAAACCAAAAAAAAAAATATTTTAGCAATTAAATGTTTTGTTGTTGTTTTATTTTATAACAACAAAACAAAGAGCAAATATGAAGATCTTTACTTTGGCAATTGTTGTTAAATGTGATGAAAAAGAATGTGGAAATTTATCGTAAATATACTAAGAAAAACGTTATTAAAGTACTTGCAAGGTTTCCTTTCCTAATTGCATCTTTATTGGCACAAAAGTGAGCACAAGTATATGCACACAAACACATGTGGGTGTTCACAGTTGATTGCATAATTTTTACGATAAGTAAATTTATATTTTTTTGGCTGATGGGATGTAGGATTTCATTAAGAACAATGCCTTTAATGTCCTTTTAAATTAATGTATTTTTATCTGTCTGTTAAAAAAAACAGGCATGAGCGCTGTATTCAGCTGTGCCGAATCTTTTATACGCTCCACTGAGAGGTTAAATATCACCAGAAGAACAGATGGACATGGCTGAATCAGCTTAGAACTCCTCAAGGACCCAGCATATATACACCTTGTAGGGTCGTAGATGAATATTAAAAAAGTTGCACACAGTATGAGAAACAGAGTAGACGTAGTTATGGCTGGTATAACAATAAACAAAATCGTTGTTAAAACCCTTTTAAAAGGATTATCAAATAGTCCGAAACCCTTGATATTTTTAAGCGGCAAACTTTTAAGCAGAAAAAAGTTTTAATTTAAGATGGTTAACTTTGTTACGCAGAAAAAGAAATTAAGAAATAACACAATTATTTCAATTACTTACACTCATCGTCGCGTTTCTGCTCGAACCACGTACGCGCTAAAAACTCATTTTTCAGAAAACGAAAAAAATCAATAACTTTTTAAATATGGGTTTTATTAAAATTGTTTTTAACAAAACATGGCTTTGCGGTTCTATGAAGGGTGTTCTTCAAAAAATTTGCTACTTTCAAGTTACTGCAGCCAAATTTGTCGCCAGCGTATTTTTGGCGAAAATGGCAATTTGCAAATTTAATTAAATTTTTAATTTATTTTTAATTTTTTTATTTTTATAAAATATTTTTCATGTCACCCTAAAATGTTAATTTCATAAAAAAATTTCAAAAGTAACTCGTATTCAAAAATTTCATGATATTTTCCATAGATAGTAGAGATCAGCTTAAAAATTGGAGTGACACAAAAATTTTAATTAAATCTTCCCCAGGCGTGGGGAAGATTCGTTCGTTTACGAATTTTTAAGCTGCTTGACATACTATAATTTCTTACCTGTTTTCTTGTTATAACTGTTTGTTTCGAACTATAAAAAAATCGGAGAATGTTAATAGTTCAAGAACAAATTCTATCCAAGTTGAATATAGTTTTGATACATTTTGATTTTTCCGATGAGAAATATCCTGCTGTTAAATGTCTTGCCTGTAATACATCTTTAAATATATCGAAGGGTTAAACTTTGTGTTTGTATTGTGTTAATACCCACACCATAATAGGGGAGAGGGTATTATGCGTTTCCCAGCAATAATTTTGCTTACAAAATAAGCAGAAAAATAATGAGAACTTGAGGAATAGAAAACGAAAACCGATCAATTTTCTCGGAATGAAATCACTTTTAATTTTTCGAACGAAAAAAGTTTTTGTTTTGGCTTGCACAATATTGCCACATTTAACTTAAAAATGGCTGAGGAAGGTAAAACAAAATCGATCGAAGTTAAAATACAGATTGAAAAGCATTCCGAACAATTTCTGTGACAGGCCTTTAAAAACATCGTTTACATTAGATCAATATCACTACTAGTATTCTAATAACAAGAATATATTGTGGGGGTAATTTTGGAACATATTTATGTATATATATATTTACATAAATTCTATTGATTTTCGGATTTTGCATGTATTTCACATCGAAATTATTCTTAAAATTCTATAATATTACCGTATATCTAACGAAAATTAAAGGAATATATTGCAAATTGATTCAAATAATTCTTTAAAATTTTATAATAATAACTTATTTAAATCATTATATTAAAGTATTTTTTTTTTGTAATGATTTATTTAAGATATAATAAGAAAGTTATTTTTGAATATATAACTAATAATGCAAAAAGTTGGGAATACAGCTATAAAATAATGAATTCAGGAAGTCATTAAAATCAGGATTGTTAGTTAAGTTTCTGCGGGGTTGTTACACTTTGAAATATTGGTCCTAAATCCAGCTCTAAGTTTACTGATCGACTCAGAAAGTCAGTCCGCCCGGCTGGCCATGTAAACAAGTCGCAGTATTGTAGAGCAAGTACAAGTCGCAATATTGTAGATAAATTGATGAAATTCGATACATAGGTTTTAATTGGCGTAAGGATTCTGCCTATTGTAAATGAGGAGAATAGCGAGGTTCTTTCCGGAATAGGGTCTTCGTGCCCATAAACCACATTATTATATTTGTGTTTGGACTACATTCGGTCCATACTTATTTTATTGGAATCGGTCCATATTTGAAAATAACATCCAAACAAATACTTCTCCCGAAAATAGCTTTTAATGCCATAACTCGCTTACAAATCTCGTTATTAGCATACAAATAGCAACTATGTCATAAGAAAATGTTGTGCTGGTAGGTCCAAAATGAACCATAGATCGCATATAAGCCCCCATTCTAAAATCACTTAAAAGCAAACAAATCTCATAAAGATGAAGATATCTAATTAATATTCGGCCCACAAAACTGATTACTTTTGTGACGCTTTACATATGAACGGGCAAATACATTTAAATTTTGTTCTATTGATAACAGGACAACAATAAACACGAAGTCAAACCTTTGATATGAAATGACTTTAACGGCGGCATGAAATAACCCCCCAAAATATAACGCCCCAAAAAAAATATGAAATAACCCCCCAAAAATTTGTACAGAGAACAACAAAAACGATTTTTGGGGGGTTTTTTCTTTTTTTTGGGGTGTTATTTCATTTTTTCAATTGGGGGATTATTTCATATGAAATAACTCCCCAAAAATCTGGAATGAAATAAGTCCCTAAAAATATTTTGGGGACTTATTTCATTTTTAAATTACATATTTTAATGATGACAAATTGTGTTTTGTTATATTCACTGCATACGTTTACCAAACATCAAAAAGGGACTTAGTATCAAAAACTATAATTTCAGAATCCTAAAAAAATTGGGATTATTTTTAAGTCCTGAATTTTAGAAATCGGAATCTCTAAGTCCCGAACTTTATAATTTCGAATTCGAAAATCCCGAATCGCTAATTTAAGCTTTTCTGCATAGCCGGCCTTCGGCCGGGCGCAATGATTTTATCCTCTATGGTATTTCAAACATCGGCTTCGCTTACTAAAGCTTTTCTGTTTAGTCGGCCTTTGGCCGCGCGCAAGAACTTTTTCCTCTATAGTATAACAAGCACCGGCTTCGCTAACTAATGCCTTGTGCCCGACCGAAGACCGGGTTAGCAGAAAAGCTTTAGTTAGCGAAGCCGGTGTTTGGAATACAATATAGGGGAAAAATCCTTGCGCCCGGCCGAAGGCCGGCTATGCAGAAATGCTTTAGTTAGCGAAGCCGGTGTTTGGAATACTATAGAGGAGAAAATCCTTGCGACCGGCCGAAGGACGGCTATGCAGAAAAGCTTTAGTAAGCGAAGCCGGTGTTTGGAATACTATAGAGGAGAAAATCCTTGCGCCCGGCCGAAGGCCGGCTATGCAGAAAAGCTTTAGTTAGCGAAGCCGGTGTTTGGAATACTATAGAGGAGAAAATCCTTGCGCCCGGCCGAAGGCCGGCTATGCAGAAAAGCTTTAGTTAGCGAAGCCGGTGTTTGTTATACCATAGAGGAAAAAGTCTTTGCGCCCAACCAAAACTGAACAATATGTATTATATTGGGGTCTTATTTCATTTCTGGAATTGGGGAACTATTTCATATGAAATAAGTCCCTAAATATTGGGGACTTATTTCATTTTGATTTTGGGAGTTATTTCATTTCATTAGGGATTTATTTCATTTTAAGAATTGGGGATTTATTTCATATGAAATAAGTCATATGAAATAAGTCCCTAAAAATTGGGGATTTATTTCATAATTTTTTTGGGGACTTATTTCCTGGGGAGTTATTTCATGCCGCCGACTTTAACATATGATTTCACTTGTTCAGTTGTTTGATTTTAACATTAAAATTGAAATTGATAATATCGTTAACAGTTGATATATATACAATGTTTAACCAATTTGATATCAAATTGTTATCATGTAAAACGCAGCGCAACGCCAAAGAATAACATTGAAAGCACAAACAATGTCATAAATATTTTGTAATTTTGTTGTTGCTTTCTACAGAAATTCACATTGCGTTTTAAAATTTCAAACGCTCCATTGCTTGTGGCGTTAAAAAGTTTAAAACGATACATGAATTTCTGTAGAAAGCAACAACAAAATTACAAAATATTTATGACATTGTTTGTGCTTTCAATGTTCTTCTTTGGCGTTGCGTTGGGTTTTACATGATTAGGCCCCAAAAGAATTTTTAACTTTAAAACATATCTGTCGTTTTGTTACAATAATTCGAAATTCGTGATAAAAGAATTCCTTTTTTTTTTTTTGTTTTGTAGTTGTTCTAGATCTATTTGATTTTATTGTTTATTTTTTAGTTTATACTTTAAATTTTATTTTTTTTTTTATTTTCTAGGCCCCAAAAGAATTTTTAACTTTAAAACATATCTGTCGTTTTGTTACAATAATTCGAAATTCGTGATAAAAGAATTCCTTTTTTTTTTTTTGTTTTGTAGTTGTTCTAGATCTATTTGATTTTATTGTTTATTTTTTAGTTTATACTTTAAATTTTATTTTTTTTTTTATTTTCTACTTACACAACTTACCATATGGTCCCAATTGGGCAGCCACACGAACACGCTCTATTACAACTGGTGGATCACTGCGACCCTTTGCATTGACAGCATACACGAGAAATTGATATTCTCTTCCGGGTTCCAAATTGTTTAAGCGAAATTGTGGATTTGGTTCTTGCATACGAAATATGGGTGCTGAGGTAGCCTGGTACAATTAAAAGAAAATATTTTATGAAAATTAATTAAGATCGAATTGTGGATAAGATTAAAAATATAAAAACACCGTCTCCTTAAAAAGTTTTTGTTTGTAACAATTTGCTTAATTTACATTTTAAAAAGCATTCAACTATCATGCCCCCTTATAAAAATCAATAATCAAATAATTTCTCAACAGTGTCATGTAAAATATCTCGGTGTATATAAAAGTCGATGTTTACCTCACTGTATCTTAACCCAGGAAAAACTTTTAGAATTTTGGTAATAGGTCGTAGTTATTTCATACGTTACCTGGTAAGTAGTTGTCATTACAATTGTCATTATTCTGAAAACCTCAATAAGTACTTGCTAGTAATGACCTCAGTAAGTACTTTTCACTACTATTATTTTCAGTAATGAATATTTGCTTACTAATAATCAGCTAAGTAACTACCTTTTAGTTGTCTTGTTTTCAGTACTGAATATTTAAGTACTGGTAACTAGCTCCATAACTACTTATTAGGTCTATTTACTAGCGCCAATTAAATAAAAACTAGTTATTTTTTGGCTTCTAGTAAGTATATTGTAAGTACTTACAATTCAACTTACAGGTAGTTAAATAATAACTAGATATTTTGTGACTTCTAGTAAGTGTATTGTAACTACTGAATTCTCTGGACAACTCGAACAAAAATAAGTAGTTATTCAGCCGAAAAATAAGTAGTGTTTATATTTCTCCAATACTATTTGCTAACTTACCAGGTAAGTAAAGTTTTTGCTGGGAAGGTCAAACTAATGCAACGGTATTCAGTTATGGGGCGCTGCCTCGCCCTCTAACCTTGAAAAAATTCCAAAATAAACTTCTTCAAATAATCAGAGCCGCCTCCGGTGTATTTGTATGTTTTAAAATTTTTCTGCTTAACTTAATGGTTTTTGTGAAAATAAAAATCATTTCGCTACAAATTTTGGGTTAATTTGAAGAGACCACAAAATCCATAGGCAAAGCCACTGCAACATTGTCTGACGTTATTAAGCTAGTTAAAGTTATTCGAGCGTTATTAGAACATTATTGGAAAATACAAAAAGTAAAAAAACTGAGATGCAGATAAGTTCAAAATCCCAAAACTTAGCGACTTATTTAGCATTGGCTCTGAATAAAAAATTTGAAGGTTTAGAGAATAATTAAATATATTCAATTACATGCAAATTTACAGTTAAAATTTTATTATTAGAGGAAAAACGCTACAATCGCGATGCCAGTTAAAAGGGTTTTCCACTACGCAAGCGGCTTTTATAACGCTATTTCACGTCGCAAAACTTATTACCTTGTATGATTTTGTTAGTAACTTACAACGTTGTTCCACGGGCCGACAATTTGTATAGCATTTTGACGGCGTTAAGGTGCATAAGTTTAGGTGATTGATGTTTAAACAGTGTAAGAGAGTTACAGTGAGCCACACTTGAACGTTATTTTGAAAATGGAGGAGGTGGCACAACATATACTCGCGTAACTCAAAAATGATTTAGTTAATTGAATTTACTAAGAAAACCGAAATTCCGCAATAAATTTACCTTTAGGAAAGGCTAAACTTTTTTCTAATCGCCACTGTCGTTTTTTTTTTGTCAAAATTTCGAAATTTTTGTTTTTTAAAAAATCATAAAAAAAATGAAAAAATAAGCTATGATTTTAATTTTTTTAGAAGTATAAAAAACGAAGTTGCACAGTTTTTTCAAAAAACTTAACTGTTTTTGTGTTACGCTAATATATGTTTTGCAGACAACTCCATTTTCGAAATAGCGGTATATCTCGAAAACAAAAGCTAACCTTAAAAATCGATAAACACCATTAGATTCAGCGTAGTCGAATTAGGTTAAAGCCCCAGGTGCCCGCTTGTCAATTAGCACAGTGTTATTATTAACACAAAGTTTATGATAATGATAAAAGTTTTCAATTTTGGATGTGGCTCACTGTACGTTAACGGTAAACCGCTTTTCAATTAGTGGCTTTTACAATGTTATTAAAGGCTTTCTTGACCTTCGATACAAAGCTAGAAAATTTCAAAAGCAATAGATCGAAAAACGTCTTATTGAGCTACTTAACATGACTCTGCATTTCGAAAGTATTGAAGACATGATCACCCCTAGACCTTGTAAAAGTTTTGATAAGTCTACAAGAACTGCCCTTTGGAGCGTTTGTGCAAGTCTTTATAGAAAATTTTGAGAAGGATGATCCTATGTCCATCCTACGCTATGGTTTAGCTAAGGAAGAAGTCTTGATATACCTTAGATCTTCTAATTTTTCTAGAGACACAGATCCGTTTGTTTACTGGCGCAATTAAATGTTATACCCAAAATTTAAGAACATGGCTTTGTAATACTTAAGTTTTCAAATGAGTTCAGTCACACCTGAGATACCATTTTCCACTACAGGTTTGCTTCAAGCGGAGTTGCGAAATCGTCTTTCTCCACAAAAATTGAGAATACTTTGTTTTTAAACAACAATCTTAATATTAATTTTAAATATTAAAAATTTCTTTCACATTTAAAAAAAAATTTTGTTAAGTATTAAATTAATAAAAATTAAATTTTGTCTTAAATTTTTGGTATACCATCAACTCAAATTCATTTCGTTATTTTTAGGATCTTTATAATATAAATTTTAAATATGAATAATCTCTTACACTGTAATTTTGTATAAAACAGAAATTAATTTACTTGAGTTTTGTTAATTTTACCTTTATCTTAAAATTAATATTCGAAACGGTATCGGTATCGGCGAAAAGGCGCATCGTAACATTCCTAGTTAAAAGCTCAAATTCTCACAAGGATCTCGAAGTACTATTAGTAAAAACTCTGATCACGAAATATTAAAAGGGCTTGAACTCCACCGAAATCCTCTAGCTCAAAATATTCTAACTGAAACCGAAGAACTTATCCGAATAGAAGGGCGCTAACCCTCTACATATGTGAACAAACCCCGTCATGGGGAACACTTTCGTCCGGCACTGGCGGGACATAAAATAATCAATAAGAATACGATTTGATTTGTTATTGTAAGTTCGTGTTTAATATATGAAGAGCCAATAAATAAATATGTAAAAAACTATTTGGCAAGGAAACAGTGTATTCTTATATAATGATTATATATATTTTCGTAACAGTCTCTAGGTCTGACGAGAGTTTGTTAAACTTAATCCGCTTTAAGATATCAAGCAGTAAAAACCCAAAACGTACCAGTCATAGTAGAAAGGTAAAAATCTAGTAGAGAAGACTTTATTAGATTAATAAAATTCAGTCATGCCGAAAAAACAAGTTTTGTCCCAAAAATTTACAATTCCCCAAAAAAAGAAAAGAAGAAATTATTAAAATATACACAAACATGTGAGAAATAAATAATAAAAAACATAAAAAATAGTATAAATTTAAACCCAACATTTAGAGTTAAAAATTAAAAAAAAAAAAAAAAAAATACAATATAAAGAAAAAGATGATGGGGATTATTATTATGATGGACGCCGTAGATACAGTGAAGGTGCCGTGCTACACAAGGCAACAAGAAGTTAGGGGCGCTTACACACCTAGTCCTATATATAACTTTTTATTGAAAAAAAAAAATTTATGTTCTTTATAAAATAAATATTTCTATAACACACTCATAGAAAAATGCATCTACATATTGATGGCGCCGTAACATCAGAATTAGGACATCAATGTTCTTACAAATAGCTCCAAAGGCAAAAAGGGATATCAATCCAACGAGGAACGTCCTCAAAATGTTTTAGCATATTTTATGTGTCATCTATGATATGACTACAGTGACAATAATTCTATGCAACATTTTGTGTATTATTCATATTATTTTCATGCTCAAAAGTAAAATGAGAAGCAAAAATTCCCATATTTTATTTTTTTAAAATATTTATTTTATTAAATAGATATTGGGAATTATTTCTTTTTCATAAGCAACTTTATTGTATTCAACATTTTTAATTTTTCGAATTTATTCTATGAGTTAAATTTCAGTTATGTATTTTATAAAGCTTTTTGTAATAGCTCTATTCCTTAAATTTTTCAGAAATGACTTTATACACTACATAAAAAAATAAAATAAAATACATAACTGGAATTTAACTCAGAATAAATTCGAAAAATTAAAAATGTTGAATATTTATTTTATTTCTTAGTTTATTTTTAATTATTTATTAAAAACATAATTAGTACAAATAAGATTCGAAGTCTCTTAAAGCACCTCAAGCAAATGTAAATAATTGATCGAATTAGATCTTTAATGAGCTTAAGTACTAAATTTAAGATGATTAATTTTGAGATGACAACATTAAAAACTTTCAGTAATATAAACAAAATTAGTCATATAAACAAAGAAAAATTAATTACTAATAACTAAAAAGATTTTTGACTGCCATTTTGAAAGACGATGCACGGGGATCGGCTTTTATATAATTGGGATAGTTATTCCATAATTTAACAGTACTATGAACAATCTTGGGGAGTTAAATACATAACATTTCCGGAGTAGAATGATTACGAAAACTATATCGGGCATACTGCTGCTCATTAAATTGAGCCTAATGAGTAGTTTCTACGATGCAACTGAGTCTTCGCGCTGATGACATGTTTTATTAAACGGACTATGATTCGCCATTTCTGTGATGCCGATGTGTCAACTAATTTTTTTTTTTTTTTTCATTATTTATTTATTGAATCTTCATATATTAAATATGAACTAACAATAATTAATCAAATCTTATACTAATACTTTATTTTTGTCCTGCCAATGCTAGACGAAAATTTTTCTCCTCACAGTTTCTGTTCACATATGTAGATGTTTAGCGGTCTTCTCGTCGGATGAGTCCTGCAGTATCTCTTCTCCTTAATCTAGAGTGGCCACTGTCATTTAAAATATTTCGAGCTAGTGGATTTGGGTGCGACTCAAGCCTTTTTAAATATTTTGCTGCGTACTTCGTAATAATAGTTTTTACTAATGGCACATTGAGATCCTTGTGAATATTAGAGTTTTTAACATACGAGGGAGCGGCTGTGATTATTCGAAGAAGTTTATTTTGGCGCCTTTGAATTTTTTCGATATTTGAGGCCGAGGCAGTGCCCCATAGCTGAATACCGTAGCACCAGATTGGCTTCAATATAGTAGAAGTTTGCAGTCGAGGCTAAGAACAGAATTTCTTCCAATAAGCCAATATATTTGAATTGCTTTTAGTTTCATTTGTGTTAGTTTTGCTTCTATATGGCATTTCCATGTCAAACGCCGATCTAGATGAATACCGAGATATTTTACATGCGATTGCTGGGGCACTAATTGATTATTGATTTTTATAGGGGGACATGACTCCCGACGCAAGGTGAATGTTATATGTACGCATTTTTGCTCATTGACCTTTATCCTCCATTGTTTTAACCACTTTTCCAGTTCAAATATATGATCCTGCAAGTAACGGGATGCTTCATGACAGTTTTCGTGTACGCTTAAAAAAGCTGTATCATCAGCAAATGTTGAAATAAGGGTGTGGTTGTTTGTTGGCATGTCTGAGGTATATATAAGGTATAACAGTGGCCCCATGATGCTTCCCTGAGGGACTTCAGCGTCAACTAATTGATGAAGTTATTTCAATTATTTACCCTGATGCCAATTCGGTCAAGTGATGTTAAGGCTGACATCACAATGATGTAAAGTGTCATGGGGTCAAAAATGAAGACACTTGTCAAAGTACTGATGTCAAAATATATCAGTTATGACGCTTTATCTATCAGTGCAGAAATGATCTGTGTTTTTGCAGAAACGATCTGAATTTTGTCTATGAAGAGATTTTTACTAGTGATTTAGGATAAAATAGCGACTATGAGTGTTAACATTAGTCAGCGCTTTTTAAGCAGAATTAGTTAACATAATAGTTTGTTTTTTTACTGAATTTTTATTTAATTACTAAAAGACATTATTAAGCCTAATAATATGACAGGTTGTATGGAATCTGAATATTGAGTCAGTCTTACCTGGCACAGCTAAGACCCTTTAAAACATTTCAATAAAAAAATGGACCTTGTTAAAGTTCAAACCACTTCAGTGCAAAAAACTTTCAACACATTTTTTAGAAAATAGATTTCGTTCAGTTATATCGTATTTAAATCATCACTTTAATTGAAGCAGTACTCAACACCAGAGTTGCCAAGAATTTTTCTCGCATATCCCTTATTAAAATTTTGAAATTTCCAAACATTATTTTCTCAAAATATAAACTCTAATTGTTAATTTATGAATTTAATATCCAAACCAACAAGTGGGTTATGAACTTTGCGTTTACAAATAAAGATGTTCATATACATTTTTAATATTGAAGATTTTTGCAGACTGACAGCAACAATGCACAGTTGTTTGTTATTACAGCAGCAGCCGTTCTTAGAACGGCTCTACGCTTTGAAAGGACTAAAAGTTCAAAGAAAGTTCAACCAAGAATTGTCATCTAAAGGGTACTTCACACTATCACACAAGTCTTACGTTTTTTGCTGTTTTTTTTAAAAAATTTCAAACAACAATTGGATTTAAATTAATCCTCTTATTTAAGCTTGAGGTCTTTTTTTTCTTGTTTTATAAAGAATATTAAATTTATTGAATCCAATATTTCTTATTTTTTATAAAAAAAGAAAAAAAAGGACCTCAACCTTAAATAAGAGGATTAATTAAAATTGTTAAAGGTCGAATAAGAGTTTATTTATACAACAATTAGATTATTATAAGTTAAATCAAAGCAAAGATATTAAACAGCTGAGTTAATAACAAAAATACAAAAGAAGTGTCAAAAGTTAAACCCAAATGTGCAACGTATGGATAAACTAAGCTACGATTTCTGGTCATTGTGGACAAACTGTGAGACCCACAAGGATGCTTCATACAATATTTTATAGATAATTTATCCAATTTGGAGTTCCATAAGTTTATTTTAATAAGATTGGCGAATTGGCTGCTTTTTGAATGATGTTCCATGTAGCAAGGTATTGCGCGGTGAATCTCTGCGGGATTTCTACAATTCTACATATTTCCAAAAACAACATAAGCATTTCCAGAAATGATTTTGGTTGTTTTTGTAATCGAAAAAAATGTTAACACCTTTAATATATATTAGTAATGCTGCCAATGTTTATTTTAAAATACAACTCTGGTGTGATGAGAATACACAACACTCTAAAATGGCTTTGAAAATAAACACTTGCCGACCGGATTTCATGTTTTTTATCCGCATTTTCTCCTACTCTATCACACAAGTCTTACGTATTTTGAGGATAATATAACCCAGTGATTATAAGTTGTTATTGTTTTTTGAAAAGTTTTCAAATAATAATTAGATCAGGGGAGCCTTTTCCTCAAAGTACTTAAGACACGTTCTATATTGTAAAATGATCTTTAATACGTTTCGCTTTTACATGACAAGATTTTTTTCATTCTACATAATTTGTTTACATGTCGTAATACATGTAAACATGCCTTAAGCAACGCCAACTACTATTGTGGTGTCGTTTCCACGAAAATCGGGTCTACGGACCGAAACGACTCGGAGTTCAACGAACACTGCACAAGGATTGCCTAGTCAGCTACACCAGTTCTTTAGGTCTCGCTGCTACAACAACAACAACAACTATTGTGGTATGGGTATAACAAGTAGTAAAAAATAGTAAAAATTTAATTTATTTGACATCTTGAAATTTTTGACAATCCCAAAATTTAAAAATTGTTTCGCCATTGATATAATAATAATTTAAAATCGTGCATAACTTTAAAACTTAAACAGAAACCTGTTAGAGCAAATACTTATCCAACGAAAATCTTAAATAGAGTAGACCTAACGAAAATCATAAAAAATACCTTAATCTTTATTTAAGAGCCAGTTTTTTTCTTCTCTCAAGACATCCTAACACTTACATCGACTGTATAGAGGTGCTAAAATTTTCCACAAACGTGTATTTTACAGATAATAATATCAACCAGAGATATATGAGAGGAAGCTTTAATAAAGACATGCTTAAACTTCTTCTTTAACTAATGCCTAATGCAAGGGGCGCTAAAATAAAACTCTTTCAGGGCGCCAAGTTTGCAAAGATCGGCACTGTATTATGCTTTCTATTTGTATACAAGAAAAAGCAAAGTATAGAAATGAAATATAAAAATAAGCAAATATAAGATATAAAAAACTTATAGATGAAGAATTATAAACACGTACATAAATATTCAGTTCTGTATTCAAAGGACTTTTAAATGTTGCATAATAAAAGTTTTACTTGTTTTATTTAGTTTATTTGTTTTGTTTTTTGCTATTTTGCTCTGTTGTTAATTTTATTTTGTTCAAATAATTATTCATGCTTGAAAATTTGATTAGAAACTTTGTCATTGAAAGCTTTGTTGTTGTTGTTGTTGTTGTTTAATTTTTTCTTGTATCTTCTTCCCTGTTTGTTTTTCCTCGAACAGTGTTACGGGCGATTAAATTTTTTTTATTTGATTAACATATCGCACTGGTTGGTTCCTCTAAAGAGAGTCAACTCGAAAATGTTCAATTTTCAATTAATGCTAGAAATCGATTTACAGTGGTCAAATCTAACCACTGTAAAAATCATACATAATTTTCTCTGGTATCTTGTCTATTAAAATGCAATTGTATCCCCTTACTGATATAAGAGTACATATAAAAAAAAAACAGTTGTTTGTCTCTACTGAAAATGTATAAATTTCGAGTTAACCGCTTTTAGAGGAACCAGTGCGATAGTTAAGGATTGTGTCGAGTTTTCTATAGACAGATAAAGTTATAAAATCAGGTTGTATTGTAAAAGTTAATTCCAAGTTAAGAAAGAAAAAATTAAAAGATAATAAATATTTTTAGCAATTGGAACAACTATTTGGAATTTCCTGTGTCTAATTTTTTCCAAAAGTATTTCATATATTCTTTTCCTTTAATTTTTTTTTGAACAAATATGGAACAAAAGTTTGAAATATTCAGTCTACGAGGGATCCCAAAATAAAGCAAAAAAAAAAAATTATTTTAGTTGAACTTAAAATATAAAACTTTGCATTAAAAACCATAAACAAGTCAATAAAATAACCACATTTCTAATTATTGTTAAACAGCTAAGGCACAAGCTCTATGTTTACATTTGTCCTTCAATTTGTGCTGAAAAGGTCAACGAAAACAGAGAGACAAAAAAAAAAGAATTCTTGGCAAAAAGTATGAAAACCGGTAGTAAAGGAAAAAACATGTTAATCAATTGAAAATAGATAATCATTCACAACAATAAATTTCGATCCACCAAGTAAAATAAAATTTGATTTAAAAACTAATGCTTAGCTATTAACTGCCAGCCGTCGTCAATGGCGGTAAGTGCTAAACGGCAAAGATTTCTGAAGAGATGTTGTTGTTACTTAATTAACCTGTCCGTGGGTTCAATCCCAGCTTTAGTTAAGAATGAAAAAGTATCAGCAAATTTTAATTCACTTCATGATAATCACAATACTAATTATTAAAAGAATAAACAAGCTTTATGTTTTAGGAATAATAATTTATACGTTAACAAGTTCGAGGCAATATTTGCAAATATTTTTTTAATACAAAAGTATGTGTTTGTTTACTAACCACCATGTGTGTTAGCGCCACCAAAACACAAACAGGTAGCAATTTGCGATTAAAATTTGTTAGAATCATACATTAGCTTCTTGTTTGGGAGCTGGAGCTATTTAGCCTCCGCTGCATTTTTTAAACAAGCTTCAATCACCTCATTGAATAACAATAACAACTTCAGCAAGCCGAACTATCAAAATCTCCGTCCCCCCTCCTTTGGGTCCAACCTACAACTACCACGGTATTCCCGAAGGCGACTGTCCAATAGGCAGGAGCTACTGACTCCTGTGGTACCAGATACCATCTTTGGTCAGACTCGATCTCAAGATATGTGCCGATATTGAACTCTGCCGAATTCCAGGAATTGACTGCACATGATTTCCCCGGACGATGTAATAACAATTATCAAAAGTAACTACTAGGGAAATACTCTAAGTTTTGTAAGCCCGTCGAAGATGTTTTTCTGGCCGATTTCTAAAACTTTAAACCGCTATATTTTGGGAAGCATAAGCCATGTAAATAAATGGCCTTGTTCGGCAATCGAAATCGAATAATATTGAAATCGAAAGAAATTTTTAGTTAATTTTTTTTTTTAAATGACCGTAGTTTGTCATGAATCTTAAAGTAATTCTAATAAATATAAGTGGTACTCAAAGTATGACGTATATAAAACGGAATATTTCTATGAATCTTTAAAAAAGGATTTGTTTTGTATACGAAATCGATTTCCAGAACATGGATAATAGATTCCTTTGATTCCTATAGGTATTTCCTTCAAAGTCCGCTTATCCGTTTTGACGATCTCAATTGCATTGCACGATAGATTGATTTTATTCGCCTCAATGTCGAACTATCTGCGATATGTGTGGCTCAGCGACCTGTTCTACTCGTACGGCTTTCTTGGAGTTCAAATCCAAGGACTTTCCCGTGATGACATCCTAAGGTTTCTGAAAAGCTTGCCTGATCCAGTTTAATTTTCGCTTTCTGATTTTGGCCTTGATCGGTTAAAAAAACAGACGCTGCCCAAATATAAGCTTTGAGATTGTATGTTTTAATTATTAGTAAAAAATGTTGTTATATTGTTTGGATCTTGTGTTATTTGCAGAACTACAGTTTGTCAGTTAGATTCAGTTATCTAAAAATTAATCAAAAGTTATGAAAATCAATATTATTTAGCAATCTGTACCACTGTGCTTTTATTATATATCTTTTTGTTGATACTTCGGAAATCTTTAAACCAACATTGTTTTTACGATTAATTTTAATTTTATCCCATAAATAAAAAAAATAATATCACAACATTTGATAAAGAGCTTTGAATTTAAATTTAAAATTAAATATATTTCTAAACTTTAAATACATCAGCAAAACCCAAGTCATGTTTGTCCTTAAAATGCATGTTCAAACGAAATGTATCTAATGGTCACACTCCATCAAAAAAAAAAAAAAAAAAATAGCTTTAGATTAAGGCGAATACATGATTTATAGTTACCAACAATTTTAAACTTAATAAAGTTTCTGCAATTTTTTCTAAGTAGCGATAAGTCGTTGAAAAAGGGTTATCCATAACAAACGAATGCCTTTTTCTTATGAACATCATACCATTCATAACAAAATACATAAGTAAACTTGTAATACCCAAAATAGAAGTTAATTTACTAAATATAACTGGGCGAATGAAAAATATTACCTAAAAGGATTTCTTTTCTAAATCATTAAATATTTTCCAAAATTTGCAATGGAGCATAAAGAATGTTAGTTAATTTAACCCAAAATTTTTTATCAGTAATGATTTTTAGTTTTTTTTTTTACAACATTTTTAAAATAATTTAAAGCCAACTAATATGAAACAAGCAGGAAGACTACACTGGGTCGTGCCGAATTTATGATGCCCATTACCATTAAATAGTGTAAATTAAAAGAAAGAAAATAAGTTAGAAAGTATAGTCGGTCAAGCCCGATCATACAAAGTATTTAGAGACAAATTTTTGAGAGTTGACCCTACTTGGCATTCATGCACCCGACAGTACAGAACTATATTATGACTTTTATGGAGGCGGCTTATATGGGATATCATGGCTTTTAAATTTATTTTCGGAAGTGGTATTTGTATGAGAGCTAAATATGATCAAATATGGACCGATTTTAAAAAAAATTTTGGAGGACGGTTTATAATAACATAAGAACACTACAAACTTCGATCCACCAAAAGGTGAAAATGCCATTTGGTTTTTGTTTGACTATTGACTGCCATCCGTCGTCATTGGCGGTGAGTCAGAACGGCAAAGATTTCTGACGAGATCGAACCATGTCAAATCAACCTGGCCGTGAACGTGGATTCAATCCAGTGGTCAGCCAAGAACGAAAAATTATTAATAAAATTTTAATTTATATAATGTTGTAAAACTTCTTTCTTTACAAAAATAATTTAATAAACATTAAATTTAATGAAATTTACCCTCATTAAAAAATAAAAATTTGGATTAAAAATTATAAGCAGTTCAATAACTACAATTCTACTTATTGATAAGAAGATAGTTTATGGACCCAAAGACTATTCCGGAAAGAAGGCTGTATGAGGGCTTTGTGAAATTATGATACGTGTCTGACTATTTTCCATGGACTTCGTTCTTATTGCAATTGAAACGTTTTTATCAAATTGGATATTTGCGACCTGTACTTTGCGCACCAGGTTAAATGGGCAGACAACCAGACAGCAAGACGTACGGACGGACATCGTTAAACCATTCGATCGGTATACTAGATGGTGTGTCTAGAAAAATATTTATATTTTTTATAATATCTCAGCACTAAAAATAATGAGTACATGGGTCTAATAGAAGGCCTGATTTAGCAGACACAAGCAGTCCTCGCTGCATTCCATTCTTATTTACTGCCAGCTCATCGATTTCGAACGTTAACGTTCACATAGAAAATTACATTTAAAACAGCAACGAAATTTTAAAATTTGTTTTTGTTTGAAATGTTATTTTCTATGCGAACGTTAACGTTCGAAATCGTTGAACAGGTAGTTATTTTTTACACAGGTGGTCATTGGGTGAAAGCCCTTTCACACTCTCTCCCTCTTACAGAAATTCTACGAGTCTTTCAGATGAAGGACTGTTAATAGGTAATATGAAGAATTATGAGATTTCAGTAGTTGGTAGTTAAAAAAACTACGTAAAAGTATTGAAATGCATTAAAAAGAAAACTGAAAATTTGTCAAAATTTATAAAATTAATATATTTAAGTTTTTGTTATTTGAGCGTTTTGAATAAAAATATAAAACAAAAACGTCGATGGAATGTTCGCTTTATCAACAAACATAATCAAAGATAAAATTTCACACCATATACCTCAAAGCGGAGAGGTTCATCCAAAACGCAACGTCACGTTTAAGTAGGATTAGCTATTTACACAAAAGCTTGGTTAGAAAAAAGGAACAGCAGATCCGAAATGTATTCGTTTTCGTAAAAGTAACGAGAAAAGAAAGAGAATAACTTCTTTCGCTCCCCAAAGACAAATGTCACTAACAGCTAAAAAAATTAAAACTGAAGAGCTTTGATTCTCTCTGCTTATATGAATATTTTGGAAGGAGTTTTTTTTTCAAGTTTAAATGTGTAGAAATTAAACAATTAGCCTACGCAGGAAAAATAATCAATATTAAATATGTCAGGGAAAATTTTGTTGCTTATGATCGTTCCGCATGGCCATTATCGAATGATCGTCCAAAAATACTTTTTATATTAGAACACTTAATTATGGTGTTTTACTCCCTATGGTTGCCTAAGCCATTGAAGTCTTAGCCCGAGTAAAGGGAGCCCTTTTGATACTAAAATAGAGTATTAAGCAGTGTTACGAGGGGACACTTGTATCAAAATGTTTTCACAAGAATTTTGAATATATTCACCTTATAAAGTGTTACAAATGGAATGACAAAATTAATATGCCACAACCTTTTTAGTGGTGGGCATAAAAACACAATTTTATAGAAATTTTATAAATTGCTATACCATAAGAAATATGAATAGATTGTGTTTGTGTGTATTTGTTAACAAACTTATGCTTAAGGGTTTTAATTTTGTTCACAAAAACTTATTTGTTATGAAAAAAAAAAATTTAACAATTTAGATGAGTGAACATCATCAAGTTTTACATCTGTTATTAATTTGACCATTTTTTTTGCATTTGTCCTCACCAACATCATCCTCGTCAACATGTGCGTTTTAAATTTGTGTTTCGACAAAAAACCCAAAACTAAATCGACTAGATATTCTTAAAAAAATCCTATAAATATTAAAGGATTCCCTAGTTTTTGTTGAATTTTTTTTTTATCTCCTTTTTAAGAATGTGTGGGAGAGATTGTTTTGAAACAATTGCCTTTGGCAACTTACGAAGTTCCTGTGTTACTCTTTTTTTACTGAAGAATATAAAAGCTTAAATATTTACATACAGAAAAACAAATATGCATAAATTTTTAGGTTTTCAATCTTTTCAGAAAACCTTTGTATTTGTTGTTGATATGTTTGTTTATAAAGTCGTTACTAGATCTAAGCACTTGTATAAAAAAATTGATTTAGATAGAGAAAAAAGACACAATGTATTCAGACCCATAAAAAACTTAAAAAATTCTTAGCAAAAAGCTGAGTAGGCATATTTTTGGAGAGGGGAAAACATTTATATTTTAATGTTTAAATTAGTGTTTTATGAATGTATATAGTTAAACAAAAGCCAATGTAAATATTTATGTAGAAAGTATTTTTTAAATAAATTTGTTATTTGAAAAGAAATTAAATTCAAGAACATTTTTATAAAATTACTTAAATAGTTTTTTTTTGAAATGCCTTTAGAAATGTTTGGAGATTTCCGTTTGAAGAGAAAACCTTTTGAAAAGAATCAGCAATATGTATTTATAAAAAGGAAAAATAATAAAATAATAACAAAAAGGTCTGTTCAACAATTCGTACTAGTACTACTCGAAAATAGCGTTGCCAAATTTTTATATACAAAGCGCGCTATTCCCCTTCTCAAAACGCGCTAAATCACAACGTTTTAAAATATTTATAACCAAAACACGCTGTTTTTAACGCGCTAAACTAAATTTGAATAAAAGTTAATACATATCGCAGAAAATTTAAAAAACTTTTTGCAATAAAACGATATACAGTGGTCACATCTACATACACTGTAAATATCTTAAAACACTTCAAACACTTTCAAAGACGCACAATAAAATTAATTTAATCCAACATGAAAACATTAATAATTTTTGACAATTCGGGTTTCAAAAGCCAATTCGTCAGGTGATTATTGTTTTGTCCTATACGCGATTTTTGACGTCTCGTATAGAATCTGAGATATTTAGCATCGACATTGCTCTACATTCACATTATTTAGGTTCATTGAACATAGTTTTGCTGCATATGATAATTCTTTTGCACATGTAGCAAATTTTGATACAAACCTAACAAAATTATGCTTTACTATTGTTTTGCACCATTCGCATAATGAACAGCGTGGGTCAAAATAAACTGTCAAAATGGTTTAAATCTGAAGAATTTCGAATCAGATTTAAAAGTTCTTCAAGAGAAATAAAATTTCATAACGTAACAATAAAAAAATCAGCATCCAAAAAATTTTTAAAAACGGGAAAAATTAAATGTATTAGCATCGGTAAATATTTCCAATAAAAATATATCAAAGATTTGCTAATATTCCTTCAATGGGAAAATAAAGAATATTTAAAAAGTTTACTAAGAATTTAAGTACAATTTATTAACTAAAAATTTTCGGTTTTTGATACTTTTAGGTTCATATGTATAAATATATTATAGTTTTCTCAAAAAAGGCTGTTGTTTTAGACTTAAGTATAAATTTTTTTTTTATAATTTTTTTTTAATCATAACAAAATAACTGTTTTTATATTATAATCCTAATAAAATAACGGGTGGTTAAATTTTAAGGGCCGCTGTTGAATGTAAACTACAACTAAACGTCAAGTTTTTTCTGCATTTCACAATTTCAGACTAACTCAATTTGAACCATGGTAAGATACACAATCGAGCAACGCGTTAAAGTTATTCAGGCTTATTATGAGAATGGGCGTTCAAAGCAAAATGCATATCGTCAATTTTCGAAGAAAATCAGCTACAGTGATAAGACACATTTTCACCTCAGCGGATTCGTCAATAAGCAGAATTGCCGCATTTGGGCGAATGATAATCCAAGAGTGATTGTCGAAAAACCAATGCACCAACAAAGAGTGACTGTTTGGTTCGGTTTATGGTCTGGCGGCATCATCGGGCCGTATTTTTTCCAAAATGAGGCCGGTCATTCAGTTACTGTGAATGGTGTTCGATTTCGTGAGATGATTACGATTTTTTTATGGCCCGAATCGGAAGATATAGATGTGGACGATATGTGGTTTAAGCAGGACGGTGCCACTTGCGACACAGCTAACGAAACAATGACTCTTTTGCGCCACAAATCATCTTCGTATATGCAGTAGTTTTTGAGATATTGCGAAAATAAACTCATCACATTCGGCTAATTCAGAGAAATTAAGACATTTTGAATATTACGTAACTTTTAAAAAAAAAGTTAAAATTTTGTTTCGTATGTTTCATATGTATGTTCCATATAGGATGAAAGGAACCTTCACATCATATTTCGTTCAAATCGAAATGGGTCGGGTCGTACTCTTGGTTGATTTGACATGGAATTACCCACATATAAATGGAGTCGGCCGAAAATCGTAATAAGCGGCCAATTCTGCGTAAAATGTATTTCCATTTCTTTTTTTTTTTAACCTACACGTGACATAACCATAATTCCATAGCCGTTACCATAACTATAAAAACCAAAATTCAATTGGTTTTTATGATTGTGGCTTTATGGTGAGTCCTTTAAAAATGCAGTGATGCGCATAGGATTGGTTCAAACAACGGTTTTGTATGGTTATGGTTATACCTTAATGTTAAACCTTAACGCCGAACGACGTATAAATCCGTACTTTTCTTGCTCTCTTCGCAGGAACAGTAAGAATCTTTCTCAGTTGTCGTCCGTATTGTGTTGCACACGACAAATTTACCAAGAAAAATTTTACCCATAAATTCATCGTGTTGGACGAAATTCGTCGTCCCAAGCATTACTCTTGTTAAGGCTTGAAGATTTTCGTAATATTTATAATCTCTTACCCATTAAAATAAGCTGGTTAGTGATTATATCTTCAATATGAAATATGTTCGTTAGAGATAACTAAAATGGAGAAGCACCAATTTTCTAACTAAGTTTAGGCATTTTAAATTTCCTTTAGCCATGAAAAAAAATAATTTATCAAAATAATAGCCTATTTCCGATGTGAGAAAGAATTCTTTCGTTCGAATAACTACATTGAAAACAAAAACAAATTCTAAAAATTTGTTTTTGTTTTCAATGTAGTTATTCGAACGAAAGAATTCTTTCGCAAATTCTAAAAAGAAAGAATTCTTTCGCACATTAGAAATAGGCTATAAGAGTAATATTTTTGTTTAGAAAAACTTGCTATCAGTTTTTTAAATGAGTTAACAAAAAAGTTTAATAAATGTATCTATAATTGAGATTAAAAATAATTTTTTTCCAAATTCATTAATTGATTGCAAAAATTTGTATTTTTTTGTAATAATGTAATTTTTGTATAGTATTTGTTTCAAAAGTGATTGTTGTAAATAAGAATATAATTTTATAAATGTTAATGCAAAAAATTATTTTTATTAGTTTTAAGAGCAAAGTGTTTGTGTTATTCTTATAAAATTTTCTTTTTTTCTAGCCTGCGTTTAGCCGTGAGGAGTTGGTAACACTAAGCTACAGACCAATTTGAACTTATATTTTCAAAAAAATTTCCTGTTAAACTGTTTCACTCAAACATGAAACTCTTGATTTTATTGGAATAAAAGGTTTCGGGAAGTCATATCTTTATTAAAAACATTTGGCAGGAAAAAAATGTCATCTCGAAGATTCGATTTTTAAAGTAAAAAAAAAACTTAACCTGTCTGTTTTTCAAATTTAAATAAAAATGTTCGCTAGGGAAAATATATAAAAAACAACAATAAAAAAACCTCAAATTTTTTTTTTTTGTTTTCAATTTAAATTTCTAAACGAAAATTTTTATTTTAGTTTGAAAAACAGATGTAAGCTATGCAGGTTTAATATTTAGATTAATATGAATATATATAATAAAAATGATAATAATTTGAATATCTCCTTTTTTAAGTTCTCCTTTTTCTTCTTACCTGATCGTTCATTGTCGAAATTTCATTATCACCCAGACTCGCATCACTAAAAGCCCTGGTTGAATCGCTTGAATACAAGGGATCGCCTCCGACAACTTCTAAAATAAAGTATTGGGATAGACCACCATCATTGCCAGCCACGCACACAACCTCTAAAACAGTATCGTTGCGTATTTCACAGGATTTAGGAGCTTCTGGGGGATCTGGAGTAAAAATACAAAATTTAACATGTACATGAACAAACTTTAGTATGCGGTTTCCAACATACAAGTGATTTAGAATGTAGTAAGATTTCGCTTGTATTTTGGAAAACACACATAAGAAAACAATAAAAAAGTACTTACTTGCTGGTAGTATGTGTACTAAACAAGGTGTGGTTTGACGACCCACTGCATTACTGGCCCAACAGGCCAGTGTTATTAATTCCGAATCGGTTTGGGGCAGGTAGGTAACAGTGCTAACTAATCCATTCGATTGTATTCTTGAATTGAGTACCTTAAAATAAAAAAAGGTTTTCCTTTTCAAATCACAAATTCTTTTAATTGTTTTCTACATTTGTTGGCAATGTCTTTCGAGGGCTACTGATATTGGACAAGTTTAATTTAACAAACAACTGTATGTAGTTGGTTATTTTCTTGACTTCCTTAGCAATGTATTTGTATTAGTGATTTTCATACGGGATTTGCAGGGCATAATTCGCGGGATCTCGAATATTTTTCGGGACAAAAATAGCGGAAAATTTTTGCGGGAATTCCCGGGATTTTTTTTATTTGATTATGGTAACGTTACTGCTGATATAGTTTTAAATTAGTTATGTCAAGAAAAAGGTGTACAGTTAAATCCGATGAGTTAGGGAATTTTTAATATCTGATGTTTTGATTTTTTGAACTGGTAAAAGAAGAGGAGTACAAATTTACAGAATTTTTAAATTTCTTAAAGAGCAAGATTTATATTATAAAAAACGAAAAAAAAATTATTCCCACTTGCTTCAAAAAATTTTTTGGATTAGATTCTGAGAATACATTAAATACTGTTTCTATAATAGATGATGACAAAAGTAAAAAAATTAAATTCATTAAATAGTAAAGAAAACGCTTATTCAATTTAAGGAAAATAATTTTCATGTGAAAACTTACACACATATTGGAAAATAATTTTCTTTCAAAAAGTATGTGGTAAGGAAAGTAAAAGTGTCCAGAGATTATATAATGTTATTTTGAAGCAAATATCCGTAGAAAAAGAACATCTTTCTCATTGATATGATTATTCCTGAATAAAATTTGAAATAGGCTGTCAAACGATTCTGTAAATGCTTGTACTGTACTAAAATCCTGATTTCAGAGAAATAGTTTTTTAACACAGGTCGACATTGAAAAAGTTTTTTTAACCATTCCAACTGATCCTCTGCGCTCTGTTTTGTAACATCATGTTACGTATGACAAATAATGGTCAATTTTTGTTTTTCGTTGTACACTTCTCTTTCGGCCGCTTTCCAGTGTCAATGTCTGGTTCAATTAAAATAAATTCTATTTTGCTTAGAAGGCCACTAACTTTACCATTGAACAGAGCCTAATGGGTTTTAAATGTCTATTTGTGTAATTAGACTGTTTTGGTTCTATTTCAATGCTGTTGGCATGTCATGTAAAGAACTGATTAACGTTTAATGTATTAATAAACTTAATAGCTGCCAATTTCACGATGTCGAAAGAGCACTTGCTTTCACACAAATACATTTGAAACAAAAACAAATTTCTGAAAATTTGTTTATGTTTAACAAGTGATTATGCGAAAGAAAGCATTCTTTCGACATCGTGACCAAACTTTGTACTTCTTATTGTTATATTTAAAAAAAAAAACTATTTACCAGTAAATTTGTGCGATGCCATAAAAAAACGTAAGTCTTGCAGCTAAAGATAGCCTTATATTGTGATCGAAATTTAAAATGTAAGCTCTAATTTTACATTAATATTTAAAAAAAACTTAAGGTTTTGTCGGAAATATACTACATATCCCTTTGCTATGATGAATAGCTAAACGGTTAAGAATTAAAACAAAACAAAAATCGCTATTGTTGTAGTTTTTTTTTTTTTTTGGGAGTAAGAAATTTATAGATGATATTTTTGTCAAGGTAATAGAGCCTAAATTTCTTCAAATATTTTTGTTCCCGACGTATCGTCGATTTTTTGTCGACTTTTTCAAGGGATTGTCTATTTAAAAATTATTAAACAATAAAATGAGTACAATAATGTTACACATAAACAATTTGGACTTGCAATATGGAAGTTAATCACATCAATAACTTTTACATGTATTAAGGAGCATACAAATATAAAACATATTTTTAATATTTAAATACATATTAATTTTCAAGATATCACAGCTTAACTTATGGCAACAATATAACTTGAATTTATGTTGTTCGTGTCTTCTTTTAAATTCATTGTTTTCATAATTTCTTGGCTTTCAATTGTATATCTTTTCCTTTCTTTGTTTTCTATATCTAGAATTCTAACATCATCGAACTTAATTGTGTGACCAGCATGTAGGATGTGCTGTGCTAGAACAGTTGTCTCTTTCCCCAGAAAGTTTTCCATCTTGTGTTGTCCCATAATTGTCTCCAGTGTACGTTTTGTTGTTCCTATATAAATAAGTTCGCATCTCTGTGTGTCATTTCCTTCGCATTGTAATTCGTATACAATCCCTGCGGAAAATTTGTGTCAATTGTTCCAACAGACTGGTCCTGGGATTTGTGAAAATAGAACAAGTACAAAAAGAAAGAAGTCATGACCAGTGAAAGGAGAACTAATCATGTAACTGGTTTATGAAGAACCAAAAGGTAGAAAAAGTAAGGAATTACAGCATTTACCGGTGGTGTAACATATTTTTTTGGGACTTTCTAAAATTTTGTTCTTAAATTTACCCCGTGACCAGTGAACAAAATTTTATAATTAAAAGGAACGAATTGTGATAGGTGAAAACAAGACCTATCACTTAACTGGTGATAATGTGTTTAGAGTGTAATTCGTCCAGAGGAAATATAATTGGCACAAAACTATTCATGTGACTGCATTTTGTGCGGGTAGTAGCTGATTCTCTCTAATTCTATTACTTATCTGCGACAGTCATTATTTTAACAGAAATTGGATGTGTTCATTTAGGTTATTTCAGTGACCTGTTAAAAAGTGCCAAAAACGTGCCAAGTAACCCCTCGTAGGACATTGCCATGTTAAAGTGACTTGTCACGCGACAAGTTTAGTGTTAGTTCCTTTTCCCCTAGGGTAGTTCTAGGACTTGTTATATTGATATAATACTACATTGTATTGAAATAATATTCCATTGTAGTAACTAACACAAAACACGATCATTGTGACTTGTCATATGGTGGCTGTTAGGTATCAATTGACCCCCTCCAATGACAATCACATGTAAAGGTGATGGGTCACATTCATATAAAGTGAACCGGTCCCTACCACCAAAGACCTATCAGGGATGTTGCTTTGTTGTTGTCTAATAATTGGCGCATTGACTCTAGAAAAAATTGTGATTAATGACAAATTGGATTTGCATGCAAAACAGATCTTTTTTTGGTTTTTTTGATGACCGTATGTTATTGTTATCGGTTAGTCCAGGTATGTATTTTACACTGTAAAATTTTTTTCTCTTCACTTCCTGTGTTTGTAGATTTGTTGTTGTTATTTTTATCTTTGTACAGTTGTTTAATTGTAGTGTTTGTTAATGTAGATGTGAGTCTGGTGGGGAAGCTGTTGTTTTTTTTAAAATGTTTGTTTTTAGTATGAAATTGTGTATCACTTATGTTGAATACTCTAGAAGTTAAGTTTTTTGCTGTATTTACAATTTGATTTTTGGGTTGTGTAGTGTGGTAATTCATTAATCCTCCAGAAGATGTTTCTTTCGTGTACCAATCAAACAGAATGATATTATTTTTGCGTTTAATTTTTGAATATAATTTCGCAATTTCTCCATTTGTCTCTTAGGGTGTGGTTTGTTCAAAGTTGACAGAATTGTGTCCTTGTCCTCTATGAGAGTTATTGCCAAAATGTCGTATACATACTTTGCGATATATTTAATATAAATGTTTATATTTTCTAGTTCTATTATTGCATCGGCAAGTAGACTGTCAAGTATAATATCCGCTATAGTGAGTGATAGTGGGTTCCCCATTGGCATACCAAAGATTTAGGTATAAATATGTTCACCAAACTTGAAATAATTATTGTCATTTAGACACAATTTGAGTATTCTTAAAAATTGTGAGCTGGACATCTTTGTACGATTCTTAATAATATTCCATTTTTCATGATTGTGTTTATTGCCGTCTGAATTGGGAAGTTCGTAAATAGTGAAATTAACTCATTATTCTCTTTTCTTATGTTTTGCTTTAAAATGCATTATTTCCCTTATAACTCTTAGTTGTCATATAAAAAAAAAACAAAAAAAAAACCCTAAAAACATATAAATACTTTCGTCGTATCGACAGTAAAATGTTGCCGATGCCGATACATCGGAAAATCTAAAGTATCGCCAATATATCGGTTCAGATATTCGTTACCTCCCTACTTAAAACAAATACTCAGAATCACGGTTGAAAAAGTACAATTTATTGTCATTAGAAATTTTGCTCTCAATTTTAAAACCCATATAACGCCAAACAAAAGAAAATAAGGGAAAAAATTAAAAAAAAAGTGTCAAAAATTAAATAAATTAATTTGACATTACATGGGTAAATATTGACAACTCTCCCTAATAAACCTACTTTTTACTTATTATACTTAAATCTACTTAAATAAATATTCTTCTTGTAATAAAAATAAGAGAGAAATTCTTAATAAAATTATAAAAGCCAACTTTTCTATTTCTATTATTTGCTTATGCCTTCAATTGTAGTCAATGTAGCCAACTTCAGATCCCGTATACACTGACATCATATATTTATTGAAAACTAACATTAAATGAAATGTATCCATATCGATTGGCAAGTGCCTAAACCATTAAGTATTTACCAAATGAAGGAAGAGAAAATTACATGCAGCCTTAAATGACACAATACATTTACAAGTTACTCTCACAAGAGTTTGAGTTTTTGTTAAACGTTCTAAGTATATATGTGTGGAATGGGTGTGTGTATGTGTGTGTGCGTGTGTGTGTAAAAGTCATTATGTTTTTCATGATTCCTTAAACTATACACATACATATAAGCAAATGTATGTTTAAGAAAAATACAATACAACTTGATCATCTTTGAAAGATGACGACCAACCATTTTCGATACATTATAAATAATTTATAAAATTCGATTAACTTTTTGTTGAAGCAAGTCACGTACTTGAAATTTTGTCTCTGGTGGCAAAAAAAAAAACTCTTAAACATACACAGGACCCAATTGTATTTTTGTCTAAATTTAACAAAAGTGATGTGTAATTTTTCTTTTCCCTCCCCCCTGCCAACAGCAAGAAACCAATACATAATCGATTCTTGTAAAATTATTAGATTTAAGTTTTCTCAAACCAAATTTCTACAATAGTCGGAAAACATTAGACATCTCTGTCTTTTTCAGTTGTGAGACAAATTCAAACCAATATTTCATGTGGTTGAAACGTTTATGGGTATGTGTGGTTAGGACTTGCATGTGTTAGAAAATTCATGTTCTCTATTTTGTGCTATTGTTTCAAGGTAACATTTAGTAAAATTCTGTATTCCTAGGAGGCAAATATAATACACTTTAATAAAAACGGATGAAGTAAAGGCAAATGTTTATGCCAGAAAGACAAAGACACTTCATTTTTGACAACTTACAAAGAAAAATAAAAAAAAGCAGGAAAATTTTCGCAAATTATTTAAACTTAAAATGGAATGTTTAAAGCTTAAAGTTTTTTCAAGCAATTAATATTTTAACTAGAGAAAATGGTTATTAAAAATTAATTAAAATTCAAATGTAAATATAAGTAAAAGGAATTTGTGTTTATTGAAAAATGCAGACTACAACATATATTTGTTGCAACCAAATGCAATTAATACACACATTTTTCTATGAAAAGGCTGAATGAAACTTTAATGAAATAGTTAAAAAAATTAACTTAATTTTGTTTTATTCATTTTTCTTTATACAAATTCTTTCAAGGTACAATTGTATGTGCACAGCCTTTAAAGGGTGAAAAATGGTTTATGCTCTATATAAAGGGCAAGGAGTTGAGTTTTTACTTTAAAGCAACTAAAAAAGCTTAAAGATATCAGAAAATCTCAAGTATGTTATATGTATGAGAAAAAAGTTATTGCAATATGAATATGAAGAAGGACAATTGTACCTTATCAGTTCGGCGAGGGTTAGGTAAAAACTGATCTTCTTAAGGAAACAAAATTTGTTGTCTGAAACCTTACGTGTGCTGCAAGGTACCGGGGTACCTTTGACGTTTTCTAATCAAATTTTCTCATTGAAATTGATAATCTCCATATCTAAAACTTCTTGAGAACTAAAAACTTTTGTATTTTTGCAGCGGTATACGTAACTTTTTCTTTGTAATTTATGTGAGAGACCAATTGCTCTTAACGCCCGAAAATGCGCAAAAAGGTACCCGGGTATCTGTACGCATTTTACATGAGAATGCGGCCATTGTAAGTAAATTTTTGATGTTGTTAGTACTTCTTCATAAACTAATGATAGTCTACATATCTGTGGTCACAAGCACTAACATACTAAGTCCACTTAAGCAAAAATTTGCGTTTATGTTTGTTTTTATTTAACATTTCTGAAACAAATAAGCTTATGTTACAATTTTTTATCTTAGCGTTGTGGGGGTAAGATTCTTTGATTTTGAATTACATTTTTTCTAATGCAAATATTTTTTTAGAAACGCTAAAAATATTAAGAAATAAATCGACTGAGGTCACCTTGCTAAGATAATCCAATGGAAATTTAAGTTGGATTTAAATGTACCACATCGGTGAACTAAGTTTCATTTAAGTGTTTAGTGAAAAAGAGAATTTTGTATTTAAAACGATTTTAAACATAAATGTGTTTTAATGTCAATCCTGAAAATTGGCCATAAGTAATATAATATACACATGGCTCCGATTATTTCTGAAGAATTAGGAACTGGTATTTTTGAATCATTTACTACCACAAAAGGTCTCAGAATGCGGGATAACTTAACATCCAATTTTTTTTCAACCTTCTAGTAAATAAAATTTTGGAATAAATGGGTTATGCTAAAGAAAAAAGTCATATGCTCTTCGCTCATGTAGATTATATTCACATTATTTAAAGAGACATTCGAGATGTAACTGTTGTCTATGAAAAGATTGAGAAGGATTAAGCTAAAAGTGGTCTGAGTATCAACGAGGATAAAAACAAAGATATTCAGGCCTGTAACAGAAATTGTTCAGAATGGTTTTGAATCCGTATTATCATTTCGATCGATTTTGTTTTACCTTCTTCAGACTTTGATCGATTTTCGTAATTCCGACAAATTTTTATTTTGATTTTTTTTTTAAGTTAATTGTGGCAATATTGTGCAAACCAAAACAAAAACTTTTTTCGATCGAAAAATTAAAAGTGATTTCATTCCGAAATAATTTACCAGTTTTCGTTTTCTGAAGAAGCTTTCTCGGATTTAAAAAAAACTTTCAGTCGAAATTGATTTCTGTGACAGGCCCGATTGACTGCAACTGCAGAAAAATACAACAAATAAAATATGGCAACGAAGTGCAAGCAGGCAGTTATAACTTCGAGGTTATATAACTTTTGGATCCGCTGTAAATACGAAAAATTATTTTAGCCTTGAAATAAAATGAAGGATAGTGCTTGCAACACCTGTTTTATTATGGACCGAGCAAGCATTTCAAAAGTACATTTTTATAAAAGAGAATCATTTGATAAAAAAGTATCTTTTTGCTAAAAAAAAGAGTTACTCTTGTGTACATATTTTCTATGGAAGGAACCTTTTTGTGAAAAATTTATCTGTTTGTGTAAAAAAATTGTGTTGTGAAAAGAGTATAGTTCTTTTTAAAGTGGTCCTGGTTGCCCAAAACTGTGCGGAGCGTCAACAGTGAGTCCGTTTTGATACCACACAACTCGTCAAGGATAGAAACTCCGGATCCAATACTAAGTTGGCTAGAGCCAGTCAGTTGCGTTGAGATATTTCACTAAATTGCCGAGTTTCACCCGAGATATCTCAGAGAGTCCTTGTAGAAGGAAATTCCCAAATAATCCATGTCGTATTGAATTAAACACTAGGCATTTACATGGAAGATGAAATACTGTCTCCTCAGTTCCAGGTTCTCTGCAGCTGAGGCAGCGTTTATTATTATTGTCCTAGAAATGTATCTTTTTTATTGAAAGAATCTTTTTGTGTAAAAGAGTCATTTTATAAAAAAAATTATCATTCTGTGAAGAATATTTATTTTTGTGAAAAAGTATCTTTTCTTGGAAATGGAATCTTTCTGTAAAAATTCTGTGTTAAAAATGTATATTTTTGTAAAAAAAAGTGTTTTTTTTTTTTTGAGAAAGAAGTATCTTTCTATAAAAATTTAATCTTTTTGCTAAAAAGAATATTGTTGTTAAAAAAGTATATTTTTGTTAAAAAAAAGTATATTATTATTAAAAAAAATATATTATTGCTAAAAAAGTATCTTTATATTAAAAAATAATTTTTTTTTTTTAAAAGTATCTTTTTGTCAAAATGGTATTTTGGTCAGAAAAAGTACTTTAAGTGCAGGAAGTATTTTTTTTTTGTTAACAAAGGTATATTTCAGTGAAATAGTATCTTTTTGCGAAAAATGTATAATTTTGTAAGAACAAAATGTATATTTTTATGAAGAAGTTAATTTTTCGCAATAGTTTTTATACCCAAATACAATAGTAGAAATTGTTATGGTGAAGTGTGTAAAACGAAAAAATATTAACCCTTTTAGTATACAGATCGACTCAGAATAACTACTTAAGCTTATATAAATATGTCCGTCCGTCCTTTCAGTAGGCTGCCTAGATGTCTGCCCACATAAGTTTTTGCGCAAAGTACAGGTCGCAATTTTAAAGATATTTTCATGAAATTACACGTCAATTGTAGTACGGACGAAATCCGTTGAAAATGGTGAGAATTGGTCCTTTATTTCACATAGCCCACATACAAGCTCCTTTCCGGATAAGATGCTTTTGGCCCAAAAAACATATTATTATGTTGATATTTATAAAAAATTTGCTCCAAACTTGTTTTATTACAAGCTTATTCAGCTTACCAAATTTTATTTATATACTCCCGAAAACATTGGAGAAAATAACTTTTATAAAGGCTAATATGGCCTGTCAGAGCTTGTAGGTTGAAAATTAACCATAGGTCCCATATAAACCCCCCTTCCTAAAATCACTTAAAAGCAAACAAATCTCATATAGATAAATATATCTAAATAATATTTATATAAATTTATCTCTGTAGAATTTTTATCGATTTGCTGGTAATTCATACAAAATATATTAAAAAAAAATTCTCATAAATGTGAATCCAATATAACACTAGACCTACGTAGATCAAAAATAGCATATTTGAATATTCAAAGGCAAATATTTCCTAAGCTATTTCCTAATCTTTAAGATATAACTTTTTCGTATAATTGTAAACCTTACTAATAAACATTTTTTAAATCGGACTTGAATAAAGAATTCTGGATAATTTTTAAGGTTTGTATACCGAGTTGCCCTTCTTTGGGAACTTATGGCAGACCTTCTGAAATCTTTATAGACCCCACATCCAAGACTTAAACAGAGTCCTTAATTGCCACCTGCATTTTAACCCGTTTGCAGTAGCCGTTTACAAAATCCAGAATTATTTCCATTTTTTCCATAACTTTCGGCGTTTTTTTGCTGTTTGTGGTAAGTTTTGGGCTTTGGTATGTTTTAACCACAGAGTACTCCAGAGGTGAATAAAGTGACGCGTGGAAAAGTGCCAAATCAGTTACGAAGGCAGCTCTCGAAGAAAGAGACAGAATGCGTTTTTTGGAATTAAAGTGCCAATGTGTAAAAACAGGCCGCTACAATCAACACAAAAGATTAGGTCAACAATCGTTTTGTTTTGTGCAATAAAATGTATTTAGTAATATTATAGTTTTCATGATATCGCAATCTGTACAAACTGTGAATTTTTACGCCCTCGCAAATGAACTGTCAAAAATCCATTTATACAAACTCCGTATATTTGCCCAACAATTTTGACTCGTAACCTTCCGCGGTTTTATTGTGCATTTATACAAAGAGATTTTTTCATGCAGACCGTCGTTTTCAACGAAAACTTCAAGTGGTTAACAGATCCCAAGCAACAAATTCCTGAAATAATCTATGAAAATTATTCTTTTGGCTTCTTTATGCATTTTTAAAAACAAATTTCACCTTTTAGACACAAATTTTAACTTGTTTTTTATATTTTTAATTTTTTTTTTAAATTTTTTTTGTATTGACTTTTGTCGCAAACTGACATTAGTTGTTAAAAACATGGCCCAAATAGTAGGTCTGCTCGAAACGGCTGCTGATTTTTTGTAGAGTTGTGTTTTTAATCATAATACATAGGCATAAATGGGCAAAATGTCAAAAGTTGTTTACATTTTTTATTATATTTTTTTTAATATTCTTTTTGATTTCAAGAAATTGTTTTTCTTATTGTGAAAATAAAAATAGTATATAATAATTGCGAATAAAAATTTTAAATAACCATAATAATAAAAAGTGTAATAACATTAAAATGCGTTATTGTGCAGTGTGTAGAAAACATTTTAAAAGTAAAGCCAAAAGACCCAGTGTAAAGTGCAAAATGGGGTGAAATTTGTGACAGGAATTTGGCCCCATCACATGAAATTTGCGCAAACCATTTTTCGGAATCAAGCATTGTACGCCAAAATTCCGGTTGAAAATTTTCATTAAACAAAGTAAATACATGGTAAAAACAAAACACATTTTTCTTAACAGGTGACAAGTTTTGGACATTTTTACCATTTGTATACACAAACAAAACGCGTGTGGTTTTTTCTATTGTTGCAGACCTACTAATTGGGCCATGCTTTAAAATTACAAAAAATTTAATAGGGTTTTTACGAAACGAGTCTTGCAAGTTTGCCCATTTGCACAAATGGCAATTGAAAGCGATTTAATGAAAACCCATATTGTTTTGTTTTGTAATGTTAATTACTTTAATAATATTAATAACCTGTATTGTGGTAAACTTAAAAGTTAATTTTTATAGCCGTTTTGCAAATAAATCTCAACTAAATGAATTTTTGTTCATTGTATTGCGACATAAAATATGGTGCAAAGAGAAATGCAAAATAGCCTGCTTTCGAAGAAAGAGTCATTAAAAACGCAATGTGTATACTCTGTGGTTTTGGCTTGTATTGTACATTTTAATAGCCAACATATGTGTAGAATATTACCTCACTGCCCTTCCTCTTCTTAGGGGTATTTTGTACGACTTGCTAAAAAATGCCAAACATTATTGTTATAAAGGGGAGTTAGAGAGTTAATGTGTTCCTCAAAGATATCTGCCGAAATATTTTCTACAAAATTGATGACCATACCCATTGCCAAAGAAGGAAAGAACGCATTATTTTATATGCACGAACCGAGCAAAAGGGGAAAATTTTAACCCACCCTTAAATAAAATTCTAGTGTGATCTTTTAAAACCCCGACACACGTATTTTTTTTTTTTTTTTTCTTTTTTTTTTGTTCAGTGCAATTTCCACAAAGAACTTTGCTCTTGCAGGCCTTTGATTCCATTCGCTGTGTTTTACATTACAATTGCCGCAAACAATTTCGCTCTTGCAGGCCCATCATTGCCATAGTTACGAAATTCGGTACACTCTCGAAAATTTGCTTTCCAATATTATCGTCAAGGGTATCATTTGGTAGGGCTTGACCGACTATACTCGCTTATTTGTTTTTTTTTTTGCAATGATGCCAAAATTAAATAAATTCTATACAAAAGTAAAAATTTCTAAAGGTTGCTTTCAGTGTCTGTTGTCTTTGTTATATATACATATTTCAACTATTGTCAAAGTTGATTTTGGGAATACATAATTTTTCATTAAAACTATTTGTTATGCTTAATTCCCTATTGTTAAGGCCTCATTAGTTTTTACTTTCTGTTGCCGTTCTGTTACGTTTCTAACTGTAAGAAATATTTTGTAGTTACGTTTTCTGTGAAAGGAATCAGCTGCTTTTAAAAAGAAAAGGAATGAAATTGTAAAATAAAAATTTCGTAAAAACTAAAAAAAATTATATTTTGTGTCAAAAATACGCAAATGTTTAATAAATTATTAATTAAAACCAATTTTTCTAGCTATAAGCAAACAGTTACAGTTTTATCATATCACAACAAACTAATACATTCACACTTTGGCCGTAACTTAACGTTGAATTCTATTTTCAACAGATTTGTCCGCAACAGAAAAGAACGAAAAAGGAAAAACTAACCGCACATACAGACTTTCAATTCAACAGAAACAAAACAGCTGATTCGTAACAGAACAGAACGTAGAAACTAATTCTGCCTTAGTCTTAATAAAATTACTTAAATTTATTGTAGGAGGATAATCTGTTTTTCTCCGCATTTTACTGGTTGCTTATGCCAGATCATCACGAAACGTTTTCCCAAAAAAATTTAGAAAAGCCAAAGATATCAGTAAAGAATATTTCAAAGGGAATGAGAGTTACAAACACTCAAAAGTCTTATTTGCAACGATATCAAAGCTTAAACAAAAAAACCAACAATAAAACAATGACAAGTCACAACATACAAAATACTAAAAGATTCTTTTTAGATTTTTCATTTAAAGCTGTACAAAAATATTGTTTATTATTTTATTAAAAATACCTCCAACTTTAGGCAAAATTAAAAACGGCTCACATTAAAGTTTACTTTACATTTGATTAATAATTGTAAAGAAACTTCCCAATAAGCACTGAAATTTTAAAAATTCAAGTGCTGTAAATATTGCTGGAATCTAGCTTTAATTTATGCCCTATTTTCAAGTAGAATTCCAGTTCATACAAAAATGTTTGAAACTATTTTTCTACTTTTGTATTGCTTAAGCTATCAAAACAAAAAAAAACATTAGTGAACAAATATTTGTAAATATTTCTGTGTACCGAAAGGATTTTAAACTTTCGAAACAAATGGAACCATTAATTTACTAAGTGTAAATTAATCTTAAAATGAAGATGATGATTAGGAATTTCTAATACATACCATTTTTTTTTATGCCATGTTAAAAAAATTAATATGATTTCCATTGAAATTGTAGGCTTGATTTATATTGGTATTATAGGTTTGATTTATACTTGGCTTCAATACTTGAATTCAAGTATAATTATTACGTGTTTGAGAATGGAATTTCACTGTAATTCAATGCTTGAATTTTACTGTATTTACATTGTTGTGTTTGACTGGATTTCCAGTACCCGTTTTGCTGGAGTATGCTATTGAATTCCACTATAATTCAAGTATAATTCAAGGCTTGAAAATGGAAAACAGGATTGGAATTACACTTGATTTATACTTTTATTCCATCAAAATTGCTTATTGGGTATGGTACTCATTGGCAGTTAGTAATTCTCAAGCTTTTAAATATACACATGTACATATGTAGAAACAAATACAACATAATGATACTAGTAACAAAGAAAAGAGAGTTGATCTGGACATTTCGTTTCTTTTATAGATGGCTCTTTCATTAACATTTTGGGTGGCTTTTTGACATTTTTTCTGGGTGCAAAAATAGCATTTTAAAGGGATGTATTTAATTTTCTGCATACTAATTAAGAATTTTTTTCAGTTTCAGGCCTATGAAAAAATCATATGCTTTAAAACAGGCTTCAATGTAAAAAAGGATATATGTTGGATTTTGTGATGAACTGCAGCTTTTGTTTGATATCAATGCATGTATGTGTATATTTTGAACTTTTTAAAACCTAAAATAACCTTTCACAATAACAATATAAAATTATGCAATATGTACTTATTATTCCATACTCTGGCAATAGAAGGCGATGAAAAAAGTCATACTTAATGTCCATATTGTGTCAAGGGTCGTACACATTTTCCTTTTTAATAGAAAAACTCTTAAAGATGATTATATAATAAGTACTTAAGTAAAGCAAAATGAATTGAAGAGGTCAATTTTATAAATTTTATATTAGTTTTTTTTCGTGCGATATAGAAATTATTTTTTTTTTCTGACTTTAGGGAGATGTAGTATAACATGTGTGTTACTTTTCCAAAAATATACAAGTGCCTGGTCATACAGTATCTTTTCTGTTTTTTTTTTTTTTTTGTAACTTTATTTGTAACAAAATAAACTATGAAATTAACAACAAAAAAAAAAAACTTGTTTTCCTTGGCTGCCCTCATAACTCTCAGAGCAAGCAAAGGAGTGTATTGTATAAACTTACTGGTGACACATTTCTGGTATTATTGTATGTCCAACTAAATTTTACTGAATCCGGTGGATCGGCATCAACTTCACATTTAACCGGTATCGAGTGCATATTTATAGCGCCAATGGATGTTTGTTCAGTGCCTGGTTTGCAACGTGGTGAATCTGTAAAAGAAAACGAGAAATTTTCAAAAGGATTTTTAATAATGTGCATGTGTGAGTATGGAACAAAAAGAGAAATGAGGCTACATTAAATATTATCAGGATTCGTATTCTCTTTTATTTATTTGTTTCTTTTTTTCGTCTATTTTTTCCAGCTGCACTTTGGCTTTTATGGCATTTTACTAGTTTTTTTTATGTATAATTTTCTACATTAATACATACATATGTATATGTATACAGATGCAATTTTGTTATTTTAGTTATTCTGGTTAAGAGAAGAACGAAAACAATTGGTATAGCCTTGAGCAAAGCAATTAACTTGGTCTACTTCAAGTGTAAAGAGAACATTTCAATGTTTGTTCTTATGAAAACACATAAAAATATTAATGTACATATGTATACATGGATGTTAATACGTATCGCACTTGTTCAACAATACTGTATTAACTCAAAATTTTAACATTTTCAGAATAAGCAAAAGACTTTTTAATCTAGGATTAAAAGCGTATGAAAAAGAATTTTTAGGCCAACAGTTTCATTACCAAAAAGTAGACAAAATAGCAAGATATTTTAACAGATTAAGAACATATTAAAGCAAATAACTGCATATTAGAGTTTCGCAAAAAACAAATATCAGCTGATTTGTGGGCAGCCGAAGTTGACATTTGCAAGCAACATCCATGGTGTAGCATAAAAAGTGTAATTTTGATATAAATTAAAACGTTTTTTTTTATTAGATATTAACAAAGCAAGAATATTTTGGTGTACATTATTGCTTTTGTTAACAAAACGTGCAATTCTAATTTCATCTCAAATTTGAAAATTTTTTTTTCAAAAGTTACGTCACATTCAAAATGTCATAATTTCGCCGAATTAAGCGAATGTGTTAAGTTTATTTTTTCAATATTTCAAAAACTACTGCACATACGAAGATGATTTGTATGTCATTTTAAATAGAATACTTGGGGCTACAAACAGTATATTAAAAAAAAATTAATTGTAAAAAAAATGTAATATCTACAAAATATTACATATTACAAAATAATAACTGTTTTTTCAAGGTGTTTTTTTTTTTTAAGTTATGATTTTTTTTCTTTTGCAACCTGTAAAAAATGATCCTATAATAAAATTTTATATTGTAATTTTGAGCAATAAGTATTTATTAAATCTGATTTGTGTGATTCGCGGTTCGTTACGTATATGATCTCCGTTCACGCAAATAGGCACATAAATATTACAAAGGATCTTTCTCTCGAATACACCTATCGCTGCATTTTCAGCCTCAGCAAGTACCCATGTCCTGGCGCCATATAGAAGCACAGGCTCTGGTCTTAAGTTATTTACCGAGACCGAAGTAGCATCCATTTGCAAGCATGATTCATCTTCTTTTTTTTTCAGTGCTACAACCTTTTTTGGTTTATGGCGGATC
Organism: Pollenia amentaria; assembly: GCA_943735925.1. Classification (NCBI taxonomy): domain Eukaryota; kingdom Metazoa; phylum Arthropoda; class Insecta; order Diptera; family Polleniidae; genus Pollenia; species Pollenia amentaria. Next base: position 279,250,122 of record OX031006.1, on the reverse strand, counting down.
CGAAATATGTAAATTCGTCTGCCAATTTTACCTGTTTTTGTTAATCTTGGATTTTCGAAAATGTTCCCCAACAGGATGTGTTGAATAATTAAATGGATAAGCTGTTACCCTGCCTGAGACTTCTTGTAGTTGTCAATGGTTCTATTTTACCTGAGAGTTTCATATTACTCAGCGCTATTCTACAAAGGCGTATAAGTTTTGCTGCTTATACGCAGACATTGTTTTAAATAACTTATCTCTGATCGGAGTGTCAAATACAGCCTTATAATCGACGAAATGTTAATATGTATCGCTTTGCTTTCCTTAGGTCTCGGCATTTTTCACAAAAAGTTTTGATTCGTCTCAATAAGTTATCCTTCTTTAAAGCACCCATATTTCGCTCGATTTTACCGTGTCGAAATCTTTTCCAGAACAATAAAGCAGCAATGGGTCTTTTTAAATAAACTCTATGATTTTTTCCGATATTTGTCTAATCGTAAATATCTTACATATTGTGCTTCACTATTTTATCTAAAACCACACTGTTCCTCCTCACGTTTGTGTTCTTAAATACTTTTAAGTCTTTTGGTGAGTATCCTTGAGTATATTTTACCTGCTGCTGTTGGAAGTGATATTCCTCGATGATTCTGGCATATCTGGTTATCTCCCTGCTTAAATATTGAATTAGTAATTGTTACTTGCCAGTCGCCGGGAATTGTTTACTGGCAGCATACCGCGTTGATAACTTTGAGCAGCAAAATTTGTCTATCCTCGCCCATGTATTTCAGAAGTGCTGGAGCTAAGCCTTCATATCCAGCAGCTTTACTTTACTTCATTTTATCAAGTGCCTTGGTAAGTTCGTCGTTGTTTGAGGTTCTTCCCGGGTCCTCATCATCTACAGGGATTATATATTCTTCAGCTAATGCTGTGTTGCTACCTTCATTCAATAATATAATAAAATATTCGCGCTATATCTTCATTATTTTCTTGTCTTCTCTCAATAGGTCTACATTATCAGAAGAAGATAACAATTGTCAACATGCCGGGATGAGAGAGTAAAACGCGGGCCAGTGATTCGGAGTGATCGCTATCTACTAACTATTACGTAGAGAAGTGGAGAAGGCATCAAAGAAAAAAAGCTGGCAAAGGAACTCAAAAGTCAAGATAAGGATAGCATAACTAAAATTCTCCACAATCCAAGAGCAATACCTTAAGATATTGTCGCTTCCCCAGAGGGAAGCGAACTGATACTAAAGTAGTCCCGTGATAGTTTATTTGGTGACATTGACCCGTCCAAGTTCTAATACTTTATATGAATGAGAGCTATCACTTTTACATGGGGTTTTCATTGGAGGGGATCAATAGACACCTAACAGCCACCAATTGACAAGTCATACATCTATTCTCAAAAAACGTGTTTAGTGTTAGTAACTACAAGTCCTTCCAAATAAAAAAAGAGTCCTAAAATTAATTTCAAGAAGACATTTTTAAAACGTCCTAAAGAAATGTATCACACCACTGAACCTGTTACAAAAAATGTCCTACTAAATAAGAAAAACATCATTTATATAAAAAAGTTATTAAAACAAAATTAATACAAAATTAAAAAATCTACCTTTTTGTTCTTACTTAATACACCAATTAAGTGATTAGTTCTCCTTTCACATGTCATTAGTTATTTCTTTTTGATCTTACTCATTTTACACAAGGAGCAGTTCTGTTGAAATCATCCGCAGGGGTAATACTGGTTTCTGTGAAAGAAGTATGCGGAGATGCAAAATGCGGCGGTCGACATGTTAAATGAACTAGATGGTGGAATGTGGCTCTTAAATGAGTAGTAAATGAACAGAAAGTGAGGTGGAAGAACTATTTAAGCAATAACTAGAATTAGTCCGCCAAACAAGAGCCGAAGCATGGGAAGAATTTGGTCGGTTCCTAGAAGAAAACCATAATGAGAACTAGGAATTTTTTTAGAGAACCATAAAAAATTAAAGAATACCCAAAACTTTCCCATAAAATAAATCCAAAGTAAGAATGAAGAGCTACTGCAGTAAAAATTTTCCTGCCATAGTTTTATAGGACTACAAATCATGCGGCAAAATTTCATAATTAGTGGTTTGTAATTTACCATAAGCCCTTATATAAAGCGTCCTTTTGAAAAAGACTTTAATGCGTTTAAAGTCGTAACGAATTTTAGTACTCAGGTTTTTTTTATATTGGTTTATACTCAGTAGATGTAAAGCACAATCCGTAAGTATTTGTAGTCTTGGTGGAGGGTATCAAAGATTTGGCACATATGAATACTGCAATTTTGCTTGTTTTTGATTAAATAAGAAAGGTTTTTTGTTAAATCGGAAGCTTTTCGCAAAAATGTTCATGCTTAATAAAGTAAAGTTTAAACTTTAATAAAAATCTATCTTTAAAAAAATATTTGAAAATCCTTAGTTGCAAAAATAGAATTTTTTTATATAATAAATAACCTTATTTAGACCAATAGAACATTAAGCTGTGTTCACACCTATTAAATATTTGATGTCCTACACGTAGCCACTTGTTTCATTACAAAACATTTGGTTTGATTTAACATCATTTAAAAGTTTCTAAATTATATTATACAATTATCTTCCTAAAAATAAAGATTAGTAAATTGATAGAAATTGCTTAAAAGTAAAACTAAAGATTGATCAATTTACTGGTCACGGATTTTTTGGATTTTCTTTATCAAATATTTGTTAGGTGTGAATATACCTTTATTAACAAAAATAATCGAAAACCTTTTTCAAAATACGTAAAAAAAAATTTCTTCATAAGAATTTTCGTTTAATTAAGTGAAAATATGATTCGCAATACGGCGCTGAGAACATCTTCTCTTGGATCCAACATCTCCCTTAATATACAGGCCTTGTCTTTGCGCGTGGTGTAAACTTATGCCAAACCCTTTGTTATCAAAACCATGGCAAAATCGAAAGCGCGTTCGCGAAGACCTCCTTGGTACGTATGAACTACTTCATATGCAAAAGGTCTATACAGACCTGGTTGAACCTCCTATGGCTAAACAAGGTTTAACTGTAAACAGATTGCAGTAAAACATTTTATCTTAATTCCTGCATGCAACGAAACGTTTTTTTAAATCTCAATGTAAGCAGTTTTTTAATGTGTATTCAAAACATAATTTTTTTTTATTACATCTTTTTTATCAATTTCAAGTTAATGCAAAACTCATGTATGATAAAAATCGGAAGTTTTCCAAATTGCTAGCCTTAAGTAAGTAAAGAAAAGTATGTTAAATGTGAACATTTTAAAAAAGGAAAATTTTCCTTCAATAAAAACTTGATGTAAAATGAATTATAATGTTTCATACGATGAGTAATTTAAAAAAAATAAATCAAAGAACTACCAAATAAAGTTTGTTTTTTTCAATAGGTTTTTTTTTTTAATTTTTAACATTGATTTTATTCCGAGAACAAAGAAGAAAGTTAAACTCGGTAAGCAATTGAATTTTATATACGATTGAAGCTTAATTTCATTTTTATATTTTTCATGTATATTATTTATGGTTATTTTGGTACAACATGAAAAAACGCTTAAGATAAAAACCATTAAAAAGTAGTATTTTTTAAGTTTTATGAGCTTCCAAGCAAAGTAACAAAAACTTTTTTGGGATATTTTTTTTTATTTCTTTGTTATTTTTATTCTTGTTTTCTGAAACAAAAAAGAAATATTTTTTATACTTTTCCAATAAATACACTTGTTGCTAAGAGAACAAAATTAAGAAGTTTTTACCTGCATAAAGTCCCAAGTTTTTTAGTTTTAAGATGATTGCCAACAAATAATAAGTTGGCTGTTTTAGATTTTTTTTGAGATGTTTTTTTATTAGTTGTTGAGAAAATATTTTAAAGTGCCGTTATAACTTTTTTTTAGGAAAGGAAAAAAATCGTGAAACAAAAGTGTTAAAAAGTATAAAACTAACATAAAAGTTTTTTACAAAAAATTTAGACAACATGTGTTAAATATAACAAAGTATTTGTAGAAATAATAAATTAAGAATTAAGGAAAGAAATAAAAAACAAAAGAAAACAATCAGAATAAACTTTGAATATTAAATGTTATATTTGGACAGTCTATTAAATTATGTTTGAGAAAAAAAGAGGTGTTAAAACATTTTACAACGTTATTTGGTTATTTAAATCTAAATCAAAAGCAATTGTATTTAAAAATTTATATTTAATACAAATTAAAATATGTTGCATTAAAATATGCGACAGTTTTTAAATTATATATTAAATGCTTTTAGTTCAGTCAGAACTCGGTTGCGTATGATTAATGAATTTTGTTAATATATACCAAATATTCATCATACGCCATGACGTACACTTAATTTGCATTCATGGATCAATAAAAACGAAATTTAAAAAAGAAAAAATGTTAAGAATGTCATTCCTCCTATTACTATATTGAAATGTAATATAGAAGACACACGAGAATTATGCGAAACCAACAACATTAGTAGTTATGCATTGAAAAGAATATCAATTGGTATCAAGTTATTTTGTAAAAATCAAGATGATTATGATAAAGTTATAAAAATTTTAGATAAAAAGAATATTGAATATTTTACTTATGCAAGTAAACATGAGCGTCCTTACAAAGCGCTATTATTTGGTCTTGACAAGATGGATCCTAAGTTGCTAAAGGCTAAGCTAATTGATATTGGTCTTAGGTGCTTAGACGTTAAGTTAGTTATTAGAAATTGCCAGTTTAACCAAGAACGAATCATTTATGTTGTATACTTTAAACGCCAAACAATAACAGTTAATGAGCTTAAAAAACAATATTCAAATATAGACTACATTAGAGTAAGTTGGGACTATCAACGATCTCGGAAAAATAAAGTCACACAATGTTATAATTGCCAGATGTTCGGCCACGGGGCATCTCGATGCAAAGTTAAAACCTTCTGTGCTAAATGTGCTGGCAATCATAAAACAGAAGACTGTAAAGTCGAAATATTTAAATGTGCTAACTGCAATGAGCAACATAAATCTAATTCGCCGCAGTGTCCAAGTAGACAAAATTATTTACAAATTAAAAAACACTTTGCCAACCAAAAAAATAACTCTCCCAGACCAATTCAAAATCGTGCAAACTATAATGCTAATTACCCTAATCTCTTACGTCAGCAAACAAAACAAATCAAGCACCAAGTAATTGGCATCAGCAAAATGTTAACCTAAATACAAATACACATAATAATAAACTCTTCTCTCTAGAAGAAATACAAAAGCTAACATTAGAGCTTATTAATGGCCTGAAAAATTGTAAATCAAAAGCTGACCAATTCCAAGTGGTCACTAGCTTAGCTTGTAAATTCTTATATGAGTGAGTTGATAAATATAATAACATGGAATGCCAGAGGTATTCGTAACAAGAAAGAAGAACTTTTTAATTTTTTAATATATAATAATATTCATATATGCTTATTAACCGAGTCTTGGTTAAACCCAAATATATCTATGAAACATAGTGCCTTTTGTTGTTATCGTCGTGATAGAGACTCTAGAGGGGGTGGCGTGGCTGTTATTGTAAGAAGAACCCTTATTCATCAACTACTTCCTGTGGTTAGCACCCAATTAATTGAGAATGTTGGAATTAAGTTATTGACAAACAATGGTTCCGTAAATATTTTTTCTTGTTATTTTCCTGGAGGGGCTGCAGGTAATGATAATTCAAGAAAATCGATGTTTGCAGCAGATATAGAAAAACTCATAAGTTACAACAACCATAATAAGTATATCTTAGGTGGGGATTTAAACTGTAGGCACCAAGCATGGGGTTGCCTAAGGTCAAATTGCTGGGGCAACATTCTCCATGATAAATTGACAATTAGAGATTTATATATTAAACATTCACCCGATCCAACGCATATTCCTTCATCGGCAAGAAGTCAACCTTCAACTCTTGATTATTTTTTAACAAATACACCACAAATGCTATCGGCAGTTGAGGTCTTTAATAATCTCGGTTCGGATCACCTACCTGTAAGAACAACGTTAAGCTACTTTAGCCCCCCCAACGACGAAGACTTTACATATATTTATTCTTAGGCTAACTGGCATAGATATTCTAATCGGGTAAACCATGCCCTCAGAAGTTATAATTATAATATATCAACGGATACCGATACCATTGACAATATGATACTATCCTTGAATAATTCAATTAAAAGCGCCATTGATGTAAGTGTCCCCAAAAAACAGATATCATATAACCACAAACCATTACCAATACAAATTCAAAACCTAATTGCTACCAGAAACTACTATAGAAGAAGGTGGATACGGCAACAGACATATTATAGACAAAGTCGAAATGAGACTTATTAACAAAACTATTCAGGAAGAAATCTTTCAACATAGGAATTCATCTTGGAATAATTATTTGTCAACTCTACAAAAAGGCTCTTCCCCCTTTTGGAATATTACAAAAGTATTAAGGAAGAAGTCAAAACAAATACCAACACTTATCAACAATGGAACACAATATGCATCGTGTGTTGAAAAATGCAATATTCTAGCAGAAACATTCAAGAATAATAACTCTCTCTCAGTAAATCTAAGCGATACTGATACCACATTAGAAGTAAACAATTACATACAACATCTTCAAAACAACGGTAATGATGACTATCCTGATCCCTTAATTACAGAGTCACAAGTAAAGAGTGTAATTAAAAGTTTAAAAAATAAGAAAGCACCAGGTGCTGATGAAATCAATAATGTATGTATTAAAAAACTTCCACAAAATGGTATTAGACTGCTTACGTCAATAATCAATTCTTGTCTAAAAATTTCTTATTTTCCAAACTGTTGGAAGTAAGCAAAAATTATACCAATTGCCAAACCTAATAAGCCCAACAATAACCCTCTTTCTTACCGACCTATTAGCCTTTTACCAGCAATCAGTAAAGTATTGGAAAAAATTATAAAAGAAAAATTAACCACCTTTATTAACGATAATGAAATAGTCCCTCCGCAACAGTTTGGATTCAGGAGCGGCCTAAATACGTCCCATGCAATATTAAGAATCAAGGACTTAGTCAAGTCGAATTTTAATAATGGCATTTCCACGGGTATGATCTTATTAGATGTAAAAGCTGCATTCGACTCAGTTTGGCACGATGCTCTGCTTTTTAAAATGGGTAATGCTAACTTTCCTACGCACTTAATTAAAATAATTAAAAGTTTTCTTAAAAATCGGGAATTTAAGGTGCATTTAGGAAAATTTTCTTCAAATAAAGTCACTGCCTGTGCTGGTTGTCCACAAGGCTCCTGTCTCTCTCCCATTTTATATAACATCTACACTTCTGATTTCCCAGTTCTTCTTGGCTGTAATACATCCATATTTGCTGACGATACAGCTTTATTATGCACAGGAGAGTTAGCAGAGGATATAATTAACAATCTTCAATCATCGTTAGAAATTGTGTGTAATTATTTCACTAAATGGAAAATTACCCTTAATGGCTTGAAAACTCAGGCCATATATTTTACTAGGAAAAGAAAAGAATGCTATACCCCACAAAGATGTCTACGGTTACAATCAACTGATATTCCTTGGGAATCAAAAGTTAAATATCTTGGAGTAATATTAGACCCAAAATTGAACTTCAAAGAACATATTTCATATACCGTCAATAAAATTAACAGAGTAACAAGAATATTATATCCATTCATTAATAGAAAATCGAAACTTAGTTGTGAAAATAAAATTATAATGCTAAAAGTTATATTTCACTCAATAATGTTTTATGATGCTCCAGTCTGGGCAAATATAGCAAATACACACATAAAAAATCTACAAATAACACAAAATAAGTTACTCAAAATGATGTACAACCTCCCGAGGCACTTTTCAACTTGGAGACTGCATAACATAAGCAATATCGAAATGGTAGATGAAAAATTACGACGGCTTAAATGCAATTTTGACCAAAGATGCCAGTTATCGCAATATCAGCATATCAACAATATGGTATCACATGTAGATTAGTTTTTTATTTTTAGGATTTAAGTGTTTTTTTTTATCTAAAATAAAAAATTTTTTTTTTTTTTTTTTTTTATTAAATGAGGTTTTTTTAATTTTCCTCTTGATCTCAACTGTTATTTGTTTCTTTTTTATATTAGGTTAACAAAATACTATTTTTGAGTAGAAAAGAAATACATGTCTAATCTCTCTACATTTAAAACATAAATATTGTATTAACTCATTGAACTTTGTACAAATATTATTATAAATAAAGAATTGAATTGAATTGAATTAAAAAAGAAAAAAAAATTTAGCACACATTCGCCATTTAAGAACTGAGTTTCAAGTGAAGGCAGTGTGAGGGATCTAACGGCAACTATGGATTTTTCGTAAAAACTTGCGTGAGGGAATATGGTTACTTGCGAAAAACCAAGTTAAAAAAATTTAAAATAAAAATATATGCAAAATATGGAAGGTAGGGCTCTAAATTCAAATCTGTTTTAGTCTTTTTTATCACGCCTGGCTAATTTTTATGGGCTAAAATAATATTTCGCTCTATAAAAAGAGGCTATTGACGATTTGTCCGATTTTGATCCAAATATGTACCTGCAAATGATTCGGAGTAAATTTTATTTGGAGTCATCGAAATTCCTTATTTTATATTTTCAACTGTTGCATAATTATTCAGAAATAGGTGCCGGTAAATTTTTTTCATGCTTAAATTAGTACCATTTACTGTTTTGCAAAATTCATTTAAAAATTATCAGTAAAGAAATATAATATTTTTATCAATTATCAGAATGCCAGGTTTAAAACAAGTCATATATCATGGAAATCAGTGGCCAAAAGCTCATTTTATTTAATATTTATTATTGTAGGCTTGACTAATAATTCGCCCGAAACGAGGCGATAAAGCTAATACATTTCATCATAGCTTAAACGATTTCTCCGATTTGAATAATATCACCATCAAACAATTTGATATAAATTTCCCATTAAGTCATTTGAACAAAAGTTTTTATTATATTTTCGCAGATGGTCAGAAAAGAGTGGCGGTAAATTTTTTTCAAAGCAGAATGAGTGCAATAATTTTTTTTTTTTGTTTTTTTAACTTTTTATCTTTATTTCATTCTATTTTTACCTCAGCGCCAAATAAGACTTTATAAACGCCAGTAGGCAACATACTGCCGTATTCATAAAAGATAAAATAGATTTCAAACGCATTTTAAAATAAAATTTCCATACAAATTTTCCTTAAAATAGATTTCATATCCAATTTAGGTTTTTATGAATACGGCAGAAAATATTTACATAATTTACAAATTTGTTTTCAAAAATATATAAATAAAAATTATAAAGACAAGAATAAAATTAATATATGAAAAATAATTAATTCCCATATTCGTATTCTAATTAAATCAAAAAATTTAAAAAAAAAATATAAAAAATTCAAAGCTTATTACTCAACAATATAAACTCCATATACCACACAAAGTTTATATAAGAGAATACTAAAGCTGAATTTCATCCTTCTTAGTTGTTTAGTGCGGTCTTTACACTTTAACGCCAAATCATTCATTTCCGAAGAAAGAAAAGAAGTAATTATTCCCTTTAGAGATGCATCAGTTTTGTTATTTACTAAAATCTGTTGTGACTAAAAAAGTACAACACAAACACTATAAACTGAAAAAAAAATTTATGGTTAACAAACCACGTTAACACAAACGATTCTAATTTTTAAAAATATTATAGATTAAGCACAAAATTAATTAAATTAAAATAAAACTCTTTACAAAGAAATTAATAAATCGCAATTATATTTCTGACAGTTCGACCCATATGTTGGCTAAACCCTGCGGGAAATTTGTGTAAATTGGTCTTAAAGCACTTATACCGTGACCAGTGTACAATATTATAATAAAAAGGTCAAAAGATTTCGCATCACTTAACTGGTGATCATGTGTTTAAAGTGTAGTTATTCCAGAGGAAAGGTAATTGACATAAAAATATTCATGTGACTGGATTTTGTGCAGGTAGTGGCTGATTCTAAAAGGTTTTATTATTTTATATAAAGGGGATCAATGATATTAACATGATGTCCTAGGAGGTGGTAAACTGATGTATTTTTGGCTCTTTGTGATGGGTCACATATTGAAAGCAAACGAACCAGTCCTGTTTTGCATAATAATAAAATGGTCACCAAAAATTAAAATGATTTTATTAAATTGTCATATTTTCTGCGACATATATAATTATATTAACCGAAATTGAATGTGTCCATTTAGGTTATTTCTTTGATCTGTTACAAATTATCAAAAAAAAAAAAAAATGCCCCCCTAGGACATCGCCATGGTAAAGTGACAAGTCAACTTCATATAAAGTGTTAAAACTAGAACCGGTCCCTACAATTTAGAACTAACAAGTGACAAGTTTGGTGTTTGCACGGTGGTCAATTCTGGCCAGAAATCGGAAACTTCTTGATTTCTTTAAGTAATTAGCTAAAATTTGGTATTCAACCTAAGAATAGCATAGTTTCTTCGCTTAAATTTTAGACATGTACATACAGGAGTTGGCCAACTTGGCATTGACAACCCAAAAGTATTGAACATAATTAAAAAACGGGTAAAGGAAGTATAATTTCTTATGATGTTTTGTAAATATTATGTTAATAGTTTGTGGAATATCTATGTTGGCTCCTCGTCCGTCCCCTTATTTTTGACCAGCTGAGTAGAAAATATATATGATCATATATGGGAAAAATAAGTCCGTGGCTTTACTCCCATTAAAGTTTTAATTTTGTTAAACTCGGTTGAGTAGTTGTTGAGCAATTTAAGGTTATAGTTGAATTTTTGATATTTGTGAGCATTTAGTATGAAAATGCTAATGAATGATATTGAGAATTATCGTATTTTTTTATTCGAAAGAGGGTATATTTTTAAGTGCACTGTTTGAAGAAGTTTTCAGTCTACATTACTGCCAAATTTCATTATGATATCTTTATTAACGTCAGATTAATAGAATATCAAACCTTAAAATTACTATTTTTACTTATATTGAAGACCATTTCATTCATTTACACTATATAAATAATAATTTTAATGTTTGACATTCTATAAAGTTAACATGAATAAAGGTATCGTAACGAAATTTGGCAGTTATGTAGATTAAAAAGTTTTTAAAACAGTGGACTGAAAAACATACCCATTTTTGATTTTGAAATATCCCAATTCCGGAGAAACGGCTTTTAAAAATTTTTATTTTTTATTTTTCAAACACACTATTTATCACTCGATATTGATCAGAATTTTCTGGAAAATAATGGGCATATTAGAAAACATTACTGCTCGTAATATTGTTTAAAGACTGCTTTACTACCATTATAAAAATGTTGAACCCACTTTAAATAATAGTTTAATATAAAACATAATCCCCCCGATTAAAAAAACTAGAAAAATCGTTAAAAAATCAAGCCACAAAACCTGTTTTATCCTAATATCTACAAAGGCAAAGGAGATCACCTAAACAATTAAGCATATTTTTTGTAACTTAGCTTAAGTCTACTTTTATTTTTCCAATCCATAAATTTATTTTTGGCGATGTTTTTAAAAGTTTGAACGGAACGGAACTCTCCCGACCCTCCATGGACTCGTGTTCTTTCAAACCAACTCCAAAGCCACCCGGCTATGACAGTTTAAAGTTTCAGTCAAATATATTCAGTTGTTCATAAGTAGAAAAATTATTTTTCAAAACAAAACGTTCGTAAACCATTGTGGTATATTTCAGCCATATGAGCAGTTTTTTGGATACATAAGTTCTAAAATGTATGCTATCGAATGGTATTATTTTTTTGAAATCGGCGATGACAAGAAATTGGACTTTTGTACGATGAAATAAAATTTTCAGCCACAGTGCGCCGGCTGCAAAAAGGCTTATCTACCTCTTTTGACTTTCTGCACCCATCACCTACCTATACCTATATAAACGAAGACTAGAATGTTCCCTCCAAGCAATTGGTAGAGTGTTTTTCGATTGTCTACGAATTTTAACTACTTCGTCACATTTGGTAGTTAAACAGTAGATTTAGCTGCATTTAACAACAACAGGATACGTTAGAATCCAATTATGAGTTCTTAAATTATACATTTTCGTTACTTTAAATAGTTGTTCAGATAATTGTAACAGTTATATAACACTGTACAACATTTTTCAGGTGATTGATTCGGGACTCAATTCTGATAATTGTGTATGAAAGTGGACCCAAACAGAAGAACTTCTGCATCATTAGTTTGGTCAAGGTACATCAAATAATAATTTAAAAATTAATTTGAAGTTAGTAAGTATCGTATAGGGGAATTTGTCACGTTTTAGGCACTTGTCTTTGTCATAATTTACAAAAAATTAAAAAAAAATAAAGAATTACAATTCCTTTAATCTGTTCATACAACGTTTCGCTACATAAGCAACAGTTTCACAGTTATAAATAAATGTATGAAGAAAAAAAAAATTTAAATTTTAATTCAATTAAAAAATCCAAAGCGGTAAAAAAGTGTCAAGTTGTATTACTTTCACGTAAAGTCGCATAACCTGTGAAAAAAATGAGACATAAATCATGCAAAAACGATGAACGCGTTTCGCTTTTATTCACAATTAAGTAAAGGTATGAATTTCAAAAATTTGCTCGAGATATCCTCAAAATTCTTTGGAAAAATCATTAATGACTTTTTTATGATTCTCAGAATTAAAAAAAAGGAAAAAACAAAAGTTTATTTGATATTTATGATTGCGGTAGCAAAGTAATAAGCATTAATAAATGTAAGTGGACAATTAAGAGGAAAAAAGGAAAGTGCACTTTTTTAATTATTTGGGGGTTTCCGTTAGTTACCTGTATGATTTTTTTTACAGAAATTGCACCCACATTTATGAGTGCTCATGTTTTGGAGCATTTCGAAAACATATTTCATAAGTACCTACCAGTAAAATATTGAAATATTTGGAGTATTTATAGGTGCTCTTTGTTCGATTTTTGTCATTTAACAACAGTCGACGAACGCGAGAAGTACAAGTAAATTTTTCTCCTATTTTTAAAAGTGAATAACTACAAAACATATAATATATGGAAAATAACAAGTGCTCACAATTGGATAATTTTTGTTACGTTTGTGGTCATATCGTCCCAAAAAGAGGCCAACTGGATCGAACAAATTGATAATTGAGGAATTCAAAACAGAGTATTGTCATTATTTTGATGAAGCAGATTTAAGTGGTGCAAATTTTACGTCGAGCACAGTGTGCAAAAATTGTTATAATACCCTTATCAGGCGCGGATTCAGGGCGGGGGGGGGGAATGATATTTCCCCCCCCTAAATTATAAAAATATGTTTTGCTTATTTCGATAATACACGAATTTCCGAATGTACAAAATTTTTGGAAATCCCATCAAGTTTTTTATAGAATCTCTAATCAAATTTTCAATAATTATCCAAGTATTTATCCTAATAGTTATTTATTATATATTTCCAATGAAACATCTAGTTTACTGTATTTAAATACATATTATTCTGCATTCAATCCCAGCAAGTGCCATCTATTTCCGAAAAATAAACGTTTGGGTTGAATATGCGAGCGGTTGAATTATTAATAAGCCTTAGTATATTCAATATTTTTATTTGTGCTATGATAAATATTTACTATATACATTTGAATATAACCGTTTTTCGTATCATATTTTCATAATAGTAGGATTTGAATTTTATATGCATTGCCATTCCACCTTCCCATATATACATATGAATATATGTATTGGTCTAGTAAAAGTTCACCAAAGAAGAATTATATAACTGTCAAATTTCAAGTGTATTAATAAGAAAAGTTCTTTGATATACAAAAATACATAAAAATTAGTGAAACAATGGTGAGTCCGTAATTTTTTTTTTAATATAATGTACCTTTATAAGTATATATCATTACCTTCAGTCGAAAAGGATGTAGTCCAATGTATAAATTTTATAGGAGAGAGAAAAAATTTTCTAAGGTCTTTAGTTCTGAATATATTTGAAGTCTGTAAATCCAGTTTTGCTTCATTGATTACTCTTTATTGGCTTGTAAACCAACTAAAAATAATACATTTATGTTTTACATAGCTTTTTGTGACTTATCACCTTTTCTATTATATATTTTATACTTTTAATGTACATTTTTGTATGTCAATTTGCAAAAAATAAAATATACTATAAAATTATTTTATTTATATCAATGTTGACTATTAACAAATTTTTTTTTAAATTTTCACATTTCAATGGGCCCTAGCGCTTTTTCTTTGGCATTTTTGGAATTACATCTTTAGCATTTGGATATACATATCGTTGCAAAAGAACTAGAAAAAAATATTTGTATTTTTTCTGCAAACGATGTATTTTTGTTAACTCTATTGAACTGCATCAAAAACTTAATTTTCAAAAATTTTGGCATTAGCACATTTACGGCTGAAGATACATATGTACGTATGTATGTGCAGCCAAAATTATTTTTGTCTTTCCATTGTTATAAGCTTTAAAATTCCTTTCTAATGTGTTGTTTCCAGCTGACAGGCAATTGGTTGTGTAGTTAAATTTATATGAAAAGCACTCAAAAAACTGAGTGAATTTCATATAAATTTTACTACACAATCAATTGTTTGTCACCTAGAAACAGCACATAAATAACAATAATTTAAATAAAAAAATTAGCTGTAATCAACTTAAACCAGAATAATTATATATGTATCTTTAGATTAAAACCCAAACAGTTCGACTTAAATTCAATACTTAATTTAAAAATTAGTGAAGCATATTCCTTCTTCCAAAATTTTGTTAACAATTGCAAAGGTTTTTTTTTTTTTTTGTTCGAAAAATTGGTCAAACAATTTAGTATGATGTAGTCAAATAAATTGTTTCAAATAAAAAAAAAAACATTAAAAAATTAAAAATTATTTTTATAGCCAAAACGTTATTTAAAAAGATTAATTTATTTTAATTTAGATTAAACTGATCTTATATTCTATTTTACCTTATTGTTGAGTTTTTTTTTAATATAATATAAACATATCGTTTTTAATAAACTTTTAAAAACAAATTTTTTACTTGTTTTGTACCATAAAAAATTCCCCCCCCCCCCCCCCCCTAAGAATCAAGCTGGATCCGCGCCTGACCCTTATAATATAGATACATGGAAAAGGTGGACAGTTTTCTTTTAAGAAGCCAGTAATTTGGGTGGAAGACCTAACTGGGCATGATGAATCCAGGTGCTATGCATGCATAAATTCTCGTCATGTATTAAACAGAAAACAATTGCCAACAAAAGTATACATTGCTGCTTTTACTGCCACACTTCCAGTTAAACGCGCTGCTGGTACCGATACACCTAAACCTCCGAGTCTGGATACTGTGTTCCTGCAAGCCGAAACCGTTTTCACCAATCCGACCAATTTGAATGATGCTGATTGGACACCCGATATTGAAAATAATGAACCACAACCGCTAACACAAATCGAAATGGATTACATTGTAGCTAAGATGGGACTATCACAACAAAACTCCGTAATGTTGACATCATTTTTGAAAAGCAGAAAACTGACACAGCAAAATGTCAGCGCAACATCATACCGACAACGCTAAGCTGAACCACAAGCGTCAACTTCAACGAGGATGGATAGTGACAATAATTGAAAATGTTCTACATTTTGTTTCCATGCATAAATAACATAAAAAATCGCATATTTTCTGTGTAAGAATAGCTGTAATATGAATCGGAATGTTTATTTTCATGCAAAATAGAGAATCAATAAAAAAAAGTTATCAATGTTTTTTCCAAGGGATTTTTTTAAAAATAAAAAATTTACATTTTTTGGCAAATTTTTTTTTTTCATACATTTATTTATAACTGCGAAACTGTTGCTTATGTAGCGAAACGTTGTATGAACAGATTAAAGGAATTGTAATTCTTAATTTGTTTCAGCTTATTCGCACTAGTGGTTTACGGGTTATGACAAAGAAAAGAGCCATAAACGAGACAAATTCCCCTATACGATACTTACTATCTTCAAATTAATTTTTAAATTATTATTTGATGTACCTTGACCAAACTAATGATGCAGAAGTTCTTCTTTTTGGGGTCTACTTTCATAAAAAATTATCAGAATTGAGTCCCGAAATCATGTGCTGTACTGTGTAATTATAACAATACCATAACTGAACAATTCCCATATTATATTGTTTTCTTCCCAACGATTTGCTGTTTAATAGTGAATGCTACAAAAGCAAAATGCGTAAAAAAGCAAAAGCAAAATGCGTAAGTTACCATGTGATCGGTGCAACGTGCATGTGAGATAATATAAATTTATAAAATAATGCAAAATAAAGTGAAATTTTAAATCTTTGAAAAATTAAATAGTTTTAATATTGTGCTTAAAATTAGGATCCAAGTACTACCGAAAAGCGTTCTAGTACACCAAAGTTGTATAAATGAGTGTACAAACTAGCCTAAACTTATTCTTCGGTTAGATTGGGTTAATTTTTAATAATTTCTTATAGATTCATTTTTTTCAAAGCCAATCAAAGTGAAATTAAAAAAATTAATTTTTAAACTTTTTGTTTATTTAATGACTTTAAAAATTTTTGTAGAAAATTAGTGTGTTTATTTAATTTTTCTGGTGAAGATCAACGATATCAGTAAAGAAAATTTGCAAAATAAGTTTTGTTAAGCAGTAAAAAAATTGCTAGTTATAATATGATGAAAGTTGACAAAGTTAGTGTTTGAACAAATTTATGATTTTCTGTAAATTCCTTTAGCAAAGTTTGTCAACATTAGGTTTTTAACTTAAAGACATAAACAGCTATTTTGAATAAATGTACTGTATATTCTTTAATATTTGAAAACTTTAAACTCATTTCAATTCTTTTTAACGCAGACTTTCGCTACAAAATTAAACAAAGATAAACAGTAAAATAGCCCTCTTTTTTTTATAAAGACAAATAAGAAAAAAATTAACTTCAAAAAGTACTTTTTAGAGCCAAGAGCGATACTACTGAATTTAATGTTTATAAGACTACCAAAGCGCTATAATTCGTCATAAAATGTAGACACTAAGTGAATTCCTAATGTAAATATTACCCGAACGATGTAACTACATCAATAAGAATTGAATAGCAAAGGCGATAGATTTTTGCTAAATGGTGAAACTATTTGGATTATTTTTCAATCGAAATTGGTTGTTATAATCAAAAAAAAAAAACGAAGTATTCAATAAAGTTTCGACACATTATATTAATTGTCACTTTATAAGTAAAAAAATGCCTTTTTTAGACTATGCGACATAACCCTGCAACAATATTTGTATTTTCTTTTGGTGTCCCTACGTCAACTCCTACACGATCAGACTTTACATATTTTGTTGCAAGCTACAATTTGGCGTTTAACTAGTAAAATCAAAATGAGCAAAAAATTACTTAATTCTTATTTCAATGAACTTTACAAGAAAAGTAAAAAAAAACTTAACATAGAATATTTAAATTTTATTTGCTTATTTTTTTCATCTAGTTTCTTTTTTTGACCAGTTCAAAACAATATTTTCCATTAATTAAAATCACAAAAAGAGAATTTAGCCTAAAATAAACTATTTGGCCAGCATTATAAATTAATCAGGGTCAAAAAATAAACTTTTTCTTTCTTTAATATTATATCCAAAAAAATATAGCAAATATTTGACTTGATTGAGCAAATACAAATACATGAACATAAAAGAATAAATAAAAGAAAACAAAATAACTTACATACACCCCCACAAATAAAAAAAAAAAATAATAATAAAAAATCGAAAACAATTGAAGTAATTTAATTTCATGACAATTTTGATCGTATGAAATGTCTTAACAATAGATGGCGTCCGTATTCAAACAAATTTCAGCAAAATAAAACAAAAAACAAACAAATTGAACAGAGAATGAGTGAACAAGTGAGTACAATCGAAATCCTTATAAAAAATAATTTCGGCTACTGGCACATACCGCCATCAGTTTCTAAGGACTCTTCTTGCAAATAATCATCAAAAAAAAAAATACTGAATAAAAGTACTAAGAATCAATGAATTTAAATTTGTATTGTTTTATGACTTCTTTTTGTCATAATATACCAATACAAAAACAAAATGTGATAAGCAACATAAACACACACACACACTCTTATTCCATGTACTGGAGGACTTATTTAAAGAAAGCAAAAAATTATTAAAGCGAGTAAAATTGAAGAATGAAAATAAAATATCAACATTTGTTTGTTTGTTGTTTATATTTCGTTTTATTTACATATAGATTTTTTTATTGTTTATATCGCATCCATTTCCGGTTTTCTTATTTTTTATGATTTCATGTTTTACTGTTTTTAGTTTTGTTGTTGAGAAGAAGAGAGAGAGAGAGTACTTTTGAGATTTTTTTTTAAGTTTTGGTTGTTTTTGAATGAAAATGTGTATGAATGAAAATTGTAGTTGTTATTTGTTGTAAGAGTAAAAAACCAAGCAAGGGGGACAAGATTTTGTACTGAAAGAAAAAATTATGGAAATTAAAAAAAGTCGATATACAGTGTTGAGCTAAAATGTTGAGTTAAATATAAAACTTCTACACAACTAATCTGATTTGCGTGAAAATAATTGTACATTAGCTATGGAATCACTATTTGTATTAAACATTTGTAATACATTCTACTCAATATTTTTTTATAGATATAAAACTTTGCAAAACAATTTCCTAATTTGTGGACCGATTTAGCTGCACTTCAATAGCAAACTCTTCCGAACTAAATATATAATTAAATAGTCCCATACATATCTGGAGCTTCGGAAAACCGATTTCCACACGGACAGACGGACATTTAATTAAACTACTAGTTAAACGTCACTAGTCATAAGGACCCAGATTATATATACTTTATTAGGTCACAAAATTACCAACGAAATAATAAATTTATATAAAACCTTCCCACATCTCCCCGGGACTATGAAGAGAGAGCTTTACCTTTTGGTGTTACATCTTCCATGGAAATTCGGTGCAGTCAATACCTGAAATTCGGCCAAATTCAAAACCGACGGATCTTTTAAAATCGCAGCTGACCATATAACCTACCAGGGACAAGGGAAACCTGTTTCTCTTGCGACTTCGTTCGAAGGGTGACCATATTGGTTGAGGGACCCAGAAAGTTCACATTTGACAGATCATTTGATATTAAAGAGAACCTTTCTGGGACCAGGGAACCAGTAGCCCGTGGTAAGGGGACCCTGAAGGTATATTCTTTATAAAGTCCGAGAGAACTTATACATAAATTTTTATCAATTTATTTATTTGTCAGCATTTACGCTTCTTTCAAATCACACCCTTTCACCTGTGGTAATGGGTACTTAAAAAGAAAATTCAATGAAATCAAATTATTGAAAATCGGTCTCAAAACAATATTTTAAATTAAAACGCTGTTGTGGAAACCCCCATTTTTGGAGTTATTTCTTTCACAAAGCCTTTTATAGTTCCTTAAGACAACTTTACACCAGCCCAAGAATCTAGACTTGAAAATAAAAGCATTTTCTAACATTTCTCCTTAAATTTTTAACAGAAGCATACACACTCTATTTGTTTTGTAAAAACTCATATGAAACAGCCCTTTTAAAATATTTAACAACTTTCTTTTATTGGCGTTTGTTCTTTCGCTTCAATATTTTATATTTGTTTTAATCTTGAATATGAAAAAATCAGTATTTTTGTACAAATACAGTGCCTTTTTCTCACACTTAAGTATATTTGCTGTTGTATGAGTCCTGTCTTTGCTTTCCTTTTGTCCTGTTGTATTATAGTGTTGTTCTGGTGTTGGTATCGCCCATTAAATATACATGAAAACTCAAGGATATCATGTAGAAGCGTCATACAATGAGTTTTTTTTATTTATTTTTTCTTTTTTGTGTTTTTTATTCTTCTTAAAAAAAATTATTTTAATTTTTTTTCGCAATAAGAAATGTAATGTGAAAGGGAATGTGTATGACTGTAAAGTGTGTCAATAAATTTACAAATAAATGTATTTTCAAATGTAGAATTACTTAAACCTTAACATACAAATGTACATTTATTATACACACCAACATGAATGGGGAAGTTTAGAGATTTCAGTAGTAAGTGTTTGTGTGTGTGTTTGTGTATAACTAATACCCAGCAAAATCACGCATGCAATAAAAAAATATTTTAGCAAAGGAAAAATAAAATTAAATAAACAACAACATTCTTTAAGTTTCTGGATCAAAACAAGCAAAATCCATTTGAAATAAAAATATTATTTATGTACAATATAAAGCCGGAAATAAAGAAATATTATTTTTTTATGACAAGTATTATTAAATGTATAAAAAACACTTGGCCAAAAAAAAATTTAGTTTTAATAAGTTTAGGTAAATATGTGCTTTCTTTATTTACACCAGCTAAAAAGTTCATCAAAAAATGATGATATTTGAAATTTCCATTTTACTTAGGGATCAGAAGAAATAAAGATATTTTGCCAATGTCTTTTTTATGGTGTTAGAAATGGTTGCTTTGGTTGGTGATGGTGACGGATGGATGGATGGAAGATGGTAAAATAGAAGAAAAGAAATATATTTAGATATTTATCATCCAATTACATGATACAAATTGAAGTTTGTTACTAATGGAATGCAAAATTGATTTTGAAGCGCCACGCAACGTATGCGTAATATTGTTTTGTAAATTGAATTAAATATAAATCATACGTTAAAAAATGCTTTGAGGTATATACATTTGTTTTATGTATTGTTCTAAAAAAACTTTTTGTGCGCAATTTTTCAACGGACCTGTGAATATGAAACAGGACTTTAATATTAACAACTTGTTCAAATATTAGGATCTTAAGTTTATGGGAATAGGGTGCTAAAAACTCTTTTCTACAAAAATTCTTAAAAAATTCATCAAAACGTTTTATCTCCAATGTTGATTTTTCTTTATCCAAAAAAAATTATATGGAATCTAAGAACCCGACCCACACGAATATAATTCGCTGATTGATTTAATTAATATATTTTGATTTGTTTCAGAAATATTATAAGTCGATTTATATTCGAGTAACCGTAAATTACACAAGGGAACAAGGGGTTTGTGCTGAGACCCGAGTGTTATTTTAAAGGTAATTTGCGACGCTGAATTCAAAGTTTTTTTCTATCAGCTCGACTTTTTGTGATATACCGTTATGTCCAAAATTAAGGCACTTCTGCTACATCTATTGGAATAACGTGAAAGGGGTTCCCCAAATTCAGTTAAAAAAAATTTAAAAATTCTCCAACAATATCAGCTTTAAGCCGTGCTTGCATAGGTTTTGAAAAAAAGAATAAAAATAAGTATTGTGGTAATTTGATTGAACTTTTAATGGTTTTTAATCCAAATTTCAATATTTTAATCAGGCTTAAGTTCATTGAATTTAATGTTCATTAAATTATTTTTATGGAGAAAGGAATTTTGCAACATGAAATTAATTGAAATTTACTGTTAATTTTTCATTCTTGACTGAGCTGGGAATTCAACCCAGATTTTCACGGACAGGTTGCCCTGACTATTTTCGATTGTAACCACACAATCTCTTCAGAAGGGTTTGCCGTTTAGTACTCACCGCCATTGACCACGGATGACGTCATTAGTCAAACATCAATTTTAAACCAAATGGTATTTAAAAAAAATTTGTTTTTGTTCTTTCAAAATTCATAACAATAAAAATGCGATATAAATCACGGTTTTGGGCTAAAAGCACTTACACCCGTTTTCACGACTTACCGATAGCTAAAGGTAGGATTTTATCGACGGTATAAAAAGTGTTCCCTTATTAAAACTTTACTTTAGCCTGTCAGTTAAAGTAAAGTTGGAATAATGGAACACTTGCTATACGGCCGATAAAATCATACCTTTAGCTATCGGTAAGTCGTGAAAACGGGCCTTAGGGTGGGTTTTAAGCATGGAGATAAGAGATTTAGTCATTTACTTGTAGTTTTTAAGATGAGGATTAATTACTTTTATTTGCCAGTTTAACCGGCCAATGTTGGTGGTTTAAACTTAACCAACAAATGTCAACACATACACGTGTTTGTATGTATAAAAAGCAGCTGCTTAAATATAAACACAGAAAAAAAATATGCATACATAAAAAAAAAAATTTATTTAGAAAACAGAAAAATGGTTCATTCTAGTGAATATGAAGACTAGTGATATGAAAACTTAAATAAAACAATTATATGAATAAAATGGTGGATTGTCTTCTTCTTCTGTATAAAATGCAAAGGGAACTGGTTAAAAGTTGACATTATAAAATATGTTTGTTGTCATTTTTGTTATTTAGTATGGCAATTCTAAGATTAAGCTTCCACTTAAAAACGGCAAACACAATAAGTGCACAATTAAATTTATTCTCAGATTAATTAATTATAGTTTGCTGCGAAGATTTAACTCGATGTTAAAAACCCACTCATAGTGAAATATATTTCGAATGAAATGAGCTTCATATCATTGTGATCGGTGCGCAACTTTTGATTTTATTAACAATTTACTTAGAAAACTCCCAATAAGCAATTTTGCTGGAATCCAAGTATAAATCAAGTGTAACTCCAGTCCTGTTTTCCATTTTCAAGCCTTGAATTATACTTGAATTACACTGTAATTCAATAGCATACTCCAGCAAAATGGGTACTGGAAATCCAGTCAAACATAACAATGTAAATACAGTGTAATTCAAGCGTTGAGTTACAGTTAAATTCCAGCCTCAAACACATAATAATTAAACTTGAATTCAAGTATTTAAATCAAGTATAAATCAGACCTATAAAACCAATATAAATCAAGCCTACAATTCCAATGGAAATCAAATTAAAAAATTGAATATTGAAGAAAGAAAAAAAAATGGTGTATGAAATTATTGATCTTCCTTAATAGTTTGTGGTTTATTCACATTATACTATAAAGCATCTGCATACAAATGTGATATCATTGGAAAACAATTTAAAAGTGCGCAAACGGTACCATTAGATTTACCTCTAAAATTTTTCCGTAATACCACATAAATATTACATACATTGTATATACATATGTATGCATGTATATTTGTATTTGTTTTGTTGAAGACCTCGTTACGTTTGATTAAAGTCCAAGGAAATTAATAATTTAATTTTTTTCGAAATTATTAAAATCCTTTTCCTCCCTTTCAGCGCACAGAAATAAATTTTTAAAAATATTTTTCCCCAAATATTTTTTTTTTGATAGCTTAAGCAATACAAAAGTTTAAAAAAAGAGTTTCCAACATTTTTGTATGAACTGGAATTTGACTTGAAAATTGGGCATAAATTAAAGCTGAATTCCAGCAATAGTTAAAGCACTTGAATTTCAAAAATTTTAGTGATTATTGGGCTGATTTCATAAAAATCGAGATTTCCATACAAAAATAACATTTTGGGTGTGTGTTTGCTGCTGTTCTTTTTATGGGCGTCATTTCCTTTACTGAAAAATGAGGTTCCTCCACTGAATTGTGAATAACATTTTGAAAATCGCTTAATGAATAGTAAAATTATGATTTTTTCTAACTTTTAATTTTTGGGAAATAATCAAATATACGATTAGTACTGAAACCTAAAAATGGTTGCTGATGGAGAAAAATGGAAATTAGATTTGAAATCAGCGACCTCAAATTACAATCAACACAAAAAAGTTCAATTTTGTTCCCTTGTGTTCGATCGTTTATCATAAAATTTGGTAAAGTGGCTTCTAGTGTTACATGAACCTAAACTCTCGGAAGGCCGCTTTATATGGGTCCTATGGTATATTATGGATCGATCTTTACGAAATGTAGCAGATTCAATTCTATCTTTTGTAACCTATGACAGCCTAAATTTTACGTATATAGCATTATTCGTTGCGGTTTAAGGCGTATTAAAGTGTTTTCTGAAAATGGGCTTTATATGGAGCCTATGGTGAATTATGGGCCGATCTTTAATAAATTCATATGTATACTTTCTGGGCATAAAAAAAGTTATCCGTGTAAAATTTAATGAAAATCGGTGCATTCAGTCACCAATTTATCTTACTTTTTGTAACAAAAATTTTTGATAATAAATTTGCATGTGCCCGGCAAATAAAAAACTAAAATGGCAAGCTGCTTTATTTAAGCAACTTGTTTTTTTAATTTTGTTTTTTTCTTTCTATCCTCTTACAACAACAATTCGTGTTGGAAAAAAACCAGCCAATTGTAGGGGAATGTAAGAAAGAAAAGATTGACGGTTTATTGTTGTGACTTTGTTGAAGCTTTGATATTGTTACATTTAAGACCAGAGTGTTTTAAAATTCTTATTCACTTTATGGTCTTACTTGTATAATATTTTTAGCTTTTGTAAAGTATTTGGAAAAAGTTTCCTGACGAGCTGGCCTAAGCAACCAGCGAAATGTGCATAGGAACTAGCTTTCCCACAACAATAAATTTCAGTATTTTCATTCAAAAATTGGGATTATTAGCACATCATTAATAAATGAATTAATTAATAAAATATTTCATTCCCGAAAATAATTTTTGATAAAAATTTATGTTACTTTTTGTAACAAAAATATGAATTTCTGGAGGAGGTTGCTCCATATTTTCACAGAAAAAATTATTTTTCCAATTCAAATAAAAAAATTTTAGAATCAAAGCCTTTTTTGGTTTGAAACAGCACCTACAAGCGAATTTGCATATTCAAACAATTTATTTTGCATTTCATTTATTGAAATAAAAACTGGGATTTTTTCAACCAAATAGCTGTTATTATTAATTAAATTTGTGTTTGATATTAAAAAAATTTTCAAACAAATAATTTAGCTGAATCAAACAAAAAGTGTACTGAAATTAATAAAAATTTATCTTTTCTTACATTTCCCACTTTAATTTTTTGGAATTCTCACAACATTAATTGTAGTTGTAAGTGGGTAAAGAAGGGAGAATTCCAACTAATTGTAGCGGGAAATGTAAGAAATGATAAACTCACTGTTTTATTGTTGGTATTTTGTTTAAGCTTTGATATTGTTGCAAACAATAATTTTTGAGTGTGTGTAATTCTCATTTCCTCTGTAGTCTTGTTTGCTGATAGCTTTGGCTTTTCTAAAATTATTTAGAAGAACGTTTCCTAATGACCTGACCTAAGCAACCAGTGAAATGCGCATAGGAGCAGCTTTTCCTCCAATAATAAATTTCAGTATTTTATCAATTATAAAAAAAGGATGTTAAGCGCAACAAATAAAATCTTTTAATGCTTTGTTGAAATTCAAAAACTTTTCAAACAAGCGTTTTCTTGAAAATATTTTAGCAATAATTTTTTCTGTGTTGGCTTACTACTTTATTACTACTTAGCCAATTGTGCTCCATATGGACTAAGAGAACTGGAAAGAATATGACACCAATATTATTTTTCTCTGATGAGTGTTTCGAAAGTGAGCGTGTGAAAGAGAAACAGACGGACAGGCGGACAGACGGACAGACAGATAGAAGGACATTGCTAAATCGACCTAGAATTATTCAAAAACCCAGATTTTTTTTATTTTTTGGGGCCTTAGTAAAATTTAAGAAAAGATTCACACAGAATGACAAACTAAGTATACCCTCATTCACCACTTGTGGTGGTGGAGCGTATATAAAGAGTAAATTTTTTTTTTTTATATTTCACATTACTCTTTTACTTCATCGCTAACAAAATCGTTGTTACAACGAATTTTTGAAAAATAAAAAATATGTGTTCATTTATTTTCTCCTCAATGACCATTAGGTTCATAATTAAAAATACAATAAACTTCAGACTTAAGCTACTGTCTACACTCTGCCTTAAGCAACTATCCATTTTACTTATTACAACTATAATTATCCTTAAGAACCTCTACATGCTCCCAACTTTGGAAAATATTTTAATATACATTTAAAACTCCTCAACATTCATTCGCTTGAGATTTTCCGATAAATTTATTTAAATTAAATAACTTTTGTTGGTTACTTTCCTTAATTAAATGTCTGGCATGTTAGAGATTAATGAACCGCAGTTATTTTGTAGTTTAATTAAAATATAAACAATAAATTTAGTTTATTTATCGCTTCAACAGTTTTCAATTGTACATTTTAAATTGGCATTGAAGTTCAGTTGTAATTGACACCACTCTGTTAAAATTTTGTGGTCATGAAAATTTAATTTTTTTTGCTACCGCATTAAATTGGATGTTTTGAAAATAAACTAAAGTTTTTTGTTATACCATATATTTTTATTATATTAATTATTGTTTAGGGAATCAACATGATAATAATGAAAGTGTTTAAAAAAATAAAGAACAACAAGAAACAAGTTGCCTCAAATTTTTTTTTAATAATTTTAATATAATAAAATTACTAAAACATACTTTCAAACCAATAAAGCATGGATTAAAGAGCATGCTTAAATCATTAAAAACGTACTATCTTAAAAGCCTTAAACACTTGTGTGGACGAGAATGAAGAGAGTTTTTGTCCGGTATTGGCAGGACATAAACACAATAATTGATATAAGATTTGATTAGTTATTCTTTGTTTATATTTTAATATATCGCTAGATAAAATGCATAAAGGTGGAACTAACAAAAAATTTTAAATCAATTTTTTTATAGATTATTATAAATGCAATAAAATTACATGTCTTGACAAAATTTATGCTTCTGCGATAAAAATTACGCTTTTATTAACAAAAAACAAAAGGACGTAACTACAAGTGTGTCTATTGGATAAATGCAAAACGACGTAATTACACATGTTTGTCTAACAAGATATAATGAAATGACTTTCTTTGAAATTTGTTTGAAGAATTCCATGTACGACTTATCAATACATGTTTTTCTGACGTTGCACAGTGAGGTGAAATCTCAGAAAATGGAGATTAATTAAACTACTTATCCAATTTTAAAAATTCGTTCACTATTAGAATGCTACGTTATCACTGAGTGCCATAGACTACACATGACGGTGCCACTCCCCTTATTAACTTTACAACTTTCCCAATGTTGTACTGTTGACCTGATAATAGTCTTTGGATATACTTGGTTATGATTGGATAAAGGGGCGTGGCACCGCCCATTTAACCTGAAACTTAGAATGGATATATCTCATGAACTATCAGATGTTTGAAGATTAGATTTGGTATATATGTTGATCGTACAGTATGAATTACATCCAAGGTGGAATAGGGCGGTGCCACGCCCCCTTTTAAAAAATAGCTCTGGCTTAGTCGCATTTTTTATTATGTTTTTTTTTTTTTTTTTTTTTTAAAAAAAGTAATAAAATGTTTACATATTAATAAATTTTTTTTTTATATAATCACGTAGACAAAAGGGGGATTATTGTATCATATATGTAACTAAATTCGGGACTCAAAGCAGATATTAAAATTGTTCGATCGTGTACGGATGTGTCTGGTGAGCGTTTTGTTCAAAAATATAAATAACTTGTATATATTTATTTATAAGACATTTGTTTCTGCCCTGCTATTTTAAAAAATATGCCCGTCGTCATCTGTATCATGATTTGTGCCTTCTGGTGCCACGTTCGTCAAAACTGAAGGCGAAACTAGTGGAAGTTGGTGGAATTTTTTTTTTTTGGGCAATTTTGTTTGCCCTACACAGAAAATTTTGTTAAGAAATATTGCAATAATTGTCTTTATAGCTATTTCCTCAGCAAATTCGTATACGATATTCGTAATATATTACAATATAAAAACTATTGTTGTACCCATGATCAACATGATCCGGTCCATACGGTCCAACTTGTATCATTTACTTCAAAACATATAACAGAAGATTACTACATAATAATTCATATTAAAATTTTTTTAACAAAAACATACATACAACTGAATTAATTTATAAATAATAATATGTATTAGCCTTTAATTTAAATTTTTATAATTAATTTTTGATTCGCATGCCTTCTTTAGCCGGAATATTGACATTTTTTTATAAAAAACTTAAACTATATACAACTTATTTGTTATAGACACGACTTTTTGTGTTTCAGAAAGGCGTATCTGACATAAATTTTCAAATATTAAAAAAAAAGCTTTTTGCTTAGGAAAAACTTCGTTAAAAATGTTTATAGTTTTCATTTTATAATTTTTTTTGGTTCTCCTGTAAAATAATATTTTTGTTAGTTACGCCTTTTTGCACTTTAGCTACCGATATAACGATTCAATAAATAAAAATGAAAAAAAAAAGAATTAAGGCCAAATCCTGGTACAATTAATAAGAGGTAACTAGGGTTACCACAAGAACAATAAGGCAAAAAAAACATGAATTTTTTTGGTAGAAAAACCTGTTAGATTGTCAAAAATATGGGTTTTCCTAGCAACAATAAATATTCTTATTTGTAAACAAACCAAATTGTTAATCAATTATGACATGATTTAAGGTTCGTAAAGAATATTCAGCTGGGCTACTGAGGCTATATTAATGATTATAACACTGGGCAAATGTTGCCGTTAGCAAGTCCTTAATAAATTTGCGCCGTCACTGTTTAAATTCTCTTATATGTATAACATTTAAATTGTTTCACTAAGCTAGTTATTGATTTCGTTTAGTACATTTACTGCCACTGGTCGATTTTTTGACCAGTACATTTTTAAGGTATATATTAAAAGTTCACTATAATTTTTTTAACTGTTTTTACAAAAACAAATTAGGATTTCTGATTTTTAATATGATTGTAATTAATAGAGTCTGAAAACATTGAAAAATATTTTGTAAAAAGGATTTAAAAAAGAATATTCTTAATACCTTTTTACAATTAAAAAATGTATGAAAATAAAAATTTAATTTTTTATAAGCTATGAATCGACAAAAATCAATTTAAAATTGGCTAGTTCTTTTACTTATTAGTACCCATAACCTTTGGTCCTCGGGTAATCGACTGGCCGGCAGCACTACAATAGCATAACCACATGTAGGCAATCGGTTCAGAACAGCTCAAAGGTATTTATGTCTATCAGATAATAGTCCCATAGATACAACAGAATATTTTGTCAAAATTCGCCCACTTGTTGATTATCTCAATAAAAATTTTATGCAGATTCCCTATTTTGGGTGACAATCGTGCAAACTGTTTGTTAAAGGCTTACCAATCCGCTTTGGATTTAAATAATGGAGATTTATTCTACCGTTTTTTATATAGTGGCTCAAAGTGTTTTGGACTTTCTTGATAGCATACCTGACCCCGATTACCATATAGTTTTTTTTCAATATTTTTTGTTCTTTTCATCTCTGTCTACTGAATAAGCGAAAATGTTATGTTTAAAGTATAAAAATCTAAACAAGCAAAAGCGGCGAATTTAGTTAGTTGGTCGATAGCCACCAATAATTATTGCTAGAGCACTGGAACGCCAACTTTGATGTCAATGTAATTACCAAGAACTACTGAGTCAAACCAGTGGTGAAACGGTATTGCCGTAAAGAAAAAAAAACTATTATTATTCCACAGCCGAATGCAATTAAGGAGTATAATCATGGTATGGATGGTGCTAACTTTTATGGCAACTAAGCAATAATTAAAATGATTTTCGATCTGAAACAAAATATAATTACTAAAATGCAGCAACAACTTCAACAGTCACGATTTTTATATACTCCTTTACCACCAAGTGTAGCAAAACATTTTAAGTATATGCCAAATTGTGGTGTTCCTTTCTCTGGGAAAATTAGGTACAGTTAATTCCTCCAAGTAGGCCGAGGTCAGAATTGAAAGATCTCTTGAGAACGCGGTAGACCAGGGATCTATCTGGAACCACGGGAGTCAGTAGACACGGTTCAAGTCTGATATGGTCCGGGCTTACTTTTTGTTTATACTCAAAGTCACGGTAAGGGCGATCTTAAAAATTCGGCTTCAAAGGCATATTTTTTACCACTTATGAGAAAGTTCGGCCTGCTGAAGGATATCTATGTGTGGTCTTGCTATTTAGCAGATGCTGCTGGATTTTCCTAAACAGCGGAGCTCAGAAGGCTCCAGTTCCTAAACAAGGGGCGGGAATATGATTCTGTTGCCTGTGTGTTGGTGGCGCTAACGCACTTGAGCTTGTCACCCAGTGGTTAAGACCCCCATAAGATTGGGCCAATGCTCTTGTAAATGTTTTTTAATCATACTCCTTAATCCCCGAAATCATCTCAATTATTAGAAGAATGTAAATATCCGCGCTGTAAAATGTGTAAGACACGTACTACTGAAAAAATACATATATTTACAGGGAGTACTATAAAGACTTATAAGAAAAATTTAGGATACAAGTTTTTGCCTAAAGCAATATTTTTTTTTTCACAAAAAAATTACATGCATATTGTCGATGTTTTTACTAGCTGACCGAACTGAAATTTTTTTGAAAATTGAGTTAAGTACAAAAAATAAAAATATTTGTCTTTTTCTTTATTTAACACATAAGAAAAGATGTTATACCACATAACTAATAATGCAGAAACCCAATTTCATTCGTATTTTGACTAGGAAATTACTACATTTAAGACAAAAAACATTAAAAGTGCTCTCCTGTAAAATCTGTTAAATGTTAGTTAAGTCGGTTAGTAAAAAAAGCGACGATATGTACATTTATTTTTATTTTTTTTTTTACTGTTTTCGGACAGGGCTCGATTTTTTGACCAGTCTTTAGAAAACTACAAAGCGCGAGGAAAATTCAGTGAAAAATATTCTTAATTGAAGTCTCAAAAGCACTTTTTGGCTATAACTTGGCCATTTCTTCACCGATCCAACAGATTTACATAACGACATCATTCGGAAGAAATTTGTCATTAATCTGGGGTAGAAGCTTTGCCAACTTGATTTCAACCGACAGGCTGAGTGACAGATGAATATCGCAAAAATTAACTTATCTTCTCATAAGGATCGAGAATATAATAATTTTAAGTTTAATTAATTGGCAAATATGTAATTAAATATTTTCCGACAAAAAATATATACTGCCTGTTTATTGATTTCGAACGTTTCCGTTCGCATAGAAAACATTTGAAACAAAAACAAAGTTTAAAATTTTGTTTATTATTTTATTTTCTATGCGAAACGTTAACGTTCGAAATCGATGAACCGGCAGATAATTTATTTATTATTACAACAACATTTTAATTAAGTTTTATGGCTGAATTTTGTTGTGAATTTGGTTGTGCCAAGGCGAATTCACACAGGTGACCGCATCATGAGATAGAGTTATGCTAGCTATCCTTCTTTTTTAAAAAATACTTTGTATTTTGTTTTTGTAAAAAGTTAGAGTGAATGTCAAAATTATTTGTTGAAAACACAAGCAAGGGTTTTTTTTTTTTTGTTTATAAAATAAACACAATTGGCTAAGAAGGTAAATCTTTTTCCTGCATTGCAAATTAATTGTGGCTCCACTTATTCCTTACGCACTTTTTATTCCTTGATTTTATATTTTATATTCAATTTTTTTTGTTTTATAATATAAATTATAAAAAAATTTTCTCAAGTATTAAGATTTTTATTGAATTTTAAATTTTAACTAATTTTTTCACAAAATGTTAACAAATCTTGATATTCAGTATACACACATATAAATAAACAATAAACAGATGACTCGAAAATGTCACCTGTATGAATTCGCCTTGGGTTGTGCTAAGCAAAACAAAATATTATATATATGTAAATTTGGTTAATCAGTTATATTTGTGGCCATGCCGCTTAAAATTTGTGTCAAGGCGAATTAATACAAGGTGACCTTGGCTTGGTACGTAAGCAACAGCTGATAACCAACCATGTGCCAAAAGGATATACCGTTCTTGTGGTTCTGGGGAATCTTTCATAAATTCTATAATTTTCACTTAGAATTATGAAGTTTTTAAATTATTAAGCCTCGTGCACAATGCTATCAACAATTTTGTTTTTCCTTTTATCTTATCTTATCTATTCTTCCCAAAGTATTTCATATATTTTCCCTTCATTTTTCGAACAAAAATGTAACTAATTTTTCTTAAAAAAGTTGAGTCTACTTCTACTTCAGCAACAATTTGTATGAAAATGTATATGACGTATATAATAATTTTATTTAGTTTTGAATGAAAATTTCAACAAAATGTTTAAAAATATAATAATAAATTCTTAAAATTGCAGTGGGCATAATTTGCAAACGTTTTCTTAACTAAAAATGTGTGTGGTTACGAAAAAAAATGTTTCCTCTATTATGAACACCATTGAGGCTTTACATTTAAATTGTTTACTACAGTGTTGAATTATTTTGACACAAAGTTAAAATAGTTTACAGTGTTTTACCCGTTTTCAAAATAAGACCACCTTGTATTAATTCGCCTAGCTTGTGGCCAGCGTTGTCATATATTTTTTTTTAAACCTCGTATTTCTGAAAAAAATCTTTTTTTAATAAAAAAATTTTTTCTACAAAAGTGCCAAAATGATTAAGTGAAAAATAAATCTTCAAATATTGAACTCTTTAGTGCATTTCATCATCATCAGATAACTTTTTTTAATGTAGTGCTAAAGTCATTTCAGCATCTAAGAAAAAATATTTGGGATCTTTAAGGTAGGAAGGATTAAACACAACTAACCGCTGCATCAATAATGAAGGACAGTGAAGATACAAGACCGTTTAATAAAAACATTACTTAAAATTTTTATACAATATAGCGCTAATTTTAAATTATGTATTTATAAAAAACTTAAAAAAACATTATTTAAGTTAAAAATTTTTTGCATCTCAAATAACTGGTAAACTTGACAAATGGCAACGCTGCTTCTGGCTTGCAACAAATAACGTAATGTCTGAACCAAGACCAATTAATACAGGTGACCGCATCGTGAAATAGAGAGTTCTGCTTGGTGTCTCTTTCTTTTGTAAATACAAAAAATTAAGAGAGCGACAAGTTCACCGTGCCTTGGTCTGAACGTATACGAATCTTCGAAGGAACACCAAATAAAATACATACGAATAGTGTTGTGCCATAGTCTGAAAAAGGTACTTATGACAAAAAAACACACCAGTAAATCTTCTAAACAGAAACAAACCTGGGGCCTGATTCTGGCAGTCGTGATCGAATACATTTTCGATTCGAACGTAATTTTATTTCTATTTCTTTCGGCCAATACCAAACGACTCGAAATGATTTTTTTTCAGCGTTGTAATGCATTAATTTGAGTTTTCCCAACACTAAAAAAATAATTTCGATTCGTTCAGTATCAACTGAAAGAATTATAAATTAAATTGCTTTCGAATCGAGAAAGTACTCGATCACGATTGCCAGAATTAGGTCCCTGGACTTTTATTGTCAAGATAAAAACAATAAAAACGTTGGGATATTTTAATAATACTTTAAAATAGAAGCAATGCACCCATCTATCTGACCCAACAAAATTTTAAAATATCCCAAAATTAGCTTATTCTATTTCCCCAGCCAATATATGCAGCAAAAGTCTGTTTAAACTGATGAATTGAGAATAAATAATCACAAAATTTAAAAGAAAATGCTTTCAACAGTATTGGCAATTTTCTTAGGGTTATCTATCGTCCTTATCGTTTTCCATCAAATTACACTTGAACGATTACAAATTCTTATGCAAATAAACACACTCATGCACACGCAGATAAATGGCAAATCATACTAACACACTTAAATATGTGTGTAGAAGATTATTACACAAGAAGATGCATGAGATTCCATAAATCCATAGCATTTACACCCACGCACACACAGGTATAATCCTTATGCTGCTTTACAAAAATTTACCGTTGATTGTTGTATTGCTAGCAAAGAAAAATGAAGAAAAAGGAGAGAAAAAATCAGCTTTTAGCTGTGCCAATCTGTATACAAATCAACAGTTTTTGCGTGATTAATGCCTTCTATTTTTTACGCATTGTACAGATTCTCGTTTGATTTTTTTCCTAACCTTGGCAACGATTCGATTGTTGTTTAACGTTTCCTTGCCTTTTTTGTAGTGGAATCAACTAAAGCAAAAAAATATATCCAAAGAATAATTTATAAAGGGAACATAAGCAAACTTAACTAATCCAAACCAAACATGCAAATATAGTTAGAGATTTATTTTGTAGGCAGTTTTTTCTTACCAATATTTCGTTTGTTTTTTTCTTTGTTATTTTTTTACTAGTTTTTTTCTCATTATTTTATTCTGTTTTGTTTTTGATCCTTTAGTAAGTATGGGACGCCATCTTTTTTGTTTTAGGGTTGTTTTTAGTTTTGTTTTTTAGTTTTGATTTTCTAATTGGTTAAAATTAGCAAAGTTGTTTTCGGGAATACAAAAAGTGTTATTTCTTAATAAAAATGTTCTATAACGTGCTAAATTCCCAATTTTTAAATTTGATAAAAACACTGAAATATATTGTTAAGGGATAAGTTAGTTCCTATGCGAATTTCACTGGTTGCTTAGGACAGATCATCAGGAAACCTTTTTCCAAAAACTTTGGAAAAGATAATGATACTTTTTTTCTATTTTTCATTTTTATTTACTTAATCGAGCCCATAGGGCCATATATGATTAATACATTATAATGCTCAACTTATTTAAATTTGTACATAAAGATTTACATTTTCTAAGAATAAGAACATATAAATTTTTTTCTAATACATGAAATTTTAATATATTCGAAAAGCTTAGGTCGTATGGTTGATATTGTACAACTAAAAGTTTTGAGTTGTCGTGGAAGTCTATTCTACATTCTAGCTGACTTCACTAAAAATGATTTTTCGAAAATACTATTATTTATACAAGGTATAATTATTTTAGGGCTATGAGTGGAGCTAGAGAAATGAAAGTGTCCTAATACATCTGTGTTCCATGTTTTTACAATTCGATATAATGTGATTAAAAACCTCATATTAATGAACTGTGGAAATGTACAATCAATGAAGTTAAATGAACATGATGACACCGGGTCAAAAACTTTAATACAATAAATTTATCGTAATATACGATTATATATTATCCGCAAAAAATTAATATCAGTTCGAGTGGTGCTGCCATAAACTTCTAACCAGTAGAGGATATGAGTCATAGGATAATTTGATCCTAATATTAGTATGTAAGTATCAGTCCAACTTATAGAGTATACGCAGAGAATAACCAGCCTTAGCAGCACCTGCCGATATGTGTTTCCTTAAATTTAGGTGCCTTTCCAGTATTACCCCCCAAGCAATTTACCGTATCAAAAAACTGCACACGAATTATTGTCAAAAACTACACTCATAGAGCCATCTGGGTTCTCAATAGAGCCAAAGATATTTTACAAATAAATCATTAAAGCGAATGAGAATTAGAAACACTCCAGTCTTTCTCACAACGATATTAAAGCAGACAAAACACTAACCATAAACAGTGAGTTTATCTTTTCTTACATTCCCCAACACGGTTGGATTTTTGCCGAATCGAATTGTAGTTGTTAGTGGGTAAAAAGAAAAAACAAAATGAAAAACAAATTGCTGCATTTTATTTTTTCGCAATAAATTTAACGTAAAGCAATTTGTCAGCTCAGTTTTTTTTTGCACGGGCACCTGCAAATTTATTATAATTTTTTCAATTTTTTTAGTTTTGCAGGAAAGAAATTTTTAAGGTTATTTTCGAAAATATATTTTATATCTATTAAAATGATCCCTTCTGTTCAGTTATAGTTTTATTTAAGTTTTTATTCCTGAATTTCGTCACAGATGGGAATTTAACTTAAGCTTTTATTCTAAATGTTATTCTACATTGAAAAAATAAGCAAAAAGTAATTTTGCTATAACTTCCTAAAAAATCCCACAAAATAATTGCAACTTTGTCCTAAGTGTTCTTTAGAACATGGATACTACAAAGGTGCAATAATATAAAATTTAGCTTAAGTCTACTTAACCACTTTTTCCGTTTTGTCACAGATGTTCACAAATTATTGAAATGAAAATCTTTGCTATCAAAACTTAAAGAAAAAATTGAACACGAAGTAAAATTACACACAGATTACATATGAAATAAATTATACATGGGCTACAAATGCAAGAATAAACTACACATTATATCGCACTGGTTCCTCTAAAGAGAGTCAACTTAAAATTTTTCAATTTTCACTTTATGCAAGAAATCGATGTACAGTGGTTATATCGACCCACTATAAAAATCTTACATCATTTACTCTAGAATTTTGGCAAAAAAATGCAAATGTATCCCCCTTTGTGATAAAAGAGTACATATCAAAAGAAAGCCGTTTTTTGTCTTTACTGAAAATTTATAAATTTTGAGTTAACTCCCTTTAGAGCAACCAGTGTGACATGCGTAATTACACACGAAAATGACTGCAGGAAAGCAAACATTCATTGTTGAACACAGGTAGCTCAAGACAGATCCGAATGGCAAATGAAAGTGAACGAGGGTTAAAGCACACCCTGGCTGTAACTCCTAAATATGATGATAATGATGATCATTTTTAAATTAGACGCAATGGACCATAATTTTTCCATATATATATTATTATCTTTTAAAATGTTTATATTTAAAAATATGCTTTAAATAATCGGTTGACGTAGATATTATTAAAGCCAAATGGCCTATTGTAGACTACAATTTCATTAAATTCTATTTTACTTTAGTTATAATTCATTCAGAGTTGATAAGTCGGCTTCCCGAAAGAGCAATTTTTTTTTCTTATGCTAATCCCGAAAAGCTCTACGGTTGTCTGCAGGAGACTAGAGTTTCTGGCGAACTCGCAACCCCTCACTGATAGACTTGCTCACTACCAACTATTGTATACATGCTATTCTCTCCCCTCTCAACAATAAACCAGATTTTCTGAAAGAAAACTTTCATATTGTGAACCCAGACTAATGGAAAAAAAATCAAGCTAAAGCCTGGTACTCTATTATAGTGAAACCCCAGACTGAGACAAATTAAAAATTTCGACCAACACGACGAATTTTTCATTAAAAATACGCTGAGTAAATTCGTCGTATAAAGCACAATAACGCGAATTAATAACAGCTTTTATCATTGAGAAAGTTGTTTGCTGTTTGTGCAAAGAGAGATTGAAATAGTGTGACCATTTGAGCAAAAAAATACTTAAAAAATAAAACATTAACGAAATCACAACTAAAAACGATTTGTTATATTTATATTAACTGCTATAAAATAGAACTAACACAATTATTAAAGTAAAAAAGTAGTTTATTTTCATACTTGAAAACTAAAAAAATTAAATATAGTATAGTATAGTATAGCGAAGTCGTTGTGCCGAGTATGACGAATTTCGGCCGACGCTATTATTGTGTGTATTTTCATGTACACCAATATGTTTTATTTTTGACGGCGAATATTCGCGGCTACAAATTCGTCGTACGTCCCAGTTGTATTTCTAACGTAATACATAAAAACATACAAAAAAGGTATTTAAAAATTTGCATCACTGTTTATTTAATGACCCGGCAAAAGTGGTTTTGCTTTAAATTAATCATAGTTAAAAAGCTGACCCGGCAGAGAAAAAAATTTAAAAATGTGAATAATAAATGCACTATTAAATGATAAATTTAAATAGATGACCTGGAAATATTAAATGATACATTTTTTTATATTTAAATAGGTAACCCGGCAGTCTTCGTGCTGCCTAGAAAAGCTTTGTGTGAATAAACCTTTGACAGCTGATTCATTTGCACAGTCTTTCCATCGCACGTTTTTGTGTTGTGCAGACATGTGTTGCGATTTATCAGATTTTTTTCAAAAGCAGATCGGTGGAGGTTATTCATATGTGATTGAAAAATAAAAATAAAAAATGTTAATATGAATTACCTGCACCGATATCCTTTTATAAACTGAGGGTAATTCTGTAGTCGAGTTGGTTGTGATCTTATTTGTAAGTGCTGGGATTGTGGGCTTGTTTCTCGCCACGGACTTTCGTCTGGTTTACTGCAATGGCCTAAATTGCTCATAAAATATGAATTTTGTTTACAAGCAACGGTTAAAAAACAAGTACTTTTATTACTTAAATACTTAATAAGGATTTGATGAACAAAAAGAAAAAATAAATACATTTTTTCTAAAAAAAAACTATGTCTGCTTCCTTTTCTAACAACGAACATTTTAGAATGAAATACGCAATAACTTTTTTCCAAAAAAGTATGCCAAGAAAAAAATCTGATTTCATTAAGAAAAGTGCTATGGATGTTTATTTAAAAGCTAAGGTACACAAACATGATGGGAGAAATCAAAGATAAAATTGGCATATCAAGGACACTTGCTTTAAGAACACAAGAACTGGATTCAATAACTCTAATTAAAATCAGTACAGAGAATCCATGGTAACAAGGCAATAAATATTCTAACCTTAAGTGGATTATAAATATAAGCTGATAAAGGTTATTATCTATCTGTCTATCCATCCATCTTTTTATCATTTTACCTGGTGGACTATCTTTTTTTGGGCAATATTTGATTAATTTGTAAAGGAAATAATAATTTTGCACCATGACAATAAATGCTTTCAGACAGCTAAATTAATAAAATAGATTGCGTACATAGAAAACGGATATAAAAACTTTTACTACATTTCCTTTAAAGTTTCGACTTCGGAACCCTTAAGCTGCTCTGCAAACAAGTTCCAAGAAAAAACAGTTTTTGTTTTTTTTAATGTTAATTTTATTGTAAAAAAATATTAACAATTGGGGTGTTTTCATGTAAATTTTACTATACAATCAATCGCCTATCATTTGGAAACAGCACTTAAATATGTACAATATGGAATTTTTTTTTCATTTTTTATTAATTTCTAGCTGACCCGGCAAACGTTGATCTGCAATACAATTTACTTTAAATGTGTGGGGATGGTGTTTACGTTAGCGAAAGTAGTGCACAGCTCAAGACCAAGACCGATAAAAAAA
Organism: Pollenia amentaria; assembly: GCA_943735925.1. Lineage (NCBI taxonomy): Eukaryota > Metazoa > Arthropoda > Insecta > Diptera > Polleniidae > Pollenia > Pollenia amentaria. Next base: position 279,211,168 of record OX031006.1, on the reverse strand, counting down.
TAAAACAAAAAAAAAACATGTAAAAAAGTATAGTCGGTAAAGCCGGACCATATGATACCCCACACCACAGCACATATATAAAAACCATTTTTCTAGTGTACCGTATTTGGACACCATGGGCCATCATGGATCCAATTTAACAAAATTATGTAATGAAGTTAAGATTTATGAAAAAGTCCTTTGATTTTAGCATGGGGACTTTTATCGGACCTATGGTTAATTTTGGACCTACTAGTAGCTCGATCGTTAAAGTTATCATCGCCAATTTTTTTTTTCATACCAACATCTATAAGGAAGTTATGGCACTAAAAGCAATTTTTGGGAAAAGAGCTATGTACAAATATGTACCAATTCCAATAAAATTTGTTAGGATGATTTTGATGGCAATAAAATAAGTTTGGACCAAATTCAACTTAAATACCAACATATTAAGATATTTTATGGACATAAAGATCCTATTTCGGAAAGAAGCTTGTGCTTGAAATTATGCCCCATTTTCAGTAGGCTTGGCCCTTTTGCCAATAAAAACCTGTATATCACATTTAATTAAATGATCTCCAAAATTTCGACCTGTTCTTTACTCACAAGGTTTACATGTACCGCTAACAAGCCAGCCAGCCAGATGGACATCGATTAATCGGTCCATAAAATAATTCTGAGCCGATCGGTATTCTTAAAGGTGGGTCTATGGTCAATATTTAAAGGTGTTACAAACATTAGCACAAATGCATAATTCACTCTCCACTTATTGTGGTGTGGGCATAAAAACACCAATAACATCAATTATTTCGACTACGTTGATTTCTTAACACAGTACAACACATGATTTGCCAACTCAATTCTGTGAACTGTATGTGAAATTAGACCCAAAAAGAAGAATTTCTGCATCATTCGTTTTGTCTTCTTACCTGCGATTTGAAGTTAGTATCGATTTGAAGTTAGTACTATCGTATAGGGGAATTTATCACGTTTTAGGCCCTGTTGTTTGACATAGCACGACAACCCCTAGCCCAATTTAGATTAAATAAATTTTAAAAAATTTAGAATTACAATTCCCTTAATCTGTTCATATATTGTTTTCCTATACAAGTAACACTTTCGAAGTTAAAAATGAATGTATGAAGGGAAAAAATTATTTTTTGCCTAAAAATTTAAATTTTTTTTTTTTAAAAATACATAAAAAATCCATAATGGAAAAAAGTTTCAAGTCTAGTTATTTTTTCGCAAAGTCACATAACCTATGAGCAAAATGAGACAAAGATCATAAAAATCGATGCACGCGTTTCGCTTTTATTCGCAATTGAGTAAAGGTATGAATTTCAAAAATCAGTTATAGCCACCACCCTTAAAATAAAAATATAAATTAAAAAATTATCATGCAAAAAAAACTTTATTTATAAAAACTTAATGAAAATAAAATAATATGCAATTAATACGCAATTATAATATGCATAAAAACAAAATTTAGAACATTTTTTCAATTATTGGCAATATCCATCCTTGTAGAAGTTGACGCTTGTGGTTCTGATGATCTTGTTTTCTTCGTAGGTTGTTCATATTCATGGTCTGAGTCTGTATCGTCATCCGAGATACACATACTATTCAAGGGCGTGTTTCTTTCACTGTGTCCACCAATTTCAATGTCTTCATCTTCGGTGCTTTCTTCAAACTGCATAATTGTGGAACTCCACCAACAAACCTCCGCAAGCAATGCATCCAATTTTTTGCTTTTGAACCGCTTTTCAAATGGCATGGTCACCTGGTGGAACCTCTCTCCTTGTTCGTCTGATTCCTGAGGTGATTGTGCCAAAAAAGTAACGATGTGGTGGTGCAAGAAATGCAATTTCAGCGTCATGGATGCACCGATTTTTTCGAAATAAAACAGCAACCTGTCCACTCGTTGCTGTATCTCTTCTCGCTGGACACGGTTCTTTCCTAGAACGCCTTCTATTACTTCTTTCAATGCGTTCCATGCATGTTGGTGGTCGTGATGCTCTGAAAGCAAATGTGTGAAAGAATCACTTTTGATCAATTTCCGAATATCAGGTCCATTGAGAATACCTGTTTTAAATACATAAGAAAAACGAAAAAATTATTGGTAATGCGAATGTATAGAAATTAACAAATTTAGATATGACAATATTGAAATACAGAGTACGATACGTACCGTTTTTAATTTTCTCATCACTGAGTTTCGGAATGATTGATTTCAAACAGTCAAAGGCGCCGTTAACTTTTTTGACCACCACTTCAACGAATTTCCCAGCTATTCCCAGTTTCATGTGGAGCGGTGGCAACAAAATATCATCCAGGTCCTTTATCATAGGTTCATTGTGTAATTTTAATTGTTTGTTGAGCTCGGGAGTTCTTCCTTTCCAATCTTTACATTGATATTGATTTCCTTTGTATCGTGAATCCCAATTACAAAGGAAGCAGAAGTATTTTGGATATCCGCCCTTTTCTATACTCCCTTGTAGTATGTTGACCACCTTCAGATCGCAACAAATGTTCCATTTGTGTTCATCGTATTTGATTTTCTTAAAAATTTCGCCCAATGCTTCATACGTTTCCTTCATAGTTGTGCTGAATCCCAATGGAATGCATGGTTTTTTATTTTTTTTGTGCAGCATCACAGCCTTCAAACTAGTAACTGAACCATCGATGAATAAACGCCAGTCGCCAGCGATATAATCCATTCCCAATTTTTTCACTAAACCTGGGATATCATGGCAGTACGTGAACGTATTTGCTTCGTCAACGGAATAAAATTTCTGAAAATCAGCTTGGCGTTGTCGGTATGATGTTGCGCTGACATTTTGCTGTGTGAGTTTTCTTCTCTTCAAAAATGATGTCAGCCATTCGGAGTCGTGTTGTGATAGTCCCAGCTTGGCCACAATCTAATCCATTTCGATTTGTGGTAGCGGTTGTGGTGCACTATTTTCAATATCGGGTATCCAATCAGCATCATCCAAATCGGTCGGATTGCTGAAAACGGTTTCGGCTAGCAGGGACACAGTATCCGCACTCGGAGGTTTAGGTGCATCGGTATCAGCAGGGCGTTGCACTGGAAGTGTGGCAGTAAATGCAGCAGTGTATACTTTTGTTTTCAATTGTTGTCTGTTTAATCCAGGACGAAAATTTATGCATGCATAGCACCTGGATTCATCATGTCCAGTTGTGTCTTCCACCCAAATTACTGGCTTCATAAAAGATAACTTTCTACTTTTTCCGTGAATCCATTTTAGAAGGGTAGTATAACAACTGTTGCACACTGTGTTCGGCGTAAAATTTGCACCACTTAAATCTGCTTCATCGAAATAATTACAATACGCGGTTTTGAATTGCTCAGTAAACAAATTTTTTCGATCTTTTTTCTGTATTTTTCGGACGATATGACCACAAACGTAACAATATTCATCCAAATATGGGCACTTGTTGTTTTCCATATTGATATATTTTATGTTTTGTTGTTATTCACTTTTAAAAAACTGGAGAAAAATCACTTTTACTGTTCGCGTTCGTCGGCACTGGCTGAATGCCAAAAATCGATCAATGCACACCTATAAATACTACGTATTTTTGAATATTTTACTGCCAGGTACTTATAAATGGGCGGCTGGCTATATACCTGATTCAGCACTTGTACGTTTCAAACTGTGCAAAACTTTCCAAATAATGACCACCCTTAAATGTGGGTGCAATTTCTGTAAAAAAAATCATATAGGTAGCCACCGGAAAAACCCAAATAATAAAAAGGTCCACTTTCCGTTTAATTGTCCACGTACATTTATTACCGCAATCATAAAAATCAAATAACCGTTTGTTTATTCCTTTTTTTTTAATTCTCAGAATCATGAAAAAGGTGTCAATGTTTTCTCCAAATAATGTTGTGCATATCTCGAGCAAATTTTTGAAATTCATACATTTACTCAATTGCGAATAAAAGCGAAACGGGTGCATCGATTTTTATGATCTTTGTCTCATTTTGCTCATAGGTTATGTGACTTTGCGAAAAAATAACTAGACTTGGAACTTTTTTCCATTTTGCATTTTTTATGTATTTTTAAAAAAAAAATTTAAATTTTTAGGCAAAAAATAATTTTTTCCCTTCATACATTCATTTTTAACTTCGAAAGTGTTACTTGTATAGGAAAACAATATATGAACAGATTAAGGGAATTGTAATTCTTAATTTTTTAAAATTTATTTCAACTAAATTGGGCTAGTGGTTGTCGAGCTATGTCAAACAACAGGGCCTAAAACGTGATAAATTCCCCTATACGATAGTACTAACTTCAAATCGATACTAACTTCAAATCGCAGGTAAGAAGACAAAACGAATGATGCAGAAATTCTTCTTTTTGGGTCTAATTTCACATACAGTTCACAGAATTGAGTTGGCAATCAATTAACTGAAAAATGTTGTACTGTGTAATACAAACAGAAATTTTTGAAACAAAATTAGCAAAAAAAAAAAAAAAATATCGTTTTGAAATATACTTTCGATATGAAATAAACTATACAATCCATTCTCGTACTTACCAAATAAACATACATTAAAAAATTCATAAGAATCGGTTGAACCGTTTCGGAGGAGTTCAAGCACAAACATCGTGATACGAAATTTTTATATATTAAGATCCAAATTATCAGTTGTTTGCGACAAACGATTTTTGCTGGATATCGGACATCGACTATCAAATGTAAATTTTGTATTATGAGTTGACAGTTCTGTCGAAACTTTCATTGTGCGTAAATTTTTTAATGAAAACTATTTTGCTTTCGATGCTGTAACTAAATTTTAAAAACTTCTTGACAATGTAAATATTTGTAATTTTCGTTGTTTTCGTATATCAACAACCACCATTTCATTCCATTCTTAATTATTTTTGTTAACTTTATGCAAGTCTAAGGATGTCAGCAGCTATTCGAACGGCTTGTTTTCTTTACGTTACACAATTCTTTAAGTGGGGTGTATCCAAGCAGAAGCTAAATTATTTTGAACCAACCATAATTTCGTCGTCACGTGGTCACGTTTAACTTTCATTTTATTTTTTAAATTTGGAAACAAAAATTTTTTATTTTAAGTGACAGCTGATAGAAAATGTACTACGGTAAATAAACTAAGTCACAAAGGCATAATAGGCACCTAGAATTTATTTTGCAAGCAATTTTCCCGAATGTGCTTCTTTGAGTGGAATTTGCACTTTGCTGTTGACTGTTTCCTGTAAAAATTATTTTCAGCAAATCTGGGGCTTCAAACTTTACCAAATTTTAGCTTTAGCAAAAAGTACATATGTCCAACATTGATGGAATAGGACTATTGCAAGAAAGCTTTGTAAATTGAAATTTCATTCAACGATCGCATTCAAAAAATTATTAAGTAGAAAAAAATTTTAGTTTTTATTTTTCGAATGAATTCCATGAGAGTTGGTAAGTTTTTTTGTAAAAGTTCTATTCCTTCAATATTTCACATACTGGGGGCAAATTATGGCAGTCGTGATAGAATACTTTTGGGATTCGAAAGCATTTATATTTCGAAATCTTTCAGTCGAATCGAAATTATTTTTTCATGGTTGTGAAAACGCAAGTCAATGCTTTACTTAACTAAAAACATAATTTCGATTCGTTCAGTATTAACTGAAAGAACTATGTAGAAATAAAATTGCTTTCAAGTCGAAAATGTTCTCGATCATGACTGCCATAATTTGTCCCCTTTTTTTGCTTAAACCAACTTTTGGTTAACATTGAAGCAATAGTAGTGTTGCCAAGTAAATTTTAAGAAATAACCCCAAATCAAAAAATACTCCCTTAATATGCACTAAGAAAAAATAAAAAGAATAATAATTTTTAAATATTTTTTTAAGCTACATATCATTTTATTTCATTTAATTTTTTACATACATATGTATGTATGTAAGTATATTTAAACATATACATACATACTTATACAAAAAAATAGATTCAACTGTTGAAGTTGCCAGTTGATTTCTTATTTTATTTTTTATAATAAAAAGGTAGGGCCAGTAACGCAGATGCTAACCTACTAATATTTGGGAAAATAATATCAGCCATGGTGAAATAATGCAGGTGGCATCGCAACGGCAACAAATACAACATTACAACCAAAAAAGAATTTAGTTCCAGCTAATGTCAAAAATGATCTTAAACAAAAATCAAAGCGTGCTGCTAAAAGTGATAAGATATATATATTTTTAGTCCATTTTTATTAAATTATATATTATGGATATGAACATATATTTAGGAATGACATACCAGAATATCTTGTATCTCCCTCTTACATGTTTCACTTAAGCTATTCTGTGGTCAGCAATGAACTTTTTTGAATAACGGAAAAATGTACAATTATCAGACACCAGCAGAATGTAATGAATTTTCTGGCCCGCTACGGCCTTCGTCAGATTTTAAGCTATTAAAAAAAAGCTTTATAAAATTAAAATTAATCTCATGGAATACATTCGAAAACTAAATATGTTGATAATAAACTTATTCTTAAAATTACTTATAAAAAGAAATAATTCTCATATTCCATTTTTTTTCCACGTTTTGCACAAAACTTAGCCGTAAAGGGTTTGCAAAAATGCTAAAAGCAAAAAAAAAACCCATAATCAAATATTTGAAATTTTTAGCTGCCTCAAGTAAAAGTGTGTTCTTGTAAAAAAAAACCTATTCAAAATACTACAAAAACGTGTGCATTTAAAAAGTAAATAGTATTTTTTGCGAGAGTTTTCTAAATATTAAATATATATCTTTATATAGATGTTATATCTAAAGATATTTCGAACGGGATTAAAAGACAAGGTAAGGTGCTTGAAGTGCCCTAAAATGATAAGTTGCAAAGGATTTTCCACGTCACGATTTATAAAACACCTTTAATTCGTCCACAAGCTTGACATTAATGTGCTTCAAATAAAATTTAACTCCATTCAAAGTAGCTTTAAAGATTCGACAAATAATACTTTACTAAAATACGCTGCCAAAAATTAATCATCGGGTAAAGCATTAGCCCGTTGTGTTGCCGAGAACGGAATGCCCGTTAAGGCATTAAAAAATCTCAAGTTATTCTAGCATTACTTCATGCTTAAAACTAAAACATTCCGGCGGAATCAAAAATATGGAAAAAATTTAGCAGTTTTATTTATTAAAACACCAAGAATAAAAAACAAAATTGAATATATCAAACAATGTCATGGAAGGTTTTTAATTGGGTCGAAGAACTGACAAATAGTTAATACAAAAAGCATGTTCATATTACTATTTTTTCGATAATGCTGAAACAAAAGAATATAATCCTTGCAACTTTTCAAAAATATAGTTGAAGTCTACTGGATCTAGATAGACATGCTTAACCACCACCAAATTAAAACTCATATAAAATTAATTTAGGTGAATATCTCAAATAATAAATTTATTAAATTCCTATAATGTTTTATTTGCTTTTGTAAAACGTTTGTCTAGATCATACATCTTTTTACAGTTTCTAAATTACATTATACGATTATCTACTTACAAATAAAGTCACGTAAATAAATAGAAATTGTAAACAATAAAGCTTAAGTTTGACCAATTAACTCGCCACACTTTTCTTGGATTTTATCATAAAATATTTGTTATGTCTGAATATACAACCTTAAGTCATATCTATGCTTTTTGTTGGTTCCTTACCTTTGTGACTTGTGTTGTTTTTGTTCAAATTAACGTTTTATTACAAAAACTTATTTGATTTTTGGTGTTTTTATGTATACGAACTAAAACCGGTTAACCGGTTATTTTAAAAATGTTTAATCGAAAACCGTTTTTTTTTTAAATAGCGACATAAGAATTTTTCTATGTGTCCACTTATAATGTAAGGAGCTGTATGTAGTTAATAATAATAATAAAAAGAAAACACATAACCCTTTTTATAGTTTTAGTTAAGTTTCTTGGGCAGCAATCCAGAGGACAGCTTACTTGGGTACCTCAGTTGTCCCTTTGTTTTACTATGTTACGGAGAAGTTACTCAGAAGGCGTCCCTATAGAATTCAACCTATTCGCCTTACCAAAGAATAGAAAAAGGAACCTTAGTTCGATCTTGGCTAGAGTACCCAAACAGGCAAATACGGGTTTTCCCAGGTATCTCTCCCTTATGTCCTGACACTGACACAGAAAATAAGACACAGTTTCCTCGTCTTCCTCGTCATGACAACTACTGCAGTTGTCATTGAATTCCAGACCCATTTTCCTTGCATGGGTCCCTACCGTTCATTGCCCATTTATCACTCAGACCATTGTTCTTATCTGATCTCTTTTTTTTCTTTATTTATTTCACTTGGAAACATGGGGCTTCTAAATGTAATATTATCACTACAATAAATTTTACATTCATTTCATGTTTTATTTATCAACAGTTTCAATTCAGCAAAAACCGTTCTTCGCCATGTTTTCTTTGGACGTCCTCGACTTCGGCTGGCCTGCGCATTTCATTCTTATATACTTCTTGTTATGATATCGGGCGGTTTTCGCAGTGTATAGCCAACACATCTCCATTTTTTCAATTTATCAGGTGGTTAATGGGCTCTTCATTTGTCTTTCTCGACGAACCCGCGTTGGAAATTGTATTAAGCCAAAATATTCGGCAAATAATAGTCAGACATTTGTTGACGAATGTTTGCAGGCTCCGTGCTATGCGGTTTGTTGTTAGCCATGTGTAACTGTTATATTGTAGAGTTGATTTGAAACATGCATTAAATATTCCAAGTTTCGTTTTAAATGAGATCTGAGATGATCGCCATATTTTGCTTAAACTATCGAACACCGATCGCACTTAACACAGTCGATATTGTACGATCTCCATTGAACCTAAATAAACAGCTGGTTCCCCATTCATCATAGAATGACCTCAATGCCCTGGATACGGAGAAGAAAGACTGCTTGGTCGCATGCGCGATACTGAAAATTGTGTTTTATGGTAACTTAAGCGCTTCTGTTAAAATATTGGCTGTATGTTCATTGTTTTATTCAAACATACTTCTTAAAAAAAATCTATAGGCATAAGATAATGGAAAAAGTTACTTCGTTTTATCAAGGTCAATCTAATGTCAAAGATTTAGTGGATCATGATGGCTTTTAGATTGCTGTATTTTAAACGTACATAAGATATTTTGATAAATCAATTTTTTTAAGGACTTAAGCTTAAAGCTAGATTTACACGATTGAAATTTTCTTCAAAATTGTTAAGAAAATTTCAAGCGTGTAAATCTAGCTTAAGAGTAAATGCCTACACCTTTAAAAAAAGATTTGCTAAACGGATAAAAAGCATTTAAGCATAAATACTTCTTTAAAGCTCCCTATATAATAACTTAATTCTGTCTTATATCGACTTAAGCTTCTCTTCCATATGACCACAGATATAATAAAGAAATACATATACATTGATGTTTTCTCTTTCCCTATTTTTACCCCTAGAAGACTTTTTTAAGATAAATTTAAAATAAATTAAAATAACGTTGGTTTTTAAAGCGCCAGGGAATAAAATTTACTGTCAAGACTTTTTTTAGCAGTGTAGATAAAACATCTAGTCGTAAGTATCAACACACAAGTGTAATACTTACAAACATAGATACATATGTAAATCTGTATTATGCAACGAATTGAATATGATAAGATTTTCTATTATATTTCATTCCATTCCATTATTTTGCTTTTGTTTTGTTACGAAATAAGGAAAACCTAATCTGTAATTGATTCGCATTGAGTTTCAAATCAGTTTGAATTTAAAACCAAGTATCTCAGAGACATGTTTCAGCAAAATAAAAAAGAAGACAAAAAAATTAATAAATAAAAACAACAATACCAGCAACCAGTATATCCCTGGGCATGATAACAGTAGATCTCTTGGAGTATATTTTTGAATGTGTGAGTGTGTGCATGTGTGTAAATATTTCCTTGAATATGCAATACATAAGGGATCACATATTTAATGCACATACACATGTATGTATATGTGTGTGTGTTGAGTTTAAGAGGAAATATATTACATCTTCTTGGAATATTTTATATTTACAATGAATATAAAATATTATATGACGTACTCTTACATTTACATGTTCATTCATTCACTTTACTTCTTAAGCAGAAAGAAACCAAAATGAGCAAATGAAAAACAACAACAAAACAAAAAACTGTAGAAAGAATAAAAGAAGCTGGCTGCTGAAAACGCCAGTTACATGAAACGCACTTAAATGTATTGAAATATTGTAGCATTAAGTAAGGCGCTGCATCAAAAGAAAACTGGAATAATGTACATGCATGTGAGTGTATGTGTGCATCAATGCACGACTGATTTTGTATTGCATTGTAAAGTTTTATTAATAAAGTTCTTATGGGGAAATTCATATTAACAAATACAACACCAACAGCAAATACTTAAAAAACGTTCATATTCATCGTGAATACTTTTCATACAAAAGCTTCTTTTTCAGTTTTTTTCCTTTCAAGGATGTGAAATATGCAGTACAAAAAAAGGTACTCAATTCGGGTAAAAAGTGTTACATATTCATACTCGTAATAAGCTGCGTAAAATTTTAGCTTTTTCGAATTTAGTTTCAAGCCTGTCATTGCTTTAGAAAACTTTAAAACAAAGTATGGTAAAGCCATTTTGACCTTTAACACGATATAAAAAACCGACCATTTATTAACCTAAACTTTTAAAACGTCCAGTCAAGTTTGTTAGAAAATCAATTTAATGGTATCTTGATAGTCCAGGGTCTCAGTTATTAAGGGGTACGGACTAGGCTGGGCTGATCATGTGTCAAGAATGCCAGATCATAGAGCCCGAGAAAAAATTTTCAACGCTCCACCATATAACACTAGAGCAGTGTTGCCAATGAATAATTCGAAAATTGCACGCGACTGTGTCCTAAATTACACATTTGAAGCAAAATTTCACACACACACACAATCCGAAATAATGGCGATGATAAAAAAGTCGCAATGCATCATCTTGTTGTTAATCCTTGTTTGCAACTAAATTTTGTTTACAAAAAAGGGGAAAGTTAACCTTTTCCTGAAGAAAAAGAGAAATATTTGCATATTTTTAACGGCACGTCTGAAACATAAGCAATAACGTAGCCAGAAGAACAGTACAAAAATATTTATGTTCAAGCTCAAGCAATAAAAATTCTTAAAATTCGATGTAAACTGTTTTATTTATTGGAAACAAACTTATTGACTTATGGATATCCTGTGTTGCCCACTCCATAGTCTTAAAATAAATTCCACAATTATTTTCGCAGCAATAAGGAAAAAGTGCTAAATTCTTTTTTGCATTAATTATGTTGTGCTTAATTCCCAATTTTTATTCCTGATAAATACACTGAAACTTATTATTGAGGGATAAGCTAGTTCCTATGTGCATTTCACTGGTTGCTTAGGCTAGATCATCAGGAAACCTTTTTCCAAAGACTTTGGAAAAGCTAAAGATATAATACAAATAAGCTGTACAGCGAATGAGAATTAGAAACACTCAAGTCTTATTTTCAATGACATCAGAGCTTAGACTTTACAGCAATAATAAACCGTGAGTGTATCTATTCTTACATTCCCCAACCCTTGGTTGGCTAAAAAGGAAAAAACAAATTGCTTCATTATATTGTTTTCGCAAGACAATCAACGTAAAGCAATTTGCTAGTTCAGTTTTTCTTGCACGGGCATCTGCATATTTATCTTTTTTTTTTTATTTTTTGCTTATTCCGAATAAAATGATCACATCTGTTCGGTTATAGTTTTATTTAAGTTTTTATTCCTGAATTCCATTACATATCGGAATTAAAAATGAGGTTTTATTCGAAATGTTATTCTACATTGAAAAAATAAGCAAAAACTAATTTTGCTATAACTTCCTAAAAACCCGCACAAAATTTTTCCAAGGTGTTCTTTAGAACATGGAGATTACAAAGGTGAAATAACATAAAATGTAGCTTAAGTTAACTTAACCACTTTGTCCTTTTTGTCACAGATGTTCACAAATTATTGAAATGAAAATCTTTGCTATCAAAACTTAAAGAAGAAATAGAACACGAAGTAAAATTACACACAGATTACACTTGAAATAAATTACACATGCAAGAATAAACTACACATTATATCGCACTGGTTCCTCTAAAGAGAGTCAACTCAAATTTGTTTTTAATTTTCACTTTATGCAAGAAATCGATGTACAGTGGTTATATCGACCCACTGTAAAAATCTTACATCATTTACTCTAGAATTTTGGCAAAAAAAATGCAATTGTATCTTCCTTTGTGATATAAGAGTACATATAAAAATAAAACAGTTTTTGGTTTTTACTGAAAATTTTTAAATTTTAAGTTAACTCTCTTTAGAGAAACCAGTGTGATATGCGTAATTACACATGGATTGGCAACACAGAAGATGACTGCAGGAAAGCCAACATTCAATGTTGAACACAGGTAGCTCAAGACAGATCCGAATGGCAAATGAAAGTGAACGAGGTTAAGGCACACACACGTGGCTGTAACACCAAAATATGATGATGATGATGATCATTATTAAATTAGACGTTATGGACCATAATTTTTCCATATATATACAAGGAAAAAATTAAAAATTGTCTTTAATCACCAAATTTATACTAAATTCATAATATCAAGCAAACAATTTGTTGATTGTTTACCTATTACTAAAATGATTATATTGATTACTAAAAATTGTAAAATTGTGAATATTTTTTTTTTTTCAATATATGAAATTTTTATTAATTTTATTGAAAAAAATTATCAAAACACTTTGTCATTTCAAACAATGTGTTAATTTATTTAATTACATATTGACAATTCCACACAACAATTCTACAAGTTTAAATTATTTTATACGAAAATAGTCAATTAAGATTGTTTGTTATTTAATTAATATGTTAACTAAAAAATTTATTTCAAAACAATTTAAATATTAAATAAATCAAAATTAAGTTTTTAATTTTCTTTTAACCAAAAAAATAATTGATTCAATTATTACATTAATTAAATTAAAATATTAAATTTAAAAATTGGTTTAACCTTTATGTCAACAGCAGAAAAGTTATACTTACGTCAACAGTATGCATACCCGGGTATGCAAGCGCATTTTATATGGGAATTCACATGTTTTGTTGTTTTTTTGTTTTATTTGTATTTTTTTTTGTGTTTCTCCCACTTTGATTTGTTTTAGTGCAGGAATGCTAAAAATAGCGGTAGTTTTAGCAGACTTATAAAACCCTATATATTATGAAATAAACTTGCAATATTACTTTATTTTAATTTTTTCATATACATACCCGGGTATGGTAGGGATGAAAAAAAGCCGATGTACATGGTCTGGTTTGTCCAATTTTGTTCAAACCTTAGAATTAGTTAGAAAACACTTCTAGTGGGTATATCATGAAATTTAAAAGCGATATGAAAGCCACTTTCAGAGATACAGCGTTATTAATATTCAAAACATACCCGGGTATGCAGTTGTTGACGTAAGGGATAGGAATTAAAAAATGACCACATCCATGGTCTGCTTAGTCCAATTTTATTCAAACATCAGAATATGTTAGAAAACACTGCAAGTGAGGATATCATGAAATTTCAGAGCGATATAAAAGTCACTTTCAGACATACAGCGTTTTTAAAATTCAAAACATACCCAGGTATGTAGCTGTTGACATAAAGGTTAAACCATTTTTTTTAATTGATAAAAAACTTTTTTCTGTGTATTATTATCTCTTAAAATGTTTTTATTGGAAAATAAGCTTTAAATAATCGGTTAAATCTACCTAACTAACATTTTACGTAGATATTATTAAAGCCAATATGGCCTATTGTAGACTACAATTTCATTAAATTCTAGTTGATTAAGTAATATTTCATTCAGAGTTGATAAGTCGGTTCCCGAAAGAGTATTTTTTTTAAATTTTTTCTAATGCTAATCCCGCAAAGCTCTACCCTTGTCTGCAAGAGACCAGAATCTCTGGAAGTAATCGAACCCGTAACCACCGCACTGGTAGACCTGCTCACTAACAACTAGCCTAGCGGGGCACCCTTACATAATCTATCTTCAAGCTTTTTTAATTTAGTACTTTATCGAATTTTTAAAACTCCTCTCTGAGAGTTTCACTCATTATGTTTGCATACGTTTACCCCCTTTATATATTAAATATAAATTGATTGTAACTTATTTTTCTTTTCTTCTGCTTTATGCGATTACACATAGATTCACGCACACACCAACATACACCAATTTTTACAATACTTTGTTTTCTGTTTAAGAACTTAAGAGCTTTAAAAAAAACAGAAGGGTTAACATTTTAGTTAAGAATGCTAACATATTAATTGAACTACAAATTTGTATGTTTGCTGGGACAAAAAAATAAATCTACACACATACATAACGTTACCTTATATGCAAAAGGGCGTAACAACATTTTTTTTTTGCAGGAGAAGCAAAAAACTTTACAAAATCATTAACAACAAGGTTTGGCACTTGAATTTCTTTAATAAAGTTGAAATTTTTGATCGCAGGATTTTAAATTTTTTGTGAACATGTAGTTTAATAAAACGAACAAAACTCAATCCAAATTTCTTTCGTATTTTTTTTTTTTTTTTTTTTTTTGTTACGCCCTTTTGCATTTTAGGTGACAATATGTATTAATATGAATGCACAATGCATAAAGTATTCATAATAAATGAGTATCTAATGTTTATTGTTTATAATATTGTGTTTGTTGTATAACATACAATGTCACCAATAACACAACATGCATCCTTTCACAAAAACGACAATGTAATTCATCATTACAAGAAATTTCATCGCTGACTATTCAAGTTGTTTAAAATCGTTTTTAAAATATTAACATTTTACACATACGTTTTTAGTTCTATCATGCTTCAGCCGGTATTGTACGCGTTTATGTAATAATGAAAATATATCTTATTATAAATAAAGATTTTATAATACAAGTTATTTATGCAATAATTTTAAACAAGCTGAATATAGTAATTATATGTTATTATTTTCTTTTCTTTAAGATGAACATGTTAAATTGGCAACAAAGGAGACACTTAAGTGAACGAAGAAAAGAAAAGCGAACTTGAGAGAACTGTTAAAATTGTCTTAACTAATTTTTAAAAGGAGCTGAAAACTATTGCTGAAACTATTAAGGGCCAACAAAATTTATACAAAAAGCGAAATAGAGCAAAATGTTTTAAATACAACATCATATCATATAAAAAGAAATTGAGCAAACTTTTCTGTAAATAAAAATTTCATCAAAATTATCTTTTAATATCGAATTTTTCAGAATTTTCTTTTATTGGCCAATTTTCCAAAAATATCATAAAACATAACGAACTTGCACAAAATGTCCATTAAAAAACAGATTGTTGATTTAATACTAGATAACAAATTTGCGCAAAATGTCCCATAGACAACAATTTTGTGCAACATTTTCTATTAAAAGTATATTTATTCAACATTTTTCATTTTTCGAATTTATTCTATGAGTTAAATTTCAGTTATGTATTTTATAAAGCTTTTTGTAATAGCTCTATTCCTTAAATTTTTTTAGAAATGACTTTATACACTACCAGACTATTATATTGTATTTTCTTGTTACATTTTACCTTAGCTTTCCGTTGGATAGCAATGAAGTATATTTATGTATTTCTGGTAGTGTATAAAGTCATTTCTAAAAAAATTTAAGAAATAGAGCTATTACAAAAAGCTTTATAAAATACATAACTGAAATTTAACTCATAGAATAAATTCGAAAAATGAAAAATGTTGAATATAATAAAGTTGCTTATGAAAAAGAAATAATTCCCAATATCTAAAAGTATATTTATATAAATTTTCGCACAATTTTTTATCTACAAGAAAATCAATCTAAAATTATAAGTGTTTACAAGATGGGTAGTCCAAAGTGTGCAAAAATATACAAATTTGCACAACACGACAACAAAATGTACTTAATTGCAATTTTACTTCGTTTAAAGTAAAAAACCCCTTGAGAAATTATTGTTGCATATATACACAGTTGCAAACAAAAGTAAACACACTGATACAAAAGCCGTCATAACGCTGATATATTTTTACATCAGTACCATGACAATTTACATCACTGTGATGTCAGCCTTAACATCACTTGGCCAAATTGTCATCAGGGTCAAAAATTAAAATTATGTCATCAATGAGGTGATACATTGGCATCACAGAAATGACGAATCGGAGTCCGTTTTATTAAGCATGACATCAGTGCGGTGACAAACAGTCATAAAATTAAGTCATTGTAATTTATCTTAAGCCAAATTGATAGAATATCATAATTTTCTTACCCGTTACACATGTTGGTTTCACTTTTGTTGTATTCCGCCCCTTGTCAACAGAATAACTCTTAATTAAAAGACACAAGCAGCATGTCCGATATAGTTTTCGTAATAATTTAACTTTACAAATTTGATGTATTTAAATAAATAATTAAAAAAAAGTGAAAATTTTTGCTTCAAATTTTACTTTTTAAACATGAAAATAATGTGAATAATATATAATGACATGATACATTTGGTCATTGCACTGATGACATGATATATTATATAATCGCACTGATGGCAGTTTGTCTATACTGATGTCAAAATTCATCAGCGTTATGCCGCCTTTCCTATCAGTGTACACAAAATGTGGCGTCGAATTGATGTCACTGTAGGCATAGATAACGCATAAAATATAACAAACTTTTAGGATGAGATTCGTCATTGGATTGATATCACTTTTTGCCTCATTGATGTCATTTGTCATAACATTGATGTCATAATTCTGATTTTAGAGCATCATCAATATGAAGACTCAGTGCAGTAACATTTGAAAGCTCCATATTGTTTATAAAGGAAACATATAAATTGAAATGTTTCATATATGTATAGAAAATTAAATCTTTATAATTAAAAGAAAAAAATTTTTTTAATATACTTCTGCATAATTGGAAACAAGGTTGACAGTACTGCCAGAAATTTTTGTGTTTGCCATAATAAATTTGTATCAACATAGCACAAAAATACCGGTATACTTACGATTGATCATAATATTCACTGATAATTTACTAATTGCAAATTTGAAAAACGACCATGGTGAAGTGAAAACCCTTAATACAAAAATCCTAAATAAAGGGTCCGCAGAACAAAAGGTACTTTTTCGCATTTTTTGACAAATTAGTTTTTTGGTATTTTTATAATATTTTAGGCATCTTCCACAAAAATTGTAGTTCGCATATTTTTTTATTTTTTAGCCAAGAAAATGAGATGTAAAATAATTGGTGCACAACAAAATGTACTTTTTTAAAATTTTTTATTTTTTTTCGTGTAGTTGAATTTTTTGCTTTACTGAAAGATGCAATTAATACATTTAATAAAAAAAACAACGATTAAAGTAAACTTGAGCAGATTTGAAACCTACATGGACTCTATTTGTTGTTGTCTTTTTATCAGGACTGTGAAGTCGGAGTTGTAGAGTCGGTGTTGAGGTTTTTGTAGCGGATTCAAAGTCGAATTACCCATAAAAACTCGCGGCTCCGACTCCAACATTTTTCCGCTTAAATTAAAAAAAAAAAAATTTTCTAATATTATTCAAAATAAAAAAACTTTAAGAGGGTCTGCTTTAAACATTTTGTAGTCAGAAAATAAGGACCAGTTACTTTACATATGTAATATTAATGTGCACAACACAAGTGATAGAACGTGTAGTAAAATTTATATGAAAAGCACGCAGTTTTTTGAGTGTTTCTTATATAAATTTTACTACACGCAGTTTTTTGAGTGTTTTTTATATAAATTTTACTACACGTTCAATCACTTGTGTTGTGTAAACAGCACATAAAACTCAACGCGGCACGTGTTAGAATTATAACATCGAATTGAAATTTTTACAGCATCATTTTCATGATATATTTCGCCATTTAAACGGCGCTGCATTAAAAAAAATAGTTTAAAATCAAATAAGCGCCAGACTCATATACATACATTTTGCATCAAGGTTTGAGTAGGAGTCGAAGTTGGAGTCGGAGCCGGACTTAAGAAATTTCAGCGTTTGGATTCGGAGTCGGAGGTAGAACTATTTTTCAACGACTTTACAGCCCTGCTTTTTATAAGTTTCTTTCCTGCAACGAGAGTCATTACAATCGATCTTAAGACCATAGTTATGCATGAGCAGGCTTAAGCAACTGTGCGAGTACATGTTAATCATATGTGTCAAGCCATATTGAACTTGAGGAAATTGTTCGTGAAGTTTTAAAGTTACTATCATTCGTTTCAGCAAAGTGCGAAACTGATCGCACATTCCGAACACTCCGTCAGATGTTTTTAAAGTCTATTTGAAAGGCTATTAGTTTTATGGCAGTAGCTTAAGCTAGCACAAGCATATTATGATTTCGCCGTAATTGAAGAATATATATTAAGATAGCACTCAAACAACTGCAATATCGGATTTTCATCACCGGCGTCAGACTTATGCACTGAGTCATTGTACATGAAATCTATTAAAAGTGAGATTGATCCTCAGAAAAAAGTAAAACTTATGACAGGCAATTCATAGGGTCAGAGCTAATGCAATTTACGATGTAATGAAAAAGAGACCGGAAAACACACTGGAATAAGTTTTTGAAATTTTTTTAATTTTACCAAAATATGTTGTTCATGAAGCTTACAACTCCCATCAACAAAGTTTTTACAAAATTTGTATTGCATGCGTTGATATCAAAAATTCATTATTTAATCCTTTTTGTTAAAATAAATGAACTTTTTTATTTTTTTTCAACAACACGTTTTCTGACATAAAAGTGGTTTGATATCAAACATCCTTAACATTTACTATGGTAAATTATGGCAGTTTGATGCATCTATTGATAAGTAAAAACTTCTAACAATTTCCAGGCTCATGCAGTTTTTTAAGGGGGCGAAATAAATAAACCTTAATTTTCGCAAAATTTTAAATAAGCAAAAAAGTACGTTTTGTTCTGCAGCTTCTCAAATACTTTAAAGTGCACATACATTATGGTACAAATACAATTGGGACGAACATCGAACATCGCAGAGCTCGACGATATTGTCGGCTAAAGTTCATTTCGTTGACTAAGACACAATTAGTGCTAATAGAACAGGTTTTAATGACATTTTAAATTACTTGGAATTAATTAACACATTCATTATTTTTTAATCCAAATTTTTATATTTTAATCAGGCTTAAGTTCATTAAATTTGATTTTCATTAATTTTTTTTAATAAAGTAAGGAATTTGCAACATGAAATAAAATCAAATTTATTGAAAAGTTTTCATTCTTGACTGAAGGTGGGATTGAACCCATCGACAGGTTGATATGACATGTTTCGATACTACATATCTCTTCAGAAATCTTTGCCATTTAATTAACACTTAATTATTAAAATATTTGTATAGCATCCCTCTGAACACTACTAGAAAAGGCATTAGTATTTTAGTATTTTACTTAAGACCCTATTTTTTACGAAATTGGAAAGAAAAACGGTCATTATTTCCCAATTTAGTATTAGTTTGTAATAGGCCTTATGACACTACATTTTTAATGCATTGTTCTAGTTTTGGTGAACAGTGCAAATATAATGTAATAGAAAAATTTACCAAGTGCAAAGAGTTCAGCTGTATTAAGATAAATAGCAAACTGTCAACAATTTTACTAAAGTTATCGATAAAAAATGAAGTTATGTCAAAAACAATGTAAAATTGTTCAACTTAAAATTGACATTTCAAGCTTGAAATATTAAAAGTGTTGCTGAATCAGCGGTTAATGTGGAAATTCAGCGATTAACCGCTTTTTGTTTGTTTTGTTTTTATGTTTCCTATAAACGAAAAGTTGACAACATTTAATAAAATGAATAAAATCAAAACAAAAGAAAAACTACAAAAAAATTTCTGTTTACATTTTTTATAGTTTGCTCTTTCCAACATTTACTGTTTCTTTCCATCAATTCTATATCAATTCAATGAATAAAAAATGTAGTGTCATAAGGGCTTATGCACTACGTACTTAAATTTGGACACCAACAAAACATTTGTGTGCAACCACAATAACAAATACTATGTGGTACTATTCGTCGCATAATTTAAATAGTGTTGTGTGGGTCCAAGAACTCTAAGAAATGCACTGTAGGCAATGCTTGTTTCTTTCAAAACCTTTCCATACAGTAAAAAATGTCTGCATATACTCCTACTATTTGAAAATTACCTCGTTCAGTCTGCAAGAGTTTATAATGTTTGATTGTGTGACGTATGTGGCAGACGCATACAAAGAATTTGTGATTTTTACTTGTGTGTCGTAAGTGGTGTACGCACAGAAACAATTAAGCCGCTGAGTTCCAAAACTCGCTACTTGCAATTGAAGTTATTTTTCACAAATATCAAAAAACGTTTAATAAGCTTAATGTGACTTTTTTGGATAATTCTCTTTTGCTGTTTGATTAAAGTAGCGTATAGTCCATTTTTGCAACAGGAAATCTATTTTCCTTATTTTAAATTCCAAGGAGCGAGTTTTGGAGCTGTGCACCACAAGAAGGGAGTTTTGGGATAAACTTTTTTACAAGTATCAAGTTGTTTCTTGCAAATTATTTTAGTCAAACCAATTTCTCGGTCTTAGGTTGTAAAACAGGATAATTGATCAAAATTGTTGTAATGGATATTATGATCGAAAAACTAAAATTCAATTACAAATTGGATTCAGCATTAAATTAAAAAAAATATTATATTCTTAATTCTTAATTTTCTTCAAAATTTTAAGCAAAATAGCTGCTATTCAAAATATTATAGGAAAATGTTAAACTTTATATTCCTCGCTAGTTTACACCAAAATGATTTAGAAGAAGTTTGTCCACGTTAACCCACTTTTCAGGTTTTGTGTTAATAGCACAAGGTAATCGTCGTGGTATAATCATTGCTAGTGTGTACCCTTTTTCTCCCTTTTGTGAACTTCACTATATACTGTTGACCGACAGTGTTCTCGCCATGTACAGGAATTGTCATTTTGTTTTTTTTTTTTCGATAACAATACGTTTGCTTTGGCAAACTGTTGCTTCGAACACAGGTAAAACCCCTATTTTCCAGTCTCCAACAGCAAATACCTCAGTTTTTAAAGCAATTATAGTTTTTTTAGTTTTTAAAGCAATTTAAAAGTTGTTGGCACCGGAAAATATGACAACAACACAAAAAAGGACAATATAGCCAGGCTATGGCTGTAAGGGTCGAGTTTTGTTCTCTTCCATGCAAGGAAGCCGTTTTGTTTCTCACTGGACAGTGCAAGAAAAGGTTTTGGAACTTATTCCAATTTTGAACTTAATTTACAGAGGTCAAGGATATACTTTTTCGCTTTAGATTTTAAAGCTGTTATTTGTCAAAAGTCATTGATAGCATGATTTTTTTTAAAAAATGTAAGTAACAAGTTTTGGAACTAAGCGCCCCAATTGATTTTGTAAAAAAAAAACAACACACAATACTAATTATTGAAAAAAAAAAGAAATTAACACACAACACATTTTGTAAACGAATATCCCAAACTCGCATTAAAAAATAAAGAATTGTATAAAGAAATGAAGAATGTGTGTATTTTTTGTTACCACTCTAATTGCTGCATGTATTTTTCCTTCTTTGGTAATTTTTAAGAGTACATTTTATAACCGTTGTTTCACTAAATAAAGAATTTATTTTTTGCTTCTACACGGTCCCACACTCACGTTAATTCATCGTCAACACTTTTCTTCATTATATTATCGTGTCGCCGTCATTTGGATAGTATATTCACATGGAATTGTGCAGACCTCCAGTTGATGTGTACAGAAATATATTTATTTTTGAACATTCTTCGTTCGTTCTAATTTTATCTATACTATTTCACTTATGTTTATTGCTTTAGTACTTAATTATACAACTATGGTACTAAGTAACACTTCCATGTAACAACCAAAGCTATACACCAACATTAAAATTCAGATTTTTTCAAGAAAATAGTAAATATATAAATAAGAGTTAAAATAAAATTAAGAACGAGTTATAAATAAAATGCGATGATGTACACGTTTAAATGCCTTTTTCGTGATATGCAGAATGCATTACATAAAAAATTTTAGTCAGATGTTTTCGTTATGAAAACAAATTCTTCCTTTACCTAAAAAATGTGCAATGTAACCAAACTTTGAGGAAGTTTTACAATTAAATCTATGAGATTTGAATCTAATGTAAAATAGCAACTAACATTTATATCACATTAATAATAAATTCCCTAAACATATATTTTCTTTTATCCGGAGAATTGTAATTAAATTATTTACATACATAATATGTGTCTGTTAATATATTAAGAAGAATCGTAAAATACTTACATTGTACTTTTAATGTAATACTCGAACTTCTTGTCTCCCCTTCAGTATTTGTTGCACCACAAGCATAAGCACCGGCACTTTCCCTTTCCAATTGAGTCAAATGCATTATTTCTGAACTCTCGCCAGACATACGCATACCCTGGAATTACAGATGCGAAAAAACACACATACATACAAATTAGTAGTTTAAATTACACCAACATGAAATACAAAAGAAAAAATATACAAATAGAATTACATAAGTATATTAGTACTATACAAAAGATATTCCGACAAACAGAATTCAAGTAATAATGATCCCTTTTCTTCCTTTCCCATTTCGCCCTCTTTTTCATTTTCTTATCATTCATTCCAGGGATGTTAAATGGGGATTTAAATTTTGTATCAACTTCCAAAAAATGTACTTTTTAGACCTTCACGGTACCATTTTTTTTTTTTTTAAATTTATTAAAACAACAAAAAAACTACATAAAAATTCAAGTTTACACAAAAAAAAAAACTTAACATTAACATCATATGTATGAATAAAATAAGGTGCATAAAAGTCTTATAATTATATGAGATCAAAATCAGGCACTTTTGTTAAGCTAATAAACTATTTGGAATTGTTACATCATTGCAGCATGAATATGTCGATCTTAGCCAATCCTTTGTTTGTATGAGACTTGATAATGTTGGCACATGTAGTCTGTTTCTTTCCCTAGTTTTTATTATATTTTGAAAATAAAAAAACTCTTTCCACATTTGCAGACGAATGTGGAATGGATAAAATTGCAGCAACAACTTTAGAAATGTCAGGAAACAAATGGACTTCAGCTCTTTTTTGTAAATTAGCCTCTATCGACCAAAAGCTACAAATGTTTTCAGGTTTTAACGACTGCAGTTGCTCGACATCAGCTCAAGCTCTAAATTGATTATAGATTGAGTCAAAATTTGCAATTTCATTCGGAAACATTTTTACTAAAAGAGGTCCAATACAACTTGTTTTACCTGAAATAACATTTTATGGAGTAAATTTATGGAACTACATTAAAACTTCGTTATAAAAGTAGACTTTGGTTCTCAAAACTTCGCAAAATTTAATATAAAACTGTTTTGCATTTTCTTTAATTTCTTTAACAATATCAATATTGATATTATTTGTAGAAATATATGAAGCCACTTCTGTTCGGCAACAAATTTTACTAATCTTGCCTCGTCTGTGGGTACCATATGTCCCCTTTTACAATGTGGCAATTGAAAGGCAGAAAGGAAAAAAGTAAAGTGTGTCACACATACAGCGTCGTCCCCTTACCAACAAACTTCGTCTGTCTGCCTTTCCCTTGCCACATTGTAAAAGGGGACTAAGCGCTCTATACACCACAATACTAGTCGCATATTTAAGCGCCATAAATGCAATGAAAAGGTATTAAAAATTCAATGACATATTTTTAAATTGTACCAAATTAGTCACGGTAGTACCACGGTACTTTAGAAGTTCAAAACGTACCAAAAAAAGTACAATTGTAAAAACTTTAACATCCCAGCTTCATTCACTTAAACAAGCTCCCAGAGAACATGTAACGGTATTTATGTGTAACAGCTTTTGTATGTGTGCGTAATGACAGTGCTTTAATTAACATTATTTTTATATAAAAAAAAAATAACAAAAAAAATAATAAAATGAAGACAATAACAACAAAAGCGTAATCTTATATTTAAGAAAGACATTATTAAGTCAAAGTTGATATTTGTGGTATGAAAAACAAAGGAAAACATTGTTGTGTGCGTATTGTTGTTACACCGTCATTGTTGCTTGGTGTGTGTGTCTTCAGGAGAAATTGTGTCGGTGTGTTGGGATACCAAAACAACGCAACAGAAAAGTAACATCATAATGTCTTGTTAGATAAAATACATATTAAAATATTATAAGTTCTAGTTTCACTGCTAAGAGTGATGTAAAAGGTATTTCTATTACTTTTTCCACAAAACAGAAAAAAAAAAAAGAAAATTGCGAAACCTTTTGGCTCTTTGAGATATGAAGTTTTAGCGGATACGGGGGTTTTTTTTATTCTGTAGCAAAAAGAAAACAGTTGTGTTTACTGATTTATGTATTAAATTAAAGTTGTTTGCAATCACGATTGAAGTGAAATTTTTACAAAAACATTGCTTTTTTTTAGAAAATTTTGCACAAATTTGTCATTTAAAAAATGTTGCATAATTTTAGTGCTTATAGAAATTTTCCATATACATTAGGGTATTCATTTAATCGGTCTTTTTCTTTAATCAGTTAATTGCTCGATAAATTAACCGAGGTTTTCGTTTAATCGGTTAATTTTTTAATTGATCGGTTAACCGATTATTAAAGTTTTGTTTATAAATTAAGTAATTTCCATAAATAAAAATGAATAAATTATTTATTATTTGGAGCTTATTAGTAAAAAAAAAACAATTACATAACAAACGTAGCAATTCTTGACTTTAACGAGGAAACAAAAGAAGAATTCATTAATATGTAATATATAATTTTTAATTATTACATACAGAAAATATTTTCAGTAGTTTTTGATCAATTAAAAAAATTGTTTGAAAGTATTTCAATCTAATTAATGTGATAATTGAATGGATTATTTTTTTAGACGAAAAAAAATTAATAATATAATTTGGATTTTATTAACATTTTAGTTGTTTTAAAATAAATTTTTAATTAAAATATTAATTAGATAACAAAAAATCTTAATTGATTTTTCCCCTTGAAATAAAATAATTTATGCTTGCAGAATTGTTGTTGGGAATTATGAACATCTGAGCTATATTTAATTAAATCAATTAACGCATTGCTTCAAATGACAAAATTTTTTGATAGTTTTTGTAATTAAAATTAAAAATATAATTTATTGAAAAAAAATTCCTAGTTTTAAATTTTTATAATTTTTAGTAATCAATATAAGCATTTTGGTAATAGGTGCAAAATCAATAAATTGTTTGCTTAATTTAGTTTAGAGACCATTTTTAATTTATTCCGTGCATATATATTATGTATTAATTAAAAAATAAACGGTGGAATAATTTTTTTAGTTATTTCCGCAGTTTAAAAAGAATTATAAAATAATCTTTTAGAAAAATAATTTGGTGAAAATTTTTAGTATTTAAGCGATTCTTTTCTTTAGTTTTGATAAAACTTGACTTGGAAAAAATTCTTTCACTTCTCGCAGTCTTTGAAGAAATCGAAAGCAACCCATAATACAGAATATCTAATTCATCAGTACATTTCCTCGATTTTTCTAAGCTTAAAAAATCTTCCATTATGCCATTAGAGTCCTGTTTTAATTTTTTTCAATTTTTAAATCTTTGTTTGTATGAAAAAAATATTTTCTAAACCCATACGTATTGTATATGAGATAAAACAAATAATTAAAAATACAAAAAACATGTTATAATACTACAAACAATTAAACATTTTGTTATATCGGTTAATCGGTTAATCGACATAAATTAACCGGTTTAATCGTTAATCGAAAATTGCCAATTTTAAACTAACCGAGCAGTTAATCGGGTAGTAAGTAATAGTTTAACCGGTTAATGAATACCCTAATATACATACAAAGATACAATACAGTAAATTTTACACAGGAAAGTTTGTATAGAAAACGTTGCATAAATTTTCTTTTAAAAGAAAGTTTTGCAAAAATGTTGCTATTTAATGAAAATTTTGCACAAATTTGCTATTGAAAGGAAATTTTGCACAAATATATTACACTGCACAACAAAATGAAGCTTTTTAAAACTTCCTTCCTTATGTATTTTCTGCTGATGACGATGGTATCATTAGTTTTTCCCTTACACCTCTAGTTTTAACGATATAGTGACATATATTTTTTGAACAATTTACACCATATTTAGGTTTATTTGGTCAGTTTTCCGCGAACGGTCAGGAGAACTGCATTTTTCAAATATATTAAAATTATTACTTCCAATCAGGATAAAAAACAGGTGCTAAATACTGTTTGACAAAACTGCGCAGTGTCTTTATGAGGATGGTATATTGAGCAATGACCCACTATTAAATTTGGAACACCAATGATCTAACGGGAGCCCCGAAATCATCCTGAACTTTGTTTTTTTTTTTTGGTACTATTTAAAAGATGTAGACAATAAGATAATATTTAAACAGGTTTTCTAAATATTTCAGGGCCCTTTTAATGGGTTAAAAGCTTTTTTACTGGTAAAAGTTTGTGGGAATATCTAGTTTGTGCATACATTGAAAAATGGGGGGAAACAATTGGATTTTTTAAAATTTTAAGGACTAATAATATATAACTTTGAACATCCTTGAATGCAAGTGAAATATCCTGATATACTTACTCACCAATGAAAGAGATTTTTGTGCATATTAATAATCCAGAAAATATTTTGCAGTGTGTAGGGTCACTCGTGAAATATTAAGTGAATTTATTAATTTTGCGATAATTAAATGTCAATATACCTTTACGGCTAAAGGTACAAGAAAAAAACTAATGATGTCAGGAAATATTTGGTGTGTTGGCCAGTGTTATTTATAGAAAGTTTTAAGTAAATTTTCTATTTATAAGAAATATCGAAAAATAGTGCCAATATCTCCCATTCAAAGGAAAATTTGCAGAAATTTCTTATTTAAAGAAAATTTTGCAAAAGTTTGTTATTTAAAAAAAATTTTGTGCAAATTTTCTATTTAAAGAAAAATTTTCATAAATTTTAATTTTGAACATATTTGCTTTTTACAAAAAATGTGGCACAATTTTTCAGTAGGCTTGTGGATTATTACGGACATTGTAGAGTTAACGACCGAATGGATCGGGAGAGTATGACCAGATAAATTGACAGAAGATTGGGTGGGGCTTACGTGGGTAGGAAGTTGATATGTAGAGTTGACGAGACTTGACTAGACACGGTTCTTCTTATTTATAAATTTTATATTTTTACTTAGGATATGTTCTGAACTAACAAATATTTAACGAAAAAATCCAAAAAAAAAAATCGTGACCAGTAAATTTTTACAAGTTTTTACTTTATTTTTAACAACTTCTATTGACCTACTAAACTTTATTTGTAAGTAGATTATTGTATAATGTTATTTACAGACTATTAAATGGTGTTTGATCTAGCCAAACGCTTAACACATTTTTTTAATAAAACTAGTGGTTACGTGAAGATCATCAAATATTTAATAGGTGTGAACATAGCATTAGACTTTAAACATCAATATATGATATTGTTGTAGGTATTATAAAATCCTTACTATATTTGGAGGAAATTTTAGATGAAGAATTTTTTTTTTAACAGGAATTTTTACACAAATTTGATATTTATAGGAAATAACGTATTTCAAAAAAATTTTGCGCAAATTTCTTATTTACAGGAAGTTTTGCACAAATTTCCTAGTATTAAGAAATTTTAAACAAATTAGCTTTTTATATGAAAAATTGAACAAGTTTTAAAATTATAGGTAATTTTACACGAATTTGATATTAAAGGAAAATTTAATCCAAATTTAGATATTTTTTAATTAGGCTTAAGTTCATTGAATTTAATTTTCATTAAATTATTTTTATGAAGACAGGAATTTTACAACATGAAATTAATTAAAATTTTTTTATTGATAATTTTTCATTCTTGACTGCGCTGAGAATCGCACTAAGACTACATTTTTGGAAATTCGATTGTTTTAGGGGTAAAGGTGTAAATTCGCAACACCCTCATATCTCATAAACTAAAATAGATACAAAAATAAAATTCAATACTTATCAATGTTCAAAAAAATCGAACAAGCGTCTGGTTTTTTTCTAAATTCGGCCCTTTTGGAAACTTTTATTTCAGAACAATTTGTCACCACATCTTTTAAGCCACATAGAAAAAGATATTATATCACATTCCTAACTTATCTTAAAAATACAAATATAAATTTGGGACTTTTTCGAAATTCTAAATTTCAGAGGTGAAATATCTTAAAAATTTTTTTACTTTTTTACAAAACATTTTCTTCACTCACTGACTTATACGTATTAAATAATGGGAGCCCAATACAATATTGAAATATTTGATAATTAAGTGGGAAGAAAAAAGGTACCAAAAAGGGGAATACAGCAAAATAAATTTCATATCTTAAGGGCTCTGGAGACTTTCAAATAAACCCGTCAATCAGTGCATATGTGTTAGTGTCGTTTATTTGAGGCTTTTTCGGAGACGTACAAATAAACACGGCAATCAACAATTGTATTTTGTAAAAAACCAAAATATTTATATTTTTCATGACAACAAACACAAAGAAAATAATTTTTTTTTGTCAATCACAGCAGGAGACTATCAAATAATCAGCCATCAAATAAATAAATCAAAACTTTTTGATTTTCATCAAGCATTGCCGACAACGCGTATGTGTACCCGAAAAAGAACGACTGCACGCACACAACTATGTGATTGATGTATTTATTTGATAGTCTCCCAGGCGTTTTAGCCTTTCCGTTCTACATGTAGTATTTTATGATATTTCTTTAATATTGAACTTAGAAACTTAAAGTTATGTTTGCAAGATCCTGAGTTAGTCCCAATTTACACGTTGCAAGTCTTATTGAACAGCTTGCTAAATTACAGGCGAAAGAGAGAGACAGCGAATCGTTTCTTTCCTCGTCTCTCTCGCTTATAAAGTAGCAAGCTGATCAATAAGACTTGCAACGTGTAAATTGGGACTATATGAGATTCTATAATATGAAAAATGTGTGTACTTTTTTGTTTAAAACTAGAAACAGAAACTTTGGCATACAAATATGTTCAAGATAGAATGGGTAATGCTAACGAAGTAGCGGGTTTAATGCTAATATTTTAAATTTATAGCTAATTTTACACAGATTCGTTATTACTAAGTTGTTTTACACAAATTTACTATTTATAAGTACCTTTTACACAACTTGCTATTTATAAGAAATTTTACACTTATTATAGAAAACACTATTATTAAAACAATTTTGCAAAAATAAGGAATTTATTTAATTATTTACGAACTCTAACTATTTCTAGAAAATTTTAAGAAATTTCCTTTCTACAAACAATCTAAAGAAGCTTTCAATTCATTTTATGAAATCACGAAAAATTCTGTTGATGAATACTGAGTTTTTTTTAATGTATGCGTTAAACTCTCAACTTGTCAATGTCAAAGTTAAGACAGTCATTAAAATTTTTCAATTAAGAAGTGTCATACTTAGAGCTTGAAATAAACTGATTTTTTTCAAATAAATGAAGTCACAAAGGACTCTGGCATGGAGCTAAGAAAATATCAATATATATATTTTAACATAATTTGCAAAAAAACACAACATTTTTTGAATAAATTCCATACAAACAGTTTCTACACCTACTAAACATACATTTTTTAAATACAAGCCAAATAAAATCTCAAATTACGGTCTTGTTTTCTAACATTTACACACAGAATGCTAAATAATATTTGTGTTACTGTTGAGCAGGTTATTAAAAATTCCTGTTCAACACATCTTTAAGGGCACATTTATTTCGACTTTGTTAAATTTATTATGCTTAATGTAATTTTTTTTTGTGTTTTTTTTATCATTCATTCATTCTTTTTGTGCAAGGTTTTTTTAAAGTCTTTTACTTTGTCTTGTTTAAACAGCAGGTTGACTTGTTTTGCCATAATTATCCCCTGAGTAAAAAAGTTAAAAAACCAGAACAACTTCATTTTTTTCGGCGCCAGTCTATGTGTGATTTGCTCTTGAAATTTATTCAAACGTAAACGAACACATACAAAGCAAAAGAAAATTCACGTACATGCACAAGAGAACAAAAACAGCAAAGGAACATGTTTAAAATATTTTAATGAGTTTTTCCTTTTTTTTTTTTTTTTTTTTGACATTTTCTTTTATTTTCTTAACAGATTTTCAGCTTAAAGTTCACTCTCTTACTCTGGCTCTATTTGTTTATTCAT
This sequence comes from Pollenia amentaria, assembly GCA_943735925.1. Lineage (NCBI taxonomy): Eukaryota > Metazoa > Arthropoda > Insecta > Diptera > Polleniidae > Pollenia > Pollenia amentaria. The sequence continues at coordinate 279,180,781 of OX031006.1, read as the reverse complement.
TTGCTTAAGAAACTTGAAGAAAACAAAACAGACAAAACAAGGCGCAATAAGCACTAAAACATTTAAATAATTACATTTGAAAATATACTCACACACACACACACATGAATACAATTTTTTTTTATAAGGTAAAATATAAAATGATGGCATAGACAACGTGTATTACATGTACAGCTATTAGGTTTTATGCCTGTTTAAGTGTCAGTGTATTGGCAAAGTTTCAGTTGGCATTAGAAGTACTTATTAAAAAGCACAAAAGTACTAACAAAAAAATTTAAATAATGTCCTTGTCGTAATAAACATTACCACAGATTTATGCTATACTTTCATACACATATTTTTTCTTATATTTCTTATTCTTAGCATACGCCTTAATAATACATCAATGTATAAATGGAAATAAATCATAGTGTAAATAAATATGTACAGTGCGAAGCGAAAGTAAAGTCGAGGTTAATCAAACATATCGTCCATTTACTTCAATAGTGACATGTTAAAAAAAGCCATTTCGAGCACATTCTCTTCAAACGGGGAAAGTATAAAAGATATTACGATGAATCTTATACACAATTCAAACAGAAAAACATTGCAAACAATTATGGCATCATTAAACCCAAAATTAAATTTTTTGAGTTATGCCACAATTAGCGATATGTATAATATACTACACCACTTATGAGTGAAATGTTAAATTAATTCTGATAACAGTTTTTATTTGTGACCTCTAGGCAGTTATGGGCCTAACAATACAAAATGTTCGCATTGGTTTTTGCTAATGTAAGGGTTACTTGTGCTTAAGTTTATCTAGATACCAACAGCCCACATCAGTGGAAAGTTAGTCTTATTATCAAAATCTCAAACAAAGGAGACCCTTAAGTATGAAGCAACAGACAAGGAGATTCACATACTCTCATTGTTTGTAAAATCTTTAAGAAAATAGTGGTGAACCAAATTCTTGAACACTAAGGCAAAATTGACGTACAAGTTGTGCACGGCGGACTTACTAGCGAATTAAGCGTTTTTGAGTGAAAGCAACAGTGGAACAAACGGAATACCATGAAGGGTTAACGAAAGCCTAAAATTAGAGGTCTATGTAGTACTAGTTGCAGCTTAAGCAGAGAATATGCAAGAGAAACTCATTAGCAGCATGGAACGGACAAAAGATCGACATAGATAAGATTATCAACAATACAACAATATAAAACGTGAAAAAAATATACTACCTCGGGAGCACAATTACCGCAGATAGAGGCGCAGACAACGACGTAGAAAGCAGAATTGGCGGGAATAGTTTTGCACTTCGAAATTATGGAGGTTTAGGAGCTTTCGACAATCAAATAAAAAGTTCAGAAATTCATGAACCAGTGCTTTCGTGACGCGGACATACAAAAAAATATTTTGTCGAATTTCCTTTAAATTTGGTAGGTATGTAGGTACCCAATTAAAAATTTTATAATTTTGCGAAGCACTTGTGGTACACAAAAAGAAGCGCATAATTATGCGCTACGCAATAAGACACACATATATGCAGAAAAGTAAGGGAAAAAACTCTTTATAAAAAAAAACAACATTACAAATGCTTCGGCATTCCCTATCTACGAACCAGGTTGGTAAGGGAGAATACTAAAAAATAACTTGAAAAAGTATCCAGTGCCTAAAGCTAAAAGCTACACTCACCAGTTTAAATATGCGCGGAATAAAGCGCTTTCTGTGTCCAAAATTTATGGCTTCAAAGTGGGAACTTACCATATAAAAGGTTTGCCTTCCGTAAGCGATATGGTAAGCGAAATTCTTACATTTCACTTTATAAACTTTTTTCATTTGGAGCTCAATTTTTTATTGGGTATGCTCCAAGCAAATGTTCGGGTTGAGAAATATTGTGGGGTCGGTCCTAACATTTGACGATCACAAGAGCTGTGGGGACAACTTTTTAGAACTTCATAAAATTTTAAACTTTATATGGTAGACCCCTTAGGAAATGAAGATAAGAGGTAAGTATGATCGAAGGATATGTCGAAAAGGAAAAATTAAGGGCGTTCGGTCTTACATTTTATGGAATCGGCAGGATAGCAGAATGACCGGTAGACCCAAATTAACTTGAAGAAAAGCATTACTCAACGAATCTGTAAAATCTGTTAACAAATTACGACTTTTGGCATTAGATAGACATTAACGACGATTATTTGTAAAGAAACTGTGTTCCTGATGGAAAACGGTAAAGAAAATACAGAGTGGCGCATAAGTAACGGAATGATTTAAAAGTAAATAACTGTTAAAGATTTTTTTTTTTGCTTTTTTCCTAATTAACTTTGAAAAATGATGGGAAGACTCAGCACAGAACAAAGAACCAAACTCATTAAATTTTTTTTAAGATTCAACATTCGATTATTCCGACACAAAGATCATGTCGAATAATGAGCGATGAGGCTTATTTTCACCTCAATGAATAAACAAAATTGGACAATATGGGGACCCAATATCTATGAAAAGTTGTTGAACATCAAATGCACCCACTTAGGTGTACATATTTTTTTAACAATTTGCGGTTAATGTGAATGACATTCAATACCGGCCAATGATTGAGAATATCTTTAGGCCTGTGGTAAGGAAAAATCCTGAACTGTAGTACCCACAAGATAGAGCCAAAGTTCATACAGCTCGCCCAACTTAAAGGTGTATTTATTTACTAAAAATTTTTACGAATAAGTAAAACTTGTTACTGGAAAGTATTCATTAAACCAAGAAATATGCAAGTAGAGAGCGTCTAAAGAGAGTAAAAAATTTAGATATATAAAAACTCTTGAAATGGTTTACTGATAAAATTTTTGCTTGCAAGAATTTTTGAGACAGCTGTTTTATGTTTTTGTTTGCAAAACAAACTTTTGAAAATGTGTAATTAAAATTTTTAAAGTACTCTCTCAATGCAAGTTTTAGCTAAATGAGCACACCTTGTGGATCTCCTGGGCGAAGTTTTTGGCTATCGAATAATATCGCGTTTTTTCGACTTTAACTGGCAATTACGTTCGCCTGATTTAACGGCTCCAAATTTTTGCTTTGGGATATCCTAGAGGGTATGTTGTTTGCCCATAAGCCAAGAACCATACAACAGCTTAAGGCGAATATTCGTGAAGAGGTGAGGTAGCTGGGATCTGAAGTTCTTAGAAAAGATATGAGAAATGTGCTGCAAAGAACACATCAGTTCGAAGTAATTTTTTATCTTCAAAACATGATGTGAACATATTTCCAAAGTATAATCTTAATTTAAGTATATGTCAACAGGGGCTGCCGTTTTTGGTAATTTCTAACCAAAATTGCAAATTTTTTTCTCAATATGGAGATGTGGATATTTTTTTCATTTTGGTTACTTTTTTCTAAAATATAAAATACTTATGAACGTGTTTATCTTAATACACTTGAATTTTTTTTTTTTTTAATTTTAAGCGTTTTTATATATCGCGTATTACGATTCGAAGGAAATCATTTACGACTGTTTCAAATGAACGGAAGTTTTAATACTTTATCGAAAAAAATACTTACTTTTAATACTTTATCAAAAGAGCTACCGGATATTTTTTTAAGGTTTTGTATTAAATTGACAGATGTGATTTTTATATAAGAAACGTCCATGTTCTGAATTTGAAATCAAATGAAGTTTTAATCGATAAAAGTTTCAATTAATTTTCTTAAACGAGCGTTTTTCCTGATTTTAATAGTAGTAAAGATAAGATAAGTGGTACATAAAGTTAAAATTTCATATCATACGGGATCGATATCAGAACATGACTGAAAAAGTACACAAAAGTAGTTTTAGTGTTTCTAAAAATATAAGTAAAATATTCTAAATTTACATTATTTCTAAAAGTATATTTTAATATATTGAAATACTCCTAAAAATTTTAAAGATTTTTGAAAAATAAATTGATATATAATCTATCAGCCATATCACAGAGTACAATTCCGTTCGGAAACGAAATTCATTCCGAATTTTTGTGCTTCAGAAAATTACAAAAAACCTTGCGGAATGAAACCATTTGTTATTTTCATGAACGGAATGGGAGTTTTCAAAAAACTATCAAAATATACTTTCTATTAATAAACAAATATGTTTTCTTCGATTCTGAATGGAATCATTCCGAACGAAATGATTAGAATTTATGGAATTTACTGTAAGAAAATTGCGTTAATTAAAGATAATGATTTGGCAATATTTTTATTTTATAAAAAATCTTTTACTGTCAGTCATATACTTTTTGCCCATTTGTCCGGTCTGAAATACGAATTTGTTTATATTCGTCCATAATATTAATTCGCCATAATATCACAAAAAATTTCAAATAGAACAATTATGAAACAGTAATAATAACAATTATAAATACAAAATACAATTGACAAGCAAGAGAAACAAGTTATACCCCTAAATAAAAATAAACATTTATTAAGTTTGTTGATTTAGTTTGGCAGTAGATCATACGTTTTAAACAAATTTAAATAAAAATATAAATATTTTGTTTTAAATTTATTCTTTTATTTCCCAATATTTCGTTCAACATTGTTGACCGTCTTCAGGGGTTTTTGACAAATATATAAAAAAATAAAAATAAACATTCATCTTTATAATATTTTAAAGATATGTAAATTAAAAAATATTAAAAAAAGAGTTTCCAATTTCGCCAAAACAACGACCATATCGCCAAAAGTAACTTTTCATCGCCAAAAGCATTAAAATTGCCACATTTTACAGTCCTACCACTGACAGTTAAAAAGCGGAAAACAATTAAATTTGTCTTTTTTGTTATTTATAACTGTGAACAACAAATTTCGCTTGTTGTAAAGAATATATTAAAAAAAAACACTTAATAAACTTTCAATATACTGAATTGTGTATGGTACTTTGACGAGCTTAATTAACTCTTATAAAATAAAAATATTTTTATGAAAAAAGTCTGGAATAAATAAAAGCTTTTTATTTATATTTCTCGTTATTTTTTTTAATATTACCAATAATTATAATTCTTGTTTTGTTTTCTTAATTTGTAATGAATTTTTTCCTATAAAGTGCAAATAACCTTTGTATTATAACTTAAAACAAATTTTAACGTTTTCTTCAATTAAAAAGAGGCATTTATAATTTGGTTATAATTTTTCACATTTGGCAACTTAAAGTTACTTATGAGCCACATGGAATAATACATCGATATTTATTATTATTTTATTTTTTTCAAATTTTTGCACAATACCAACATTCATAAGTAATCTTCGAAAGCGAGGGGGAGTAAGGCGAAGTAAATTTGAATCAAAACACAATATTTTTCTATTTTGCGCACATGGACGTCCGTTGTAAGCTGAATTCAGTTTCAGTGATTATGTTCTACTATTTTATAAAAAAATGATTTCATATTTACAAGAAATTTTTGGAATGCTATCCTTTTATAAGAAAAATTGAATTAAGAAAAGTTTAGAAGGCATATGTAGTGTAAAAGTTACCACTTATAGGAATATTTGAATTTTTACGAAAACTCTCCCACTGTTTTAACAATACACATTAACAAGTATTATGCATATGAATTTACAAATTACATTTTCTCTCTCTCCCCCTGCACTAATACTTAATACTGATTACATCTAATGTGTCATAAGATAATTTATTACATAATTTTTGCGTATTTGTCTCTTTGGGTTTTTTTTGTTTTTAGCACTTCTTTTTTGGCAATAATTTGTTTATGGTGTCTTTTAAGAAATAAGGCAGACTTTATTTTTAATAAACTTTTTTTATTTACAAAGGCGTTATCAACGCAAATCCGCAGGCAGTCTGACAACCAGAACACATAAATACTTGAATGGTTAATGTAGTTTTTTTTTTTTTTTTGGTTTGTCGCAGGTTGGGTATACAATTCCAAAAGCAGGTTCAAATTTCTAACAAAATCTTTATTTTATATTCACCGCTAAAACAAAGATGGAAAAAAATTATGCAACAAATTTTGTATTCCCATACGATTTTAATTTTCAGTCGGTTTGGATGAATTTCATGGTTTATACAACCTGTGATTTTTAATTTAAGCTTGAAAAAAAAATACTTCTTTGTTATTAAATTTGGCTTTTTTGTTTTTAGAAGAAGACCGAATTTGGCTTTCATTTTAATATTTGATATTAAATCTTATTCTGTATTTTCTTTTATGTTTATAGCAACTTTGAAATTTTAATAGAATTATTTATGTGGGTCTATAGCAGAGAATAAATAAAATTTGAATAGAAAAAAACAAAAATATGAACAGTTTATTCTACTTTAACTTTTTTAAGGAATTTAAGTTTTTGTTATTGTTTTGTTAATACAAAAAATTGGGCTTAAATTAAAGTTAATTTCTGAAGATTTTTACAAGAAATAAGTAAAAGAGAATGAAAAAACATGCATGTGTATTTTATAATATTTTGGTCAATTTCGGACAACAAGGCCAATTTAATTAAAACAAAGTTTTTATAATATTAAGAAAATTTTCATATTAAAAACGTCTTTATTTTATTAGTTAATTATTTAGTATTTAAAGCTGTAAATGTAATGAAATCTTTAAAATTCAACAAACCAGACTATATGTATGTGCTTTATACATTTAATAAAAGTTTTTGATAGGGTTAACCTGAATCAATTTTTTTTGTTTCGTACTTCTTTATTGAATCTTCATAAATTATATGAACTTACAATAATTAATAAAATATTAATCAAATGTTTAAATCAAGTAAAATTACAAAAAGAGCGTTTTAATCTTATATGACTTTAATATATTCAATAGGAATCGAGAATATAATACATATCTTATTTAACATTTGATTCCATACCTATTTACTCTTAACACAGTAGATGTCCTTAGATTGTTATAAATTATTTTAATGTATCCTGCAAATGAATTAAATAATTCATCCTTTAGAAATGAATACATTATTCATTCATTTATGACAAGGATAAAAAAATTATTTAATTCATTATTGTTAACAATACATTTATTGTTCTGCAAATGTGGGAATATACGTGGTTATCAAATTATTTCGTCAGATAAAATTACATTCTAGATTGAAATTAATGCATTATTATTCGTTCGAAAATAATACATTATTTTTTAAGTTATTTAATAATCAATTCCTTATTTTCCTGCTGGGATTAGTCTCATCTCTCAGCATTGAATTCTATATGCGTGCATACCTGTATGTTTATCAAAGTTTGTTGCAGAAATTACAATAACACCACAGAAAGAAGGTAAAAAACGATTTGCTGGTTTTGTGTAGAAGCAACAATAGAACAAGATAGAGCAAGAAGAAAACATTCATTATTTTCATGTTTAAAAAGTGAAATAAATCTGCAAAAGTTAGTTTATATTTAGTTAAATACATTAGGCGGGCATGATACTGGTTTTTTTTATTGAAATTCTTTAAACACAGGAGACAATACCATAAAAGTGAAACAAAAAGGTGTAAAACGGGTAAGTAAATCAATAATAATAATATCCTCCTTCTGTCTCTGATTCTCTGGGGGTAAGTGTTTTGGGTTAGAATTAATCTAATTTAACTTTTGGATTATTTCAAGTACGAATTCAGTATTAAATAAACTTCATAATTCTTGAATCAAGCTCATTTTGAGATTGATTTAATCTTAGTTTTACTAAATCAATCTCAATTTCGGATTATTTCAAGTACGATTTCGGGATTCAATATGGAATTGTTAAGTATTTTGCACTTGAATAATCCGTACTTGAATCTTTATGTACTTGATTCAAGAAAATCCGTACTTACCGTACTATGATTTAAGAACGGATGAATTGTTTTTTCTTTTGAGTGTATCAATTTAAAATAGTAATAATATCTTACGCTGATATTTTCCATAATTTAAAAAAATACTTGTGTGGGTTTTGTTAATTTTGACTTCAACTTAAATTGTATTTGCTTATTGGTAACGGAATCGCCGATATTTATTTTTGTTTATAGGTATCGTCTCGGCAAAAAGGTATTTCGTTACATTCCTAGTATCGATCCGAACAAAGCTCAGTATTGAAGCCACCGCAAAGCATCTGTCATACCTCCATACAACAAGGAAGAATAAGTAAGTAAGACCTACAAGAACTACAATTTGAAAGGCTTCGGAAAATGAAAAAACTTAAATTTACTTATAATAGAATATTCCTGTTCTAAAAAACAATAACATGATTATCACAATCCTTTATTTTTATTTAGAAGCAAGAAATAAATAACCTGTGTTTTTTCTTCAATAAATGTAATTTTTTGAAAATAAATAAAATCGATAAAAAAAATAAATGAATTGAAATTTAACACCTGTATACACAATCGCAGAAGTTTTTGTTTTTCTTTATAAATTATATGAGTAAAACTTGTATTTGTATTCAAAATGATACAAATTCAAATACGCTTTAAGGAAAATGCACATAAATTTACATACAGAAACAACTCTAAGCTGATTTTTAAAAAATGTGATAAAATTTCAATTGCATATTTGAAAACAGTGTTCATTTTACACATAAAATTATTTACACACACACATGCACGCACATACATTCACCCACACACACACACATACACATACATTCGAACTTATACTTTACGAACATGTAAGTTTATTGATTTAAGGCTAATTTTGTATTTTCTGTTTTATATTTATTATTTTCGACTTAAATCTCTGCTCATATTCATGAATCATGTAATGGTGGGAGGAAAGAAAACGAAAAATAATAAAGTTTATACATTAGGTGACAAAAGTGGAAGGTGAATGCTGGTTTTATTTAACCCTAATCATACCGACATAAAATATTTTTAATCCTACCAACATGTGTCTCTAGGACACATACGTGAATTTTTTTTCGAATTTATTTATTTTATCTTCATTAATTATACGAACTTACAATAATTAATAAAATCTTAATCTAATTCTTAAGTTGTCTGCCAATGCCAGACGACAGTTCTCCTTAAGACGGGCCCATTTCAACATTTAAAAGGGCCAAAATACATTTTATAGGGCCAAAAAAAAAAATATTTTAATATATTTGATTATAATTATTTAAATAAAACCAAGAGTGATACATAGCAATATAGTAAATGTGTTTTATTGGGCACAACAATTCATATTTTGCCTTATTACGGTTGGCGTTGTGGCGACTATGTCGTTAACGACGACAACCGTAATAAAGAAGAGTGTGAATCAGCACTAAACTACACAAGTGGTTTGAAAACAACAACAGGATGTTTTGTGAATATTAAAAATATTTGATTTCATATGTTTTTATAATAGATCAACCGGCTTGGCCCTGTAGAGTTAGAAAAAATGAGAAAATAACATTGAAAGATGTATGGAACGATTTAAAGTTGTTAGTTGAATTTCGACCTGAAAGGACCAAAATAGTTATCCAAAGGGCCATTAAACATTCAAAAGTGCAAACACTGGTTCTCGTTCACATCGGTGTTTAGCGCTCTTCTGATCGGATAAGTGCTGCAGTATCTCTTCTCCTTAAGCGAGTGTGGCCACTGTTATTTAAAATATATCGAGCTCTAGGTTGGAGTGCGATTCAAGTCTTTTTAATTATTTAATTGAATAATTTGTGATCATAGATTTTACAAATGGTACATTGAGGTCTTTGTGAATGTTCGAGTTTTTTTTACATACCAGCAAGCGGACGTAATGATGCAAAGAATTTTGTCTTGACGCCTTTGCATTTTCTCTATGTTGGAGGCCAAGACAGTGCCCCATAACTGGATACCATAACAACATATTGGCTTTAACATAGAGTTGTAAAGTAAGAGTTTACAATCTAGACTACAGGTCTAACTTCTTCCAATGAGCGAATTCATTTGAATTGCTTTTAGTGTCATTTGAGTTGAGTTTGCCTCTATATGGCATTTCCACGTTAAGCGCCGATGTAAATGTAAACCGAGATATTTTACACTCGAATGTGGTGGTATTGTTTGGTTATTGATTTTTATAGGGGACATGACTCTCTATGCAAAGTTAATGTTATGTGTATTAATTTTTGTACATTTACCTTTATAAAATTGTATTATCAGCAAAGTTGATATATGGGTATAGTTGTTGGATGGCATGTCTGAAGTATCTATTAAATACATTGTAGGCCCTAAATTACTTTCCTGTGGGACTCCAGCATTGATCGGTTGGGGTGAATTTTCTAACAGTTTATGTGTATTTACGGGTAAATTTAGCTTCAATTTATGTATTAAGCCGTCATGCTTGATTTTGTCGAAAGCTTAAGAAACATCAATGAAAAGTGCAGAACTATATACTTTTTTCTTTAAAAGATTTTCTAATGTTGTTTGTTCGTTTGTGCTATGGTTTTTTCTAAAATTCAAATTGATGATTTTGTATACGTTCATTTTCGTCCAGTATTAATTTAGAAACCAAGTTTCTCAAATAGCTTTGATATAGTAGATAATAACCGAATAGGCCAATATGACCCAACTCTTGTGTGTTTTTTGAACATTTGAGGAAAACACTTTAGTTAATTAAAAACGAGTAAATTTAGAGAAAATGTTTTATTAAACACATAGTTTACATTCAAATACTTTTATACAACTTTAAGCAAATTTTATAATACTTAAAAAATAACAGCTGTTATTGAACTATAATTCAATAACTCTATAACTTATTTACTTATATTTATGGTACCATGTTCATTACAAACATTATTGCAAGATTTTTAATAGTTTTTTTTTTAGAATCACACATTTAACATCTTTTGCATGGATTTGTTGCAGAATTAGTTACCAGGGCTGTGGAGTCGGAGTCGGAGTTGAAGAGTCGGAGTTGAGGTTTTTGTACCGGAGTCGGAGTCGGAGTCGCAGTACCCAAAAAAACGCGCGACTCCGACTCCAAAATTTTTCGGGATAAAAAATTTCTAATATTTTCCAATATAAAAATTCTTCGAAATTGGCGATGCAATATTTTGCAATATGAATAAGTAGATTTTAATTTATTTTATGATAAATAGTTGATTCAAGTACTTTAGTATTTAGGTATATTTAGGTATATTTTTTATACGAGCGGGAAAAAGTCTAAATTACATTAGCAAAACTTATACTCAGTTATTGATCTAGTTGAAAAAGATGTGTGATTTTTTAAATAATTTACTCATGCTAAAAAATGTTAATGACAGGAATTGCCAATAATTTTAATATCAGAATTTTTTAACCATCAACGCTGAAATATTTTCAACATTGTACAGAATAAGTGTTGCTATAGCGCATAAATACTAGTATGTATTAGAAAAATTGTGACGTAAAATTATTTCTCTTTTGTGTAGAAACATCTTTATCGGCCTGCCTTTAATTCCTACCATAACACTCATGTTTTTCTTAGGCACATTACGCGGGGATTCCCATAATTCGTTTAATAAAGATGTTTCTACACAAAAGAGAAATAATTTTACGTCTCATTCATTTCGCATCACGGTTAGAGTAGGAGTCGGAGTCGTGAGTCGGAGTCGGAGTCGCACTTAGCAACTTTCAACGTTTGGAGTCGGAGTCGGAGTTAGTACTTTTTTCGGACGACTCCACAGCCCTGTTAGTTACATTTGGTAAAGCTTTTTCCTATAGAACTTCCTGCATGCACTGAACTATAGGCCGCACATTGGGTTTAAATGGTATCAAAGTGGCGATTAATTAAAATTTAGAAATAAAGTTTTTATAATAAATTTTATTATAGGGTAAAAGAAGATAAAATTCTGCATCACTGTAAAAATCAGCTGTAAAAATCAATCAAGTGAGTTGTTTACTTTCTTTTCAGTGAGCGGTCAAAATTAGCAAACTATTGCTGTTTTTAAAAAAAGTGAAAAAATTGGAAATTTTTTACAATTCAAGAGATTATTATTAGTGTTAAATCTATTAAAAGTAAATCTTTAATAATGGAACCTTCAACATCAGGTATTAAAGTATATAGTAATTTTTTTTTTTTAAATAATGTGTAAATATTTTTCATAATTTTTTTAAAAAAGTCCAAAGTTGGGATCATTTCCGCATTTAATGGGCCACAAGTATTAAGTTAGTAAGAGTGGGAATTAGTTTTATGGATTTTAGAGAAGTCAAGGATATCAGCTTATATTAGAAAAAAAAAGTCCAGACAATGTCCGGCCTTTTTTATAATTCCATTTTTGTTTAAAAACTCTCGAAAACAACGATTTCCCAAAAATACTAACATTTTTTATATTTTCAGATAATTTTTCATTTACTGAATTTAGTGAAAGCAAAAACTGGATACAAATTAAAGCTAATATGAAGACATATTATTAACTTATTATTTTAATTTATTTTGAATTCAAAGGTACAGCGAAAATTGTAAAACATGTTTTTTTTTTTGAAAAACTAAAAACTGTTTTTAAAGTTGTGGTTTTATGTATTTATGATTATTCATCAATAAAACAGGATAATATTCTCTTAAGTGACTTTTTTGAAAAAATTTGTTCATTTATAAAATTATGCGAAAAACAAAAATTGGATTTTAAATTCAATTTATACTAATATAAAAAAATTATTATTTAAATTTTTTTTAATAGCACATTAAGTAGCTTAAATTTGCCAATTTTATTAATTAATTTATCGCTTTTCATTCCAAAGTTACAGCATAAATTGTGAACTAAGGTCTTTTTCCAAAAAACCATAATGCGCTTAACGGGTTAAAACAAATATTTTTTTTTTAACTTTTTTTCTAAAATGCTGTGTTTTTATCTTATCAATATAATAACTTATCCATAAAAAATATAATATTTTAAAACTACGGCTTCCATGAATTAATCGCCACTTTGGGTACCATCGAACCCAATGTGGGCCGTTGTAATTAATTTCGTGACCTTCGGCGTATTTGGGGAGTAATAAGTGCTTTAGTGTCTATGTGTTTTTTGAAGCACTTAAGAGAAAAAGCGCAAAATCGAGCGCTTCAATAAGAGAGCTCTTATACAGCAGTAAATGATAACGAATAAAACACAAAAAAGCTGCTATTTTAGTGCTGACAACGAAGAAGGTTTTAAAGCGAAAAAAATACAACAATATATATTAGGGTTTACGAAAATGCTTAAAAAAAGGCATTTAAGCCAGTAAAATCCAAACATTTATGAATATGTTACTATAGTTATCCCTTAAAAAAGCACTTTCGGAGTGCTTTATTTGCATTTTTTTACTATGTTAATAGAAGCGCTTATTGTCAGCAGAAAATCGTCCTCCAAACCGGGACACTCCATACAAAAATCAGGCATCCCATCAGCAGGTTTGAAGCGATTTGAGGTATGAATTCATACATAAAACCTGCTCCTTTTAGAGCACATTTTTTACTGGGATGTCGGTAGTTAATGTTGCATTTTTTGTAAAATAAAAGTCAAGAAGTTCGGTTGCGATATGCCGAATATTTTCATTACTACACTGAGTTAAACATCAAAATGCGTCTCACAGAAACAGGTTGGTAAGATTACGGTTTAAAAAAAGTTTTTTCTGGTATAAATTATCTCTAAATTTTTTTATTTTAGGAACTATTTTAAGTTCTTTGCAACTATACATGTATTATGAATACATGTTTGTATAATGTTGTTACCCACTGCTTTTGATAAAGGTAAAACAGCATCAAAAATAATATGCGTTTTTTTAAACACAGTATTAAGGTGTGTATGTGTTTGTTTGTGTCTATGTATATATGTGTACTACTTTGTTCATCACAACAGATGTGATAAATTTATGAACCAAAAGCCTTGATATTGTTGTTGCACCAAACAAACACATATACAAATAAACATGTTTAGTAATGGTAGTTGCCATATGTTGCTAACAAAAAAAGAACTTGAAAAAATTTACAAATACATTTATCCATATTGTTTTTATGTTCATACATGTAACATAATTCATTTTCTGTTTTATCTGAAGGGTTTTAACAATTTTTTTTTTTCTAACTTAAATTCAATTATTTTAGAAAGTGATTTTTATAAAAAAAATCCTGGTCCCAAAAAACTAGATGTATGTACATATTTATGTACATATGGATGTGTAAAATTGAATAAAAAACTAAAATGTATTTGTGGCTTTCGATCATGTGCATTTGAGGATTGTGTGTATGGGAGTATGTGTGAAAAGGATTGTTTTAAATGCTGTGGATAGTGTCTATTTTCTTTTTTTTAAAGAAAGGTGCACGAAAATCAATGAATATTAAATCAATAAATTCTATGTATTTTTTTAAGCATTTTGAATTCTACTCAATTTTTTTTTGTCAGGTTTTCTGATGGCTAAATAAATAAATAAAACAAAATACAAGAAAAACAATTTCGAATCAAATAATTGTAAGTATGTGAGTATATAAAAAAGCAACAAATCATTTGAAAAACCATGGAAAATGAATTCAAATACCCAAAATTAAACAAAAAACAAAAGCCCATAAAACTGACGATAATGATGTTGCTGATGATGATATTCGTATTAATCTAAGTAACTTAATGTAAAAGAAAAGCAAATACACAAAAGTTTTACTATTGTATACTTTAAGGGCTCCAGTTGCTGCAGGACCAACTATCGGTTTAATGGTCAAGTATTCAACACAAGAGTTTTAGAAAACAAGTAAGAAATATACAGTCGGTCAAGCCCGACCTGAAGGTGATTCTGAGTCGATCGGTATGCTTTAAGGTTGGTATAGAAGAAATGTTTGAAGGTCTCACAAACATCAGCGCAAACGCATAATACCCTCGCCATTAAGTGTTGTGGGTATAATAATATTGCCTTTATCCATTAATTATACCCACACTGCCATAGGTGGAGGGGTATTTGGCGTTCGTGATGATGTGTGTAATACAACATTTTTTTGTTCTTAAGCCTTATTTATACCGATCGACACAATATCCATTTCTCAATCGATCTAACGATGTCCGTCCAGCTGACAGGCAGACTGGCTGGATATCCACGTAAACCTTGTGCACAAAATACAGGTCGTAATTTTACAGATAATTTGCTAAGATTTCGTAAAAATGAAAATGCTGATAATATATCTATACTTTCAAAAGGTCTTTTTGTTTAAGTATTTAAATTAAATCAAAAATATTTTGTAACCCCCTTAATCACCATGCCAAGGCCAAAGCTCCCAAAAAATATCACTCCCAAAAATAGCTTTTAATGCCATAATTTTCCTTTAAATGTTGGCATTGATATAATATCTATAACAGCTGCAATTTAATTTTTTTGCTGATAGGGGCGGGATTGACAGGTCTTATAAAACGACCACCCTAAAATCACTCTAAAAGACAAGAAAAAATCATATAGTTGAAAATATCAAGATAAGCTGGCATTTTCTATAAATTAAAATTATATGGATTCAAAATCGAACAAATTTTGAAAACGAGTCTGTAAAGAAAGTTCATTGAAATATGCATTTTTATTTACTTCACAATTTGAGTACCAATATCTTTACAAGAAAAACACTTAAAAAGGAAAAAAGCAGTCATTTTGTAAATAATTGAAATCGAAATCTTGTTGAATTTCTATTCCATTTCATTTCGATTTCTGAAACATGCCCGAATATTCTTTTTTTAGTATAATTTGGCAAATCACCATGACAAGCCTTACATCAGAACAACGTTTAAAAAATTGATTTCCAAAGTTAACGATCTGTTCGCCAAACTTATAGAGGAAGTAGTACGCAATACTTTGAATTATATTCCTGTAAATGGGAGATGTACAGTGCGTACAGAAGAAGCCATCGCCGCACGAGGCGTGAGTGTGACAGAGGACTCGAATTTATCGATCCGACACCGTTCTCAGCAACTCAACCTTGAAAAAGGTTGAGGAAAGATCTTTGCCTACATCCATTTGCCCATATTGCACCGACTCGGGACGTATATATTACGCAAAGAAAATAGATGGTTGTGGTAAACATATTCTAAGAGAAACATATTGTGATAAGATTCATGATTGTAGTCAACATATTACGATTATTATTGTATCATATTATGACCAAATATATTCGAAATATTACATCATAATATGTTTCCCTTAATCCTAATTTTTTTTTTTTATTAGATCATATTATAATTTAATGTAATCTTATTATTATCATGTTAATCATAATAATATGTAGATTAATAGCCTATTTCCGATGTGCGAAAGAATTCTTTCTTTCGTATAACTACATTGAAAACAAAAACAAATTTTTAGACTTTGTTTTTGTTTTCAATGTAGTTATGCGAACGAAATAATTCTTTCGCACATTGGAAATAGGCTATAAATCTAAAACCGAAAAATATTTTTAATATACATATTTATGCTTATTTACTTAGTGGCAACCTTAACGTAAAACTGTTACAGATATTTCACATCATATTTTTGTCGTAGGTCGCAATTATTTATAAATTATTTTATACAACTTTCATTCTATTTCTCTAAAATAATACAAAACAATGGTCAGTATCTTTGCACCATTTTCAAACAATATTAAAATTTTTTTAGCATTGATATTTTATTTTGTTACACTTTACAATATCCTATTATATATATTAATGTGCGTACAATTTCTTTTTTTTTTTTTAATTTCTTTAATGGGTATTTTTTTCATTGTTTAACCACTGAATAACAAATAATTCGATAGGCATATGTAACGCAACCGAAAGAACTGATGCAAAATTATTTTACAAATGGCAATAACAAAATATTATTAGAGTAAAGATATTTTGTTTGCATCTTAAACATACTATGAGTACACGTATAGAAAGTAATCATGTTATGGCCATTAAATATCATTAAATGGTGAGGAATATTATATGTTTTCAAAGTTATCATTATTTAATTGTTATAAAAATGATTATTTTTCAGTGAACCATACTTAAATTTATAATTGCGATAAACTTTGACATATTTACAGTAACTATAATATTGTTGATTTTAAATAAAAATAACAATATTTTGTGTACGACAACAATATATTGTTACAATAAACATAGTATTGTTGCCTTATCCATGTCCAACCATATTTTTCTCTGCCTGATTGCGCCGTGCCCTAATTGCCTCCGCAGCGCCGGGCAATCATACAGTACGGCCGTTCGAACCGGCCCTGGCCCGCTCATCAGCCCCAACATTACCCGGGACCCCTGAGTGGCTCAGCACCCAGCAAATCATCACCATATTCCTTGTACCTAGCTCCCGTAGCCTTCTGCGTCATTCCGCCACCAACTACGAGGTCATCTTTCAGTGCTCCAGGTTCCCCTGTCAGGAATAACTGTCCGGAACCCCATGTGTTTATTTCAGAGAATGGGCTGAGCATCAAGTGGAAGTTGAACCAGATCCTACGCGATAAGGCTCAATTCTGGATTAGCGGGTATGTAAAGAAGATGAATTTGGCCCATTTATCTTTAATCCGAAACTGGTGCCAACATTACCGTAAATATAGGCAAATCATGATTTTTTTATTCCTCATTTCATTGTAAGTTGTTTGGTGGTAGTGCAAGTGGTTCCAGACGGCGCAACATGCCATACAGCGCGTTAAACCATCCCTTTGTTAAGACAAACGTTTGGTGACCAGATTTTCTCAAGAAATGAACCTGTAAATCTGCCACTACTGTCGTGTGATTTGACAACTTTGGACTACTTTTAGTAGGGGAACGTCAAATTTCTGGTCTATGCTGATACATAAACCAGTAACGATTTATAATCTAGAAACCAAAATTCGATGTTCTTTTGACGAAATTAGACCGGGTCTGCTAGAAAAATGTGTGCAAAGTTGGACCGGCAGGATGGCATTCACAAGGAGCTATCGCGGAGGCCATATGCCGGAAATTATTTTTAAACATTAATTGCCATGAAACTTGTGTGCTAATAAAGACAACATTTTGGGTATTTCATTGAATTTGTTTTATTTTTATAAAAAAGCCCATGTATAATAACATTTTCGAGCGTGAGGTCTTATTTTTGTATATAAAATGGAAAATAATAAAAATTTTACATGACATTTTCATTACCAATCAAGAAAAAAATCCCCTGAAGAAGAGGCACACAAAGGAGTGTCAAAATATTGGTTTAAATAAAGTTAAAATTTTATATAAAAACATAAGACCTCAAGCTCGAAAATTTAGTTATATTTTAAAAGAAAAAAGGTCAAATAAACTACATATTACATAAAAATACCCCATATTATTCTCAATATTAAACTTTATTGATAAACTGACCAAAGTTCAAAACGTTTGTCTCAGCTAAACTTTAATTTCAATATTTTTCTCTAAAAAAATATTTTTACAAACATTTTTTTAAAAGGGAATTGCTATATTTGTTTCCCCTATTGCCACTGTGGTAGCAATTGTCGTAACAATGTTAACATTTGACTTACACGCACACAACAAGCGTAGTCAATAAGTCAAATATAAAAACAAGTAAAACAATAACGGCGAAAACATTAAAAAAAAATAAAAAAAAAATGGCAATATTTACAAATATTTAACAAATTTCTCAATAATACAAATTTATTTTGAAAAAAATAATTATCTAAGCTATAACTTTATGGCAATTTATATTTATTGCTAAATAGAGAATAAATAGAAAAATAAAGTGTAAAATGTGGAGGCAAATTTCTTTCAAAATGTATACCAATTTTAATATCACATTTATCAATGTAATTCTTGTTAAAAGTCGCCAAGGATTTGTGTCAAGTCTTTCAACCAAGAAGTCAAAAGATACAACAAATTTTGTAGCCGCTTCATTGAAGCACGCAGTCATTTTTGTTTTTTTTTACACACTGGGGGAATTTTTCATCTAAATTGGTACCAAATTTAGTGAGAAAATTTAATTTTCCAAAATATTCTAGTGATAAATGAGTATTTATTGTTGTAGTACTAGTGGGTGCGAATACAAAAATATATAATTCTGTTCAATTCAAGCCCTAAGTTGTAGAGCTTTGTATGACTGCATATCTTTTACTTTAACATGAGCAAAAATTCTACAAAGCTTTTGTAATCATTTTCCAATAAAACAATTTAAGCAGCAAATCTGGTCTTATAAAAATCATTCTTTTATTTTGCTATTGAAAATCACACAGCGCTTTTTTCATGCAACAAATCACTGACAGCAAATTTATGGCTTGGGCATAAATAATGTTTGTTTTCTTTCTACTTATATATATTGTTAGAGTTTTTCTCTGTTTTGTTTTGTTTTCCGTCATTTTAATATATGGACACATTCTCATACATACACATATAGAGAGTTCGAAACATTTCCACACATTAGGTCTGTCTGCGTACACATATTTTGCATAATTTTGTACAAAATGTCGCAAAATCTTGCAAAATGTTGTCTGCGTACTCCAAATCTCTTACAGCGAGAGAGCCAAAAAGAGAATTTTTTGACAGTTGGAAATTAGAGAACTTGCAAAATGTTACTGGAGAAATTTCCTCTGGTAAGATTTTGCAACTAGTTTGAACAGCTGTTTTTATAAACTGTTTGAATGAAAGAGCTTACGTGTGCCAAGATAGCGTCGACGAAATGGCGTCGAATTTGGGAATTTAAAAACCGGGAAACCAAAATACCCAAATAATGGGGATTTACAGTATATGAACAAAAAGTTAGCGTCGAATTTAGGAATTTAAAAAGGGGAAGTAAAAATATATTTATATTTTTAATAAAAATACTAAAAATATTTACCACAGGCTTTTGCACGGTATAAACTGTATATTTTCTGAAAGTAAATAGTTTTCTGGACAAAATGAGCGATGCGTATATATATAGTTTATACCCTGCAAAAGCCTGTGGTAAAAAAAATATAAATATATTTGGGCTTAAATCTAGTTTACCGACGCAGCTCCAAATAAAAAAAAAGTACCTAGGGTGATAGAAAATGGAAAAATAAGAAGAAAAAATTATAATAGGAAAGTTGGCGCAAACGCTTAGTTTTCGAGTTATGGGCGTTTTAAGTTTTTATATAAATATGTGATTTTGCAGTACATTTCCAAATGTATATGGCTAATATTGATATCATTGCAAAGCGTTTCACTAGATCTTTCTGGACATACAGAATTTATTTTAATATTTTTAGTTTATTAAGAAGTGGGACGAGTTTGCAAAATACGAAAGTTTTTTAGTAAGCATAAAAACAAATTTGTTAATTTTTTCTAATTCTTTAATGTATGTATATTCTACACACTAATTTATTTAAGAATTTTAATTAAAATACAAGTAAAACCTTCTTTATGTTTATGTTATACTAATGAGGAGAGAATCCTTGCCCATGGGCAAAGGCCGTCTATGCAGAGAATCTTTAGTTAGCGAAGCCGGTATTTATTATACCATAGAGAAGAACATCCTTGCGTCCGGCCAAAGGCTGGCTATGCAAAGAATTTTTTTTTGCGATGCTAGTGTTTGTTATTTTATAAAATTTGTATTACACTTTTATTTAAATAAACTACATTCTTTCCTAGTGCACTTCCGTAACATTTCGACGTAAAATGAAAAAAACTGTAATGTGATCTAAAGAGTTTAATATTTTGAAATAAATTATGTATATCCAGAAAAATCTGTTCAAGAGCTTTAAAATGATGGCCATATACGTTTAGAATTGTAGTGGAAAATCACATATTTATATGAAAACTTTAAACGTCCATAACTCGAAAACTAAGCGTTTGCGCCAACTTTTTTATTTTATTTTTTCTTCTTATTTTTCCATTTTCCATCACCCTGGGTACTTTTTTTTTATTTGGAGCTGCGTCGGTAAACTAGATTTGTTCCTATATTTGTACTTCCCTATTTTAAATTCCTAAATTCGACGCTAACTTTTTGTTTATACTGCAAATACCCATTATTTGGGTATTTTGGTTTCCCGGTTTTTAAATTCCCAAATTGGACGCTATTTCTTCAACGCTATCTTGGCTCACGTTTGTTATTTCAATTGTTTACACACCGATCAGCTGTTTTCTTGCAAGATTTCACTGGATACTGTCTGCGTACTTTTTGAGATATTCTCTGCCGAAAGAGTAAAATTTGTCTTACTCTCCCAAAAAAATTTACTGAGTATTTGCTACTGGAAAAGTACCCAGACAGACCTATTAACAACCATATGAATGTTAGAAAATTTAAGTTTGTTACTAATTTTAAATATTACTATTTGGATAAGCCCTTTAGGAAATTTTAACAGTACAACTGTACTGATTCACTATTGACTTTGTAGACAAGACATTTTGAATGTGCCTATCATTGAAACTTACTGCTGACCTTAGAACTATTGAATAAGTAGTTCTAGTGGGACTATAGGGTGACATTGAAACCAAAGATTCACTTGTATATTTTACTAATTCAAGTCTTAATTTTTTATTATTTTGAATAAATTTTGTACTAGTAATATTTGAAGATAAGGTAAGTATATAAATCGAAATTAGTGCATATATTTTGTTTTAATAACATGTTTAGTTAATAATAAAAAGCACTTCTAACTATTTCCATAAAAGAATCCGAACTTTTGCTAAGAACTGTTGCATCGTTTTCACTAATTCTAGATTTACAGGTGTCAAAAAATTTTTCTTTTTTCTCAAAAGCAGACAATAGCCTAGATGCTTAATATAATCGAAAAAAGTGGCAACTTGGGGACACTTTATCCCAGATTTCCTACAGAGGAGAAAATGCCTACGGATGTGTATGTGTGAGTATGTAACTACCCTGAAAATAATACGACTAGTCCATACAAGCAGTAAAAAAAATTTGTGTTTTTTGAAGCACTTAAGAGAAAAAGCGCATATAGCAATAAGAGAGCTCTTATACAGCAGTAACTGATAATGAATAAAATATACAAAAATAGCTGCTATTTTAGTGCTGCAACGAAGAAGGTTTTAAAGCGATAACAAAATAAAAATATGTTATGGTTTACGAAAATGCTTATAAAAGGCATTTAAACAAGTAAAAGCAAAACAAAATTGAATATTTTAATATAGTTAGCCCTTAAAAACGCGCTTTAGGAGTGCTTTGCTTGCGTGTTTTATTATGTTAAAAGGAGCGCTTATTGTCAGCAGAAAATAGTCCTCCAAACCGGGAACACTCCATACAAAAATCAGGCATCCCATCAGCAGGTTTGAATCGATTTGAGGTATGAATTCATATATAAAACCTGCTCCTTTTGGAGCACATTTTTACTGGGATGTAACATATAGTCCACAAGGGACTAGAACTAGTTCAAAGGTAACCCAAATTCATTGAATATGGTTTATTTAACATAACGATGTCCTAGAGCTGGACCCTATAACCGAACTTTGCATTACAACGGAGTAGTCTTTAAACTACCCCATGTTCATACATACTCCCAGTGGATTAGTTTTGAAAGGACTCCATGGTATACAACAGAGGATTAGTTTTGAAATCGTTTAAAAACGAAAACACGTCGTTTGAAACTGAACGCATGTCGTTTAACTTCAAACTCTTTATTAACAATGGTCCATGATTGCATTACATTTTATCCAAAATGGATCAAGTAGTCCAATATTATTTGCAGTGTAAAAAAACGAACAGTAATGTAGGCTGTTCCATATACTTGAATATGAATGTCTATAAGCATTTTATTAAAATTAGGCATCGATTAATTAATTATGGCTTAAGGTTTTGATGCCCAAAAAACTAAACACAAATTTTTTAGGTTCTTGATCCCATGTTTCCACACCAAGTAAACTGACAATATAATAACGAAATAAGATTGTAAGCAACTGATAGGGAAAAAAACATTGCAACAAAAAAAAAAAAAAAGGATTTGAGTGCTGATGATTACACTGTGCATGAAATTTACACTTTTTTTTCGTGACAAGCTGGGCGGTACGCTGAATCCAGTGGTGCCCGCGGTTTTTTAAGATTTGCTCTGGTTTTCGAGATATACCGTTATTTCCAAAATGGAGGAGGTTGCACAACATATGCTCGCGTAACTCAAAAACCCAGGAGTCGCCCCTAGGGGGAAAAAATGCATCGAAGCGGCAAAGAACAAGAACATTGTACCATATAATTAATGTCATTATCATCAATTACACAAGGGAACAAGGTTTTTGTTCATTAAGAACTGAATGCTGTTTTTAAGGTTATTTGAAACGCTGAATCCAAATGATACATATATTGGAATAACTTGAAAAGGGTAAACCATATTCGGTTAAAAAAAACACAAAATTCGCCAACAATAGGCTTACATTGGTTTTAAATTTGCTCAGTAGTTTCTGGGATATCGTTGAAGTTTAAAAAAAAGAACAATTTAAAAAAAATTATTTTTTTGTTCTCTAAAAATTCATAAAAAAAATAAAAACGTGACACAAGCCACAGTTTTAGGCTTAAGTCGAACTTTTTGTGAAAATAGAACAAGTAAAAAAAGAAAGTACTCATGACCAGTGAAAAGAGAACCATTCATTTAACTGGTATATGAAGAACTAAAAGGTAGAAAAAGTAATGAATTATAGTACAGTATTCACCGGTGATGTGAAACATTTTTTGGGACTTTTTAAAGTTTGGTTCTTAAATTTTGTTCTAGGACTTGTTTTATTAAAATAATACTACTTTGTATTGAAATAAAACTCCATTAAAGTAATTAACACTAAGCACGTCCATTGAGAATAGATCTGTGACTGGTCAAATGGTGGTTGTAAGGTGTCAATTGACCCCCTCCAATGACACTATATTTAAAAGTGATAGGTCCTATACATATAAAGTGTTAGAACTAAAACCGGTCTCTACCACCAAAGCCATCACGGGACTACTTTGGTGTCAGTTCGCTTCCCTCTAGGGCGTTTTTAAAATGTTATATTATAAGTGCTGGTTCACACTGCTCAAGTTTTAGCCGTCAAGTCATGAGCTTTTAGGAGAGAAAGGAAAAGAGAATGCCATTCCTTTTTCTCTCTGTCCTAAAAACTCAATACTGGACGGCTTAGACTTGAACAGTGTGAACCAGCACTAAACGGTATTTTCTTTAATTTGGTTTATTTTATTATTTAATAAACATGATTTCTTCACCGAGTTTTTCTTAAAAACTTTTTTGCTATCTTATATCGACTTAAGATGTTTTGCCAAAATGCCACAGATGTAGTTAAACATATTTCGAATTAATTGAGTCTTATTGCATTGTTATCGGTGCAAAGTATTTAATACATGTGTGAAAGCTATACTCCTATACGAATGTAAAACTGGGGGTCTATCTCAAAGCGACGAACGACGACTGCAAGTTTTTACTAACCGTTCCTTACGAAGGATTATTCGATGTTTTTGGTCCAACACAATAACTATAGCTGAGCTTCTTCGAGGCACGAATCAACAGTCAATCCAGTGCGACATCCTGGAAAGGAAATTTCGATGGATTGGTCATACACTGAGATCCGATAACGAGGGTTTTTCATTAATAAGATTTCTTTATGACGTGCTAAATTCCCAATTTTTATAATTGATAAAAACACTGAAACTTATTGTTGAGGGACAGCCGGTTTCTATGCGCGTTTCACTGGTTGGTTAGGCCAGCTCGTCAGGAAACTTTTTCCAAAGACCTGAGGAAAGCTAAAAATATTATACAAATAAGACTATCAAGTGAATAAAAATTTTAGGCACTTAGGCCTTACTTGTAACAATATCAATGCTTCAACAAAGCAACAACAATATACAGTAAGTTTATCTTGTTTTTCAATATTGTTCTCAAATTGCTTCTTGTTATCCTAAGAAGTTTGGGATTGAAAGCCATCGAATAAATATTCTTTTTTTGGGAAGGGGGGATTCTAAAATTCGTTTTCGTGGCAGTAGTTTTATTCAAACATTTCCCAAATGTGTGTTTTTTTTTAAATAATTAATAAAATATTTGCAATCGAGTGCTTCTATGACCAAAATTTTTTATAGCCTTAATGAACGTACTTGAGTGACAAATAAAAATATATAAATATTTATTTCCTTTTTATACATAAATATGAGTAGGGATGAGCACATACATTTTGGAATATGGGAAATGTAAATGTGTGTATTTTATACGCCATAGAAAAAAATTAACAGTTATAAAAAAACTATTTATATAGCAAGAATAGAAAAAAAATACTGTATTATTATCTACTATTTATAGCCAACAATGAAACTGAAAGTAGCCAGCAAACACTATATACCATAATAACAATTTAATAGCACTTAATATTGAAAACCATTACAGAACCATTTATATGAAATATTTATTTTAACTTACGAAAAAAAAAATTGTTTTAATAACACCAAACAATTTTTATTTAAGGCCAATTTTAAATTAGTTGAAATCCATTTTTTTTTGAATACAAATTTAAAAAGTGTATATACATAATTTTAAGTAAAATTGCAAAATAAAATTAAAATAGAGAGAGAAAAATATTTGAATAAAAATCAAACTAAAATTGAATAAAGTTTTTTTTTTGTAAACAAAAAACTGTGTCAATGTTGTAGCTTTTATTTGCGTCTTTTTTTTTAGCGATAATTAAATAAAAAAAGAAACTTATACACTTGGAACACTCACAAAAGTACTTGCAAATATGTGATGTGCAGGGACATACACATACATTCACACTTACACTTACGCAGTATTGTGATTTAATAATGTAAAACATTTTTCAACCACTTGCAAAAAATAACGCCAAAAGGAATTGTGAGTAAAAAATAAAACAAAATCGTAATTTTGATGAGTACATCATCGTATGAATACGTTTTTAATTTAAAAGTAATTAAAAAAAATAAAATATAAGTACAATTATGCAACAAATGTACAGTAAATGACAAACATTTTATAAAAGAAATAAATTTTTACTTCATAATTTTTTTTTATTCAAGCAAAAGCAAATTTAACAAGAAAAGTGAAACATACTTCGCCGCAAAAGATCCCTTCTAAAGGGCGATTTAAGTAGATCCCGTGTGAGTCGTGTCATGTTGTCATGTTATTTTTGTTAAGTATTGTTTGGCATTTCATAACTCAAACCGCTCGACCTTCCCAAGCGACATCGCTTCGCTCTATGGGCTCTTGAAAAGTTCCAAGAAGATCCGACATTTTCGAGGCAAATTTTGTTCAGCGATGAGGCCCATTTCTGGCTCAATGGGTATGTAAACAAACAAAATTGCCGCATTTGGGACGAAGAGCAACCTGTGGAGATCCAAGAAATGCCACGTCATCCAGAAAAACAACGGTTTGATGTGGTTTGTGGGCCGGTGGAATCTTCGGTCCATATTTAAAATGATGCCGGTGCGAACGTAACCGTCAATGGCGACCGCTATCGTGCAATGATAACCGACTATTTTATGCCTGAAATTGAAGCACGTGATCTCGGCGACATTTAGTTTCAGCAAATAAGGGATTTATTGAGAGAACGCTTTGGTGAGCTCATAATTTCACGTTTTGGGCCGGTCGATTGGCCACCAAGATCGTGTGATATCACACCGTTAGACTTTTTGCTGTGGTCTTTTCCTGTAATGTATAAAGTTTATGCGGACAAATCCGCTTCGATTCAGGCCTTGGAGGAAAACATCACGCGTGTCATTCGCCAGTTACCAGTCAAAATGCTCGAACGAGTCATTGAAAATTGGACTCAACGGATGGACCATCTGCGACGTAGCAACGGCGAACATTTGATAGACATAATCTTCAAAAAATAAATGCCAAAGAATGTTCTTTCAAATGATAATAAACATTCCCCATTAAATTTGAATTTTCTGTGTTTTTTCTTTAAAAAGTAGGGAACCTCGAAATGGATCACCCTATATATACGATTAACACTTGATGATTACATAAATTCAAACCTGCGCAGCGGTAAAACTCAGAAGACGTTCTTACTTCAGGCCTTATTAATTTTTATGATGAAATTACCATTCTTAAGAATGCCTTATAGAAAGCCTCGGCACTTTCATATAAAAGATAAGATACAAATTCCACACTTCCTTCTTTGAGAAGGGAGAAGAAGTAACATTTTTGATTTTGTTTTTTGCAAAAGCAAAAGCAAATAAATATTTTTTATCCAGTTACCATTCTTAAGTTACTGTGAAAGAAGGGAGAGCGGAAGGCCTACCCCGCAATGACAACGCGTGTAAAAAAGATAGTAGTATGGAAGGAATCGAGCAGGCCCTGCACATCCAAAAGAAGAAGTACAGATCCCTTCTAGAAGAGATCATCCTTCCTTTTCCCGCTTGGTGGGGTTTAAACATGACAGTACTTTCTTGCAATTAGAGTATACGTAATATCAACCAAAAATCGAAGAATCAGCCGATTGGTTGAAAGTAGAAAAATTGTGTGTGTGTTAGTAAAAAAGTGTGATGTATTGCGATTTTCAAGACATTACCATGCAGCTAAAATAGTTACTAGTAATGTTTTGGACTAGTTTATAACTAGTTGTTATGCGTCGAAAAATTAGAAAGACGGTGAAATTTGTTTTAGAAATAACAGCAACACTACAAAAGTTGTTTAAAAAAACGTTTTAATACTTATTCAACTCTATAAAAGTAGATTTAAAAAATACTTGTCTGATATTGAAACAACAACAACACTGCAAGAAGAAACCCGTATATTTTTAGTTGGATTTAGCGTTGAACAATTATTTTCATGTTCGAAAAATAAATAAAGAGAGGGAAAATTCCCGTATTCTTATTCTTAAACTTATTTAGCTAAATACATCAAATTCTTCGAAGTAGAATGATGACGAAAACCATATCAAGGCATTCTGCTAGTTTATTAGAACTCTGTAAACAAAGGAAAACTCAAAATATTTGAAACAAGGTGTTATAAGAAAATAAATAATTACTAATAAATAATTATTCTCTCTCTCTCTATCTCTCTCTCTCTGGTTCCAGGGGTAAGTGCTTAGAATTATTCTAAAATAAATACATACTCTATAAAACAATACATAAGTATGAAACAAATATTGAGGGGAATTGTCAAATTTACTTTTGCTTTTATTAGCCCTTATACTGTAAATAATGCAACTAGTTTTGAAGGCTTATAAAAATGAATAAAATTAGCTGGTTGGGCTCCTATGACAACCCAACGTTAAATACGAGAGTTTGATATATGAAAAACATCAAAAGTGCAACTAGTTTAAGTAAATACCAATCAGGATATTTCTAGCTAAATACTAGTAACTTTGTCTTCAGGGTAGTCTCATGTGTAAATGCTTGGTAAAATACTAGAAACTATAGTAATTTCCAATAATTAAACACCATCAACATTTTGAAGCCGTTGTGATGCATCCCTTGGAAATAATTCTTGAGCCTATTAAATTTTTTATGGAAACATCCCCAGCTCAAATTTAAGAATGCGACGCAGCAATGTTCCTGAAATTACCAATTGAGTAGCACGTCTACGAGGAGATTCATTGCAAACAGGTCAAGCAACAGTTCTTCGTGGTTTTTTACCTACTGAACTCGACTTCTCAAAACGGGTAATTAATATTCTGACCATGTTTACAAGGGCAGCTGTTGCAATACTTAAATATGGACGGTATTTTCTTTGTGTTGTAACAACTAGTCGTTCGGCAATATAATAAAATGGTACAAATTGTATGCACTACAAAAATTAAATCAGTTAAAGTTGGTATACCCTGTACATGAGTTAAAAACAAGAAATATCATTGAATTTTTTCAGCCACTTAAAACAACACGCACACTCACACACACATGTGTCCAGTTATACTAAAGTAAAAATTACAGTAGTTAACGAGGCACTCGTAATACAAAATATTTTTATAAAAAAACACATTTTTTCGACACTAAAGCAAAAACAAAAGAAAATAAAAAAAAAATTAAGCCGAAAATGGCAACTTAGTTGGCAGTTAATGTATATAATTATTTGTTATTGCTTTCATTTAACAAGCGAAAAGGCAACAAACAAATTGTACACATATACAGCTATAAAGCAAAAAAGAAAACCCGAATAAAAACATTG
This sequence comes from Pollenia amentaria, assembly GCA_943735925.1. Taxonomy (NCBI): domain Eukaryota; kingdom Metazoa; phylum Arthropoda; class Insecta; order Diptera; family Polleniidae; genus Pollenia; species Pollenia amentaria. Next base: position 279,151,908 of record OX031006.1, on the reverse strand, counting down.
AAAGGTACACAAAAATTTGCAGAAAGTCATTTGAAACCGAAAAATTTGAAGTAAAAAAGATATACATAAAGATTTAACTTGAAAATATTAAATAGTATATCAAAAGCTCCAAGGTATATTTACACATGGTAGAATCACTAGGATGCAAGCTGTCCCTTTTTTATGTAGTTGTGTAGATTTGACATATAGAAGTCATGGATTTCATGCGTAGAAGACATATCAAACTACATACAAACCCAGAGAAAAAATATGCTTAAATATGGTCACCTCCAACAAAACTATTTTTAAATAAAATTGTAAACAAACTGTTTAATTTAACCATATTATTGTCACCGACAACCATATTATTGTTAAATTAGTCTTCCATCAAGAAGGCACAACCATATTATGGTTGCCTCCGAACTTGTTTGGTTATTATTAACTATTATTAATGTTTAACATTAATAATAGCATGGTTGATTTTCAACCATAGAATGTTGCTCTTGGAAAAGAGGAAAATACTATTGGTAATTTAAAAACAAATTTTTGTCATATATAACCATAAAATGTTTAGAGGCAACCATAATATGGTTGTGGCTTCTTGATGGAGGACTAATTTAACAATAATATGGCTGTCGGTAACAATAGTATGGTTAAATTAAACATAATATGTTTAAAATTTTCTTTAAAAATAGTTTTTTTGGAGGTGACCATATTTAAACATATTTTTCTCTGCGTGCATACGAAAGGGACGGCCAGCATTGACCTCGCGACTAAATATGCATACCTTGGTAAATGTGACTTGGACAGCTCAATGCCAATAACTGCAAAATCGACTTAGTATGTTTTGAATTTTTTTTTATGTTTTTGAATAGACTATTGTTCAACTTAATTTTTGTTTAATTTTCGTGTTGATCGGCTAATCGAAATTAAAGTTATACACAAAAACGTACGTACCATACAACTGAATGTTGTATCGCCTGTAAACTTTAAGAGTTTCTTCTGCAAAACTCACTTTTTCGACTTAGCATGTTTTGAAATTAAGCATCGATATGTATGTATTAGTGATGTTACGAATATCGACTGTTATTATTTGCGAACCACCATAATCTTTTGGTGCTGCAGGCCGGTGTAGGCCTTAGCCTCGGTCACTTTTGTCTTTTACTCCGGTATGTCTTGCGCACCGATCTTGCAATATTGGCTCGAATACTATGCATAATGTGTCCTCCGCTACCTATAGGAGCTTTTGCGTGGTTGAGACATAACTTAATAACCTGATGTTATACTAAGCTCTTCCTTGAGTTTATTTTGTAAAGTAACATGCAACTTTGCATGTTGTTGCAGTACCACCATTCTGGTAATTTTCCTGGTATTCCCATGCCTATAAATATTGGTTTTAGAGTATTTCTCTTTAAATAATTGAAAGCCTGTTTGGATTCAATCATGAAATTTCTTTTGCACTAAAACCTATTCACTATTGTCTATCTTAACAGAAAAATTCGCGAATACAAATACGAATATCTACGCCAATGTTCACCGAATACGACTATAAATACCCAATCTCCCGTTTGCGTCGATTAAAATAAATTGTAGAAAAATGTCACGCTACTAAATGTATTTGACATTATTATGATATTCCGATTGATGAATTTGAAATGATCAACTTCGCACCTCCACTACTGAACATTTTCAAATTTTTATACTCACAATATAATTATTATGTAAAGGCTTTAAACACCACGCCTCACAAGAAGTAGATTAAGGCTTCAAATAAAATCAATTATTCTACACGGTGAGATATTTTTTACTACACCCAAAGTCATTAAAATAACTCCAAGTAACTTCATTCTGCTTGTATACTTATCAGTGTGACCAGATCTTAAACATTTTGAAAGCTAAGGCCCTAATCATATAAAACGCAACGCAACGCCAAAGAATTGCATTGAAAACACAAACAATGTCATAAATATTTTGTAATTTTGTTGTTGCTTTCTACAGAAATTCATATTGCGTTGTAAGCTTTTAAACGCTGCATAGCGTGTGGCGTTGAAAATTTTGGAACGGTACATGAATTTCTGTAGAAAGCAACAACAAAATTACAAAATATTTATGACATTATTTATGCTTTCAATGTAATTCTTTGCCGTTGCGTTGCGTTTTGCATTATTAGGGCCTAAGTATTGCATTAGACAAGGCCAGAAAACGCTGGAAATGATTTTAAAAACTGCTGCAATTTTTTTCAAGATCTTTGTTAAAAAAATTTTTTTAACAATATTGAAATAATTTGTAATATTTTAACATATTTAGGCGGCTCACAGATCCTCTGATCTTAATAATATTCAAACCATTATTTCTAAGTTTCGCTCTTAATAGATTCTATAAAAGATATTTTAGACCCGTCTATTTCTTACAGTTTAAGAAGAATTACAGGTTACAGCAGGTTACAAATTATTACAAACAAATTAAGCAGGTTACAGCAAAAATTTGTTTCAGATACTTCGAAATGACCAATCATTTACACTATAGAAATTTTTATTTTTTTATAAAATAAATTTATATAAAAAAATTAATAAATGCAAAATAGTTTCTAAAATAAACACGATTGGATCATATCTATAAGATTCCCAAAATGTTGAATTTTTTACAAAATTATCCATTTTCTCTTGAGTACAACTATTTGAAGTCAAAATATATTATTATCTAGTTCACAAGCTCTGTCATTTAAAAACATACGATTTTTGTTTATGCACTTGTGAAAACACAAATTTGGTGTATTTTTACTTTGTCGTATTGCTAAATATTAAAATGAAAAAATATCAATTCATTGTACATTGCCAATTCACTTTTGTGTAAACAATTAAAGAAGATTAACAAATTTCTTTTTAGCAAATAATAAAAAAAATATATGAAAAACAAAACTAAAAAAGCACATTATTTAATGTTGGTTATCATTTTTTACTTCACTCTTTTATTTATTATTTTGGTTGATACCATGAAATTAAGCCAGGTTTGGAAGTTTTAATTTGAGATAAGATATAATAAATATTCTTACTCTTTATTTGAATTGGACCAATCACTTTTACATGGGGTTGTCATTGGAGCGGGTCAATTGACACCTAACAACCACCATTTGACAAGTCACATATCTATTTTCAATGAACGTGTTTAGTGTAACAATGGATAATTATTTCAAAACAATGTATTATTGTTTCAATAAAAGAAGTCCTTAAAGTTTATTTAAGAACCAAATTTTAGAAAGTCCAAAAAAATATGTCACATCACCAGTGAATACTGTACTGTAATTCATTACTTGTTCTACCTTTTGGTTCTTCATATGTCAGTTAAATGATTGGTTCTCTTTTTACTGGTCATGAGTTCTTTCTTTTTCTACTTGTTCAATTTTCATAAATCCCAGGACCAGTCTGTTGGAACAATTGACACAAATTTCCCGCAGGGATATACGAATCATTCAGAAAAATCAAATTTGAGTGGTAGTAGATTTTTACAAATTAACCTAACAATTCAAACATTTTTAGGCTAGCATAAATACAAAATTTCTCAAAACACATACAAATCAATCATATAAATAGACAACCAACACTTTTATATGTAAATTGCCAACAACATATATACAGTAATGTATAATTCGTTGTATAAATTTATATACAACGAAAACGAAGATACTACGAGCTTGTGAAGTGGACAAATAATTAAACAGTTAATCAATTAAACTATTTCTTCAATCTTAAAAAAATAAAGCTAACAAAAGCTGAAAACATTTTATAAAAATGCTATATAAAAATTTTGCTATTAAACCAGAATTTTTAATGCTAAATTTGGCTGCGAAAATGCTAAAACTGTCACACTGATATTTATAATTTAATACTGTCAGATGGCGTTTTTCTCACTACGTTTGCGTGTTTACTTTGTGATTCAGTGTTGTTTGGGCGAACATATTTTCGCAGATGCTGCAGCCACTTATACCGGTGGGTTTTCACTTTATTTAAGCAAAAAACCTATTCCAAAATATTTTATTATTTTGTTGTTGATTTCTACAAGAATTCATATTGAGTTTTTATATTTCAAACACTTCATATTTTGTTGAAAATTTTAAAAATTAATATGAGTTTCTGTAGAAAGCAACAACAAAACTATAAAATATTTTTGAATATGTTTTTGCTTTCAATCAAGTTTTTGGCGTTGCGTTTTACACAAAAAGGCCCTTAGACAAAGAGTTTTTTTAATTGAAATTTTTAAAAATTAATATTTTTCCTCTTATTTTATTTATACGCAAAATATTTTCGAAATAGTCGCTTGCATTTGGCTAATACGAATCTCGTTAAATAGAAGTATATTCGGCGATATGAATACGAATATTCGGCAGTACGAATACGAATAGTCGTAACATCACTAGTATGTATATGAATTGTAAATCAAAAAACTTTAAATTATTTTTAAGACTCAAAAATATGCTACAAAATCCATAAGATAAACTTAAAACTCCACAATTTGTTATCCACAAATGCCTTTCAAGCCAAAAATGTTTCCCTATACAGTTTAATTAAAAAGTTACCTAAAAGGCATAAAAGTTCCATTTAATTTGCCTATAAAATTTGAAACTTATTAGAAATAAACTTTCACTTAAATGTCTACAACAGCATTATTATCAGTATTCAATTCTTAACAATTTAGCATTTTAGCAAAATAGAATCTTAACTTATAAAGTCATTTAAAAGAAACATCAAAAGTACGAATTTAATCTATAAATTTACATATTTAGAGAACCTTGAAAGTTATTCCTAAGTAAACCCTAATAATATTAAACATAATTTTCATATTTAATTTCATTTGTAAGACAACTCAAAGGAAATACTTTCGATAGAGATAGAAGAAGGAAAAATGTAAGGAATTTAAATTGAGTATAAAATAGGAAAATAAGCATGTTCAAATAGATATAAATGCTTATGGATAAGAAAATAGATGTGGGAACTATTCACCAGACATATACAAATGTGAATTCTTGACATGTTCGAAATATATGTATTATACCAACACAAACGGAAATCTACTAATGCTAGGAAAAAGGTGCATTGGATGGGGAAATAGTTTGATTTCTTTTATATAGTTCGCTTACTTTTTCTTTAACATCTGAGTTTCTTTTCTAAAAATTTGTTCGTGCTTATTTAGTATTTTATAATTATCGTGATTATCTTCATTAAAAACTAAAATTTAATCATTGTTTAGGCTGTTACTTTAAATCACTCTTGTTGGTGAAAAAAATATAAAGTTTCATGATTGCATAAACTTGATAATTTTTCATTCAGAAAAAACTCATGACGGATATTTTTTATAAAACTTATATCAGTGCTTCTTAGGTTCATTGTGTGAATTAGTACAAGGTGGCCCAAAATTACCGAAGGGGTTTGAATTGCTTATAACTTTTTTATTATAATTTTGTTTTTTTTTTTCTTGTCAGTATTTTGTAAGGAAGACTTGGGGAATTTAAAATGGAGCAGTACTCAATTGAACAACGTGCCCAAATTGTTGAGCGACGAAGCCCATTTCCAATTATTTAAGTGGGTTGATTAATAAGCAAAACTGCACTATATGGGCTACGGAAAATCCGAGAGTCGTTCAACAGCGAGAATCACACCCACCTAAGTGTACGGTTTGGTGCGGTGTTTTATCGGAAAGGATAATTGGTCCTTATTTTTTGAAAATGAACACGGGGTCGCCGTTTCCGTCAATGGTGTCAGATATCGGAAAATGTTGGAACATTTTTTAAGGCCAGCCGTGGAAAACCATCCGTAACTATGGTTCCAACAAGATGGCTCTTTTACGGGACACCTTTGGTGGACGAATTATTTCGCGTACAAGTGATTTTAATTGGCCTCCGCGTTCACGGGATTTAACCGTCCCATACTGTTTTCTTTGGGGTTATTTGAAACGAAAAGTCTTGATTAATAAGCCTACAACCATCCAGCAATTAAAAAGCAATATACGCGACAAAATAAACAACAAAATACCTGAAGTTTTGAGAAAGGTTATGGAAAATGTGTTGGAAAGAGCACGAATTTGCGAAGCAGAAAATGGCCACCACTTGCGAGATATTATTTTTTATAACTAAACTAAAAATATTCCCCATTTATATACTGTATTAAAAAAAAATTAATAATTATTTCTTAAATAAAAAGTTATAACGAATTCAAACCCCTTTGGGCCACCCTGACGTATTATTAACAACATTAGAATGTATCATATGTACCACAAATGTCCTTTTTAATAGTATCTGTTTTAGAAGAACCTTAATATTATTTAACTCTGAAGTATGCACCTAATTTGTGTGGCACAAGCTGCCACCTGTGCCTGGCTGGGACCATTTTTTTTTTGTATGCTGTTTTTTGTAGCTTTCGCAAGAACTCACACTAACGAGGTCGTGGGCCTGGCTGGGACTACACTAATAGAGAAATGCATATTCACATCAGAATTATGGCATCAATTTTATTACAAATGGCATCAATGAGGCAAAAAGGGACATCAATCTTATGACGAACGTCATCATAAAATTTTGTCATATTTTTGCGTTATCCACGCTGTGACTACAGTGACATTAATTCGACGCAACATTTTGTGTACACTGATAGAAAAGGTGTCATAACGCTGATGTATTTTGACAACTGTCACCAGTGCGATGACATAATACATCATTTCATCAGTGTGATGACAAGCTGTCATCAGTGCTTTGACAAACTGTCATCAGTGCAATGACAAACTGTGATCAGTGACAGGTGACATATAAACGTGACATAATATATCATGTCATCAGTGTGATGACAAACTGTCATCAGTGCGATGACATAATGTTTTATGCGTTATCTACGCTGTGACAACAGTGACATCAATTCGACGCCATATTTTGTGTACACTGATAGAAAAGGTGTCATAACGCTGATGTATTTTGACATCAGTACAGACAAACTGTCATCAATTTTTGTTTTCAATATAAATATTCGAAAGAAATGTTCTTGTCGACATTGTGGGCTAGGCAGTTTTTATAGGTAAAATATTAAGAGAAACTTTTAAAATACCTGGCCAGGCCTAAGTATCCACTTAAGGGTTAATAACTTAAGAGGTTTTGCAATATTTTCTTTAAGTTTGGGTATAAAATGTAATTTCGCCAGTAAACATCTGGAAATATTTGGAGATCTAAGTTAACTGTCGACTTCTTTTTTAGCAGAACCACAGCTTAGGATTATAATGTGTTTTTTAACGCTCCACGATAACGGCGGGTTATCGTAGACTTAGCAGAACTTTAACCAGGTCTACGGGTGACATTTAGGCTGCAGAGCAATATTAAGAAGCTCAATAAGTCATTTTCCCGATACATTTGAAATGGATTGCCTTGTCCTGTGCTAAGAACACTTATAGCCTATTTCCAATGTGCGAAAGAATTCTTTCGTTCGCTTAACTACATTGAAAACAAAAACAAAGTCTAAAAGTTTGTTTTTGTTTTCAATGTAGTTATACGAAAGAAAGAATTCTTTCGCACATCGGAAATAGGCTATTATTGATTTTTGCACTCTTTCTGTAATTTTTTTTTATAAAAATAAATCGATAGATATGGACGGACCAAAATCGGTCCTTAGTCTAAGATTTTAAATATTTTTTATCTTTCTTTATTGAACATGTAAGTTGACTTGCTAAGCGAAAACAAAAAAAAAATTTACAAAACTTTAATAAACCTAACTTAACCCTCCGATGAGTGAGTCATCCGTTGCCCTTATACGAAGTACAAGGTCCACAGTGACTTATTTCTACTTTTAATGAATTTTATATGAAAACGCCATTTTTTTTTTTTTTTTTTTTTTTTTTTTTGCTTTACGTTATTATTATTTAATAATTATACATGTATAATGAATTTTATAAGAAAAAAATATTTTATTTAATAACATTAGTTTTCCTTTTTGTTTTGCCCCACAACAAGTCTTTGAATAAAAAAATTACAAAAACTTTAAGTTTTTTAAAAAGCATCCCAAATATTATGGAGAAAACTACACTTTCACCTCAATTACAGTACAAAACTACAGTGTATTAAGCAAAATAGCCAACACCAGTCAAATTGTATGTTTGAATATTCGTGCATATATGGCACTTTAAGATAAACAACTTGCTGATAGTTAAACGAAAGAAATAAAAGTAAATTTTGAAAGCACAACAACTAATAATGAAAACGAATGATTGTAGGAAAAGGGTTCAAATATTTATATACAAAAATATAAATATAATAAAAACAAGTCAAAATAAAATAAAAAACAACAACAACGAGGTTGAAAAGTATAAAAAATATCTTACAAAATGACAGAAACACAGGCAAACAAGCCCAAAAACATGACAACAAATACATATGTATGTATATATATGTATCTGTATATATAGGGCCGAACAAATGGCCTATAACTATTACTTGTTTTCTTTTTGTACAACTACGAGAATTTTGCTTGATGATTTTTTTTAACAAGTTATGTGTATGAGAGCAAGTATAAGTGTCAGTATGTGTAACTTTTTTTTTCATGTTGGCCATTATTGAAGAAATCGTTAGTCTTGTTCTTTATTCAGTTCCCAATTTATTTCATATTTTTTTTGTTTTTTTTTTTTTGTATTTTTGGTAACCCAAACATGTTTACGCAATAAAAAGGCAAAAGTGTTTGCAATACTTTCACTGACATACAATAAATATAAAAAATGAATGAAATTTTACGCAACACAACTCACTAATAACGACTCAGCATCAAAAGCCGTCAGTATACAAAAACGTGAAATTGTGACGAATGATAGTAGAAATACTGACACAAATACAACACACACCATATGTGTGCGAGAGGGTATTCGTGTTTGTCTCGCATCTGAAACCAAAATTTGTTGTTTCGTTTCGCATGACGGGCGGATGGCTGGAGTAAAGTGAGTGCGTCCGTGCAAGTGAAATGAGTGGCCGGGTGAAGGTCTATTTTTTTAAGCGATTGTAAATATGAACGCATAAAATGAATGAGTTCTTACTGTTCAAAGGGCTGAATGTGTGTGTGTGTATATATCCTCACAAAAATGTTATTTCATTTTATGACTTTGTATCAAGAAAAACGAAAAATTGTTATAAACAAAAGTAAACTTGAAAAATAAACTAAAATAATGGCCGAAAAACAAATGAAAAACGACAAATTTCTCTATAGATTTTATGTTATTTTAAGTCGTTTTCCAGTAGTATTCAAACTGTGGGACATTCATTAAGAAAATTAGTACTTAACATTTTTTTTTTAATAATATTCTTTAATACAGTCGAACTTCGCCATAATGAATAGTAACTTTATTATACAGAAATTATATTTTTTTCCAATTTTATTTAAAATTATTAGGTATTTTAGTTCTATAACACCCTTCCGCTTGCGTTGGTTATGCATTTGGCCATTGCTCTATCAATATTCTCAAAAAACAGGTTTGAAGATTTTTGCCTTAAGTGATTAATTGGCTGGCTGTCTTTTTAATTTATAGAAGGACTGTCTGGTTTTGTAAAATATTTGATGAAGGGTTAAGAAGAGTCCCAAGTTGCTTAGTTCTATATTTTTTCGGAGCAAATTCTTATTTACTGAACATGGTTGACTGTTGCCAAAATTGTTAATGATGGAATTTTTTTTATTTAGTTAATATTTTCATGCTATCAATTCCCTATTAGAACTTTTTAAATAAATCGTATATATGCAGACAAAAATGCATATGATTGAGAATTGCAAAATTTGTTAATTGTAAAGGAAAATTCACTGTATGGGGATTTTTTATAAGGAAATTAAAATACACTACAATTTTAACAAAAAATCGGTATTGTTGAAATAAATTCAGTGCATACATATTCGCTAAAGAGACTGTTCTTTAATGATTTTGAAAAAAGAGAACTTCTTAACAAGGTTTTTTTTTACTCTTTCGAAAGCGTCATAATTTTACAACGTTAACAGGCGGGATGGGTACAATTTTACCTGCATTTCAAAATGCACTTACCGTTGTATATACATATCTTTAAAGGCTTATTAAATCATTGTATGCTTAAAATTTAAATTGCTACAACAGCAGCTAAAAATCTTAACGAATTTAAAATGTATTTTTTATATTATAGTACATCTACTCAATACCTATTTGAAGACTTAAATTTAAGTGTCCATCAATATTTTGATGGTCAGTCCAAAAATTTACTATAATGTGTTTTACATAGATTTACAATTTTATTAAAAATCCTTGTTTCCCACTGTTTATAATCATCTCAAAAAAATTATGTTAAATGTGCACAACATTGTCAAAATCAAATTGATATTTTTAGGAAACACAGAGAACAATAGCCAAGCACAACAATTACAAAATAACAACTTTAAAAATCGGAAATAGCAAAAAAGTACTAACAATAGCAACAACATTAGTATTTGTCCGGTCATTATTGACGTATGATTAATGTTTCATTCTCCAGTTTTTTCACTTTCTGCTATTGTCGTCATCGTTTTTTTTTTTTGCTTTGCTCTCTTGCAAAAGAAAACACACTGAATGATTGACATTCCAGGCGAATGACTTCTAAACAATAAGAATAGCGGTAGATAAAAGCAGCGACCGGACCACAGCAATTCATAGCACCCCAATCAACTTTTATAACTGATGACAGTTGTTATAAAGCATTGTTGGAAATGAGATTTCATTTTAAGAGCAATTGAGCAGAGATGGCTACAAAATAATATGGTCTATTGTCTTGGGTTTGGGGAATTTCAAAAATTCTCCGATCATTTATTAATTTTAAATAATTTGTCATTAATTTGGAAACAATTTAAAATTCTATTGAAGCCAAAATGTTGCCAAATATTTAAACTGTCAAATGAATGAGTCAGAAAAAGTTTGTTTATAGTGTTTAACGTTGAGTCGAAGTTAAAAATACAACTAAAACAGAAAATGTGGGATTTTTTTTTTTAGGAAAATGTATGCAAGAGAAGAGAAAGAAAGTGATTTAAGTTGTTTTTCTTTATGCTGACATTTAATGTTAATTTTGTAAGAAGCTTTGAAAAATGTTATAAATAATTGTAGCATATACTTAGAAGCATTTACTTATATACATACATATGTTTGTATGTTTGTACTTGCTAAGGCAGTAGTACTATTTGTTGCTGCTGTCATTTAATAATATGTGTCATTAGTTTGAGTGCAGTTTATAATTAAATTGTTGGAATATAAACATTAAAATCTAAAATAATTTGAAAGCTTGCAAGCATAATATGTACATGCAGAAAACAAAACAAAGTACGTTTAAATCCCTTTTTGAGTATAAAATTCCTGAAACTTATAGAGTTACCAAGTAGATCTTTAGTTAAATAATTAAGAAGTCTGTACATATTTAATATCAAATAACTAAAATATGTATTATAGTAAGTTTCAGTAAGTAGATATTTTTAAAACAAACACAAATAAAGCTTCTATATTAACTTCAACAGCCTAGATGGAATAAGAAAGAGAACAGCTGCCTTCTAGAAGGCCTCAGTACTCCTTCTTTTGGATATACAAGGCATGCTTGCACCATTCTATACTTATATATTTTTTTACACAAGTTGCCATTGCGGGGAAGACCCTCGCTTCTCTGGCAGTTACAAAGGAATATCAACTGAATAAAAAAATAATTCTTTTGCTTTTGCTTTGGCAAAAAAAAATTAAAAGTTACACCTTCTCTCTTCTCATAGAAGGGAATGTGTCTTTTATCCTAATATCCTTTTATCCTTAATAGCATTCATTAGCAGGCCTTTAATAAGGCCTGAAGTTAGAAGGTCTTTTGAGTTTGTCCGCTGGTAGGCAACTAAATGTTTATAAAAATGTTTGTTTCTGTGATAATATTAGTAAAATCATAGCTGTTAAGTGATGATTAGTAATCGTAATAATTACTTATTAGATTACTTTTTTTGAAGGGTGAAGTAATGATTACGATTACGATTATTTTTCGGTTTGCATGATTACTAATTGATTACGATTACAAGTAATCAAAAAATTATCAGGATTACCGGCGATCACTACAAATTAATCAAAAAGAATCAAGAGTAATTACAAAGTAATCCGATTATTTTTCTTTCAATAATTGCAAATTCATTCGTACTAAATTTTTTTTTTTTGGAAACAGTTAAATGTTATCATTATTCAAAAATGTACTGGCGAACTTTTTTACCCACATAAAATTGGACCAGTATTTGACTGTAGTTAGGTTAGGTTAGGTTAAGAAGGGCCATGCGCCCAAGGACGCACCTCCACTCGGAGACCAATGCGGTCCATTCTGAATCCCTTCAGTATGGAGATAGAGAAAAGAGAAATTTGAAGCAGGAAAGAAATAAACAGATAGATAGAATAAAAAATACTGACTGTAGTTATTTATTACCAAATAAAAAATGTAATCAAATTGATCGGTACATATACATATATATCTATATTAATTATTTTCCCGGTTGAGAATGGGTTAGGTAACAAGAAAGTAAAATTAAGATTTTGTCTGTCCTTGAATATTGTTTATCGTAATTATTGCTTTTAATCTGCTTGCATTCTTCTAATGTCTTTTTTTTGCCATTGAAAACCATTAATTCAGGTATTTATTGTTATTATCATTATTTCAGTTGGAACCGTTTTAATTTTTTTTTTACTCATGATCACGCGGGTAGCCTTTTTATATTTTTTACTTGGAATGAAAAGGCAAAATGATCACGATCAATGTTATGAAACGAAATCATAGTTAAATATATATATATATATATAAAAATATAAATACTAGCTAATCCCGGTTTGTAATGAATAATTTCGTAAATATTTTCAAATCGCATTAAAGTAATTTATCGGATCATCAAATAAGTCACGAAACAATCACGAAAAAATCCGACTCATGCACTCTTACTCAGGTTAGCTGTAATCATCACTATAATATAAATTTAAAAAATTTAAGCACAGCCGCGAATAACGTTATATGTTACAAAATAATAATTTTTCAGCAGAGCAACAAAAAAAAACGCTTTTAACAGGCGGGATTATATATTTTAAAATTTTTCTTTTTAGATTATCAAAAATATTGACAATAAAAACTTGTATGCAAAATATCAAGAAAATCCAATTTTAAATTACATTTAAATTACAAAATTACAGTTTATAATTTTTCTTTTTAGTGGAAAACCCAATTGTAATTATTAGTGTCCAACCTATAAATCGACCAATAATCGGTGCTCGACATTAGTTAATAAAATTTTTTTGTTTGTTTTGTACTACCAAAAATTTTAATAAAAATAATTATTTTTGTTTGTTTAATAAATTAGTTTAAAACTTACTATTTCTTTAGCTTCAGCTATTTTGAATTACGTGCTTAAGCAAATATTTTTTATGTTTTTTTTTTAAATAAATATATAAAAATTTATCGATTATGAAACTTCTAAACAGTTTATCTATCAACTGTTCCGAAAAAAAATGTTGTGCGAATGAATACACAATTGCTGAAAGTAATCAAAAAAGATCAAAAATAATCGTTGAAAGTAATCGAATTACTTTTGATTCTTTTTAATTAGTTTGTAGTAATCGCCAGTAATTCTGATTATTTTCCGATTTTTGTAATCCTAATCAATTAGTAATCAGAAATTTTTTCTTATAGCATTAGACAATCATTCCGATTCTTTTTAGAGGAAGTGCGGGTAATGTATTATTACTTATATGTTTTTTTATTGACAAATTTATTTAATATGATTAACCTTTTAACATGCTTCATATGTTAGGCTCCCACGAAGACATTTGCGAAAAATATTAAGCCCACACTTTCAGAGGAATATAAGAAAATATTGCAAATCTCATTAGATACGACTTTAAAAAATGTGCGGGTAATGTGGTACACCAAGTGCTGGTAATGTGGTATAGTGAACTACTTTACCATATCATAGTATTTTCTTTAAAATTAGTCGTGTTATTTTTACATTTTTACTCTATTGCAAAAAAAAAAACAAGAAAACAACAGCAATTCATGTAAACAAACAACAATTTCATTAATATTTTATTTGACAGGTAATGTGGAATACTATAACAAATTAGCTGATTTAAGGTATACCACATTAGGCGCAACTGAGGTTAATGAAATAATTTATTTATTTTTAATTATTTACTACAGATATTGAGTAATTGCATATATTGTTCACTAATTTGGTACTTCCCAATTACCATAGTTATACACTTAAATACTTTTGAATGCACCTTTACAACAAAATCTTATTTGTTAACAGCACCCAAAAAAAAGTCGACTTCGCAGCCAATCAAGTTTTTCGACACTCACACTAAGAGGGACTTTCAAAAATAAAACAGATCACAGTTTTCTTAATTTTTTGAGAGCGGCAAACCATTTAGATCGGTTTCATAACGCTTGATTTGTTAGTTTAAGAAAAAAGGCACTGTACCACATTACCCGCACTTACTCTACTAGTCGTAATCGATATTGAAGAGGTATGAGTAAAATAAATATCTCCAGTTGGTCGTGGGACTTTTTTAATTCTATTTTTTTTCTTCTACTTTTTTAATAAAAATAAAATCTATATCTACTAAAGTAGCCAATTATTTGACTTTTGTTTTTGTTCGAGTAAGGAATTAATCGATTTTTCAATTAAAATTTTACTCGATTAATCGAAAAAGAGTCTTAATGTGTTCGAATAACTCGAACAATTCAAATGATTTTATCCAATTAAACAATAAAATAACAATTCATTTATACAACTACTACGTATGAACGTAGTAGCATAAGACTTGGATACATTGTCAAATAAGAACGTACAAGCGTATCTATGTACGTCGCACGTCTATATTGAGCTAATTCATTGATCTAAAAGTCATATAAAATGAAAAATTAAAAATATAAAATTTAATAATTTTGTGTTTTCAAATTGAATAGAAGCAAAAAACAAACAACAATTTCAATAAATTTGAATTTTTTTAATATTATTTTCAAAGGAAAACAAAACGCGTCTACGATTAAATTGTGGGTAAACAGAGCGTATATTTGGAAATTTACGTCGTTCTTACGACGTACTACCCAAATGTTTTCCAAGCATAAAAAACCAAAGGCCCTGCTGCAAAACATACAGGGACCGAAACAAGATTAAGGAAATAAAATCAGAATAAACTATAAACAAAGTAAACACTACTTCGGTTAAACATACTATAAATTTATCTGAAAGCCAAAGTTTAATACATGCATTAGGCTCAGCAGCAATCGGGGTCCAATAGTTTTATTTCAGTGTATAATTACTAAATTTAAGCTTAATACGGGAATTCAACATAAGCTTTCATCTCATATTTTTATAAATTATTTATTTTTGCCGAAATATTTTTATGAGAGTAATTAAAATTAGTTAATGCATTGTTCCTGATAATAAAGTAAAATTGAAATCAATCGAGATTCACCGTATTTTTCCTGATTTTAAGAGAAGTTCTGGTTAAGATAAGAACTTAAAGAATGAAGAAACTTTTAAAACTCGATCGTTTTCAAAGTTTGTTCGATTTCAATTTCACTCAAATGTATTCGATTTACCGAACATGGCTGATAACTTTATTTTTCTTAATTTTAAAGCACTATTCTATAGGTTTGGATAATTTGTTTATTTAACGTATCTAATGATACTTTGGCTTTTAAAACGAATCTAACAATACCTAATATGTCAAAATTCATCCAACAGGTAATGCATAATCTGTGCATGGCTTAAATACTTATAAATGCTTATGAATTTTTTACAATGAACGTCAAACTCAATATCAAAAAGAATTTAATTTTAATCGATTAATTGACATAAATTGTTCGAGGTATTCGTTATTTGAAATTGGCTTTTTTTAATTATTCGATCAAATTATGGCGAAAAATTTCTTCGATTAATCGAACAACGATTAATTGAATGGATACTCTAATATCTACAGAATCACTAAAATTGCTCTGTTTTATAATGAAACAAGGAGCATTGCATAATGTTTTTTACTTTCGTAAAAATAGTCAGATGAGGACTTTTATTTTAACTCTATTATAAAGTAATAATTTTTGAAAGAAATCAAATCAAAAGCAAAAACTATAACAGCTGCCAAGCGGGCAGTTTGTTAAAAAATTAAACTGAAAACTCCTCTCCGGCATATGTGCTTTTATTATTAAAATTTATAAAGCTTTTCGATCACAAAGTGGTATTCAAATATTAAATAATCTCACTGCAGATAAAATATAGCAAATTATTTAGTGTGAATTAAATTTGTCTTAATAATAGGTCTGTGACCGATATTATAACCAATCGCTCTTTCAAAAGGATTAGTTTGAAATGCATTTTTACCTAACGTACTAAAGGGCTCTTGTGTAGGGTAAGCATTGGTTTGAAACAACGTTGTTGCTTTTAATTATTATTAAGTCAAATAAAGTTCACAATAATGTTTGTATGCTAACGTTGATACTACTGTGGCAGCTCTGTCCATGCATTATAAACTCCAGCAGCAGAAGCTGCAATGAATATAGTTAAAATGGAATTAGTTAGTTTATGGTGGTATTTAGAGCTTTAAATGTATTAAATCATGGAAATATTGTCAAATCTTACGCCTTCAATTTGCTTAAGGGGATGCTAGTAAGTTGATAGAGACAAATTTATCTAAGCCATAAAAAAATCTATCTTTAGTATAACTTAAAAATTAATAACAAATTGAAATGACTTTAAAAATTATTTAAGTGTTGATTAGTTTAAAAATAACATATTAAAAAACAATATAAATAAAGCCCAAAAACCTTGTAAACTAAAATACAAGGAGAAATATTTAAGATTATAAATCTCGCTGTTGTTCTTAAAAAACTAGACAAAATCACAGCATGACTTGAGATTGCTATAATTTTCCTAAACATTTGCAAATTTATAGCATTTTATTTGACACAAATAAATTCTTTGTAATAACTGATCTTTTGTTTTCTGATGTGATGTGGTAGATGATGCATTGCTGTATGAAAGCTGCTGCTACTGAGCGTGTATCGCATTTTAATTCACAACAAAAGGATTAAAAGAAACAAGTTTATGCCAACATACAAATAACTACATGCACCTACATATGTATGGTACAAATGTATACCCCAGCAAACAAAAAACTTAACGTTTGAGGGATAATATAAATAAAACAACGATTTAAGAATAATTCTTAAA
The DNA here is from genome assembly GCA_943735925.1 of Pollenia amentaria. Lineage (NCBI taxonomy): Eukaryota > Metazoa > Arthropoda > Insecta > Diptera > Polleniidae > Pollenia > Pollenia amentaria. Next base: position 279,134,701 of record OX031006.1, on the reverse strand, counting down.
CGTTAAAAAATTATATCATTGTTAATAGTAAAGGATTTTTTTACATTTCCTTAATTATAAAATACTGAAAAAAATTGACATTCAGATAGTTCGTGTTTGCTGGTCATATGCGCTCTTGGATTTTATATTGAAATGGTTTATTGAAGATTTTTCCTCTTTCAGTTTTATAGTTCCTCCTCTTTTTTGGTTTTGCTCTAGTTCAACAAACTCAAACTTAATACTTGTAAATACTAAGGCTAAGGATTTAAATGCATCATACTCATCACAACAAGTGTGTATGTGTTTCACAAAAAGCACTGGCAATAAATGGAGAGCATTTCAGACGGAAGCTAAAAGAAGTTAAAATAAAAAACAAGAAACATACAAAAAGGAAGCGGGGCAACAAAAAAAAAATAAGAAAAACAAAAATCCAGTTTTTAAAAAAATAAGCCACCTACTGTGTAAAGCAGCATGCATTTAATCTTCTACAGAGTACAATCATGCATGGCATGTTTTGTTTTGTATTACTACACACAATCATTCTTTTACATATTAACCGACACACATATACACATACATTTTGTTGTATATCCTTCAATGCTGTGTTGTGGTGCATGTTGTAGTTTTTAACTTATTTTGTTTTATTTTTTATTTATATGTTGTATTGCTGCGCACAACTCAACAACAAAAATAAAGATAGAAACAATAAAGAAAAGTTTAACTTATACAAACACACATGCATATATAGTAAAACGGAAGTCTGTACTCCCATATCCGGTTTTAATCTTATACGTTAAATTATTGAAAGCAAATAAGTCTTTTTTAAACAAATACTTTTGCATTCAGAGGTGGAGTTTTAAATAACTCTTATTCTTTTTAAAGGATAAAGGAAAAGGATCAAAAAAAAATAATATTTAAAAAAAGAATAACAATGAAAACAAATGTTAATAAATCAAAATAAAATGGGAAAAAATGGGTGAAATTCTGGCCTGTTAAAGGAAAAAATTTATTATCAAGAAATAGGAGCATGGTCACACAAAGGGATTTGTGAATGTGTAATTAAGAAAAAAGTTAAAAATGAAAGTGCTTTAATATCTGCTAAAACTACATATTTATTTAATATTATTTTTAAAGAATGTCCAATTTCTCAAGCACAAACAAACTTTGCTAATAAAAATTTAACCTCTTTGCAACTCAGTGTGTTATTCCTGAATACCTCAGACTATATATATCCAGACATATTAGTCCAAAGTTGTGATATCGCACGATCTAGGTAGCCAATTTACCGTAGAAAAATGTTACATTAAGGGCTCACCAAAATGATTTTTCAACAAGGTCATTATGTCATGCATCGTATGGCTCTTAGCGCCGTTTATTCTTGCAGAAGTTTAATTTTGTACGCTTTAAGGCCGACGTAAAATACGCAAAGTTGTCGAATACGGCCAGCCAATCTGCTGAGAACGACGACGAACCGATGCGCCACGGCCTTTGCGTACAGTCTCAGCTACAGCCACCATATTCACTTCACTACGTGCTGAATGCGAACTAACCAGTCGATTATCATTCACTTATGTAATTTGCGTCTCAAATTTGCTTATGGTGATTTCAGTAGTGGTTTCAGTAGGTTGACTATGCGTACCGTAAGTTCCTCGAATCGCACAAAAAATATTTTCGTAACACATCTGAACAATTTACAGACGCTGTTGTGGGGGGAGTCTTTCCATAATGACTTGCCAAACGATACTGAACAAAAATGATAAAGCAGTTGGAAATGAGTCACGAGTGACCTAGAGAAAATAAAACCTCATGATGGTATAGTAAAAATATGGGAAACACGAACGCTAATAGTGTTTGTGAAAGTACCATATAAAAAAAGTTTATCTGTTTGTGATGTTCGTAAACAATAAAAATACTGTACTAATCCAACTCAACATAAAGATGAAATCATTTCATTGCGTTCGGTTTTTCGAAGTAATGAATACTGTACATCTAAATTCGCTGTGTGTATTTCATATTAGTAGGTGGCACAATATATTGGATAAAATCAAAAGTCTTTTGATTTATGTTGCAAAAAGAAATATTTCTTAATGTGCGGACAACATTGTACAATACACACATGTGTGCGTTGGTTCTGTTTACTTTTGCCTGTATTCAAAATAAAATTGGTCCAAATATTTTTTTTTTTTTTATTGCTCATCTTATTGAATACTGTGGAGCAAAATCGACAATAACAACAGGAATAAAGTACTGAATAATATTGCAAATGTAAGGGTACCTTAAAAAACAACAAACTTCGTTGTGTTCGGTTCAGCACATTAATTCCTGTTTGGCTAGCAAGAAAAACAAAAATATTTTACAAAAACCAAACACAAACATATGTCTTTTTCACGAAAAAAATTACATCAGCAGCCAATAAATAATTTTAACAAAACCAAAACATGTATAGAATACACACACAGGCTATTCGTGCAAAATGCCAAGCAACAAAAACGATATTAGTTAGAAACGCGGTAACAATTTTTTGCTTGCTAACTCCTTCATCAATGTAAAAAAACATTAAAATATAAACAATTGTTCTGTTTTATAACGAAAAATAGCACCTTACATAATGTTTGGTACTTTCGTGAAAATATTAATGAACGGTATTAAGGGTTGCGTACCGTATGCTTAATAATGTTTGGCTTATTTTCGAACACTGACTTAAAGTTGTATGCTCCGCAGTCGCCACCTCCCTGGTGCATTCTTCGTTAATTATGTCGCAGTGGTAGAAGTTCTATCACATGCACATAATTATGATTGTGTATTTTCGGGCAACGCTGAACTAAACCAATTCAAGCTAAGAATTGTTCGTCAAAAATATTTTTATCTTTCTTTCTTTCTCTTAAAGAGATATAAACATTTTGTCCGGACTTTTTTAAAGCATCTTGTAAAAATTCAGTTATGTTTCAAAAGATCTATATTCATTTTAATGTGTTTTAAACTTAATAAGAAATTGTCAAAAGAAAAGCATAACAAAAAAAAAATAGATAAAAGGAAAAAAAATATATATGACATTTATCTCGTTAAGTCGCAATATGGTGCCACCACATTAACTCTGCTTGAAAAGGTCTTCTTCATTTTTATGAGTCTTAAAGCTGTGCACTTTCTATCAAACTCGCCCACCCTACAGAATTCTGTGAAAGTTATTTTGTGGTCACAATATGTTGTTTAAAGGATATTTACTGTGTTATATATTGTTAGCCTCTTTACTACCTTTAAAATCTTCTAAAGAGGGCCTGCAACGAATATTGTTGTAATACTTATATTCCGATATCCAGCAACTGTTTACTACTCTAAAAACATTTTCTTATTTATTCTCTTGTTTCATGTCTTTTTTGGGGTATTTTATTCTCAATAAATGCTTTCTTCGTCAATTAATATGTATTAGCCGTCATGATTTTCTCGCCAGCTGTGTTCTATCATCACCGTTATCCTTGACTTGATTTTCTTATTTCTAATTCCTGCCTGGCTGCCTGCTTCGTTTTTGTTATTTTTATTGCTTTCGATGTTGCTTCCTTTGTCTATCCCATGTTGGTGTGGCTGTTGCTTTACAGTGTTTGTGTGCCATATTATGGTCAACGACATTAACATTTTAGAGTAACAATTGTACGTGTTGTTAAGTTGCAAAAACGAGAAAAAAGCATAACACCATTATTTGCAAAGTTACGACTTATTTGGCAGTTAGCCTAGTTTAAAGTGAAAGAAGATTTGCTGCTTTTCTCCTTCTTTTTAAATGTTTAATGTGAAATCAATGAATTTATGTGCTGGAAGTTTTTAAAGTGAATCTTTAAGGTTTTAATATTGTTAGTTCTGTTTGTGCTGATACAAATATCAAACAAATGAAAACAAATTAAGATTATAAATCATTTTATTATACCAATTGACTCAGAATCATTTTTTGGCAAAACATAGGCAGCAATAACAAAGAAAATATAAAAAAAAATTGCCATAAGCGGTCTAATTTTTCTACTTAGCGCTAATTCAGACCCATCGGTTTAAGGTGATCAGTTCTTCTTAATTCTATTTTAAACATGCTGGTACGTTAATACACAATTAGTTTGGGTCCTCAAGGTTCTTAACTTTCAATCTCAACTCATGCAGAATACTACCAATATGAAAACAAAATTAAAAACCTAACTGAACATCAAGAATGACGTGTCTGAGTTATCACTATGTCACAAACCTCTATTAACTAACGGGTGGTTAAATTTTAAGGGCCGATGTTAAATGTGAACCACACCTAAACGTCAAGCTGTTTTCTCCATTTCATTTGACATTTCTCAATTTGAACCATGGAAAGATACATAATCGAGCAACGCATTAAAATTATTCAGGCTTATTATGAAAATGGGCGTTCAAATCAAAATTAATATCGTGAAAATCATCTTCAGTGATGAGGCACATTTTCACCTCAGTGGATTCGTCAATAAGCAGAATTGCCGCATTTGGGTGAATGATAATCCAAGAGTGATTGTCGAAAAACCAATGCACCCACAAAGAGTGACTGTTTGGTGCGGTTTATGGGCTGGTGGCATCATCACCGAGTTTGCTAAATAAATATTAGATAATAATATTAAAAAAAGATGAGTACCAAAGATGAGGAAAAGAAAAATCAAGTACGCAGTGTGATTTCTGAGGACCTGCACTTGTAATTATTTCCTTTAGTCAAAATATTTTTTTTTTAAATCCAGTTGTTTAAATTAACTTTGATTTGAATGTTAAATTTTTTCCACAAATTTTTCATTTTAAAACTAGAATTTGATTGACAAAGCTGTTGAAAATATATTGCTTTAAAAATTTTTATTGTTCGCTGAAGATAATATTTCTTTGGACAAGCATCAAGAGATTGGACACATAGAAAAAGTCTGATTTTGCTATTTTTGGAATTCAAAATAAAAGCCTAATGGGTCGATTACGGATAGCAACTGAACTGAAGTTGTGTTGCAGTAGTGAAATCAGGCAACGCCGCACATGTTAAAATATACAAAAAAAATTTTTTTTTTGACATTTGACAAAGTTTGACATTTTAGCCAAACGGTTGTTCTTTCTCAATTATTTAACTTATTACTTAGCAAAAGTTGTCACAAGTAGTTTGATAGCTTTTTCATCAAATTTTTCGAAAATTAAAAAGAAATTTTGTTTTGCTTTGTTGTTGCAAAAATAAATTTTTTTTTTATTGTATTTAAATTGAGATCTTTTATGCTCAAAAGAAAGCTCAGATCTTTTCCTTTAAGTGGAGGGATGCCAGTGGGACATCTAGCAAGATAAATGTGAAAAATACCCCTTATCGGTAAAAATTTTTTCCTTCGTAATTTGTTCACCTTTCCCTTTGAATTTCGCACTTTATTTTTGCAGGGAACAAATCATTTATGTAAGTAATTCTTCTCATAATTCGAATATTAAAGTTTCCGAAATTAATTTTAACCCTAGATAGATAAGGTACATTTGCGACAGATAAGCTTTTTCAATTTTGTGCTCCTACTCTCACATTTGTTAACATACAACTTTCTCGCGCTCAATTATCTCAGTCGTTAGCATTAGCTTGTTGGTGGTGGCTTTTTTTCTGAGAGACGTATTGTTATCTTTAGTGTAACTATTGTCGCAAAAATAACTTTTTGTTTTAGTTGAATTTTAAGGTATTTGTTATTTAAATTAGCTGTAAATATGTCTTGTTACCGCAGCTTGGACGACGCAGACGTTGTTGCTCTTGAAAAGCGTGTTGGACGACTCATATTCACTGGAAAATGTGAGCAAATCAGAAGATGAATAAATGGAGGATAATGTTCAAAGTGATGTATAAGACAAGCTTGTTGACATCCTTTATGCTGATGAGACCTAATTTCATGCTTCGGCATTTTTGTTACTACCGAAATAATTTCAGAAATTGTTCAATGCACCAAACAAAACACTAAAAATTCCTACTTTATCGAAAACTTTGCACGGTAACATTAAAAAAGGTTTAGCAGATGATGTAAACAATAATTGCAGTAGCAGTGGAGAACAGCCTGAATAACAAAAAGAGAAAATACTGTGGTTTCTGTTCATCAAAAATTCGACGAACGTCCAAAATGGTATGTTTAAAATGCAATGCACCTATATGTGGCGACCACAAATATTTAGTTTGCAAGTCTTGCATATAATGCTATTTAAATTTATTATTTTTTTTTTTGGAACAGATATTGTTATCTAAGCAAAGTACAACAAAAGGATCTATTTGAGTTTCTAGAGCCGAACTGAAGTCCTTTATAAATAACTCCTTAAGTTGTGATATTTTTTTAAGACTTATTGCATTTTATTTCATTTTCATTATAGTTTTCTGTTAAAAAATTACTATATCTTAAAAGAAATTTAATAATTAAATTATATTAACAAAAAAATATCAATATTATTTTCGGTGATGCCCTATAAAGGATATAAACTAGCACACGTTCTTCAGGCGAAACTTTATCTTTTTAGTACCAAAAAATAACGTTATCTTACTAGGGTTAAGGTCAAGATCCGTTAAAACAGGCACAAAGTTATATGTATATATATTGTTCAGCAAAATGCAAAAAACAGGTCGATTGCCTGAGGAGTTATGAAACTCTTCAAAGACGTGGTGGCAAAATTTAAGAAATTATTTTACTACATAAAAGTGCAATAAGCTCATATTGCAATCAAACTATCACTCAAATACAATATATTTAACTTTTCTGCAAAATATACGTGTATATTTTTGAACAAATTTTTTTATTTCTTCGTTTTTACTTCTTTTTTACATTCACTGAGAACTGATAGCACGAAAAATTGTTCACGGGAGTTTTACGATAGCATTTTCCCCTTCGAGGGGAACAAAAACTTCATGGGGACAATAATTTCACTTGTTTTTCACGATATTGGTGAATATTTCATACCCACAATGTGTTCACCTCAGGAATTAAATCAGTATTTTTCTAAAGAAATGTGAGACCGACAGATATTAATTTTCCACTCGCAATTTTTTTTTGAGTACTTTATCTGCCTTTCTTTGGGGCTTTTTTATCAATCCTTTAGGTAGCTTTGAGCGCACGTTATATTGAATGTGATTTTTGTTACTGTAAATGTTTCAAAAAATCGGTTTAAAGGTTACGGGTATTACCTATGTCCTTGTATGGGAGTTGCCACCCCTAATTTTCCAATCCCGCACAGATTTTACCAGATGTTGTGTACTGATAACCAAGATATTCGTACTAAATATGGAAACTTTATCTCTTGCTGTTGTACAGATATACATAAATCAGTTATGTCTTTATATGGGAGGTGCCCCGCCCGCTTAAAATTTAAAAACAATATATATATATATACTATATCACCTTCCCTGACCATCAGTAATATACTATAAGTTTCATAAAGATCGGTTCAGCGGTTACGGAGACTACCTCCTACAAACAAACAGTATCTCTTTACAATATAAGTAAAGATATCGTAGCTTAAAACGCAAAATGATCTGACTAACAAAAAAACCATTATCTATTTTTTATTAATTGCAGCATGTTTTATGAGGAAAACAGGAAATTATTAAAAAAAAATTTAAATTTATTTAGTTAGTCAGGGCTTTTTACATTGTAGGTAACGATATATATTTCTCTAACTTTCTTTATTTTGATTACTTTTGAGTTTAACTATATAAATAAAAATAAATTTGTGATGAAATCGCTATATTTTTTTCCTCACCTCCATACAAAAACCCCAGTGTGCGGCGCTGCCTATTTTCGCTGCTGGCAACTCAACTTCAGTTCAGCTGCAACCCGTAATCGACCCATTAGTTTAATTTAAGAATTTTCATTTAATATGCTTTATTTTATATGAATAACATGAATTTAATTATCGCAATTGAAATCAGACCCACACAAAATAATTAACGTAAAGAATCAAGCAAATTGTTTGTAAGAGGTTTCCCATTTATAATGGGAGTCGCTGGAGGTATATCGTAAATAAAATGCAGTTTAATAAAAAAGTTTTAGCAATATTACTAATTTAATTAATATTGAAAATTAAAACTTAAATAAACCTTGTTTTTATTATTTAGCAAAACTCGTCCCATAAACACTTTATACCAGACTTTATAAATAACATACAATATTATATTGTCGTCCAACCTTCTGACGTTAAAAAAAAATTAAAGGAAAAAAAAAACACTGGAAATATGTGATAAAAACATGAGCAATAAAAAATATGAAATACTTACATTCTTAAACCAGGAGTAAGAGGTGACTTGTGGTCGGGCATCTGCACGACATTTGAATGTAACATTTTGACCTTCGGCTCGGGTAACAATGCGACTGGGATCTTCATTTGCCAAATGCACTGATACAGTAGGGGGATCTAAAACAGAATCAAAGCATTAAAATAATTCTGTTTTTTTCTGTATCATTTTAATAAGCTAATGCTGAATAATAAAAAATATAAAAAAGCACAAATGAAAGCAAAAAATAAATTAGATATTTGGGAGGCGAGTTAAATGAGCGTTTGCAAATTGAGCCATAAAAAGCTAAATAATAAATTGAAATGACTCGAAGAAGGTGCTGGCTCACAATAATTTTAGTATAACAAATAAAAATAAACAAAAACTAAAATAAAAATAAACAGGGAAAAACCAGCAATCATTTCCAATTGGTTTGTAGCATTTTGAAGGTTCCTTTACAGATAAAAAGTAAGGAAAACATCAAGTCATATCTTGCGTCTGTTTATCTATGTGTTGTTGTTAACCAAAACGAAAGTGTGTAAGTGTTTGCAATGAGTTGCGTTTGCATAAGTATTAGTTAAATTACATTATTTTGTTTTTTCTTGTGGGGGGTCTAAAAAGTTTTTGTGTGTGAGTGTTCATGTATGGTAGGTGGTTATGCAATGAGTATTCATCCATTTTAAGCCATTAGTTACGGTTGTGTACGTATATATCCGTTCCATGTTCATTTTGTTAAATTTTTTTTTTCTTTTTGTTCTTTCGGTTTCTTGTTCTGTTTATGCTGTACCCAGAATACAATTTCAATTGCCTTGTCATACAGACAGGACTCTCAGTCTAACACATTCCCATGTATTCATTATGCTGCTTTTAAGAAACAAAACTAAATACAACAACTACATTTGTATGAAAGCAAATTATTGTTTAAGAAAACTGCTGACGTTTGGTGTAATTTATTAAAATGTTTAATTTTCTTTTTTTACTGTTGGGTTGTACTTATTTTGGACAAAAAGCATAAAACTATGTATGTACATATATTGATATACTTTGCTGCATAACAAATTTCTGCGCATTAAGAAGCTTTAGGAACCACTTTATTTTCACAAGGATACACTTATTTGGATAATTATTTTTCCAATACGGTTTAATTTAGAAGCTATTTAACTTATTCTGATAATCATAGGGATTTAAGAAGAGTTTATTGTCTTGTTTCAAATACGCTAAAATAAAATAATGACTTATGTTTATAAAGTTTATGAGAGAAAACTATTTTCCCTGATCGAGACTCGAGTTTTGCCATCACAGAAAAAATTAAAAATTGTCTCTAAATACCAAATTCATAAGATCAAGCAAACAATTTGTTGATTTTGCACCTATTACATAAATGATTACATTGATTACTAAAAATAATTAAAATTTTATACTGTGAATTTTTTTTTCAATAAAATATATTTTTTATTTGAATTAAAAAAATTATTAAAAAAAAAACTTTGCCATTTCAAACAATGTATTAATTGATTTAATTTAATGTAACTGTTTTGACAATTCCCAACAATAATTCTACAAGTTTAAATTATTTTACTTTTTAGCGAAAAATCAATTAATATTTTTTGTTATTTAATTAATATATTAATTAAAAATTTATTTCAGAAAAACTAAAATGTTAATTAATTCAAAATTATATTTTTAATTTTTTTTCTTTAACTAAAAAATTCAATTATCAATTTTATCTAATTTTTCTTTAATAAAACCATTTGTCAAAAATTAAATCCGTCGTAATTAAAAATTTAATCAAGTGATTGAAAAGTTTACTTTTATCAACAACATTATTGAATAAAATGTAGTTCATATTAAAAAATATTTAATTGATACTCTTATTTTGTTTACTGGTGCAACTTTAATTAATATTTTAATTTGTATCACAAAAGATTTTAATTGAAATGAATTTTTATATTTTCTGTGCATTTCTAATCAATGATCTTCTAAGGGCCTATAAAAGGCATGTACATATCGTTTCAAGCGCAAAATTTATTTAAAACCGAATACTTTTTTCTTTTATCACTAACCTGTAATACATTTTTTGAATACTGTGAGTGATCAATGGGTTAAATAGCGAAATATTAAAAATTATCATTTCAAAAAATAATACTCGAACTCCTGATTGCCACATTAATGCAGAAGTTTGTGGATATTGGTAAATTACGGTGAAGTCAATTTAGGGCAAAGAAAATGCCTAAAAAGGTAAAAAAAATAAAAGAGAACAAACCCTTTCTTATGTAGGTGTTCAATGTTGCCACTTCGTGGGTACTTACCGAAGTTGGGTATTATTTTTAGTGTCATGGGTAGAGCGTGGTTAATTTCGTTTAGGTGTAAATCAGGTGTTGTTTAAAAATTTTTTAATTTTAAATGCAGACAAAAGTTTTTTTCTAGGCGTAAATGAAATATATATATTTTATTGGTATTTGGCATGTGAATATTAACCTTCTCCTTTATACACCCAGAGAAAAAACATTTTGTCACCGACAAATATATTATGGTTAAATGTATCCTTCCATCAACCATATTAAGTTGCTTCCAAACATGTTTTGGTTAATAATAACTAAAATATGATTAACACTTATAATAGCATGGTTGATTTTCAACCATACCATGTTGTTCTTGGAAAAGAGGAAAATACTATTGTTAATTTAAAAACAATTTATTGTCATATTTAACCAAAACATGTTTAAAAACAACCATAATATGGTTGTGGCTGCTAGATGGAGGACAAATTTAACAATAATATGGTTGTCGGTGACAATAATATGGTTAAATTAAACATGCTATGTTTGCAAATTTTGTTTAAAAATAGATTTGTTGGAGGTGACAATTTTAAACATATTTTTTCTCTGCGTGTAGAAAGGAAATTATATATGTTCTTCAAAACCATAGAGAATTTTATATTGCAATAGTTACCCAAATAAAAGCAAGATTTAATTTCAGTGATGAAAATTTAACCATTTTAAGTATTGATTTCCGTTTATTTATTTATTTATTTAAGTCTTTGGATATATGTAAATCCTTACAGACTAGAATTTAATTACAAATAATATTATCTATTAGGTAAAGTATTCAAAAACAAGATAGTACTACGTTTAATGACATTAAACGTCAATAAAATTATACATTTCAATCCTTGCATATTCTCAGAAAAGGATCAGAATTAGCGTAGTTTGTGCGGAAAGTCTGAAGATACAATGGTATGAAATTGCGAGTTGATCGTTGAGGAACGTTGACATTAACATTATTAAGCAGGAATTCAGAACAAACATTACCATTAAGCAAATTAACTAAGAACGTAATGTTAAGCATTATTCTTCGGCATACCAGTGAAGGTAGTTTAACTTGTTCAAGTCTTTCCAAGTAGGATGGAAGAACTTCAAAAGGGTTCCAAGTTGAATTTCCTAAGCAGAACAATAAAAATTGTTTTTGGACAGATTCTATTCGATTTATGTGAACATTATAATCCGGATCCCAGATAATAGAACCATATTCGATGATTGGTCTTACCAAAGATATGTATAACTGCTTTCTAATTTTGGGATCAGTGAACTCCTTAGCCCAACGCTTTATAAAAGCAAGTACTCCACGAGCTCTGTTTATCATTGTCGTAATGTGTTTTATAAAGTCTAATTTTGAGTCAAGTAAAACACCAAGATCCAAAATATTTTTAACTAATTCAAGTTGGCTGTCACCCAAAGTATAGTTACCCAAAGAATTCCATTTTCTACAAAAACGCATATGTTTGCATTTTGTTAAATTAAGATTCATGAGGTTGATGTTACACCACTTATAAAAATTATCCAAATCATGTTGAAGGTTGAGCATTTCAGAAGTTTTTTTGTAGCTTAAAAAGATTTTTACATCGTCGGCATACATTAATACATCGCAATTGTTTATTGCACTCGGCAGATCATTTATAAAAAGTGAGAATAAGATTGGACCAAGGTGGCTACCTTGCGGTACTCCAGAATTGACGATGATGCTCTTTGATGTTGTATTATTAAAGCGAACACTTTGTTTCCTAGAAATAAGTTATGACTCATGCCACCGAAGACTGTTATTAGCTTTACTAAAATCTGTGTATATAACGTCCGTTAGTTGCCCATTATTAAATCCATTATTAACAATAGTGGTGAGTTGTAGGAGATTTGTCATTGCTGAGCGTCCTTTTCTAAAGCCATGTTGGAAAGGAGATATTAATGACGATGCTTGATGAAAGAGGCTATCAGTCATGCACTTTTCAAAGAGTTTAGGAATAGCACTTAGTTTGGCTATACCTCTATAATTTGCTATATTTGATTTATTTCCAGCCTTAAATAGCGGAATTATATAAGATTCTTTCCAAAATGTTGGAAAGTAGCCATATCTAATTGATAAGTTAAATATTATTGATAAGGGTGTGGCAAAAGCATTAGCGCAGTTGGTTAGAATACAGCTTGGAACACCATCAGGTCCACTGTAAAAGGATGATTTTACGCTTTTCAAACTGGCAACTATTTGGGAGGTTGTAATGGGAGAAAATGATATTGCTTGGTGTTCATCAATCACGTAAGGGTAATTGTTATAGTTGTTGTATTGGGCATCAGAATATGTAGTTCCAAAAAAGTCAGCAAACAGGTTACTTATTATTAAATCATTACTGGATTCATGATTTAAATACTTCATGATAGATGGATATCCCGTAGATTTCCGTTTAGAATTTACGAATTTGTAAAATGACTTATGATCATGTTTAACTTTAACTTTCATTTCATTTAAGTAATTTTTATACAGTTTCATGTTTAGTAAATTATATTCAGAACGGGATACAGAATATTTACCATAATCACAAGATGATCCGGAATATTTATATTTTTTGAAACGTTTGTTTTTTATATTTTTTATTCTGGACAGCTGTCTTGAGCTCCATGGAGGACCTGACTGTTTAAATACAGTAATTTTTGGAACACATTTATCTAAATATTCAAAAATAGTTTTATAGAAAGTATCAATCATAGTATCGATGGATGAGGGTGTACCATTTGGAATCGATAACTTGTCAAGCCAATTTGTACTGTTTAGAAAATTATTTAAATCGTTATAACTTGTTCTTTTGAAGCATTTGACTTTTTCATTTTCCATCATTATTTTACGTTCAACAAATGGAATATTACAAGAAAGTTCAATGGTAGGATGAGCGCGATCTTCAGGTCTTGATATTGTTTAACATAAACTTGCTATAGCGCTAGTATTGACTTCTGGATTTAGGTAAGTATAATCTTAAAAGTGATAATGAAGCCGAAAATTATAAGAAAAAGCTATTCAAACTTAGAAATAACCGAGGGTGTTTATATTTCATAAATAGCGAAAATTCAAAATTCTTCAGTTCAGTGAATATTGAGCAGCCTTAACTGATTTGTGAAACATATAGTAGTATTAAGCCATTAATCGATTTTCATTCACTAAAAAAGGCACACAGACAAATTCTCGCCAATTTTTTTTTTCAATTAAACCATTAATGAAAAATTAAAACAGTTTTAATTAAAAATTTAATCAAGTGAATAAAACGTTTACTTATATAAATTGAATTTATGACGTGTTATTTCGTTTAAATCGGATAATTTTGCTTCAGCTTAAGTGCAATTTTGAAATTTGCTATTGATATCATTGTTGCTGTTAAAAAAAAACGTAACTTTCATTCAAACTACTGCAATTTTAATGATATACAAATATTCAATATAGATTGAAATAGATTGAATTTGAAAATGAAAGAATTTTGAATCTCAAAGGGAATGATAAAAAAATATTAATATTCCATTTCTTAAAGAATAAATTCAAGCAAATTTGAATCATTCAAAGAAATAGAAAACAAGTAAGAAAGTGAAGTCGGTCAAGTTGGACCAAATGATACCCTACACCACAACTATTAAAACAAATTGTTGGGAGTGTAACCCATTTGGAACCAATAGGCAATCATGGCACCGCCAAATTGTGCTTTGATGTTAAGATTCATTTAAAACTTCATCGTTCCCAATATTATTGAGACATCTTCATCTATATGAAATTTAAGAAAATGGTTGATTTTGACCTGTGATAATTTTTGAACTTACCAGCACAACATGGCATGACATAGTAGCTATCGTTAAAGTTATTGTCGCCATTTTTTCTTTCAATACCAACATATATAAGGAAGTAATGCCATTAAAAGCTATTTTCGGAAGTAGTATTTATATGGGAGCTATGGTGAAATACGGACGGAATCCAATAAAATTTGGCAAGACGGTTTAGAGCTATAAAATATGTTTCGACGAACTTCAATCTAAATACCAATATAATAAGATAGTTTATGGGCACAAAGCCTCTATTCCGGAAAAAAGCTTGTATGGGGTCTATGTTATACAATGGATCGAATGTCAAAATTTTCAACAGGCTTGGTCCTTATGAGAATTAAAACCTATGTAGCAAAGCTCATAAAATTATATCCAACAGTGCGATCTATACTTTGCGCACAAGGTTTACATTCAAGCCAGCCGGACGGAGAGACATAGTTTGATCGACTCTAAAGTGATTCTGGGCCTATCGGTATACTTAAAGGATTTAACAAACATCAGTACAAATGCATATTGCACTCCCCACTATTGTAATGTGGGTATAGTTAAGATTGTCACTGTGTCCTTTTACTTAATGTAGGGTGTAGGTCGAAAATAAGAAACGTTAAGGAAATGGTACGTAAAACTTAGAAATTTGTACATTTAACATAGTAATTTAGTGACATAATTACAAGCAAAAATATTTAACTGCAGAAGGAAACAAATACTACAAAAAGAAAACGAAAGTCAGAAGCACACTTCACATATCGCTCAGTTGCTGCAACGTCGTCATAGCTCACAAATATTAAATGTTTTGAATTTACAGACAACATAATAGAAAAAGAAAATGTTACTCTTTTCTCAAGAATTTAGTTTACAATATCTTCATTAGAAATATTTACAACATCTTCATAAGAATGATATATTATGCATTAGTGATGTTAAGTAGCAAATGAGCGATATATGAAGAATAGAAGCAGTAGTGTTTAAATAAACGCATGTACATACAAACACTAAAATATTTGAAATCTAAAGGAAAAAGAAAATTGGCTTGCAATTGGTCTTTGGACTTTTGAGTAAAAGCTGCAAAACAAAAAAAACTTTGTCTGTCTGTTAGGCAACCATGTAAGAAAAACAAAATTGAGACAACACTCAAATATTTAATAGACTAGAACTAAATAAATGTCAAAGAAAACGACGGCAATGATGATGACGATGACGATGAAATTGTAAATGTGAATGCGTTCAAGAATCCAAATGCCCACTTTAAGCTTTAAACAAAACTCATATCGTCATCATCACATCCACCACTGTCCCTGTCCCCGTCATTGACATCATTATTGTTATATTTAACAACAATGCTGTCATCATCAGTAGCATACCGCCACTTAGAGCTCTCAACGAAAGTGAAAGAAGACATTTTATGAAATCGCTGAAACAAGCGCAATTTTCTTTTGAATATCAAATGAAAGGACAAAAACGTTAGTCTGATATAAAAGTAGTAATGATGATGAAAATAATAAAAGAAAATAGGAAATTGTTGTATATTCCATAAATTAACTAGTAATTACTAAAGTATCTCTACAAAACAAAATATATTTTGCTATTAAAGCAGTAAATGTGTAACATTTTCGGACAATTGTATTTCCATGTAACTACTAAGCAATCATTATATGAATGCCGTAATAAAATTTTTATTAAATTGAACTTTAACTCAGTTGTGTTAAATTAGACTCAAACTGGAATTCAGAATAGAACTACCATAAAAGGGACCAAGTGAAAACTTAAGCAATTGTTTGCTACATAAATGTCTACTGTACAAGAGATTATACAGACAAATTATTGTTATGCCTGAAAATATACTAAATAAGTAAAAGCTAGTTAAGTAAGTGTACGAGTGTGACCAGATTTTAAAAAAATATAAGGCTAAATCATGCTTGAAAAAGAGCTAAAAAGTGCTAAAGAAGGAAATTTAAGGCCAAATAATAAAGCTAAATTTTTGATTAGCTTTCTAATAGTAACTTTTAATTATAAACACTATTAAATAAAATTGTTACGTTACTGACTGATTCATCATTACACAGCCTAAACGCCTGAAGCTAAAATTTTTGAGCGGTGGTTTGTCTCTCGCCAAATCGAACCCCGATAATGGAATTTTTGGAAATTCGAAGGTTTTGGGTGACAAAAAAAAGTAAAACTGTGTAAATCCGTTAAACTCATATGTCCTAAACAAGAAGAGATACAAACAAAATTTAACACTTGTTGTTCAACAAAAAAAAAAAAAAAAAAAAAGAAAAAAAATTAGCGGACAGGTGTCTGATACTTTTTTTTAAACTCGGCCCTGTTAGGGAATAAACGGGTTAAACTATATTTTGGAACTTTTTTGTCGCTCAATCTATTTTTTATACCAATAAACATACACCCAGAGAAAAAATATGTTTAAATATGGTCACCTCCAACAAAACTATTTTTAAATATAATTGTAAACATACTATGGTTATTTTAACCATATTAATGTCACCGACAACCATATTATTGTTAAATTAGTCCTCCAAACTATTATTTTTTCACTACTTTATATAGTCACAACTCTTAAATGTATTATGATAAACAATTTTATTCGAAATAAACGAAATATAAATTTTAGATTGACAAATTTTTAATTTTTGTCTGATTAAAATATGATTAACCTATTAACATGCTTCATATGTTAGGCCACACTTTCAGAGGAATATAAGAAAATATTGCAAATCTCATTAGATACGACTTCAAAAAATGTACGGGTAATGTGGTACACCAAGTGCTGGTATTGTGGTATAGTGAACTACATTACCAAATCATAGTACTTTCTTTAAAATTAGTCGTGTTATATATAAATTTTTACTTTATTGCAAAAAAAAAAACAAGAAAACAACAACAATTAATGTAAACAAACAACAATTTCATTAATATTTTATTTGACAGGTAATGTGGAATACTATAACAAATTAGCTGATTTACTACAGATATTGAGTAATTGCATATATTGTTCACTAATTTGGTACTTCCCAATTACTTTAGTTATACACTTAAAAACTTTTATATGCACCTTTATAAGAAAACTTTATTTGTTAACAGCACCCAAAAAAAAGTCGACTTCGCAGCCAATCGAATTTTTCAACACTCACACTAAGAATGACTTTCAAAAATAAAACAGATCAACGTTTTCTTAATTTTTTGAGAGCGGCAAACCATTTAGATTGGTTTCATTACGCTTGATTTGTTAGTTTAAGAAAAAAGGCCCTGTACCACATTACCAGCCTATACCACATTACCCGCTCTTACTCTATATTTTCCGATCGATATATTTCGAGCAAACAATAAAAAATTTTTTTTAGAAATATTAATGAATTAAACTAAATTAAAAAAAAGCTGAAAAAACTAAATGCATTGTAAAAATAAGCCGAAAGAAAAGCTGAAAGCTAATATGGTCACACTGAAGTAAGCTGCCAAAAAAAAAATATTTTTTTTTTGTTGTTGTTGTATTTATACTGTTTTTTATAGTATAAAGGAAACGACTGGTAGGATAAACTGATATTATTAGATTTATTAAGATAACTAAAATTAATTGTGACGTGACCTTTTACAATAAAAGTTCTCTTTTGAATATTACAATGCCTGGAAATAGACTGTTAACTTTAATTATAGAAAAGTGAAATCATTACACACTTAAGTATGCTAAGTTTTATTTTAAACTAGCAATCAGCAAATAAGTAAAAAAAAGAATTTTAAAAAGCTTTTAAGAGCTTAAAAGCATTACTTTAAAATTTAATTTTCAAAAAGCCTTTAATTACTTTAACGCAGGACAATATGACAATATACTTTACAAAGACAGGTTATGTAAGAAAAAACCGGAAGAAAATTTAAATTTAGGTGTCGTTTGCTGGTGTTTCTAGTATAAAAAAAATAATTTTCAAGTAATTATAAAAATAGCTTTATTAAAACAACTCTAATGCAATACCTACTTTTATTTTATTATCCCTACAAATAGATTAGTTACTATGATATCAGCAAACTATATATAAAATTGATAAGTATGCCAAGTTTTTTCTTAAGTAGCAATAATTAATAAATTTATGGTCACACTTAACAAAGATTTTACGTACCGCGCCCCAACCACTACTTGTATTCAACATTTGTATAACAATTGCTAGATCAAGCAGCATATAATATTTGATTTATACACAGTGCAACAGTGTAAAAAACACACGGATTTGGCATTGTAAAGGGTCCGCCATCTAACGTTTTTTTTAAACTAGTGCTTATTTCGTGAATGGTAACACTTAGCTCATGTCTGGTTTGACAGATAATTAGTTTTATCTTTCCGCTGAACGAATATGGTTGTGTATACGCTTGAACAACGCTGGGAAATATTGCGACATAACTTTGAAAATCATGGTAATGTTGCAGAATGTGTGCGAAAATTGCGTACGGATTTTGGAAGAAGAAAAGCACCGTCAGCTCCGTATGTTCGTTATCTTGTGAAAAAAGTGAAAGAAACTGGCATCCTCATCGAAAAACCAAAGCGTGAAAAGCCAAAAACAGTGCGTACACCCGAATATTGCTGCTATGGCAGAAAGTGTGCGTAAAGCGCCATCTACATCAATTCACCGTCGTTCTCAACAATTCAACATTTTGGAGACATCATTGAGACGAATTTTGCATAAAGACCTTGGTATGACGCCATACAAGTTCCAATTGGTTCAGGAGTTGAAGCCAACTGACCATACAATGCGTTTTCGCTTCGCTGAGTGGGCCTGCGATCGACTTACAGAAGATGCCGATTTTGCCAAAAAAAAAAATCATATTTTCAGATGAAGCTCATTTTGATCTTGGCGGGTATGTAAACAAGCAAAATTGTCGCATTTGGGGCACAGAAAACCCGCACGCATACATTGAAAAGCCGATACACCCAAAACCAGTCACTGTTTGGTGCGGATTTTGGTCCAGAGGGCCATTTTGGAGCAATTTTTCTTCGAAAATGAGCAAGGAGTGGCCGTTACAGTCAATGGCGATCGTTATCGGGCCATGTTGAACGAATTTTTGTTCACAAAAATTGAAGAGGAGGATATTGGCAACATTTGGTTTCAACAGGAAAGCGCTACGTGCCACACAGCCGACGCTACACTCGATGTTTTGCGCCCTGTTTTTGAAGATCGCATTATCAGCCGGAGAGCGGATGTCGTTTGGCCACCTCGGAGCTGCGATTTGACACCGTTGGACTATTATTTGTGGGGTGCCGTCAAAGATAAGTGTTACGCCGACAAGCCAGAAACAATTGACGCTTTAAAGGACAATATTCGTGAATTCGTGATACCGCTTAACCATATAATACAGCCCGCCGAATAAATTTTGTTGAATTTTTTTGCCAAAATAATAGATTTTTTATACACTTTTGTAAAAGAAATAGTAAAAATTTTTTCTACACTTTTTTTTCGAATAACTTATAGGGACTCCTAATTTTTCACTAAGAAGGTTCACCAAAAATTTAGCTACGGTAAAGCCGAACTACTTAAACAAATCAATGCAATCTGAACGCGTCTAGGCACTCTAAATAGCTTATATAAATATTTTTTTTTTTTTTTGTTAATATATAATATATATTTTATTCGACCTTTATTATTTACTAGCATTTAACCCGCGTCTCCTTTTCTTTCGTGGACATATTTTTACGCTAAAGTTTATGTTTCTAGGGTTTAGCACGCTACTTAAACGTTTGAATTTCGAAAATGTACCAAATTTTTATTTGTATTTTTTGATACTTTACGAATGTGATATTTTTTATTTCAATGTTTATTTGCTTAATAGATAGATGGCGTGGCAAAAATGTTTAAGAATATTTCAAAAAAGTGATAGACACCTGTCCGCTTGTTTTTTAATGAACAATAATAGGTATTCAATTTTTTTGTTTCTGCTTTAGCTTAGCAGGTATGAGATAAACGATTTGGCGAGTGGTCTGCGTGCGCTCCAAATGTCAAATTTTTAGCTTCAGGGGTTTAGGCTGTGCGATGAAAGATAAATAGATTTAGAAAAAAATCTTGGAAAAAGTAACTAAATTTGGTACGATTTTCACCCCTTAAACGTTCGAATTTCGAAAAAGTACCAAGATTGCATTTTTTTAATAAGTGCATAAATTAAAAGATAGATGGGGGACAAAAAAGCCGCAAAATACATATTTACCCTTTTACTCACTAGAAGGGACGAATTTCAAAATAGTACCAGACACCTGTTCTCTTTTTTTAAACCAGATAATAATAAGTATTAAATTAAAGTAGTACTACTGTAGTTAAAAAGTCATCAGTTAAAAGACAAAAAAGTAACAAAAAGATCCCTCTTATAGATTCTTATCCACTCAGGACATTTAATGTGAATTTTATGATTCTAGGTCCAATACTAACCGAAATTCAAATAGTACCAGTTAAAGACCAAAAAGCTCCTCTTACAGATTCTCATTTACTCAGGACCTTGGATGTTCAATTTCATGTTTCTAGGGCCAATACTAACGGAAATTCAAAAAGTACCAGTTAAAAACAATAAAATACCACAAAGCCCTTTTACAGATTCTCATTCACTCAGTACCATGCATGTTTAATTTCATGTTCATAGGTCCAATATTAACGAAAATTAAAAAAAAGTACCAGTTAATGAACGAAAAAGTACAAAAAATATCCCTCTAACGAATTCTTATTCAATCAGGACCTTGCATGTTTAATTTTATGTTAATAGGTCTAATATTAAAGAAAATTAAAAAAGTATTATTTAAAAAACGAAAAAGTACCAAAAATATCTCTCTATCAAATTATCGTTCAGTCAGGGCTTTGCACATTTAATTTTATGCTTCTAGGTCTAATACTAATGGAAATTCAAAAAGTACCAGTGAAGAGCAAAGAGTACCCTAATAGGTTCTTATGCACTCTAGGTCCAATATTAACTATAATTCAAAAATTGGCAATTGTAGAGCTAAAAAGCTAAAGTAAGAAATCAAATTTCCCGTATTTTCCCTTTTTGGTATTTTTTCTCCCCATTAAAGCATAAAAATTTCAATGTTGTAGTGGGAGCCCATAATTTGAATGAATCAAAAAATGTTTTGTAAAAAAAGTACCAAAAATAGTTACGGTTTTTACCCCTAAAACCTCCGAATTTCGAAAAAGAACCATATCCATATTTGGATTTTTTAGATAAGTTTCAAATGTGATATAACCTTTATTTCTATGTTTATGGGTTTAAAAGATAGATGGGGTAACAAAAAAGTACAAAAAATCCAGGTTTTACCCGTTTACTCCGTTAAAGGTACCAGACTTCTCTCCGCCTATTTTTCTAAAGAACAACAATAGGTATAACATGTTTTTTGTATCTCTTTTAGTTTTTATTTTCTTTTACAAATTTCACAAATTTTTAACAAATTTAACAATATAACAATTAAAATGACAAAATTAAAAAATGTTGTCATATTAAGACACCTTGATAATTAGAAGAGGTAATAGTATAATAATAGATTGGTATCAAATACCAACATCTTCTGGTAGAATTATTAATTATTTCTCAAAACATCCCAGGAAAATAACAATTAATACAGCTAAAATTTTATAGAAAGGGTTCTAAGAATAAGTGATTCAGAATTTCATGGAGATAATAATAGGAAGATTTCAAATACTGATAATAGCTTTCCTAAACAATTAATAACAGATTTATTAATAATATATAATAATTTTAGAATAAATAACCAAAATAGAATTATGGAACAGAGAATTAATAAATCGGTAACATATACATATACCGAAATTTTCGGAAAGATTAGAAAAATGGAATATTTATTATAGCAAAATATACAAAATAGCTCATAAATCTTTTAACACAGTAGGCAAACCATTAACTAAAATGAAAGACAAAGTAAGGAGAATGAAAATGTCAAATATTGTTTACCAAATACCTTGAAGAGTAATGATAGTTGACAGTATAATAAATATATGAAGGTACAACAAAAAAATAAGCTAAAAACTGGGATAGCAGGACATAAGTCAGATTAAAAATATAGAAATATTTCATCACAAAAAATAGCTTTATTAACTCACTGTGCTAATCTAAACCATTATCCAGATTTTGAGAATACAATAGTATTAAACACAGGAAATAATTATAAACGTAGATTTATGTTAGAAATGTTGCAAATTATAAAAGTTCCAACAATGTCGAGAATTAATTTTAAGTCAGACACTGAAAATGTGCACAAAATTATAGACATTTAATTTATACAAATAGAAACGGAAGTTAAAAATTTATTTATATTGTAATAGATCAAGTTTGTGTTGAAAAATTTTTTTTTTGTATTCAGTACATTAAGCCATGCCCGTCTGTTAAAAACACGCTCACTTTTAAAAGACTCAACACAAAAGAACGATATTTGTATACGGTTCATTCTAGTTTTCCTATATGTTCAGTAGGAAAATAGTTATGAACCTTAATGTGGAACAACATCCCTTAAATATGGATAGTTTTGTTTTAAAAACTAACATAGATTAGCGACAGAATGCACTATTTACTATATGACTGGAAATCAATCTTCAAAATAATGTGAAGTTCGGCTCATAACTTAACACAGTCCCCTCCACTCTGGGAAAACACTTTAGTATACATAAAACCGCAACGAATTATTCTATTGCAGCTAAATTTGGTATATCATAACGGATGGTTAAACCTTAAGGGCCGATGTTGAATGTGAACCTCACCTAAACGTCAAGTTTTTTCTGCATTTCATTTGACATTTCTCAATTTCAGACTAACTCAATTTGAACCATTGAAAGGTACAAAATCGAGCAACGCGTTAAAGATATTCAGGCTTATTATGAAAATGGGCGTTCAAATCAAAATGCATATCTGGAAAATCATCTTCAGTGATGAGGCATTTCCGCACAGCTAACGAAACAATGGCTCTTTTGCACGACAAATTCAATGGCCGTGTTATCTCACGTGATGGCGATGTCAATTGGCCGCCAAGATCAAGTGATTTGACACCATTGGACTTCTTTTTTGGGGTTATTTGAAAGAAAAGGTGTACGTCGATAAGCCAGCAACATTTCAAGAGCTAAAATGATGAGATAATTCGGCATATTAACGGCATAGAACTCAATTTTGCCTCAGCTTCATCGAACATTTGGACCCTCGGATGAAGGTGTGCTGCCGAGGTCGCAGCGGCCATTTGGCCGATATTTTTTTCAATACATAATTGAACCATACCAATATTATCATAATTTAAAGAAATGACAATAATTTCCTAAATAATTTGTGTTTTATTCAAAACCCTTTAGATTCATAAGCACTCTGGCACATTTTGTCAAGATCGGATCATAATTTACCGAATAGAGCCCACAATGATTTCCCACATTTAAATATGACTTAAACCGTAACAAATATATATATGGTGTTAAATTTGGTCCAATTAACTTTTTAAGGTTAGAAATAATAAGATGTAATTATTGGTAACACTGTGCTAAAATTTGACGCTTTTTTCTGTCAAGTGAGGCACCTGGGGTTTGAATCTAATTCGGGTACGCTGAATGCAGTGGTGCTAACCGTTTTTAAGGTTTGCTCTTGTTTTTGAGATATACCGTTATTTCGAAAATGCAGTAGGTTGCACGACATATATTCGCCTAACTCAAAAATGGTTTCACTTATTAAATAAAATAAAAAACCTAAATTCCGCAATAAAATTACTTTTAAGCAGGGCAAAACTTTTTTAAATTTTTCTAAAAAAAAATTTCGTTTTTGGCAAAAAAAAAATTAACTTATTTGCAAAATCTAGAAGTTTTTGTTTTTAAAAACGGCATAAAAAATTTAAAAATCGGTTAAAAAATGTCAAATATGATTGACGTAAAACGCCATTTGTAAAACTTATAACACCTTACCATAGGGTGAATTACTTTGGGCTGCCTTGTGCAATCCTTTGTTGAAAATTAAATATTTTATATAAGTTAGGCAACGAATGGTGATGCTCTGAGATCAGGGGGCTAATTCTGGCAGTCGTGATCGAGTACTTTCTCGATTCGAAAGCAATTTTATTACTTATTCTTTCAGTCGATACTGAACGAATCAAAATTATTTTTTCAGTGTTGTAAAGCATTTTTTTGAGTTTCCACAACGCTGAAAAATAATTTCGATTCGTTCAGTATCGACGGAAAAAAGGAGAAATAAAATTGCGTTCGAATCGAGAAAGCCCCCAGATTTTATAACGATTAGCTTATTATTTATAGATAAAGCCCATTCCTGAACTATGCGAACTCTCGTTGGAGGGTATTAGAGATTCGACATAGCCGAATCAATTTTGTATCAGTTTTTTATGTTTATTTTTAAGCGACGAGTTGTTCGCACAAAAATAGGGTTTCCACAAAAAAATTTTTTAATTTTTAATAAATCCAAGAAAGGGAAAAATATAAAATAGGCTTTGCAAGTTTTTAAATAGGGAAGATTCAGCCCCAATAAAAATAGTGAAAAAATATTTCTTGGTGCTAATCAAAAACCTCTATATTACTCAAAGTGTATTGAAATTTCTTAAATTGATAATAATTCTTTAAAATTACTCTTTACATTATCACAAACAATATAATTCCCTTACAATCAATTCAATTAACATTGATTCTCTCAAGTTCATTTCTCATGTGTGCCAAATTGCCACTAAATATGAGTGCACAAGTATTTATTGATTGTTTAAGGACATCAATACATTTCGTTTTATTTCCTCTTAACAAAATTATTTCAATTGACGTTGTTTTTTATTCTGGCCAAGCCAATCAATATTGAAAAATATGTTGTATTTTTTTTGCTGATACCACAATTATTTATCAATGTATATAAATAGATACTCAACCAACTGACATACACACACAAATATATACATATATGTATTTATATGTATAGCAATACATTTAAGAATGTAAAAGTGTACACATGCCACAAAACGTAGTAAGTTGGCCGCATAACAAAAAAAAAAAAAAAGTATTAGCAAAATAAACTACCAAACAAAAGAAAAATAGAGACAACAACTGCAACAATTTCAATGTAAAACTTACATGCTACACGTACGATACGTTTATCTTCAATGGCGCCACCAGAAAACCATGGATTAGATGCACGACATGTGAGCTCAGCATTATCATTTTCCGAAGTTACCTTTAAGGTTAAAATGCTGGTTGTTATATTTGAGTCCTGCAAAACAAGGAAGTGTGTTAAATAAAAAAACAAACAGAAAAGAATGTACTTTACAAACTAAGAAGATTTATGATTATGTGCCACAGAATTATTTGACTTTTCGCCATAAACATGTACACATAAAAAGATATATGAGGAAAAAAACCCTCATACACATAATGAAAACTATAAATATTTGCCAAAATTGTTGCTGAGTTAAGATATTGGCTAACTCGCAAAAGAATTGCTTTTTATTTTTATGTAGATTAAAAATAAAGTGTAAAATAAATGTTTTATATTTATTTTTGGGTTTTACTTACCTCACGATCACTGTGCACGGTCACTTCAGCATTTCGTATGGGTTCACCATCTAAGAGCCAGGTGATTTTGGCCGCTGGATATGAACCCCAAGATTCACAGCGTAAAGGCACTGGATGACCGGCCGTAAGCAGGTCATTTGGTGTTATAATTTTCACTCGCACAGGTTTTACTGGAAATAAGTAAATTATTAAAATTAAATAAATTTTTTTAATTTATATAAATAGCAAACTAAGACGTGCATGTTTACATATGTAGCTTTCACTCTTAAAAATCGATTGAATTGAAAAAAAACGTAGCGAAACTTTAAAGAAAAATTTTGAAAATTCATTGTTGCTTCAACACACAAATTTATTTGAACTGTTGAACTTAAGTACAAAAAACCAATTGTTTTATAGCTGAATTAAATAAAATTGCATTTAATATAAGAATTATAAGTCCCGAATTACTTTTGCTTTGCAAACATTTTTTTTTTTATTTGTACACGAATAAGACGATAACAAATCTGATATGCTTAAAACACGCTCTTTTGCGGGCGCTAACTATATCTTGCCACGCTGCCTGTAACTGATTTTAACCTTTACTTACCGTCGCTTTTTGGTACATAATTTCCGACGTTGGCTCACGGTGACACCACTTTTAGCGACATAAGTTTGAGGGTATCTAAGTCAAAAATTTGCTTGTATTATACATAATCTTAATGATTACTGACAGAAAATTAACTTTAAAAACATTTTATTGCAAAATTGCTCAAATGGCAATTTTTTGGGAAGTAAATTTTAGGTTTGGAGAAAAAACATAGGAATTCATAAAAAAGAAACAAAATTAATAAAAAAAATACTCTAATCCATAAGACTTAAAAAAATATTTTGAAGAAATAGTCTTCTAAGGCACAATTCTGGCAGTCATTTTGTGTGCATTAAAGACTATATATTCTGTACTGGATGCACTGATGAGAGGTCTTGCTTTTGAGTTTGTAAGGACAGATGTTACACAGCTGCCTCTCTTGTTTTATTACGACCTCGAATAGATCTTCTGGTTCTTTGGGTACCAAGTCGTTGCCAAGAATCGGCTCAGTAACTCTGTATTTTTTTTTTGATAAATTGATTACGTAAATACCGACCTTACGTGACGGTAACGCCAGAGGACTTATTGCGAGAAAACCTGTGAACGTGCTGGAAGTTCACTATAGACTTACAAAAGATGAAGTAAAAACAAGTAGCTACTGAAAATGACAGCTATATATAGTTGTTAAAATATTAATGTTACAATTCGCGCGGTTCACACACCCAGAGAAAAAACATTTATATATATATTCACCTCCAACAAAACTATTTTAAAAAAAAATTTTAAAACATATTATGTTTAATTTAATCATACTTTTGTCAGCGATACACATTATGGTTAAATTTGTCCTCCATCAAGAAGCCACAACCATATTATGGTTGCCTTCAACCATGTTTGGTTAATAATAACTAAAATATGATTAACACTTATAATAGCATGGTTGGTTTGCAATCATAGCATGTTGCTCTTGGAAAAGAGGAAAATACTACTGTTAATTTAAAAACAAATTATTGTCATATTTAACCAAAACATGTTTAAAGGCAACAATAATATGGTTGTGGCTTCTTGATGGAGGAACAATTTAACAATAATATGGTTGTCGGTGATTATTACATGGTTAAATTAAACATAATATGTTTAACAATTTTCTTTAAAAATAGTTTTGTTGGAGATGACCATTTTTAAACATATTTTTGTCTGCGTGGAGTGACACCTACTCGGCAATTAAATATTAAGCTGCTAACAACCTGAAGCTCGGTACCGTTCCTCTTAAGGGACTGTCTGTTGGTGGTGTTCACACGCATGGAATTAGTCTTACTTAGGTTTATTTTTAAGCACGCTTTTGCTGTTACTGCTTCTAAGACTTAGGCCTTTGGCTGAATGTTTTGAGACCTATGGCTGAATTTATGTTCCAGGAGGGAAATAAGTCATAGACGCTTTTTAGGTCCCTTTCAATTCCAATAGAGTTTTCTCTTCATTATTAGAAGAATGTTAAAAAAAAGTTTCTTAATAAAGTGTTTTAATAATAATTAGTATTGTGGTTATTTTATTGAACTGTTAATGGTTTTTAATCCAAATTTAGATATTTTAATAAGGCTTAAGTTCATTGAATTTAATTTTCATTAAATTATTTTTATGAAGACAGGAATTTTACAACATGAAATTAATTAAAATTTTTTTTGATAATTTTTCATTCAAGAAAAAAGAAAGACAAAAACTTAAAAAAAAAAAAAAAAAATGTACTTTGGATTTCAAGAAAAATTCTTGACAAAAAGTACGACAAAATAGAAGTTAGAAAGAACATGTAAATCAATTAAAATAGATAATTATTCATTCAAAAGCAAATTTCGATCTACCAAAGTGAAATACCATTTGGTTTAAGGATTGATGTTTTGATTCTGATATTTTGGAACACACGTTTTAATTAGATAATAAATAAAAGATGGGGCAAAAGTAATCACCCAATGTTCTTTTCCTCTAATTTTTTTCTTTGTTATAAAAAATTTTGGTTCTGTTTCTGATATTTGTTTATTTAATCCATTATATTTTACTCCATCAAGTTGAGAAAATTATATCGGCCAAATGACCGCCGAGAGAGCCTGATCGTTTTATGGCATTTTTCGTCGCTCTTCAAAGAACTTCTGGCGAAAGGTTATCGCTTTCCTGGCGATTATTTTCCCTAAGGGATTCAAGAGTCTGAGGCTGTACATAAGCCCGCGACTTCAAAAACCTTAATAAAAAGAATTCTGGAACGTTTAAATTGGTTAGAAGCTATTTTAAAAAACAACCGACGAATTGTTGCGCAAAAAATGGAGTCAATTATTACGCGTTCTAGCGAAGTACACCGCTTATGACTTGCCGATTTGTATTCTGTGTTTGTTTACTTTACAAATGTCAAAATCAATTGACATTTGGAGCCATTTGCAAAAGTTATAGCGTTTTCCAATAGGGTGATTATTTTGGCCCCACCTTGTATGTAACTTCTTTAAAATACGTCCCTACTGACATTAAGCAAGCTTTATTAAAAATTTGTTTTATTTTTTGATTTTGCTCTGTAATAGAAGAACATAAATTAATTTAGACGCAGTCTACCTTTTTAAATACTAGGCGATGCATCAAGAAAACTCGCTTTGTAGAAAAACAAACCTCGAACATTGGAAGTCTCGGCAAAAAGTAAATCCTAGCTTACACTAGGCATGGTGAAATTTTTCCCTTTAGAGGATACAAATTAATATGTACTTACATTGTACTTGCACCGGTACTTCTTTTATAACGGGATCTATTAGTTTTGTGCCTTGGGCACGACACTGTATCTTGGCCCCATTATATTCACGGGTTGTTGTTCCGATTAGCAGTTGATTAACTATGACCGTGATACCCTCTTCCACCGATGTATGACTAGTGCCAATTAATTCGGTATCACCCATCCACCAGGTAACTTTTGGTGGTGGTCGCCCTAAAAAAAACGAAAAGAGTAAAAAAACATTTGTGAAATATTATAATAAATAAATGTAGTTCAATAAATGAATCATAACAAAAACAACCAGAAATTAATAATAACGAATAAAACAAAAGTAAAAATGAATAAATCGGAAGAAAAAAAACTACATAATTTTTGCTGAAGCGTCCTATAAATCACATTTTTGTTATTGTTTTTATACACTGTCATTCATTTAATTTATTTACACATTCATACACACACTCTTAAACATGAGTGTGTATTTGTGTTCGTGTGTTGTTATGTGTATGCACATCCTGTACAAACTCAGATTCTGAAAATATTTGTGTCACATGTATGAACAATATTAGCAATAAAAATAATTTAAAACAGAAATATTGTTTAAATGGTTTTGGGAAAATAATTTTGTTAAGTGTTTCACATTAAAAGTATAAATATAAAGATATATACAATATATATAAATATATATAAATATACAAAAATTTTAGGCAGTAAAACATCGTTAAAACGAACTTCGTTATTATGAAAAACTCAATATACGGAATCTTTTAGTGATTCGCCTGAAAACTCTCTTTATTGCAAAGTTTTTCATAAAAAGATTTTAAGCTATAACGAAGAAATTCTTTGCAATAAAGCCTCTATAATACAGAGTCTATATAGCATGTGGAAGTGATGTTCTGCTTTTCAAATTGATTTGATTTTCGAGTTTTATATGAATAATTCCAAAAAAAAAAAGTTAATTAACATTATTTTAAAACAGATTCAATTTCAAAAGCAGAACATTACTTCCACATACGTAGAATTTGTATGAAAACCCGAAACGAAAATATGTATTTAGCTTAATATCTCAATTAGTTGGTCGCATGTGGTCAAGTTTTATATACCATTGGATGCTGCTTCAAAAACTCTTTTCGATGATACCAAATTTTATTTATGGCCTCTTGGAGCAAAGTACAAACAAATTCGAAAAACTGAAATACAGACCTTTTTTAAAAATGGTCCAGCTCACGGATGGTCAACGCTAGAACAAAAATATTTTGGGAATCATCATAAAACATATCAAGCTTTATTTTCAGAGGGGTAACTAAAACACTTTTCTAGGCTCCACACAACATGAGTCGGTCTATTGTATATATATCAAATGTTTATATTCATATCGTTATCAATTTGAATTCAAATGTTAAACTCAAACAACTGAAAAAGTTTGTGTATTTTGCTCGAAATCCTATGTTGAAGTCATTTCATATCAAAGGTTTGACTTCGTGTTTATTGTTGTCCTGTTATCAATAAAACAAAGTTTAAATGTATTTGCGTTCATATGTAAAGCGTCACAAATGAAAATATACCTAAAATTATAAACAATTTGTTGGTATTTCTTTTAGTTTTGTTCGAATCAATAGCTATAACAAGATATTTTTCGACACCCTCAATATTCGTTATATCGAAGATTGTAAAAATGTATCAAGAATTAAAGTTTTTATAAATCATAATATGTCATATTTCTAAGAACTTCATCTAATCTAATACACATAATAACAAAAACAATTTTTTTTAAGAAAAGCAATTTTAGCAAATACTACTGAATGCAGCTCTTTTAGACAACACAGGCCAACAAATTTGTAAACCATGGCCCAGAATATTCTTTACTAAAGGGTTGAGTTGCGCTAGCTGAGAATTTCTCCGTCACATCAGGTTTTTGCGATATCTTTTCTTAAAGTTTAAAAAAACTGTTTTCACCATTTTCATGGTATTTTCGCCATTTGTTGGACCTTTAGAAAAAGTATACGTTCATCCGAGGGTTTCCACTTTATCCAAATTTTGCAGGCCTGTGTAATGTTAAGTTCTATTGAACTTCATTTACTTGAAGTTTTTGATATTTTAATTAGGCTTCAGTTTATCAAATTAAATTTTCATTAAATTATTTTTATTAAAGGAAGGAATTTTCAACATGAAGTGAATAAAAATATTTTTGATAATTCTTGACTGATGCCCGTTATATCTAAAGATATCTGGTCTCGTCGTCGAATCCAACAGTTATCTTTGCCTCTCTTAACGTTTATTTGAAATTTGAAATTACGGGCATGAACTCGGGTCGAATTTACATGTTTCGAGAATAGCCACATTCCCATCATTAGCATTCTTTGTGTTCTACCTGAGTGTTTGTCAGAGGTGATATTATCTTCTGGTCAGGGCTGGTCAGGGCAGAGCAGATTGTATAGGGGATTTGCTATTTTCACTAATGGCTTGAAGATGAAGGGCACGGGTGCGGGGGTCTACATTGCTGATCCTGACATCAGAAGGTCATATAGACTTCCCGACGACTGCAGTGTATTTCCAGAGTTCTGGGGGTTCTCAGAGCCGCCGAATTGGTAGGGGCTAACATTGCCAAGGGCTCGGAGGTCATTATATATGTGAACAGCCAGGCGGCTCTTTGGGCCTTGATGGGCTGTTATATGAACTCCAGGCTAGTGGACGATTGCAGGAGCGCTCTAGGAGGAATCTTAGGGAATTATGGTGTGAGGCTCTGCTGGGTACCGTGTCACTGCAACATCACCGGCAACGAGATAGCTGATGAGTTGGCAAGACTGGGCTGAAATGGAGGATCCTGACAGTTTGCACGTGGTCAGGCCTCCAATGGGCTTCAACTTTGGGAAAATTAGGGAATGGATTCTGAGCGGGATTAATCGAGATTGGCGGGGCTGAACGGACTGCCGAGTATAGCACACGCTGTGGCCGATGCTTAGTAGGTCAAATTCGGACGCTGCTAGGTAAGATTAGGGCCTGCGTCAGGACCATGATAGGTATTATCACGGGCCACTGTATGATAGGCAGAATGGCGGTGAGAATGGGGTCTGGCTTATCGGATATATGTAGGCTGTGTGAGGACCCAGAGGAGTTCGAGGCAGTTGAGCACTTTCTGTGCCACTGTCCCCTGTTTCCTGTTTGGTAGGATTGTTTTTGCTTGTGTTGTCCGATTTCTTATCTTCCACTATCTTCCTTTCTTGTGCTTTCACCGTTTACTTCTCCCACTCTTTCACATTCTATTTCTTTCTCTTCTTTCCTTCTTTCTTTCACTAATTAAGGCGTCACAATGGACCATATTGGTCTCTGGGTGAGGGTGTGAAGTTTTCTTCACACCAGCCTTTCTAACCTAACCTTAATCCCAATTCAGAGTTGTAGCTCTTTTATTAAAAAGGGAAACGAAAAAAACAACTGTGATAAGATTTGCATAGGAACCCCTAAACGAAACTTGGAAACCAAAATAAAGGAACACAAAAATGACATCGAAAAACACAAACATTCAACGGCTTTGGCACACCATATATTAGAAAACAAACACACAGCTGACTTCGACAATATAAGTTATTTTAGACAAGGAAAATAAAGAAAGGAAAATATATACATTGGAAAGTCTACGAATTCAACAGAAGAGGAAAAAGACAATGAACGTGAAGGAAGATACCGACAAAATAAGCGCGTCTTGAAGGGTGGCAATAGAATAATTAGTTACAGATCAACTTTACATTGCTTGTCGATTTAATTAAATTCATGTTTTATGTAAATTCAAAGATTAAGAAATTTTATTGCACTTATATTATTCATTTAATGTAGTTTTAACACATACGTACATTAAAAGTAAGTAAAAAGACAATGTAACAATGTTTGATAATACGAGTACGTTATTAAATGTTTAAATAGTTATTCCCCTGAAGAAGTCAACAAAAAATTAACTAAACGTTGGGGAAAAAACGTAATTAAATGTGTTTTTTATTTACATAGAAAAAATTTAGGGCCAATAAGCTTACCAAAAAACATTTCTAAAACATGAAAATCTTTCACAATTTTTAACTTGGTAATCAGCATAGGAGATATTTAAGTTTTTTCTAAGCGTCCTTCATTAGTACAAAATAATATTAGCACAGTCCCTGCTTAAAATATCCAACAACTTTTAACCAAATTCCCGTAAACTTCTTAATCCATCTTCGTTACTTCCTGAAATACTTTATGAGTAAAAAAACTTAAGTTCTCTAGCAAATTATTACAATTTAAGCAAAAATAAAATGTCATAAAAGAATAAATAAAATAAAGAGAAAAAATACATGGATACATAATGGATACTTATATGTATATTCATATTTCTTCTGAAAAAATCATTAATATTAATCAATAGATTAACTTTCTTCTATAAAAATACATTAATTTCCAAGTGTATACAAAATGTTAGAACGAAAAAAAAATGTTTTACAATGACAGCCATACTCGTGTTGTAATATTTATGTTTATGTGTTGTTGTAGTGTACAAAGATACACTAAGCCAACAGTATTGTTATCTGTCTTATTGCGATATGTATTATAATTTTTTGGGTTATTTGACAAGACCTTGTTCAGCCATGACCATGACAAAAACGTACTTAAAGTTGTTCTTCTCGTTTTGAAATATTTTGCACTGTCATCGTTATTTTGTATGCGAGGGTTGTGTAGGATATAAGATTTTTTTTAATGCATCCATTAAAAAAGATAACTTTTACTTTAGGTAATAAATAAGGAAGTATGTCAAAATAGCCTTGTTATTGTTACTGCTGTGGGTCGCCGATTTCGTACGTCTGCAAGCGGTCGTCTCGCTATTTAAATGTGTTCGGATGTTCTCGATGCCTGTCTGGTATGTTTAGCTAGCAGGCCTAAAACTGGACTAGGATGGTTTAGCTCAATCCGCTAATCATCCGTAGCTTAAATAATTATTAAAACTTTATACCCCTTATAGACGGCCTTCTACTCCTTAAGTTACCCGTACACGACATGTTTTTTACATCTGACTTGTCAACTTTTCAAGTCATATGTAATTGTGAATGTCTGTCAAAATTGCTGTTTTACAGAAGGTTAATAATATTTAGGCACAAACATACATGTAATTCGCTTCCGACATTGTCTCGGTTTTTTTTCGCACAGTTATTGCAGAAATCAAAGTAGTTCTCTGTTTCAAAATAACGTGCCGCAAAAGAGTTCAATCATGTTGAAATTCTTTTCTTTTAAATTTATTTTAATTAGTGAAACGTTTTATATAACTATGTATATGTACCTAATATCTATTCAACGGTGAAATTAACATACGTATATCGGTATTGTAAAATATTAACTTCAGCCGGCTAATAATTCCGTCAATACTGGACCGCCGCTGCCGGTTTCCTCCTGGCATAGATTTCTGACATCAGATGGTTTGTCAGAAGAAAATAGAGCACACTCTAATTGAAATTTTATCAGATGACTATGCACGATGAGTATGTATTTGGCAATGGGAAATTTGATAAGTCAGATGTAAAAAGCATATCTTGTACGGGCACCTTAAGGAGTAGAGGGCCTTCTATAAGGCGGCCAACAAGAATTATTATATAATATTGTTCTTGTTAAAAAAATCCAAATTTGATAAAAAGTTGCTTGTGAAAAAACATTGAAATGTGGCGTAGATTCTAACATTCTTTACCACAATTCACGTGATTTCAAATCACATGTGCCTTTTAAAATCTCACGTGTGATATTGTGGTGATAATTTTTTTTTAATTTTTTTATAATAATTTTTTTTTTGTAAGGACCAGCGTCCCCTGAGTACGACACCTACCTAATGTATTAACATTGCATTGTGTTGGAACTAGGAAAATAGGTAATGGGAAGGAGGAAAGAGGGAGTAGTGCTGGTGAGCATTCGACTTCAAGTAATTTATGTTGACAGAGTGAGGGAAGATTTCAGTAGGAAGGTTATTCCACATACGAGCTGTCCGGCCAAAAACCGAATTTTAACTGTGATGCGCTGAACGCTTCACCAGCCCATCGACCACAAAAGGACGGGCTCTTGAGGAAAAATGTGTATTACGAACAAACGTAAGGGTTTCGGGAACCCTAATTTCATCAGAATACATTGCAGTAACGGATTTGGATCCTTATCAAGAAGCCACAATATTATAGTAAACTTTCAACTTATTATGGTATAATAACAATAATATGTTAACCACTAAAAGTAGTATAGTTGGCATCTTGAAAAAGAGGAAAATGCTATTGTTAATTTAAAACCATACAATTATTAGTGGCTAAGAAATGTTTTCCATTCGGAGATAAAAATAATATGGTTGATGGAGGATTTACTTAACCATAATGTGGCTTTAAGAATTCAAAATTCATTTTGTTTTTAGATCTTTCTTTAC
This sequence comes from Pollenia amentaria, assembly GCA_943735925.1. Taxonomy (NCBI): domain Eukaryota; kingdom Metazoa; phylum Arthropoda; class Insecta; order Diptera; family Polleniidae; genus Pollenia; species Pollenia amentaria. The sequence goes on along the minus strand of OX031006.1, from coordinate 279,099,116 downwards.
ATCCTCTTAATAATAATTTTTTATTTATTTGCAGCACTACCCTCGTACAATCACCCAACCAAAATCCTTTATCCATGTTGTTTATGCAAACAATCTTTCATGCCAAAAAAAAAAAAAAAAACTGACATTTTTATTTTTTGAAATTTGTATGCGTATTAAGTGTAAAATATGTATTTTGTTGTTTTCTTTATTGTTAAAAAAACCGAATGTGTTTGTGCTTTCTATAATAATTTTTTTTTCCAAAGCAGTGTAATTTTTACCCAAGATTATTAAAGTTTGTAAAACTGTTGTCATGTCAAAAAAGAATGTTGAATGCGATGAACAATTGTGTAAGTCACGTTTAAAAGGAAGACCTTATGAAAACCTTATCCGTAAGAAATACCGTTTTCTACGATTGTTAACTTGTAGAATCGGTCTTGCATTATGTCATAAAATACACATTAATTTTATTTTCTAACATCGATAACAATGTATTTGTCACTTCAACAATTAGGGTTAATGTCAATCTTTCAAGCCTAAAGATACAAAATAAAGAATTTGTGTGTAAATAAGAGTCGATGAAAGGAATGAATGAAAAGTTCTTGTATATCAATGGAATAATATCCTTTTTTATACCCTCTACCACTTGTGGCAAATGAGGGTATACTAAGTTTTTCATTCCGTGTGATACTTTTTCAATATTCATATTGGGTGCATGAGTAATTCTAAGTCGATTTAGCACTATCTAACTGGCTGCCTGTCCGTCTCTTGACATCACGCTAACTTCCAAATGACTTAATAGTAAAAACTGATTTTTGTGTCAAATTGTTCCTTGCTGTTTTGGGACTGAGTTTCAGTCAATAGGCACAGTAGAAAAAAAAGTTATGAACCCAAATGTGGAATAAACACCTAAAAAAATTTATATTTTTGTTAAAAATCTAACTAATATTTTGCACAAGATCCTTTTATATGACTATCAGTTAAACCACTTAATTTCGTAAAGATCCGCCCATAATTTACTATATGCCCCATATAAAGACCATTTTTTCAAAAACACTTTCGTACAGCCCACTCTTGGAGAACACTTGGATACTCCTGAAAACGTAACAAATAATGCTTTTAAAGTAAAATTGACTCTGTCATAGTCAAATAAGGCGCTAGAAATCACACCACATAATGACGTGCAGATCGCTCCTTCATTTACCATAGGACTCACATAAAACCCATTATCGGAAATGATTTTAGTACGCCAAAAACCATAACGATAAAACTATTATGTTAAAATTTATCTGCCACAGTTATATAACACAGGAATACACAAGACCAAAAATGAGGATCGGTCAATAATTTACAACAGGCCCTGCAGCCAAACGTAGAATAGATTTCCAAGCGCTTCGATCTTCTGCGCTTCTATCTTCTGCGCTTCTTCTCCAGCTTGTAACACCAAGTTTTGATATGTCTTCCTACACTTAATCTTTCCACCGGAGTTTTGGTCTTCCCCTTCTGCGTGAGCCGTCAGTAGGTTCGTATTCAAATGACTTTTAGCTGGAGCACCTTCTTTCATTTTCACAACATGGCCTAGCCAACGTAAAAAATCGCTGCAATTCAATACGCTTAACTACTTAGATGTCGGCATTTTGCTCTTGGTTCATACGACACCTATATTCTCCGTCAACACAGATTGGTCCATAGATTTAACGAAGAATTTTTCTCTCGAATACTCCTAGTACTCCCTCGTCTGCTTTCGCAAGTATCCATGCTTCAGAAACATATAACAGCACGGGTAGTATCAGTGTCTTATAAGAGGGTGGTTTGTGTCTGTTGAGAGGTGGCTTTGTTCTTAAACTTCTTGCTTAGTTCGAAAGTAACATCCATTAGCCAGGATTGTTCTTCGTTTTATCTCAAAACTGATGTTGTTTGCTTTGTTTATGGTGGTGCCGAGGTAGATAAAATCATTAACAATTTCAAAGTTGTGGTTTTCAACTTCCACTGTTCGCCCGAGTCTGTTGGAAGTCTTGGTGGTAGATACCATCAAATTGGTTTTATCTCCGCTTACTGCCAGACCCACTTTGGTATTTGGATTCCTTTTTGACTTTCTCAGAAGTTGTAGTTACTGCTTGCAATGTTCGACCAATGATGTCGCTATCGTCGGCATAAGCGAGCAGGTATTGATTTGTGTATAGTGTGCCAGTCCTATTTACATCTGTATCTCATATCACCTTCTCCAGCAGGATGAGAGAACGGCTCGGAGAGCTTGTATCAGTTAAGGTCATCCTGCAAATCCGTATTAACTTAGCAGGGATGCCAAACTCAGACATGGCTTCAAACACCTTTGAACGTATGGGGCTGTCGAAAGCGGCCTTGTAGTCGACAAATATAAAGCCTACTCCTGAAATATTCTTACTGTCGGTGGAGGGTATCAAGATTCGCCGCAGACGACTATATCACTTTTCTTGGTTGTAAATATGTAATTTGCCTTACAAAATCATGCTTTTTTATTTTTAAAGAAGATTTTATAAAACTAAACTCGTCTGTTAATGTTAACATGTGCATACACATACATGGTGGCGCATAAGTAACGTTATGATACACATTTCTCTTTACCTTTTTTTCAGAAGTTTTTCAAAGATCAAACTTGGGAAATTTATGATGGAAAGAATTAGCACAGAACAAATACCCAAAGTTGTGAACTTTTATTTAAAAGTCAGCATATCGCAAGAATCATATCGAATTATAAGCGATGAGGCCCATCTTCATGTAAATAATCACGTGAATAAACAAAATTGGATACTATGGGACACCCAAAATCCAAGAATAATTCTTGAACAGCAAATGTACCTCGTGGCATATAGGACCACACAAAAAATGCATATGTTTTTTTGGACCATATGTTTTCGAAAACGCCGAAAAAGTTGCGGATAATATGAATGGCATTCAATACGGGACAATGATTGAAAATTTTCCATTAAGGTTCCATTAATATGGAGCGGCAATTCAGACAGGGCGTCCAACTATGGCTTTGTTTTTGGCGTTCGAAAAATATCGTGTTTTTCTGATTTTAACTAGCCACCGAATTCGTTCGTTTTTTTCTTTGGCGTCGCCTAAAGGGTACGGTGTATGTCAATAAGCTCAGAGCCATGCATGAGCATAATGGCGAATATCTAAGAAGAAAAGAGGATGCTGGGACATGAAATCCTAAAGGGTACGTTTGGTCAAAGCAAACAATATGCACAATTTAAAAGATATTCCTCCTAATGCAATAAAAATGTTAAAGTTCACATTTGGTAACCAATACATAAAGCCTAGCAAACGTGAATGGGATTAATGTGTTGGTTAACTTATGTGATTGGTTAAGGCGGATTATCTTGAAAACATAATTATAACATTAACATTGTTATAACATTAGCGGCCAATTTTACTAAGTTCAGTTAAAACTAACTATTACAGTCTGTTTTAAACAATTATAACTGATAGTTAATTATAACTGAACTTGGTGAAATTGGCCGTAAATAAAATTAGAAAGAAAAAAGTTATTCAACAAATAAACCGTAACGTTACTTATGCGCCACCCCGTGGAATATTTATCATGTTCTTCTATGCGAGTGTTTTTGTGTTAGTATTATTTGCAACCATCAGTCAACAGCAGCAAAAACGTTTACAGTCAAAAAACATGAGTTTTAATAGTTTACGCGTTGTTGGCAACAGATACAAATGTAGTCGCTCTCACACATACACGCACCTTATAAAACAAAAGACAAAAAAAAAAAAAAATAACCCATTCATATCATTACACCATGTAAGTGTAAAGGAATGTGTCTGCTTCTAATATTTTTTCATATTTTAAACACATAAATACACAGCACTTACCCACCTGCGTACATACTGATACTAAGAACGTTCATCAATCTTATTTACTCATGTAATAAATGTATATACACAGATACATTCGTTCATAGATATGCGCGTATCTATGATACTGCAACTGTAAATATTGTTTAAATGTATGTAAAAATGTGTGAAATGTAATTGTTGTTGTTTTTGACGATATCCTTTTTACAAGTGCTTCCATCTATCTACGTAAAATTTTATGGTTTTCATTTGTTCGCCTTGTTGTTTATTATTGTTACAAGTATTTTCTTTATAACTTTTTGTACAATGCTGCTTCTGATGCCGCTGTTGTTGTTAATGACAACGATTTCTTTTCGCTAAAAATCTTGTTGATATTTAATACACGTGTTAAAGTTTTGTCCTTAAGAAGTTATGCAAAGGCGCGACCATATGAATTTCTGATTTGGTCAAATAATTATTTTCCAAATAAATAAATTGGATGTTTGCAAATATTATTTTTTGTGATATTAATTATTTTATTTATAATTTTGTCTTATTAAAGGAAAAATTAATACAACAATTTTGCCCAAAATTGAAAGGGTTTAAATTAAAGAATATGGAACTAAAAGCACACAGATAAAAAGTTTGTAAATGGAATGAATAGTCTAATAAATAGAATTAACCGAACATGGCTTCTTTTCTTAAGTCATTAAATAGGTGAATAGAAGAGTAGATATACTACACATCAATGTCTAGGAAGCTGCGTCTAGAATTTAAGAAATAAACAATTTTTAACAATTGTAAAATCCATTCTAGAAATTTGGCAAAAAAAAAACTACAAAATAGGCGAAAATTTGGTTTATTGAGTTTTTGTAAATAATATGCACCAGAAACTTGTTTAATTAATATTATTCAATGAAATTTTACAATTGAATATATTTTTCAATGCTTAACTAATACAAGCTAACCAAAATTTATTTTTAGATTTTAAAGCGAAACCCACAATTACCAAAAAAAAATTCTTAAAATACCCAAAAATTAGACTTTGGAAATACTCTCGCTACCATGAACGAGTCACGACTTTCGAATTACACAATTATTATAATCTTATATTTATATCTGTCTTTTTCCATTTTCGCTACTATTAAAAAGAAAACTTGAATTGTTTTAAAGAAGATCTCTTGGATGACCAATGTTGTATCACAGAGTAACTTACAAGTTTAAAACATAATTTTAAAGTTTAAGACACAGGTAGACCAAAGCCCATTAAAAAGATATATTCGCTTAAATATAAACAAACATATTTCGGGGAAACTATATTGATATCCGCAATCTCTCAAAGAAATCTGATCTACATGGTCGAGCATGTGATCAACCAAATAAAAAATCAAAACGCACGTGCATGATTCAACAATTATTAAAAATGTATTTCGGCCTATTGGCCTATTATCAGAAAAAAATTTAAAATGCCTGAAATAATTATTTTAGGTCATACACGCAAGAACTGGATCGAAAATTGTTCAAAGAAGCTTATATAAGTAGTATTTTTAACAAGCTTCTCCTGAGTTTAGACATCCTCTTAAAGGCATGTTAACATGGTAATAGAAAGCAAATGCGTCTTTGTAGAATCAAAATATTATGAAATTCTGTCCGTGTTAAAAAAAAGAGAAAATTTTTCTAAACATTTTTTATTATGATAGAAGGATCTATGACAATTATGTATGAAACAAAATATCGTCCAAGTGCTCGCAACGGCTTCGGTAGCATACCTCTATCCGATGATCCATATTCACAATGACTCTGAGACATAATTGAGGTTGAATGTCGTTAATATGCCGAATTATCTCATCCATAAGCTCTTGAATTGTTCTTGGCTTATTGACGTACACTTTTTCTTTTAAATATCCCCAAAGAAAGAAGTCCAACGGTATCAAATTATGTGAACGTGGCGGCCTATTAACATCGCCACGACGTGGAAGAACACGGCCATTGAATTTCTCGCGCCACTGTTTCGATGGCTGGATGGCAAGTGGCTCCCTCCATTTCGAACCCCATATCGTCCAGCTCCATATCCTCAATCAGTGATGTTCGTGAGATGTTCAATTGCTGGGCACGACGACGAGTCGAGGTTGTCGGATCTTCTGCCACAATATCGCGAACAACAGCAATGTTTTCCAGCAGAAGGAAATAAATAAGCGTGCAAAGGTGTTCTCCCATTACCTACAGACCCGCTGTGCTGAAATTTGTGCACAATTCTTCCGATTGTGGACACATTTGGTCGATTATGCTGACCAAAAAAATCCTGAAGTGCACGAAAAGCACTTTAATTTGAGCTCTCGTTTTCGTAAAAGGCTTTAACCATCTTGAAGCGCTGCTCAATTGTGTACCTCTCCATGATTCAATTTGTCAAACACTGAAACAAAGAAATGTCAAATTAAGTTGGGCAAAAACTTGACGTGAAGGGGTTACTCAAATTTAACACTCTGAATGTTTTTCTTATTGTATATATAGATGTTTACACCTTCAATATATACTGCTAGTGCTGACAACGTTTACTTTACAATACACCTCTGGTGTGATGAAAATACATTACTTTATAAAATGGTTTAGAAAATAAAGATTTACCGACCGCCTTGCTATAACATTTACGCAATAAGACATACTGAGGTGCAGTTAGGAAAGTAAACGAACTAAAAAATCAGATGAGAAATATTAAAATAGAAGAAGACGAGATTTTAATATCATTTGATGTCGTTTCTCTGTTCACGAATATCCCGGTACATACGGCAATAAAAAATATAATGGGAAACGATAAAGAACTTCACAAAAATTCCAAGCTCGAAGTTTCTAAAAATACTTAATTTTTGTCTCTCCGATAATAACTATTTTGTGTTTAATAAGAAAATTTATAGCCAGATATTTGGAATACCTATGGGCAACCCTCTTTCTCCTACAATAGCCGATATAATACTTGATAGCCTACTTGACGAAGCGATAAATGAACTAAAGAAGAAGAATATCCATTTCAAGTACATAGTTAAATATGTAGACGACATATTAGTCAAAATTAAAGATAAAGATGAAATATTGAATGTTTTAAATACTTACCACGACAAAATTCAATTTACCACAGAATTGGAAGAAAATAAACAGATTGCCTATCTAGATACTAAGATACACAGGGACAATAACAGGATCACATTTGATTGGTATGCTAAAGAATCATCATCAGGAAGACTAATGAACTTCAATGCTACACAGCCTAAACACCAAATTATTAATACGGCAAAAAAAAAATTTATTTTCAGAGTTTTAAATATTAGTGACCAACAATTTCATGCCAAAAATATTAAAAATATAAAACTTTTATTAATTGACAATAGTTTTCCAATTAAACTCATTTATTCATTAATTGAACAAACACAGCTTAAATTAAAAAATAATATCACTACACAAAATACTGACAAAAAGGAAAATATTTTTTTCAGTGTACGATTTATTCCTGGTTTAACGGACAACAAAAATATAAAAACAACAATAGAATCACAAAACATATGTTTTGCTTATACTCCTAACTCCACACTCAGTACAATTTTTTTCAAATGTAGAAGCACCGATAGAAAAACAACAACAATGCAATGTTGTGTAATGACGAACAGAAATGCGATCAAATATATATACATAGGTACGACAAAACGATCATTGCAAACAAGAATGATTGAACACAAAAACGACATAACAAAACTTAGAGAATCAACAGGGTTGGCAACACATATTCTGTCATCTGGACATAAAATTAACTTTGATGACGTTAAAATTTTAGACATAGAGGGTGGAGAAAGAAAAAGGTACACAATAGAAAGCTTACGAATACAACAAAAAATAGAAAGAACAATGAACAAAAAGGAGGATACTGACAATATAAATACAAGCTATAGAGTTGCAATATAACTTCAAACTGTGATATTAATTTTTAAGCTGTGGTTTTAATTTATTTTTTTTGTTAAATGTTCTTTGTTTTTTGTAAAATTTATTTATATTTAATTTAATGTGAAAATTAATGTTAAATTTGTAAGTTTAAAGAAAAAATATTTGGTGTATTTATGTTTTATTAATGTATTATAATTTTTAATTAAATAGACGTAAACCTGATGGAGTCAACAAATAATTGACGAAACGTTGAAAAACATGTAAAGAAAAGTTTTTTATTTACATTAAAAAATATAGGCCTAATTAGCTGACTTGATACAATTCAAACATGAAATATTTATTAAAATTTGGCCAAATAACACATTAGTATGAACTCTTAACAAATTGTATTAAAAATAATTACATTTTAACCCACGACCAGCCACAACATTCTCTTACTACGAAGAAGGTTTGTAAGGAAGCATATTAAAGAATAACGGTGGTAACAACAAAAAATTCATTGTGTGAAGCCGATCGTTACTTTCATTAATTTTTATATGCGCTCTCAGCGTCAAAAATGTATTGCTTCAAGATGGGAATCGCCATATAAAATTCATGTCTTCCGTACACACAAAGAATAAACATGGTTGAAGTATGGTTAAAAAACACATTATGGCCAACATATAAAGAATTGTTGTTTTTAACATAACTTTTTTTTAACGATTAATAATATTTTGTCTCTATTTAACAATAAATTATTTACCTCCCTTGAAACTTCAAATATGGTTCAATTAAACAATATTACGTTTTAATAAAATTAAGCTACCACCATAAACTTGAACATATTATGGGAACTTAAACTATATTATTGTCACCGGTAACCACATTATGATTATTTTATTATTTTTTTATTTAGCGTATGGATTACATTGCAAAAGAAACAATATGTAGAATTTTTACAAACTTGATTAGCTAAACCAATAAACTGCGTCTGGCGTCAACGTGTTGATGTTGCTCAATGGGCCCTTGTAAGATCACAAATGGCATTCTCGAAACATTTTATGGTTAATAATAATATGTTTGAAATCATAATATTTTAAAACATTGAATGTTTGATCTTAAATTTAAAATAATAAAAAATTATGTTTGTTTTGTTCTCTACAATAGTTGATCGCTTTTCAATTCCATACTCGCTTGGTTTGCTTAAAATTCTCAAATATTGCATTTTAATTTTTTATTAAAACCCATAAATTTTCCTTGCAGTATAGAAAGAAAGCTTATGAAGGTCGTCACAGGATAGAAAATGAATTAAAGGGGACTGCTTATAAAAGTGGAACAGAACTCGTTACAGGAATAAAAAAAATTTAATTATTACTTGACACTTAATAAGCAAATTTAAAAAAAGAATCGCTGAAATAAATAACCATAATATGGTTAACATTGACCATATTATTGTTAAATCTGACCATAATACGGTTACTTTTGTCCAAATTTTGGAAAACGTAAACCATATTATGGTTAATTTTGAACATAATATGGTTAATTTTAACCACAATTATGGTTGATATTGACCAAAATAGGGTTAATGTTGAACAAATTATGCTGATTTCGGGCAAATTTTTGCTATTTTTAACCATATTAACGTTAAATATTACCATTCAAACAAAAACATTATTAAAATACAACCATAGAATGTTGCTCTTCGAATATCGTTACCTCCAACCATATTTTTTCTGCGTGTTAGCGAGATGATAAGCGAAACTTTTGCGTTTCTCCCTTACAAATCCATTACGCTTACCCCCGTTTTCACGACTTACCCATAGCTAAAGGTAGGATTTTATCGGCGGTATAAAAAGTGTTCCCTTATTAAAACTTTACTTTAGCCTATCAGGTAGTATGAACCTTCCTTTAACTAATCGCTCACTTTAGGTTAAAGTAAAGTCGGAATAATGGAACACTTGTTATACGGCCGATAAAAATCCTACCTTTAGCTATCGGTAAGTCGTGAAAACGGGCCTTAGAGCGACATTTGTTGCTGGGTATTAGGTTGATTATCAGAGTTTGGTTCAGCTAAAATGTATATTTAAGTTAAAACACTAACCGATATATTTCCAAATATGCACTTATATGCTAATAAAGCATTTTTCACCATATTTAACGAAAAATTAAAAAACTTTCCCATCAAGCAAAGAGTTTTAAATACTTGGCCTAAGCATTAAACATGTATGGCAAAAACTTCCTCAAATATTTGCATATTTTGAAGCTTAAATATTTTTGTTTTGTTCGTAAACATTTCTTACAAAATTTCTAAACCTCCAATTTTCGTTATTAATAAATTATAAAGAAATAACCATTAATTATACACGAAAATGCCATAAAAAACATAATGGAAACCACTTAGTTAAGATTTCTGCCTTACGAACCAAATGCTCTACAAATAAAATCACTCATTTACGATCACATTTTGTAGTTCATTAATCGTAAATATTACTTCAGTTAATAACAATGGCAACTACACAGGCTTTAGTTTCAGCATAAAAAGGATGATAAAACCACAAAATAAACAATTAAATATACAAAATACATAATAATAAAAACAAAAAGTAAAGAAAACTTACCGCCTTTAACTTGACAGCATAAAAACAGTTCATAGCCTTCACGAAATGGGCCGGCAGTCTGTGTTTGGTTAATTTCTTTGCCTTGAGCATCAAATATACGAGGCTCTTCGGGAGGAACTGCAAAAAAATAACAAGAAAAAATAATTTCTTCATACAACTTGATTTCATAACAAACAATATTTAATAACTTTTAACAAAAGGCAAATGAGAAAACGAAACAGAATATAAAACAACAGAATAGCATATAAAACATGTATCCTTGAGATAAAAATATTTAAGAGTCTTAAAGCAAGCACATCCTTTTCTTTGTTATTGTGTATGGTGTCAACAAGAATTTGCGCGTGTTGATGAAGTGACACGAGTAAATGTTGGGAAATTGCTAATTTTTTTGTATTTTGTGATGTGCGTTCTCACAATTTTTCTCTTTTCACGTACTTTTAAACACGCCAACCTTCATCTGGGTAACGAATATACAAAAACTTGTTACATTTAACTTTGGAAATAATAAGGAAAAGTTTGATTTTGTCCAAACAGGAAAATTGTAGGTAAAAACTAACTTTGTTTTTAAGAAAATGGCACAACTTTTGTCTATTTTCATTTTTGTTAATTTTGTTATTGGTTAGTTTAAGTTCGTGCTGTTTGTGTTGGAAACTTTAAAAAAACGTGAGTAAAAATTGTCCTTTTCCTGTGCAACAGCGAGCATTTTACCAAACACAGGGATTCGAAGACAATTTGTTTGTTTGCTGGAGTTTTTCAAAACTTAAATTAAATAAAGCATTTTACATGTTGTGGGACGTTGAAACTAAAAGGAAAATATTGGGAATTTTTTGAATTTGTTTTTGAGTGTTATCTTTTGGAAAAAAAATTCTTTATCAGATGGACAATTTAGATCTTAAATGTAGTATTTTCGCTTTATAAGGAAAAGTGTAGCACTCCAACGAAAGGTTTCTCAACTTTTAAAATTGGTAACTTTTGCTTAAAGACAGAAAAGATTAGGGCAGTAACCGTAATTTAGCCTTTTTTTATCATATAAAACCATGAAAACAGCAAACTTAGCCATAAGAAATTATTTTTCAACTTTTTTTTTATTTTGCATAATTTCCATAAATTTATAAAATTTTTTGAGAACAAATTTTAATAAACTGTAACGCAGATTTACACACATAATTTAAAAATATAATCACAACTATAATGTAAGTCGTATCTCATTATTATTATAGATGATTAGTCTTTCGCACCGTATCCCGGTTACAGGGGCTGCCAATATCTATGGCTTGATAGATATTGACATGTAAGTCAATATCTATCAACACGCTGCAAGCTTTCACAGACACATGCCTACAACGAATCGTGGGCTTGTTCAGCCGCAACACAATATCAAATCGTTTAGCAAACCAACTGCCATTTCATTAAGACATAAGAAAAAAAAAAAGTCTAGGGTTAATAAAGATCAAAACTACGGCGGCTATAACATACAATCCGCAATTCACTCGACGCAGAGGTTGACCGAAGAATACATGGCGTTCCACGGTAGTAAAGGAAGTAGCAGTAGACCGCAATAATCATATGAGAACATCCTAAGGGGTCCAGATAGGGGGAAAGTACGTTTAAAAAAAAATGTTGCGGACAAAAAAGTAGTTACGGTCGTTCATATATTTCACCCCTCTAGGACGAACTTCTAGGCAGATGTAGCACTTATTTTTCAATATATTTCTAGTCTGTATTGAAAATGATGTATTACAGCCCTCTTAAGAAATAAAGATAGCTGGTAGGTATGTTATAAAAAATTTTGGTGATAAAAATGGGGTTGCTCCAAGATATGACATATCTAGGGGCATCCTAGAAGCTGTGGGACTAATTTTTTACAATTTCATTAAATATGAAACTTTGTATGGGAGCCTCTTTTTAGGAAATGGGAGTGACTATGTGCAGTTTCGGTGCTTTTCCCCTTTTTGCCGCTACTTTAAGATCGATGAGCGTCCACTTCCCCTCTGTAATTAGATTTTTTTAGCCATAATTGTCCTTCTGTACAAGTAAAAAACTACTTGTTAAGTAGTGATTAGAAACTTTTGCCTTGCCTTCAGGTATAAATGCTTCAAAACAACAACAGTCTCCTATAAACTCAATTGTTGAAGTGTGTAAAACTAGACTAAGAAAGAAAAATAATTTTAAATACATAAAAGACAGAGTTGTATTTTCAAGTACTTATTCCCAATTCATACGTTTCAAGTCTTATTGATCAGCTTGTTACTTAAGTGGCGTGAGTGACGAGGGGAAAAGAAACGAGTTTTCAGCTTGACGTACTGGGCACATACGTTTTGTTTTCTCATTCGTTATGTAAAAAACATAGAAAAGTAATATTTCAGCAATAAGGCAAGCAATGTGTGAACGCCGAAGCCGATTCAAAGAAGAAAATGTGATAAGTTTATCAATAAGACTTGCAACGTATGAATTGGGACTAAATATATGGAACAAAATGCGAAAAACTCAATTCAAATTAGATTAATCTTAAAAAACGTAAATATGAGAAATTCAATTAGATATTTAATATAAATGAAAAATAAAATGTAAGTTATCACTGCGATATCAATTCAATGTTGTATGTAATTAAAAAAATATATATGTATATAAATATTTGCTTAATTCTTGTTAAAACTTACCAACTAAAGTTAAATTTATCCTATAGTTACGAGTTGGAAAATTAAAAAAATCTACTCTACAACGATAAACACCACCATCGGTTGGCTTAACATCTCGTATTTGTAAACGTGAATCCTTGGGATTATCGCCAATCGAAAAAAATAAACGTTGACCCAAGTCGCTAGCTATGGCAGAGTGTGGCGCTAATTTGACATTTCCTCCACGAGAATCCAAACTGTAAGGAAAAAAAGGAAATAATAAAAAACATTAATTACAAAAATGTTATTTAAAACGCTTATTTTAGAAATAAATCTGTGCTTATAATATTTTTTAGTTCCTTTGGAGGTGCTATTTTAAAATTAATTTTTGAATATATGGATGTGTATGTATATTTAATTTCTAAACTGCATATACAAACACATCAGCTTACCCTGCAGTTTGAAAGGAAACGGCAAAAACCGCTTACAAATTTTGTAGTACAAAAGTTTTGATAAAAGTAGACTTAGTTATACTATAGTTATGACAAGTTATTGTGTTCTATATAATAATATTTTTTTTAATTAGTTCATAAGTACAAAAAACTGAACCGATAAAATAGTCGCGACCTTTTTACCACGAAAAAATCTAAAAGTTGTGATTTTTCTGTTAAAAAATTTCAGTCTTTGGAAATGCTTCGAAGAGTAAGAAAGAAGCATTTTTAAAAGCAGTGCTTTGTTGGCACTTATTTACGACACTCATATTCTTTTATAGCATAAATAACACAATGTAAGAAATTATTGCGAGAAATAAAAAGCAATATGTTTAAACGTTACAAAAGTTTTATTTCATATAGTATTTAAAACTTTTACGGCCAACTTCACCAAGTTCAGTTATAATTTCCTTTCACTTATTACTGTCAAAAAAATTTTGTTAACTGGAAGTTAAATTAATAGCTATTTTTTAGCTAAAATTGGTGAAATTTGCCGTTAATCAACTTTTTTTATTTCTCAAAATAAAGTTTGTTTCGGCCATTAAATAAAGAAAAAAAGTTAATAAAATTCATTTGGCTTTGATTTACAAGGCCATTTAGTGAATTTTTTATTTAAGCAAGCTTGTAAAAAAAAAATACAATTAAGAGGCCTTTAATCGGATGTGCCGAAACTCTGATACCCTTAACCGCGATTTCGAATATTTAAGGAGCGGGATTCATATGGGATCTTTTTACCCTTCGTCTTACTCATGAGTCTGACGAGACCTTTTTCAATTCTTTTTGAATGGAAAATCAAAACATGTATAAGACGAAGGGTTAACTATAAAACAATCTTTATTAAAATTTACCTCACAGTATTATAATTCCTCGCGGTCTTATGCATATTAAAGTATATTTAAGAAATTTATAAAAAATTCAATTTGAACTTATTTAAATAAAATATGTGACAGCGCATAGAGAAAGGGACCAGTAAGGTAAAGGGAACAATAAAAACCAACTACACAAAACAAGATGTAGGGCCGACCTACGCACGATTTCAAGGTTGACCAACACGTTCCTGACGTCATGAGATGTGTCGCTTTCAAATGAGACCAATACCAACACGCTCAGTGATGGTACACCGAAGATACACGCATTTAAATCTTTAAAATGGCTCTCCTGAACAAAACCCTTAGGTCCCTTTCTATTTTGCGCGTCACATATGGTGATTTGTTTCATAAATACTATTAGGCGTATTGAAGAGATATTCAGAAGGGGATTTTATATTGGACCTATTGTAAATTATGATTATCTCAAAATTCGTTAGAGTGATTTATAGTATTAAAAAAATTTAACGTTTAATTTATTTGATGAAACGTTTAATGATTCACTTGATATAATTTTTAATTAAAACTGATTTTGTTTCTGATTAGTGCTTAAATTGGTGAGCCATTTTGGAGAAATTTACTGTGTAGCGTAAAGTATACTTTATAGAGTTTTCTCCAGATTTGAAGGGAAAGTATTTATTTGTCTTAGTACTGATATATAAAAGTATAAATATATTATGGACATACATATGTGCAAGGTGAATTTGTTCTAAAGCCAATTTCAATATTTTCCAAATGCGTGTATACAATAAATTACTGCAATTTGTTTTGATTGTTTGTTGCTGCCTCTTATTTTTTTTTTGCTGTTGTTTACTATTTGATGAACGTTTTTAATTTTAATTTGTTTCTTTGTATACTGTATTTTTTTTAGTCTTTTTTGGTGTAAATTAATGTTTATGTCGTGTTTCCTTGTAGTTTGTTATTATCCAGTCTATAGTCAAGCAAAATATACTTGTAGGACTTAAAATAAATTACATACCACTTCAATGCAACATGCATGTTAGTAGTTTTGGTTTTGTATCCACTACAGAAAAGGTAAAAATTTTAGCAAAAAATTTAAATATTCAAAACGACAAAAAAATTGTTGACATTACTTTACTAGGAAAAAATAGTTTATAAATCAAAGATACCCAAGTTTTTTTTTTTTTATTATTTTTCATAAATGCGGCAAAGAATGTGTTTCAATGTGGTCACAAATAACTAAATTATTTTAAAAGAAAAATTTATAGACACTAGGGTTAATGCAATCATATAGCGAATTAAATTATGATTACTAAATTCCGAACAAACATTCGGCTTCGATTCCGATCTCGGAGTCGACAAAAACCTTTATTCTGTTGATATTCGGCGTTTACTTAAATTTTCGATAGACACCAAAATTTGTAAACAAATTTTGTACATGCCTTTGACTTGCCGTATGACACATTTTTGTCTACATTGGAAATAAAACAATTTCCTTATGATAACGTTATTGTTTAGGAAACAGATAAAAATCGTAATAATACATTTAAAGGATCGTACATAAAAAAGGTTAATCGATTTGGAAAGAACACGACTCATCACAAGATTAACAAGATTCAGAAGATCATGATTATATTGTTGACAAAGAAATTCGAATTTTGTTGCCTGAATTTTTAAGATCTAGAAACTACAATATATTAGTTTTATATAAAAAAATAAATTTGCAATATCTAAAAAGTGCAAAATATGTTGAAATGTATATAATTGCAATTAAGTAATATTTCGTTGTTTGACATTATATGGGTAAAAAATGACAACTTCCGCTAATGATTGTATCTTGTACTTATTATACTATGACTTAAAAAATCTATAAATAAATAAAGTTGTGTTTTGAGCTAAAATAAATATTTTTTGCTTTTTTATGAAAATGTTGTCGTTTTTTGACCTTTTTGCGACCCATTTATTAATAAATACTACTTATAAATTACCTGACCCTTTTTTACTTTGAAGCCCACTTTTTGAGACATTTTTTTCAAAATCCTCTTGTCACACCATTTAAGAAAATGTTCAACGGCAGCGATGTTTGTATGGGCTTCACTTTTATCCCCGGCGAATATAACATCATATGATAAAATATTCTTAAGATGTATTCTTATACTCCTCTGGGGTACAGATATTTTATAGGTGTATATGCCGGAGAAAAAAGCAGAATTGGAAGCATATTTGGAGGGAGACTTCTGCCAAATGAATAGAAATTTTGTGCCTGCTATTTTTCGGTTCACCAATGTCTGTCATACGTAAAAGTGGCCTTTCTAAATAGGGCACTGTTTAAAAATATGACTTTATTTTACTTAAAGGAAACTGTTGCAACAGAAATTTTAAAACATTTAAGAAGGTTTACTTTTTGAAAACTGCAATAACGTTTATGCTAAATACCATCATTAGCTTTTTTTATGCTTACTAGAAAATTTTCTTGAAAAGTAATATTTAACTTAAAGGATATTTAATGTTTGAAATAAAACAAAAAATGAAATTACAAGTTAAATTTTTAATTTCAAATGTGGACCTTATTATAAAAAATTATTACAAGCTAAAAGGTAATTTTATCAAACAACTTTAAGTGGCTACTTTAAACTTTCTTTTTCACTTCATATTTTTCTCTTTCATCTATCGATTTAATAACGCTTTCTAAATACTTTCATTAAATCCTTTTCCCGTTTTTCTTACTGTGTTGCACAACGACATTTATAAAAAAAAATCACACTATTATTTATCTACAATTGGCCATGGCGTAATTAAATAAAAATTCCATACTTTATTTTAATTTTAGTTTTTTTTTTTTTTTGCTTTACTTTATGTATTTTTATTTTTTTTTTTAATATTAATTAATTTTATTTAAAAGGGGTTTCTTTTTTGCTTTCTCTTTCGGTTTTTTTTTAAACTAGTTTGTTTTCACTTCAAATCAAGTGAATACATAAATAATGATTTAAAATCCTAATAGCCGGTAATTAAATATTTTACATTTTCACATTTTTAATGAATTTTATGACCAGAAAAACGAGAAAAACCAAACACAACATGCAACGTATTCGCAGAGTGATTGCAACACTAAACTCAAGTTGGCACTTCGAAGAGTACAAAAAAGTAAAATATTTTATGGGAAAAAAAATTTGTTTATGAACTTTAACTTTAGTTTGTAATCTGTATATTAAAACAATAACGAAAAAGTATTAATGACATA
The DNA here is from genome assembly GCA_943735925.1 of Pollenia amentaria. NCBI lineage: Eukaryota > Metazoa > Arthropoda > Insecta > Diptera > Polleniidae > Pollenia > Pollenia amentaria. The sequence continues at coordinate 279,081,605 of OX031006.1, read as the reverse complement.
AATTTATAATGCCAATGGGGCAGTGGAACGCAGGTGCACTATGACTGCTATGGGAGCTACATGGCTTAGCAAAATGTCTAAATTACAAGAGATAACATCTTCTATCGAACTGCTATTATGCAGACTAAAATCCCGTTTCAAATAAACAAATAATCCTTTTAAATAAATATTTAATTTTTTACACAAAAGTAGCACTAAAATTTACATCTTATCAAAATTTTCTTTGTTTGTAAATAAATATTAAATTTATTTTATACAAAACGCTTTAAAATGCAAGAAAAGCCCATCATGTTTTTTACACGTAACAATAAAGTCACGTTTTACATGAGAAGTCACATTTTTTCATAAAAAAAAAAATTTTTTTTTTAAATTATTTCAATTAAAAAATTCGGATATCAATTAAAAAATGTATTCAATTGTAAGCAGTAAACAAATTAATAGTACTGATAAAATATTTTTTTATTTGAACAATATTTTATGCAGAAATTTTGTTGATATAAGTAAACGCTTAATTTACTTGATTAAATTTTTCAATAAAACTGATTTTATTTTTGACTTATGGCCTAACTTTTAATTGGCAATACATTTTTTCTGTGCGAATATACATAAACCATCACAAAGTGTGTTTTCAAGTCAAATCGCCATAATGTCCTAAAAAATATTTTACAATTGTTTAAAAAAAATATTGTTGTGATTCATGCAAAATACAAATTTTAATGCTACGTTAATTGATTCGTCATAACTGTACAGTAGATATCTTAATTACAAGCGGTACCCACAGCTGTCATATATATTTCTTGTAATTATATTAAGATATATGACTTTACGAAGTTATGACTATCTTATGAATCCCCCAATAGTTTGCTTATTTATTTATTTAATTTTCCAGTCTATAGATTAAAAATCCTTACAGACATAAGTGCTTAAATTATAGTACATATAATAAATATAGAATAATGATATTAACTAATTTGAATTTAAATAAACAATAATTTTTCTTTTTAAGGCATCATTACTATCAGAAAAGTCAATTAGGTTATATAGATTATTAAATTTCAAGCAAATTTGACGAAAGGAGTCGTTGTTAGCGTACACAGAACGGTAATACGTTAAATTTAACGGCTGAAAATTTCGTGTAGGTCTCACTGGAACATTAAAGTTAATTTTGCTTAACAAGTAACCGGAATCGACATCACCGCGTATTAGACCCATTAAAAACGAAATACTTAGCATTGTTCTTCGGCTTTTTAACGTCGGTAACTTAATAAGACCAAGTCTGCTTTCATATGAAGGTAGTGCAAGCGAATTCCATCCAAGACCTCTTAAACAAAATAAAAGGAACTGTTTCTGTACAGATTCAATGCTGTTGATATATATATTAAAGTATGGATCCCACACAATTGATCCATATTCCAGGATAGGGCGAACCAGAGACGTATATAAGTGTTTAGTTACATATGGATCAGAAAATTCTTTTGACCAACGTTTCAAAAAACCAAGAACTCCATTAGCTTTATTGACCATTAATGAAATGTGATCACAGTATTTTAGTTTGTGATCCAATAAAATACCGAGATCACCAATAGTGTGAACTTTATCCAGTATATGTTTTATATATGTTTTTCGATCCTGATCGAATGCTCTAAAGACAAGGCTATCCATTAAGTGGTTTCAAGACTGCCGGTCTGGCAAGGCTGTTAAATATCTGTCATCTGATGTGTTTTTTATTTTGTGAAAGGTTTGCATTTATGGATATGGATCGTTTAACAACTGAAGAACGGTTAAAAATAGTTCAAACGTCATACAAAAGTGGTGGTTCAAACGTGGCTACTAGGGATAACTACTACCCGATTAACTGATCGGTTAAGTTAAAATTGGCTTTTTATATTCTCCACCACCACTGTGGTAAATGAGGGTATAATAAGTTTATCATTCCGGCTTAGTAGGATCAGAACTATGAATCAAAATGTGGAACCACCACCCTAAAAATATTGATAATTTAAAAATGGTGGAATAATGCAGGGAATAACATAAAATTTTGCACGAATTTGCCTTATACGACTGCAAATCATAGTGTTAAATTTCGTGAAGATCGGTCCATAATTGAAAATAGGCCCCATATAAACCCTTCTCGCGGAAAACAGTTTAGTACGCCCTAAACCGCAATTAATAACGCTAGCATACCAAAATTTGGTACGTCACACTTTTATAGGACCAGAAATATCACACTGTAAAATTGTTTGAAGATTGGTCCATAATTTACCCTAGGCCTCATATAAACCCTACTCTCGGAAAAGTGTTTACCAAATAAAGCTCACTTTGGGAAAATAATTAAATTCGCCTAAAACCGTCACAGATATAGATATTGCGGTAAAATTGCTAACTTGAATTCATATGGCCAGAAAAAATATGCAAATTTGTGAAATTTTCTGTTAACGCTAAACCTAATTACACTGCTGTATTGAAATTTATTCTAATTTATTTTTTGTAATACCAGAAATCAGTCTTCAGAATTTTGAGATGATTGGTCCATAATTTATCATAGGTCCAATACAAATTTCCCTCCTTAAAAATTATTTTAGTTCGGCTAAAACTTTTACGAATCATGTTATTTTACTCAAGCCAGTTCAAAGTTCTAACAAGAAACGCATAAAATTTTCTTATTGTCGGTCAATAATTTAATTCAAGTCTAAACCGCAACAAATTTTAATGCTGACGTTCGTTTTTGTAAAGCTAAGTTGATAATATAAATGTATTTATCATATAGAGCCCACTCCTGTCGGTGGAGGGAATCAAAGTATATATCACTCCAACTTGTTGCGATTAGCGATTAAGGCGGTTAATTTCAGTCGACTAACTGACCGATGTAACAAAATTTTTGATTTTTCGTAGTACTATAATATAATTTTTTGTGTTTTTAATTATTTGTTTCGTCTCATATACAAAAGGTATGTGTTTAGAAAATATGTTTTCATACAAACAAAGAAGTGTTCAGTGATCTCCATTTTTAATATGTGTTTGCTGTCAACAGCTTTTTGTTTCACGTACTTTTTATATGTATGCGCTTAGTTATTTGTTTCTTCTCATATCAATCTTTCAACTGAATTAACCGAAACTATTAGATTTTTAAAAAAAACAGGAATTTAATGACATAATGGAAGATTTTATATATTAAAAAAATCTAGGCAGAGGACTGAGAAATTAGGTATTCTGTACTATGGGTTGCTTTTGAGTTCTCCAATATCTGCGATAAATGAAAGAATTTTTCAAAGTCAAGTTTTATTACAACTTAAGAAAATAATCACTTTAAGTCTAAACATTTAAACCAATTTATTTGTATTTATTTGTATCTTCTTAAACTATTGAAATAATTAATAAAATGATCTAACAACTTATTTTTTAATTAATACATACATAAAATGTATTAATTAAAAATATATATTACATATTTATGAATTATTTTTTGTTTGCTCGTTTTGGTTCAAGAATTGTTATGTTTGTTATGTGATTGGTTTTTTTATAATAAACTCCAAATAATAAATAATTTATTCATTTTAATATGAAGTAACCGTCTCCGTTGGGAGAAATCTCCCCGCTCTCTCTCTCTCAAAAAAAAAAAAAAAAATAAAAATATTAATAGCAAAAATAACCGATTAAACCAAAACCTCGGTTAATTAATCGAGCGGATAACCGACTAAAGCAAAAGCACGATTAAATAAATACCCTAGTGGCTACTTTTCGCACTGAAAAAAATAGAAACTGATTTTAATTAAAAAATTTGTAATTTAAATAGAAAATTAATTAAATTTGCACAAGTTAATAGGATCAATTAAATATTTATTGATATTAACAACATTATGTCCAGTTATTTTGTTAATATAAGTAAAAGTTTAATTTACTTGATTACATTTTTAAATAAAACTAATTTTGTTTTTGATTGATGGCCTGCAAAAAATGGCGATAATTTGTGGTTATGATCGACTAACTATGCAGGGAATTGGCAAGATTATACAGAAATTTGAAGGGACGGGTAAAGTTATAGATGTGGTCAGGACATTGCATTATCGCAATGTGCGCACTGCCGAAATATTGCTTCTATTAGTGAAAGTGTGGCGGATAATACGAATATGTCGACTTCTCTCAGTTCTTACAATTGGGGCTATCTTACGGTTTATTATCGCCTGCAATTAAAGATTACATGAGGGAACAAAGTTTTTGTTGATTAAGAACTGAATGTTGTTTTTAATAATATATGGGACGCTGAATCTAAATATGTACTTGGATTTTTTCTATCAGCTCGACTATTCGCGATATACCGTTATGTTCAAAATTAAGGCACTTCCGCTACATACATATATTGGAATAACTTGAAATTTGTTAAAAATTATTTATTTTTTTTAACTATATTTTTAAAAAAAAAATTCAAAACTCGTCAACAATATAATATTTTAAGCCGTGCTTTTAATTTGCCCAGTAGTTTCAGAAGTATCGTTGAAGTTAAAAAAATAAATAATTTTTAAAAAATTTTTGTTTTTAAAAATTCATTAAAAAATTAAATTGCGGAAAAAAATCACAGTTTTTTGTATAAAAACCAGTAGCTATATATTTTTCGAATGAAATAAGCTTTATTGTTTTGCAACCGATGCCCAACTTTTGATTCTATTCACAATTTACCAAGAAAACTGAGTTGATATAAATCGCTATTTCCGTACAAAAATAAAAAAAAAATCGCTATTTCCGTACAAAAATAAAAAAATTTTAATATGTGTGCATGTTTGCTGCTGTTCTACTTAGGTACGTTTTTCCCTCACTTAAAAATGGGGCACCTTCACTTAATTGTCGATTTTTATGATCTATGTCTCATTTTGTTCGAAGGTTATGTGGCTTTACGTCGAAGTAATAAGACTTTAAATGTTTCCCGTTTTGAATTTTTCATGATTTAAAATTTTTTTTTTTTACGTAAAAAACCATTTCTCAGCCTTTTTTTTGTGATTTTCAAAAACTATACTGCTTTTTAAAGCTAACTATTACAAAAAAAAAAGGAAACATTATGAAAATCGCTTAATGAAGAGTAAAGTTATGATTTTTTGAACTTTCAATTTTTAGAAAAAAGTCAAAAATACGATTAGGACCTGTTACTTAGAAATTTGAGATGAAGAAAAAAGGAGATTCAATTTGAAATCAGCGACCTCAAATTAGTAAAAAAATTGCATCAAATTTCCAATCAACACAAAAAAGTTTAATTTTGTTCCCTTGTGTTATAAGCAAGACGTTGCCACGAGCCACGCAACGCGACTGATTTTGGCTTTGTTGCATGGAAAGTTTCCACAGCGCGTAAATTCCCGTTTTGGAGACGTCAATTGCTCACCAAGAGTATGCGATTGGAACCCGTAAGACCATTTTTTTATGGGGCAAAGACAAAGACCGTTTCTAAGCTGATAATTCTCTAACGTTGAAGCATTTAAAAACCAACATTCATCAAGTTATCGCCAAGATACCGCCATAAATGTGCGAAAAATTGGTCGAGAACTAACCTTAGGGCGGTCATTAAATGACGGTGTTTGTTGTACGTATTGGCAAGGTCCAAGTAATATAATGAAATAAGAGTTTCATTGAAATCATAGTTTTATCTGTGTTTTACTTATCTTTACTTTTCATACCGAAAAATGGATTACCCGTTATATTTTAAAATGATTGTGCTAATTAAAATTATAATAGTTTTTAAACAGAAAAAAATTAAAATCAAGCACGCCACAGCTTAAACTGCAATTGTTAAATATCAGGCTAAAATATAATTAGGAGCAACTTTAACAAGCTTTCTATATCTTTGCACAAAAATACAGCAATATTTGAACGCAAATTCAGTAAAACTTGGAACACAAAGCAAATCATAATCATTGAGGGTCTTTAAATTACATTGTCTTTGGATACAAGTTCGATGTAAACAGGTCTCCTTCGGCTGTGCCATAAATTCTACAATATAATTGACGTTTTATGATTTAGATTGCATTCTCTTTCGCTCTTAGTTTTCTGTTCTTGTCGATAATGGGTCATCATAAAGATACAGAGAAAATCTAAAAAAATTAGATGGAAAAGAAGCAAAGCATAAAAATAATAACAAGCTAAACAGAATAGAGAAAAAAAAAACTATAACTTAACATTAAAACTGAGATTTTATTCTACGAAACAATTGCGGATTTACACGTCAAGTGGCAATTTGCAACAGTTTATACCAGGACAGTAGTTAGTAAAGCAGTTTGTTGTACAACAAACTTCATAGGTACAACGAGGAAAACGCAACAGTAAAAAAAAACAAAGAGCAATAACGTTAGTCAACCCGATATAGCAACAGTTTTTTTTATTTTACTTTATTTTCTAAAACGGAAGGAAACTCCCAACATGAATGTATAAGTAGACATTTTAACGGTAAGCCACCATATTTACAACAAAGTGGATTATAATGATGACACTCCCTTTTCTTTTCGTACACACATTTAGATTCAGAGTACTTTTTCTCAGAAACCCACAAACTCTTGTTATTTAAGTTGAATAGAAAAAAGTGCGAAATTGTACAACAAAACAAATACAGCAAATTAGAATAATAATGGAAATTCTTTATAAATAATACAGAATAAAAATAATGAAAACTAAAATATTCTTCTTTTAAATCGGAAATGCTAAAAGACCTATTTTCCTGGTATGAGATCTTGTAACGGTTTTAAATGGTATTTGTTTGGAAAATATTATTTCATTTGCGTTTTAGTTATTATAAAGGAAATGAGAAGCTCAATTATTTTATTCAAATACCTGGAAAAATATACAAATACATTCATATATACATACATACTTATATGTAAATGTATTTAAAAAACAAAATAGAAAAGCTTATAATTATTTGAATTCCTGGACTAATTGAAAAAACAACAGCTTCCTTCCGTTATTTAATACAATTAAGCGGCAAAAATGTTAATGTTATTAGAAAAAAAAAAATTAAAATAAAAAAAAAAATTAAAGCTTTTGTAATTATAATTTTCATTAACTTTGAAAGGATAATGGTTTTTAGGTCAGGGAAAAGAACAAATTGGAAAAAAATCTTTAAGTTTTAATAAAATTAAATGGTTTATGAATAAGTGTTTAAAAAAACTGTTTAATAACGAAAAAGAAGCTGTTAAAATTAAAAAAATTTAATTTATTAAAAGGGTAGAACACAAGACTGAAAATTTTATCAAAATGTTTCTTTTTTTAAGGAAATTTGTTATTAAGCAAAAACTGCCATTTTGCACAAGTAGAGAAAAAATAGCTTTAAACAGGAAACTTACACTTAAAATACAAACTATATGACTTTTTACGAAAAATAGCAAAATTTATAATAAAAATTTAAATTTTTGCCAAAACTTCAATTTTAATATAAAACTTTTTTTCCTACACGAAATTTGTTTAACATAAGAAGTCACTTCTATATACACGAAATGTCAAAACTGGATTTTTACACAAAACACAATATTAAAATAATTTTTTTCACTTTTTGTAATGTTGTAAAGATGTAAAGTAGAATTCTTATATTTTACATAATACTGACCTTTTATGTAAAAAGTGACTTTTTATGTAATATGTAATATTTTACATTAAATGTCACATTTTACATAAAATATATCTTTTTACATAAAATGTCACTTCTTATATAATATTTCATATTTTACACAAAGTGACTTTTTATGTCATAATTTGCAGTTGTGCAACTTATAACATGGCAAGTCAGAAAGTATAATCGGTCAAGCCCGACCATATAATACCCACGGGACCCACGGGCAATCATGGAGGTTGAGGAGAGCGTGCTCACGCCATTCCGTATGCAAAGCATATTGGGCGATAACATTTAACAAAGACGAAAAATTATTGAATACAACAATTTAATCCTTTTCTTTAAAAAAAGATTGAGCTTTCTTTAAATTAAACATATTTGTAATATTAAATATGTCATCGGTAAATACGAATTTTAAATTTATTTATGTACATTTTGCGTACAGATTGAAAAGGTACGAAAAATGTCAGGAATATACATGGTACCTGAAGTCATCAAAACATACGAAAAATGTATCATTCGTATCCTAATGGCATCACTGGTTTGTATGTATAAAATTGTGAAGAATGCTTTAAAAAAAGTCAAACAGAATGATCGTAACAAACAAAGAACAAAAGCGGTGTTTTCATATATACTTACGTATTTTAAAAACACCAACAATATATTTTTGACATAACAAGTACATATTTGCAAATTAAAGTTGATGATTTAATAATAAAAAAAAGAATTAAAAGAAAAAAAATAATAAAAATTACCCCTGTTAACAATTTGTTGCCCATGTGTATAACATTTATGTTATTTATTTACCATTGTACATTTAAGTTAAAATATTTTTTACATAAACAAAATAAGTTAATGACATACATACATACATGTAACTAGATACATACTTATATATACTTAGATATATTCGTCACAAAAATTGATATATCAACGAGTCATTTTCATATATGTAGGTATAACTCGTTCAAAGCGTTTAAAGGAACTACACATTACTAGGATTGCAAGTATAATTTGGCTTCAAGAATGTAGAAATTCTTACGGTGTAGTAAACATTTTAGGTATTTTAGTTTGGTTAATACCACCATAATTAATAGTTTATGAATCGGGATTATGTTATACTTAGTCACAAAATTTTAAAACAATATCCGGCGGCAAAGAACATTAATTAATTGAAGGGATCATTTTGCAATCATATTTTTTCTTTGCGTGTGGTTAAAACAATGGCGGATAAAGTTGAATGAGCACAAGTGCGTACATACAACATATCTTTGCGTCGGGAATCATGACTTCCTATTAAAATCAATAATCAAATAATAGCTCAATGCCCGCATGTTAAATATCTCAATATACTCGTACATTAAGATCGGCGTTTAACGTGGAAATGGCATATACTTAGAAGCAAAATTAACTTAAATTAAACGTAAAGCAATTCAAATTAATTTGTTTATTGGAGGAAATTGTGTTCTGAGACTCTATTGCAAACTGCTACTTTACAACTCTATCTTAAAGTCTGGTACTACGTTACTCAGTTATGGGACACTGCCTCGGTGTCTTATATAGAAAAATTCAAAGGCGCCAAAATAAACTTACTTCGAATAATCACAGCTGCTCCCTGGTATGTTAAAATCTCAAATATTCTGAAGGATCTCAATGTGGCATAAGTTAAAACTAAGATTACGAAATATGAAGTAAAATATTAAAAAAGGCTCGAATTACACCCGAATCCACCAGGTCGAAATAATTTGAATGATGGCGGCCACAGTCACGGTTGCCAACTCGGTAGTTCAAAAAAAGGCTAAAATTCAAAACAAAAATTTCTAGAAATGGCTAGATTTTTAATATTATTCAAAAACTTAATTATTTAACCCTGGAACTAAATATTTAATGATATTCATTTATATATCCTAAGTCAAAAAACCTATTTTAATAAAAGCCTAACAGTGGGACGTATACAAAATTTTCGGCCTTGCATTTTTCAAATACTTATATTTATTATAAACAAAACTCAACAAAAAAGATTTATTGCATAAAAGGTAACAGAAACAATTTTTTTTTATTTAATTTTATTTAATGTTTTATACAAAAAAAAGTAGTTTGCAGATTTTATCATCTTGTTGCTTTGCATTATCAATTAAATGTATATGACAAAATATCGTATTAAAACAATTTCTACGAATAGAATCCGAAACTATTGAGCTGTAAATATCGCTATCGTTCGGCCAATAATCCCTCTTTGAAGGAACTGAAGCAAAATCTGTTACAATTAGGATACCCAGAAAAACTCCTATTTCATTCTTCGGGTTTTTTGGGTTCTCTTGTCCACTATTAACTGCTTTACATAGCATTTCTTCCAAGTCATCTTCAAAAACTTCTTAAAATGCAAGAAGAAAGTCGGGCTCAGTGAATATCCGTTGACACCATACATCATCATCTTTCACCCACTGAATCAATTCACTTTTTAATGTTTTCGAGACTATACAAAGGTAAAAAATCAAAGTATGCCTTTGATTGTAGTTGCATTAGGCAGTCAATATTTTAGCTATCATGCGAGTTATTATAACATCCTGCAATGTCTGTTCTAGCACTAAATTTTATGTCTTTCTGATTATCATCGACACTTGACGACATGGCATGGCATGGTTGTATAAATAGTGCTTTCGACAAGTTTTGCGGGTGACATTGTTGCATTAAAAATGTAATAAATGTAAATCAACATCAAAGTAAGCTTATTTAATAAAAAAAAATGGCAAAAAATTTGTCATAAAAAATATTACAAAAATGAAAATAAAAAATCTTCCGGCTATATAAAATCTAGCTGACTAGATGAAAAAAACCGCCAGATCTAGCCGGATAATGGTTAAATTGGCAGCCTTGGCCACACCCGGTTAATGAGAACAGATACTGCAGGACTCATCCGATAAGAAGAGCGCAAAGCAGCTTCATATGTGAACAGAACCTGTGATGAGAAAATTTTTATCCGGCATTGGCAGGATATAGAACAACGTATAAGAATAAGATTTGATTAATTATATTTAACCCATATTTAGTATATGAAGATTCAATAAATAAATATTTAGAAAAAAACATAAAAATTCAGTTATTACAAATAAATTTCTACATGAAACACCATTTTTTCATAAAAAAAAAGTAAATATTATCATAAAGGTAATTTTTTAGTTAAGACACTTTTCATATACAGTAATTTTTTTTTTGTAATTCCCTTTTCCAAATTTGATTTTATTTTAAATCTGGCTTAATTTTATCAAATTACTTTTACTTTATTTATTGCAATGAAGAGTGGAATTTCAAAATAGATAAATAATTAAAGCGAATTTCGATCCACCAATGATTAAAATGATTGTTGTTTGACTATAGACTGACAGCCATCGCACTGCGCTGTGTCCCATAGACAAAAAAAGAAAGTTTGAAGTATAGATGGCACAACAACTACATGAGCTTTACATGCTTCAGGAAAACTATTTAAAAAAAAATATGTTTTTGGAGTACGAGATTAAAGATTTTTTTCTGTAGTAGTTAACTATTATATTTAGATCTAACTGTGAAAAAATTTTATGTGAATTCTTTTCTTAAACGAATTTTTTTATTGGTTTGAAAATTGGTTTTTATTCACCTAAGCTCTAAAACGTGTTTACTTTGATGGAATATTAAAAAAGAAAGAAAAATATGGTCTATGGATTTTTTCTGTTTTCGAGTTTTTGTACTGTTTAACAACATGAAAAAAATTTTATTTTTTGAATTGCTATTTTCGTGAGTTTTGCTTAAATTTTCATAGTTTTCAGGAGTTTAAAAGAAATTAAACTACAAATACTGCGAAATATGAAAAACTATTTTTAGACTAAATTTTAAACATAATATATTTAAGAGCATTAGAGTTTTTAACCATATTATTGTCACCAAGTTCATAATATCAAGCAAACAATTTGTTGATTTTGCACCTATTACCAAAATGATTACTATTGATTACTAAAAATGTTAACATTTTGAATATATTTTTTTTTCAATAATTTTTTTAATTTTAATTATAAAAATTATCAAAAACTTTGCCATTTCAAACAATGTGTTAATTTCTACATGTTTAAATTATTTTATTTTAAACGAAAAAAGTCAATTAAGATTTTTTATTATTTAATTAAAATTTTAATTGGAAATTTATTTCAAAGCAACTAAAATGTTAATAAAATAAAAAAAATTTAAATTTTCTTTCAACTAAAAAAATAATTGGTTCAATTATCACATAAATTAAATTTAAATACTTTTTAAACCATTTTTTTAATTGATTAAACACTTTTTTCTGTGTACAGATGAAGATGTCTATACAATATTCAGCAGAAATAACTTTTAAATAAATCTTAACCTCATAACATAATTTTGTTCAGGCGGGTCCATGATTGCCCATGGGTCCCAAATCGGGAACGCTTTAGAAAATTGATTTTAAATACTGTGCTGTAGGTTATCATATATTCGGGCCTGACTGACTATACTTTTTTACTTGGTATTTTAGCATTTAAGAGCATTAGAGTTTTTAACCCATTTTTCAATATATGATGTTTCCGTATTTTTCACATTAAAAATCTGATTCTACCCAAACTCAGCATCTAACAAATGTCAATTTACATAACAAATTTTATTAAGAAAATTTACACAGGCGTTGCTAGTTATATGTATATCAGCATGACTATTTTTTTGTAATTTTGTGGGCATTATTAAAGCTAAAATTACATTTTTCAATTTCAGGACACATGGGTGGTAGGCGTGTAATTGAACCGATTTCTCCAAAAATTCATATTTCTCTTAACTACGCAATTTTATGAAAGCTTTACAAATTATCTGGCAACTCCTTCTATTTTTGTCTCTTCGTTATATTGGGACAAAGCACTGTGCGTCGCTTTGGCGGTAAGGTGAAACATGCAAAAACTGTGATGATAAGATACGTGGTTTTCTGGAAACAGCGTTGTTTACATAAAATTAAAAAATTTTAATTTATTTCAAGTTGTAAAATTCCTTCTATCATTAAAATACTTTAACTGAAAATTAAATGTTATTAACTCAAACCTGATTTAAAATAAAATCAAAATGATTTTTTCTAACAAAAAATTTAATTTAAAATTTTCAAAGAAAGTTTTTTTTTTAAACATTGACTGTAGTTTAACACAAAGATAGACTGTTACACAAAAAATTCAACCCTATCAAAAAGTAAGTTATTGGTCGATCGACAACATCCATTTGTTAAAAAACTTAATTACTAAAATTTAAAATTTACATTTAAAGTTGACTAAAGACAAACAGATTCAAGCTTTGGCATAAAGTGGCAGAAAGTTAACTTTTTAATAAAAAAATTTTCGCAAAATATTACGTTTTGCATAAATTTGAGTATAAATAGAGCGTTTTTAATATTATGATTTTTTTATTAAACAAACTACCTTTTCGTTAATGCAGAACACTGCAATGTAAATCAAATTGCAACTTTTGGTGCATAACCTTGTTATTAGGAAAGTTAAAACCATTGAGGTGATTAAATTAAACGTGCCTTCTGTTAATTAACTGGTCATGTTCCTTAGGTGCGCTACCCCCCAGGGCGGAGTTCTCTCTCCCTTATTGCGGCTCTTGGCTGTTAATGTCGGTCTGGGACTTTTTGACCGGTTAGGTCAGAAGGTCATCGCCTACGCGGATGATGTAGTTTTATTGATATCGGGAAAGATTCTGCCGACAATTAGTAAAGTTATACAAGAGGTACTTGGCGAACTGTCAGCATGGGGGAATCTTAGGGGATTTTGTGGTGAGGCTATGCTGGGTACCGGGTCATTGCAACATCACCGGCAAAGAAACAGCTGATTAGGCGGTCAGGCCTCTAATTGGCTTCTAGTTTGGGAGAATTAGGGAATTAGTTTTGAGCGAAACTAATCAGGTCTGGGGTAAGGCCGGGACACCGTGTAAATTTTAAATTTATGGTATACAAATTAGAAATAAATTTGTTTTCTGAACATAAAATTAAAGCTTGTACTTTGTTTTGAATATGTGCATCGAAATACAAAGGGCCTGGCTTAGTAAATTAAGGCTGGATTTATTTCCACCAAAAGTTTAAGTTGAGGCGTGCATATAATTAAGGAAACGGTTAGCTTTGTTTTATAAACTTTTTTATCCAATACATTTTGTAATAAGTAGATAATATTTTGTATCGAAATCCTTTGTGTCAATAATTAAATAATTACTCACGAATCGTACTTGGTAAGACTTTTTAACCCTTTTCGGGACCCGAATACAATTCGCAGAAGCACCTTGAGTGCGCTAACTTTGGTTTTTTCGGTTTGCGTTGAGATGATGGCTGTATAATGTCCAATGCAATACAGTTAAAACCACTGCTTTGCTTGTGCAACAGTTGGTTTTGGATCATTATTGAAATATTTATGCTACCGTCCATCTTTGCCTCAGCATATGGGTAAGTTTGGTCAAAACCCATCCGTTTAAGCGACGTCCGAGAGCAGATGAACTGTTTCGAGAATTTCTCGGAAGATGTCATTACTCTATGCACGCAATCGCAAGAAAACGTTAGAGTTTAAACAAAGCATACAGTTATGTTAACTATCGTTTCAGATGAAACGATGGTTAACAATGCCTACTTTGACGGAATAAAATATGTTTGCTGTCCAAAGTTAAAAGAACATGATGCTACGAGAGTCAGCTTGAAGCATGATGCTAGCACCATACCTAATTCTCCATAATTGTTTGCACGTAGCTGTATGTAGGTTGTGTGAGGACCCGGAGGAAATTATCTTCTGTACCACTGTTCCAGGCTGCAGAATAGCAGGCTGAGATAGCTTGGTAGTAGATTCCTGCGAGAATTGGGAGATGTCTCTGGCTGCGGGCTCGAAAATATTTTGGAGTTCGTAATGGGAATGACCTGGCTGCGCAGCAGGAGCCTGGGGACTGTGTATATTTAGGGCAGTTTTCTGTTTGACGGGTGTTTGCTTGTGCTGCCCGATTTTTGTCTTCCACTCCTTTTTCTATTCTTGTGCTTTTTCTCTTTATTCCTACTATTCTTCTCTTGCTAGAATTCTCGAACTAAATAAGGCGTCACAATGGACCATATTGGTCTCTGGGTTAGGGTGTGAAGTTTACTTCACACTAGCCTTTCTACCTAACCTAATTTTAGTTCATTTACAACATAAATAGCACCGCATTTACAATTATCGGTGAACAGTTTCTCTATTTAATGTTGGTTTAAGCAATTTGTTAGTTATTCTCTATGGCAATACTTTTATTTTCAACGCGTTTTTCCCGCAAAATTAGTTCAAGTACAACGATTTTGGTTTAATTTAAACTAAACATTTTCTCATTACAATTAAATTAGTTTACGCTACTCAAGGCCATTAATGGGAACATGTTACTGAAACTTTAGTATTTTAGCGAGATTATTAAAAACCAGCAACTGTTTAAAAATTTGTCCAAAAATCCTTTTTGGTTTTGTCCCTTTTTTATGTGTCGTTGAGTTCTTTTGTTACAAAAAAATTTTAAAAAACCACCATTATAGCGAATTTGTTTTTGTGAGGTTTTACTTCTTTTGTTTTCAATACCCTACAGCATTTTCCTTTCTATTACTCCAAAGCCCTGTTTAATTATTATGGCCAAAATGATTGCTTTAAGCCACAAAATGTAATAAATAAGGAAAGGAAGAAAAGCGAAGCAGAGGAACACGAGACTGTTAGATAGAAGAACCTGCTCAGCTCATACGCTTTACACAAGCAGCAACACAGATGAAAAATAATGAAACCACCAGTCGTAGCAAGACAGCAAAAAAATTTTGAATGAACACTCAAGTAAAGTAAAGTTCCAAACCCATTACCCATTAAACAAATTGTCAACATAAACGAAAATTAGATGTTTCAAAAATACTAAAATAACACTCATACATGCGATGCTTACAGAGAAAAGAGCAAAAAGGACTATAGCTCCAAAGTACAACATGAGGTAAATGTTAACAAAACCCCATTGTAAAACCCAGCAAAAGCCAGACAACACAATATAAAAGCAGTTAGTAAAACTTTAACTTTATGTATGTGTATGGGTGTGCTGCTGTTTTTTAGTTTTAACGCTCTTTCACTCGGTCTCTGCATGAAATACAGCTCTTTAAAATAGACGAATAAGGATTCTTAAGTGGACGTTAAAAACCCACGTAAATATAGTTTACAACTGAAACTACAAAACACAGCAGAAGCATCTGCAGCAACAACACACATGGATACATATTTCAGCCAGGATACATGCAACTGCTACACCCTTACGGTTGCACAATGGCTCAGTTAGCGAAGGAGATTTTTACTAAAGGACACTTATAGAGAACATTTTACAACGTTTGATATTTCAAAGCTAAATATATTGTTGTTTGGTTGGTTGGTTAGTTGTTGCTGGTGGTGGCTGTTGGCTTGATTATGTGTTGCGTGATGTTGTAAAATATAAATTTTGTATTTTGTAGCTTGTTTGCTGCTTTCTGCTACATGATTTTTTTTTTTTTTTTTTTTTTGTTAAAATTTTATGAGACTGTGGTAAACAGTGAGTTGAGTTGAGCTGAGTTGAGCAAGTGAAAAATCAATTTCCTTTTTTAATTTATTTCTTTGACGATTATGAAAGCATTAACAATAATCGGTTGGCCCCAAAAGACACGATAAATAAAAAACGTAAATAATCAAAAAGAAAAGTTAAGGGAATAACGAGGTAAATAAAAATTAAAATTGAATTTTAAGAGGCATTTCAGAAGAACTCCAATGATTAAAAAATTTCACTCAAATATTACGTGCAATGGAACAAAAAAATTAAATTTTAAATAAATTTGAATTTTTATAAGACGTTTTAACGAATGCTAGACTTTTTTTAAACATGGGGCACTTTTTAGGCGGCTTTAGGTCTGCTGCCTTATTCCAAACTTTTCCCAAGTGATTTATATGTCTTCTAACTTTTTCTCATGAAAGAAAGCTTTTTATAAATATTTAAGTCCATCTTTTTACTAAAATATTTTACGAAAATGTATAAGAAAACTTTTTTTAAAACAATTTTTATAAAAAGCTACTCAAAGGCTTTTTCATTGAATAGTTTGCTCAAAAACAATAAATAGCATTCTAGATTAAGATTTTTGGGTAAAAACTTTTTTATTTTTGTTACATAAACAATAGACAATTTTTAAAAAAAAAAATATATTTTTTTTTTGAGATTTTTTACATCATTTTTTTTATCAAAGAAAGATTTAAAGAAACTTTTTTTAATAACACTACTCAACAAATCGGAAAATTTTTTTCCTTAAAATCACAATATATTTTTGATCCGCTATACTCCCTTAACTGCAAAAATCATCATTATTTCAAATTCTATGGTAATTCCATGGATTTTCATGAAACGAAATCTATGTTATTTCTATCATATGCAGCTTTATGAAATAATAATTAAAGTAAATTATTAAAGAAAATATTGTGTAATGAAAAGGTAAAATTTTGTGATTTTTAGCTCTACACAAATTTGCGATTAAAAAATTTCAAAACTAGGTACTTTCAGTGTATTGAGAATAAAACAGGAATTTATTCATGGATTTTCATGAAATAAAATTTTTTTTATTTCTTAAAGACGCAACTTTACGATTAGGTACTAGAACTGGGGAGTATTTGTTGATTTAAATTTTTTATGAATTTTTTTAATTAAAAAATTTTATAATGAAACAAAAAAAAATTCTTTTTCCACTTGTGCCTCAATAAATCCAAAAATAATGACTGGATCAAAAAATTATATTAGATAATAGATCTGGTGTAGTTTAGAATTTTTGACGGATTGCATAACAAAATCGAGTACGTCGTTCCAAAGTTATGACAAGATGTATGGAGCAGCCTCTCCAAACATCTCCAATTTTAGAAAACAATTTTTTAAAAAAACATCTTACCATAAATGCTGATGATTTGCAGTTTAGTCAAGGAATGTTTGCTTGTTACATAGTGTAATTGTTAACAATATTATTAAAGTTCGCAAACATTTAAAAATAAGCTTATTTAATAAAAATACTTTTTTATAACAATCTGTAAACACAACGAACTTTTTATTTAATTCAAATTTTATGAAACTTAATTCGAAAAAATAAAATTAATATTTTTTTAAAAAAAAAAAAAAAAAAAATTATTTATTTTGTGTTTTCACAACACAAGTGATTGAACGTGTAATAAAATGAATATGAAAAGCACTCAGTTATTTGAGTGGTTTTCATATAAATTCTACAACACGTTCAATCACTTGTGTTGTGAAAACAGCACATTAAACTGAAAAATTAAATGCAAAATATTCAATGGCCTTTTTCAAATAAACAAAACAAAAAAAGTTGTCGTTTACTTAACACAAACAGTTGACTTTACGATAACGAGTGTTGTTTTAAATGTTACAAAATGGCAAAATCGTTAATTTGCTTGTTAAAGTTTTTAACAATGACAACTATTGCTATACATTTTTACGGAATCGCACTAAAGGTCTTTTAGACTTAACAGAACTTGAAGCACCTGTAGGGGTGACAGTGTTTCCAACATTTTCGGAATGCAGAGACATGTTAGGTAGATCTATTTGACTTTTTTTTCGATACGATTAAAGTCGATTGTCTATCTTTTCTGATGCTTTTGCTGTTTCTCTTCACCTTCTTTTTCAGCTTCATAACTATAAACAAGGCATCACAATGGACCGTATTGGTCTCTGGGTGAGGGTGTGAAGGAGACTTCACACCAGCCTTTCTACCTACCTACCTACCTAAGTCGATTGTCTATGAAAAACTCCAGCCTTGTTTCGAGGGTCAAGAACTGGCTATAAATAATGGGTTCCATTATTTTCTAAAGCCTCAAATCCTTTTTTTATATCGAATACAAATTTATCTGATAAATTTCGGGACTATTCCCCATCTTCGTTGATTAATTTTTTATATGAAACATTTTCATTATTCTGTTTTGATTTAAAGAACTGTTTGTAACTTGTTTTTCTCTTACTTTCTATGCAAAGAATAAGCATAGAAAATTAAATTAAATTAAAAAAAATATATATATATTGTTACGAAATTAGATTTGTCTAAGAATTATTTATGGTTTTAGTTATAAGTTATCTTGTTAATTATAGTTTTATGTCATATAAGTTACTGTTTTTATGAACGCCACTGTAACTTAATTTTCTAGCAATTGTAAGTGTAGACTTTAGAATTAAAATAATTAGAACATAATTTTCTAGAAACTACTAGACGGTTCTTGAACCAACTAGGAATAGTTTTGAACTATAAATACAGGCTAACTCATAAAAGTTTAGTTTAGTTTGATTGGAGACATTTAACGGTTCAGATCGATACTTGCAATAGTGGTTAAAATTTGTGAACATTATAATTAATTTCAATAAAGTTTGTTAAGTTGAATTCGCGTGTGTGTTTATTTATATTTGCAAATAAAAGAACTCAACGTTTTATTATAAAGGGAATAAACCTCAACGCGTTTTATAAAGTAAAAACGTAACAATATATATATAGAATAAGTATCGTTGTATTGACAGCAAAATATCGCCGATACCGATATATTGGAAAATCTGAAGTATCGCCGATATATCGGTATCGGTTTTCGTTACATTCCTATTTTGAATATTAAGTGAATAATTTATTTATCCAAATCAAAATTTTTGCTGAAAAATGGCTTCGATTCATAAACATGCACAAGCATATCGATGCACAATCAAGCATATTTTTGCATGTTTTACCGTTAATGTTTTTTGTTGTCATATAATCTTTAAGAATGCATATAAATTCTTATATTAAATTAGTTTTTGCTGAAAACCTCAAAATTTTTTTTTTGTTTTAATTCAAATGCCTTTTGGTGTATTAAATTGAGGACAATTAATGAACGATTTTATTCACATTTAAAATTACTGTTATTTTAATCTTTAAATTGATTCTCAATTTATAAGGTGTCAAGCAAATAGCCAAGAATTGGTTCCGGAAAGAGAAAATGCGTGGTCTGAAATTCTTTGGGAGTGGATTGGATTTCTCTAGCATTTTTTTCATAAGAAGACTTCTTAAGATAAACTTTTTTGGATTCAAAATTGTTGTTGTTAAAAGTATCTTGTAAGAAAAATAGGAAGTATAATATTTTTTAACTTTAGTACAGCCAATAAAAATTGACTGCCTGTTTTTTTATAACAAGCGCAAAACTCACTCCTATAAATTACATTTAAATTAAAAACAAATTTATAAATTTCGTTTGTGTTTTAAGTGTAAGTGAACAGAGTGAGTTTAGTGCTCTTCATCAAAACACAGGCAGTAATGTGTTGTTTTCACAATACAAGTGATTAAACGTGGAGTAAAATTTATATGAAAAGCACTCAGTTTTTTGAGAATTTAATCACTTGTGTTGTGAAAACATCACATAAGTTTAATATTAAAAAATCTATTGAAATCTACTCTATTAAAATGTACACTGTCAGGTATTCTTTAAAAAATAAATGCATATTTTATTAATTTTTAGAGAATATTTTAAATTTTTAAAACATGTTTCATGTGCATATTTGCCAATAATAAATGCACGAAATTTCACACCCTTATTATCATTTATTATATTTCCAGTAAAAATTCTTACTCATATTTGCGAGTATTCCAGTTTTATGTAATAACTATACTTTTCTCAGAAAACAATAATTTATACACATATAATATTTACCTGTAGAGTGGAATTCCTGTTGTATCTTTGAACCATAGCAGAAGTTTTACTGAATCCTGCGGGGAGGGTGGTGTTAGATCGCAGGGTAAATCCACACTTTTGCCCACTGCTGCCCAGACCAGACGTGCAGGAACTATAAAAGAAAATAATAATAAGAAGAAAATTACATTAAAAATAAAATAGAAAACAAATAATAGAATAAAATGTTAATAAATACTACAAGCACTTGTAATGCGTACCAGCACCAGTGTTGCCAGAGGGGAAAACTCAAACATTGGACACGTTCTTATTAACATAGATGTAACATTCGAGCATGATGCCAAAATGTTGTTAACAACTTTTTCCTAAGTTTAAACCAACTAATCGCAGACAAAAAAAATTTGCAAAAACTTAACAAGTACTCACCAATTAATTTTCTTCACTTAAAACCACCATAGAAATAATTGCTCAACTTAATTATATTTGAAAATCATACAGAATCTTTTCAGAGAACATGCTAATCAAACCAAAATCTTAAATTATATTTTACTCCTAAAATTTTCCGAATATGAAAGATAATACAATATTATATTAATATCATTGTTTTTACAGAAAAAAGTGTTTTATCAATTAAAAAAAATGGTTCAAAAAGTATTTAGATTTAATTAATGTGATAATTGAATCAATTATTTTTTTAGTTGAAAGAAAATTAAAAATTTAATATTGACTTATATAAATAAATTTTCAATTAAAATTTTAATTAAATAACCAAAAGTTTTAATTGACTTTTTTCGTTTAAAATAAAATAATTTAAACATGTAGAATTGTTGTTGGGAATTGTCAATATTTATTTAAATAAATTAAACATTTTTTGAAATGGCAAAGTTTTTTGATCACTTTTTTAATTAAAATTAAAAATATCATTTATTGAAAATTTTTTTTTAAAATTTTTAGTAATCAATATAATCATTTTGGTAATAGGTGCAAAATCAACAACTTGTTTGCCTGATATTATGAATTTGGAATAAATTTGGTGATTGGAAAAATTTAATAATTTTTTCTGTGTATCTTAAAAAATGTTACATTTCCACATTTTGAAAAAGTCACTCTTTACAAAAATCTTTTTTAAGTCTCTAATTAGGTGAAAAATCGCCGGATCTGGTAACACTAACCAGTACAACTGAATAAGAGAGAAAGTGTGTAATAGAGTGTGTGTGGGAGAAAAAAAAGATGAAATCAAGGATACTAGTTTGATTTAAAACAAGTTCCTTATAAGATACACACAAAAAAATGCAGAGCTTGTGGATGCTCAAAATAAAAAAAAAAAATTAACGGAAAAGAAACGAGCTGATTATAGACAGTCAGAAATAAGATCATGTACCATCCTTCCGTTATTTAATAATGCAACTCGCAAACACATTCTTACACTTGCACGCTCGCCCCTAAAAGTCACGTTAAAAGTCTTAAATTCAATTCAATTTAAAATAAAATACAATAAAAAATATCCCTTCAAAACCATTTATATTATTTATGATGTTTATGATGTACTTTTCTATGGTTTCCTTTTTAATTTCTCAGACTTGTTCTCTAGTTGAAAATTTCATAAAATAAAGAAAAACTCATATTATACAAAAGGACATTATGGCTTCAATGGTTAGTTGTTTGGTATTTTACTGTTAAAACGTGCCAAACAGGAGCGTAATGAGAAGGATGTTGTAAAGTGCTGTTAAAGGAAGTGGGTGGGTGGGTGCATTGGTTGGATGGTTGATTATAAATATGTCTGCGTGTTTATTTGTTTGATTTGAAAGCAACACAATTTCCTTTATTGTTATTTCTCTTAATTTTTTTTTTGTTTTTATATAAATATAATATTTTTATATGTTTTTTCTTAAGAAAACATAAACTGACTGTTGCGCTTTTCCTTGTCTTCCGTTGCCGGTCGTAATAAAAAACAAATCATATACACACACACAAACATGCACAGCCAACTTCTGTGTGGCTTGGTTTATGGATTGTTAACATGTTCAGTTTATTTTATTATTTTTTTTTTTTTCTCTGTAAAAAAGTTGTAATAGAAAACCAAATGCTCATTTAAGATATTTATTTATTATTTTTTCTTTTAGATATATAAATAAATTTTTCTGATTTAAATAAATAAGGTATAGCGTATTTATTATTCGTTGTGGGCTGATTAAATTTTTTGTTTTTTGTAGTTTTGTAGTTGTTTGGTAGCTCAAACTGCTTTGAAACAGAAATTTTCCTTGCTCCCTTGGCATCCTCGTTATTAAGAAATCGGATGTTTAATATCTCTTCCAATTTAATTTTGTTTAAAAATAATGTCTTTTTTTATGGAATTTTAATAATGTTTAGGAAATAATTTATAATATATTTTTAACATTTACCATCCCAATTAAATTACGGCAAATTGAGTAGATTTTTTTTAAAGAATTTATAATTGGAAAAGCTTGTTATTGGAGGGGTTCTCATATAGAATTTCTGTTTGGTTGGACTTCACAGACTACAACTTTGTAAAACCTTTTTTAAGGACAACACAAAATTTACTGCTTAGCGAACATAAAATGCATAAGATCATCAAAGATTTAAAACTTTATTTAAAAACAAGTAAAAGTGCTATATTCGGCTGAGCCGAGTCTTTGCAATCCTCCATCCAGAGTAAGAATATTTAGAGATAGGATATCAAGAATGATATAAAAAGAGATTACGCCATGCGCATGTTTTCCCGATAGATGACGTAGCTTAACCCAAGCTAGAGTTACCTATTCGTGTATGTTTCGTGACGTCATTTAACCCACCTGCGCATAAAATTCAATTTTTGATTCGTGTTGTCGTAATCTTTCTTCTATCATTCTTGATAGGATATTATATCGTAAAACTATAAGCCAATATTAATAAAAACCTCACAGTAGGTACTATACGTCTCTGCGGTTTAATAAGTATTAAAGCTAATCTGAATAGTACGCTTTATATGACCCTGTGGTAAATAATGGATTTCGAAATTTGCCAGCGTGATTTGTAGTCGTATCAAATTATGACTATTTTTACTACAAAAGTATAATTCGTAACGTTTTCAGTCCTTCAAAAATGTTTTCTAGAATGGGTTTTATATGGGGCCTATGATAAAATGTAGACCGATCTTTACAAAATTTGGTAGTATGATTTCCAGTTATTTGTTCAGCATTTGATTAGAACCAGTGCATTCTGGTACCAAAAATATTTAAGAGAACTAAAACAAATTTGACCAGTGTTACCACCAGCATAACTCAAAATTACACTTGAGATGAAAAAAAATTACCCGATTTAAATAAAATTACATCTGATATATAATGAACGTTTTGTTTTATAAAAACGATACCAAGTTTTGCCTATTGACTTTAAAAATCAGTCATCGATACACGCAACTTTAAGACGACTTTATAATTTTTATAGCTCATATAGCTAATCGTCCGCCTGAACCGGTTTGTTAATGAACAAAACTGCTGCAAATGGAGTGAGACCAATCCACAAACTCTATTTCACCTTGGAAAATGCACCGTTGCTGCATGAGGTCAAGCATCCAGAAATGCTCGAAACGGTGACCCGAAATTGGACGTCCAAGATGTGTTTCATCAAGAACAGCCGCGGTGCCAATATGCCCGAAAACATTTTCAAAAGTAATTGCCATATTTTGACTAAAATTAATTTTTTTTGTATTATTTTTTACAATTTTATGGGCTTTAAGAAATATCATTTATGGTTTCAAACAACAATCTGTTTCTTAAATCAGTTTTACAACTGTTAAGGGCGCTAAATATTGTCCTAACTAAAGCATTTAGAATTGGCAAAATAAAATTAAATTTATTACTTTTTGAAATTTTGAAAACATGTCTTAGTTCGAATACCTTTTCCAATAAACTTTGGGTTGAGAAGACTGCATTTTTTTTCTTTCTCTGGATTCATAATATTTTAAATGGAATAATTTTTTTCTGAACGCAAAATTTTACATTATTTGTTTTAAAATGAAGGAATTTCAAATTACAGCTGATCTATGCATATAAGAAATTACTCAGCTTTACCCACGACAATCAATATTACACCCAATTCGGGTATTTACTCACAAAGTGGCAGCACTGAATTTGACACAAATCTTGTTCTTTTTTTAGTGAGGCTTTTAAATGGGAGCGCGTTTTCAACAGGCGGACATGGATAATTCGACATAAGATTTCTCAAGGGCCCAGAATATATACCATATGCGGTCTTAGATGTAAATTAGCAAAGTTTCACACGGAACGATAAAAATTATTATGCCCTCATTCACCAGGACTGAAGGAGGGTATAAAAAGAGTCAAAACTGCGTATTCAGTTGCAAGATAACATTCTGTTTTATTTTACCAAAATACAAAATAAGAAGTTCATATTATGATGGTCCTCCATTTATCTGAATTGCATTCTCTTGAAGTCTTTTCATGGAGTTTATATAAGTAATAGTAACATCACTCCTCCGTTAAATGCGTTTTCTAATTTTTTTGTCTATAATTTTCCATAGATGCTCTCATAAGACTATGGTCTGGAGAATGTTAAGGTGAATTGAACTGTTTATGTTGCAAAAAAGAGCGATTTAATTTATGCTCTCTAGTGAGTTGCACCTTAATCTTGTGCATGACTTAAAACTGGTAAATCGCCATCGAACGGAGTACCAGGCAAACCAAAGGCCCTAGATCTTAAAGACGGGTTCTAGCATATTTGTTGGCTTAATAAATTTAAGGGCTGAAAATATAATTTATAAGCCTGATATATGACATAATAAATTTACTTCAAATATGTTCGTTTAAGGTGTGTTGTGTTGTTGTTGTTGCCTCGGTAAGGTACTTAGTAGTATGCCAGTGTTATGGTTACGGGTCTGATTCCCTGAAGGATGAAGGCCTATGTTACTATTTCTCGATAAATTAAGTTGTATTATATATTTTGTAAATAAAATAACTTTAATTTATTAAATCTTCTTCCTTTTGCTTAAGACTACATTTTAAAATGATTAATCCAGTTTCATTTTATTCCATTCAAACCTTTACTTCTTTAGAATTCACTATAATAAACAATCTAATCTTACCCCATGTTGCACTGAAGTACAAAACAACCGCCATGGCAAAACAATTTACATCTCTGCAAATCTCATCAACTTTCAGTTGCCACTAAAAATTAAAGAGAAATAGTAAAATGGGAAATATATTTATTGTTCTAAAGAATTGCAATGGTAAAGCTGAGAATGTTCGTAACAACTTTATTGAATTTGTGTTTAAATTTAAAAAAAAAATCTTAGCAACCACAACAACTAATAGGACTATCATTTCTAATACTTTGAAATTATTAAGCATTTTGCCGTTAAGCTTAAATTTATTATTTTCCTGGGTGCCCTGGTCTCAGTGTTTTAATCGTAAGATTAATCTTTTTTTGCATGGTTTTGAAATGAAAAAAGTATTTAAGTTTTTTTTCTAAAAAAAAAGTTTTTCTGAAATTTTAGTATGATACATAAATTTACTTATAATCTGTAAAAATTAAGCTTCGCTCTATAATACATACTATAATACACAAAGCTTGCTTATGACTATGTCAAAAATTAACAATAAGTTTCTCAAATCTATTTAAAAACACAAAAACAAAACCAAAATGAGAAATTCATAAAACTTAACAAGAAGTTTCCTTAAGTACAATATGGTTTGAACATATTTTTTAACATGTATTCAAACATGTGGATTAATTTAATTTTCAGATGTTCAAATAAAACAGAACACATGCAGTGTAAGTGATTCTTTTTGACGATTTGTAAAATAAAGGGTTTTTGGTTGAAAAAAAGTGTTTTCTTCAGAAATAAAAAGATTTTGAAAAAAATATAACAACACTGCCTGGGGTATAAGTTTAATGGTTGCGGTTACGACAACTGCTTGAGACTCATGCCTGTTTTAATACAACGGGCTCAATGTCTTTGTTACAATTGCTTGATTAATTAAGTAAGAATGTTTTTTTTTTTTTTTTTTTTTTTTTTTTATCGTTTATTTCTTTATTCAAATAATTAAATTTAAACTATTATAAACACTAGATAACAGTAACAAGTTAATTTATACAATGTCTCTAGAACGAGCTCTCTAGTATTATGATATGACAAGGTAATAATTTGCTTTTTACAAAAATAATAATATACATACTTACAAGAATTTTATTATAATTTTTAGTGTAGAATATAACGAAAAAATACAAAAAAACATTATTTACATATCATTGATTTTCAAAGGTTATAGTCAAAAGGGTAAAATAAGTTAAGTAAGAATGTAATTTGTAGTTGTTTTTGTAACATTTAAAAAAAAAATAAATATTTTCCTGGCATGTTATACGAATAATCAGATTTAAGGTTTTCTATTGGTTGTTCAAATATGTTGCAACTCCATAAAATTTTTGGTTGTATGTCTTCTATAAATACTTCCATTATTTGTCGCTATTGCTTCATAATTCAAATGAAACAACAGTCTGTAGCCTTTGACTTTTTAGTTGTATCTTTTTGCAAAATTAAATGACCGATATTTGGATAATGAAAAAAAAAATTAAAAACAATCATCTTCTGAAGAAAAGTTGGGTCTTTCTTGCGAATAGCCAAAAGTCGAATGCTAGAGAGGGAAGGCGATCGCTCTGTTCAGTAACCTGAATCACACGGTTCTACCATTGCGTCTCAGGTTATTAGGGTTCTCTGAAACTCAACACAAAGAATGATGACGAAGGCCGTACCGGGCCAGAAAATGCATTGCATTCTGCTGGTGTCTAATAATTGTAAATTTTTCTGTACATACAATTTCTTCATTGCTATCCAAACGATAGCTCAGGTAAAATGTAACAGGAGGATACAATATACTCGTAATAGTCTGGTAGTGTATAAAGTCATTCCTTAAAATGTAAAGAATAGAACTATTACAAAAAAGCTTTATAAAATACATAACTGAAATTTAGCTCATAGAATAAATTCGAAAAATAAAAAATGTTGAATATAATAAAGTAGCTTATGAAAAGAAATAATTCCTAGATTCTATTTTTTAAATTCCTTATTTATTTTATTTTTTCTTTTTAGATTTGAGTGTCAAGGAGCAAATTTTTTTGAATTCATATTGACGTTTCTTAATAAAAAAAAAATCATCAGAAGTAACAAATGTGCAAACAATGCTCTGTCAAACTATGGGTTACTGTTTTAACCCGACTGACAATTTATTTATTGCCTTGTATCTTCTAATCTAATAATGGAACCCTTTTTATACAGCCAATAAATCCTGCCTTTAGCTATTGGTAAGTTGTGGGAATGAGGGTTAGAGTCTTTTGTTTACTTAGTACAACTAAATTGTTATTTAACGCTTCGTTCACAATGATAGCAACAATATGGCTTTACTTCCATATTATTTTTTTCCCAATGTATTTCATATATTTTCCTTTAATTTTTCAAACAAAATGTAACTAGAGTTTTTTTAAACAACTTGAGTCGATGTACTTCTACTAAGGGGTACCCCGGTAGGCTAGTTGGAAGGGAGCTTGTATTTCAGTGCGGGGGTTACGGGTTCGATTCCCGCCAGTGTCTCTGGTCTCCTACAGCATAGAGCTTTGCGGGATTAACATAAGAAAAAATAAATCAAAAAAGCTTAAAAAAAAATTTTTATGAAATTGTACAAATGAAATTGTAAAAAATAATAATAAATACGTAATATTGCTGTGGCAAAGTTTGAAATTGTTTTCTGGATTAAAAATGTGTGTGCTTGTGAAAATTTGTTTTCTTTATTGTGAACACTCAGTGAAAATGTTGCTGGTTAGGAATTTGGAATTAAGGTTTAGTGTTTAACTACATTTTTGTTTTATTTTTTTTAACTTTTTTTATGTAAAAAAGTATCAATTCAAAAAAAACGCTCTGAGTACTAGGTGGTCAAAATTTGACATTTTGGCCAAATATGTGTTTGTTCTTATCCATGTAAATTACTACCTACTGTTCTTAGTAAAGTTGTCCCAAATAGTTAAGATAGCTATTTCATCAATCTTTCGAAAAAGAAATATTAAAAAAAAATTTTTTTTTTGTTTTCAAAAAGGCGCTTTTTACTCAAAAGATATCTAGGGCCTATTTCAAGATTTAAGAAATACTTACACACAAAGAGGAAAACAAATCAAAGAAGTGCTAAAAATTTAAAAAGCGTTGTTTTGAGTAACAAAACATTTGTTTTGATAGATATCCCACTCGCATCGCACAAAAAGCTTTTAAAGGAAAAATCCCAAACTTTAGTTTGATAAAAAAGGGCTCATTTTGATAAAAAAGTCAAAGTCAGTCCTCATTTTTAAAATAAGTGTCCCAATCAGAAATGGACCTACAAATTTAGAATGTTTGAAAAGAGAAATGTAAAAGTTTCGCTTATCATATCCCTTATAGAAGGCATGAAGGTTCCCACTTTAGAGCAATATATTTTTGGCACAAAAACTGCTTTATTCAATGCATATGAAAACTGGGCCAATGTTCTCTAGCTCCCGCTTCGAGAAACTTTTCGATTGAAATGTATAAAATTAAACAAAAGTGCCCTAAATTGAAGCAAAAAGCTGTTATTCTCAGTATACTGTCTCTGTAACTTTTTTGGCAAGCTATAGCTGTCATATAGGGAAACGAATCGCCCATTTACAGGAAAAGTGTGTTGTAAAATGTTTGTGAGAAAAATTCCCACTTTTAGCTGTCGAATATAGTCACAAGAAAAAAAAAACGCGGTGAGATAAAATTTTAAAAATTAAGAAATTGTATTGCGGTTAATTTATTGAACTGTTTATGGTTTTTAATTCAAATTTTCATATTTTACTCAGTCTAAAGTTCATTAAATTATTTTTATGAAGAAAGGAATTTTACAACATGAAATTAAATAAAATTTATTGATAATTATGCATTCCTGACAGATTGATCTGACATGTTTCAACAGTAGCCACACTATCTCCTCAGAAATTTTTGCCGTTTAGCACTCAAAATAAATATATTCAAAAATGCAAAACGCATTGGCTTAAAATACCCGGTTGTATTTTCACCGCCGTCGTTAACAATTTTCAATTTCAGTAAATTTGGTCGCCGTCAACGATTATATTATGATAATTTTCGACGTGAATTAGAGACAAATTGTTTTTCACTTTTCGAGAAACGATGCAATTTTTTGCTTCAAATCTTTTCGACAGCAGAAGTTATCAACAAAGTTAAAGAACATGGGTATTGCTTAGAATAACGATAAGATTAAAGCATTGAAGTTTTATACTCACACCACAATAGTAAAGAGGGTATTATGCGTTTGAGATAATATTTGTAAAGCAATGGTCCTAGGCCATCCTTAAAGTATAAAAATCGACTCAGACGATATTCGTCCGGCTGAATCGCGGTCCATGCAAATCTTGTGCGCAAGGCTCAGGTCGCCATTTCGGAGATAATTGGATAAAATGTGGACCAGGCCTATTGAACGGTTCATAGTTTCACATATGCCCCATACAAGCTTCTTTCCGGAATAGAGTCTTTGTGCCCATATGTCATATCTTATTATTTATGTTGGTATTTAGATTGAATTTTCTTTAAAAAAAACATTGTTTTCTTTACGAAGATGGTCAGAGGGCTATTTTGTTTGCTATAATTTAAAGTAACTTATCTTAATAAAAATAACATTTTAAAAATATATAGACACTATCTTGAGCAAGTGTATACTTTTAAGTAGCTTTTAAAATAATATTTACTTATGAAAAAAATAGATTTAGAAAAAAAATTAGCCTCTCCAACGGTATGTAACATACCTAACTAAACTTTCATACTCTCGTTACAGTAACACCGTAATAAAATAAACGTTGCGTAAAACAATCATTTTAACAGCCACGCAGAATTACATCTGAGTTGAAAAGTTGACAAGCCAGATCTGAAAACCATGTCGTTGTTGTGAGGCTTTATAAACATGCTTTTTTAAAAAAAACTGTTCTTTTAAAGCCAGTTTTTTGTAAAGAACAACGTTTTTGGCAGAAAAAAAATACTATTGCCAGAAAGATTATTACTTTTACTTTTTGCAAACTTTTTTCTTATATTCTGCGTGATCCATTTCGAGGTTCCCTACTTTTTTAAAGAAAAAAAGACAGAAAATTCAAATTTATTGGGGAATGTTTATTATCATTTGAAAGAACATTCTTTGGCATTTATTTTTTGAAGATTATGTCTATCAAATGTTGGCCGTTGCTACGTCGCAGATGGTCCAATCCGTTGAGTCCAATTTTCGATGACTCGTTCGAGCATTTCGATTGGTAACTGGCAAATGATACGCGTGATGCTTTCCTCCAAGGCCTGACTAGAAGCGGGTTTGTCCGCATAACTTTAGACTTTACATATCCCCACAGGAAAAAGTATAACGGTGTGATATCACACGATCTTGGTCTCAATAAATCCATTGATTGATGCGATGTGTGGGAAGTGGCACCTTCTTGCTAAAACCAAATGTCGCCGAGATCACGAGCTTCAATTTCAGGCATTAAATAGTCGGTTATCATGGCACGATAACGGTCGCCATTGACGATAACGTTCGCACCGCATCATTTTTAAAGAAATATTGACCGATGATTCCACCGGCCCACAAGCCTGGATGAAGTGACAGTTCTTGAATCTCTTCAGGTTGCTCTTCGTCCCAAATGCGGCAATTTTGAGCCAGAAATGGGCCTCATCGCTGAACAAAATTTGCCTCGAAAACGTCGGATATTCTTGGAACTTTTCAAGAGCCCATAGAGCGAAGCGATGTCGCTTGGGAAGGTCGAGCGGCTTCAGTTGTTGCACAAGCTATATTTTGTACGCTTTAAATTTAAGCTCTCGACGTAAAATGCGCCAAGTCGTTCCATACGTCAGTTCGAGTTGCTGCGAACGGCGCTGAATCGACTCCCCACGGTATTCGTGTACACTGTCCAATAATGAATGCTGGATCTCAAAATGGGTGATGGTGTTGCGAATAGTACGCTCAGTAGGCCGATTATTCCTCACAGAACGTGAATTTTCGTAATAAAGTTGAACGATTTGTAAACGTTGTTCAGGCGTAAGTCTCTTCATTATGAAATGACAAACAATACTTAACAAAAATAACATGACAGCATGACACAACTCACACGTGATCTGTCGAAAAAAGGCTATTGAAAAATGTATCTCTACTTGAATCACCCTTTATTTTGGCGAATTTTGTTCTTATTTTAGTAGAGAGTTTGTTTTAAGTAAAAAAAATTCATTAAATTATTTAATGTAGGAACGAATTTTACAAAATACAATATATAGTGAATTAATCGTGAGAATGTGGTAATTCCAGAAACATGTAAATTCAACCCGAGTTCAATTCTCCGTTCAGTCAAAAAAAAAAATATTATCAAAAACAAAAAAAAATTTCAATTTATTTCATGTTAATAAATTCCTTCCTTCATGAAAATCATTAAATGAAAATCAAATTTGATGAACTTAAGCCTAATTTAAATATATCAAAAGAAATAAATTAATAGCCAACAGTTCATAAACCACAACTGTTATAAAAAAAACTCCACTTGAAAGTATCTTTGCAACTTTTTGTAAAAAACGAGATTAGCATTTGTGAAGAAAAATTTTTTCTTTGGAAAAATCTGACTTTTCGCCAAAAGAATTCAATTTTACTGAAAAAAATTGGGTAAATGAATTTAAGTTTCACTCTACAGTTAACCGAGATTCATGACTTTTTACTTATATTCACTAAATGTTAATTATTTTTATTTTATTATTTTTACCTTAAATACCTTTCCTTTTATATCACAAAACGTATGCTCCTTAATTCCTAAACACCTTATAACTTTCTCAATAACACATTTAAACTACAAGCAACAAGCGTTTAGAATTTTAATGCACAATGCCCCAGTTTGAAAAAGTCCTGATTTTATTATGCCAAACGTGTCTTTAGCTATTAGTTAATAAATTAAGTGAATTAAGTCCCTCCCACAAATAAAACTATAATTTTTTAACAACCATTAGCTGTACAATATACTCAGGGATAGCGGGACAGAAGAAGAGAGTTGTTGGTTAAAACTGAAAATCCTTTTTGGCAAATGATAAATAGACAAATAATTTGTCTACTCGAGTGCAGAGAGTTTAAGCTAAAGTGTTGGAGTGCAAAAAACAAAAACAAAGCAAAAAAAAAAAAAAAAAAAAATAATAAAAAAGTATATAAAATCTAAGTCATAAAAGTTATTCACACCTAATCCTTACAAATGTGTTGCAATTGTCGTTTACTTTCATCGCTTGTCTGTCTCCTACTCAGTCCAATGTTGCTATTTTACCAACTCTCTCCTTTTTGTTTCTATCTTCCTTTCTCTCTCTAAAGCAAAACATGTGGCAAATGATAAAGTTGCTACGAAGGGGGTGGTGGGTATATTTTTTTTTTTAACTGTGTTAGTGGGTGTTTGGGTTGATAAGCCTGGCATGTTTTTCTTTCTTGCACCTAAAAGTATGCAATTTGTTTTTATTTGTTTTAAGGACTTATCTGGGTTTTTTGTCGTTAGCTCTTATTTTTGCGACAATTCTTGTTGTTAATGTGTGTGATTATGTACAATTTCTTAAACGATTGCTAAGAATTTGAGTTTTGTGTATATTATAACACTTTTAAATAACTTAATTCAGTAACGTGCTTTATAATTTCCTATTTACACGGCGATTATAGAGAAGACAATCACCCACTTAGCCAAAACAAAAATGTTAAAGTTCACATTAGTTAATCAACACATTAAGACCAGCCAAAGTGTATGCGCTTAATGTGTTGGTTCACTAATGTGAACTTTAACTTTTTTTGTAAAAGGGAACAAATGTTCAAGGGTTCATATAAAATAATTCTGTTTGATGGACTCTACTGATTACTAAACTACTTAAAATTGTTTGCGATCACTTCGTGCTTGTAAAATAAAGATACTGTTAAATGCAAACGTTTGTTGTTTATAACCTTTTTTTATTTACTTGAAAAATCTTATTTAATCGTTTGAAAAATTTTGCTGCTTAAGTTGAAAAAACGCTCTTTTTAATTGTTCAACCTTAGACGATTTCTATTTTGATAGAAGTAGCGATTCCATAATAACATGGTATATCAAAGGGCCTTCCAATAGTGACTTCCAAACTTTAATAGTTCAAATCATCATCCATCATATTGGCTGTCACTTAATCGGTCTAGTTTGCAATGAACAAAGGTCAGATATAGTGTTAAAGGATCCGTGCAATAACTCCCAAGTACAATAAGTCGCAAGAAAAACTTAAGCAAATGAACGAGTAATATCATCATGAAATAGCCCAGCCCACTTGATTTTTTTTTTTTTTGAAAGTTATTTAATTTCCTTAAAAGTTATTTATTTCTTTTTTGCCTGAGAGTAATTTAATAACAATATAATTCCCAAATGAAAAAAGTCTAAAAAAAAATTATAATGGGAGTTATTTTCTTTTTTAACGTTATTTCTTTTACTATGGGAGTTATTTAATTTTTGGAAGTTATTTAATTTTCATTTATTTGCAATTTTTTAAATTTTGTTAACATTTTATTTCAATTAAAAAATTTGTAATACTAATTAAAAAATTAATTAAATTTGCATTGCATTGTGAATTGTTGTTTTGTAATAATAAAATAAAAAATAAAATAAAACAAAAAAACCAATTATTAGTATTAATTTAATATTTTTTGATATTAACAATATTTGCTACAGAAGTGTTGTTAATAGACATAAGTAAACGCTTAATTTACTTGATTAAATTTTTCAATACGCCCCATATTTTATTTCACACATAATTCTCATAGATCCTTCTATCATAATAAAAAATATTAATATAATTGTGAACACTTTTTGTTTTATTTACAAAAAAAAAATTATGTGTTTTGGCTCGACCACCCTTTTGCTATAAAATTGTTAGTTGGCATTTAAAAATAACAGCTTTTACAAAAAAAAAATTGATATAATTCTTTAGAAGTTTAATTTGTATTTGCTGGTAATATGGAGACTATTCCCACCGGTAAAAAAATGAGAAAAGAGGCCTAATAGAAGGCCTTATTTAGCAGACACAAGCAATCCTCGCTGCATTATATAATGATCTATTTTTCATTAGTTTCAAGCCCTTTCACACTCGCTTCTTATTGCTGGAATTCTAAAAGGCTTTCAGATAAAGGACTTTTAAATGGGAATATAAATAATGTTGCGATCTGCTTAATTGGTTGTTAGTTACTTAAAATACGTAAACGTGTTAAAATGCGTTAAAAGGAAAATAGAAAATTTGTCAAAATTTATATAATTAATAAACTTTAGCTTTTGTTGTCGATGGAATGTTTGCTTTATCAATAATGATAATGAAACAAAAAATTCGTTCATAGCTGGTGCGAAAAACGGCTAAAAATTTTTATATGATCAGGTTCGTCCACAACGAATGTCACGTTTATGTAAGAGTGCCTATTTATATATAAGCTTGGTAAGAAAACAGAGCAGCTGATACGCAGCGCTTTCGTTTACGTAAGAGTAACTAGACCAAAAAAAAATACAAAAATTGAAAAACTTCTTTCCATTCCCAAAGAAGGGAACAATGAATATCACTAAGAACCACTTCGTTTCTACCTTCTTAAAGAAGGGAGTAGCGAATGTTTAGGGAATATTTAGGAAGGTCCTCTTTAAAGAAATGTATGCCTTCAAGAAGGCATATTTCTGCAGGCAGGATATCATAAGAAACTTGCGGTCCTTTCGATATTTACCGCTACGTTATTTTCATACTTATATTATTACATATTATCACTTTTTATTTTTTACTACAGACTTGAGGTTTTTGACAGCCGAGTTTCATATTGAGTTACTTATCTATGCTCAAGTGATAAATTAGTTTTCCATCATCCAAATTGATCTGAGAAAACTCATTTTGGTGATGTTTACTAAAAATTGTCACCCAAATGCTAGCTGGGTATATGTAAATAGACTCTCGGCCAATTTCACCAAGTTCAGTTAGATTTACCTATCAGTTATAACTGTCTAAAACATATTGTTAACTGGAAGTTAAAGTTATAGTTAGTTTTACCTGAACTTGGTCAAATTTGCCGTTTTAGAAAAAAATAAATAAAAAATTATAAAAAAGTTTACAATTATGTTTGATATCAAATCATTATTATTTATTTATATGTTAAATGTTGATATTTAATGCAGTTCAATGAACAGAAAAAAAATTATTTCAATTAAACAATTTGTGATATTAATTAAAAACTTAATGACATTTGCACCAGTAAGCAAATTAATAGTATCAATTAAATGCCTAATTCACTTGATTGACCGTTAACTTCACTTGATTAAACGTTTAATTCACTTGATTAAAAATTTTAATTAAAACTGATTTTATTTTTGATTAATTGGTAAAAAAATTTGGAGAATTTCTGTGTTTAGTTAGTTTTTTGGTAAATTATCTGATATGTATAAAATAAATGTTCAAGTACAAAGTACAAAGTTGTTTTTTACATACATACATATTCGGGTTGGTATATGACCCAAAACTTACAATCCCAAATTCGAAAATCCCGAATTTTAAAATTCCACATTTGAAAATCCAGAATCGCAAACTCAAACTTCTCTGCACAACATTTGAAAATCCTGAATCGCAAACTCAAACTACTCTGCACAGGGATTTTCTCCTATATGGTATAACAAATACCGGCTTCGCTAACTTAAGACTCTCTGCATTTTGTTATTGAAAACACATGTAACTTCAACGGCTCGTTTTGTCAATACTGAAGTGCGACACGAGAATTTTGAAATAATTCAAGTAACGGTAAATCGAATTGCGGAATAATATGAGACCAAACATAAGGAATAATCAGAGCAATTGATGCATGCAAGTATATTTAACATTGGTAAAATAGAAGCGAAACAATTGAGACCGAAATCCACCCGCACAATCGATGCATCACGGTCTGAAAGGGGTATAACATTTGTATGTTTGCATGTATATCAGTATATTTATCCGGTAGCTACAAGCGAAGCATTTTTGCAGTTTGTATCTACATATTTGTGTGAAATAAGCTTTTCTTCCCTTCAGTTTATAAAAGGCTAAAGTCGATCACGTAATAATCAAATTCGAGTGTAAGGAATTTTAAAGTTTATAGAAAAAACTGTGTATGTATTTTAAAATTTAAGCCACCAAACAGAAATTTTTTTAAACGATTTTCTGTATTTATTTGAATTGGTATCCACAACTTTAGAAAAATAATTTAAGAATATTTTTATTAATAACAAATTTATTGTAAAAAGGTTGCTTTACAAAACTCTAAAAAAAAATTATCGGTATTTTAGTAATCTATGGAGTTTGAAAAACATTATTGTTGTATCGGAACCCCTACATATTATTTTTGTAACACAGTGTTATCGAATTGTTAGAATAATTAAGTAAATTTTGTAATTTAAAATATTGTTATTATTAAAATCATCCGTTTATAATTTAAAGCGCTTATCAATCATAATTTTCTCTCTGGCTATTAATGTTCTGTTACCTATTTTCAGTCTGGCTTATATTTAATTAATTAATTATTGTATAGATAATTTTAATAATAGCCATAGCTGGAATTGGAAAAACATAAATAAACTTGACATGAATTTTTCATCAATTTTATTTTATGGTCTGTGCAGCAGACGGACTTGTCTTTGCTAATGAATCTGATGACAAAGTTGCTGCCTATTTAATGATGATTTTTGGAAATCATTATAATATTTGGATAGTGTTGTCGTTGTTGTTGTCACTATAGAAGATAAGCCATGATTAATGTTTTAAATAAATCTTTTTTCAACTAAACACATAATAAATATTTATTTTTGTGTCCATCCGCAGGCATCTTATGTCACAAATATTTTATGAAAAGTTTTTATGAAATGTTTTATATTAATTTCAAGGATAATGAACCAAGTAGGGGTAAGTGGATTCTTAGAGAAGCTGATAGCAATTGGAATAAAGGTCAATATGTATATTTCATATCTGAAATGTTATCAGAGAAGTTTGAGTTAAAAATATCCAACTATGCAAATTTGTTTTTACTTATTAAAAAAGAAAAAAGTTTGCACTGTACCAATAGATTCCAAAAATCCTAAAATTAAAAACTTTTCTGTAATTAAAAGAAAATTCGCAAATAAACAGATGGGCGGGACCGGACGTATTCTGTATAATCAATTTTGTCGGTGCATTACGAGGGAATTCCTCTTCTGAAGCTACGGTCACACTTGGCAAATATTTGACGAAAAGGAAGTAAGTGCTATATTTATTTTAAATATAATACTACATCATAAAAAAAATAGTTTTTTGCTGTGTCCGGCAGTATAATTAGTTTAACCTTCGCTTTCATAATCCCTACCCGGGTACAGAAAGCCACTTTAAATTGTAAATAACTGAGCGAGTTTTCATCAAATCTGAAAATGCCGCCGAGTCAGTTATCAAATTTTAGACTTCAAGCAGAAAGTGTTAACAAAAATGATTTTACTGCAGAACTTCTTACTTTTTTTTGATTTTATCTTTTTTTCTGCGTAAGTTAATAGTATTTACCCGGGTATGTATATCGAAATCTGTATGAACTTCCTAATATAATGCCAAAGAAATCATCTGAAACTTTTGGAAAAACAATACATCATGTAAATAAATGGATTTTCGTTTATTGAAATTTAAATTATACAAAAAAGTGAGAAAAAGTATTTATGTATGTATTAAATATTTATTTACGCAAATTGTGAGAAGATGGGCCCTTATGACAATCTTCACACTTTGTCTTGGTGAAGCTATGTTCTGCGAATACGGGCTTATTGAATTTGACACATGCTTTCCGTGCAGCTCTCTTCCTTTTAGAATATCGGTAGCACAAGTAACACCCACCTTTTTGTTTGATGCGCCTACTCGCATCTCGTTCTGGGACATCATCAGCGTCAAACTCTTTATCTTCGTAGTTAGATACAGAGACTGACTCGCCAGTAATAATACAAACAAATTAATATTTTTCCACTGAAAAAGGTTCAAAAATACTCCTAAAATACATTCAACGGCTGTCTTGATGGCGAGCATCTACCTTTGGTCTTTGGGCTCGGAACCTAATTTGCGACATACAAAGCTCTTCACGCAAGCTCTCTGTATAAATTGTTTACGACGAGATTTCTTTATTAGATGGACTGTTGGTGACGTATATTATATTAAATTTCCAACATGTTGTAAACATCGCTAGAGGCCAAAGAGTTGTTGCCCCTTTTGTGGTATATTGGGACACCATTTTATCCATTGCGTCCACAATGGTAAACAATGGTTCACGAATAACTTTATGGGCCCTATGACAAAAACTTACCTGGAAACAGCTGCCGAAGAAAAAATTGCTCCCGTTATTCATATTTAATTTTTCGGAAACAAAAACTTACGCAACAAATATTCAAGACGAACTGAAATCACCATCTTGTTCGCATACACAAACGTATTGTATAGTGGTGACACTATTTTTAAAGGCTCTTAAATATAAACATTAAAACAAGGCAAACTGCACTTAAAAAAAATTAGTTAGTAGAAAAAAAACAAATGAATTACCTAAGGTATAATTTTTTTAATAATATTTATTTTGGTCTTGTTTGACATTTTTTGTATTTTTTCCCCATACAAAATTAAGAAAATACTTTTATATCTACCTGGGTAGATACTATGTGTTGACGTAAAAAAATTCTTCATGAAAGCGAAGGTTAATATTGAGATGTTACGACCATGTATAATCTTACTAACTACTAACAAAATTAGTGGTTCTGCTTGTTTGGTCAAATGTTTCATAAGTGTGACCGTAGCTTTAGTCTTATTCATAGGTGGTCGTTGCAAATTAAAACCGATGCAAAAAAAATTGTTTTCATTTCCCGGATAATTAATGTTGTCGGTTAATCGGTTCAATTCCATTCCGACCTCGTGCAAATGTTTCACAGGATATGTGACCTTTTTGCATTCACATTTTGCGTGCTACTGAGCATAATTTCAAATATATTTGCCCTTTCAGTTATGATTCGTGTTTACGTTCGTGTTTCTTTTACACAAAAAGCTTGCTTTAGCGTCAGGTAGTTATAAGCAAGAATGATAGAATACAAGATAACAGCATGTGCATGATTTCCCACTAGATGACGTAGTTTGTCCGTGACAAGGTATGGTTATAATTACGAAGTGGTCCGATTTGAATAGTTGTCTGCATTGCGATGATTTTGGTGTTCAAAAAAAGACCCTTTAATGATTTTTGACTTCAATTTGACGAATTAGCATATGACAAATTTTGTACTAGTTAACAAAACTTTTTATTATAATTTTATGTTTATTTTAGTGATTTCTTGGGTACTTTTGCTTATTTAGTAATTTTCCCGTGAAAGCAGTTCATAATACAAATAAAAATATAATCGCATATGCTTTGCATAATGGTAATAGATTCATTTTTTAAGCACTGCAATATGATTTCTGATGAGTAAAATTGGTGTTCGATATTTCTCAGTTCATGTGGCACAAAATTTTCGTACTTTTTTATGAATGAAAATACTTTTGAGCAATTTTTGATTGTGTTGCTCTAATGATTAAAAATATAGCCATCTGTTGACAAGCTTCGAGAGTTATGTTTTCATAACACAAGTGATTGAACAAGTGGTAAAATTTATAAGTATAAAAAAACACTCAGAAAACTGGGTGATCTATCTCTATATAATTATATAAAAATGATATATGTTTGTGTGTTTGCTGGCTTAAAGAGTTCTAAACGATTGAACCGATTTTCCTGAAATTTTTAAAGTAGCATCACATGAGCCCCGAAAATAAAATATGCTACTTATTTTTCGGATATCTTATTTTCTTGATTTTTTTGTAGTAGGATCTTCTGAGCACTGAAATTGAAGTAAGATAGCTGCGGGGGAAGTGCTATCCCCCATAGGACGCCAATGTTTAATATCGCATATCTTAAGAACTTTTATACAAACAACTGTTATAAACAAAGGGGGTAGACGCATGGAGAGTAATACCCCAATAGGAAGCGTATATTTAATATCGCGTAACTGAAGAACTATTACAGCGAGAGTCTTCAAATGTGGTTAAAGCCAGTATTATGGTAAACTATAAATTCCAAAAAAAAAAAATGGGCGGGGTAGACGAAGGAGGAGCAATACCCTCCATAGGACGAAAATATTAAATACTTCATATCTAGATAAAAGTTTTCAAGCTTTGTAGGACCCACTCTTATGGTAAACTACACCTATCAAAATAAAAATATAATATATCAATGAAAAAGCGTATGTTTTTTTGTTCTCTACAGACTTCTAAGCTACTGAGCCGATTTTCCTGAAAGTTTCACAGTAATTTCTTGATTACCCGGCGCTTAACATAGATTAATAATGTATTTAAATTTTCAAGTAGGCGTAGCACTAACCATACAATAAAAATATGAATAACGTTATATCTGGAGGACGGTTACAGTAAGAGTTTTCCAATATAAAACAAATAACTTCGTTATCAATACACGACATCTGCCAAAAAGTCTGCTGGATTAGACAAGCCGTCGTGTCCCCTCCCATACAATGGCAATAAAGATTTCTACGTATCTGGAGTACTGTAATAGTAAAAGTATTCCAATTATTTACAAATAGCTAAGACGATAAACCACAACATATTTGAAAAGGTAGGTTCAATGGGATCAGTAGCCATGGCACCTCCCATACGAAGACACTTGAAATTTCTGTATATCTGTTGAACGGTTACTGTAAAATCATTCAAATTTAGTTCAAGATGCTTTGCTTTTTAAAAAAATTTTACCAATTTTTCTTCGATGGGGGTAGCAAAGCGCACCGAGTTAAACTATTTTCTTAAAATTTAGGTACACGTTCAATCACTTGTGTTGTGAAAACGGCACATAATGTTCTTCTGGGGTCTTCGGAAGCCCCATTTAAAATTCAAATCAAATTCGTTAATTATAAGGACCCAGAATATATACGAGTACTTTATAGGGTCTAAGATCAATATTGTAGAAATTACAAACGGAATGACAAACTTAGATATACCCTTTTACATTCGGTGAAAAAAGTATTAAGTATTAAATTCTGTTGTTTTTTTTTTTTTATTTCAATTAAATCAAGCTGAAGAAAGAAAAAAATTTTCAAAAACTATGAAAAGATTGTGTTATTTAAAAATAAAGATCTTTGTGACGATTTAAGCAAGTCGATTTGAAAATTTTTTTTCGTAAATTTTTACGATTTTCGATTCAATTTACCTGTAAACTATGGTGCCGTACCTTATTCTCTATGTTTTATAGCAGTCAGGTCAATGAATACGATAAGTGCTTAGAACTTTGTAATCTGGTTTCTAGAAATCCGCTAACTTTTAACTCTCTATTTTGAAAACAAAGACAGCAAAATCTATATAATTTGTTTACCAACAGTTTTTTTTTGAGAGTTAATTTTTCCTGTTTTAAAGGAGTACGAGTACAATTATTAAACACTTTTACACCGAATTATTTTCTTCACTTTTTGCAGCAAAGTTTTCTAGCAGCATTTTGGTAAAGTTCAATTGAAAAGTAAAGAAGTTTGGTTGAAAAAAAAAACAAAATTAATGCCAGAAACCGCAGCAGCAGTTGAATATGATGATAATAATGAAGGTGATGATGAGTAATAATACCAAGGAAGAATTTAACTAAATAAAACTTGTAGCAAAATTGTGAACTATGTATATTAAGCAGCAGAGGGCAAAACTATAGCAAAAGAGGTTAGAGAAATGCCCACTTCTGTTTTAAATTGTAAAGCTTAGACTATAATATTATATATATGGTTCGTTGACATTGTTATATCATAAAATTTTCTCTTTGCTCTCGGCTTACCGATATATCGGTATCGGCGATATTTGACTGTCGCTACGCCGATACTGGTTTTCTAGGTTTTTTTGAACAAACAATTCAATTTTCAATGCTTATATTTTGCATAACAACTAATGCACAAAATCAAACAGAATAATTAACTGTTTTTTTTTTGAATTATTAAGATCACACGATTGCCGCAAATGCACCAATACGACACAATTTTGATTGTGCTTTATTGACGCACAATAATGAAATTTCCCCAATAAAATATTCTGAAATGACACGATTGCCCCGTTTTATACAAATTTAATTGTTGCTAGTTGGTACTAAGCGAAATGGGTGCAATAATTGCCGCAGCACAGTCACACGATTGTTCTTACTTGTGTCTACTGCGAAAACGGCTTTGGTGGTAGCTTTTTTATTTGTTTGGAAGTTCTAGTTGGTTTGTTCATTAAAAAAAAGGAAAATTGCATAATATATACAAACAAATTTTAGTTGAATAATTTTATTTCAAATTGCTTAAATATATGAAATTCCAACAATCAGCCAATTGTAGGTGAATGTAAGAAAGAAAAATTCACTGTTTATTGTTGTGGCTTTATTGAAGCTTTGATATTGCTACAAGTAAGACCTGAGTGTTTAAAATTCTTATTCACTTTATGGTCTTACTTGTATAATATTTTTAGCTTTTCTAAAGTATTTGGAAAAAGTTTCCTGACGAGCTGGCCTCAGCAACCAGCGAAATGCGCATAGAAACTAGCTTTCCCATGCCAATAAATTTCAGTGTTTTTAATCATAAATTGGGATTATTATCACAACATTAATAAAAGTATTTAAATTTAATTAATGTGATAATTGAATCATTTTTTTTTTAATTAAAAGAAAATTAAAAATATAATTTTGATTAATTAAACATTTAAGTTGTTTTGAAATAAAATTTTATTTAAAATACTAAATAAATATCCAAAATTATAAGTTGATTTTTTCGTTTAAAATAAAATAATTTAAACTTGTAGAATTGTTGTTGGGAATTGAGATAAATTTATTTAGATCAATTAACACATTGTTTGAAACGGCAAAGCTTTTTGATCATTTTTTTAATTAAAATTACAAATATCAATTATTGCAGAAAAATATTCACAATTTTACAATTTTTAGTAATCAATATAATCAATATAATTTTGGTAATTAATTTTAAATATTAATAATTTCTTACACTGTAATTTTGTATAATACAGAAATCACTCTATTTGAGTTTTGTTAATTTTACCTTGAATTTAAATTTTATATTCGTAGCTGTATCGGTATCTGCGATATTTCTTTTTGAGTATCGGTACCGTATCAGCAAAAAGGCGTATCGTTACGTCCCTATTATACATGTTTGTTTCAATTTTGTTTACAGAAGAACTCGCAATTATTAAACACCAGCAGGATGTGCGATATGATTTTCGTTATCATTCTGCTTTGCAAATGTTATATATTGAAATAAATAATTTTAACAAATAGAATTTGGGAATTTTTGCTTTTAAATATATTTTTTTAAACAGGAAAAAAATGTATGGTTCTGTGTTTGTAGTGTTGTTATTGTTTCTACACAAAACAGACAAATTTTTTTATATCTACTTGTGTACTGTTGTTGTTTCTACAAAAAAACTTTTAAAAACATACTCGTTTGCGCGCATACAATAATGCTAAATTTTTTAGAATGTCTACTACGTGAAGAAAGAAACCTTAATTTAGCTCGAGATTTTTCTTTCTGTGTACGATCTGTACCCAAAACTGAGTTTTAGCAGAAAACGGCAGAAAGAGAGATTGGTTTGGAAACAGCTTGTTTTTTTTTTGTACATAAAACCAATGAGGGGTTTAAAGCACATTGCCTTTTTTAACTGAGATAAAGTGCTCATATACCCCATGTGCCACAAGCAAAACAGGTATTTTTGTGACAACTGCTAGAATTGGTCGCCATAAATAGCTACCAGATGAGAATTCCATATTCATCTGTTGTGTTCTGAACTTCTCTGCACTTCACCTACTAATTCCATATGTAATCTCAATTTAAAATGAAGCCCTTGTGCTTTAAGCCCCTAAAATATGTTTTGAGAAAAAGACTAAACTGTTTGCTGAAGTTTAATTTGCACTTGTTCTATTATTTTTCTTTTTGTTGTATTATTCTTAGTTTCCTCAACTCTCAAAAACTGTATGATGCAGATACCAAAAACATTTAGAGCGACATTCTATCAAATACTCATCATTACCAAATGGTTAAAGTTAAATTTGTTTGCATTTATTTTGGTCTCCGTAAATGTGTTTTATTTTCTAACTATCTTCCAATTTCTACCTGGTTTAGTTTTGTGGTTGCTAAATACGTTTTAGAAAAAAATACCTTTTTACATTTACAAAATAACAAAAAAAAAAAAAATCTAAGAGAGAAAAGTTAAATTAAATAACTTTTAGCACAGACAAAAACCTGACAAGCTTTAATAAAATGAGAATTTTATTTAACAACTGGATAAATAGATTGAAAACAAATTGCAAACAATATTTTTCAAGAGTTGTTTTTCTACATTAATAAACAAAAACTTTTTAACTTGTGTTCAATTATCGTTAAATATTTTAATTTTATTGAAGGGACCAAACGGTTTACCA
This sequence comes from Pollenia amentaria, assembly GCA_943735925.1. NCBI lineage: Eukaryota > Metazoa > Arthropoda > Insecta > Diptera > Polleniidae > Pollenia > Pollenia amentaria. Next base: position 279,036,789 of record OX031006.1, on the reverse strand, counting down.
ATTTGTAAAGATTTTAATTTCTTTTATAATTTAAATTCTTTTTAAGTTTTTATGTATTTCTCTTAAAGTCTTAACTTAACATTCCAACTTTCTTATTTAATTTTACACCCCATATAAAGCGTGATCCATTTCGAGGCTCCCTAATTTTTAAAGAAAAAAACACAGAAAATTCAAAATTAATGGGGAATGTTTATTATCATTTGAAAGAACATTCTTTGGCATTTATTTTTTGAATCACAGATGGTCCATGCGTTGAGTCTAATTTTCGATGACTCGTTCGAGCATTTCGACTGGTAACTGGCGAATGACACGCGTGATGTTTTCCTCCAAGGCCTGAATCGAAGCGGGTTTGTCCGCATAAACTTTAGACTTTACATATCCCCACAGGAAAAAGTATAACGGTGTGATATCACACGATCTTGGTAGCCAATCGACCGGCCCAAAACGTGAAATTATGTTCTCACCGTAGTGTTCTCTCAATAAATCCATTGATTGATGCGATGTGTGGGAAGTGGCGCCGTCTTGCTAAAACCAAATGTCGCCAAGATCACGAGCTTCAATTTCAGGCATCAAATAGTCGGTTATCATGGCACGATAACGGTCGCTATTGACGGTAACGTTCGCACCGGTATCATTTTTAAAGAAATATGGACCGAAGATTCCACCGGCCCACAAACCACACCAAGCCGTTGTTTTTTCTGGATGAAGTGGCAGTTCTTGCATCACTTCAGGTTGCTCTTCGTCCAAATGCGGAAATTTTGTTTGTTTACATACCCATTGAGCCAGAAATGGGCCTCATCGCTGAACAAAATTTGCCTCGAAAACGTCGGATCTTCTTGGAACTTTTCAAGAGCCCCTAGAGCGAAGCGATGTCGCTTGGGAAGGTCGAGCGGCTTAACTTATGAAATGCCAAACAATACTAAACAAAAATAACATGACAGCATGACACGACTCTCACGTGATCTGTCAAAACAAGGCTATTGAAAAAAGTAGCTCTACTTGAATCACCCTTTATGTTGATGAAAGAAGGGAGTTGTTTAAAAACTGTTTCATTTCATTTCAGCTTTTCGTTATATTTTTATTTTTCTTTATTTCAAATGATGTATTTATAGTTAGAGTTTCTTAATTCGTTCATTTCGTTTGTTGATTCTATCCTTTTGATGTTATTTTTTTTTACAAACTCTCTATACAAAAAACGAATTTTTCCTTTTTTTTCATTAGGAGAAGTTGAATATAAAATAAATTTTTCTAAAAAAGCAACAGTATAAAACACAAGCACATTCAGTTTTATATAAAATCCACTTAGTAACACGGGAAAAAGTAGCAAAACACACACTATATAAACTACAACACCCATAAATCAAAATTTTCGAGGGTTGTTTAATGGAAATTGGGAAACTTTCAAATTCATATTAGAAATGAAAAGGTATATTCGTTCAAACATTCTAATTATATTATAATAAATAAGCTATTTTCTAATACAAATTGGCACACTACTGACTTTATCGTGCTTTACTGACGTTGATCAGATGTGCAACGCATTTTACAGCCAAGTTTCCGTTTTATGGATTTGGCTACTCCAAAAACAGTATATAAAAAAATAACTGGAATAATAAACCATTGGCTTATGCTTAAAACAAAACGAATAAATTCTACAGAAAATTTAAACAAATCGGATCATCCGTGGATTATCTAAGATACTCGACTTGTCGCTCTGAATATACTTTTCTTAAGAGAGCGTGTTATGAAAATTGTTTAAGTGCAATGAAATATAAGTTCAAGCGTAATCCGTAATCGTTTTTAAAATTTATTAGCTCTAAGAAGAAAACAACTGGCTTCCTTTCATCCATGGAGTTCCAAGATATGGCATCCACCGATAATGGCACAATAAGTAATTGGTTTGCCGATTATTTATTTCTCTACAACTGATTCGAATGCTTTTTACGACAACTCAGTTAAGTATCCATTCAAGGTAAATACGAACCAAACAACTCACATTCCATTTATTGTCATCGCAATAACCGCTAAGGAATTAAAGAGTTCAAAATTGTCACTCAATTCCGGTCCTGATAACATTCCAAGTAACATTTTAATTAACTGTAATGACAGTATTGCTGTCCCTCTAGCAATTCTTTATAATGTATCAATCAAGTATGGGCACTTTCTGTATCTATGGAAGAACTCGTTTATTATTCATTTGTTTACACCGGGAAATAAATCTGATATGGATATATACCGTGGTATTGCAAAATTGAGTATTATTCAAAAAAATTATTACCGAAATCCTTTGTTTCTAAAGCCTATAGTACACGGCATGTAAAAATACACATTCGCATGTGGTTCTGACGTAATTTTGACGTCATCACACAACACGCAATGTTTATTGTGGCTTTGCATTGACGTCAAAATTACGTCAGAACCACATGCGCATGTGTCTTTTTACATGCCGTGTACTATAGGCTTAAGTATCAAATTTAATAACACCTTGCCAGCATTGGTTTCAAAAAACAGGCTCTACTACAACAAATCTGCTTCATCTTACAACTGCCAATCATCGAGGTGTTATACAACAACTACAAACTGATGTGATATACACTGATTTTTCCAAGGCCTTTGATAAAGTTAACCAGAGAATTTTGAAAGTTAAACTTCATTTACTGGGTTTTACTGATATAATTGATACGACAGAACACAAACTGTGTGCTTTAATAACGCAATTTCTGGCAGCATAGAAGTTCTGTCTGCTGTACCTCAGGGAAGCCACCTTGGGCCACTTCTTTTTAATTTGTTTATAAATGACCTACCTGAGGTGATTCATTCTTCCAAAATTCTGATGTATGCGGACGACATCAAAGTTTTTCTTAGCTATCGTCAAATATCTGAGCAACAACTTCTTCAAAACGACTTAAATTCTTTTTACACGTGGTGCAATGTAAATGTATTGCAACTTAACCTAAAAAAATGTAAATTAAGGCGTTTTGTTAGAAAGAGTCCATTACCTGCATGCTTATTTTTGAAAGTTAACAGTTGGAGTCGGTGGATAATTTCCTAGATCTTGGAATTCTGCTTGACTCGGAACTAAATTTCATTCACATATAACAATGACAGCTAATAAAGGCAGAGGTATGATCGGTTTTGTAAAACGATGGGCTAAAGAGTTCAACGATCCATATGCTACGAAAAGTTTGTGCACCTACCTGGTAAGACCTGAATTGGAGTATAGATCCGTAATAAGGGAAATATTCCGACCAAATTGAATCGATCCAAAAATAGTTTCTTACTTTTTGTCTGCGTGGGTTAAACTTTAACCACTGGAATCTGCCGCCTTATTCTGCTAGAGTAGCCGTCATCAAGCTGCCTACTCTAAAGAGCCGTAGAACTGTGCTAAACATCGCGTTTATTTTCAACATAATTATTGGCGACGTATGCTCTGGATGCCTATCACGTCATTTGGTTCCGTTATCAGTTCAATTTTTTAAATCTAATTATTCTAATGGTAATCCGTTAAGAAGGATGTGTAACGAGTTCAACACGTTTTATAAATTTATTGACTATTCTTCTAGTCCCACTGATATTAAAGCTTATTTATTAATTTATTTAAACCCATATTTTTTGTAATTGTTTTTTCACATTTGTATATATTTTCTAAAATTTATTTGTATTTAATTAAAAAGTCTGTAAGGATTAAATTCCATAAAAAAATAAATAAGTAAGTTAAAGGCAATTTGCTTAACTTAATTTGTCAAAATAGAGAAACTTAGAAGAAATTTTTTTTTGAAATATTAACTAATAGTTATATTGCCAGGGTATCCCACAATTTTAAGAGCAACATCCAAAAGGCACCGGTTAACATATACCTAAGTATGGACAGTCCAGAACCTCTAGAATATTTGACCTCCAGTTATCAATCTGAGTTTTAAATAGTTCTCTTGAAGTATATCATATTTGCCTGTAGTAAACTTAACAAATTTGAGCAATCTCGGATTATGGTACTCCCTTTCTGGCTTGTTTTCCGAAAGTTGATATTTTAATTTGGTCCTCCCTTGCAGGACTTTTACATCGTAAATATTCAATTTCCCAAAAAATTACTTGTGATATACGTTAAAATAACTACGACTCGAGATATATCAATATGAAATATGAAATTTAAACACTTAAGTTCAAAAATGATAAGAAGATTTTAAAAATTGAAGGTTAATGCGTAAGAATTACAGATTTATGTGCTTAAATTAGGGACAGTTATGGGTTTTGCTCATATCGCAGCCATTTGAGAACCGATCTAGCTGACGTTCAATTGAAGGCCTTTCCGGACTACATGTGATACAAATAACCGACAGAATCCCTGAATCCCTGAATAAACTCAGCAACTTATAAGGATCCAGAATATCTGTACTTTATTTTAATACCAATTGACGATTTTGTTGATCAATCACTCTTAATCTCTAATCGGAAATAAACAGTTGGCTGTCTTTAAAATGTTGTAAGTTGCCAACTGGTTTTATCATAAGTCTAAAATTTCTGCAGAATTATATATTTAAAAGTAACATTATGTAATTACAAACATAGACCCTCGTTCTTATTCCATCTACAGTAAAAATACAAACAGTCTCATAAAAATTCAAATGCAAAAATTTATTTAATATAAAACCCAAAAACTCCTCTTCCATTCAGTTATTCATTCATCCATTCATTTAGTTAAACAAACCAGCAGGTATTCATCATTGCAGCTGTCAACGTGGCGCACAATGTGCTGCAACACTCTGCTCAGAATACATGCGTCAGTTGGAGTGTTTGCATTTGTGTGTTTTAAAATAGATTTGGTGTTAATTCCAGGAATGGCAATTCTATTACTATTGTTCTTTTTCAGTACATTTTAAGATGAGAAAATAACGGTACGTCAAAAAATTTCATAAAATATTTTGAAAATTATTTATAATTTTTAATACTGTTAGCCATTTTGTTGTCCTATTCAGTCGTACGATTTGTCAAAAAAAAAAAATCGTGTGTGCTCATAATGTATGACAGTGCGGATTAAAAATGAATTAGTGACAGATTGTTTTGACAAGTCTATCCGACTTGCAAATGTTTATGAACATTTTTATAAAACTATAGATTCTATGTGATCAGAGTTGCATTTTCTTGTAAACTAGCTGAGTCATTTGAGTTTGCATCTGCTTTGTGGGATAGTGTGGCATTGACAGCAGATTTTACAAACATTTTTTTATGTCAGATAGAATTCCGTCAGATTTTCGTGTGAGTTACACTTTCTTACGCCTATAGGTAAAACAAAAAATTAAATACTGAACCGATGTTAATAATATGTACATTGCCATATTCTCAAAAAAAAAAAAAAAAAAAAATAATATCTTTCAAATGTTAAAATCCAGTGTATAGTGTTGGCGTAAAAGGGAGCAAAGGAAATCGACTTGCATAATAATACATACGGTGATGATTATTTTTATTCCAGAAATGAATTGATCGTTCTATATTTTAATCTGCGACATGTGATTGCCAAAATGCATTTATTGTATAGATATAACATATTTTGTTCCTATTTTAAAATATTAAAAAATTTTACTTACGTGGTTTTGCATTTCAGCTAACGGATGGCGGATCTTAATCATTGGATCACAAACCATGCGTTTACCAAATGTCCCTGTTTGTAGGAGCAACACACTCAATTAGCGATTTGAGTGTATGATTCGGCAAAAAGTACACACTCGCCCCTTGTTGAGGAGCAGAAGCTAGGAATAGCCAGTAAGTTTGGTACGATTTCTTATAAGCGGTTTTTGTTGTATGCAATGTGCTTATATCCGGTATCTACTGCACAGAATATCATTAGTTTTTTTTATCAATGAAAAAAAAAAATGTTTGAAAAGAATATAAATTTAATTAATGTGATAATTGAATCAGTTATTTTAGTTGAAAGAAAATAAAAAATATCATTTTAATTTCATTAACATTTAAGTTGTTTTGAAATAAATGTTTATTAAAATAGATATTAATTAAATATCAAAAAATATTAATTAATAGAGCAATTAACACATTGCTTGAATCGGCAAAGTTTTTTGATCATTTTTTTAATTAAAAATATTATATATTGGAAAAAAATATTCTCAATTTTACAATTTTTAGTAATCAATATAATCATTTTGGTAATAAGAGAAAAATCAACCACTTTTTTGCTTGATATTATGAATTTGGTAAGAATTTGGTGATTAGAGACAATTTTTAATTTTTTTTAATATGATAATATGGCCCACTATTTTGTCTAGCTCCAGTAGAAATTTTCATATTAAATTTAAGATTTCATACTATTTTTTATTAAATAAAATACTCATTATTATAAATTTTTTTGTATAATTAAGAAACTAAAGACGTAAAATGCATTTCACATGTCGTAAAAATTATTGGCCAAACTACCAAGTACAAAATTTCATCGCCAATAAGATATTTAAATATCGCCACTTTTAACGTGAAATCGCCACCAGACATCATACATGGTTCTACAACCAACATATTAGTTTGTTATACCAGCTAACATCTTGCTGACTCTAAGTACAAAAGGTAGAAATTAGCGCCCAACTCGTCACTGTCCAACACGATTGTCCATTGCCACCAAATCCTCTTAAAGTACAAAAATATGTGTCAATAGTAGATAAGGGGTATAAGTTTTTCGCAAATTGTTTAGAGGAAATTTTGACTCAATATCTCGAATATTTGGAATTTCATTGAAATATGTGGTTCATTGAAATATGTGGTTAAGAAACTTAAACATTTTTTCAAGTCAAAAACAAAAACACGAAAAAGAAATCTTTTGAAAGAAGTAGCTACTTTTTTCAAATTTAAATTTTCTATCCCTGGTGTACATGTGCGTTGTCGGAGTTTTAATTTTTTTTTTAAGTTTTCCAGAGAATGTGTCATCAAGGTTTTATTTTCATTTTTAATTCCTATTGAATTTAAAATATGGAAACTTTATTTTTATCTGAGTTTGTTGCTGGTGGGTGGGTTGGTGCTTTTGGTTGCTGGCTTTATGTTTAATTTTATTATTTTGGTAAAAATAAGAAAAAAACTAAAATCGAATTAAATTAAGTTATAAATCATTTAAACGTATAGGTTTAATGTATTAGAATAATGCAATTTTAATTGAAATAAATATTAACAAAAGATAGCGTGCTATAAATAATGGTGATGATTATGACGTTGCTGGATTTAAAAAAAAAACATTCTAGTGATAAATGAAAAAAAAAATTTGTTTATGCATACATATGTATGTAGGTATAAATATAGAATACTTAATTAATTATTTTTGGAAATATCTAAAAATTTGATAGCATTTTGTTATAGATTGTTTTTCGGAAAATTAATAAATTATAATGGTCACAGTGGGGGGTTGCTATTAAATTTCGTTTTAGATTTTTATATGAATTTTTTTTTATTATTGAAAATTTGTAGTAATATTTATGGCTTTAAGTCACAAAAGTGAAAAATAAGTAGACTAAATAAATGACTAATGTGTTATGTATTTACATAAGTACCTTTCTTCTGAGTTAACCTCATGGAGGTTTTACTTCTGGCTGAATGTTATGCGTCCACCAGCGACCATAGCCGTAACAGAAAGAGCAAGGGAACCAATTAAAGGTCTGCACGAATCAACCAGAAAATCAAATCACACTAGGTTTTTAAAGTGCTTGGACACAACATACGTTGAGTTGTGAGGTGCATCGTACAATTCAAATAATTCACATGCACTGTATGATAAGCCACAAGTAACATACTCAACGTGAGCTGTTTAGAGAAAACGACTTGTATGACTATGAAAATTACCAAGTGGTCTTGAAAGTTATCATTATTCGGTTTGGTAATTTCAATTCATTTGTATCTATTATGGTTATCTTATACCAAAATGTGTAAAAAAAAACAGTGTTGCCAGTTAAGAATTCAGAAAATACACATGACTGTATCCCAAGTTACATATTTGAAGCATACATATACATACAAAACAAAAAAAGTAGCGTTTATAGAATGAATTCGCCTTGCATAACCTTTTGTAAGTCAATGTTTGCAAAAAGGGCAAAGCTTACGGATTGCTGAAGTAAAATAGAAATGAATGCACATTTTTAACGACGTTGAAAATTCAGAATGTACAGTTTTTTTTTTAGTTCGCGGAAATAACAAAAGCCAAAGAAATGACGCATCACTGCGCTGCATCAGAAAAGCAAACTTTTTTAATGCCGATAAAAAAGTAATCATAATTTTCTTTAAAGTATGTTTGTTATTTTTTTGGCCAAGTTGTTTAGATATTATATATAAGTTTTTGTTAAGCTAATTGGGCCTAAATTATTAATGTAAATTAAAAACCTTTTTTACATGTTTCTCCCAACGTTTCGTCAATTATTTGTTGAAATCTTCAGGGGTTGTAATTAATAAGTAGTTTTTCACATTAAATTATACATTGAATGTTACACAGCTTAAATAAAACATTAAACATTTAACATATAATTAAATTAAACACACAACTTAAATTAATATCACAGTTTATCTTTTCTATTTTATTGCAACTCTGTAGCAATAACTTATATTATTTTTTTTATTGTGCGACTTTTATTTTTGTGGAGTATTTGACAATTGGTTGTGGACCAAACTACTTCATTGATATTTATGGCCAGTTCCAGCGAAAAGTCTACTTTTTGTAATGTAACACCAGAAGTAATTTTAATTGTTTCTCAAAAAATTGTATATGTATAACTTACTTCTTTATATTCTGGTGTAAAGCCGAACTAGCTCTACATTAAGTAACAAAAGGGATAACATTGGAACAACATGGTTCTAAAATACAAGCTTATTTGCTTTCTGGCGTTACATTACATAATATAGACTGTTCGCTGGCAATTCCCATATGTACCATAAACGAGCAAAGATTTTTAAATTTGATAACTTGGAAAATAAATCTTTATAAGTCCACAGCTTACTAAAAAAGTTTTATTCAAAAAGTCTTGCTCAATTCGCAGACTTGTGCAATTTTGTAATGCAAGTCAAAATTCACTTCCGTTTTTTGTAACGTCATGCCAGCGTATATTTTTGCTTATATCTTCAAATCCTTAGGGTTGATTATTGTATTTTTTTCCTGAATATAGTGCTACTTTATTACTTTGCAAATATAAAAAACCTTTTTAAAAATTTGACTTCTCCTTTTTTTTTTTTTAATTTTGCCGTACAAATATCACGTCACGTCAAAATGGAAATGGACATATATAAACATTTGAAATCACTGATACAGCGTTTTGTTAACATTCGTGTTGTGAATGTGAAAATGACGATAAGTGTTCAGCCCCTTGTGGTAAAGCGTGATTATATTATACATACAGTTTAAAGGAAATATTCAAAAACACGAAACAAAAAACAAATAATAAAATGAAATGATAAAAAATGTCTACTCATTCAAGCAGTGTGACAAGTCCTAAAAATTTTTGTAGCTAAGTTGGCTTCAAAGCTAGAAAATAATTAAAGTGCTAAAACGTAATGCTAACATTTAATACTACTACATTTTAACTAAATGTTTTCTTATGAATCGCTTATTTTTGCCATTTCTGCGCGTAATGCCTTAATATTTGTATTTCCTGTGAATAAAAAAAAATTTCTTAATATGGACATTTCCTGGGGTCACTAACGCACGTTCGTTCGCTTTTGATGCACAAATAATATAGAAAATAAAACTTTTCCTAGCAGTTTTTTTGCGATTCAATAGCATTTTGGTAGCTCTATGTTTAGTGCAATAGATGGATTTCATCGAGTTTAAATTTTCATAATGATAGTTATAAACATGTGGTCACGAAAGTACACAAAATATAAGTCAACTTTGGCTGACAGTAGTTAAATGTAAAAATCTGCGAAATGGAACGGAATATTCAAACGTGATTAATTTATTTTAAAAGTGTATTAATGTAGATCTTTATCCAGTAGTTACACAATAAAATATCTCTATTGGTTCTTGTTTAATTGGCTTAAGTACCGGTCGCGAACGTACGATTTTTCCATATATTTCAACCCTTAATCGAACTTTTTTGTTCTCCTTACACTTTTCTCTTCTTAAGTGATCGTTATAGAGAGATTTTAAAGAAAGAGTGCAAACATAACAAATTTTTTTTCACGTAATATAATTAAATATAAAAATGTCTTTAGAAGTAGCTTAAAAAGAAAATATTAAATTTTCCAGTTTCCAGTCCAATTTCCGCAAGTAAAACAGCTGAGATATCATAGCATATCATTTATACCATTCTATTATCAAAACATAGACTTTTTTATAATTATAAGCAATTTCCATCCTGGTTGACCATTTGGATGAAATGCCCATATGCAACAAATTATTTAGTTAACATAAAACTATTAAAAACATAAAAAAAATATTAATGCAGTCGTTGCTCTTACATATGCCCATGTAAATCAAACGTATCGACGGTGTCAATTAAATTCTATTTCCCTGCAACTGCTTAAGCATAGAAGTACAAAAATACCATAGTACACTATTTTGTGTTCATTTATTTTAAGCGTCAAAGTCAATAAAAAAATATGCGTACACATATGGCTACATGTTTGCATGCGGAATTTACTTTGTGAAAGGCCACCACACGCTACACAAATGGCTTGCCAAAGACACACTTCATGTTCGTTTTGTGTTCTCCAATATACAACATAAGCATATTTCGTACAAACATAAATTTTATATTTTGTTTTCAATGAATACAGACGACGATAGTGCTGCCGCAATTTCGTTTGCTAGTTGTTTAAAACGGAGGAAAACTGCATATAAAATAAAGGGAAAGAATTTTGATTAACGAGATGTTTAAACAACAAGGTGTTTTATGACTTAAAAAAAATTAAAAAATACAAGCGGTAAAATTTTAGCCCTTTAACCCAGTATCTGTGGGTTAAGTATCCCCGAAATTATTCGTGGTACTAAATATGTGGCAACTTGAGTGCATAATCCTGTAGGAACTTGAGTGCATAATCCTGCGAGATTATACAATTGCCCCTTGCCTAGGAGCTAGAGGTATCTAACCTCCCTCTCAGGCCGAACTCTTCTACAAGCGGTACAATTTTTGCCATTTAGTGGGATATTCAGTTTATTGCGTTCCGCGGCTTTGGGTTAAGGCCCCGTATCCGTGGATTAAGTATCCCCGAAAGTATCCGTGGTCAGACGAGGTCGCAAGAGAAGTTGAATTTCTCCTGTAATCTGTCAATTTTGAATTTTTTTCGAATCCAAAGTATTGCCTGCATCTGTTTATGCCCCAGAGGATGATCCCTATACCCGCCAGGGGGACAGAATAACAATCAGAAATATAAACATTTTATAATTTGGAGCCTAATCTACATATATCGGCGCGTCAAGCGCAACGTTTTCATGCGCTTAGCTTTAACGCTGAAATTAAATACTTAAATAAGAGCAGTATTGTTCAAAATCGGAAAACTCTTAGCACGCAGACCAAGCTTGGCTGGGCTGTTGTAGTGGATTTTTAAGAAATTTTTAAGTTTTGGTAAAAACAACAAGACACTAATTTAATTGGAATTTAGAATTTGAAAAAACTTTTTTATATATTAATTTTGTTCTTTTTATCTCAATATAACGGCATTTGTCTCTATTTACTAAATTTTTATTAAAAAAAACTTCAAGAATATAATGCATTTAATTCCTAGAAAAGCGAATATTAACAACAATGAAATTTCTCAAATTCCAAGACGGGAATGACGAAATCGCCCCTAGTACCCTTTGATAACATGTATATAGTTCATTGTATAATTGACCATTCCTGCATTCAAAATTGATCCATAATATAACAAATGGGGTACCACTAATCAAAAAAGTATTAAGCCTAGTAAAGAGATTGAAACGTCTAAATTATAGCAATACCAAAACCTGACTATTTTTTCTCAATTATAGTTCTTCCGCCTTGAAATTTGTACAGCTTTTATACATACTTTTTGTAATTTTCTCTTTTCAAAACTCGTGATAGAACTCACTTTTAAAATCTATTTCGAGTTTTTATTTAAAAAAAAAATGTTTTCTCTAATCTACTACACACATTGCATATGTATTTTAAATTGTATTTTCCTTTATGCCATTTAATTTAAACAAAACCAGCAAAAAAAAAACAATCGCCCAACTACAAAAAATTTAAACGAGTACAGGTAACAAAGTCAGTTAAACAGATAAATAAAATAGAAAGAGAAAAATAACATATTTTTGGTCTAAAAAGAAAAGAAAAAAATGTTAATGCACTCTAGCTAAATAGAAAGGATTTTAAGTACTTATAATGCTAAATAAACTGACAATATTAAAAATACACTTTTTTTTGCAAACACATGTTAGGAAAAAGTTTGTACACATATGCTGCCGTTATAAAAGGATATACACAAATACAAACAGACACAATTTAATGGAAAACATTAAGCGAAACACTTAAAAACTATTTGTTCACCAATACAAAGTTATCTAGAGAATAACAGGAGAGAAAAAGAGAGGAGAAATAATAAAAGCCCAGCAGTGTTAAAGGTGATCTGTACTATTTTTTTGGTAACTTGATATACACAAACTCATTTATATTTGAATTACTTTAGGTGTTTGTGTGTGTCTCTTTTATAATGCACTTGTCATCCACTGATTGTACTATTGATAACTTGGTAATCAAAAAAAAAAAAAAAAAATAGTCAAGTACTAACCCAGTTCGCTCTTAGGTAACCAGAGCAAGTAGTAGTGAACTTAAATTTTTCATGACTCCTTGTTTTATTGGATTCATGATATTAATCGGCTATTTAGATACGAGTATACTCAATCAATCATATAATAATGCCCAATATTCAGGATAGTATTTCAATTTATATATTGTTAATTTTTTAATATGAACATAAATCGTATTTAAAAATACAGTTTAATTTTTTCAATGTTATTTAAAAAGTCTTATTTAAATTATATAAAAATATGGTAGCACTACTAAATACAAAAAAAAAAACAAAAACAAGTGTATTTATTTAAAGTGTGGTCTCAAAACATAGCCGACTGATATTAGGTGTGTTCCGCAAGATCTAGTGCAAGTTCGGACTGAAGAGAGTAAAATGAAAACTACTCTCTAAATTTGCCAAAACTACCCAAAATTGCTGGAACGCATTAAACCATTTTTGCATTTCTTCTATTACTAATACTGCTTTCTTTTCAAATTAAGATCTATTTAAGTGATTTTAGGCGCTTAGAAAACTTAATATTATAAAAACAAAACATTTGCATCATTGGCATTTTCACAATTTTTTTTTTATATATTACGGATTAAGGGAAATAAATATGTATGCAATAATGTATTTACCAATTCAAATTTTTCATTAAAACCTTACATTTTGCTTTTTAATATATTTTTTAATCAAACAAACTTTTTCTTTTGCTTGTAAGTTTTCTGATTAGTTTATCAGTTTCATATGCAAACCAAAACAGCTGATTGTTTATTCTTGTCCAAAGTACCCAAAGAAAATTTGTACAAAAATGAAAAAAGTTACTCTCTCAATTTCTCGCTTAATTGCACAAAAATTTTTATGTGGAACGCTTTTGGGTAACTTTGTGCAAGTTCGGACTGTTTCGTTATGCATGTGAAATTGCCTTGCCTGTTGTTGTTGTATGCTTGTGATAATGATGGTCTGCTAAGACCGGGTTTTTGAGAAAATTTGGTATACAAACTGGGTAGAGGCGGCACAAAACGTTTTTCAGATTATTTAAACCTAGTTTAACTGAGATCTCAAAAGCCCATCCTAAGTTATATACAGTGGAAACAAAAATCGAATTTAAATGAACCAGCTTGGTGAATTAAATTTCATTCAAGTGCTAAGTGAAGAACAAAGTTTTTATTTAAAACGATTTTAATTGTAAATGTGATTTCATATCAAACCCAAAAATTCGCCATAATTCCTCGATTAAAATTGTCTGATCGTTTAAATAGGAAATGTATGCACCACAAAGAACTTTCACATAAACCTTAACCTGCTAACCTAATTGTGTTCTGGCTGGTCCATTATTGCCCATGGGCACCAAATAGGGTACACATGCAATTTGTTCTTATATTCTGTGTTTTTTTTACAGTTTTAAAAAAAATAAGCTGCTAATCTTTCCATTTATATACATACCCTGCGGGAAATTTGTGTCAATTGCACTTATAAGCACTTATCCCGTGACCAGTGAACAAAATTTATAATTAAAAGGAACGAATTGTGATAGGCGAAAACAAGATCTATCACTTAACTGGTGATAATGTGTTTAGAGTGTAGTTGGTCCAGAGGAAAGGTAATTGGCACAAAACTATTCATGTGACTGGATTTTGTGCAGGTAGTGGCTGCTTCTCGCTAGTTCTATTACTTTATATGAAGGGGATCTATCATATTGACATGGCTCATTTTGAAAAATATCTGCGACAGGCATTATTTTAACCGAAATTGGAAGGTTATTCAGTGATCTGTTACAAAGTGTCAAAAAGGTGCCAATTTACCCCCTCGTAGGACATCGCATTGTTAAAGTGACTTGTCACGTGACAAGTTTTGTGTTAGTTCCCTTTCCCGTAGGGTATGTATATAACAAACTGAGTTTGATTGTTTGTTCTCTACAGCATCCGTAATTTCCCGATTATACTTTAACTTGTAAATTCCATACAAAGACAAAAAATAGCAGTATATTTGATAAATGGTTATGAAAAAAGTTAACAAATTGGAAACAAATAGTTTGATTAATAATACAAAGCAACTGTAAGAAAGCAAAAGCGAGCGTGGAAACTCGTTTACATGTCTAAGTATCTGGAGAAGTTTGAAAATTGGTATAAATTGTTTCGTTATGAAAATGCAAGATATGTTTTAAAAAATGTTTACTTATTTTTGTCAATGGAGGTAGTTAAGTGCACCGGGGAAAGCTTAGCGCACCCATTTTACAAAATATATTATTAAATTGTCTGCGGCAATTTAATATTTTATATTTTTTGCTCAACTCAATTTGAATTGAAAGTTTATGCACTACTTTCCCAAAAACAATTCCTTTTTTTACTCTTTACAAAATATTAATGTATTTGTATTTAAAAGCTTACATCCAGACTTATACAAAATGCTTTATTATTTTAAAAGTATGTGCTGGTAAAATAGTCTAAAATTTAGGCTCTAAATGCATAAGAAAATAACTATGTGGTCTTAATGTTAGTTCCTACAAATGTACATTTTATTTTATTTGTATTTTCCTTTTATACATTTTTTTATTTCATTAAGTCTCTTCTAACTTTTTTTCTTTTGAAGCAAAAGGATGTCAGTTTTTACAAATGTTAAACGTAATGAAAGTTAAAAAGTGCGAAAATGTACATTAGGGTCAGCTTTTTATACTTTGCTAGTGTATGGATATATGTATACGGGAAACAAATGTGTTAGAGTTGTTTGTATATACAAATGCACGTATTTGTACAAACCAGTTATCTTTTTATCCGTAAATATTTTTATACAATATACCATAATATCTTGGCATAACATTGTAAGGGTTCTAAAAAATGTGTTAAAAAAAAGAAAAAATATTAAAATCATTGGACTGTTGAAGTTCTAAAAAGAAGTGCATAGAGGGAACCCATAAAAAAAGTCGAGTAACTATTTAACAGTAGTGTCATTGATAAGGGGTTTAAAACTGTAAAAAAAAAAATGGATAATTAAAATTATCTTCATATATATCAGGTCATGCGAACTGTTTATAATGAACATTTTAGAAGAGATTAATTTCTTTTTAATACAAAAGACTAACGAGAAAAAAGCAACTATCGGCAGCAGTGACATTATACGTAGGGCAAAAATCCCTATTCGTAGGAATTTTCTTCAAAAAAAAAAAAATAAAAAAAAAATGGCCGTAGGGAAAAGAAGGACAGATATTTTGAAATCATTAATATGTAGGGACTTTTCAAAAATGTGCCAAAACTGTATATACAATATTTGGTAATCTTTTTCGATTTGGGGCAAAAAACTAATAAAATTGCTGATACGGCAACATTACCAATTGTTAAATTTTTTTGAGCGATCGCTTGCCTCCATTTTAACTTTGATTTTAATATCAATTTGAGACTCTCTCTTTTACAAGAATTTAATTTTTCAGAGCAATAAATGGATAATTTGTTAAAGATGGGCATCAAAAGCTTTTACTCCAAAGTCAAAAAATGAAAAACTTTAATAAAAAACCCTTATGTCGAAATTAGCTTTCTTAAATTTATCACTGCCACATGATAATACAGACAGCGAAAGGTCTTTCAATACCTCTTAAATATTTGACGTGCTGCACGTAACCACTAGATTTATTGAACAATTATTTGCCTTGGCAAAACGTGTGGCTATTTCAAACATCATTTAACAATTTGTAAATTAGATTATACAATTTTCTTCTTGCTAATAGAGTTTATTAATTCATTAGGATTTGTTAAAAATAGAGCTTACATTTTTATCAGTTTACTGGTCACGCTTTTTTTGGATTTTTTTGTCAAATATTGATTAGGTCTGAACATACCTGTAGTCATAAAATTGTGTCTGCAATTTTAATTTACTGCTCTTTTTAGAAGACAAAAGAAACTCCCAGTAGACCAAAAATAATTTAAAAATGGTATCCTTACACCTGTATGATTGTTATGAAATCACAAGTCAAAACTAAGACGGACAAGCAATTATTTTTTCTAGTATCCAATCAAAATCCAAAAGTACAAAATACATACACATTTAACCAATAAACTAAATGTGACTAAAAGCGAATATCACTTGTTTTATGGGCTTGATTTTTTATTATAACCAAAAATTTGTCAAACAACAATTTTTCGTGGTTAAAAAGTTATTGGTCAAAGTGAATGTTATGAACTGATCGCAATAAGACTTGGTACCAGGATAAAGTCTTACAGAAGACGTAGATAATTAAATAGTTGTTGAAAAAGTTTAAAAATGCCTCAATGTGATACCCCGAAAATAATTGGGGTGTCACTGAAACTGTCCGATTATATCGATAATATTGGACAGCAAACTAAACTGGAAAATAAACACAATTTCCAGGACTTCTAAGGCGGCAACCGCTCTATCTTGCTGTTAATGTAACTTTTCGAACAAAAACAATACACCGGCCCCTTGTTTAGGATCTTGAGCTATGCTGCTTTATAAATTGCCAGCATCATTTACTTTTCTCTCAATTAATGTCAAAAACCAAGGCATACCCAGTAACTACCAACGCACTCCGATGCCTCTATATTTAATTTGGTTTGAATTTCAGGGTCTTCACCGCTCATTCTGGGGACACAGATCTCCAATAAGGACCTTACTATGAACTAACAGACAGTTAAATGTTCACCATCATCATCCATTGTAATACAACACCCAGTTTGACTTTTTCATAATATATGCTACAGCCCTTCATATGGACATCTCACTTCTGGCGATTTTGGGTTTAAGTCCCACCCACTAAGTAAAGGCAGATTTCTGTCAGAAAAAGCAAGGTTTATGAAAAACAATCATGCTGATAGACAGAAAGTATATCGCGCAAGAAGCATACTTAAGCTGGTCAGTTCGGTGCCATGCCACCGGGGGCTACTGGCTTTCGTAGCACCAGAGTTATATGCTTTGATAAAACTTCGAACTCGAAAAATTAAAGGACTTCAAGAGCTTTGTCATTTTGGCTTTTTGTCGCAACCCATTTTTCTACAAAGTACTTTAAAGATTATATCGAACTTTAAAGAAATCTTGCCATACATCCCAGTATATGTAATCCAACATGAGCATCTTTTCGCTATGAAAAGGCAAACTAATTGCATAAAAACCCTGCTGATGGTATGAATGATTTTTGTAGAAGAAGCTCCCGGATTGGAGGACTACTTTCTGCTGACAATAAGCTCTTTTTAAAACTGATGAATCATTTGCTTTAATTTGTTTGTTGAAGAATTTGTGTGGTGGCGAAGAAGCTGTAATTATCATTCACGCGACTTTTTTTTTTCAATTAATTTATTAATCAAAAATAAAATCAATATTAATTAAAAATTTAGTCAAGTGAATTAAACGTTTACTTATATTAACAACATTACAGCAAAAACTGTTGCTAATATCATAACATATTTAATTGATACTATTAATTTGTGTACTGGTGCAAATTTAGGCACTAATTGTGTAAAACGCAACGCAACGCCAAAAATTATTTTGAAGGCAAAACCAAAGTCAAAAAATTTTTATAATTGTGTTGTTGCTTTCTACAGAAATTCATATTTATTTTCTAAATTTCAAACGCTGCATATATTTTGCGTTGCGTTGCGTTTTACACAATTAGGGCCTTAATTAATTTTTTTTTTAATTAATATCACAATTTTTTAAATTGAAATCAATTTTTTTTTTTCTGTATTATAATTGCCTTTATTGTTACACGTATGTATGTATGTGTTAAAGTATAATTTTTATTCTATTCATTTAGAGTTATTATGATAACTTTTTTTTATTGAATCGTACCATTATGAGCATTTCTTTTGCGCCCAAAAAACACGATTTCTACTGAGATTTGAATAAATACTAAAAAATAAACTCTTCTATATACTTTATCCAAAAGGGTCACAAACAAGAAATCCTATCACGTTGAGGCAGACTTGAAATATGTGTCTAACTTCAAACAAGTTTTTATGATTTCTAAAGATTGTTTTTACATTATCCTTAAGCCTTAAATTTTTAGTGAGTTTTATTTACTTTTCAATTATACCCAACGCATAAGTGTGTTACCAGACTCTGAGTCAAGCAGACTGACGACTAATATTTTAACAAAAAAGCTAAAAAGTCGGCCATATAGAAACCAGGAAAAGAGTTAAAATGAAAAAAAAACATAAGCATACATACACAAAAACGAACGTAAAAACTTATGAAGGAAGCACATCGCCAAATCCAAACTTTAAAACTTTTTTTTATTAACATTAAAATGTAAATACAATTTAGTTGTATTTGTTTAAAAAAAAAAAAAATATATATATATACATATACATATATACATATCGCAAACTAAGCCATAAACAGACACAACTCAAACTTGAATTATATTTTGGAGAAACAGAAAATGGCTGCAATTTCATAATCAAATTAAGTTTCACAAAAAAAAAGTTAAAGCTGACAGTGACGCAAATGAAATTTTCGAGCTCGCTGTTGATTAGATTTCCGAACTGGTTTCTGAAAAAAACGATTTTGTTAAATTTTGAGTTGTGCCTGTTAATGACTAAGTGTGCGATATATAAATTCCGTTTTTTTTCATTTTTAACTTACCAATGCATACATTAACTTATAAATCGTAGAAACTGTTTTAATACTTTTAATTTTATATAATATGTATGTATGTTGGTAAAAAGAAATTGTTACGGATTAAGGAGATTAAATATTCAACCATTCAATATTTATTTACGCAATTGTCAGTAATTTGCTATACAAAGATTTATACAAACAAAATCTACACTCACACACAAGTAAAAAATAGGATAATGAGATTATTTTTTTTTCTAAACATACATAAATACAATTACTTTATATGCATAGCAGTGTTAGTAAGCACAATACACACTTATACAAAAAAATATGCAAATATCCAGCAGTAAAATTCGGAAGACTTTCATACTTGAGGCCTTATTTAAGGCCAGCTTAAACATTTTTTTGATTCATTTACCATTTTTATCTAACTGATAAAGAATGGATTACAGAAGGTTTCGGTTCTTTCGTATAAAAGATAAGATGCAAATTCCACATTTCCTTCTACGAGCGGGGAGAAGAGTTTTGTTTTTTTTTTTTTTTGCCAAAGAAAAAGCAAAAGAATTATTTTTTTTTTCCAGTTGCCATTCTTATGTAACTGCCAAAGAAGCAAACTAGGAAGACATACACCGCATTGACAGCGTGTGTAAAAAAGATATGAGTATAGAATGGAGCAAGCAGGCCTTAAACATCCAAAAGAAGGAGTACAGAGGCCTTCTAGAAGGCATCCATACTCCTTCTTTTTCCCGCTGGGTACGTTCTAAATTTAAGTATGCGTAAAGAAATGACTACAACAATTTTCTATTTGTTGTATGACTCTAAATGAGAAATGAAGAAAATGAGAGAGTGTTTGTTTAACTGTATTTACAATGTAGTCATCTAAGGATCTTCCTCTGTGTGTGTTTTTGTGTTAATGTGTATGGGTAAAAAAATGTTAAATAATAAAGTTAAAACTTATAGACACGTTTACAAAACATTGCAAGCAAACTGAGTGCAAAACCCCAAGATAACCTCATAAATTAACTTATTTTGCATAATACATTAAATCAAACAAACAAGAAACACAATTCTTTTTATTACAAAAATTATTTGGTTTTTTTCTTCTTTATTTCTCTAAAAACTCAGATATTATTTTGTTAATTCCACTAACTGTGTTAAAGAAAAAAGGACTGGGATAAGGAAAATTAGGATAAACACATAATTTTTTAAATTATAAATTAAAAGTTAAATAAAAAATGTTGGGGGATTCAAGCAATAGTCATAAAGTCTTAAAATAATAACACGAATTATTGGAACTGTTGTGACCAACCCCTCATAGTATAGATTTATACTTTAGAAGTTTCGCCAAAGCAAAAAACACAATATAAAATGTCTTATTTTAGGACCTTTGTGCTTGAAACACAATAATAGCTTTTTTAAACTGTTGTTGTAAAATATTAGGATATTTTTTGAATTCCTAAATAGTTTTTTAAACATCGCCCAAAAGATTCCCTATTTGAAACTTAATTTTTTTAATTAAAAATTATAATAAATTGCTAATTTTAGTTGGAAATTCTGGGTCTATTAACCCTTTCGCTACATCTTTTTATTTAAGAATTTTAAAAATATAATTTTTACAAATATTTAATAGTTTTAATCAATAAAACCAAAATACAAAAACAATTTTTTAAAAATTCACAAATTTGGGTTTTCAGACTGTTGCCATATAAGCATTTCCATGAGAATGTCAACCACGACTCAAAAAATAAAAACCCTTGAAACTTTTTTTCGAATATGGTAGAAAGTAATAAAACACTAAAATTTTACTATGCAAATGTTTTTATTGCTTATTAAAATTTTAAAAGAACAAAAAATAAGAGTTAAAACTCACAAACTCTTTGATTCATTTTTAGTAACTGCATAACAATTTTCACTTCTCTGCCGATTAAATACAGATACTGGTAACATTGGAATTATACTTTAAAATTAATGTTACAACAACAATAAATAGGATCCACGAGGAAAGGCCAAATATATAAGTCGATTAGCGTTATATTTTTTGGTTTGCTTTGGATGCTATATGAATGTCACGTACGTGGTGCAAAAACATCATTTGTCTATGTCATTTGAATTTGATCGCTAGTAGGTGTTTCAAAATAATAGACCAAAGCAAGATATTTGTTCCAAAAAAATATTGATCGGAATTTGTTTTTAAATAGGTATAATAAAAATTTTATAAGCTTTTAAAGGTCGTCACGTACGATAATGCAAGTACTATAAATGCAACTACTAAATGTATCATCTTATTCTGTTGGTATTAAGTTTAAATTTGTTCAAATTTATTTTACTGCAATCTAAATCATCTTAACAACTATTGGTATCGGTCCATATATGACCATAGCACTCCCGGAAATAGCTTTTAAAGTCATAACTTCCTTTTAAATGTTTGTATTGACATAAAAATTGGCGACAATAACTTTTACGATAGGGTCTATGTTATGAGAAAATTAGCCATAGCTCCCATATAAACACCCTTCCTAAAATCGGTGAAAGGCAAGCAAATCTCATATAAGTAGATAAAGATATCTTAATAATATTCCGCACAAATAATTCTTATATAATTCTTAACCTCATAGCATCATTCTGCTCTGCCGACCATAATTGGCCATGGGTATCATATAGGGTACACTCTCAAAAATTTGTTTTTACAATATTATGGTGTAGGGTATTATATGGTCGGGCTTGACTGACTATACTTTTTTACTTGTTTGTTTTATTTTTTGTATACATATATTTACCAAAAATATATTTGATACATTGTAAATTCTATAAGAGAAAAATCTGTCACGTACGGTATGTCACGAACGATATTACATTTTGTTCATTATAAAACCATCCAGAAAAATTTTTTTCTTTTCAATTACGGAGTATAAAGGAAAAATATGTGGATTAATGTAAAAAATTAAAAAAATGAAAAATACCTCACACAATTCGCAGATTTTCGGATTTTTTTACATCTACCCCAAAATCACTTCCGTTTTATGTCACGTACGATATGCACCTATTTTGCTAGATTTTTTGGACAACAAGGAATGTAATAATTTTTTTTTTTCATATATAGTACCCTCTAAATAAAACATAATGATAAAAAAAATTTCCATTTATTACTATTTGTGCAAAAACTCTATCACTCTGAAAGCGTACAAATGTCACGTACGATGACATGGAAATGCCCATATGGCAACAATTTTTTTTAATTTGTAAAAAAATTATTTTTTTCATGTTGTTTTAAAATTTTTTTTTGAATAGTTTAAACAGTTTTTTTGGCGTTTTAGTCATACTTTACAAATAAACTTTAAAGAAATTAACTTAAAATTTTTTTTTTAATAACAAAAAAAGTAAAACTACTAAATATTTTTGAAAGTCAATTAATCGGGTATGTGATGAAAATCGATCGATTTCAAAACGAACGTTTTCAACAGATGTGATGAATTTCGAGCGATTTAAAAATCAATTTCTGAATTATAATCTTAAGTTTTTGTTCAAAATACAGTACAATAAACTCATGTTATACACAATTTTAAAGAACAGCGACTGGATATAAGAGGAATATGTATGTTTCATATGTCTTTTTTGACGTCGATGGGCTGTCTAAATCACCTGCACCTGTAGACGTTTTAGGTCTTCCTCTTTTGCGGGAGCAAACATGTAAATTTGATAGTGCCAAAAGTCTCTCCGCAATATCATTTCGAAAACGTAAGAGATCCATGTAATCTTTTGTTTTTTCATTGTTTACTTCGTAGTCTTTTCGATATTCTAGCCAGGAGTTACATATTGCTAAGTCAATAAAATGGTCAAATAATTTGAGGGTCCATTTTCGGGATCTTATAGAGATTCTATATAACAAAAGTAAAAAATCTTGCTTATCGACTCCGCCCATACTTTTCTTATACGCTGAAATTATATATGGTTGAGGTATTGCAATTTGTTCTTTTTTTTCAGCGCAGAATCTTTTCACGGTATTTAATGGCTCATCACCATATATTGAAGACACGACTTGAACTAAGCCTCCGTCTAACCATTGATAACATATAGCTGGTTTTCTTTTTCTACGCGGAAATCATAACTGCCTCTTCCTTCTTTTTTTAGCTCTTTTTCAGACTTCAGTGGCATTTTATCTTTTCCATTGGCTCCTATAGTTCCTCTAGACCATATTCCCTTTTCGCTTAGTAAAAGAATTAAAGTAAGAATTGAGAAATAGTTGTCGAAAAACAATTTGAAGTTTTTATTTTCTGGAATGGTTTTTGCTAAATGGATTACAATATCAGAGCAAAATCCCAATTGCGGACAACGTATAATTGTGCAAAATGCCGTTTGAATTGCATAAACAGAACTTTTATGCCCCACTTAATGGGCTTTTTAGGCATATATTGTCTAAGTGCTGTTTTTCCTTTGAAAGGAATCATCATTTCATCGATGCATAGGTTTTCTTCTTTTGAAAGAGTATAGGACTTTTTTAAAAACATATTTATTAAAGGTCGGACTTTTTTTAGTTCTTACAAAGCAGATTTAAACATTCATACTTATTTTGGTTTGGCATCGCAAGGCCGCAACTCGAATTCAAATATTGCGAATTCCAAAATCTCGAATTCCAAAACCGAATGTAAATAAAAATCTTTAATTAACTCAAACGAGAAAAAGATTTCATGGTGAAATACTAATATGAGAAGCTAAAGCTTCAACCAGTTACTTGTTAGCTTTCAATTAATGCTAGAACCCGCGAATATTTGCCGCTAGAAAAACAAATAAATTTGTGTTTATGAAAATATGCAAGTTAATTACACGACTCTTCGCTTCTGTGATTCCACATAGAATACTTTTTATTTAAAATTTTTACTTAAATTAAATAAAGTTCCCAAATAAAAGTGCTGTCTAAGGTCTGCACTTTTATAAAATTTTCCAGTACTGACCAATAGGAAAGTTAAAAACAAATATTGCTGAGAAGTATAAAGCGGCTAAATTAAAGTGCTGAGTAAGGTGCTGCTGCACTTTGTATAAAAATTTAATTGTATTGATAAAATAATGATATATAAAAAACAATTATCGCGCACCAAAAATGTAATGTGACCAGCGTTATCGCTGTGATACTATGACACTTTTTTTAATAACCCTTTGGTATCATTTTTAGCTATTTGGTGACCCTTTTTGACCCTTTGCACTCACATTTGGTTTTTTGTCAACACTGTAGAACAGTAATGCTTCAGCTAAACAAGTGTTTTTGAAATTGGCATTGCTTAAATAGTCTCTCTTCTAATTTCTTTGAAGCGGAGATGGAGGAATGGACTTCAAGTGAAGGTTTTATAACAAAATGTGGTGTGCACCTTCCTAAAAAGAAATCCGTTTTCTTCAAAAGTTGTGTTTTAACATTTTTTGCGACTTCTAAACTAGATTTTCGATGGTAAAGTACAAATTAAATTACAATTTCCCTAATAGCAAACATAACTCACATACTTAAATACATATTTGTTATTTTTTATATTAATGTTTTATATATATTGAACAACATTTCGTGTTTTCTTTTCTACAAAAATATTATACATATTATTTAAAAAATTGCAGTTTGGTGATCGTTTCTTAAAAATGTTTTGCACTCCTAAAGAATAGCCTGTTCTATTTTAAAAAAATCATCCTTACTAATGGCATCAACAGATTGGATAGTGCCCTGTTAAAAAGGTGACTTCGGTTTATATGGGGCTATTTTTAAAACGGCGACGATTGCCTTAAAGAGCAACAAAATGAAAAATTCGGAAAATTTGACAAAAAATAAGGGAAAATTTCCAACAAGCCATTAAATTGATTATAAATGCCTAAAACTAAAAGAAATGGCAAAAATTCTGCTAAAATTGCTAGATTATCGGAAAGTTCCAAAAATTTGGTAACAGTATGATAGCAAAGACTTACATTTATTAAAAATCTAAAAAGCTTTAAAGAATCAGAAAATTCACAAGAAAAAATCGATTCTATAGCGAACATGGCTAACATTTGCGAAAAGTTGCAAAATTGGAAACAAACCATAAGATTTATTTGAAATCGTTAAGAACAAAATGTGGGTAAACAACATAAAAAGGGTTTAAAAGTGAGCTATAATGATGAAAAATAAACTTTTTGTCACGTGTTAATAACAGGAAAGGGCATTGCATAAAAAAAAGTTAAGTTTCTTGAGCACTTCCTACCTCAAAAAAATATTTTTTGTTTGTTTATAAAAAACTTGGTCTTGTTATTGTCTTTAAAATGGGAAATACTGCTTATAAAAAACTTAACCTTTTTTTTAATTAAAATACCCTTCTTTGACCTCTTTTTCTAAAAAATACACTTTTTGTGACCCAATTCGAAATTTTCTAACGGTAACCCTGAATGTGACACTACAAGAAAATTATTATCCAATCATAGTGGCAGGGGCGCGCGGATTAGGTCGGTTCTCCGAGGGTTCGGGCATTATGGGCCCGGCTTTCCAAAGGGGCTCTCCTTAGGTCAAACAGCCTACGATGTCTGAGGAGGAGGGCAAATGGCTTGGGAGTTTTTTATAATGTCGAATAGTCAGGCCGCTCTTTTTTAGAAATGAAGTCCAGGTTAGTCATGGACAGTTTTTTTTTCTCAACATGATTTGAATTTGTGTGGGGTACCCGGCCATCAGGCTCTTGTGGGCAATGAAAGGGGCAACTGTTTGTCAAATAGGGGTGCTCGCTGTCTACTTATAGGCCCCGAACCTTTCTTCGACGCCCATGTTGGTAACTTTAAGGAGACTATACAAATATGATCCGAACGCGAATGCCTTCACACATGGACGCCCACTTCTGGGTTAATACAGTCCAGGAGATTTGTTAACCAGTCCCGTGGCAAGACAAGTAGGCTACTTCTGCATGAGAAGGGGGAACTTAGGCTACTTGGAAGTCTACTTACAGGGCGCAGTAAATTTAGATACCATCTGTTCATAATGGGTAATGTTGGTACCAAGATATGCAGACTTTGTGAGGTTAATGAAGAAATGTCAGAACATCTGCTCTGCTGCTGTTCCGCCCGAGGCGTAAATTTTTGTGGGGGAAAAAATGAGCTTGACTGATATTTATGATCTTTCACCAGGCTGGGTAATAGATTTTATACGTATAGCCTGAACCTTACATGGTGAGATACATAGGCTGCACAAAAGACCGTCTGTGTCAAGGTGCTTATGGTTTTATGCCTATCTATCTATCTATTTCTCTCTATGTATCTATATTTTAAACCTACGAACGACGATAATATCTGTAACGGATGACCGTGTGTTGTTTTAATTCTCAAGCGATTTAGTAAATAAAGTCCCCCATTACTCTTATAATGGTTTTATTTTTATTTTAAAGCAGTTAGCTATTAAAATTGTTTCTAGTTATGTTTTTGTTGATGTTTAATTTTGTAATTTGTAATATGTTCCCACTATTTCTTTGCACAAACATTCAATTTTTTTCTTTATTATAACAGCTGTTATTTTTTCATCGTTATTCTGTTTTGTATTGCCAATTTCCATATCAAATTTGTAGCGACAAATTCGTAGTGTTGGGACAAATTCGACGTTCTTTCCAGGTGTGTACCTAGCAAAGTCATAAAAAGCACTAAGAAGGAATTAAGAGAGTCAATTGATCATTAAATACGTTATTAGTAAAAATTATTCAAAAAGACGCATTTTTTTTTAGTTAAAAAAAACTAAAACTTTATTAAGTCAGGTTAAGGGTATTTTTAAGAAGAATTCCAAGTTGTAAAAAATAAAAAACACATTTGATCAATTAATGACATTGACCTTAGCACTTTTTCCTTTTTGCAAAAGAAAAATGATTATTATTATTTTTTAGCTTTCGTCTGCATTTCACATGTTAAAATATTGGATTTTCTTGTTAAACAGCTTTAATGTTTTAACTCCTCTCATTCCTTAATATTCATATTCCAACTGCCATGCTTAACATTTTTTTCTCGACCTTTATTATTTTACGTGAGTTATAATAATACAAGATTTGCACATGTGCCCTATTTTCAGTTTCAAAATAGAATTTAAATTTATTAAATCATTGACAATGGGGCGTACAGATTCCAACAGTGATTTTGTTACAAAATTAAGAAAAACAAACGTTTTTTTTATTCTACGAAAAATGTAATTTAATTTCAAATTTAAAGCTTGAAGAAACATATACTATGAATATTTTATAGCGTTTAAGCAAATAATGTGACTTTAGGGAATACTAATAGCATAACTAATATTATGGCATGCATATATTTATTAGAATTTTCAATCAGCATCTAGACGCATGAAAAAATATTGAAATTCTTGTTAACGGAGCAATAAAATTTGTGATAGCAAATTTATGACAAAAAGGCTGTCTGAAATAGTTAAAAAAATTTTAATTAAAAGTTTCTTCGGTTTTATAATATTGTTACGAAATTTAATTTAATTAACTTTTTTGATTAAAATTCCTTAAATAGAACGTCCAGCATAACAATTGCAAATATTAATTAGTATTGTGATTATTTTATTGAACTGTTAATGGTTTTTAGTCCCAATTTCGATATTTTAATCAGGCTTAAGTTGATTGAATTTAATTTTCATTAAATTATTTTTATGAAGAAAGGAATTTTACAACATGAAATGAATTGAAATTTTTTGATAATTTTTCATTCTTGACTGAGCTGGGAATTGAACCCAGGTTTTCACGGACAGGTTGCCCTGACTAGTTTCGATTGTAACCACACAATCTCTTCAGAGGGAATTTGCCGTTTAGCACTCGCCGCCATTGACGACGGATGACGTCATTAGTAAAACATCAATCTTTAAACCAAATGGTATTTAACCTTGGTAGATCGGGGGGGTGCTTTAAAACCATGTTAGATAAGGCCATGAAGGCTTTATTGCTCTATTGAATGAGAGATAAAGCCATCATGGCCTTATCTCACATGGTATTAAAGCACCCCCTCGGTAGATCGAAATTTTCTTTGAATGACTGATTACATATTTTAATTGATTTACATGTTATTGGTAACTTCTGTTTTTCGTACTTTTTGTCAAGAATTCTTCTTGAAATCCAAAGTACATTTTTTGTTTTTTATCTTTTTGTCTTTATTTTTTCTTGTTGACCTTTTTCATCGCAACTTGAAGGACAATTGTAAACATATAGCTCGTGCCTTAGCTGTTAACAATAATTACAAATATTAATATATTTGAACAATGTAAATGTAAAAATATGTAAGCCGAGGGCTCAAATTGTGGATATGAGGCAATGACAGGTCTCGATATCACTTAAGGATGTTGTACACTATCACACAAGTGTTACGTATTTTGACGAAAATACATATCTGATCTATTTATTGTTTGACAATTTTCAAAAAACAATAATAACTTATCATGACATTAGCTTAAGACTTGTGTGATAGTGTAAAGTAACCATTAATATGACTGTATATTCGAGATATACACAAAATGTATTAAGGATTTAAAAAGGGAACACACTTATTAGAATTGATTTATGCCAAGCGGCATACCAATAACCACCAGACGATATGTGTGTAGTTATACAGTATAGATTTCAGTATACTATATATCAAAAGCATTTGAAAAACAGTAAAAAATTTTAATACAATGTGCTTTAATTTTAATGTATGCAAATAGAGTTAAAAAGTGTTGGGTATCTATAATTTGAAAAAATGTTAACAGAAAAGCGCTAATCAATATGCCCTTTTTTGACAGTTAAAAAGCGCTAAATCTAGCGCCTAAAACACTAAATTGGCAACTATGGTTGAAATCACAGAGAGAGAGAGAGAGAGAGAGAGAGAGAGAGAGATAGAAATGATAAAAGTTTCTTGTGTTTTTGACATATCGACAGAGCTACCGTTGGAAATTTTCTAAAAGGATCACTAAAAGGAGATTTTCCAAAAAAAGCATCAAAGTAAAAAGGGTCAAGTTTTTATAAACAGTATTTACCAATAAATGGGTCGAAAAAAGCGCTTTTTAAAGAAAATAATATGTATAAAGAAACAAAATAGATTTATTTCATACAGTTAGTGCTCAAAAAACTTAGCTTTATTTATTTATTATGTACACATATAAGTTAGGTTATTACGAAAACTGTACTTTCAATATGTACTTTAGTTTTGTAAAATTAATTAAGAAGTTACAAAAATATGTTTTAGTACATATTTTCGAATACTTAGTACTCTTTATTATGTTCGTTCTATATTTTGTTATTAAATCTTCACTTGAAGTCCAATCTTCCAGCTCGGTTTCGAGCAAATAAAGAGACGAAAGCTTGAAACCGTAAATTTCTGATTGAGTCTGTTCAAAATTTGTTTTAAAGCAATACTAGTTTCGAAAACGAATTTATTTAAATTAGAGTAAATATTTTTAATACATCTGTTTTTTTTAAAGTTCCGAACTCAAACTTAAATTATTCCGCATTTATCTTCATATGTTTTGTTATTACTAAGAGTTTTAAATTTAAATTAACTTTCTTATAACTTAAGTTTGTTAACAAAAACCTCTGCTTTAAAAGTTATGCCTTGAATTCGGAAACAATTCCAAGATAATATATCGCACTGGTTCCACTAAAGAGCGACAACTCAAAAATTTTAAATTTTCACTTTATGAAAAAAAAAATCAATGTACAATAGTTATATATACCCACTGTAAAAATCTTACATCATTTTCTCTAGTATTTTGTCAAGAAAAAAAAAACAAAAAAAAAAATCCAATTGCAATATAAAAAAAAAACAGTTTTTTGTCTCAACTGATAATTTATAAATTTTGAGTTAACGCCCTTTAGAGCAACCAGTGCGATATGTATATCTTCTTTAGAATAAAAAAAATACGGGTTTTAAAAATCCTAAAAAACATTTATTCTCGTCTTTTTTTATTTATTCTTGAAATAATTTCATGGCATAAATTTAAAAAAAGAGTCCAAAGTAAATTGATTTAAAATAATACAAAAGAGTACTTTATAAAGGGTCATAAAACTGGTAATGTCCCTAAAAAGGGTAAAAATTGCCATTTTAGTGGCATAACGGCAAAGCTGTGCATAAAAAATCGGCTTGCAACATGCCGCTTAAGGGTAGTTTACACGATCACAAAATCCTACGTATTTTGAGGAACATTTTCAAACAATAATTAGATCAGAGATGCATTTTCGTCAAAATACGTACGACTTGTCTGATCGTGTAAACTAACCCTTTACAAAAGCTGTTGCAAAAAAAAAATGTAAAAAGGGTCACAAAGTGGCACGTAATTGTTAAAAAAAAGTGTCATAAAAGATATCAAGAGCGTCAAAAAGTTTCAAAGTGATACTTTAGTATCACAACGGTAACGCTGCATATCGACACATTTAACTTAAGCCTCTAGTACACGGCATGTAAAAAGCCACATGCGCATGTGGTTCTGACGTAATTTTGACGTCATCACACAACACGCAATGCTTATTGTGGCTTTGCATTGACGTCAAAATTAAGTCAGAACCACATGCGCATGTGGCTTTTTATATTCCGTGTACTAGAGGCCTAACAAATTAAATGCAATGTTGTGTTTTTGGTGTAGTACTTGTTGTAGTATCGCCACCACCGTTTACACGAATTT
The DNA here is from genome assembly GCA_943735925.1 of Pollenia amentaria. NCBI lineage: Eukaryota > Metazoa > Arthropoda > Insecta > Diptera > Polleniidae > Pollenia > Pollenia amentaria. The sequence continues at coordinate 279,005,885 of OX031006.1, read as the reverse complement.
GCCTTCAAAATAAGGTTAGAGATTAACAATATTCGACCATAGTTCGCCTAAAAGTAGTGTATCAAATTTATTTAAGCAATTTAAATTTGACACAATCTGGTCTTTTGTCATATAAAAAGATATCGATTTAAATTTTTTAAATGTATAAATTCTCATTTTTTTTCTTTTATAACATTCTTCTAATTCTTTGCTTTAACAAATAGTTTTATTTTTTTCTACAAAACATAACCGAACAAGACTTCTTGTTGTCAAACAGAAATTGCACACAAAAAAGTCTGTTTTTAATTTTTACACAACAATTATAAACAACAATTTCATTATTACATTTACAAATTAAAAAAAAAATTGTTTAAATACCTTGGTTGACAACTGGTTTTAAGCAAAAAAAAATTTTTAAAACATTTCAATGTAATATAAAAACTAAAAGTATTGAAAGTTTTTCTACATAAAGCAAAAATTACACAAAAAAATTATACTAACCTCGACCGATAATCTAACTGATGATGTTAACAATTATTAAAACAAAAATATAACAACAAAAAATAAACATAAAAAATAACACAACCACAATTAAAGATAAATTTAGTATAAAATCCTCTGTAAAAAGTGACTCTTGAAAAAAAAATCATAAAATATTGTGAATTAAAATGTTTTTACAAGCAATCCCATGTATAAATAATAAATATAAATATTAAAATAAATTGTAAAAAATGAACTTCCGCATCCGTTCATTTATTTAAATGTCAAACTGAAAAGAGAGCAACAATAACAACGGCAACATAAAACTGTAACCTAACACATACACCATACATCACAATTGCATTCATGCCCTGTCGGAAAATGAGTTAGCTCAAAGTCAACTCATGGTTAACCAGAAGTTAGTCAGAGGTGACTCACAAGCTAACTCATTTACATGGTTAAAGCTATTCAGTTTTTACACGCAATGTCCGCAGTACGAGTCAGTACTCACTCACACTGCATAACTTTAAGATAACCATAAGTTAGCTCATTATGAGTCAGCTTGTGGTGCATACAATATGTTGACTTTAATAAGAGAATAAAAAAAAAAATTACGTATTTTGCTTTATTTATTTTCTAAAGAGAGACAGAGACTATTACACATATGTTTTCTTTCACTTTTGTTGTATTTCCCCTTTGTCTACAGAAAAACTCTCAGTTATAAGACACCAGCAGCATGCCCGATATGACCAAAACTGGTTTTCATAATAATTCTACTTTGAAAATGAGATGTATTTAACTAAATGATATTAAAAAAGAGAATATGGGAACTTTTACTTATTATTTAACTTTGAAAAAGTACACAAAACAAGCAAAACGTGTTTTTACCACAATCCACTGCATCAGCTTTGAGTTAGCCAAAGGCTAGTTCAATACTTATTGAGAAAAAGTCAGTCGCACAAAACACAACTCACTAATTTTTGCATAACTTTTGAGTTAGCCAAAGGCTAGTTCAATACTTATCGAGAAGAAGTCAGTCGCACAAAACACAACTGACTCAAATCTGCACCAATTATGAGTTAGTCACTAGTCAGTTGTAAATAAGTTAGCTAAAAGTCAACTAAATGTTGAGCTAGCTAATAAAAATCCGACAGGGTGCATTCGCTTTCATAGTCTTTCATTCGTACACTAATACACTCACGCAACAACAGGCCATAATGTCCGTTAAAATATTTTTTTTCTCACTGCATTTAGTTTTTATGCTCGCATGCATGTTGTTGTCACTATTATTGTTTATAATAAAAATTGTTGCTGGTGTTGCAGGCTCCAAATTTGTATGCTGCAATTTGTGTGTGTTTGTGTACATATTTGGAAATTATTTGAATATATTGTCCTTTGTATATTGAAAAAAGTATCAAATGATGATGAACAACGCATGTTGCCAGTTTTATTTACCAGTTTGTCGTTGCTGTTTTTGCTTTTGTAGCAATTGTTTTATTGTCTTTTATTTCTGCTCATTCAGGCATTTCATATTCATGCACACACAATTATTCTTTCTGCCTGTGTGCTGGCATGAACGATGTTATTAAGAGGTACTTTTCTTTGGTTAATTTAAGCCGAAAATGTCAAAAAACATGCAATATTCTTATTTTTAATCTAGGACCAAATTACAGCATACGATGTCAATAGAGAAATTCCGTTTAAATTGTTTTTTTTCTCCTACCAAGTACGGGTCTCAGGATTCCCATTACCCTAATATTACAACCATATTGGGTTATATAAACAGTGCTTAAAATGTTTTATTCTAGCTTTGCGTTTGGAGAAAAAGTGGCATAAAAGGCCAATTTGTAAAAATAGGTCTATTTCGGAAGAGCCTGTAGTAATTTAAATTTCCAAACATTCAATATTATTGTTATTATTGATATAATAAACACAACAAAAGTTATGCAATTTTTTGGAATATTAAGTTAGGCAACTTTTGTTGTTGGTTAAAAAGAGTAAAGAGTACCGATTACGGTGGCATAATTAGTTTTTTCCAAGCAGCTTTAGTTTTAAACAGGGACATTAAATAACAGTTTTCCGGATAATTTAATCTTAAAAACTCTTCATCTTTGAGTCAACGGACCCCTTAACTGTCATATACCAATATATTCGTTTTGACGAGTACTTTTAGAATCTATGGTGATCCTAAAAAAACGATGTCAACTCCACAGCTAAGAGTTATTTTCAACTTAAAAATAAAAGGTACAATAAAACTCCTGAAAAGAGAGTTTTATTTTTTCCCTCTAAAATAAAACGCATTTAATGAACTTTTTTTTAGCCTGAAATAAAACCCGTAATACCCATTTAAGGAGTTTTATTGTTTTCGCCTAAAAAACTCATTTCGCCGTCATACAATTAAACTATTTTAAGGATTTTATGTTGATTAACACATAACATAATTCACAAAAATAAAAAAAAATTCCCAAATTCTATTTGTTAAAATTGTTGAGTTAAATACATCAAGTCTTCAAAGTAAATGTTGACGAAAAACATATCGGACCATTCTTCTGTTGTCTGATAATTGAAAATGTATTTCTTTGAAAATATTTTTAAGTATCAAAAACAAATTTAACAAATTTAATTTTTTCAAATTATTATTTGCATGTTTAATTGTTTGAATATGCAAATTTTATTCTGACGGGAAGAATAAAACTGAAATGAGTATTAATTTCTGACGGAAAAAAAGTCGTCAAATGAGATTTATTTTTTTACGGTGAAATAAAACTACTCAAATGAGTTTTATTTTATAACGGGGAAATAAAACTCCTCAAAAGAGTTTTATTTTATGACGGTGAAGAAAATTCTTTTTTTATGAGTTTATTTCGACGTTTTATTTTGTTGAAAAATAGCTGTTTTAGATGGATTTTTTTTAATTCACAAAATAACGGCTATAAAATAACTTTTTTGATTTCACTTATAACCGTTACGCTTTAAAGATAAAGTGACATTAAGTTTTTGTACAATTTACTTCATTCTTTTTATTATTCGCTTAATATTTAACGAATGGCCCACCAAACATTCAAATATATCTAGGATTATTAATCTACACAAAATTCTCTTTTATTTTAGATACTCCAATTGGTGGGTATTAGTCTGGCTCAAAAAAAATTTTTTTTTTTAGTTTTCATGGGTGCTCAAGCATAATTTAAAAGCTTTAGGGTTAAGTATTTTTGAGATTTTTTCCGATTTTTCGGAAGAGGTCGCTTAAGTTTTATTTTTGCCAAAATTCTGGTTTGGCTGCCTTTTTTGAGTTTTCTGCATAACTTTGCCAAACAGTATGTATTTTTTACTTTTTATTAAACCATTTAAAAATGTTCAAATTTTTTTTTTTTTCAATAATATTTTTTATTAAAATTATCATTGTACAAAATTTACACATTTTAAAATTAGGGCCTCAACGCCATGAGGGCATTTTTGAGGCAATTTTGCAAAAATTTCTTAATTTTATCAAATGCATAAATAATAGTACATGTTTACAAAAGAAGCGTTTCCATTAAGCCACATAAGTATTTTTTGCATTCTTTTTTAAAATTTGATATTCGTTCAATAGACTTAAAATAAGCAGGTAAGTTATTATAAAGATTTCCCCCATATAATCCATACGTTGCTTAGTTCTTTCCAATCTGCACCTTGGAACCCTAAGATTTGATATATTTCTCGTATAGAAATATGACTGGTTTTGCCAAAAAGTAATTATATGTTCACCTGTTTCATGTATACTCTTATAAACATACAATAAAACCTGGCATTCATATAAGCCGAAAACGGGTAACACAGTTTTTGTTTGCCAAAATAAGAAGTATTTGCAATGAATTTGCTAAATTGGGTACCCTACAATTTTTACAATTTTTCGTAATTCTTCCATAAATTTTGTAAATAACGTATTATAATTCTTAAAATTTAAGTGCTTGTAATAAAATTAACAGCTGCATTTTCCAATTTTATATGCCTTTAAAATAAATAAAAACATTCGTTATTTTGCTAAAAAACATGTTTTGTTTGAATTTTTTTAGTTTTAGCTTTTCTTAAAACTTAATTTTATTGTGGAATTTCGTTTTTTTCTAGTTTATTCAATAAGCCAATCTGCTTTTGAGGTACGCGAATATATGCTGAACAACCTCCTCCATTTTCGAAATAACGGTGTATCTCGAGAGCAAGAGCTAACATAAAAAAGCGGCTAGCAACAATGGATTCCGCGTACTCAAATTAAGTTTACCCGCCGGGTGACCCGCTTGACGGTTTTCTCAATTAGAACGGTGTAATCGCTGTTTTGCATCATAACGATTTGAGTGGCAAATATATGAGATAGTACCCAAATAAAAAGGGAATTCAAAAACATCAGACTGTTTATAAGTTAAAATGCTGATTATAAATACGAGTTTTTAACAAAGTTAGATTTTATTTAGGAATAGGGCAGTAAATATCCAATTTTTTTTACATTGAAGGTCAGCTTTCAAATGCAGTTGCGAGGCCAATTTCTGAATTCCTAAGTTTTTGGTATATCTTAAAAACTTTTTCTAAGCTCATATGAGGTCGCTGAACGCGAATACAAATTATTTACTTTTCTTAATGCGCGTTTTTGGGATATTCGTTGCGTTTTTTTCACGAAAATTTAAAGAACAGTTCATCTGAATAAGTATGACACTGTTAAACGGCTATCTCTCTATTCTTACAGCCAATACAGTTGAATCGTTTTTTTTTTCAAAACCTGTCAATCGCGCCTTTTTTAAATGTCAGTTGCCGGGTTCCTAAAATAAGCGATTCAATTGTGTTGCACGGTTTAAATTTAAAAAAAATATTATTTTAAAGCGTTCAGTAAAAACTAAAAACCTTATTCATAAAATATTTCTGGTTTATTAAACTTCATCTTTTATAAATAAAATTTTTTTTTATGAATATGGGGGAAACATTTTAAAATTGTTCCATTTATAAAAAAGCAAGACTGACTATTTGTTTTTCCGGCTGTATTTCAAGGATAATCAGACGATCAAATAAAGCCATTATGTGGAAAAAGCCGAATTGATATTTCATAAATAGTTTATTAAATTTAGTTTAAAGTGTAAATTTTTTTTTCAGATTAGTTTAGCAGTACAGATTTTTTAAAAATTGCAATATAGTATTACCTAATTCCATTCGAACGTTACCAAGCTATTTTTTTTGCGTTCTTGCAGAGTTGTTTCGAGCATATAATTAAAAGATGCGGCTGATTTTAGAAGACAAGCAATCAATTAGACAATTCTTTTTTAATAGGTTGAAAAAAGCTCCATCATATTATAAACAAAAATAATTTTTGACGAAATTACCCACTATCCAATCACCCACTAGAAGTAAATTTGTGTAAATGCTTAAAGTTTTTTTAAACTTATTTCTATGAATAAATATGTATTACGATGTTGGTGATAATAAATTTTAACAAATTTCTCATATTTACACAATTTGAAAAAAAATATCACAAAATCAGAGGATCTCTATAGAAAACAAACGTTAAACAGGACAAGTACACTCACAGAATTAAAAGGTAAAAGGGTGGGTTAAAACTTAAAATTAAAGTTTTTAGTGTCTTTTATTAAAAACTTGTGCAAATGATAATGTTAAGATTAAAAGTTGTTTTTAAGCCTTTTCGAAATAAGAAAATTATTACTTTTTGACAAAAAGTACATTGTTGATAAAAAGTACATTTACGACAAATGGTCGTAAGTTTACTTTCTGACTAGAAGAATTTTAACTTTTTAATTATTCCATGTTTGTGTATTTACAGTTTGACCGACTCTGGCATGGCGCACTTTTGCCAAGACTTCTTGAATTTGGTGTCGGTGATTATTTCTCTCGATTTGTATTGAGCTTTCTTAGAGTTCGCACTGTACGAGTTGTTAAAGATGGGGTTTGTTCAAACGAGGTCAAGGTTCATTCAGGGTGGCCTCAAGGCTCCATTTTTTGTCTTACTCCATTCCTTCTTTTTCTAAATGACCTCCTATGTTAAACTTCCAATCTTATCTCCTCTTTTGAAGATGACAGCAGCCTTTGCCATTCGTATTTATTGGATTTTAGACCAAGCGTATTCGATTTTGATGCTATGAGGCAGAACATGAAAGATACGCTTGGCCGAGACCTGGATATGATCTAGGAATGGGATCAAGCGAATACGGCCAATTTTAATGCCCGTAAGACCCAATGTTGCATGCTGACGCATTAACGCACGACGGATCAAGGTGCCTCTTCTGTATATATGGGTGGTGGGTCGCTGTATCATAGTCTATATTGGAGCTTTTCAACCACGTGTACGAGAGGGCGAAGGTTCTTATTGGTGACATTATTTTACCCAATTCTATTTACTGCCTTGAGTAACATACCAATGTGGGTTGTATTTGCCTGTTTTATCGTTACTATAATGGGATGTGTTTTGATGAAATTGAGATTTTGTTCAAAACCCATACGTTTGTTCGTAATACATGTTTTTTCTCAAGAGCCCAATCTTTTGTCGTCAATTGGACGGTGCATCGTACAACGTTTTACTGGGAAAATTCGTTTTATGGCCGGACTGTTCGTATGTGGAATAACCTTCCTGCTAAAGTCTTCCCGCTCAATTTCAACATGAATAAGTTAAAGTCGAATGTTTACAAACACAACTCCCTCTACCTATTTTCTTCCCATAATCTATTTTCCTAGCTTCAACACAATGCAGTGCATTTGTTAGGGTCATGTCCTGAGTGCTGGTCCTAACAAGATAAAAAAGAAAAAAAAAACGTATCATCAAAGCGATATGTGTTTTCACTTAAATTGTCTAATCGCAACTAATTTGTGCACTCCTTTAAAAGATACGAAGCTACTCCATCATATAGATATTTAAATTGTAAAATCTTATGATCCCATGCGCCTTATTAAGGGTCAAAATTTCGTTTGATACCTATATCGTGATTTTTTAAATTAATTTTTACAAAACAACTTAAATTGCCTTATTGGTAAAGTTCTCTTAGACAAAGCTCAGTACTTTTATATTTTTTAGTAATTTAAGAAATGATTAAAACATTACCATGTATTTCAACCATTAAAACAAAAGGATCTTTCAATAATTTTTTTACAAAAAATATGTTTTTATTAATTTTTCTACAAAGACTAAGGTTTTTGTAAAAAATAATTTTATTAATTTCCTGATAGCAAGCCCGAGAGACAAAACTTACGGCATTCAATATCGATCAAAATTTTCATTTAAGTTATATTAATTATATCGCTTACAATTGCCATTTGTGCAAATGGACAAACTTACAAGACTCGTTAATGCAGCTCCTTTTAAATTTTTATGTAAAGTTTGTAAGAAATATCAATGCAAAAAAATAAAAAGTATATGAAAATAAAAATTGAAATTCGTGATTAAAATGGGAAATTTGTTTTTAAAATGCATAAATAGAGCCAAAAGACTAATTTGATCAAATTATTGCCAAAAATTATTGTTTGTGATTCATAAGCACTGGAATTTTTCATTGAAAACGACGGTAAGCATTAATCTGTTTATATAGATAAATACACCATTGAACACTGCAATCTTACGAGTGAAAATTATTGGGCAAATTTTCGAAGTTTGTACTAATAAATTCTCATACAATTTTTGACAGTTCATTTGTGAGGGTGTAAAAATGCACAGATTGCAAGACTTTTAAGCGATCATGGACAACGTTATTGTACTTTCGATCGATATCAAATATCGTAGACCTTTTTAACTATAAAAATAGTTTTACTTACTTTCTTAAAGCTGTCAATCTTTTCAATATAATTTTAAAATATTTAGGTAAATTTTTCTAAAGATTAATTTAAATGTCAGAGAATATTTATATAAACTAATTTGCAAATGCTTATTTAGTATTAGCGATATTTTTGATAAATTGGCAATTAACCTTCATATAATAATATTCAATTACTTATAAATTCATCTTGGCTTTAAAATTATACAATCTCCAAATACTATCGTTTAACATTTCGATCCCAATTCTAATAAATATAAATTTGTCAAATAAATTGCAACAAATGCAAATTAAACTTTTAGCGCCACAGCAATTAATAATATTTTCCTCTGAGTGTATTCAACGCCGCGCCGCCACACAATAAATAGTTGCCAATAATACCAATACCAAATACCAATAATAACAACAACAATAATAAAAAGCGACAACATTTTATATAATAAATCTAAAGATGAATAAAAAAGCGGAGAGAAATAAATAAAAAACAAAAGCAATGACTAACAATTAAATAACAAACGACTTTTCTGTCGGCAAAATATATGAGAATTAAAATAAATATGAAAATTTTTAATAAAATAAATAAATAAAGTATAACTTAAAAAAAAACACAATTTAAATAAATATACAAATGCATATGCAGGAATATAAAAATCCACACGTATGTATATAACGATATCTGCACTGTATGTGTGTTTATGTATGAATTCTCACACACTTTTGTTATTTAAGAGAATATGTACGAGTATAGAACAAAAACTAAAGAAAATTGCGGCCATTTTTGTCATTAAATGCATTACAGTAAAGACCAAAATAATTTGTACAGAACATGCAATTTTATTTTCAAAATTAATTTATTTAATAGTTAATATAACTAATTTTTTTTTATTTATGAACTTTTACACAGAATCGATCCTTTAAGTATTAAGAAATTTAAAAAGTATTTTTTCAGCAACAAATACTTTTTTAATTTTTCGTACCTTTCCCAGGAAAAAGTGTATTTTCAAAAAACAACACTTTAAATTAAAAAAACATGTAACCATGGCGCGATAAGAACCGAAAGTCCTTGTTGCGCTACGCCCTCTTCTCCAATCCCGCCCACATTTTGTGAAATGCTGTGTATTTTAAAGTTCTTTTTCGATAATAAAACCGTTTGCAATGAAAACAATTTTTAAATGATCATTTGTTTTTGTTTTCTAAAAACTTAATTAAATAATTTTTAGTAAATCCATTTTCGATATCTCTTTTTCAAAAACGGACTCTTACTGGGAATTCACATTAAATATTTTAAGTACTAACTTTTCAGAACTAAATGCCTCTAATTGATTTTCCAGAATTAAGTACGTTCTCGCTGAGTTTTTTTAATAAAGCATTATTATAAGAAATACATTCAAACTATTCTGCAAAAAGTACTTTTTTATAAAATACATTTTATGCATACTTTAGATATGTTGTACTACATATTTATAAAATGAATCTATTAGTATTTTTTTTATATTCTAAAAAAAGAAATTATCATAAATATTTTTTTTCAAAAAGTACTTTATTACTTTCTTTATTACGTGTTAGACATATATTTGCATCGTTCCGGAAAAGTATTAATAGTTAATTTTTTAAGCAAGTACTTTAGTGTTTATACAAAAGTGCTTTCAGTACTTTTATAAACAAAAGTTATTTTTTTAATGGATGGCATATGACCGAGACTAAAATATAGGGTACTTTTTAAGGGGTAAGATTGGTACTATTTTTCTGTTCGATAAATATGGTATACATACAGATTATAGCCAACATTAACATACAGTGTACTTTCTGGGGCCTAAAATAGGAAAAGAAGGTACTTTTGGTACCTATTTAAATTTGGTATTTTTTCACTTTTTGAAAAATTTTGTACAGGAATAGCATATGGCCTAGATGCAACTATAGGGTACTTTTTAAGATGTAAAAGCGGGAAAACAATTTGTAGTTTTGGTACATTTTCTCATTTTGAGAAATTTGGTATGCAGATTGCATGTGCCGTGCTATTATAGGGGTATAAACGGGATAATATTCGTACGGGTTCTCTTTTCGATAAATTTGGTATACAAGCAGATTATAGCTTACATGAGCATACAGTGTACGTTCTTGGGACGAGGAAAAGCTGCTACTTTTGTTACTCTTTTACCCTTGGTACTATTTCTCTTTTCGATAAATTTTTTTTATAAAGTTAGCAAACCACCCAGATGAAAATATAGAGTATTTTTTAAGAGCTAAAAGAACTAAGAACTGGATAATAATAAATTGTAAAAGGTTGTTTATAGAAATATTTTAACATAAAATGAGTATTAGAAAACTAAATAAAATTTCTTTAAGCTTTTTATTGAATAAACTTTTTTTTAAATCTTGATCTAAATTTCACGTAAACGTATTCTGGGGTAAAAGCTAGTAATTAATAATTTTTAAACTTTTGGTCTTTTCTAAAAAACAACCACCAGTTTTTTGTTTTCGGTAATTTTAAAGCTAATGTACCATTTGACCGTTTAAATGTGTCTTTTGAACATTCTGTTGTTATCCTCATTATAACAAACTGCTCTGTATTAAATACAATGTGTCGTGTATAAGAGATGCCAGATTATTTATTAAAAAAAACTACTCAGTTAATTCACAATCTAATTTTTCCTAAACATCTAAAATTCTATTTTTTTTACATACATACCTCCCTTCAAATATTGTACAAAAAATTTAATTTTAATTAAAGAAAATGAATAATTTTAAAGAACAAAAAAATTATTTAAATTTCAACACTTTAATTATCAAACTTAATTTGCCAAGATTTTACTTAAAAATTTTATATACTTTAAAACAAACTTTAACTTACATTTTTTCCCGGGAATTATATATAAAGTCTTATATCATTGTTCTATTATGCAGGTATGTCTTGACACTCACATAATTATCAAATGAATGTGAGTTGGAAATCGCCTAACTTGGTTTAACGTGTTCAGCAACTCACGCGTTTAAATTTGGTATTTTTTCACTTTTTGAAAAATTTTGTACAGGAATAGCATATGGCCTAGATGCAACTATAGGGTACTTTTTAAGATGTAAAAGCGGGAAAACAATTTGTAGTTTTGGTACATTTTCTCATTTTGAGAAATTTGGTATGCAGATTGCATGTGCCGTGCTATTATAGGGGTATAAACGGGATAATATTCGTACGGGTTCTCTTTTCGATAAATTTGGTATACAAGCAGATTATAGCTTACATGAGCATACAGTGTACGTTCTTGGGACGAGGAAAAGCTGCTACTTTTGTTACTCTTTTACCCTTGGTACTATTTCTCTTTTCGATAAATTTTTTTTATAAAGTTAGCAAACCACCCAGATGAAAATATAGAGTATTTTTTAAGAGCTAAAAGAACTAAGAACTGGATAATAATAAATTGTAAAAGGTTGTTTATAGAAATATTTTAACATAAAATGAGTATTAGAAAACTAAATAAAATTTCTTTAAGCTTTTTATTGAATAAACTTTTTTTTAAATCTTGATCTAAATTTCACGTAAACGTATTCTGGGGTAAAAGCTAGTAATTAATAATTTTTAAACTTTTGGTCTTTTCTAAAAAACAACCACCAGTTTTTTGTTTTCGGTAATTTTAAAGCTAATGTACCATTTGACCGTTTAAATGTGTCTTTTGAACATTCTGTTGTTATCCTCATTATAACAAACTGCTCTGTATTAAATACAATGTGTCGTGTATAAGAGATGCCAGATTATTTATTAAAAAAAACTACTCAGTTAATTCACAATCTAATTTTTCCTAAACATCTAAAATTCTATTTTTTTTACATACATACCTCCCTTCAAATATTGTACAAAAAATTTAATTTTAATTAAAGAAAATGAATAATTTTAAAGAACAAAAAAATTATTTAAATTTCAACACTTTAATTATCAAACTTAATTTGCCAAGATTTTACTTAAAAATTTTATATACTTTAAAACAAACTTTAACTTACATTTTTTCCCGGGAATTATATATAAAGTCTTATATCATTGTTCTATTATGCAGGTATGTCTTGACACTCACATAATTATCAAATGAATGTGAGTTGGAAATCGCCTAACTTGGTTTAACGTGTTCAGCAACTCACGCGTTCCGCTTGCGATTTGCATTCGAAAATTAAAGATGTTTTTTTAGGAAAAAAGGCTATAAGATAATATAGATAAGTTATTAATTGTAATCGCCAGTGCAGAAGAAAACAATGGAGAGACAACATTAATAAAGCCAAACAACATTTTTAAAATTCATATATTTTATAAAAGTTTTATGAAAACTCGACTAGTTTTTCCTTGCATCAAAGTAAAAAGGTTTAATTTATTAATCACTTTATTGCTTCTTTGATGTTTAGTTAAGTCTAAATTCATCAGCTCACTTTAGTTAATTCTTGTGACTTGAGCTCGCCAAGAGTCTTGAAATTTACACTATTCTGGCGAGTTCAAGTCAAAATCGTAAATAGTATGAGATATGCGACGGGCATAACGTACACTGTTAAACTGATTATTTAAAAAAAATCTTCTTTAAAAATTAAAAAATCAAGTTAAATTTTCCCTAAGCTACTATATAAGCGAGGAAAAAAACTTGCTTGTAGCAATTCTCCCTACTTCTGGCAACACTGATGTACATGAAAGAAAAAGATACAGGCTCCATGTAGATGTTAAATATACAAAAAACATTTTTGAAATTACTTTAAATATGGGTCAGTATATGGGCACAAAAAAGTTTATATATACAATAAGTTGCACTCATATATAAAAAATATTTTTATACATACATACATACATACATTCATACATACTTATGTATAAATAGCTTTTAACTAACTAAAAAGTGTGTGGAAAGTTAAATAGGGTTTGCATTAAATAGCAATTTTTTTATATGGTGGCTACCACAAAAAAATTTATGCTAATCGCTTTTATCAAGTAATCGTATTTTAAATACAATTAAAAATCATATTGTACTATAATTTACCAAGTAATAGTAATGTAGAATTTCAGCGCGTTTTTCCGGCAACCTTCGCACAGTGTGGTTTCGTTGGCCTTAAATGATTAAAGCAAATGCCCTAAGCTTTACTATTTCAAACTTGTTTTACGAAAAATATTTTTGGAAAACATATTTCAAGTCCAGATGCTAAACTAATTCGCAAGATGAAAACATTTTAATGTCTTAATCCTTTTTTTTTTTGTCAATATAAACGACATTTTTAAAGTAAGATGCACATAATTGGAAAAATAATTTGTCATTAAGTCATTATCAGTGGAAAGTGTAGAAAAATTCAGTTAGTTAATACTTCTTTAAGCATTTTTAATTTAAGATTATATGATAAGGAAGGACGATCTATTACACAGCGGGATAAAATTGAACTTTTTGTGTGTTGATTGGAAGTTTGATGCAATTTTTTACCAATTTGAGGTCGCTTATTTCAAATTTAATCTCCGTTTTTCTATATCAGCTCGTATTAATTTACAGGTACTAATCGAATTTTTGACTTTTTTTTCCAAAAATTAAAAGTTCAAAAAATCATAACTTCACTCTTCATTAAGCGATTTTCAGAATTTTTTTTTTTTAAAGATGTAATTGTTAGCTTTGAAAAACGATTAAATTTTTGCAAATCACAAAAAATGGCTAAGAATGGTTGTTTACGTAAAAAAAAATCCAAAAAATAACAATTTTTTATTTTTAAAAATCACGAAAAGTCCACAGCATAAAAAAATTTAAATCTTATTATTTTCTCGTGAATAAAATGATCATAAAAATCGATGAACGCATTTTACTTATATTCACAATCAATGGATGCGAAGTGAAGGGAGAAACGTCCATACATAGAACAGCAGCAAATTTAAAACATTTTATTTTTATATGGAAATCGCGATTTTTCTCAATTTAATTTCCTTAGTAATTTGTGAATAAATTCAAAAGCTGTGCACCGATTACAATGAAATAAAACTCATTTTATTGGAAATATGTTACGATATATCTGAAACAACTCGGCAAATTTAAAAACAATGTAAGCACGGCTTAAAGATAATATTGTTAGCGAATTTGGGTGTTTTTAAGTGATTATGGTGCACCGTTTACAAGTAAATATGTAGTGGAAGTTTCTTAATTTTGGAAAAACCAGTATATCTCGAAAAGTCGTGCTGAGAGAACACAACTGATTTGAATTCAGCGTCCCAAATAACCTTAAAAACAACATTCAGTTCTTAATCAACAAAAACCTTGTATCCTTGTGTTATCGATTACCACTTGCTGTATAGTAGTGTCTATGCTAATTTTTTCGAAAACGCCGCGTGCCCAACGACTACTGTGAACAACGAGCGCTATAGAACTGCTCAATGGCTTTGTCCTGCATCAACTGGATGAATTGGGACTAGTGAATATGTGATTCAAACAGGACGAAGCAAAAGGCTGCATTTCGGGGTCGTCTAATCTATCGTTTTGGTGATTTTAAGTTGCCGACAGAATTAATTGATTTAACCGTTTTAGACTTCTTTTTGTGGAGTTGCTGGAAGTCATGATTTAATTTCAACAAGCCTCAGATGATTTAAGTCCTCAAAGAGAATATCCGTCAAAAATGCGAAAATCTATCGCCGAAATTTCTGGCAAGACTGATGGAAAGGGCCCGTATGTTTCTCTATTCTGGCATCGTCCGCATGGCGGCTAAACACAATCCAAAAGAAAAAGTAAAGTTTTTCATTTGTTAAAAGAATTACAATCAGAGAACACCGGATGACAAATTTTGCGCCACCTTGTACACGCAGAGAAAAAACATGATTAAATATGGTCACCTCCAACAAATCTTTTTTTAGACAAACTATATATAACATATTATGTTTAAATTTAACCTTATTATTGTCACCCACAAACTCTTATGACCTCAATTCTGATCATTCCCCTATAATTTTAAGCTACAACACTCTTACAGCAACTATTGAAAAAAATGTTAAAATTATCACTCATAAAACTGATATTAACGCATTTCGGCATTGGATGGATCAAAATTTAGATCTGAACATATCTTTAAAGACCGGGGACGACATTGAAAAAGCTGTACATCATTTCTGTAGTGTTATTAAAAACTCTGCTTATTTATCTACTCCTACAATACAACCGCAAAGAGGCCAAAAAGTGTTTATATCTACGGAAATAAGACAACTTATACAGGAACGCCGGAGACTTCGAAGAATTTGGCAGCAAAGTAGAAATCCTATTGATAAAACTAATTTCAATAGAGCATCAAACCATTTAAAAAAGAGGATAGCAGAATTGAGAAATGATGAAGTGTCTATGTTTTTAAAAAATTTGGACGCCTGAAAAGATACAGATTATAGTCTTTATAAAGCAACAAAATACTTAAAACACCCAGTAAAAAGAAATGTCCCAATTATGAAATTAGATGGCACCTGGTGCAAAAATAGCAAGAGCAAAGCTGAAGCCTTCTCTGAATATTTAAATCAAATTTATCAACCTTTTCCTACTACAAATACCCTACACGAAAATAAAGTATTTACGTTTTTGGAGTCTCCATACCAAATGGATTTTCCAATAAAACCCATCACTCCGAGAGAAGTTCAAAATTGTATTTCCAAGCTTAATAATAAAAAGTCTCCAGGACATGACAAAATTGACTCTATAGTTGCGAAATCACTTTCAAAGAAAGGCATTCTATTTTTTACCCTCATTTACAACTCTATTATGAGACTATCATATTTTCCCTCCGTTTGGAAAAGAGCGGCAATTATAATGATCCAAAAACCGAATAAACCAGAGAACCAGATTTCATCCTACAGACCAATAAGTCTGCTAACTACATTTTCGAAGATATTCGAGAAGCTGTTTGTAACAAGGCTAATACCTATTTTAGAGAAAGAGAGCATTATACCTGATCACCAGTTTGGATTTCGTCCACAACATGGAACACCAGAACAGTGTCACAGAATAGTAAAAGTTATATCGGACTCACTAGAGAAAAAAATGTATAGCTCTGCGGTATTTCTTGACATAAAGCAAGCATTTGATAGAGTGTGGCACGAAGGACTGCTATTTAAACTAAAAAAAATTTTACCTGCCCCGCATTTTTCATTGCTAAATTCATACATACGCAATCGAACTTTTTTTGTGAAAGTTGACGACGAAGCATCAAATATATACCAAATATTTAGTGGAGTCCCACAAGGCAGCGTTTTAGGTCCAATACTATACACTATATATACTTCCGATATGCCTACATCCGATAACGTTGAAGTTGCGACTTATGCGGACGACACCGCCATAATCTCCACCAATAAATGCCACATTGAAGCTTCATCTGTAATGCAAAGAGAGTTAAATATGCTGCAGGAATGGTTAAACAAATGGAAAATCACTATAAATGTAGAAAAATGTAAACATGTTACATTTACTTTACGGAAAGAAGAGTGTCCTCCAATATATATAAATAATTTGCAATTACCGAAGTCTAACTGCGTGAAGTATTTAGGAATGTATATAGACAAACGTCTCACATGGAAAGACCACATTAAAAATAAAAAAAACTACCTTAATATGAAAACCAAAAAAATGAACTGGTTACTTGGAAGCAAATCCCAACTTAGTTTAGAGAACAAAATAAAATTGTATAAAGTTATTTTAAAACCCATTTGGACATATGGCATTGAATTGTGGGGAACGGCCAGTAATTCAAATATCGAGATATTACAACGATATCAGTCTAAAACATTAAGGAATATTTCCGGCGCTCCATGGTTTATGACCAACGTTCAGATTCATAGGGATCTAAAAGTAGCCTTTATTCTAAGTGAAATAAACAGATATAGTTGTAGGTATATAAATAGACTAAGCAACCACCAAAACCCATTGGCGATTTCCTTATTAGATGAAACAGATGAAAATAGAAGACTGAATAGGTTTCATGTATTAGATCTCCAATATAGAAAATGAAGCAAAAAATTAACTTTTCTTAATGTTCAACACTCGTATGTATATATAGTTTATTAAGCTTATTGTAGTTTAATAACACATGTGATATTTTTTTTTTATTGAAATTATCGAATTTGCTAAATATTGTAAAATAGATTGTAAATAAAATTGGAATTAAAAAAAAAAAAAAAAAAAAAAAAAAAAAAAAAAAATTATTGTCACCGACCACCATATTATTGTTTAATTTGTCCTCCATCAAGAAGCCACAACCATATTATGGTTGCCTCTAAACATGTTATGGTTAAATATGACAATAATTTGTTTTTAAATAAACAATACTATTTTCTTCTTCTCCAAGAGCAACATGCTATGGTTGAAAACCAACCATGCTTATATAAGTGTTAAACATATTTTAGTTATTATTGACCAAAACATGTTCGGAGGCAACCATAATATGGTTGTGCCTTCTTGATGGAGGACACATTTAACCATAATATGGTTGTCGGTGATAATAATATGGTTAAACTAACCATAATATGTTTTTTCTTTAAAAATAGTTTTGTTGGAGGTGACGATATTCAAACATAGTTTTTCTCTGGGTGCATCTAACCAAAAATACTTGACCAGCCAATATAATCAATAATCTGTACATATTGGATTAGTGCAAATATATGAAATAGATTGCTTAAATGCGGGTAATTATTTATTCCGAAAAAAGGCCACCTATTAAATATATTTCAATTTTAGATTTTACTTAACTCGCAATCGCAGGAAGTTTTTTGTACTATTACGAATATGGTGCGATTAATCGCAAAATTGATTATAATAGACTTGCACATCCTAGTTTTATCCATATTTGTTTTTTCTTCTTAATTGTAAATTGTTGTAGTAGACCTGATTCATAAACAATTGGCCGTTTACATTAAAACCAGCTTACAGTAGTTATTTTAATTTAAAATAGTAAAAAAAACTACAAAAACTTACCAAAAAAGAATAAATGAATACAAAAAGGACATGTATTTGTATAAATATTCATTTATTAAAAAAATAAAAGGAGAATAAGAACAGAACATATAAACATTTTTTACTGATCATTTGTGGCATTGGGTAAAAATGAAAAAGTTTTCAGAAAAAAAGTATACAAATGTTTGCAACGCGTAAAAGCGGAAGTTGTGTGCTTACGAGTGTTTTGCTGTGTGATTATAATTTTTTTTTGCAGGTGTATTAAATGTATGAATACAAGTGTGTTAGTGTTTGTTTTTATGTCTTTTTGCTTGTAGTTTTATAATCGCCATTATCATTGGTCATTTATTCATATTTTTCATAATAATTCAGACAAAATTTTTTTAAAACATTTCATTTTTGTTTTGTTTTTTTTTTTGTAATTCTGTTTAACTGCTACCAGTTAAACATGGATTCTGCTCAATCCACCCGGACTTGGTCGAAAGTTTATCATCATCAGCAACAATAAAAAATGGAATTATTTACCGGTATTATTATAATCAAGTAATTTTATATTCTCTGAAAACATGTTTAACTCTTTTTGAATGAAATATATTTTAATATGTTGATGTTTTTTTGTAATGAAATAAATTAATATTTTTGTTCTGGCAGTTTACAGAACTGGAATGACAGTGAGCCCAAAAAGGAAAACAAGGTTTAGTCATAAATCGTTTTCAGTTCGTTTTAAATAAAAATATATGGAATATAAAGATTTTAAGGCGCTAAATCCAAATCCGTTTTCTTTTTTTTTTATTTTTTTATGGGCTAGACTTTTTTTTGCCTGAAATGAGACGGTTTTGCTGATCCATTTAATCATGACATGAGAACGATTTGGAATAAAATTCCTTGTCAGTCATTTAACAATACTTTTATATATTTCAATAAAATTAACATTTGTCCACTGATGTTCATGATTTATAGGCACTTCTATGAGAATCTCAACCACGACCCAAAAAATTAAAATCTTTGAAGCCCTTTTTAAAAAATGGTAGAAATAAAAAAAAAAAAAAACTTAACCTTTACTATGCAGAGGCACTTATAGCTTATTCAAATTTTAAAAGATCTAAAACTTAAAGTTTAAGCTGAATTCCGATTCAATTCCGGTGTTGGTAACATTGTGGTAACTCGGCGATAGCATAACGATTGTTTATTTTCAAATTCTCCATCGTTTGGGGACTATCTGCCTAGGCACGTCGTTGACGTTTCTCCACAAAAAGTTTAACGGCGACAAATCGCAAATCGCCAAAACGCAATATTTCGCGTTCTGTAAACATCCTATGTCATAAGGCCTATGTAATCGGTCGTGTGATTTGGCTCATGGCACTGTCTTGTTGAAACCCCCAAAGAATTCGGATATCATATGGACATCGCGGTCGGAATTGACGGTAACGGTTCTTTCAATCTTTTTGATATCTTCGGCAGTGCGCACATTGCGATTATGACTACCATAATAACCTCGTTGACAATTGACAACGTATGAACCAGCACTTTTGTAGTAAGTTTTAACTATTTTTACACAGATATTTAACATAGCCTTGCCAGACCAACGTTTTTTAGATAACTTAATAGATAACCCTGTTCATTTTCCTCTTGTTTTTTGTATATGTTATTTTAAATTTTATACAATACTATTCTATTCTGAACAAACCCTTTAATTCAGAAATTGATTTTAAAATCACTCAAAATTCATCACACATTTTGAAATCGATCGATTTTCATTATATACCTGAAAGATTCTGTTTAAAATTAAATTTTTTTTGTGTTCTTTTTATAATTTTGAGTTCTATTGGGCTTACCCAACTAGGATTTTCAATCGTCTAGGAGTCTACTGGGAATTTCATGAAGAGTGTTTTTGATCTCCGACGAGCTCATTTTTTAATTGTAGATGATTTCTCACACGGGAGAAACTGTTACACGTGCTGATTCGTATAAGAGGTTCTTCCATAACACAGCAAAGGACTCTTATATTAATCCTAAAGGGAATCGTTTATGATGTATTTAGAGATTATCTAACGAATCTTTCAAAAAGCATGCCAAAAGTCGTATGAGACTCACGTAGGGATTATTTTAAATCTCGTCAAATGCTCAGCCGTATAGCTGATCTACCTAAATAAGGGCATCAAGCGTGTTTTTCAAGTCAAAACTTCGCGAAACCAACATCATTCTTTCGGAAAATCTTATTTTACAGATCCTTAGGTCTGTTTGTTTTATTGAAATTATATTGGCAATAGAATTTTCATATTTCATGCTCTTATTTATGTAGCTCAGTAATTGTTATATGACTCTTACAGAGAGTCGCAAAAGGTTCATTCCAAGATTAAGAAACGAGCGTGTCAAAAATATATAAAAAGTAATAAATAAAAAAAATGTAGATGTTTTTGTTTTTGTAACTCGTCAGATAATCATCAGAAGATTCTTTTAGGAATTGTATATTGAACATAATCGTCTAGCAAACAGCCTATTCTAGCTGGGTATAAACAAAATTTTTATATGTATATATTTTTTTTTTTTTGGACAAGCAATTAGAAATATAAAAGAATAGAAGAAGCTCTTAAAACCTCTACTACTTAAACTTGACGAAAATATCAAGGAAATGTAGTTAAATCCTTAGCAAATGCAGACATTTTAAAACAATATTTGAACTACTAAAATTAGACTTTGTAAATATAAAACAAAATGGCCAACAATTATTTTACTTGCAAATGTTGTACTTAAATTACAATTTATGTTAATTCTTGATTTCAAATGCAAAAAGCAACAGAGACACAAAATCTTTTTGTTCATTTTATGTAATTTTGCATTTCAAATGTGTCTTTTATATTTTAAGTAGCTGCTTGTATTTACCTTATCGTCGTCTCCATTACCATTACAAACAAATTTAACAAAGAAAAAAATAACGTCAAATAAGTAAATAAAAACTATGCGAAAAACTTTACGAAATAAAGTCTTAGTTGCGCTTCTTTATAATAATATAGTATATAAAGTTTTTTTTTATAGAGGTATAGAACTTTAAGCTGGCAACACTTTTTTAAATTGGCGGCCATTTTGTCAGCTGTCAAGTAATTTATGTTTAAGTCGGTTTGGCATTTCAACGTGAATAGACACGATCACCTAGCAGGGCGTAGATTCGTTGAAAGGGCCGGCCCAAAACCAGATTGCCGTTGATCCAGATTTTCATAAGCAAATTTTGTTTAGCGCTGAAGCTCACTTTTGTTTGAATGGATACGTCAGTAAACAAAACTGCCGTAGTTGGAGTGATGATAATCATAAAGTGTATGTTGAGACACCGTTACATCCAGAAAAACTGACTTGGGTGTGCTTTATGGGCTAGTGGAATCATTGGTCCGTACTTCTTTAAAAACGATGCCGGTCATAACGTCACAGTCAATGGTGACCGATATAGAACCATGATTACAGACTTTTCCGATCACCAATTGAACACCCATGATGTGCAGGAGCTGTGGTTTCAACAAGACGGCGCGACATGTCACATAACTCGTGCCACCATTGATTTATTGAAGGAAACGTTTTGTAACCGCATGGTTTCACGTTTCGGAACCGTGAATTGGCCTCCAACATCGTACGATTTAACGCCGCAGAACTATTTGCTGAGGGGATATGTGAAGTCGCTACACTTCGCCGATAAGCCCGAAACGATTGACCATTGGAAGGACATTCGTCGCGTTATTGCCGATATACGGCCACAAATGTTGCAAGAAGTCATCGAAAATTGGACCTCCAGATAACACTTCGTCCGAGCCAGCCGTCATATTTAAATTATATTGTAATATGCCAGAAGTTATATTTAAATTATATTGCCAGAAGATTATCTTTCGAATAAAGTAAATTTCATGTCAATTTAAGGAATTCTTCTTTGTTTTATTCCATTTCAAAGTTCTATACCTCTACAAAAACACCCTTTACTATACACATACTTTGTTTCATTTGCCATATTTGATATGTTTTACACATATACGATACCATATTATAGTAGAAATTTCCAAAATTATGCACATTCTAGATATTCTTTATATCCTATTTTTTTTTTTTTTTTTTGCTTTCAACACTTTTCAATGCTTGAGTGCTTGCTCATATGTGCAAACAAAAAAAAAAAAAAAACAAAATTAAAAAAAAGACAGATAGGATATTCATTTTGCATACTTTACGAACGAAGAAATTCTAAGCGTTGAGTTTTACAAAAATTTTGTTAAAAGTTCCCTATAATTTGCAACCAACCTTTATTTGGTTTGGATAAGAGTTTTCCTTTTTCCGGACTTTTTCATTTACCGGGAAAGCGGGATTTATTATATTTATTGAAATGTTTTTTAACTAAAAAACAAATAACTAATAATAAACTTTAAATGCAATAAACGTACATAAGTAAAAAAAAAAAAATTAAAAATTTAAAAAAAATTATATGCAAAGTCGACATTGACCTGAGACCAAAAAGTGTGTTATGTAGTTTAATTATTTAAACAAAATATTTCTTTGAAAAAAGAATTTTAGAACAGAATAAGCAATTACAGAATCGTTTGACAGCCTATTTCTTATATTAATCAAGAAGAGAGTCGCCTTTCCACGGATCTTTGCCTTTATAGTCAAAAGAGCATTATATAATCTCTCAATTTTTTTTTTTTTTTTTTTTTTTTTTTTAATGATTTACTTTAAATCGAATCAGCATTTTTTTACTAACTTGAGGGTTACACGATCAAGTTTTGCCTTTCAGGTTTTAATACACTCACAATTTTGTACCAATACACTCATAATCTTAAAAATTTAAATGAGCTTCCCTTTAAAATTCCCTTTCGAGTTGAGCGTTTCAATTTACGTTTCAGAAAATAGCTGATTACAATGTAAGTGAGCAAATTTTTGGTTTTCTTGAGGACTGACATCTTGAGAGTAAAGTGCTCAAAGAATCCGCACAGTCTTCGTCACAGCTTTAAATTTTAGGAAATTTCGACGAACAATATTTGTAAAACGCTATCAGGAAAAATTTGAACGTATAACTGCAGTGTAAGTGCTGCATTCAATATTTCCATATGTAAATTGTTCACTCTTGCCATCATCTTTTAGAGAAATAGTATTTACTGCATTTTCGAAATCCAATTCAAAAAAATCTTTTATGGAGATGCTCTGCATATAAAATCATTAAAAGTTTTAAAACAACTTGTATTCGTTTTTATAAAATAAATCTGGCGCTTTAAGTTCGTACGGCATTTTGAATTGCGTTGTCCGCTCTTTGAACTATGAATGGGAATTACGCTGTTCATACAGCATAATTGAACAACTCTTTTTTACATTTCTGAAATTTTTTGCTTTGAAAATTTTTTTTAATTTATTTGTTGTTATCATACAAAACAACTTTAATGCAACTTTGTTTTTTCTTATTTATTGTTGTTTTTTATTTTGAGACAGCCCCCGATAAAAATTAGTGTTGAAAATAATTTGTTTGTAGTTGTCATCAGTGAGGCCATTTGAGTTTTTAGTTTTTGGGCCAAATGACGATTCAAAAGGGCTAAAATATCGTTGATAGGCCCAAAATTTTTGTTTAGAAAAATCCTGCGTCTATGGCGGGAAAATATAATCAGTTGTGCAGACTTGTGGTAAAGAAGAAAAACCAGCTCTAGTTCAATGAAATAAAACGTCGAAGCTGGCGATGGATTAGCCATATACTTAAAAGACCAAGCAAAAATATTACTCTACATGTGCTTACTTGGACTCCCAACGGTAGTCGACGCTCCGTTGCATCCTTGAAAACCGGATGGGGATGTACTAAAGTGAACTGCATTCCACAGATTACAGCTAGAATGATGTATGCCCAATATCGAATAATAGAGTTTAATAAAGGGCAATGGATGAGGCTCTATTATCCAATAGGAGAAAAGAATGCAAGCAAAGAAGTGTTTGACAGTCTACAACAATAATTTTTGGTATTTACTTTTTTTTATACATACATTAAAAAATTATTTTTAGAAACAAGAATTGCAAATATAAGTATTGGGTATTCACAAGGTAGTCATAAAGTTTTGTAGTCATATGTCTTAAAATAATGACAAGAAAAATATATGACTGCTGTGAGCAACCGCTCATAATTAAGATTTTACTGTATATTTATGACAAATCAATAAACGCAGCATAAAAATTATATTTTTATTTGAAACACAACAACATATTTTTAAACAATTATTAAATATTATATAGGAGATTATGACGATATTACTTAATAGCACACTTTGGGAATCCCCCAAATGTTATATATAAAAGTAGTTTTTGAAACAGTGAGAAAATAACATTGAAAAATTAACCGAACGGTTGATTTTTGATTTGAAAGGGCTAAAATAGAACATTCAAAAGTGCCCCAAATCGCCCAATTTTGCCACATTTTGAATCACTGGTTGGCATAGTAATTCAAAATGAATTACGTACAAATGAGATAATTCGTTTTAAAAATTTTGTATGACGAATTATGTAATTTGGATCATAATTGGGCTGTGAATTATGACTGAGAGAGCGAATAACGAAAGTATGCTGCCGTGCGAACATAGCATTACTTCCAGCGTGGCCAGATATGCAGATTTAACTGTTTAAGTTTTTTCAAGATCTAAACAGTCCTGCAGATATTTACTTCAAAAAACCGTTTTTTTTTTAGTTTGTTTTGTTCGAATAATACAAAAAGCATTTACACCAAAAAAATTAAAAAATTTCTCTAATCACCAAATTTATACCAAATTCATAATATCAAGCAAACAATTTGTTTATTTTGCACCTATTACCAAAATGATTATATTGATTACTAAAAATTTTAAAATTTTGAAAAAATATTTTCAATAAATGATATTTTTAATTTTAATTAAAAAAGTGATCAAAAAACTTTGCCATTTCAAACAATGTGTTAATTTATTTAAATAAATATTAACAATTTCCAACAACAATTCTACAAGTTTAGGCGGCATGAAATAACTCCCCAAAATATAACGCCCCAAAAAAAATATGAAATAAATCCCCAATTTTTAGGGACTTATTTCATATGAAATAAATCCCCAATTCTTAAAATGAAATAAATCCCTAATGAAATGAAATAACTCCCAAAATCAAAATGAAATAAGTCCCCAATATTTAGGGACTTATTTCATATGAAATAGTTCCCCAATTCCAGAAATGAAATAAGACCCCAATATAATACATATTGCTCAGTTTTGGTTGGGCGCAAAGACTTTTTCCTCTATGGTATAACAAACACCGGCTTCGCTAACTAAAGCTTTTCTGCATAGCCGGCCTTCGGCCGGGCGCAAGGATTTTCTCCTCTATAGTATTCCAAACACCGGCTTCGCTAACTAAAGCTTTTATGCATAGCCGGCCTTCGGCCGGGCGCAAGGATTTTCTCCTCTATAGTATTCCAAACACCGGCTTCGCTAACTAAAGCTTTTCTGCTAACCCGGTCTTCGGTCGGGCACAAGGCATTAGTTAGCGAAGCCGGTGTTTGTATACTATAGAGGAAAAAGTTCTTGCGCCCGGCCAAAGGCCGACTAAACAGAAAAGCTTTAGTAAGCGAAGCCGATGTTTGAAATACCATAGAGGATAAAATCATTGCGCCCGGCCGAAGGCCGGCTATGCAGAAAAGCTTAAATTAGCGATTCGGAATTTTCGAATTCGAAATTATAAAGTTCGGGACTTAGAGATTCCGATTTCTGAAATTCAGGACTTAAAAATAATCCCAATTTTTTTAGGATTCTGAAATTATAGTTTTTGATACTTAGTCCCTTTTTTATGTTTGGTAAACGTATGCAGTGAATATAACAAAACACAATTTGTCATCATTATGACTTTTAAAATATGTAATTTAAAAATTAAATAAGTCCCCAAAATATTTTTAGGGACTTATTTCATTTCAGATTTTTGGGGAGTTATTTCATATGAAATAATCCCCCAATTGAAAAAATTAAATAACACCCCAAAAAAAAGAAAAAACCCCCCAAAAATCGTTTTTGTTGTTCTCTGTACAAATTTTTGGGGGGTTATTTCATATTTTTTTTGGGGCGTTATATTTTGGGGGGTTATTTCATGCCGCCACAAGTTTAAATTATTTTATTTTAAACGAAAAAAGTCAATTAAGATTTTTTGTTATTTAATAATATTTTAATTAAAAATTTATTTGAAAACAACTAAAATTTTAAGTAAATCAAAATTTAATTTTTCATTGTCTTTCAATGAAAAAATAATTGATTCAATTATCACATTTATTAAGTTTAAATACTTTTTAAACAACTTTTTTAGTTGATAAAAAAACTTTTTTCTGTGTAATTACAATATGATTAGAACATTTATTCTAATTAGGGAAGCAACGAACACCGAAACCCATATATCGGCGATACTTCAGATTTCCGATATATCGGCAGTGGCGATATTTTTCTCTCGATACGACAATACTTTTTATATTTTTTTGGAGGATTTTTGAACCAACAATTTAATTTTCTATGCTTTTTTAACAGCAACTTAGAGCAATAACATATTAAAAAGCGGCGCAGAAAATTAACACAGAAAATTAAGTTGTTTCATATAATAAATGAATCAAAGGAGATAAAAAGTTTAGGGCTTTAGAAAATAATGAAACCTATTGTGTATATACAATTCTTAACCCTAGAGACAATGCTCGGATATTTGAAAGACAACCGACTTCAGTTATAGCGTTCCGCAAGTGTGGAAAATACGATCACCCCTACAGGTGATACAAGTTCTGATAAATCTAAAAAAACTGGCCGTTGGTGCGTTTGTGGAAAAATTATAGGAGAACCCGAGGAGGATTAGCCTCTTCCCGTTCTATGCTGTGATTCTGCTAAAGAAACAGTCGAAGATATTTTAGATCCATTGTTATTTCTATAGACGCAGATCCGCTTGTTTACGGCCGCAACGACATGTTATACCCAAACTTAAAGAAAATGGCGCAGAAATACTGAGATTTTCAAATTAGTTCTGTCGCATCTGAGAAACTACTTTCCAATTTTCTGTATCCGCAAAAATTGAGAGTACCTTGTTTTTTTTTTAGCAAAAATCTTATATTGTGAATTTAAAATATTAATAATAAATTTCTTACGTTGTTACTTTTGTAAAAAAATTTTATTTTTTGTTAATTTTATCATGAATTCAAATTTAATTCTTTGTTATTGAAATATTATTGAAATTTAACTATTAATAATCTATTACACTGTAATTTTGTATAATAAAAAAAATTACTCTACTTGCGTATCGATATCTGCGATATTTTATTTTGAGTATCGGTATAGGTATCGTTATTTCCCTAATTCTACTGCAACAATTTTATAACTTGTACTCTTTTTTTAAAGCAACAACCTGATATTCTCTTTTAGTCTGAGGTTTGTTTCTAAAAAATGGATAAAAGAAATATTTTTTGTGTTATGGTTTTATTTTTAATTTTGTATGAAATTTATTTCCTATTTGAAAAATTTTTCATGAGCGATAAAAAGCAACCTAGTGTAATAAGAATAACAGGTTTGTTAGGATAGTATTACCAATTCGTATCATAATATTCATATCATTATGAATACTAACCAAAAAAGTCGTTTTTATAATCAAAATAGTTGGGTTTTTAATAAGATTTTAATGATGTAAGGCACATTTAAATTTTATATGCTTTTTTTTCTTCAACAAAAATAAATTAAGAATATGCAAATATGTACGGTTTCATCATTTTTGATAAATTTTTTGAGCAGCAGGTTTCTTTTCCATAAAAACATTTTTTGTTGGGAAATTGCCAGTTTTTTTAAATATGGCAGCACTGAACAAAAACAGCAAAAAAGATTTGAATTAACATCTATTTCTTGGTATAAGTTATTAACAATTCTATCAGTTGCCATAATTACATAAAAAAAATCCCGAGAATTCTCGCACAAATTTCACGGGATTTTTGTCCCGGCAAATTAAGTATGAAAAACACTGGTTTGGAAACAAAACAAGGAAAAGTCTTTCTATTCCTGCACAATTCGATGCACACAATCAGTAATACACAATGTCTTGTGTATGCGTGTGAAAACGTCATGAAAAGTCTAGTTTCATAAAAAATATTGTTAGCACATACATACACATACATTAGAATACTCCCAGCGGGAAATCTCAGAAGACTTTCTTACTTCAGGCCTTATTGAAGGCCTGCTTAGAAATTTTTTTTTATTCAATTATCATTCTGATCTAACTGATAGAGAAGGCTTCGCATCTTGTGTATAAAAGATAAGAAAAACCTTCGTCACTCGCTGCTATGAGAAGGAAGTAGAGAAGAAGTAGCATTTTTGGTTTTTTTTTGCCGAAGCAGTTGCCATTCGTATGTACCTGCCAAAGAAGCGAGAGCGGAAGGCCAACGGACAACGTGTGTAAAAAAAGATATGAATATGGGATGGAGCGAGAAGGCCTCGTACATCCAAAAGGCCTTCTAGAAGGCCTCTGTATTCCTTCTTTATCCCGCTGGGCTTCTATCGTGTTGCCTGTGAGAACAACACAAGAGTTCTTATTTCAATTTATATTTGCGCTTTTCGTATCACACAATCTTCCTTTGCGGAAAGATAGTTTTCCGCAAGACGTTGGAAAATTGGAAATATAAAATATTTGTCTTGCTTATTTCGAGTGTGCAATTAACAAATATCTTTTATGGTTTTTTATTTTTAGTTTGCTATTTGCTCGCATTGTTTATATTTAAGGTTACACGCAGTCTAATGAAAAGAAGATTTTATGGCATTTGAATTTAAGCCAAATTGATTGAATGTCGCACAATGTGTATTCAATAATGGAGGAAAAAGTTTGTTAATAATTGGCAATTTATTAGGTATTAAGAGAATATGTTCATTGCAAATAATTTGAAAATGATAAAATTGATTGGAGAATAATTAAAGGTACAAGCAACAGAATATTGTTAATTCTTGTTTATTTTAAGTACTACTGTGAAACCTCCGGTTGTGAGAGATGTCCGCTTATTTATTATTTTAAATATTTTATTTATATTGTGGTTAAAAAAATTTACTTGGAGTTGACTTTAACTTAGATCGGTTCATTTTGAGCTGCTGAGTTTAAAAATGGGTAACAAATGTGCTTAATGTGTTTAAATGTGCAATATCTGGCAAAACTCCTCAAAAGGTAAATTAGTTTTAATGCTTCGTCACAAGAATTTACGGAATTAGATACAAATTTCTACATTTATGTATCTCCCCTTAAGAGTCTTCATACTGACTTATCTTAACCCCTGCGCTTGAATTTTATATTTCAATAAAGTCATATTCAGTGAAAAGCCCTTTGATTGTCCGAAAAGGGGCCAAATTACTACATTCAATATGAATCGAAATTGCAGTACAATTTGAATGGAAATTTCGATCGATATCAAATGCCGTAATATGGCTCTAGTTCTTTTAAATTTGCATACGTTTCAAGTGGGATATCTTCCTCGGTAGCAAAATCCGGAAGATTATAATCAGCTTCTGAGAAACCAGTTTTCGGAAAGCCATTTTGTACTTCCAAAGCAGATAAAAAGCAATTTATTTGCTATCCTTTGTGTTAACAGGGGAATCAACAATTTTTTTGACGTTTACACAAATGTAAATCAGAATTGCAAAGAGCAGAACTATAATAGAATACAACACTTGTCAATATATTTCAACGCTTTTGTCTGTTTATAAGAGATATTTTGAAAAAAAAAGTTTAAATTTAGTGCCCTTGTCCGGTTATGGGAATACATTTTGTATGGAGGTATCTGTTAAGGGAGGTTTCACTGTATTTGTTTAAATTATTTTGCCTGAAATTTAATTTTTATTGCCGTTTTCATAAAAAACTAAATTAGATATGAAATCTATTTTAAGGAAAATTTTTATGGAAATTTTGTTTTAAAATACGTTTGAAATCTATTTTATTTTTTATGAATACAGCAGTTAAAATCTTTATTTAAAGGTATGTATATTATGTTGCTTAATTACAAAAAATATTTTTCCAAACTTGTAAAGCTCTTGTTCGATCTTTTTTAAGAAAACTGCACACTGCAATAATTTTATCGTCTTTTTACAAAAAAAAATTTATTTATATATACAGACTGGCATAAAATACACTTTATTTGTATACCTTATAACTTTTTTAATATAAGTAATTACTATTTTGTTTTGGTTTTTTCCAGCATTTTGTGATGAATGAAGACTTGGGAAATTTAATGTAAATAACTACTCAATCTAACAAAGATGTTGCAACATACAGAGACGATTGAATATTTTCGCTCAAAGAAACAACATATTTTTATTCACAATTTGATAATAAGTGATGAAACTTATTTCCTATTAAATGGCTACAACAACAAGCCAAACTGGGCTACGGAGAATCCAAAATCAGTTGATCAGCGACAGCTACACCCTCTGAAGTGTATTGCTTAGTATATTGTATCGTTCAAAAAAAAAAATTGGCCCATAGCGGACGATGTTAAAAAATGTAGTTAGGCCAGGTGAGGAAAACCATCCAACATTCTGAATTCAATAGGATTGAGCTAAAGCACATGCTGAAAGTGCCTTCCCAGTTTTGGCAAGGGACATATTCGGTAAAAGCATAAATGATTTTAACTAACCACGTTCACCGGATTTAACAGCTTCTTGGGGAGTAATTTAAAGAAATAATCATTCTCTAAATCAAACCATGAAATCATGGCCATTACATCCAAAATTTTGCGACAAGTAATGAAACTTGCCTCACCAATTCCTCTTAAGCTGGGACCACACTATTTCCGCAATGAACCAATTTTCACACTTTTTAGTACCTGCACAATCAAATGGCTCCTGTACCAATCGAGGACAATATTGCGCTTACTTTTACAAATAAAATGCAGCCCTGTTGTGGCAATCGTGTGACTACTTGATAGCAACCGCACGTCAATAAAAATAATTTCAAAACAATAAAAAATTATCACTTTCGAGAGATTTTAAAATCTATTTCTGAATTAAATTATAAAGTCTTAATTTTTTGTCCAAAACGTAGTTTTAATAATATATATAAAAAACAATTTAAAAGAATATATACAGAAAAACGGAGCAAAATGTATTGAAATTCTTTAAATTTGTTTATATTTGTTTAACAAATATAATGTAACAATTCTTTCTTTGTAAATTTTTATTATATTAACCATTTTTAAAAATATTTGAACTTTGACGTTTTTTACATTTTTACTGATATTTGTCTTTAATATTTCTTAAAGAAAATATTTGTTACCTTAAAAATATTTGTTACCTTAACGATATCGGTAGTAAAATTCAATATGTTACAGAATTGAGGTACTGGTATTTAAATAAATCCAAATTTTAATCCACTAAAGCGATACAAATATTTTTAATTTGTATTCTTAAAATTTGAATCGAAATATTCTCTATTTCTTTATATATTTTAAAATAGAAATTTGTTTGAATATATATTATACAATTTTTTTTTTAATGAACAAACTAACTAAAACTTCCAAACAAATAAGAAAGCTTATACAACAGCTGTTTTCGTAGTTAACACAAGTAAGAACGTTAGTGTGACTGTGCTTCGACAACTTCGCTTTGTACCAACCAGCAGCAATTAAATTTGTATAAAACGGGGTAATCGTGTGATTTCAGAATACTTAATTGGGGCAATTTTATTATTGTGCGTCAATAAAGCACAATCAAAATTGTGTCATATTGGTGAATTTGGGACAATCGTGGGATCCTACCTTTCGGTGCTGCGGTCAAATAAAACGAGTTGTAATGGAATGTAAAAACAGCAAAAGAAAAAAAATATGTTCAAGTGAAACGTAGAAAATGGCCACCACTTACAGGTTATCGTTTTTAAAGCTTTTAGAAAAAAATATCCTCCAAAAATACTGTATTGGACAAAACAAGTAAGAGTGCTATATTCGGCTCAGCCGAATCTTAAAGGCCCTTCACCATAATACTGAAAGGTATAAAAGCCTGCCCATTTTTTTCCGATGTCTTGTAATGGTATTGAATCAAGGGCTGTGGAATCGTCAAAAAATAGTTCTAACTCCGACTCCGACTCCAACCACTGATATTTCTTAAGCTCGACTACGACTCCAACTTCGCCTCCTACACCCAGAAAAAAATATGGTTGGAGGTAACCATATTCTAAAAGCAACATACTTTGGTTGGATGTTAACAACGTTTGTGTTTGCTAGGTGCCATATTATTGTTAAATATGACCATTATATTGTTGAAATTAACAGTAATAAAAATAATTTTAAATTAACCATATTTTGGTCAATATTACCCATAATAATTGTTAAATTAACCATAATATGTTAAAAATTTTCCAGAATTTGGCAAAAAGTAACCATATTATGGTTAGAATTAATAATAATATTGTCAATGTTAACCATATTATGGTTATTTATTTCAGAAATGTTTTAAATTTTCTTATTATAAGTCAAAATATTATTTTTTTTTTCGTTTTTATTGCTGTTACGTATTTTGTCCCCCTTTTTAAGCAATTGCCTGTTATTAATTTTTCAGCCTGCGACGACCTTCATGAGCATTCTTTCTGACTGGTTTATACTGCTGCATAAATTTATGTAGAGGGTTTTACCTCAAAATTTTTATTTTTTCACTTTTCGAAAAAAATTAAGACGGAATATTCATATTTACCCGCACAGAAAAAATAGAAAATCGACTTTAATTAAACAATTCGTTCAGACAATTAAATTTTTTACTAATTTTGCCCCTGCAAAAGAATTGATCATATCAATTAACGGATTTGTATTTTCGAGTCATGCCACACAAATTTAATCAATTAAAAAATTAATTGCATCAATTAAAAAAATACACAACTTATACAAAAATATTTACATATTAGTGTTTTGATTAAAAAAATTAATTGCAGCAAACAAAAAAAATAATTGAAGAAATTAATGTTCACCAATTAATTATTTAATTAAAAAATTTTTGCCAACAATTTTTTAATTAAATAATTAAGTGGTGAACATTAATTTCTTCAATTATTTTTTTTGTTTGCTGCAAATAATTTTTTTTAATCAAAACACAAAAATGTAAATATTTTTGTATAAGTTGTGTATTTTTTTAATTGATGCAATTAATTTTTTAATTGATTAAATTTGTGTGGCATGACTCGAAACTACAAATCCGTTAATTGATATGATCAATTCTTTTGCAGGGGCAAAATTAGTAAAAAATTTAATTGTCTGAACGAATTGTTTAATTCAAGTCGATTTTCTATTTTTTCTGTGCGCTGTAAAAAAATCGGGCTATTCGGTCTACTTTTCGGTAATGAATCCGGTTGGTTTTAAAAATGTTTTTCATATGCCTTCAATGTTAAATGAAAAGTTGTTTTGCTTCTATTGAAAATTTTTAAATTTTGAGTTAACACCCTCTTGTTGATAAAGTGCGATATGTAAAGTAGACAAATTTTGGAGTCGGAGTCGCGAGTTTTGTGGGTACTTCGCCTCGACTTCGACTCTGGTACAAAAGTCTCAACAACTCCGACTCCGGTTCCGACCGACAACCCTAATTGAAGCTATTTGTACTTAATTCTGTTACTTTTTCTGTTAATGTTTTATGTTGTATTTGTGTGGGAGGGTCAATGCCCATGTATCCAATAACAACCACTGTCTGAAGGATTTTGTGTTAATGAGTACCAAAGTTAGCAAACTTTTTCTTATCGCCTACTAATCAAATCCTGCCCACATTTTATCGGATGCTGTCGATGGATAACTAAGATTTTGTACCTATTTTGGAAAATTTGGCTCTTGCCGTTCTTCAGATATACAAAAAAAAAACTGCAACCACAAGGGCAGACGTGGGTTTTGCTCATATCTCAGTCATTTGTGGACCGATGTGGCCGAATTTTAATTTATGGGGTCTAAGATCAATACTGTAGAAATAACAAGCGGAATGACAAAGTTATATATACCCTTTCCACCTGTGGTGAAAGTATAGAAAGTTCTAAGTCATTTGAATCATACATCCTTTTCGGAGCCTCCCTTTATAAGTAGTTGTCATTTAAAAAATAATACACACTTCTTTATAATCGATCATTAAAAAAAAAATAGAAAAGTTTAGTTAATGAAAGTTGTAAACTGTTAGATATTAAACTTTTTTTAATGATTGGTTTATTATTAAAAGTATATTATTTAAAAACATGAATTTTCATTACGGTTCCTTCTTTTAAAGTAAAGGCTATAACACCAAAACCGTCAATATTAAATCCAGATCTTTTAAAGTAAAGGATCTACAATTCACTTTATAAAATCACTAGTGGAAAGCCAAAAAAAAAACTAAAGTTTTTCACTTTTTTTAATTAAGGCCCAAATCATGTAAAACCCAACGCAAAGCCAAAGGGCCTAAGTCTTTAATAACACAGTTGTTTTTTTTTTACCATAATAAAAATATTGTATTAAACAGATGTCTGTACCAGAGAAATATGCACACAAAATTTAAAATCTGGGTCAGACGGAAGTGTTTCAACTTATTTCTCAAAAGACCTGACTATAACTGTATGAAACAATAGTTTTGCAATATTTTTTATTTTTATAATATATGTATCTTAAATTTAAGTTTTTTTTAATGTTTAACGAACATACATAAAACTTTATTTAAATCTATACTTACGACTTATTAATAATTCATAAAATGCAACATTCAGATGCTTAATACACTTCAATCGTGTATTTACCAAACATAAACAAATTTTTAATTTAACAAGTGAGAGTGTTTTATTTGGCTGTGCCGAACTGGGGTTCCAGATAATTAAGATAGAAAATCGGCATATTTTCAAAACAAAATCGGCATAATCGGCACTTGATATGAATACAATAAAACCTATTCCTATTAACTGATCTGGTGCTGAATCCTAAATGCTGAGAGTAAAATGAGTGAACTGAGTAAAAATCAAAACAAGTTTGTTGTTTGCTCAAGATTGTATAATTGTACAATGAACTTAGGTAGTGTATGTTAAAGACGTTCAGTTTTGCCGTAGTTTTTAAGAGTTGACCACAGATTACACACAGATATGTCACGAGACATAAGATTTTTTTGTCTCTTAAAATTGTATATCTATATAAGCAAAAATTAAGGAAAAAGAATTATATACGTTTTTGGCGATGTAATACATAGAAATCTGCACCAATCTTTTAGTATTCCGGCCGACTCCGAATCACTTTTTTAAGTGATCAGGCGATGTATATCCGTCCGTCTGACTGGTTGTCTGTCCATGTTATCTTTGTGCACAAAGTCCAAGTTGCAATTTTGTAGATACTTTTATTAAATTTGGTATATAAATGGTGCGAATCGGTATATAATTTCACATATTAAAAATAAAAAATTCTTTCTATTAGCCTTTTTGTGTCCACAGAAAAAATTATTAATTTTCTCTAATCACCAAATTTATACCAAATTCATAATATCAAACAAACAAGTTGTTGTTTTTGCACCTATTACCAAAATGATTATATGATTACTAAAAATTATGAATATTTTTTTTTTATTTTTCAGTAAATGATATTTTTAATTTTAATTAAAAAAATTATCAAAAAACTTTGCCATTTCAAACCATGTTTTAATTTATTTAATTAAATATTGACAATTCCCAACAACAATTCTACATGTTGAAATTATTTTATTTTAAACGAAAAAAGTCAATTAAGATTCTTTGTTATTTAATTAAAATTTAAATTGAAAATTTATTTCAATACAACTAAATTGTTAATTAAATCAAAATTAAATTTTTAATTTTCTTTCAACTAAAAAAATAATTGATTCAATTATCACATTAATTAAATTTAAATACTTTTTAAACCATTTTTTTAATTGATAAAACTATTTTTTCTGTGTCCGTAAACAATGTAATTTTGTTAATTTTTAGATTAAATATATTTTACTGCAAATTAAATTCTTTTCGTATCGGCACACATTTGCCCAAAGCTCCATTCTATAAATAGCTTTAACTATCTTTAAAATGTTGACATTAATAAACAATTTAGCGACCGTCCCTGAAATCCCTTTAAGTCAAGATGTTAATATTTAGACAATATTCGACACAAACTCTTATATATAAATATAAATTATAAATATATAAAATATATTATATAAATTTTAGCTTTGTTTTTTGTGAGCCAATCGTTTCCAAATACTGTAAAATCTTAAAAATCCGTCTGGCGTTTGGGCTTTACCAATTACAATTTTCGGATTTTTTTTTAAATGCAAATGTTTTTAAATTGTTGAATAGTTTGTTTTCAAATGAGCTATTTTTAATTTTTTGTGGCATATTTTTAAAAATTTTCAGGGCATATTTTCGAGATTTTTTTCAGAGCATATATCTGGGTTCCCTGGTAATGAACAATTTACAAAAAAAAAATAAGTAGTGAACAGTTTTTTGCAGTGTTATGTGCTGGCTTACTAGGTAAGTAGAGTGTTTGCTGGGTTCCTCTACAAAATTTATTACATTTAATATTTAATAAAACATCTCTTAAATTTCTCATAATAAATATGTTTCAAACAACTACTTGCTTTTATTTTCCTGCCTTTATAAGCTTTCGTTTTATTTCTGCTACATATCTAACAGCTGGTTCAAAAACTTGCATTGCTATTAGAAGAATTTCCTAGAAGAAAAATCTTGTTTTATTTATCACAACATTTATTTGATTGCATTGAAAATTAACTTTTCTTTTATTTTTTTAAGTGGAAAGTGTAAAGTATTTCCAACCACAAATTAAATTACAAAACAAAAACAAGAAAATATTTAATTAAATAAATATTCTTCAATTAGTTTGACCTAAACGCACAAACACATACGCTTCCTTAAAAATATAACATGAATATAAATACCGGAAACTTGCTGTTTTCCGGGTTAATGTTAAAAGTAATTTCTCTTATTTTCAGAGTTTTTGGCCTTTCACTTTATTTTTGTGTTCTTAATTTCACATATCCTTTACTATATACAGACGCATACACACATAGAGAAAATATTTTAACCCACACTTACACATGTTGATGGAAGAATATGGGATATATAATAAATTTTTTAATTTTTATGCTTTTATGAATGTTTAGATTTTTTCTCAAATTATTTTAGCCTCAATAAACAGAAAAGCCAAATTTAAAACAAAAGTTTTTGAAATAGGAAAATATATTCTAATGCGTGCATTTTTGATTTAAATATTTCTTTTAGATTTACGCAAATGTAGAAAATTGTATAAGAAAAAAGATTGAATTTATTAATTGTCATTTCGTTTGTAAGACATCAAAATAATTATCGGATACCCTTACAAGTATGTATAAATAATGGAATTTTGTTAAGTTCTAAGACGTCTTAGTCTGTTCACTGGAAGCACGAAGAGATCAAACTAGAGGCTTATGAAAATTTAACCATATAAAAATTATCTTTTGGCAGCAGGTTCGTTTGGTATTGAAAATGAATTAATAACGAAAAGTTTTTAGCTTTTTTGATTATTTTTTTCACTTTTTTCTTATAATATTTAAATTCATCGAGTCACTACAAAAGCACTGTTACATATATGAAATTTTTTTTTTTTAAATTAAATCCGTGAAATCACTGTCTTTAGCCCCTGCGTGCGACGTTCCGGTAAAAGTGCAAACAAATTCGAGCTATGTTGAAGGCAGAAATTGTGTGATATACTGAAAAATTTTATCGTGAGTTGGCAAATAAATGCAGGGTTAAAGATAAGATGGTAAATAAATTTTTAGAACATATGCGAGTAGTCTAATGAACAAATCGAACGCGGACATTGTCAAAAATTTATTTTTGCTGCAGTCTCGCCATGAATTTCATCGAGGATGATGGAAGCTACTTTGCAACGGAAGGTCATAAATAAACACCAATTGAACATTTTTAGGCGAATTTAAAAAGATATATCTATGAAAAAGGATAGGAAACAAGAAATCTAGACTGTTTTGGCATTAAGATTAAATGGATGATGTAGAAAATAAACACAATGGAAAAATCGAATTTTTAGATAATAAAAAAAGTAATTTTTAGTGAAAAATCTAACATTTAGTAAAGAATCATTTTTTCTGAAAAATATATAATTGAAATTTTTGGTAAAAATCGAATTTAAGGTGAAGAATTAAATTTTAGTTTAAAAACGAATTTTTAGTGAAAAATTTAATTTTTAAGAAATTTTTAAAAGGGATCGATCGAGTTTTAAAGGGAAATAGATTTTAAGTAAAACTACTAATTTATAGTGGAAAATCGAACTTTTTGTTCAAAAATTTATTTTAACACGTTCACCACTCAGCGTCACATATATGTGACATGAGAGTTTATACAGAAACTCATGGCACATATATGTGTCGGATTTTTATTGAAATGTATTTGCCTTAAATTTCGTGAATGTTTGTTGGAAGTATTTTTCTTGTTCGTTTGTGATAAAACTAAAAATTCTGCGGTGTGTGTCTAGGATGAGTAGTTTTTTAAAAAATTAGCTTTTTGTTTGGGTCATGTCACATATGTGTGACACATATTTTATGTTCTTTAGTTTGGACTGAAAACGCAAAAAACTGCTGAGTTGTGAATTTTTTTCAAATTAATTTTTTTTGAGAAAAATAAAATTTTTTTTAAACACTCGCAATTTTACGGAAAAATCAGATTTTCATAGGCAAATTGATTTTTTAAAAATCAAATTTAAAGCGATAACTCGAGATTGAAATAAGAAATCGAATTTTTTGTTCAAAACGAGTTTTTAGGCAAAATTTAAAATATTAATTTAATAAATTAGATTTTAACAATATTAGTATTGTGGTTATTTTATTGAACTGTTAATAGTTTTTAATCCAAATTTAGATATTTTAATTAGGCTTAAGTTCATTGAATATAATTTTAAATTAGATTTTAATTAAAAAAATATTACAATATAATAGCCTATTTCCGATGTGCGAAAGAATTCTTTCTTTCGTATAACAACATTGTAGTTATGCGAACGAAAGAATTCTTTCGCACATTGGAAATAGGCTATAAGTTTATAGTGCAAATTTGAATGATTTTTTTTTTATTGTAATATTAGAATTTTTTATGAAAAATCACCTTTTTACTTTATAATTAAATATTTTTAGAGAAAATCGGACCTAAAAACGCATTTTACCTTTTATTTTTTAGAAAATCTATATTTTAAAGAAAATCTGAAACTATATCAGATCCATTCGTACTCAAGTTTCGGTAGCAGCTTTGCAATTATAAATAAACAGTCTGGAATCGCGAGGAGTTAAATGTTCATCAATTGCATAGAATGTGTTAAACTAGGACTTACTTATGCTGATAATTCCAATAGATTATTAAAAAATATTTATATAGAAATAATTTACCTATTAAAATTGTTAATATCCCCAGACATTTTCCCTTTTATTAAATTAAAAACCAAAAGGTAACTTGTCATTGTTTCCCTTCATTTAATTTTTTATTTGGCCAACACCTTTTATTATTTAACACACATGTTGGTCTAACTTAAAAAAAAAAAAATTATGTATATAGCAAAAGTGTTTAACACCCTTGGGCCCAAACCATAGTGGGTGACTGAATAAAAATAAAAAAAGAGATGGCGTTAGTGTGTGCAACAGTTTCAAGAGCATAATATGATGAAGAGCTAACAAAAAAAAAAAAAAAAGACTACACTTTCATATGTCAAGTGTATTTAACAAGTGAACATGACAGTTCTTTGTTCCTTCTCCTCTTTTGCTGTTCTTGGTCTTTCTTTGAAGCTCTGGGAGCCCCTACAATAAAATCACTTACTGTACTATGACTTTTTGAATTTTTTTCTTTAAAATTATATATGATTTATGAACCATTCTCTAAAGCCAAAAAACATGAAAAATGCATATAGAATTCATACTTGTTAATACTAGAGAAAAGCAATGCATTTCGGTCTTGTTTTTTTTCTTCTTGTTTAAGTTTTGAAGTTAAGATGTTTGAAGATGTCTTCTTCTTATTTGTCTGTTATTCACAAAAAGGATACGAAATATTTTAAGATAAAAGAAAAGTTAAATAATATTTCTTTTTTTTTAATGTCAATGATTTTTGAAGATTTTTTTCAAGAGTCTATTTGAGAAAGTCGTACATTATTAATCGGCACAGAGTGAGATGAATTTATTTGATTCTATAAGAAACTATGAATAAATATTTAGGAGAGACTATCGGCGGCACTAAACTCAAGGCTTAAGAAGAAAAAGATTAAATACGAGATTATAGTAGAGATAAAAGTGTGATTAAATGCGCGACTATAAACGAGACTGTAATAATACTATTAACAGGCCTATATTATATACAATAGGCGAGAGACAAGTATCGAATTTGTGGATAAGACTATAGTTAAACCAATAAAAGGCTAGTAAATAGACCTAGAAAATAGGTAATAAATGAAGTTATGAACGAGACTATAGTCGTGATTATAAGAAAGAATATTGTCGAAATTATGGATCAGACTATACTTCAAGTTTATCGTCGAAAGTGTAGGCGAGATATTTGATGCGACTATTATAGAGTAAGAGAGGAAACTATACGTGATGTTAAGAACGAAACTTTAATCGAAAATATTAACAAGACTATTGTCGAATGTATGGTGAAGACATCATCGAGATTTTAAACAAGTCTATCAAAATTCTTCACGACGAGACTATTATATTATCGAAGTTTTAGACAAGCCTATAATCGATCGTGTGGACAAGACTATTCACACTTATTATAACTATAATAAAACTACGTACAAATTTACAGACCACAAAATAGACGATACTATAACCGAGATAATAGACGGCACCATAGTCGTGATCATGCATGAAACTATTATCGAGAATATAGATGACCCTAAGGTAGATTTTATCTGCGATACTATTGTCATGATAATAGAGACAACTATTGTCAAGCTTATAGGCGATAAGACCATTGTATGGATAAGACCATTGTCGAAACTACGA
Source organism: Pollenia amentaria (assembly GCA_943735925.1). Lineage (NCBI taxonomy): Eukaryota > Metazoa > Arthropoda > Insecta > Diptera > Polleniidae > Pollenia > Pollenia amentaria. The sequence goes on along the minus strand of OX031006.1, from coordinate 278,964,752 downwards.
CGAAGATTATAAGCAAGACTATAGTCGAATTTATGGAAGACGAGGCTATAATAAGATTATAAACAAATCTATGAAATATAAAATTTACGAGAATATAAAAGATACTATAAACGAATTTATATTGACGCTATTGTAAAGATTTTATAGACAACTATTATCGAGGCTATAGACTAGACTATAATCGATCTTATAGGACAGAACTTTTCATCATAACTGTAATTATAATATGACTATATAAAAATATATAGACTACACAATTAACGAGGCTATAACCGAGATAATAGACAGCACCTTATCCATGATCATGGATGAAACTATTTTCAAGAATAAAGATGACACTATAATTGAGATTATCTGCGACACTATTGTCAAGATTATAGTGATAACTGTTTTCGAGCTTATAACCGAGACGAGAGCTTATGGACAAGACCATTGTCGAAATTATGAAGGAGACTATACACAAGAATATAGTCGAAATTATGGAATAATAAGAATATGAAGAAATCTGTAGAGTAGACAATTGACGAGAATATAGAAGAAACTATACACGAACTTATGTAGGAGACTATAGTCATGAATATAAAGCAAATTATTCTCGAGTTTATAGATGAGACTTTACTTGATGTTATCAAAAAGACAATAGTCGAGAGTTATGACAACACAATAGGTTAAAAAAAGGAGAGGACTTTTGAAGCATATTGACGTCATATTGACATGTAATTTTGACGTAATATTGGAGTCATATTAACGTGGCTGTATTTGAGATTATTGACAAAACTATAGACAAGAGTGACTATGGAAAATAATATAGTCAAAACTTATAAAAAGAAAATATTTCTGGATGGATAAGTCTTTAGAAAAAATTAAGGCCAGAAATACGTATGTATGTACATATATACATTTCTGTGTGGAATAATGGCGTCGCAATTTCTCTAATACCCATAAAAATATCTCGCCAGCATTAATCAAAAACAAAATCGGTTTTTTTTTAACTTAATCAAGTGAATTAAACGGTTACTTATAATAACAACATTTCTGCAGAAAATGTTCTTAATGTCAGAAAATATTTAATTGATAGTATCAATTTACAGGTATTCAGCGTTTGAAATTTAATAATTCAATATGAATTTTTGTAGAAAGGTACAACAAAATTATAAAATATTTTTGACTTTGTTTTTGTTTTTCATATACTTTTTGTCGTTGCGTTGCCTTTAACGCAATCTGGGCCAAAGTTTTTAAAACTTACTTAAAATAAATTTCACATTAAAAAAGCATGCTGATTTTTTCTAAGTAGACTCTTGATCTAAAAAGTTGGAAATCAAAAATATCAATGAAGTTCATAATTTCATACATTCTTAGTTAAGTATTGTTTTGTATAACAAATTATAATCTATAACTTGGTTTTTCATTATATTCCTTAAAATTGTTTTCTTTTCCAAACAAAGAATATTGTCTGCGCATTTCTATTTGTTGAACTACCAAAAATAGTACAATATTTTTCATTTAATTTTGTTTCCTTTCTAAAAAAAAAAATCACTAACAACTTCCATTTCTGCTGGCATAAGTACTGTAACAAAATAGTACTTTATACACACAACCAAATATGAGTACAACATTTATTAAATACATTAAATGAATTCAATTTCAATTTCATTTCTACTACAAGTTTCAATTTCTTTGTCATAGATTCAACTTTCAGGACGAGTACACCAACAGCAATTCCGCATTGGTCTAAAAGTCCATTATCCTTGGAGTGAGTGGTTTTTCTCACTTGGTTGCCAAGCTCTGTTACTGTTACAGTTTACTGCCTCTGACACTGACTACAATTGTATGTTGTAGTACGTATATATGTTGTTGTGCTGTTTGTAGTTAAGTTTTTATTGTACTTTTATGTATGTATATATATATATATTTTTTTTTTTGCTTGTACGTGTCATGAAGTATAATTTTCACAAAAATTAAGAGAAAAAAAATATTAACAGGAACCACAAAAAAACTTTTGTTACATAATCATAATTGAGCCATCTTCATCCACTTTACTAAGACTTTAAATGATTTTTACAAATTTTTGTTAAGATGTTGAATGATGAATGGGACGCACTCAGAAAAATGAAATTGAATTTTGGGGTGGGTTTCAAGTAGAAGGATGTGTAATGGATGAGTGAAGCAATTACGGAAGCAAAAAATGTTTATAAATATGCATTAAAACTTATGAATTACAATCCGTTCGGCACTATAAAACGATGATATAAATATACTATAAACGAGACCATTGTCGAGGCTTTAACCCCAAAAAGATAATCATATCAAGACATACGTTAAAGATAATCATACGTAAAACTGACGCATTATTTTAACCTAAATTATTGTCTTTTTTGATCAGTTAAGAACAAACTAATGTGGATTATATTTTTACATAAATATTAAATAGTAAGGCCGAAATTTTAAATTTGTTTATATATGAAATGTCTGAAGTGCACAGCAACGAATTCCTGCTAATTACAAGGAAATAGCAATAATTCGAAAGTGCATGCTTAAAATTTACGCAGATTATCTTTCTCGGGTTAATCTGCAAACCTCTGAAGTGGCAACAGTAGTTTAACTTTAAGATCACGTGGCAGTTAAAGTGACAACAAGATACCTTAATGAAGAAATGATATATGCGAATAAATCGGACAATCAAAAATTCTTGAAAGTCAAGAAAAGTGCACTTGATAGCAGACAAGAGTATGCTTGAAAAAAAAAGCTAAATGAGTATCCGATGTTAGAGGGCTACTGCAAAGTAGGCAAATTTTAATAGCAAGGGTCTGTTACTCTATTCTCCTATACAGAGGGCTTATTTGCTACAGGACAGTAATACGTTAAAAAGAGGTACACTTAAGATATTATGTAGCTAAATTCGAAAGAAAATTAATTTTAACCCTTTCATTGTTTTTGTCGAATATATTCGACATTGCATTGTACTCTCCTTCTACGCACTTTTACTGTATAAAAATATACATCTATTTTTTTTTTGTTTTATCTGAAAGAGGGACACTTTTTATATTTTAAATTGTTATTATAGTAGACATTGGCTTTTATTTCTTATTATTGGGAGCATTATCGTACCCAAGTTAGGAAATTTGTAAAAAGCTTAGATTTAGAAAGAAATAAAAAAATAATAATTTCGGGGATCAGGCGATATTAAAAAAATTTTAACAGCCTGTTCAACGATTTCGAACGTTAACGTTCGCATAGAAAATAACATTTAAAACAAAAACAAATTGTCGAATTTTGTTTTTGTTTCAAATGTAATTTTCTATGCGAACGTTAACGTTCGAAATCGTTGAACAGGCTGTAAGTATTGATATATGCATAAATAAGTATTTTCTTGAAAAAAATATTGCAAAAATAAATTGTAGGTTCTTTTGTGGACGTTTGTAGGTCAATTTTGAATATATTCGGCATTCCCTAAAAACCAGGCGATAAGAACTCTAGTTTTGCCGATTCACTCTATGCGGACAGAGCACTGTGCGGGGTGTTAATACCGCTCATAACTTTTTTCAACCAAAGTAACAAACATTCTGTTTTTTGTTATAAACCAGTACAATTGTGGTATTTCTGTACACATACATTATATTTTAATGTTCTGTAAAGTTTTTTTCACTTTGATAAAGGACTGAGCAAACAACGCTACTCACTAGTATTGTATTATTGTTGCTCGGCAATTTGCAAGCAGCGTTACCGTTCAAAATTTTAAAAAAGGGACACAATAAGGGGATTTTCAAAATAAAAGTGGTACAAAAAGGAGAATTCGGAGAAAAAAGGGGCAACTTTAAAAACAAACATATTTATTAAGTTATTTGCATTGAAAACATAAAAAAATAAACTTCTTATATATTAAAAATGCATAATATATCGAACTTTTTCAATAACAGTGTATTAACTCAAAATTTCATTTTTCACTTTTTGGAAATAATCCAAAAAATGTGAGAAAATATCAATTTCGAGGCAATACATTATTAATGAACAAATGCGATATATGTATGTATACTTATATACTGTGCAAATGAACTGAGTGAAAAAAAACTTAAAAATCTATGTATATCAAATGATCTTGGAGACCGTGTTTATATGGGGCATATGTTCAATACCGTAATATATTAGCAATTATAAAAGCTATTTGGTAGCCAAATTTTATATCAACACCAACATTTAAAATATTTTCGGATGTGGTGTTTTTATAGGAGCTATGGTCATATATGGCCCTTTTGTAATAAAATTTTATTACAATAGGTACATATTTGACTATTTTTAAACCGAACTTAATCTACGTTTATTGGCGACAAAGACTCTATTCCCAAAAGAAGTTTGTATGTGACCTATGTGAAATTATGGACCGATTCTTACCAGTATGACAATTAAAATGTAACTACCAAATTTAGAAAAGTGTATCAACAACCAACCAGCCAGACGTGCATAGGTTAATCGATACAATAGTCACTTCACCTACATACGTATCTTGTTATACAGTATAAAAAAAACCATTTTAGCAAAAACACAGGTTTAAAAAAAAAAACTTTTTTCTTTCCTATTTAGATTTATGATACGTTATTTTGTTTAAGGAAATAACCATTCTAAATAACGCCACACAGCATTAAAGATATTAAAAAAACCGATTTTTTCATCCGATATATATTTCTTGTTTCTTTTTAAGCCTGATTTAAAATTTATTTTTCAAAATTGCAAACGCTTTCCATTTAACAAAGTTTTTTCATTCACTTGTCAATTTTTAAAAAAACGTTGTTTTGGATTTTAAGTGACGATATGTAAATGTGCATAAAAAGTTAGGCACTTGATTTATTTTACTTTTTACCCCAAAAAATAATATTACAAAAACAGCTTTAAGAAAAAAGCATATTTATTAAACTAAACCGATCTATTTTGTTATCCATTGCAGTGTAATGTTGTTCTTTTATTTATTATATACCAAATTTTTTATTTTTTTTTTTTTTTATATATATGTACATAATATATATTAATCGAATCTAATGTTCCAAGTCATGTTAAAACAAATTTGAAGCGTATAACATGGACTGACAGTTATCTACTTTCAGTATATATGAAAATTATTTTTTAAACATGCTAATTTAGAAGGATGCACTACTATGTGGTAAAGTAAAAAACATACGAGCTGGTTGGCACATCCGCATTAGTTCATTGTCAATATAAAAAATATTTTGTTCAAAAATGGGCATGAGGGGCACAAATCATACATTATGATACAAAAGGGTATTTAAAACAAAGGCGCTAAGAAAGTGGCATGTCAGTAAAAAAGGGGCAAAATGCGACTTACTGCCTATTTCACTAAATGCGAACGAACGCTTTCTTTCGCACAACTACATGTAAAACAAAAACAAATTCTCAAAAATTTGTTTTTGTTTCATATGTATTTGTGAGTTCTTTCGACATCGTGAAATTGGCAGTTAACCCGCGTAACCGTAACGCTGTTTGCAAGACCACTGCACGAATACCCTGTGTGTGTATTTTGTTCACTTTTTGTTTTTTTAAAACATTTATTGAAACAAAATAACAATAATATGTTGCTCTTATAAAAGAGGAAAATGTTATTGTTTTTTTAAAACCATTCACATATTACTGGTTTGCATAATATTGTTATTATTAGCCACAACTTGTTCTGAGACAACATTAATATGATTACAACTTTTTGATATTATTTAACCATAATATAGCGATGAATACTATCATTAAAGTAACCAATTTATTTATAAAAAAAATGTTGCCAGACAAGACTATAGACTAGACTATGGCGAAACTATAGATGCAATTTACCGTGGCCGTAAACGAGGTCATGGATGAGACGTGAAACTAGACTATAGATGTAACTAGATATGAGAACGTAGGCAAGACTTAAGGCGAAACTATAGACGAGACTTCAGATGAGACTATAAAAGGGGCTATAAACAAAATTTTTGATAAGACTAAATACGTAATTATAGACAATACTAAGATCAACTTAATGGTCAAGCACATAAAAATTCTGTAGAAAATAGATTTTCAAAAGTTATTCCCATTACTTAAAAAAATTTGATAATTTTTAAATCTTTTGTATTTATTTTTTTTTTTTTTTTTTATAAAAAAAGTTTTTATCGTACGTTTTTTCCTGGGTTTTTTTTCGAATTTTTATTTCAAGCAAATCTATTTCTATAACCGAAGAACTTTTAATTTGTTTTACTATTAAGTTACTTTTAATTTTAATGCGTTGATAAATTGACATTGACAAGTGGTAAACATTTGCATTCTTTGCCAAAAAAAAAAAAAAATATATATATATATATGGGGGATTTCATGTCAAGTGACCCAACTTTTGAAATCGATGTCTTCCGATTTGGATGAAATTTGCACCAAGGTTAGTCTTATTGGATAGTAGTTTAGACACAAATTTACCAATAGTTCTGGTCGCTTAGTGGGATGCGAGTGGGATTTGAATAAAAAAAATAATCTCTATCTCAAGACGAGGATTTGTAAATTTTTTAGCATATGACGTCTTGACTTACAAAAATTTTTTTTATATACATATCTCACTCGCATCCCACTAAGCGACCAGAACTACCTTAAAGGAAAAGAACTAAGCTTTCTTTTGAGCATAAAAAAAATAAAAAAATACCTTTTTCAAAAAAAATACAATAATAGTTTTAAATTTAAAAAAAAAAAAAAAATTTTAAAAAATTAAAAAAAAACAAAAAAAATTTATTAATGGACTTATGTGATTAAGATTAAATTTTTTAGATTATTTATCTTTTTGTTTTTATTATTATTCATTTATATTAATTTAATTATTATTACAAATAAATAAAAAAATTTAATTTGTCAATATCTCTATAGAAAAAGTGATTTTATTCCTGGGATTAACATATTGTGGGTATTACAGTATTGAGGGAATGAAATGCTAGTTAGGTATGTTTTATACCGTCGGAAAGGATAATTTGTCTTGTTTCTCAGCATAAGTTTTAATTTTAAGGTTTTAGAAACACTTACACACAAAAAGGAAAACATTTAAAATAGTGCATATGCTAAAAATTTAAAAACCCTCGTCTTGAGTTAGAAATTATTTTTTTTTATACATATCCCACTCTCATCCCACTAAGCGACCAAAACTACCCAAAAGCAAAATACATAAGCCTTCTTTTGAGCAAAAAAAAAATACCGTTTTCAAAAAAAAAATAAAAAATAAGTTTTAAATTTAAAAAAAAAAAATTTAAAAAAATACAAAAAAAAATTTTTTCGAAAGCTTGAAGAAATATCTATCTAATTTGTTTGGGACAAATTTTGCTAACACCAATAGATAATAAGTTACATGGATGAGAAAGAACACCAGTTTGGCCAAAATGGCAAATTTTGACCCCCTCTACCTCAGAAACTTTTTGACCGATCTTGTTGAAAATTTGTGTCTAAACTACTATCCAATAAGACTAACCTTGGTGCAAATTTCATCCAAATAGGAAGACATCGATTTCAAAAGTTGGGTCACTTGACATGAAATCCCCCATATATATATATATATAATTTAACGAATGTGTGTTTGTTCTCATTTTCATCATTTATTGACAGTACCAGATAACAATGGCCTTACAATTTAAACTATTATTTGTCATAGATGTGATTAATCTTTTGAAGGCCTTAGAAAATCAACATTTTTGGACATTTTAATAGCACAATTGACAATAGCACAATTTATTTAGCAAGTGTAATATTTACTGATATGCCAAAGAGAGGAAGAAATACTTTAAGTCCCTTGATACATTTGTCGAGCTGACGTCAGAGAACTTTTTTAGAAGAAAAGGAATTAGTCATAAAATATGAGTAAAAGTGAATTGAATCACGCTTGGAACTTAAGTAAATTTAATCACGTAAGCTCGCGCTAGAGTAATTTTACTGTTCTTACAATCACGCACCCTTACTAAGAATTTTTTTGGTATCACGTACGATCGCTTAATCATTTGCTAAGTCTTAGAATTCAGTTAAATTTTTTCAAATATTTTTAACTCATAAATTCTATAAATTTAGAAGAACTTATAAAAATATTTTTCAATTTGTATACCACAATCGTTTATACTTATGTGTGTAAGACCTATAAATATTGGTCTTAGACCCACCTTTAAGCATACCAATCGACTAAGAATTACTTTTTGAGTCCATCTAACGCTGTCGTCCGTCCTGCAGGCTGACAGGCCATGCAAGCTTTTGACGAAAATTGGTTTTTACCACAAGGACTAAGCCTATTTAAAATGGGTGCAATCCATCAATTATTTTACAAGGCCCCCGTACAAGCTTCCTTCCGATCATAAGCGATCAATTAATGTAGAAGTTTAGAGAAATCTTGGTCTAAGCTTATTTTATTACAAATTTAATCGTCTTACCAAATTTTATTGCAATTGTTCCATATTTGACCATAGCTCCCATACAAATACTACCCAAAACTAGCTTTTAAGTCTATAACTTCCTTATAGATGCTGGTATTGACATATTTTGACGACAGCTACAATGTCGTGTCAATATATTGTGTTGGCAGGTCCAAGATTAAGCAAAAGTCCTATTAAAGCCACTCCCTAAAATTACTGAATAAAAAAAAAGATTTCATGTAGATATCTTAATAATATTCGCCACAAAGAACGTTTACACGAATCTTACAGGCTGGCCCACGATGTCGATTGAAATCTTAAGCGAGCGACAACAAGTCACTCATTATTGATCTCTTAAGCGCCCCACTAACTATCGAATTGTCGGGCGTCAGGCTTTATTCATTGGCAAACGACAATATTGCCACATCAACTATTCCACAAACTAAACGATAGCTTGAAAATAAAATTCAGCAAAAATGAAAATTAGCCATAAAACTGCAGCTCTTTGCTTCTTGATTTCCTTTAAATAACAACAAAGCAGAAAATAATCTGTGTTAAACAGCAAACCCCTTTGAAAAACATCAGTTTTCAACAATAGAATTTTGTGAAAAATATTTTTTCTAAAACAATAAAATTGTGTTCAACGGCAAACCCATCTGAAGAGATTGTGTGGTTACAACTGAACCATGTCAGGGCAACTTATCCGTGAAAACCTGGATTCGATTCCCAGCTCAGTCAAGAATGAAAAAATTATCAATTAATTGTAATTCATATAATGTTAGAAAATTCCTTTCATCATAAAAATAATTTAATGAAAATTAAATTCAATTAAAATATTAAAATTTGGATTAAAAACCATTAACAGTTCAATAAAATAACCACAAGACTAATTATTGTTAATGGTGATGTTTTAAATAAATATTCGGCCATGTTCTGGAAATCCAAAACGAGTGAAATTAAAATCGGTGGAGATCTTCAACACAATTTATTTAAAAATATCGCTTGCATTTTCGATAGACTTATTGGCCGCAATTCAGCAAAACAGTCGTTGAAAATGTAAGTGAGCAATAGCGGTCGACATCGTAGACCGGGTTTTTGTTCTGGCGGATCCATTATTTCCCATGCGTCCCAGTATCGAAAACCTGTCTCTTAATTCTGTAGTGTAGGCTATCATATGGTCAGTCTTGACCGACTATGCTTTCTAACTTGTTATGTATTAAATAGTTTCATAGGAAAGATTTGGTGAGACTAAAAAGGCACACTCACGCACACACATTTCAATTTGCTATCACGACCACTCCCTGACGCGTGATCAATATTTAAAGTAATCTCAACCTCGAAATATTCACGAGTGAAACGAAAAATTCACGACACGTGCACACCTCTAATTCTAACATTCAACAAAATTGTTCCAAACACTTAATTTCCCTCCTTCTTCCCCTGTTAAACTAAATCCATTTTCATTTTTATTTTTAAAAATTATTACAAATTAATGCTTTTAACTTTAATTAGCTTATTTATGGTTTCAATTTAATTTCCAAGCACTAAAACTAAATAAGTTTTAATTTGGTTGTATTCGCTTCACTATTAAATTAATCTGCAGGTCTTCAAGCAGTTGTTACATGTTTTTCTAATTAGTAAATAGTGTTTTTTTCCTTTTTGAACAAATTTTCATGTTTTTCTTAAAACAAATTTCTACTCACAATAAAAAAAATTTTTTAATTCTGTATTACTACAAACTTTTTGGGCTAATTTCCCCATATGTTAGATGCACTTATTGGGGTGAATAACATTCACACTGTCACACTCACACACAGCATGAGTGACGTCAAAAAGTCAAGAAAACGTATAGAATTGTAAATAATGGTCTTTATTTTTGTATAAATACTAAATACAAAATTTAAATTTAGGAAACCCAAAAAAAAAATTTATTTAAATTCACGTTAAAAATATTGCGTAAAAAAAAATTTTTTTTTGCTTTAAATTGACAACATGCCAAGTGAGTTTTTCGGTTTTTTTTAGATTTTTTTTTTTAGCTTATTCACTTTCTGTTTGAAATCTTAAACAAATGGTTTTGTTATACCCACCAATAAAAAAAATATTCTGAAAATAAAAAATTCATTTTCAAGAGGCATTAAAAAATTATTGTGTTTTTTTCAATTTCTTTTGGGGCACTTAAGTTAAATATTTATTTACAGAAATATCATTTTGTAAAAACAACAATCATGTCTTTTTTAAAAATAAATAACATCCCTCTGAATTTTATTAGAAGCAGCGAAGCAGGCATTCCTTGAGTATTTTTAAAAGTAAAATCACAATGACACATGAAAAAAACCCCTGATTGGGAAAATTTGAAAAAAAAGATGCCGCAAAAATATTTACTTTTGATATTGTTTTTAGTTTTAAAATGATGAAATGATTATGGTATTTTTTTAAAATTCTATTTATTTTAGTAAATTTAACACATTTTAATAATTAAATGGCAACACGCGCGTTATACACATCTTTAAATTGCTATTGTCATGGTTATTTTTGAAAAATAGGCCTGATTTTTGGAAAACTTTAAAAAATGTCCAATCAATTAAGGCAATTTTAAGCTTTACATTGGTTAGTCACAGGTAAATATTACTGAGCAACCAATTTTTTGTCCGTCTAAATCCCACTTGGCGATCTCTGCAAATATTTTCTAACAGAAAACTGAAAATATGCTTCTATACGGATGCGAGTCATGGAATGCGGCAAGTAAATATATCAACGCAATCCAGACATTCACAATCGCTGTCTAAAACGCATTCTTAAAACGTTCTGGCTAGTTTCAATCGCCAACCTGACCCTACGGCAGAGAACTAAGCAAGCGCCACTCAATACGGAAATTCTCCTAAGAAAATGGAGATGCATTAGGCATACCTTATGGACAACGGAGGGCGACATCACAAACGCAGTTATTGAATGAAAACCACAGGAAAGCCGTAGAAATTAGTCCTACAATAGTCAATTTCAAAAAATGGAACTGTTTGTGCGAGACCAGAAATTGATTAAAAACGATGACATCGGTTTTAAAAACATAACCTCTGCAAAATTTTCGTTTCCGATAGATAGCCCCTTATTTTTAACCCTAGGATTATCGGTAACTCTTTACCCCTAAGTTCCCCACTTGGTCTGGCCAGACCACAATTAGAATAGCTAAAAAACCCAATTAAATAAAAAGTAAAAAAAAATATATTTTTTATTGAACATTTGCTTATTATATTTGATTATACGAATTTATCATATACATAATTTTAATTTTTCATTATTTTATTCTACATGCAGGTCATCGAAAATTTAGTCTTTAATTTCTCAAGTTGCCTTTTCGCATCTACCACAGATAAAACGAGTTTTGCGTTTGGTTATTGTAGTTTAATTGAACTAAACGCATAGTGGGCCGTAGTTTTTTGATTTGATTCAAAATTGATTCATTAGATTCAGAACATATCATTAATAAAATTCACGTTTTGTTTTTTGTTTATGTTGTCCTATTTGAAGGAGATTGCATGCAAAAAAAATTTTGGTCTAGGCAGACCAAGAGGGTAATTTGAAAGACTTTTACATAAAAATCTAATTACACCCCTCTAATTTGCTCCAATCGAATCCAAATTCGTTTCATTCAATTCGGCACATATCATTTATAGAATTCACGTCCCTGTTTTTTCGATTTTTTGTTATATTCGAAAATATTGCAAGCAAAACACAAATTTGGTCTGGCCAGGGTTAAATAAGTCTTCCATGATGAAGCCAAAACCATATTATGGTTGCCTCTGACCATGTTATTATTAAAAAATAGCAATCAGGCATTTCACACATTCCGATCAAAACGATTTTGTTTCAGTTTCTTTTGATTCGTAACGATTTGCTCATTACCCAAAATTATAAAATCTCTGCTGTTCAAATAAAGTCTGACAGTGTTACGCGTGCAACACAAAAAAATCTCCCCGTTTACGTTGCCACAGCTCAAACTTGTTTTACATGATAGAATAAAAAAAAAAATTTGTGGTTTGCACAGAAAAATCAAGTGGCAATATGTCTGAAAAAATTAATCTGTTTATTTTGGTTCTCTTAACAAGTTTAATGGTGTTTTCTTCTCTAAAAAAAGTGATGCCTTATAAATGTATAATATTTATACCATGTTACACATACTCTCACAATTTACAAGAGCAAGTCCAATTAGTCCGTGCTTTTTAAATGCAACACCGATTTTTGGATCAAAAATTATATTAGTGTGCAACGTAGTCTTCTTTGGGATTTATACACTTTGACCAATATTTTGTATCCCTTGCAAAAAAAAGAAAAGATTTTTCAGGTCATAATATTGTTTGTTGTTTGTGAGATGATTTCAGCGTTGCCGTAAGATTTCTTCAGAAAACACAAACAAGTCACTCGGAGGAAAATACATACTGAGAATGGAGGAGAATACTTAATAAACAGGCGAAATTCCCTTTTTTCAAATTTCTCCCAAAATCGCGAGGTAGTTTGCTATCAATGGGTTTAAACACAACCTCATTTAAATTTTGACAGCAGCAGTGATGCCCTTTCAGCTAAAAGAAAGGAGATACAAAAATTTAAGCACTCCCAAACCCACCCTCGTAATTAACCAATAGCAAGGAAAGTCACATCTCTTATTGAAATGACTTAATTTGGTTGCTTCTTCATTAGTTTAGGAAACGGACCTTGATAACCTAACAAATTGCTGAAAAACACAAGTCATATTTAGCCATTTTTGTTAAACCCAATATTTAAATTGACTCGATTACTTACCTTAAATTAACCAATAAAAAATTTATGGTATTTATATTTTTCCAGACACAAGCATAACATTTCCAAGAAGAAAATATGAAAAGACAGAAGATGACACATACATGATTATTAGTAAAATGTTGAAAAATATTTATGTTAAATAAATATTAAAATAATAAAAAATATTTCTATAAAATTACTGTAATAAAATATTGGAAACTTAAATAGTTTATAAAAATTAATGACTGGAAATAAAAAAACAACTCATATCTTAAAGAAAATTTAGGAAATTTACAATATTTACAAAATTTTGGCTTTCACTTAAATAGCATTGATGTAATCTAAATAACACAGTAGACACAATTACCCCTCCCACACCCCCCCCCAAATTTTTTTACTAACGCTGAAGTCCCCCCTAAAAATTTTCATAGTATATTTTTTTAAATTTGTTTTTTGTTTATGTGAAGCATTAAGAAAACTCCTTATGAAAACATGTCGGCCCATGTGCACAAGTAACTTTAAATTATAAAATATAGAACGTGCGATAAAACAAAAACGAATATTTTTTACTTAAATGGCTTTGAAAATAAAACAATTAACATGCCCAAAATCTTAATTAATTTTTTTTCATCAAACTAACAAGGGCAAGTAATGACTATCAATAGAATACAATAATTTATGATTTAAATATTAAACAAGTAATTATCAGAACCTTTTTTTCTTGACAGTTGAATAATTTATTTTAAAACAAAAAAATGTATGCATGCTACAGATGGCAAAGTGGAAGAGAGATGTGAAAATAGCAAAATAAATTTCAACTGAAACTTAATGAAGATTACAAATCTATAGTTCTCTTGAAATATTCTAAAGAACTGTTTTAAATTGGACGACAAGTTTAATTTTGTTTAAGGCTGTTTTGCACTGTAATATAAGTCTTAACCCTTATTTTTATTCTTTTTATATTTTTATTTTTTGTATTAAAGAAGAAATATATGTTAATTTTCTATTAAGAACAGCCCAGCAAAAACTAGGTAATGACTTGAAATTACTAATAACTTACTTTTTAATGACTACTAAATACCATCTGCATTACATAGAAATAGTTAAGTAATGGTTGTCATATAATCTGATACATAAGCACTTGTTTATGAGTTGTTTAACGACACTTATAATTAATTCATAGTAAAATACATTTAAGGTTTTATTTATTAAAATCTAATACAAATTGATTTTAAATACACATTTGTTCTTACAATTTTTTTTTTTTAATTTGTTATAAATGAATAAGAATTGGAATATGAAAAATTTTAATACTTAATTGATTTTGTTATGTATTTTAAAATTAAAATTTTTAATAAAAACTACACTAATCAATCAACCAAACGGTATTATAACGATATCGTTTAGGTGATATAAATTTCGATCTTGTATCATAAACGATAGTATTTAAATTTCCTTATAATATCGTTTTTCTATGAAAATATCATATCGTTTTTGCAATCATATCGTTCTCTGGTTTACTGAGTATAAATATGTCCTTGATGCAGGATAGTAAAACTTTGCATTAGAAAGCAAATTAAATTAAAGACGTAATTTGTTTGACCAATTCAGTTTTGTTGATAACAATGTGAAGTGCCTTTTTCTAAGCAAAAGTGGTAATGACTTATTAAACTCCCTATTTGCAAGCGAAGTTTGGTAAGTACTTGCCTCCAATGACATCACCGTGTTAAAATAATGAGTTAAAATGCCAATGTATAAGTGGTGAAGAGTAGTTATATTAGCTTTTTAACTCATTACTTTGCAATGTAAGTAAGCTGGGAGACTTATTTTTAAGTTCTTATATTGGCAGTTCCGTTTTTTGTTTGCTTACTCGAATTATACAACCAAAACTTCGAAAAAGGCGTTTGTGTTAAGATTTTCTTAATACATGCATTTAAGAGTTAAGTATTGTAACGAAAAATGCTTATCTGATCTATTATTGATTTGTTTTTGACAAATTTTCAAAAAGCAATAGCAATTTATCATGTCAGGATTGTATTTTCCTATAAATATTTAAGACTTGTAATATTTTTTGAAAATGCCTTTTGTAGCTATAAAATTTTTAAGTATCATTAACTTTTTTATTAGGTAGCAATCGTACCGTTTGCACTGTTTTTATTACCAATAGTACTATGAGAGCAGTTTTTATAAGTATTATTGCTATTTTTATCACAATTTTGGCACAAATAGTCCTGTTTTTATTGTTAATGGTATTGTAAATTGTTCGAATGTTTCTAAAACAAAAACGTACAATTTTTGCAACTGAGGATAATCGTTAAATGTTACTCTTCTAAGTACTTTCAGAACTATCTTCATTTGTATTAATGCAATTTTTATTTACAATCTATTTTTAATTTAAATAGTTTTATTGATTGTAAAAATGGTTAGTAGAACAATATCGTACTATGTTAGTAATACTATTTTAGTGCTATACTATTTGCGAATGCCGCAAATTCCTCATACGAAAACGTGCACAATAAATTTCCGTCCTGCTTTGCTTCATTGCAGTAAGAAAAACAAATAGTTAAAGCGAAAGTAAAATAAATGACAACAAGGAAACAAATTTTACTCTTAGTTCGCTTCATTGCCTTAAGAAAAAAAAAGCAGTAAAAGCAAAAGCTAAATAACATGTCAAAAGTAGTAAGTATGAGTATGCAGCACAGCTACTTTTTAGAAATACATTTCAAATCTTTCTTTAAAACTTTAGTAAATCTAAGACACGAGTCTCTTTACTTGTTTTATCCGACTTAATTTCACCACAATATTTAAATTTGCTACAGTTTAAGGCTTATTAAGCTAATTTTTAGAATGGACTTTATATAGGGCCTAAGATAAATTATAGACCTATCTTCACAAAATTTTATATCTTGTCCTAGCAATCTGAAGTGTAAATTTTACAACAATATTATAATGTTTGTGTCTTATATGCGGCATTTCAGGTAATTTTGAGTCTTATTGAAGATAGAAAATACAAACTTGGTGCCTTATAAAACAAATTTGTTGAAATTTAATGACAATAGGGACATTTCGCCATAAATTTGTGTAAGTTATTGTTGGGTTTTAAGGTAGGTAGTTCCACATTTGGGTGCATTATTCATTGCCTACTGAAGTGATTCTGCAGGAAGTCAGTCTCAAACAGCCTAGAGGATCTAGAAACAATTTGACACTCAAATTGCTAAATCGGCTTAGAATTAATGAAGGACTAATAATACAAATACTTTATGGGACCTCAGATGTATATTAAAAAAAGTATCACATGGATTGACAAACTTAGTACACCTTCATACACCACTGCTGATTAAGGTTTATAAAACTGTATAAAAATATGTTATTAAATAAATGTAGTAAATAATATGTCTCCTTTCTGCTGAGTTTGTTAAACCTTTAATATGTTTCAGAATTCCTACATCGCAGAGTTTCAGAGTTCCTTATCTTCCTTCCAGAAATTGTATTTCCCTAATGCTAGGAACACAACGTAAGACGTCGTAAAAACGTAATTCGTAACGCCGTAAATTTCTAAAAACACGCTCTATTTACTCACAATTCCATCGTAGACGTACTTTGTTTTCCTTTGAAAATAATGTTAGAATAATCGAAATTTATTGAAATATCTTATTATTCAAATTTTTTTAATACTCAATTTGAAAATACAAAAATAATTTAATTTTATATTAATAATTTTTCATTTGATCTATGTCGACGTACGATGCAGATACGATTTTACTTTTGTGTGCCTTTGTATTAAATATTACAAGTTTTTAGTTGACAACGTTTATACGTCCTACGTTCATACGGTGCAATTGTGTTCCTACGGCAAGATTTCAATACTTTCATTCTAATTATGCAAATGAGCTCTGAATTTGACAATGTATATACGTATATTGATTTCGATGATCCTATTGGCATCAAAATAACCTCTTAAGTGTCTCAAAATAATTTTAATCTTAAATTTGTTAGGTTTTTGTTATATAATATATAGAAGATTTAATTATTTTAAGCGCAATTGGCCAGTAAGATATATTAGTTTCATTGGAGAAATAAGTAAATATAAATAAAAAATTTTGGGAGGGAGTCCCGGTATCCGGGAATAATATTTTTATTTCCCGCTTTCACGGGAATCCAAAAAGAGCGGGAATAAAAAAACTCTACGTACCAGCAGTACCATAAGTACAACTTTTAAAACACGTAAATATATTTTTGTATGATATTGGCATTAGTACTTACATAAAGAATAAATTTAGCACCTTTTCTAATGACAAGTGTTATAAGCCAACACTGCATATTTCGATTTTTAAGGGGAGAAAATGGCACTTAGATACGAAAAATCAATGAACTTTGGTACCTAAAGTACTTCTTTTAGTAGCAATATCAATACCATTTAGCTAATGGAAATATTTTTGCATTTATGTGCGAATACTTATATAATTACTACCAAAATTTATCTTTTAATTCCGAGAGCAATAGTTTTTGTACCAATAGAACATTTGTTACTTTATATGGTAAAAATTGCATTTTTTTTGGTAATGTTACTTTTTACGTGCATAGTTATACTATTTTTAGTATACCAACTATACCGTACAAATATAAAATATATATAAATATATATGTATACAAAATCTACTTTTGTTAAGAAAAAAAAGTACGGAAACAAATTAGAATAAGCGCAAAAAGACAAAGTTGGGAAGAAGCAGTAAAAGCAACAAAAAAAAAACATAAAAAGAATCTCAAGTAAACGAATTTAAATTAAGAAATTCACCAGAAAATCCTTATTAAAATCAAAATGGCTAAAAGCCATAAATGGGCCGAGACCTATAGAAGTAAAACTGTAAAACTGACTGACGGTAAGAAAAAAAAACTTATTAGTGTAGGAGTATTTGTTTTTTTTTATAAGTGGATATTTGAGTGATGTTCAAAAGCAGCAAATGGAGAAAAAAAATAAATTTTTAGCAACATCACTTTATAATATGAAATAAGCAAAAAATAAATAAAAAAAAGATAAAAAACAGAAAACACGTTAATTTATTTTGTAAAAGGCGCCACATTTTTATGAAACTCAATTACACGCACAGCATCAACAACGGCAACGTAACGGCTCTACCATCAACATCATTGAAAATCAATTTTAATTGAAGCTGACAATTAAATTTAAATACATTTTTCTTTATGGAAGTCGTTTTTATTTAATTTTTTTATTTTTATTATTTTTTTTTCATTTTGCCTTAAAACAACTGCCACAATCATTGGCAAACACCATTACAAGTACGAAAAAGCAGCGCCAGTCAAAACCAGCACCGACACCATCAGCACTTCTGGCATTCATTACTTCTTTGTCTCTTCATTCAAACCAACCACCCAAAGAGCGATTGGATGAAAATTACTTGGTGTTCGATATGAGCTGTAAGCACGAGTTCCATAGTTACAATGTGAAATAAATAAATGTGTGTTGTATGTCTATTCAATTGCTTGGCAGAATGAGTTTTTCATGAGGAGCCTGCCGAGAGGTACTAATGATGGCCCAGTAAGTTTGTAGTGACTAGGGTTTGCCTTCCAGCATATTTTTTTCTTTAAGTGAAATAGTTTTGAATTTCTCGGGATCGCGGTACAAACTCTGGGAAACAAACACAAGACTTTTTTCATTTTACGGGAAAATAATTTAAATTTTCTCGGGATCCCGAAAATTCTTACTCGTTGCCACTAGTTTTTTTTAAATTATTTCTTTTGCAAAACGTTTTGTTGCTAGATCGGATCAGTCATCAGCTTCTAAATTACATAAAACAATTGAAGCACAGCCGTACATAACGTTGTAGAAGTCACTTTTTGCAAAAACTCTTTGTTTCCAGAAAACCGTTAACAATACTCTTACACTGATTGAAATAACCGTTAACATTACTCTCTTAAGGTGTCTGTACACGGTCAAAAACCTTGTCATGCCGGCGAATTCACTCGCGTACGTGTTTGGACGTAATATTCGCCGTCATATCTAATTTTTTTGACTTTTCATCCATTTTCACTAATACTACCATATCGCTTGATGAGAAATGCTTGACCGTGTACAGACCCCTTTATACTGTTTAAACATCAAATCACCCAAAATTATTCCCTTAACGCCTTCAAAATGCGATACAAATAAGCAGCCAGTGAAAGAACGTTGTAAGTTACTAACAAAATGAAACAAATGAAATGGTTTTTAAATGCGGACAAAAAAGGCCGCTTACGTAGTGGAAAAACGTTTTAATTGACATCGCGATTGTGGATATGAAACGTTTTTCCACTAAAAAAAACTATAAACTATAAATTTGCATGTAATTTGAAATTAAAATTTTTTGATATTTTGCATAAAAGTTTTTATTAACATTATTTTTAATAATCTTAAAAAAAACGTTTTTTTGTTCTCCTGAAAATTTATTATTTTGTAACTTAAAACGTTATTTTCGGCTGTGAATCAATTATGTTTTTTACAAATAAAGTTAAGTAAATCATTAGTAATTATTAAAAATATAGGTAAAGTTTGATCAATTTACTGGTCACACTTTTTTTTTGGATTTTTACTTCAAATATTTGTTCGGTCTGAACAAACGTTTATGTAAAGCATTTATTATCAATTGCGAATGTCAGTTAAATATCAACTAAGCACATTTTGTCCAAATATAAAATTGTGTTCTGATTTCTTTAATTTAATTTGCCCGGAATTCCTAAAATTGCCCGTAAAATTCCAGAGACAGTGTGAATAAAAATATTTAATTTCCCAGGATATCGTAACCAGCTCGTTGTCACCCTTCTTTTATAGCAAACGAATGAAGTAATTTTTTTTTGTAAAAATAACTGCTAAAAATGTTGTCATCACCTTTGCCCATGACGTGGTCAACGCCATTTACTCACATATAAACATATGCATTAACATACTCTCTCCCTTTTACTTGTATTAATTAACACGAATATTTTCTCGCTAGAGGGATTACTCCAACCAAAATTTATCGAATCACTATTTTAAGGATCACTTTTAAATGCATTTGCATTTTTTATCATATTATTTAAATTTTTTTTTTTTTTGTTAATATTTCATTGTTGATTTATTTAACAAATAAAGATAAAGTATTGTTACCGATAGATGCTTTAACTTTCATCAATAACTTTTTATATCATATTTGTTAAAAATTAATTTTTTTCATACAAAATTGTTTAAGTACCGAAATTATTTTTTGTGACCATTTTGTTAATGGTTGGTTGATTTTTTCTCTTTTTTAACAAGCAGTTAAATGTTAATATTTCAAATGCTTTTATTTTTTTGTGACACTTACAATTTTACAAGTTTAAATTGCGGAAAAAAACTCAAGGTTTCTACTTAAAGTGAAATTTTTTTTTGTGCTATTTTTTAAAGTAGAGGATATTTTTGTGACAATTTGTAATGCCTTTCAGAGCGGTATATTGTAAATTATAACATATTTGGGTTTAACGTACGATTTGTAATGAGAAAGTGTTGCTTTTAACTTACAAAGATAAACAGTAGTACTCAATCTTGCTCCCATTTTAAATCTTTAAAAAAATATCCTGCTCAGTTCTGGCCTTCAAAATTTGTCATCGTAGCATTTTTAACCACAACTTAGGTTTAGCTTCAAAGATTATTTCTCTCAAACTCAATTATCTAAGTCATTGGAAACATCTTTTCTATCTGTTCAGCAAAATTAATCGTATAATTAAGAGAGTCATCAGTTCTTCATTAGTTAAAACTAAGGACGTAAAGTACTCCTTTTTGTTCACGAACGATGCTCAAAGAGAGGTGTCGACGGTACGGAGACGCATATTGAATTCGAATTCAAGTTTTAATTAACAACACTCAAGTAGAGTACTATTTGTTAAAAATATAAAATTACAGTGTAAGAGATTATTTATAATTGAAATTAATGAAGGATGTGTTTATAGAGGTATAAAACTTAAAGTTGGCAACACGTTTTCAACTGGCGGCCATTTTGTCATCTGTCAAGAGATTTATGTTATATAGATTCATTAGCGATTTTCATTAGCGAATTTTGTTAAGCGATGCAGCTCACTTTTGTTTAGTATTAAAAGTTACCTTCACTCGTCCAAAATCTAAGATAGACTAAAGCAATACGCATAAAAAAGTTCAACTTCTGTACCTTTGCAATAAGGGAAATCACTGAAGTAATATTTACAAGTTTCCTGTTTCATATTTGCTAACTTTGATATGCATAAAGAACAATTTTCTTTAAATTTCAAACTTGCATATCTTAGCATTAGTACGGTGCATGGCCCAGTGCATTTAAAAAAAATTTAAATTTTGCTGAAAATGAACATCTCTTTTAAGTCTCAGCGTTATTTTTTGTGATTATACACATATTTTCGAAAAAAATTTGAGTTTCCAATACTGCTTGGATTTCCATTAGCTACCCGGGTACCTTCCAATGCTGTTTAAGGGTTTTTTTTTTTTTTGTCATTCACATAAGGGTTAATAAGACTATTTTTCTAAATGTTTGAAATCGATTGTGTTTGAAATATTTGAAACAATACACAGAAAAAAGTGTTTTATCAATTAAAAAAATGGCTTAAAAAATATTTAAATTTAATTAATGTAATAATTGAATCCATTATTTTTTTAGTTGAAAGAGAAATTAATAAATTTAATTTTGATTTAATTAACATTTTATTTGTTTTGAAATAAATTTTCAATTAAAATTTTATTTAAATAATAAAAAATCTTAATTGACTTTTTTCGTTTAAAATAAAATAATTTAAACATGTAGAATTGTTGTTGAGAATTGTCAATATTTATTTAAATAAATTAACACATTGTTTGAAATGGCAAAGTTTTTTGATCACTTTTTTAATTAAAATTAAAAATATCATTTATTGAAAATATTTTTGAAAAGTTTTAAAATTTTTATTAATCAATATAATCATTTTGGTAATAGGTGCAAAATCAACAACTTGTTTGCTTGATATTATGAATTTAAAACAAATTTGGTGATTGGAGAAATTTAATAATTTTTTCTGTGCAGATTTCATTATTCTCTAATACCGAAAATCTTTTATTGAGAGCTAATGCTAAGTTAATCACAAAATTTTTCAACTCTGAACTGTGTTTCCTCTCCGTTGATTCATTAATTATGTATTATCTTAAAATGTTCGAAGTCTGTGGCTTTGCTTGTGGATTTTTTTGTGGGCTTCTCGAAGTAACCCACAATTTTCAGCGAATTGATTTTCATTCTCTCAAGCGTTGATGAAGATCAGCAGAAAAATTTTAAAACGTACAGATAAGCAATGAGATAACATTTCTAATTTCGGTATTTTGGAATTGCAGATTTTGAATTCGGAGGTGTAAGTTTAATATACATTTTCTTAATGTGTTTTTAATGGGTTGGGGTCATTTGCCCAAAACTTAAAATCCCAAAATCAAATTCGCGAATTTCAAAATCATGAATTAAGTATCCCAAATAATTGTAGTTTTGGTCTTAAAAATCGCGCGATAGATTGCTGGGCTTTTCGTCGGGCTGAAGGATTTTCTCCCCTATGACATAATAAGTGCCGGCTTCGCGTACCAAAGCTTCTCTGCATAGCCGGAGCGCAAGGATTTCCTACTCTATGGTATAACAAACACCGGGTTCGCTTACTTAAGCTTCTAAATTCGGGATATGATTTCGGGAGTTCTGTTTTAAGAACTTCAAAATTTGGGATTAGTCGTAATCGAATATTTGTTGTTACCCTCCACCGACATTTCGAGTATTTCAGGAGTGGGCTTTATATGAAATCTATATATTATCAAATAATCCTTATAAAAAGGACGTTTACGGGTTAGACTTTTAATAAAATGTTAACCTACAATCGGAAAGGTTTATTCTCTCTTTTTAGAAATTTGAACCAGCTTGAGTAAAATATAATAATTCATAACAGTTTTAGCAGTTTTAAGTGGGGAATTTATATTCAACCCATAAATTATGGATCAATCATCTGTAGAGGAATGTTTGGTATTAAAAAACATAAATTACAATATATTTCAATGCAGCAGTGAAATTCGTTTTAGCATTCACAATGAATTTCAAAAATTGTAGACCGTATATCACAAAATTGCATGACATTTTTTATGCCCATATCAAGCTTAGTTGGAAAAAATTTTACCGCAATATCTATATCTACTACGGAGTTAAGCGTATTTGGTTAATTTTCTAGAGTGGGCATATGGTAACTTATGGGCCGATCATTACGAAGTTTATTAGTAGGATTTCTATTCCTATAAGACTGTGTGTTACGGTTTTAGGCGTAATGAGGTGTTTTCCGAGATTAGGGCTTATATGGGGCCTATATTTCTAGTTCTATTAAACTGTGATTACAATTGCACAGAAAAAATTATTAAATTTCTCCAATCACCAAATTTGTTCTAAATTCATAATATCAAGCAAACAAGTTGTTGATTTTGCACCTATTACCAAAATGATTATATGATTAATAAAAATTTAAAATGTTGAAAAAATATTTTCAATAAATTATATTTTTAATTTTAATAAAAAAAGTGGTCAAAAAAAGTTTGCCCTTTCAAACACAGTGTTAATTTTTTAAATAAATATTGACAATTGCCAACAACAATTCTACATGTTAAAATTATTTTATTTTAAACGAAAAAAGTCAATTAAGTCAATTATTTAATTAAAATTTTAATTGAAAATTTATTTCACAACAACTAAAATGTTAATTAAATCAAAAAAAAAATTTTTTTTTCAACTAAAAAAATAATTGATTCAATTATCACATTAATTAAATTTAAATACTTTTTAAACCATTTTTTTAATTGATAAAACACTTTTTTCTGTGTGTATTATTTATTACGGTTTTAGGCGTACTAAACTATTTTCCGAGAGAAGGGGGTATATGAGATTTGCCAGTTCCGCCGCTGTACTCAATTGAGTACAGTTGTATTTTTATTACGATAACTTTGTAAAAATAAACAGCAGACCAATTTTCCATTTTCCATTTAATTTATAAATACGAATGCTGACATAGAAAAAAAAAATAAAACAGAAATAAGCCATTCAATAAAAGATAAAAAAGAGAAAAATCTGTGGTTATTTCAACACATTTATTTTGTATAAGTTGAAGTCCATTTTGTGGCACTTTATATTTAAATATTGTCCAGTTTTTTGTTTTATTTTAATAAAATGCATGCTTCCTTTAAGTCAAAGACACAAAAACTTTCTAAAGCTTTAAAATCGTAAAATTGCTGCTTAAAGTTAAGCTGTACTCAGTCGAGTATAGTGGCACCAAATGGGTTAAACTAACAGTGAAGAACAAGACTTAATACCGAAAATAGCTTGCCAACAGGTAATTTTTGTAAATAGACTTGTTGAGTGTAAAATAAAAGCCATCGAATATGCAGTCGAAAGTTTTAACTTCAAAACTCTTTATTTAAAAATTTCAAAATTGGTTATTAAGATTCTTTGTAATTTTTTTTTAAATAATGGAACTAAATTTAAAAATGTTTTACGTTTTGCATTAACTTGCAGAAAATAGTGGCTTTAACCAGTTGCTTTATTCTTTTATTTGTGTACTTCTAGTTACTTAATGAGAAATTTTTGTTCGATGTTGTTTTTAATAACAAAACTTTTAACGAATTCATTAGGGTTTTTAGCGAAACTTATTTTACGCATGTGTAATTTCATCAAGGATTTTTATTGAAAGGATTTAAACTGAAAACGTAAACAAAGTTGATTTAAAGGTAAATGTTAAAGGCACAAATAAATTAAGCCGCAATGAATAAAACAAATATAAAATCCAATTCAAAGCATTCATCATTATAATATAAGCAGGTAATTAAGCATAATTTATGATATTGAAAAGTTGAAAAGCTTACAGTCGGAAATGGAAAATTAATTAATTGGTATTTAGTTGTTAAAAAAATAATTAAATCTCCAGACAATTTTTATGTCTTATTGAATGAAATTTCTGCCTCTAAATTGAATTAGAGATATTCATCTGCTTTTGATTTGTTTCATTTTACTCACTTAAAGAAGAATGTAATAAGTGTCTTTAATGTCTCTTTATAAAAGCTGTTAAGTCATTCAGCTGAAAATTTCTCCTGTCATAAAATAGTTGCGTTAAATGTTCTTAGAAATCACCATCAACATCAAATTTCTTAAGAAACCAGCATTGTCTTAATAGTCTTCTTGTTCGAAACAGAAACAAATATTTCAATGGTTATCCAGGACATTTCATGCACTTTGTATAGAAATTATTGGTTACTTAATGATTCACTTTCGTTTGTCAAACAAAACAATTTCAGAAATGATTTAAGAGCATATTTCTGGTTTTAATTTAATTGACTTTCATTTGCAAAACACACAAATAAATAAAATCATTTTAATTAACGAAGCAGTCATTAAAGTCATTCCCTTAAAAAAAGGCAAATTTAATAAATTTTGGCATAAATTCCAATGAAATGAACTAAATGTTAAATTGTCAAATATTGAAAGTTTTGCTTTTGCACACATATACATACGGACATATGTAACAAAGTTTCATTGTTGCATTTGCCACTTAATTACATACGCTTCATTAAAAGGCGCCTCAATTTCAGTTTCTGTACAGATTTTAAACTTTTAGATTATCTTTTTTCCCTTGTTTTTTATATACTTATGGATAAAGTTTTTTTTGCAAACTTTTTAATAAAAAATATTTACTTTTACATTTATACCGAGTACTATATGAATGGTATCTGTATATAAACTCATATATGCAACGTAATTTTTTGGCAGTGGTAAATTTTCACCAATCCTCAGTCCTTGTATCTGTTGAGTGCAGTTCAAAAGTTCTTTCATTCGGTTTATTTTTTTTTTTTTTTTTGAGATTCTCATTTTTTCTGTTTGTATTTAATACTCAGAATTTTGAAAGTTTTTTGTTTTTTTTTGCAAAAAATTATGAAAATGTTGTGCATTTTCCTTGAGTTTAATTTACATTTTATTGCCCTGCATTTGGCAGGCAAGCGCGAAAATTAACAAAGCTAAACAGCTGGAAGCAGTAAAACGACAAGTAAGAATTTATAGTCAGGCAAGTCCGACTACATGATACACTATACAACAGTTTTTGGTCAAATACAATACCTTACACCGCAGCATTTGGTCAAATATACACTGATTCCAATAAAATTTGGTAATAGCCCGTTTACACTGCAGCGAAATCTAGTAGTGAGAAAACTCTTTTACTTATGAGATTTCCAGCAAAGCCTTTATGTTTTTGAATAGATTTTCATACAAAACAAAACAAAATCTACTTCCTGACTAGATTTTGACGAACTCTATACAAAGTCTAGTATGTATTCGTAGTACTAAGTGATCCTTGCATATAACGAGACTAGTCTGTACATGCGTGTAAAAAGTATGTCAGAAAGGAGTAGGAGTACTCCAAATATATGGTAAAAAGGTTGTCGATTTAACTTTATGATGTCCTTAACTTAACCGTAAAATTCTGCTGTTCATTACACCTGAGTAGTCCCAAAACATGTCACTAATCCATGGAGTACACGATGAAGTCAGTTGTAACATTAGTCCATGGAGTACTCACTATAAAGAAATAAAAAGTTAACATCAAAGCTTATTATTTTGTTTGTTATATCCAGTGATGCCAGAAGTGCAGACTTATCTGCATTTTGCAGAGTTTTTACCTCGAAACTGCCAAAATGAAGATTGGACGATTTTTAGCTTATAATTTCAGATTTTATAGTTCGGTGAAAACTTCTTTACTTTTTCAATTATGTTTGTACTACACAGAAAAAAGTGTTTTATCAATTAAAAAAATGGTTTAAAAAGTATTTAAATTTAATTAATTTGATAATTGAATCAATTATTTTTTTAGTTGAAAGAAAATTAAAAATTTAATATTGATTTAATTAACATCTTAGTTGTTTTGAAATAAATTTTCAATTAAAATTTTAATTAAATAACAAAAAATTTTAATTGACTTTTTTCGTTTAAAATAAAATAATTTAAACATGTACTGCTGTATTCATAAAAATATTTTAAATTTAATAAAGGTTTACGAAAGAAATTTTCTATGAAAATTTTACTTAATAAACGTTTGTTAAATTTAATAATCTTTTATAAATACGGGGGGGGGGGGGGGGGGGGGTAGAATTGTGGTTGGGAATTGTCAATATTTATTTAAACCAATTAACACATTGTTTGAAATGGCAAAGTTTTTTGATCACTTTTTTAATTAAAATTAAAAATATTTTTTCAAAATTTTAAAATTTTTAGTAATCAATATAATCATTTTGGTAATAGGTGCAAAATCAACAACTTGTTTGCTTGATATTCCGGTATGTGATGAAAATCGATCAATTTCAAAACGACCGTTTTTAAAAGGTGTGATGAATTTCAATCGATTTTAAAATCCGTTTCTGAATTATTGTCTTAATATTTTGTTCAGAATACAGCGCAACTTACACATGTAATGAAAAATTTTAAAGATTACAGATGGGAGATAAGAAGTAAATGTACTAGAAATCAGATTTTAATGAGACTGAAAACGATTTTATTGATTTTAAATCGTTTTGTTTTCTAAAACGATTTCCATTACATACCTGATTATGAATTTGGAATAAATTTTGTGATTGGAGAAATTTAATAACTTTTCTGTGTATTTTCATTCTTGCATTGAAAAGCAAAAGATATACCAACCATTTGTGGAAGAAAACTCAAGACAAAAATCACAGACAAATTCGTGTTTGCTAGGTGATAATAATTTCGGCACTAACGAAGATTGTTGCACTTATAGTACAGAAAAATTTCTACAACCGAACCGTTTTGATTAATTTCATTCACATTAATTTCTCAGACTTATGTTATCAGATGACACAGGACATATATTTATATCTACAAAATTAGTACTACTTATGTATAAATATCTTTAATAATTGCAATATTTGATCTCTTGTAAAAAACAGGATGTGATAAGTCCTTACTCAGCCTGAGTAATAAAATTTGGATAGATATTTTAAATATAAAAATAACCAAAAATCCGGAAGACAGAAAAATTAAATATATTTTTTTTGCAGGTATTAATAAAATTTTACTGGTACATGTATGTAAATTTTAAGGGCCGATTTTGATTTTGAATAAAACACAAATTATTAAGGATATTACTGTCATTTCTTTTTATTATGATAATATTGGTATGGTTTAATTATGTATGGAACAGAATATCAACCAAATGGCCGCCGCGACCTTGGCTGAACACCTCCATCCGATGGTCCAAATATTTTCGATGACGCTGAGGTTCTATGCCGTTAATGTGCCGAATTATCTCATCCTTTTGTTCTTGAATTATTGCTGGCTTATCGACGTACACATTTTCTTTCAAATAACTCCAAAGAAAGAAGTCCAACGGTGTCAAATCACATGATCTTGGCGGCCAATTGACATAGCCACCACATGAGATAACACGGCCATTGAATTTGTCGCGCAAAAGTTCCATTGTTTCGTTAGCTGAGTGGCAAGTGTCACCGTCCTGTTAAAACCACATACCGTCCACATCCATATCTTCCAATTCGGGCCATAAAAAGTTCGTTATTATCTCACGATAGCGAACACCATTCACAGTAACTGCCTGATCGACCACCTTTTTGGATAAAATACGGCCCGATGATGCCGCCAGCCCATAAACCGCACCAAACAGTCACTCTTTGTTGGTACATTGGTTTGTCGGCAACCACTCTTGGATTTTCATTCGCCCAAATGCGGCAATTCTGCTTATTGACGAATCCACTGAGATGAAAATATGCCTCAACACTGAAGATGATTTTCCCGATATGAATTTTGATTTAAACGCCCATTTTCATAATAAGCCTGAATACCTTTAACGCGTTGCTCGATTGTGTATTTTTCCATGGTTCCAATTGAGTTAGTCTAAAATTGAGAAATGTCAAATGAAATGCAGAAAAAAATTTGACGGTTAGGTGTGGTTCACATTCAACATCGGCCCTTAAAATGTAACCACCCGTTATATGTATGCGTATATTTTGTAATCTTATCCCAAAATTATCCAAAAACTAATAAGTATAAAATGTAATATTTGTTATGCTTTTCCTTAAAAAAAAAGTAAAGTACGCATGTTTTAAGGATTAAATTTCGTATGAATTTTTTGAGCCTCTATAATAGTTATTTAAGTAAAAAATATATTAATACATATTTTGTAATGAATTGTTATATATTTTTTTAAATAATCTACATAAAAAATGTTCTTAATATTTTTTGAAGATTTTAAAATCTAGACGCAGATTTTGCAGATTTTTTGAGAAAAAATCACTGCTTTTTGCTGAAAGTGGCAACACTGGTTACATCTCGGTAATCAGCTGACTTTGTTTGTTTGTATAGTATGAATAAATCGAAAATTTTTTTTTTTATCAGTTCACCTTTAAATTAAAGGCAGTCATAGCATGGAGTTGTCTTGAACGGATCTACTAAAATAAAAGATATATTTGTAATTAATAAAAGTTAAATAAAGTTAACATTATACATATTTGCTATTTTATTACACTCAACATTTAAGAATTTCAACGCAAGCATCCATTCTCTTTATGTTGCTACCATGCTGGTGCGCGTAAATATCGCAAAGTTAGATGTAATGTTAGCTTTTGGTTGCTCATCAGTCCAAATAATGCAACTATGTTTATTAACGTATCCATTGAGCCAGAAATGTGCTTCAGCACTGAACAAAATTTCACCATAAAAACCGGATTTTTATTTCTCACAGAACGCTGATTTTCGTAATACAGCTGAACAACGTGAAGACGTTTTTCGAGTACGTGAACACCTACTGGTAACAATTATTTAAAATAAGCAATAATTTCCTGTTAATGTACACACCTTATGTATTTTACAAAAAACGTTCAGTCTGCTGTTTTTGTAATGAAAACAATATATCGCTAATGTACAATGTACTTAACTTTGAGGAAGATTTAAAATCAAATCTACTAGATTTCGTTGTAACGTAAACGGGCTATTTTATTGTTATTTTTGATTGCTTATCTTTGTTCGCTAAATCGAGACGTTTTTCGCCATTCTTCGATTGAATAATTAAAATAGCCAATTTCCAATAACAAATAATTAGAACAATTTAAATCAGTTAATCGCTTACAAATAATTTCTTAGAAAAATTCTTATAAAAATTTATATAAAAATATTTTTTTTTTGCATTTCTCACCGATTACCTTAAAACCAAGTTAGATGGTGTTTCTTTCTTTATTTATATTCATAACACATACTTTTGAACATAAAAGTCCTTTTTTAGATGTGGTTGTATTCGTGACAAATTAAGTTAATCACAATAAACGTTAAATTGCATACGCAAGTAATTTCGTACTTTTTCATAATTAGTTTGACGTTTATTGATAAAAAAAAAATCATCAGTACGTAGAAATGATGAGGCCCAGCTAAGATTTTTTACCCGACTGCCAATTTCTTAAGTACATTGTATCTTCCAATCCTGAAAATTTTATTAGTTTGTTAAATCGAAGTGGTGTTTACTTTGTTTGTAGTTTATTTTAATTTTGCTTCCTTAATCTTCTTTTGGTCCTTTATTTCATTTAAAACTGTTCTTTTTGCAGACGTTATTTTTCGTTTAAAAGTTTTAAAACTGTATACGTAGTACAAATTACTTGTTATTTTATTGTTTAGCTGCATTATTGTGTTTTTTTTTTTTTTATTAATACAATAAAAGTATTTATTCAAATAGACATACATATATTTCTTCCCATTGGATAAAATTATTTGAATTATTCAAGTTATTCGAATAAATTTATAGTCTTATTCGTTTTATCGAGCAATATTAATTATAATTATATTAATTTAAAGATCGATTAATTCCTTACTCGAATAAAACCAAAAGTCAATTAATTGTACCCTCACAACACTTTTTAAATTGTGCGACGAACAGTAACGCATAGAATTTGTCATTGTGGTGGTGTACAACCGTTTTGTACACACATAAAATTTTTGTGTGTTATATACTCTAATGCAGGCCTTAACCTTAAACAAATGTAAACATATCTTCTTTAGAATTCATTAAGTTGATTGAGTTGTTATAAGCAAACTTTGGTTAGAAGTTTAGTAATTAACCCTGCTGTTAGGTTAGAAAAAACTTACGGACGTTAGGTTAATGGACCATGTGGTCCATATAAACAGCTTCTGTAAACAACAATAGTGGTATTCCTCATTCTTGTTTTTTTTATCAACTCAGATTAAATATGATAAAGACAATTGTGGGATCCCCCTTTTTGTTTTTTTTTTTTTTTTTTTTTTTTGTAAAGAAATATTTGCACTGCTTGGTTCAGTTTGTGTGTTGTTTTCATAAGTTTAGACGTGTTTTACTTACGACATGGAAAACTTGAGAGAAGATAAGATACGAAAACTGCTCAATGCAGAAAGTGACTCCGATATTTCAGATTCGTAAATTGATTATACATCAGAAAATATTGAAACAAGTTCTTCTGAAACAGATACTGATACGGGAAGCCGTCCGACCTGCACCTAGCTCTGTTGATCCGTTTTTTATTCCTAAACAATATAGTTCGGAGTAACACTCCATTACCTAAGCCTATTGGAACCATGGCTGAGAATATTGAAACAACACAACCAGGACCAACTCGATTTTCATTTTTCAGATGCACTTCATTAAGGTTTTTTTTGTTTTTTCCGCCTCCTTTAGAAATTATTATCATCGAAAATAATAATTAGTACGTCAGGGTTAAGTTTGTAGAAACTTTTGATCAAATAATTGGTGCCTACAGCACAAAACGCAAAACAAATCGATGATACAACATTGTATTTGCAAACATTCTTGATATATCCGCTTTGAATGCGTTCATACTATTTTCTGAAATTTAAGTTTCAGGGGTCCAGCTGATCGGAATTGTAGGAGACCAGAGTTTTTGCGGCAACTAGTACTTTATCTGGCTAAGGCGTATATGATGAAACGTATTAGATTACCTCTACAAATGTTCTCAGCAAAGTTATTGACTGAAATACGATCACCATGCATAGTTCCAGTGGCCTTAAAATTATAATATTTCTAATTCAAGGGCTCGAAAAAGAAAATGCTCCATTTTCAGCCACTTTATTTGCATAACTAACCGAAAAACTTTTTGCTCATCATGCAGTGACAATTATTCTAAAACAAACTATTAAATACTTATTTTTTGTTAAGTAAATGTAAAAAAATTAAAGAAAACCAAAGAAAATATTCCATGGACTAAATGGTCCCTTAACCTAAGATTCGTAATTTTTAATTTTTCTCAGTTCTCTTTTAAGTTAGAACCTTGAATTTTGTATGTAACGTTATTTTATAAAAAGACCACGTGTGCTAAAAAATTAAGTCTGTATATATCACCGTTCAAAAATTACAAAGAAATGAAATTGGACCAAATGGGCTTAACCTAACAGCAGGGTTAAGAGCATTTTAAACATCGAATACAAAAATGATCAACAAGGATTAATATGGACTTCCATTCTATCCCTGTTGATTAGCATAATTTCTCTCAGTGTACTACTGATTATGTTCCTTTTTTTTTTGTTACACTTAACAGCTGCATTATGAATTTAATGATGCAGTGCTTTATTATACACTAAACTTAACAACATTCACTTAAAGCTCTCCCATCATAACATGAGATTCTTACAAAACCAGGGGAATGTACCCAGCGGGAAGAAGAAGGAGTGCGAATGCCTTATAGAGGGCCCCTGATCTCCTTCTTTTGTATGTACAAGGCCTTCTCGCCCCATTACATACTCATATGTTTTTATACACGTTGTCTTTGAAGGGTAGGCCTTCCGGTCCCGCTTCTTTGGCAGGTACTTAAGAATGGCAACAGAATAAAACAAAATTTTCTTTTACTTTTGCCTTGGCAAAAAAACAAAAAATGCTACTTGTTCTCTGCTCCCTTCTCATAGAAGTGAGTGTGGAAGGTGTATCTTATCTTTTATACAAAAGAGCCGAGGCCTTATATAAGGCCTTTTTTATCATTTAGATCAGAATGGTAATTGAATCAAAAAAATTTCTAAGCAGACCTTTAATAAGGCCTGCAGTAAGAAGGTCTTCTGACTTTTCCCGCTGGGTACTTTTTCCAAAACGCACACACACACACACATTAATACATATACGCACATTTTGTTTGTTTTGGGGGTCATGACATGAGTCATGGGACCTTTGTCAGTTTTAATGGCATGACAAATGATGATGTTTAATTTGATGTTTTTTAATTATATTTTTCTGTTTTAAAATAAAAAAAGATGAAGAAATACACGAGGAAGTCAAATCATAAGAAAAATTAAAACGAAAGAAAAATAAACTAAAGTCATAAGTAGTCATTTGTCGTTGGCATTTCCCAAAATTACAACAAAAATCAAAAGAAAAAATTTACAAACAGAATTGTTGCTTTGATGTTTGATATTAATTATTTGTTATGTCAACAATAACAATTTAAGCTCTTTTATTTTTCTTAAATATTTCAAACAAAGAGGAGTTCGAGTATGTGCAAATGGAAATTAAAATATTTTAAGTGAATTTTTCAAAAAAAAAAAATTGTTAACATGATAAGGAAAATTTCACTTGAATCATTAATGTTGTTAGCAAATAATGCACAAGTATACAATTTTCAGTTTAAAAAATATTTTACAATGTTTCTTGCTTTTAGTAATTAAAATGTGTTCACCATGTGTTTTAATATGAGAGTAGCGATCATCAAAGTTTATTATTTCTTTATATTCCTTATTTCATCTTTTTTTTCTTAAACTTTTTCTTTTATTATTTGTTTACATTAAAAAAATGAAACACAACATCAAGTTTGATGTACATTCATGCTAAATAGTCATATTTTTTAAACAGAATTTGCCTGCTTAATGTGGGAGCTATATTTAAGTGCAGCTGTTGTTGTATTTGGTTTTCAATACACTTGATTGCACTGTGGGTGGAGTGTATTTATGTTTTCAAAATAACAAAAATAAATATCAATTTTGGTTTAAGGAAATTAAAAAAAAGTCTCTCATTTATTTTTTTAATTAATACAATATTGTTTTACATATTTATATTGCTTTTTTGAGCATAGGGCCTATTTATTACCTAATATTATTAAATTTTATAACATTAGGCAACATTTTCTGTATACACGTAGAGAAAAAATATGGTTGGACATGATTACGGCAACTACACTATGTTTGTTGTAGCAATATAATGTTGCCGTTAACAAAATATTGTTATTTTTATTTAATATCAACAATATTATAGTTACTGTAAACATGTCAATGTTTATCGCCATTATAAATTTAAGTATGGTTCACTGGAAAATAATTATTTTTATAGCAACTAAATAATGATAACTTTGAAAACATATTATATTCCTCACAATATTTAAAAGCCATAACATGACCATTTTCTGTACGTGTACTCATAATATGTTTAAGATGCAAACAAAATATCTTTACTCTAATAATATTTTTTTATCGCCGTTTGTAAAATAAATTTGCATCAGTTGTGTCGTTTGTTTTATATGTGCCTATCGAATTATTTGTTATTCATAAAAAACTCAATTTTAAAGAAATTTCAAAATAAAGAAATAATAGGTACATTAAAAAAAATTATAAAGATTCACAAAATAAAATATCAATGCTAAAAAAATTTTAATATTGTTTGAAAATGGTGCAAAAATATTGACCATTGTTTTGTGTCACTTTAGAGAAAAAGAATGACAATTCTATAAAATAATTTATAAACAATAGGTTAAAAATATTATGTTCAAAGTTGCATTATTTAATGATGTAAAATATCTGTAACAGTTTTACGTTAAGGTTGCCAGTAAGTAAATAAGCATAAATATATATTAAAAAATATTTTTCGGATTTAGAGTTAATCTACATATTATTATTATTAACCTGATAATAATATGATTACTTCTTAACTTATTATTATTGGCATGATAATAATATGATTACATTAAATTATAATATGGTTTAATAATAACAAATTGGGATTAAGGGAAAAATATTACGAATTTATTTGGTCATAATATGATTCAATAATAATCATAATATGTTGACTACAATCATGAATCTTATCATAATATGCTACTCTTAGAATATGTTTACCACAACCAAGCGTTTTCGTTGCGTGTATAATTATAAAATATATTAAAATTTCTTAGAATGATAATGCAAAACAGAAATATTGTTGAAATTAAATGTTTTTATTTTAATCTGGTAGATAATTCTATGCCATATGCATATGACTTAACATAGCCCCATAAAAAGTAATCCAGAGACATTAAATTACTCAAAAGAGGGACCAGTAAAGAGGACCACTTCTGGGAATAAAGTTATCACAAAACTTATTTTGTAATAAATCGATTGTTAAGTTGAGCCGTCTTGTTGGAACCAAATGTCGTTGATGTTTAGCTGACTAGTTTTCGTTTCAATTGCTCGATAGCGCTCGCCATTCACAGTAGCAGTAGCTACTTGCTGATTTCGAAAGACCATGTAAACTGCACCTAACAGTCAATTTTAATGGATGTAATGGTGATTCGTTAATGGCTTGCGGATTGTCTTCTCTCAATTTTACCAGAAATGAATTTTAAAAAATGGACAAAGTGGTTTATGAAATTCCCGAACAGATTAATTTTTTCAAAAAAAAAAAAGTAAAAAAAGTTCCACAATTTTGAAACGTTCTTCAAGCGTTAGACGATTCATGATGACTTGCCAAACCTTACTGAACAGAAATTCCAACATAGTTTGACATTCTCAGCTAACAAACCATTGTTATCGGATAAAAACTACTCATGCAGCTAAAAAAACACCCGATATTTAGGATAAACTTATAATTTTATCTTTAATTTTTTTCTGGACTTTTTTCCTTTACGGATTTCCTGCTCTGAAAAAATTGCCGATCTATATGAGACAGTTCGGCTAATCGGTAAAATACAGTTTCTAATATGAATAAACCCTTTGTCCTTATTAATATTATTGAGCTAAAAAGATCGATAAAAACACTAATATTACAATCCGATCGAAGTCACCTTTTTAAGCCGAAGTCGATGCCGAAGTTCGGCGAAATTGGCTAAATTCGGCCGAACCGAATCCGAAACTGAAGTTTTCTTGTCCAAATTCGCAAAAAGAAAAAAACTGTGAAATTTTTGGGATAAATTAATTGCTTAAACAGAAAAATCCATTATTTCAACAAATTTTAGATATCGCTCTTTTATTGCAGCGTATAATCAAAAACTGATGATAGTTTGTCTGTACTGATGTCAAAATACATCGGTCCATATTTCTTTAAAAATGATGCCGGTGCAAACGTAACCGTCAATGGCGACCGTTATCGTGCCATGATAATTTGATGCCTGAAATTGAAGCTCGTGATCTCGGCGACATTTGGTTTCAGCAAGACGGCGCACAGTGGTATTTCTTCATACATCTAACTGCAAAAAAAAGAAGGAGTGATCCTACAACGATGAAATTTTGTACACTTGTTCAATTTTAATTAGAAAAGAAAAACTCAAAAAAATTTTAAAATCCGTCGACTCCTTGGGGTACCTTCCTTGGACCGCCATTTTTCCACGAACTATTGTCCTCAATATATAGGTCTCAATTCTTCATAGAATTTGTTGATCCAGGAAAGAGCTCGACTAATTTTGGTTTGAATCCGTCGACTCCTAGGGGTACCTCCTTTGGACCGCCAATTTTTTCACTTATTTTTCTTTTGAATATTTAGGCCGTAATCCTCAATATAATCTGATGAAATTTGGCAGACATCTATAAATTTATACAAGAGATAGTTCTGCTAGTTTTAGTTGAAATCTGTCTACTATTAGGGGTAAATCCCTTGGACCCCATTTTTTCGCTTATTTTTCTTCTCAACGTATGGGCCGCATTTCGCAACGGAATTTGATAAAATTTAGCAGATATCCATAAGTTGATCAAAAAAAGAACACTACAAATTTTGGTTGAAATCCGTCGACTCCAAGGGTACCTCCCTTTTTCCACGTATTTTTCTTTTCAATGTATAGGGTGCAATTCTCAATAGAATTTGGTTAAATATGGCACACGCCTATTAATTGATAAAAGAAAAAACTAACAATTTTGGTTGAAATGCGTCGTCTTGTATGTAACCTTTATTACCCGCTTCTTCTGCTTCCTCCGAGAGCATACCAATTGGGAGTACTGCTGAATCTATTATGTCCTTTCCATGAATAAGAATTTTGTGGACAGTAACAGGCAGGTTTAGCCTAAAGGTATGCAAAATTTTTTTATTACTAATACTAGGGTGCAATATTCGTGGCTTTTTTTTACTAAATTTGGATTTTTTTAAAAGATTGACAAAAGTTGGTGAATTTTTATGACTAATTCGAAAGAAGAGCATTTTACCTTTCATTTCTTTATACTGAGAGCACGGAGGTAAACCGAGCTAACTGAATTATTCTCCAATATCTCTCATATCTCCCAAACTATGTACGCAATAAATTTTGCTTTTCCTCTCGAAACATCTTCGATATATAAATCTCTGAATTTGAACAAAATTACCAATATTTCCCTTTTACAACATTAACCTGATTTCAACCGATCTTTTCTAAGAATACATATACATATATCTTAAAAGAAATGCAGATTTTTGTTTGCCAGACTCCTCTCTATAAAATAGCATCATTAAATTTTTCAAAAGTAATAGTCAAAAAATGCCTTTTTTGCAGCAGAAATATCATAGTGCGGCGCCACTTTCCACACAACGCATCAGTCAATGGATGTATTGAGAGAACACTTCGGTGAGCACATAATTTCACGTTTTGGGCCGGTCGATTGGCCACCAAGATCGTGTGATATCACACCGTTACACTTTTTCCTGTGGGGATATGTAAAGTCTAAAGTTTATGCGGACAAACCCGCTTCGATTCAGGCCTTGGAGGAAAACATCACGCGTGTCATTAGCCAGTTACCAGTCGAAATGCTCGAATAAGTCATCGAAAATTGGACTTAACGGACGTAGCAACGGCCAACATTTGATAGACATAATCTTAAAAAAATAAAAGCAAAAGAATGTTTTTTAAAATGATAATAAATATTCCCCGTTAAATTTGAATTTGCTGTGTTTTTTCTTTAAAAAAGTAGGGAACCTCGAAATGGACCACGCGTTATTTTACGAACGACCCTCCGAAATTTAAATTATGTTCAGGATTATTAATCTACACTCTTTCATTTGAGTAGAGTCACATTGACGACTATATCAGTATATTTATCTTGTTTTGCAAGGATGTTCAGAATAATGTTTTTTAGGGCAGTCCCTCAAACTTTGATAAATATTGAGAGCAGTGCTTACTGCAGACGTACGTAACAAAAGGGAAATTAGAAAGCCGTTGCGCCCTTAATTTACATATCACTGTCTTACTCTCTGAGAGGCACGACTAACGAAAAGTTAAGCAGTGGTGGTAGAGGGAAAATTAAGATATTTTACTTGTACATGATTCAAGCTTTTTTACTCGATTTAGGAATTTAATATTTATTTTCAGAAATTTCATTTTGGATTGTTTGAACTCTCTAAGCCAAACTTAGAAAAATGGAAAAATATTATACGAATAATTTTCAGGGTATTTTTGAGTCTCTGAGTTCAAAAAATATTTGTAAGCCGGTACAGTGAGTCGTTTGCCTTCCAGGTCAGAAAACATCAAGTAGTGCCTTGAGGCACCCTTGGGCCTTTTGTAATAAAAACAAATAACACTTTTGGAGAACTCAGTTCACATTTTCAATATAAACTAAAGAAACAAATCAAAAAGATTTACTTTTGCTTATAACAATCAAAGAAACAATTTTTATTATTTGAGCAGAATAAATGAAGCTTCTATTTGGAACAAAAGCTATTTGTTCGAGATTGTTTACAATGCTTTATGAGCTTTTAGCAGTTTTCGAAGCTTCTACATATATTTTGCTACATCTTTTAGCAACTGTAAAAAGATAATTAAATATAAATACTTTATATATTGGACATTAGTACAACTTTAGTGAAGAGTGCCTTGATGCACTTTTAGGCATAAGAAAGTTAAGAACTTTTTAGGATTACATTTTTAAGTACGACTCTTACTCAAATTAAATGGACAAACGGTTTTTTTTTTGTACTTAACAAATTTTTTTTTTTTCTGTGTAGTATGTTTACCGTGGGGTTAACTTTATTTTGTTGGAATTGACTACATCTAATATTTTTTAGAAATTCATTTTATTTGATTAAAACTTTCCATTGCAATCTAATATTTCTGACCACAGATTACTAAACAGATATGAAACGAGACGGAAGATTTTGAGTTTTTTTGTCTCTTTCTTAAAAAGCTGCACTTTTTTTATGTCATATATAGTCCGGAATTGATTACTTTTGAAATTCAGTCTGAGCGGTCTACAAATGGCTGAGATATGAGCAAAAATCAGGATTGCCTCTAATTTAACGAATAAATATTGTTCGTTTTTTGGTTTTTTTTAATTTAAATCTATAGAGTTATCTTGGTTATCAATACACATAATCCAACAAAATGTGGGTGGGATGTAGAAATGGGAGTGGCACAAAATAAATTTATTTATATCTAAAAACGGTAAGAAATAAATTTATCTAATCTGGAACACATAGCTGAGTTATCCAATCACAAACTCTCTGAAAGAATGATAAGTGGGCGTGGCACCTCCCGTACAAAGACATTATAGATTTCTATATATCAAAGCCAAAATAGGTACTGTTAATGGACAAGTTGGCGTGACACAAAATATGTTTATTTATACAAGTTTTCATGTTTAAAAATCCAACCAAAACTTTTGCATATATTTCCTCGCTTGCCTGGATACCACATTTTCTTTTCAGCAAACCACTGTGCATGTTTTATTTGTTTAATTTTACTTATATTTGTTTATATTTTCTGTTTGTTTGTTTTATTTTTTTTTTTAAATAATTGACCAATTTAACCCCATCTTCTAAAAGATTCTTGATCTCGTCATAAAACACCACAGACATACATTCAAAGATTGTGACAGCTAGATGAACTACAGGCAACAGTAGCGCGGTTTAGTGTTGCAAAGCATTATTAAAATTTTTAATTGATTTATTTATTGATGCATTACACACTAGTTATGTTACTTGTAAACACTCAAATAATAAAAATTACAAAAAAGAATTTTAAATACTGAATGACTGGAACAGAAAAAAAGCAAAGCGGCATATGGAGGACACGCACAGACAGCTCACTCTTCTGTCTTATGGAAAACAATTCAAGCTTTTTAAGTCATTGCTAAAGGATTTGACTTTTAAATGGGGGGAGGGTTATGTCAAAAGTGTTAAGCACTGCATGATTTGTGAGATGCAATTAAATTAACTTAACTTAAGAAAACGAAACAAAAGAAAAATTAAAATTGTGGATTAAAATGGTTATCAGATACTTCAATTCTGTTTTGTAGAATTGTGAGAAATTATTTTATTGTTATATGAAATTTAAAGGGTTTATTTTCATTCAACTATAAACTTTGAAAAGTATTTCCTTTTCTTTTTTTAGAATTGTTAAAGAAATTGGAGTACTTTTCCTATGGTGGTTTTGTGCACACGTACTTTGATGTTGTTCACGCTTACAGATTTATTTATTTTTTTTTCTTTCTTTTTTTTAACTCAATAATTTACTTGATTTTGTTGGTTTTGCTTTTAACTTGCATTACATTTTTTTTATTTGTACGCTGTCCATAAACTGAGTTGTTGAGGCAGGATGTAGACTCAGAGAAAAATGCTGGTTAAATAGAAACGTGTATGAGGAATTTTTGTAAAATCGATTCACAAGCAAAATCAGTGCTAAGATCATAGACTGAAAATTTTCTGTTCAGAATTAATAGCCTTCAAATCCTGAGAGTATTGTAGTTTTTCCTAATAATTTCTTCAGTTGCATAAGGATATTTTTTCTTTCAGCCATTTGCCTTGATACTGTTGTTACTTGTTTTCTGTTTGAGAACGTGATGTTTTTTAATGCTTACAAATACTAGCAGTTGTATTGTATATTTAGGGTATATGTGTGTAAGTATAAATAACTAAAGGAATATCGAGCATACTCTAAGTTTCTCAATAAGGACAACGCAATACAATGCAAACAAATACATTTTGCCACAAAATGCAGTAACTAGTTAAAAGCAAAAAATATATATATGTAACCATTGGAAAAAATATTTAAAGAGAAAGCAAAAAGTAAAAAGAAACAGTTCAGTTATGGCCACACTTAACAAATATTTGACATCCCACACGTAACCACTATTTTTATAAGGCAATTGTTTGATTTTGTATAGCGGGACTAATGAGATCCATTGTGAATCCCTTCAGCATAGAAAAAGAGAGAAGTAAAGAAGAAAATAAGAAAATAAGAAAATAGTCCACAGGTTTAAGACAGATACTGCGTAGCAAAAGTCCCATCTACGGTCCCCCCAACAGAAACAGCCGTCCTATTTCCCTGGCAAACTCCAGTAGATCCGCTGGACTTCATCCAGCGATACACCCCAGTTCGTCGTGAAATCTAGCCCCTAGCCAAAAAAAAAAAACACCGGCCCCAGTGCCATTGTCCATCTTGGGCACGTCCGTATATACTTCCTACTCCTCATACAGTCCGTTGGATCCACGCCAAACTTCCCTATCCGGGAACTCCACCGGTAGTGTTACACGGAAGATTAAGGTCATACTCCTATGATCCGAGGTTATCGCCGGAATAGTACCCTGATCATAGAGACAAACTTCGTATTGAATCCATGTGTGGTCATCCGGCCTAGGTCTAATCAAGGAAGACTCTTAGAGTCTAAATAACTTCCTAGCCGCCACACTCCTCACATAATGTTCATTGGGCGAGAGATGTAATAGGATGTCCAACGCCGCCTGTGGCGTGCTTCTCCTTCCACCTGCTATGCCAAGAGATGCACTCCTCTGGACCTGGTTGAGCATTCCACCAAACAGTGCATACTTAAGTAAGAATAGGCCTTATCACCGATGTATAAATCAAGTTGACCATATCTGACCTTATTCCCCAATTCTAACCGATGGAGTTTCTGCATGTTTAGTAGGCATTGAGTGCTCTTTTCATCCTCTTCAGGGTGTTTCTTCACCAAGACAGTTTACAGTCGAGGAAGTTACCCAAATACTTAGCACGGTCAGATAGAGTTAACTCGACACCATCTAGCACTGGCGCCTTAAAACCTTCTATCCCGAACCTTCTGGTAAAAAGAACCAGCTCAGACCTCGCAGGGTTTATCCTCAGCCCTCTATCCTTCGCCAAAAATAATTATTACATTCTATGACGACTTTTTTCAGAAATAAAGTTTAGTAAATCAACAAAAACTTAAAGGGTGATCAATTTAGTGTTCATGCTTCTTTCGATATTTTCTTCAAATATTTGTTATTGTGAACATACCTTTAGAAACATTTAAATCAGAGATCGGCACACATAACAAGCAGGGCTTGAAGATGATCTGCTGATTACACCATAGAGAAACAAAGAGAATAGAAACACTTTAAAATAATAAAAAATATAGAAAAACAATACAATACAAAATATTTTCTCTCGGAAACCCTTAATCAGTTTTTATACGCTTAATCTTTTGTTGCTCCATATCTTTTTAATTTGTCAAGATGATCACACGAAGCAATTCTGTTTCAACTTCTACGATTATATTTGCTTCAAAACAGCAATAATTTTACATTTATTTGATAGAGGGGAAAGACGAAAGAAAAGGCGAGGTACTTGCGGAAAAGTTACTTCAATTCTCTCTTGTTATTTCATTCTCACTATGGCGTCATATTAAAAAATTTTACACAGACTTACTGAGTGTAAACAAATGGGCAGTTTAAAATGAGAATTGTAGAGACTTGCTGCAAGAAAAATTTATGTGTGTCAAATCAGACAAAGAAAAGAAAACAATTTTCATTTAGCCTACGAATAAACAGCTGACGAGTATAAGTATCTCCGTATGAACCCACTTTCTTTTTTCTTCACTCTTCTAAAAACTCAAAAGTTTAAACGTATAAACTCAGACTAAAGGTCTCGTAATTTAAAATTTAC
The DNA here is from genome assembly GCA_943735925.1 of Pollenia amentaria. Lineage (NCBI taxonomy): Eukaryota > Metazoa > Arthropoda > Insecta > Diptera > Polleniidae > Pollenia > Pollenia amentaria. The sequence continues at coordinate 278,921,450 of OX031006.1, read as the reverse complement.
GTTGTGTTTCGCATGAGCCTGATAAAATGAAAAGTTTTCTATATGTTGTGGTCGACTTCAATGGTTGGTAGTAATTAAAAATAACTAAACGCGTTGAAATGTGTTAAAAAGAAGATTGACAATTTATCAATATTATGTAAATTATAAATTTCAGCTGTTCTTATTTTGGATATTTTCATATGAACAACACAAGGTCAAACAAATTCGCCAGAAACTGTTCAATAAGAAAAAAACAATTTTGTTTGTAACTATATCGCTTTGAAGCCTACGGTATCGCCTGTTTAAGCAATTTTTACGCTGATTAAAACTGTTCCTTCAGTTTTAGCTCTATTAAGCCCTGGTCATATTGGTCATAAACCAAACTTGATGAAAGCATTAAATTTTCTCTCCCTCTTGTATTCTTTTAAAATTTTTGTCTTAAGTTGATGCGAATCCCAGTGGCCCTGGCTGTCTTTCTCTGCTTTCGCCGACAAAACCATTTTGACATTTTCTTTTTATTTATTATTTTCTAAGATTTCTTAACAGCAAATTTTAGTCCTTAAAAAGGACAACACAATTTATACTTAAAACTTTTTTGTGAATCTTGAAAGAAAAGTAAAATACTTTCATTGAAAATGGAAAAAATTTGCTTTAGGCGAAAAGAGTGTACAAACCATTTAGTATTTGCTATGCAACATGACAAGGCAAAGAATTGTACAAATTGTGTGGCACATTTTAATTTTTTTGTTTTTTTAATTTTTTTTTTGTGGTCTAAATTGTTTGAAAAGCAAAATGATAAAGATGCAACACATTTGTCTGCATGATTTATTTAAATTAATATAAATTAACAAAGTAGAAAAAAATGCGAAATATATAAATTAATTTGTCTGTATAAATTTATATTAATGGTTCTTTGAGGGTAACAATAAAAGAAAATTTTAAACTATAAAATTGCAAATTTAAAAATATAGGATGCATTTAATGTTTTACTTTTAAAATATTGTACACGAAATATGGCCAAAAGCTGATTAAGTTGCTGAAATAGAAAGCTTGCTTCTAATATTTTCTACTTGTACAAACAAAGGCTTTAGGCTTTGTCCCACATGAATATGTTTTCATAAAATATGGTTCTACAAATTTACATAGAACATATGAAAATGATTTTTCCAAAAACGCAAATCACTGACCACAATGACACCGTTCAATTTAAGCCAACAAAATGGACATTATACATGTTCCATTGCATGTCTGACTTTGTCAATATGTACGTACGTATGTTTCACATATCCATAAACACTACACAATGAGAAAATTTTGTCTTAAAAATTATTTCTACAAAAACATTAAAACTGATACTTTAAATCAATTGGAAAGTGGAAAAGTGTTAATAGGAAAACAACGACGAAAATGTATATAAAATTTAAAAAAAAACGCACAAAAATTTAAAACTATGTACATATATTGAAAATTACATTTATAAAATTACATTATTTTTAAATAAAAAACATTTTTATTGTTGAATAATATACAACAGTGGGTTGGTAGTTAATAAATATATCGCACTTTATCAACAAAGGGGTATTAACTCAACATTTAATAATGTTCAGAATAAGCAAAATAATTTTTAATTTTATATTAAAAACATATGAACAAGAATTTTAAAACAACCGTTTTATTATAAAAAAATATGCAAAACAATACGATATTTTAACAGCTTGTAAATAAGAATATTACGTGTCAATTTTTTCGAAAAAGTGAAAAATAAAAACTTTGCTCTAGCTGATCAAATTCGATATGTATATCTTCATAAAGCCATTCTGCTTCGTCCAACTCCAGAGAATATGAAATTATTTAAAACTGCTCTGGATCAATTCGTTTTTGTGAAAGTTTTTCGGTAGAAATAAAAATAACAATAAATAAATTACTTTACAATTCTTAAGAAAATGTATCGATAACTATAACTTTGTTCAAAAAATATTTATAACTATAACTTTCCATTGACAACTTATTGATAACTATAATTTTCTATAAAAATATAGAAATTTTATGGAACACTCTAATTTTCTCCAGAGAACTTATCGAAAACAACAATTTTTTCATATAGAAATTGTATTTAGAATTATAATTTTTTCACAGATAACTCATTGATAACTCAAATTTTTTTATAGAAAACTTATCGTCAATTATTATTATCTTGAATACGCTATCTAAAGTGACATAAAACTTTCAAAAACATATTTTTCTTAAGAATTTTAAAATAAGGAAAACAACTTGCAAATAAATAAAATTTCCTATAATAAAGTAAATTTTCTACAAAACCTTTTAACTTACTAAATACTTCAATAGAAACTTTAAAAAAAAATAAATTTATTGTAGCAACTAAAAGAAACGCAAATTTTTTATAAAAGATTTTTGATGGTGAAATTTTTTTTATAGAAATATTTAAATTATGCAAAATTTTTGTTGTATTTTTACAAATTTCTAAAAACAAAACACACATTATTTACCGTTTTTTAATGACACAAACAACAAAGATAAAAAAAAATTAAAAATTGCTCCAGTTTCTTAAAAAAAAAATCGAAATAACGCAATAAATTTATAGTGATTATAGATAAATTTTATAGTGATGTAAACAATTTTAAAGAAATTTAAAACTATGTAAATTTTTATACAAATGTTAAATAACACAAAAGGCTTTGGAAAAAGCCAACTTTCTATATAAACTTGAAAAAGAAGAACATTTTTACAAAAAACTTTAAAGTAACCCAAATTTTCAAAAGAAATTTTTGACAAGACTCAAATTTTCCATAGAAATTCTGTATTAATATGGTCACCTCCAACAAATCTATTTTTAAAGAAAATTGTAAACATATTATGGTTAAATTTAACCATATTATTATCACCGACAACCATATTATGGTTAAATGTGTCCTTCATCCAGAAGGCACAACCATATTATGGTTGCCTCCGAAAATGTTTTGGTCAATAATAACTAAAACATGTTTAACACTTATAATAGCATGGTTGGTTTTCAACCATAGCTTGTTGCTCTTGGAGAAGAGGAAAATACTATTGTTAATTTAAAAACAAATTATTGTCATATTTAACCATAACATGTTTAGAGGCAACCATAATATGGTTGTGGTTTCTTTATAGAGGACACATTTTACCATAATATGGTTGTCGGTGATAATAATATGGTTAAATTTAACCATAATATGTTTACAATTTTCTTTAAAAATAGTTTTGTTAGAGGTGACCATATTTAAACAAGTTTTTTCTCTGCGTGATTTTAGTTGCCAACAAGTAAGAGTGCTATATTCGGCTGAACGGAATTTGTAATACCCTTCCCCAGATCACTTATCCACTAACGTAAAATATCAAACGTAAAAAAATAATTAAGTATATAAAAATATGTTATATACATTTTTTTTAAAAAACACATTTCTCTTTTTAAGCGGGAAATCGGGTATGTACTTTATATGGTTTTAAAAAACAAAACAAAAAGTGGTACAAAAAAAAAACAACAACAAAAAAAGACTACACAAAAAAAGACTACACAAAAAAAGACTACACTTTTCACATGGTGTTTAAAGCACGCCGATTGATTGACTTCTTGACTGACTTTTTTACTAAATTTGCTTTATCTTTAAATTATGTCGATATAATAATAATTATTTAACAATAATATACACATGTTACCAAAGTTATTAGGACTTTGATTAATAAAGTTTTTCTGTATTGCGGGTTTTCAGCCTTCCGAAACACATTTCAAATATTTACATATTACTATATTTCAATATGTAACAAGTGCATAAACTATTACCACCATATATATTAACTCAAACTTATAAATAAATTGTGTAGTCTACCAAAATAAAATTTTTTTAACCCTAATAACTTTAAAATTTTATATTATGGAGTTTCTAAAAATATAGCATATAAAAACTTGGGGTGTTCTCTATAACATATTATTTTTGAGGAAATATTATTATACATATCGACAAAATTTTAAGATAAATCCTCTTAAGGTGTTAATAAATCGGTATATTTAATACATCATATGAAATGTGCTTCGAAAGACTTTATTATGATACCAACACTTTAAAGATTCAGATTATATTTCTCTTCCTATACTATTGATAAAGTGCTCTAAAACCTTTACGACCTATAATTCATAAACTTACTGCCCGTTTGCCGATATCGAACGTTAACGTTCGCATAGTAAATAACATTTAAAACAAAAACAAAATTTCAAAAATTGTTTTTGTTTTAAATGTAATTTTCTATGCGAACGTTAACGTTCGATATCGGCGAACGGGCAGTTAGTGCGTTGAACCAAAAAATTACAGTAGAATCGCGATACAGTAATCTTGCGGTCAAGTTAACCAAATTTTAGCGCTTATGTGCCGCTCTAAACGTTAACTCTAAGTTAACTTTTCAGATCGTATTAGTCAAGAATGATAGAAGAAAGATTACGACAACACGAATCAAAAATTGAATTTTCTGCGCAGGTGGGTTAAATGACGTCACGAAACATACACGAATAGGTAACTCTAGCTTGGGTTAAGCTACGTCATCTAACGGGAAAACATGCGCATGGCATAATCTCTTTTTATATCATTCTTGGTATTAGTAAAAGTACTGATTTGTACAAGCGATAACAAATTAGATTATATTTTAAGCTGAAAGTTGAGAGTTTAAACAAAATTGAGAAATACATTAAAGAAAAACTATCGGCGTTGTATTATTGTATATCTGAAGTTGCCATCTCAAAAATAAAAACGAAACGTCACAAAATTTTCGAGGCTTTGAAGAATACATAGGAAAAAGCATACAGGAAAACATTACATAGACCAAAATATGCCGATCTTAAAGCAAGTTTGTACAAATGTTTTCTTGAAGCATTGAAAACGTAATTGCGCAATCACTGTTCTAATTTCAATATCAATAGCTAAGCGCGAGTTCGTGTAACTGCAACCTGAAAAGACAATAATGTCAGTAATGGATGGCTGGCAAATGTTTAGAAAATACCCAGAATTCGCTATCTGAAAATTTTTGAAGAACTAATTTTCTGACAAACGTCATATGTAGCACCCAACACATAATACATGACCGATTGTATAATTATTAATTATAAATTGTAGCCGGTACAAATTAGATCTAAGTTTCTTTTTTGTACAGATGAAAACTAAGTCATTGAAAAAAATATAGGTACATATGTTTATTATTGCATTTTTTACAATTTAGAAAAGTTAATAAATAAGGCGAAGAAGTTAACAACCCTTAGGACATTTCAGTTTACTTTTTCGCGATTATACTGTATATTAGGATTTTTTTATTCAACCTGCCATGAAGATGATATTCTTTATGAGTTCCAAAAATTAAAATATTTTAAATGTTTTTTAATAAATTGATTTGTTTTTACGTTAAAAAATTTATCATAAATAAGTATTTATATTTTTGTAGGCTTAAATTAAGTTTGTGTACGAGTCTGCAATTATGCATGTTGTTAAATATATAAAAATTAAAAATGATAGTGGCACCACTGAAATGTAAATACATAATAAATAACACAGCTGTTTATATTTTTTCAATTGTAGCTGACGTCTTCAAAATAATTCAGTAGCTGATTACGCGACTACAATTGCAACCTGCAGCATTTGCAGTCGTGCCTTCGTGTTGCCTGCTGTCTCGAATGTGTTTAATGCATTAAAGACAAGCGGAAGAAAACGATCTGCTGTCTACTCTTGTTAAGGTCTGGCTCAAGGCGAATTCATTTATCAGGTGGCGTTGAAAACACAGCTGGGCTACTTTTTTTTCTTACTTAGTCCCCTTTCAGACAGGCAAAGTTTACTTTGACAAAGTCTGTTGAATTCTCTTTTAAACTTTGTTTGGTGCTCAGACACACAAAGTTTAATTTGACAAATTTTTGTTTTCTCTTGTTTGAATATAATATATAAACAGCGTTGCCAGAATGATGATTTTATCATATTTTGGATTATTTTTTTTAACAAAAATATGATTAAAGATTTTTATTTCAAATGATGATTTTTTATTTTTAGAAATTCTGATTTTTACTTTAATTAAAACAGTCAATTTTTAAAACAATGAAGTTTTACATCAGCTTGATGTGTGTTGGTGCTGCACACTTTTGTACCCAGTATCTAGAATATACAAAATTACACCATTATTACTGGACATAAAAATATTAAAAAAAAGCATATTATAACCTATTTCCAATGTGTGAAAGAATTCCTTCTTTCGAACAACTACATTTAAAACAAAAACAAATTCTAAAAACTTTGTATTTGTTTTAAAGGTATTTGTAAAGGTACGTTCAGACTGATGAAATATTTGAAAGCAAACATAAAATATTTCATTAACGTAGTCTGAACACAAAATATTTTTGAGTATCAAATAAATAACAGCTGATTTTGAGCAAATAAAAGTATTTGCCGGCAAACAAATATTTGTCCAATGTGAACATAGTGTTTGAGAAAACATTTATTTGATATTACAAAAAAGTTGTAAGAGCAATTTTTCCTGTAAGTTTTCGGATCCTTTACAATTTTAAAGATTTTTTATAATTATTAGACTTTGCTTTCGTGTCGCTATTAGCAAATTTTTGCGAATTACCTCTAATTTAGCAATTTTTATACAATTTTTGCCGTTCCTTATAGTTTTAGGCACTTTTACTAAATTTAATGGCTTGTTTGAAATATTAAAATGGTTCGCGAATTTTCGCTATTTTTGCAACATTTTTTTTTTTGCTTTTTCCCGACATTTTATTTTTTTAACCGAATTAGAGATTTCAAATAAATTTTAGGGTTTGTTTCCAAGTCTGCATTTTTTTTTGCGAATTTAAGCCATGCTCGCGAAGAAGCGATTTTTCACTGTGAATCTTTAGAGCTTTAACGATTTTTAATAATTATTAGGCTTTGCTATCATACCGCTATTAGCAAATTTTTGCGAATTTCCGCTAATTTAGCAATTTTTATCGAATTTTTTCTATTTCTTATAGTTTTAGGCACTTTTAATAAATTTTATGGCTGGTTTGAAATATCTAAATTTTTCGCGAATTTTCGCTATTTTTGCAAAAAATTTTTTTCCCGACATTTTGTTTTTTAACTGATTTAGCGACTTCAAATATATTTAAGGGATTGTTTCCAAGTTTGCAATTATTCGCATATTTTAGCCATGTTCCCGTTACCCATTGTCTTCCAGTTTTTTTATCTTTAACATTCTCCTGTTCTAACACTATAAAAGATGCTGCTCCACAGAATAAAAAAAAAATAAATTAGCTTTTGCGCTCATTTTTACTATTTGTGAAATATATTATTATTTTTGAACACTTTCATTAAATAATTATTTGATGCAAATATTTATTTTAGTCTGAACGCATGGCAAACATGAATTAATTTATTTTATTTAACACTGTTTGCCAACTGTTTCATCAAACAAAAATTGTCAAATATTTGAGCTTAGTTTGAACATTAAACAAAATATTTTTTTGTTTCACACAGTTTGAAGCAAAACTCAGAACAAATATTTTCGTTAAATATTTCATTAGTCTGAACGTACCTTAAGAAGTAAATAATTCTTTCGCACATCGGAAATAGGCAGTTAGAATATTGATAAAAAAAATATTTGTGAAAAGAAAAAATGTATTTTTATAAAGTTTCATATACTGACGAATTATGTTTTTATGTATTTCAATTTAAATAATAAGAAGTATGTTTTTATAAAAAATTAATAATTCTTACTATTTTGCTCTTGTTTTAAAAAATTTAAATTAAGAAAAAAAAATTTAGGATTTTCCTCTTCAAAATATGATTTCTTTCGCCATATGACAATTTTTATTCCAAAGATTCTGGTAACGCTGTATATAAATATAAAGTTGCAGCCAACTTCAGGTATAATCTACGAACGAAAAACAAAACGAATTTGTGAGTACAGCAAAGTATGTACTCCCCCGCTATGCTCTTTTCCCTTCTCTTCTATAAACTCAAGACTTTGCAAAGTAAACTTTGCTTGTCTGAAAGGGGTCTTAGGGAGAGAAGTGTCAAAAGTTGCTTGTGTTTTTGACGTATCGATCAACGAAAGCAACAAAAAAATACATTGCTGTGTTTTTGGTGTTGTTACTTGTTGTAGTATCGACATCACCGTATACATGAATTCGCCTTGGTTTGGCTGTAAAATACTTAGAGTAGTGAAAGTTTATCGATAACTGATTAAATTTTTTAAAGAAAAGTTATACCATGTTCACACGGACAGCAATATTCGTGCTTCGCCCTCCTATTCCTGTTTCTCGCCCCAAACATGATTGAAACAACATGTTTTGCCATACAAATTTTTGAGAGCGAAACAGGTCGTTTCATTTTGAAACATGCTGAGAAACAGGAAAAATGTACTACCATCTCCAATTTTGATAACAATTATCGTTAGTTTATCTAAACTAGCTCTATAAAAAAATCAAAACAAGGAAAGAAACAAAATAAAAATTAATGTTTAAATAAAATAAAGTGATAATTATTAAATAATAATATTAATAAACGTATTAAATAATATATTTTTAAATTAAGCTCACATTTTAATCTATTTTAAACTAACAAAACAAACAAAAAATGTCAGAATGAAACACGAATGAAACGTATAAACAGCATATTTGGCAATCTCGTTTCAGAGAGCAAAACATGTGGTTTATATCGCCGTCTGAACAAAACATAACCATAGCATTATTGTTCCAATGAAATTTTATCGAAAACTATGCAATATTATGAAATATTAATCGATTTTTTATAATTTCTCTATTGAAGTTGATAACTTTATAATTGTATAGAAAATTATGATTTCGTTAATCTTCAATACGAGGATAAAGTTACGCGAAATTTAATAGATATACAATTATACAGGATATTGTATATATTATAGTCTATATATATATATATATTCTTATATATTCTTATATATATATATATATTCATTGTCGCTTACTTTAAGTTACTATGACAAATATAATATAACGTTGATTTTCATTGGAAAAATTATTTAATTTAAAAAAAAGATTTGCTTGCAGTTTATACACGTAAGCGACTCTTCATTATTGAGGAATATAAAATATTTGTTATAAGAAATAAAAGATTAAATTAAATTCGATAAAGGAATATTTAACCAGCCAATAAAGAAATAAGCAATGGTTTTTTGTAAATATTTTTAAGAGCTTTTGAGATAAAGTAAATAAATATTTTATATGTGTGAATTAACGCCTTATAATCAGTGTAAATGTTTTTTATTGGCAACAATTGTTAAAATTTAATTTTGTAGATAAAAAAAGAAAACAACAAATATGAAAACCAAAATCGAACAACAGGTTTGTTTGTGTTACATAAAGCAACAGCCGTTCACGCTTGTAATTTATCAAACAGGCTGTGTGTACATGTTCGTGTGTTTGTTTGGTTAAAAGTATGGGTTAAAAACATTTTTACTTATTATTGCTGTTGTTGCTATTTTCATCATGTTATTTGTATTCAAAGTTTATCAAATAGCACACATGCTACAACACAAAAATTCATACATAAGTCAAACCTTTGATATGAAATGAATTTATCATTTGACATCAAACACAATTCTCATACCTTTTTCAAATGTTCGATTTTAATATTTGAATTCAAATTGATAATGACCCAGTTAATTTGGGTTTTTTGAAGCACTTAAGAGAAAAAGTGCATAATCGAGCGCTTCGTTATCATTTACTGCTGTAAGAATAAAATATACAAAAAAGCTGCTATTTTAGTGCTGACAAAGAAAAAGGTTTTAAAGCGGAAAAATATAAAAATATATTATGGTTTACAAAAATGATTGAAAAAGGCATTTAAACAAAAAAAAAGCAACACATTAATAAATATGGTAATATAGATAGCCCGTAAAAAAGCACTGTAAGAGTGCTTTGTTTGCATGTTTTATTATGCTAAAAGAAGCGCTTATTGTCAGCAGAAAATAGTCCTCCAATCTGGGAACACCCCATCAGCAGGTTTGAAGCGATTTGAGGTATGAATTCGTACATAAAACCTGTTCCTTTTGGAGCACATTTTTAACTGGGGACTTAAATGTAAACATTTGACATACAATGTTTTATCAATTGGCTATCAAATTGTTATCCAATGTTATTAAATTCTCAAACCAAAAACAAAAAAACTTAACAGCACTGTAAACATTAAAAAATGGCGACTAAAGTTAAATGTGTTACACAATTAAAGAATATTTACAAATTACGTGAAGTGAATTCGCCAATAAAAAACCTTAATTTGTTGCTAAAGAATAAAACATATATTTGTGAGTAAAACATTAATTACAAAGTGTAAGAATGTAAATAAAAATAATACGGGAAAGTGAAGAAATTATAAATTTGTTGTACGGTCGCGGTGCTACGCCATGACAATCCTCAAAACAAAAAGTAGCCAAGTATTTCGTCTTTGAAAGAATTAGAGGAGGGAAAGAACACTATTTCATTTTTAACTTTGGTGCCGAATGCAGTTTATTTAAATAAATTTTAAATAAAAAAAAATTATGTTCCACATTGTATTAAAATACACAATTGAAAAATATTTGAGAATGACGTTTGAAAGCAAGTTGAAAATAAATGCATTTCTCAATTGGAAAATAAATTCACCATTTTGTTGAGAATGCTATGATTTTCAAATCATAATCAAACGTTTTTCGTTTGAGAAAAGGTTTAATTTCAAATCATTTCCAATTTGATAACAAGCCTCCGTGTTTGCTGGCTATTCAAGTTTACGAACACACACATACCCAGCCTGAAAACTCAGAAGACCTTCTTAATTCAGGCCTTATTAAAGGCCTGCTAAAGAATGCATCAGAAAAGGCCTCGGCTTTTTCCCTTCTATGAGAAGGGAGAAGAGAAGGAGTAAAATTTTTTGTTTTGTTTTTTTTTTTTGTTTTTTTTTTTTATTTGTTGCCATTTTTCTATAACTACCAAAGGAGCAAAAGCGGAAGGCCTTCCCAGCAACGTGTGTAAAAAATATATGTGTATGGAATAGAGCGTGCAGGCCTGGCACATCCAAAAGAAGGAGTCCATTGCCTTCTAGAAGGCATCCGTACTCCTTCTTTTTCCCGCTGTTTATTCATAAGCACTCATACAAATGGTGAACTCATTAAAAGAAGCTTGTTGAAAAACATTAATTATATTTTTAGCATTTGGACTTTTTTTTTAATTTTTTATTTTGCTAAAATTTGCCTTTCCAAAAGAAGCGTATTTTAATAAGCAGAACATTTTCAAATTCATGGAACACCTTAAAATTCGATGGCCTTATATAAATATATATATACATTTCGATTTATTAATAACAAAAAACTAATCAAAAACAAGAAATTTATTTTTTTATAAAAACAAATATTTAATGAAAACTGAAAACTTGAAAACTTGTCTTAAAGTGTGTTTTTCATGCCCGATAGAACTTGAAATTGTTTGAAACACAAAAAATAAAATATTAACAATGTTTTCTATTCTGGACGTATGCACAATTTTGGGGCATTTTATCGGTCATTGCTGGCCTCATGTCGCGAACAAAACGAATAATATTGGCTACCGAGATGTAAATTGTTGGTAGATTAATCAAACATAATGCAAGTGGGCACGTAACCTCCCATGCCAAGACAATAAAAATTTCTGTATATTTGGAAAATGGTTAGCGTAAGAATTTGCTACAAATAGCCCCTTTTGGAAACTTTCGGTACACAACATCTTTTAAAAAAAATGGGCTGGACTACAGAAATAGGCGTGGTACCTGGCAAACGGACCCAGACATTAGAGGTTTCTATATATCAGGGGAAAGAAAACAGTAAAAGTTTCCAAATTTGCTACCAATAGTTCGGGCAGCAATACAAAAGATCTGCCAAAAAGTGGGCTGGGTTGTAAAGTGGGCGTGGCACCTATATATTTATATAATGACTACAAAAATAACTGTGCATAAGAAGAACAGTAACAACAAGAGTATCAAAATTTCGTACAAATACGTTCGTTATTACAGGCTGGACCACGACAAACAGCTGATTTGCACCTTCTTAAAATTTTCAGCATGACAAGTCCATCGACAATGCAAGCGAACCACATGTTATTAGTTTTCATACAATATTATGCGGACACAAATGCCAAAATAAGTTACTTGTGTTGTGGTTGTCGACAGAGGGGTTTTGTTGCAATATTAAATTAAATTATTTCTCTAATATTACTTTTCTTTTACAAGCACTGAATGCATTTTATAATATTATTTCTTTAAAATAAAATGTTTTTGTTTAATAAAATATTTTTCACAAATATCTATTGTTGAAAACATATGCTTTTTGTTTACTGCTTTGTTAAATTTTGTAGAAAATCAAGAAGTATAGAGATGCATTTGAAATAAGTCATAATTATAAATTACAAAAAAATACTTTGGTAATATTATAAAATATATATATATATAATAAATATAAAATTTTAAGAATAATTTCGATGTGAAATACATGGAAAATCCAAAAATCAATCAAATGTATGTAAATCTATACATAAATATGTTCCAAAATTACCAACACAATATATTTTCGTTATTAGAATACTAGTAGTGATATCAATCTAATGTTAACGATGTTTTTTTGAAGAACATAATCAGGCCTGTCACAGAAATTGTCGGAATTGTTTTGAATCCGTATTTTCATTTCGATCGATTTTCGTAATTCCGACAAATTTTAATTTTGTTATTTTTAAGTTAAATGTGGCAATATTGTGCAAACCCAAACAAAAACTTTTTTCGATCGAAAAATTAAAGGTGATTTCATTCCGAGAAAATTTATCGATTTTCGTTTTCGGAAAAAGCTTTTTCGGAATTAAAAAAAACTTTCGATCGAAATTTATTTCTATGACAGGCCCGTATAATTACATATATTAACTCACACATTGTTATTAGAGTGTTAGATCTATAAATGACTTTGTGCAGCAAAAGCACTCTTTATAAAATATTTTCTTACATTTCGAAAAATGTATTATTGTTTTCACTCTTTCAACATCAATTCCATAAGATTTCAAAGCAATTTTAATTAGTGTGTTTTAACCTTTTTCAAAGTTAATTTGAAAGTCTCTTTTGGTAACTACATATTTTTATACAACTTTTAAGTATAAAATAAAGGTATTATTTTTTAGGTTGTAATTGTCCAAATTATTAAGGATCACTTTTGGGACATCGCGAACAAAAATAAGTACTTTTTCTAGTAGAAAAATAAGTACTCTTTTCCTCAAGTTCTCATTATTTTACTGCTTATTTAGTAGGCAAAGTTTTTTCTGGGTTGTTTGCCGATTTTCATTTTCAAACTAGCGATTTGTTTGTGAAATAGTTGATGTGGCAATATTGTCAATTGCCAATGAATAAATGAGTTACGTTGGAAATGCAAAACCTGGCGATCGACAAGTCGATAGTTACTAGACGCTTATGAGAAGGACAATGAGTGACCTGTTGCCGCTCGCTGTAGATAGACATCATGGGGAAGGCCTTTTTTTATTAAGATTCACGAGATTTGTACCAAGAAAATTTTACTTATTTTCTTTTACTTATTTTCTTTTACTTATTTTCTTATAAATGTAACAATCAGTAAAGATATTGTTATATCTAAAACTTGAATGATTAGTTTAAATATTAAGATTAATATTTCAACCTACCAAACTCTATCAAATTTATATCATTCAAAATCTACTTATTTTGAACTGTTGATTACTATTTTGAATACTTTTACTCAACTTAGTATTAAAAATGAACTCAGTTCACTTTATTTAAATTTGAAAAAAAAAAGAATTAGGAAAAACTATTTTCCTCCCTGCAATTATCTCTAAACAGCGACTGCAACACAACAATAATTATAATAGACAAACTGCAACAGAACGAGCACTTTATTAACACAAAACAATAACATGCTTACACTGTTAATTATTATTTGTGCAGAAACTAAAATTTTAAAGTGAAAAAATGAACTACGAATTCCATGGCCCTTAAGCTTCTGATAAAAGTAAATAGAAAAAAATAGTTTTTGAAAATATTTAGTTTTTTAGCAGAAACTCACGAACGAACAAATAAAGTTTTTTCATATTGAAAATGATACATTATTTTTATTATTTTCGACAAAAATTCATAGATACAGTTGCAACTATTTGCTATGGTTAGTGTAGTTTATAACATTTTTTTTTGTGAAAAATAAACATTCAGTAATAATAACAATAACAGCAACATTTAACTTTGACCCATATATCTATATTTGCATGAGTATATGTATATACACATGTGTGTGAGTATTTACACACCAAGTGTTAGTATTTGAACATGCAAATAAAAAAAGTATATGGAATGTGTGTTTATGTGTACATACATGTATTTGAATTGTAAAAGTTGCACATTGTATTTGGCCAACAATTACAATAACATTTTGTAGGCCGAGTTTATTTGTTTGTTGTACTGTGGTTTATATCTCGATTACTCATGCACTTGTATCAAAAATATTTTTAAACACACAAATACTTATGCAAGGATTTATGTAAACACACATGTGTGTACTTTAAAAGCATCATACTGTTAGCCAGATAAATTAAAGTTTTTTTATGTTCTTAAATAAATCAGAAACACTGTAAAAAATCAGGATGGATTTCGATTTTAGCGAAAAGTAATCAGCTTTCAGCAATTTTCTACTATGCAACAAATTATTTGCTTTTAGTATTATAAAAAAAAAAAATTACTTCTAATTTTACCATTCTTAAGTCCCAGCTAGCTGATTCATTCTGTTGTTTATAAAGCAATTATAGCTATTACTGTTAGCAGTAAGATCGTAACGTCTAAATCTGTAGAAAATTGATTTTCTTACTTTTTACTGTACGGTAATTTTCGATATTTTTGCTATTCCCCAAAGAAAGAAGTAAGAAAGAATAGTTTGTCAAACCTGACTATTTCAATACCCTAAGCAACTGTATTTATAGACAAATTTAATAGAGTGTACAGTGTACACCAATTTAAACTGAATGTCAATCATAGACACGCCAAAATAAAATTATGTTATGAGGTTATGATGCATAAAGGCTTGTCCAACAATAATGCACGATGTTAATTGTATGTCACGCCTTTACGTTCAGTTTTTTGCCCAACTTAATATGACATTTCTTTGCTTCAGTGTTTGACAAGTTCAGCCATGGAGAGGTCCACAATGGAGCAGATCGTTAAGATTGTTAAAGCCTTTTACAAAAATGGGCGTTCAAATCAAAATGCATTTCGTGCACTTCGTGATTTTTTTGGTCGGCATAATCGACCAAATGTGTTCACAATCGGGAGAGTTGTGCGCAAATTTCAGCAAACCAGCTCTGCAGAAAACGAAAAAACACCTTTGCATGCTCGCCCAGTTCGTTCTTCTGAAAACATTGCTGTTGGTCGCGATAGTGTCGGCCAATCAGTTACCGTGAATGGTGTTCGCTATCGCGAAATGATAACGAAGCTCTTATGCCCAGAAATTGAGGATATGGACCTGGACGATATGTGGTTCTAACAGGATGGTGCCACTTGCCACACAAACAATGAACAAATGGATCTCTTGCGTGAGAAATTCAATGACAGTGTTATCTCTCGTCGTGGCGATGTTAATTGGCCGCCACGATGATGTGATTTGACATCGTTGGACTTCTTCCTATGGGGATATTTAAACGAAAAAGTGTACGTGAATAAGCCAGGAACAATTCAAGAGCTTAAGGATTAGATAATTCGGCACATTTACAATACTGAACCTCAGTAATGTCTCAGAGTTATTGAGCATATGGACCATCGGATAGAGGTATGCCACCTTAGCCGTAGCGAACATTTGGCTGATATATTGTTTCACACATAATTTATTTATTTATTTAGTAATATATTTCCTAAAGTCTTTTGGATGTATAAAACTTCCTAACAGACTATTCGCTTAAAAATATTATTTGACTACTTATGTATATTAAACTTTTGAATATAATTTAAACTTATTTTTTGAAAAACTAAAGTCTAAAATATGGTTACCATTTAATTTTTTATATTAATTTTGACATTTAACTGATGGCTAATTTATAGATTAATTAGTTCTATGTAAGCCAATATAAAAATAATCATGAAATTTTAAGGACCTAGAAGGAACATTAAAATTAATGATGGACAGAAAATCAGAACAAATGATGTTGTTAATAAAGTACAACATCATTTGTTCATATAAAAATATAATTGATTGCGTTGCTCTTCTACCTTCCAGAGTTTTAATTAATAGTAAATTACAACGAACAATATAAGATGGTAAAATTGCGTGAAATGTTACTAAATGAGAGAGCAAATTTTGTAAACTTTCGTTGACCTCTTTCCAAACGATTTATGTGAACGAAATAACATGGTTGATAGTTGAAGCATATTCAAGAACTGACCTCACATATGAAATAAATAAAATTTTACGAGTGTATTGATTATGAAATTTCTTGCTATTTCTTATAATAAAAGTCAAGAGTGAGTACGATTTGGAAATTAAATAATTCAAATGCTTAATAAAAGTAAGTTTGTTATCAAATACCACACTCAAGTCTATCATGTCATCAACTTCAGTTAGAGATATTGAATTGATAGAATAATCATAGCCTTTGATGTATTTCAATTTATGAAAACGTATAAAATAACATTCTTCAATATTAAATTGTAACGGTCTAAGTTATAAAAAATAAAACAGGTTGATAAAGGGTTTATGAAACGGATTTTCATACAAAGAACCGTAAGCAATTACATGGTAGAATAAATACATGGTATATTCATCATAAATGTTGTTCTAAATTTTAAAACCCATATAACGTCAAACAAAAGAAAATAAGGAAACAATTAAAACAAGCGTCAAAAATCAAATAAATCAATTTTATATTTTAAAAAATTTCTTAATATAAAAATTTTGTGATAACAAATTTTAACCAAAAATCAATTTCAAGTAAACAAAATATTGAAAAAATATAGTTTTACATAAAAAAGTAAGTTTACAAATCTAAAAAGAGCAAAATATGTTGAAATTTAAATGTTTCCCATTGAGTAATATTTCGTTGTTTAACATTACATGGGTAAATAATGACAGATCTTCCTATACCTGGTACTTGTTGTACTATGAGTAATTACGATCAGACCATAATACTAATTCATTTATACTTTCTTGCAAAGCTAAAGCATCATACACATGTTTTATCTGATAAAAGATTTTTTAATCATCAGCATAAAGCCAAAATTTACAACAATTAAAGCATTCATATAAATACTAAAAAGTAAAGGAATATAAGTGGCAATATATGGGGTGGAAGAGCAATCATCAATATTTACATAGAAAATACGGTTATGTAAATATGAACTTATCTAATTCCAAAAATATTAATGTATACCAATTTGTCTAATTTAACAGTAAAAATATTGTGAGATATTTTATCAAAAGCTTGCAAATAGTTAGTATATATAGTATTGACCTGAAATCTTAGCCCTTGAAATGCAATACTGCGTGAAAACTGCTAAGTTTGCAGTAGTAGAACAACCATGCAAAAACCATATTCCTCCTTAATTACTATATGATTAACAAAGATATATAACTTTTTAACTATTGCATGTTCAAGTATTTAAGAAACAGTGGTCAATTTAGATATTGGCCTGTAATTTGTCAAATTACCATTTATTTCCAGACTTAAATATTGCAATAATTGAGGAAATTTTCAATTTATCTAAGATCATACGAAGCTTCAAAGAATAATTAAATGTCAACTGAAGTGGAAAACAAATAGAGTAAAAACGATTTTTTATAAAGTAGAAACAAAGATCCTTCTATCACAATTAAAAATCTTATTATAATTCTGAAACTTTTTGTTTATGTACTTTACAATTAACATCGTGCGTTTTGGTTGGACCACCCTTTATAAGAGTCATTTGTGTCGAATATAATCTTGATATCAACATTAATACACAGAAAAAAGTGTTTTATCAATTAAAAAAAATGGTTTAAAAAGTATTTAAATTTAATTAGTGTGGTAATTGAATCAATTATTCTTTTAATTGAAAGAAAATTAAAAATATAATTTTGATTTAATAAATATTGAAGTTGTTTTGAAAGAAATTTTTAATAAAAATATTAATTAAATATCAAAAAATATTTATTGACTTTTTCGTTTAAAAAAATAATTTAAACTTGTAGAATTGTTGTTGGGAATTGTCAATATTTAATTAAATAAATTAACACATTTTTTGAAATGGAAAAGTTTTTTAATCATTTTTATAATTGAAATTAAAAATATCATTTATAGAAAAAAAAATATTCACAATTTTAATATTTTTAGTAATCAATATAATGTAGTGTATGAGGGGTGGCAGGATCGCCATGTAGGGTTAGAAGTTGATGTGGCCTGGCAGGTTCGCCATGTAGGGTTAGCAGTGTAATGGCAGGATAGTATAGGATGTTAAGTGTATATTCCCTAATGTGCTTTGGTCCCTATAGCCCTTATTTTGTTTAAATAGCTGTTAGGGTACCAGCTGATTTGTAAGGCGTTCAAAGGAACTGCCGAATTTGGATGAGTCTTTAAATTAAAACCAGGCAAGTTATTGCCGAATTAAGTTATTAATTTTAAGTCTAATTTATTTTCAATTTACTGGTGCTTATATACTATACATGAGATTTTAACTTAACCGTTCTAACTTAGTTTAATTATTTACATCTTTATGTTTGTCTTTGTCAGTCATATGGAGATATCAATATATCGTAACAATAACAAACTCTCTCGCCAATCAGAATGTTGCAAGTTGGAATGCACTCAATTCTCACTCAATGAAATGTCATTCACTTACATTCCGATTGTCGTCATTTGTTTATACCGTTATTTGATACTTAAAATACCCTACTCTATATAAGTTGGTAAGTGTTGGTTTAAGAGTAGTTTAAGGGTATGCGGTGGCGACTTACGAGGTACACTACACCCTCACCGCTAAGAGAAAAATTAGGGGATTGATTTTTCTTGATATATTCATAGTACTGACAATGTTCATAAAATAATTCTTAATTTCTATTTATATATTTTATGTGTTCTTAAGATTTTTATAATTTTATAAAGTAATTCTTAATATATATTTATATAAAGTTTTTTATATTTTATGTACATTTAATTATTGTTGTCCGTTAGTGTAAGTGGTTCCTTAATATGTTTGGTGTTTTTTTTTTGTTTATGTTACACTTGTCACAGTATTTTACGAATTGTTTTATCATCTCATTCATATTTTTCCAAATGTACCGCTGTTTCAATTTAATTATTGTTCTTCTTATTGGGGCATTATATATTAATATTTTTAGTTGAGGACTTCTGTTGTTCATTCTTATCTTTGCATATGCTTTTTAAAATCTTCCATTCTATATATATTAACTATTTTTCATTCTTCGCTAGCGCAAATTCTTCTATATTCTCTTTCTGCATTACAGATATCAGTTTCCTCAGAATCGAATCTAGTTTCGCTGAGTTATCGCTGAATGTTGTATGCATACTATTTTTATTCTTGGAATGTAACTTCTTCATAATCAAATCTTGTTTTGATGAATTATCGTTACTTCCTTCATTTATATAATTATTCTTTTGGGTACGTGATTTCTTCATAATCGAATCTTGTTTCGATGAATTATCATCACGCCCTATGTGCACAATATTATCTTCAATTCTTATATCGACGTATTCTATATTTTCAAACTTTATTAAATTGCAATTTCTTCATATTCCTAACATCATTTATGGATGTGCATTCCCATATTAGAAGTTGATCAGACTCCTGAGAGATGCATTTTCCCATATTACTTCCATTCGCGCGTTCTTCATCCATATTTATTTCTTTATTCTTATTTGCCTCTTTATTTGTATTTTCATCTTTCTTTTTATCGCCCTTGTAGTTATTAGTATTTTCTTTTTTGTTTCATCATTTTCCAACGGTATCATTTGTTTTAGTATGTCTGAGTTTATTTCTATTAATTTTGGTCTTACTGTAGCTCATTAAAATTTTTGTTAAAACGTTCGTCATTGTTTACATTTGTGTAACTTAATATGTCAGAGTTTCTCAGTAGGTCAGCGTGCAGTTTAATGCCCTGCAAAATTTCCGTCTTATTTATTTGTTTTAAAAATTGAATATGTGTCATTCTGATTTTTTTTGTGCTATTGAATTACTAAAAAAATTTTCCGTCTTTTAATTCATTATTATTTAATATGACGTAATAGTCAGTAAGGTTTAATTTCAATAATTGCATAATTTCTGTTTTCGGGTAGTATTTTTTTTTGTGTTAAATGATTTTGTTTACATTGAAAGTGCTAAGTTTTATTTAAATTTTTTTTTTTTTGAAAAATAGTAAAATATTCTTAAAAACTAAGTAAATGTTTATGTGTTTATAATCTTTTTATAATAATTGATAATAAAAAATACAAAATATTATTAATTGTTTAAATAAAATGTTTCGATAATTTTAATAAAATAATTATTTAACATTACTGTTTCTATATATTTTTAACAAATTAAAATTAGTGCAATATTTTTTCCTTTTTTTTTTTAAACACAAACATTTTTATAATATTTTAAAAATTTTTCTTTGTTTTACTAATATTTTTCTTTTTTTTTTAAATTTATGTTTTTTAATTAGGTTTTCTCTTCCTCTTCTTTTTTTTTTTATTATTAAAGTCATTTCATTTATTTTACCCATTTTTTTAAATTATTCAATCTTAGTTCTATTTTCATCTATCAAAACATGAGAATAAAAAAATTTTGTTTCATATCTTCTATTGTTTTAATCTATTTTTCCGTTTTCCTCTATACTTAACGAAAAAATTTTTCCCATCTTAAAAACTTTGAGACAGCAGGATCTGTACGATCTTCTTCAGGTTGAAAGGAAGCGCAGAATTCCATCTATCTTGATCCGAATAGGTATGGAATGAAGTGAAGGATCTTCTGTGGTGGGTGAAATGTAGTGGCAGGAATTTCTTAATTATAAAGGCATTTCTAAATTATTTTAAAAATTAAAAATCTTTTAGAATTTTTCTTAAACATTTTTTTTTTAGTTTGGTAGGAATTTCTACCGAATCTTAATTATTATTTATTTTTTTTTTTTTCTTGTCAGGAAAATTAATTTGTTATGGTCCTATTGGTCCGAGTGCAGGATCGGTTAGTTTGTTATGGTCCGAGTACAGGATCGCCATGTAGTGTATTGTGCAAGGTGTGTTGGTGTATATTCCCTAATGTGCTTTGGTCCCTATAGCCCTTATTTTGTTTAAATAGCTGTTAGGGTACCAGCTGATTTGTAAGGCGTTCAAAGGAACTGCCGAATTTGGATGAGTCTTTAAATTAAAACCAGGCAAGTTATTGCCGAATTAAGTTATTAATTTTAAGTCTAATTTATTTTCAATTTACTGGTGCTTATCTATATATCTATATCTATCTTCTATCTATCTTTCTATATATAAAAATGAATTATGTATGTTTGTTTGTATGTTTGTTTGTTTGTTTGTCGCTTTATAGACTCCGAAACTACTGAACCGATTTTCCTGAAATTTTTACAGTAACATCACGTGAGCCCTAAAAATAAAATAGGCTACTTATTTTTTCGATAGGGGCAGGGGAATTGGTACCCCCCATAGGATGCCAATGTTAATTATCGCACGATTTTCCTGAAATTTTTACAGTAACATCACGCGAGCCCTAAAAATAAAATGGGCTACTTATTTTTTCGATAGGGGCAGGGGAATTGGTACCCCCCATAGGATGCCAATGTTAATTATCGCACGATTTTCCTGAAATTTTTACAGTAACATCACGTGAGCCCTAAAAATAAAATAGGCTACTTATTTTTTCGATAGGGGCAGGGGAATTGGTACCCCCCATAGGATGCCAATATTAATTATCGCACGATTTTCCTGAAATTTTTACAGTAACATCACGTGAGCCCTAAAAATAAAATAGGCTACTTATTTTTTCGATAGGGGCAGGGGAATTGGTACCCCCCATAGGATGCCAATATTATTTATCGCATATCTTAAGAGCCGCTGCACGCATTTTGCTGAACTTTTTGTAGTAGGATCTTCTGAGCCCCGGAATTGAAATAAAATAGCAGCGGGGGTATAGGAATACCCCATAGGACGCCAATGTTTAACATCGCATATCTTAAGAACTGTAATAGTGAGAATGTTCAAACTTTCTAAAAGTCACTCTTATGGTATACTACACTTTTGAAAATAAAAATAAAGCGGGTAGGCGCAGGGGGGGAAATACCTCCCATAGGATGCATACATTAAATATCGCTCAACTGAAGAACTATTAAAGGGAGAGTCTTCAAACGTGGTTAAAGCTACTATTATAGTAAACTATAAATTTCAATATAAAAATGTGCGGGGTCAGTGTAGCGAAGCGCACCGGGTTAAGCTAGTATACTATACATTAGATTTTAACTTAACCGTTCTAACTTAGTTTAATTATTTACATCTTTATGTTTGTCTTTGTCAGTCATATGGAGATATCAATATATCGTAACAATAACAAACTCTCTCGCCAATCAGAATGTTGCAAGTTGGAATGCACTCAATTCTCACTCAATGAAATGTCATTCACTTACATTCCGATTGTCGTCATTTGTTTATACCGTTATTTGATACTTAAAATACCCTACTCTATATAAGTTGGTAAGTGTTGGTTTAAGAGTAGTTTAAGGGTATGCGGTGGCGACTTACGAGGTACACTACAATAATCATTTTGGTAAGAGGTGCAAAATCAACAACTTGGTTGCTTGATATTATGAATTTGGTATAAATTTGGTGATTAGAGACAATTTTTAATTTTTTCTTGGTACGGGAAAGGGAGGCGGAACCTTCAGTCACTTTTAGACCTTTGACACGTCATACAGACTACCACATTTTTTTAACTACTCTAATTTTTAAGGAAGTTATGGCTTAAGAGCTTTTTTCATGTTATTTGCATCGGAGCACTTGTCAAACATGCACCTATTGCCGTAAAGTGTGGTAAGATGATTCAGCTTGCAATAAAATCTGTGACAAAAAGGAAAAATTCTAAAGAAGACTTAGGGGCCACATACACTAGTAAACTATAAATGCGCATTATTTGTTAAAACATTATTTGTTAAAAAAGGTACCTAATTTAAAATTATAAATTGTTATTCAAAAAGTTTTAATAAAAAACTCTGTCTCTATTTATTACGAATCTATAAGAAAAAACACGAATATACTTAATTTTTTTTTTCAATTATTTTTAAAGAAATAAATATTGCAACACCCCGAAATAATTCTCGCCAATTTTTAAATTGCAATTATCAAATGAATTAAAAAAAATTTATTTCAAAACAACTAAAATGTTAATTTAATTAAAATTAAATTTTTAATTTTCTTTCAATTAAAAAAATATTTGATTCATTTATCACATTAATTAAATTGAAACTATTTTTTTAATTAATAAAAAACTACTGATAATTTTTTCTGTGTACTTCCGACCTGAGATGTTAGAAATATTTAGAAATAAAAACTTAAGAAGCTATAATCGCAAAGAAGTGATGATTATATTACAATAAAAGTAAATTTTCAAAAATCACATTTAAAGATTAAAATTTCTCTGCTACAAAACTAAAAAATAAACAAAAGAACTTTTCTGTTGCCACAGAAATTTGTTTGAGCCAAATTTTATCCTAATACCAATAGACTTTTCAGGCCTATAAGAACAGACACTATATTAGAAAGAAGTTTGTATTAGATCTGTGCAACTAAGGCCCATTTACCAGCTTTTCTCATATTATCTCTAACATTGTGACATTTGCTTTACACACAAGGTTTACGTGAACAATCAACTTGATTGGTATACTAAAACGTGGTTGTCGAACGAAATATTTGTATATGTGGAAAACTCATCAAACATTAATTACTTTATAATTAAAGCTCAATTCTAAACTCAACTCGTCTACACTTTAAATTATATTAATCGATAACTAAACAAATTTACAAAAATTAGCTTTATTTTCTCTTCTTAAATTCTATAAAAGTAAAGTATTTTTTTAGAAAATTATTCCGTTAATAACAAGTTTCTATGGAAAATTTTTTGATTTATTATAAAGTGGTGCAATCAAGATGATGGTTGTAAGCACTACATAGCTAATAAGAATATTTTTATGAATTTTTTTCTTTAATTAAACTGTCTCTGATGATGATAAAAGCATCAAAGCATATCGAAATATTGGAAATATTTAAATAAATAAAAAAGCATTAAAAAACTTATGAACTCTAGCTTGAACATTTTTTGATTTACTTCAAATTTTTATAGTGAATTTTTGATTTCTACAATATTCCGAAGAAAATTTTTGGGTTACTACTTGTCAAACATGTCAAAATTTACCAGTTTGTACAAATTTTTACTGGAAATTATTTTATGACTAAAATTTATAAGAGATAATATTTCGATAACTGTAATTTAACAAAAAAAAAAAAAAAAAAAAAAAAAAAATTTAATTACGTCAAGATTCTGTACAAAATTTTCAATTAAATTTTTCTTCTGAAATCGATAACTTACATATTCCATGTTGAAGTTTCCATGGCTGTAAAGTTTCAATAACGTTAATTTCGATAGGAAAATATTCAATATTTTCATTATTTTTCACTAATTTATTCTCTCAGCGTAGAGTATTCAGCAAACATGATGTCAAGGTACGCTTTCATGCATATTTAAATATTTAAATTTCGCCTTACGGCCCCCTCTACCACATAACGCCCCCTTTTAGCCCTTGCAACACTTTAGCACGTAAAATGGTTAAATAACATCTAGAGTTTTGGCATGTATAATTATTGTTCACAGCCCAATCTGTCTATGTACTCGTCGTTCTTACACAAAATGACACAAGTTTTACAATGAACTCTTTCCACAAGTTGACAGCAGCAGATTTTTGCATGTGTGGCGTATGTGAAACGTAAATGTATGGCAATTTATGAGTTGCCAACATACGTAAAGCTACGCGTAAAAAAATTGCAACAAAATGGGAAAAAGGCAAATAAACTTAAAAAAACAAAATGTATATTTAAATTAAAATAAAATGTAATGGGAAAATTCACAAGTCTTATATTTTTTTGGAATATTGCTAGGGCTGTCATGTGTGTGTCGTTAAATGAGGAAATAAATCAAGAACTAGAGCTTGCTATATCTATTGCAGCATTTACAATACGGAAAAATGTAAGAGTGGTAGTATTGACGTATATGTGTGTAATTGCTGCATTAACCCAAAGAAACTTTGTCATTATTCAAGGGAAAAAATTAAATGAACGAATAAATGAAAGTTTGAATGAATGGAGAGCTGAAACAGTCACACTTTAACATTTTTATTTATATTTACAACAGCGCAGCACTCAGTTTGTTTTTTTCATCTGCAGTGGCACGTTCTTTAACGATAAATTGTTAAACCAAAAAAAAAAGAAAAAAAGGAGTTTAAAATAGTGCTACAACCAACACAAACACTACGTTACATTCGCATAAATGTTGAAACAGTCCCACCAAATAAAGCCAACATTAACACATCATATTGTAGTGTTTGTTTTTTTTATGCAACATGCAACAAAAACGACAAATATCAACAACAACAATAACAGCATTAATGCACTTAAACCACAGCCACAATGTGGTAGTAGAATTTTTACAATTTTTCTACAACAGCAAATAAAACCTGGCTGGTCCCATAAAAAAATTGCTTTCTAAGCGCACTATGGGTATGAGGAGTACCTTTTAACAAAACATAAAAAAGATTTTCATGAAATGGATTTAAATTGCCATTTGTGCAAATGGGCAAACTTGTTATTTTAAACAATTAAAGTCATTTTGTGAGAAACGTCAATACAAAATAAAAGTTAAAATTTGTGTCTAAAAAACAAATTTACTCGTATTTTTAAAATACCTAAAGAATGCCAAAAGACTAATTTGCTCATATTATTCCAAGAATTTGTTGTTTGCGATTTGTTGCCACTTGAATTTTTCGTTGCAAACGATGGCAAGTTTACGAGTTAAAATTGTCCAGCAAATTTACGAAATTCTTGACAGTGAATTTGCTAGGACGTAAAAAGGTAAACTTTGCACATATTGCGAGACCTTTAAGCAATATTATGAAAACCTTTAATGTGTTGTTAACAACAACAAAAATTTATATGGGCAAATTTCATTCGGTTAAGGAAATTTTTAATAAAAAGTCGTTATCGATAACCTTTATTTCCTACAGAAAAGCTAACGAGGACTTGATTCTTTAGAAAATTTACCAATAACTATAATTTTTTTTAGAAAAGTTAGAGACTATAGTTATCTTTAACTTTCTATAGAAATGTAGTCGATAGATATAATTCGCTGTAAAAAAGTTATCAAAAACAATAACTTGTTGAGGAAAAGTTGTAGGTAACTAAAATTGTTTTAAGTTATCGATAACAATAATTTTTATGGAAAACTTATCGATAGCCCTAATTTCCTACAGAAAAGTTATTGAGGACTTAAATTTTTTTTTATAGAAGAACTATCGAAAGCTAAAATGTTCAAAAGAAAATTTACCGAAAACTAAAATATTCTATAGAAAAGTAATCGATTCAAACTTATTTTAAATGTTCTATAGAGAAGTTATCGATAGCTATAATTTCGTCTAAAGAACCAATGGAAAACGTTATTTTGCTCACGAAAAGTTATAACTATAATTTTTAAGTTATCGATAACTATTATTTTTTTAAAAAAAGTTATCGATATATATAATTTTCAGTAACCAAAAATATCTATATAACACAAATTTTTTTGAAAACCCGCTGTAACTTTAGCATTAATGCGTCACGTGCTTATATTGACAGATTGAGCCGAAACTTTGCCAATCGGATTTTCTAGCCAATTGTGACATTTAAGGGGGTGGGAGCCGGTTGAAGTACCAAATTTAATTTTTTGTAACCATTAGGGTGGTACAACAGTTTACTTCGATTTTTTCATAAAATAATTATCGCCAATTTTAAGTTATTGAGATATGTAATTTTTTGTAGAATAGTAATCAATTACTTTAATATGCCATAAAAAAGAACTTAAATATTACATTTTTATTTTAAAAAAATTTATTTTTAACAAAATATTTTGCTTACTTACAGAATCATTAAGCTATTATTATTTTCTTTAATAATAAAATGTATTTTGCAATTTTTTTTTTACCTTTTCCCATTGTGCTTTTTCCGAGGTTTATTAAACGACAAATATTACAACTTCTACAGCAACTGCTAGTCACTCGTTTGAATTTATAAGGGCAAATATAGCGTAATATTTGAACAGGTTTAAAGAAAATACGTACAAATTGAAGTAGGTAATAGTAATTCGAAAAGTAAAAAGTAAAAGTATTCGGACAGAAAATATAGTTGCTGTAAAAGGTTTTTTTGCAAGCTTAGAGTTTAGATTTAACTTTGCTTAGCAATTGATTAAGGTAATTTTTATTTTTTTCTAATTTCCTTGTTCGTCTGTCAACTTTTATTACATACTGTTTTAAAGAAATTCTGTAAACTAAGTAGGTATACGCTTGTAAATATCGTAAAGAATATGTATGTGTGAGCATATGAGTTGCTTTTGTGCAGTTAATATAAAATTTAATAAAAGGCCACCGCATTGTTTTGTGGTTGACATCATTACACACATTTTCGTATGAATAAATGCACTTTCAGTTACACTAATATACTCAAATATACACACTACTGCTTAAAATCTCACACACTTTTAACACGCACATAAATACGCTCATTTTGGGGGTAAACATTTGTATGAATGTTATGAATTCATTTATTGCATTTTAACCTTACATGAACAGGGAATGTAAAAAATAAACAAAAACAAAAAAAAAATTAAAAAAAAATAAACGAACAAATGAACGCCAAATAATTGTACAATATTAACCTACACAATAATTCCAACATGCGAACACTTAGAAGTGCATATTAACGCTCATACCGAATAAGAGCTACAGATATAGACATATACATATGAACATATAATAATATTTACATGTATGCATTTAGTTTTAAGTATATGCATACAAATTCAGGGTAGTCATAGTAATTTTGTTATCAAAAAGGAAAACGATTATAGATTTGAGGCCTATTAAATGGCATTTTAGTAATTAAATATTCTAAACATCGATCGCTTTGCGCCAGAAGATTTTAATATATTTTACAATATTCTTTTTTAAGAACTGTGAAAGATACCAGAAAAACAAAAAGTCGCGGTATGAATAGGATAAGCTATGCCATGTTATCGATCTCTTAAATTTTATATAGAAAATTTATGGTTAACATTAATGTTTTGTAAAAAATTTATCGACAACCTTAGTTTTTTTTTTATCAAAACTTTAACAATAATTTTGATTTGTAAAAGAAAATTCGATTAGCTTAAGTTCCTAAGGAAACTTAATCGATAACTTCAAGTTTCTATGGAAGATTTATAAATTCTATAAAAAAAAATAAAAATTTATCGATAATAAAATTTTGTTTAGCAAATTTTCTCTTATAAAAAATTTTTCGTTAATTTTGTTCTACTAGAGAAAATACATAAATAACTTAATTTTTCTTAGTGAGCCGATAGCTTTAATCTTTTATAGGAAATTAACGAAAAATTGGAGAACTTTTATCAATAAAAGAAAAGCATTAATCGATAACTTAAATTTTCTAAAAGAATTTAACGATAAATTTAAGTTTTTTGAAGAAGATTTGTCGTTTACTTAAACTTTCTATTATTCTATATTGCTGTAGAACCCGCTCAGGGGCGAATAGTGCTATAGAAAATAAAAATTATAACGATAATTAGTTTTTTTTTTTGGAAAATTCACGGCCATGTTCTGGAAATCTAAATAACGTGAAATTTAAATCGATGAATATATTAAATTGAATTTTTGTAAAAATTAACGTAACTTTTCCTGATTTCAAAAGTAGTTTAGGAAGAAAAAGTGGTCTTCGAAGTATGAGGAATACAAAAGGAAATATTTTTATGCACTTTGAACACGTGCGAATTTTCAAAATCTGATCGATTTCAGTTTCACATGTTTTCGATTTCTAGAACATGGCCTTTATTCTGTAGAAAAATATTTTTGAAAAAATCTGTGTGAATTTACTGATAACTTTAATTTTCATAGAAAATTTTTTAATAATCTTTATTAGTTAATTCATTTTTTTTTTCTTTTTATTAACTTATTAATTACCTTGAATTTTTATTAAATATTAGTTATTTACTTTATTTTCTAGAAAAAATGTTTGTATTTTTATATAGAAAATTAATTCTTTGTTTTAATGCTTAATTTTTTCATATTTACTTTGAATAATTTTATTTTTTTTTAAAGTTATCGATAACTAAAGCTTTTTTTAAAAAATGTATTCATAACTTTAATTTTCTATTGGAAAATTGATCGATAAGTTAAAATTCTATTGAAAATTATTTGATAACTAGAACATTTAGCATTTGTAATAATTTTGTTGTTAATGGTTATTCAAATAAATTAATAAATTATTAATTTTTATAAATTGTCTCTTGTTCGACCTTTATTTTTAAAATTTATATTTATTTATTGTATATTTTATCCGATATTTCATCACGCCTTTGTGTGACTTCTTCAGGTAAAAATTAATTGGTTAATTTATTTAAAATAAAATAAATATTTTTAATCCAAATTTCGACATTTTAAACAGGCTTAAGTTCATTGAATTTAAACTTCATTAAACTATTTTTATGAAGAAAGGAATTTAACAACATGAAATTAATTAAAATTTATTGATAAGTTTTCATCCTTGACTGAGCTGAGAATTGAACACAGGTTTTCACGGACAGGTTGCCCTGACTAGTATCGATTGTAACCACAGAATCTCTTCAGAGGGGTTTGCCATTTAGCGCTCACCGCCATTGACGACGGATGACGTCATTAGTCAAACATCAATCTTTAAACCAAACGGTTTTTTACCTTGGTATTTCGAAATTTGTTTTGAATGAATGATTTCCTATTTTAATTGATTTACATGTTCTCCTTTACTTCTGTTTTTCGTACTTTTTGTCAAGAATTCTTCTTGAATTCCAAAGTAATTTTTTTGTTTTTGTTTTTCATGTTTTTGCATTTCTTTTTCTTGTTGACCTTTTTTCAGCACAACTTGAAGGACAAATGTAAAAAATAAATAATTATTTTTCCTTTGAAAATTTATCAATGGATCTATTTTCTTTAAAAGCTTTAGGTTCTAATGAAAAATTGATCGATATCTAAAATTTTTTTTATATAGAAAATGTATCGATAACTTAGATCAAAAAAAAAGAATTCTTAGTTTTGCATATGGTTAAGTCTCCTTTATGTGATCAAAAATCTTTAGTATGTTTTAATAAAATGTTTAAGTTTTAAAAATTTGTCTGTTTGTATAATACCTCAATCAAGGCCTTTCGCAAGGCGTTTTATGAACTATATTTTTGGCTAGGTAGCATCGATATATTGCGTGTTCTGTATTGTGTAATTGTATAGACAATTTTATATATTTATGCCGTTTTTTGTTTTGTGGTTGTAGTAGTTGCTGTTGCTATAGTAATTGTTCGTGTGGTTGAAATATCTATTATAATTGTTATTGTCGATTTTATTATAATATAATTTTTTTGTTCACATTTGCAATTTCAACTTGCTTGCTTGCATCACCAGCTGAGTTAATTACAATTTAAATAATTGCCTGAATATTGTCCTGATCATAAATGCCCTCTGCAGATGCAGTTGTTTTTTTTTTATATTGTATGTATGTACATCAAATGTATGTAAATGACAAATAATTTGTTTAAATTTATCATAATTACTTTAACTCTTTTCAGAATTTTGCTCTTCCTCGCTTTTAAAACATCGAACACTTTTTATTTTCTGGTTTTTTTTAATAATAATTTAAAAAAATTTGAATTTTAAGTTAAATGTTGGAAATTTCACCATTTATTTAAGTGACAAGTAGAGTGGTAACAGATAGACATAAATAAAAATACAAACATACTCAGGAGTATAAATACATATTCATACAATACCAAATAACGGATTACACATTGCGTATACGTATTGATCAAATCAAATTAATTATACATCACTCATACGTCAAGCATGACACTTATTGGTTTATTCAAGTGTACACTCAGTCAAAGACTGACTGTGTTTGTTTTGTGTATTATTTGTTTTAATTTTATTATTTTAAATTTCAAGTCCTGTTAATTAATTTGTAATAATCAGATTCTCTGTATTGTTGGCAAGAAAGCACAAAGCAATTTTAATAAAACAAAAAAATATAAGCTAATTAAGATTTATTTTACAATAAATAAAGTAAAATTGTTAAAAAATAAAAAAAAATAATAATAATAATAACACTCGAAATAAATATACAATATTTAAGAAAAGTAAATTTTATTGTTAATGAGTATCAAAGGTTATTATATTATTTTTTTAAGTGTGTGTTTAAAATTAATTTGAATTAAATTTGTTATACATTGCGCGTCATTAGGTTAGCGCCTGCCCAAAAAGTTTATTATAATAAATTTATACTTGTTGTTTTTGTTAATATCTTAATACTCTTTGATGTTCCATGCTATGCTTCACTGTATGCCCTAATTCTGGTAATAAAAGAATGTACCGAAAAGTTACTGTAACATGTTTTTTTCTGTTTTACCTAATTTTCAATAAAATAAACTAACATAGTTCTTGCGACATAAGGTAAGCGCCTGCAATTTCTTTTTAATATTTCTTAAAGTTTTGAAAGCATATGTTCTTTTGCGAGAGTGGAGGCATATTAAATTGCGTGCCAGGTGGAGAGGGGTTTATTTCTCTAATTTTTAGTATTTTTTAAATTTTGCCGATTTTTTCAATTTTTCATTTATTTACAGCCTTAAATCCTCGTAAGCTCTAATATTCACTTTCTCTTTCACGGAAAATGAATTTTCCTTTAGCCCTATTTATAGCGATAGACGATACGCTTTAAAATCTTAAGAAAAAACTAAAAAGAAATTGCAGGCGCTTACCTGATATCGCAAAAACTTTTTAGTTATTTCATAGAAATTAAAATAAAATAATAAAATAAAATAAAATAAAATATAATTAAATAAAATTAAATTAAATAAAATAGAAAAGAAACTTAAATAAAATAAAATAGAAAAAACCATGCAGCGGAAAATATTCGGAACACACTTTTTTTTATCAGAATCTGTGCAAACCATTAATACGTTTTAATATATCACCAACAACAAGAGCAACAAAAGCAAACATAAGAGGCTCATAGGGGAGGAAATAACCTGATAACGCGCAGTGTATTTTAAAAAGGAAGAAGTTATTGAATATATTACAAATTTGTATTTTTTTTAATAGAAAAAAGTGTATTTCTCAATTGATTACTTCAACTACTTCTAATGCAACTGTCATTGGCAGAAATTTTAAAAAAGCAGTGATGTGTATATTTTTGTAAATAATACAAATAAAAACTATAATTTATACAAATTAGAGATTTTTATTAAAAATTAGAAAAAAAAGCATTTAGACTTTTTTAAACAGAACTGACTGTTTGCAATAATAGAAAAAAAAAACTCATCAAAAACTTCACTTACATTTTGCTAACAACTACCAGAAAAATTTCGTTACTTTTTCACAAAACGAACAGAGCTTAACTCTATCAACATTATTTAATATATATTCCGTACTGCCTAATAGAAAGCGAGCAATTTCCTCACAATATACTTCCCGAAGATTCTGTAAGTCTTAGTTGGAGGGTGGTAGATAAAAGGGATAAAAAGGACGTAATGATTGTCAGGGTTCCGTAAAGTTTTGCTGGAGTTACGATTGGCCAGTGCTGCATAGCTTTCATTTTAATGGGCTTGTTTTCCCTACGATGGCAAAGATTTCTCATTTATTTAAAGCTCAATCTGGGCTTTTCATTGATGCTTTAAATTCTGCAACTAAATATTTGGTGTTATGCGTACGAGCAGATGTAGCTGCTGGAAGAAGAAGAAAAGTGATTTTACTGACTGTTCAAAAGGACAAGTACTCTGCCTCCTCTCTCTGTTCGCGTTCCCATTTTTCAGAGCATGAGATTTTCTTACTACCTATAGAATATAATAATTGCTTCTCACTTTCGTTGAAATATGAATAAATGAAAGTTATTGTTAAATCATTATTAATAAAGCCAATCAGAATATTTTTGATGAAATTGATTACACTTTTGGAAGCATTTTGTTTGTACTTTAATGCCAAATATAAGTGCCTTCTTCATAAAGCTTTTTAAATCTTTATCTGTGATATTTTTGTAGCCAATTTTATGTAGGAAATAGTCATAAATAACTTACTTCTTTCCTATATTTTTCAGTGTTTTCAGAAAATCTTTTAAATTTGCCTTAATTGAGAATAGTTTCTTTATAAATAATATATTTGGTTGTTTTCTTATCAGAAACAATAAATACTTACGAAAACCTTTATTCTCCGATGATTGCATTTTTAAAAAATTTCACAGAAAAAATTCTTCAAAGCGGTTCATCAATTAAAGCATTAATAAAAAAAAAAAAAAAAATCAGTTTTAATAAAAAATTTTATCAAGTGAATTAAACGCTTAATTAAGTGAATTAAACTTCTAATTGATACCTTTTATTTAATTAAAAATTTAATCAAGTGAATTAAACGTCTAATTGATACCATTAATCTGTTTACTGGTGGAAATTTAATAAATTTTTTAATGATAATCACAAATTTTTATATTTTTCTGTATTCTTTAATAACATCGGAAATACGCGAATTAAAACTCCAAGCCAACAATTCATGATAATTTTGTACCTTAGGCGAACAATCGAACTTTCCAGCCCCGCCAAATAACCGGCAATAATGATTTGCAACCGCAAGCTTTATTTTTAAAGAGATTGAAGTGTTGCCCAACAAATAACAATGACATATAATGCATATCAGCAAGTCAAACAATTTAATTTGTGCTACTTTTACCCACTTTCCGACTATTGTACATAAGCACAAAAAAAACGGAGAATTAAAAATATATTAGACTTCCTCGAAATTTTGCTTCAAACCTTTTTAAAATAAAGTCAATTAAAATTAAATAAATCAAAAATTTTTCTTTAAGTTTTTTGTTTTCCCTGCAAGTCCTTAACCGTTCCTAGAATTCTTTACTTTTGTGTGATAGAAAAAACAGACTTAACTCCTCCGCAAAGCCTAAATGTTTATAAGACTTTGTCTGTATCTTTATTTTCAAACAATTAAACAATTGTTAAACAATCATTGTATTTATTTCCTTGCATCAAAGAATTATTAAAAAAAAAAACATTAAAAAGATACTTGGACGAAAAAGTAAAAAGAGGCAACATCAAAGGCAATAAATTTACCACAATTTAAAAAAAAAGAACACTAAAATAATTTTGTGGTCTATAACAGGAGTATATTTAACAAAATGAAAACTTTTGGTTGTTCTTTAATATGTCATAATTCACCTGCTGCTTTATTTCATTTCACACTCAACGTTATTTACTGTTCAAGGCCTTCACATCGTTTTTTTTTACAGCTTTAAAAAACGCCTAAGAAAATGTTATAAAAAAAAAAGATCGGCCGGCCTTCGCCAGACAGCAAGACAATTGGCAGTGTTTTCTCTAAAATATTACAAAATCATTATTTTTACCAGTTTAATGTAAAAGAAATAAAATTCCTTAGAAACGAATCTATTTTTCAACCAACAGAAAGAAATTGAAAGAAAAACCTAAAAGCAAAATCATTTATCATGGCATTTATGAACTATTGTATGTATGCTGTACAGTATTGTATGTACAGTATATGAAGTACAGTGTTGTTGTTGCTTCTGCTGGTAGCATTGAGTTAATAGTAGAGTTGTGTTGGCAATAAATATAATTTACATGTGAAACATGGTCTCTTGGTCTCTGTAAGATGAAGAAAATTTATTGAACTTTTTGAATTATTCTATTTATGCTGCTTTTCTCAGTATTTCTAGTGCTTTTTTCTTTATCCGTTTCCTTATTTAAGTTTGACTTTTAAACCCTAGAGCATCATTGGCATTTAATCATGCTAAAATAAAATTAAACATTATTTTTAGAGCTGATTTAATCTGCTGGAAAAACGACAAAGTTTTTCTTCTCTTAACTTTATAAGTCAATAAGGTTGTTTTTAGTGTTTTGCAAGTTTTGTTCTAATTACGGACTACTGCTTGGTCAGCCAAGAGAACTTTTATTGTTGTACTTAAAATAGTTAAGTAAACTTAAAACTAAATTGAATTTGAAAAATAGGTAATTAAACATTTTCATATTAGGATGTTCAAACAAGAGTAGGAAATTAATAAGTGCTTTAACAAGGCAGGGCATTTGTCATAATAAAATTATTAATAAAGGTGTATTCAAATTAATGTCAAATTATATTTAATGAATAACAAGAGTATAGACCCAATCCTGTTTTTACACGGTCTTGTTTACACGAATTTGAAATAACACGGTTGGCGGAAGTCAACTTATCTTGTTTTTCCACGAACAAAATTATAGTATGCTGCCGCCTGCCTTAAGAAAAATTGAAAAAAGGACTACACATATGTCAGCACTTTTCTATATTTATTGCAAGGGGATTCACAAATTACGCCCGCATGTACATACATACATACATATTTGTATATGTACTTCTTTTTGTATTTTATTTTTTATTGATATTTGAACGTGGTCAGTGCTTCTCATAGGTATCAAAATGATAATGTTCAATAACTGGCAAGTCAACTTAATGGCCTTCAAATGGAAAATAAGGTGCCAGAACAATTTTTGAAATGTGATAAAGTAAACGAAAAAGCAGTGAAGTTGCAATCAGAACTACAATCGTGTATAGCCAGATACAAGGAGCTATACAAAGAGGTTTGCAAAATAGAATCACCACGTACTATTTATCACAGAATTTGCTGTTAAAAGAACTAAACCAAACTAAACTAAGAGCAGTTTCTGATAGCCAGTTTCAAGCAAACAAAGTTGAAGATATACACCCAGAGAAAAACTATGTTTAAATATGATCATCTCCAACAAAACTATTTTTAAAGAAAATTGTAAACATATTATGCTTAAATTAGACCATATTATTATCACCGACAACCATATTATGGTTTAATGTGTACTCCATCAAGAAGGCACAACCATATTGTGGTTGCCTCCGTATATGCTTTGATCAATAATAACTAAAATATGTTTAACACTTATAATAGCATGGTTGGTTTCCAACCATAGCTTGTTGCTCTTGGATAAGAGGAAAATACTATTGTTAATTTTAAAACAAATTATTGTCATATTTAACAATAACATGTTTAGAGGCAACCATAATATGGTTGTAGCTTCTTGATGGAGATCACATTTAACCATAATATGGTTGTCGGTGATAATAATATGGTTAAATTTAAACATAATATGCTTAAAATTCTCTTTAAAAATAGTTTTGTTGACGGTGACCATATTGAAACATGTTTTTTCTCTGCGTGTAGAGGTAGTAAGAATTTTTCAATTTATTTTTTATTTTATATACACACATACTAGGTGTTCTTTTTGCACGATTTTATTTACACGTTATCCTCTGGATTGTATCTACCATCTAAAAATAGGATTGAGATAGAGGGTGTTTAAAAATTGAGGTATCATTTTAATTTTAATATTAAAAAGAGTTTTTTTTTAGATATTAAAAATATTTTTATTTCAGTTTATTACAAATAAGTTACGGTTAAAAATTATACCGGCCAAGTTACCCCCCTACTTGCTCGACAGGCTTTTTAAAAAAATTCTCAATCAAGTTTTTCAATAAACTGTTGTCAATGGTGTTGATATCTGCTCGATAATGTTGTTTTAAGCTCTAAAACTGTTCTTGGATTTTTGCAGTACACTTTCGATTTAAAAAACACCCACAAAAACTAGTCTGTCGAATCGCACGAGCTTGGTGGCCTATTAAGTCCTTCTTTACGAGAAACAATGCGTTTTTGAACTTTTATTTCAAAACATTCATTCTTCCTCTTGCTGTGTGGCAAGTGGTGCCATCCTGTTGAAACCGCATATCCTACGTCTAAATCATCAATCTTCCGCCACAAAAACCTTCGGATCATCTCCCTGAAACGATTTCCATTGGCCAATGATACCCCAAGTTTGGACACTCTTTATATACTATGTCCGTTGGTTCCCATTAGGAACAAAGGGCCACAACGAACTCTTTGGCATTCAGTTAGGTTTGATGATAAATGTTTCATTTGACTCCAGCTTAAACCACAGACTTCGTTCTCGAGTTGACGACGCCAGGTGTGCGATGGTCGGCCAATTGTTCGAGTGTTGTGCTAAGGATTTTATTCATTAGCAGCTTTAAGTCTTTGCAGTGTGTGACTTATCCAACGCCATTTGCTAACCCCGCAAAAAGTGCAATATGATATTTGGCCAAAATATCTTAAGGATCCTTCTCAGACATTGGTTAACGAATATTTCGAGCGCGTTTATTTCATGGGGTTAACTGTTTCGTTCGGAAGCGCCGACTTAATGCAAGTATTAAAGATCCTGATTTTAGTGTGTTTAAGTGTTGGGGTGCCCCGGTAGGCTAGCTGGTAGTGAGCTAGTCTATCAGCGCCGGGGTTGCGGGTTCGATTCCCGCCAGAGACTCTGGTCTCCTGCAGACAAGCGTATAGCTTCGCGGGATTAGCATAGGTAATATTTAAAAAAAAAAATATGAAATACAGAACGTAAAATACCAAAATACTGGTTACCCTTTGAAATTCGATAGGCTAGATCGTCTTTGCAGCAGTCCGCATTCGTTCTAATACTTCAAAACAAAATGATTTTACATATTCTTACATGTTGTAGGGGGCTTGCCATTCTGCAGAATAACAAGAGTAATTGCCGTAAGGTACTTTAAAGTTATCGCAAAAATATCGACTAAAGGCGACAATTTTATGGATCAGTAACGAGAAATTAACTATTTAGTGCTCGTCCATATGATGAGACGTTTGTTTCGAAAACTTTCTTTAATCCTCTGACGAACAAACTCGAAACAGCTGCATGTAAATTAGGGTAATGTCTTTTTAATTTTATTTGCAAATATTAAATTGTGCAGGACATAGCCAAAATGTCCAT
The DNA here is from genome assembly GCA_943735925.1 of Pollenia amentaria. NCBI lineage: Eukaryota > Metazoa > Arthropoda > Insecta > Diptera > Polleniidae > Pollenia > Pollenia amentaria. Next base: position 278,883,258 of record OX031006.1, on the reverse strand, counting down.
ATAAAATATTAGCAAATGCCATCTTTCTTTTTCGCTGCTTTAAAAAAAATTCCCGCACCAAACGAGTTGAAATTTCTTCTATATTAATAAAAAAAACTATTATGGCCCTAATTGTGAAAAAAGCAACGCAACGCCAAAAATTACAATGAAAGCAAAAAAAAGTCAAAAATATTTTATAATTTTGTTGTTGCTTTCTACAGAAATTTATATTGCGTTTTAAAATTTTTAACGCCACAAAATATGCAGCGCTTCAAATTTGTTCAAAGAAACAACAAAATTATAAGATATTTTTGACTCTATTTTTGCTTTCAATGTAATTATTGGCATTGCGTTGCGTTTTACACCATTAGGGCCTATATTCAACATTGTCACAAGTTTAAACGGCTAAAGTATATCGTAGCTCTTTTAAGAAATATAACGGCAACTTTTTGTATTTTTTTGTAAGATTTAACAGAAGAGCTACGATTTTTTTACATTTGCTCTTTCAGAACTTTGATAATGTAGTAAAAAAAAATATGAATTTTTAGAAATTGTATTTGGTGCGGAAGGTTTTTCTGCCAAAATGACTAAACACGATTTGTATTGCTTATTTAGTATTAGCTATCCCGTGTCGATAGGTACATTTTTTGTAAAAAATTATTCATAACCCTAATGCACATGTAAGAAAGTATATTTTTCCATTCGTCTTTCACCATCAAACTTAAATGTTTCATAGTAAATGTTTACTTATACGGACGAGCACTAAATAATTAATTTCTGGTTATTGATCCGTAAAATTTTCGCCTTTAATCGTTTAGTATACCGACCGACTCATAATCAATTAGATTTTGCAACACCCTTAACTTCTATTGGTTTCGTTGTTGGATTGCAAACAAAAGCTACAACATTTTTCATTTGCAATTTCGCAAGACCATTAACATTAAAGACTGAATTTCGCTTATATGTAATATTCGGGCCTGTTCTGGAAATCGAGTGACTTCAAATCACATGCCTTAAAATCACAAGTGTAATTTTCTGGGGATTTGAAAATCATTCGGAATGTGTGTTTCTCGGTGTGCTTTCGGCAATTGAAAATCACACCGAAACATACAAAAACGGAACGCCAAAATATCACACGTGTGATTTTAAAAGGCACATTTGATTTGAATTTTAGTGATTTTCAGAACAGGCCTGATTATAGACGATTTAAAGATTTTAATATAATTTATCATTAAAATTTATTGTGCCAAAATATTTGTGATTCTCTAAGCGTTATTTTAAATTTGTCAGCAGCATTTCTCTGACATGCCACGTCCCTTTTAGAGTTTTCGAAAAACATTTTTTATTAAATGTTTCATTTATATATAATTTTTTTTTTTCTTTCAAAAAAATTACTATTTTTATTTGTAAAGTTCTTTACCACTTTTTTTTTATAAAAAGATTTGTTTATATTTTTCCTAACTTTTTTCAATTTTATGATTTTACTGTTGTTGATGTTGTTGTTTCTGGTTGTTTTTATTTATGGGAATATTAATGTTATTGTATGGTTCTAATACTATTCCACAACTAACCCAGTTTCTAGTTTCAATCTTGCTCTCTTAACCGAAAAAAGTAATGGCCCACCAAATAGTTGAAGGGACCAGAGATTTAATAGGAAAAATATAGACAACAGAATACAAATAGAAACAAATGCGTTATGGCGTAAATTCAAGTGCAAAAAATATTGGAAAATGAAAAAAAAAAAATTTTTTTTTTCAGTTATAGATATAATACAGCTTCACAAAATTTATACTTTCATAAAAAAAATTAGTTAGTCATGCAACCAGCAGCCTCCACTCAACTCATTCATCCTTTTTCTATTCATTCAATTTAGTTGTATGCTAAAATCCACTATAGTGCAATATGGTTTTTAAAAATAAGAATACGAAAAATGCACGGTGGTCTGGTTTTCTTTTTGGTAGACAGTCGAAGGAAGTTGTTTTTGGGTGTTAGGAAATTAAAGAAAATCTAACTTATTTTTTTTAGTGTTCTTTTTTCTACTGGTGAAAAGAGGTGTATTGGCAGATAAAAAGTTACTGGCTTTGCTAATGTATATATACAAAATTGATGTATTTGTTATCTTGAAAGATAGTAACTCGTGTTTTTAAATCAAGCAAATTTAGAAGAAAAACTTTTTGCAAAGTTTGCAAAAATAAAATATTTGTGTATTTCTTAGTATTGGGTATTGATTTTTATCAATAAATCTCTTTTTTACAATTTAAGAAAAGAGTAAATAAACTAAGTTGTTTTCTTTTCAGTTAAATGAGGGTTTATAAGTTTATTATAACATTTTGCAAAATGTTTAAAATATTTATTTCTTTTACTTAGACAACAGACAATAGTTTTGATTAAGTGGCTTGAATTAAACAAGATTGCCTTAAGTTCAAAAGACATTCAAATTATCGATTGGAAAATATAGGATTAATAAGCAACACCTAAGATTTATGTTCATAAGTATATGAAAACATATTAAATAACTGTTGTCATTAAAATGTTAACCAAAACAAGAGTAAAATTGTTGAGAGCCAATAAAAGCTCAAATCATTAAGCACATCAGCAACTAAAATTGTGCAAAATAATTTTCCAAATCATCTTTTAATTTCAATATATTGACAAATATGATAGCAGCAGGCCTTTAAGCACTTGTTTAGAAAGAAAATACAACTTAATTTTTGTTTATCTTGTTACCGAACAAACACGGAGCCTTGATTTCAAATTGAAAATGACTTTAAATCAAACATTACGACAAACGTTTGAAAATTATTTGAAGATCATAGCATTATCAACAAAAAGGGGAAATTGTTTTCATATTAAGAAATAACGTGCCATTGGTAAAAACTATGATTACAAAACACGCAGTAAAATATTTAAAAGGCTTGAACTACACCCAAATCCACTAGCTTGAAATATTTCAGATGATGGCGGCCACACCCGCTTAAGGAGAAGAGACACTGCAGCACTCACCCAATCAGAAGAGCGATAAATACCTAAATATGTGATCAGAACCCGTGATAAGAAAAATTTTTATCGGGCACTGGCAGGACATGAACTAAAGTATTAGGATAAGATTTGATTACTTATTGTTAGTTCATATTTAATATATGAAGATTCAGTAAAGAAACTCTGGGAAAAAAAATATTAAGAAATGCATTAATTTTTAACGCGCTTTCAAAAGTTATACTCAAAGGTTTTTGAAATGTTGATAATACTTAAATATATTTTAAGTATTATTTTTCGCTGTTGCATATGATAACTTTATCATTTTATATCAATGGTATGACTTCGTATTTGTTGGATAATAAGCAATTTAATTAAACAGCAAAATCTCTTTAACTTGATTATGTTTTCGGGCGAACAACAACACAAAGAAAATACCGTCAACATTTATTTTTATACTGCAACAGCTCCCAGTGTAAACATTTACCCTGCCTCTTCACATGCAAGTAATTACTTGCAAGTAGAGCATACATTAACATCGAAAATGTCTATGAAATAGTCGAATGTCATACAAGTTGCATGAGTGTTTACACAATTAAGTTGAAGTTCCTTATTTATCAGAGTTACCAAGTGCAAAACAGAGCTTCAGTTTTAATTAAGCAGGTGGTTGGCATTAATAATTATAATAACTTGTTCTAATGAGATTGATGTTTTAATATTATTTAGTCAATTGTCTACTTTATGTATATTTGAAAAAAACAAGAAATATTTTTAAAAAGTTGAATCTAAAATTATTGTTTTTGCAATCAAGTAAATGTGGTTATACTGTTTATGTTTTTGCTAAAAACTTGCTGCAAGTGTTAAATAATCACTGCCTTCAGAAATATCTTGCTAGTTCAGTTGAAAGTTGTCTGCCATTACGAAGAATGTGATGGTGTTATTGAAAAAGTGTGAGTGTATTGAGTTTTTCGAACTTGCACTCGCTTGTGTAAAGGCCAGGTAAGAGAAAGTTAATCATCCGTTTAGTGAACCAGGGTACAATAGGGAATGCACCACATAGAACTGTTGTTCGACCTGTCACCACTAGACAAGCTGTAGAGGCTTTACGAGACACTGACAACACGGAGCCATCGCAGCCTACTCGTCGACGTACTACTCAAATGGGAATCTGCAGAACATCCAAATGGCACATTCTAAAAGTAGATCTGGGGATGTTTCCTTATAAAATTCCATTTCATTAAGAATTACTGTTTAGGGTTAGATCGGAATGGCAGTTCGTCAGCCGAAGTTGGCCTACTCAGTGCAAAATATTTGTTTGCATACTTAAACCTTTAAAAACATTTATAAGCTTCAATAAAATATGAGAAACTGATAATAAAAAACAATTTAGATATAAAGCTTTTTCCACGATAAAAGCAACAGTTTCGTTTTTTCTTCCATATTATTTCTTCCCAAAGTATTTCATATATTTTCCTTTCATTTTATCAATGTAAGAAAACAAACACTTAAGAACATTAAAATAAAATTTACGTCTACAGAACCACTACAATTGACCTGTTATATAGCGAAGAACAAAACACTATATAATGTTCGTTACTTTCTGAAAAGTTGTTATGAATGGTATTAAGGGTTGTCTCTTAATACACATACACTAAAAAATAATAGAAATAATAGGTGTGAGAGCCATACTCTAAATTATGATCTGCTTATTTTCGAGCACTGCTTTGTTTGCGCATGCCACATACGATATACAAGTGAGTTTTACAAATTCTGTGTATACATCCACTATATACGACAAACAATTAAACATGGCCTTGATTAAATATTAGGAGTATAGGCAAAAAATGTTTACTTGCTTGAAAGGATTTAAAAGAAACAGGGCCTTTTGGGCTGTCTGTCTGGGGTTTATTTCATTGAATATATTCATTATAGTATGATTGCTTATCAGCCATGACATGTTTCTATTAAAAAATGAGTAGAGTACATGAGGTAATTTTTAAATATGAGGAGTTTAGGCAAAATATGTTTACTTGCTGGAAAGGATTTAAAAGAAATAGGTCCTTTTGGGCTGTCTGTCTGGGGTTTATTTCATTGAATATATTCATTATAGTATGATTGCTTATCAACCATGACATGTTTCTCTTAAAAAATGGTTAAACACGCAAAATGTTATTGTTTATAAACAACCACAAAATTATCATTCTGAAAATATTTGTTTCTTTAAAAAAAGTTCAATGAATATCTAATATGAAAAAATATTTCGTATGTTTTTGAAGAAAAAAATTTTGAGCTCCACATTTCAACTTTTATTACATAAATTTAAATCAAATCAAAAATCTTTTAACTCCATAACCATCTCATATACATTCGAGCATAAATCAATTTCAAATAATCTATGATAGATGCTTTATTTATGGCTTCCATAAAAAGTATAAAATTTTTTGCAAACAAATAAAACATTTAAAATTTGCAACTGTCAAATAGAAAATAAAGGATAATCTACAAAAAAATCATTATTGATAATGATACATATGGCTGTCTAACCGTCTGTCCACTCAACAGACTGTCAATTGCATACACTTACGTTCTGTTCTTCATAGTTTTTTTGTTTTGTTTTGTTTTTTCTTTTTCTTAGTTTAAAAGATAAAATAAAGAGAATAAGTTAAATGATACTTTTTGTTTGACACATTTAGATTTTCTTTTGATTTGGGTTTAAAAAATTTTGCAAAGATAAAAAAGAACAAAAATTAAGTAGAATCTCAATATTTATTAATGTTAGCATATGAATTTCGTATTAATTTTATACTAAAAAATCATTTTAGTTCTTGCACAAAAGTATTTTCAGTAGAAAAATGTTCAATATTTTGCTGATGGTACCCTGCAACATTCAATGTCATGTGCATTGTTCTCTTTTTTATTATTTTACTTTTTTTCTTTTTTGATGCAAGAAAAATGTCATGAAACTTAAATTTTATAATCCTTTACAAACTCATACAAACACATGCCTTTTGTTGCACAAAGATTACGACATAAAAAAGGCAACATCTCTTAAGGAAATCTTTTGAAAAGTAGCGCAAAGGAAATAGACCACCGTAAATAAAATCAAATAAATTTACAAGTGCAGTACAACAATTACAAGTGCATTTCACAAGACCATAAACCAGTGATGCTGTGAATTTGTTCTTCACTCTGTCGGGTAGACTTGTGTGTATGATGTGTGATGTAAAATTGTATTCTTTACGAAGGCGGTAATATAGCGCTAACTTAATGGAACACTGCATAACATTTACAGTTTATATACAAAAAGTCGTAAAAAAGAAAATGTTGAGAAGTCATAAAAAAATGATTTCTATTTTATTTCCATTAACTACAATTCGTTGCACATTGGGTAAATGTGCTTCGTTGCATATTTCGTTTTACCCAAAACACCGCCCCCCGGTTTACACCCTTTTGTTTTATACATTCTGCTTGGCTAAAACTGATGCTGGTTTCGTTGATTTTAGCCACCAACCGGCAAGAAAGTTGTTAAGATATAAACAATTTTTTGTTTGTGTCGAAATTCTTAATGTATTTATATGAAAGTAAAACAGTGGAATAAAGTGGTGAAAATGTTGAAAATTTTAAAAAACTTACTCTGCTTAGTAATAAATAAAAATATGGGTTTTTGACATCAAAAACTTACCTGAAAAGAAAAATGGGAAATTTTAAAAGAACAATAGAAAACTGAATATATTTAATATGAAAATAAAATTTGAAAATTTAAAAAAATAGAATCTGGGGGTTTCAGTTCTCATGCTGATTAACATTTTTATTATAAATTTTCATATTAATTCAAATGTGTATTCTAATAATAATTACATGTTATAAAGCTTTCATACTTTAATAGTCCCAATAAGCAATTTTGCTGGAATTCATGTATAAATCAAGTGTTACTCCAGTCCTGCTTTCCTTGAATTAAACTTGAATTACACTGGAATTCAATAGCATACTCCAAGGGATACTGGAAATCCAGTCGAACATAACAATGTAAAAACAGTGTAGTTCCAGTCTCAAACACGTAATAATTATACTTGAATTCAAGTATTGAAGGCAAGTATGAATCAAACCTATAATTACAATATAAATCAAGCCTACAGCTCCAATGGTAATATAAAAGTAAAAAATTTAAGCAATATAAGAGTAAAAAATAAAAAATAGCTTTAAACATTTGTGTATGAACTGGAATTTTACTTGAAATTAGGGAATAAATTAAAGCTGAACTCCAGCAATATTAAAAGCACTTGAATTTTTAAAATTTGAGTGCTTATTGGGTATCAAATTTAGTTTTCATTACATTTTTTAAATGAAGGAATGAATTTTGCAACATGAAATAAAATAGATTTTATTGACAACTTTTATTCTTGACTCAACGGGTGTGGAAGTTACAACGCGAGAAAAGCCACTCCGTGTTTTTTGCAGTTTCAACTTACCGCCAAAGTGATGGCTGTCTGTGTATAGTCAAACGTCAATCTTTTGAAAAATGGTATTTTGCTGGAAACATATTTCCTTCTCACTTCTGTTTTTCGTATCGTTGTCAAGAATTTTTCTTATATATTTTGAGTTTCGTTTTATTGTACGAAATTAATTTATTTAACGAAATATTTGCATGAAGAGAAACCCGTCTATTCCACAGTAAACAGCGAACTTGCAAATTGTGTTCTTTCTGGATCGCACTGGATGAAGCATTAACAAGTAAATCATGGTCATAAAAGTGCTTGTTGTTTCGAAAGTTAATACAAAATCAGACAATCCATTTTCCATGGATCTCATTCATAAAATATCAAAAATTAGAACAAAAGTATCTCAGCTATTTCTAAACTGATTTGGCTGATTTTCAATAGCAAACTGATCCGGACTGTACAAAGGTTTATTGATTCATTATGAAATTTGATTTATAATGTAAAATAAAACACATAAATTTTAAAGTAAAATTAAAATTTTTATTATCGGGTAAAAAAGAAAAGAGCGGTTTGAAAATGACAACATGTAAATGTTGGCCAAGACTACGTCTGAGGTTGTCCATTCGGAACTCAATGAAAATCCGGTGTTTTATCGTGAAATTTTGGTAAGTGATGAAGCACATTTCTGGTTCAATGGATACGTTAATAAACATTGTTGCCTTATTTAGGCTAATGAGCTTCCCAAATAGTACCAAGAGCTACCATTACATCCATTAAAAAAAACGGAATGGTATGGTTTATTGGCTGGTGGAATCATTGGTCCATATTTCTTCAAAAATGAAGAAAATCAGAACGTTATCGTCAATGGTAACCGTTATCGTACCATGTTAACGGAATATGTGCTTCCTGAAATCAAGCGCATGGTCTCGGTGAGCTCTGGTTTCAACAAGGCGGCGCTACGAGCCATACAGCGCATAAAACAATGAGCTTGCTTAAAAACCATCTTGGTGAGCACTTAATTTCACGTTCTGCTATGGTTAATCGGCCACGTAGATCAGTAAATGCTTATATTGTTCTTTAAACAGATAATAAAAATGTTAACTTACATTTTAAATATATGTGTTTAATTTACCATTATAAATCAAATGTCACGATTAATCACACTTTACATATGATATAAAAAGAAATTATAACCTAGTCCTCCATTATCTCTGGAGTTTTCGGCAAAGCCTTTTCAATATTCGCAAGGACAGATAGATGTCGTTAATTAGTGTCGTTATTTTATATGTTCTAAGATCAAAATTGTAGGAATTAAAAAGAGAATAACAAACTTAAATATACACTTTTAACCTTCGCCTAGTGTTTTGTATAGATACATTTAACGGTATTGCATCGTATGGGGAAATTAGCTGCTGCCAATACTTGTAATTCGGCAGAGTTCAAAATTTACAGATCTCTTTAGTTCACAAAAATTGATATCTGTTTGTATGTTGGTGGCGTTTACACATAGCGGCGGTTGGTTAATTCATTGTTCGTCACACAGTGGCTTAGACCACTATTGGATTAGGCCAGCACGTCAGTTGCTCATGTTAATCTTTTCTACTCATGCTCTTGCCTCCTGTAGCGAATTATATATTCATAATAGAAACTTTTAAACTTATTTAGAAAATAATCTATATATAAAATTGTAATGTTACTAACTTGCCGATTCATCAATTTGAAATTTGGGCCGGAAGTTGGTCTCTCGTCAAATTGATCAACTAAAATGTGATTTTTGGAAATTTAAATGTTAGGGCGGTAAAAAAAGGGTAAAAACCTGTAAACTCGCTAACCTCATATCTCCTAATTTCAAGGAGACACAAAAAATAATTCATATTTATTATGGAGATCAATTATTCGACTAGTTGCAAAAACCGGATATCGATTATTTCGAATAGTTACTATGTTAAATAATCAGTTTTCGGTTAAGAGTTTAAAATATAAACCGTTTTATTCCAATATAAATATAAATAATTAAATGAATAAGAATAATTAGGCAATTTACAAAATGTTATTTTTTGTCATATTGGTTCTATTTTCATTAGTGTCACATTAATAAAATCAATTCATATACAGCCAATATAAAACAACGGAACACTTTGTGGATTGCCTTAATAACATAAAAAATTAATTAATTATTGAAAAAAAAATTTATTTGAAAAAATACAAAACAATTCGTAAAAATAAGGAACCAACAAAATACATAGTTGATGAGATCCACAACAAAACGCAACAATTGCACTATAAAACTTTTAATAGGGCAGCGATTTCTATGCAAAATCCTGTTTTTTGAAGATAGTCTATGAACGATATCGACCAATTATCTTTTCGAATCAATTAATTTGTATAATAGCATCGATTTGTATTTGCATATTTCTGTGAAAATTCATATTTTTGCATATTTTGGTTTTAAATGCATATTTTGAAATTTTTGATTGATTTCCTTTTAAATTTCCATTTTATAAAAAAAAGTTCTTCAAAAAATTTTCAATAACACAAAAAAAAATTTTTAACCGATCAATAAATTCTTTTGGGGCTCCGCTTAAAATACAAGATTTTTAAGATTTAAGATAATTAAGATTCGACAAAATATCCTTTTTATTTAACCGATGCAGCAAGTTACATTGTTAAAGCTGCCAATGATCTTAAAATATTTTATGAAAAACTGTTACAAGTTACTTGCTTGGCACATGGTTTACATCGCGTTGCAGAGGATATTAGAATCCAAATCGATAATTAAGCTATTTAGAAAACAAATTTTGAATTATGGCGTTTTGATCCGATTCATGAATAAATTCGTTTTATAATAACCCAATAACAATTTTGTTTTAAAAAGAAAAACAAGCAACTGGAAAAGTGGAATTGTAGCATTATGTTATGGAACACATCAGACATAATTTTTTTTAAAGAATTTTGGGTTTAAACAATTTTGTTATTAAATTTTAATATTCACACCAGCATCCTCTTGTTGTTGTCGAACAACTTGTTTATTTGGCCATTTAAACACAAACTAAAACAATATTTTCTTTTGACATTCTTTATGAAAATTTTAAGGTTGCCAGATGTTACAGAAAAGGAAGCCCAATATTAGAAAATTACTTTAATTACGGATATATTTACAACAAATGTAAAGATAACGTATATAAAATACAAATTTTAAAAATAGCCGGTTTATTATACTTACATAAACGATTTATTCTTTATCCGAAAAAAGGACATTCAAAGATAACGGATTTGAGCAAAACCGTTCGATATCCCTAATACTTATCGTTGTTATTTAAAAAGACAGATGTCAGGTACATTTTTGAACTTCAAAAAGGGGAATTACAGGAAATTAAATTTCTTCTTTTCTTTTCCGTTCTGCATGTGGTACTTTTTGAATTTTCTATAATATTAAACTTAAAATTTGACATGCAGTGTCCAGAGTGAATGAGAACCTAAAGACGAAAAATATTTATACTTTTTTATTTAAATTTAGAAACATAAACTTTGGCATATAAAAATTTCCGCGACAATAAGGAAGACGCTAAAGAAGAATGCCATTTTCTAATAAAAATTATAATTTTCTATACTACTGTTATAAACAATTGGTTATGAAATTTTAGTCCTGATTTCATGCTTTTTCTCCGAATCATAAACTAAAATATAAAAAAGGGGGTGGGTTAAAAGGCATAGTTTATAAAAACTTTTTGCCGCGTTACTATATAAAAAAACGAATCTACAATCCCATATACATTGGAAAAAAAAACATAAATTTGTATGAAGGCAAATACACACACATATTGATTTCTACATAAATGTGCAGTTAATGTGCAGTTTTATATACATTTATTGTAAAATGTTCATGCAATTGCAATTGTTTGCTTCTCATCGTTGCACTAGAATCAAACACATCAACGCATTAAGAATTTGTATTGCGTACACAGTTGCTGAGTTGCCGGGAATAATAGAAGAATTTAAACTGAAAGAATGAAAACAAAATATAAGAAAAAAGGATCTTAGACAATTTCCGCTTAAAGTTCGTTTATATGCCAGTTGTTTATAGAAGTATTTGAACGTTGTATGTGTGTGTTTCTATTTTTGCAATAGCTATTACTTAGAAACCTTTATTTTTATTTAGTTCACTCGACAACATTTTATTTTCATCTCTGACTTTAGAATTTTTATTTTATTTTTAGCAGATTTTTTCTTTTCTTTAACAAGTTGCTTAATATATACATCTATACCCACAATACAATACAATTTTTAATAATGTTGAATTTACTGGAGGTCGTGTAGGTTGCCATTGATTGACTGTGTTTCTCTTTTTAATACTGCACTTAGTTTCATTTTTATTTTTGCTTTCAGCTTTGGCTTTATAAACATCCGGGCAAGGATGTGTGTCTAAAAAATTCGTTATTCTGTGAGAGAGGAGAAGAAAAGTTGCTGGCTTTGGATTATGCATTAACTCTAGGGTTTATCGGGTGTATAATTTTAACATTATTTCTTGTTAGTTAGATATGTTTGGTTTTTCAGATTCTTTATACTTTTTAAACAAAAGTCTAAATACTTCTTCAACTTGGAAATACTTCCCCTTAACAAAAGTCACATCATCATTTTTTTGTACCATTGTATTTAAGTTTGTAACAGAACGTAATTGATATTTTGTTGCTTAAAACGACTTTTTTTACGAAAACTAGTCACGTTGAAGTGACCATCATCAGTTGTTAGAAAGAAAAATTGTTAAATGTGAGTATGTGGATGTTTAAAAATATTTGTTCATATAACTTGTTAAAAAGATTTTAATTTTTAAATAAAGAGCCATTACAGTACCAACCTTTTTGAAAAAAAATATATATATATATGGAAAAATAATTTACAAACAACATTGTTCATTTTTTAAGCCCCTTAGGGACAGTAAAAGATTTAGGGACTTTCAAGTGGTAATTTAAAAAAATAATTGAAATGGAAGTTGAATTCATAAACATATTGCTTGAATATAAATACAGCAAAAATAACATGTAGAAATATAAAATAAATATGTAACAACTGACTATACTTCTCACTATAAAGAGACGTGGCACCATGTGCCCGACCAGGATACTAAAATTAATCAAGTTTAAAAGGACTGTAAATTTCAACAGTTGAGCACAAGTTTTTCTTTAACATAAATCTTTCTTAAAGAAAAACGATTTTTTTAAAAAATCCCCTTTATAAGAAAAAGTTTTTTTTTCAGAAAAACTCCTTAAAAAAATAACACATTTTTTGAAGTTTTCGTTATTTAAATAAGGCTTAAGTTATTCAAATTTAATTTTCATTAAATTATTTTTAGTGAAGTAAGGAATTTACAACATGAAATGAATTGAAATTTTTTTGATTATTTTATTCTTCACTGAACTTGGGGCGAAATTACATGTTTCGAGAATAACCACATTCCTGTCATCAGAACGATTCGCCGTTCTAGCGTTTGCACCACTACGGCGCCTGACAGTTTAAAGATTTACATGAAAACCGAAGTACATTTGAGGGGCTTAAAGCACAAGTGATTCAAGTGACTTATGTTATATAATGAGAAAAAGAGGTTAAAGTTAAATTGCAATAAAAATTGTTAGATGCTATCTGGAATATTACTTTTTATCTAATAGAGATAATATAACCTTTGAAGTAAAGAAAGTCCCACTGTTAACAATTGCGCTTTAATTTTTTTTAAATTTCCATAATAATTTAGCTTGTTCATATTTCAAAATAATATGTGTAATATCTATTAGACTAAATTTTTAAAATAACATTTTACTAAGAAAATCTTTTATGCTTTCTTCTTACATTTGGGGGCTTCACAAGGTAGTCATAAAGTTGTAAAGTCATATGTCTTAAAATAATTACAAAAAATATATATACATATGACTGTTGTGGTCATCTGCTAATAATTTAGATTTATACTGTACATTTATGACAAATCAATGAACACAGCATAACAATTATTATTTTGCATGAAATACAACAATATTCTTTTAAATAATTGTAAAATATTATTTAGGACATTATGACGATATAACTTGATAGCACACCTCGTGTATCACCCAATTCTTAAGTCGTCATAATCAATTTCGATGAAATTATCGATTCTTTCCGGAATTTCTTCCATTCTATAGTGAGGAATTGCTTTGAACCATACATGGTAAATGGATGGTATATAAAAAAGAAGATCCTGGAGGTTCTCGAATTTCTTTATTGGTTTAACGCTGTGTTTTGAAGGAAGTTGTGGGAGTAACAGCACATTTTGAGCATTCATATTTACTTTGGTGAAGTTTTCTTGCTCACTCATAAGATCATCTTTGTATGAGAGGTTCTAAGGGTCTTCCTTCTCAAGTGCATTTTTCGGATGCTAGGTACACAGTTTCGGAAAAGTTTTTGGATGGGCTCTCGAGTTATAAGGTTCCTAATTTACATTGATTTCCAGTTTCACTTGAATTTGCCACAAGCTTATTTTTATCTTGAGGTACCTTAATTCGATGGATTTTTTTTTTGTTTTGTAATATCTATAATTCCCAAAAATCACACTCTGGATGAGTCCCCGAGAGTTGAAATGTGTAATTTAATATTTAAATATGAGTACTTCGAATTGCATGTACATTTTCTTTTTTTGTGCCATAGCTATTTTTAATGGCATAGGTTTTCAAGAAAAAAATTACCTTCTAAGGAAAAAGTACTTTCATAAGAAAGAGTACTTATTTTAAGAAAAACTGTCTTTTTAGAAAAACAGGTTATCTTTTTAAGATAATCCCTTTGCTACCCTTTCAAAAAAATGTCCTTTTTAGAAAAATTACCCTTTCAAGTAAAAGACCTTAAAGTGGCTTTTTTGAGTGGCTTTATTAACCCTAGTCGGACGGAACAGGTACAATTGTACCATTTCCGTTTTTAAATTGAAATAACTTTTTCTCTACAAATAAAAGATATCTGAAGTTCTGTGACATCTCCAAACTTTTGATTACGATTAATATTTTTAAAATTTCAGGAAAATATGTCAATGTTTTACCTATTTTACAGGGCCAAGTTGCTTTGACACCCTTAAATAGCTGACAAGGTACAATTGTACCTTAATATATCTTATATAAAAATAAGCAAATAAAACATATTAAAATTAATTTTATTATCAAAGTTGTTTTTGGGAATACAATTATTTATTAAAAGATTTTGTTTGTTGTGCTTAATTCCCTTTTTTGATAATTGATCAAAAAAAATACTGAAATTTATTGTTGGAGGATAAGCTGTTCCTATGCGCATTTCACTGGTTGCTTAGGCCAGATAATCAGGAAATGTTCTCCTAAATAATTTAAGAAAAGCCAAAGCTAACAGCAAACCAGGCTACAGAGGGAATGAGAACTACCTATGTACATACACTCAAAAAGTCTTATTTGCAACGATATCAAAGCGAAATGCGCATAGGAACAGCAAAGGAAAAGCTAATATTTATTTTAAAATACGCTTTCTTTAATATACATGATCACTTGAATTTACATGAGAAATTAGAAATATTTTTATTGAATTTGTGTGCATGTTGTATTTTTAATTGAGTGTTCGCGCAGATCACAAGTGACTTTCGACGTCTTACGTTTTTTACGTTTCTCACATTGGCAAACATAACAGCTGCCAACGACTGGAGTGGAGCCACGTCTACCATAAGGTATTTTGGAACCAGCTTCCCGATTAAGCGTTGCCGCAATAGGCTGTCCCAGTACCATTTCTATAGCACCTTACGAAATCTTTACATACAATTTATTTGTTTCTGCTACGTTCTTTAACTGCTGGCATACATAACTCCTTAGAATGATCTTTCAAAAAAATTTTACGCTGATCTTTTGTCTTGTATCTTGGATGATGTTCTCTACTTATAACGTAGGAAGCTAAAGCAGCGACGTCAATCATATTATAGAATAGCGCAAGAGGCCAGCGTAATGTTCGTCGCTTCACTGTACACTCCCCTAACATTTTATCCATTACATCAACTCCACCTTTAGTGTTGTTGTAGTGTTTGCTAATTTCTGGCTTGGCTAATAGTGTGTTTTCAACTTCTCCTGTCGTATGTATAGTTGACAGTGGAACGACTGCTTTATTCTTTTTTGTACATATGAAAATATTGCGGCATCACTATCACTGTTGTAGACAAAGTTTGTTAAATAAATAGACTGGTCCTTCGGAGGCTGCATATTGCTTGGCAGGAACTTTTAATTTTTGCTTACTGTACTACTAATGTCATATTCCAAGATTTGAATTTCTTAGCTAATTCCATGAACGTAAAAAATTATCTGTCACTACGTTCTTCTAGATCCTTTATGCAATTCAACTAGGTCAAGTGCAGTTCTTTCTCCAATAGTTATTGTCGTAGACCGTCTTTTGGCTTTCCAGTATAAATGTGGCCTTGTAGTGGATAAGCGTTCATTGAGTCACAAGCCCAGAAAGTCTTAATGCCATTCTATTTTAAAGGGCTTAGGTTTTTCAGAAAAAAGTACCTTCTAAGGAAAAAGGGATTTCATAAGAAACAGTACCCATTTTTAGGAAAAGTGTTTTGTTTTAAAAAATAGGTAAACTTTTTAAGATAATCCCTTTGCTGCCCCTTCAAGAAAAAAATTACATTTTCAAGTAAAATTACCTTCTTAAGAAAAACTATCTGGCAATGAAAAAGTTCCCTCTTCAGAAAAAATGGCTTTCCAAGATAAAAAATTGAGAAAAAATGCTTTATTGAGAAAATGAAGCTTTTAAAACAGCAAATTTTGAAAAAATTAGCCTTTTAAAAAGAAGACAAAAATACTATTTTAAGTAGAGATAGCTTTGAGAGCAAAAGTATCTTAAGAAAAAGTTCTTTTAAAAGAAAAATTAAATTTAAAAAAAAATCAGTTTTTAAAATAATTGCTTATTAAAAATCTACCTTTTCAAAAATACCTATTAAGAAAGAAAATGTTTAAGCAAAACATATCTGTTAGAAAAACTTAATTTTGCAAGCAAAATCAATTTCAACAAAAAATAAGAAGTGCATTTTTAGGAAAAAAGACTTTGCTAAGAAAAGAATCCTTTTTAAGAAATATATGTATTCATTCCATTTTAAAGCATATTTGTTTAAGATGAATTATCTCGCCCTCTTGATTTAAAATTCCACTTTAACCAATCCTGCCAAAAAAACGTTTTCTTTTCCCATATTAAATTTTTCGGAACTAAAATATTTTTTAAAAGTAGATAATATTTTATTTAACACCATTATTTTGTCAGCATTTTTCCATTTTCATGATTTCTTAATACAAATGGACTGCAGAAATAGAAGAACAAAATGAAAACGTACAAATTGTATTAATTTTATTCTTATCCTTGTATGCTTGTGAAATATGTTCTGTAAGCATTGATTAAAAAGGATACTTTGTATTGCAGAGAAAAAAATTGATAGAAAAAATTACAGGGAACACAAGTATCACATGTTATAAAAATTACAATCTTACCAAGTGAATTACGACAGCAGGGATAAAACAGAAAATCATAGATAAAAAATTTGGTCCTTCGAACGTCCAATGGTTGGTATTTTGTTTTGTATAAGCACTTGTTTTTTTTTAAGAAAAAGTCTAGCAGGACGATGTGTGAAGTGCAGTTGTACCCTTAATGTACTATTAAGGAACGAAAAGAGTTCATTAATTGCTTAAATTATATTTTATGTATTTATTTTTGAACACTAATGTTGGGTTTTTGGAAAATACTTGAATTGGATTTTCTCTTTTAGAATTATTTTTATTAAAAAATGGTTAAATTTGAATGATATAGTGTTACATAAATAATGAGACAAGAAACACAAAAATATGCAACGACTTCAGTTTAAATTAGTTTTTAAAGAAAAGTACTTTTTTTAAGAAAAATACGAAACAGTAGATTTCTTAAAATAAGCTTCGATTTTAAGAAGAGCTTCATTATAAAAAAGTACCTGTTTTAAAAATATATAAATTAAAAAGTACCTTTTTAAAAAGTACCTTCTTAAAACCTACCCTTTTAGAAAGTCCTTTTTTATAAAGTAGCGTTTTAAAAAGTACCTATTTAAAAAAGAACTATTCTTAAAAGTACCTTTTTTAAAAGTACCTATTTAAAAAAGAACTATTCTTAAAAGTACTTTTTTAAAAGAACCTTTTTTAAAAGTAATATTCTTAAAAGTACATTTTTAAAAAGTACCTTCTAGAAAACTACCCTTTTTAAGAAGTCCTTTTCAGAAAGTTCCTTTTTTAAAAGTACTATTCTAAAAAGTACCTTTTTACAAGAGTATTTTAAAAAAGGGACTTTTTTAAGAAGGTAATTCTTTATATATATTTTTAAAACAATTATCTTTTTTAAAAAAGAATATTTTTAAATAAATTTTTTTTTTTAAGTGCTTTTTCTTTAAATGGCTCATTTTTAAAGAATAGTATTAAGAAGAATTATGAAGGTCTGTTGACTTATATTTCGAAAGCTTATTAAAATTGGTTTCTTTAGTAAATCTATAGAAATAAGATACTTCCAGAGATATTTTTTTATTCCAATAAGTTCCAAGTTTCGATGTTGAAAACGTAAAGAATCAGTTTAAAAGGTATGGAAATACTTAGGTATCCACTGTTCTAAGTTAACCCTGGGTTTATCCTCTTGGTCTGCCCAGACCAAATTTGTGTTTTACTTGCAATATTTTTCGAATATAACAAGAAAAATTAAAGAAACAGGGACGCGTTTTAAATGGCTGAGTCAAATGAAAATAATTTGTAATCGAGTGGAACCAATTAGTCGGCAAAATTCCATTTTTATGTAAAATTCGATGAAGTTAACCTTCATATCATTCAAAAAAAATCAGAAACGTGAATTTTATAAAGTATATGTTCTGAAACGAATGAATCATTTTTAAATGACATAAAAAAATGACTGCCCATTATGCGCTTTGTTTAATTTAACTACAAAAACTTAACGCAAAACTAGTTTTAGCTGTGGTACGTTGATGCGAAAAAGCAATGTGCTAAATTAAACACTACATTTTCGTTTACTACCATTTAGAAAAAAATAGTGAAAAATAAAATTATATGTATAAAGAATTCGTATAATTTAAGAAAATAAACATACGTTCTATAAAAGATATTTAAGCTATTCTAATTGTGGTCCGGCCAGACAAAGAGAAGAACTTAGTGGTAAAAAGTTACCGACAATCCTAGGGTTAAATAAATACATACATATTTCCTTGAAAGGTTTCATATGAAATAAAATTTAAAAAAATTGAAAACATGCAATTTTAATGAGACGAGAAAAAACGTACATATCGGAATGTTCTTTTTCTGTATGAGTGAAATATACTCATACTAGCAGATTCACACACTTTATAGTACTTATCTTAGCTTTCGACCAGGGATAACTAGTAGAGACAACATACAATACATACGATTTATAGCTGGAATAACAAGAATACTTGCCACATTAATGGAGTTAAAATGTTTGATCTGTATTTGAAAGACCATAAAGAAATGTTGTTATTAAAAGTAGACAAGAAGTAAAAAATACCTTCTGATGCATAAAAAATAATTTAAAATTTCAGTAGAAAACAGAGCTCAACTTCACATCATTTTTCCCTTTATTTCTATTTGCTTCCATTTCTTTTTATATTATATGTTTTTAACTTTTGATACGAACCAGTTTTTTTTTCTTTAATATGAAACATGTTTTTGTTAAAACTCCAAAAAAAGGAAGGCGTCAAGAAAAAAACTACAACGGGATCCCCAGAAAAATATTCATATAACCAGAAAAATTAAAACAGAAAAAGTACTTTCAAAGAGCATGATGGGGTTGCTGTTTGGTTTCATCTTTTCATTACAGTTTTCGTTCTTTTTTTACTTAAAATAAATTTTATATATTGTGTCTGCGCTTGCATACATTTGATTTTTTTTTTTTTTTTTTTTTTGAAACCATTTTAACTACATTTTTAATGTTGCATATAGAGTCTGATGTCATGTTGAAAGCGCCATTTAACTATTATTATACAGAAGTTTGTCGTTTTAAACGTTTTCGTAGAAGTCTCATGTGATTTAAGGATTTTGCCGTTTGTATGTGTGTGTGAAATGTGAAGGAACTCATTTAAAATTTTTACACAATATACATACCAAATTACAGCGAAAAAATAAACACTGTTTACTTTATGTACCACTAAGATATAGTTAAGTAACATTAAAATATTTTTTAAGAAAAAGTACCGTAAGGATAACGGTACCATTTATAAAAAGACGTAAGAATAACTTTATTGAAAAATAGCGTTTAAAAAACTAGCAACAAAAAATATTTGGGAAAAATGTTTTACTTGAAAAAGCACTAAAGTACCATTGAAATAAAAAAGATGTTGAAAGAAAATATTTGTGTTCGTTAATATAAAAATTTTCTTTTACTGTGGAATCTTTCATGATCGGACACCGAAGGAACCATTGTAGTGTGTCCGACAAAGAATATGGCCTCTCAAGAGATTTCATTGCTTTCCTTATGGAATGATGGCGAGATCAGTCAACAGTGTTCGTCGAAAGGGACATAGGGAAAAAGGTTAAAGAAATTTTTTTTGGGAAAATGTCCCTTTTAGTTTTTGTAGCACAGTGTACATTTCTTATGTTAAGTAGGAATTTTTTAATTAAATTTAAGGGAAATTTACATTTAAAAAGTGATAAGCACTACAAATTATTTATATTTTTAGAGCGAAATAAAATAAAATTTGTGATGGGAATATTCTTTTGAAAATTATTTTAATGAATCATGAGATTTTAATTAGAAATGTGAATCTAAAATTTAAATCGGCAAAATTATTTACTGTAAAGAATTTTTTTAAAGCATTTTATAAGAGATATACTTTAAAATTTTGTTTAATTTTCTTAATGAAAAAACTTGCTTTACTAAGAAAATTTTTAGTTAAAACCACTCTAAGCGGCCTTAAACACTCCCCCAAAATCGAACAACAACTAAGTTTTACGCAAAAAAAAAAATACTAAATAAATTAAATGATGTATTTCTCCCCTTTTCCCCAGCACCCCTACTATAACGACTTCCAATTGTCGTCAAAGCAGCAATTTTCATTTCTGTCATTTGTGTCATGTATCATTGAGTATTTACTGCGTGCATTTTTGTGTCATGTGTATCTTTTTTTTTTAATATTTGTTGCATGTTCTCTATAAGAACTTTTAGTCTATGTGCGTGTGTTTGTGTGTTTTCGTGCTCTGTATTTATCAGTCATTGTCAGTGATGCTGTTAAAATATATTTTGACATGTGCTTCCTTTCATTCCATTGCTTCTTCCTTTTGCATTCCTTTAATGAAAATAAAACAAAGAAAACATGAATGAAACAAACAAAAAATCGAAAACAACAACACAGTTGTTACAATTATTCTTGTAAATATTATTGTGTGTGTGTGTGTTTTATGTATATGGCGCTGTTACTGTTGCCACATCTGGTTGTATTGTTTCTGTGTGATTTTTCCCCAAAGTTCGTTCTATCTCTTCTCTCAGATGGTTTACCATCAGCATGTGTTAAAACTGCATCACATGTTGTTATACATTCATTTGTATATCTGTAGTATCTGGTGGACTGGTAAATATCTATATACATATATATATATAAACAAATTTATGAATAAACGAAAGAAAGAATGACTTTTATGCGTTCAAATGCACTCTGAATATTATGTGGAGTCCATGTGTGAATGTAATTTTTTATATTTATGCCCCACACACGTTATAATAGGGCTGATGTACTGTATGTTTCATGTGCAACAAACATATTTTGATGGTTTTGTAATGAAGTTTTGACATTTGTCTTGTACATTCATACATTTGCATTGAGACTCTGTGACGTGATATTATTATTCGATTGTAGCTTATTTATAGTTATTGCTGTTGTATTTGTTGCTGTGGCTGGTTATAGTGGCGGTGAAGTTTATTTTCATAATTTGTTTATAACCAGAAAAAAAGACTGAGATGACTCGATTTTTTTCGTTTTTAATTTAGTTATATTACAGCAAAGTATCAGGTTAACTGTATTGTGTCCTTTTAGCTACCCCTTTTGCTATTCGAGTTGTCCTTGTTGTTTTAGAAAAAAACATGTTATTCATGATTACCAATCTCGCCTTTCAATATTATTTCTATGAATATTGGCTGTTTCCGTTATGATTATAACTCATGTTCTATTATTTTTCCTCATTAGATAACAACGTAACTTGCACTGTGCTACACAAGGAATATCAAGGGGCTATAATTCAGAATTTGTTCAGAGATTAAAGAAATATTTATATTTTTTTGCGATCACTTCGTTTAAATTTTTTTTTGTTTTTTTAAATGACGTCTATTTAAAAACAAATAATTTGTTGTAATTCTTCTTTTTATAAAATATGTGAGTTTTATGTTTTTAAAATTCAGCCTGAGATTGAGCCGTTTATGCCCAATATGTTATTGAACACTCTTGCGAAAAATTTCAAAATAGGACAACAACCACGTAGACAACTATTCCGCGCAAACGATTCAAAATTGTCAGGGGGAAAACAAGTGCAAAATTATCAGAGTAAAAGTAGAAAAGTTGTGCAACATTTTATAGCATTGCCAAATTGAACAAACCAAACTCTACTCTAAACAACGCAGGAATCGCAAATTGTTATCTTTTAGTTGAATAAAAATATTAATATGAACTCTGTAAAAAATAAAATAATTAAAAGAGAAAAAGCTTCTAAAAACTGAAGGAAGTAGAAATAATAAAAATACTGGAGTCATAAATTCGACTTATAAATTAATAAAATTAATTATTATGCTTTTTTTCCAATAAACATGCGGCCGCGTAAACAAAATCGGTTGCCTACGTCAAACAATTGCAACTTTGCTATTTTTCACAGTTGCAAGAGTAAAATGGTTTCTCAAATTTAAATATAGAAATTTACACAAATGCAGCTTTCCAAAAGACCCAAGCATATAAAAATCAATTAAAAACGGATTAAAATAAGATAAGTTTTGTGTTACCAGTGCTGCCAGAATTTTTTTAACGCAGCCAAATAAATAATCTGATTTTTTCCGTAGATGCTAAACGAGTTGTTTCCTGCATTTAGTCCTAGAATTTTTAAAAAAATCTATTAATATTTAAGTGCTCTTAAAACTGGCGTACTTAATGTGTCTACCGACGTAGGAGGTTTTTGCCAATCTTGCCGGACATAACTTGTTTAGTTTTAATGCTTCTAAAAAGTTATCGAGTGCCCTTAGCTTGCTGAAGCTTGGCAGAAATATGTGTTATGGTCGTAGGCAGGTGAAAAAAATAAAATCGGACTAAGGGGGAAAAAGTTCCCCTTAGAAGAACGTAACCTACCTCCGAAAAATTAATTTTTTTTTTAAAGTGTACCAATACGTTTGCTTAGCAAATATTACTTTTATTGTCGGCGAAAGTTAAAAAAAAAAAACTAAAATTGGACCCTGGAGATCGTAAAATTTCTTTTTCGCCCCAGCCCGGTTGGATACATAAAATAATATTTACAAAAAAAAAGTAAATATTAAAAGAAATAAAATTCTTAACCCTTAATATCATAAAATTTAAATTTTCATGCTTTTATGGGAAGACTGTATCCCTCCACTCCCATCCCCCGGAACGACCCTGCCAAGAAAATTTTTTTCCTAATTTCCAAAAAATATTTATTTTTAAGCTTTATGTCTGCACCAAATTGGACGGGTGGAATATGAAGTGTGTAGAGCGTGTAGCAAGGACAGCGAGACGCTGGAATTCTTCCTTCGCCGAGTTACGATCTAAGCACCTCAGGAGCGATTTCATGTTGGGCCTGGAAATGTTGACTGGAAAATCTTAAGGAATTTTTTAACGCCGGATATAACCCCTCACTATAGGATGGTGGTAGCAATATCCCCCTAAATCCTCCATGTTTTTTCTTAAGGAGCGCACAACAGGCCCTATAGTGTCCTAGGTGTATATCGCAACAGATGTGAAGTTGCATCTTAGTGCGTCGTCCTGCTTTCGACTTAACCTAACCTAAGCTTTATATCGCTTTTATGTATTTTATACTATTTAATTTATCTGAATATAATTAATTCATTCATAATTACAACTTATTTATAATTGACACATTACATTTTATTAAAAATAATAACAACTAATTTATTTAGTTGTTATATAGATGTTTATATGTCACTAGCTCATTGACATATGAAATTTCGCATAATTTTCTAATTAAAATTTGCAATTTCTTTTCAAAGGGTTTAGCATTACATTCCTGTACTATTTGGAATAACTCTTATCTAGTTTAACTTTTTCCATTTTACTCCAAAAGCTTCAAAAGAGTTTTAATAACGATTTGTGCAATAAACCACAATAAATACTAAAATAATTAAGTAACTGAACCCAGATTTGTTTTTTATTTTTGTTTTGGTCTTTCAGAATTTTAAAGTTGTTTTAAACAGGTACATTTATTTTGCTCCGTAAAACAACGTCATTTTGAACGCAGCTGCACAGGTGGTTAAAAACCGTTATAGGAGTGGGTGAAAATTACTGTTTCTGTTTATAGGAGAGGGTGAAAATTACTGTTTCGCACATTCCTTTTTTTACATACATTGACAATTTTAGCCCTGAAAGTTTACTCTTCATTTTTGTACACTAAGGTTACGCTTAGTCGAATCGACGAAGTTTAAAAAAAAAATTAAAGCGGAACGATTTTTAAAGTAAAAAAACCAACAGAAATTTTTAAGTTAAGCATTTTATTAAAAAAATAAAATAAGAAATAAAAAATAATAAAGTTTTCCTTCTCTCTCAAAA
This sequence comes from Pollenia amentaria, assembly GCA_943735925.1. Taxonomy (NCBI): domain Eukaryota; kingdom Metazoa; phylum Arthropoda; class Insecta; order Diptera; family Polleniidae; genus Pollenia; species Pollenia amentaria. The sequence continues at coordinate 278,859,039 of OX031006.1, read as the reverse complement.
TAAAGAGTGGTTAAATTTAAGGGCCGATGTTGATTTTGAATAAAACACAAATTATTTAGGAAATTGTTGTCATTTCTTTTTATCGTGATAATATTGGTATGGGTTAATTATGTATGGAACAAAATATCGGTCAAATGGTCGCCGCGGCACACCTCCATCCGATGGTCCAAATTTTCGATGGCGCTGAGGCATAATTGAGGTTTTATGCCATTAATGTGCCGAATTATCTCATCCTTTAACTTTTGAATTTTGAATTTTCAAATAACCGCAAAGAAAGAAGTCCAACGGTGTCAAATCATATGATCTTGGCGGCCAATTGACATCGCCACAACGTGAGATAACACGGTCATTGAATTTGTCGCGCAAAAGAGCCATTGTTTCGTTAGCTGTGTGGCAAGTGGCAGCGTCCTGTTGGGCCATAAAAAGACTGTTAACAGATCCCGCAGTGTTCTGGCTTTTATTAAAAGATGAGCAAAGGAATTTAATGATGAACAGCAAATTATGCAGCTGTTTAATTGAAGTGTATAACTTTATCGACTATTCTCTTAACATTAACATCATAAAAAGCAATGTCATTTTTTAAATCAATAATGTTTCTTCTTATCTTTCTTTCTTTGCATAAATGAAAGAAAAAACAATTATTAAGTAACTACACTAAAGGTAGAGCTAGCCGAACGTCCACGTGCCCTAACGAAACCTCCGGTCCGTTTTGTTATTTGCTAACAATATAAATGCTTACCAAATTGAAATGTCACGTTAACGGAACGTCTCTATCTGTATAAATTAGATTTTCATGCCGTCGTTACGTGACAGTTGTAAAGCAGTGATGGCCTGCTTGTATACTAAATTGAATGAGGGTAGTTTCGCTCTTTTTTGGTACTTTTTTTCCAGTATATCTATGGACTTTCGACAAAACTACTTACAATACAACATCTTTCCATATATATAAATATACATATGCTAAGATGTACAAAATAAACAAATGTATATGCACATACAATGGAAATGAGAAATATAGAAAAGGCTTTAAATGGTTACAAAATATTGTTTTGTCTATGCACATTTACACAAAAATACATGTATATATGTATGTATATGTTAAAATACATATTTGTTTATTATAAATCAATAATATAAATATCAGATATTAAATTATTACTTACACTAAATACTGTTTTAATACCATTTTAATCACTTGGTTCTTTTTCTGCACAGCGGTCAACATTTAAACCTTTTGATTTCCCATCACTGTGTGTGTTGTTTTATGTATACTATTGCTTTTTTGTTTATGCATGTGAAAAACACACGTTTTTAGATGTTCTATAAGTGCACCAACGTACAAGCAGTCCGTTACAGTAAGTTACGGGAACAGCAACGTTCGACTAACTCAGCCTTAAGAGTCTGTAAGAAATTAGTCCATAGACTTAAATTAAAAAAAAAAAGTCAATGAAAAGCATGCATTTTACTAAACTTTCGTGACTTGCACATTGTTCAAAATCGACAAATCTCAAGCAAAAACTTCACCATACGCTGCAGAATTTTGTTGTTTGTCGAGCTGCCTGCATAAATTGTTTACATATCTTCACCCTGAGATGTCCTACATGGTCTGGCCAGACTATTTTTCGTAGAAAAAGTATTAAGAAACGAAGGCTATGAAGTCCACAAGTAAGTTGTCCTGAATCGACTAAATCAAATTTGGAATCATTTGGATTATATTTAGGGAACGAAACCCCTCCCACAAGAAAAAATTCGTTAAGGGCTCCTTATGGTCTGGCTGGACCACAGGTTAATTGTTTGAATAATTGCTTCTGCACTACTGAGAGAGTTTACTTTGCTAATTCTGCTAAAGTGTTTTTGTTGTTGGTCTGTTGTTGTTTCCAAACACTTTTTTGCTTTGTCGCCGTATTTGCGGTGGTACCAGCACACTTGATTTGATTCGGCGTAACGGGGCGTGATCTGATGCGTGGATGTTTGGAAAACTTTTTTTCAACTCAGCCACCTTTTGGACAAGTTAGCCGATCTGTTGGTCTAGTGTTGATTGTGCTGACGATATGTTCTGTGTCACAGAAGCTGCATTGACGTTTAGTGAATCGCTTACCTCAAATATTTTGTTTGCGAGTATAACTTATTTGTCAAGCGGTTTACTAATTTTTTAAAATTACGATACACACATTTGATGGTAGTCGGCTCATCCAGACATATTTGAGCATGTTGTCGTAAATATCGTTGCCGGCTAAATCTCGCATCTCGCGCAGAAATTGTGTTAGACGCATGTCGCCAAGTTTTAAAAAGTAAAAGCTTCTTTATGCGTTTCTTCTCTGAGACAGCATAATGTCCCAAGAGGCGTGCCTTCATTGTGTAGTACATGTTATCCACAGGTAGATTTAGCATGATGACTGCCACAACTTTATGGTACTGCGTGTTGCCATTAGTTATACCAGCGGCAGCAAACTGAGATTACATTTGAGCGATCTATAGAGAGGGTTTGTCATGCCAGAAAAACCCTCTCTTGCAATTTTCGCAGCTTCGTTATTGGCAACAAGTTGTTGTCTGTTGGTTTCGGCAGCAGCTTAGCACAATATCGTCGTCACCTACCATAATAATTTATGTATCTTCTTATAAATTAGTATAATTAATGTAGTTGTGACCACCTATTTAATTGTTCGGCATTCTAAAGATCGTTTCTTTTCAGAATCACGTCGGGGTCCGGAGCCTGATATTACGTGTTTTTAACAGAACTTACTTTATTTACAAAACAAAACAAAAATTGTGTATGTTATAATTCAGGCTTGCACTTTTAGCTCATGTAAATCCTAACTCGCATTCTGAGCATTTGCAAGCGGTACCGTGTCCGACAAGTTCAACTAATTCCCGTTCGCGTTATTTGTAAAACCACAACCGAACCTCAGAAAAACTCGTTTTTGCTGCGATAACAGTAACAAAGCTATGAGCCTTCAACTTGGCATAGAGACAAAAACGTGTATTTGTAATGACTGTTTAACAGAATAATTTCAATAATTTATAATTATATTAAAATAATTACAGAATTAGATTGATTTATTTTAAATAAGCACAAAATATGTCCAAAATTTTTATTAGTTTTTCGATCGTGGTCTGGCCAGACCATGAGGTGCACTTAGTGGCATTAAGGTTATAGAACATCGAAGGGTTAAATTTAATTTTTTGCCTAATGTCCGGCTAGGTTTGCAAAAACCCCAAATGTGCGATGCCCCTTTGTGCACATTATAAACATATTTGACAATGCTCGCCCTTTGCTTAGGCGCTTGATCTATCTTACTGCCGAAATACAGCAGCTTCTGATGATTAGCAACATAATCTAGGGAGATCCACTAGGCGTCCGAACTCCCCTACAATTCGGTAAAAAAGCAGCATTTAAAACCCCATTTATTATTTAATTATTATTTCTTAAAAATGTTTCCGCAAATCCCGCTTTACATTTCCGGAAAGGCTGAAATTGGAATTATGTTTCCCAAGAAAATCTTTCGAAAATAATTTATAATTATTGAAGTTCTAAAGTTGCTTATTTAAGCTGCAAAATAATTTTCAACAATTCTAATTTAATTACCTAAAATTGCTTATATTTTCCTTTATTAAACTTCAACAATATTTATTCACTTAATTGATTGATAATAAAAAAAATATATAAGTATTTTTTTCTTCTTTTACATTTAATGATTCATTAAGTTTGTTCGCGTGTCAGACGTCCTTCAATTTGCCAACACACCCCTCTCAGTCTGTTGTAATTAGCAAAAAGTTAAAAACTAATGCACTTTTCATTTCTGAACACAAGTGGAGCAAAAAATCTAATATTTTTTAATTAATTTTTAAATAAAAGAATTGGTTGAATCATTGATTTCGATTGCATGTTAGATGGTGTTAAGAAATTTTATAGTTTCTTTGCAAGGATTTCGATCCCATTCAAATATTTTTTTTCTATTCCTTGAATTTATTTGTTGGGGAGCGTGTGTTTGTAATCAAACACTTTATTTCCGTTTAACTACAAAGTGCAGTTTTAAAGTGTATTTGACTTTGATGTTAAATAAACTTTTATTTTAATGTCTTTGTGTTCCATTTTTACAAACCCTCTCTTTCTCTATTTCAGTATCTAATATTTGTTTGTATGTCTTAAGTGTTGTAGGGCCATTAAATAACCCTTGTAAAGTTTCAGTGGCAGTTGTTCATTTAATTGTTTGTTTGTTTATTGGAAAAAAGGCATCATCATGCACCATCCTCCTTTCAATTTGATGTTTTTGTTTGCTTTTAATGTCACGCCTTTTTGATTTTGCGTTGTTTGCTGCAACAAAATGTGTTTTTGGCATGAACTCATTTAACTTTTTTTTATATTTTTTTATTAATAATGTTTACTGGTAGTACTTGTGGCAAGTAGGTTTGTTAAACACGACACATGCTTCACACGTTTTTTTAATCAGTGTCCATCAGTGGCTGAAGCAACATTAACTAACACAAGGGCCTGGCTGACGGCTGACTACATTACCACAACCATCCCCACCACCACGACCATTATCAAGGCGATGCTGTTCAAGTCCACTTATTTTAGTTGTTGCTTGATGTTGATGTTCATGTTTAATGTTGATGAACAATTTGCGTGCATTCAATGTTGATTAAACATAAAATTGATTATTTTATTTTTTTTTTGTATTTATAATTTATTTGTAAATTATTTTTCTTAGGTCATAAATATTTGCTTGTTTGACATTGTACAGACACACGTACATACTCTTTCATTTGCAAAAAAGTAGGTGTTGACTAATCTACTTGTTGTCTGGCTGACCTCTGACACGTTGTTGCTGCATTAGTCGGAGTGTAAAATGTTTATGATGTCTGTCTACATTTTGTCTGTTTTATTGCCCATAACATCATGTCCATACTCCGTTGTCTCGTGTGTAATGAAAATCGTCATAATGACTTAACAATACATATTTGAAATCATGTGTTGCCAAGGGACTTAAATCTCTTATGTGCTTTAATCAAAGGTTCGTTCCTTTTAAGGGCCATTAAAGCTAAAGATTCTTTAATATGTTTAGTGTCAACAATTTCAACTTTAATAGTGGAACTGTCATAAATTCCTTAAATTTAATAAATACTTGGAATACATGTATAAGAGAATTACAACATAAATGAGATTAACTAAACACTTAAAACAATTTTAATTGGCCATATTCTGAGAATCGCACGATTTGAAATCGCAAAATGCCATATTTAGTTTATGGTGTTCTGAAATTCATGCTTTTTACTTGCTATCTGCCATAGTTCTTACAAATATTCTAGTTCCCTTTTGTAATTAGAAGTCGCTTATCTTCTTGCGATTTACAGAACACCTTTTATGCGATTTAAAGTCAGTATCGCAAATGTTAAGCGTTTTGCGATTGTCAGAGCATGGGCCTAATTGCTAAATTAACACAATAAGTGTTTTTTTCTTAAATTGTTTTACTAGCGATCTTTTGTTAAATAAGCCGTTTTTTATTCAAATGTAAATAAATATATTTTAAGGAATTTTAGTTTATTTTGGTTAATCAATGTTTGTCGATATTTTCGAGCTCTGTAATCTTGGGGCGAAATTACGGCATTCCATATCGATCGAAATTCCCTTTTAAATTGTATTGTAATTTGGATCGATATCGAGTACCGTAATTTTGCCCTTGTTCTTAAAGTTATGATATTTAGCGATTTTTAATGGAAAGTTGTTGCTTTTGGTATATCCCATTTTGGTGCAAACTTTTATCGTTATTTAGGATTTGCATGTTTTTGTTAATAATTTTTGGGATATCTTAGCAAAAGTTGTATTCTTTTTATGAAATTTAATTTAAAATTGTTAGTATCCGATTATGGCAATTTGTATGACTTTTAGCGATTTTTTTGATTGATTTGACTTTGGTTTTGAAGTTGGAAATTTGTCTCAAATTTAGCGATTTTTAAGTAATCTTTTTCTTCCTATGCTAATCCTGCAAAGCTCTACGCTTATCTGCAGGATATAAACCAGAGTCTCTGGCGGGAATCGAACCTGCGACCCCAGTGCTGATAGACTAGCTCACTACCAACTAGCCTACCGGGGCAAATTAATACGCTATTAATTAAGAAAGAAAACTATTTTTTTAAGGGTTTTTGTTTGTTTTGAGTATTAAAACTTTTGTGAGAACTATTTCGCATAAAATTATATTAACTATTTCAATTTTTTTAAATAAAATTTAAATTTAAATAAAATTTAAATTTAAAAAACTTTCTTGCAATAGTTTGTGTATATGAACATAAATATAGCTTCAATATTAACCAAAGGTTGGCTTAAGTAAAAATTATGTGAAATATTGAAGAAATAGGACTATTGCAAGAAACCTTTATGAATTGAAATTTGATTCATTGAACACAAGGCGAATTAATACCAGGTGACCTTAGCTTGCAACGTAAGCAACAGATGATAACTAACCATATGTTAAAATGGTGTACTGGTTGGTGGTTCTGGGGAATCGTGCATAAATTCCATAATTTTCACTAAGTATTATGAAATTTAAAACGTTTTTAAATTAATGCATTTCAAAACACACAATTTAAAATTATAAACAAAATTAAATTAACCAGAATATATTTTTGATACACAGCTAATTTGTTTATTACAGTGTTGTATTATTATTTTTCACGCTTTATTAACGTGTATTTTCAGTGTTGTATAGTAATAATACCACCTTGATTGAAAATATTCGTAAAATAAAAATGGTTTAATAAAATTTTTGGTTTAATCAATTCCATTACCATTTTATTTTATAAACGATTTTCTGGAAATCGGCGATTTTTTTCAAAAGTTAATATTTTATTTCGAAGAAGATATCGCTCATTCAATTCAATAGTGACACAACTCAAAAAAATCCATTTCGAGATAAAGTTTTTGAATTGCTCTAACGACGACAAATTCTCTTCATACGGGGAAAGAATAAAAGATATAAAGATGCATTTTATAAACAATATAAAGAAAAACATAGTCGAAAATTCGCTCACCCCAAATTTCATTTATTGCACAGAAAAAAATTACGACAAATCAATTGTCATATTGAATACCATATTCGTCAATACAATTAACGTTTTAATTTGGTGCCCCGGTAGTTTAGCTGGTAGTGAGCTAGTCTATCCGTACCGGGATTGCGGGTTCGATTCGCGCCAGAGGCTTTGGTATCCTACAGACAACCGAAGAACTTCGCGGGATTAACGTAGGAATAATAAAAAAAAAGCACAAACAACTAATTTGGAAATATAAAAAATAATTTTGTTATTTAAAATTGTTAAAACTCAACAAATATTTTTAACAATGAATTTGTTATATTGAATAAAATATTTATTTACAACTAAACATAAATTTTTATTAGGAGTTTTTCATATTAAGGAAATATTTTGCTGCTGATTAATTTGAATAAGAAATTGTATTTAATAGTTGTATTTATTAATTTTTTAGTAAAATATGTTAAGAATCACATTGCAGATAAAATTATAACCTATTTCAGCAACAGTCAGCCCTGGTTGCACTATGAAGTTCTTACATCACTACAAAACGAATTCTGTAAGAAGTGTGTGTAATACTAGAATATAGAGAAGACGCGTTAAGATTTCCTTAAGAATCATTTAATAATAACTTAACATACCCTGTAGATTGATTGTATTTCTCAGTAATCGAACATCCTCTGTTCCTTTAAAGATTTTGAACCAAAAATATTTTTTTTATTTTGTATTTTAACCTTTTTGGACACAAAATAATTTTTTACTATGATATACAAATAAATTTTCCAAAAAAAAAAAACGACAATTTACAAATTTGTTTATTAAGAAAATTGTTAAAAATATTAGAAAAGTTTTAAAAAATTTACTTCAATTACTTAAAAACTATTGTTATTTTTCTTCTGTGTGAGTTACGACACTATTGAAAATTTTGGAAGATTTAAAGATTTTGGTATTACTAGCTTTTTTATTTTACTATATTTTATGATTTTGGCGATTTTTTAGCATTATTACTTTTTAAGAAATCAGCGATTTTATTTTTTTCCATTTGTGTTTGATTATAATGAAAGCATTTATTAATATTTTTAAGATAATAACATTCTTAAAGTTTTAGCGATTCTTATAAAACCAAAGCGTTCTTAAATTTGTTTGGAGAATTTAAAGATTAATTCTTAATAAGCGTTTTTGTTTTTGTAAATAAGCGACTGCAGTGCATTAAGTACAAACATAAACCAAAGGATCAAGATTATTAAACATCGTATGAATAAGGCCACAACTTTTCATAGATCTCCAACAAATTCTTAACCAGAATAGAGCATTTTTGCCTTAAAGGTCAAATAAAGCATACAAGCGGTTTAGTGAACGATATGAAAAACGTATAAAGCATGTTTGTAAGAATAATACAATTTTTGTTATATTTACGCCAACATCTTGTTGTTGTCAAAACTCTGTGTTGTTTATTTGGCCCTTCAATCTTTTGGTTTTAAAGGTATTTAAATCCATTTTCGCCTTTAATCACTTTAATGGCCATTAATACAACTTCGCCTTAGCTGAAGGTTGGATTTTATCAGATGTATAAAAAGTTTTTTTTATTTTATTACAACTTTACTCTAATCTAAAGTGAGTGATAAGTTAAAGTTCATCCCACCTGTTAGGTTAAAGAAAAATTGTAATAATCAATTGCTTTGTATACCTTCGATAAAAACCTGCAAAGTTGTAATAATGTCCCTAAGCCTAACAAATCTCTAATGGATATTGGTATCTGGATAATAGTTGCCACAAATAACTTTGATATAAGTCTTAACCATTAAACAAAATTTGATGCTGGTAGGTCCATTATTGCCTATAGGAAGCAAATAGAGTCCAGTCTTAAAATTTATAATGGTGACAATAATTAAATTTTATATGATCAGGCAGTGATATTATAGACTTTTTTGAAGAGTCCCTACGTAGCCCGAAAAAAATCCCTATTTTTCCCTACGCGCTTCAAATTGAAGATACAATTTTATTAATAAAAGTATGCTCGGACCTAACAAATATTCGAGAAAAAATCCAAAAAAAATAGCATGAACAGTAAATTGACCAAACTTTAGCTTTATTTCTACCAAACTATATTGATAAACTACTTTTATTTGTAAGAAGATGGTTGTATAAACTTATTAAGAAACTGTTTCAAGTTTGAATTGTATCAAATCAGCTAATTAGGCCTATATTATTTAATGTAAATAAAAAACTTTTCTTTACATGTTTTCCAACGTTTCGTCAATTATTTGTTGACTTCATTAGTGTTACGGAAACTGTTAAATGATGTTTTATCTAGCCAAACGTTTTGCAAAAGCAAATAATTTTTTAATTAAAGTAGTGGTTATGTGTAGGACGTCAAATTTTAAATATGTGTGTAAAGACCATTCGCTATCTGTATTATCATGTGGCAGTGATAAATCAAAGATAGCTAATTTCGACATAAGGGTGAAAATGGAATTTTTTTATTAACATTTTTCATTTTTGTGACTCTACTCCAAAAGTTATTATTGCCCTTTAACAAATGATTTTAACAAATTATCAATTTATTGCTCTGCAAAATTCAATTCTTGTAAAAGAGAGTGTCATAAATTTACATTTAAATCAAAGTTAAAATAAAGGCAAGCGATCGCTCAAATAAATTTAACCATCTGTAATGTTGCCGTATCTGCAATTTTATTAGTGCGATGTCACAAATCGAAAAAGATTGCCAAATATATACAGTTTTGCCACAGTTTTGAAAAGTCCCTACACATTAATGATTTCAAAATATGTGTCGTTCTTTTCCCTAATTTTTTTTTATTTTTTTTTTTTTTTTTGGAAGAAAATCCTTGCGAATAGGGATGTTTCCCTACGTATAACATCGCTGTGATCAGACTTGCCTGAATACATATTATTACTCACTTTTTTTTCTTCTTTTGTATTTTTCGTGGTTCCCTAAATCAGACGTTTTTTTCTAATTCTTTTAAATTTTCATATTTTCCATATAAATTGCCAACTTTTCTAGCCGTTTTCCTTAAATTGTTCCATTCATAACAATAAAAGTATTAAATTTGATCTCCATTTCTAAATGCTTATTTATTATCCACTCATACACTTACACATTGTGTCATTGCGCGTATTATTTACACGTATTTTTTATTACATTTGCACTGTGCCTCGCAATAAATATGTAGAGTTTCTTATACAGCAATTCATTTGCGTTTGAATTCACAAATTGCGAATATACAGGGTGGCTCATAAGAAACGTTATGATTTATTTAATAAATAACTATTCTCTTTCTGATTTTGTTTAATGCTGCCATTTATTAAAATTAAGATTATATATTAAGATCATAGAAAATGCATCTGAAAAAGCCCTAACATCAGAATTGAGGCAAAAAGTGACATCAATTCAATGACGAAAGTCATCATAAAATGTTGTCATATTTTATGGGTTAATATTATTTACATGTTGAAAATGTAAAATTAGTAGCAAAAATTCCCAAATTCTATTTTTTTAAATTATTTAGTTAAATACATAAAATTTTTAAAGAAGAATCATTACAAAAATTATGCCATATATGGGCATGTTGCTGGTGTCTTATAATTGAGAGCTTCGGTTTTTATTGTTTTATTACCTTAAAAATAAAGGCGTATCTTTTGAAGGATAAAAATATCGAGCTTTTGCTGCAATAGAGTCATAATGTCATTTGTTCGCTCTCAATTTATTTCTTAAATTAAATCGTTTACACCGCTTCTTAAATGAAATAGTTTACAAGCAAAGCTCTTTTTTTGCTTCGAAAATTTGTGTATTATTTGTGGGAAGTTTTGCTTGACTAAATAATGTAAAAAGTGCTGCTAAGACAAATTGCTCTGAATATGCAACATTGATTTAAACGTTCGAGAAAGGTTTGTTGTGATTCAAAAGCAGTGGTTTTAGCACAATATGCAAAAAAGTTCGATGATGATGCATTGGGGGCATTTATTCATTAGGATTGATGTCACACAAAAAAATAACTTTTGCAATCATACGAAGTCATTCAAGTATTAATTTAAGCAGCAGAATTCACCCTAAAGGAGATTGATGGTGTCTCACATAAGTTGAAGCTGATATATGATGAAACGCAATTTTGTATGTCTAAAATGCTGCTTAAATGCCATACCGCTGGAGGTCCACACCACGCATTCAATGCGTTTTGCGTTGAAGCATCTGTCAAAAAAGTAGAATCAGTGAAACATTTTATTGACTAGTTACACAGTACACGCGTAAAATGCATATACACATGAAGTGGTATTAATTTTTACTTTTACAAATTACAAAAACCCGAAGCGCATAAAATCGTATGTTAAGCCATACTAACCTACCAAATCAATGTCAAAGGCGCATCTGCAAAGCGCAAGGTAATACACTGTATTAGATGGAACCAGAAGGGTTCCATCCGCTGTGTTCCAGCCAATGGAATACAGTTTTATGTAAATTAGGGCCGCTACTACGCCGTAGGCGGTTCAACCACGAGTTTCTACTTTGTCATACTTTTTCCAGCATTTCAGATGGTATCTTACCAATGGCAGATGTAATGTAGTCTTCCAGAGCTTGAATTGTAGGTGGTTCGTCTTTGTACACGAGAGCCTGCACGTATGTCCAGAAAAAGTAGTCTGGTTTGGTCTAGTCATATGATCTTGCCGGACAATGGACTGCTAAAAAATGGACGTAATTTACAAAATAAATTTCTCACAAAGCACGAATTACGATTTAATAATGTTTAATCATTTGCAAGCGTTTTTCGTTTGTCAGTCTATTTATGGTGAAATGGCAAACCTTACTGAGCATTTTTTATCATTGCCATATGTCCCGAAACTTTTTTTTACACTGGAAACCTAATTCGCAAATATTCACCCTTTACAAACTCTGCCCTGTGCAACAATGCTTTCATTAGCATACGTCACCTGTAGAATTAAAAATATGCAGAATTTCTATTTCGAAACCCCTGCATTGTTTTCCTTTTTTCTTTTTATTGTCCTGTATCCTGGTGTATGTAATTTACTTCATAAATAACATCCTAAATACACGTTATAATTCATATTAAAGTGTCTGAAGTGAACACAAAAAATAAAAAAATGTTTACAATTATTATTGTTATTTTCCATTTGACGCCACAAATAATTACAGAAAAAGGGGTTAACTGTGCGTCAATAAACATAAATTACTGACACGGCATAAATAAGATTAAAACAAAATGCATATTATTGTGCAATAAAGTATTAAGCTCACATATTCTGCTACTAATAATAATATTTTAATAACTTTTAAATTATGGTTTTTTTCGCCTTGAAACAATTGTATTTGAAATAAAAACAATATCTGTTGTTTATTTAGGAAAGAAAAATAAAAAAATTTTAGTTAAATAGAGAAACATTTGTAATTAATTTTGCAATAATACAGTGGGACCAAAGCGTGAAAAAACATTAGAACTCATTAAATAAGTTTTCCTTTGAAATTATGTGCTTATTATCAGTATAAGTTTTACAAAATTCAGTTCACTGATCTCAAGAATAATGACTTTTTGAAAATTTATTTTAAACCTTCAAAATACCGCAATCTACACGTACTGCTAGAACTGCGCTTCGTGTTATACAGCTTAACTCACATTGGGCATTCGTAGCAAGTGATTTAAAGGCATATTGAGCTCACGTAAAAGTGATGTTAACTGTTAGAATTTTTTTGGGAGGTTTTTTAAGCTACAGGGCTATGCGAGTAAGCGAATAAGCCACAGCGACCTTCAAAGCCACATTAACTATGCCATCAACCAAATTTAGCCTGATTTATTTATGATGCATTAAACCCATTTTGGGCACCAATATTTTACTACGTATGTAAATATGCGTGCATTTATATGTTTTCTGAATTATTTTGAAAGAGAAAAACATGAAAAATTAGTCACTGTGTCCGAATCATAGGACCTTAAATGTAAAAAATGTTAGCTATTTTAAGGGATGTAACGATACGCTTTTTTGCCGATACGATACCGATAAGAATATTCAATTTAAATTCAAGGTAAAATTAACAAAACTCAAGTAGAGTCATTTCTTTATTATACAAAATTAAAGTTAATATTTAAAATTGTTTTTAATAAGATTTTAAAGCAACGAAATGAATTTAAGTGCATGAAAAATTTAATTTATTTTAAAAACAAAAAACAACGTAAGAGATTATTAAAATTCAAAATCAATATTACTAAGATTTTTGTTTAAAAAACAACGTATTCTCGACTTTTGCGGAGATAATTTCGCAACGCCGTGTGAAGTATACCTGCAGCAAAAAATCGGCTCTCAGATGTGTCTGAACTCATTTGACAACTTAAGTATTTCTCCGCCATGGTCTTAAATTTTGAGTATAACATTAATTAGCCCCACTAAACAAACGCATCACCGTCTCTAGAAAAATAAGAAAATCTAAGGTATATCTAGACATCTTCTTTAGTTGAACCACAACGTAGGATGGACAGAGGACAATCCTTCTCGAAATTTTCTTATAAGATTGTCACAAACCAAAGGTCAGTTCTTGTAGACTAATCAGAACTTTTACTAGGTGTACGGGCGACCGTGTATTTAACACTTTCGGAATGTGGAATCATGTTGAGTAGCTCAATAAGACCTTTTTGTTTCTATTGTTTTGAAAGTTCCTAAGTTTGTATCGAAGGTCAAGAATTGTAGATAAACAATAAATTTCATTATTTTCTAAACACACAAATATTTAATTCAAGCTAATGCTACGTAAATCGCCAATCTGAACTATTCTGCATCTCAGTTTATTCATTTATCGTATTTGCTAATAATGTTCGAAGACTGCCAACTAGCGAAATAGCGTCTGAAAATGTACCAGTGGCTTTGCTTATGGATTTTGTGGTCTATTTAAGTAATCCAAAATGTATAGCGAAATGATTTTTATTTTCACAAAAATTAATTAAAAATGAGCAGAAAATTCTTAAAACGTACAATTAAATACAATATTTAATAATGGGAGAACGTTCTACCGTTATGGTGCAAAGCAAAACCGACGATGCTGCAGGCCCACACCAAGCGTTCAATGCTTTTATGCATCAGTCGTAGTGCAAAATGGTATTGACAAGTTACACAGCAATTGCGTAAAATGGATATACGTATCGAAAGCATGAAGCTTAAGTAGAAAGTTATCCTCTACTTAAGCAGGCGTCTCGAAAAAAGGAAAATTGCGTTTAGAGGACGACCACCAGCTTAAGAATTAAAAGAAACAATTTATTATTCTGTTTGGTGCTTTGCTATTTGATTGTTTGTTCAATATCGCCGATACCGATATATCGGCAAACTTGAGGTATCGCCGATATATCGGTATCGGTATTCATTACATCTCTAATTTTAACCCATTTTTCTGCGCACCAAGTAAACTGACAATATAATAACCCAGATTTTAAGTTACTGACAGGGAAAAAAGCATTGCAACAAAAAAAAAAAAAAAAGAGTATGAGTGCTGGTGAATATAATCACCGGGCGGCGAAAAATGGATTAAAAATTTAATATTTACAAATGTAAATGCTGCCAAAGTAAGGGTTAAAAAAACAAAAAATTTAAAAACTTGTGATTCCGTAATGAATGTGCGATCAGTACCGCATTTAACAAAAGGATTCCTTAAGTTCGACATGGTTTGACATATATGTATGATATACATGTATTCGCACAGTTGCTTAAGTTAAAAGCGGAGCTCGTTTTCTAGTTGTCAGAAATTGTCATGGTAATACAATTTGTATGAATCATCGCTAAATAGCGCGATTTGAAAAATCCTATTTTGTCAGCTCATTGAATAGTGAAGTTGGCCGCTACTGTTAATTAATAATGCTTTTTTATCTATTTTTTTTACTTTTTTATTGCTATTGTGTGGGTTTTATTAAACAAGAAAGTTAACACTACTGTTAGTGACACAACGTTGACGCTCTTGTTTAGGTATGGCATATTAGCGTAAAAGCTAAGGGCTATGCCAGATAAAACTTTTGCTTTGCGTGGCATTACAGATTCTAAAATGAAATACATCTAAGATTAAATATACATACGAAACATGTCACATGAAGTACATTTAACGCAGAGCGAAGCGAAAAGTTTGGCAACTCTCATCTTTTTTTGCGCTTTGACGATTGCCTTGCATATTATTTTTTTTTTTTTTTATTTTTGCAAAATTCAATTCCAATAAATCTTCCCACAAAATGTTTAACTTTTATGTGTATAACAAAAAACTTAATGTATGATTTACCAACCGCTTTTATAGATAACCAAACAATGTGTAAGTGTTTTTATCGTGTCATACACCTTTTGCTTTACGCTTTTCTGTCAAAGTTAGAAACGTCACGCAATGCAACGTAGTTGCATCTGACACGGCCTTAAGCGTAAGAAAACGTTCGGACTTTCGCTCTTGTTTAGGTACGGCTGTAAGAACAAATATTGAGTTTCCCACTTTTATTTGTAAGTTTTGTTATTTTTAATGTTGGAAGTTAAAAAAGTAGACAGCATTTGCCTCCAGATTAGTCCCAATTTACATTATACGATTTTTGTCGTTGCGATTCTTACCTTATTGGCGAGAGGGGAGAGATGAATTAAAAGGGGTACACAAGCGAGTGTACTCTACGATTCGTTTTGTTCATTCATTCGTAGTGTCAAATTATATGTATACACAAGCAGTTGTAACGACAAAAATCGTACAATGTAAACATAAGACCGACTTCAAAGAAGAAACGACAATAATCGCAATGACAAAAATCGTATAATGTAAATTGGGACTTATTCTGTAAGCCTATATCTGCTTTAAAATCAAATATTTCTGCAGCTGTTGCACTTTAAAATCAAATATAAAAAACATTTTTTCCTTTAACATCTCACTGTGTCAAATATACTCTCTCACATGATTTATCTACTATTTATTTACTAAGTAAAATTATTATTTTTTTTTTTTAATTTTATTCTGTCACATTGTCGCTTCGTTTGTAATGAAAACACAGCAGAGACAACACAAACACCAAAAAAACAATGGATGGTGTCAGATGTCCAAATGCGCCATTAATGATTATTTTGTCTATGACATTCGATTAATGTCAGCAAACAGATTAAACAGAGTAAAAATGCCAAAATGTTCAGCCTTTTATTCTATAATGTTGGATAATTGCAAGGCGGAATAGCCATTTCAAATATAATTTGTTATTTTTTGTAATTGGTGTTGCTGTTTTTGTTAGTTGAAACTTAATTAAATGCGATAAATTGTAGTCGCTTAAATAAAAGATTGAATCACAAGTCTGGAGGTTTTAAGGGGGAATAGTGATTTTTTCTCAAAGATATAAAATACATTTGAGTGAAATTGCTTTCACATTTTTATTAAATAATATTTTAGTTCTTAATAAATTTTTACAAGATTTTATCAGACTGATGCAAAACACCTTAAAACGACCCCTTGAGCTATAAAAATATATATAAAATATAAAAATATAAAATATGTGCTGTTTTAACAACACATGTGATTGAACGTGTAGTATAATTTACATAAAAAGCATTCAGTTTTTTGAGTGTTTTTCATATAAATTTTACTACACGTTTAATCACTTGTGTTGATATAACAGCACATTAGTAAAATTAAAGTGCCGTTGAGTAAAATATTTATAAATGAAATCAAAAAAGACGTTTTTGTTGTTAGTTAAAAGTACTAACAGGGACACCGGAAATATGGCCTCAAAATATAGAAAATATGCCCTAAAAAACAAAAATGGTTTATTTGAAAACCAACCATTTATGTGCAGTTTTCACAACAAGTTATTGCACGTGTAGTAAAATTAACATATATACATATATATATATATATATTAGGGTTTTCATTCGTTTAACCGTTAATAGGTTAACCAATTAATTACTACCCGATTAGCTGATTGGTTAATTTAAAATTGCCTATTTTCCATAAACGATTAAACCGATTAACCAATGTAATAAAATTTTTATTTTTTTGTAGTATTATAACATATTTTTTTGAGTTTTTAGTTATTTGTTTCGTCTCATTAGAGTTGTTTTATTCCCGCACTTTTTGACTTCCCGGGAAAGCGGGAAATAAAAATCAAATTCCCGGGATCCCGGGACTCCCGCCCAAAATTTGTATTTATTTTTTTTTCTTATTTATGCACTAAAACTAATATTTTTTTACTGACTATTACACTTAAAATAATTAAGTCTAGTATTTATTATATAATAAAACGTGAAAAATTTAAGATTAAAATTTTTTTAAGATACTTAAGACGCTATTTTTATGTCAATTGGATCATAGAAATCAATATACGTATATACATTACATCTTACATCAAATTTCATCAAGTTCAGTTAAAACTTAACTGTTAGCTTAACTTCCAGCTAACAATATGTTTTCGACAGTTATAACTCGAAGTTAATTATAACTGAACTTGGTTAAATTGGCCGTTAGTAGAATAAAATTTCTGGAAGGGCGATTAAAAACTGAAAAAATGTATCGTTTAACAAGTTCAGCAGAAAAGAGAAATTGTATTTGCTACATGTATTTAATAACATATTTTTTTCAATTTTATAACCCTTAATAAGCAGTGGTGTATGAAGGTAAACTAAGTTTGCCATTTCATGTGAATCTTTTTTTTAATATTCATCTAGGGTTCCGTAAAGTATTTGTATTGTGAGTCCTTCGTTTATTCTAAGCTGATTTCGCCATATGGGTGTCAATTTATTTCTAGATCTTCTATGCTATTTGTGGCTTAATTCCAGAAGAATCGCTTCAGTAGGAAAAGAGTTCTGCACCCAAATGTGGAACTACCTCCCTAAAAACTCAACAAAAACTAACTAAAATTTGTGGCGAAATGCACCTTTTGTCATTAAATTTCAACAAATTCGTTTTATAAGGCACAAATTTCGTGAATATCGGTCCATAATTTACCTAAGGCTCCATGTTTACACTAATCTCGTAAATCGTGTAAGTATGGCTAAAAGCGTAACGAATAATGCTTTTGTGGTGCAATTTAGCATAATCTAATTTCATATGACTCAAAATTACTTGAAATGCCGCATATAAAGCACAATCTAGGATAACACTTTGCTACGCCCTTAACCGCAAAACCTTACAATATTATTGTAAAATTTACACTTCAGTTAACTAAGACAAGAAATAAGATTTTGGAAGATAGGTCTTTAATTTATCATAGGCCCTATATAAGGCCCATTAAAAATTAGCTTAATAAGTCTTAAACTGTAGCAAATTTTAATATTGTGGTAAAATTAAGTTGGATTAAACTACTAACACAGTCTAGACACTAGTCCGACATAGATTTACTAAAGATTTAAAAAAAATATTCTTCAAAATTTCCCGGGAATCCCGCAATGAATTCCCGGGAAAGCGGGAATCGAAAACGGGACGGGACGTCTCATGTACAAAAGGTATGTAATAATTTTTCATACCAACAAAGAAGGTGTTCAGTGATCTTAATTTTGAATAAGTGTTTGCTATCATCACCTTTTTGTTTCACGTAGTTCTTATATGTATTCCTGTAGTAATTGGTTTCTTCTCATATCTTCTCATATCAATCTTTTAACAGAATTAACCGATACAATTAGAAGTGTTAAAAATTATAATAATTAAAACGGGACTCTAATAACATAATGGAAGATTTTATACGTTAAGAGAAATCCAGAAAAGGGACAGAGAAATTAGATATTTTGTATTATGAGTTGCTTTCGTTAAAAAAATTTTTCGAGGTCAAGTTTTATCAAAACTAACGAAAATAATTGCTGAAATACTAACAGCCGCATTCATAACAAAATGTTAGCCTAGAATGCCGATTAAGCTTAGCAGCTTGTTAACACAGAGTTTATTCATAACAAATTTTATCCGTCTGCTAACTTTTAATAAATCAACTCTGAATAATTATTATGCCATATTACATTACTCAAAAATGCAACACGTTTTGCATTAATCATCGCTGGTTTTGTCATTTTAATTCATTTTTTTTTTTACTTTTGTTGTTTTTTCCTCCCCATATAAAAATGTTAAATGTTTTTAAATTAAGCCGCTGTTTTCCACATGTTGGCAAGCGTTTAGCAGCTCGTTAACAAGAGTTTAGCTAATCGTTAGCCACAGCTTGGTAAGTGTATTATGAATGAACTGTTAACATTTAAGCCAAATTATTTCTCTAAAAGATTATTTTTTTAAGGGGTCCTTAAACTATTGAAAAAACTAATAAAATTATCTTACAGTTTATTTTTTAATTAATATATAAAATTTATGTATTAATTAAAAAATATGAATTACATATTTATGAAATAATTTTTTTGTTTGCTCGGTTAAGTTAAAAAACTAATTATGTTTGTTATTTCATTTTTTTTTTACTAATACACTCCAAATAATAAATAATTTATGCATTTTTATTTATTGAAATTACTTAATTTATAAAAAAAAACTTTATTAATCGGTTAACCGATCAATTACAATATTAGCCGATTAAACTTAAACCTCGGTTAATTAATCGAGCGATTTACCGATTAAAGCAAAAGCCCGATTAAATTAATACTCTAATATGTATATATATAAGTTCCCGTAGTTCCTTAAAGGATCATACGGCCATAACAAATTTCTTTCTTTCTGATTTATCCGATGAAAGTGTTTTTATCTCGTTCCAGCTCTTGTCTTGGTTGGCCGCTTCAATTTCTACGGTTTCATTGCGGATTCCATTCGATAACTTGTCTTGTGGCATCGTCAACGGGTTTTCGCATGTATGCCCTACCCAGCGTCACTTTCTATTCCGGATCTCGACATGTACGGGGATTAGAGAGGTTTGGGCCCATAGCCTTGAATTGGATTTCGTAACTGGCACGAATATTTTTAAAATTCTACGCAGGAAGCGATTTATGAAAACCTGTAGCGAATTATCATCCTAATGCGCTGCATTTCACGATTCACGCCCATAGAGAAGAGATGATTTTATGTTAACTTGTTTACGGATGCATAAACGCGTGGTGTGGACCCCCCGCTCGAGAATTAAAAGAAATAATTGCAATATTTCATTATGATGTAATGCTATTTTTTGGCATCTGTTATTTCTCTTAAGCTATTTTCACACCTTAATATTTGACGTCTTGCACGTAACCACTTGTTTTATTAAAAAATATTTTCTTAATTAGATCAAACATCATTGAACAGTTTTTAAATGACATTGTATTCTTACAAATAAAGTTAAGTAAATCAATGCAATTGATAAAAAATAAAGCTAAAGTTTGATCAATTTACTGGTCACGCTTTTTTGGAGTTTTTCGTCAAATATTTGTTAGGTCTTAACATACCTTTTGTTGTTATGAAAGAAGAAATAATCATTGAAAATTTATTGAATTGTTAAAAATAAACGGAGTTTCAAAATTATAGTGCAATTTAGATGATGATTTTATTGTTCCTAAAAAAATGTATTTAAATAACGAGTTTTATCTTATTAGTTTTGATCGTTTAAAAAGCGCTTGTTTATTTTGTACAATTAAAATTATTTTGTGCTTTTAAGAAGAAAATGTATAAGAAATTGTTTAGCATACTAAAAACGATATTATCGACTATAACGTGTTTTGTTTTCTAAAACGATTTCCATCACACACCTGTATAATTAAGTAATATATATACATTTTTAAATTTTAAACATTTTTAAAGAACAATATGTATTTTTAAAGTGTTTTAGAGTCTCTCATGATGGATTCACCCATGCGTTCCGAACAATATTTTTGTCCAGGCAACAATTCTTACCTTATAGGCGAGAGGGGAGAAAGGAATTAAAAGGCGTACACAAGCGAGTGTACTCTTCGATTCGTTTTGTTCATTTATTCGCTGACTCAAAATATATGTATACACAAGAAATTGGAACGACAAAAATCGTACAATGTAAACATAGACCGACTTTAAAGAAGAAACGTCAATAATCGCAACGACATAAATTGGAACTAAGAAGTCAAACTCAATATAAAAACAGGACTTACTTTTGAGAAAAAGAGAAATAATTTTGTTCGGCATGTTTCTTCTTGAATTGGTTTAATTTTAATCCTTGTTCAGAACAAAATTAACGGAGTGGCCTATTTTTTTTTAATTTGTACATTAAAGTTGAATTGAGCTGCCACATCATAGAGTGTTTTTGGCATTAATATTACAATTGATTTTTTGCTAAATAATTAAATAAAAAAATAAATAAAAATAACAATATTACTTTCCTTTTTTGTCCATTTTCTTACTAGCTAGTTGTGCTATCATCTTTATTAATTGTTTACACCTGTAAACCACATGGTAGCTTTGTTTTTCTGGACACATTTTCAGAAATGGGTGAATCGTTTTGCGGAACAATCTCAGTAAAAAAAATTTCTCCGGACAAAAATATTGTTCGGAACGCATGGATGAATCCATCATGAGAGACTCTAAAACACTTTAAAAATACATATTGTTCTTTAAAAATGTTTAAAATTTTAAAAATAACATTATATAAAAAAATTTCTCAACGAAAAGTGAAGGGATATACAAAATAACGGCGTTAATGTTTTTTATCTGGTAATATTTTAAATTTATCATCAAAAAACTAACCTTCGTAATGTCACCCCTATACTCTTTTCCTGATTTAAGAACATTCGGCAATGCTAATAAATTTTTGTACACAATAAATAGTAAGCAATAGATCAGAAGATATTGCAAAGAGAAAAGTTTTCAAAAAATGATGACAGCGGATATAAGTTTGAAATAAAATAAATAAAAAACAAGAAAAAAACTTTATTTGTTTGAATAAAATTTTTTATTTGTATGCATAATCAAGAAAATATATTTTTGAATAATGCATTACCCATATCGCCAAAATAATCGTCAACATTTTTAAATATCGCGAAGTCGACAAATTTCTATTGCAAAATAGGGTAAATATGCCTTTAATGTTAAATTAATAATTGTTTTGCTTCTATTGAAAATTTTAAGTTAATTGTTGAACAAGTGTGATATGTGAAATAAAAGTCAATAAGTTTGGTTGCAATATGCCGAATATGTTCTCAGACATGGTAAGATTAGGGTTAAGAAGAAAAAAATCCAATATTCGCAGCATATAACTCTTATATAAATCTTAACCTTAACGCTCCCCAATAAGGTAAACTTTTAAAACTGTGGTGTAAGGTGAGGTGTGGTCGGAGTTGAACGACTATACTTTCATATTTGTTTGTTAAGCTATGTTCACATTATGTTTATTTGTCATGTGGAATGTCGCTTTTCTACACACATGTAACTTCATGTGTATTTCAAAATTTGAGTAATACATAAGGTTTATAATTTTTAAATGTTGGTATGTACAGTACATTTGACATAACCTATCAAGAAAAACAATCTTAAAACAGCTGATTGGTTATAATAGTAAATAAATAATAAAAAATTAAAAATACACAAATAATTATTTATTTTTGGTACATATCTGTGGTTTTCATGGGTCGCATTAGTTATGAACTCCACTGTATGAAAATTTCTAGTAAAAGTAATTGTAGACTTTAGATTGAGATGTCTAACAGTTATATTAAAATATTTCGAACAGAATGCTCTAGAATCGACTAGATGGGTCTTGAATCTACTAGAGTGGTTGTGAATAATAAATACAGCCTAACTCATAAAGTTTGGTTTAGTTTTATTGGAGTAATTAAACGGTTCAGTGCGTTACTTACAATAGTGGATATATTTTGTGAACATTTTGATATCGTTTCAAATAAAGATTTTTTTGTTGTAAGATTTTCTGTAGTCTTGTTTGCTGATTATTAAAAACACAATCTTTTAATTATAATTAGTTTCAATAAAGTTTGTTAAGTTGAATAAATGTGTGTATTTCTTTCAATTTGCAAATAAAAGAACTCATAGGTTTATTTTAAAGGTAAAAAGCCTAAACGCGTTTTATAGAGTAAAAACGTAACAATATTTTGAATTTCCAAAAATTTTATGAATATTTTTGTTTAAGTATTCGAAAGTGGGACACCTATTTAAATTAAAAATTACTTTATATGAAAATTTATGTTTTTGCCAGGAAATTAGATACATTTGGATAGTAAAATTTCAACTTTAATAATATTATATTAACTCAAATATTAAACAGTTAAATTATGTATAAAAAATTGGTTTTAAATGTATGTAAGAATGTATATTAAAATAATATACCTTATAATATAACAATAATAATATATAATAATATACAATAATAATATATACATAATGAAATACATAACTGCAAATTCAATAAATTTAAATATAGTATATATGCAAATTATTAAACAAATAAATGCATAATGAATTGATTTGAAATCCTGTTTCCAAATGCATTTGTTCAGCTTTAAGTGTTCTGAGGATTAGTCTAAAATTATACTTACAGATGAAATACATAAATACTATTAAAAGCAATAATATTTTAATACGCAAAATGTGTAAAAAAAAATCAATTAAAGCCATTTTAAATTAATATAAATTTTAGCTAATATTTGTAACTTGTGTATCAGACTTTTACAAACATGTTGTGCAATAGTTGTTTACATTCTTTTAACATAATTGTTATATGGACTAATAACTAGAGGTTATAATAACAAAAAACATGGACAACTAAACCAAAACCAATAAAAAAACTATATGGAAAATTTAAATTCATACAAAATATATCCCAGCAGAAACTTTGGTAGTCAATTGAAAATACCAGTTTTAAATATGAGCTCAAAAACATATCTGCAATACCATGGCCCAATTAGTAGGTCTACAAAAATGCAACAATAGAAAAAACAACACGCATTTTGTTTGTGTATACAAATGGTAACAATGTCAAAAACTTGTCACCTGTTAAGAAAAATGTGTTTTGTTTTTATCATGTATTTATTTTGTTTAATGAAAATTTTCTCCCGGAATTTTGGCGTACAAAGCTTGCTTCCGAAAAATGGTCTGCGCAAATTTAATGTGATAGGGCCAAATTCCTGCCACAAATTTTACCCCATCTTGCACTTTTCACTGAGTCTTTTGGCACTGAAAATAACGTTCCGCATCTTCTTTTAAAATGTTTTTACACACAGCACAATAACGCATTTTAATGTTATTACACTTATTTATTATTATGGTCATTTAAAATTTGGATTCACAATTTTTTTTCCACAATTACAAATTATATTTTATTTCTATTTTAACTGTAAGAAAAACGATTTCTTGAAATCAAAAAGAATATTTAAAAAACATATAATAAATATGTAAACAACTTTTGACATTTTGCCCATGTATGCCTATGTATTATGATGAAAAACACAACTCTACAAAAAATCAGTAGGCGTATCGAGCAGACCTACTATTTGGGCCATGTCCAATACTGAAAATTTTAATATAATTTTTTAATTCTACCAAGTTTTTATAACTCTACAAACACTGAAAGAAATTTTAAGATTCTATTTAGATTTGTACTTACAAGAAAATTATGAATGCATAACATGGTAATGCAAAACACGGAAAATAAAACTACAAGAAAATGTAAACAGAAAAAGGTTTTAATGGTTCTTTAAATCGAAAACATTACAAGGTAATGGAATCTGCAGCTTCTTTTTTAGCTACAAAGTGATGGTAACGGAAAGTATTTGCTAATAAGAAGAATGTGATTATCTTAACTTTTTATATATTGGAGAGAAATATGCAATCTAATGTGAAAGAAAAAAAGAGGGACAAAAATCATTACCTGGTTATTTAAGTACAATATTTTAAGCTCTTAGGTAATGCAGATGGAAAGTTTTTGCTGCTACGTTAAATATAAATGTACGTTAAGTGTAAACAAATGATAAAAACACAAACAAGCCTACCAGAGATGGCGATAAATCGGTCCAAAAATGGCCGATTTGTAGCCTAAATTATACGATTTCGCAGGCCAACAAATTGTTAACCCATGGACCAGAGTATACCATTCTAAATGATTGTGTTGTGCTGAATTCAAATCTGTACTCAGAATTCCTCCAACATATTAGGTTTATTATTTATATATTAATTTTAAAAAAATCTTTAAATAGTTCAAAAAATAAAGTCCAAATTTCAGGTAAATATATCTCAGAGGAACAAGATATAACAAAGGTTTAATATTTATTATAAGCGAAATTGGTAGACGTCATAAATAACGATCAATTCGCGCAGTTTTAACGTCTCTACTGTGGTATAAATAAGATTTTTTAACTTTAACCTGATGCGGTGGTGAAATTCTGAGAACAGATTCGTATTCAGCGCAACTCAAACCTTTCGAATAGTATACGCTTGTCCTAGGGTTTGGAGTTTTTTTTAAATATCCAAGGCCTGTGTTTTCAAATGACAAATTTTGTACTTATTTACATAAGTTTTAAGTATTAGCTTGTATTTGTGAATAACTTCATATATACTTTTTTTTTTTTTTTTTTTTTTTTTTTTTGGTTGACCTTAATTGTCCCGCGTAAGAATTTCTGATGAGCTAAATCAGTGCTCGATAACTTTCAGTTCATTTTCGTGCATTTTTACGAATGAAAATAATTCTAGACTATTAAAATTTTACACCATATTCAGATATATGACATCCTAAACAATACAGGACTAGCAAACATACTACAAAAATGTCTTTCAAATATTTTTCTATTTAGCAGTTTTTGAAAACTGAATATTTCACATTTGAAAATCGCTTGCCGCTCTTACATAAGTTAGTCTGTAAAAGAAATTAAAACTTGCATTAATAAGTCAATAGGAGTGAGAATAGCGGTATTATTTTTATAGATTTTTTTACGACAAGAACAATACAATGTTCAACAATACCGTATAAGCTCAAAATTTAAAAATTTGCAGTAGAATCAAAACAACTTTTAATTTTTTTTTTTACATTAAAGGCATAAAAAAGAATTTTTAAATCAACCGTTTCATTACCAAGAAGAAGACAAAATAGCACGATATGTTTACAGCAGGTAAATATGAATTTAACGTGTAGATTTTGTTCAAAAAATGAAAGAAATAAAAATATTTAGTTAATACACAAGTATTGAGCAAGTGCGTATTGTATTGAAAAAGCTAAAAATGTTCAAAAACTGACAGAAGTTAATGTTATTTTATAATGACGATTTTTGTGACGATTCAACCCTAACCCTCCTGACACGGGTACCCCGGTATCCGAACGAACTTTAAAGTCAAATATATTGTTAACAAAAAATGATAAAAAAGGTTCCACAAGTTCCTTAAGCATGTCATTTTTTAGGATTTTTATAGTTTTAAATTTCCCGATTTGTTTGGGTTGGCTGTGGAGCCACCGAAAGTCAAATACTGTATGGGTACCTGTGTGGCCATACAAAAGTAAAAGCATTCTGTATAGAAAAAGTAAAGATAAGAGTACTTAGTTTTGGTTTTTTATTTTATTTAGAATTGATAACCCCATATTTATAAAAAATATTTTAAGCTTATAAGAAACGAATTTTTTACGAAAATTTGTTTAATAAACCTATAATTAACCAAAAACATTTTTTTTTTTGGAATATGGGAGTAGATTTGTATACCCTTCACAACAGGTGGAAAGGGTATAAATAAGTTCATTTTTTATATAAGTTTGCTATTTATTTTAGAATTTCTACGATATGGATCTTAGACCCTATAAAGGATATATATTCTGGATCGTTATAAGTAACGGAGTTGAGCCAGAGCGGTCTAGAAATGGCTAACAAAATACCAGGATTACCTCTAATTGTTACCTAACTTTTACTTTTTTAACTATAAACTTTCTTTCTTACTTTCATCTGAAATAAAGTAAGTAGAATACTAGAAGTAAAAATACAAGTGTACTCCCGAATTTAAGGTTTTGGTACGATTTTTAATATGGTGGTGAAGGGTATATGAGATTCGGTCCTGTTGAATATAGAACTTTTACTTATTAAATCTTACTTTGTACTGGTATCATTACATGAAAGAAACCTTAGAAAATTTATATTAAAATTTTGTGCAGCATTGAGCAATTATTTCGCTATTCGTGTTGCACTTTGGCCGTTTACAGCCATATTTTGCTTGTTTCGCGATCCGATCCCGAATCAATAGCCCTTTTAATGGTAGCCGACCAGATTTATCCCGCTTTGATGTTTCCGGTGGGCCTGCAGCATCCTGAAAAAATTCCTTAGGGATTGCTGCTCGAACGTTTGCTTATCGTATTATACGATTGTCATTGGCCATTTTTTCATGTTTTTAGTCGCCAGTTCCACGCCAAGTGATGTCAAAAAACAACAATGGGAACTTCCAGCTTTTAAGGCACTTGGATTATGGCTGGATAACATGCAATATACACATAAAGCAGCGACGTCAACTATGATAAAAAAAAGGTTCAAGGGCCAGCTACTTATTTTACGTTTAGTGCTATATTTCGACACCATTTGGTGCATAACTTCCACTCCACCTTTCTAGTTATTGAACAATCACTTATTTCTTCCATTTCGTTCTTGTTTGATACAACAGACAAAGGAGTCCCGCTCTTACTGAAACCATATCGTGGCGTTCCTACATCATCCGTTGCGTTGGGCCGTAGCTCTTTTGGAATATACGCTTTGTTCTGAAGAAGGATACCGTCAAGGCTTATTACTCTAATTTGAAGCCGATTGGGCAAAGGAAGTGTTATAGTTTATCCTATTGATTCGAAATCAGATCACAAAACACGCAAAATATGTGGCGTCTGTGCTGTAAACGGCCAACACGCACGGCCAACACGCACAGCAAACTAAATTTCTCCACGCTGCACAAAATGCAAAATTCCTCAGGTTTATTTAATGCAATGATACCGGTACAAAGATAAATATAAACATTTTTTAATTCTAAATAAAATAAAAAACGAAAACTAATAAAGATAACTACTTTTTCTAAACAAAATGGTTCAACTTACATATGGGTACCCAGGTACCCTTATCAGGAGTCTACGTATAAAACGGTTAGGGTTAAGTAAGTCAATTTTCAGATTTGACCAATTTTTGTCAATATTCGAAACATTTTATCTGGCAGCTATGCATACAAATATGTATTTGAGACACATTTCTAATGTGAGAATGACAGCCTTGCCCCCAATGTCGATCGACAACTTAAGCGAGCGACAAAAAGTCACTCATTGAAGTTCTCTTAAGCGGCCCACTAAATATTGACTTGTCGGTCGACATGTTTTACGTTTCTAACGTTATTCTTTATTTATTTGTAAATGACTGTATATATTGCCACATCAGCAATTCAACAAATAAAACGCTAGTTTGGAATAAAAATCGACAAAACATATAAATAAAGCCATAAAAATAGAACACTGTGCTAACAAGCAAAGCAGAATAGAAAACAAATGAGTGAAAAAAAAATATAGAGTGGAATTTTATGAAAAATATTTTTAAAAATGGTTTTAAAAAGAAATATATAAAATAAAAAAAAATATTTATTGCCAATTTTACTAATTTTATTTAAATATATTTAAATATTTAAATATAATTTCCCATATATATTTTTTTTTATTTGACATGAAAAACGAATTTTAAACATAAATTGATATTTAAATAAATTAGTAAAATTAGTCATTAGTGTTTGTGTGTAAAGAAAAACTTTGTTAAATACTTTAACAAAATGTCTCTGTCGACTATGACATTCTGTATTATGACATTTCTTGTCGCATTATATTTCTTAGTGGGCCGCAAAACTGTTTCGTTATCGACCGCTTGCATTGTCGATGGATTTGTCGTTTTAAAAATTGCAAAAGATACCTGTCGACATCGGGGGCCAGGCTGTAAGAAAAAGATTGAGAAATTGCAATCGATTCTAAAGTGAAATTTAGGTGTGTTTAATTAGTTTTCTAAATGTATATTATTGCATATGTATATGTTGGCGTTTAAGCTGCTGTTAATAGTTACTGTGCATTAGGGTCATGACCCATTTTTTACAACAAATGTACCTATCACCACGTGATAGACAATACTAGATTTGCGATAAAAATCGTGTTTACTGGTTATTGTGCAGAAAAACTTTCCGCACCAAATCCAATTTCTAAAAATCTACACTTTTTGTTTTTTACTACATTACACTATAGGAAATGTTCCCTTTTTTTGGCCAAACTAATTTTTAGCCAAACGAGTGGGCCAAACTAAATGATTTTTTAGATTCGCTTTTTGGAAGTGTTCATCCTTAAGCTAATAAATTTTTAGTCACGCACCGTCACGGGGAAAAAAGTTTGTCACGCGCGCTCACGGACTTTCACAGATTTTTTTTCGCTCACGTTGTCACATTCTAGCAAATAAAATTTTGTAAACCCCTTACATTTTTTATTCACACATAAAAGAAACTTTTATTTTAAACAAAATTTTTATTACAAAATTTCGTTTTGTAATTCTAAATTATCAATTAAATCTAAAAAACATGAATTCAAAACAACATCATTTCTCGTTTCTTCATCTTCGCTCTCTGAATTTTGTTCTTCTTCCTGTTGGTAGTTTTCAGCAAAATCGGTTTCCTCTGATCTGAGTAGGTCGATTACTTCTAGTGGAAGTTTTAATTTTTTTGGATATAAATGGATCTGATGTTTCTAATGCTCTATTAAAAATGTCTGCTAAATTATTTATGCGACTACTTTTTCGTGCATGAAACAATCTGTCGGCTTTATATAATTTATTCCGAGATTCAGCAGCATCTTCTCCAAAGCAGCCAACTGGCAGTACAGTCGATTCAATAATTTGCCTCGAATGCAGAATAACTTTGTGGACAGTTGCTGTCATCGGTAGCCATGGATATTTTTCTATGCAAATTTTTGCCGTTTGAAAACAAAATGCTTCAAATTTGCTCAAATTTAGTGGAAGCTGGCATGATAAGCATATCAAAATTATTTTCAAATTAAAAATTAACTCCTCATCAACGCCTGTAATTTTCGCAAATTTCACATGTTCATTGAAAGCCCGTCGCGCTGTGTTGGCGTCATTCGTGCTACCAAAACCACCAGTCTTAGGCTTTTCGACGTTCAATCCTAATTCATCCCAAAAATACTGTTGGATATCACATTTTCTGTTCGCAACCAATTTTTTGTCGGCTTCATTTCTTATTTGCCACTTTTTTATGTTATTTTTGTAACCCGCATTCAAAACAAACCCAAAAAAGCGTATCCAACAATGTAGTGGACTTATTCCATACTTTAAATTCTCTTTGTTAGGCTTAAATTTTTCGTTTTGAAAATCTGTTATTGCAATAAAATCCTTTGGTGTAGCACCACAAATAGAGCACGCCTGATTAGATTTAGTTCCGGTCAATATATTCAACACTTTCCCATCAATTAAAGTCAAGTATAATCTTAATTTTACGTGTAGCATTCTTTTATCTCCAATATTTACTACTAAAGTATTTAATGCATTTATTTCTTCTTCTATATTTTGCTTTTCTTTCAAAATATTTTCTCTATTCTCCTTTGTGTATTCGAGTTTTAAAGGTCGACAAAACCTAGTGGATTGTGGGGTACTATTATTCCATAATATATTTCTGGAATATTCCAGTAGGCGCAAAGGAATTATTGTCGTAGCTAAAAGAGACGAATCAGACATTTACGAAGAGCCCGCCTTTTGAAACTGTTGCTTGTAGTTTGTATAACCACTACTGCTGTCAAAGCCATAGCTTACAATAAGTTCAGCGTATAAAATGTCAGTTTGTTTTCTCTCCATTATGGAAGATAAAACTTCACTTTGCAGCTTTATTATTCTGTCAGCTGTTGTTTCAGCAGCATTTCTAATGGAACTTTTGCTATTTTCTCGGTAACCAAAAAGCCATTAGGTCTGCAATTATATTTACTATGTGTAAGGTCTTTGTATAAAGGATATATATCGCAATTTCGTATTTTGCTTTCATGTCTAATATTGCAATATTGCTCCTTAGAAAAGTTATTTTCTAAAAGAAATGCAAGCGCTTCATCCGCAGATAGCTTAACTGGTGCTGCTGTCGAAACTAGTTTACGTAGTTTGGAAGCTCTAGTTGGACTACTGACAGTTTCTTTTAGAACTACTGCCAAATTTAATTGGTCACTCTTACGAGCAGCCATAGCTGCAGCAAGAACTAGTGGTTCAGTTTCGTTATTTTGTTTTTTAGAAAGTTCCATTATATGCCGTCGTTTTGATCTGTTTGACTTTTGGGAAAATGTTAACTGTGGCCGTCCAGTTTTTAATTCAGATGAAGTGACGAGTTTTTCATGAGGCCTTACAGAAGTTTTGCTTTTAAGCCAAACAGCATTTTGCGTCTCAAAAACATGCAAGCACCTATGACTCTTACGCCATTTTCTACCGAGATTTGCGCAAAATATTCGCGACTGCTCTTTCAAATGTTGTTTACAATCTTCGGAAGGCTGGCCTTTAGCAATACAGGATACGAAATGGTCATAAACAATGGCCCGTTTGTCAGCTTCCTTAGGTTTTATGCGCCATAAATTAAATAAGTCTGCATTTGGCACGCTGAAGTTACCTGGAAAATTACCCTTTTTTTAAGACATATGCAAGTATATCAACTTATGGCTCTATCGAAATGCGTAAGTGTTATATCTATCACTTTTAATCATTTTTTTTTTGGAGCTTAGTGAAGTTACAATTTATTATTACGGTATATAACATCAAGGTCTTTTTCTTTCCTTCGATTTAACCAAATTAAAAAAAAGTTGAATATCTTTTTAACTACTATAAAAGTACTCACTTTTAGCATTATTGTTAATTTTTCACTTTTTTTACATGAATTTTGAATTTTTTGAATTAAAACTTTAAACTTAAATACACGTCTAATTTAATATAGTAACTTCCTCGTTTTGTTTAATAAACAAACCTCATGTTTTTGCATTTATAAAATAACGGTAAAGCATCATTGATGCTTTATTCTTCGGGGATGCTTTTTGAAGTATGCTTTTAAGTACATAGTGAAAAAAAAAATCAAAAACTCTAAGAAAAAAATTAAGTACTTTTGGCCAAAAAACAGGGAAAATTTCCTATAGTGCATTAGCGGATTTCCGAAAGAGCAAATGCAACAAATCGTAGCTCTTCTGTTAAATATAACAAAAAAATACAAGGGGTTTCCGTTAGATTTCTTAAAACAGCTAAGATATTCTTTAGCCGCTTAAAATTTTGCCAATGCTAATTAATATATTTAATTTTTTTTAATATATGTAGAATAAATTTCAACTAGTATGGTGCGGGGATAGATGGCGTTTGTAAATGTTTTTGTATGGACATTTTGGCAATGGCAGCTTTAATTTGATCTTTGGACAAAAATTTAAAAAGTCATGATCCTACTGTACATACATATATAACATACATTTAGGTTATAATGCCATTTTTTCCTATTTTCATATTATTTTAAGGTAATTAAGTTTTGAGACAAAAATTGAACGTATTCATGTACAACGTTTATATATCATTATTATGACCACAAAATGCGTTGCAAGTGGCACATGTTGTTTAGTGGTTAATAACAATGTTTAATCTAAAACTAAATGTGCCTACGAATAGAATAAGTACACAAAAATTTAAGCATTTACAAACAATTGTATTAAAGTACGTGTGTGTGCGAATATAAAAGTTTTTAGTTCATAAAAATAAAAATATATGTGTGTATTTAGCAGCCTTGTGGTATTTTCGATTACATAGACAATTATACATACTGCATAGCAAAAAAAAAAAAAAAAAAAAAATAACGAAAAGCCGACCTGTGCACAATGGTACTAAATTGATGGTAGGAAAGTAACAATATGTTAAAGTCTTTTTTAATGTCAAAATAGTTTAAGAATACAAAAACTCTGTCTGGTTTAAATTATATTTCATATTTTAATAAAAGGATATATCGCTCATTTGCTGCAACAACTTCGCTAATACAAAGTAAAACAGGGGGCTAATTCCTGCAGTCGTGATCGAATACTTTTTCGGTGCGGAAGAAATTTTATTTCTGATAGCCTATTTCCGATGTGCGAAAGAATTCTTTCATTTGAAAAACTACATTTAAAACAGAAACAAATTCTAAAAACATTGTTTTTGTTTTAAATGTATTTGTACGTAAGAAAGAATCCTTTCGCATATCAGAAATAGGCAGTAATTCTTTCAGTCGATACTGAGCGAATGAAAATTATTTTTTCATTGTTGTAGAAACTCAAATAAATCCTTTAAAACACTGAAACAATAATATCGAATTGTTCAGTATGGACTTAAAAAATTAGAAATAAAATTGCTTGCGATTCGATAAAGTATTCGATCCCGACTGCCAGAAAACTCAAATAAATGCTTATAATTTTTTGTTCAGTATCGACTTAAAAAAGATTGAAATAACATTGCTTGCGAGTCGATGAAGTATTCGATCTCGACTGCCAGAATAAGACCACAGGTGTTTGATAACGTGGTAATGATTTTATATGTAGATATTGTGAACTCCAATCTTGAGGGAAGAATAAAATTTTTTTTCCAATTATTTTGTGTGTGAGTTTTAAACTTTAAGGTACTTTTCTGTAAAACTAATATTTTTGTGTTGTTACGATGATGCGCCAAATGACTATTGTTTTTATAAGGAACATTATTTTTTACCAAATGTGATCGATTCACGTTTATCTGATGCTTTCTTCTTTATCTCATTCCATATGCTTTAGCTGCTTCGATGTTCAGTTATCGACACCAGATGTTACTTGGGCCGCCTTCACTCCGGCTGCACTGTGAGTCTCAGTCTATTGTAATCTCTAGTAGTAACGGTTGGAAGTCTTCGTAGAGAATGTCCGTCATCGCCATTTTCTTTTTCTTATTTCGGACTCAATCGTTTTCTGTCAAGTTTCGGCCCATAGTTTTTTGTTTGCGATGGTGTGTGACATAAAATAATTAATATGCGGTAGAGGAAGCAGTTGATGAATACCTGTACTGCATTCAGGTCGCAGCGGTTTGCAATCTTAGATTCACACCGCATAACACAACTGATTTCACAAAACGTGTTGAATGGAATGTAAAGGGTGTTTTTTATAGAGGTATATAACTTTGAAATGGATTAAAATAAAGAAGAATTCTTTAAATATACATGAAATTTACTTTATTCGAAAGATAATCCTCTGGCATTATAATTTAAATATGACTTCTGGCATATGACCGCCATGGCTGGCTCGGACGTAGTCTAATCTGTAGGTCCAATTTTCGATGACTTTTTCCAACATTTGTGGCCATATATCGGCAATAACGCGGCGAATGTTGTCCTTCAAATGGTCAATCAATTCAGGCTTATCGGCGCAGTCTAGCGACTTCACATATTCGCACGAAAAATAGTACTGCGTCGTTTAATCGCACGATCTTGGAGGCCAATTCACGGGTCCGAAACATGAAACTATGCGGGTACCATACGTTTCCTTCAATAAACCAATTGTGGCACAAGTTGTGTGACATGATACGCCGTTAAGTTGAAGCTGCAGCTCCTGCATATCATGGTTGTTATATTGGTGAACGAAAGTGGCAGTAATCATGGCTCTATAGCAGTCAGCATTGACTGTAACGTTCTGACCAGGATCGATTTTAAAGAGTACGGGCCAATGATTCCACCAACCTATAAAGCACACCAAACAGTCAGTTTTTCTAAATGTAAAGGTATCTCAACATACACTTGAGAATTATCATCACTCCTAATACGGCAGATTTGTTTATTGAAGTATCCATTCAAACAAAAGTGAGTGTCATCGCTGAGCAAAATTCGCTTCTGAAAATCGGGATCAGCGGTAATCTTGTTTTGGGCCCAATTTGCACAATTTGGAAACGTTGTTCAGGCGTCAGTCTATTAATGATGAAATTAAAAACCAAACTGAACATAAATCACTTTACAGCTGACAAAATGGCTGCCAGTTAAAAAAGTGTCGCCAACTTAAAGTTTTATACCTCTATAAAATACACCCTTTTTACTATTATCATATTTAACCTTATTTAAACACGTGTGGTTTCTTCAAGTTTCAATTCACAACTTATACTTTATTTCTTTAATTCAACATTACAAAATGTACAACTATGTATTCGTTATTAACGGTTTATAATTGAGAATTATCGAATATATCGCAATTAATTGTAAATATAAGAAATAAGTAAGAGTGTAATGTAAGCAGTTATAAACATATAAAATGCCAGTTAGGGTGACCATAAGAAAGACATACTTTGCATTTTCAAACATGATTCAGTCGACCATAGGATTGACTATCTTTAGTTATGCGGATCGCACCGTCCTCTATTGAGCCGACAGTAGTTGTTATCAAACTACCCAGGTGGCAGAAGCATTTGACATCTTCAATAGGTTGTTGTGGAAGAGTAAGATGATGGGTGTTGGATGAATTATTAATCCTTGGTTTTATTTGTGAAATTTTTATTTGAAGACCATTTCTTGCTACTTCGTTCGTCTAGTCAACTAATTAAAACAACATGTCGTCGAATTGATGTCCCATAGAGGGCATCCCTGACATGCACATATTTCGTCTTCGAGCATAAAACGGCAGGTTACATTTTCTTACGGCGCCCTGACAAGGGACAGGATTTTTTCTGGTATTCCTTTGCAACGCAGTGCATTCCATATTGCATTGTTAGGCGAGCGCTATTCGACTGATTGTCTCGTAATTAGTTTTAGACTATTCACGTGGTCGATTCCTGATACATTCGGTGGAAATCAAGCCTGTTCCTTCCGGATATCGTTAATAAAAACATGGGATTATGCTAAGTTCAAAATAAAAAGTCCGTTCATATATATACAGTAATAGACTTCGAATGGAGCAGCTTATCATATCATTAAATCAAAATTGTTTCAATGTACATCAAACTAAAGTTTTAGTTAATTATTGTTTACGACACTTTTGTATTTGCTTAGTTCTTTATTGTAGTTAAATTTTTCTAAAGGATTATTTTACAAAAAATTCTATGAAGAAAAAAAATCCAAAATGTTTATTTTAGGAAGGATTCAGAGCCTAACGAAACAGTATATTTTTTAAACTCTATAAAATTTGGATGCAGGAAGACCTGTTTCCCGCATATGACAATTTTTCATTTTGTGAAACGGGAAATATAATGATACAATCTTTTGATATACGAAAGAATCTGTAGGTCATATTGGATCTCGAAAAATGTAGTTTTTATGAACATTTGGAAAATCTTCTGTTAATTTTTGTAAGTATTTTAGTCATAACACGGCAAATTTTTAACCGATTTGACAGATTTATATGCTGACATGTTTGTTATTGATCTTGGCTTAAAAACTCGTTCTCGATAAGATCTCTGTTTCCCGAAACTGGGTAATTTTAATGTTTTGGGCATAACCGTCCTTTTTATGGACTGATTGTTCCGTATTTTTCGGATATATTACATTAAAAATGTTCGATCTTTTGATATGGGGGCCCCGGTAGGCTAGCTGGTAAAGAGCTAGTCTATCAGTGCCGTGGTTGCGGGTTCGATTCCCGCCAGAGGCTCTGGTCTCCTGCAGACAAGCGTAAAGCTTCTCGGGATTAGTATAGGGGAAAAAGTATCCATTCGTCAGACTCGATCCCTAAAAATTTTGATTTTTAAGCTCTTTTTTTTTATTTTGAAATTTTGGTTCATTTCTAAGTCATTAGTGATCGATAGATATATCGTTTATATTTTGCGTTCTGTTCGGTCTTGCAAATATATTTTCAACCAACAGACAGACATATGGACAGGCGGACATCGTTGAATAAACTTTTCTTCTCACAAGAATACATTATATATACAGTTTTTGGTGTATAAAATCAATATTGTAGGAAGTACAAATGGTATGTACTTTCCTTTGGTAAAAGGTGTAAAAAAGAACTTTGACGAGGACCTTATCAGCCCAATTATCAACTGAAATTACCCGGGAGTTTTTTCCCCTTTTCCCATTATTATAACTGAATTTGAACAGCAAAAATGGGAGAAGGGAAAAAACTTCCGGGAAATTTCTATTCATAATTGGGCTAAATTATATAAACAATTCAGATATTTTATAGATTAACGTAAATTGTCTGAATATTGGATAGACACAGTGTAAACATCTACATGCAGGCGGTATATTTTGTACAAGACTTCTTGGACAATGCACTATTGCTTAGAAGCTACAAAATATCAAATATTCTCCATTGAAAAGCTGCTTTTATAGCAAAACTAATGTCCATTGCGATATCGATCCCTGGGATTTTGGTTTAATCCACAGCCGTCACATGTTCTCTGACCTCTAGTGCTGGACCCATAAGAAAAAACTACAGTTTTAAAACAAATGACAAACCCAACAGTATCCTTGATCCATAGTGCTTGGAATTATTTAATACCATCTAAGCGTATGTATGTCTCTTTATCATATGTATATTATTATAATCCCTTTGATAATGGCGTTTATAAATGTTTTAATATTTTGTGATCCTGTTGTTGTCCTGTTGGTTTTAATGGTTAGTTGGCTGGTTATTTGGCTGGTCTATTTAAAAT
This sequence comes from Pollenia amentaria, assembly GCA_943735925.1. Classification (NCBI taxonomy): domain Eukaryota; kingdom Metazoa; phylum Arthropoda; class Insecta; order Diptera; family Polleniidae; genus Pollenia; species Pollenia amentaria. The sequence goes on along the minus strand of OX031006.1, from coordinate 278,821,521 downwards.
CTAGTTTTTGTAAACTGTTATATAACAATTTTTTTCCAATTTAAAAGAGTACGACTGATACCAGCATCAAAAATACACATGTGTTTTTATGCGTTCTTTATTTTTTTTTCTCCCGTTAAATTTTGTGGTTATTTTTTCCACATATTTCAATTTAAATAGAACATAATAAATTAAGTTGAAAAAAATTAAATGTTTGTAAACCTCAAAAAAAATATGCTCAAAACAAAAAAATGCTTTGAGGCTGAAATCATTTAGGCCAACAGAATCAACCAATTCAATATTTGTTAATAAAACTTAATGATGATGAATAATTTGTTTCATTCGATATTATTTTCCAGCTGGCTCTAGATGCGGTTGTCGAATAAAAAAATATTTTCGGCTTAATATAAGCAAGACTACATTTGTACATAAGCGTTAAGTCCTTATTGCTTAATCCCTTTTCCCCAGAGGAATTTATTTTTATTTATTGTTCATGTCCCTGAAAAATATTTTTTTTTTAATTTTTCTTTTAATATTAAAATTCATTTGTGAATTTAAATAAACATTTCAAGGTTTTTGTTACAAATAATATTAACTTTTTTTAACACTTTTAGCATTTAATTGGCCAAATATTGCCTTTTGGCAGAAATTTTACAAGTGTTATTTATGACATTTTTTTGTTGTCACTTGTGCATTAAAATTTAATATTTTGTACAATATTACCCTGAAGACTCGTTAAATATACCAGAAATTTGTATATTTTTACACGGCCAAAAACTCACACATATTCATAAATATTTGTTCATATACAATTCACTGAACTCTCATAAAAAAGCCATAATCACTCTCTTAACTGCACTAATGCCAATTATTAGTTTGTTGGTGTAAATGTACTCATCTAAGTATTTATTTTTAGACGCATATGTGCTTATTTGTTTTCTGCAGTATAAAAAACAAAAATTTAATAACTAAAAAGTTTGTTAATTACAAGTTTCCAAGTAAAATATTCCTCAACTGTTTGGTATTTTACAAATAAAGAACACAACAATTCCTAAAACAAAAGTTTAACATGAAAATTTAAATTAGTTCGTTTTTAGTTTTTATATCCTACACAGCTACAAGTCGTGAATGAGGGTATATTAAGTGTGTCATTCCGGATTAAGAGCCAAAAAATATTCATCTAAGATCCCATAAAAAACACAAGTCTGAAGGGAAAACGTTTATGGCCTACCCCGAGCCACGCTGGTCTTCGTACAGATTAATTGATAGTAGCCCCATCCCCGCCTCCATGTGTCAGATTTATATACTCGCCCCTTGTTTCAGAACAGGAGATATTTAACAATTGGCATCTGTTTAAATAGTAAGAGTAACCAAGTTAATCCGCAAGCTGCCGCACTTCCTCTCAAGGTGGGAAATCAGCGTTTCAAGTCGACTTTTTTAATATTTCCCTTTAATCAAATTTGGGTTTAAACCACAACCACTACGTGATTTCCGAAGGAGAATGACCAATAGTCCGGCTAGAACTGGAGTTCAAAGGGCTTATGATTCACGTGGTACCACATAAGATTTCTTTACAGCCGCGATCTAAAGACATGTGTCAATTTTGAACTCTGGCGAATTGCAGGTATTGACTGCAACTTATTTCCCTGGAGGATATAACACCAAAATGTGAAATACATGAGATGTCTCCTTACATCCTATCCACTAAAGTATAGTTGTGGAAACTATTAACGGGGATAAATACCCTAGGGCCTACTCCATTGTCGATCTTAGCTACTGGGTGACAAACCCTGACCCTGAGTGTGATCGCAACCAAAACACTCATATAGCTATTTTAGTGCACAATCAGACAAGATTTTACACTGTTGAGTACCAACATAATCTTAGGATAGTCCTCCCTCAGGCCGAACTCTCCCACATGTGGTGAAAAATCTGTCCTTTAGCGAGTTTTGGTAGTAAACTACAACCACCACGTGATCTCCGAAAGTATCTTTTCAGTAGAAAAGCGAAACTTCCGCAAAGATAATCTCCTTGAAAGTCTGGAAGCATTTTCCGCAAGAAGCATACTAACGGATCCCTCAACCAATAGTCAGTCCATTTTCTTGTCACCGCGAAATACTGACTCCCGTGGTACCGGATAGGATACTGGGTCATCAATATCTTGAATCTATAAATTTTGGATTTTTTGCCGAATCCCAGGTATTGGCTGAACCTGATTTTCCCCGGAGGATGTAACACCAAAGTTTAAGTATCCTTGAAATAATCCCTACAACCCCCAGGGATTTCGGATTTTTCTATCTAGGCTGTGTCTTGATAGACTATCCAACTGTATTTTATCCTTGTACACATATATAAATTAAAGCAGTGTTTTTAATAAGACATTCCGGCCTTCCAGAAAGTTGCAGAACAGTTGATAGTTAGGGTCTAGTAGTATCACAATTTCTTACAGTTAAGTTAAAGATATCAATTGTAAAGTTTGTATGATTAAAACGTCCTTCTAGCGCCTTTGATGAAAAGGATGCAATGCCATGGCTTAAATTCTTATTCATTTGGTCTCATTGAGTGATAAATTTGTGGCAATCCAGCTTCAGGACAAAATTCTTACGAAAATCACAATTACAAAAAAAAGTATCAGTATTTCTGATTTTAAAATAGATATAAATTTAAACAACATTTTTCATTTTTCGAATTTATTCTATGAGTTAAATTTCAGTTATGTATTTTATAAAGCTTTTTGTAATAGCTCTATTCCTTACAATTTTTTAGAAATTACTTTATACACTACCAGACTATTATATTGTATTTTCTTGTTACATTTTACCTTAGCTTTCCGTTGGATAGCAATGAAATAATTCCCAATATCTATTTGTTAAAATAGTTGAGTTTAATACATTCAATTTATAAAATATCACTATCCAGTGTGACACAAAGAATGCTGACGAAGGCCGTAGCGGGCCAGAAAATGCATTACATTCTGCTGGTGTCTAATAATTGTAAATTTTTCTGTACATAAATATACTTCATTGCTATCCAACGGAAAGCTAAGGTAAAATGTAACAAGAAAATACAATATAATAGTCTGGTAGTGTATAAAGTCATTTCTAAAAAAATTTAAGGAATAGAGCTATTACAAAAAGCTTTATAAAATACATAACTGAAATTTAACTCATAGAATAAATTCGAAAAATGAAAAATGTTGAATATAATAAAGTTGCTTATGAAAAAGAAATAATTCCCAATATCTATTTGTTATAAATTTAAACATTTTTTATTTTTCGAATTTATTCTATGAGTTAAATTTCAGTTATGTATTTTATATAGCTTTTTGTAATAGCTCTATTCCTTAAATTTTTTTTGTTAGGAATGACTTTATACACTACCAGACTATTATATTTTATTTTCTTGTTACATTTTACCTTAGCTTTCCGTTGGATAGCAATGAAGTATATTTATGTACAGAAAAATTTACAATTATTAGACACCAGCAGAAGGTAAAATGTAACAATAAAATGCAATATAATAGTCTGGTAGTGTATAAAGTCATTCCTAAAAAAAAAAAAATTTAAGGAATAGAGCTATTACAAAAAGCTTTATAAAATAAATAACTGAAATTTAACTCATAGAATAAATTCGAAAAATAAAAAATGTTGAATATAATAAAGTTGCTTATGAAAAAGAAATAATTCCCAATATCTATTTGTTTAAACATTTTTATTTTTCGAATGAATTCTATGAGGTAAATTTCAATTTTATAAAATTTTTTTTGTAATAGTATTTCCTCAATATTTTACATATTTTTTTTCCTTAGGCCAACCTTTTAGACATGTCTAATAATCATGTTTGTTTTGTTTGTTGGCGATCGTGTTAGAGAGAGGGGTTGCCAAACATACAAGAAACGAGTTTTCATGTTTGTTTTTATGAATTTTCATGTTTTCTAATTTGTATGTATGTATATGGATAGACAAATAGACATGAAAACAGACATGTTTGGAAAGACATCGTGAAAAGACAGTAGGTTTCTGCAAGCATGCTCAAAAGAGAATGAATAAAACAGACATGTCTGAAAAGACACCGTTTAAATGCTCCTTTGCATGTTTCACTTTAGCCATCCATTGGTTAGCAATGAAATATGTTTAATATAAAAATTAACTTACCATATAAAAAGGAAATAAATCTCACATTCTATAAGTTATTTATTTACTTAAGAAAAAAGAAAAACCCAATAATGGAAATTTTTTAACGTGATTTTTCTCAAACCACTCGCCTACGATTTCCACCGAAAAAAAACTGTTGCTTTCCTTACTTTAGCTTTTTTTAATTTCCCTGCGAGCGATTTTTATTAAGAAAAAAAAAAACAATACGTGGAAAAATATTCGATATCATCTTATTAACCTAAATACAAATTAAATGATATTTACATTACAAAAGTAAAGGAAAGCACATCAGCACTAACGCATACATACGCCCACTCACTCACTCATTTAATCCTTTGAACCGCAGTGTCTTTTAAGTAAATAATATTAAATAAATAAACAAATTTAAGTGTGTGAGTGCGTGAGCGCGTGAACAAGGATACATATACATTTATTTGCTCGTGCAATAATAAAGTCTTCTTTGTACTTACTGTTCTTTTGGAAATCCTGCGATTCGTCACAAACAACCAGACGACCACTTAATGCGATCAATAAAGAGCCAATCACAACCAAATGTTCCACAATTGATGAGATACTTCGAGGACGAGGTAACCAATTTTTTAAACCATCTACTGATGATGACGATGTTGCTGATGTTGCTGGTGTCGCTATTGTTGTTTGTGCATGTTCTTTGTGGTGTGGAGGCTGTTGCTGATGATGATGCGAATGTGATGGCTGCAGCTGATAGTGGAGTAGTTGTTGAGTTAAAGAAGACGACGATGCTGATGATGAGGTTTGTTGTTCTGAACACAGGCATATTGTTGTTGTTACTGTTGATGCTGGTGTTATTTTTTGCGTTGATTTTGATTTTAATAGCTGTTGTTGCTGCAGATTTTGTTTGCTCAAATGTAGTCCGCAGGCGGTTAAACAGTTCTGATTTGAATTTGTTATAAAACTTTGATTTTCTACATGCTCTGGACGTTGTTGTTCTCCTTCTTCTTCTTCTTGCTTTTCCCTCTGAGGTGGGGTATATCTCTGGTAATTGCGCTGATTCTGTTGGTGCTGGCGATGATGGTGATGATGATGGTGTTGTATATGATATTGTTTTTGTAATATTCTTTGCTCTTGATATTGATTTTGGTCTGGCTGTAATTTCAATCTGTTTGTATTCGTATTTGTACAAAATTGCCAAGTTTCCATTTTTAAACGTTTTTCTGGTTGATGTTGCTGTTGCTGCTGATGTTTCAGTTATCGTTATGTTTGTTTGTAAGTTTACTTTAACTATTACTATGGGAGTAATTTTTGTAGTCAAATTAATACCATGAGAGTTCGTCATTTATACTTTCAAAGAAAAAAAAATAACTAATAAAGTTTAAAACCTTGCACATGAGTTTCTTGATTTTTGTTACGTTGACTACATTAAGTTTCCCAGGATTTAACACAATTTGATTAATTCTTTTTTAAGGGTATTAATTTTGTTATTGATGACTTTCTTTTGGGCTAGTTATTAAGTCTTTTTGACTGATGAAGACGACGAGATAAGATGATGCTCCCAATGATGTTGAAATGATATGTTGCCAAACAACCTGTGTAACATTTTCTCCAGTTTGACCACCTATAAGAAAGTTTTGTTAAAAACAAAAAGGGAAATGTTTAAAACATCTGAAGACTTTTAAGATTAAGGTTAAAAACTAGAAAAAGTGATTAATTATTAAGATTCGTAAAACTATAAATATATTAATGACAAGTGAGGAAATTTTAAAAGCCGTACACCTAAAGTTTGATACAGTATCCGGAAAAATTATAAGGGTAACTCTTCCTTCTTTATAAGTCATTTGTAGAACAAAAAAAATATTTATTTTAGAATATATCTAAGAATTTTTCCAACCTTAAATCAATTAAATACATTAAGAAAAAAGATGAGTTAAATATTTAAAATTTGTTTATTGTTATTATTAATCAATTAACACAAAAATAATTCAACATTTACTACTACGAAAGTTCTGCTTCTGGTTCGAAGGACCATAAATTTTATATTAAGCAATTTGATGGTTTAGAGTTTGGGTTTCATTAAATGGCCAAAAAATAACAAAAATTACAATATTGACAAATACTGTTATACCTTATTAGCAAATATAAATTTTTATATATATGAATATAAACTCCATGTGCTTCGCAGAACAGTAAATAAATTTATAGTAAAGTATACTTTTTCTACCATATATAGTTATGTAAATATTAACTGCCGTAATCATAAAAAACTAAAATGGATATAAAATCTGTTTTAAGAAAAAATTTGTATGGAAATTTTGTTTGAAAATACGTTTGAAATCTATTTTATTTTTTATGAATACGGCAGTAAATGTTTTAAAATTATTCCACACAACTGGCCATGATTCTTTAAAAAGAAAATTTTAACTAGAACCACTACGGTTCACAATATCTAATTTATCAAAGACGGGGTGTCACGTTACCAACGCTTTGATCCAATTTGTGATAAAATGCATTTGCTTTTTTCAGAAGGAAATTATTTGCTGGAAAGGCTCAGTACCGAAAAAAGAACTAGAATTTTGCTTATCACAACTTCATAATGAGCGATATGGCCTAATTTCATGTCCCATGAATAATCAAAACTAAAAAATACAAGGCACCCAAAATCAAACAATAATTGTTAAATAATAAGTGAACCCACTCTGCATATACAGTTTGATTTAGAACAACTTCAAAAAGGGTCAATGACAAATAAATTTCTTTTAACGTTAATTTTATCCAGCAAGATGAACCCACAGTTCTTCCAACTAGAACTCTCCGATAACTCGAAATTGTTAACGATTGAATGATATCTGATTTAACCTATTTAACCTGGCGCTTGCTTTCACCCGATTTAACGGTTTCGATTTTCCGACGAATCGAGGGCGCTGGAGCGGAAATTCTAGGAAAAGCTTTAGTAAATGCTCTGGAAAGAGCATGTTAGGATGAAGAAAACAACCGCCGATATCATAGATATATATTAGTCAAAATTTAGTCCCTTTTCCCTAAAAGTATGGGGAAAAGCAAAATTTCAAGGGAAAAACTGTTTACTTCTTATTTATAATAAGTGTGAAGAGGAAGAAATCGAAGCGAGCACATTTCAAAGCTTAGTTTTCTTAAGCTCCAACCTTTTTTTCATTATAATGTTTTTAATGTACCTAAAAAAATTAAAACATTCTTAACTGCATTTTTATTATGTGATCACTGTCAAATTTAGCTTTCAAATAAGCTCTGGCTTATTTCTTTAATAACCCATAACTCGTATAAATAATTAATCCGAAAACTTTTATTTTTCTTTTCCCAAATTCAATTACATCTTAGTATATAAATGTACCATACGTGAGTAATAAATATTGATGGCTTAAAAAAACAAAAACTTTTTAACCTTTGGAAATATGTATTGATTTCTGACATTCAACCCCAAAAGTGACAGGAATTTCTATTTCACATTTGCTCATAAGCTAAAAATGTTTGAAAAGTAATAAAAAAAAAAAGTAACAAAAAATATTTTTACAAGCATTTGAAACTTTTATTGACAACTTGAGGTCATAAATAACGCAACATCACTCGTAAAAATCGTATGTAATCGCCTGTTATTTTCACATCAGCCTTAAAATAAGAACAGTAGCGAAAGCAGCAGCAGCATATTGTGAAATGTACATAATTCATTTATACAAAAATGTATTTTTTTTATATTTATTCTAATGGCATGTTTCTTGTTGACATTGTTGGCATTATTCACCAGAACAAATAACACAAAATTTTTTTACCAAACTCATTTTTTATTTGGAGTCATAAAAGTGTCAATTTCCAATGTTAGACAGACCCCAACTCTCGATTACTAACTATAAGTAGTAACTAATACGGCCTGCCACTGGATACATTGTATTGTTATGGCTGAAAATAACTTTCACCATTTGGTGCTTTGTTTTTTCTTTTTTTTTTTGCAAAATGGATGAGCTAAAATGTTGTAAAAAAAATATTGAAAATTAGTTCAAAACTCTTTGTTTTGATTTACGTCTATTAGACTTGCGATTTGTTAAAATAATAACGATTCTTTTATTATGAGGTAGAAATGGAAAGGAACTTAATTATGTGTTTTTTTTTAATTAAAAATTTTATGGTTCGAAGGACCAATTCAGCTGAGATCGATACGGCACACAAAATTTTACTTTTATTGGACGAAAAACTAAAAGATATAAATTATAAGTTTAATTTAATTAACACATATTTTTAATTTATCTTTCTATGTATTTATTTTTAAGTTAAAAATTAATTCAAATATATTTTTCCCACTTGGCAGAATCTCCTATGAAGGCAAATTCTGAACTGCTATTCTCCATTTGTTTCCAACAAGAGGAACATTTTTCAGTGATTGGTCAATTGAAAGAACAATCAAATCTTTTGAATCCATATGATGTTTGGATGCTCACAAATTTTCAACTTTAAGTTCTTAATGAAATAGTTATTTCGTTAACAGATTTTCTCTAATTCTATACTTTTTTTAACACATTTTTTTAAGTACAAGTTTCATTTACTGTATTTCAAATTGAGGGGTTTTTAAATGTTTTAAACTGATTTACAATTGTTTGATTTTTATATAAAGTATCAGCTGAGAGAAATGTACACTAGGGCTATAACTTTTTGACACTTTTTGCGAATATAAAAAACGGCATAGTATAGTCGTGTAGAACATTAAAAGTGATTAATAAAAAATATGATAATTTTATCGGATCGTTAAAAAAGTTCACGCAGGGATCGGGTTGAAGTTTGAAAACAACCATTTTTATCTCACGGAAATTCTTAAAAAATATACACCTGATATTTGTATATATATATTCCTATACGTATCACTTAAGTTCTATTTTGGAATTTATCTAATTCTTTAGATTTAAAAATTTTCCTCCGGTTTGCAATTCATCGCGGCTCAAAATTCGTTATATGTAAAAACCTGACTAAAATAACTTATGCTTAAAGCGATATAAAAATATAAGCAAAGATCCAAATTTCATAGGTTGTACCATCATTAAATGCCTAGATTATTATCTTTTAAAGGAGTAATCAAAAATACACCATTTCCAATCAAAATTCATGCAAAATTAAAAATGCTTTATCACCAGAAATATCATATAACTTTGTTGCGGAATTAATAAATAACTGTGAAGAACTAAAAACAAATTTTAGGCAAACTAATGAAATACTTGAAGTAAAAACAATTAAGTGGAGTGATGATATGAAGTTCTTATATGAACTCGAAGCCGCATTCAGGTACCTTCAAAACAACAACAAATTTCCCACAGTAAAGTTTAAAAGCATAACGCCACTAAGCAATGCTCGATGGAATTCAAGGGCAATTCTTGCTATTTTAGCTTTTGTTCTTATTCCAAAATACCGAACTAAACTATATCTAATTTGCCAATTTATATGTGGAAAATGGTACGATACTTGGTTTTCCGATCAGTGCTTTAATGGGGAAAATTGCAAAGGCTTAGAACAATCATTGACCCAATTTCAAGAAGCAAAGGCGTGTTTTGAAAGACACTGGGTAAAAGAACCTTAAGCAATTCCTTTGCAACAAAGGAGTAATATATGTGCAGAGAAAGCAATAAAAGTTTTACAAGTTATTTATCCACTGTGTAAATCATAGCGAACATTAAACTTAAAGTTTATTTCATCCAATAGTATATAAATTTAAAACTACTATGTAAACATAGAATACTGTATAAAACATGAATATTGTATAAATACAAAAAAAATATGTAATAAAAAATTATTCTAAAAAATTTCTTGGAAGGTTTTAGAAATTTGCTTCCTTGCGTAAGGTTTTTTTTCGCAAAACGACGGGAGACAGGTGTTTTCATTACTAAAACATTATTGGCCACTTTGTGGTACTATGCCAAAAATTTGCCCTAATGTACACAGCCAAATTAGTAAAATTCACATTAATGCTTTTCAATCGAATGTGCACCATAATAATAACTGAAAATTCGTTCGATCAGCTATTTCGCCAAAAGTGGAAAATCGATAGTAGTTCATAAAAGGTACCTTTAATACCTAATTTTAGCTCTCGATAATGGTGCCCTTTCAATTATGATCTAATTATTTAGCCTAAGAGTTGCGTTTAATTCCTAAAGCCTTGAGAGACTTTGACTTGTTTTACAACAATCATCTGAAGGTCGACTTTCATTATTAACCAGTAAATTAAATATATATATAATTTGGTTATAATTGTTTTGGTATTTTTATCCCAGCTAGCATAGGCTGTTTGTTAAACGATTATGTTCAATATACAACTCCTAAAAGAGTCTTCTGATGATTATCTGACGAGTTACAGAAACAAAAATATCTACATAGTTTTTTATTTATTACTTTTTTATAAATTTTTGACACGCTCGTTTTTTAATCTTGGAATGAACCTTTTGCAACTCTCTGTAAGAGTCATATAAGAATTAATGAGCTGCCTAAATAAGAGCGTTTTTGAAATAAGAAAATTCTATTGCCAATACAATTTCAACAAAACAAACCGACCTAAGCATCTGTAAAATAAGATTTTCCGACAGGATGGTGTTAATTTCGCGACCTTAAGGTTTGTTTGATATAAATTGTATGAAAATTAGAAGTTTTGACATGAAAAACTCGCTTGATGCCCTTATTTAGGTAGCTCAGTTATACTGCTGAACATTTCACGAGTCGTAAGATAATCCCTACGTGAGTCTCATACGACCATTGGCATGCTTTTTAAAATATTCGTTAGATAATCTCTACATACATCATAAACGATTCCCTTTAGGATTAATATAAGAGTCGTTTGCTGTGTTATGGAAGAATCTCTCATACAATTCAGCACTTGTAATAGTTTCTCCCGTGCGAGGAATCGTCTGCAATTAAAAAATGAGCTCGTCGACGATCAAAAACACTCGTCATGAGATTCACAGTAGACTCCTAGACGATTGAAAATGCTAGCTGGGATGTTTTCAAACGTTTCAGAAAATGAATTTTTTAATTTGTCATCAAAAGTTATTTTCGGGAATGAAATATTTATTATTAATTAATTCATTTATTAAAGATGTGCTAATAATCCCAATCTTCATTTGTGATTAAAACACTGAAATTTATTGTTGTGTTTTGAATTTTGTCGTTGTTTTGAATTTCGCGTTTTCTGTTCATGGAGCTTCTAGGATAAATGTAGTTTCAGAAACGAAGCTGATTTAACGATGTCCCTATGTAAGTGTGTATGTTGTTATGGATTTTCCGAAGGCCCCAGAAATAATGAGGAATTATTTGACCTATGGAAGGTTCAGAACTGGATAGAGTTAATATTTGGGGGGAAGTTAGCACCAGTTTTGGAATACATATATGTATTATATTTTACGACTTGTTTCGATTCAGCTCTGAGCGTTCCATACGATTTGTGTGACATATACTCCGCCACTGAAATTTAGCCAGACCGGTCAATAAATGACTGAGATATGAGAAAAACATTACGACTGCCTCTTATTTTACAAATAAAATCAGTGTTGTTTTTTTATATCTGGGGAACGGCAAGAGCCAAAGTTTCCAAATTTTGAATAAGCATCTTGGTACTTGATACACAACCTCTTTAAAAGAATGGACAGAGTTGGAAAAGTGGGCGTAGCAATTCCCATATATGGAAATTGTACACTCACAATATTCTGTACGTAAAATTAACTGAAATTGTAATATAAAATAAATGGATATTCAGTTAAAAACCAATCTATTTATTTTTCATTTATTTTTAACGAAAAGTTCATTTAATTTTTACTGTAAAAAATTCAACTGCGAATTCCGTAGAAACAAATGAATTTTCAGTAATTTTATGTAATTCAGTAATTTTATATAATACAGGTTTTACTCGAATATCTAAAAAATACCAGACACCTGTCCGCTTGTTTTTACTGACCACTTTGTTTACAGAAGAACTTAATTATTATTTATTAGACATCAGCAGCATGATTAATATGGCATTCGCAATTATTTTACTTAAAAAATTTGATGTATTTAACGAAATAATTTTAACAAATAGAATATGGGAATTTTCTACACAAAACAAGCAAATCGTCTTTTACTTTTACTTTTTGCCACAGATCTATAAATAGATAACTGAAAATTTTTTTTTGGTATTTAAATTATATACAATAACTGAAAATACATTTGTTTTTACGCAACTTGTCGGTTATTTTTTTGAGAGTTAAATTATATATAATAATTGAAAATATTGTAATTAAAAATTGAGTTTTATTTACATTGAAGAAATTTAGGCCCTATTAGCTTGAAAAAAATAACATTCGAAAATTCATTTGCTTTTACGAAATTTGTGGTTAATTTTTTATGGAATTGCGGTTGAATTTTCGACAGTAAAGATTAAATTAACTTTTCGTTAAAATTCGTAAAAAATAAGTAGATTGGCTTTTAATTAAACTTACAGTTGTTTTAAATATAATTTTCATTTAATTTTACACACAGAATACTTTTACTTAAACAACTGACAATATTAAATGCAACCGAAGATCCGGATTAATGCGCATGAGAACACAAGAGCCAAAGTTTCCGAACTAGGTGCAATTATCTAGGTTATCAAAAGACAACATCCGACGAAGGAAGGGATTGGAAATTGGGCGTGGCACAAAATATAGTTTTTTATCTCAAAAAAACGGTAAGAAAAAAATATTAAAAAATTGGTACACAAAGTTGTGTTTTCAATATACAACCACTCTAAAATAAATGGGCAGGGTTGTACAAGTGGGTGTGGAAGGAACCTCCCATTCAAAAACATTATAGATTTGTGTATACCTGGAGAACGGCAAGAGCAAAAGTTTGCAAATTAGGTACAATCTATCATTTAACACCATCCGACAAAATGTAGGTAGGATTAGAGATTGGGGCGTCGGACAAAATTTATTTATTTAAATCAAAATACTGCTATTTATAAAACTTTCTGATCTTATCGCACCATGGTGAAGGCTTTAAAAGATTCGGCATTGCCGAATATAGAACTCTAACTTGTTTTTGAAACTCATCAATTCTTTTTAAAAAGAAAACTTGGGTTTATTGCTTTTTGACGCTAAAAACTCATTTTCGAAACATTTTGTTTTAAACGACTTCTCATACTGCTCTCTTTTACCAACATGACATCACAAACAAGTGAAACTAAAAAAACTGAGTTTTCTTTTATTTTTGTTTTTATTTGTGCTCTTTATGAAATTTATGTATTCAAGAAGAAAAAAAACAGCAGCACCAACAAAGAAAACAACAATATTATAAAATAATATCTATAAAAACAAACGCGATCCTTTTATTACAGAAAAAGGATATAAAATAAGACTCGTAAAGTCAATGCGAAACAAACTTCACAATAGCAAGAAAAACACAAACGCTTTATATTTTGATTGAAATAAAGATTTAAAAAGGACATTTTATATGTGTATAAAAGTTGGTGCGTAAATAAGAGAGAAGTTGCATATGTGTTAGTATGTTGATGATACTTTTGTACAAAACTCATAATTATTACAATGTAAAATACTTTGTTAAACACTCGTTATTTCATTTGGATACAAATGTACTTTGCTTCTTTGCCTCTTCCTTGTTCTAAACAGACCAACCAACAGATATTGTTTGATTAAAACTTTGTTTTACCAACCGTTTGCATGTGCGTTTGTGTGTATTTCATCTAGTATCCTTATAATTTCTCTTTTATATTGTATAAAGTGCTTGTGTTTGTCTGTGTTTAAATATATGATAGATAAATATGAATACTTTTTTTAACATTTCCATTTAATTTTTTTTTGTCACACTCTTTGACAATTACAAACAAACATTAATTTAACATTTAACACGACAAACACATTCTGTTTTATTATCTCTTTTCATTATGCTTACACATCCTTACAAGCGCATACAAAATCTATATGAATTAAACAGTTAGAAAAGGAACTAGTTTTTTTAAGTGACTGGCTGAGTAAGTTGACAATAATTACGGTACTTTGTATGTGAATGACACAAATATTCTCTTTTTAATTTTTTGTTTTCTTTACACTTCTTTTTATACACATGTTCATAAATGTATGTATGTGTAAATATATGTACCCAGTAAGCAATTTTTGGCGACATCTCCAACGTCAAACAAAGTCGTAACCTTTGCAGGAAATAAGGCACAAATATCTAAATTTTTTTTTAAGCATTTAAAGAACAGGCGTAACATTTCAACGTTTTGTCAACAATTTTTAAAACGAGTGATCAGCATACAGTGATGCACCATGAATAACCTTAATCGAAAAATATTAACTCATTTAAGTATTTCTTTGAGCCGGCGGCGGCAATGACAAATCCTTTTTTATAAAAACAACTCGTCAAAATCCGTCAAGGGGCAGTAACGGCGTAGTATTTTTAAGGCCTGTTCGACGCTATTAGCTACTGCAATATGTGATTCCGTACGACACAGTCAAAAGTTTAAAGTTTAATGATGGCATAATGACATAAAATTTATTTTAGTATAATAAAGCCTCGTACACAATGCTAGCAACAATTTCGTTTTTTTTCTATTTTATTTCTTCCCAAAATATTTTTAATATATTTTCCTTTCATTTTTTGAACAAAAATGTAACTAAAGTTTTTTTAAAGTTGAGTCTACTTCTATTTCAGCAACAATTTGTATGAAATTGTTGATGACAGTTATAAACATTTTATTTAGTTTTGAATGAAAAGTTTAACAAAATGTTTAAAAAATAATAATAAATACGTAATTTTGTTCTCGGAAAAATTTGCAAACGGTTTCTTAACTGAAAATGTGTGTGGTTACGAAAAAACATGTTTGCTCTATTTTGAACACCAGTGAAAATATTGCTGCCTATTGTGAATGAAGCTTAAAAAGCAATTATAATTTTTTTTTCAAGATTATTAACAACTTTCCTTATAATCTTTTCCTGCGAAACCATGTGGCTTATCTGCAGAGCAAATTTGATAGGCGAGTTTTGGTATATCGTTCTGTGCTTATAATCTGCAGAAACATACCGAAAGACACCGATTTAGTCCAGCGTATTCCCGAAAGCCAGCGCTTTACAGGGCACAGAGCTTGTCTAAAAAAAAATTTATTTGGAATATATTAGATTTGTCTGTAAATCTCTAAATTTTCTATCAGCCCGATTATGAATAAAAATTCTCCAGGAATTTGTTTGCTTTTTCCCATTTTTACAATTGAATTTAAATAGGATAAATGGGAGAAGGGAAAAAAACTCCCGGGGAATTTTTATTCATAATTGGGGTGTATAAATTTCCTCAACCGTTCTTTAGGCTTTTATTCGACAAATGAGCATATTATCGAAGAGGGATATTATTCGTTTAAATAAAAAAAAATTTTTAATTGATTTGAACTGTATTTTAAGAAAAATTTGTATGTACGTATGTATGTATATACATATGTATATAAATTTTGCCTTGAAAAACATTTCAAATTTATTTTAAATTTTATGAATGCGGCAGTTTGGACTTTTTGTTAATCTACATATTTCCTCGAGTTTTTTACATTGTTTCCACGATTTTATAATGAATGGCGTATTTAGTTAAGAATATGTAAAATATATTTTCTTTATATGTACTTATTATTGATTCAAAATGAGAACTCGCCATATAAAATCCATGCCTTCCGTAAGTGAGTTTTCCCGTGTGATGCGTGGAGCCCTCAGGTGGTGTAGTAAGCCATCTTGTTACATCCACAGGGGTAAAACAGATTGACCACACCTATGGTCGAAAGGATTCAAAATTGGCTGACCTTACGCCTGGCAACAGGAAGATGTCGTCGAGAGGTTTCGGCAGAATTCGTTCTTTTCTGCTGTAGATTTGTACAACCATTGTTGTCTTTGTAAGAGAGATATGGTTAATAGACTTGAGTGGCATCATTCATTTTGTGTCGATATTTTATGGGCGAACTCAGGTCTAATCAACCTTCTGAAACCTTCGTGATTTATTCATAGTGTAAACCCAGACATAAGGTGTGTCCATTTACTTTACTAGTAGAAGCTTGCAAAGAGAGAGTAAGTAGTAATTTAAAGAAATTGCTTTCAAAAATACTAAAAAAGTAAATGAACACTTTGCCAGCCAAAATTTGCAAGCTAAAGTAGTGACGAATATACAGGAATATTTGAGTACCCATTAATTATTCTAAAATTTGGGAAAATTTTTGTAGATTACGGTAAAAATAATGTGATTTTATTAGTTCATATTTGTTTATGTTGAATAAACTGAATCATGATGCATTTCTTTGGTGTTTGTTTCATAATAAGCAAGAGGGTCATAAAGTAAACAATGAGAATATCTCAAATTATTTTATAATTAATAAGAATCTTTAATTATGTTAATAAATTAGTTTCAATCAAATTTTTTTAATAATGGGATATTATACTGCAATAGTGTTAAGTATCGGATATCTAGGTAACCATTATAGTCACAGTACTAATAACAACACCTGAACGGTTAAAAGCAAAACAAAATACATAAGTGCTTTTTTAAACGTGTTCGTTATTTTATTTAGCAATAAAAATATCAAAAAATATCTGACCGAAGTTAAGCAAAAGTATGATTTCTTATCGCATAAATATTTTTAATAATTTTAAAAATCAACATTAGCTTATAAATTTTGCAAAATATTCTTATTTAAAACTTCTTTTGGAAAAGTTTGGTTTGTAAACAAAATCATGAAACAGCTATTTTAAAAATTCTTGCAAGTAAAAATTTTACCAGTAAAAATTTGGAAGAATTTTTTTGTCTCTCAAATTGTCTTGCAAATTTTTTGGGTTAATGAACACTTTCCAGTAATAATTGTAACAAATTGGTAACAATTTTTAGTAAATGAACACAGATATTATAACAAATGTAGCTTCCAACGTAGCAGGTTAAACGGGAAAAAATATAAAAAGTTCGCGGAAAGAAATCTTTCATAGAGTGAACCCAGACAAAGATTACTCACAAATATCACCAAAAAGTCTGACAATTTTTTTTTCTGTTTTATCATATTTTTTTCCGAAAGTATCCTGACGTATTAAAAATTCCTTTAGAATTTTCTTGGGATCTAAACACTATGTAACGCTTGACGATATGATCCAAACAAAGAGTTCACTTTCCTGTCAACCACCAGTACAGTTCTGGGTACGTTTTCGGTCAGACATCGGTACGAATTCTGATAAATGCCGATAAAATATATTCACGGGGTATCTACATATGTTGAATTAAATAAAGTTGTCAAGTAAATAATGTTTGTCCTCTTGTTGTGTGTTATTGTTGTTGCTGCTGCTGTGTTAATGAGCATATGACTTTTTCTGTGTGTTTGTCTTCGTATGTGGGAGTTGTTAAAATGAAGTTGTGATTCAATCTTCGTTCAAAACTTTTTTATTTGCTCTTCTTTATTCTCGTTTTCGTTAATTCCCGTTTTATTTAGTTGATTGCTGTGTTGGTAACATGGGATGGTTAAGGTGCTTATAGAGTCAGACAAAAGTTAAAAAGTTAAACAACAAGCCAGGCAGGCATAAGTTCTAATTACAGAGTTGTTTTTAATTATATATTTTTTTTTAGATTTTTTTTTTTTTGTTTAATTAATCTATAAGGACAAACATATAGAATATGAGTTTGTTTTTTGGTTTTGTAACACATTTTTTCATTGAAGTATTTAGAAAAAAGAGTTCATTTTAATAAACGAGTTTCTATTAAGTGGAAAAAATGGGGTCATATGTTTTGTAAAGGTAAAATGAAAACAAAAGTGTTATTCATTAACATTTTATGTATTATAACAAACATTAATAATGTACTTAATAAATTTTTTTAATAAAGATTTTCACAAAGATTTTTCTTTGACAGAATTTTTCTTAAAATAATAATTTAAACGTTTCCTTAAAAAAGATGTTTTAAAATTTAAATTCGAAGGACCATTAAGAATATGTTGCTCTGTAATTAAATATATCGTAAAAGAGACTAAATTTGTTTTTGTTCTTATAAAAACTGCAGTTTAAATAAAATTAAGCCAAAAGCAGCACTTTTTTAAATTTTCTAAATATGTTTCTGTTTGATTTGAAATAATTTTTCTTTTTTAAATTTAAATAACTTTATATCTATATATTAATGATTCCTATGGAATTATTAAGCAGTTTTAAAATGAAACCATTCGTTATTCGAAGGACTATTCAGCGCATTTTTCTTTATATTAAAATTTTTGCAACTAAAATATTAAATATTGTCTGCTTTTTAAATTATTCAATTGAGTTATTTTACTTCTACAGCACATGTAGGCTCAGCCAATTAGACTCTTTAATTAACAAAAGCATTTAAATCCCCAAAATATTCGCACAAATTAACTTTTCAAATAAATTTTTTAAGAACTAACAAAACAATATAAAGGAAAATACCCAAACACATAGCAATCCATATAATTGAATGAATGAGTGTGGAGATTTATTTGTTAATAAGCCAAGTCTATATTTGACAAATTCAAATTCCCCGAACGTTCGACACTAATAGTTTAATATAAATTACCTGCCTTATTAATGTTGCTGCTAGTACACACACACTTATTCATATATATTCTTTAGAGGACTTGAGTAAATTATGCGGAAGAAATTAAATTTTTAAATATACAAGAAGGCCATTTAAAGAAAAAATTATTTTCTTTTTGCCAAAATCGTATGCTTTTCAATTTATTCAGCAAAATTATAATCTCAAATTTTCCACTTTATTAAACTGAACTGTTAGTCGTAAATAGTGGCTGCCAGAAAATCCTCTTCATTTCATAAACTTTTAGATTTTCAGATTGTTTTCATTCCCCCCAATTTCTTTGCAATTCATTTCATTTTATTTTTTTCGTATTCTTATCCTGTTTCGTGCACAACAAATTCACATAAAAACCAACAACTGTCAAATGCACTACAAGTCAAAGTGATAAAAAGTTGTGCGGTATAGGGAAGGCCATCATAACACATTCTTTTGTCTTGCTTAAGAATTACTCTCTTCTGTCATCTTCTCCGCTCTTTCCATAACTTAAGATTCGCATTTGCCATTAACCCAGCAATTAATATAATGAAATTCTTTCTGGTAGAGAACAAAAACAAAAAAAAAACCAAAAACAAGAAAGGAGTGTAGTGAAAAGTACTTGGAAAACTTAAATTATACTACAATTCAAGACGAGTAGAATGGCAGAACAAAAAAAAAAGAACGAAAAATAAAAAAAAATTCCTACAAAACTAAATTGAAGCTGAAAAGCTAAAGATGTGTTTTCTCTGTGTTTTTACACAAACTTTTTAACGTATTTTTTTTTATTACTTCACTCCTTCTGTGCCTTAGTATGTGTGTGTGTTTTCAAATGTATTTATGTGTGTGTGCGTAGTTGTTAAAATGGATCTGTGTTTCTTAAATACAAGTTTGTTAAAAACCACACAAAAGGATACCAACCCATAACAAGAATAAAAGTTTAATCCAAAATAAAAAAACCCCAGTAAATGGTTGGAGGTGTATCATCACATTATATTCTTTTTTTATTCCAAATTTCTGCTTTTTTTCTAGATTGGTGCAAACATTAAAATTAATTTATTATGAGCTTAGGAAAAAGAAGAAAAACAAAACCTTAGCAGAAAAAATTTAAAGGTTTGTTGTGACTTTTATTATACGTTTTTTATAAGACTTTATTTCTCTCTTTGGCGCCCAGTGCCAAAAATTTTAACCAACACTTTTACATATTTAAGCAGAACTTTTTAAAGAAGTCCAAACTTTTTTTTAGCTGTAAACACAGATATGAAGAAGACAATGGTGGAAAATTAATAAATCCAATTATTGCTGATTTTGACATATTTGAATAACACTGAGCTACTTACTCGCAAGATATATTCAGAGGTGTTCAAACATTCATTCTGTTTTGGTGAAGACCAAAGATTTTTGTTGGTCAATTCGTTTAGTCCTTCTTAAGTGAACTACTCCAATTATGTTTTGAAACTCAGATCTTTATTATTATTATTTATTATTATTTATTAATAGATATTCAAATTGTATATACATATTTACATATTCATTAATTTACAAAATTGTGGTATCTATATTTGGCATAACATGAATGTTGTGAGCCAGATTGGCATAATACTAGATATTATTTTAATTTAAGATTATTAATTTCTTTTAATTTCATTTACAAAAAAGTTTGTACAAATTTATCAATTCATGCTAAAAATATTTTTGTACATAAAAGGAAGACTAGAAATTGAATTCATTCATTATTAATTTACGATATTTTGAAGATGATTCTATGTATTTGTATAAGGAGAGAAAGTTTGATCCATTTAAGATATTTAGTACCTCAATAACACTAAGTTGATATTTTCCGAAAAATATTAACCTTAGATCTTTATAGATTGGACAAACACCAATAAAGTGGTACGTATTTTCAGATTCCTCTAAGTTGCAGATAGAGCACTTGTCTATTGGGATATTACTAAAGGATCTGGCATTTAATTCAAGTAAGCCACCTCTGGCTCTAATTAACTCAGATCTTTATACTGTCGTATTAAGATCTCCTTTCCCGCGATTTTGTGTTTAAACCACTGTCACTTAGAGATATTCGAAGAAGCCTCTTCTACAGAATCCAGAAGTCAAGGGGATACAGGGTCCTGTGTCAAGTGATTGGACTCTTGTCAGTAATGCGAAAGATGTACGAGGATCTAACTGGTGGTTTTAGAACTGGATGGAAAATAGTGAGTTTGCCAACACCAACCAACACACGTGGGTTGAAACTTGAGCGTATAATCCAGCAAAATTGTACACTCAGCACTTGCTTAGCAAGTAGTATCTGCTGTTAAGCAACAGCACAAATGGAGATCCGCAAGCATGTCCAACTTCCGCAAAATTGGTGAAAAATTAGCATTAAAAGCTGTCTTATCTCCCTTACCACGGTTTTGGGTATAAGCCGTAGCCACCACGTGATTTACGCAGTGCCGAGGTCGGGCGGTAAACTGTTTACCGTTGTACCAGATAAGGATCTCTGGTTAGCCGTTACCAGTCTCTTAGAAAGAAAGAATACCTGGCAATTTTGATTTTGAAGAATAACGTGCATATAGTGCACCTTTTTCCGGACGAGGTAACATAAAAAGGTAAAATATCTGTAGAATATACTCAACATATCCCTAGAAAGGTGGACTCTAGTCGGCTACGAACTTTGACATCACACAGTTTTGAGATCTGTTGTGTTTAATTGGTATTGCTTATACCTTATTATTACCGAATATGCTACGCCAAGAGGTAGATGCTGTCTAACACGCTTGGCATAACCCCCTGGGTGTGTCAATCGGAGAATTGGCCTGATTTAATGTTGTTTTTCTTTACAAAGCAAAAGTTCATAGTCAGGAGCTTTTTATGGTTAACAATAAATTGTTCAAGTTGTTTTTAACCTGCCAAATATACAATTGCATAATGTCCTAACTAAAAGATAAACTCCCTTTATTGTTGTTGTTTTGTTTAAGCTCGGATATCCTTGCAAATAAGACTTTTTGAGTGTATGTAATTTTCATTCCCTCTGTGGTCTTGTTTGCTGATAGCTTTGGCTTTTCTAAAATTATTTAGGAGAACGTTTCCTGATGATCTGGCCTAAGCAACCAGTGAAATGCGCATAGGGACAGCTTATCCTCCAACAATAAATTTCATTGTTTTGTAAATTATAAAAATAGGGAAATAAGCACAACAAACAAAATCTTTTAAAGTCATAAATAGTATTTTACAATTGTTTAAAAAAAGTATTTATGTGTTTCAAACAAAATAAAAATTCGTCATAACTGTATAGTAGAAATCTAAATCAGTCAAATGTATTTCATGTAATTATTTTAAGACATATGACATTACAACTTTATGACTACCTTGTGAATCCCCCAATTATTTTTAAAGAAAAATCCAACACATTTAAGAGCTGAACTTTGACGTGTTGTATTAAGAATATGATTTGGGGCTATTCTATAAATTTTTCAGTATCGGTTTTTAGCAAATTATATTCTCGTATATAAAAAAAAATTGTCAAGAATTGTGTGCCATAAGTAAAAAATTTGATATTTTGTTAAGGTCATATTAAGCTGTATTCTAAACCACAGGGTTTTCTGAATTGATTTAAATAAATAATTATCAGGTCTGAGCTTTGAGATGAGGCTTAACATCCCAATAAAAAATGGAGCTTCAAACGAAGCAGGTTTGTAAGGGTATCGCTTACCATATCGCTTACGGAAGGCATGAATTTTATATGGCGAGTTCCCACTTTGAAGCAAAACATTTTTGCCACAGAAAGCGCTTTCTTCAGCTTATATAAAAATTGTTGAATGTAACGTAGTAAGGGAATGTCGTGGATCTTCAAATTTTATATATATTTTTTTTTAATTTATTAAGCATTCATTCACTTACTTTACCGCATCTCTGTATGTCTTATTGCGTAGCGCATAAATGTGTACTTACTTTTTAAAATGTACTATTAGTGCTTCGCAAAATAGGAAATTTTTTTATTAGGTTCCCATCCACTGATTACCAAGATGTATCTAAGTCGCAGAGCAACTTGAGGAAACGCATTGATCGATCTCCTTAGAGTGATCAATTGTTAGAAGTTAAGCTCTGCTGTAATGGTAGGTAGGTAGGTAGAAAGGCTGGTGTGAAGTCTCCTTCACACCCTCACCCAGAGACCAATACGGTCCATTGTGATGCCTTGTTTATAGTTAAGAAGCTGAAAAAAAGAAGGTGAAGAGAAACAGCAAAAGAATCAGAAAAGATAAGAACAGATAAGAATAGATGAGAAAAGGAAGTTCCGACCAAACCCGAGAGAAAAGCCTCACTCAACACAACACCAATCCGCCCTATGTGCGGCTAGCTCCCAGTCTCCTGCTGCGCAGCCAGGCCATCCCCATTACGAATCCTATCAGACTCTCGAGCCCACAGCCCGGGACGTCCCCTAATTCGCCTAGGAATCTGCTGCCCAGCCACCTCAGCCTGCTGCCCTGTAGCCTGGGACAGCTGCACAAAATGTGCTCAACCGTCTCCAGCTCCTCCGGGTCCTCACACAACCCGCACATATCCGACACGTCGGATCCTAACCTCATCGCCATCCTGCCTATCATGCAATGACCCGTGATGATTCCTATTATGGTCCTCACGCAGACCCTGCTTCTGCCCAGCAACAACTCCGAGTCGGACTTCCTGAGCACCGGCCACATCGTCCGTGATACCCGGCAGTCCGTTCGGTTCCCCCAGGCCCTATTGGTCGCGCCCAGAATCCATTCCCTTCTGCTGTAATACCCTGACCAAATTTTAGCAGCTTTTAATCTAAAACACTTTAAGCCGAGTGCAAGGGACATTTAAGTTTGGTATTAATTTTTCTCTTAGCTTAAAAGTTAGAATAGCGTATCACGTTTTGATCCGTTTGTTAAAAGCTCTTTCCCTAACGACTCGCAGATGCTGTTTATGTGGCTCTGACTTCTTTTGCTTTTCAATAATCTTCAATGCTTCCAAATGTGTTGCTTTCAATAATTCAGCAGGATCATTATGAGCTTAACACATTTCCTTTTAGCTAACAATTTTTTATTTGCCATATTGTTTTACACAGAGCCAAATGACTGAAAGAAATATTTAAAGTTTGGAGACAACTACTTTCAACGCAATAAAGAGTATATATTAGTTAAATATTTTGGACAGATTTCTCAACTTTCTCACAAAAGAACATTTTATGTCACATCTAACAATTTTCCCAAATATGTGTTAGTAATTTCCCATATTTCCCAAGAGAATCATAGAGCCGTTTATCAAATTCCACACATTGAGCTCTAATTTGGTTTTGTTATGGATGGACACATTTTCAAAGTTTATAAAAACTTTTACTAATTCGTACCTTAAATTTAATGGCAATTACCCCACAGTTTCTCAAGCTCAAACAAATTCTTACTAAACCATAAAACAAGTCCAAGAAAAACTGTTCAAATCAACACAAATAAATTTAAGGCAAATATAATGCCAGAGAGGGGGAGTCAGAAACACTCAATTGTTTAAGCGTGTGTTAATCTCGTATATACTATATGATTAGACACATTTTCCAGGAATTTTAATGTTGGCAATTGTTTAGGGTGTTTTTTTTTAGCTGCATGAGAGCTTAAAATGAGTGAATGGATACTAAACAGAAATATTGTTTGAATGAATTTTTTTTACCAAAATCTGGTAGATAATTTCATGGCCTTTTTACATCCATTCGATCAGTCCAATTTTCGACTACTTTTTCCAATAAATCTGGCCATAAGGCTTCAACGATGGCTTGAATATGTGCTTCCAATACTTTAACAGTTGCTGGTTTATCGGCATAAGCCAATGACTTACCATAGCCGCATAAAAGTAATCCATATGCTCTTAAAATATGAGATTTCAACCAATAAATCCCAGATTATCTTTTTGCGGTTTTTGACTTATCAAAGATTTTTGTGATAGAACTCCAATCGCAAAAAATCAATGTGAAGAAAAACAAACAAAAAAATCAAGTTGGTTTTATTATCTTTTTTCTTTATATTCCATATGGTAGATATTATTGTAGCCAATAAGTGTGGTGTTTATTAGATATGGGTACGTGAGCGCAAGTCAATCTACAAACACTAAACTCATAGAAAAATGCGTCTTCATATTGATTATGCCCTAAAATCAGAACTATGGCATCGATGTTATTACAAATGGCATCAATGAGGCAAAAAATGAAATCAATCCAATGACGAACGTCATCATAAAACTTTATCATATTTTATGCGTCAGCAACATTTTTTTCATATTTTAAAATTTAAATATGACACAAAAATTCCCATATTCTATTTTTTAAATTATTTGGTTAAAAACATTAAATTTTCAAAGTAGAATGATTACGAATACCATATCGGGCGTGTCACTGGTTTCTTATAATTAAGAGTTCATTCTGTAAACAAATGGCGGTATACACCATCATGTATAACGGGTAAGTAAATAATAATATTCTTTCAATTTGACTAAAGTCAATTCCAATAACTAATTAGTCCTTTCTCCGATGTAACTGAATCATCGCACTGATGACATGTTTTATTAAACCGACTCCTGTTAAAAATTTCTGTGATGCCAATGTGCCATCCCATTGATGACATGATTTAAATTTTTGGCCCTGAATATAATTTGGCCAAGTGATGTTAGAGTGACATCACAATGATGAAAAGTGTCATGGGGTCAAAAACGAAGACATTTGTCATAGTGCTGATGTCAAATTACATCAGCGTCATGACGCCTTTTCTATCAGTTTATTAGACTGATTCCGATTTTAATTCGTAAGACAATGAACAACTGTCTAAAATAACGTTTTACACCAAGCGGGGCTTTGACGGAAGTTTGGGACATAGTTCATGTAAGCAAACCTTCCATGACATTAACGCCTCGGATTGTTCAGTATTTATATAATCGATTGTACTACTGAAATTAGTTTATGCAAAAAAAAAAAAAAAAAATTTGCAAAATCATCTATCGCCTTCCACTAGTTTTTGCAGGAACATAAAAATGTAATTTATGAAGGACAAACAAATTAAAACTCAAATAAGAACGAGTTGAGACTGAAAAAGGACTCTTGTCGATTAGTATTAATTGGAGTGAAAGTAAATAACCAACTAGTTCTACACCCAGAGGAATAATATGTTTCAATACAACAAAACTATTTTTAAGGAAAATTTTAAACTTATTATGTTTAATTTTACCATACTATTGTCACCGACAAGCATACTATGGTTAAATTAGACCTACATCCAGAAGCCACATCCATATAATGCTTGCCTCTGAACATATTATTAATAACTAAAATATTTTTAACACTTATAATAGCGTGTTGTTGCTCTTAGAAAAGAGGAAAATACTATTGTTAATTAAAAAACAAATTGTTGTCATATTTAACCATTACATGTTAAGAGGCAACTATAATATGGTTGTGACTTCTTGATGGAGAAATAATTTAACCATAATATGGTTGTCGGTGACAATTATATCGTTAATTTAAACATTTTATGTTCAATATTATTTTTTTTAAATAATTTGGTTGGAGGTGACCATATTGAAACATGTTCTTTCTCTGCGTGTAGTGATGGTTGACGGTTAAGCCTACAACGCTATTACAGACACATAGGCCACACAAAAGTGTTATATATGTGGTGCCACAATGAAGAAGCTGAACAATATTAATAAAATCATTGCAAAAGATGTAAATGTGAATACCATTGATCTTGGTTTATCTGCATACCATGGAGTTTGGTTGATCTGTCCTTCATGTCTAGATAAGATTATTTGAGTGTTTTATTCGCTTGTCATATAAACTTCTGATTAAAAAATGGCAAGCTTAAAGTGACGATGAAAAAAAAAATTATTTCTAAAACAAAAGATCGCATTCAAAGAATATTTAGAGAAAAAATTGGATTTATTATTGATCAACCAAAACCAGGCTTTGGAAACTCAAATGATGATAATACTGCAAGGCGTTTTTAAAGAATGTTAAGCATCTGCAGCAATTAAAAAATTGATTTTAAGTTGATTAAAAATATACAAAATATTCTCAATAGTTGGTTCTGAGGTATTGATATTGCAGGATTTTTAAATTACACTAATGATACTATACACAAAGGAAGCTATTTGTTAAAAATTATCCATGGGATTATATGGCTCAGACTTTACATAAATACTTTATTCACGGGCAAGAAATTATATCACTTTCACCATTGCCTATTGGTCAACTAACTTGGGAGTCTCAGAAAGGAATAGAAGACGTGTTTAATAGATGTATTTTAAGTTCTGATCCCTTCATTTCAAGCATGAGGAATAGTTGCAAAATGAAAATAAGGCATATGCCACAATCTGCATTGGAGTTACTTATTATTCCCCACAATTAAAAAATTAATGCTGACGATAATGATGAAGATGCAGATTATTTTAATGAATTTAATGATGATTATGAGGTAAATAAAACTTTGGAGTTAATTAAATAAAGTAAATTAAAAGGCTTCTCTCTTTTTTTTAAATGGTTGTTGATTTTATGTTTATGAGCATTGACCAATAAAAAATAATAAAATGTTCTTATAAGACTTTTTGAGTTTAATTTATGGAATTATGAAATTGGGAGAAAAAAATCAGGGGGCTAATTCTGGCAGTCGTGATCGAATACTTTTTCGATTCGAAAGAAATTTTATATCTTATTATTTCAGCTGATTCTGAACGAATCAAAATTATTTTTTCAGTGTTGTAAGGATTTATTTGAGTTTTCACAATTCTGAAAAAATAACTTCGATTCGTTAAGTATCGCCTGAAAGAATAATGCCCGTAATTTCTACAAATAGAAAACTAACTGTGTATGGAAATCTATGGCTTAAATGCTGTCAATTTTAAAAGAAAACTTAAGGTTAAAACAAATAGGTAGAGATAACTGTTAGGTACGAAGACTAGAACATATATCTTTTTGTAGAAATTACGGGCATAAGAAATAAAATTGCTCTCGAATTGAAAAAGTGTTCGATCACAACTGTCAGAATTAGCGCCCAGATTTTAACATAAAATTTTACTAATAAAAATATATATATCAACCCCCTTATTTATAAAAAAATAAATCAGACACCTTTTATTAACATGTTCTATTTTTTACAAATAAGGCAGTAAATATGTGTTCCTTAATATTTTTTGCTTTAATTTACAATTTAATTTACTACTGTATCGTCCTTAATTGAAAAATTACAGCGAAAATTGTAATATAAGACTATTTTTTCAAAATACAAAAAAGGCATAAAAAATTAAAAAAAAAATTGTTTCTGCCTTTTCTAATTTTTTAAATTGTGGTTTTTTATGTATTTATAAATATCCATCAACAAAAAATTTAAGAATTACGACTTCTCTGAATTAATCGGTACTTTGCACACCGTTTTTTAGGATACAAAAATTCAGTCAGCATAGCTCGATAGCGCTGCCATTCACCGTAACGGCAGCACCTTGTTCATTTCGAAAGAGCGTGTAATGGATGTAATGGTGATTCGTTAAGGGCTTGAGAATTGTCTTTGCTCCAAATATGGTAATTTTGCTTATTGACGTAGCCATTTAACCAGAAATAAGCTTTGCCAAATGGATGAAGTGCTTTATGAACTTCGCGCACAGATTTATTTTTCAAAGTTTATTTCCACAATTTTAAAACGTTCTTCTAGCGTTAAAGGGTTCATGATGACTTGCCAAAGCTTACTGAACCGAATTCAGCTGTCAAGATATAGCTATAGATATCGAAGGTTCTCATGCAGCTAAAAAAAAAACACCCAATAGATATCAAAAACAATGAATCTTTAAATAAACATGAGTACATAATCACAATGAACTTTACACGTGTGCGTGTGTTGGAGGAATAATGTTTCGTGTTACACCTTTTTTTAGTATCCCAGGTACATTAAATATGAATTCATATAAAAATGAGAGTGTATGTTTATTTTCTTCCATTTATTTTTATAAACTTTTATCATTAGTCAAGCTAGAAACCAAAATCTAAGCAACACAAATGCATACATATATCCCAAAGTAACCAAAAACAACAAAAACAAAAAGCAAAAAAAGAAAAATCCACTCTTCTGACAAGTTCGTTACAGATACCACACACACATACATACACATGTAAATAAAACTGAAAAGAACTTGTAACTAAGCGATGTTAATTTAAAGATACAAGGTGGGTTATTTTGCGATTATGCGATTCGATTCCCTTCATTCAATATACATATCTGTTTAGACCTATGACACAGACTTACTTAAAGATCATCAGCCGCGTGTTTATGAAAAAAAGTGTTAAGGGGTGTGCAGTGTTATAGTTATAAAAAATAAAATCTTAGTAGAAGAAGGAAAGACGAAAAAGTTTTTTCTCCCAGTTCTATTCATACTCAACAAAACGATAAAATATGAAAAAACTTTTCTATCTTTTTTAATTTTAATTCAAATTGCTTGCAGTTGCCGTCTGTCATTGTGTAAAAGAAACAAAAAGCATCATCAAAATAAAAATAAAATATATAAAAAAGTTTGTTCATTAGAAAAATTATGTGCGTTTTGTTAACGTTGTTGTTAATCAACAAATGAAGAAAACTTATAACAATTTACTCATTACAAAAAACCGAGCAACAATAAAAAATTTACTAAAAGCGAACAAAAGTTAGACACAGACTCTTCTCCTGTAACACATACAGTGTCAGAATGAAAACTTTACTAGCTGACAGAGTGATTGACTAAGAAACGAAACAGTTGCAAAAAAAAAACAAAAAAAAAAGTAATCCCAAAAAAGTTTGTGCAATATCATACAAAAATCATGCTGGCAAGTTAGACAGAGCAAGTTTATTTAACTTTAGTTGTAGTCAAACTGTAAGGTTTTTTTTTTAAATTAAAAACACAATTTGAATATCTGGCGAGTTGGTCCAAAATTAATTTTTGTTAAATGTAAAATTTATACCAAGAGGAGTCCAATAAAACAAGGAGTCTAATAAAAAAAAATTTTTTGCATCTTGATACGACAACTGACCAATTATACTGGTCAGCAAAAAGAATTGTTTTAAATAAAAATAATTGAATACAAATATTTTAAGTCTCTTAATTCAAATCCGATTTCAGCTTTTTTTTCTATCACATCTAGTTGTTTTTATGTGCTAGACAAATATTTCTTATTCAATAAGGCGAATGTTCTTATAATATATTTGATCAGAACTAAAAAATTATTTGTCCGATTTTGATCAAAATACATGAAAATGATAAGGAATAAATATTCCTTTGAGTCATCCAGATAAAACGTTTGTATTCGTCGCATGCGTCTTGAAAATGTGTCAGTTTTCTGCAGAGAGACTATCAAGCGCATAAAACGCGTTGTGTGGACATCCAGCCTCAAACGCTAAACACAAAATTTTAACACAAGTTTGTAGGCAAAATGTCTGTACATACCTGGTTAAACCTCATAGGGTTAAGTACGTTAACTAACAAAAATTAAAAATCCCTTTAACAAAATTCATTATATCAAATACTTTTAAAACGATAAAATTAAAAAGGCGCTTAAATCTGAAACTGCTTTAAAATGTTATTAAATTTTTTATAAATTGAAGCATAATTACAATTTATATTCGAAATTACTTTACGGTAGAATTCTAACATGGATCGTCAGGTGGGAAATCCAACCTGTAACCCAAAAGACGATATTAACTGCAAAATAGTCTACCCGAGCATCCGGCGAAATTATTAATATTATAAAAAAGCTATTAAATAGAAATGTACTCGTAATTTCTGACACATCAAAAAACCTCTATAACTCCAATTAAAAAAAAAAATTTAAAGGTTAAGCGAATGAAATCCTGAAATGAGCCATATAGAAAAAATTATCTTAGAAGCAGATATGTTTATACAGGGTGGGCCAAAAGTAATCATATGGTTTAAAAATTTAATAACTTTTTCGTTTAGATATATTTTTATTTTTATTTTTTTAGGTTATATAAAAAACACCTAGAGAATATATAATGGAGAGATTTACGACTGAACATAGAACCACAATTTTGCATTTTAACGTCAGAATTTTGCCCTATAAATCAATGATTCGTTGCTTAGTTCATCGCCACCACCAACATGGCCACCATAGGGGATATGCCTCGGACAACTAGTCGACGCTTAATTCGCACTGTGGAAAATATGGAACATGTAGAGCAAAGTGATGACGAAACACCAGAAACATCTACCAGAAGACGTTCTCTTCAGCTAGGAATTTCTCGTACGTCACTGCGGGTTATTTAAAAAATATATTGTTATTGCCGTATAAGGTGCAATTAGTTCAAAAATTAAAACCGGCAGATCATCGGCAACGTCTAAATTTTGTAGTTAAATATCAACCCTATGATGACTTTTGGCCCACCCTGTATTTAAAAAAAGTTTTCCTATTATTCTAAAAATAAACAACTTTGAAACAAATTTCCTGATTCGGCTTAATTAAAAGAGTGAAAACAGCACGATTTAAAATCTTCTCACATTTAATGCGTTAAGTCACCTGAATCTCTCCGTAAAACCAAAAAATTTCTTTCGAGATTTAGTATGTTTATTAACTTAATCTCAAATTTCACTCCTTCCCCTTAAGGAAAAAGCAAACCCAGCAACTGATATTTTCTTCAAAGTACATTTTAAATTGGTTTAATTTTATATCAGCGGTAAGACAAGTGGAATTTATAAAGTTGTATAATTGTTTCATTAGAAATTTATGAAAATAAGACCGAGCATTATTTTTTGTTGCTTCTCGCTCTTTTGGTAACTTAAAAATAACTAAGGGCGTATGTGTGTGGCTGCGTGTGTGTGTAAAAGTACTTTTGAGTTCTTAGGAAAATCACTTCGGATACAAAAGATTTTGATAACAATTTTTGGTTTACCCCTTTCTAACCATATATGTATATGAGTATTTTTTAAATCCATAGAAAATTTTATTAACTGAAACTACATACGTACATAAGAACGTATGTACCTGTAGTAACTCAGAGAAGGGTAGGAGACTAATGCCTAAATAATTTTGCGGTTTTGTTTGTTTGCATGTGTGTAGAAGTGTGATTTTACTGCTGTTGGTTTTTGTTTGAATATGATAGCATTTTGTATCACATTTGTTTAATTCTGCTTACTCAAGCTTATCACTTTATAAAAACATGCGTTGTCACTCATGCTTATGATAATTTCGCTTATGTGAAGAGCTTTTTTTTATGAGATTTCTCCCTTTTTTAGTAAAATAAAAAAAATAATAACAAAAGCATACCAACGCATGCATACATTTAGAGATAGAAATAAAATAAATTCAGATATCTGCTTCAGGTTGGTTGTCAGCTGGATGGCTGATAGTGATGGAAAAAATAACAGTCACTTGATGATTTAATATGTTTAAACAATTGTGTATACAATTTTCACAGTCACATTAACACTACTACGACTACTACTACACTGTTACCAACCACACATTCACTTTCCTCTGCCTTTCTTTAAGTTGTATTCATTGTGGATGTTGAAAAATGTATTGCCTATATATCAGGCTGTTTCATGTTTGGTATTAACTTGGCAATGTTATTTTTTTTCTTTCCCTTCACTTCCATTCTCTTGCTTTTTTCTTTAGTTTATTTTTTAAACATTAGAGAAGAAAAAAATAATCTCACTTTTTAAAAATTACACAAAAAAAAACAAGTTATGTGGAGAGAAATTAAAAGATGCGGTAAATATCAAGTTTAAGACGGATTCCAGCACTCAAGAAACAGTGGGAATATTACAGTTTTTTATCTTAATAAAATTTCTGATAACCTAAGAAGATATTAGAATGAAGTAAGAATGCAATGTTTGAAGTCAGAAATTCAAAAACCGAAACACAAAATATTTAAAATGAACTTTAATTAAGTTGAAAGTTCTAAAATCTGAAAAATTAATATTAAGAAAACAGCTTAGCCCCATCGCAGAAAAATTCTTCGCCATTTTTCTTCAAAACCATTAATCAGAAATAAATTTTATTAAGCGCATTAAATGTTTTATTATATCAACACCATTACTGCAGAAAATGTTGTAAATATTAAAAAATACTTAATTGATACTATTAAGTTGTTAACTGCCGCAAATTTAATTAATTTTTAAATTAATATCACAAATTTTTTAATTGAAATCAATTTTTTTTGGTGTGTAAGCAAACACTAAATAATACTCATAAAAACGTACTCAAGGGCATGGGTTAGACTACTTGTATTTTGTACGCACGGAAAAATATAAAAATTGATTTCATTTTAAAAATTTGTGATATTAAATAAAAAATTAATTACATTTGCATTTGTAGCAGTAAGTAAACTAATAGTATCAATTAAACGCTTAATTTACTTTATTAAACTTTTAATTCACTTGATTAAACGCTTAATTTACTTGATTAAGCGTTTAATTCACTTGATTAAACGTTTAATTCACTTGATTAAATTTTTAATTAAACTGATTTTTTTTTGAT
Organism: Pollenia amentaria; assembly: GCA_943735925.1. Taxonomy (NCBI): domain Eukaryota; kingdom Metazoa; phylum Arthropoda; class Insecta; order Diptera; family Polleniidae; genus Pollenia; species Pollenia amentaria. Next base: position 278,788,344 of record OX031006.1, on the reverse strand, counting down.
CACGCTTTAATTGGAGAAAAATTTTGGAGAATTTTGCTGGAGAATAGGCTGGGACTATTTGTATATGCATTTATGGCTACAGCAAGAACATTTTGCTGTCAAATAGCATAATTATTCAAAATAAAAGTAAAGAAAAAATGTGCTACGTGTACTTTTTTAACCGTTTTCTTTGATTATATATACTAAAGTCTATAAATAATAGTGCAAAGCCTGACAAGTTCAAGAAATAAAATGCATGACAAATATTGCCACCCACATGCATACAAAAGCATTTAGTTTCTCTAAAATTCACCTCAAAATACCCTTATTGAGGAACTCATAATAACTAAGAGAGCCTATCGATACTTTCTATGTAACATATTAAAAGAGATTTTAAAAATGCCTTTTTAGGAGCTGGTATCCACTTAAGGGTTAAATCATAAATAATAAAAAAACCGTTTTAATTACAACTGATTGAAAAAAAAAACAATTGTAAATTTGAACTTCTTATCAAAATGGAAGATGCTCTGCAGTTTGTAAGAATTTTACAAAAAAAAAAAAAAAAAAAAAAAAAAAAAAAAAAAAAAAAAAACCCAAAACTAGCAATCAAAAGGAAACTAATTATTAACTATTGAAAAGGTTTATATCAGATGCAATTGAAATGAAGAAATAAAATAAACAAAACGTTTAAAACTTGATAAGCCGCATAATTTTCCAAACAATTTTCGAATTTTAAGCAAACAAGTATCCTTACCCCGTTAAACTATTAACTCTAACAAAAAAAAAATACTAAAGTGGACTCACACAAACGAACTCCAGGGCATGGGTCCCTTTTACACCATACCACATAGTACACCACATAGGAAACGTGCTTTATAACCACACTACAATTTAGACATCAATGAAATAATTCATTTCACATTTAAATTGTACTTTGTTCGCATACTAGGTTACTATTTTTTAAATTGCTTTTCGAAAGGCTGCTTCATACGAGACCTCTAGTAAATGAAGGACCGGTTATAACAAAATTGCATGGTGTTATTTCTAGCCATGCAGTGCAAAATTGGAAAAAAGTTTACCACAATATCTGTATTTCTAACGGTTTAAGTTCTATTTAATTCATTTCCCAGAGTGGGCTTTATATGGGGCTTATAGTAATTTATGGACCGACCTTCACGAGATCTGGCAATGTCATTTCTAGTCATATGATAACCTGAAAGACTAAATTTTACTCCAATATCTTTATTTGTTACGGTTGCAGGAGTACAAAAGTGTTTTCCGTTAGAAGGCTTTTTTTGGGCCTATGGTAAATTATGGACCGATCTTCACGAAAATTGGCTGCTTTTAAATTTTATGAAACTTTGACAAAATAAATTGTTCCGCAATATCATTATTCGTTATGGTTTTAGGCTAAACTTAGTTCTAAATAGGTTCCGAGAGTGGGCTTCATATTGAGGCTATGGTATATTATGGGCCGATTTTGACAAATTTTCGTAGTACCGAATTTGTATTTACAGAGAATTGGTGCATTCCGTCACCAATTTATGTTAATTCTTGAAATTAATATTTAAACATTTTCTTTGAGATTCTATAAATATACAAATTTGTTTTGGATGTTGTTCCACATTTGGGTTCATATTTAATTTCCTACTGATCCGATTATGCTGCATTTCAATCGCAAGCTGCTGAACGTCCACACCACTCATTCGATGCGTTTATGCATCTAATTAAAAAGTATAATCAGTGTGAAATTGTATTGACGCATCACACAGCACACGGGATTACTTTCTATTTTTGCATGGATCGCAAGCGCCTTGAAAAAATGCTTTAAACATATTAATTAGGAAACAAAATTCCTACACTAGAAAATTCAGTTCTTTTTTTTAAATAAAATAAAAAAAACTTTAACTTATTTTCACTTTTCTTTTTCTTAATTAATTGACACTTTTTGAAAATATTTATATTGCTTCTGTCTTCCGTTTTGTAATCTGCTTCAAATTCTCGAATATCTTTTCAATGCCTTGCACAAAATGCAGTTTTTGAGGTTTATAATTCTTCATTTTGTGAAATCTTCCGCTAAATTTCTGAAATCTCAACCAAGTTTCGCTTTCTTTCTAATCGCAAAAAAAAACGTTAAAAATTCTGATTCATATCCCCTTTTTACGAAAATCTTCCACTGTGCACTAGTAGCAGTAACATTATTGTGGCATCAACATCACTTTTAAGTAGAAGTACTCAGGAAAACAATTTGTTTGCGTTTTTTTTTTCTTACAATAAACAAAACACGAGTGTACAACAAGGCATCTTAACAACATGCCACTACACATAATAACATCAAGTAGACAGGGTGTTGCAAAGATAGAAATGTTCAACGGATTTACTAAAAAAAGGGCCGAGTACAATATTAAGATATTTAAAAAGCAAACGGTTGTAAATTTCTTAAAATCAGGTCAAAAGTTTATTAAAATTTTTCAAAATTAAATTGAAAGCTCTCTTACTTTTTGCAAAAAACTTGCAGAGATTTTATCGAAACCAAAGGATCTTCTAAGACAAAACAGATTAATACAGCTTTAGAACCTAAGCGTGTAGACTGTTTCTTTGATCTAAATTTGCTTTTCCAACTTATTTTCTTAACGCCTAAATAAAACCTCTTTTTTCAGCACCACTTAACACACCTGAGTGCGTCTCTGTCTCAGTAAATGTAGGTTTACTTGACATATGACATAATAAGAATGAACCGGCATATAATTTTATTTTACATCAAACATTCTTTACATTTTTAAGAAATTCCTTTACCAATTTCTTAATGATAGAAAACAAATTTTTCATAAAGCCACATTTAAACATTTGTGTTCAATTTTTAACAACACACTCTTCCTAATTTTTTATACCCACATCACGATAGTGGAGAGGGTATTATGCGTTTGTGCTGATGTATGTAACACTGAAAAAAATAGGTCGTAGGCCCACCATTTAGTGTACCGATCGAGTCATAATTACTTTCTGAGTCGATCTAACGATGTTCGACCCGCTGGCTAGTTGTCTGTCCATGTAATCTTGCACGCAGGGTACAGATCGCAATGTTAAAGACAATTTGATGAAGTTTGGTACATACTTCTTATTTGTCATAGAAAGACGCCTATTAAAATGGTGAGAATCGATCCAAATTTTCACATGGCACTCATACGAACTTCTTTCCGGAATAGCCTGTGTTCCCATAAACTCTCTTATTATGTTGGTAATTAGATTAAATTTGGCCTCAAAGTATTTTATTGCAATTTCGTATTGGTAGGTCCAGAATTGACCATAGGTCCCAAATAAACCCCCTCTGCAAAATCGCTTTTAGACGAAGAAATCTCATATAGATTTGATATTTATATAAAATTGGGCACAAAGAACCGGGCTCCATAAGTGGCCATAGTTCCCAAATATGCTGCACTGTCAAAATAGTGTCTATATATACTGTGATGTAGGGTACCATATGGTTGGGCTTGACCGGCTATACTTTTTTGTTTTACTTTCAAATTAAATATGTATATTTATATAAGCATGTGAACATGTCTTTGTTATAACAACTCATACTTACAGAATAAGAGCTTATTGTTCTTCACGTTTTTTGCATAAATGAAAAAAATTTGCTTTTTTACATCTTGTGGCATGCTACAACACTACAATGTACGTAAAATGTAGCATACTTTTACTAGAAAGGAAAAGGATGCCAAAACCAATACCGCAAAACAACATACGTATTTCTAAGAGAAAATTCTATTATAGAAAATAAATTTAAAATAACAAATTCCACAAAATTGCATTAATATAAATACATAGACAAACACTTTTCTATGCAAATCGACTTACAGCTACAAATATAATGTTCAAACACTTTTACATAAAACCTAAGGTGAACAAATATATTTATATTGTTTTTATCTTGTATCTACTGCCATCTATATAATAGCAACATATGTAGTGAATATGTTATGTACGAGTACATACATTCATATATATATCTGTTTTTAAATTAGAATTTTATATAAAATTCACTCGAAAAATATTATTGGTAAAATGTAAATTAATAATCTAAAATTTTAATAGTGATTGCCGTTTAGTCACAGAAATACTCATACGATGGTCAAAGCCACAACTAATGTCTTAGAAATAGTCATAGATAAGGTAAGGCCTGGAACAGAATAAAGTAGTTGAAGTAGTTGCTGAAGCTGACGAATGCTCTAGCGCAACAAATTATATAATTTCGAACTTTGTGCTACAACTACGAATTCTGTTGACAGTACTTTCAAACTGCAGTTTTTAACATTTCACAGCTGACAGCGCGATTCATAACTAGGGATGTAACGATACGATTTTTTGACGATACGATACCGATACCAATACTCAAGAAGAAATATCTCCGATACCGATACGAATATGATATTTAAATTAAAGGTAAAATTAACAAAACTCAAGCAGAGTAATTTCTGTATTATACAAAATTACAGTGTAAGAGATTTTTAATATTTAAGATTTTAAAAACCACGAAATGAATTAAAATTCATAGTAAAATTAATAAATTTTTAAACAAAAAAACCGTTTAAAAAATTAAAAGTATTCAAAATTAGTATATGTAAGAGTTTTGTTTAAAAAACAAAGTATTCTCAACTTTTGCGGAGATCATTTCGCAACTCCGTTTGAAGCAGACCTGCAGCAAAAAATCGTCTCTCAGATGTCACTGAACTCATTTGACGACTTAAGTATTTCTGCGCCATGGTCTTAAATTTTGAGTAACTGAGCTACCTAAATAAGGGCGGCAAGCGTTTTTTTAAACATGAAAATTCTATTTCAAATACATTTTCAATAAGACAAATCGACATAGCGATTTGTCAAATAGGATTTTCCAGCCGGGTGGTGGCGAATTCCCGTTCTAAAGGTTTTTTACGTATAAACTTTATACAAATTAAAAGTTTTGACATACAAAAAACGCTTGCCGCTCTTATTTAGGTAGCTCAGTAAAGCATTTAATTGCGGCAGTAAACAAGCTGAGCCACAGCGTTAGATGGACAAAGAATCATTTTCCTCCAAAGTTTCTTTTAAGATTTTCACAAACGCCCCAAAGGTCAGTTCTTGTAGACTTATCAGAACTTTTACCAGGCGTAGGGGCGACCGTATCTTCAACACTTTCGGAATGTAGATTCGTGATGAATAAATGAATAAGATATTTTTTCGATCTATTGTGTTTGAAATTTTCTAACCTTGTGTCGAAGGTAGGGAATTGAAGGTAGGGAATTGAAGATAAATATTTTCTAAACACTCAAATCTTTTATTCAGAGCTAATGCTACGTAAATCGCCAATTTTTAGGACTCTAAATTATTCTGCATCTCAGTTTATTCATTAATCGAATTTTCTAATAATGTTCGAAGACTGCTTACTATCGAAATAGCGTCAGAAAATGTAGCAGTGACTTTGCTTATGGATAGCGAAGTGATTTTTGTTTTCACAAAAATCATTAAAAGTAAGCAGAAAATTATGCTGCAGGTCCAAACCAAGCGTTGAATGCGTTTATGCATCAGTCTAAAAAGTAGTAGTGTAAAATTGTATTGAAAAGTTACACGGCAAACGCATAAAATTCATATACGTAGTGAAACCATGAAGTAGGATTTCTTTCTACTTTAGAATGCGACTCGAAAAAAGGAAAAAGGCGGGGTATGTACCTACCTCCAGCTTAAGAATTAAAAGAAACCATTTATTATTCTGCAATAAATAAGCATTGAAAATTAAATTGTTTGTTCAAAAAAAAACTATAAAAAAGTATCGACATAAAATATCGACAGTAAAATATCGCCCATACCGATATATCGGCAAAAGTAAAGTATCGCCGATATATAGGTATCGGTATCGGTACTCATTACATCCCTATTCCTAACGTAGTACTACAGCGACTATTCTCTTTCCTACTTAATAGTTAAACTACAAATACAATATAAATAATAGCATAGCCATAATCCTAGACCCATATCTGGTAGCCAAGAAAGTATTAGTCAAAATCATAGTCATATTAATAGCTAAATAATGTTGCCAATTTAGTTATTTAGTGGCTGGGTTAAGTCGTTTTTCATCTTGCTAAGCCAGGAACAAATGTATTTGGCAGTTAGTCATTTTAATTTTGTAAAATGTCCTTTAAGTTTTTAAACTTTTTTGACAATTTTAATTAAGGCAGCAATGATTAGATATAATAAAAAAAACTTCTATTAATGATTTGGATTTTAAAGTATTCTAAAATCCTACTTCTGTGGAAAAATTTTTTTTCTTAATATGAAAAGAAAGCTTGTCTACAATTTTGTTGGAAATGTGTGAAAAATGTATTGCTTCAATGTATTGCTCGCCATAAAGAATTCATGGCTTCTGTAAGCGAATCTTTTACGTTAGTCCCTTAAAAACCTTCTTTTGGATTATTTATTTTTCGAATAAAACTTTTTTCTTATAAGTGACTACCTCTAGCTCACAAAAAGTTGGCAACACTGAAGCCTTTGTCAATATTAAAGTCAATGTTATAGTTGAAGTCATAATCAATATAATAGTCAATATCATGCTCACAGTGAAAGCATAGTAATAGTCCTTGACATTGATGTCAGTGATATTCTAATTATCACCAACGTTGTCAAAATCACAGTCCTTGAAATTTATATCAATTCTCATTTTCATAGACGAGGTCAAAGTCAAACCAATATGAAAAGTTATACATAAAAGTTATACAATTTATGACCACACCATATACCCTGTAACACCTTCTCATAGTCATAGTTAGATAGATATGAAGAAGGTCATACGCCCTACCCGGTGCAAGATCGTAGATATTAGTTGGACCCATCTTTTGTCCACAAGAAGCCTAAGTTCCCCTTTCTCTAGAAGAAGTAGCCTTCTTGCCCTGCTATGGGACAGAGTCACAAATCTCTTGGGCTTTCTTAATCCAGAAATTCACATTCGGACCATGTTTGCAACAACCATTTAGTGTGACTGGCAGGGACGCCGATTCAGGGCCTATAAATGGGCGACGGGCACCCCTGTTTGCACAGTCATAGTTGAAGTTGTTGTCATAGTCATAGACATTGTCATAATCATGGTATAGGTACCTCACAACCTTTGCTATACTCAGTGACGTTCTCATATTCATAGACGTAGTTACAACCACACTCCTTATAATCCTTATAATCACACTCAATATCAAAGACATGGTCAACGTCACAGTCCAGGTTCTAGTCACACTTAAAGTCGCAGGTAAAATCATGTTGAAATCCAAAAGTAAAGTCAAAGTTGCATACATAGTTATAGTCATAATCTTTGTCAAACTTTATGTCGATTTCAAACTTATACATATAATCAAAGTTACACTTGTTATTGAAGTGAATATCGTTATCGTAGTTAATATCGTTATCATAGTCATAGTCAAAGTTGTTGTCATAGGTCTTTTTCGAAGACAAAATTCTATTATAAGTCACTATCGGAATTTTATTTACTGTCCTTCTCATAGCCAAAGAGTTACAGTCACACTCCAGCCCGTAGTAACCTAAATGTCGTTTTTATACACATTTTTATACAGTCCAAGTCGTAGCTATATACATTGATAAAGTCATGATTGAAATCCATAATCGAAGTCATAGTTAAATTCGTAGTCACAGTCATATTCTTTGTCATACATAATGTAATTTTTACACTCAAGCACGTAATCATAGTAACAGTGTCAAAGGCCTTTTTTATAATCATAGTTCTGGTATAAGTCACTATCTTTGTCTTATTTAATATCGTTCTTATAGCTATAGACAAAGTAACAGTCACGCTCCTCCTTTTAATAGTATCACTGTCGTTCTCATAGTCCACAAAACGGTCCTTGCCATACACATAGTCAAAGTCGTAGTTATATAGATTGACAAAGTCATGATTGTAATACATAAATGAAGTCATAGTTAAGTTCGTGGTCTAATCCATAATCTTTGACATAATAATTATCGTTGTTTTAATTCAAGGTATAATCATACCCATAGGCTATGTCCTAGATATGGTCATCGAAAAAAATCTAATTTATATTCAATGCTATAGTCAAGTGATTTTTAAACAAAAGACCATCGTCAAAATAATATTTCAAGCTCATTTACTCATGTGCAAATTTACTCATAGATGAATTTGCTCGTGATTGAGAAATAAAAATTTTCTTACTTTTTCACAGCAAAGAACGAAATGTTCATACTCATCATTTATGAGTATGAATACTAAAAATTTTGGTTATGTTCATTCGTGAGAAATGAGAAATCAGAAACTTTTCATATGTAAATTATTCATAAGTAAACAGTTACGATTTTTTTCATTTTTGAACTTTTTTTTTTAATTAGTTTAATTTTTTTAAAAAGTTAATATGTGAGTATGATAAGTGAAGTAAACGTGTTGAGTCTTCTTTATACGCATGAACACACAGATTACAACATAGATATGTCACGAGACAGAAGATGTTGAGTTTTTTATCTCTTTCTTAGAAAGCTTCCTTTTTTCAGTTCGATTTGCACCATATTTTGTGCCGAAATACAACGAACACAAATTTATTAAGTTGAGATTTTTTTGCAAAACTGTTGTAAAAATTAACTTTTAAGTTTACCGCAACACTAGTAAATAATAGTCAAGTAAGTAAATAACATTATAAAACAAAACAATATTAGAAAATAAACTTTTTGCACAAAATAAAACGTTTGTTCAACTTATGTTTTTGTTAAACGTGGTTTGCGTTTTGTTATTTTGGTTTTGATCACGCATTTAATTTTGAATGTAGCGGCCAGTTTTTACACATTGCTACTACCTAAAAACACTTTTTGTCTCTTTCGTAGAAAGCTGCCTCGCAACTGATTTGGGCATATTCACATGTCAATTTTTACATATCTGTTTAGTAATCTGTGCTCATGAATGAAAAAGCAAACCAAGCATTTAGGGCTCTGCAAAAAGTATCGAAATCACCACAAATTCGGCTCCAACTCTTTTCGTCTAATGTGCGTTCCGTCCTGTTGCATGACTGTAACTTCTTGAACACCACAGCTACAGACTTGCAATCCTTATAGGTATTCATTAATCGATCGTTAAAAAAACTACTCAAAATACTTTGGCCAAATGTTATATCAAAAACAGACCTGTGGGAAAGAGCAGGTGGCAATTGAATGGAATTCAGTAGGAGGAGACAAATCGAAAGTTGAACAAACAATACGTTTGTGTAGTCAAAGTCAATGTCAAATCTTAAGTCAATAATCCCACACTCATAGAAAAATGCGACTTCATATTGATGATGCTCTACAATCTGAATTGTGACATCATTGTTATGACAAATGACATCAATGAGGCAAAAAGTGATATCAATCCAATGACGAATCTCACCCTAAAATTTTGTTATATTTTATGCGTCATAAGGCGTCATAACGCTTATGTATTTTGACATCAATACAGACAAACTGTCATCAGTGCCATCCATCAGTGTGATGACAAACTATCGTCAGTGCAATGAAAAACTGTCATTAGTGCAATGACAATCTGGCATCAGTGCGATGGCAAACTGCCATCAGTGCGATGACAACAAACATGTGTAACGGGTAAGTAAATAATGGTATTCTCGCAATTTGACTTAAGGTCAATTCATAAAACCGACCCCGATTCGTCATTCCAATGCATCATCCCATTGATGACATAATTTAAATTTTTGACCCTGATGAAAAGTTGGCCAAGTGATGTTAATGCTGACATCACAGTGATGTTAAGTGTAATGGAGTCAAAAACGAAAATACTTTTTATAGTACTGATGTCAAAATTCATCAGCGTTATGACGCCTTTTCTATCAGTGCAGTGAAAAAAACTTAAGGCTAAATAAATATGCAACACAGAGAAACTTATCGCCAATTTTTTTTTCAATTAAATCAATCACAAATAAAATCAGTTTTAATTAAAAATTTAATCAAATTAATTAAACGTTTACTTATATCAACAACATTACAGCCGACAATATTGTTAATATCAAATAATATTTAATTGATACTATTAATTGGTTTACTAGTGCAACTTTAATAAAATCTTTAATTAATATCGGACATTTTTTAATTAAAATACATTTTTATTTTTTTTCATGCATGCATGACTATTAATCTTAAAAACATGCAATTTGTTAAGACTGTATATCTTGGAACTCCCTTTAAAAAAAATATGGTTATAATTAGGGAAGTAACGATACGCCATTTTGCCGATACGATACCACCACCGATATCCTTTTTTTTCCTAAGGAAATATCGGCGATACCGATACCAATACCATCACGAATATTTAATTTTAATTCAAGTTAAAATCAACAAAACTCATGTAGAGTAATTTTTTTACAACTAAAACAGCGTTAGATATTAATATTTATATATTAATAAGATTTTAAACAAGAAAACGTGCTATATTCGGCTGTGCCGAATCATATATATGCTTCACTATTGTATTAAAAATCACAAATCTTATATATGGAAGCCTCATTCTAGTGTATAGTATGAACTTATCTGTGAGCCTTTATACTAATCTGTGTTAACGCCCTTCGACATCTAAAAACTTATAAAGACAATCGGCAGCTTTCCAAACTTTGTACTTTTTAATGTTATATTTTTTTAGGAAATTTTATTTACCAGAAGTTTTATATGAGCTATGTGAAAAAAATGATCAAAAATAATGTGGTTGACTTAAACAAATGTCAGTTTTCAAAGACCGAAGAAAAAATTTAATTTATATAACAAATATTAAAAATAAGATTAACACGTTGTTAAAATAAAGAAGCTAAATTATTGTCTGTATTAAAAACTTGTAACGAAATGTGCTAGGATTCCGGCACTCATGCAGTCAAAGATGGCCATACATTGTGATCGAAATTAAAAGTGTCATATTGTATTAATATTTTCCAAAAAAAACTTTAAAGTTTTGATATATGCCTCTGTGCTATGGTGCAAAGCAAAACGGCTAAGAATCAAATTAAAATAATTGCATTATTTTGTTTTATTATGCTCTGCTTTTAAATACGTTATTTCTCTTAGTTGTTATAAAAAAAATAAGCATAGAGAGTAAGATATCGCCGATACCGACATATCAGAAAATCTGAAGTATCGCCGATATATCGGTATCGGCGTTCGTTACATCCCTAGTTAAAATAAATTATAATACTTTTTTGATAACGACATCTGGCATTTTTTTTTTTTTTTTACCACACAATTTGTTGGGTGTAGTTTAATTTCAAATGTGTTGGCTTTCTAAACTTCTTTAAGTAATACTCTTATTTATTTATTTATTAGAACGTGAAGTTATGCAGAAATTAAATTTTTTGGCATTTTGTATGAACTGTCAAATTGACGTGAGCACCAGGTTTTCAACATTTTGTTACAGTTTTTTTTTTGCATACTTTTCCTCTTTAACTTCTTCACAAAAAAGAAGAAACCAACAAAGTGTTGCCCAAAAAAAACGTACACACACAAGCACAACAATTTAACCCTGCAAACAATTTCGATCGAAAAATAATTAAATAGTTTCCCCATTTAGCAAAAATCTTTCGCTTTTGCTGTTCATTTCTTATTGATGTTGTTACATCGTTCGGGAAGAAGTGTCCCACTATGGTAATATTTACATTAGGAATCCACTTAGTGCCAAATTTTATGACGAGTTAGAGCGCTTTAGTAGATTAATATCAATAACATTTAGTACTTTCGCTTTTGGCTCCAAAAAGTACTCTTTCGAAATTACATTTTCTTCTTCTTATTGTCCTTTATAATAAAAAGTGGGCCATATTACTGTTTATCTCTGTTTGATTGTGTAGAAAAAAGTTAAGTTTTACAAATATTAAAAAATATACAGTACATTTAATCATTATAGCTGTAAATGTTTTACAGTTAAACACCTAATGTGATCCAATTTTTTTAAAGGAATTTACAGAAAATCACAAATTTGTTCAAACACTAATTTTGTAAACTTTCATCATATTATAACAAGCATATTTTTACTGCTTTACAATTTTTTTTTACAAATTTTATTTACAGATAACGTTGATCTTCACTAGAAAAATTAAATAAAAACACTAATTTTCCACAAAATTTTTAAAGTCATTAAATAAACAAACAGTTTCAAAAAATCACTAATATCCTTAAAAAAAGACAATAATCAGTTTATTTTCCTTGGCTCCAATAAAAATTAATGTGTGAGAAATTATTAAAATTTACCCAATCTAACCGAAGAATACATTTGGGCTGTTTTGTACACCCATTTATACAACTTTCGTATACTAGAACGCTTTTCGGCAACATAATTTTATAAACTTATATTATTTCACACGCACGTGCCACCGAGCACATTGCAATTTAAACACAAACTGTTCCCTTTTACACATTTTGCTTTTGTAGTATTCACTATTTAACAGCAAAAGGTTGCGAAGAAGTCAATATAATTGGGGTATTCACAAGGTGTGCTATCATGGTTTATTGTCATAATGTTCTAACATTTTACAATGGTTTAAAAATATTGTTGTTGGTTTGTAAACAAAAAGTGTCTTAAATAAATAGAACGTTGCTTGCTATGTTTATTGTGCTGTCGTAATTAATAGCACATTAAATTATGAGGGGTTGCTCACAACAGTCGTATTTTTTCATGTTATTATTTTAAGACTTATGACTTTATGACACCTTGTGAATCCCCCAATTATGGGAAAAATTTAATTGTGCTATTGCTGTATTTATATAACTTTTACAATTATCAGAGCAACTCTTTGAAGTGACAAAAAAGTATAATTTAAGAACTCATAATTCAATTATAACGTATTTTGTTGCTGTTCAATTCCGAAAAATCTATTGTTTAACTACCAAATGTGACGAAGTAGTTAAAATTCGTAGACAATCAAAAAACTCTCTACCAATTTCTTGGGGGGAATGGTAATCTTAGTGGTGTCTTTCATAAGAAAAGATTAATGATATTTTATTTAACTTCAAACTTTTTTCCACTGCTGGTTTTTAGATATACAAGTATTTTCCTGACAATATATTAAAAAACCAAAAAGTCTGTTTACACTGCAGAGGCCTCTTGTTAATTTATTATGTCTTACACTTTCTTAAAGTTTCTCCTGTTTTCTTTTTAATGCCTGGTATTGTTTTCATATTGTTTTTTCGAACGTTTTTTTTCTGGTAATGTGCTTTAATTAAGAGTAAAAATGCCGCAATTTATAAGAAGTTGAGTGTAGCGAAAAACAAAATAAGAAATTACCAGGATATAGAAACAACAGGCCTAATGAACCTTTTGTTCTTAGAGATTAGTTGGGTAAGGACTAAGAAAAATAAGAGGAATATAAGCAAAACTACAAAAAAAAGTTGGGTTAAAGTAAAAAATTATAATAAATATCAACAATGCGCGATACAGGACATTACGAAAAAACAGCAGAGGCTATGAGAAGAAAACTACAGTGGGACAAGAATTTGCCTTTAATAATCTTCAGCAGCTTATTCTCTAAAGTCATTTTTATAATCTTAACAATTGTTAAGAACTTTAAATTATAACAAAATTTTAGAGATATTGTTGGAATCTGGTGGATAATTTCATGGCTTTTATTTATTAAATATGTAATATAAATAAGTTGGCCTAAAGATGCTTATTATATTACTTTGAATGAATAAATAAAAAATGAATGTGATTTCTGGCATATCTGCGCCGCGGCTACTTTTTCCTTTATATCTGGCTGTTAGACATCAATGGTTGCTTAAATATTGGTTTCCAATGCTTTTAAAGCTTCTGGTTTGTCGGCATACATCAATGGCTTAACAAAGTCCTGTAAAAAGTAGTTCAAAGGCGTTAAATCCCATGAACGAGGGGCCATTGAACAGGACCACTTCTGGAAATAAAGTTGTCACCAAATTGATTTTGCAATACATCGATTCTTAAACGCGCTGTATGGTGTGTTGCGATGTCCTGTTGGATCCAAATGTCGCTGATGCTTAGCTGATAAATTTTTGGAAACAAAAATTCAGTCAGCATGGCTCGGTATCGCTCGCCACTTACCGTAACGGCAGTTCCTTGCTAATTTCGAAAGAGCGTCAATCAGTCGAACAGTCAATTTTAATGGATGCAATGGTGTTTTATTAACGGCTAGAGGATAGTTTCCGCTCCAAATATGACAATTCTGCTTATTGACGTAGACGTTAACCCAGAAATGAGCTAAAAGAAAAACACCCGATATTTAAATGAAAGTATTTGATATCGAAGTTTCACTGTACAACCAGTTTGTAGTATATTTTTTTTCTTGCGGGTGTAAGCTAATTTTTACCTCAAATTTAACTAACCGAATCTGCATGTACACTTTGAGAGCAGATTTTATTTTATCCTTTTCTTCTACTTCATTTAACTTTTCTTTTTTTTCCAACTTACTTTTGGATTCTTTTTTCAAATCGTACTAAAGTTTAAGGTTTCTTTAATTAACAAACTGTGATTACAAGTAATTTTTATTTTATTTTTGTTGTTGTTAGGACATTTGGCCAACAAAATTGAAGAATTTAAAAAAGGGTTCGTTGCACAGAAGTCCTGAAATTAAGCTGTACAATTAAGAACAATTAAAATTATTTTTTTATAACATTCTTAAGGTTTTATTTTTATAATTTTATAAAGGCAATTTAAGTGCTTGTATGTTTATTGCAACTTTACTTTAATTGCTATAAAGTTGTAAGGAAAACTTTTCAAAACACCTGTAATTTCAAAAGCAAAAGTGTATTTCTAATTCAATATATGGGTGTGTGTGTGTGTGTGTGTGTGAGTTTGTGTGTGTGTGTGTATGCTTACATCAAGCAAAAATGAATGCTTAAACGCATACTGAATCAATACGAATCCAAGAACAACACAACATAGGGTTTTTTGCATTGCATTGTTAGTGTTTACGGTTCAAAATGTCAACCATTACTAACAAAACACTAACATATCAAAACAAATTGGCTCGCACTGTCAAAATCAGATGGCGTTTCGACACCACGTAGTTGAATTCGCCTTGTACTGATGATTAACGAGAATCGAAACTCTCAAAAGAAAACCAAAAATTGTTTCTAAAAATTCTATACGTTTGAAATGCAATAAAAAAGGAAACGCATTTTTAACTAACGGAATCATAAAATTAGGTTAAGGTTCTTTCTCATTCTTTCTATTCCCAGAGGAAAAAATCGTAAGTACTTCCACTTTTCAGTCCTTTAGGGGGATCTACAAAGGCACTCTTAATAAACTTTTACTCATTCCAAAGGACTTTGAGAATGTCTTTTTATAAAGTATTCTACATATTCAAATTTTGATTTTAAATAAAGGCCTGTGAGAATCGTCATCTTAGATGATATGTGTGAATGAGTTAAGCTAGACCCGCTCTCTGGCTGCCTGCGCAGCTGTCAAAAAAGTAAGATCTGTGGTGTTCTACGTAGAAAGTTACATGCACAAAAGCGTGGGATCCCTTGAGGAATGCGAAAAGTGGATTTATTTTCTACTTTTGTAAGCGCAACAAGCAGCGTTCAAACAAATCAGTTAATTTTGACTAAACAAATAATATTTTTAATTGCGGTGATGCTGAATAAAAGCGTTACATGTAACTTTAAACGTAGAACGCAAGTGAGTTGTGAAAAACATGCAAAGCATGGAGGCGAAAACGCATGGTGTGGACCTCTATCTTAAGATATACTTCTCAATTTTTTTAAACAGAACTCAACATTAACCGTTATTAACTTTCTCACTTCATGTTATTAGCAACGGCAATTATGCTGAGATAAAGCTTAATTCTTACTTATTTTTAAAGGCATTCTAAAAGCCTTCAAAGTAGATGCAAGAAGGCAAGGCCTTGGTCTGCAATTACACGCCGTGTAAATTAAAATATAAGTTGGAATACGCTGGGCGGCCTAACATTTGCAAAACAAAAGCCTTTTGGAAGGCCTCTTTACTATTTATTTTCCGGCTGGGTGCCAGTTATTATTCTATGAACTGAACCCTATACAATCAATTGGTAAACCCTTTTTCGGTTGTCTACCACAAGTAAACGTTGTCTAGTGCAATTAAAGGATTTTTTTAAAACAGTTTTGAGAAATAAATGTTTATATTAAAAAAAAAAAAAAACAAACTTAAAATTTTATGTGCCGCAAGCGACACTATAGAAGTAAATTGCTAATAAAAAAAGCTCTAATTTGTCATGAAATATAGATGGTGTGTATATCCTACAGTTCAAAAAACACCATTCTAAAATAAACCACGGATGGTATCAAAATGACAAAGATAAGTTGTTAATATCTTCGACAGTATAAAAAACACCATACGATGGGAAACCACAAACACATTGTTTTTAAGTTTAACACATTTTATTAAAAAAAAAAAAAAAAAATGAAAATGCAGCCTTATAAATAAATATGAAATAATTTTTATCATATATTTTTACAAAGTGGCACATTTTTCTGTTTTTCAATGGATCAAAGTAATAAATACTTAATGTGTCAAATATTAAATGCACAATATAATAAAGGCTCATACCATAATACTGAGTACTACGACATGTCAAAAACTTAAATAAATAATAAATGTGTGAAAACAAATTGTATGGAAATGTCAGAAAATACGTAACAAAAATTTACAATCATGTGGCTCTCACTATTTTTCGAATTATTTCTAAACTATAAGATTTTTCGTTATAAAGATTTCTCTGTGATGTGATAAATTCAAAATTTTTATTTTGAGGAAAAGCTAGTTTCTATGCACATGTCACTGGTTGCTTAGGCCAAATCATCAGGAAACCTTTTACCAAAGGCTTTAAAAACACTAAAGATATTATACAAATAAAACTGTAAAACGAATGAAAATTACAAACACTCAAGTCTTACTTGCAACGATATCAAAGCTTAGACAAAACACCAACAATAAAAGGTGAGCTTATCTTCATTTTATCCGAGTTGTATTTTTATAGAAGCACAAGAAGAAAATCAGGGAGGGAAATTTTTAATTTTTATTTACCAATTTTTACAACTATTTTTTTTCTTCTAATGAATAAATGCATAATGATAAAAATTAATACTATAATATTTCAAGTGACTTCTTTTAAATTTTAAATAAATCTCTGATATTTGTTGTAAAAAATAATTAAATACGGTACGTTGATGAAACAAATATGAACAAAGTACATTTTTATCAACTTTCCCAACCCTAAAAATAGCATTAACAGTTCGTTACCTAAAACGCAAAAGGCCCTATCTAACACTTTGAAAATTTTACAGGAGAAGCAAAGAACTATTTAAAATGGTAAATTGATAAATTTCATCAAACTGTTAATCATAATTCTTTATTCTATTTTTCTTGTTAAACCTACCAGTGGTTTTGACAAATAACAATGTTGCATATAATGCAAACTGCTAGTTATGTCTATTACCGTTTATCGTATAATATTTTTTGTAGATAGGGCTTTTTGTTTTTTGTTAATGAAATCGCTAATTTTGAAAAAGTCGATTTTTAATTTTTGGTTATTTAGGGCCTTTTGCGCTTTAGGTAACGAGTTGTTGAATAATTTCCCACCAGCATTAGAATAAACATTATTAATACAATTTATGTTGTTAGCATCCGATTTTTTTTTTTTCTTAATATCTGTTTAAATCACGCCAAAACTATAAGCGCTTCTAAAACAAAAATATAAATGTTGTTTATACTGAACAGCTGTTTATATTCAAAAAAGAGTTTTCTTTTTAATCAAAGTTTTTTTAACAAGCAGACACAAAAATCATTGGATTTTATGGGAGAAAAAATTGTACGACTTTTAGAGTAGTGCAAAAGGGCTTAAGCGATATTTACCACGATTGAAGCAATTTTTGAGATATGGAACATAGAGATTCACCATTTGTTTTTGCAACATATTTAGAAAGGAAAACGATAACTTTTCACACTTTTGCATATATATAATATATACTGGAACATCAATTTTTGTCAGAAAATAAGCCCCGATTAGTTTTCTAGTTTTATTTTTTCGTAAATGCGGCAAAAATATTAAATAAATATATACTAGCAACATGGTCTTAATACAACACTAACTTTTTGCCCAAATGCTGTCAACTAGGGTATTCATTTGGTTAACCTTCAATCGGTTAACCGATTAACTGAGAGGTTAATTCAAAATTGGCGTTTTTCGATTAACGATTGAACCGGTTAATTTCAGTCGATTAACCGATGTAACAAAATGTTTAATTTTTTGTAGTATTACAACATATTTTTTTGTGTTATTAATTATTTGTTTTGTCTCATATTCAAAAGGAATATGTTAAGAAAATATTTTATCCTACAAACAAAGATTTTTGTTTCACGTACTTTTTATATGTGCATATGTGTTAAATTATTTGTTTCTTCTCATATCAATCTTTTAACAGAATTAACCGAAACAGTTAGAAGTGTTAAACTTTTAAAAGATTAAAGCAGGACTCTTATGTCATAATGGAAGATTTTATATGTTTAGAGAAATCCAGGAAATGGACCGAGAAATTAGATATTCTCTATTATGGGTTGCTTTTGATTTCTCCAACATCTAAGATAAGTGAAAGAATTTTTTCACGGCCAGTTTAATCAAAACTAAAGAAAATAATAACTTAAATCCTAAACATTTAAGCCAAATTATTTTAAAAAGATTATTTATCATAACTAATAAAATTATTTCCCTGTTTATTTTTTAATTAACACATAATATTTATATATTTGTTAAAAAATATGTATTACATATTTATGAATTATTTTTTGTTTTTTGCTCGATTTAGTTTAAGAATTGTTATGTTTGTGTTGTTTTTTACTAATAAATTCCAAATAATAAATAATTTATGCATATTAATTTATTGAAATTACAAAAAATTATAAAAAAAAACAAAATTAATCGGTTAACCGATCAATAACAAAATTAAATGATTATTAATCGATTAAACCAAAACCTCGGTTAATTAAGAAAGCGATTAACCGATTAATTTTAACATTAAAAGACTTTAACAATTGAATTTTTGGTTTTTTCTACCAGTTATTTGTTTTTGTTTTTTTCTATTTGCTCGCGTTTTTACAAACGAGATGTTACTACAGCGTTATAATTCTATATCATAAGCAATTAATTTTTTATCTAAACAATTTGTCGATAGAAAATGCTTGCAGTGATTATATAAAAATAATATTAATCCCATATTTTTTTGAAAAAATGTGAAAAAAAATCCTGTTATGACAGTTAAAAAAACTACTCGTTTTCTGTTGTGTTTTAAGCAAATAAAGTTATAACTTGTTTATCCTTTTTTCATAGTTTAATATAAAAACCATAACAGTTGCCATTTCATTAGAAATTTATATAAAAATCTACGTAAGTTAATTTGTAGATGTCAAAAAAAAAAAAATATATATATATATGTATATTAAAAATTCCAAAAAGAGGAACTTAAAAAAATATTGTACAAATAACAAGAACGATTTTTATGGGTTTTGTTTAATATAAGATTCATTGAAGTTGTCATTTGTTGTCATTGGCTTGAAATATAAATAAACCCTAGATTTCATATAAGCACACATATGCATTCAAAAGAGAAGCATCAGAGGAGTTACATGTTTATATATTTATATTATTTTAAATTGAGTACCCCATATTATATCGCGCATTCACTGGTATCTGGGGTAACAGTGTTTATGTTGCTTTTTATTTATTTATTTTTATTTTGCTCTCATTGAAGAGTAATGGGATAGTGATAGGAGCTGAAATAGATAAGGGTGGTGCCGAAATTTTCTTTGTCAAAATTTCGATAAAGCCAAATGTGCATACATATATGTGTTTTAAACTTTTTTTTTTTTTGCTTAAAAAACTTTCAAAATATGAAAAAAATCTTTAAAAAACACAAAATTTAAGTTAAAATTGTAAAAAAAAAATTCCAGAAATATATAAAGAAAGCGAAAATAACATGAATCTAGCGAAAACAAGTATTTTTCAAACTTCAGGCTAAAATATTTCAGAGAAGGAACAAGATATTACAAATGTTAAGCATTTAATTCAAAGGTAGTAAAAATGAACTAGCGCAGTTATAACGTCTTAATATGGCGAAAAATAGGTTTTTTAATTTTAGGCTAAGAGAAATCCCAAAAACCTGATTTGTTGGAGAAATTCAGAGTACAGATTCTGTGCAACTTGTCTATAGGTTAACAATTTGTTAGCCTGTGTAATTGTATATTTTTAAATTGTTTCTTTTCCAAGAGCAACATGTTGTGTTTAAAAAAAAAAACTATATATTTTTGATGGTAAAAATATTATTGTTATTATTAACTCAAACATGTTAGGAAGCAACCATTTTATGATTGTGAATTCTTCAAAGAAGACTAATTTAACCATACTATGGATTCGGGTGACAAATAGATATATGGTTTAATTAACCATAATATGTCTAAAAGTGTTTCGTTAAAAACTGTTTTGGTGGAGGTAACCCTTTTAAAAAATGTGTTTATTAACGTATAGTTATAATCATAGTAATAAAAGTCATTTTAATAAGTTTAAGCTAAATTCATAGCTCTAATCATTGTTTTAGGTACAGCATAACACTTCTGCAATTCGAAGTAAATCCAAATTTCAGATATTTTCAATTGTTGAAACAGAGTCAAAATCATAGCTTTATTCAATAATTCTGTCATACACATACATAAATTAAAGTCCTTATCGCAATAAAAGCCACAGTCGTAGTCACAGTTCTAATCACATTCATAGTCATAGTCACATCCCAATTCACAGCCAGAGTCACAGTTTTGATTCAAAGTTATAGTCAAACTAATATTTAGAACCGCAATAAAAGTCATAGATATAATTAACTAAATATATAGTCATTACTATAATCAAAGTTATAGTCATTGTTATAATCAAAACTTGATCGAAATTAAATTCAAAATCGCAGTCTAAATCATGTCAATAGTCAAATTTAAAGCCAAAATTTGCTAATTGTAAAGTGAAAAAAATTTCCTTAAAATATGGATATATCACAGAAAAAATTAATGCCACAGCAAGATCATATTAAGGGTAAAACTGATCTTCTAGTACTAATCTAAGTTAAAATTAAGTAAAAATAACAGATAGAGTCAAAGTGGGCATAGATTACGTCTATATAAGGCAATAGCCAAAATTATAAGATAGTCTTACAAATAGTAATAGTGGTAACATTGATAGTCGCACGACTATGCCAAAGTCCCAGTTATGTACAAAATCAAAGGCTAAATCACAAACGCTATCATTACAAGTTGTATGTTCAAATCATCAGATAGATCAGATAGATGATACTCACAGTCGTGTTTTCGATTTAATTCGTTATATATAATTGAAGCTATACTCATAACATAAGATACTTTAATAAAATGTTTTCGTCCATTACAAATTGAGCCATCCCAACTGTGCCTGAAACGCTTACTGATAGCATTTAATATTTGGCTGGTTACTAAAAATGTACATTTAAAGCAAAAACCTGCTAAAAATTAAAAAAAAACACCAGTAAGAGTGCTATATTTGGCAATGCCGAATAATATAAGCCATTCACGATGGTGCGATAAGTACAGAAAGTAACACAAATACAGTTTTTCAGATGAAAACAAATCAATCCACTCCCGCCCAGATTTTGTCGATTGTTGTCTCTTGAAAACCAAGGTGCTTGCACCTAATTTGGAAATTTTGGCTCTTGCCGTTTTCCACATTAACAGACATCTATAATATTTTTATACGGAAGGTGCCACGCCCACTTCTTCGATCCTGTCTATTTTTTTAGAGAGGTGGCGTATTGATAACCCACAGCCTGTGCTTTAGATATAACTTAATCTATTTTAAGCCACGCCCACTTATCCAATTTCAACCACTTTTAGTCGGATATTGTCTATTGATAACCAAGATGCTTATTCCTTAATTTGAAGCTTTGACTCTTACTGTTTTCTAGGTATACATAAAACAAAAAAATAACAACAAGGGACTTATGGTTAAAATAAGACGCAGTCGTGGTATTTTGCTCACAATTCTGGGCTATATGCGATTAACAATTATAACAGCCTTGTCCACATCATATATAGGGTCTTCAGAAAACCAATTTCAACGGACTGACGGATATAGTTAAATCAACTTCGCTCATTATAAGGACTCGGGATATATGTATATACTTTATAATTGGATCAATATTGTAGAAATTACAAACATAATGACAAACTTTGTATACCCTTTTACCTTCAGTAAAAAGTAAAAAAGAAAACAGAAAGAGAATCATCAGAAATAATATGAAACTGTAGCTATCCTGTTAGTTTGCATACAAACATGTCGTCGGTACGTGTAGAAGAGTATACATTACGGGTACTACAAACACGCCATGATACGAGTATTTAAAATTTTATTTTATTTATATTGAAAACAAAATAAATATGTTTCGAAAAAATGAATAATGTGTGAAACGCAATTTTATCAGGAATTTTTATTGAAATTGCTTCATGAAAAACTATTTTAGATATTTGTTTTAATAAATGGTATTAATTTTTGGAAAAATGCCAACTTCAAACTTAGCTCTTTAAGTATTTTGGTTTAATATTTAAAAAATATTTCTTTTGTAAGGAAAATTATGTTCTTATTTCTGACCTTTTTCTATTAAATATTATATTTGAAATATTGCTTGGTCCTGAAGAAGATTTTCACAGGAAATCGAAATATTGAGAAATAAAAAATAGTTTAGTTAATTTAGTGAACAAAAAGTGACCTTAAGCTTAAACAATATTTTAAACTTAATATTTGTAAGGAAAATATTTTTAAATCTTATCAAAAATTTTCAAATCCTACAACCTACTAAAGCTTATATCCCACTTACAGAGTAGTGTAGTGTACCAAAAAATATGGCAAAATATATATATCTCCCTGGGATTACAATAATTGTACATGAAGCCAACTCAAAAAAACACGTACTCATACAACCTGCCCATACGATACTTATTTGATACACATGTAAATATCAGAGAGTACAACCAACCAACTCGCACATGAATATTTAGTTCATACAAATTCACAAAACAAAAACAAAAATTCGCGATTTTTCACAAATAACGGGCACTTTGGCATAGTGGTGTTATAATATTATGGTCCGTGCCATGATAAAGTCTTAATGGATGCGTGTGACAAGTGTAAAAGAACATGTTTTTATTTAAATTTGTATGCAAAAAAAAAAGTTTTTTCTTTTTATTTAAAAATTTACTAAAGCCCCAGATGCGACAAAACAAAAATTATTTTTAAATAAGAGAAATCGTAAAGGAAGTTTTTAATTTTCTTGTATTTATTTGAAATGGTAAAGGATTTTTAAAAATAACCTTTAAGACCTTTGAGTAGAAATATAATAATACACTTATAACTACTTGTAAATTTATTTTTTATTTTGAAGATTTATGGAAATAAATTACATATAAGAATTAAAAAACCAAGCAAATCTATTTATCACAATTAAAACTCATAGTTAGTAAATTAACAACTAAATAATAAACAAGACTTTAATTGCTTATTTAAACATGTGTACGTGTATGTGTTTATATATATAAACCTTGCGCTGTTGTTGCTTCTTCAAACTTTCGCTTTAATTAATTTAAAATTAACTTTGTTTGTTAAGTACTTTGGGTCGTTGTTTTCCTCTCATTTTTTTGCACTTTTTCAATTATATTTTCTTACAACACCTGTTAGTGCGGTTAATAAACACCAACACATTAAACACATTGCCACACACAAAAGTTCTTGTGGCATAAGAAAACTATTCAAAGCAAGAATGTTTAAAAGGATCAAATCATAAAAGAAGCCAACAATGAAGTGTCCTTTTTTGGAAAAAAAAATCATTTTTTCGAATATTGTTTTTTTTTTATTTGGAAAATTTATATTTATATAAAAAATACCTCTTCTACGCTCCACGAAAAATATAAAATTTATCTAACGTCCAGCTGGATGCTCCAATTTTGCTCTCTAATATTTGCCTGTGATGTAGGGTGTAATATCTTCGAGTTTAACTTCGTTTACTTATTTTGTATAAAAAGAAGCAATAGCTAAGAGCCATACCTATACAAGAGGAACGCGTTTTCTAGCTGTCAAAAACCCTCATTTGTGTGTAACATGCCGACGCAATGCGGCGGCAACGCAGCGGAAGTGCTTTGCACTTGTAAAATCCGATTTTAACAGCGCATTAAAATAAGCAGGGGTGCTATATCTGTCTATATCTGTATATATATATCAATAATGGAAAATTATTAAATTATTAAAAATATTTCGACATGCCCGAAATATGAACTCTGTGGAGTTGGTAGTGCTCCTAAAAATTCCCAAATTCTGTTTTGTAAAATTTTTTAGTTAAATACATAAAATTTTTAAAGTAGAATGAAAACCATATCAACCATGCTGATGATGTCGTACAATTTAGAGTTATTCTGTTAACCAAGGGCAGAATACAAGAAGAGAGGAACAAACATGTGCAACGGATAATGGGTACTTTACACTATAGCACAAGTCTTTTGAAGTATTTTGAAGATAGTGCAACCCCGTCATGATAAGTTGTTATTGTTTTTTGATAATTTTCACACAATTATTAGATCAGATAATAATTTTAAAGAAGCTCTGAATGAAAATTAATAATTTTATATTAATTCGAATGTGTATTCTAAGTCAAATTACATTTTATAAAGCTTTCATACTTTAATATTCTTATTCCTCCAATATTTTCCAGGAATATTTTCTATGCACTCAGAATAATATCAGAATAATACGAGTAACTATTAAAGTATTAAAATTGTAATTTGACTTAGACACTAATTCGAATTAATATAAAAAAAATTATAATTATAATGTTAAGCCTATAGTACACGGCATGTAAAAAGACACATGCGCATGTGGTTCTGACGTAATTTTGACGTCAATGCAAAGCCACAATAAACATTGTGTGTTGTGTGATGACGTCAAAATTACGTCAGAACCACATGCGCATGTGTCTTTTTACATACCGTGTACTATAGGCTTTACTCACCATGAGAACTAAATTCCCAGATTCTCTTTATTTTTGATCCACATTTCGCAGCGCCACTCTGTAATGGTACATTTCTGTATAAGAAGGTACTTTTTGTAAAAATGGATATAAAACTGTTACAAACTTGGTGCTTTATAAAACATTCTTTTTTTTGCCGCACTTTAAACAGAATAATTTTCTTGTAAAAAAATTTATTTTTAAAGTAAGAAAAAAAGCTTTTTTTAAAGTAAAGCTCAATAAAATTCTTTTTTTTTTTTTTTTTTTTTTTATGTGTGGGATATTTTTTATGTAGGAATGCATTATTTTCTATTTAAAAATAAAAAAACTCTTTGATTCATACACACTCTTAACTTCAGTGAGTGCGTTAGTATGTGTATGCGTTTGCTTTTTAAGAAAAACCAACTTAAACAATTTTATTTCTCACCGATTATGTTGGTCGAAGTTTTCATCTCTGTTTTCTTTTCTTGTGCATATTTTTCACTTTTGCTGCTAAAATGTAAACCATGTTGAATAAATGTTTGTTGCACCAGTTTCTATGTTTTTGTTGTTTGGTGTTCTTGTCCTGATTTTTTTGTATTTAAAATTTATTTTCATTGCAATTCAGAGCAAAACTTTTAACAGTTTCTTTTAAGCCCATTTTACCAGCAAAATGATACTTCACATGCATTGCAATTGATCTTACACTCTTTTTTCTTGTTTTTCTGGGAGAAACAATTAAATTTAGTTTTAAGTTAAAACAATTGAGTATTAAATGGAACATGTGTTAACAATTATTTATATTTTGCCTTAATTTAGTTCATGGGTCAAGGCAAATTGTTTTATAAAATACTTGTTGTTGTGGTTTATTAGTTTAAGAATTATGTTTTGTTAATGGCTAAAAGCACAAACAAGTTGCTTTTATTATTAACATCGTTAAACGTTTAATAAAATTCTTTTGTAAAGTAGTACAATAACAATATTATGGGAAACGCAAGACTTTGAACACGCAATAAAATATTTCTGTTAAGTTTTTTGTTAAATAAAAATGAAAATCTGTAATGTGGGGCAAATTAAAATTTAGTTTTACTATTACGGAAATTTGCGGTAACTAGGTAACAATATATAATAAAAATATCTTACAGGTTAACAAAATTTTTGTATTAACATATAAATTATATATAAAACTTGGGAGCTTATTTATAAAACTTAAGATTATTTTCATTAACCGTCCTTATCTAATAAAAACCCATATGATAAAATTGTCAATTTATATTGTAATTCCTAGAAAAGAAGCTTCTTATCTACTTTGTTTTTTTTTTTGCCATGCTTGACAACATTTGTTGTGAAGAGACAAAACTTTTTGAAAAAGTTTTCCTCTACTTTAGAAAAAACTTAACTATATAATTTATCCTCGACTGGATTATTCTATTATGTTTGTTTTTTTTTTCTTACTGACACTAACTCCACTATAATCAACACCCCCATTCCCGGATACCCAATTCTTCCTTATAACACTTGTATTAATTATTTTTAGAAAGACAGCAAATCTGATAGAGAAGATTAAAAGCAGAAAAACTATATCAAAAAAAAAATCATCCATATTTGATTTACGTCACTACCACGGTAACAATATTACAAAAAAAAACTAACATTTTCGTCAAAAGGATGGTGAGAGGGTGAGGGGGTATTTTATGTGCGTTCAAACATAAAAACAAATGAGCAAATGTACATGACACTTACATAATACTAGTTTAATTAATGAATACAAATTGTCAATTAATCAATCAACATGAAATCTGTTGTTAGGATTTCTATTCCACTTAATCTTGCGCAATTTTTCTACCCCACCCACACACGCATATACACGCACCCTGCACTAAGCCTCAGCCCAGAAAACAAAATAGTTTGACTTTAAATAATAAATACAAATATAATTTAAAGTCGAACCTTTTTTTTAGTTTAAAAACGTTTTAATTTTATTTTAGAGCAACATCTTTTCTTTTTTCAAGTGACCTTTTTTCTTCTAAACACAAATACTCGTACATACTAGAAGCCTGCATAATTCCATTTGAAAACACATTCAAATCATTGAAAATTTTTAAATCTATAAAAATTTCGAAATCTATAAAGTAAAAAACAAATTCCTTACCACAGTTAATGTGCGGTTATAAAAAAAATTAAAAAAAAAAACAAGGTAATGAAAAATACACACAGCAATGAAATTGTTAAAAAAAAAAGTTTACAAATTCTTTATTTCTTATATGTGAGTTTGGTATATGTATGTCGGAAATATTTTCGATATTAATTTCAGTGATATAATTGCAACAACAATTCTTTGCAAAAACAATTATTTGTATGCCACACAAAAGTAAAAAATTCTTTGAATGCGAACGCTACATACTAAACACAACAAAACATCAGAAATTTTCGCACGAGGTAATTTACAAATACTAGGAGTATAGGCCAACACTTATTACTGTATCGAAATGTTTTGAGAGAAAAAACTTCAGTTTCGAGTGTTTTTCATTAAACTCTTGTACCCTTATAAGACTATTTAAATTGTGCCACGAACAGTTATGCATAGCATTCGTCATTGTTGTTGTACAAAAACGTTTTGTACAAACCTTTCACACTATTGAACAATACTGTATTGAACGAAAATTTAAAAATGTTTAGTAGAAGCAAAACAAAATTTATTTTACATTAAATTCATATGAAAAAAGAAAATTTAAAGCAACCGTTTCTTTACCAAAAAGCAGGCAAAACAGCACGATATTTTTATATAACATGCCGATCTTTTTCAAAACGTGAAAATATAAAAATTTTGATTCATTTAATCGGGCTTTTGCTTTAATCGGTTAATCGCTCGATTAAACAACCGAGGTTTTGGTTTAATCGGTTAATAATCGATTAATTTTGTTATATATTGGTTAACCGATTAATAAAGATTTTTTTATAATAAAAATTCATAAATGATTAATTATTTGGAGTTGGTTAGTAAAAAAAAGGAATAACATAACTAACATAACAATTCTTGAACTAAAACGAGCAAACAAATAAATAATTAATAAATATGTTTTACATATTTTTTTATTAATTCGTATTATGTATTTATTAAAAAATAAACTGTTAGACCATTTAATTAGTTATTTTAATTGTTTAAGGAGATCTTATAAAATTATCTTTTTAACAAATTATTGGGTTTAGATGTTTAGGATAAGCGATTATTTTCTTTAATTTTGATAAAACTGAACTTCGAGAAAATTCTTTCATTTATCGTAGATGTTAGAACAATCAAAAGCTAGCCATAATACAGAATATCTAATTTCTCCGTCCTTTTCCTGGATTTCTCTCAGCATATAAGATCTCCTATTGTGCCATTAGAGTCCTGTTTTAAATTTTTAAAATTTAAAACAGTATTTCAACAATAAATTTCAGTATATTTTTTATCAATTAATAAAAAAAGGGAATTAAGCACAACAAAGAGAATCTATTAATTAATAATAGTATTCCAAAAAACAACTTTGATAATAAATTTTTCACACTTCTAATTATTTCGGTTAATTTTGTTAAAATATTGATATAGGAAGAAACCAATAACTAAACACATACATATAAAAAGTACGTGGAACAAAAGCTGTTGACAGCAAAAACTTATTTAAAAATAAAGATCACCTTCTTTGTTTGTATGAAAGAATATTTTCTAAACACATAACTTTTGTATATGAGACGAAGCAAATAATTAATAACATAAAAAATATGTTAAAATACTGTAAGCCGATAGCCATAGTTGCTAGTGCTTTAGCTTTAAGATTTTTTGTAATTTTAATATCTAAATAAATAAATGTTTAAATGGTTAATCGACTGAAATTAATCGGTTTAATCGTTAATCGAAAAAAAACCAATTTTAAATTAACCGATCAGTTAATCGGGTAGTATTTAATCGGTTAACCGAATGAATACCCTAGTAAATTCACTACTGTTGAATAAGAAGGATTTGATTTTTGTGTTTGTGCGTGCTTCATTTTCACTTTAATCTATGCAGGTCTTTAATATAGAAACTGTAAATAAAATACGAACCGTATTTTCGCTCAAAATTTTGCTATGCCCCAAACATTTTTAAGGGAAGAGGGAACAAATTACTCTTTGCATACTTGGCATTCCAACTATAGGAATAATTCAATATGATATTGATAATGACTTCAACAAAATCCATCCTCAAGTGTCCATTCTCAACGTTTAACAAATATTTAAGAGTAAAAGTTTTCTCAATAACCCAGTAAACACAAACGCTTAATTTTAAATTCGAAATGTTTCGAAATTATCCAGATCCAGCACATACCGAATCTTAAATTTAGAATAATTTGAAATAAAATTTTTTCCTTATTTTTAAACCATTTTCAATAATTTTGAAGCAAAAGCTTGGTTAGTAAAAAGAAAATAATTTTTTCCCCAACTCTTATTATTTCTTGTGATATTTTTCTTAAACACATTAGTTGTATCTATTATTAAAAACTATAATAAACGTTTGTTAAATTTAATAATCGTTTAGGAGTTCTTTGATATGTTTGAGTAACCGTTAGTTAGGCCTTAACTCATTTTTCTAAAATTATTTTTAATAATGTTTGATCTTGAATTCGATATAAAATGGAAATTACTTTATTTACTA
The DNA here is from genome assembly GCA_943735925.1 of Pollenia amentaria. Lineage (NCBI taxonomy): Eukaryota > Metazoa > Arthropoda > Insecta > Diptera > Polleniidae > Pollenia > Pollenia amentaria. Next base: position 278,758,646 of record OX031006.1, on the reverse strand, counting down.
CCAAAAATTTTATATTGTGTTTGCTCAACGGCCATTTTTAAATGCATTTCGACTGCCAATCGATAGTGTAAAACATAAATTTTAAAAATATTAAGTGATATAAATCTAAACTACAAATTCCTAAAGATTTGATAATATTTTATATAAAATTAAAAGAATTCAATCAAATTTTAAAAATTTCTCTTTTTAAATTTTCTTTAAGTTACAACACAAATTAAAACACCACTTTTTAACAGTTTTATTGAATTCAACTTTATTTCAGATTTTATGAATAATTAGAGTAGAGTAAACTATTTAAATGTTAATTATAGTTCAGTCTTACGTTGGCGTCCTTGCCAGTCACAAAAAATAATGAAAATTGATTTCAATCACAAAATTTGTAATATTAATTAAAAAATTAATTAAAATAGCACAAGTAAACATATTAATAGTATCGATTAAACGTTAAATTAACTTGATTAAACGTTTAATTCACTTGATTAAACTTGTTAATAAATCTTATTTTATTTTTGTTTATTGCTTTGATTGGTGAAATATTTAGTAGAGTTTTTTTCTGTGTATGGTAAGAACGTGAATTTCTTAACACAGTCGAAGAGATTTGTGACTCTGTCCCCTGGCAAGGTAGGTAGGCTACTTTTTCTTGAGAAGGGGGAACTTAGGCTAATTGTTGGTCTATTAACGGGACACTGCGGTCTCAGATACCATCAATATATAATGGGTAATCTTGGTACCAGGCGGACATTTTTCGGGGGGCAAATGATGAGCCCAACTGATATCTATGATCTTTCACCGGGCAGGGTGACAGGCTTTATCGCCACCGGAACCTGACATGGTGATGTACACAGGCTGCACAAAATATCCTCTGGGTGTCGGTGCGTATGGCTTTCTTTGTATCTATCTAGTTCAGTCTTTGTTTAGTATTTTTTTTTTTTTTTGCTCTATTTCAAAAATTTTACCTTGATATCAAATCGTGAGCATTTTTACTTTGATGAACATCGTAAATTTAGAATGACTTAGGATAGTTTTAAATAAATTTTAATGCAATTTTTAAACTTCTTCAATTAAAACCAGTAAAAAAAAATGTAGTCACCAAGCCATAGTGCAAAATTTAAGTTAATTATTTTAAATAGCTTTAAATATCCCAACAATTTTTGTTTACAAAATGCAATTTTTAATTCAAAAATAATATTAAATAGAAACATTTTTTGTGTGGTTTTTTTAATTTTTTTTTTTAGCTCTTTTTTTTTGGATATTTATTTAGAATCAAATAAAAAAACTATAAATTAAAGCAATTTTATATAATTGTTTTTTTTTTTATTTAACTGAAAACATATTTATTTAAAATTAATTTAAATAGATGGGTGAATATTTTTTATTTGTCGATTATATTTCAATTTTATATTTTAAATGAAACAGAAACATAAAATTTAGTTTATTTAATAAGTATTTCTGTGGCAAAAAGTAAAAAATGCTTAAATTTATTTAAGCTAAATTTGACTTAATTGCACCTCTGAGATCTTCAAAAGTTCAAAAAAAAACACATGGCCGAAGTTGCGATTATGTTGCACGATTTTTCAGGAAGTTACAGCAAAATGAATTTTTGCTTATCTTTTTTCCATTTGCAATAAAATTTTTATAATAACATTAACAAAAGCAAGTTATTATAAATTATTATAAAGATTGTTCTGTTAATGCTTTATAAAAATAGCAATGCGGCTATGCGTTTGCAATTATAGTTTTAGGTTAAAACTCATTTACTATTTGTATACCCTTCAACGAAGGCAAAGGCGCTATAATATTGATTCTAGGCCTTATAAAGTGTATATATAGAGGATCCTTATTAGAAGAGAATATTAAATCACGATGTCCGTCTGTTTGGTGTCCGTTAAAATGGGTTTTCCAAGGATCTCAGATGTGAAGGGGACGAGGTGCTTTTACATTGATGCCACATATAGTCCGGAACTATTTGCTATCGAAATTCAGTTTGATCGGTGCACAAATATCTGAGATATGAGCAAAAAACCACGACTATCTCTATCTTTGCCCATTATTCCTCTCTTGTTATTGTTTTTTAAATTTTTTATTTATGTATGTCTGGAGAACGACCAAAGTTTCCAAATTTGGTACAATCATATTTGGCTATCAATAGACAACATTCGACAAAATATGGGCAGGGCTGTGTAAGTGAGCGTGACACTTTCCACACAAAGACATTATAGTTTCTGTATATGCAGGAGTGGAGAAGTTTGCGTGGGACAAAATAGATTTATTTATATTGGTAATATTAATATTGTCTAAGTTTGGTACACATAGCTGGGTTATTAATACACAGCCTCTCAAAAAAATGGGAGGGATAAGAGAAGTGGGTGTGGTACCTTCCGTACAAAGACATTATTAAATTTTTTATATCAGGAGAATAGCAAGAGCCAAAGTTCCCAAATTTGGTACAAACATATTATTGATCCATATAAAAAATCCCCAAAAACGTGGGTTGGATTAGAGGATTGGGCATGGCACAAAATAAATTTATTTATATCTAAAGATTGGTATTTCTATAACTTTCTGTTCCTATAGTACACTTACTTGTTTTCCTAGGTCGTGTTTATCACGAATAGTCTCCTCGTTCATGCGATTTACCTCATTAAGATTTTTTCCCTTGCTGAACGTCTGAACGGTCTCCCACAAGTCTTTAAGCGAAACTTAAAAAAAAACAAATTGCTAAAAAAATCCTTATATACAAATACTGTTGTACTATGTAAAAAACTTGGGGTGAAATCGCGAACATTTTACGTACAATGTAAGAAAAATGCAAAAAGGAAAAAAGTGCTCAATACCTAAAACACTTTCTCGGTTAAACTGGAATCTTCAATAGTTGTTTGCCAAAAATCTAGAAATTTCGTATACAAGTTCTGTGAAAAATTCTGTTTATATTGCCCCATTAAATGTAGCGCTCTGTGTAGTAAATAATCCTGAAACTTAAGCTTTGGTCACAATTAACAAATATTTGACGCCTCACACGTAACCACTATTTTTATTAAATATTTCTTTGCTTTAGATTTAAATTTGCGTTTCTGCAGAAATCAAAATTTATTGAATTAACAAATGAGAGTTAAACAGTGATCAATTTAGTGGTCACGTCTTTTTCAGATTTTTTCGTCAAATATTTCCTAAATTTGAACATACCTTAATTAAAAAAAAATGTGTATGAATGTTAAAATATATTTATAAAAATAAAAACCATTTAGTTTTTTGTGCATAATTCTGTTTCTGATTAAAATAAAAAATAAAAGTAAATTATTGAATAGAAAAATACTTTTACGCAAGTTTTTGTTATGAAAATTAAAAATTAAATTAAAAAAAAACTGGGATTAAACAAGTTCAGTGTTAATATTTGTTCAAAAGACCTAAAACAATTGAAAAATAGGAAAATGAAAATGACAGTCATTTTTTGCATGTTTTGACAGCTAAATAACTTTAAAAAAACATACTATTATATAATGGAAATTTTTTTTTTAAATAATTTTTTTATGAGTTAAATGATAAACGTTTAATTTAAGTGAAAGTTTTTAAAACCATTAAAAACGATTATTGTTTATAATAATTAGCATATTCCAGTAGATTTTAATTACACATAAAAGGTTTTATTCATATAAAAAAAATATTTTAAGTTTATGAAACGAATTTTTTGTGCTTAATCTGCTTAATTAAAAAATTTTTGCGGGTACCCCACGAGTTGAAACCGGGAAACGTTTAACAAAAATTTTGCAAGTAATAAAAAGATGACAATTTTGTTTAGAATTAAAAATGGAGACATTACGAGAACCCGATGAGCAAGAAATCTTATGTTAAGCCCGGCAAAACAGCCGAATGACGCTAAAACCGAATATCTTTGGTAATGATCTGAATTTGGTAAGACTTAATGGGTCCCATATTTCACTGAGCTAGTAAAATCAGGCCAGGCGATCACAAGGCACCGGCAGCGGAGATAATTGATTCGTTTTAATATTGAATTATGTGAAAGACGCGACAATAAATAAGACTGTATAATTCCATCACAACAAAGGTAGGCCTTTTATTGCTAGATGAGTTAAAAACTATTTAGGAAATAGTGGTTGGACGGTTTTCCTTACCCAACTCATAGTCCATAACTTGCCCTATTCGACTACCATTCATTTTGAACGGTGATGAAAGCTCTCAGTAAAATTTCGCTTTAAAACAGGGCATCCGAAAATGACTTGTCTTGTTCTATGCTGTGACGATGGAAGTCGGTAACCCTCGTTTCCACCTGCACCATAGAAGCAGTATTTGGTTTTTATGAATTTTTAGTAGTATTATTAGTGTTATATTATTATTATTATTACTGTTTGATGATTAGTATTTGTTTGAATTAACGGCCATTTTGGGCGACCTCTACCGGCAACCAGCAGGTGCAACCGTGCGCACCCCTAGCGGCCAGTAGCAGCAGCAAACTAAATAGAACAGCTGGATTGAACAGCTGGATTGATACAACCACCTGAAACATACGACGACGGGAAAAGTATAAAAGGCGAGCACAAATAGAAATCGAGATCAGTCGGTGTCGAGCGCAGTGGTAGGTAAGTCAGAAACTACGGTGGTTATCCCGCTGTAGTCATTGGTAGTGTATTTTGTTTTCTTTTTGTGGTTGGTACTTGGGTAGAACTAATTGAACTTCCCGTGGTTATCCCGTAGGTTTTCAATCTAGTGCTACCCCAGAGCCAAAGGCCGAGCGTAGTGGTGTTCCCGTGGTTATCCCGCAGGTTTACGACTACGAGTCACTTAACACAGCGTTTCCGTGGTTATCCCGCAGATTCACTGTCGTTTGGTGGCTTCACTGGGCCTCCGTCCGTGTTAGGGGTTGGTGTAGAAGGGATTGGAACTCCCGTGGTTATCCCGCAGGTTTCTCAATCTATCCCTACGTCAGCGCCGAAAGCCGAGCGTAGTAGTTCGCCCGTGGTTATCCCGCAGGTGTACGACTACGAGCAACTCAACGCAGCGTTTCCGTGGTTATCCCGCAGATTCACTGTCGTTTTGGGGCTTTACTGGGCATTAGTTGAGCGCGTGCAATACCTACCTACCACTGTCCAAATAGACGAGCGTGCCGATCGTACGGCCAACTCCGTGTTCGTAAAACGAGCGTGCCGACCGTACGACCAACACCGTGTTCGTAAAGCGAGCGTGCCGATCATAGGGCCAACCCCGTGTTCGTAAAGCGAGCGTGCCGATCGTACGGCCAACCCCGCATCGTAAAGCGAGCATGCCGATCGTACGGCCAACCCCGTGTTCGTAAAGCGAGCGTGCCCATCGTACGGCCCACCCCGCATCGTAAAGCGAGCGTGCCCATCGTACGGCCAACCCGTTCGTATAGCCAGGCTGGTCATATCAAAGTGCAGTAGTATCCGTAGATATTTTTTATTTTGTAAATAAAGCGCTATTTGAAAGTAAACGTGTGAGTGTTTTCTTTTAAGAGGTCACAAATAAGAAATTTATTGTGACTGGACCGTGGTTAACCGGCGAGTTATACCCCAGCCAAGAAGGTTCGTTACAGTTGGCGCCCGAGCAGGGACCTCTTAAGAAAAAAGAACACTAGCTGTTGAATTCGAGACACAAAAATCGAGACATTTGTTAAAGATAAACTTAAATAAAACCGAAAAATAAAAAATAATAATAATAAAAAAAAAAAAAAAAAAAAAAAAAAGTCATTTTTTTTTGTAAAACCAGCACGACTGGTAGCAAGTAAAATAAACTTTGAAAAAAAGAAAAAAAAAATGTCAACGGGAGCCGACGCAATTGAGGACGGTCGGCCTTCCCGTAACAAAAATTACATCCTTCACCAACGTGACCTGCCTATAACGCGAAGAAACGCAGTTAACGGCCACGATTATAATCAACAACATCGCCATTACGGCTGTGTTGGACACCGGCGCTAGCCGAATTTTCATCCTCCAAAACTTCATCCGACGACTCACACCATCCCCGACGTATCACCAGGAAGAACTGGACATCATGCTAGCCAATGGAGCCGTGTGTCGGGTCTCAAAAGCTATAGAACTCACAACAACACTGGGGAAGCGAACCAGAAAGTGTCGTTATCTCGTGATGCCCAACGCCAGTGAAGATGTCATTTTGTGGCTCGAGTTTCTGCGGAATTTTGATACGAGCATACAAATTGCCGGACTGACGCTGAACTGCTCTAGTTTTGAAACGGGAACACAACCACCACCTTCCGTGGAAGCACATTATCCTGCCACCTGTGGGGTGGCAAAATCGTACGATGAGCAGCATGCAGAGCCAGTGACAGCAGAACACCCTAAATTAAGGAAGCCGCACGCAGTCTGCAACGTTCCCACGCGCAAGTGTAAATGGCTCGACAGGCTGATTTGTGAGGTGCACGAAAACCCAGACAAATATGCTGATTACGCACTAATCAACAACCAGCTCTACCGAAATTTCCCACGACAGATGAACGATGAGGACAGTACGCCGTGGAAGCTATGTGTGGCCTCTCAAGAAGGACGCGCGTCCTAGAGGAAAACCACAATAACTTCACAGCCGGTCATTTGGGGGTGCGAAAGACGACCCTCCGTGTTGCAGGTCGTTGTTACTGGCCAGGAATGTCCCGTGATGTAAGGAAGCACGTAAGACATTGCCAGTCCTGTCAACATTTTAAGGTGAATAAACGGAAGCCAGCAGGTGAAATGTTGACCAAAACCGCAGAGGGAGACGAAACCGAGATGTGGGGAAGGCCCGCTCTGCGCCTAGCATGCAGCTCCTCGGACCAGGCGGCGCCTGACTCCCCGAGCCTGTCAATTTATACCTCCTTATCGCTAGACTCAGTAAACCTATTAAGCCTCACGAGTATCGGTACGACATCCTCACCCCCCAACGACAACCGTCATGATCCAAGCCCAGCCATTGTCCCTATGCCACCGTCTGCAACCGCGACCCAGGCACTCGATGGCCCAGACCGCACGCCAGCGATGCCGATCCTAGACGTCAGCGGGTCGCCGGGTGACGGACCAGGAATCACGTGTGCACCATGGTCGGAGGACCTAAAACACATAGTGGAGACTTCACTGCAAACACGCCAGCCCGGCCACCAGTTAAAGTCTATCCACCGTAGCGGCCAGAAGTCATATATGAAGGAGGGAGCGTTCAAGTAGAGGCTCTGCCGTGAGAGGAAGACAACCGCCCGTGACGAAGAGGGGATGTGTGACGATGGAAGTCGGTAACCCTCGTTTCCACCTGCACCATAGAAGCAGTATTTGGTTTTTATGAATTTTTAGTAGTATTATTAGTGTTATATTATTATTATTATTACTGTTTGATGATTAGTATTTGTTTGAATTAACGGCCATTTTGGGCGACCTCTACCGGCAACCAGCAGGTGCAACCGTGCGCACCCCTAGCGGCCAGTAGCAGCAGCAAACTAAATAGAACAGCTGGATTGATACAACCACCTGAAACATACGACGACGGGAAAAGTATAAAAGGCGAGCACAAATAGAAATCGAGATCAGTCGGTGTCGAGCGCAGTGGTAGGTAAGTCAGAAACTACGGTGGTTATCCCGCTGTAGTCATTGGTAGTGTATTTTGTTTTCTTTTTGTGGTTGGTACTTGGGTAGAACTAATTGAACTTCCCGTGGTTATCCCGCAGGTTTTCAATCTAGTGCTACCCCAGAGCCAAAGGCCGAGCGTAGTGGTGTTCCCGTGGTTATCCCGCAGGTTTACGACTACGAGTCACTTAACACAGCGTTTCCGTGGTTATCCCGCAGATTCACTGTCGTTTGGTGGCTTCACTGGGCCTCCGTCCGTGTTAGGGGTTGGTGTAGAAGGGATTGGAACTCCCGTGGTTATCCCGCAGGTTTCTCAATCTATCCCTACGTCAGCGCCGAAAGCCGAGCGTAGTAGTTCGCCCGTGGTTATCCCGCAGGTGTACGACTACGAGCAACTCAACGCAGCGTTTCCGTGGTTATCCCGCAGATTCACTGTCGTTTTGGGGCTTTACTGGGCATTAGTTGAGCGCGTGCAATACCTACCTACCACTGTCCAAATAGACGAGCGTGCCGATCGTACGGCCAACTCCGTGTTCGTAAAACGAGCGTGCCGACCGTACGACCAACACCGTGTTCGTAAAGCGAGCGTGCCGATCATAGGGCCAACCCCGTGTTCGTAAAGCGAGCGTGCCGATCGTACGGCCAACCCCGCATCGTAAAGCGAGCATGCCGATCGTACGGCCAACCCCGTGTTCGTAAAGCGAGCGTGCCCATCGTACGGCCCACCCCGCATCGTAAAGCGAGCGTGCCCATCGTACGGCCAACCCGTTCGTATAGCCAGGCTGGTCATATCAAAGTGCAGTAGTATCCGTAGATATTTTTTATTTTGTAAATAAAGCGCTATTTGAAAGTAAACGTGTGAGTGTTTTCTTTTAAGAGGTCACAAATAAGAAATTTATTGTGACTGGACCGTGGTTAACCGGCGAGTTATACCCCAGCCAAGAAGGTTCGTTACAATGCCTAAAAAAAATGAGTGGTTCCTTTGGCGCGGAACTCATTTGTTGCCAAAAAGATAGAAAAAGTCATTGCTAAGGTTAGGCAATTCCTTGAAAAAATTTATAATTCACCCATGTTTTATATAACAAACGGCGGGAAACATTTTTCATATAGCCCGCATTTTTATCGCTTTGCTTGTAAAACAAACCGTATTTTGTAAAAATGTACTTTTTTTATAAAATAATGCTTTTTGCTGACATAATCTTTTGTAAATGCTACTGATATGTATTTTCTATTTTAATGAAATTTTCTCATACAAAAGCATCTTTCAGATACCATGCTGAAGTTTTCTAAACTAGTAGTTTTTGTAATAAGGTTTTTTTTTTTCAATTACATCTTAATATTTTTTCTAAAATAATACTTTTTTAGTTATTATGTTTTTTGAAATTTTTTTTATGACAAATAGGTTTTTGAATTTAATTTATGACAAAAATTATTTCATAATTTTGTAATTGTTTTCTTGTTATTCATATGAAATTTTGTGAATTTGATTTCTTGACGATGCTAACCAAAGGTTAGCGAAATATCGATAAAAATAAATAAATTTAATATTTTATAAATAAAAAGACCTATAAAAAGACAATAAAAAATAATTTTTTAGTTAACTTTTTTGTTAAGTACAACTTTTTTCTAAAAAGTTTACTTTAAAAGCTTAAAGTAAACTTTTAGAGTGGTATATTCGGCTGTGTCGAATTTTTGATACCCTCCGCCGACATGAGTGGGCTCTGTATGATATCTATTTTTTATTAATTAATCTTTATAAAAACGAAAGACTGCATTAAAATTGGTTGCGGTTTAGATCTATATTAAATTGTTAACCGACAATCCGAAAGATTTATGCTTTTCTTTTTCGAAATTTGAACTCGCTTGATTAAAATATCATGACTCGTAACTTTTTTCGTTATAATAAAATAATTTAAACATGTAGAATTGTTGTTGTGAATTGTCAATTTTTATTTAAATAAATTAACACATTGTTTGAAATGGCAAAGTTTTATGATCATTTTTTCATTAAAATTAAAAATTTAATTTACAGAAAAAAAATACTCATAATTTGACAATTTTTAGTAATCAATATAATCATTTTGGTAATAGGTGCAAAATCAACAAATTGTTTGCTTGATATTATGAATTTGGTATAAATTTGGTGATTGGAGAAATTTAGTAGATTTTCTGTGAAACTGTGAACTATTAAATGCTATTGTGATAGCATTATTTTTTACGGACTGTTTTCTGGAAGTATAGTTTATATGGAGCCCAGGGTAAATTAAAGACCGATTTTCACGAAATTTAACACTGCGATTTCTAGTCTTATAGAACTGTGATAAACCAAATTTTATTATGATAGCATTGTTTATTACGGTTAAAAGCGTACTAAACTGTTTCTGCTCTCGGAAAACAGTTTAGTACGCTTATATGGGGCCTATGGTTAATTATGGGTTAATTATCATATATCTTATTTGCAAAAAAACCATCAATTTCTTAGGGCGGTGGTTCTACCTTTTGATTCATGGCTCCGATCCTACTATACCGATGTTGATAAATTTCAATTCAAAACTGCTTAGGATAACTACAAGCAATTTGAGACCAAGTTTGTTTTTTCTTTTGCGTTTTTCGAAAGTGAGCCTGTCTTCAACAGACGGTCAGACGGATAGACAGACGGACATGGCTAAATCGACTTAGAATTACTCAAGGAGCCAGAATATATATACTTAATGGGTTTTTAGATGCATAATAAAAAAGTTTCATACGGAATGACAAACTTAGTATACTTAGTAAACTTTTAAAAAATTTGTATTTTTTGGAGCCGTACAGCTAAAACATTTTTGGAAATTCTGCGTGAGAGCCCAATTTACTCTTCACACCCGCGCTCAAAGACTCACGGGTACCTGTACGTGGTTTATACGGAAATTTGGCAATTGCAAGTATATTTTTGAAGTTGTTGGTATCTCTGCATAAACTTATTAACTTATTAAGTAGACTTTAAAAAAATATTATCATAAAGAATTTATTTAATCAAATAGAAACACCAAGAAATTATAAAAAAAAAACAAAATAAATAAAATTTAAGTGCAGATCTTTCGAGCAGTTTGTACAGATTGCACGATTAGTGGAATTATTTATAATATAATGTATATATGTATCTGTTTTCTGATCACGTAATTGTAAAACTAGTGCGCCGTTGTAAGAAGCTAGAATTATAACTAACATTTCGGAACCGTTTCCTACCACAAAAGAGGTGTCAAAAACAAAGATATTGATTGCAACTGCAGAAAAACCAACGCAAATAAAGGAAATTGTAATTTCGAGGCAGTAGAGGAATTTACATATCTTGGATCCACTGTAAGTAAGGAAACTAACATCAGCCCTGAAATAACCCTAAGGATAGTGCATGCAAGGAAGTGTTATTTATTATGGACTAAGCAAGCATTTGAAAAGAAAAGCTATATCCAGGAAAATCGCCTATGATACGCGTGCCGTAACATGGGTACTTGCAAAAGCCGATAAATATTTGTAAACCATGTTTGAGCAAAAAATAATTTGTAAATTTATGGGCCCATGTGCGTTGACGTATAACGTCGCATTTAAGTTGTTGCTTAAGTTTCTGTTGCAAAGCCCATTTATATGTTTCTGCTTTTAAACTAGATACTTAGTGGGAAATGCTTGTATATGTAGATTCCATATAAGTACCCCGGGTGCTTGCTGCACAATAGAAGGTGTGTTTTTGCCGCACACATAAGGGTTAAATAGGATTTTTGCATAAGATGCGTTTAGATGACTTTTTCCTCCCTGAAATAAATAGAATTTTAAGCAAAATCGAAAACACTTTTCATATTATTTTAACTACAGCTTTTTTTATGCCCCAAAACTGAAAATCACTTTCTGAGTCGACCTAACACGCAAAGAAAAAACATGGTTGTTGAGAAGGTGATCGTTCTCCGCAATACAACTAAGTTCAGCACATCATATTTACTACTACGGTAAACAACTCTGTTGGGCTGCACGAGGAGAAGTACGAGGAGTCATTGTAGAGAACTGATTATCTGAAGATCAATTGTATAAATATTTCAATAAACCACTTCCAATTTTCAATCTAAGATAATAAACAGAGTTTATTATTTACAGTTGTGGTAAACATATTCTAAGAGCAACATATTATGATAAGATTCATGATTGTAGTCAATATACATATTACGATTATTATTGAATCATATTATGACCAAAAAATCTTCGTAATATTACATCATAATATTTTTCCCTTAATCCTAATTTGTTTTATTACATCATATTATAATTAAATGTAATCATATTATTATCATGTTAATCATAACAAATTAAGAAGTGCTCATATTATTATCATGTTAATCATAATGAGTTAAGAAGTGATCATATTATTATTATTGTCCTGTTAATCATAATAATATGTAGATTAAATCTGAAACCGAAAAATATTTTTAATATATATTTATGCTTATTTACTTACTGGCAACCTTAACGTAAAACTGTTACAGATATTTCCATCATAATATGATGCCCCGTTAAACATAATATTTTTAACCAATTTTTGTCGCAGGTCGCAATTATTTATTAATTATTTTAAAGAATTTTTAGTCTTTTTCTCTAAAATAACACAAAACAATGTCAATATTTTTGCACCGTTTTCAAACAATATTAAATATTTTTAAGCATTGTTCAAGGCGAATTCATTCCAGGTAATCTCGGTAGTACAACAAGTACAACTCGTACAAAAACCACAAGCAATTTGTTTTTGTAAAATCATTGTACAATGTCAAAAACCGAAACAAATCAAAACAGAAACAAAGATAATAAACAAAATTTTGACATCCAAAAATTATAAAGCTAAAGAAAAAAAGTTACCAGCAGGGCTTTTAGGATCACCTGTAATGAATTCACCTTGGCATTGTTATTTTATTTTGTGACACTTTATAATATTTTTTTTTGTACCTACAATTTCTTTAACCCACTGAATAACAAATAATTCGATAGGCTATGTAAAACAAACGACACAACTGATGCAAACTTATTTAACAAATGGCGATAAGAAAATATTATTAGAGTAAAGATATTTTGTTTGCATCTTAAACATATTGTGAGTACACTTATAGAAAGTTATCATGTTATGGCTATTAAATATAATTGAATGGTTGTGAGGAACATAAAATTTTTTAAAAGTTATCATTATTATGTTGTTATAAAAATTATTATTTTTCAGTGAACCATACTTAAATTTATAATTGCGATAAGCATTGACATGGTTACAGTTACTATAATATTGCTGATATTAAATAAAAATAACAATATTTTGTGTACGACAACAATATATTGTTACAATAAACATAGTGTAGTTGCCCTAACAATGCCCAACCATATGTTTTCTCTGCGTAAACGATGAACGTTCTTCCATCCAGCTGTGTAGCTGTCCATGTAAAACTTGCGTGTAAGGTACTGGTCTCAATTTGGTTGAAATTTGGTTTATACGTTTTTATTATCGAAGAAACCGAGCTTGTTATAAATGGCTAGAATCGATCTATATCTTTACATAGCCCCTATAGTCTTTCTTATTATGCTGGTTTGACGTAAAAATATTTTTTTACAATTTTATCCATGTATTCTTTAATTTTTCCTTATTAATGTGGATATAGATATATAATTTTATATTATAGCTCTATATAATGCCTGGTACTAGTAGGTCTAGAATTGACCATAGGTCCGAAAACACCCTCCCTGAAATCTTTAAGACGAATCTCATATAAATGTAGATATCTAGTTAATATTCAGCACAAAGAATTTTTATGCGAGTGTTCAACTCATAACATATGTTTTTATTGGTGGGTTCATGATTGTCCATTGGTCCCAATAGGGTACACTCTCGTCATCTAGTCGGACTTAGCTGACTTTTCCTTTTTGCATGTTACAATAGTACTTTTTTATAAAAAAATAAACAAAATGGGCGCTTCGAACAAAGTCCCTAATGAACTAAGCCCCGAAAACAGAAATGAACTAAGTCCTTTAAATTGGTGAATTGAAAATTTTTTGAAAAAAATTAACAAGCTCCCTAAAAGTTATTGTCGTTATTCTCTATGTAAAAAATTGGCAAATTAGTTCATTTTTGCTTCCGGGGCTTAGTTCTTTAGGGACTTAGTTCTTAGCGCAAATAAAATGCTATAAAATATGCCTTTCTAACCTTTTTCGTGTATAGGTTAGGTGAGGTTCCATTAGAAGTCGCAATCAAGCTTAGCTTACGTTTTTTTTTCAAACGTGTGACTGTCACACAGGCATCTTATATTACCTGGCTGCTACTATTACTTCCCAGCCAACCGATTGATTCATTGAACGAGTGGATCCACATAAAATCAATGTCAGAGTGTCTAGTTTTGTGTCTGTATAAAAACTTTTAGTTTTGTGCCTGTGACTTTAATTTCCTTATAATAAGCCAAGTTTTAAAGCTCTGCTAAACGAGCTTGGGAAGTGAAGAATATTGTGTCGTTATAAATATTCGAAATGACACTAGTACAGTAGAATTGCGAAAAAGTTAATTCGCGTAAATGATAATCTTATAGTTAAACTAACCGAATTTGAGCGTCCATGTGAAGATCTAAAATGTTAACTCTCAGTGAACTATTTGATAGTATTAATAACAAAATTTATTATTTATATACAGAAAGAAATTTTGATAAGATTTCGATTCGATATAAAGGGACAACTCTTTGCATTGGATTTTGGTGTATCTGAAGTATTAAAAGAAAAAAAAAACGCCATGAAGTTATTTAAGCTGTGGCGAACACATATGAAAGCACACAGGAAAACACTAGATACATCGATGGTGATCTTAGACAAGTTTAAATACGTTTTCTTGAGGCAACTGAACCGTAAAAGTCCCAGACTGGTCCAATTTTAATATCAAGAGCTAAGCACGAGTTTGCGATATTGTAACCTAAAACAACATTAATGTCAGTAATGGATGGCTGCCAAATTTTACGAAAACAATAGAAATTGAGTTTCCCTGGTCTAAAAGTTATAATAATTTTAAAGCACTCAAGTTCATTTCCCTTTGGCCCTTAACTTAACATAAAAAATAAACTAATTTGAGCGACAGAAATATCTTAAAGGCTAGACTATTTAAATAAATCTTAAATTAGAAAAAGTGTTACTAAAATATTACTTGACTGTGAAGTCTTCCATTTGGATCTTTAAATTAAATAAATTTTTCAATAATTACACTAGAGTCTTGTTATGGCCTCTAAAGCTAAAAACAGAAAAGCAATCAAAATATAGTTATAGAAGAGTACAGCTATTACGAACAAAAAATATGGATAGAAAATCCAAATATAAGACAAAACAAAAATATTTGTTCTTAGACTAAGATTTCTGCTTTAACCAAGCTCTACTGTATATTTGTAGCAATGAATATCTATCTTTATATATTTGTATAGTTTTATGGAAATCTCTTCCTTTTTCCTCTCTTCCACTTCATTGTTGCAAACGCTGACAAATTGCCAACAGCTGGTGTTGTACGAATGCCTGTGTAAATGTCCGTTGATGCTGTTTTGTTGGTGTTATTGTTGTTGTAGTTTCACATTCCTGTCATTGCAAAAAGTGTGTAAAATTCTTAGTACGAATTTAATTTTTGCTTTTCTCCCATTTCACCCCTTTAGGCAGTGTAACAACTTTTACTCGCTCGTCAATTGTGGCGATGATGATGACGATGAAAATAAACTCACTCTCTCACACAACTAAACTGAATGGATTTTAAGTGCAATTACATCAAATTGTTTGAATATAAATTCTGGCCGTTTTTATTTTTAAAGGAGAAATCCTCTTTATTTTAAAGACAGGCAGGCAGGCTGGCTGGTTTATTTTATGATGCTTAAAGTTAAATGGGGAAAAAATGAGATTTTTAAAAATAAACTGCAACAGGATTTTTTCCGAAAATATATTTTTACACTTGCAACAAATTTTTGTGTTTTCTATTTTGCAACTTGCCACCAGAAGTGGCATCAGTTGTTGTTAAGTTTTTTATTCAATATGTATATATTTTTTCTCGTTTTATCAACAAAAAAAAAAATGTAAAGCAGACGCATTGCGATTTGAAGCATGTCATCATGTGCAAGTTGAAATATGTACAATATGTTCGGGCTGCAGTAACAATTCGCCGTTTAAATGTTTAAAAGATTGGGCAGGAAACATTTTTGTTATATTTTTTCCGCTAAGTGACTCCTGTAGTTTCCTTTGTTGGAATAAAACGTGTATTTGTTTTTTTTTTAATTTTCCTCAGCGTAATAGACAAACTATTCTGCCTAGTAAGTGTAGAACTTGTTTCTATAACGGTGTTGATAAAACATGCCACACATAGTTGCGAGTATGTCTTTATTCACGTGTGTATGCGCTTGTGACAGTGAATATAATACTTAGGGGGTTTGTTGTTGTTTATTGAATGCAAATCGTTGGGGGACATGTGTTTGCTCTTTTCATTTCCATTAAACAAATGAAACCAATACCATTGCAAAGGTCTATTTGGTGCAGAAAACAACTAAGGATAAAAAATGTAGTGGAAGTTTTAATATTTTTTGCCGGGATGTTTTCTGCAGCAATATACAGAAATTGTAGGCTAAAGCTTAAAGCCCAAATGATTGTTACTAAGAAAAGCAATTTTTTTTTTAGATATTGACGATTTAGAAAATGAAAAAGAGAAATCAATGTACTTTTTCTAATTTATTTGACATCGAGTTGTGTGACTTGTTTTAACTGTAAATATATCTTAAAACGATGCTTATTGTCAGACTTTAACAAAGTTTAATATACATTTTCTATATTTTTATTATTAAATCGAAGATTTTTAAAATGTACTTTTGCGCAAAATGGTACATTTTCTTAAAAAGTAAAGTTTTCTTACCACCTAACGTTTTCTTAAAACGTAATTTTTTCTATAAATGCCTTTTTTTAAAAAATTTTAAAACTCCAATTATTATACACCGAAGGTACGATGGGGACTAGGTTGTTACACATTTACATCACATATAGTCCCGAAATATGATAAGCAGCTTATTGGAAAAAATTTCTTCTTTTATTAATAATATTTTTTTTTTTTTTTTTGTAAAAACCTAATTGAAGAATTTAAACTTTTAAAAACGTAAGTTTTTGCAAAAATTGTACTTTTTATAAAAAAAAGGAAAAATAGTTTTTTGCAAAAACGTTACTTTTCTTTAAAAAGTTTCCGAATTCTATAAACGTACATTTTTTTAAAAAGTTAATTTATTCTTCTAAAGCTTATTTATGCAAAAAGTTACTATTTTCTTGTTAACGTACTTTTTCTAAACCCTAATCTTACCAACTTGTGTCTGAGGGACACATTTTGATGCTTAATTCACAGTAGAAACGAATATATGCGGCATATCGCAACCAAACTTCTTGACTTTTATTTCAGATAACGCACTTGTTCAACAATACTGTACTAACTGGAAATTTTCATTGAGGCTCCC
Source organism: Pollenia amentaria (assembly GCA_943735925.1). Classification (NCBI taxonomy): domain Eukaryota; kingdom Metazoa; phylum Arthropoda; class Insecta; order Diptera; family Polleniidae; genus Pollenia; species Pollenia amentaria. The sequence goes on along the minus strand of OX031006.1, from coordinate 278,741,575 downwards.
ATACAAAATTTTCAATGCAGACAAGAAATATATTGAAGAAAAAGTCCCATAACTGCCTACGATTCGCCCCTAGGGGGATAAAATGTATGACCGACCTCCATTGGTTTTTCGAACTAAGCATTTTCTCTAAACATACTCGCCCTTTATCTTCACGCCTTAGGGGAGCTCCAATACATATGAAATTTTTATGAAATTCTTAAATATAAATAAGATAAAATTAAATATTTTTGACAGATTTTAATCATTTACTGCTTGTGTTGTTTAAAACTTTGTTTTCTATTAGCAGAGAAAAAAAAACAAATATTTCGAAATTTTGCTAAGAAATTATTTTTTTTGCTAAAAAAAAAAATTTTTTTTCTAAAACGACTGCCAACATTAAAGGTAATTTTGGTGCCTATTATGAACTTTATTCGATTTTCGAATAAATATATAATAGTTTTGGTTCATTAACAAGAACTTACATTTTCAACAATTTTTTTTAAAATTTTTACACCGTCGAAAGCAAATTTGTTTTCGTTGAAAAATTCGATACACAACGAAATTTTCGACAGTACTGCCAACTCATAATACCAAATTAACATTCGATAGTCGATGTTCGATAGCCAGCGAAAATCGTTTATGGAATGTAACTCATAATAGGGGCCTTTATTGCGGAATTTCGGTTTTATAACTTTTTTGCGAATATATCTTGAAAAACCTCCTCCATATTCGAAAAACGATATATCTCTAAAACAAGAGCTAACCTAAAAAACGGTTAGCACCACTGTATTCAACGTACTCGAATTAGCTTTACCCGCCTGGTGTTCCGCTTGTCAGAAATAAAGTGTTAGGTTCGATGACAGTGTAATTAGTCTCTAGAATAAAATTTTTCTGGAATATTATTTTCATTGTAAAAAAGGTACCTTTTATTAGTATAAAAAGTTCTTTAGTAGTTCTTTAGTTGCTTTTTTGAAATTTAATCAAAATTTTGATAAAAAAATCAAAATTTTGATAAAAAAAAATAGTTTTGCTTAAAAGTATATTTTTTAAAGCTTGTTTTAGTTAACGGTTGATTTTTAAGCAATATTCCATTAAAACAAATCCTTTTTCAATAGTTATTTGTTCTTCGAAAGAAAAATTATTAAGATTTTTAAAAAAAAAAATTATTTTGGTTTTTAGTATGTATTTCTGAAAAAAGGCAACTCTTATAAAGAAAAAGGCACGGCACTGCTGGTTAAAATCAGTACCTTCGTTTGCAATCAATTTCAATACAAATTTTGTTACAAGCATTTTTAATTTACAAAAAGGTTTTTTTTTAAATTAAGTACTCTGCTACTTAAATAAGATACAAAGTTTTCTCGATTAATTAAACATCCTTCGCATGTGCTTGTGCTTTTTTTGAGTCAAATTTCAATTTATAGAGCTTTCTTGCCATAGGCCTATTCCCCCTAAAATATCACATTTATTTTGCTTGAGCCAGCATTTGCCTTACATTTAAGCTGCATATACATATTAAGGAATAAATCTAAAACACTAAACAGCACAATTGAAAAATGTTGAAATAATAAAATAAGGCAAGAAAAATTCCCATATTCTATTTGTTAATTTTTTTAGACAAATTTTAACTTTTTAATTACATTGTTACGATATAAAATTTATCTAACAATTATTTATGGTTGTAGCTTAAAGTTATACTGTAAGTTATACTTTTGTGCCCTATAAGTTTAAAATTATTATTCATAATTGTATTTTAACTTCACTGTACGGATCTTTATTAATTGAAAAATATTTATGAAGCCCATAAGTAGACTTTAGATATATGTGTATAAAAGGCATTTTACTAAAATTTCCACAGGAAGGTTCAGGAAACCTCTAGAAGAGTTTGTGATCTATAAATACAGCCTGATTCAGAAATGTTTAGTTGGTTTTATTTGAGACATTTTCAGTTCGTCACTAACAATAGTGCAAAATATTTTATGAACTTTACAATTAAATACAATAGTGTTTGTGAAGCTGAATAAAGGTGGTTTAGATTTTTATTTGCAATTAAAAGAAGGGAATAAACCTAAACGCGTTTTATAAAGTAAAAACTTAACAATATGTATTTGATCAGCTCTTTCATCAAAAATTAGAATATAACAGATTTTAAATTGATTTAAAGTGCGATATTCCTTAGTTTTTTTCAGTTATCCCCGCTGAAAGAACACAGCAAAGGTTCAACTTTAATGCTCTATAACTAAATATTTTTAAACGTAGAATGCATAACCTAAAAATATTACGCAAACTCTTAACCAGGGTACCCGTATAACCCATAATAATTTTAATAATTTTCAGATATACGAAAAAAATTTTATTTAGAACCCGGTTTGTAAATATATAAAAAAAACTAATAGATTCATCTAATATTTTTAAACTAAAAAATATATAATTCGCTTGTTTTTTTAAATTTAAACTTTAGGGTTGATGGGTACTCCGGTTATGTGTTTGCGTAGGCATAATTTTTTAAAGATTATTTCCGTGGAATCACTGCACTGAATTTTATTATTGACCAATCAACCGAAAAAAGCCTTTGTTATATAGATGCAAACTTTCAATACTCTATTAGCAGCTAGAAATTTTTAAAGTCATTATTGGGCACGCGGGTGCCCGGTTATGCATTCCAGTGTTAAAACAAAATTACCAATTCTCTAATAAATTCAAACAATATTATCCCAGTTCTTTTTTACGATTACATCACATGGAACCAAAACGTATTTTGCCTCACAAAGTTCCATTTATTGTTAAAATCTGATTTATATTTATGTCACTTTTTTATTTTTATAGTTTACTGACCTCATAACTATAATTTGATTTAATTTGTAAAATTATTTTAATATGTTTGACTTTTGTAAGTTTTTATTTTGTATCCCAGATAGATACAATAAACATTTTTACATCCATGAGATATTTTTTATCACAGCCAACCAAGCACTTTAACAACTCAAAGTTTTTTTTGAAGGTTTCTAAAATAAAAAAAGTCCAAAGAAAAATAACTTTTAAATTTGTATTCCGAAGTTTTAGAAGTTTTGTGTTATTCTTTTGCTAAGTTTTGTTTGTATATTATCTTTACAGGAAATAAGTGTGTAGCTGTGTAAATAAAAATATACATTAATAAAAATAAAATATATTACTAAGGAAAATAAATATTTTGTCATTATTAAGTAAATAGAATAGAAAAACGAATTGAGCAAAGATAAAAAAATTAAAGTTAAGGACGAATTTTTGACGCTCTGCAAATAAATTTTATAAAAAAGTGTTCGAGAAATTTTAATTCGAGCCCCGTTTAATTAAAAAATGGCAGAAAGTTTGAACTGAAAGTAATTTCGAAGTTTGTCAAAATTCCTTAAAAACTTTTGTACAAAAAACATTCGCCCCCTTATGCAAACAAAAGTTAAACTTCACATTAGTCAATCAATACGTTGAGCCCATTATCTTTTGCTGGGCTTAATATGTGGGTTAACTAATGTGAACTTTAACTTTTTTTGCATAAGCGGGTCAGTTTTAAAATGAACAATGATATAGAAAGTTACATTATTTCGACGCATATTTATTCGTACAATAAACTGTGAAATGAACCCAAATTAAATTATTAAAGTCCTAAGCCTAGAGTACACTGAATGTGAAATTCACATGCGCATGTAGTTCTGACATAATTTTGACGTCATAAAATAGCCACAATTGCCATTGTGTATTGTGTGATGACGTCGAAATTATATACGAAATTGTACACATTCCAAGTACTCTAGACTTTAGACCCAGTGTTTAAAAAACTACTGTCAAAGTATCAGAATTGCTATTTCTTCAACATTTTAAGTTGTTATTGGCCAAACACAAACTGTTGCTTTTACTTTTCATTCTTAAAATACAAACAATCGCAGTCAAGGCAAAAGCAAAAATGAAAAGTTTGACCAACAAAGTTCTTCGACAGTTGGCATGCTCGAAAGTGCTTGGTTTAACTGACTGAAACTTTTAATAAATTACGAATTTAAAGCAGTAGAGATGTTTGATACTTTCCCTCTTTGATTTTGCACTTTAATTCAGGACTTGCATTCGAGTGTAAGTTTCAGATAAGGGGTATGTAGACGTATCGGACTGTCCGCCACATGTTCTCAAAGTTGGGCGCCTCGAGTATTGCAAAAATAAAAATACCATCCAGAACTCTTAACTTATAAAATTTTTTCATCAATGAAATGTACTAGTCAAGTTCTACAAAAAAGTAAGCGATATAACAATTGATGTACTAAAACTTGATAATAACCCAACAAACACGAAGTCAAGCCTTTGATATGAACTGACTTTATCATTTGACATCAAATACAATTATCAAACCTTTTTCAATTGTTTGATTTTAACATTTGAATTCAAATGGATAATGACTTGAATATTAACATTTGACATACAATGTTTTATCAATTTGATATAAAATATTTATCATATTTATTTATTCTCAAATCAAAAATAAACTTGGCAGCACTGAGGCGAAAAAAAATGTAAACATTAAAAATTGGCGATTAAAGTTAAATGTGTTTGACTATAAAAGAAAAATTACATATTAATTTCTTGTAAAATATATAAATCATTTGTGAGTAAAAAATTAACTACAAAGTGTACGAATGCGAATGAAAATTAAACGGAAAAGAAAGAAAAATATAATTTTATTGTACGATCACGGTGCTACGCCAAACAAAATAGAACAAGTATTTAGTTTTTCCAAGAATTTGAGGACGGAAGGAACATTTTTTCATCTTTTAGCTAAATGTTTGGGTGACCGTTTACTTAAATAAATAATGAATTAAAATAAAAATAAAATATATTTTTCATTTATGTTCAACATTGTATTCACATTTAAAAACATTTCAAAATAACGTTTGAAAGCAAGTTGAAAATAAATGCATTTCCCAATATGAAAATAATTTCCACTTTTTGTTGAGAATACTATGATTTTCAAATTATTATCAAACGTTTGAGGAAAGGTTTGAAATTATTTTTAATTTGAAATCAAAGCTCCGTGTTTGTTGAAAAGTACCACATTAAAGAAGAGAATGAATGAAAGAATGTGTAAAACGCAACAAAACGCCAAAAACTACATTGAAAGCAAAAACAAATACAATAATATTTCATAATTTTGTTGTTGCTTTCTACAGAAGCTCATATTGAATTTTAAAATATCAAACGCTGCATATCTTGTGGCGTTGAACATTTGTTATTGAATTTTTTATTATAGGGAGGGTAGAAGGGCTTGTGTTTTTACAATTATATTATTGGTACCCCAGAAGGCTTGATTGTGGTGAGCCAGTCTATTAGTGTATCGGTTGCGGGTACTGTTCACGCCAGAGACTCTAACCTGTTTTACTACAGCAGGCTGAATGTCTACGTCACTATTGCTCTGTAAATTAAGTAGCTCAATTTGCATTTGTAACGTTTATTTAATCAATAAATAATTACACTGAATCAATAAAATTAAAATTTTCTAGTTTAAATTGACATTTCGTTAAATAGAAACTGATGATAACAAAGACATTGAGTTATAAAATCTTGAGTTAATTAAGTTAAAATGCACATTGTTTTTACGTACATCCAAAGTGCATGTAAAAAAGAAATGGTATTGTAAAATACCGTTGATATATTAATACATTGAATTGATGTACAATTACATTAAATTCCTTAGGTACAATTTGCATACATTGCAACATACATTGTTTTTATGTAAAAATCTTCAGATTGTGCAGCCAAATTTCAACTCAAATTCTTAAAAATTAGACAAAGGATGTCCAGTGCAATATTCTTTTTTAAATTTCAATATAAGTCCGCAATTTATTTCCCCTTTTGCTTTATATTTGTCGAAACCAAATATATATGTATTAACATTCTTCCCCCAAAATTTTTTTTGTGACATTTATAATAAAATGGTTAAAATTTGTGTTTCGGAAAAAAAAACATACAACATAAATGTAATTTTGTTTGGTTTTATTTTAAATTTTTAAAATGTCTGCTTGTTTTGGTAAAGGTACTTTTACACGACATGTATTTAGCATTGTACTTGTCATATTTCCCAATGCGAAATGTATACAACCAAATTGGCTTCTGTAAATGCCAGCTCGAATTAGCAGTGTGAAATATTTCAATAAGAGCGTGTTCTATCTTGAACCAAATTTTAATTTTTTTATATAGTTATATGGATAAGAAATATTCAAGTTGTGGATTTGACATATAGAAGACATATAAAACTACATGCGCAGGCTTCCCTATTGTATATACCTTGTTAATATGCATTTAAATCTATCTATTTACACATATTCTTTAAAAAAAAACAAAAATTTTAACTAACTGAAATTCAATTAAGGCTGAATAGAAATAATAATATGATATGCTATTGTAAATGTTTTTGATTATGTCAGATGAAGCCAAAACGGAATGTTTGAAAGAAAAAATTATAAATGATAGACAGAAAATTACGACAGGCACGTGAAATTCATATGGATTTTACATCTCGCAAGGCCACTGCAAAATACATGTTGTGTAAAAGCACCTAAGGAGATTTACAAAATACAGACAAAAAATTGTATATATATACAAAGTTACATATTTTTTGCAAAAACCAACCAAACTGTAACAAACTGAAATTTAAGGGTCATTTTGGGATCAATTTGAAAGATGAATGTGTTGTTTTTCTTTAGTGTGTGAGTATCTTGTATCGTAGTCCACAAGAAAAAAAAACAATACACGAGTCAAAAACATTAAACATAAAAAATACTCATATAAAAGTTTTTAAGAAGTCTTAGATGAGTCTTTATTATAGTTCTAAATTTAATGGTATGATTGTCTATTCCGTGTCCTGGGTACAACAACAACGACACTAACAATTATGCTCAATAATAATAAACATAACAAAAAAATGACTTAACCAAATAAGATGCGTGTGGACAAAGATAAAGATGAACGAATTTGAATCTGCGAGAGAGTGTTTGAAGCAGTGTTGCCACTATCTGTATAGTACAACAAAAACTGTACTATTTTAAAATGTTTGTATAATTTTTGTATCATAGAATTTGTGTACCGCTTTTATTTATTTAAAGAACTTTTGCTTGAAAAAACTCTCTTCATAAGATTCTCAGTAGACTCTTACACGCACCAAAAGAAAAACCTTCGTATATGTAATGATTTCTTAAATTCCTTGTCATTATTTTTGAGCCAACGTAGCGGTTCATTCCTTCTACAAAAATTATTTCATTATGTTCGAAATCGTCATAAGCACAATGATATTTTAACATTAATTCCATGACATAAATTCTAAAATGCAACGTAAATTTTTATTACTGAAATGTTATGAATCATTAACACAATGAACTTATTTAGTTCATATGATGTAAATTGTCATTAATGAAATGGAATTCTTTAATTTATTTTAAAAACATTGTTTCATTAATACAATGATATTTTTTATTGTTTTACGTTTACACAATGGAAAAATTCATAAAAGTTCATAATGCTATGATTATTTAATTCAGCCATTTCTCCAATGTATTTTTTGAGTTGTCTTACACGATAAGAAATGTTAGCTGAGATGTTTGTATATAAATATCTTTATGTATATCCTAGCTAGAATTTTGAATCATGTAAGAGTATAATTGGAATTTCATGATCGTCGACGAGCTTATTTTTTAATCGTAGAAGATTCCTCGTATGGAAGAAACTGTTACATAAGCTGATTCCTCTGTAAGATACTTCTACAAAACAGCGAAAGACGCTTATATTTTTATGAAGGGAATCGTTTGAGATGTGTGTAAAGATTATCTAACTACACTTTCAGAAAGCATGTCAAGAATCGAATGGGAGTCATTTAGAGACTATCTGACAACTCGTGAAATGCTCAGCCGCACAACTGAACTACCTAAAGAAGAGCGTCAAGAGTCTGTTTCATGTCAAAACTTCTCCTTTTTATACAATTTATGCGAAATAAGCTTTTAGATCACGAATTCAACATTACCCGGTGGGAAAATCTTATTTGACAGATCCTTGTCGGTTTGTTTTAATAAAATTGCATTGGCAACAGAAATTTTATGTTTAAGAAAACACTCTTATTAAGGTAGCTCAGTAATTATTATCAGCCCAATTATGAATAAAAACTCCCGGGATTTTTATTCATAATTGGGCTGTATATGACTCATACAGAGCAAAAGGTTCATTGGATGATGGTTTGACGAGAGATAAACAAAGTTTAACACTTTTTTTCTTGTACTCTTGAACTTATCATTAAAAGATTGTTTTAGGACTTACATGGTAAACATTCCAAGTGTCAGAAAATGTATGAAAAAAATAATAAGAACAAGAAATTAGATGTTAAATGTTAAAGCCAAATCTTCCAAAGTTATATATAAAAATCGCCTAAATACAAATTTGGAAGATTTTTCGTAATTGTTTCTTATTTAGACCAACATTTAAATCCCGAATTCGAAAACGCCGCATTTTGAAATCGCGAAACGCTAAATAAAGCTTATACGCATTGCCGTCCTTCGCCCTGGTGCAAGGATTTTCTCCTCTATGGTATAAGAAACACCGGATTCGCTAACTGAAGCTTTTCTGTATAGTCGGCCTTCAGTCTGGCTCAAGGATCTCTATCGCTTCTAAATTCGGCCTTGCGCCCTGCCGAAGGTCAGCTTTGTAGAGAAGCTTTAGTTAGCGAAGCCGTTGTTTGGTATAACATAGAGGAGAAAATCCTTGCGCCAGGCCAAGGCTGGGTATGCAAAGAAGCTTTAGAAAGCGATTCGAGATTTTGAATTCAAGATTTTAAGTTTCGGCATATTAGCCAAACCCAAATAATTATGTAGGTTTAACACTACTTTGTAAGAATTACTTATTAAATAAAAATTGGATGATTTTTAATTATTTTTTGGATCCTGAACCAGTAGAAATAAAAATCGTTTTTTTTATCTATAACTGAAACAGCAATATTTTCTAAAAACTTGATAATGACTTATTGAACCTGCGATCCTCATATGGAATTAAGAGGTTCCACATTCTTATCACACGCACAACGAAAGGCCTATTCAGTAGGGTGGAAAATCAAAAGAGTGCGTTTGGTTAGAGTGGCCCAAGCTAAATCTTTCAAGAAGAAATGATGGCGCTCCACATTTAAATATTTTATAAAATTGTAACATAATCATTAATTAATAATATCTTCGAAGTCACATCGCTGTACCTTAACCACGTAGGATGTCATGTGTCTCTGATCCCATAAAGAAAGTCCAAAAACAAATCGAACGACCGTATTAAAACGTTTTACCATTTTTGAACATAAATTCCATTTTAATTTTTGGGCCATTTTTCGTTTTCGTTGGGTCATTTTTCGTATAGACGGTTTTTCATGTATTACTTTGGGCAATTTTGCTGGCAGCCACAGAGAGCCTATGCCAGCTCGCATGTTTTAAAATACAAATATAAAACGATTTCTTTTTTTGAATTCCAAATGAAAGTATTATGTTTTGACAAAAATAAAAAAGTCTTTTGTTGAATTTTCTTGTAATATTTCATTTGGTTTTGTACTATTTTTGCAAAGATTATGCATAATTTTTTGTTTCATTGGTGGCAACGCTGGTAGGAAGACTTTTCTTTGCAGATGTATTTGTTCCAAGGAAAAAAAGCATAAAATGTGTCATTACCCTGTCGGAAAATGAGTTAGCTCAAAGTCAACTCATGGTTAACCAGAAGTTAGTCAGAGGTGACTCACAAGCTAACTCATTTACATGGTTAAAGCTATTCAGTTTTTACACGCAATGTCCGCAGTACGAGTCAGTACTCACTCACACTGCATAACTTTTTAGATAACCATAAGTTAGCTCATTATGAGTCAGCTTGTGGTGCATACAATATGTTGACTTTAATAAGAGAATAAAAAAAAATTACGTATTTTGCTTTATTTATTTTTTAAAGAGAGACAGAGCTCTGTCTCTGTCTGTCTAGACTATTTCACATATGTTTTCTTTCACTTTTGTTGTATTTCCCCTTTGTCTACAGAAAAACTCTCAGTTATAAGACACCATCAGCATGCCCGATATGGCAAAAACCGGTTTTCATAATAATTCTACTTTGAAAATAAGATGTATTTAACTAAATGATATTAACAAAGAGAATATGGGAACTTTTGCTTATTATTTAACTTTGAAAAAGTACACAAAACAAGCAAAACGTGTTTTTACCACAGTCCACTGCATCAGCTTTGAGTTAGCCAAAGGCTAGTTCAATACTTATCGAGAAAAAGTCAGTCGCACAAAACACAACTCACTAATCTCTGCATCAGCTTTGAGTTAGCCAAAGGCTAGTTCAATACTTATCGAGTAGAAGTCAGTCGCACAAAACACGCCTGACTCAAATCTGCACCAATTATGAGTTAGTCACTAGTCAGTTGTAAATAAGTTAGCTAAAAGTCAACCAAATGTTGAGCTAGCTAAAAAAAATCCGACAGGGTATGTTCATGTAAAATACATGTGTGTGTATGTGGTTTTCTTTGTTTGTGTGTGTGTTAGTAATTTACATGCCCACACGGGATTTCCATTTGATATAAAATAAATTGTCCGTATTTATAAATTTAATGATTGTTGGTAGATTGTTATTTATGAGCTTTGTTTATTTTCTTTTCCTTTCTAATGGAAAACCTGATCCCTAATAAATTATGGTTGTCCTTTAATTTAAATAATACTTATAATGCAAATATTTATGCAAATTATTAAGTCATAAGTAAAAAGGCTTCTTTGCAAGGGACTAGGAAATTTCTACTTTTTTTTTTTGTAGAATTGAGAATGTTTTTGTACAAAATGGAATTTAAAAGAAGTACTTTTATGTAAAAAGGTACTTTTAAAATAAGCATTTTTTATTTTGTAAAAAAGGAACTTTTTACGACAAAAAATTATAAATAAAAAATTTATTATAGGTAATTTTCTGGAAATCGACTGAATGTGAACTTGATGAAAATTGTCCGTTAAGTTCGTTTAAAAATTAACGCAGTTTTTGTTTGGTTTAAAGATAAATGGTGCCAAAGGTATAAACTATATAAAGCATGAACTTTTTCAAAATAGATCGTTAATTTGTTCGATTTTAGTTTCACTTGAATTCGGTTTCCTGAACATGACTTTATATATAAAATTTGTGATTATTATCTTATTGAACCCCTTGCTAATGTTTTTAAAAAATAAATTTCTTATTAAAATGGAAACTTTTTAAAAGAAGTTTTTTCAATCAATTCAAACATTTTCTTTAAATATGAATAAAAACCCTCTACCCGCACTTCTGCCACCATTTCCAAACATATTACGCATTATTTTTAACCCTTTCGCTTACAAAAATTGTATTTACATTTTCAAGTTGTTTCCTTTAAAATTTACTTTACATATTTTTCAAGAATAATTGAATTTTTATTTAATATTTCCCACTTTTAATTTCAATTCAATTTTCCTTCATTTTGTAGTTTTTCTGTCGCAATTTAAAAAATAATCCTTTTCGTTAAAACATGAGTCCCCAGGACGGTAATGTTGCGACTTCCGATACAATGAACTGATAAGCAGATCAATAAAAATAAAATTAAAACTGTTTAATTATATGCGATTTAATGCAATACAAAACTAACGAAATGCGAAAGACTTTTGTTAATAAGCTGAAATATTTAAATATTAAAAAAAGTGAAAACAAAGAAATTTAATAAAAGTATGGCGAAAAGCTCCTGTGAGCTCATACATTTTCAGCTCAAACGCATTTTTCAAATAATTAATTAATTATTTACAGTTAAAGTATTAATCAATTTAGCAAGACAGTTGCAACTGTGACAACATTAAGGTGTCGTCCCAAGTAAATCAATTATTGAAATAAATGAAAATTGTTGTATGACTGCAGGTGTTCTGGGAAAATTTTTAACATTATTTTTACATTTAAACAAAGTAGTTTACCTTGTTTCGAATTGTATGTGATTTTTTATATTTAAAATTTGTTTTTATTGTTATTTGACATTGTGTTGTGCTTTTTGGTTAAAAACATTTTTTAAAAATTGTTTTTTTTTTTTTTTGTCTTTTACCACATTGAAAAGTTTGCAGTCATGTTTTGTCGAACATTTTTTTTTTTTTTGGTAGAAAGTACAACAAACATCTCATGTCATTAAATAAGTTTGTAGACAATGTTTAATTTTTTGTTTTGTGATTAAAAAAAAAGAGTTTACAAATTTGATTTGGAACAAGATGTTTTTTTTTTAATATTAATTTTCCTTAAATTAGTATTGGTTTGGTTTTCGTTACCCTTTCGCGAGCAATTAGTTGGACGAAAATTTTCTATATTAGGCTTACGCCAAATAAGCCTCCTCCAAAAGCATGGAACAACCCAAGGCGAACTCTCTTTGCAGGTGGCATGGAAAAAACAGCTGAGCTGCTTATTTTTCTTACTTATAGCGATTTCATTTCTGATAAATATGTTGCATAATTGTTACATGTTTTACATTTTTGTGTTTGTTTGTACAAGAAATAAAACTGTGAAAACATTTTTCAAGTTCTTTTGTGAATATGTTAATGACAAACATGCAAAACATGTTGCATATTCTACCCTCACTTTTACTTAAGGTGTTCATACTGCCCTGTTTTACAGCTTTGGTAATTACTACTTTGTTTGTACAACAAAGGCTTTATTTTGTTTGTCATAATGTATACCGCTCATAAATTTGTGATGAGATTGTTTAAAAGCAAAATATGAAAATGTTTGCATATTAAAATAAAATTTTTTTATGTATATTATTATCACTTTAATTTTTTCCAAGCCATTAGTGACGTCAATGTATGTTTGCAAGCCGTAATAGTGTGCAGAAACCGCTCCAAGCGCCTTAAAATCGCTAATGAAGTATATTAATAATAAAAGTGTAATAGTTGTAAATAAAAGCAGCTAATGTTGTTCTAATGTATTTGCACAACATGTAGCGCTTCGAGTGATTATAGATAATATTGGAAAGTGTATATCGTCACCAAAAATGCAAAAGGACGTAACAACACTTTTAATTTTTTTTTTTACAGTAGAAGCAAAAAACTTTACAAAATCAATAACAACAAGTACTCCACCAGCGCGATGCAATAAGTTTGATTAAATTAAAAGCTTATGGGCGAGTAACGAAAAACTGTAAAGCCTAGTACTCTGTTCGAATTTGTGAAAACTCTTGAGCAACATTTATTATTTCACACGAGAATGAGAACTTTAATAAAAAAGAAAGTAAATAGGAATTAAAATCTATTACCAGCTGTGTTATTTAAAGTTTTCCTTTATTAAGTTAATCCTTTTTTCCATTTGCTTTAAATTCCACGCGAAATAAGTGCAGTTTATATTATTTCTCATATGAGTTTTAACAGCAGTTTACGTGAAATGTTGAACAAAGTACCAGACCTAAAGCAGGACAGTTATGCGACGTCAAACTAGTAGCCAGGGCAAATGGATCATTGACGTTGATTGCCTTTTTAGCTGGATGTCTACAGCACGCATTCTATGCGTTTTGCATTTAATGCATCTATCAAAATAGAGGAATCAGTGTAATCGTATCTGACAAGTTATGGCCTCGTTACTGATACGTAAACGTATAAGTTGCACTAGAGATGTTCCATTTTCCTTACCAAGTTTATATATAAGTTGGTACTTCTACATTAAAGTTACGTTACGTTGCGGAAAAGCCTGATAAAATTAAATTAACGTATCAGCTGTTAAAAAATTATATGTTTGTTTATGTTTATTGATACATATTTGTAGAAAAACGGAAAAATAACAAAAGTTAAAATTTATAAATTATATGTATAAATTTTGACAGTTTCTCTTTTGTTTTCAACGCGTTTACATATTTTTAGAAACTACTTAAGATTAAAGTCGACCGCAAAGTTCATGTGTTCAACACATTTACGTAGAATTCAAATATGTACGCACCGAACTCATGATTAGGGGTACTTTCTACGTCTGTATGCATCATGAAAAAATCAGCTGTTTTTGATAAGTAAAGATAATATTCAGTTCATGAAAAAATGTATCGGTACATGTATATGTTTGTGTGGTGGATTTCTTTTTGCCAAAATTGTTTTTATTATTTGATTAAGATAAATTGGCTCTTATTCGACCTTTAAAAATTTTTTTTTAATTAATCCTTTTTATTAAGCTTGAGGTCTTTTTCTTTTTTTTATAAAAAATATTAAATTTTATTGAATCCAATATTTCGGCACTCCGTTGTGTGCCTTCTTCAGGGATTTTTTCTTGAATATTTGACAAAAATTAACAATTTTCAATAAATTTAACAAATTTAACGAATTAAACATATTTAACAAAATGTCATATTTTCAATTAAATACAAAAAGGTTTTCCAATTTTAACCTAATCTATTACAGTTTAAATAAATTTTAATATCCGTTTCTATTTTTATAAATTAAATGTCTATAATTTTGGGCTACATTTTCAGTATCTGACTTAAAATTAATTCTTGATATTGTTGGTATCTTTATAATTTGCAACATTTCTAACATAAATCTACGCTTATAATTCTTTTCCGTGTTTAAAACTGATATATTTTCAAAATCAGGATAATGGTTTAGACTTGTACAATGGGTTGATAAAGCTGTTTTTTGTGATGAAATATTCCTATATTTTTGATCTGACTTATGTCCTGCTATCCTAGTTTTAAGTTTACTTTTTGTTGTACCAACATACACTTTACTGCATTGTCCATTAACATTTCCCTTACAAGGTATTTTATAAACTACATTTGACATTTCCAACTTATTTATTCTATCTTTCATATTAGTGAATAATCTACCTATTGTGTTATAAAATTTATGTGCAATTTTATATATTTTCGCATCATAAATATTTGATTTTTCTAACCTTTCCGAAAATCTTGGTACATAAGTTACCGATTTATAAAATTTCGGTTTTGCGTTACTGTTGGAATTGTTTATTCTATGGTTATTATATTTTAATAATAAATCAAATATAATTTCTTTTGGAAAACTATTTTCCATTAATGCTCTAAAAATGTTTTCTTTATTATTCCTATGGAAACATGTATCACTTATTGTCAATACCCTTTCTATAAAATTTTTAACGGTGTTAATTATTACTCTTTTTGGATGATTTGAAAAATAGTTAATTATTCTATCAGACGATGTTGGTTTTTAATACCAATCAATAAATAAACTTTTTTCTTTTTTTATTATCAAAGTGTCTAAATAAGACAATCTTGATGCAAACTCCTTTTCCATTGTAAACTTTATATCCGCATGAAAAGAATTAAATGCATTTAATATGTTTGTTATTTCTGATTCCTTAATTATACAAAATAAATCATCCACATAGTTTGTCATAATCTTAGGTATAAAAGTTAACTGATCTATACATTTATCTATTAATTTCTCCATAACAATATTTGCTACAATAGGAGATGCAGGTGAACCCATAGGAAGTCCTTTTAATTGAACATATATACTACTATCCAATTGAAAATACCTATTATCAATTATGCAAAATTTCAGAATACGTAAAAATAAATCCTTATCTATATTAGTGTGTTCCTCCAACTTATTCCATTGTTCCTCTATTATATCTATGGCAAGATCTATAGGTATACTTGGAAATAATGAAACTACATCTAAAGAATTTAATTTCTCATTATCATTTAATTTAATATTTTTAATTTTATCTTTAAATTGAAGAGAATCCCTTACATTATATTTTGAATTTTCCGTTAATTTTTTAAGAATTGTTGTAATATATTTACAAAGTTCATATGATGGAGAATTTATACATGAACATATTGGTCTTAATGGAAAATCAATTTTATGAATTTTCTGAACACCATATAATCTAGGTGCATTTGCTATATTAGTTTTAAGTTTATTCTTTTCCGTAACTGTTATAATACTTTTCCTAAAAAGTTCCTGAACAAAATCATTATTTATCCTTTGTAATCTTTTAGTAGGATCCTTACCCAGTTTCTTATAAACTGAGTTGTCCTTTATAATATTATTAATCCTTAAATTATAATCTGTTCTATTCATTGCTACTGTGGTATTACCTTTATCTGCATTTAAAATAAGAATATTTTTATTAAGTCTTAAAAACTTTTCTGTTTCCTTTACTTTATTAAGAACAAATTTATCCCTATTAGTCAATCTCATTTTGTTCATGTAGCTATCTATATCTGTTGTTAGTTTTGTCCTAGCTATTTCTTGTTCTTCCTTATTATTCAGTGTTTTAACCAAATCCTCTCCTTCAGTTATAACTTTTAAAATCGGAAAATATTTTCTTTCTGTTGGTAAAATGTGTTTGTGTCCTAATGGAAGAACCCATTGTGCATCTATTGGAATATCTATCTTAGATTTATAAACAAACCATTTATTATTTAAACTTATACCAAATTGTTTCTTCTGTAAATTCACCAGATTTTCGAACTTTCTCCTATGTCTATTCTTGACCTTTTCATTAAAATTTCTTGCTAATTTATCTTCAAATTCCAAAAAATTTAAAAAAAATTAAAGCGATGTGCGAACTGATTTCCTGCACCGAATAGTTTTACGAATAAGTTGTTCAAATTGTGTGGCATTTTTCTTTTTTAAAAAAGTACTTTTTTTGGATAAATAGAACTTTTTCGAAAAAAAAATACTTTTAGTTAAAATTGCAAAAATTAATTTACATATTTGCAAACAATTTTTAACGAAATGTACCATTGTATTTAATCTTTGTAAATATCTATAGTTTTATTTTTTTTCTCAATTGAATTTTAATTAAAAATTAATTGCTTAAAGACAAACAATCATATTCTGAATTCGGCATAAATGTTTGTTTTCTAATTAATAGATAAATTAAAATAGATTTATATAACATAAAAATTATATGAAAAATATCTATTTATTTTTAAAAATGTTTATTATATTTTTCTGTTTTTTTTTTTTTTTTTTTTGCATCATATATACATACATGCCTTAACAAACAATCGAATTGAATACAATGAACTTGCATTTATCATTCGTCCATCCCATTTCATCTTTTTTTTAATTTTTAGGTTTAAAAAAAGCAACACCTCAGGCTACAGTTTTAGTGAATTATTTATTTACCTAAAAAAAAAAAAAGAAATTAATATATAATGATTTATTTGTGGTTAAAATTGTAAATATTAATTGATTTTTAAAATGAGTTTAATTAAATATAGTAACACAAAAGACTCAATATTTATAAAAAAAAAGTTAATTGATATGAAAATTAGTGCAGGGACTTCAGGTAACAGGTTTAATTTAACACAGGGTTTCCACCTAAGATAATATCTGAGAGAAGATCGACAGAATGAGAGAACTCATTTCTTCATGTTAAGCTTAATATTTAACAAGGGGAACGCGTATCTTATAAGATTTCATAATCGACTGATTCTCGTACAGTAATATTGTATCGTTTTAATTTTTTTTTTTTTGATTTTTTAGATTAAAATATTGTTTTTTAAACACTTTTTACAAGATTGGCACTATTTGCATTAATAAATCACACATTTTAAAAATGGCGGCTTAATAATTATTATTGTTTTATATGTATGTGTATTTTTGGCAGCTAATCTTTTAAGATAGTTGTTTAAAATTTCTTATAACAACTGTCTCATAACATTACCAGTGGAGACCCTGGTAATGATTGAAGTATTATTCTATGTTCACGTGAACAGCAATATTCTTGGTTCGCTCTCCCATTCATGGTTCGCACCCCTACTACGATTGAAACAACATGTTTCGCCATAAAAAAAATTTTTAAGCGAACTATATTGTTTCATTTTAATCGTATTGCGAAACATTATTTTTTTCCATTATTTAGTTTAATCTCCAGTTTTGATAACACATTATCGCTAGTTTATTTGAACTAGCTCTCAAAGATAATTAAAACACAGAAAAAAAAATAAAAATTAGTCTTAAATAGCGTAAAATAACAATAATGAAAAAGTAATAACAAAATAAAACACTTTATAAATATAGCAGTGAATCCGACCGGGATTCGCAAGGTGTGCTATCAAGTCATATCGTCATAATATCCTAGATAATGTTTTATAATTGTTAAAAAAAAATATTGTTGTGTTTCAAACAAAATAAAGATTTTGATGCTGTGTTTATGAATTTGTCATAACTATACAGTAGAAATATAAATTATGAGCGGTTGCTCAAAACAGTCATATATGAAAAGAGTTTATGTCCAATTTCAAAGTAAGAATACAAATCTTTAGTTTTATATATAAGTAATTCGATTTATTTATAGTGTGTGAGCAATTAAGATGAAAATATTGTCGTTCCACAAAATCTTTAATAAAAACTTTATTTTTCATCAAATTACACTTAAAATGTTGGTAATTAAATAAACTATTACTAAAACGTAGAAAAAAACGAAATAAAAATGAAAAATTTTGAAAAAAACGTAAAAAATTGGCAAATTTTGAATTTTGAGGTACCATAACTCAGCCAGTTCTTATCAGATATATCGACAAAAAATGTATTCAATTACCTTTGCAACGATATGCCATTTATCTCGATCGGACTTCTAGGCTGGGCTCCACAAGGGTTTGAGTGGGACCATACACCGAAAAACACAAAAGTACCGTTATCTAAAAAACGGTACTTAGAAAAAAAAAATTACAGCGTTTTTCGTGCTCAGGAGGTCCCAATTAACTTATTTTTTGGCTGTAAACCAGTGTTACAAATGTATGTATGTAGTATATATGTAAGAAGTCGGGCCTCAGCCACTCTAAACATAAAATACACTTTATCGATTACATAAACACAACGCAAATTAAAAGCTTTAATAGACAGCGAATATCGTTAAAAATGTTACTGAATAGCAAAATCGATAAATTTAAGTATTTTAAACAGTACTGAGTGTACAATATAGCACGAAACTGGAGTTTAAAATGTTTCGCCAAATTATTGAAAATTTAAGTTTAATTTTAATAGTTAAGTGTGAAATTGTGTCTTGCAGCAACAAAAAAACAATGAAACATCTGAATGTGGACGAACTTTCGAAGGGACACTAAAAGCAATTTTCTTAATTTTATATTGCTGCAGGGTGCACTCTATAAGGTCAATAAACATATCCGTTCTGGTCGTTATGTTATGCAAACTAACAGCTATACCTAAATAAGAGCGGAAAGCGTTTTCCAGATCTCAAAATAAGAGCGGAAAGCGTTTTCCAGATCTCAAAAGTTCTCATGCGCATACAATTTGTATGTAGCATACCGAAATAGCGTGGCAGCAACGCTTTGCAATTGGAAAATCCGATTTTGACAGCGTGTTTAATAGTGAAGTTGGCCGCTATTGGTGATGAAAAAGGGCAATTTAGAGGTTTTAAGCTGAATCCAGCGGTTTTATCTCCATTTATTTATTTATTATTAATGTTTTAAAATGCTTCTTTATAACTGATATACAATAAAACTTTTGTTTCGCAAAAATTTGAAAAGGATTGGATAGGCCACATTCTAAGAAATGAAAGATGGCTAGTGAATGGAGCCCCCAAGGATGTAGAAGCAGAGGACAATTCATAAATAGAATCCGGGTAAATTTGAGCTGGATTGGGATAAAGTCCATTTTTGCCTTTCGTTTTATCCTGGCATCATAGCAAAGAATATATATATGTATATATGTATAACAACCATTTCTTATATACATATATATATATATATGTATATATATATTTATGTAATATATATGTATATATATGTATTAATATAAGAATTGTATATACATTTGCATATATCACCTCTATTGAGCTTCAATATCTAAAAGAGATCTGAAATAATACAAGTCAGTGACTCTTTTTTTTTTAAACGAGCACATGTTATGTTAAAATCGGTTATCTCATATTATTTATAGTTTTCAACTTTTCCACATTTCTTTTCTAAATGCCACGAATTCTAAATGGGAACCCTAAGTGCCGCAAATCCTAACAAAATGCAACAACAAATTTTCGTTATTGCTTTTAACCTTTTACAATTAAGCCACATTCAATTAGATCTACCACATCATTAATTAACTAATGTAGAACCTAAAGAAATTTCTCCCATAACTAACAACATAACTAACATACTCTTATCCCTCTGACCTGTTCCACCTAATCAAAATTAAACCACATTTTAGGTTTTAGTTTATGAACTTACAGCGTTTTAGGGTTATATAAATTATTATTAATGTATGTTTTATTATAAGAATATATTAAAGCATACATATTATAGCAAACATATATTGAAGGAAAACACACACAATCTAGTATTAAAATTGTTGTTATTGTTATATAAAAAAAACACATACAAAGGTTTATTAAATATTAAGGCCGTGTTCATTTATAGAAAGATGGTGTTGCATTATAATTTTGTTAACAACATGATGGTTTTCAACACTCTCAAGGATGTACCCATATTTTCATATATAAACACAGGCAGATACAAGCACTTTGACACTACCCAACACACACGAAGTCAAACCTTTGATACAATGATTTATCAATTTTATATCAAATTGTTATCTTATGTTATTCTCAAACAAAAAAAAAAAAAAAATTAACAGCACTGAAGCGAAAAATAAATGTAAACATTAAAAAATGGCGATAAAAGTTAACCCCCATATTCATAAAATATATTTTTGATTAATTAAAGATTCATTAAACAAATTTTCATAGAAAGTTGTTTCATAAACCTGCCATAAACCGAAAATTTTTTTTATGAATATGGGAGTAAATGTGTTACACAATTAAAGAATAGTTACATATTACGTGAATAGAATTCGGCTTTAAAACACCTTAATTTGTTGCTTCAAAATATTAAATATATTTATGAGTGAAAAATTAATTACAAAGTGTAAGAATATAAATAAAAATAAAACGAGAAAGTGCAGAACTTATAAGTTTGTTATACGCTGGCAATGCTACGCCATGGCAATCCTCAAAGCAAAAAAGGAGCCAAGTATTTCATCTATGCTAGAATAAGAGGAAGGAAAGGACACCATTTCAGCTTTAAGCTGTGATGCCGAATGTAAAGCTCACAGTTTATTTAAATAAGTAATGGATTTAAATTAAAAAAAAATATTTTTCATTTATGTTGCACATTGTATTTAAATCCACATTTGAAAAACATTTGAGAATAACGTTTGCAAGCAAGTTAAAAATAAATACATTTTTTAATTTGAAAATAATTTCCTCTTTTTGTTGAGAATGCTATGATTTTCAAATCATTATAAAACGTTTCAGAAAAGGTTTGATTTCAAAAAACTTTTAATTTTATATCAAACCGCCGTGTTTGTTGGGTAGTACACTTAACTTCCACACACAAACGTATACAAACAACAATACATAAAAAACAAGTAAAAAATTATATTCGGTCTAAATGGAGCAAATGATTCTAGAGTGTAAACAAAATTATTTTTAAGTTACAGATTCATGGAAGAGTTATTTGTGCCGAATATTATTGAGATACCAAAAACACAAACGCATAATCCCCCGCCACTATTTTGGTGTAGGTACAATAAGTCAGAAAATATCAAATGATACTCTACACCACTGAATGGTCCCTATTTTGGACCTATGGGTAATTATTGATTTACTAGCAAACCATTTTATTATGACGCTTAGGACGGGTTTTTTGAGATGTGGATTAAGTTTAAACTTAGCTTAACGTAGTCTGAATCTCGACTTTTTCGGGCGAAATGTGATTTTCTTTTTGCTATTTCATTAAAAACCAACTTTTTAATCTGTTTTGTCAAAATTTTGTTAACAAACATAGTAATGGCGGCACAAATCTGTTTACAGATTAACTAAACCTAGCTTAACTGAGATATCAAAGACCCATTCAATTTGGTAATATGATTGTTTGATTGGTTTTATGAAGGTTGCAGTAAAACACTTTTTGGTTAAACACGATAAAATTACTAATAAAATTAGAAGGTTTATGGATAGAAATGCTCTATTCCCGGGGGATATTTTTCATGGCCCTATTTTTACTATTTTCAAAAACTTTGTCATATAAATAAAAGCTTATATAAAATATTTTATGACATCATCTTAAAGAATTGCGACCTGAACTGTATACACAAGGTGTACATGGACACTTAGCGAGCTAAACAGCCGACCATACGGGCGAAAGGACGCACATGCTCTAACTCTACATAAACCAAATATGTTTTATGTGTTTAAATACGTTTGTCGGTACACAGAAAAAAATTTAATTTTATTGCTTATCAAAATAAAAAATTTTTTTAAAAGTATTTCAATTTAATTAATGTGATAATTGAATAAATTATTTTTTTAGATGAAAAAAAAAAAAATTTTAAATATATTTTTGATTTAATTAACCTTTAAGTTGTCTTGAAATAAATTTTTATTTAAAATATTAATTAAATAACAAAAAATCGTATTTGATTTTTTCTTTTAAAAATAAAATAATTTAAACTTGTAGAATTTTTGTTGGGAATTATCTAAACCTTAGCTAAATTTAATTAAATCAATTAACACATTGTTCGAAACGGCAAAGTTATTTGATCAGTTTTTTTTTTTATTAAAATTAAAAATACCATTTATTGAAAAAAAATCACAATTTTTAGTAATCAATGTAATCATTTGTATAATAGCTGCAAAATCAACAAATTGTTTGCTTGATTCTATGAATTTGGTGATTAGAAAAAATTTATAATTTTTGCTGTGTATTTGTGCATATTATGTGTACTTATGCATATTATAGTGTGTTAAACGTCTGAATTAATGTTCATTTATATAATATTAGTGTCAATGTTAAATGACAGTGTTGTGGCTTTAGTTGTTATTGTTACTACTTGCTGCCACTGAAGTTAACGGAACATCCGCCAATCTCATTTGGTCATCGTCTCTGATTTTAACTCAGTTTCTGTTTTTGCTACATTTAATGAGTATTTACTTTGTATGAGAGTTTTAATGACTGCCTAAGGTTGTTGTCGGTGTGTAAAGATGTCTTAAGCCGCATTCAAGTATTATAGCAATGTACTAACTTGGTTATATTACCACATATTTACATATTAATACTTAGCAGGGAATTGAAATGATTGATTATTGTATTATTTAATTAAATTCAATTGCTAATCAAATTGTAACTCTAAGCCTCGTCATTCCGTTATTAACGGATATAATCATATTTCTAAAATTTATCGATCAATTATAGTCACACCTTCGAAAGCATAAAATCTAGCTGGCATTAACCATTCCTTAAATTCATTTAATATTAAATAATTCCTACGTTTTATTCTTCTTGCTTAAACGCATTTAGTAGTTCTGCAATATTTAATACTAGTTTTTTAAGAGAACTAAGGAATTAATTTATTCAAACCTTTAATTATAATTTGGTAATTTAATCAAGACAATTAAGTAATCGAGACAAAAACTGACAATATGATATTTTACACTGCTAACTAGTACATATGTAAATACAACATTAAGAAAAAACCAAAGGTTTAACATTTTAATAATTTAAATAATGGACCAAAATATTTTGTGACGAAGTTTGGTTTTTGATAAAAGATTTTCCTCTTTTATTTTATTACAGAAAGCAACAGCCCGTCGATAACGTCCCACTCTTCATAACCACGCACTCAAAAACCAAACTAACTCATGGGCAATGAACGATTCTGAAAAAGCTAAGGAATTTGAACTTATTTACTACTTTTCAGACCTATGATATGAGAGATTTTAATATACTCACTATAAACTCCTCACTTTAACTATTCTAAGCTACAGAAACGATTCAAGAGTTATCATATTTCAACTTAAATAAAACTCACATAAATAAAACTAAGATAAGGCTGAAACTTTTATTTCATTATGATGCTTGTGGACTTGGAGTGCACCGTAGTCTAGTTAATAGTGAGGGGGTAGCGGGTTCGATTCCCGCCAGAGACTCTGGGCCATTACCATTACGTACGAACTAAAATATCGGTTAAATGACCGCCTCTAGATTGGTTGTAGCAGTCTGTTATTTTGAGGTAGTTTTCGACCACTTATCAGCACATTTTGACCAGTATTCCCGCGTTAACTTTAAGATTATTGGTGTCCAAATGCTCCAAAGTTTGTGGGTTTACATAAGAAGAACTTGAAGATAAAATCCGAATTCTTTATCTATTATTTACAAAATTATGATTTATGCCGTCCTAATTTTTAAAAGCGAATATTGTGAGACGTTTGCGACATATTGTTATAAGCCCAGGAAAAACTTTTTGAATTTTGGTAATAGGTCGTAGTTATTTCATACGTTGACTGGTAAGTAGTTGTCATTACAATTGTCATTATACTGAAAACCTCAATAAGTACTTGCTAGTAATGACCTCAGTAAGTACTTTTCACTATTGTTATCGGTATCGGTTGCCAACCTTGGTTAAGAGGCAATCAATTTAATATATGATAAAGTTTAGAAATCAAATAGATCATTGCATAATCTTGAATTATATATCGTTGGTCTCAAGTAGAAAGGCCCTAACTCTAATAATTGTAACTGTAGAAGGTAAAATCATAATAGAAACTGTATGTATCATAATGTAAACTTGCTCATACAACTCCTTGCAAAGCCGTTATTCTTTACAATATTGTAATGAATTTTTGTGACGAGGTGTATTTGTGTAAAATTTATTGGAATCACTGTAAAATTCAATTTTGTAAAAAAATGCGAGTTATTGCCTTTCTACTTGAGAGCATCGATATATATGTATGTATGCGTATATTTAATAAGAAAATTTTCTAGTTATTATTTTAGTCTTTCATGCCTTTAAAACTGCTGTCTTTTTTATTTATGACGGAATCCGTTTATAATAATGTAGGCAGCAGCTAAGATAGAAATAACTCACACACTTGTCGTGTGAACATAAACACTTTTTCCTTCTTTTCAAAAAAATTTCCGAAAAGAAAATGAATAATGGAAACAAAAAAAAATATTTATATATAACATTTTCTCACACCCATCATCAGGCCAACTTTTTAAATACATTTCCAGCAGAGATAAATAAAAAACGACTGCAATCACTGAAAACTAGATAGAAGCAAAACTAAGAAATCTTCTAATACCCCAAGCTTCCCCTTCCCATCCAAACAACAAACCGATAAGTTATTTCTATTTCATAAATAATAAAATATAAAATATGTTTTGCAGTTAAAAAAATGTGAAAATTTATGTTCAACTTTGGTATATTAAAAGTTAATAAGAAACTAAATCGAAAAAAAAACGGAAAGAAAAACAAATAAGAAAGTATAGTGGGTAAAGCCCGACCGTATGATACCTTACACCACAGTATTTACAGACAACTTTTCGACCTAGACCAAGACCTCGTTAAACAAAATTGTTTTTTGTGCCGAATATTATTTAGATCTTTACATCTATCAGGCCTGTTCTGAAAATCACTTTTATTCAAATCACGTGATTTCAAATCACATGTGCCTTTTAAAATCACACGTTTGATATTTTTGTGTTCCGTGTTTGTATGTCTTGGCGTGATTTTCAATTGCCGAAAGCATACCGAGAAACATAAAAACGAGATGA
Organism: Pollenia amentaria; assembly: GCA_943735925.1. NCBI lineage: Eukaryota > Metazoa > Arthropoda > Insecta > Diptera > Polleniidae > Pollenia > Pollenia amentaria. The sequence continues at coordinate 278,716,005 of OX031006.1, read as the reverse complement.
TTTTCAGAACACCACAAAATGACATGCGTGATTTTATTAGCACGTGATTTGGAATCACGTGATTTTCAGTAGATGCAAGAATATGATTTCAGGAAGGGGGTTTATATAGCACCTATAGTCAAATCTAAACCTACCAGCACAAAATTGCCGTAATATATAGCTATTATAGAAGTTATGGGCGCCAAATTTTGTATCAATGCCAACATTTGTAAGAAATTTTTGACATCAAAAGCAATTTTTGGGAGTGGTTTTTGAATGGGATCAGTGGTGTGATAAGGACTGATTCCAAAAAGGTTTGGTTAGTTGATTTAGGCTGCTATAAAATATTTGTAGGGCAAATTTATTCAAAATACCAACATAATAAGTCAAGTTATAAGCACAAAGGAATTATTCCAAAAGAGTATTATAAGTAAAATGATGGGCCAATTTTAACCTTGGTTCTTGTGACCGATGTCGAAACAGACTTACATGAGTAGCGCCAGTTAACCCTGATCTTATGTTGGATCTTAGCCTTTGGGTGCCAAACTATGCATCTATCAAACGCCCCTGAGTGTGAGAACAACCAACACACACAGGTAGCAATTTTAGTATACAATAAGGCAGGATTATACACTAACCTCTTGTTTGGGAGTTCGAGCTATCTACTCTCCGCTGCACTAGAGTAGTCGGTTGGATAGCAACAGTACACAGAAATGAACCTTCTACAAGTGCAAAGCTCTCTTCCAATTCCGGAAAACTCTCTTCGTGAATTTGATTTCAAGCCTTTGTCAATAAACATGATTCTGTGAAAAATACGTACGTAAGTAGTTCTTCACCCTAGGCTCTAGACTTTTCATTAACTCCAAATCTATATCTCACCCTTCCCAGCTAACACCACCAAAGCAAATTAACACCCAGCGCTCCGGTGTCTCAACTATTTGCTACTTCACAAAATCATAAATTAATTTCATCCGTATACGGTCAATACGGTCGTTTCACCCATCATCCACCAACAATTCTTCCAGCCTTTACTGTCTATATCACCTGCCCATCGACCTCAATCAACTTAGCCAACAACGGTTCTTGACTCTTCATCCTTATCAACTTCAAGTCTCTCCAAATACTCCATTACTTCGTCCTCTCTGTCTATCCGGTTCATTCACACAACCAACATACCACTCCACTTTACTCTCTCTCTCTCTCTCTCTACATCTTCTCCGCTACCTCAGCCCTAATTTCGCAATCGATATCAAGACCCTACTTAGTCTTACCTAGCCGCTCCAACACTTCGATTTAGCAACCAACTAAGAATGGATTAATTACAGAGTTTATCTGGAAGCCAACGACACTTTTTTCAAGATAAATACACCCTCCTTCAAGCAATATTTTCACGCCAAAAGGCATTGCTATACAAGAGTGTACACAGAAAAAATCAATATTGGGTCTAATCACCAAATTTATACCAAATTCATAGAATCAAGCAAGCAATTTGTCGATTTTGCACCTATTACCAAAATGATTATATAGATTATTAAAAATTGTAAAAATTTATAATTGCAAATATTTTTTTTACAATAAATGATATTTTTTATTTTAATTAAAAAAATGATCAAAAAACTTTGCCGTTTCAAACAATGTGTTAATTGATTTAAATAAATATAGCTCAGGTTTTGACAATTCCCAACAACAATTCTACAAGCTTAAATTATTTTATTTTAAACGAAAAATTTAGTTAAGATTTTTTGTTATTTAATTAATATTTTAATTCAAAATTTATTTCAAAACAACTAAAATACTAATTAAATCAAAATTATATTTTTATTTTTTTCATATTAATTAAATTGAAATAATTTTTAAACAATGTTTTTATGGATAAAAAACTACTGATAATTTTTTCTGTGCATGCTCTAGGAGGCCTTAACAAACAGTTAGTCTTTTACCGAAGCGCCAGAGGCTACCGACTACCGTGGTACCAGTTAGGATCTCTGGTTAGCCACGATATCAAGAAATCGTATGATCTCAAGAAATCTGTCAATTTTGAACTACTACCGAGTCCCAGGTATTGACTGCAGCTATTTACCCCAGAGGATGTAACATCAAAAAGGGAGATTCCTTCTGATGATTCACTACATCGCCCGGCGGGAGGAGGTCTTTGTGGCTGATATACATGAGCACCTGCCATATAGGCTAAACTCGTGGTGGATCTTAACCACCTGGCGTGTTAAATATGCACTTACCAAATGCGCCTGTGTGTGTTAGGATCATTGTCACACACAGGTCGCAATTCGAGTCTTTTAACCACCAAAATTATACTCTCACCCCTTGTTAAGGAGCAGGAGCCATTTAACCTTCACTGCTATAGTTGATCCAAGCAGCTTTTGTTAAATAGGGAGAAACCCCAGCCTACTATGTGAAAGAGTCCCGTACTGCGATTTTGGGTGTAAGCCATAGCGACCACGAGATCGCCGAAGCTCTCTCCTCGTCAAAAAGGCTGCTTCTCGTTGAACTAAAGGAGGCCTAAACCAATTGTCAGATCGGTGCTAACACTCACGCTTCTGACTCCCGTGGCCCCTCAGTTAACATCTGAGGTATACCTTAGAACTCGTGTGAAATCATTGGACCCCTAGGAACCGTAGCATTTGATTGATTAGCGCATCCCAGGTTGCATGCACTTGTTATTTACCCAAGTGAATGTAAGGTCAAGAGGTTAATATACTCTACCTGCTTTACTATGCCCACTGAGGAGCGCAGCACATCCTCCTGGGTGAGGAGTCCTTGTGACAATTAAAGCTTCATCAAATGATCTCTAAGATTGCGACCTGTACTTTACGTACTTTGGGTTTACATGGACATTTTCATATGTTACATACATCAGTACAAGCGCATAATACATACCCTCTTCAATTGGATGGTGTGGGTATAAATTATGTGTAAAGTGAAATATTGTTGTCCCTTCATCGGACGGGTGAGTTCCTTTTTTAATACTTTTTTTTCTTGTATGTTGCCTAAGAAAATGTTTGCAAATAAAATTGATATATTTGAATTTGTAGAGAAATTTATTAAGTTGAATGTGTGTGGATATTTGTAAACGTGTGGTGTGCATTTGACAAGTAAGTTTTAACAAAAGCCTTTTTTTGGGAATTTTTTTTATTTATTTGGTGAGTGTCCTTGTTGTGTATTTGTTGAAAAAGTTTTGGGCTTTTTTTTTGCAAAATGATTTCAGTTTAGATTTCGATTGCTTAAGACGTTATTAAGCTTCTTAGGGATTTCTTTTTTTCTTGTTTTAATCCTTCTTTTTGTAGTTTTCTTTTGCTTCGTTTTTGTGTGGCTCCTTTTCTTTTTGCTCATGCTCTATTTTGTTTATGTCAAATGTCAAAAAGTTGATAGTATTAATGTAAAGAAGTAGTCATAACCATAGAAAAGGGTTATTTTTCACTTAAAGTGGGTGTTATATTTGTATATTTGCTTATTTTGTATTTTTGGCTTGAAAATAAACAAGAAGTTAGTTTTTTCTCTTTTAGGTAATAAAAATTAATATTGTAATAAATTAACTACTTGGGATCAATATGTGGCGTAAACTTTAAAAAAAAAATGTTTTACAAAAACAAAAATTTTTGTCCGAAATTACAGTCTAAGATTCAATAATGCTTTTTTAACAAATGGACCTAAAGTAATGCCCCTATTGCAGTTGACAACTTTTTAAACAATTTGGTCGTAGTTTATAAATTCGCATCGCGAATCTCAACTCAACTGTTGTTTGGTTGTGTTTACTACTTTTTTCCGGTATTGTGGTTTACAACTCTGGGTAAGTTTGGCCGACAAAAACGATATTAATAGATAACTGCTTATAAGTAGTTGCGTTTTTTTCAGATTCAGTTGACTTGAATTTTTAAAAGCAGAAAATAAATAAAAAATTATGAAATCGTAAGTAGAAAGATTTGTTATGCTGAATATTGGATTTTCACAGCATTTAATACATTCGTAGATCTTTGATAATTACAACTAAGAAACAAATTTTTATTTTTGTTCTTGGACTTGATTTGCAATATAAAAAACTAAATTTTGCAAAATAAAGTGTTGCAAAATATAAGTTCAAGTTCACTGTACTTATTTTGATAAAAAATGACATGCAAAAATACATTTTTGGATAATGTCTTGACTTTCCTTTATTTTTAATTACCTCAAAAATTCTTTGAGGCATACTTTTATAAAAATGTTCTACGTATTGTAATGACACTGTTTTTCTTGTAATATATCTTTTTTTTTAATTGTTAAATTTAATTTGTCTGCTTTTCTGTCAAACTTGATAATTTAAGTTAGACACGCCATAACAATTTCAACTAAAAACAGTTGTTAAAAAACGGGACCAGCTGGCATACTAAAATATTATTTTATTTAAATTCCAACATTTATTTGGTTTATATTACCACATCTTACATAAAACAAATTTTTGCTATGTCTAGCTGTATAATTAGTTTTATTCTGCGATATTAAGACCATGATAAATCGCATTAACTATTGCCAAAATTAGTGGTTATGCTCATTTGGTCAAATATTTAATAAGTGTGACCGTAGCTCAAGACGTGCAAAAACTATTTGTACATTCCCACATTAGTTGCAGAGTGTCGTAAAAGTTTAAGCAAACAAAATAATTTTTTGTAAAATTTTTTTAACATTTTTGTTTTTAAAACTTCATAAAAAATAAAAATACAAAAACTAGACAGTTTTTGTTCAGCTCCATCTAGTTTAAGATATTCAAAAGGCTTTCTGCCTTTTTTCGTTGAAATTGGTGCACAACATTTGATATTATTCACAATTTAGGGCCATTATTTCAACCTCATGATAAAGTTGCTAATAGTTAACGTGAACAATAGCTATCTTGAACGATAAAGTGACCAATAAGTTTTTTCCATTATTACAACTGTCCGATAAAATAAAAAATTTAATTTATATACTGTGGCAACATTGCAGTATATACCGACTACTTTTGGTTGTTTAAAATACGTAGTGGCAACGACTTAGTAATTTAATATGACATAAAACTGTCATTAAAGTTACCATATCTTCAGCAGAAAATATGGCATCTTCAAGTTCTTAAAGTTCACTTGTAAAGTTACCATGAGGACAAACCTGATGTTAGCTTTTTAGGTTAATGTTAACTTGTAATAACCAAAAACTATTTATCTGTCAGATAGCTGCCTAAAAATATCTATTTGTAAGTTGTAATAATGGCCCTTAGTGACAGAACAAAACTTACTGCTTGTTTTTAGAAAATTAAAACAACATTTCGTGTGAGAAATTATATTGAAAGCAGAAACAAATTTTCGTATTTTATTGTTGTTTTCAATGTAATTCCTCTCACGAAATTTCGTTTTCATTTTCTAAAAAGAGGCAGTTATAGTGACTTTAATTTACATACAACACGCAAACACAAATTCAAGAGTTTTACTGTATATCTATTGCTTCAAAGTTTCTAGCCGTTCTCTTACTAAATTATAAATAAAATCTAAAGTTGTTTACCAATGTTATCAATAAAAATTGGCTTCTTTAGAATATATTAAGGTATATGCAATTGAACAAAAAACTGGCACGTTGTTGTATTTTTAATGAATTCTTAAAAACAAAAAATTTTTAATTTTTTATAAAATGTTTATTTCTTGGTTCAAAACTTGTATGATATCTCTGAACTACTGAGTAGGGATATCGATTATTCGACTTTCTGCAAAAACCGGTTTTCAAATATTTCGAAAATTTTATATTCAAAGAACCGGTTTTTAATTAAGCATTTAAAAAATAATCGATTATCCAGTTTTATTTGATTAAATCAAAACCAGTGACCCGAAAAATTTTTATTTCCCTACCAAATAAATATCTTTGTTGATTTAAATTTATTTTCATTTATTGAAAAGAAACAATACATTGATATTTATTTTTAAATATAAATATCCATCATAATGAAAAAAATAAAAATCTTTTAACAAAAAATATCACAAAAAAAATTGTCATATAATTATTTTCTTTTAATTTTTGAAGAAAATCGGTACAACCGATTAGAAGTTATCTCCTCTTTTCTAGCTGTACCCTCTTGAATATGTCCAAATGCCTCCATCGATTTCAATTTAGTATTTGTTGTTTGAATGGTGGCTTTATCTTTTATCTTCTTGTACTAATTAATTCGCAAGATGAACCTTTCGTTAACTTATCGCTCACGTAAGTAAAAGTTAAGTTGTAAAATATACTTTTAGCTATCGGTTAGTTGTGAAAACAGGCTTAAATGTGCATATCTTTTATTTTACTGTTTTCCTTATATGATTTTTTCATGCAGCACAGTTTTATTATATTTAATTTTTTTTTCATTCGCTGAAAAAAAAACGATTTTTATTTAATTTTGTTTCAAAAAGAAAAGAAAAAAATATTTCGTTTCAAATAAAAAATATACAGATGGCTAAATGAAATTGTTTGATTACAAGTTATTTTATATTTATTTGAAAAAAAAAACAAAAGAGATGGTTTTAAAAGTATTAAAATTCGGTCTCTGATAAAAACACAAACATCAAATAAGTTTTCGAAATAAAAAATTAAATTTGAATAAAAATATAACAATTCCGAGTTATGACTTAAGGCCAAAATAAACCACACAAATGGCTTGGCAAACACACACTTTTTAACCAATATTAATTTTTAATGAATGCAGACGATGATAGTACTGCGGCAGTTTTGCTCGTTATTTGTTAAAAACGGAGGAGAAATATAAAATAAAGAAAAAAAAAGAATTTGGAGTAAAAATTTGTGATAAACAACGAGCTGTTTTCTGGCAAACACTGCCACAAAGCGACTGAAATGGATTTAATTGCAAAGTTTTTGCTGAAATTATAACATTTAGCACTAGACACCTCGAAACGTTTGACAAATAACCCAACTGGTTTTTAATATTTCTACAAACGTACTTTAAACGTTTGTCAAACAGAAAACACCCCAATTGAGAACACAAAATATTTGTAAAAACATCAAAAATGTTTGTCTAGCAATTTGTGTGCTTTATTTTGTCTTTAAGAATTTTTAAAGAACTTTGGTTTTAAAATATTATAGGAATTTCAAAAATTTATTATTTGAGATATTCTCCCAACTTTATTTTAAATACGATTTAATTTCTTGGTGGATAAGCATGTCTATTTGCATAAGTAGATCTCAACCATATTTTTGAAAAGTTACAAGTAATTCAGACACCTAACTTTGTCTCTTTAATCCCGTTTGAAATATCTCCAGAGATGATATCTCTATAAAAAAATATTTAATATCTATTCAGAATACTCCCAATAAAAATTTTTCTTATTTTACGAAGCACTTAGGTACATTTTAAAAAGTAAGCACACATTTATGGGCTACGCAATAAGACATACGAAGAAGCAGAAAGGTAAATGAACAAATCGACAGTTAGAATATTTCAGGAGTGGGCTTTATATGGTACCTATTGTAAATTAAAACGTTTATTTCAGAAGCTCTTCAACTGATATTTATTCAAAAATTGTATTATTATAGATTATGAATGGCCTACTTTAGTCACATCGTCTTAGCAGGAAAGCGTTTACTGTATATTAATTTTAAAATTTGGATGATTTTTTTAGTTGTCCGATGATTTAAAAAAGCACACTTGACGGCTTTCTGAAATAAACGATTCAATTATGGATCGATCTTCACGAAATTTGACAGTGTGATTTTAAGCCGTATAAAACTAGGACGTACCATTAGTATTATTTGTTACGGTTGTAGGCGTACTAAAGTGTTTTCCGAAATTAGGATTTATGACAGTGTGAGTTTTAGTCATATACAACTCTGACATACCAGATTGTATTACAACCCTGCGGGAAATTTGTGTCAATTGCTCTTAAAGCACTCATCCCGTGACCAGTGAACAAACTTTTTTAATTGAAAGGAACGAATTGTGATAGGTGAAAACAAGACCTATCACTTAACTGGTGAAAATGGGTTTAGAGTGTAGTTTGTCAAGAGGAAAGGTAATTAGCACAAAACTATTCATGTGACTTGATTTTGTGCGGGTAGTGGCTGATTCTCTCTAGTTCTATTACTTTATATGAAGGGGATCTATCATATTGGCATGGCTTATTTAAGACAATAACTGCGACAGGCATTATTTTAACCGAAATTGGATGTGTCCATTAGGGTTATTTCAGTGACATGTTACAAAGTGTCAGAAAGGTGCCAATTAACCCCTCGTAGGACATCGCCATGTTAAAGTGACTTGTCACGTGACAAGTTCAGTGTTAGCTCCCTTTCCCGTAGGAAATAGCTTTATTAGTTACGGTAAATTTTCATCAATCTTTCGATCTTTACCAAACTTTACAGTGTTATTTATTGTCATATAAAACTATGACATATCAAATGATATAACAGAAGTATTATTCGTTACGGTTTTACGCGTACCTAAAGAGTTTTTCGATAGTGGGCTTTATATGGGCTCTATGATAAATTGTGTATCCATCTTCACAAAATTTTGTGAAATGGTCTCTTACAATATAGAACTAATTTGTGTAAAATCTCATATCAATCTGTGCGTTTCGGCATCGTTTCTGTAGGTTTCGTAGTAAAATTATTTTTATTATTAAGGTTATGGTTCCACATTTGGATTCAATACTGTTATCCAACTGAACCGATTTCCCTGGATTTCAATCCCAAACTGCTTAGGGAAGCAAGACACAATTTGAAACCGATATTGATGCTTTATTTTGAGTTGTTCGAAAGTAAACGTGTATTCAACAGAAGGACTCAAGAACCCGGAACAAATATACCTTATAGGGTCTTCCATGAATATAAAATAGTTTCACACGTAATGACAACCTTATGGTAAAATTACTAGAAGATGGAAGCACTTACAACAAAAACCGGCAAATTTGTTTGTGTAAAAAAGTCCATTAAGTCAAAAAAGCAACTTGTGTTTTCAATTATTAATTTGTAATTTAAAACACCAGCTGCTGTTTGAAAAAACTAAAAAAGCAGTTTTATAATACAATGCTTATTTTATTTACGTTATATTTCGAACTTTTTGCACAGTTTTTACGAACAGAATGTATGTAAATTTAAAAAATTATTCGTTTTAATTCAAAACAAATGTTGTTCCTTACGACAACTAAAAAGTCACTTTTATAATACAATACGTACTTTTTTTAAAGTTATATTTCAATTGTATTCTACAATTTTAATTATAATAGCGAACAAATTGTATTTTTTGATCACACAAATAATTTTTTAAAGAAAATTACCAAATAGAAAACAAAATTTTGACATAACCTAAGACTAAATTATTAAATAATTAATTTGATTTTGACATTAAGAAATTCTCCATGAATTGAGCAAACAGAATAGATGCCCTAGGGCTGCCACCTTGTAGTAATTTCACCATGGACAAACTTAATATACATTCATTCACCAGTAGTGGTGGAGCGTATAAACAAATACTTACTGATGTGCATTGCAAGGCAAAGCAGCTTTTCGTGCAGAGTTCTGCACAGTGATAAAATTAGAAAATTACCATTTCTCAATAGACAGTCAAAAGTCTAAACTTCTATTTCTTGAGCCCTTTTTCCTCTGCGGGTTGGGCATATGCATCCTGAGAATCATCTTCAGAGTTTATTAGAGTTTATTTGGAAATTGTTTTCAATTCCCGCTTTCCCGGCAATTTAAAGCGGGATCCAATGGAAATTATTTTTTTATTAATTAAGAATTTAACTAAAAAGAAATGCACTGTTATCTTATTTAAATTGTATTTTAATCTAAATTTCAATCTAAATGAATATCGAATGCCGTCAAATACCTTTGATTTGTCATTTCAACTGTCTTTCGTAAGAAATTTATTTTATTAACACATTTGTCAAAAAGCATGTGCAATAAACCCTTAAGATAGTTTTACTTCACTTTCCCCTTTCACAACCAATCGAAAATAAATAGAATTCGTATGTAAAACTTAATAAAATTGGAGATTAAAATTAATTAAAAGTTCTATAAAATCTAGCAATTTGTTTACAATCATTTTAATTAGTTTTAAGTCCTCAATAATCTCCTACAAAAAGATAACAATACTTTAATTGTAAAATAAACTGGAAAAGCACAGCAAACATTATCTACGAACTCGAAAGCAGTTTTATTTAAGTTAATCAAACTAAAATATTACCAAGATATGGGGAATGTAAAATTAAACAATATAGAGTTTTAAAATAGAAGTTTAGTATCTTTTATAGTTAAAAACAGAAATACTCATATAGAAATACATTTATACAATTTAAAGAGATTAAACTAAAAGGATTTCAATTGTAAATAAAGTCAAACCCTTTAACAGTGGCATCTAGATAAGAAGAAACTTTAAGTTCATAGAAAAGTGTTACAAAATTTTTTTTTTTTTAATTTTTTTATAATTTATTGAGCTTGAGGTTTTTTTCTTTTTTATATACAATTTTTTTTATTAAATTTATTTTATAACTCCAATATTTCGATACAGCAATGTATATCATCATCTAATAAATTATAAAACAATTTAAAAAATAAAGGTTGACTAAAACAAAATTTATATTTTTTTTTTTCAAAAATTTTGTCTGAATTATAAGTTTATTAACATTTTATTCTTCCTAATTTGTGTTAATTATAATATAAGAATAATTATTCTAATCAAGGATTGCCTGTTTTTTATATATGTATTTAAAAACAACTAAAGAATGTATTTAAATGTCTTACAGACACGTTTAAAGTTTTAATTGCAAAAAAGTCAAAAGTATCAAAAAAAAGTTAGAGTGCTATATTCGGCTATGCCGAATCTTTGATACCCTCCACCGCTTCACAAAAACGAACGTCAGCATTAAAATTGATTGCGGTTTAATTATTGACCGACAATAAGAAAGTTGTATGCGTTTTTTGTTAGAACTTTGAACTGGCTTAAGCCGAACTAAAATGATTTTTAGGAGGGTGCTTTGTATTGGACCTATGGTAAATTATGGAACAATCAACCCAAAATTCTAAAGACTGATTTACGGTATTACAAAAAGTTATTTAAAATAAATTTCAATACAGCAGTGTCTAATTTCACTTACACTTTAAGCGTTAACAGTGAATTTCACAAAATTGCATGATATTTTTTCTGGCCATATAAATCTAAGTTGAAAGAAATTTTACCGCAATATATATATCTGTTATAGGTTTTGGCGAATTTAATTATTTTCCCAAAGTGGGCTTTATTTGGTTTTAGGCGCAATAAGCTGTTTTCCGAGAGTAGGGTTCATATGGGGCCTAAGGTCAATTATGCACCGACCTTCAAAATTTCACAGTATGATTTGCAGTCATTTAAAGCAAATTCGTGCAAAATTTCATACTATTCCGTGCGTTATTCCACCATTTATTTAGTTTTTGTATTAAAATTATAAATTTGTTAGGGTGGTGGTTCCACATTTTCATTCATAGTTCTGATCCTACTGAACCGATGTTGCTGGATTTCAATCCCAAGCTGCTTAGGATAACTACAAGAAATTTGAGTCCAAGTTTGTTATTTTCTTTTGCGAGAGAGTGTTTTCAATAGAACGACACATGGACAGACATACGGACATGGCTAAATCGACTAAGAATTACTCCAGGACCCAGAATATATATAAACTTTATGGGGTCTTAGATGTATATTAAAAAAGATTCAGACGAATTGACAAACTTAGTATACCCTCATTCACCACTAGTGGTGGTGGAGGGTATAAATATTGAAGAACATGCAGACAGTTGTGCATTTTTAAGGATTCCACAAGAACAAAACAGAAAGACAGTTACAAAGACAATATAATGAAAGCATACATTTCAAAATAAAGAAAAATTTTCTGTAGGTATTTAACCCCTCAAGTCGTGGTAATTTAAACATGATTGCCAAAATAGCAAAAAACGAATAATATGTTAACAACAAAAGCAGAACCAAAATATAAAATGACATTAATTAAAATTAGTCTTAAACGAAACACCACAAATATTTTAAGAAAAATAGTTTAAAGTCAGCAGTCTAACCCCAAAAAGATCTGACTTTATTAATTAAAAAAAAATATTGAAACTTTTTAAAGCAAAAGTTCAAATGAATTAAAAAAATCCCCCAAAAGTTTATTCAACTTTTTTTGTATTCTTGATTGTTTAATTTAAAATTTTATACGCAACCAAATCATCGAGATAAAAAACACAGACTCTCTTTGACACACATACATTAAAATGTCATTGTTAACTTTAGTTATTGTTATATTTAGTTTATGTAGGTGTGTTTGTACGTTTTTGTCAGGATTCAATTTTTATTCGTTTTTGGCATAATGGCTTAAAGCAAAAACAATGGCAGCAGCAAAAAAATAAGAACAATAAACTACTATTGATTATACATGGATATTCATAGGCACGTTTTTAAAATTGTGATGAAATGTTGGTAAGAGCAAAACAAAAAACGAAAACAAACAAAAAACGATGTTGCCAATGACGAGAAACTTTATAATGGAAACTGCATAATTATAAATATTCATATGGACAACAAGAGTAACAATAACACTTGCTATTAGTATCAGTACATGACAAACAATCTTGCGTTGTATACTTTCAACCTCTTACACTTATTGATACACTAACACACATGCACCCCCACCCCTTGCTCGTCCTGCCAACTAACTGTAAGAGAACGTAAATACAAACATAAACTCTAACAATAAATATATAAGTATATGGATATAAAGAATATGAGTGGGTGTGTATGAGTGCAAAAAAAAATGTCCTTCCTTCTAGGATAACAAACAGGAATCAATGAATAGATAAACGAGTCCGAAAAGAAACATCTAAATGAATGTGCCCGCAAAGGCAAACAATCGATTTTTTTAAGCAAATATAGACCCAAGTGAAATCGATCAATAGCTAGACATGAATATATGCACACTACTAATAATACCGTACAGCACATTAGGGTTTTACTCACAAAATTATAAACTGAATTAAACATTTTAAGGCAAGGTAAAAAGTACTTCCTTGTTTATTTTCGTAAAATTAAATAAATTTGTAAATAATACATTTTGTTAAACAGTATATTTTTAGGAAATATAACTTTTTGTGGCAAGCAGTCTGTGGAGTCGGTTTTGTAGAGCCGGATTCGCGATGTTTTAACCGGAGTTTGAGTCGGAGTACCTCAAGTTAGTTTTATATATTTTCAGTGTGGTTACACAATTTCTACTTCGCAATATTAATCGCAATGATAATACTATGGAAAAAAATGATATCGAAAAAGATTACAATTGTTTCTTGTATCATAACTTTGGAATTGTCAAAACCTGAGCTATATATAAATAAATCAATTAACAAATTGTTTGAAACGGCAAAGATTTTTGATCATTTTTTTAATTGAGATCAATAATATCATTTATTGAAAATAAAATATCCACAATTTTCAATTTTTAGTAACCAATATACACAGAAAAAAGTTTTTTATAAATTAAAAAAAAATGGTTTAAAAAGTATTTAAATTTAATTAATGTTATTATTGAATCAATCATTTTTTTATTTGGAAAAAAATTAAACATGTTATTTTGATTTAATTAATATTTAAGTTGTTTTGAAATAAACTTTCAATTAAAATATTAATAAAATACCTAAAAATATTAATTGATTTTTTCGTTTAAAATAAAATAATTTCAACTTGTAGGATTGTTGTTGGGAATTGTCAATAATAATTTAAATAAATTAATACATTGTTTGCAAAGGCAAAGTTTTTTGATAATTTTTTTTAATTAAACTTAAAAATATCATTTATCGACAAAAAATATCATTTATCGAAAAAAAAATATCCAGAATTTTCAATTTTTAGTAATCAATATATCATTTTGGTAATAGGTGCAAGATCAAGAAATTGTTTGCTTGATTCTATGATTATGGTATGAGTTTGGCGATTAGAGACAATTTTTAATTTTTTCTGTGTATGTATATCTGAAGAAAAAGTTGGCTTAAGAAACTGTGCGAATACATGAAAATCATATATGTCAAACCATATTGAACTTTTTGTTAAGTTTTATGAATTTGTCATTTGCTTGTTTTTTTGATTTTGTTTTTATTTTTTTAAATGCATTTGAGATGCTTTTTGTTAATTTTTAACAGAAGCGTTAGCAAGCTAATGCGTATTATAGTTGATGACTAACATGAATCTCTTTAGTCGACAGTATAATTTAATAAGACCTACAGTGAATTCTATTTACAAAAACTGTCACCCATCATATTATTGACTAACGATCAATAAAAGATAACTTTTACCGGATGGAATTGAAACAACGACGAAAAGCTTATTGAATCTGAATGACGTTGAAATGAAAAACGATATAGCCTTGGAATGTATATGGGGTTTTAATGGAAGCTCTGGCCATAGTATTTATAAAAAGAAGAAAGGACATTTTTCCAATTGTCTTGATCCTTCTTAAGGATAATTGGGAAGGACTCGAATCCTTGTCCCAAAATGGTAGAATTTTTAGTATTTTTGTCTCTTGTGAACATAAATTAAGTGTGCAAATCGTTGTGCAATGACTCCTTCCATGGATGGCCGCTTGTTATGACGATTTTACAGTTGACCATGAATAAGTAGATTTTATTTTATTATATGAGAGTAAATTCATTCAAGGGCTTAAATTTAACAATATTAAAGTGTGTAATAAATTATTTTGGAATTTTATTTATTAATGCGGACAAGAGTCTAAATTGCATTAGCAGAACTAATACCCGCTATTGTTCTAGTTGAAAAAAGATGGTTGTGATTTTTTAAGGGGTGTGGTTAATTTAGCACGCTCGGCTTAATCGCGGAAATTGCAGTCATTCACTTGTGCTTAAGTAAGTTAATGAAAGGAATTCCTGCTCATTTGAAAATCCAATTTTTCAACCGTCATCACTGAAATATATTTAGCATTGTTCACTTCCCACTGTTTTGTTTGGGTTCAATAACAACAAAACTGTCTTTAAACAGAATTTTTGGAACATCCAAAAACCAGTCGTTAGCAGAGTACCATTTATTTTTCAGTTGTTTTGTCGAATTTATGCGAAGAATGAGCCCACATTTCATGTTGCTCGAAACATCAATCAAAAGCAAAATCACTTTTGACATTAATTTATTCAATAGGACTTTAAGTTCTAATACTCTTTCAAACACGGACTTTACCACATACAAAAACTCAATCAGATTCACTCTCTTTAACAATACAGACAAAACAACCATATAGGCAAACGAACATAAATACCTACGTAAAAGTGTGTATAAATAGCATAGGAACATAAATACACATACTCATACATAAATGCAAACAAGTATTTAAAGATACTGGCTGCAAAAATAAAGTCACAAATGAATTTCAACCAAAAAAAGAAGATACAACAACCTTGTACAAAATATAAAGAAGGGGGAAAGCAGGGATCGGAAATAATCATCAGTTTGATCGGACATTTAGAGCTGTGTTGTTCGAGAGAAACAATAATAATAACCGCAAAAGGAGCAACAACAACGACAATGGTACAGTACATAAGAGACTAAAAACAACATTAACAGTAAAACTTCACATCAAATTTGAATATTTCCCATTTGCATACAAATTAATGAGTTCGAGTGGTAGACAAACATACTCATCTCTAGTCACTTCATGTGCCCTTACGTACTTTGCTGGGCACAAATTCTGCTAAAAGTATTGCTTGACTTTTTTGTACTTATTTTAGTGTGTGTATTTTGCTTTTGTTGGAGACTTTTGGGTTAAGAGTCCCCTATATTTGCTAAAAGTTTTTACTGGCCAACAACAAACAACTATTCTATAAATATGACAAATGCAATATTTACTATTATTATTTATAGATAAAGACATACATAAATATTTAGCTATGAAATGAATTTTGCACAGTGGATGTAAGGAGGTAAAACCGTTGGCATCTTTTTACTGCTTTTTGTCTTGTATACAAAATAAGTTGTTTTGAAAAAAAAAACGTACCTCAATATGCACTTTTCTTATGAAAGTAAGCTTTTACATTTAAAAACGATACTTTTTCAAATATGTAACTTATTTTTTAAACTATTCAACTATTTTCAGAAAAAGGGTACTTTACTAATAAATTTTTATTTTATAAAATAAATATGTTCTTTTTTAAAATATTGAGTTTTTGATTATATTTTTTTTCTTTTTTTTTGGCAACAGGTACTTAAAACAAAATTATTGTTTCTAACAAGAACTAAAATTTATAAGGAAGTTATGGCATTAAAAGCTATTTTCGGGAGTAGTATTTTTATGGGATAGGGTATTCAAACCGTTGTTCGATTAATCGATAAATTTTTGTTCGATTAACTGCTTTTTTCGATTAACGAACAACTCGAAAAATTTATTTAGATTAATCAATTAATCGAAAATTTGTTTTTTCACAATACATATGTATAAGTTTTTTATGTAAAAATAAACAAGCCGGTACGTTTTAAATGCCCTTTTATTGTTTCTTAATTAAGGAACATTTCGTTCGAGTAATGATTCAGATGAAGACGATTATTGTTTGAGACGAATGAAAACAACCTTCTACCAGACCTGAACAAGACTATTAAAAGTATTAAAATTGTTAAGATATCAAAAATCGTTTCAATTGGTATAATAGAATAATATATAGTTTTTAGAAAATACAAGAAAAAGAACAGAGAAATTAGATACGCTTTATAACGCTTTACTTTTATTCTCTCCGACGTCAACAACAAGTGAAAGAATCTCTTCAAAAATAAGCTGCATCAAAACAAAGGAAAGAAATCATTTGTAACATAAAGATTTAAGCAGTACATTTTTTTTAAAGATTATTTTAGAAGATTCGCTTAAATTTTGATGCTATTTTTTATTTAAGGAGTTTTCCTCTTTTATTACATGAAGTACCTTTTGTTATATTGTTGTTACTTTTTTAATGAAATTTTCATGTTAAAAAATATAATTTTTGTCATTTTGAACTTTTAAGCAAGACAAAATTAAAATTATTCGATTAACCGAATAATTCTAAATTGTTCGTATTCGATTAGATTTTTACCTCGAATAATTATTCGAGTGATTAATCGATTAATACAAAACATCGATTAATTGAATACACTAGTATGGGAGCTATGGTCAAATATGCACCGATTCCGATTAAATTTGATTGTAATGAAATAAGTTTGAACCAAATCTAATTTTAATACCACCAACATGATAAAATGTTTTATTTACACAAAGTCCCTAATCCGGTCATAAGCTTGGGGACCATTGAAATAATGAACGGACTTAATAGGATTGGTCCTTATGCCAATTAGAACCTATGTACCAAATTTCATAAAATTGCGACCTGTATTTTGCGAACAAGGTTTTCATAGCCAGAAAGTGATTATGGTCGATCGGTATACTAAATGGTGGGATCAATATTTGTATGTGCTACACACAGTGATGTCAGTAGATATTTTATAAAATCCCTATGTGTATAAAAAAAATCCCTGTTTCCCTACAACCAAAAAAAGTTTTCCCAACACTTTTCCCTAACCTTTTGTAAATATATATTGGGAATTTTTTTCTTTTCATAAGCAACTTTATTATATTCAACATTTTTCATTTTTCGAATTTATTCTATGAGTTAAATTTCAGTTATGTATTTTATAAAGCTTTTTGTAATAGCTCTATTCCTTAAATTTTTTTTTTTTTTATTTTTTCTTTTTTTTTTTTTTTCATTTCTAAAAAATAAAAAAAAAATTTAAGGAATAGAGCTATTACAAAAAGCTTTATAAAATACATAACTGAAATTTAACTCAGAATAAATTCGAAAAATGAAAAATGTTGAATATTTTGTAAATATTTTAGTTAAATCGTTTATTAACAAAAAAAAACCAACATAAATATGTACATGCTACACACAAATTCGTTTTCAAAAATTACACTGAGTGACAAATTAAAAAAAATTTTTTTGCAGAAAAGCCTCTAATCTAGAGTCAAAACACAATCAAACAGCTTGCTTAATTTTTCATATCCTCATCTTTTTTCCTGTTTAAAGGACTTAATTAATATCTAATGTTTTTGGCAAGCTAGGTTTCAAACAAAAGGCTCTGCAAAATTTGAAAAAAATATTTATTTCCAGTTCCCCTAAGCAAAAATATAAAAAAAATAGGTTTAAAAAATATATCTGTAAAAGTTTTTATTAAACATTTTTTAAAAATTGCTTGATTTATTTCTCTTAGTTTAGAAGTTGTGATTGTTTTTTTCTCGGCACAAAATAATTTTCTTTGTAGAAATTTCTTTTATAAGATGTTCGCTTTTTTATATTGGCATTCATTTAAGCGAATTCTAGTGTGAAGGCCAATAAAAAAATAAGCGGATAGTTCGAAAATGAGAGCCGAATATTCCTAAATTTACAGTGTTAACAAAGAGATACCTGTGCCCATGTTTTGTAACTCCCCCGTCGAAAAGCTTTTCGATTAAAATGTGTGAAATGAAAATAAAAATTGTCATAAATTGAAACAAACAGCTGTTTTGCTCAGTAAACTGTGTCTGTAACTTTTTTGGCGAGTAATAGTTGTCACGAAAGGTAATGACTGGTTTTTTTTATGAATTTACAGAAAAGTTGTTTCTGTCAAATTTTCGTGAGAAAAGTTCGTGCTGTCAAACATACTCGTAAATAAAAAGGCGGTGAGATACAATTTTAAAAATAAAAATATATTAAAACTGAAAAATGCAATAACTGGTAACACGGAAAACGTAAGTATTCTGTCTTTAAGGGATTTTTTTATTGTTAAATTATTTTGCTTTTATAATTTTAGAATAATATGCGAATGCTTTCAAAGCTATTATGTAAACAACAAACATTAAAGTCGCACTTTGCTTGACTTTTCCCCGCGGCCGTTGAAAATTTTTCAATATGAGTAAATTTTGGTCGCAGTCAACAATATTAGTGATTAGCGTTCTGCACTTAATTTTACATCGGCTTCGAGTTGCAAATTATGACATTTCTTATGTAACGATGTAATATCTTTTGATAGTTTTCGACATGAATAAAATTTTGTTCTCACTTTTCGAGATGTTTTTCATTTTTCGATGCGAGATGTTCTCACCAAAGTAACATAACATCGGTACTTGTTAACAAGACGCTACTTTTTAGAAGGTACAAAAATACGTTTGTTTAGAAAAACGTAATTATATAGAGCAATTCCATATGAAAGCGATCACCTTTTGGACGACCCCTCTCCGATTTTAAAATAAATAGTCTCAATCGATTGCCCAGCAAAAAATAATGTACCTACATATTTTTTTTTTTTTTTTATAGTGACTGGTTTAGTGGTGGTGTACACCACTGTCATGTGACAAAATTGAAGAATTCTTCATAAGGGACCTCATTGAAAGTTGTTTACCGATCTTGTGAAGGCAGGCAGACCATATTCACTACACACTCAACTTGGGGCTCTTAAAAAAAAAATTGATTTTTTCTTCATAAATGTATTTTTAACTGTAAAATAATTTTTAAAATGTATTTTTAACAAGGTGGTCTCTTAAATGCTCTTCTCCTGTCCAAACAAGGAGTCGGGGCCCATTTTTTTATTGCTGATTCTTAAAGCAAAAATTATGAGGAATCCAAAAAAAAAAAAATTAGCCGGAAAATTTAGGAGCTTCTGTGGAAAATCGGAAAATTTAATTTTCTTGCAAAAATTATGAGGAATCCAAAAAAAAAAAAATTAGCCGGAAAATTTAGGAGCTTCTGTGGAAAATCGGAAAATTTAATTTTCTTGGGAAAATTTAAAGGTAAATTTCTAAGAAAAATTAGGAAAATTTTATTTTTCAATTAAAGCCTGATTCAATACCTTTCCAACGAGCTATCACTCGTTGCGATCGCTTTAGTAATGAGGTCCCTTATGAAGAATTCTTCAATTTTGTCACATGACAGTGGTGTACACCACCACTAAACCAGTCACTATAAAAAAAAAAAAAAAATGTAGGTACATTATTTTTTGCTGGGCAATCGATTGAGACTATTTATTTTAAAATCGGAGAGGGGTCGTCCAAAAATTTGCCAATTTTGATCGTTTTCATATGGAATTGCTCTATATTAAGAAGAACAAAAAATAAAATTTTACAGAAATTAACAAAATAAGATTGTTTATTACAAAAGGTACTAATACGTATTTTTGTATAGGAAAATTTTTAGAAAATATTGTTTTTCTAAAATGGATGGTTTTAGATTTATATATTTTATTTAACTTCAGCTCTATTTTTTACAAAAATATTCATTTAAGTTTTTCTTTAAACTGGTATTTCGTCACTTCTTTTTGCGACTTCTTCAGAGGAAAATAACAACTTTAAATTACTTAAATAATTATGAAAAAAATTCTGTCATACACATTAAAAACGAATTTTCAAATCAAACAGCAACTTTTTAAACATAAAAAAACTTTATCTATTACATTATAAAACATTTTTTACTTACGTTCATGTTCCTATATACTAAGGCCCGTTTTCACAACTTACCGATAGATAAAGATGGGATTTAATCGGCCGTGTAAAAAGTGGTCTATTATTACAAGCGATAAGTTAAAGTAAAATTTTAATAGTGGAACACTTTTTATACGGCCGATTAAATCCAGCCGTTGCTATCGTTAAGTCGTGAATTACGGGGGTGTGCGACATCATCTGTATCTGATTTAAAGTTAATTCTCAACATTGTTGGTACCTTTATTATTTGTAACATTTCTTTTAAAACACAATTTTTGGTTCATAAGGTTTATTTTGTTTTTCAAAGAAATTTTTTAAAAAAATAAATTTATTTTAAGTTGCCCTGTACCGAAATGCTAATTCATAAACCCCGATCGATTAATAGCTCCTCATTAAGATTGTAAATTTATTTTTAACAAAATGCAAACATAAATTATCTGTTGTGGTTTTTAAAAAGATTATTGCTTATTAAGTGTTCTGAGACAATAAAGACATTGAAGATATCCGTGGCCTTTAACTTATAGCACCATTTTAAACTCTATTTTAAATATACAAAAATCCTATTTCATTTACTACAAAATAAAAACAGTGTCTTATATTTATTTTTCTCGATAAAACCGCAACTGATATGGATAGTTTTGCAAAAATAAAAACCATTAGAAATCATTCTAAATATTTGATTTCGTATTTCCCATACGCTTTCAATTTGCCAGGCATGTAGACAAGGGTTACTTTTAAGTTTTTCTCATTTTTTGGGTAAAATAAAGCAGAGAAGAAAAAGGTCTAAATTGGTTTTTGAGAAAACAAAACTTCAGCACTTGAAAAACAAAAACAAAATGCTCAAAACAATAACAAACAATATCCCGATAAAAACAACAACAACTATAACTGTGAAAATAAAAACCAAAATCCAAATAAAGATAAAATTTGATTTGATTTCCTGGGATTTAAATTGAAAATATGAAACCCAAACGTTTCATATGCATACATTTTTGAGCTCTGACTTTGATGTTGGCCGTATTGTATATACAATAATCCGTTTTTATACTAAAAAAAAAGGATTTTAAATGTGAGTATTGGTATGAGTGTGTTTTTGAGAGTAAAAGTATTTGTTTATAAGTTTTTTCTTGGTATGAGTTTGTTATATATTTATGAGTGTGGAAAATACAGTTTGAAAAAAAGACATAAGCTCATAAAATGCGCACATTAAAAGCTTAAGATATACTTTAAACTTATAACTTAACTTTAATAAGATACACAGACACTACAAAAACTCACAGACCGGCACAGTCTAGTACTTAAAGACCCCACAAATACACTGCCAGAGATTAAAACGTTGTAATAATAATAGGGGAATTTGAAAAGGAAGGTAAAATTAAGAATTGGGTGTGAGCTTATTCCAATACCGAATTTAAGGAACTTTTATTTATACCTTCGCTTAACTAAGCGCATCTAGTATATAGTTTACCCTTTAAGCCTTGAGGCGTACCCTTCCAAAACGGTGAGCATTGTTCGGCTTGTGCGCTTTAACTTTAAAGGTGCTTGCGGGCAGCTTATTTAATTGTTTATATTGGCCAATATTCATTTGATAAACTGTTATTAATATGTGCTACCGTGTCTTAAAGTCACTCTCTAAATTACTTACTTTAATAGCAGAAAGTTCTCAAAACTGTAAATTAACTATCAGTTAATATGGCAATATGGAACGCTTTGGATCATTTCGATGAATCACTGTTGCCATGTATAAGTTAATTAAGCAAAATTTAAAATGAATAAATTCATTAGTTGCAAAAGAACTAGTAATTCTTTTGTAAGATGACCATTTAATCGGAAGGACCATCGAGTATTGTTACTTTAGGGAATACTTTGAAATTTAATAAATTCAGTTGCAATGGGAATGATTAGAGGTTTGGTTTTCGGAAGTATGTAAAGTATAAAATAAAAAAAAATAAAATTTTAAGTAGTGCAAAGGACCATATTGTTGTTATATGCCAAAACTTTACAGCTTAAAGGTTTAAATAAACTGCACACATGCCTTGACAAATAGATCAGACTCTTGAATTTGTTTAAATCTTTAACGTTATAACAGGTTTATTGAATTCTTAGTCAAAGCGTTTGTGTAGTTTATTTTTTTCCTTAAGTTCAAAAGATTGTTTGCTTGTTTGACAAAAAGTTTGAAGCATATTTGTACAAAAATCCAAAATTTTTATTTCAGTGAAGGTTTTGTAGAGTGAAGATGGAGATGAAAATCCATAAAAAAATGGAAAATAAAAAAAATTCTTAATATAATTTATTGAACTGTAGACAAAACAAAACAGAATAATTTATATTAATCATTTTTTCGAAGGTGCTTTTATGAGTTGTATTTCAATTTAAACACTACCAAAATATCTTGTATCTTCATGTTACATGCTCTTACTTTATCTATCCTTTGAAGATACAAGATATTCTGGTAGTGCTTAAAGTCATTCCTACGTATAATTACATATCTATAGCTTAAATGTTAACCAAAGGTTGGCTTAAGCAAAAAAGTATGTGAAATATTGAGGGAATAAGACTATTGTAAAAAAAGCTATATAAATTGAAATACAACTTATAGAAGCACATTCGAAAAAATGATTAATATAATTAAAACAAATTTATGAAAAAGAAAAAATTCCCATATTTAGAATAATTTATGTTTGTTGCATATGGAAAATATGTGCTTGTCAAGCCGTTTGTGAAGTTTACTTGGTTCATTAGTATTAAGATTTTATATTTTATATTTTAGGCACTTAATCGATGTGGGTCTGTTTTTTTAGTTTTTCATATAAATCACATTTTTTATAACAGCCTTTTTTAATCTCAAAATGGTCGCTGGTCTTTTCATAATAATATGTGGGGTAAGAATGGCAATGACAGAAATGCACAAACACTATTTAAATACAGTTCTAAGTGGCATTAAAAAAACAGTTTCTATATTAATCTTTCATTCGGTTAAGTAAATGTCGGCTTATGCTGTTTGTTTATGTGTGTACGTAAAGGAGTGTGTTTTAAGGCATTTAAATAATTCAAATGTGTATAAGTTTATAGCCATGAACTCGGCATATTTATCTTAAATATTAGGTAAAGTGTGTACTAAAACACACACAAACTCGCATACCCAATGATATATACAAAGTCTTAGTAGAGCGACAACAACACTGGGAAAAATAGTAAGAAAAATATTTACCTATTCAGCTTATCAAATTTATATACACCCGTATAGATTTCTATTCAGCTAATGAGTTGTAAAAACGAATAATTTCGAATTTGTTCACAAAGAAAAGAAAAACTTTTAAAGTTACAAAATTATAAATTCAGCAAAAACAAAATACACTTGAAAATCCATACTATTTATATTCAGCTAACAAAAATAATACTTGAAAATAATTTGTTTATTGTTTAATTTCCTACTAGGCTACAGAAAATATCATTTAGCTATAGTTTTAGTTGAAATCGAAAAAATTACACTTATAAACTAAGCTTTTGTTTATTCAGCTACGCAAATGAAGCTAAGGAAATTTCCATTCAGCTTACAAAATCAATTAAATTTATATATTGTCTTAAACAAGATATTTAGCTAAAAACAAAGAAAATCCTGTAAAGAGATGCTTTTGAACCAACTATAAGCTCAGTCTGCGCCATCTCCTTTCAGCACTTTGAAAATAATATCTGGGGAGGTCTTATTTGATGATTGCGAGAGGTGTCGCAACCAACATCGTATTCGAAATATCTAAGGCAAAAATACGATCTGAGCGCCATCAGTAAGTTCTAATATTTATTGTTACCGGCAGCAATATTATCGTTAAATTAGTCCTCCATAGAGGCCACAAACATTTATAGTTGCCTCCGAACATGTTACGCTTCATAATAACAAAAATATATATTGTATTACTAACAACTATTTGCCTTTAAATTAAAACTAGCATTTTCCTCTTTTACAAGAGCAACATGCTATGGCTGAAAAACAACAATTCTATTATTTATCCTACCGGTCATACAAATAAGCTTCCGGAATAAGGAGACCATACCATATGAACAAAATTAAGAGCCAAATATATGTGGTGACCATATTTTTTAAGCTGAAATACACAGCAGTAGTTTATTAGTAGTTAAAGGCACACCAAAGTGGTCCAGCAATAAAAGAAAAATAAGAAAAGACGTTCCAATAGTTGCATTTAACTTGCCCCCTTTCAGACTAGGCAAGTAACTTGCGCAAGTCTCTTGCGCAACTCTTGATTTGTCGATGTCAGGGGTAAGCTCGCGGTAATGGGGAAAAATTGAGTACAGACTTTGTTGTACTCGGCAAGCTGCTTGCGCAACTAACTTGCCGAGTCTAAAAGGGGCAAATTATCCATTTTTTTAAATATCTTCAAAACAATTTATGTCGATTTTGAAATTGACTTAAGCTATTGTTAACTCTTCTTTTACAACTCGGGAACTCGAGACTTATTGAAGGCCATGGTCAAGCGTAAAAGTGATGGGACAATACGGAACCTGAATAATAGTGAAATATCAAAAATATCGAGACATTCAGGATTATAAAATCTTATTTTTATTCTCCTATTTTCAAATAAAGTTACATAACGATATTTAGTTAAACAAGGTGGATAAGAACTTGTTGCCGTCTCTTGATCAACACTAAAAGTTGTAAATTGTCCCATACAACCCTAAAGCTTCATTTATTTAAAATAAAAAAAGTTTTACATACAACCTTGTAATATTAATCTAGCGTTGATATATTTACACACACATCTATGTGTATAGTTTTTCTGTGATAAGAACAGTGACCATATTTTTCAATGAAAAAAGGACATTTCGAAATGTAGTAAAAATGATAATAGTATTGGAAAGGTAATAAAATAAGTCAAAGCAAGTAGAACTACTAGTAACACATATACTTATTTTATGAAAAACTATGAAAAACTAAACAAAATATACCTAGAAATTCATGTACAGAATTATGTAAAAGTCTTTAAAACAAAGAAAAAATTATATTAATAAGATTTCTCTATGACGTGCTAAACTCCCAATTTTTATTTTTGATAAAAACACGTTAATTTATTGTTTAGGGAGAGCTAGTTTCTATGCGCATTTCTTTACATCAACAATAAATTTCAGTGTTTTTATCACAAATAAAAATAGCGAATTTAGCACGTCATAGAGACATCTTTTTAATAATAAATTTTTTATTCCCGATAATAACTTTTGATAAAAATTTTATAATTAAAAATAATTGATATTTTTGTAGAATGTATTTTTTTAAATATCACTGTTTTAAGATAAAAATAATTAAAATTCTGCACAGACTGTTTGAAAATTGCATTTTTAATATCAAAGTGATTCTTAAGTAACAACTTTTGGGACTTTTCCGATAATCCAAAAATTATTAGCAATTGAAAGTAATCTTTTTGTTGGCGCACCTAAGGCCTACAAGCTTAATAATATTTTTACCTCCAATATTTTTTTCATTGTAATAGCCAAAATGTTCTATCTATTATGATCCACTGATGTATCATCTTTTCTTCCCTTCTCACCCAATCAAAATGTTAAAATTTTGTAATCACTGCAGCCCATTGATTTAAATCGTCAATACGGAATACAACCTGCCAACTTAGTATAGCAAAATGGTGTTAATAACAAACGGTAAAAACAAATTTCTTTGCGTGTAATTGCAGTATTTGCTTATATGCACGTCGCTTATAAGCATTTCCCGCATTTACGCATGTAAGTTCGTGCAATTTCAGTTTGCAATTTAAAATATACATGAAAATTTCTTCTATAAGCATTTCGCTTATATGCATTTCTTGCTTTTATGCAGCAAAATTTTAATATATTGCATAAAAAAATGTCTTCTATATGCATCACTCACAAATTTGCAAAAATTGTACCAAAATTGAGAGGATGTCTGGCGCTGTATTGTCAACCAATATGGTAATGGAAAAAGCGAAAAATTTGCCATTGGCTTAAGTGAACATTTTGATTCCTCTCTTGGCTGGCTATATCGATGGCAACGGAGAGAAGGAATAAGTTAAAAAAAGATTCATAGTAAAGCCGGATCTGCTGATAAAGAAGGTGAAGAAAAATTTGAAGAAATTCTCCCAAATTTGATAATTTTAATTTAAAGTCCTTTAAGTAAGAGCAGCCTCAGGCATTGACATGTGCTGGGACTCTAGACGGCAAATATATTTATAGAATATAAAGGCTTGGCTATGTGCCAAAAGTAACCACAACCCAGCATATAGATCATTCAAATAATTTTTGCAATAACATCGGGCACCCTTGTTGAGAGAGAAAATATTCTTTCAATGGCACGAACAATTGTAGAATTCGCTCTAACGCTGGCATTAATGCCGTGTTTTGCTGCATTGTTATTGAAATTTTGGGGTTTTAGGAAAAAAAAACTTAAAGCTTTTGTGTTTAAAGAAAAAAAAGTCATAATCTAACAAAAGGATAATTCACTCAAAAAAGGACAATCTTCTGTACTCTTTTTTTATCACTAAATTTTAATTCATTTCATGTTGTAAAATTCCTTTAAATTAAATTCAAGGAACTTTAGTCTGATTAAAATATCCAAATGGACTCTTAATTCTTAAGCTGAAGGTTAATCCCGCCCCGCGTTTTATGCATATGTTTTTTTTTACCTTTTTTCAAAGTAGAAAGTAATCGTTTTTAATGCTTTCGAAACGTATATGCATTCTACCCGTCTGCTGTGTAACTTGACAATACAGTTTTACACTACTACTTTTTGCACAGATGCATAAACAGATTAAACGCTTGGTGCGGACCTGCAGCTTTAGCCGTTTTGCCTTGCATCATAGTAGTAAAATGATCTCTTATTGATAAATTTTGTATGCATTTGTACGGTTTTGAATTTTTTGCTTATTTTTAGTAATTTTTCTGAGAATAAATAAAATTCACTACAAATTATGGGTTACTTCGAAGAGACCATAAAATCCATAGATTGCTACAATGTCTGATGCTATTTCTCTAGTTAACAGTCTTCGAACATTATAAGAAAATACGATAAATAAATAAACTGAAATGCAGAATAGTTCCCCAAACTGCCGACTAACTTAGTAACCAATTTCAATGAATAAAAGATTTGAGACACAATGCTCGAAAATTTCAAAGATCGAAAAAAACGTCCTTTTGAGCTACTCAACATGAATCTGCATTCCAAAAGTGTTGAAGGCACGGTCACCCCTAAACCTAGTAAAAGTTCTGTTAAGTCTACAAGAACTGGCCTTTGGTGCGTTTGTGAAAATCGTATTATAAAATTTCGAGAGGAATTTTGCTCTGTCCATCCCACACTGTGGTTGAGCTAAAGAAGAAGGCAATATATACCTTAGATCTTATTATTTTCCTAGAGACGCATATCCGCTTGCTAACTGGCGCAATGAAATTTTACACCCAAAATTGAAGAACATGGCGCAGAAATACTTGAGTTTTCAAATGAGTTCTATCGCATCTAAAAGACTATTTTTCACTGCGTCTCTGCAAGAGTACTTTGCTTTTACATTTAAATTTTTAATACTAGTTACATCTTCATTGTTTTATTTTTCTTGTTTAAAAAAAACTAAATTTTTGTTAATTTTATCATGAATTCAAATTCATTTCGTTGTTTTTTAAATCTTATTAGTATTAATTAAATATATTAATAATCACATACACTTTAATTTTGTATAATAAAAAATCACTCTTGTTGAGTTTCGTTAATTTTATCTTGATTTTAAATTTAATAAGTATTCGTATCGGAATCGCCGATAATGCTTTTTTAATATCGTTATCGTATCGCCAAAAAGGCGTATCGTTACATTCCTACTAAAATCCTCATATATTTTTATTTTCTAGTGATATTGTTTGGTCACTTTGTTTAAGCCTTTTCTTCAAGTGTAAACATGTATGCGCGTCACAAATGATTTTTTCTCATACGTATTATAGCAGCTATCATGGGGATAAATGTGTTCATATTGGAAATTATTTAAAATAAAATATATTTTTTATGAGTGTATGTGTTTGTTTGATTGAACATTTATTATGAAAATTTTGCATATTATAATAGAAATGTTTATCTTAATAACAAAGAGAAAGTAAAGGATTAGCAAAAAGAGAAACGAGATAGAGAAGATATTCTACATAAGTATTGTTTTATTGTTTACTCCTTAAGAAAATTAACACACACAGCCTTAGACGAACACTTAAAATGTAGCTCTTTTCAAATACATAAACACTTCCTTAAGTATATTTGTAGTTCTAGATACTCATTTCAATTTACATATGTGTTTACATAGAACCATAAATGTATTTTCCGAAATTAAATATAGTTTTGATTTGCGGTTTTAAAATAAATGTTTAATTTATTTGATTTTCCAATGACTTGTTTTACATTTTATTAATATTCATTTTAAGGAAATGAAATTCATTACAATTTGCTTATTTATTCGTCCAAGGACTAAGACCAAGACTATGAATGTATTATGTCAGTAGTAATGAAAATGTGTAATTAAATCCTGCATCCACTGTTACTACTTCTAGTTCCATTTAACAGGTTTTTGTTCTTGTTTTTACCAAAAAAAAATATATGTTTGTTTTTGTTTTACTTTCTCATGTTTTGTTACTGGGTCATTTGTGGTTTTAACTATATTCCAATTCTTAAGTATACCAGTTTAGCAAAAAGTTGTTGCTCTCTAGAATTGTCACAAATGTGTTTGTTTGTAACATTTTTAAACATAGAAAAGGAGGTTTATATACTATTTTTTTCTCTCTTACTTAACAACAAACTAATGCATACTTTATCAAATGTCTAGAGTTCTTTTTTTCTAAATGTTTAAGTTTGCACAGTAAGTTTTCTTAGTAAAAGTGTATGAAAGTAAATTGAGACATCTTAAATATGCACTGACATGGTTTTTCTTTTTTTTCTTATTTTCTGAAAACTTTTTCTAGTTGAATATTTTGGGCACAAATCTAGAGGCTCTTAAAATGTGTCCTAAAAAGGGTTGATTGTGTAAAAAAAATTAATTTAAATGAGAACTTTTTACAACAGCTTAAAAAATATGTATGAAAAAATTATTTCAACAAAGTAATTTAAATTCTAAATATTGTTTTTTTTTTTCTTGAGAAATTTGTGCGGAAAATCATGAAACAGAAAATTTGTTAAAGGAATTTTAAAACAAAGAAAATAATTTTTTTTTAAACTTCAAGTTTTGTAAAAAAAGCTTTTCTTCAGTCTTGAAAATTGCAAAAAAAAATTATGACGGTTTTTTTTTACCTAAAGGGCTTCGGAAAAATATGCTTCTTCGCATATAATGATTGCAAAGTAAAAGAATTTCGCCACTTTATCTAAAACTCGCTTTTAAGGCAGTAACTTATTAGAAAAACAAATCGAAAAAATCTTTTTTTTTTAGAAAATGTCATAGACCTATAGTTTATTAGATATATTTTACAAAAATCCGCCTTTTTGTTAAAACTTGTTTGTGCTTTATCTTGAAGAAAATTATTTTTAAATCAAAAGAACATAAGTCTCGCTATTTTGCACAAAAAAAGAAGCTTTTTAATTTTTTTTCTTTACACAAAAATGCACTTTTTACCATTGTTAAAAAGCCTACCTATAATTATGTCCACTGCTACATAATAATAGCCAAGAAACAAATATATATGTTCTGAAATTGTAAAATGTACATACGAGTATGTATTTTTTTTTTATTGGTTCTACATTCGCTATTATTTCAATTTCAAAATCAAATTACAATTGTGAGACAAACGAAGGAGTACCAAGAGAACTCCACAATACAACACTCACACAAAAATACACACTTATGCAAAATGTATAACAAACAAGTTAGAGTGCTATGCCGAATCTTTGATGCCCTCCACCTATAGTTAGAATATTTCTCCGGAGTGGGCTTTAAAACTTTAAAACTTAAAACTATGACTGACTAAATTTTATTATTATGGCGTTATCCAAGAGTAGGCTTGTGGCTAATTATGGACCGATCTGCACGAAAGTTGACGGTGTGATTTCTAGATATTATAACTGTAACAGATCAAATTTTATTATAACAACATTATTCGTTGCGATTTTAAGCGTACTAAAATGTTTTCCGGGATCAGGGTTTATATGGGACCTAGTTAAATTATGGGCCGATCTTCATGAAATTTTACGGTGTGATTTCTAATCATATAAAACTTTGACGGACTATAATTTATTACAATAGGATTATTCGTTACGGTTTCACGCGTACTAAAGTATTTTTCGAGAGTGGGCTTTATATATGGCTTATGGTAAATTATGGACCAATCTTCGCTAAATCGCACAATCTTATATTAATAAGTGCATTCCGCCGCTATATATGCCTGTTTTTGTAACAAAATTATCAACTTCTTATGGGGCTTGTTTCACATTTTGATTCATAACTTTTTTCCTATTGAACCGATCTTGCTGGATTTCAATCTTAAATAGCTTAGCAGCAGTGATCCCAACTTTTTTAGAGCAAAAAGCACTTTAAAATTTAAAAAAAAAGCGTAAAAAGCACTTATGCCATTTTTTTTTTCAATTTAATAGATAATTGAACACAAAACAATTTACAAAATATTAAAAAAAAATGGCGAAGGCGTTGTAAAGGGACCAATGTCGTACATAACTTTAATTAACACAATTTATAAGATTTTAAAACTACAAATTAAAATTTTTATTTTATTCCAGAACTAAAAATGTACACAGCTAGAAAACATGGTATATAATTTAAAAGGTAATAATAAATATATTTAGATTTGTATATACAAATTTTTAAATGTGTTATTAAAAATTATTGTTATCATCAAAATCATTTGGATCATCATAATTTTAGTTTGAATTGGGTCACAAAACAGTTTTTAATTAATATTTGGATTTTTTGTATGTTTCTTTTGAAAAGATATCACTGCAGACCCTAGGGGCAGAGTGTAATCATACAGCATGAATTATGTCGACGAAGTCCAAATTTAATGTGAGGTATTGAGTTAATAGAATTCAAGAATAAACCGTTTATTATTTTGAATTTACTGTAGTTCATCAACCTAAATGTTTTTTCAACTTCCACGTTAGAGTATGGCAAATTTAAAATTCTTATTACAAAATTGAACTTTGTCCTATTGAATCTTTAAAATCATTGACTTCTATTCAAAAAGATATGTTCGTTGTTTATTTTACTAATCACAATTCTTAATATTTTCCAAGTCATTTTCTTTAAAAAAAATGTGTAACGAAAACAATTACATCGTTTTTATTGCGATTAGCAACTGGTGTGAGATTTAAAAAAAAAGCAGGATTTCAAGGTACATGTAACTGAGTACCCCTCCCTAATCTTCTCACCTCTCTCACCAATAAACTCAAGAATTGCTGTAACAAAAATTGCAAGTCCGGACGATGATAAAAAGCAGTTGCAATACCAAAAAATTGTTTTTACATTTAACAAAATTGTTACGGCATAATTAATTTAAAAAAATTTAGAAAAAAATAAAAATTGCAAAAAGCACTAAAGGCATTAACGAAAAATTGGAAAAGCACCCAGTAAGTGCTTTTTCTTAGTTTGGCATTAACGATAAAAGTTTGGCATTTCGAGGCATCAAAAAGCACCATAAATAGTGTCAAAACCACTAAGTTGGCATCCCTGCTTAGGATAACTACAAGCAATTTTTATTTTGAGTCGTTCGAAAGTGAGCGTGATTGGAACAGACAGACGTACAGACGGACATGGCTAAATGGACTTAGATTTACTCAAGGAGCCTGAATATTTATGGCGTCTAAGATGAATATTAAAAAAGTTTCGCACGGAATGATTAACTGAGCATACCCTCATCACAACTGGTTCTGGTGGAGGGTATACAAACATCCAAATGAAATGTAAAATAATTCAGTAGCAGTAACATTATTTTCATTGTGCACAAAATTTCATCTTTATTCTTCTTCCCCATGCTACGTTCTTTACAAGTTTTAATTTTCAAAAAATACAGTAAGAAACAAAACTTGCAACAATAAAAACGTCTAAAACTTTAACATTATTTACATGTATTGTAATTGTGGTGGTGTGTACGTACTTGTAAGTGTATGTTTATGTGTGGAATAATCCTTTAGATGTTGTTTTGTGTAGATTTTTGCATTTTTGTTGCTGTTTCTTTTATTTTTTTTTTTGGTTGATGTTGAGTTATTTTGCCTTCTTTCTTTTTCAGGTTCTTGTAGCGAAATAAGTTCTTTACTTTCTACTGGTTTGATGTTCATTAAACCAAAATGAAAATTAAATTGCATACGACAATTGTAACCTCGAAGATTGTTTGGTTTTGTGTGTGTTTGTATGCAAGTGTGCTTTCGCTTGCCTTTTCATTGTGTATTTGTGTTGGTGACAGACTATATCAGTAAGTAGTAGTTAAAGATGAAGTACTGAATAGTTATGTTGATTTGTTGGTGTGTGTAAATATTTTGTTTTTTTTTTTGGATGTTGGGGTACAAATAACACAACTGCGTAATGAACATATTCATGCAACAGTGGCTTAAAAAACGGATTAATATAAAAATATTTATTAACAATTACATTTACTAAATAACAAAAAAAAATTAGAACGGAAGTGTATGATATATTTGCAAAAAGTTAAGTTCCGTTTATATGAAATTAATCATGTAGTTTTTTTTAAATCTTAATTTTTGTCTTAAGTTAATTTTTTGTCCAAACACACTTTTTTTGTCCAAACAAACATATTTATAAAAAAAAAATTTTTTGTTAAATGGTGCTGTCATGTTAAAGGCTCTTTTAATAGAAAGATTCTTTTGACAATAGATATTTTACTTTTTATTATGTAAAACGGTACTATGTTAAAAAACGTAATTTTTCTAAGGACAAACGGTACTTTATTGTAAAAACATACTGTTTTAAGTAAAACTCTTTAACAAAGAGATGATATTTATTCAAAAGAACATTTTTTAAATTAATTTTAGTTTTTTTTTTCAAAAAAGGTGCTTTTTACCAAAATGGTTCTTTTTTGGTTAAAGCTAGTTTTTTTTTTTATTAAGTGCTCTTTAAAAAAAACTAGGTGTGTGTGTGTTTTTTTTCAAAATTATGCCTTTTAGTCCAATGAAATAATTTTTATATGAAAATAAAAGACCTGTTTTGTGAGCAAAACTATTATTTTTGTTAGAGTACATTTTTCGAAATAAGTGCTTTTATATAAAAAGTCTTTTTTGTAGAAAATTAAAAAAAAAAATCAGCTTTCATAGGAAACGTAAACTCATTATAACTTTCCTTTTTAAAAAAAAACTTTTTCAGCCTCGTCCACGATGTCGATCTTATAACTTAAGTGAGCGACAACAAGTAGGGATGCCAATCGGGACTGATTTTTTCAAATCCCGGGATTCAGGATTTTGGAAATCCAGATCAACAAATCCCGGGATTCGGGATCAATGTGTTTCTTTAAAATACGACTTTTTTTTAAATAAACAACACTTTTTGAATATTCAAAAAATTTTATATACATAACATAAATTTTAAAAAAAAAGGAAACAAAAAAACCAATTAGTTTATACATATGTTTGTAACACTGACCTCACACACGATCAAACTGATCAGATTCTGAAAAAAGCTTAAAAAAATATACATATCTCTTAGTTTTTCTAGATCAATTCATTTCGGGTTTTTGTCAGCAATTAAATATTTAATGTGAATTAAGTTGTGACGATGTTAGTGCACGGCAAAGTGTAGTCCCACATCGAGATCGATAGCTGAGTTAAAAACTGTAACACTATGTCGACTGCAGTGCAATACATCTCCAGGGTGAGGGCGAGATTCATAATCAATAGTTTAAGTACGTTTGAAATTTATTTTAACACAAAATGTTTATACAAATGTTTCTAAAAACAGATTTCAAGTTTAAATAATTTATCTATGAATACGTCAGATAGTTTATAAAAAAAATTCTTTTATTTGCCGTATGTTTTTTAAGCAAATTTTTTATTATTAATGGACCGGAAGGAGTATGAGCTATTTCATCAATATAATGACTTAATTGTTACAATTATATCAACTTTTATTCTTTAGTTTCTTAATGTACTTTAATTGGATCGTGAATAATTTCTATTTTTAACTTGATATATAACAATTATTTATTGATATCTATATTTTGCATAAAAATAATCATTTTTATTTTGGTATTATGCTTAAGCCAAAGCTGAACTTGCTAAAATAATTGTAAAAAAGGCTTGAGATGTGAATCTGCAAATTTCTACTTAAAATAATGGTTTTTATTAAGCAAAATCCAGAAATAGTCGACATATATCAAGCAAAGAATTAAAATTTTAAATACTCGCTGTGTTCCAAAAACAAAAATTAAACTCAAAAATAAGAATTATTTGCGATAAAAAATAAACTTAAATATAATTTTTAAAAAATATTTTTGTATAGAGTATAAAAATTCAAAAAAAAAACAAACATATTTGTTCATAAAAGTTTATATGTTAAAAACTCCGGGACTGATAAAAATAAATCCCGGGATTCGGGATTTCCCCTTTGGCATATCTAACAACAAGTAACTAATTATCGTTCTTATTAGCGCCTCACTAAATATTGACTTGTCGATCTTCAAGTTTCACTATTCTAACGTAATCCATTTGTTTATAGTGAAATGTATTCCATTACATACATTAAGCGCTAGTTAGAGAATAAAAATCGGCAAAAAATGTAAATTAAGCCATACTAATACAGCTCCGTGTTACTTAATTTGATACAAATGACAACAAATCAACAATAAAATTTTGTGAAAAGTATTTTATCTTAATATATAAAAACGATTGTTCCAGGTGCGTGTTACTAAAACTCAAGAACCACTAGACAAAAAATCATTTTAGTCTGGAACCAGATTTCTTTTAAGTTTAATCCCGAAAGGTGGCGCTGTTTTCGTTAATTTTTTGCCTAAAATTTTTTGCGATTTGCCTGAAATTCAAAAATATATTTATTAAACAAAAATAAGTTTCGTGATAAAATTTTGACCCGGTAGATAGCGCTGAGGTCATGTTATTAACAAAATTCTTCAGTATTTAAATGTTATTTATACTGGGCAGCGCCGGGACCAAACTGCTAGTAAAACAATAAATTTTTATCAGTGGCCTTGTTTTTAAGAAATTTTTATTTTGTGTTGGTATTTCATGAATTACAACAAAATGCCTCTGTCGGCAACCATAACACAATTGACGGATTTCACATGTTAGGTGGCATAATATTTCATAGTGTGGATAAGGCCTATCCAATAGGTCTGCGCAAGGAGTCAGAGGTTTATTTTGCTTTTTCCCTTAGGTTGTCAAAAGTTGTTTACATTTTGCTTATACATGTTTATTTCTTTTTACATTTTTTGCTACACATACATGCATACAAAACACGTTTTTCCTTTTTATTATCACAACCGCGAGGAAATTTACACAAACAAAATGCCTGTTGTTTTTTGTACTGTTGTATTGTTGTATTATATTTGCATGAAAACGATTACGTTTGCGCTCGCTAGCATTGTCGAATTTTCTATATAAGAAATAATTGTAAAAAGTAGATTTTGTACTTAACTTTTCGCAAAGAAAGTAGCCTTTGCTTAAAAAAAAATATGTATTTTATATAAAAATCGAGGTTGGCAATCAAAACGAATTTCGGGTTCCACATGGGTTATTTGTTATTTCAGAATCGGTATCTTAATAAAATCGGTATACTGGTACAGAAATTTTTGTAACGGCACAACCAATATACAGTTTAACAATTTTTTAACCAAACTTAACCAAACAAGAATGTAAAAAAACATAGAAGGAGTCTGAAGGACTAAGATGAGAGATTTTTTTTATCAAAGGCAATTATGAAAGCGAATTTAATCTAAAATATTGCAAAAATGTTATTATATTTGCAAGATTTTTTTTTCTTTTTTTAATATAAGCTTAGCAGAGTAGAAGCAAATTAAAGTTGTCAACACTTGTGCTAATGGAAAATATGTTTGTTGGCAACCGAAAGGAATTTCGGTATCGGTATCAATATCGATATTAAGCTATTTGTTATTTCGGTATCGGTTTAATTACCCTTATTTAATTTTCAACGGGATTTAAGCGGTATCGGTTGCCAAATTTGATAAAAAAAATTTCTTAACAATTTTTTTTTTTACTTTTTGTAAAATTAAACTATATGTAAAAAAACAAATTTTGTTAAAAATAGTTTTGTGAAAAAGGAAATTTTCTAAAAAAAAATAGCTTTTGCAAGAAAACATTTGTAAAAAAATATTTTTTTTTCTTGTTAAAATTGTGATTTAGCTGTAAAAATATTTTCCAGAACGTTTCTATCAAAAAGTACTTTGTGAGCAACGATGAACTTTTTTTTCTTAAAGAGAGACTTAATTCTATTTAAACATGCTATTTGTGTAAAAAAATTATTAATATATTACATATTGTAAAAGAAATTGTAAAAAATTGTTTCAATCTTTATTTATATTAAATTTTCATGAAAAGTGTCAGTATTTTTGGCTTCTTTCAGTCCACTGTACGCAGCCTAGCGTTTCTTAACTACAACGAAACTTTTTAACTACGTTATGCACAACAATATCACACAAAAATAAGTCTCATTTACTATTTTTTTTTCTTTTCTTACTTTTGTGTCAGCCTTTTGTTTTCTTTAGATTTGTGTTACACTCTATGCAAAAATGCACGAGAGCAATTTTTTTTTTTGGTATCTGGAGCAATGAAGAACATTTTGTACATAGCAACTTGTTGTAGATAAATTAAAAACAAAGGACATGTAAATTTTAAACAGTGATACATATGCATACAGGCAAACATTTTTAAAAGCAAATTTTCTTTACCAATATCAAAAAGTAAAGCAATTTAAAGCAAGTATTTAAAAACAGTATTTAAAAACAAATTTTATAAAGTGTTCCCAATTTGGGACCCATGGGCAATCATTGACCCACCAGAACAAATTTATGTTATGAGGTTAAAATATTATTAAAGGTCGTTTTACACTATCACACAAGGCTTACGTATTTTAACGAAAAGGCACCTCTGATGTAATTATTATTTGTAAATTCTCAAAAAACAATAACAAATTATCATGACAGGGTTGTACTTTCCTCGAAATACGCAAGACTTGTGTAATAGTGTAAGGTACCCTTAAGTTATATTCGTCTTAATAAAATTGGTTTGCCTTTAAGTGATTTTGGGACCAATGGTAATTTTGTACCTACAAGGACAACATTTTGTCATACATAGTAGCTATCGCAAAAGTTTTTGTCGTCAAGTTTTATGTTAATACCAATAAATATAAGTAAGTTATGACATTAAGAGCTTTTTTCGTGAGTAGTATTTGTATGAGAGCTATGGCTAAATATGGACCGATTCAAATTGTTAAGATGATGATCTAGATTGCAATAAAATAAGTTTGGACCAAATTTAAACTAAAAACAAACATAATAAGATTGTTTATGGGCGCAAAGACTCTATTATAAAATGAAACCTGTATGGCGGCTTTGTGAAATTATACTTTATTTATTATTATAAATTATTCGACCATCCATTATATTATTTTTAATTTCTATTTATTTAAGCTTATGGTCTAGTTTTTATTTTATAAAAAATGTTAATCTTACGATTAAGATTACGTAATTGTTTTTTACGTAATTGTTTTTTATTTAATTGATTTTAAAAAAATTCTCAATCCTGAAGACGTAACACAACGGAGTTACGAAAATTCGAAAGAAAAATAAAGATTAACTTTTTTATAAAATAAAAACTAGACCATAAGCTTAAATAAATAGAAATTAAAAATATTATATTTTATTATTTTTAATATGCTTGTGTAAATTAATAGCAGCCTGTGTAGGAAAGTTCATTAAAATTGCGACCTGCACATTGTGCACAAGGTTTACATGGATAGCCAGCCTGCCGGACGGATGGACAGATATCGTTAGATCGACTTAAAAAGTGATTCTAAATCGATTGGGATACTAAAATGGGGGTCTAGAACCCAGATTTTAAAGTGTTACAAACATCAGCATTTATATATTATACCCTCTCTACTACGGTGGTGTGGCTATAAAATAATAAACGCGTTTTCCACAGAATCTAAAACAAATTGTTTTTTTGTTAAAAAACATTATAAAATTTATTTTTAATGATTAATAACTTTTGAGTACTTCCTAAAGAATTAATTTTCCTAATTGATTTACTCAGGAAGGCAAAACATTATTCCTGCCATTTAACAGTTTAATTTGTTAGCGTTATAGACAACAACAAAACATTGCCAATTAAAGTTACATTATTTTGTAGTTGTTCGTTGGCTTAACATTATTTATGTTTTATTGAATTTCATATTTATTTCATAACCACTTGTCTAATTTAATCCTATAAGTTGTTTGTTACGAGTATAACCAGAAAAAAAATTTTAACGACAACAATATCTTCGTGGAAAATAAATTTCTCAAAAACAAGAGAAAGGCCGCAATTTATTGTAATATGAAACATTTTAAGTAAGTTGTAAAGAAAAGTGTGTTTTTCTAAGTGTTAACAATATAAAGATTTTAAGAAAGAATTATAAATTATAGACTTTTTGTGGAAATTTTTGTTTTTATACGATACATTATAAGCATTTTATGGAGGCAGTTGACCATAACTCAGCAAAGTGGAAAATACACAGAGGCAAAATCCAAACTCTTATAATTACTACAGTAGACCGAAGAAAAAAAAACAGCAACGCAAACAGATTGTCAATGACATGGACGACTAATTGAAACAATTAGGCTTAAATGATAATCACTGTTTGTCAAATTTTTTTTCATAAATAAAGTATTATCAGTTTTGTTGCTGTTGATGCTGTCGCTGGTATTGCCATTAAAGCTGCTGAAGTTGTGTTGCTGTCATGGATGTACAAACATACATATGTACTTGAAAATACATTAATGTATAGATATATTTTTCATTTGACAAAGCTGCTAATGACCATCAATTAGTTACAGCATCATAACTACGCAAACACACATACGAACAAGAGTAGAGATAATTTATGAATTTGATATAAATACTCAGTTAAATCAAAGTAAAAACACTGCCACATTTTGTATCCAAGTATTTTTTTTTTATAAAAAGATTATTTTTTATAAAAAGGTACTTTTTTATAAAAAGGTTATTTTTCAGAAAAAGCTAATTTTTTATAAATATGTACATTTTTATAAAAAAAAACACTTTTCTATAAATAGGCTCTTTTTATAAAAAGCTACTTTCCTATCAAAAGGTACATTTTTGTAAAAGTTACTTTTTGGTAAAATGTATTTTTTGTTAAACGGTGCTTTTTGTAAGAAGGTAATTTTTGTAAAAAGGCACTATTTGTAAAACCGTGGTAATTCTAAAATTTTACTTTTTCGTTAAACTTTTGTGTTAAAATTAACTATTTTGTGAAAGGTACTATTTTGTAAGAAAGGAACAATTTTGGGAGGAACGAAAATTGGAAAAATTCATTTTTCCAAAACGTTTGTAAAAAGTACTCCATAACAAAAACACAATTTTATAATGCAAGTCTATAAAAACTTCCTTTTTGTTAAAAAAAAAAGAAACAATATTATTCTATTATCATGAACTGTTTGGCAAAATTGTACATTTTCCTAACTATGGGGGCATTTATACGGTGTCTTTTCAGACATGTCTGTTTTATTCATTCCCTTTTAAACATGCTTCCAAAACCATATTGTCTTTTCACGATGTCTTTCCAAACATGTATGTTTTCATGTCTAAGTGTCTTATGTCTATATATCTACAAACAAATTAAAGAACACGAAAACTCGTTTCGTGTTTGTTTTGCAACCCCTCTTTCTTCTCCAAGCCGATCGCCAACAAACAAAACAAACGTGTTTGTTAGATATGTCTGGAAAGACACCGTGTTAACTCCCTCTATGTTGTGTCCATAAAACTAAATTTTTTTTTATAAGGACTATTTGGTTAAAAATAATTTTTTTGCAATTTCTAGCATTTATTTCGGAAAGTACAGTGCACAATCGGTAGATTTTTTCGCTTTGTAGACATGAAACAATACTTGATCCTCACTCAAATGTCCAAGGAAATGGGGGAGCACAACGAATATAAAGAACAACTGGTTTAACTTAATGGTTTTGAAAATATAACGAATTGGTCTATGGCTTAATGCAGCCCCTCTTAATTCCAAGGAAAAAAAATTAACCCTTAATATAAGAGCTAAAGTATCTTTTATGCTCATAAACTTTTGTACGAAATTAATATAAGAACATTCTTCCGGAAATATCTGAAAATAGCTGCCAAATATTATCATAACATTGCTCCACATTAAACTCAAAAAAACGCTTTATTTTTTAAACTAATATTCATAAAACAAAATCTTGCGTAAATCTAATATTTACAACATTTGATAGTAAATATTCGTTACTAAGCCCCTGTAAATCTCTATATGGCTACCAAATCGACCTAACAAGACAAACCCTTGTTTTAATAGAAATAAGTTTCAAAACTGATTACGAATTCTCCTAAATATATCAAAGCGAATGTCTCTATCGCAACGTTAAAATTCTCAAATAAGCAAAGAATGTTATCTTACTTTCTCGAAACGGCTTCATAGTAAATGCCCACCACTGTTATTTTTCTAGAAGTTATCTACAGATTGTAGAACAAATTAAAAACGCAATTTAGGAAATATTATCATTGATTTTAAATATATTTTTTCAAACTTGTACCTATAACTGCAATCCTGACTGTTCTAAAGTAAAAACAAAAATTTTGTAGTGAACATTAGAACACAACATGATACTTACCATGTTATGTGGGAGTATAATATTATCTAGCCGTCCAATTTCCATCATATATCAGCATGCAAAAGGCAAAGGAAGGAGTATCTGTAGTACTGGTTTAAATGATGATATGAAGAAACTCTATTTTTGTGGAAGTGTGTTTGTATAATTTATACTCGAAAAGAGTACGAAAATTAAGTTTTGAAAACTAATTTGATTTAATTGTTGTTTGGTTGTCTAGTTTGTTTTTGATGCATATGCAACATTCATAAATATCATACTTTTGCTAATCTTGGAGCATCATAGTTTAGGGTTAAAAAAAAATTATAAAAATAGGCAACCTAAATGTGAAGAAAATACAAAAAGAAAAAAATATTTGCAAAATCTAATGGGAATTACGGCTTGAGTTGTTTGCTGATGTTGCTTTTGAAATATTGTTATTTAAGGCACCACAAGACAATAATGACTACAATTTTAATTATGCATACGAAAACGAAGAAAATAAAATGTAAGACAAGAAAAAATAGAAAGAGACATGATAAATGATTTTGCATACTAACAGATAGATACTCATTTATTTTGTGGATTTAAGAAAACCATTTCAATCTACACGCAGAAAAACCAAATTTTTCTATATGGTCACATCCAACAACCCTATTTTTAACGAACAATTTTTAAATATATTATGGTTACTTTTGCATTATTATTGTAACGCGCAACTATGTTATGGTTGAATTAGTCCTTCATTAAGAAGCCACATCCATACTATGGTTGCCTCCAGACATATTATGGCAAGTAATATCAATACATATTTTCAAATAACAATTGTGGGGTTGTGTTTCAGCTTTAACATGTTGTTGTTGTAGAA
Organism: Pollenia amentaria; assembly: GCA_943735925.1. NCBI lineage: Eukaryota > Metazoa > Arthropoda > Insecta > Diptera > Polleniidae > Pollenia > Pollenia amentaria. Next base: position 278,673,861 of record OX031006.1, on the reverse strand, counting down.
AAATTTGCTAAAAACCAACACTACAATTATAAGTGGCAAACTTATAATTCGGAAGCAACCATAATATGATAAGGAATTCTTGATGGCGGACTCAAAATTCACAAATAATCAGGAGAGCTAAACCCCGTATTTAGAAAACATGGTTGTAATTTTAAAATCAAATTGAGTCCTACAGTAACCATATTTACTCTAGTTAAAGAAGACAGTGAAGCAAACGAGATGTTCGTATCAAAAAACGATTTTGATAAATTTTGTGTTGGGACTGTTTATGATTTAGTGTGCGATATGGTTTCCGGTGACAATAAAATGGTTTATATATACATAACATGTTTAAACATTTTTTATTTAAAATAGTTTTGTGGAAGGCGACCATACCGCAAAATGTGTTTTCTATACGTTTAAAGAACGGCATTTGCACTGAGAGAAAACCCCTATTTTTCAAAAGTGTTAAAGAATTCCAAGTATCATGAATTGCGAAAAGATTTTATATATTACAATTAATTTTATTTGTTTGATAATTGCGTAAACTATAATGATATAATAAAAAGTACTCTTGCAATAGTTTTAATCATATTTTTAGCTCAATAGGTAAGGTAAGGTTACAATGGCAGGCACAGCTCACATGAGTCCTGCAATAAGTTCCCGTTGTGCTGCCATCTTTCACTATTTCCCAGTGGCTTTATGTTACCTGGTTGCCGACATTTTCACTCAGTCAGACGGATGATTCGATGATGGAGTGGTTTCTATTGAAATCAATATCAGAGAGACAAGTTGTTTTTCCCTAAAGGCTCTTCGACCAACCAGTTTGAGTCTTAGGTCTCCGAATGCCGGGCAATGACAAAGAAGATGTTTCTTTGACTTCTCTTCTTCCTCGTCGTCCCAACTTCTACACAGCTGATTGTAAAGGAGCTCTAGCATCTGGTCGTATTTCCCAATAGGCCAATCGCCAGTTATACCCGCAATTGGGTCCCTGAAGCGAAGTCTGGGCAGCTTTACATCCCGCTGAGTCCCTTTTTCATCCATACTTGGCTAGATTGTTCTGATATCAGGGACCCATTTAAGGGTAACCATTGAATGTCTCGCAATAAGTCTTCTAAATTATTTAAGAGAAATTTTCTTACCAATCTTAACAATTGTTGGCGATAGGCAAAAACGTAACTTTTCAGTTTCTTTTTAACATGATTGTGGCAGACGTATCTTAATTATTGACAACAACAATATGTTACTCTGAACATAGTAAAGCTACCAGTATCCAGACTTTTTCGCTTAGTGTGAATTGCTAATTCTAGTAAAAAAAAAATATATATTCAAATCAAATCGTGGTAACAAATTCTGCATCTACTTAAAACCGTACAGTTGTATTGAAATGCAAATTCCAGTTTTTCCTTATGGCTGAAGGTATCGATCAAATTGCTTAATTAAAGCTTTTATTTTTCATAAAAAAATTAAATTTGTACTCAAAAATATTTACCGAAATAAGACAAGCATAGGCACCAACCTTAATGACTTTCCTTTTGTTGACTTCATTGAAGCTAAATAATTAACACCTTTTCATGAAATGTTTCATTGTCAACACCTCCTGATAAATTTATCTTCAATTTGGTACCCAGTATAGTTTTTTTTTAAGTGGTATTTTCAACTTTATTTATAAACCAGACACAAAGATATAATTTAAGATAAAGAGTTTTTTCTTATAATAATTTTGCATAAATTTAAACAAACTTAAGACAACGAAAAAACAAAAAAAAAAACATTTTTAGAATTACAAATAGTAGAAAAAAAATCAACACCAGTGCGACGAGAGTTCTACAGTACTCAGCTTCTGACTGGCGCTAGTTGCGAACACTTTTTGAATTTAATTTCCAAAACAGACACGAATTGAACATTCAAACTGCTAGAAAATATAAAATGTATATTCCTTGCAGCTAAGAATAAAAAACTACAAGTAAAAAACCAAATAAAATTCATAAAATAAGAGAAATAGTATAAAAATATTTTTCTAAAGAAAAAGTAGAGAGTTCATTAAAAAATCATGTTGTGTATGATTTGAGCATAAATTTTTCTATTTTCCATTTTATTTTGTTCCGCATTGTAACAGTTTTTTTTTCATATAACTAAAAGAAGTAAAACCAGAATAGAAAGAAATTTATAATATATATACATACAAACAATCTTATATGGCAAAAAAAAAAAAAACAAAAAAAGGAATAGAAACATAAAAATTTTCAATAATATGTTTAAAATCTCCAATAAAAATCCTTCATCATTAGCTTAAAGATTGATGTTGATGATGATGATTATGAGGAGATGACGATGATGATGGCAATAAACATTATTATTTTTATTGGTTTATTCTTTCTTGCTATTTTTCCTATGCTGCAAAATTCTATCCATACCCATCATCAGTTTAAAGTCTATGGATCAAGCAATTGTATTAGGGTGAGTCATTTATCTTACACTGTACTAGATAAGAAATATAAAGCCATTTTTATTTAGCAATTTTTTTTTTTTTTTTGCTGTAGTTCACAATTTACGCAAATGCCAATAACATTTTCTTCAGTCCATTTTTTCTATTCAAATATTCAAGAAATTCAAAAGAGCAAATAATCATTTAAAACCCGGTTAGAACTGCCTGTGCTTTAAGAGTTTATGTTCTAAAAAAAACCTTTTTCAGCAAATTTCATATTCGTTAAGTTCTAATTCGATTGTTGATCAATAAAAGATATTCTTCTAATTTTTTAAAGAAAAAACAGCTGTCTTCGAAAACGCTTAAATACGAGTACATGAAAATTGGTAAAAAAAAAAAAATAACTTTTTTATACGATTTGCAATAGCTTGTGGAGAGGGTATACTGAGTTTTTCATTCCGTTAAACCTTAAACCGATATATATGGTATATATATTCTGGGTCCTTGGGTGATTCTTTGTAGTTTTCGCCATGTCCGTCTGTAGAAAACATGCTAACTACCACGTCATAATTTATCATAGGCCCCATTAAAAGCCCACTCTCGAAAACGTTTTAGTTCGCCAAAAACTATAAGCTATTGTGGAATTGTTTTGTCATAGTTTTATAATACTTAAAACCACACTACAAAATTTCGTAAAGATTGGTCAATATTTCCCATATGCCTCATATACAGCCATTTCTCGAGAGCGTGCTTTTTTAACATGACTAAAACCACAACGAATTTTAATACTGTCAGTTCGGTTTTTTCAAGATAAGTTCAACTCTGTGTTAGTATTGAAATCTGTTATGTGTACAAAGAAAACGATGAACGCTTTAAGAAATCAGCATTTCTTTGTGTTAAAACAATTTCGCAAACATACCTTTTTGCAACTTAATTTTTATTAAAAAATAAAAAAAAAGCTAACAAAAAATTGTATCTTAAGCAAAGTTACCACCCTATTGTACAAACTTGTAAGTACATTTCTATGCAATCATACGAAAACTTATACACACACAAATTCACATTCAACTGTATGTATGGACGTGCTGTGCATTGGTGTGTTTGCATATTAATGCATTAATGAATACAGCGAGAAAATTGATGAGAAAGCATTACGGGTATTCAAACTCACAAACAGGCATCATATACGTAAAACAAATATCCCTACAATATCACACGTATAAAAATATGTACATTCCCATACATACATACGCATATGTATCTATACAAATGTATACAAAATCTATATTAATGGTTTCGTTGAGAAATGTAAGCGCAAACTAATAAAATCTATGTTATAAGAGTGGAAAAATTGAATAGATAGTTGGCAAATAATCATTCACAAATACACGTGCACTCACACACTCATACTCACACTAATACTCCACGATATATGTGGGTAAATATTAAGCAGTTTATAGGCATATCCATAAGATATGTATGTATCTGGTTGCATGTTGGTATGTTTGAATGTAAAAGTTTAACGCCAATGTTTAATAGGTTTTATATTGCCATCTTTTCCACTAACGTGGCAAAATAAAATTAAAAAATAAAATATATATGTATATACCCGGCATAAAAAATATGCATGTATGTGAGCATATCAAAGATGAGGACGAAGAACATCTTGCATCTCTTGAATGCAGCACACACATAAACATAACCAAAAATATCCCAGTAGACAAAATATTTAATGCCGGAAAAATTAGTAATTAACAATTAGTATTGTGGTTATTTTATTGAACTGTTAATGGTTTTTAATACAAATTTCGATATTTTACTCAGGCTTAAGTTCATTGAATTTAATTTTCATTAAATTATTTTTATAAAGTAAGCAATTTTACACCATGAAATTAATTGAACCCACGTTTTCCTTTCTGTTTTTCGTACTTTTTGTCAAGAATTCTTCTTGAAATCCAAAGTACATTTGTTGTTTTTCATGTTTCTGTCTCATAAAAATAATTTAATAATTAAATTCAATGAACTTAAGCCTGCTTAAAATATCGAAATTTGTATTCAACACCATTAACAGTTTAATAAAATAACCACAATACTAATTATTGTTAACAGCTAAGGCACGAGCTATATGTTTACATTTGTCCTTCAAGTTGTGCTGGAAAAGGTCAACAAGAAAAAAGAAAGACAAAAAGATGAAAAACAAAAAATGTACTTTGGATTTCAAGAAGAATTCTTGACAAAAAGTACGTAAAACAGAAGTAAGGAAGAACATGTAAATCAATTAAAATAGGTAATCATTCATTCAAAGCAATTTCGATCTAACAAGGTAAAATACCATTTGGTTTGAAGATTGATGTTTGACTAATGACGTCATCCGTCGTCAATGGCGGTAAGTGCTAAACGACAAAACCCTCTAAAGAGATTGTGTGGTTACAATCGAAACTAGTCAGGGCAACCTGTCCGTGAAAACGTGGGTTCAATTCCCAGCTCATTCAAGAATGAAAAATTATCAATAAATTTTAATTAGTTTCATGTTGTAAAATTCTTTACTTCATATAAATAATTTAATGAAAATTAAATTCAAAGAACTTATCGAAATTTGTATTAAACTAGTAATTAATTTTAAGAATTTTGAACACCAACAATTCAAAAATGTTGTCCTTTTTGGTAAAAATGGTTTAATTCTCAAAAGTTTATTGAAATATGATTTTTTACTTTAAATCAAGCTTAATTTCACCACATTTAATCCCTTAATTCTTATGATGAGAATTTTATTGTCCTCGAAACATGTAAATTAGCTCCGGATCAGTCAAGAAAAATTATAAATAAAATTTAATTATATTCATTATGTAAAATTCTTTCCTTTATTTAAATTATTTAATGAAATATGAATTTTATGAGCTTAAGCCTGATTTAAAATAAAAAATCATATTTAAATTAAAAACCATAAACAGTTCGAGTAACCACAAGAAAATAATTGTTGTTTATTTATGCAGTGGTAAAATATTTTAATCAAGAATAAAAATAGGGAATTAAGCACAACAAACAAAAACTTTTAATGAAAAATTACGTATTCCCAAGAATAACTTTGATACTGAAAATGGATCTAATTTCAAATTAATATAGAGCTCACATATTCACTGGGTTAAAAATATGTATGAATTATAATTATTCCCAGACTATAACTTAAGGATGAATTTAAGAGAAAACGTTTGCAAAAGTTTAAATTCTCGATTTTAGTATAAATGTATCAAGAAAACAATCTTCTATTAGTACAATATTTTTTCGAACACTTAAAAATGATTATCATTTAGAGAGAAAAATCAAAAGAAGTTTCCCAATTTAAGAAAGCGATACATACCATCTTTTCATAGACGATAAAGACGCATTCGACACACCGATAAGATAAAAATATTTTGAAACGATGTCTGTTTGTGAGATTCGATCAAACTTTTGAGCCTTTGTAGAATAAAAAAAACAAGTGACCTCTCAGAACCTTTCACAACTAACTTTTTCAACATTCTAATGGAGAATATTTTGGAAAACCCGAAATTAATAAAACTGGAACAAAAGCGGCACATGTTTTCTAGTTGTCAAAAATTGTCAGCTAGAAAACACGTTTAAAAGTGAAGTTGCCCGCTATTGTCAAGCGGTTTTATTTCCTTTTTTTCTATTATGTGGGTTTTATTAAACGGTTCGTGACACAATTTTGATTCTCTTATCGAGGCTTTTTTAAGAATCGAAAAGGAAAAGGCGTAGATGGGTGTGATCTTAAATGAAGACAAGACAATACTAATGATTGCAATTGCTAAGCAAACATCATAACACTAACAAGGCGGCATAGTGAGGGCTGGCATTTGCAATGTCAAGATGAAAAAATTTATGTGCATCAGCTACGCCATTACATATAAATAAATGAATCACTATCCAATCGAAATGAAGTTTGTTCAAAATGCTTGTTGTGCCTGTGCTTCTTTATAGCGCTGAAACACGGTTACTTACGAGAGCAAATAAAGCGATTCTGGGTGATTTTGAGAGAAATAACCTTCGCAAAATCCCGATCGGTTCTAACGAGCAGTATAAGCATTGAGCGAACTTTAAACTTTTGGAACAAAATACCGACATAAACATTGGTATGCGTGTCAAAATCCATCGATTACTCCTGTTGGGCCATGTCGCTCGAATGAATTGAAGCGTTTTAGTCAGGAAGGCGTTGGACAACAATTGCCACAGAAGACGCAGACAGAGAAGATCGAGAGTCTGGTAAAAGGACCAAGTGGAAGCAGACAGCTTGTTAGCACAAGCTGGAGAGAGCTTGTTTGGAAATAATTTGTAATTTGGTGATTTCTAGATTAAAGCATTATGTGGACTTCAGTATCATTAAGAGAATATTTCGTAATTTATTTTTGTATCTCTTTCAAAGGAAAATAGCTTGATGCTAAATTAACTTTAATGCCTTATAAAATTTGTTTGCTTGCTGGGTCATTAGCTTACTGGCTGTTTGGATGCCTGACTAGGTGCTTGGTTGGCTAAACACACATACTTACTCTCCGTAGTATAGACAAACACATGAAATGTATATAAAGTTTAGTTTCATTCTCTGTGGGAAATGCACTTGTATTTCGATAAAGTTGCATATTCAGCAACTAATGGATGTTAAATTTATACCAACCAGGAAAAAAACAGCAGCATGTTTTTTTTTTAATTTTTTCTGCACTGTCTTCTCAAGCTCTGCTACATCTACGGCTACTATTTTCTTCACACATAAACATTACTTAGCAAACAGTTGGATGTCCTGCTTCTAAATTTATTGTCCTAAAAATTGTTTTATTCTTTTTATCTTTTCCGGGAAGTTCTTAAACTAAAAGAAGTCAAGCCAGATTTTTGTCGAAGCGGGAACGTTTTTAAATTTTTCCATAATTTTTAATTTTTGTGCTTACTGGGTTAGTCTTAAAGGTAGCAACTTTACGAGGAGTAGTGCATTTTGCTTTCTGATACAACTTACTTTATTTTTTTAAGTCTCTGTGAATTGCAGGAGACTATATGTTGCATAATGTTTGTGTTCAAATGTTTGTTAGTTTGTTTTTTCCGTTCCTAGTTTCTCTCATCCATAGAACGGTGCTGCTGCATTTAGTTCATTCGCTTGTTCTGCTAGAAATTCATTCATTTATTTGGTTATTTGTTTAGGGGAGCGTAAAGAGTAATCGCGCTTATTATTAAATTGAAATTTGCATCAATAATTGGTAATTTTCAACAAACTATTTGCAATCTTTCTTTTACATATTTGTATTAAAGTTTTTTTAATGGGGTTACCGACCCGGAATTTCCCGGTTCCTTAATTTTCGGTTTCCCGGGAATTTAATAGAAAGAAATTTTTTTTAATATAAAACAAGTGAGAAAGTTATGTCCGTCAGACCCGACCATATGATACCCTACACCACAGTATTTAAAAACAAAACTCAAGAGTGTACCCGATTCGGGACCCGTGGGCAATCATGGACCCGCAAGAACAAAATTATGTTACAAGGCTAAAATTCATGTAAAAGTTCTTTGTGCCGAATGTTATTTAGATATCTTCATCTATATGAGATTTATTTGCCTTTAAGTGATTTTGATTTTATAAAAGGGAGCTTATATGGGACCTATGGTTAATTTTGGACCAAGCATCACAACATTTTGTCATATAGTACAGAGTAGCTATTGTATGTCAATAGCAACATTTATAAGGAAGTTATGCTATTAAGAGCTGTTTCGGGTGTAGTATTGGATGGCAGCCGTGGTCAAATACGGACCGATTCCAATAAAATTTTGTAAGATGATATAGGTTGATATAAAACAAAAAATATGGATCAAACTTAATCTAAATACCAACAAAGTAATATTGTTTATAGGCGCAAAGTGCTTATTCCGGAAAGAAGCTTGTATGGAGACTCTATGAAATTAAGCACATAAAAAACATAAATTGCTGTGTTTTAAGGCGAGTCAACAAAAATTTGCTGTTTCAGAAACTTCATTGACATATATTTCATTCTTGGGATGACTGGCACAATTTTTTTGTATTGTTGTAAGGAGTCCTAACCGCTTTAGTAGACAGCCAGCTGGACGGACGGACGGCATAAAATCTATTCAAAAAGGATTCTAATTGAATTGGTATAGTAAAAAGTGGGTCTGGGACCAATATTATAAAGTGTTACAAACATCAGCACAAACGCATTATACCCTCTCCAATGTGTGACTAAATAATTAAGAAAATTAGGGACAAACTCATTATTTTAATCTTATGACTGAACATCTTCAATTTACCAAAAACATTCAAAATCTAATTTGTTTTCCTTAGAGGGAAAATAAGCGAAATCTCAGGAAATTTAAAAATGTTTCCTTTTCCCGGAAGCAGAAAAAAAATCCGAAGAAACCCTAAATAGAAGTGCTATAAAAATAAAATATTTTTTTCTTAAATTTTGCTACCAACAGCAACAGCAATGGGTATTTGCAGTAGAAAATGTATTTTATCCAAATTCCTATTTACACTGTGTTGTTGTTATTATTTTTTGTATGGCATATAAATGATGCAGGCAAATCGTATATTGGATAAATGAAAATTTTCTAACATGTTCATAGATACCATTTGTCGATTTAATGTTCGATAATGCACAAGTTTTTTAATCAATACAAAAGAAAAAAGTTGCGAAGAAGAATAGTTAATTCTTAGGAAGAAAACAATAGACATTCTAGGAAGGAAATTAATTTAAACCAGTAAATTTTTATGCTTTAATAATTTTAAGGTACACATCTTTTCTTGAATAAAAGAAAATGCAAAATAATTGTTAGCGAGAAAAATTTTCCTCCTTAAGATTTCAAACTTAAAATTATCTCTTTAGCTTAAATAAATATTAAATACAATGCACTCGCTATAATATGAACACCCAGGGTTTACAAAATTTGTACAATTGTACTTTTTTGGGTACAATTTACACCCGAAAAGTGGCTTATTTAGTACAATTGAGGAATCTTTCCAGTTTTAGTACTTTCATATGGTAACTCATAAGTTCAGTCATAGTACTGCAAATAATGGCTTAAGTCGAAATTTCGTATTTTGAGATATAAAGGGTTTTGTCTAAACTAAATTGTGTTTGGTATTTATAAAAAATGTTAAGCAACAAAAAAAGATGCACATTTATTTAGAACAAAACTGTTAATTTTATAAAAAAAAATATATTATTATTTAATATTCGTTGTTTTTTAGTTAAGATGTTATGAAAAAATCCATAGGCAGAAAAATAAAAACTAAAGTTTAAGTTCACTTTACTACTATATTGAAAGGCAAAATAATTTTTGTTGATAGTAAGTCGATATAAGTCCTTTAGGTGAAATTACGTTAATTATAAGGTTTTTTATGAGGAAATACTTATTAGTTATTGAACTTAAGTGTAATCAAGTTGAAAAAAATTTAGTTGTGTTAAGATATTATGGCTGATGTTTTATTTTCCAAAAAGACTTACATAAGTTAAAATATAAATGCGTATAGTTTTATTTATAATGAAATTTTATACTTGAAGTTTGGCTGAGTGATAGATCCTGAAAAATATAATAAGAATATGTAATAAAATAAAAAAGCACTTAGGTTAACTTAAGCCATTATTTTTTACTGTCACAGATACATGTGTAAATAGAAGTAAGTTTTGTTGTTTTTCACTATTCATTCTTTTTAATTTCAGGCTCAAGGCAAATTCCTTGCTGGCGAAGTTGAGAGTTAAGCTGACTATTTTATGCTCTGTACATTTTGATCTAATTTGTATTGTTAGTTGTCTAAAATTTGTTATGCATTGATTCAGATTCAGGTATTATTCTGAGCGAATTCGGGCGAGTCTACCTGTTATAAATTTGCATTGTTTGCGACTACATCAAGATTTATAATGAAGTCAGAATGTAATTATTAAAAGGTGACCGTGATAAGCAAGCTCTTTATTATTTGCGTGTAGGTGTGTACTTTAGAGCGTACCACCTTACAGGGGGAAAAAAAACTTCGTAGACCTTTTGATATAAAGTATTTTTGCAAGGTGGTTTAGAAAAACATTTTTTTTTTTTTTGCCGAACGTAGTTGTCACCTTTTTTACATTTTTCGTAACATCTTAGGCATTTAAAGTCCGATCTAAAAGTAAGATATATCAATGTTTTTGTCTTGGGAAGACCAATGTTTTGCCCTTAATAGCCATTGACCTCAAGTATGTCGTTCTTGTATTCAATATGGTATATTATGATTGTCCAACTGCATAAAAATCATAAACATTATATTTTTGTTATAATACCAAAACCACGTTAGTTGAAGAAGTGATACCAACCTGTCAAAGAGCTTCTGTAGTTTTTGTTTAACTTCAATTTTCACATAATTGTTTGACAGATAAACATGAATAAGGCCACAGAATAAAAAAAACTTTTATTACAATTAAGGTCAAACATATACAATTTTAAAAGGTATTTGGTACAATTTCAAAATTCTCAATGCCATCCCTGACACTCGAATATTTAGGAAGAGGTGAAAGTGTTACAATCGCCCCATTCATTATAAAATATTATTGAATATGTTGTTTGCTATATTATTTACAGTTTGCTCTATATTATGCAAAAAGTGGCACAATGGTTTCAATTAAAGTATGGAGCAACTTTCATTCAATAAATAGGTAAACATATAAGCAAAACAAAATTGGACAATGTAGTCGACACATTTCACAGTATATTGCACTTCTATTCATTGTGCAATATTCATCAAACGTTTTTTTTAATGTTGCCAATATATTCCGCCTCATTCGCATATCACATACACATTGGAGAAATAATTGTACAATACAAGAAATTGAACAATTATATTGGAAGTGTATAAGCCGCTTTAAGCGAATAAATTTGGAGTAAAAATAACTTCAATACAGTAGATAAAGGATATAAAAACATCTCATATAAGAAAAACAGGCTTTTAAGAAAGTATTTCAAAAGCACCGTGTCTTTTTCCATAATTGGCAATATAAAAAGTATTCTGTATAAATAAACTTTTTATAAGAGAAAAATTAGATATAAAAAATATTCTACCAAAAAAGTGGAATGCCCTCTTTTTAACACCAGACAAAATGATTATTCTTCATCATTATAGCTCATTTTTTAACGCTTTTTTTTTTATTTTCCGACATATTGTTTTTTTTTAACCGATTCAGTGATTTCAAATAAATTTTCGGGTTTGTTTTCAATTTTGCAATATTTCACGAATCTTAGCCATGTTCGTGGTTCTTTACAGCTTTAACGATTTTTAATAAATATTTAAAATTTTTGCGCATTTCCGATAATTTAGTAATTTTACCGAATGCTTGCCGTGCCTTAAGTTCTAAGGACGTTTAATCAATTCTATCGAATGTTTGAAAAATTAAAAATCTTCTCAAATTTTCGTTATTCTTGCAAACTTTTCCGAATTTTTGTAATATTCGCGAAGCTTTGTTGCTTTTTGAGGCAATCGTCGAAGTTATAAAAATAGCCCAAATTATTAGCCGAAGTCTCCTATTTTACAGGGCACTTTTAATAATGTCGATCTATTCAGAGCGAAAGTGCAATGCCTTATGCCTTAAGTAGAGAGCAAAACATTTTTAATAAACGAACATCAAATTGCATTTTTTAAAAAAGATAATTTTAGAGGAGAGAAAAAGACTAAAAACGGACGCGGCTACATTACCTATATTTTACGGCCTTCCCAAAATCCATAAGGAAGGATACCCTTTAAGACCAATCTGCTCAAGTGTAAATGCTCCATCTAGTCAAATTTGTAAATAAATAACGAATACTCTCAAGAAAACTACGGCTTACTCTCCATACAATATCAGGGATGCAGTGCAATTAAGGAATAAGATAAAAAAAAACGACTATGAAGGACGATGAAAGATTATGATCGTTTAATGTCGTGTCGTTATTCCCTAGCATACCCATGGATTAAGCCTTAAGAATTATTGAAGAATGATGGAACGAGATCACAATACATACGGATATGTCGAAAAGTTTTATCTAAAGGATACTAAAATTCTGCATAAAAGACAACTGGTATTTTAAATATGATGAATAAATATACTCACATAAAAAATGATTGCCAATGGGATCGCCAGCTTCACCTATTGTAGCGGATATTATGATGGAAAAATTATAAGATACGTGCGAAGAAAACTTGACAAAAAAACCGAAAATGTTGACTAAATATGTGGACGATTTATTAAGTATAGTCATAGAGTGCGAAATAGAAGTGATCACGAATAGTCTAAATAGCTTTCACCGAAATATAAGGTTGACCACGGAGAATGAGAACGACTCCAGCCTTCCATATCTGGATTGGTTCCAAAAACCAACGTCGTCTGGGCGGTTAATCAATTTATTCTTCAAACATCCAAAAAGTGTTATTGTAAATGCGGCCAACAATCTAATAAAAAGAGTGCTGAATATAACCGATGAGGAATTCCATGGGAAAAATAAAGAAAAGATAAAACACATTTTACACAATAATAATTTTTCGGCAAAACTTGCAAATAAACTGATACGGGATTCTGAAAAACCTAATCAAAAGAACAGTAGAAATAACCAAACCCCTAAAATGTATAAGGTTTTAACTTGTGTACCTTAAATTTCAGAAAGATTGGAAAAATGTAAACTGTTTGATGCAGAAAAATACAAAAGGACTCATAAAACTACAAACAATTTAGGAAAACATTTTAGTAATACTAAATATAGAATTGATAAATGAGAAAAATCTAACGTAATATATAAAAAAGCTTACAACGGAAAGGACAATGAAATCTGCAAAAAAAATATACATAGGCCCAATCAAGAATAAATTAAAGTCCAGAATTGCTGCACACAAATCAGTTCAAAAAATAAGAAATATTTCTTATGATTAGTATTGTGGTTATTTTATTGAACTGTTAATGGTTTTTAATCCATATTTAGACATTTTTAATTAGGCTTAAGTTCATTGAATTTAATTTGCATTAAATTATTTTTATGAAGACAGAAATTTGACAACATGAAATCAATTAAAATTTGTTTTGATAAATTTTCCATTCTTGACTGCGCTGAGATTTGAACCCAGGCTTTCACGGACAGGTTGCACCGACTAGTTTCGATTGTAACCACACAATCTCTTCATTGGGGTTTGCCGTTTTTACTCACACGGCTATTGACGCCGGATGACGTCAATAGTCAAACATCAATCTTTAAACGAAATGGTATTTCACCTTGGTAGATCGAAATTTGCTTTTGAATAAATACATGTTATTTCATGTTTTAAAATTCCTGTCTTCATAAAAATTAAAAATATCTAAATAGTTCTTATATTTAAAGCAAAATTATATTTACAGCGAAAACAAAATGCTAAAATTTTATTTTGTTTTAAATGTAATTTTCTATGCGATCGTTAACGTTCGAAAACGATGAACAGGTAGCAGCAATACACTAGCTTATAAGGAAACATCTTTGTATACGTATAAAAAGTTGTTAGTTGTTTTGTTGTTATTTTTTATTTATGTTTTATATATTTTTTGAATAACTGTTGGTTTTGTGCTTTGATGTTTTTATTTATATTTGATATTTGTTATTTAATAGACTGTCCCTGCTAATGTTATTCAAACAGTAACGATATATTGTAAAATATAATAAAGAATATTTTATATAAAAAAGGACCTCGAGCTTGACTATTTATTTGTTATTTATATAATAAAGTAATATAACAATAAAGGTTATATTTCTGTTTTCTAAATCCAAAAAACAACAAAATAAGAAATTTAACATAAGGAACTTTTATTTTTATAGGAAACACGTTTTTAAAGGGAAATTCGATGTCATTCGCCAATTTGAACCACTAACACTGTACATATCGCGCTTAAATATTAATTCAAAATTTAAAAATTTTAAGTACAAGCAAAACAATTTAAAACACTTTAAATTTTGCATTCCGGAAAATAAATTTTGAAAACAATTTTTAATTTAACATTGAAGGCATTTTAAAAACAACTTTAAAACCAACCGTTTCAATACCAATAAATTGGCAAAATTATCGTGCTAATTTTACAGCGGGTAGATATTAACGTAACGAGTCGATTTTTTTCGAAAAAGTGAAAAAATAAAAGTTTTGAGTTAATACCCTCTTGTTGATTAAGTGCGATTTATTATAAGGTGTACAATAAGAAATGCGGGATCCCCAAAGGATCGCTATCGTTAAAAAATGGCTTATGTCTTTAAAAATAGAACATTGAATTTAGACGGTAAATATCGTAAATTTATTCTCACTTAGTCATTCAACTACAAAGTGTGAAAAATGTTGTGTCAATATCAAGCATTTACTTAATTCCTTTAATTAATTCCTTTAATTTGGAGAAAGAACAGCTGAAAAACATCGATTGCTTGCCGAAACTTAGCATGACTGTCAACTTCACACAAAAAAAAATTAAAAAAAAAGTGAGTTTGAGGTATTACTTTACTAAAAATGATTTCAAGCTCAAGAGAATCTTCCAAAACCAATGGGAGCCACTTGAGTAGCAATTTAAATATACATACACATTTGCAAAGCCCTGCTTTTTCCAAAAACAAGGGTATGAAATAAATTCACGTTTGTTTTTGTTTTCATCTGACATAACCTAAGATCGTTCACAACATCAAATTATATATTTAGTCAATTCACAAGGTATCCTAACATGTCATATTGTCAAAATGTCCTAATATTTCACAATGGTTTAAAAATATTGTTGTACGGCTCAGCCGCTCAGCGCTGGACTTTTCTGATTAATTACGACAGCACAATAAACACAGCAAGCAACGTTCTATTTATTTAAGACACTTTTTGTTAACAAACCAACAACAATATTTTTAAACCATTGTGAAATATTAGGACATTTTGACAATATGACATGTTAGGATACCTTGTGAATTGACTAATTGATTCATATTTCTATTAATTTTAATTGTATTTCAGTTAATTAAAAACATTTTTTTTAAGAATATGTGTAAATAAATTGATTTTTATATCGTTACCTAAAATCTAACATTTTGAAAATTTTACAGGACAAGCAAAAAACTATTTAAAATAGTAAATTGATATAAAAACGTCAGTTATGTTCCTCCCAAGATATGGACTGTATTACGGGTGGATCTAATATTGCCAGTGTTTGAGGGTTGCTCCCAATATAGCAATCAAGCTTTGGAATACAAAAAGAGAAAGGTGCAAAGGTGAATGTTTTCACTAAACTCGTTTGTTGAAATAAAAACACTTTCCTTATTCGGATCACACGTTATAAATTTTAGGTTTTATTTAAACTTTTCAAACGGTAACAACTCCACGTACAAAAGCAAAGAAGCTACTTTCTGCTATGGCGGTTATACAAAGAATAATAAAAACTTTTTGAACTTAATTTTCTCAAAATTACTATATAAAAACTTAACGAAAATACATAAAAAATAAAAATATGCACTTAAAATAAACCATTTGATAACAGTGGCGCCTCGACACGTCAAAGTTCATCTTAAAATAGACCACAGGGCTGGAAACACCGTTGCCTTCAGTTTAGACGTAAACAGATAAATTGCCTTAAACTGTTTATAATTAATTTTTTTTTCATCTATTTTTCATGTAAAACCTACCAGTGGTTTTGACAAGTAACAATGTTGCATATAATGCAAACTGTTAGTTATATATATAAGCGTTTATCGTATACTATTTTGTAGGTAGGGCTTTTCGTTTTTTGTTAATAAAATCTCTAATTTTGGACGATAGATTCCAAAATTTGTTAGGGACATTTGTGTTGATGCAATACATAAGAATCAATAAAAAAAAAGTCCTATTTTAATTTTTGGTTAGTTAGGGCCTTTTGCGTTTTAGGTAACGATATATTCAATAAATATAATAATAATCGCTAGTGTCAGATAGCTTGTCAGTTCAAAATAGAACACGCTCTAATTGAAAATTTTTACACTGCAAATTCGACTTGACATTTACAAATAAATTTTTTTTTTT
This sequence comes from Pollenia amentaria, assembly GCA_943735925.1. Classification (NCBI taxonomy): domain Eukaryota; kingdom Metazoa; phylum Arthropoda; class Insecta; order Diptera; family Polleniidae; genus Pollenia; species Pollenia amentaria. The sequence goes on along the minus strand of OX031006.1, from coordinate 278,657,431 downwards.
TTTTTAGACAGTAGACAATTTGACATGCACACTGCTAAATAAATATCGTCTTAAACCACCTTAAGAAAGACTATTTTCTGGTCGTACAACGGTGTTAGCCACCAATTGGGAAGTGCTGCAAAAGCTTTGCTAGATTTGAAACCGTCTACGTCTTTAAGGACTTTAAAGCAGGGTTAGGCTCTGGTCTGGATATTTCACGCAGTAGTATTGGAACAGTGGCAACAACGACAGTGATAATAAAAACCAGTAAGGCACAGAAAAGACGTTGAAACACAACTTCAACGAAACTACAACTCCGTTTTATTTTTGAGTTTCATTTGCGTTTATGACGCAACCATTTTGAAACCGATCTGAAATGAATAGGAAATCAGTTGCATTGAAACCGGCGTGCTAGAAACTCGTGTTTGCGTTTCATCCGTTCTCAAAGAAAACAGAAATGAACGTGATAATTGGATCACAGTGTGGTATAATTTAGGTTGCATAGTGTGTGGAAAACGAATTGAAATGGTTTCAAACCAATAATTACAACAGGATTTCGTTGCAGTTGCTTTTCATCGTCTCTTCTGGGCCTAAATTCGATCAACTCGCAACGAAATAAAGAAAGAAGATCATTAAAGGTTCTAATAAACCCCAAAATACGCATACAAATTATAAAATTTGTATACATCTTCTGGAAAAATACTTGGATTATAAAAATGTTTCATAAAAAATGTCGAATCAAATTAAGCAAATAGTTTGCTGCTATTGGATTCTCAGAATTTCCTTTCTATTAACTATAATTTTTCCAACCGAATCCTACTAATTTACTTCATCCTTAATTTTTAACTTTTTTCGGCCTTTGGCAATCCTTTGTCATTTTAGTTTGCTGTACAAAAAAAAAAACCAAAAAAAAATAAGTAATGAGAAATATTTTGCGCACATTTAATTAGTTTTCGTGAAACAATTAACAAGTTTTAGCACGAATTTCACACGGGACTCGTGTTGCAGTTTTATATGCAGTAAATGGTGCTGTTCCTTTTTCCGTCTCTTTTTTCATTTAAAAATTTTTTTTTAATTGTTGTACATTCACAACAAATTTTTTTAAACAGCATTTTACACTCTTACATAATAAAATTATAAGTTTACGTATGTAAAACGTATAAAACTATTGTTTTAAAAAAAATGATATTTAAAAGTTTGTAGAAATAAAAAGAAGAGCAATAAAAATATTGAAATAAGTAAAAAAAAATCGAAGAAGGGGAATTATAAGAAAATATTTCCAAAGGTCATGATGCATAGGAAAGCAATGTTAAAGAAAAGTTAGAAAAAAACATTTAAAAAGGAAATTTTGTTTCCACAAGATTAAATTAATAGTGGCTCAAAGTAGAAATTTAAAAAGCATTAAGACCCTTATTGTGTAAGACGCAATGCAAATTCTTAATTTTTGGCAGTGTTGCCAGATTGGCTATTTATCATTTCGTTAATCCAAGAAAACATCGACAAATAGTTGTACACAAACAATTTTCTATGTGGTTGTTGTTGTGTTTGTGCACTTTTCTTACCTTATTATCAAAAAATTAGTAGATTTGTTTGACGATTCCAAATTATTGTTTATAAAATTCAGCAGTTCGAGCATCAGGGATGCAAATGCAATACACGAAGCAAAAAAAGTGTACCGTTATAGTATTGCGCAAAAGCATTTATGTGATAATTGCAATTTCTTTTTCTGTTGTTGCATTGCAAACAAAAAAACTTACAATATTTTTCGTTTGAACTTTCACAAGAGCATTTGCAGCAAACACTAAACTCCACTGGTATAAATGCTGCATTGGTTTTGTTGTAACGTTAAACTTTTCGAAGTAAGTTTACAGAAATTACTTTTACAGTCAAAATAGATCAATTTTATCGATAATTTGAGTTTTTAGTTATTCAAAGATTTTTGGTATGTTTTTTTAAATTATATTTAAATACAAAAATACAAACAATATAATCTCCTATGTGTTATTTCAGTGTAATAAATAAATTTTTATTTTTTATTAATATTAATTTGTCTTAGTAATAAAATCTTGATTAGCCATATATTAGCCACTATTTAGCCATTTATAATGGCGAAGATTTGGCAACACTGCTTTTTACCCGTCCCTAATATATGCTAAAAAATTGGTCTTTAAAAAATCCTAGAATTAGGATACATACAACACCACTTTATGTGGTACTTCTGTACAGAGATAGCAAATCTGATATACTACATTATATTTTGTTCCAACACCCCAAAACTAGGCAACATATTTCATCTTCAAATGAAAATTATGCTAAAACGGCGGAAGGAAATTTAAATAAAAAATACATCCTTAATAACATAAAATTCCATTAAAAACTAAAACACTGACCCCATTTTTAAGAATTTCAATGTCCTTTTGTTTACCATAATTATGAAAATATTTGTAAATAATCATAGACAAAAACAAAAAGTAGTTTTTTGTCCTTATTTTCCAAAACAATTTAAACATTTTATCTAATTCTGTGTTTTTTTTTTGCATGTTCTCATCAGAGTTTAAAGGAGGGGAAAAAGGCAAACATTTAAACAACAATTTTTTATTGTCTCAATGAAAAACAGTTTACGCTAAAAAATGCTAAAAATGTATTGCGAGTCCATGTTCTTCTTCATGCCGGATTGTTATTTAACCGTTTTTCTCGCTTTTTTTTATTATAATTGGTGCATGCAGCATTGTAGAATCAGCACCAACAGCAGCAGGAGCAGTCGCACTGTTAGATTCGAAAGTTGGGCATTGTAGACGAAAGTTGTTTTAAAATAGATAATGTGTTTGTGTAGTAGTTATATCAATTTATATGTGTGTGTAAGTGTTTTTTTTTTCTTTTTTGGTGTTGCATAGAATCATGCCTGTGGTTTTATTTATTTATTTATTTTAATAAAGTTAGTCTCTGATGTTTTGCGTTTGTATTTATGTTTATAGTTCACATAAGTGTTATATCCTTGCATATGCATGTTTTTATCTATGTGTGTGTTAGAAATTAAATGCGTTTGTGTATGTTTTTGATGTTATCGTTTTGACAACGCTATTTTTTTCTAATATAATAAAACATGTATGTGTTTAAATGTTAAAGAATAATTTAAGCAATTTTATCAAGGGTACACAAATACTTTTATATTGCAATATACAGATATAAATGGTCGTGTCAAATTATAGCACAGTGGTTAAAAGTTTATTTGGATCAGCAATTTTTGTTCATATTGCCAGTGTTTCCAGAACATTTTTTATAATTATTTTTTGTCACAAAATTTTTTTCAGAAAAATTATATTTAACTATTTCAAAAATAATAGAGTGCCCCCGGTAGCCTTGTTGATAGTGCGAAGATTGCGGGTTCGATTTTCGCCAGAGACTCTGGTATCTTTCACTACGACAAGGTGAACGTTTAAGTTACTATTGCTCGTTAAATAAAGTTCGAATATAATTTGTAAATATATTTTTAACTTTTAATAAATAAAATATATTTTTTTAATATAATTGCATTTTGAATGACATTTATTTGAAGCAATTTTTAAATGAGCTGCCAAATAAAAACAATGAATTCGTTTTATCAAAACCAGTTTTTGGTATGCGAGTGTAATTTTAAATATATTTTCCCCTTTATTTTCTAAAGTCTTAAGCAATCAACCGGGCAGTTAAAAACATTGACAAAAAAATTAAAAATGTTATCAAAGGTTTTTGAAAGATAAAAATATATGTTTTAAAATGTAAGAAAGTAAAGTTGATCAAATACGACCATTTGACACCCTACACCACAGTGTAGAAAGGCACATTGTCGAGACTGTACCCTATTTGGGACCCATGGCCAGTCATGCACCCGACAATACAATATTAGGTTATGAGGTTAAGATTGATAAAGAATTCATCGTCCAAATATTGTTTAAATTGCAACATCCACATATAGATGTTGACTTTGATATTAAAGCTATGTGGTAAATTTTTGACCTATTATATAAGTTATCGTTGCCAAATTGTCAATCAATTTATAAGGAATTAATGGCGCTTGGAGCTATTTTCGGGAGTGATGTTTGTATGAGAGCTGTGGTCAAATATTCATCGATTCCAACAAGATTTTGTAAGTTGATTAAGGCAGTAATAAACTATTTGTAGGCCAAATTTTATCTAAATACAAAAATAATAAAAGAGGTTATGGGCAGAAAGGCTACAGTCAATAAAGAAGCTTGTATGTATCGACCGATTCTTTTGAATAGGCTTATGATAATAAAAACGTATGTTCCAAAATTCATCAAATTACCTTTAAAATTGCGACCTGTACTTTGCGCACAAGGTTACTTTGACAGCCAGCCTGACGGACATACATCGTTACATCGACTCAGATAATTAATTTGACTCAGATAATAATTCTCTATCAATCGGTGCAGTAAATGGTGGGTCTAAAATAGGGATGTAACAATACGCCCTTTTGCCGATCCGATACGAATATTAAATTTAAATTCAAGGTAAAATTAACAAAACTCAAGTAGAGTAATTTATTTATTATACAAAATTACGGTGTAAGAGATAAGTAATGTTTAAAATTGATTATAATAATATTTTAAAAGCAACGAAATGAATTTAAATTGGTAAAATTAATTTATTTTTTAAACAAAAAAAAAACAGTGTAAGAGATTATTTATCTTCAAAATAATATTAAAAAGATCTAGGTTTAAAAAACAAAGTATTCTCAACTTTTGCGGAGAGAATTTCGGACCTGCAGCAAAAATCGTCTCTAAGATGTGACTGAATTCATTTGACATTTTACGTATTTCTGCGCCATAATATGCAATTTTGAGTATAATATTTTTTAAAAGCGCCAGTAAACATTAGAAGATGTAAGGTATATCTAGATTTTTTATTAAGCTGAACCACAGCGTAGGATGGACAGAGGATCCAAATTTTCTTTTAAGATTTCCGCAAACGCTCCAAAGGTCAGTTCTTGTAGACTTATCAGAACTTTAACTAGGTATTGAGAAGCTGAATAAGACGTTTTTTCAATCTACTGTCTTTGAAATTTTTAGCCTTTGTATCAAGGTAGAGAATTGCAGGTAAACGATAGATTTCTTTATTCTCTAAACACTAAAATCTTTCATTTAAAGCTAACGCTACGTTAATCGCCAATTTTTGGGAATCTTAACTATTCTGCATCGCAGCTTATTCATTTATCGTATTTTCTAATTATTTTCGAAGACTGCTAACTAGCGAAATAGCATCAGAAAATGTAGCATGGCTTTACTTATTGATTTTATGGTCTCTTTGAAGTTACCCTAAATTTTTAGCGAAATTATTATTATTTTTACAAAAATCATTCAAAATTAGCAGAAAATTCCTAAAACGTACATATCAATGGAAGAACGTTTTACCATTACGGTGAAAAGCAAAACGGCTGATGCTGCAGGTCCACACCAAGCGTTCAATGCGTTTATGCATCAGTTCAAAAAGTCGTTGCGTAAAATTGTATTGACAAATTACACAGCAAATGCCTAAATGCATATACGCAACGAAAATATGAAGTAGGATTCCTTTTTACTTAAGCATGCGTCTCAAAAAATGTGAAAACGCGTGGTGTGGACCGACCTTCAGCTTAATAATTTAAGGAAATAATTTATTATTTGGTTTGATTTTTTGCTATTTCTTGTTATGCAAAAAGTAAGCATTGAAAATTAACTTTTTGTTCAAAAAAAGCTATAAAAAGTGTCGGCGTATCGACAGTAAAATATAGCCGATACAAATCTATCGGTAAACATGAAGTATCACCGATATATCGGTATCATTATTCGGTACATCCCTAGTCTGAAACAATATTTTTATGTGTTACACACATCAGAACAAACGCATAATACTTTCTCCACTATGATGGCGTAGCTATAAAAAGTGGTAAAAAGGTAATTAGTATGACATCTCAAAACAAGAATCAATTACAAAACGACTATACAGATTGTTATACAGACCAAATAAATCAAGCGTTTGCTATATATCAAAAATTCTCGTGCTCATACATAATTTACACGGCGTCCAGACCTTCGATTGTTATGTTTGCTCAAGAAACAAACGTATGGCACGAAAACCCATATAAAAAACAACAATCAAGATAGCGTTTATTTATATGGCGATACTGCAGAGATGTTAGACATCGTTAGGCAAACAATTGTTTTAACAACGTTGCTTAGACAAGAACAAAAAATAGACCATATCCAAATTCATGTGTGCACAAGAAATCGTTTGTTGTTTAAACATAACGATGGCTAATCAAGACGGCATGTTCGGATACAAACACAAAAAGCGCGACGTCAGCGCATTGCAATTGGAAAATACGATTTTGACCGCGTGTTAAAGCTTTGTACAGACGGTGGTCAGATGTAATAATATTGCCAGCAAAATATGCTACAAATATTTTACAACCTTGTGAACAGGCAATTTTTTTTTTTTTTTAATACAACAATATTGTTAGGTATCTGACAATCGTGTGAACACTCTTTGTTGCCATTGGCATATCATTGTAAGACGTTGGAAGCTTATTATTTATTGTCATATTTGCAAAGTTTATGCGTCTAACAATGGCATCATTGCCAGACCCTCTTTCCTAATGGCAACGCATCAAATAAATGCAGGGATGGAAAAAGTGTTTTCAGACTTTGTAGCAACTTCAATAACAATATGAATTTTTAAGACTATGACGGTACCAATTATATATTTTTTTAATTTATATATTTTCTGGCTCATCTCTTGATATATATATTTAGAAAAAGACTTTTAAATTAACAACATTTTTTTAAAGATAGCCACCAATGTATCAAAAAAAAGCAGAACTGCACCATATACGTAAGTGATATACATGAGTGAAAAGAAAAAAACGAATATGTTTAATTTTGCAAAATTTAAATTAATCTTAATGAAACCCATTTTAAACAACATAAAAAAATAAAATTCTCGCTATGGATTTTCCCCTTCAATACCAATATTTCCAGTTTTCCAAATTTTAAAAATAACATTTTCTGACAATGTCTAAAAACAGATCTGGCAGTCCTTACCATACAATTATCTCACAATCGTGTGAACTGACAATTTTTGTTGGCAGATGAATTTATTGTCAGACAGTTGTCTACTAATGTAATTGTTTGGTCTTCTTACAATCGTCGGAACTGACAATTTACTTTTGGGGGAAATTCTTCTTTGGCAGAATCTTGTCAACACATTGCCAGACTTAACATTATTCTAAGATCTTACCACCGTCTGGACGCAGCTTAAGTATTGAAATAGGCTGCCATTGTTAAAAAGTAATGGCAATTTAGCTATTTTTAGGTCAATCCATCGATTTCATTTTTTATTTATATTTTGTGGTTTTGATTAAATAATACAAGTTAACATCATTTTTCATGACACAGCGGAGAACGCCTTTATTTATGTACGTCATTTCAGGGTTAGAACTACGAGGTGAACAAAGTAACGCTTGATGCGCTGTTTTATGTTGGACTGATAGAAATATGAATTTAAAATCGTGAACAATTGTGAAATGTATACAGAATCCTCTAAGAAAACCTCCTAAATAAACCAAAATCTTGAAAATTTCTTACATTTTTGTTATAAAAATTGTTTAGGATACCGGCATTAAAGACATTACAAAATTGTGTTCTTAAAACGTAACTTTCCAAGTAGCTAGTAACTATAGTTCCTTATTTCAATTATTTTTTCATTCCCGTTTTAAGATATAAAATCCTTTTTAAATCTCCGGAATAAAAAATATATATTATGAATAAATAATAAGAAGAAACTAAGTGGTTTGTATTGTTTAAAATCTATTCCAAAATTAAAGATTACAATAAATTGTAACCTTCCTTCTTATTTCACAAAACTAGATAATCTTGATAAACGTCATTACCTGGTTAAAAGTGTGTACAGATAAAACGACCTACGTCAACACAAGCGTTTTCTGTTAATATAAATAAATTGTTAATTTATTGCAAATTTCAAAAAAGCACTCAAGAATTTATTAAAACAGAAAAATTATTAAAAAGTATTTTTTAATTGAAATAAAAACGTATGCGCTTTTGTGTTTTTAAATGAAATGTTCGTGTAACATCTAATAAATTATATTAAATTGGTTTATGGTACTAATACAACTTAAAGGCGACACGAAATAACGCCCAATTAGAAAAGTTAAATAAGCCCCAGTGAAAGAAATCCCAATAAAATGAAGGAACAGCCAAATAAAAAATAATGAAGAAATGCCCAATTTTCATGAAAAAATCCCCAATTTAAAAATAAAAAAAATTTTGCTAATTATTTCATAATGAAATAAAACCCAAGGAAATAGTAAAGTAAAACCCAATGAAATAATACACAAAAAAATGAAATAAGACCCAAATTTTGTATGTTTTCTGGAATCCAATAATTTCCTTGTAATTCAATTATTTATTTTCTTGAAATTCAATCATTTGTTTTAATTATATACATATTAGAGAAAAACGCGCATTGTTTTTTCAACAATTTGGCGACAAAATGGACAGCTTATTTCCTCATCATTGTTGGAAATTGCTTCAGCTTGTAGTTTCATGACGCAGCTATCACAAATTTTCATGTGCCTACACCCAGAGAAGAACTATGTTTAAAGATGGTCACCTCCAACAAAACTATTTTTAAGGAAAATTTTAAACATTTTATTGTTGATTTAACCATATTATTATCACCCGACAACCATAATATGGTTAAATGTGTCCTCCATCAAGAAGTCACAACCATATTATGGTTGCCTCTGAACATGTCTTGGTCAATAATAAATAAAATATATTTAACACTTATAATAGCATGGTTGGTTTTCAACCATAGCATGTTGCTCTCGGAGAAGAGGAAAACACTATTGTTAATTTAAAAACAAATTATTGTCATATTTAACCATAACATGTTTAGAGGCAACCATAATATGGTTATGGCTTCTTGATGGAGGAATAATTAAACAATAATATGGTTGTCGTTGACAATAATATGGTTAAATTTAAACATAATATGCTTAACATTTTGTCTAAAAATAGTTTGGTTGGAGGTGACCATATTTAAACATGTTTTTTCTCGCGTGTACATGGCAAAAGCAGTGTATTGGTTTTCTCCGACATTGGGTTCCTCCATTTTCTGAAATGGAATATAGAAGTTTACTATTTCTACGGTGACCACAAATAATTTCGTATTCCATATTTTTATTGATCTTAACACTTTAGCAGTTTACAAAAGAATGAAAATTACTGACTAATTAGAGTCAGACTTACTCCTAACTGTAAAAATTACAATTAAGAGCTTTAAAAATCCTAAAAATGCTTATAAAGCCCAAAATAAATGAAATAAGACCCCAAAAAAAATTTATGTGAAATAAAATCCAATTAAATAATTTGAGGATTACTTTGTTTTGGGCTTTATTTCATAATGAAATTACCCCAAATTTAAATATGAAATAAACCCCAAAAAAACTAAATTAAACCCAATTTCCAAATTTTGCAATTTTATTGGGGTTTATTTCATTTTTCTAATTGGGCGTTATTTCATCGGGTGTTATTTCGTGTCGCCCAACTTAAAGACCTATATTTACTACGCCCAAAATAACAGCGCATACGCTGTTATTAAAGAAAACCACAGTTTTTATTATTTATTTGAAAAATTTTATAGGAAATTTAAAGGAAAATCCATAGATGTTTTATTTTTCCAATGCAATTCTGTAAGCCAAATTGCAATTACCATTCTCTAAATAGTTCACAAAGTGTAGGTACAGTTATAAACATCACTGTACTTTATATTGTAGTGTCATATATCATACAATATGAATAATAACCTTTAATAATATTTTAAGGGTTCCATACTTCTGAATTTAATTTTATATCAAAATTAAGTGTCAACAAATATTCAGACTAAAGTCAAGTTGTAATTTATCATGGCGCAATTAGATGGTCTGCTCGAAACGCCTGCTGATTTTTTGTAGAGTTGTATTTTTATCGTGCAATTGTTTTTGTAGCAATTGTGTTTGACATCTTGTCCATTTGTTACACAAACAAATGCATTGGGTTTTGACATCTTTAACATAATTTACACAAACAAAATGCGTGTTGGGTTTTCTATTGTTGCATTGTTGTAGTTTTGCGCAGAACTACTAATTGGGCCATGGTAATTTATAATAATATTAGAATTAATCAAAACTTTAAAAGGTTGTGTTTGAGTTCTCACAAATTAAAAAAAGGGCACTCACATGATTGTCAGTATCAGCAGGAGTGCTTTGAAAATACTCAAATCAAATCTAAAGAAAAGTGGAGGTGAAAATAAACCCCACATTCCTTGTTCATCAACATTTTTCTTATTATTAACGGATACTTAGAAATAATTCTTAAGCACTACCAGAATATCTTGGATATATGGATAGTGCAACTTAATTAATTACACGTATTTGTATAAAAAATAAAAATTTCCATTTCTATTACTAAACATCTATATATGTATATTTTTTTGAATATTAATTTAATTATCATATCAGCCTTACTTTTAAAAACTCATATTTCATTACAAAAACAATTGTACCCATACCAAGCGTTGCCAAATGTAGGTTTGCAGTTTTTTGAAGTGAAAAACAGTCATGCAGATTTTTACTTCAAAAGCAGTTTTTTTCAATCACTACAGTTTTCCAGTTTTATTCGAATGGTACAAAGAAGCATTTAATTGTATTATGATTAACAAACATTTATTCTACTGTAACAATGTTATAACTTCACAGAAAAAATTATTCAATTTCTCCAATCACCAAATTTGTTCTTAATTCATAATATCAAGCAAACAAGTTGTTGATTTTGCACCTATTACCAAAATGATTATATTGATTACTAAAAATTTTAAAATTTTGAAAAAATATTTTCAATAAATGATATTTTTAATTTTAATTAAAAAAGTGATCAAAAAACTTTGCTATTTCAAACAATGTGTTAATTTATTTGAATAAATATTGAGAATTCCCAACAACAATTCTACATGTTTAAATTAATTTATTTTAAACGAAAAAAGTCAATTAAGATTTTTTGTTATTTAATTAAAATTTTAATTGAAAATTTATTTCAAAACAACTAAAATGTTAATTAAATCAATACTAAATGTTTAATTTTCTTTCAACTAAAAAAATAATAGATTCAATTATCACATTAATTAAATTTAAATACTTTTTAAACCATTTTTTTAATTGATAAAACACTTTTTTCTGTGTTGTACTCAATTTCAAAACCAACACATGTACAACTATTCTGAAGTAACGAAGGATATGCCCTCTTATTCATTAAAAATATTTCAGTTTTTTGAGGTAAAATGAATAACATGAAATATTTTATATTATGTTTTTGCTTTTGATTTTACAAACATAATAAATTCAAAATTTTTTATTTTTCGAATTTATTCTATGAGCTAAATTTCTGTTATGTATTTTATAAAGCTTTTTTGTAATAATTCTATTCCTTCAATTTTTAGGAATGACTTTATACACTACCAGACTATTATCTTGTATCTTCTTTGGATAGCAATGAAGTAAATTGTATGTATAAATATAATAAAAAAAATTTGAATATAATAAAGTAACTTATGAAAAAGAAATAATTCCCAGATTCAAGTTGTTAAGCATAATAAAAAAAATTTTAATTTTTATGCTTGCTTTATTTTCAACATTCATTTAATTTCAACATTTACACTAGCTTATCATATTATAATACAACAGGCTCAAAATAGTGCTATTCAGCTTAAAATTGTACTGTAGTGCTTAGCACTTTGGAACACTTTGTGAATTCGCTAATTATAATAGATAAGTGTTGTTTTTTTTTTTTGCTTCAGTTAATGTGTTTTATCAGCTTTTTTAACGAGCAATTTGTTTCCATAAAAATAGATATTTTTGGAAATATTCAGTTTTTGTGAGAAAACTATGGCATACCCCAACAGTGGATAGGGTATTAGCCGTTTGTGCTGATCGCAATTTTAAAGATAATTTAATAAAATTTTGTACATACGTGTTAATTTTTACATGGCCTATAGAAAACGGTCCTTTATTTCCCCATCGCCCATACATACATCTCTCCGGAATAGATAAGCACAAACATAAACTATCTTACTTTGTATAAATTTAGATTAAATTTGGCTCCAAAATATTTTTTTTTTTGTTTTTGTTTTAACTCGGTCCATATTTGACTAGGGATGGACAAATTAAAAATATATATATATATATATCATATCGATATTTTTTAAGAGTATCTATCGATATTTATGAATTATATATCGATGTATCGAAAGTATTAATGTGAAATTATTACCAAATTTAAAAACTGTACTTCCATTCAATCTTTTTATTATTTCTTTTAATTTGAAATGTACTGCCTGTCCCTCGATTTCGAACGAAATTTACATTCGCTTAACTTTTATTTAAAACAAAAACCAATTTTAAAATTTAGTTTTTAACGTATGTTATGCGAACGAAGTTTTTGTTTGAAATCGAGGGACTTGCATTTAATTTTACAATAAAGAAAAATTTAAAAAAAATGTAACGAATACAAAATAATTTTTATTTATTCGCCATATGAAATCTAAAAAAAAATTAATTGGGATTATATAATGCGGGATTATATACTCCGGTAAACGAAACTTGTGACACATACTATACAAGTAAACTGTGCAATATTTTATTTTTAATATAATTAAGGCGATTCTTTCCAGAATTTTTTTTCGCGCTTATTTTTTTGCTGTCATCTCTCAAAAACCCGAGACAAAACTGAACTGTGTAATCTATGAAAATGCACAATGGAAAAGCGCTATTATTTTCTTAATATTAGTTTAAAAACCTATGATGCAATTCTTAAAAAACAACAGTATTGTCAGCAGTTGAGCAACGTTAAAATGTTAAATTTTATTATTAAGAGATTTTAAAAATATCGAATTCGATAGTCGTTGATAAATATCGATGTATCGATATATGGGTATTTTTAATATCGGCGATATATTTCGGTTATAATTTTTTGAAATATCGATATTTTGATACATCGATATTTAATGCCCATCCCTATATTTGAAAACTTAAAATGCCGTAAATCCTTTATAAATTTTTATATTAACCCTAGATGGTAACTGTTGTCGAATCGACGAAGCTCATTTACACTTTATCATATAATTTTTTTAATTTTATTCAAATAACGCTCTTCTTTTCAACAACGTTACCTGATGACGAAAGCTTTACAAAATTAATAATACATTTTAAAATACAAAAATTTGTTAAAACTCGTATCAAACTTTGAGAGATAAGAAAAACTTTTATTTGTTATAGTTTATTTTATTTTTTAAAAAAATGCTTAATAAAAAAAATTTTTGTTTAGTATTTTCTTTAAAAATCGTTCCGCTAGAATTTTTTTTAAAAAGTTCGTCGATTCGACGAACAGTAACCTTAATGTACTAAAATGAAGAGTCGCCTTTCAGTGTTATTATAAAATTACTGACGATAACTTTTATAATATGTAGCTACTATGTCATGACCGAATTTTGTACTAGTTTAACCAAAATTGAACATAGCTTCCATATAAACCTCATTCCTTAAATCACTTAATGGCAGACAAGTCTTATATAGACGAAGAAAGCTTTGGCACAAAGCATTTTTATATGAATATTAACCACATAATATAATTTTGTTCTGGCGGATCTATTATTTCCCGTGGGGCTCAAAAATGGTATACTCTCGAATGTTTGTCTTTATATACTGTGGTGCAGGGTATCAAATGTCCGGCTTGACCGACTATATTTTCGTACTAGTTTTATTTTTTGTTTTTTTTTTTTTGAGAAAATTGAAATAAACTTTTTATGACCCGGTGAAAATATTGACTAATATTCCTTCTAATTTTTAATAAAATTTTTTACTGTTTACGGTTTCTCGGCGGCCACACTGTTCTTGTTAACAAAAAAAAATCATACAATTTTGTAAATGCTGTAAGTGTAAAATGTTAGTTTTGACAACATTCCTGCTCAACTTGCAGCAAAAAAAACAGTATATTGCACTCTGATGTGTGTTAAATGTATCGAAATAGTTATTTAAAATAAAAAATTTTTATAGTTAAACAAATATTTGTCAGCAAATTTAGCACTGATGTAGAACTGCCGCTCTCTTCTATCATTGACAAAAAAAAGCAGCACAAACATTAACATTAAGCGTAAAAAGTGCACACATGGCTGCATTTTTGTTTTCAAATGCTTGCACATACAAATGCATGCATACTTAAACGCTCAATCACAAAGGACATAAATTTGTTTATAGAAAAAAGAGAAACATTTTATTTTAAGAACAAACTTGCGACAAAAAAAATTTTACATTAAAAAAACAGACTTTTTTTACAGAGATAAAAATGCCTTTTAAATAAACAAGAGTGTATTTGAGAGAGTGAATGCAAAAAAAGAGAAAGTTTGTCAACTTTATTTTTTGAAGTTTGATAGTTTTTTTTGTCAGTTATTTTTATTTATTTTTTGCTTTAAGTCTTTGAGTCAAGGAATTTCTTTTGCTATTAGTTGACGTCACTGTGACATTTATAAAAAATACTGACACAGACACACTTTAGATTTAGACTTTGTTTTTCGAATTATTTTCTTTAAGCTTATTTCGTTATTCCTTTTTTTGTTTCTTACTCAGCAGCGTAGGTAGGTTAATATAATTTTTTTTTTTTAGTTTATTTTGATCGAAAGCTTGAAGTTTTATTTTATTAAGTTAAGATTGAAAATACTTCTGCAAGTGTCCTTTTAAATTGTAAAGAAATTGCCTGCGCTTTTGAAAGGAAATTAATGCTTATATAGAATTTTTAACATTTTATAAGTAACAAAGTTTACAAGATATTAAAAGCTATTCTGAAAATTTTGACTTATTTGGGATTCAAATAGATAAGAGAATGTCTTCTAGACTTTATTTTCACTGTTTCAATGGCCAATACAAATTCTTAGAAAAAAATTGACAAAATTTATACATACTTTAAATCATATGCGTTGTTATTTCTGAACACTTTTAAAAATATTTTTTTAGATAATTTTTCAGTTATAAGAGTAACTTGTGACATATGTATTCTCTAAAATATTCGTAACTACTGCAATCCACAATATTTTCCTTCAAAGGAAGTCGTTCGAACTGACATAATTCTTTCTATTTGCACTCAATTTGAAGTTTTTTTTCTAGTTTTTCAAATAAACGGTGGTTTAATTTTAAGGGCCGATGTTGATTTTGAATTTGAATTTCTTTCTATTATGATAATAATTATGATAATATTGGTATGGTTCAATTATGTATGGAACAAAATATCGGCCAAATGGACGCCGCGACCTCGGTGGAACGCAAAAAATTGTTTTAGACGTACTAAACTGTTTTCCGAATGTAGGATTTATATTGGGCCTAGGGTAAATTATTGACCGATCTTCACCAAATTTTGCAGTTTGATTTCTAGTCCTGTAAAACAGTGACGTAGCACAGTTTAATATGATAACAATAATTATTACGGTTTTGACGTACAGTATGATTTCTAGTCATATAGAACGAGTCATGCAGTGCATTACGCCACCTTTTATGTTAGTTTTTGTAACAAAATTGTAAATTTTTTAGGGTTGTGGTTCTACATTTTGATTCATAACTTTGATCCTACTGATGGGATTTTCTTTGATTTGAATCCCAAGCTGCTTAGGATAACTAGAAGCAATTTAACACCAACATTGTTTTTCGAAAGTGAGCGTGTTTTCAACAAACGGACAGACAGATGGATATGGCTAAATCGACTTATAATTACTCAACAAACCAGAAGGTTTATACTTTATAGGGTCTTAGATACATAGTAAAAAGTTTCACGCGGAATGACAAACTTAGTATACCCTCATTCACCACTAGTGGTGGAGGGTATTAAAAGCGTTTAAAGTCAAATAAGGACCAACCTCATATACATTTAGCATCAAGGTTAGAGTAGGAGTCGGAGTCTTGAGTCGGAGTCGGAGTCGTACCTAAAAAATTACAGCGTTTGGAGTCGGAGTTAGTCCTTTTTTCTGACGACTCCACTCAGAACGTTAGTCGAAGTTGATCGGTATTAAGGTGGGTCAGGACAAATGCATAATAACCTCTCCGCTATTGTGGTGTGGGTAAAAAAAGTCTTTATTGTATAAGCATGCTGTAATAGTATTTTCCTAGCACTAATTCAAATGCAGACTCTATAGAAGTAAACGAAAACAAATTCCCTGTTTTGGGATTTTTAATTTATTTTTGGGATTGGTGGAATTTTCATTAAAAAAGTTTTAGATTTCTACGCACATTTTCTAATTGCCATATAAAGTTTCAACAATATAGCAATAAAAATAAAATCCATTATTTTAACCACTTTTTGAAAAAGTGTATAGTTCCGATAAAATATATGTATTGTGTGGTCTTATAAGTAGCGAAGTTGATTGAACGATGTCCGTATGTTTATGTGTTGATTGAAATGGTGTTTCAAAAGACCACAGATATTATGAGTGACTGGTTTGTTTTACATTTATGTCACAGATAGTCACAGATAAATTGCTAATAAAACTCAAAAAAAAAATCGGAATTTAAGCACGTCATAGAGAAACCTTATAAATAAAAACTCAGCCATTTTGGTTAATAAATGGCTGAAGTGTGAGAAAAAAACCAAGAATGCCTCTAACTTTTACCAAAAATGTTTACCAAAAAACTTAACTTTTTTGAAGTTTCTTATAATATTCTTTCTGCTTTATCTAAATGAACTTAGTAGAATACTAGTACTGAAAATAAGAAACTTGGTTTATAGATGACCGAGTTGAAGACAAACATCTACTTTTTGCACAAAACCGTCCATACTATATGAACTCAGATATATCTAAAATATAAAGAAATTAAAAATGAGACAAATCGCTCCCTTATTTTAGCTGGCCCCCATACAAGTGTTCTTCCGAATTAAGAGTTTTGGTGCGATAGTAGGGATGAAAAACATGCTATGTTGATATTATATAGTTCAAATATTCTCTATATATAAGATTTTTTTGGGTTTAAAAATCAGTAAAGTTATCGTTTTATTTCGCCTATTAATAATTATATTTTGTGTCACAGCCACTTCTCCAACCGCGCCCATATTATGTCGAATGTTGTATGTTGATAACCAAGATATTTTTACTTATTTTGGAAGCTTTGGCTTCTGTCGTTCTCCAGTAATACAAAAATCTATTATGTATTTGTAAAGAATACATATCAATCCCAACCTTATATTAAGAGAGCTTATGTTTTAACAACTCATTTATGTTCACCAAATTTGGAAAATTTTTCTTTTACAGTTCTTTAGATAAAGAAAAACTATTTTATACCATGTCTACCTCTCCAATCCCACCCACATTTTTTGGAATGTTGTTTATTTATAACCTATATGCTTGTACCTAATAAGGGAACTTTGGCTCTTTCCGTTCTCCAGATATAAAGAAATGTAAAATGGATTTTTTATGCCGTGCCCACTTCTTAACTCCCGCCCATTTTTTAGAGAGTTTAGTTACATGCATCTTGATTTTCAATGGCTCTTGCCGTTCTACAGATGTATAGAAAAAAAGGAATAAAAAAACCACAACAACAAGGGATTAATTAATTAATGCTAAATTTTAATAGCAAAATTATAAGGAGCATTTGTGACAGAAATATATGACAGACAAGTCCTCATCATATCTAGGGTCTTCGGAAGACCCCTATAAACAGGCAGACGGACAACGGTAAATCAACTTCGATATTCATAGGACCCGGAATATATATATATATGCTTTATAGGTTCTATGATCAATATTGTAGAAATTAGAAACGGAATGACAAACTTCTTTATAACCCCTTTTACCCTCGGTGAAGGGTATAAAAATAAAGCATTGCACAGTTTACTCGTATGGTGAGTTACACAAGTTTCACTTACGCAGTGCCAGACTTGAGCACTAAATTTTCGTAGTGTATGCCCGGCATTAGTTCCCATTTAAAAAGAGTTATATTACTTTTTGTTCTGGAATTTATTTTACATTTTTAGGGAATTTTTTCATTTTAAAAATTTAAAGTTTTATTTTATAATGAATTAGTTTCACAAAACTTTAAAATAAGACATACGCTATTGTTCAGGAAAACCACGGAATCGGCAACTCTCCTTAATTGTGCTTAAATTATTAAAATTTTATATTAAATTTGACAACATTTTTAAAACATTCCTTTGAGATTAAGATAAAATGCGTGTTTGTATGTATGGGCTATAAAAAGTTATTAATTCCACTTAAAGAAGCTAATATAAAGATAATTCTATTTTAATTTGATGTTTTTATAAATATTTAAAAAGAATAAAATTTGCAGATCTTTTTTCTGCATAAATATCCTGATTATTTCTTTTAAGAGATTATTTTTTCTTGTTTATTTTCTAAAAAAAAAAATAAAAAACAAGCATATTTTGCACAAAAAATATTTATTTTCTTTAATCCTCATTAATTTCGCTTTACAACCGGAAGGTAGGAATTTTGTTTAGAGCAGTTTTTAGGTTGTCTTGTTGCTTTTTCTTTTTTTTTTTATTATTACAAAAAAAATAAAAAAAGGGAAAGGAAAATAAAGAGACGGAGGAGGAGAAGAAGTTATTTTAACAAGTAAATAAATTGAACCCAGTGCTCAGGGTAAATCCTTTTGCTAGTAAATAAGAAATTAAGGATAAAGACAATAATTAAGAATTTTTTGTACTTAAATTGTTATTAACTTAATTTAACTTGCTTCTGCTTAATTTCTGTTGCTTTTCGTGTTGGAAACTTTTGAACTATTGACATGTAATTCTCCATTATTGCAAATTATTGTTATTGTTGTTAACATGGGCTAATGAGATTTTATTATACAATACCAAGTTAACTAATGACAAATAAGTGTTTTTTTTTTTTTTGTTCTAAAAAAAATACAAGTTACAGACTAGTTTATTAAGAAGCAAAAATTATAAGAGAAAATTTTTTTAAACTGCACTCAGAAGCAAACAGGACTTTTAATGTTAAAGGAACTTTAGACAATGGAATACAAAATAAAACTTACAAATAATATTTTGGTGATCGGAAAAAAATTTAGCTAAATAGTATAATGAGCAGACAGACAAAACAATGAACCCTTAGAATAAAACGGTTCCAATTAACGTTTTGGTCAAAGTGCTGTTTTCAGTTAAAAATGGTTTTTACTACGTAGTATTAAAATTTTCGTGAATAAGCAGTTCCATATACTATTTTAACATGAAAGTACTATCTATTCTATTTAGCAGTACTTTAAACTTTGTTTTACTGCTGTAAAAGTTCAACTGACCGAGAATGATGAGCTTTACATTGAAATAGGTAACGAACCAGCAAAGGACCCAGTTAACCTATTCATGCCTGCCATAGATCTGCTTGTACCTGGGGATCCGTAATGGTTGCTTGAAGTGAACAAAAACAATTTACCGCTTCCCACTACTGGAATATGGCTTGGGTATTTAATACCCAACAGGCTATAATAGGCAAATCGGTAGAAGCCACTGCTTAAATAAACTTGTTTTTGTAATAAAAACGTGATAAAAAAATGTTCTGCTACAAATTGTTGCTGTCAATGATGACAAAGGGCACTGTTCAAGCAGCAGAATGCAGATATTGTAAGTTATTTTTTCATAAACTGACACTATAGCAACACAATTCAATAAAAATCATGCTGGCTTAGTATCCTAGTTAAATTCATGGTAATAGTGGATTTTTTTTTAAACTAACTGCCTGTTCATCGATTCCGTGTTAGAAATTGGTGAACAGGCAGTAAGTTTTCCAAAAATTTGTTATTGTTTTAGCGGAAAATCCATGAATGTCTTTAATTGAAAAAAAAATAAAACACAGAGCAAACGATAATGTAAAAAATGTTTTTTAAAAAGAAGTAAAAAGCATAGAAAAGGACTAAAACAGTTATTTTCGGCTGTGCCGAATCTTATATTCCCTTCACCATAGCATTGAAAAGCCAATTTTTCTTAAGCCCATATGGTCTGGGTGATATCGCGTCAAAATCCTTATTCCGCGACCATATTTTTATGGATGCTCGATGATTTAAAAAACAAAACAAATCTCATATTAATCGTTAATATTAAAGCACAACTTTATCAACATACCCCCTATCGCACCAAAACTTTAAATTAGGAAGGGTAGTTGTATGGGGTGGGTTGAAAGGGTTATTTTAAATACTTATTTATTTTAAATACCTTAGCTTAATTTGCTCCACCTAGCTCATATGGTATAGGCGCTATTGTGTTATTACGCGGTGTTTTATTACTCGGTAATTTATATGCCGATAATTTTAGCTCCCAGTATTCTTCTGTTGACTTAAAGCGAAGGTATAAAAATAAAGTTCATAGGTTGTAAGGAAACAGTAAAGGCTTAGGGGTGAGATTTTATTACTAAACCCTAGAATACTAATGATCGACGATTCGACGAGCATCGGTCCCTTTTAATTAATTTACTCTTAAATGTGTGTGCCTAACACTCTCAAATTGTGTATGCTGTAAGAAGATGATTTACTTTTGCTGTGTGTTATCGTGGTTTTAAAACGGCGTTGCTGGAAAATTGCTTTTATTGGTTTTGTACTCGTCGAATCGGCGAAGGTTAGTATTAACGTGACTTTTTCTTCAATTTTGTGAGCAAATATTGCAAATGTTGTTACTCCAAACAATAGTGGCAATAATGACCAGCTAAGGATAAAATACAAAAAAGAAAACAAACGAAGTATGTGTAGATCATGCCCATAGGAAAAGATGCCGAATGTCAAAATCAAAATGTGATAAATGCGAAAACCCCATATGCGGAAGGCACAAAGTTGTTTGTGACTCTTGCTCAAAGTTTTATTTAAAAAAAAAAATTTATTTTTATTAAAGCTAAAAATTTATTTTTTAAGTTTTGACTCTTTTTTAGTTTTTCAGTGTTACTTACAATTTTTTTAGGTCCTTTTTTGGTCCTTTTGAGCCAAAAATTATGTGCAACATAAAAAGAATTATGTAGTAAAAAATTAAATATTTCGTTAATCTATATGAATTAAAATTAAATTATTTTTTTGTATAAATAACATTTAAGGAAAAAGTAAATTTGGTTTAAAGCTAAAGTTATATGCAGTTAAACAAAAATACATCGTCGAAACGACGATCATTAGTAACAACATACGTAAAATATGGTTAGTATTATAGGGTTAAATGGATTAAAAAAAATTTTGCCTTTTTTTAAGGTAATTTTATTGGAAATTTAAAATTTTTTTTTAATTTATTCGATAAACTAAACTGTTTTTAAGTTACACGAATGCTTGTTGTTAAGCCTTCTCCATATTCGAAATAACGGTATGTCTCGAAAATAAGAGCAAACCTTAAAAAATGGTTATCACCATTAGATTCAGACTTGAATTAGGTTTACCCGCTGGGTGTTCTGCTTGGCAGTTTTTTCAACTAGCACAGTGTTATCGTTTCAAGGAATTTCCCCCTTATTTGATCGAATAATTAAAATAGCCAATCTCAAATAACGAATAACCAGAACCATTTATGTCAATTATTCGGTCAAAATTTATTTCTTAGAATGTTCTACTTTTTTATTATACACAAGTAAGAAAGTATAGTCGGTTAAGCCCGACCATATGATACCATACACCACAGTACATAGAAAATATGTTTGCAAGTGTACCTATTTAGGACCTAGTTTTGAAAACTGCATAGCTAATGTGGCTTTATGAAAATTAAATATCATTATAATCGGTCTGATAGTTTCTGAGATGCAAAAATTGCCCCCTATCTCCGCTCGTGGTCCTATTTTAAAAAAATGCATAGCTTATATATGGATCTATCTATGTTTGAAATTTCATTGAAGTTGGTTTAATAGTGCGCACAAAGGTCCTATTCCGGAAAGTAGCTTGCATTGGGGTTATATGAAATTATGGACCGATTCGTCCTATTTTCAATAGGCTTGGGCCTTGTGCCAATTAGAATTATGTACCAAATTTCATCGAAATTTATTTGCGCACAAGTTTACATGGACAGCCAACCAGCCAGCCTGCTAGCCAGCCGTATGGACCTCGTTAGATCTACTTAGAAAAATATTCTGAGTCGATCGGTTTACTTTAAGGTTGGGGTATGACCAATATTTTAAGGTGTTGCACACAGCAGCACAAATGCATAATACCCTCTCCACTAATGGGGTGGGGGTATAATGAAAATAAAAAGCGCACCTGATTTTCCTAGTTCCTAAACTTTTTTAATAAGCTCAAAACTTCCAGAATTAAGCTGGAATAACAACGATGTTAACATTTTTATTGGTTGTTTGCACAGAATAAATCAAAAATTGTCTCTAATCATGAAATTCATAGAATCAAGCAAACAATTGGTTGATTTTGCACCTACATATTACCAAAATGATTATATTGATTACTACAAAATTTTAAAAATTTTAAATTTTTGAATATTTTTTTATTTTTCAATAAATGATATTATAAATTTTAATTAAAAAATGATCAAAAAACTTTGCCGTTTCAAACAATGTGTTAATTGATTTAATTATACATAGCTCAGGTTTTGACAATTCCCAACAACAATTCTACAAGTTTAAAATATTTTATTTTAAACGAAAAAAGTCAGTTAAGATTTTTTGTTATTTAGTTAATATTTTTAAAACAACTAAAATGTTAATTAAATCAAAATTAAAATTTTAGATTTTCTTTCAACTAAAAAAAATAATTGATTTAAATATCACATTAATTAAATTGAAATACTTTTTAAGCCATTTACTAAATTGATAGAAAACTACAATATGGTCATCTCCAACAAAACATATTATGTTTAATATAACCATATTATTGTCACCAACAACCATATTATTGTTAAATTCGTCATCCATCAAGAGGCAACAACCATATTATGGTTGCCTCTAAACATGTTATGGTTAAATATGACATTAATTTGTTTTTAAATT
Organism: Pollenia amentaria; assembly: GCA_943735925.1. Classification (NCBI taxonomy): domain Eukaryota; kingdom Metazoa; phylum Arthropoda; class Insecta; order Diptera; family Polleniidae; genus Pollenia; species Pollenia amentaria. The sequence continues at coordinate 278,634,418 of OX031006.1, read as the reverse complement.
AACAATAGTATTTTCCACTTTTCCAAGAGCAACATTCTATGGTTGAAAATCAACCATGCTATTATAAATGTTAAACGCATTTTAGTTATTATTAACCAAAACATGTTCGAAGGCAACCATAATATGGTTGTGCCTTCTTGATGGAGGACTAATTTAACCATAATATGGTTGTCGATGACAATAATATGGTTAAAATAACTATAGTATGTTTACAGTTTTATTTAAAAATAGTTTTGTTGGAGGTGACCATATTTGAACATATTTTTTCTCTGGGTGTACTGATGATCGTTTTTTCTGTATGCAATGACAGCACCAATTTCTTCACAGGCAAAATCATTTTCAGTAAAAAAAACATTTGAAAATTTCGTATTTATTATTATTTTCAAGACATATTGTCAGTGTTGCCAAAACTTGGTGAACAAAAATGGCTAAATTTACGGAAAACAATGGCTAAAAAATGAATAAAAATTGTCTAAAAATGGCCAAATTTTTTTTTTATTAAAAACACATTAAAATTCAATAAAAAAACAAAAATAATTCATTAAAAGGTCTTACAATGAAATTGTAAATTAAGATAGATTTGTAACTTGAAAATAAACTTAAATTAACATTATTTTAGCTTTTACAAAATAAAATCGTCGATGAATTTGATGTCGTTGTTGTTCATCTCATGGAATAAATATTTTGAAGGTAAATCATAATCATGACAACATTAACCCAACCTTCTGAGCCCAAATATCCAAAAAAAATTAAATAAAAAATATTTTATTGTTATGGTAAAATTATTTACCTAATTGACAAAATCGCATTACCGGTTGCTAAATGTAACCTTTTTCTCAAATTACTTTTAACGATGTTTACTTAGCTAAATACCCCTCTACTTCAGAATTAGACCATGGAAATGCGAGCAACGTTAAATTAAATTCCGAAATTTCTTAAAATTTCTTGTTGCCACCTGAACAGAATACACTGTTGCAGTTTTTGACTTTGTTGTTTTTTGTGGTGAAGGCTGCTCGTTTAAAGCAATTTTTAACATTTGTAAAAGTTTTGATTTAAATTAAATGCGTTTTAATTGTTAAAACTGTTTATTTTACTTTTAGCAATTTTATAAATTTTTATAAGAAAATAAAAATTATTATTTTCAAAGAAAAAACCGAAAAAATTTTTATGGCTTAACAAGTTGGCAAATGGCTAAAAAATGACTAGTGGATAAACTAATCTTTTAATGTCTAAACAAGGTGAAAAATGGCTAAATCTAGCCACTAAATGGCTAAATTAGCAACACTGCGTATTGTTAACATTTTTATTCAAAATGATTAAAAACGTGATTTACAATTTTATAGTAATTGTTGCTAAATTAGAAGTGGATTCAACTTTTTTTAAATGTAAGTGCCTGTTCAACGATTTCGAACGTTAACGTTCGCATAGAGAATTTTTATAAAAAAAAACACTCAATTTTAAAAAAATATTTTCCTTCTAAAATTCCATACGAACGTTTACGTTCGAAATTGTAGGAGTTTCAATTTTGTTCAACAAATTTAAGAAAAATATATGAAATACTCTACGAACAAATAACACAAGAAACCCCAAATAATTTCTATCATTGTCAATAAAGCCTTAGGGTTTAAAATTTGGTAAAGTTTTTTTTCTAAAATCATTAAACATTAGACCAACTCAAGTTGTATGGAGCCGAAAAAAGTGTTTTAGTTACCCCTCTGAAAATAAAGACGACATAAATAAAATTTCATATCATCAAAAAGAGTTTTTGAAGCAGCATCCAATGGTATATAAAACTTGACCGCTTGCGGCCTACTAATTGAGATATTAAGCTAAATTCATATTTTCGTTTCGGGTTTTCATACAATTTATACATATGTGGAAGTAATGCTCTGCTTTTCAAATTGAATCTGTTTTAAAATAATGTTAATTTATATATTTTTGTAATTATTCACATACACCGCGAAAATCGCGATATATTTTATGTTTTTTTCAAAATGTGAAAAATACAATAAAAAAATATAAAATTAATAAAAAAAATACGTAGAATTTGTATGAAAATTCCAAACGAAAATATGTATTTAGTTAAATATCTCAATATGTAGTTCGCAAGTGGTAAAGTTTTATATACCATTGGATGCTGCTTCAAAAACCCTTTTCGATGATAACAAATTTTATTTTTGTCGTCTTGGAGAAGAGTACAAAAAAATTCGAAAAACTGAAAAAAAGACCTTTTTTAAAAAATTGTCCAGCTCACGGATGGTCAACGTTAGAACCAAAATATTTTGGGAATCATCATAAAACATATCAACCTTTATTTTCAGAGGGGTAACAAAATCACTTTTTTTTGAGTCGCTCTATTAAACATACTTCACTGTCTTACCTTTTTCTAAACAGAATTACATCCACAAAGAAGTATTTCCATATAAAGTTTTATATATTTTTTTAACTCAAATTCTCCATAAATTGTTTAGTTAATATTTATTTGCACACTTTTTTGGTATTTGAAACACTCAAATTTTTTTTTTAAATTTTTTTTTTAATTTTAAAAAAAGTTTCTTTATTAATTTTTACAAACAATTTTGCTAAAGATAAAATTATGGCTTTAAGACTTAATTTAAATTTTTATTTAAATTTAAGACAATAAGTTTCCAGCTGTTATTGGCACGCATCAAAAATGCACTTAATCATCATATTGTGTTGCTGTTAATGGAGATGTTGAAGACAACGATATGGAAATGCTGCTGTTTATTAAAATGCATTAAAAAGGAACCATTAAAATTTGTTTAACAAGTAAATTCTTCTAGTTATTTATTAAGAAAAATTTCAGTTTTATTTTATTATTATTTAAAATTTTTTTTTATGGTAATAGTATTTATTGATTAAGTGATATTATTGATTTAATTATGATTTATTTATGTATGTATGTTTACTTTGTAAAATGTTTTTATTTACAAACTAATTTTATCTTTTTTTAAAAGAAAAATCTTTTTTACACACAATTTTTATTTTTGGTAAATTTCTTATTTTTTTTTTTTTTTTTTTTTTTTTTTGAATTTTTTGGGTAAACTTTTGTTGTTTTATTTTTAGTAAATAAAAATTTATTCTTGAAGGGGTTTACTTGAATTTTTGTTGGATTTCAGTTGTGTTTTTTGCAAAAAAAAAAGATTTTTTTCCTATTTGTTTTGTTCTTAATTCGGCCCAAATTCTTGTTAACTTTGAAGCTGTTTAGTGGCAGAAGTAGTACAAAACTTTATATATCATTTTTTTCATTTTCTTAAAACTGTATTCTTTCTGTTGCTTTTAAGCTACAAAATTTTTTTTTCTTATTTTACGCTTATGTTTATTTTTTTATTTAAAAAAGACTAGCAAAGAAAAACAATACACACTTTTTAACGCACGCACTTTTCCTTGCTACTCATGGCACACAACAAAACACACATAGAAATACACATTTGTTTTCAGATAAAAGTGGGTTTTGTGTAAAAGATTTTGCTCTAGTTTGTCAAATACACGCACATATTTTGTGACAAAGCATCCACTAAACTCACGCACTCACCGACTGTCTTAAACACTCATGACCATTACAGAGAAATAACGGAACAAAATACGACCAAACGACCGTTTGTCCACGACACCGAATAACCGACACACCGTTCTACCGTTACTTGCTATGGACCGCGTGCAATACGAAAAGAATTTATACCGCCAAAGGCATTTTACAGCTTCATAGAGGGCGAAAAAGATTTTCTTGTTTTCTTTTATTTTTAAAATTATTTTGTTTTTATTTCAACTTTTCTTAATGATTTTTCCACTTAAATTTTCCCTTTAAATAGAACTTTTTTAGATTTTTTGTGTCGTTTTTTTTCAAAATATTTTTTTTTTCAATTTAGTTGCGACGACACCATTCTTACTACTACTAAAGTTGTACTAAAATTGGTTTGTTGTTGCTGTTGATTTCAATAATTTTTCAAATCCACACACACTCACTCGCATATTTGGTTTTTTGACTTAGACGCAACGCCGAATAAGTTTTGTACGGACGGCACCGACAATTACGATTTTGTGTTCGATTTAGGCTCCGATGTTGCTGAAACGACACACGAATATCAACTGAGATAGTGAAATCTTGGAGCAGATACTTTTTGATATCAGTCGCATTTGTCGTATTCTGTTGATGGTTGGAAAAATTCAACAGCAGTACCACCGCCAGCAACAGCAACAACTAGAACATGAACGTTAATAACGCCATTACACCCAACAAAAACAACACGGGAAGAAAAATATTCGTCATGTTTTGTGCTCTGGCTATGGGACACATCGTCGTTGTAATCGTCATAACTTCGTATTGGGTTGTTTGTTTTCTTGTTTGATGATGAGTGAGTGAGGGTTGATGATGATGTTTTTTTAATGTTGTATAGCAACATGTTGGGTAGAATAAAAGTTCTTATTAGAAATGTTAAAAGAGCGAATAGAGAGAAAGTGGGAGAGAAAATGCGTTAAATTTTCCCGCAAAGAGAGAAAAACTAAAATACAAGAGAAATATTTATTATGAAATTGATAATGTTGAAGAAACATTTTTAATATTGAACTTAATTAGAATCGAATCAAAATAAAATCTTTTTCAAGTGGATTGCATGTGGAAAGACGTAAAAATTAACGTGTTGTTAATGTGAATTTTTGCTTAAGTCTCTTTTTAAAAGGATAATTGGTAGAAGTTTGTTATAAGCTTACGTTTACATATCCAAATATTTAAATCGAGAAAAAGTTTGCCTCAATCAACCAATCTTGTCAAGTCTATTTTAAAAAAATATTATAAATCGTTAAAAATCTTTTCTCTCTAATCTTCAAGAAGTTATTTTCATACAAAATTATCCAGGTCTTAACTACAACTCAGCTCTAGCTGAGCTTTATGGACGTTGATCACATATGAACTAAAAAAAAGTTACACACCACTGAGAGCGAATTCACGAAAAGAAAAGGGGCCAATCTGTTGGGATCCAGTCAGATGTCAAAAATATTTTGGTATTCTATACCAGAAGTGTAGTATTTCGATGTGTAGATTCACAAGCCCTTAAATCTAGCATAAAGAAAGCAACAAATTTTGGATTAAGTGGGGAACAAAATAGTCGCTGTAGTACAACGTTACGAATAGCACTGTGAAAAGTTTGTTGAAAGTAGTGTCAACAGAATTTGAAGTTGTAGTAGTGGTTGCGGTTGACGTTGACGTTCAAGCGCATAGTTCAAAATTGTTAACTTTGTTGCGCTACAGAGCATTCGTCAGCTTCAGCTACTACTACAACTTCTCTATTCTGTTCCAGGACTTCCAGTTCCGGTCTGACTTCAAAAGGGTATAGATTTGCTGTTTATGAACAATCAGATTTAAAAAAATATATCTGAATTCTATTGTTTTTCAGTAAGTGGTTCTTAAGTTCAATAGGTAGAACAAACATTTTGATTTGTGGGGGAGCGATTTATCAAACTCACATCCTGCTTAAGAGCCTTAACTATCTTTTCTCCTTTACTTATTCGGCTAATGTTAGCTTACTCTTCAACAGAACGAATTGACTACTAGGTCTAAGGTAAAAACTAGCCTCTATTTCGGGCTATATCAGAGCCCAATCTAAGCGATTAAGGTTTAGGCCACATTGCGTTATTCGTAATTTCTAAACTTGAAGCTTTTAAATCAGGGAAAAGAGAGCTGGCTCTCTGAGCTTAAGCAGCTTCTAGACCTAAATTCATAGTTATATTATAATACGACTATCTCTTACAAAGAAGCCGGCATAGCGGATTTAGTCAATTTCATTAAAACATAAATCTCAACATATTTTTTAGTTTTCTCGATTAAAGTTCAAGTCACGATTTAGAAGAATACACAGCATCAACCAGAGTAGAATTTACAGATAATGGGGCGTATTACACTCCAGTTATACACTTTCTTCTGGTGATCTCCCAATGATAGATCCCAAATGTGCTTTAGTTTTGGTAAAGCTAATTAGGACTACCTAAACATATATATATTCACGATAAGCGTTAAAATAATGGCAACCTTCGAGCTTTTTAAAGCAGTATTCAAAACGCAGTTAAACTTAATCGATCTTGAACGAAATTTTCTCACATGCGAACTCTTTCTTCTCCGTTGGGAAGAAATGTTTTTTGCACTATATTATAGCCGACGAACCGAAAAATTTATAATATGCAACAAATATAAGCATAAATTCATAAAAGGTCGTAAATTAACTCGCTGGTGCGTCAGTATCATCAGCAAAGCCAAATATATTGGTGCAAAGCTTCCGTTTGTATTTGCTTAGAAGTAGAGCAATAATTACTAGGAATTGATTCGACTACTTATGCATTTGGGCCCTGTTGCAGAAACAATTGCTATACAAGCATAGCTTCGACACGAAAATTGTATACGGATTAAGCTGGCTAATATGCATAACTACAATTTTTTTAGGATTCCCGTTCCGCGTTTTTTTTGTTTAAAAAAATTAGTTTTATTTGATTCCTGGATTCGCTGAAACTTAATGTGAAACTCTATAAAAAAAATTCCTACATCACTTTTATATTCATTAAAGACATTACAAAAAAAAAACTTTAAAATTTTAAAGATTACAATATAATTATGCTCTATACCGGAACTACCTGCGATCACGGGAAATTAAATAATTTTTCGAGCTTTCTCGGGAATTGAAAAAGCCCAAGAGTAAAAACACCCAATATAAAACTTATTTCAAGCTTTTTGAACAGCATCGCCATAGAAGGTGGATTATTAAAAAACCTCAAAAGATGTTTGTATATAGCATTTTCAGTTTAAATAAAACCTTTTTCAAATTAAACGAAACCTTTTTCAAATTAAATGAAAACTTTTTTAAATTAAACGCAACCTTTTTCAAATTAAACAAAACCTTTTTCAAATTAAACGAAACCTCTTGCAAAATAAATGAAACTTTATTCAAATACAGTTAAACATTATTCAAAATAAATTAAACCATTTTTAAAAATTTGTAGGGAATTTATTTTTTGGATTTCTTTGAATTACTCTTTAATGAAGAAGCGACACTTACAATGTTACCATCAGTGGTAAAATAACTAAATGATGATTGGGCATGAAATTTTAACTTTGAAAATGTCTTCTCTATCGAGTTCAGCATATGAGAATAAAGTGGTAATATTTTAATATACATTCACTATTTTCAACCATATGTCATATAACTTGGGATATATGGATTCTGGCATACTCCATAATTAAAAATGATTTTTGTAGCATTGGGCTGATTTCAATTTTATCTAAGAGCTCCCGAAGAAATACCTGGAAGCGGCCCGAACTCACAGAGGATACAGAAATAACTTAATGGTAAAGAACGCCAGTATTACCTGTCGTAGCAATCAGAGTCATATTCTTTCTCTTTACGGTTGGCAAAACACCATGAGCTCTTTCACCTTCTTTAGCAAAAAATAAAAAAAACTAAATTCCTACCAAATTTTAAAAATGGTTTTACTTAATTTGAAAAATGTTAAACTGTATTTGAATAAAGTTTCGTTTAATTTGAATAAAGATTCGTTTATTTTGAAAAAAGTTTCGTTTATTTTGAATAAAGTTTGTTTTATTTTGAATAACGTTTCGTTTATTCTGACCCTTTTCAGAATAATTCGTTTAATTTGAAAAAGGTTTCGTTTTATTTGAAAAATTTTTTATTTAAACTGAAAATACTATAAGTTTAAAAGGCATTCCAATCCGGTCAAATGTTACTACTCACGAACATGTACATCACCAGATGTTCTCCTACTCAAAACAAATGTTTCTCAACATGTTGATAGTGGATTTTAATTCTTTTGACCTTTTGTCTTGCATTATTAATGGGGTTGGAGGTAAAGGGAATATATTAATATCGTTTGAAATTTTTAAATAATTGTGTATTTCAACTTGGCACAATTTTCTACTTCGTTTTTGTATTGTATCTCAACAATGTTTCTAAGGGAGGCTTGAGGAGCACAAGTGTTGCTGTGAGAATTGAGTGAATAGAATATTTTCTTAATATTTTATTTATGTTGTATATGAATTTTCTATGATTTTAGCTTCGCTTTTTTTATTTTTGTTTAACTATTGAAAGAAATGTTTAAAGTTGTTTTTTTTTTTATAAACTTTTCCATCTTTTGCGGAGAAAACTCTTTTATTTTCCTTTCTTCGAGAAGAGTGTGTGTCGATTTTTATGGATATAATGGCGCCACAACATCCGCTTTTGCCGGGTGTGGTACAATACAAAGAAGGCATAAATGTGAATGACGACGATGCTGATGGTGATGATGAGGATGAACATGAAGATGAAAAAGGGAATTTTGATTTTAATAACGTTTTAATGCTAAATATAAGGAAAATGTTGCTCGAGTTTAATTTAATTATTTTTATCAAATTGTGTTTAAGGTTCATATTAAATTAAATTTCTCGCTGCGTACTGGGAAATCAACTGTTATTAACTGATATTGGAAGTAAAGGAAATCGTATTAATCGTATATGTGTATCAGAAACTCATAAATTATGCTGATATTGTCTATAAAACAGCCGGAAACAAATCATATGCTCAATATTTACTAATTGCTCCAAATTAAATCAAATGAAATATGTAGCCGATGATACTTATCAACATACACACATACGTATATAGAGTGCTCTCTTATCTGTGTGTGTGTATCATGATTTGAAGATTGGGTGGCACATTGGGTGTTTAAATACGGTTTGAAATGATTACAAATTGCCCTTAGACTATATTCGATAAGCCGTTTTCTGAGAACAATATGTTTGCGTTTCCTTTTCTTTCTTTGTTTCTTTTTCCCTCTAAATAAATGGTTGTATTATTATCATTTGGCAAACAGTGAAGTATTTATTTCAACTAACATTTTTACTACTTGTTCATATAATTTTTTTTTTTTTTTGTTTTGTTTATCATTGATAATTGAAAGACGTTGGGGTTAGGTGTTGTTTCATATATTTACTTAAACACCCATATTTACTAGCATATTGTACATGTATACACTAATATTCTTAATTCCAATTTACTTCTACTAGACCAAATAATACGGAAAAAGCAAAAGACCAGTAAAAATAATATTAACGGCTTTGCCCAATCTCATAAACCTTTCACCATAAAATTTTGAAGGTAATTGTTTAGGAGAAGTGAAGTTTTGTATGTAATTAAAATAAAAATCATTGTTATAAAAACAACCTAATACGGTAGTTTCCTCAGAGCGCGTTTTTTTACATACGGTAATTCAATATTAATTTTTACCCATTCAGAATATTTTAATTCAAGCTATTTGCGATCAAAATTTACTGCAATCGATTTACGTGGTTCAATATGTTCATTTTACTATACGCATTTCAATCTAAAATATCGTCATCCAGTAGAAGTGAACTTTATTCCTTTGCAAACTTTTTCAAAAATTCCATTCCATGCACAGACATCTTACTGGTTTTATAATACGCACAATTTTTTAAATTAATTCATATTCACAGAAAAAAGGGCTTGAATGACTAATAAAGATTTGATGCATCATGGCTACCTAAGTACAAAAATGGTAACATTTTTCAATTTTGTAGATAAATTTTTTTTTTTTTTAATAATTTTTAAGTAAAATTGTCAATATTTTGACACATTTCTCCGCTTATGTTGTCATAACTCAAAAAAAAATTATTTTATAAAACTAAATTTAGAAAAATGTTGGCTTATAATATCTTGAAATGGTGTATACAACTGTTTTTAATGCGATCAATAGTTTCAAAGTTATGAAACAAATTGTTAGGCAAAAAATTAAAAATTGGTACAGTATTTTTCGTTTAGCTGCACATTCAAATTTGCATGAAAATTATTGCAGTTACGCAAAATATTCTGTTACATAGCAGCATAAATGGTGCTGCTAACTGAATTCACTTACCTGTATAAATGTGCTCTTATGTAAAATTTTTTCTTATTTCAAAAACAGATTTAGGCATGCAATATCCTTTAATCATTAATTTCAGCAAACAATTTTTATACAATTAATAATAAATTTAATATAAATATATGTTTATTTGAACAAATTTAAGTAATATGTCATGATTCGAACCAGTTTTAGCCGAACTAAAATTATTTTCGAGAGGGGAATTTATATTTGACCCATGGTTCATTATGGACAAATCATCACAAAATTCTGAACAGTGTTTTCTAGTACAAAAAATCTTAATTAGAACCAATTTAGTTTTATAGTTTTAAATTGGTTTTCAGAAGGCTGCTTAATACGGGACCTAAGGTAAGTTATAGACCGATTACTACAAAATTGCATGGTATTATTTCTGGCCATATGACGCTAAATTGAATGTAAATTTAAATTTTTCCAAGTTTATTTTGATAAAATCGGACTAACCCTATTTGAGTTATCATTAATTATGTGGAGAAACATATAAAAAAAATTATAATTTTACTTCAAAATTTTTTTAAAATTTGGACCATATTTGAACTACTAGAACCACAATACTTAAAAATTGTGTAGTGGTTTTTCAAGCGTTTAAATTTTTTTTTTTTTTTGTTTTGTTGTCTTGTGTTATCAGAGGTTTTTTATCAATTAAAAAATTTTTTAAAAAGTATTTAAATTTAACTAATGTGATAATTGAATCAATTATTTTTTTAGTTAAACGAAAATTAAAAATATAATTTTGATTTAATTAACATTTTAGTTGTATTTAAATAAATTTTTAATTAATTAAACTAAAAAAAAACTAAAAAATCTTAATTAATTTTTTCGTTTAAAATAAAATAATTTAAACTTGTAGAATTGTTGTTGGAAATTGTCAAAACCTATGATATATTTAATTAAATCAATTAACACATTGCAAAGTTATTGCATCCCTTTTTTAAATTAAAACTAAAAAAAATATTCAAAATTTTAAATTTTTAGTAATCTATAAAAACATTTTAGTTATATGTGCAAAATCAATAAATTGTTTGTTTGATTCTATGAATTTTGTATAAATTTGGTGATTAGAGACAATTTTAAATGTTTTCTGTGTCTATCATGCAAAGTAAAAAACTTATTTAAATTAAATGCATAAGTTAAAAAAATTTTATTTTCTAAATAAAATGAGAAGTGTTTAGAAGTAAAAATCTCGTGCCAGCCCTGATTTTCTCTGTTCAAAATAGAAAAAATACTGCAACTAGTAATCTTGTAATAATTCTAGTACACAATTTGGTAAATATTGTAACATAAAACTAACAAAAGCCTAGCATTCCTGTATCTAATAAAAATAGTCCAAAATTAGACTGCACGCAGGTATTAAAAAATACTCAACTTAGGTTCCCTCGCCTGGTCACCAAGAGGGATGGAACCTTCAAAATAGTACATTTTTGATCTCAGTGGTTAGTCGAGAATTACAAATGATTTAATTTTTTTCTTCATAAAATAAGATCTATAAATATATGAATTCTCCATTTCCAAAAAATTTCATATGTTATTATATGTCGCGGCATTGCCAGCCAGCTTTTTAAATTTAAACTTTTGATTCATAAATGTTTTAATTTTTATTTTGTTTTGCCGATATTAAAAAGAAAATGAAATTTTTACTAAAATCTTTAAATAATAACAAATTCATTATCGTATGTCTTTGGAGTGTTTTCATCACATTGTTAGCTATTGATCAATTCAAATATCGTTATCGCAGAAGGTTAATAAAAAGCAACGTCAAAATTAAGGATTTAACGAAAACCAAGATATCAGCGATACTTCACGTTTGCCGGTATATCGGTATCGGCGATATTTTACTGTCGATACACCGATACTTTTTTTATAGTTTTTTTGAACAAGCAATTTAATTTGCAATGCTTATTTTTTACATAACAACTAAGAGCAAAAAATCAAACAAAATAATAAATTGTTTCTTTTAATTCTTAAGCTGGAGGGCGGTCCACACCACGTGTTATGCGTATGTTTCTTGTTTGAACTTTTCTCGAGGCGTACGCTAAAGTAGAAAGTAGTCCTACTTCATGCTTTTCACGCGTTTGCTGTATAACTTGTCAATACAATTTTACACTACGACTTTTTGGACTGATGCATAAACGCATTGAACGCTTGGTTTCGACCTGCAGCAGAATTTTCTGCTAACTTTTAATGATTTTTGTGAAAATAAAAATCACTTCGCTTTCCATAAGCAAAGTCACTGCTACATTTTCTGGCGCTATTTCGCTAGTTAAAAGTCTTCGAACATTATTAGAAAATACGATAAATGAATAAACTGAGATGCAGAATAATTTCGAGTCTCAAAAATTGGCGATTTACGTAGCATTAGCTCTGAAAATTTCAAAGACAATAGATCGAAAAAAACGTCTTATTGAGCTACTCAACCTAGTAAAAGTTCTGATAAATCTTAAAGATTGCCCTTTGAAGCGTTTGTGCAAATCTTAAAAGAATTTTGAGAAGGATGATCCACTGTCAATCCTACGCTGATGCTCAACTAAAGAAGAAATCTAGATATTCAGCCATGTCACAAGGTACAATTCGGTCCCGGAGTGATTCCTTTCGGGACCGAAGAAAACATATTTATTTATTGATAGAAAGTATATTTTGATAGTTTTTTGGCGTTCAAGATACAGAAACTCCCATTCCGTTCATGAAAACAATAATGGTTTCATTCCGCAAAGGTTTTTCGTAATTTTCTGAAGTATCAAAATACGGAATGAATTCCGTTTCCGAACGGAATTGTACTCTGTGACATGCCTGATAGCTTGGGTTTTCTAATTTTTCTAGAGACGCAGATCCGCTTGATTACTGACGTAATTAAATGCTACCCTCAAAATTTAAGTCCATAGCGCAGAAATACTCAAGTTGTCAAATGAGTTCAGTCACATCTGAGAGACGATTTTTTACTGCAGGTCTGCTTTAAATTATCCCCGCAAAAGTTGAGAATTCTATGTTTTTTAAACATTATTAATAAAAATTTTGAATGCTTATAATCTTTTAAAATGTTATTTTTTTGTTTAAAAATTATTTAGTTTTACCATATATTTAGTTTAATTTCGTTGTTTTTTAAATCTTAAATATTAATAATCTCTTAAACTGCAATTTTGTATAAAGAAATTACTTGAGTTTTGTTAATTTTACCTTATATTTAAATTTTATTTTCATATCGGTATCGGTATCGGTATCGGCGATATTTCTTCTTGAGTATCGTTATCGGTATCGTATCGACAAAAAGGTGTATCGTTACATCCGTAGTCAAAATAAAGATCGATACCAAGAAAGTTTATTATTCTTAACTTTTTGAGCGGATATATACAACAAAAATACCTGCGCCTCGCCTCTATGACGTGACACTTTAACAAATTCTCCTATTAAAAAAATTATTTAAAAACTTTATCAAAATGTTAAAAATTATCCAAAGTTGTTTTTTTTATAAATCTTTGCAGGAGTTCGATCTTAAAAATAAATATTTCTAAAAATCTAAATAGCTTAGCATAAATAAAGGGTAGCTCCAAAGAATATTACATCCCATTTTTGCGTTTTACCAAAGAAAGTTTAATTTATTCCTTTTTTTAATGTTTGTATTAGATAATTTTTAAACCAAGTTTATCTTCTAAACATGCATACATACTGATGTTCTATGCCCTACAATATGTGTATATGTGTGGGCAAATATGTATGTGTGTATTATGGCAACCACCTTAAGGGTATATGGTCGGTTTTTGGTCATATGATATCACTGATGGCATACTTAATACATAATAAATGAAATATTATAACTACAATACAAAAGCAACACACAACAGCAAAAAAATAAAGTTAAAACAAAAATAAGAAGAAGAACTTAACGATAAAGATAACAGAGAAATGTTTTAAAATTCACAAACATCAGGTTAATAAATTTTTTATTATGGCTTGCAGCTGTAAATGAATAATACTACAAAAAATTAAAAAATGTTGAAAGAAACATGTTGCCGTTAATTGTGTTTATAAGCAAACTGCTGTAGTTAGTGATGTTGATGAATCTCTATTTCAACATTGTTGCTTTCGTTAAGTTCTTAAAAAAAATAGATACAAATAATCTTTGCTTCTTTTAGCTCTCATTTCAAAGGTGTGCTCTTTTTTTGGAGCAGCAGACAACAGCATCCCATAAGGACACAACCTAACCTAATGTTACCTAAACATATTAGAAAATCAACTACAACAAATGTACACAACAAAAAAACATTCTAGTACAAAAATTCATTCATGGTTTTGTTAAGCGCGTTTTATTATAATTTTTTTAACAAAACACAGCTGTAAATGCGAGAGCTAGACTGACAGAATTTTTAAAGACTTCTCTTGATGCTATTAATGATTTTGTCAAATTGTAAAGGATTTTTATATCTTTGGACTCAGTTGTAGCTCAAATATTTATTTTTTATTTTTTTAAATAAAACGCTTAAACTTAAACTAAGCACTAATTAAGATTTTATTAAGTCGGACGATTCAATATAAAGGGGTTGGAATCGGAGGTTTTGGAAAATGGATCTGCGATTTTAAAAATGCTGTTCCAATTGATATTAAATGAAATATGGATATAAGAGAATTATCCGAGTTTTAGATTTGATAGTGGGCCCTTAATATCCCTACAATTTTAATCGAATAATTATGTATAAGACAAATGTATACAGTAATGCCCAGAAAAAGAATATCGTTATGTTGTTATTCAACAATTTAAAACGTCGATCTAATGGCTTCATTAAGAGATTTTTGAAGTCAAATTTTATATATCTTATATATATGTCTCCGCGACAATTCTTATGAAATTGGTAAAAAAAAAAATGATCCAACATTTCATCTAGCTGGCAAAGAAAATTGTAAAACTTTCCGCCCAGCAAAAATTTAAATATGTAGTTAATTAAAAAAAAGCATTTTAAAGTTGATCTTGAGAGCAAGCCGTACTCAGTCCTTTTTTTATACTACGAAAGTTAACAAAAGGCGCAAAGGCCTGTGTGCTCAAAGGTTAACAATCCCCAACCTTAGATCCCCGCTATCCATGATAACTGAATTAAAAGATACGAATTTAAAACAAAACAAAAGACCCTCATTACTGGAAACACAGAACAGGGTGAATACAGCACTTGAAGGGCCAAACCTGAGCTTAACTTAAATCGGAGCCGCTGAAAGTAAAGACTAATGAAAGATCCTGACAGGATTAAAATGCTTTCCGGTTAGGTAGACGATCCTTATATCGTTTTTTTAACCTACCTTTGCTCACTTCAAAATACGTATTCACGTCCCCTGTCTGTCAGACCGACGTTTGCAGAGCCTACAAGCCGTGTGGCCATTTTAGCATTTTTGCAGCTAACTTTATCCTTAAAAATTTTTATTTAACTGCAAAATTTTCATTTAGCACTTGGCATTTTATTTAGCATTTTTATAAGATAAGATTTTTAGCTTTTTTTAGCATAATTAAACATTTTTGACGAATAGTTTTCTTGATTTTACTTAAATTTTTTTATATTCAAAATTTTTTTTTTTTTTGAATTTATTCTATGAGCTAAACTTTAGTAATGTATTTTATTACAAAAAGCTTTATAAAATACATAACTGAAATTTAGCTCATAGAATAAATTCGAAAAATAAAAAAAATGTTGAATATAATAAAGTAGCTTATAAAAAGAAATAATTCCCAGATTCAACAAAATTTTTTATAAATTATAATTAATTTTGACTAAAAATAGTTGTACCCAAAACTTAATTTCGTATGAAAATGCATAATTCTTATGTTAAGAAACATTTTGCCTATCTTGTTTTAAAAATAGAATATTCAAGGAATATTAGAAATGCCCCCATCATGTTGATCGTTAATATTTTTGCCCTTTGATATTACGATATAAAAGTACAAAGAAATTTCACTATGTATATAGATTTAAATTTCGTTAAAATATAAGTCACTAAAATGTATTTAGTTTCGAATAAAATTTAGATACAGGTAATATATTTTTAACAAAAATCCTTAAAAAATTTTAGCATTATTTTTCGAATTTTTTAAAATCATTTTTAGCATTTTTTGGCCATGTCTAATGCCAGATTTAGCTGTAAAAATTTTTCAGATCTGGTCACACTGTCTACAAAGACTTGTATTAGTTTAAAAAAATTTAATGAAACACCATTCATTTACTTTTATAAATTTATGTTTTTATCAATATAAACAAAAGTTTCAGAGAAAATAACTTTTTGTTTATAAATAATTTTAATCTTTTATGGTTAAATTCATAAGAGGTAGCAAACATAATAACAACAAGTAAAGCTATGGTCACACTTATTAAATATTTGATGTCCTATACGTAACCACTAGTTTTATTAAAAAATTATTTGCTTTTGCAAAACGTTTGGTTTGATCAAACATAATTTAACAGTTTCTTAATTATATTATACAATTATCTTCTAACAAATAAAACTTAGTAAATCATTAAAAAAAGGGTTAATAATGTAAGCTAAAGTATGAGTAATTTACTGGTCACGCTTTTTTTGGATTTTTTCGTCAAATATTTGTTATGTCTGAACATAGTTTAAGAAAGTATAGTCGGTCAACCTCGACCATATGAAACCCTACACCGGAAGCCATATGAATTTTTTTTGTCTTTAAGTAATTTTAGGAAGGGGGTTTATATGGGACCTGTGGCTAAATTTGGACCCACCAACACAATATTGTGCCATGACATAATAGCTATCGCAAAAGTCAATCGTGGCGTGCCTCCAATTTGTATGTAAATACTTATATATATAAGGAAGTCATGACATTAAAAGCTATTTTCGGGGGTAGTATTTGAATGGGAGCTATAATTAAATAGGGACCGATTTCAATAAAATTGTATTATATTGACTTTGATTGCAATAAAATAAATTTGGACCAGAATTAATCTAAATAAAGATATAATAAGATGGTTTATGGGCACTAAGACCCTATTCAGGAAAGAGGCTTTTATGGGGGCTATGTGAAACTATGGACAAATCCACCCCGTTTTCAATAGGATTGATCCTTGTGCCAATTAGATCCTACGTACCAAATTTCAAAGAATTATCTAAAAAATTGCGATCTGTACTATGCGCACAAGGTTAACCTGGACGGAAATCATTAGATCGATTCAGAAAGGGATTCTGAGCCGACCGGTAATATTTTTAGTTATACACATCAAAACAAATGCATAGTTCCTTCACCCGTAATGTGATGTGCGTTTAAATATATTTCTATTCAAAACGCCGGTCTCGTAGACCAAATATTGCTATATGCGCACACATGTCCTGCTTGCATAATTTTTGAAACCGCTGTAAATAGATGTTTATTAAGAATGATGAACCTAACAGAAATTACAAAACTCGTGCGCTCTTTGTTCATAATACAAAAATTTAAGCTCGATAAGTCGGTGCGATTGTAGGGAGGTTAATTGCCCCAATTTAGGACCAGGGGCACAGATATGTCTACTGCCTACTAAAGTGTAGGCAGTCTTGAACCAATTGGTTAAGGATTAGAATTTGGGGCTTTTATTTGAATAAAATTTAACAATTAAAGTAAATAGAATTCTTTAAATTAACCAGTTATAAGAATAATCTTATTAAAATTGCAAATAATTGATATTTTTTAATTCAATTACAAAAAATTGGATTTTTCTTACAATGGGAATTTATTTAATAAAAATTTCGTTTTTTTGTAATTGGGCTTCGTACTCAATTTGAATTACCTTAAATCTAGCTTTGTTGGTCACTTCTTAATAATACATTACATGTAATTTATTAGTAATTGAAATGTAGTTGAAAGGTAATTGAAATCGCCCTTTTTATTATTATCTCTATCTCTTTTGAAAATATGTATGTTAAATGCCGTAAAGTTTCTCTATAACTTTAATTTTTTTTTTTTTATTTATCAAAAATTATAATATTATTTTTATCAGTTCTGAAAAGGCTTTTTTGCAACAAAAATTTAAACAGTATTTTAGAGAAATTTGTTTTTGCTTTGTCTTTTTTTTAGGGGAGAAAATTTATTTTGCCTGCATTTTAATTTAATGTTCAATGATGTACGACTGATTGGTCTGTATACACAAACACAACTATGCAAACTAACAAATACTCTTACATAAAAAATAACACAAACGCACACTTTTACACATCCATACTTAAAATTTATAGGCCAAAAATGTATGGTCAATAGTACTTTGCTGTATGTATGGAAAAGTTGTTGTTGCTCTGTTGGTTTTGGAGTTTTTATTTAGCTGTTTTTATTTGAATGATGCCAACATTTATTGTACGTAGTTGAAATTGGCCAAATATTTCAATTAGTGTATACATTACTGTTTTTCCTACTGCAAGAAAGAGTGTGTGTGGAAGAGTTGAAAGTTCGTAATTTTTTCACCCTAAAGTTTAGTTGGTTAGCAACAATTAGTAACTTTAATATTTTTGTTGTTTTTACATTACTATTATTTTATTTCATCCGCTCTCTCACTCTCCTCAACTCAGTGATGTTATACGTAGGGAAAAATCCCTATTCGTAGGGATTTTATTCTAAAAAAATGGCCGTAGGGAAGAAAAGAACAGATATGTATTTTGAAATCAATAAAATGTAGGGACTTTTCAAAAAGATGGCAAAACTATATATATTTGGCAAATTTTTTCGATTTGCGACAAAATACTGGAAAATTGTTTATGCGGCAACATAACAAATTGTTAAATTTCTTTGAGTGATCGCTTGCCCCCATTTCAACTTTAATTTTATGGTAAATTTGTGAAACTCTCTTTTAAAAGAAGTCAATTTTTCAGAGCAATAATTAAATAACTTGCTTAAGAAGGTCATCAACACCATTTGGAGTAAAGTCACCAAAATGAAAAGTTTTAATGAAAATTCTTCTTTCATTTATCACTGCTTTATCAATTTTATCAATGATAATAAAAATAGCGAAAGGTCACCAAACATCATTTAATAGTTTCTAAATTAGATTATACAATTATCTTTTTACAAATAAAGTTTAGTAAGTCAATAGAATTTAAAATTAAAAATTAAGCTAAAATTCGATAAATTCATTGGTCACGCTTTTTTTGGATTTTTTCGTCAAATATTTGTTAGTCATAATATATACTTTTAGTCATAAAATTTTATCTTCAATTTGTATTGTCCGCTGTTTTTTGCAAGACGAATGTACCTTCCAGTGTAACGAAAATCATTTAAAAAAAAATGGTATCCTTTCATCTCCACGATTGTTAGGAAATCACAAGTCAAAACTAATACATACAAGCAATTAATTTTTCTAGTATCCAAACAAAATCCAAAAGGACTAAAAACCAAGTCAATATCACTTGGTTTTTTATTTTTTATTCATTTATTTTTAAGTTTATAAAAAGAACTGATTTAATGGTATGAAACTCATTCAATGGTATAATACATTTGTTATACAATAAAATGTATATATATTATCACCAACGGTTTTATTTGCATTGATAGGGAAAACTAGGGATTTTCTTCGGGCCACGTAGGGACTTTTTAAAAAAAATTCTATAACATCACTATCTCAACTACACAATTTATGTATCTAAAAGATTTATATTATTTTACAGGATTTTGTTGTATCGATACTCGTTATTACAACGATTTTATAAAATTCAAAAATAATTTAAGTTCATGTTAAATTTTGGGCATGATTTTATTGAAGTTTTATCATGGCATATAAATTGCGCGTATAATAATAAAAATAAATCATTTTTCATTTCAAAATCTATTGTGAAATGTAAATAGGCAAATAAATAAATAAAGTGTTGTCTACTTTTGGGGTGAGGAAGGAGAACGGAAATTATTTCAAATTTCATACAATGTAATTAGTTAATTGCAATGCATATTATACTAAATATTATGAATAGTTTGTCGATACATTTAAAGCATTTTGTTATTGTTGAGGGGAATTGTTATAGAGATTATATTCGTAGGCAGTACTACATTGGGAAAAACTGGCCTTAGTTAATATTATTCGTTTATCAAAAAAAAAAAAAAAAATGTATAATGGAATTGTTGCGTTATGTTATGGACCTCCTTATATAGCTTATATAACATAAAATTTCCAAGAATATAAACAAAAAAAAACAAAGAAAAATTTATTATAAATAGATTTTTAAGGATGATACTGTGTTGTTTAAAAATTGATTTTTATTAGGGAGGTAACGAATACCGATACCGATATATCGGCAATACTTCATGTTTGCCGATGTATCGGTATCGGCAATATTTTACTTTCGATATGCCGATACTTTTTTATAGTTTTTTTTTGGAAAAACAATCTAATTTTCAATGCTTATTTTTGCATAACAACTAATAGCAAAAAATCAAACCGAATAATAAATAGTTTCTTTTAATTCTTAAGCTGGAGGTCGGTTCACACCACGCGTTTTATGCGTATGTTTCTTGTTTGAACTTTTCTCGAGGCGTATGCTAAAGTAGAAAGTATTCCTACTTCATGCTTTCCATACGTATGTGCATGTTACACGTTTGCTGGGTAACTTTTCAATACAATTTTACACTATGACTTTTTGGACTGATGCATTAACGCATTGAACACTTGGTGTGGACTTGCAGCAACAGCGGTTTTGCTTAGCACCGTAATGGTAAAACGTTCTCCCATTTATAAATGTTGTATGTTTTAGTACGTTTTAGAAATTTTTTGCTAATTTTTAATGATTTTTGTGAAAATATAAATAATTTTGCTACAAATTTTGGTTAACTTCAAAGAGACCACAAAATCCATAAGCAAAGCCACAGCGACATTTTCTGGCGCTATTTCGCTAGTTAACAGTCTTCGAACATTATTAGAAAATACGATAAATGAATAAACTGAGATGGAGAATAGTTCAGATTCACAAAAGTTAGCGATTTGCGAAGCATTAGCTCTGAATGAAAGATTTGAGTGTTTAGAAAATAATGAAATTTATTGTTTATCTACAATTCTTAACCTTCGATACAAACTTAGGAAATTTTAAAGACAAAAGATCGAAAAAAACGTCTTATTGAGCTACTCAACATGACTCCACATTCCGAAAGTGTTAAAGACACGGTCGACCGTACACCTAGTAAAAGTTCTGATAAGTCTACAAGAACTGACCTTTGGATCGTTTGTGAAAATCTTATAAGAAAATTTGAAGAAGGATTGTCCTCTGTCCATTCTAAGTTATGGTTCAGCTAAAGAAGATGTTTAGATAAACCTTAGATTTTCTTATTTTTCTAGAGACGCAGCTCCGTTTGTTTACTGACGCTAATTAATATTATACTCAAAATTTAAGACCATGGCGGAGAAATACTTAGGTTGTCAAATCAGTTCAGATACATCTGAGAGCCGATTTTTTACTGCAGGTCTGCTTCACACGGCGTTGCGAAATTATCTCCGCAAAAGTTGAGAATACGTTGTTTTTTAAACAAAAATCTTATTAATATTAATTTTGAATAAAAATAATCTCTTACACTGTTTTTTTGTTTAAACAATAAATCCATTTCACCATGAATTTAAATTCATTTCGTTATTTTTAAAATCTTATTAAAATCAATTTTAAAAATTAATAATCTCTTTCGCTGTAATTTTGAATAATAAATAAATTACCCTACTTGAGTCTTGTAAATTTTTCCTTGAATTTAAATTTAATGTTCGTATCGGTATCGGCGATATTTCTTTTTGAGTATCGGTATCGTATCGTATTTCTATCACTACCGGATTTTTTGAATTGAATTTTTTTGTTAGACAAAACTTATTTTTTTATTATTTATGTATATCACTTTCGCTTTTATTTTTTTTTTATTTAAATTCGCTTAAAGTTTTAATAAATTTAATTGATGGCCTAAGAATGTCAAAAGTGAATTTCAGAAAAAAAATCAATTATAAACTTTTATTTCAGCAAAAAAAAATTTGAAAATAGCCATTGTGTCTGTAAAAGATTATAAAATTCAAAAATATTAATAATTTTTGGACATAAAAAAAAATAAGAAAATAACAATAGAAGGGCTTATTGTAAGAACCTCATAAGACACCCAAATGGAAAACTGGTTTTATGTGTTTTTTTGATCTCCTCAACATCTCCTCAAAAGTTTTTAGCTATTTTCCAATTATAGGTCAAACTGGTTTTTACCAAACAAACCTTTATAACGCGAATTCAGAACCAGACGGCAAGGTATTTGATTTGATTTGATTTAAGTAAATATGTAGATGTATTTTTAACACTAACTTCAACCGCATGCATTTTCAAGTCGAATGGCACGCACATATTTAGATTTGCAAAAACTTTTGTAGTAAAAATAAAAAGGTATTATTAGCAAATCGTTTATTAGCGAAATAATCAAACATACATACATATGTTGGTAATAAAGACAAACAACACAGATCATATGCCATAAATTTCTTGTGAATGTTGGTATTGATGTACAATTTGGCAATTGTAAGTTTTACGATAGCTTATATGCCATGGTTAATTGTTGTGGTGGTAGATCCGATATAAACCCCCTGCCTAAAATCTCTTAAAGATGTTATATAATATTCAAAACAAAACTCTTATATCAAACTAAAAACTTATAATTGTGTTTGGTCCCAAGCAGGGTTGGTATTTTAAAAATGTTTATCTTAATGCTGTGGTGTAGGGTATCATATAGTCAGGCTTGACGAACTATAGTTTCCTACTTGTTAAATAATAAGCCCATTTTTGCTTAAAGCATTTTCTTAAAATATTCATTGCGATTTTTTACAAATATTTTAAATATCTTTTCGTGCTAATTTTCATAAATACGAGTAGTATTCAGTTATTTGCATAGAAAATTTAATTAATATTGCAAAACAATTTCAGAATTCTATACAATAATTATTTTTAGCATATTTGTAAAACTAAATGAAAGAATTATATATAAACATTTTTTTTACAAATATTGTCTAATTTTTAATAAATTTATTAAAATCAGAGCAAAAAAAGCTTTAAAGCCCTTTTTTCATAAAAATCTATTTAGTAATACAAACTTCCAAGTATTAGCAATACATACCAGCAAACACGATTGTTTGATTTCAGTTTGAAAATGATTTGAACCTTTTCTCAACTGCCCGGGCACCCAGATGAGCTGGCCAAGGAAGGTGGTCGCATGGATGAAACATTTATTGCTCAATTCATTGGCCTTCCACTGACTGGCTCACTGTAAGTCACTCATTCGACGCGAGTATTATAGAATTGCGCAAGAGGGATGGACCTGTGAGTCCACCTGCTCCATATCCAGGGCACTATGGCCTGGCTATGATGAACGGAGAACCAAATCTCTACTTAGGTTCAATATGAAACAAATCAGGACTGTGGTGTCGGTTATGACTGGCCTGTTGGGACTCATGCTAGGAGAATGGGTCTGGAATTCAATGACTACTGCAGAAGTTGTCATGATGAGGAGGAGGAGGAGACTGTGCTTCACTTTCTCTGTCAATGCCCTGGGCTACGGGGCATCAGGGAAAAATACCTGAGAGAGCCGGTGTTTTCCTGCTTGGAGGATATATCTAAAATAGAACTAAGATTGCTTCTTCTCTTCATTAGGAAAACGAATTGGCTCAACTCTGCAGTGATGCCATCTGAGTAACTGCTCTTTGGGATGGGCATTGGCGCTGGGTATCACAAAGGCACATCTGAAGGACCCAAGTGAGCTGTCTCTCGATGGCTGCCCATGGAACTTAACCTAACCTTTTCTCAAACGACAAACTTTTAAAAATGATTCAAAAATTACACCATTCTAAGCCAAAAGTGGAAATTATTTTCAAATTGAGAAATGCATTTATTTTCAACTTGCTTTCAAACGTTATTCTCAAAGGATTTTCCAATGTAGATTGTAATACAATGTGGAACAAAATTAAAAATAGTTTTCTTTTATTTATAAATTCATTATTAATTCGAAAAAAAACTACCAGCTTAACATTCGGCCCCTTAGCTGCTGCTGAAAGATAAAACAGCGTTTTTTCATTCCTCAAATTCTTGGAAAGACGAAATAAGTGGCTCGTTTTTATTTTGAGAATTGTCATGGCTCGGCGAAGCACTGCGATTGTACAAAAAACTTGTATTTTTTCACTTTTCCGTTCTATGTTTTTATTCGCGTTCATACTCATTGTAATTTTATTTTGACTCAAAACTAATTTATATTTTTTTTTTGCAAAAAATTAAGGTTTCTCTAAAAAAGAATTCATTTCCTTTTGTATGTAATTTTTCTTTGATTGTAAAACACATTTAATTTTAATCGCAACTTTTTCATATTTACATTTATTTTTCATTTTAGTGCTGCTAAGCTTATTTTGAATACAATTTGATATCAAATTGATAAAATATTGTTTGTTAAATGCTTATATTAAAATCATTATCAGTTTGAATTCAAATGGTAAAATCAAACAATTGAAATAGTTGGAGAATTGTACTTGATATGAAATGATAAAGTAATTACAATGGCTTGATTATTTAAATATAAACATTTAACAAACAATGTCTTATTAATTAGACAGTTTATTTAAGTAATTTAAATTAGAGAAACATAAAAGAAAATTAATTTTGAAAACAACAATCATATATAATAATTTATCATTTATCTTCCACATTGTATTACAATCCACATTGGGAAAAGATTGGAGCATATGGTTGAAAAAGCAAGGTAAAAATAAATAAATTTTTCAATTTGAAAATAATTTCCCCTTTTTGTTGAGAATGCTATTTTTTGGTAATTGATTTTTAAATTATTTTAAAAAGTGTGTCGTTTAAGAAAAGGGGGTGATCACAAATAATTATCAGATTGAAATCAAACCTCCGTGTTTGTTGGGATAATGCAAACACACTTAAATTCTATTAAAAATTTCTTGCTCGCACTATTTCTAATTAAAAAAAAAACATTATAAAATCACGATAAAATTTTTAGTATATTAAAATAAATTAAACAAAAACAACAAATATTTTTCAGAAATTTTGTGGTTACAACTATTAAGTATTATTTAACTTTCTTTTTTGCTGATAAATAATAAATAATTTGTTTAACATAATTTTTCTGTTTTATTATTTTTAAATTTAAAGTTTATTATTTAAGTTTTATTTGTTTTTTTTTTAAATTTTTAATGAATGACTGTTTATGAATTCATAATAATTTGTTCAATATAAAGTTAATAAATAAAATTATGTTTAATAATTTGTATTGGGCTGATTATTTGTTGTAATTTAAGCTTGAAATTTAAAAATATTATTTCGAAACAAATAAAGTAAATTTAAGTTTAAAATAACCAAAACTTATTTTTATTTAAATGTATTATATAAAAACAAACTTATTAAAATAAACTTATTTTATTAATGCTTTTGTGCTTAATTTTACAAAACAAAATTTATACTTTTTTTATTTTTGCAACCCAATCAAATCTTGGCAACAGCAACAAACAATAAAATTACCAACTGCAACAACATCATGCACTTCAAAATTAAGCCAAGCAACAGCAATACAACGATATAAAATGTAAATAACAACAGAAAGTTCAATAAAAATGTTTTGCACCTCTGTGAACACATACACACACTTACTTACTCATTCGGGCACCCGCTTTTAAACATACTTGAACTTTTGCTCAACACATTTTTTCCAACATTTCCGTTTTATATAAATACCTACACTTACATTTCCATCACAACACAGTGGGCTAGAAAAGCGATTAATTGCTTATTTACTGCCAGGCCCACAATGTCGACAAGAACATTTCTTTCGCATTTTTATATTGAAAACAATAATAAAAAATTTAAATTTGTTTTTGTTTTCAATATAAATATAAGAAAGAAATGTTCTTGTCGACATTGTGGGCCAGGCTGTTAATTTTGTTTTTTAATAATTAACCCGGCAATTCCCATACCTTGAGTAAAAAAACAAACCTGATTTTTTTTTTCTAAATAATATAAATTACATTGAGTTTATAGTAAAAAAAAAATCGAATTAAAAAAAGTTTTGCTAATTCCGATTTTATAGCGCATTATTTATTGCACATTCTTCATCGGTTACGTCACCATCGACAAGGCTAAGCTACTCGGAAGTTTGTCATAATTTTTGGAATATAAGGGGTCTATATCGTTTGAAAATATAATCAATGTTTTGGTTTTATCATTTTCATATCCTTCAAGGATTTTTAGAACAAGCACAATTGAATACGCATCTCGGTAAAATGTTTAGCCAAAACGCATTTTTAATGCATCAATTGGCTTGAAACATACAAATTTACCATTTTGTTAAAAAATGCCCACTTCTAACAATTAGTTTTTTTTTTTTAATTGAAAACACAAGTTACTTCTGCGGGTCATATTGACAAAACTGAAATGTGACACGAGAATTTTGCAATTATTCAAGTAACGGAAAAGCGAATAGCGGGATAATGTGAGACACAAACATAAAGAACAATCAGCGCAAACGATGAATGCAAGCCTATTTGACATTGGTCAAATAGAAGCGTAAATATTTAGATCAAAATCCACCCGCACAATCAATGCACCACGGTCTGAAAGGCTTATTTTTAACTAAAAGGCAATCTATGTATTGACGAAGTTTGAGTATCTACAGTAGGAATCAACAAATATTATTTCGTTTCTTACCCTTTTGGCATTTTTACAACAATTTAGTTATCACAACATTCGTCAGAAAGTAGAAAACAAAAAACTGTTTTTTTTTTTTTTTTTTTTTTTATTATTCCTGCACTAAATCCCGCGAAGCTTTTTGCTTGTCTGCAGGAGACCAGAGTCTCTGGCGGGAATCGAACCCGCAACCCCGGTACTGCTAGACTAGCTCACTACCAGCTAGCCTACCGGGGCACCCCGGTAATGTAGTTCCAGAGTTGTCGAAAAAAAAACTGACAAACACTTTAAGGTATTACCTTTGTTTAAGTAATAAATGTATGTTTAAAATAGTTTCATAGATATGCTAGAGAAAATCGCTAATCATCGTCACCGATGGGTGACACTGGGAATTGCCGGGTTAAGGAAATGTTTTTTATACCCACCACAAGTAGCTGTGAAGAGGGTATACTAAGTTTGTCATTCTATGTGAAAATTGTTTAATATTCATCTAAGTTAAAGTATAAAGTCTCGGTTCTTAAGTATTTCTAATAGCTTAGAAATCAGTGAAAGCTTAAACGCTGGCTTATTTGAACTAAACTTAAATTTATATGTAGTTTAAACTCAACAGCTGTCCGATATATTATTACGTGCGCCATGATAGCGTCGATAGTTATCCACGAAAACGCAAAATTGAATTGGTGCTTTTGGGGGTTACATTAAAAATGGGAATTTAATGCTTTTGGGATTTAGAATGACAATAGGAGTTTTGCTTTTGGGAATTCAAAATTTGGGAATTTAAAAAATTAGGGGTTGGAATAAAAATAAGAAACTTTAATTTCAAGCAAATAATTAGGCAAAACTGAAATAAAAAATTAATAAAAATATAATATACACAAAAAAGTATTAGAATAATTAAAAGAAATGTATTTATAATTAAAGAAAAAATATTTTTAATTATAATAAACAAAGACTTTTTTTTATCATTAGTAAGACAAAACATAAAATTTTACAAAAAAAAAAAAAAAATTATTAATAAAAATATGAACTATGTACACTATGGCGGGGCGATTTTTTTTTTTAAATCGTATTGCAAAAACGTAAACTACATAAAATTCTCCGAAGAAACCATGTATCTAAAATTAAATCCTAATCCGCGCCTCTCGACTTGAAAATATTCACCCAAGTAAAAAAGTTTGTAACGTTACTGACTAACTGACTGATTCATCATCGCACAGCATAAACGCCTGAAGCTAAAAACTTGAAATTTGGACCAGGGGTTGGTCTCTCCCCAAATCGATCCACTAAGACGGGATTTTCGGAAATTCGAATGTTTAGGGGGTAAAAAGGGCAAAAACGGGTAAATTCGGTAAACTTATATCTCTAAAACTAAACGAGATACAAAAAAAATTTAATTATTTTCGTTATTCTTTAGAAAAATAAGCGGACAGGTGTCTGGTACTTTTTGGAAATTCAGCCCTTTAACGGAATAAACGGGTAAAACCTGCATTTTGGTACTTTTTGTCACCCCATCAATCTTTTTAACCCATAAACATAGAAATAAGGGTTATATCACATTTAAAACTTATCTAAAAAAATCCAAATACGAATTTGGTACTTTTTCGAAATTCGGACGTTTAAGGGGTAAAAAGCGTAACTATTTTTGGTAGTTTTTTTATAAAACATTTTTTTTTTATTTATTGACATAAACGTATTAAATTATGGGCTCCCACAACAATATTGAAATTGTTCATGCTTCAATGGGGAGAAAAAAAGTACCAAAAAAAGGGGAAATACGGGAAGTTTAATTTCTTACTTTAGCTTTTTGGTTCTACAACTGGCAATTTTTTTAGTTATCGTTAATATTGGAAACATAAACTTCAACATGCAATGTCCTTAGTGGATAAGAACCTATGAGGGTACTTTTTGCTCTTCAACTGGTACTTTTTGAATTTCTGTTAGTATTAGACCTAGAAACATAAAATTAAACATGCGAAGTCCTGAGTAATTGAAAATTTGTTAGAGGGATCTTTTTGGTACTTTTCGTTCTTTAACTGGTACTTTTTTAATTTTCGTTAATATTAGACCTATTAACATAAAATTAAACATGCAAGGTCCTGAGTGAATGAGAATCTGTATAGTGGTCTTTTGGTACTTTTTCGTACCGTTAAGGCCTAGAAACATAAACTTTGGCGTAAAAATATGTGCAAGAAAGAAAAGGAGACGCTAACGAAGTAGCGGGTTAAATGCTAGTATTTAATATTTTTATAAGGAACATAGATAAAAAAAATCTCTTTCATAATTTTATGAAAAAGATTGAAGATTGGAAAAAAAAATTACACTCAAGAAATTGTTGTCAGTATTTATAAAATAACCTTTTTTTGTTTCGATAAACAATAATATAATATACATAATATATTAAAAAAAAAAGATAATAATTTTAGCGAAAGAAGAGGCGCGGATTAGGATTTGATTTTAGGCCCATGGTTTCTTCGGAGAATTTTCTTAGAATTTTATGTAGATTACGTTTTTGCTATACGATTTTTCATTTTTTTTCATCCATACAAATCAACCCGCTCTAATGTACACATCAAAATTATTTAGACCGAATTAGGTATTCTATTTTTTCTGGGGTTAGAGGTAACGTCAAGGAAGACGCCTACTTATGAAAGTAGACGCACTATAGAATATAAAAAGCTTTTCGTGCAAAAAATTCAAGGAACAGTTTTTCACAAATCTGGTTTCATCCAAATTGGTCAATAAAATCTGGATATATTTTTTTTTTTTGTTGTTTAGAATTAACGTCACTGAAAGAACTCCATAGATTATGAAAGTAGGCGTACTATAGAATATAAAAAGCTTTTCGTCCAAAAGTTTAAGGATCAGTTTTCCAGAAATCTGTTTTCATCCAAATTGGTCAATAAAATCTGGATTAAATTTTTTTTTGTTGTTTAGAATTAACGTCACTGAAAGAACTCCATAGATTATGAAAGTAGGCGTACTATAGAATATAAAAAGCTTTTCGTGCAAAAAATTCAAGGATCAGTTTTCCAGAAATCTGTTTTCATCCAAATTGGTTAATAAAATCTGGATTAATTTTTTTTTTTGTTGTTTAGAATTAACGTCACTAAAAGAACTCCATAGATTATGAAAGTAGACGTAAGGAAAACTTTTTCTTGGATTTCATTAAAAAAAATTATATATTTGTTACAAAAATTTACATAAATTACTGACATTTTTCATTTTTCGAATTTATTCTATGAGTTAAATTTCAGTTATGTATTTTATAAAGCTTTTTGTAATAGCTCTATTCCTTCAATTTTTTTATAAAATACATAACTGAAATTTAACTCATCGAATAAATTCGAAAAATGAAAAATGTTGAATATAATAAAGTTGCTTATGAAAAGAACTAATTCCCAATATCTATTTATAAATTACTGACCGAATGCACAGATTATCATCAAATTTTGCACAAATTCGTTCTATATGACTGGAAATTATACCACAAATTCGAAAATCGGTTAATAATTTGTAAAACCCACTCTCGGAAAACAACAAAACAAATAAATAAATCATGAGACTAGAATGCACACAATTGAGTTTTGTAAAGAATGGTCAATAATTTACCATAGGCCCCATATTAAGCCATTTAAAAAAAAAAACACTTTAGTTTGCCTAAAACTGCAACAAAAATTTTTATTATGGTAAATTTTGGACCAATATTAATATATATATATGGCTAGAGATAACGCTATATAATCCTGTGAAAGTCGCACTATAGTTTGCCATCGGTTCCATATAAAGCGACCTTCCCAAAAACTTTAAAATGCTTAAAAAAATTGCGCTAGTGTATTGCAATTTAGTCCAATTTATTTTTTTTTATACCGGAAATCACTCTACCGAATTTTCTGATGATCGATCCTTATTTAACCATAGGCCCAATGTAAAATAGCCTCCTGAAAATCACCTCAATATGATTTGTATCATGATAATTGATTTAAATAAAGTTTTATATGACTAGAAATAAAAGCATAAGACGTCCTGTTGGCCCATTATTTACCATAAGTCTAAAACCGCAACGAACTATAATAATGTGTGGTTCATATATTATAGCTGCTATAAAGGGCCCACTCCTAAAATATGTATCGTAACTCTTGGTGGAGGGTATCAAAAAATCAGTACACTCTGACATGTTTTTCTGTAAAATTTTTACTACCCACATTTTTATTGATTTTAATGCAAAAGCTTCTCGTAGCCAGTTATTTTTAATAAAGAAAGAACATTTTTTTCTCAACAACGGAAACCGTTATTAGAAGAATTTTCGTCAGGTATTGACAGGACGTAAACTTTGGAATTAAAATAAGATTTAATACATTATTGTTATGAAAATTCAATAAATAAATTATAAAAAAAAAATAATTAGTATTGTGGTTATTTTATTGAACTGTTTTTTTTTTTTCAATTAAACAAATTGTTTAAAAAGTATTTAAATGTAATTAATGGGATAATTGAATCAACTATTTTTTTAGCTAAAAAAAAATTACAAATATTATTTTGATTTAATTAATATTTTTGTTATTTTGAAATAAATTTTCAATAAAAATATTCATTAAATATCAAAAAATATTAATTAATTTTTTTCGTTTAAAATAAAATAAATTAAACTTGTAGAATTGTTGTTGGGAATTGTCAATATTAAGTTAAATAAATTAACACAATATTTTTCATTAAAAGATTTTATTTATTGTGCTTAATTCCCTTTTTTTATTTTTGATAAAAAGTACTGAAATTTATTGTTGGAGGATAAGCTGTTCCTATGCGCATTTCAATGGTTGCTTAGGCCAGATCATCAGGAAACGTTCTCCTTAATAGTTTTAGAAAAGCCAAAGTATCAGCAAACAAGACTTAAGATGGAATGAGAATTATCTACACTGACTAGTTTCTAGTGCCGTTTAGCATTCACCGCTATTGGCTAAACGGCAAACCCCTCTGAAGAGGTTGTGTGGTTACAATCGAAACAAGTCAGGGCAACCTGTCCGTGAAAACCTTGGTTCAACCTTGGCTCAGACAAGAATGAAAAATTATCAATAAATTTTAATTACTTTCATGGTGTAAAATTCTTTTCTTCATAAAAATAATTTAATGAAAATTAAATTAAATGAACTCAAGTCTGATTAAAATATCGAAATTTGTATTAAAAAAAATAATTCTCAAGATCCTTTTTATTAAAAAAAAAGTGTAAAAAAAATATCAAATGAATTTCTGGAAAGTTTGTATTAAACAATGCTTCGTCTTCTGCTAATATTGCGTCAAAAAAAAACGTTCTAAGCATTTCTTATATCCAACCTACTGTGCCCTACTATGTGAATGTATGCGCTACATGCACGCTAAAAAACAACGGCCGTATCTACAATACAACTAGCACCACTGAACAATGTTTGAAAGTGAAAACAATAGAGCAGAAAAAACAACAACAACAAATAAATGGAACAGCAAGGAATAGAAAAAAACAACAACATCGAAATAAAACGAACTACAAATAAACTTAAACTAAAAATACAAAAAATAAGAGCAAGGATAAACATAAATCCTTATATACAAAACACAATCACAGCATGCAACAACAGCAGCATTAGCAACAACAACTACAGCAATACCTCAATGGCAACAGAGCAGCAGCAACAAACAACAGCACCGACTAAAATCAACGACAACATCAACAAGAGGCTTTTGTTGGTTTCTATTTCGTTCATTCTGTTCACTTTTTTTGGTTGTTAAAACAATTTTTTTTTTTAGACTTTTTTTATTAAACGAGTACCTGTTTATAAACTCTTGTTCTCTGTCTCTCACTCACTTACTGAGGCGTTTTTTTATAAAATAAAAATGAGGGTGTTTAGTGGCAGTGATATGAACTCAAAACCCCAACTATACTTCAACCCACACAAACATAGACACTATTGCATCAACAGCAACTAAAACAGCAACATCAACATTTAAAAAAGGAAGAAATCATTCAGGGATAAAAATATGCTTGTTTATGTATTTGTTTGCAATTGCTGAAGCAAATTCTTAGTGCAACCAACAAATACACTTACTCATACAAACACTGACACTAACAAGCAACAAAAAAAAACAACTACAAAAGAAATAACATGACACCCAAGTATGAAATGTTTAGGTCTAGGTTATCAAGTGTATTATTCGGTAAGGTATTTATTTTCACTTGCATTTCATTTATTTAGATGTATGTTTCAGTTTTTTTTTCTGCTTGTGAATGTGCCGTTTGGTGCCCTTCGCGAAGTACGTTGGGTTTGTCAAGTAAGACGATTTCGCACGTGCGAAATGCCTCTTGAACGCCACAAAAAATGGATTTTTTGTTTTAAATAATTACTGGTGACAAAAATGGGCCCAAAACACTAGAAATCGTATGTAAAGCACTGCTTACCACCACCCAAATCAATGACAAACCCGAATATCCATGGCGCCAAGGTAATGCTCAGTATTTATTGGGACCAGAATTGTGAGTTGCTGAAATAGGACCAGACGATCGTAGGTGGCCTGCGGCTGCCCGCAAAATAACCCAATGCAAAATCGACCAATGTTTGAAAAGCGCCAACAATTTTTTCATACAAATTTAGGTGATTTTGCATAAGAAATATAACCCTTTTATGGGGCGATTGTTCGTAATTTTTGGGTAATAA
Organism: Pollenia amentaria; assembly: GCA_943735925.1. Lineage (NCBI taxonomy): Eukaryota > Metazoa > Arthropoda > Insecta > Diptera > Polleniidae > Pollenia > Pollenia amentaria. The sequence goes on along the minus strand of OX031006.1, from coordinate 278,601,146 downwards.
ATCACTTTTTCCACAACTCACTTTTTCGTAGACCCCTCTCAGACTCGGCAAGTTAGTTGCGCAAGTCTCTTTGTTTTTTTTTCTTGGTTGTTTTGTTCTTTTATTCAATTTTTTTTTTTCATTTATTTTTCAGGAAGTGGTTTTATGTTTGTGGTACGTCTAATTGTGGCAAAATTTTTGTATTTTTAAAATCATTATTATTAAATAAACAAAAAAGAAATTGGTGGCGATTTGAAACGTTACAATTAATAAATTTCAGCAGCATCAGTGCATTTTCAAAGTTAGATGTTCTGAATATGTGGATCGCATTACGAAAACAGTTTTGTTATATATGCAAAAAAAACCGGAGCAGATAAAGGATATAAAGTTTCATTGCTTAAACCAAATTTTAGGATTCAAATTACTTTTCAAAATCAAAATGAAGTCAGAAAGTAAAAATAAAAAAGAAACGTCAAAAAATTACGAAAAACTTTAGGAAAAAAGAAATGGAAAATTGCTGAGTGTGTACATAAAAGCAAGTTTACAAGAAAATGAAAAATTGACTTGATCAACTAACTTTTCAGGTCTGAATGGGGTAGTATTTAGACAAAATTTTCCATGGAATATAAAAAATAACGTTTGTAAGATCTAGTAAAACAACTTTTGTTTTCATAAATCGGGTATTAACCCAAAATTTTAAAATTTATATTTTTTTATTTTATATTAAAGGCATATGAAAAAGAACTTTTAAGCCAACTGTCTTATATCCAAATTACACAAAATAGCACGATATTTAACCAGCGGGCAGATACGAATATTACGTGGCAAATTTTTTAAGAATGTAAAAACAGTAAAAAAATTTAGCTAATATAAAGAAAGAAAACACTCGTACTAAATTTAAGTTTCTTTTTTAAATTTTATTTTCTACTTACTTTTAGTACGAGTCGTACTTAAAAATGTAGGTACCAATAACTCTAACAAGTACTTAAAACATTCCAAAATGGAATAACTTTCAAAAGCCAATATGTGTGCATACGCATGTGCTTGTAAAAATTTGTTGAAAAACAACAACAACACTACGACAGAAGATAAGAAACTATTTGCTTGTTATGCGAAGAAACACCAACACTACAAGAAGAAAAACATACATTATTTTAATGTTAAAAGAGAAATAAGAAGCAAAACTTCCCGAATTCTATTTGTTAAAATTGTTTAGTTAAATACTTTAAATTTTTAAAGTAGAATGATCACGCAAACCATAACGGGCTGCTGGTGTCTTATAATTGAGAGTTCTCTGTAAACAAAGAATATGTACCACAAAAAATTAGACAAACATGTATAGGGTGATTCAAGTAGGAGATAGTTTCTTCAATAGCCTTTTTTTGACAGCTCACGTGTGAGTCGAGTCATGCTGTCATGTTATTTTTGTTTAGTATTGTTTGGCATTTCATAATGGAAAGACTAAAGTCTTCCCAAGCGACATCGCTGCGCTCTATGGGCTCTTGAAAAGTTCCAAGAAGATCCGACGTTTTCGAGGCAAATTTTGTTCAGCGATGAGGCCCATTTCTGGCTCAATGGCTATGTAAACAAACAAAATTGCCGCATTTGGGACGAAGAGCAACCTGAAGAGATTCAAGAACTGTCACTTCATCCAGAAAAAACAACGGTTTGGTGTGGTTTGTGGGCCAGTGGAATCATCGGTCCATATGTCTTTAAAAATGATGCCGGTGCGAACATAACCGTCAATGGCGACCGTTATCGTGCCATGATAACCGACTATTTGATGCCTGAAATTGAAGCTTGTGATCTCGGCGACATTTGGTTTTAGCAAGACGGCGCCACTTCCCACACATCGCATCAATCAATGGATTTATTGAGAGAACACTTCGGTGAGCACATAATTTCACGTTTTGGGCCGGTCGATTGGCCACCAAGATCGTGAGATATCACACCGTTAGACTTTTTCCTGTGGGGATAGGTAAAGTCTAAAGCTTATGAGGACAAACCCGCTTCGATTCAGGCCATGGAGGAAAACATCACGCGTGTCATTCGCCAGTTACCAGTCGAAATGCTCGAAAGAGTCATCGAAAATTGGACTCAACGGATGGACCATCTGCGACGCATCAAAGGCCAACATTTGATAGACACAATCTTAAAAAAATAAATGCCAAAGAATGTTCTTTCAAATGATAATAAACACTCCCAATTAAATTTGAATTTTCTGTGTTTTTTCTTTAAAAAAGTAGAGAACCTCGAAATGGATCACCCTTTATATCGGGTAAGTAAATAAAAATATTATCTCTTTCTCTGGTTATATGGGGTAAGCGTTTAGGTTATAATCAATATTACTTTCTATTGAACCAACTTAGAATTTCTTTAATCAAGCACATTTAGGGAATGTCTTATCTCACCTTTACTTAAGCCTTTAATAAATCCTGTTTTCGGATTATTTTAAGTACGGGGTACTTGAATAATCTGTACTTGAATTATACATTCGGTTCTTGATTTAAGGAAATCCGTACTTTCCGTACTATTGACTCCGCTTTAGCTTGATTTCAGTAAGGATGGACTTTTTTCTTTTCACTGTACCCTCTTTATGATTAAGTGCTATATTATTAATCATTTAAATCTATATTATTAATCATCAAAATCTTGACTTCGAAAATCCCGAATTTAATGCTTTAGTTAGCATAGCCGGTGTTTGTTATAGCATAGAGCAGAAAATCCTTGCAGGTATGTAGAGAGAGAAGCTTTAGTTAGCGAGTCGGAAAGCCGTATTATTCCTTCATGACAAGACCAGGTTAAAACTATTTAAAAATTACTGGCAGGGTATTTGATATTGGCTTTATTTGTTCTTTGCTTAAAAAAATCAGGAATTCTTTAAGAGCGGAGTTCATATTCTGCTAGAATGATAGGAAAAGGTCGTAGCTAGAAGTTATGATACGCCCTAATAAAATACTTATATAAAATAATACAAACACATTTTAAACACATTTTACATATACATATATTTTCTTTAACATACGGTCACACTTACAATTCTTTTTAATCCATAAAATGCATAAGTACTTATGAATATTTGTCCACAACAAAGTATACAAACATACATACGTACTTAGTATACATTTAATTTATTGAACTATTAAACTTCTCGGAATCTTTTGTTCTTGCATTTCGTGAGTGGTCACATTAAAAGTAGACCAATAAACTACAAAATGCAATTGAATCAGTTCCACTTATAGCCCGGCAGAATTAGTAAATTCCAAGAATAAAACTAGGAAATAAATAAAATAAGCACTTTAGTTTTAATATTCATTTTGCTATTTAATATTAAGATTTTGAAAATAAAGAGACATTCGTATACATCGAGTCAAAGAATAAACTAGTCGAGTTCTTTTATTAAAAGTGTAATAGAACGGATTTAGTTAAAAGTGAACATCAAACTGGCGACGAGGATGGGATTGGCGGAATAATCCCCAACAAAAAAATTATAAATAATTTTTCTAAAATTAAGGAATAATCCTTAACAACAGATGAAATTGGCGGAATAATCCCCAACAAAAAAATTATAAATAATTTTTCTAAAATTAAGGAATAATCCTTAACAACAGATGAAATTGGCGGAATAATCCCCAACAAAAAATTATAAATAATTTTTCTAAAATTAAGGAATAATCCTTAACAACAGATGAAATTGGCGGAATAATCCCCAACGAAAAATTATAAATAATTCTTTTAAAATTAAGGAATAATCCTTAACAATAGATGAGATTCGAGGAATAATCCTACAACAAAAAAAATCCCAACAGAATTTTTTTTTTGGTGGAATAATCCCCAATAAAAAGTGGAAAATTTTTTTTATACGGATACAAAATCCCAACAACATTTGGTGGAATAATCCCCTATTAAAAACATTACCAGGAACAGTTACATTATCAGAAAAATCAACAAGGAATATTTCTAAATACAGCGATTACCAGTAACAGTTACATCATCAGAAAAATCAACAAGGAATATTTCTAAATACAGCGCTTACCAGGAACAGTTACATCATCGGAAAAATCAACAAGAAATACTTCTAAGCAACAACAGTTATTACCAGAAACAATTTCTAAAGTAAGTGATCAAAAATAAAATTAGTTTATCATAAATAGTTTTATATTTAAATATGTGCAAATAATTTTAATAAGTGACAGATGTGATTCCATGTTATATAAAACAAAAAGGAGATTTCTCTTTCTATAAATCTTGACTAACATTTTTTTTATTGTCCGTGAAAAATATATTTTTTAAAGAAGTTTATAAATGAGTGACAACGATTCCTTGTGAGACTATCCATCAGACTTAGAATACGCAATAAGAAACGTTGACCACAGACTTACAGTACACCCAATAGATTCAGGAATAGAATCGAATGACGGCTATTTAACAGACGAGATTGAACACAACAAACGCCACAACAAAAACAGTAGAAATTCACGTATATTCAAAAAGAAATTCAGACGATATCTAAGACAAAACTAGAAAACATTTTTTTTTTTTCTCCCCAAAAATGGCAAATCAACAGATACAATTAAATCCAATTAAATATTTAAATAACTTACCTCTATACAGCGGTAGTAAGAAAGATCTTAATACATTCACTAAATTAATAGACAGAATACATCCCTTGCTCATTACATATGATGAAATTTCGCAGTTAATATTTTCAGACATAATAAAAAGTCGTTTAATAGGAAAAGCTCAAGAAATTATCGAAATAAATACACAGGCTCGATCCTGGCAAGAAATTAAGACAGTTTTAGAAAACAATTTTGGCGAAAGAAAGAGTTGTGAAGAATTATTCGACGACCTTAGATCAGTAACTTTTAGCAACACTACGCTCGATTTCTTTAACGAAATTAAATTTCGTCTTAGACTCTTGAACAATAAAGCAGCAATGATTATGGGAGAGGGTGAAGGATTGAATCAAGTTGCTCTAAACAATCAGAAATCGGCTCTCCATATATTTAAAAACAAAATGCCAGAACCAATGCGCACTGTATTAGCATGTAGAAATCCTAACACATTAGAGTCCGCAATGGATATCTTATTCGAAAGCGGATATGACAAAGTAGGTAAGGATGGTTTTCAAACCAAATACCATAAATTAAACAGAGACAAAGAGCAAAATTATAGGCAACAAAATAGACAAAACTCTAACGAAAGACGCAACAATAATCATAGGGAATACCAGCAACAAACTAACCAAAGACATCAAGACAATGATAATAGCAACAACTATCGAAGACGCTGGAATGACCATCCAAATAACTATCAAAGACATTGGAATAATAATAATCAACAAAACCAAAATAGAAGATTTTATAGTAACCAGCTAAATTATAATTCTACTTCAAATAATCAACCACAACAAAGATACCCCGAACCAATGGAGGTGAACACAGTTGAAAATTTTCAACACACAGCCTCACGGGAAAATTACCCTATATAGTAATAAAGACAAAATTAAGACCACTAAAATTTATTATCGATACCGGAGCTACTCATTCAATTATAAACCCCGGAATCTGTCACCCAAAATGGCGTGTACCCTGTAATGAAATAAAATTGAAGACTCTCCAACATAACATAAAACTAAAAGAAAAAGTTCGCATCCCAATTTTTAAAGAATTCAGCGAAAACTCTAAAGACAAGATAGAATTCTTAATTTGTTATTTCCATGACCAGTACGATGGTTTAATTGGGAATGACATATTAAAAGGGTTAAAAACAATTATTAATTTAAAAGATAATATTCTAGAGATCGACGATAAACATGTCCCTCTAAAATATACCAATGATGGTATTGAATATTACCTCGAGAAATCAGGTATACATGAACTAGTGTTACCTACCCAACATAAAAATGGTCTAATATACAACCCCAAAAAAATTTTTAAAGATGAAAATATAGAAATTTTAGAAGGAATATATGAGGCAGACGATTCTAAAATATGTGCGCTCGTTAAAGTATTAGGAAACGTTCCAAAAAGAGTAGTTCTGAACACAGAAAATACGTCTGAAGTAAATACAGAAAATTTTTATATTAATACCTTAAAGGAAAACGAAGAAAATAGAATCAAACCGATAGAAGATCAAATCCGCATAGAACACCTCAATATAGAAGAAAGAGAAAAACTTATTCCCATTATAAAAAAATACAGAAAAATTTTCTATACAGAGGATAACGACCTCTCGTTTACTAACGCAATTAAACATGAAATACGTACAAGAAACAATATCCCAATCACTACAAAAACGTACAGATATCCCTATATTCACAAGGAAGAAGTCACCGAACAAATTAAAGAAATGCTAGATAAGAAAATCATAAGACACAGCTATTCTCCGTATTCCGCTCCTTTTTGGATAGTTCCTAAGAAAATGGACGCCAGCGGCAAAAAGAAATGGAGGTTGGTCATAGATTATAGGAAACTGAATGAGGAAACAGTGGACGATAGATACCCTATACCAAATATTGATGAAATTCTAGAAAAACTAGGAAGATGTCAATACTTCACTACCTTAGATTTGGCTAAAGGTTTTCATCAAATTGAAATCCATAGTGAAGATATTCCTAAAACAGCATTCAGTGTGGAAGGTGGGCACTACGAATTTCTACGTATGCCTTTTGGTCTGAAAACAGCGCCAGCCACTTTCCAAAGGTTAATGAACAATGTTCTAGGCGACCTTATTAATAAAATATGTCTTGTCTATCTAGATGACATAATAATATTCTCAACTTCTTTACAAGAACATGCGGAATCTTTAGTAAAAGTGTTCCAACGCTTAAAAGAGGTGAACTTAAAAATACAGCTCGACAAGAGTGAATTTATGAAAAGATCAACGAATTTTCTAGGACATGTCGTTACTAATGAAGGTATTAAACCAAACCCGGAAAAAATTATTTGTGTACAAAAATTTCCACTACCAAAAAACCAAAAAGAAATTAAACAATTTCTAGGCCTATCTGGATACTATAGGAAATTTGTTAGGGATTACTCTAAAATAGCTAGACCAATGACGAAATACTTAAAACAGAACGTAATAATGAATATAAATGATACAGAGTATATAGAAAGCTTTGAAACACTTAAAAAACTTCTAATTAATCCTCCTATTTTAACATATCCCGACTTCAATAAAAAATTCGTCTTGCAAACAGATGCAAGTAAATTTGCTATAGGAGCCGTTCTTTCTCAGGATAATCACCCTGTTAGTTACGCAAGCCGGACCTTAAACGGTTCAGAACAGAATTATAGTACCATAGAGAAGCAACTCCTTGCAATAGTATGGGCGACAAAACATTTCAGACCATACTTGTTCGGAAGGAAATTTCTGATAGAAACTGACCATAGACCATTAACATGGCTATTCTCTATCAAAGAACCGAATTCTAAATTAGTGCGTTGGCGATTGCGATTGCAAGAATATGATTACGAAATTAAATACAAGAAGGGAGTTCTGAATGGCAATGCAGATGCATTATCTCGAATTAAGATAGAAGACAATGAAGTAAACTTAGTACAAGAAAACGAGGTCATAAAAGAAGTAAATACCCCACTAAACTTTTTCAAACAACAATATATCATTAAGCAAATAGCTTCTGGCTCGCTAAAAATAAAAACCGAAATCATATTCCAGAACAAAAGGAAAATAATTGTAAAAGAATTAGATAACGACCACGTCATAACAGATCGAGGTCATAAATATTACAAGTCCCACATAAAGAGGAAAAGAAAATATCAAAACGATAACACTTCGGAAATTACATAAACCTTGCCATTAATTTTTTTTTCCAGATGATCTTCTTCATATTATTACTTATACCAACTCTACATGACGTAGTAGCACAAAATCTAGAAGTAAAAGACCTAACGGATAATCATGGATACTTACCAATTAAATTAAAAGATGTAAAGATTATTAATAACCACTTAAAAATAATTCACATTATTAACACGACACAGTATTTGGAAACAGTTAATGTTATACAAGAAAATATTCATAGATTAACAGACACATATACAAACATTACCCCACTATTGGACAGTGTTAACAAAAGTTTGGCAATATGCAAAGCAAAAATTGAAAACTTAATACCCAAATTCAGATACAAACGAGGACTTATAAACGCAATAGGTAAAGGAATGAAATACATTGCAGGAACAATGGATAACGACGACGAAAAAGAAATTTTTGACAAAATTCAAAAGTTAGAAAAAAGTAACAGAGAAACGGTTACCGCCATAGACGAAATAACCTATCTCAGCACTTCCGTGTCAGACAGAATAACAAATATTACAGAACACATAAACAACCAACAAAAAATTGTTCAAAAATACATAAATACATTCAAGGGAGAAATACAAAACAAGATTCTTGACTTAGAAGATGAAACCTTATTTCTGAAAAACATCTTTCAAATTAATAATGATTTAAATTTACTGATGGACCACGTAAACGAAATCGGACATGTTATCTTTAATTCCAAACTAGGAATAATCCCATCTGACATACTAACTACAGACGAATATAAATTTATAGACGAAATAGAATCTTACCTTCATACTAAAGTATACGTTACATACAGAGAAAGTTTAGCAATTTTAACTTTGAATATTCCTAAGTTTTCGAACGAAACATTTACAGAAGTCACATTTGAACCAATTCCTGACAAACAGAATAGAACTTTAGTCTTCAATGAAAAGACAGTTCTTATTAACAAAGGCGAAATATACAAATCAAATACTATAGAATACAAAAAACTAGAAATAGTAAACGACCATTGTTTAACAAACATTGTGAACAACTTGCAACCCAATTGTAAAATGACTATTACAAAAGATCAGGAAGAAAAAGAAATTTATCCAGGTTTACTCATATTTAAAAATTACCAAGAAAATATAACAACAAACTGTAAAAATTTATATAATTTAAAAAACTTAAAAACGTATTTAATAAAATTTGAAAATTGTATTATTAAAACTAGATTAAGAAACTATGAAAATTACAAAGTAAATATTAATGAAATGTTTATTTTAGAAGAATTTATTTTAAAAACAAAAGATTATAATATTTCTATTCCTGACTTAGCTATTAAAGAAATACACTTCAATGAAACAATGAAAACTGTAAAACATAAAATACTTAAAACCTCTATAATAAGTACTGGCAGCAATATTGGAATCACTGTCATATTGATTTCTATCATTATTATATTTTATGTTAAAAATAATAAAAGAATTTATATTACTAGTTCACCGGAGCTTCACTCTAACGATGGGGGAGTTATGATACGCCCTAATAAAATACTTATATAAAATAATACAAACACATTTTAAACACATTTTACATATACATATATTTTCTTTAACATACGGTCACACTTACAATTCTTTTTAATCCATAAAATGCATAAGTACTTATGAATATTTGTCCACAACAAAGTATACAAACATACATACGTACTTAGCATACATTTAATTTATTGAACTATTAAACTTCTCGGAATCTTTTGTTCTTGCATTTCGTGAGTGGTCACATTAAAAGTAGACCAATAAACTACAAAATGCAATTGAATCAGTTCCACTTATAGCCCGGCAGAATTAGTAAATTCCAAGAATAAAACTAGGAAATAAATAAAATAAGCACTTTAGTTTTAATATTCATTTTGCTATTTAATATTAAGATTTTGAAAATAAAGAGACATTCGTATACATCGAGTCAAAGAATAAACTAGTCGAGTTCTTTTATTAAAAGTGTAATAGAACGGATTTAGTTAAAAGTGAACATCAAACTGCTAGACACGTCCAACACTTAAGTAAACAATAAACGCTTAAAGTTTTCCAAACATCACCCATTTTTTAGTCATACCAATATATGCATTATAGTATCAACATTTATCATATTTCTTATATGTCCTAGGAATAAACTGTTATAATAGTGAAACAATTTTGAACACGCCATATATAAGTATATACATATATATGGACGGTATTTAGGAGTCACACGCTTTAGGTTTAAGTGTTCAAGTCTTGAGTTTTGTGGAGAGAAGGGAAAATATAATGCAGTTCATTTTCCTCTCCCTTTCTCTCTCTATTTAAAAAAAAATCTCACAAATAAATTTTTTTAAATTCGGCAGGAAAAATTTTTATATATACTATTTTTACTATAGAAAATCTTATTTTCATATTATCTTTAATGTGTTTTAGTGGTTGAGATTTTCACTGAATTATTATTAAGTTAAAAAATAGTGTTTAAATTTTTCATAAAATTTATATAACAAAAATAAATAATTTTAAATAAAAAGTATGTATTTTAATTGGCATTCCAAACTTTACAAATTATTTGTTTCATTCCATAAATAATTGTTTTTTTCTTTCCTTTTTTTTATTTTATTTAAACAACAAAACAAATGTATTTTCAACTTAACAGTACTCAATTCATTCAACCAACCAGTTTGTGTTTACGTTACTGTATAGTCGAACTTCCAGATTCTAGCTACGTTGTTTAGACCCCTTTCAAACAAGCAAAGTTTACTTTGCAAAGTCTTGAGTTTATAGAAGAGAAGGGAAAAGAGCATAGCGGGGGAGTACATACTTTGCTGTACTCACAAATTCGTTTTGTTTTTCGTTCGTAGATTATACCTGAAGTTGGCTGCAACTTTATATTTATATACAGCGTTACCAGAATCTTTGGAATGAAAATTGTCATATTTTGAAGAGGAAAATCTTGAATTTTTTTTTCTTGATTTAAATGTTTTAAAACAAGGGCAAAATAGTAAGAATTGTTAATTTTTTATAAAAACATACTTCTTATTATTTAAATTGAAATATGTACATAAAAACATAATTCGTCAGTATATGAAACTTTATAAAAATAAATTTTTTCTTTTCACAAATATTTTTTTTATCAATATTCTAACTGCCTATTTCCGATGTGCGAAAGAATTATTTACTTGTACAAATACATTTAAAACAAAAACAAAGTTTTTAGAATTTGTGTCAGGTGTGTCTGAGCACCAAACAAAGTATAAAAGAGAATTCAACAGACTTTGTCAAAGTAAACTTTGCCTGTCTAAATGGGGACTTAGTAAACTAAAATAAAGAGTTTACGTCAACTGTAAATACAGCAGCTTCTGGTTTTCAGTCGCAAGTTCAGCAGTCTGTGTGTTTAAAATGGAGGGAGTCTACTGCTGATTCTTTTGACTGCTGAAAAAAAAATTAATTGTGTTACTATTTTTTCAGTGTTTTTAATATGAATGGGGATAAAAATTGATGGTTCGAACTATTTTCAGTTTACTTGCATGTGTAAAAAACCAATTTGCGACTGAATTTTAAACACTGCTTAGAAGCAGCAGAGAAGCGAAAACGATTGAAATGAATTTTTAATTTAAATTAATAAAAATTATTTTATTTTGCATTATCCCTTAAAAAGGCTACTTTACACTATCACAAAAGTCTTCGTATTTTGACAAAAATACAACCCTGCCATGACAAGCTGTTATTGTTTTGTAAAAAAAATTTTTGTAAACAATAATTAGATCAGGGAAGTATTTTCGTCCGAATACGTAAGACTTGTATGATTGTGTAAAACGGTCTTAAGTAAACAGAAATCATTATTTTAAAGAAAAAAATCACGAACAAAGTTCTAAGTGCTTCCGTTAATCCCTTACATTGCAGCAGGTTGTATTTAAATGACTTTAAAATGTGTTTACGATTATTCCCGAAATATTGCCGAACATAGAAATTATATTTTTTTACTAAGCAATCAGTCATCAAATTGTTTTTTAGCAGAGAGGAAAAAAGTAGTGCTTCCAAGTAAGAATTCGCCATGTGAAAATCCTTCTTCTTTTAAGCAGGTTTGTAAGGGGGTATTGTATTTCCCTCTCTTACAAGACTGCTTACGAGTAAGCACCATTTTTTACTGAGTATAGTTCAAAACGTTTTTCGATATGGTCACCTCCAATAAAACTTATTTTAACAGTTATTAAAACACCTTTAAATTGAAAAGAGAAAAACCTTATTGCTAATTTAAACAATTACAAGTGCAAATATATGTGTGTTATTATCAGCCATACCATGTTCGCAGGCAACCATAATATGGTCGTGGCTTCTTAATGGCGGACTAATTTAAGCAAAATATGATCGCCGATGACAATAATTTGGTTAAAGTATCCGCATTATGTGTAAAAATTGTCCGTTAAAAACAGTTTTGTTGGAGGTCATCGTATTGAAAAAAGTGTTTTCTCTGCGTGCGGTCAATATGTGTTTTAAGGCAATTTGGCTCATTTGCAGTACCAAAAAAAGCTTACTTGGCATGAAAAATTTTTGATCCCAGCCTTAAGATAATGTCATTTGCCGTCAAAAATTCACAAAAATATACATATGCGGTTATTAAAGAAAACCGCATATCATTTCAATTTTAAAAAAAATCCCATTGTACAAAAATCTCTAATTTTATTTTAAAGACAAGTTAGAAATTTGCAAACATTTTCAAATATCACATAACATCAATGATTGTTACACAATTTGGTTTTTGATTTTCCATCCTCTTCCAGATTAATGCAACAATAATCTGCTCAAATTAATCTTATTTGATTTAACAACATTCGATCATTGAACTTTCCTGTCATTTACCAATAATCTTTTTTAATTTTTCTAGTTGACCTGTAAAAGCAAATCGATATTTAAAGCAGAGCAAAATACATACAAACATTTGCCAAACAATAATTGTCTGTCTGACCTGTTAAAAAGTTACAAAAAAATAAAAAATCGAAACGAAAAATAAAAATTCTAAAATGTTTATAGCAACAACATGTAACAATGCCAACGTCTGCCTGCCTGCCAGCCTGCCTTCTCTACAGGAGTCCCTTTACTTGCAACATGCCATGGTGATATGAATTTGCCTTTTACAATTTTTTTTTTTCCTATTTTTGTCTAATGAATGAAGTGTGACTATTTGAAAAGAGTTTTACAAGAGGCTTTTGAGGGAAAGAAGTGTTTGATAAACATATTTGGAGATTTAAAATTGTAGTGTTAAACAATTTTTACCAAAAAAAAAAAAAAAATCTGATAATTTAATAAAAGGACATGCTCTTTTCTTCTTAGAAATTATAAGTATCGTATTTAAATTAAACCTTTTTATTAATTTTATAGATATCAAATAAAACAAAGTAGATAGAAGTACAGTGTGGCACAGAATGAGCTATATTATAATTTGTTATACCCTTCACAACTAGTTGTGAAGAAGGTATACTAAGTTTGTCAATCCGTGTGAAACATTTATTTAATATTCATCTAAGACCTAATAAAGTGTATATATATTTTGGACCCTTGAGTAATTCTAATTCGATTAAGCCATGTCCGCCTGCCCGCCTGCCTCTTGATATCACGCTCACTTTCGAAGAAAACATTTTGTATTAATTTTTTCTTGTTTTTCAGTTGGAAATTGAAAGCCAGCACAATCGGTTCAGTAAGAAAAGAGCTATAAATCCAAATGTGGAACATCCTCCCCCAAAACTTGATATTTCTGTTACAAATACTAACATAAATTGCTGGCGGAAGGCACCGATTGTTATTAAATTGTGTACAAATTTATTAAATATATAAAGAGAAATCATAATGATCGGTACATAATTCTCCATAGGCCCAATATAATCCCAACTCTCGGAAAACACTTTAGCACGCCTAAAACCGCAACAAATTTTATAAGATTAGAAATTTTATAGGAGGGACAAATTTCGATTGGTTCATAAAGCGAACTTTTAGAATATACATACATACGTGCTGTAGTATATAGTGCTGTAGTATATGTACTACTGCACTCCTAACACAGCAACAAATTAAACTACTGTGAAGTCAATTTTTATAAAGATTGGCTTATAATTTGTAGATTCCATAAAAAGCCCGATTCTGTAATATTTTAACTCTAGGTGGAGGGGATAAAAGATTTGGCCCAGCCGAATGTAGCACTTTTGTTTTTTCTCCAGCATTTTATTAAAAATACTTAAGGAGTTTAATATGAATAACTACGCAATCCACCAAAACAATTAAATGCAATTTTTCAATTTTACAACGTACTTTATTCGCAATTTGATCATGAATGATTAAATTTATTTTTATATTAAAAGGCAACATACGCAAACAAAACTGCAGGATTTACGCAATCTCAAAAACATTTTCAGCGACAAATAAACGTTCTTAAGTGCACTGTTTAGTTCGGTGAACGGAAGGGTAAATTGTATTCGACCGGTTTTAACCGGTTATTTTTGCTTTTCCCAAGTCGGTTATTTGAAAACAGGGTTTCGAACAACTGCTAAAAGCAGTCAAAATTTGCTAAAAATGTCATTTATTTTAAGTAACATGCTGAAAAAAAAGAACTGTATTTTATTTTCATCCACACTTATACTTAAAACAGTTGAACTATGTGCGCACAGTTACTGAAAAAATAGTAACACAATTCATTTTTTTCAGCAGTCAAAAGAATCAGCAGCAGACTCCCTCCATTTTAAACACAAAGACTGCTGAACTTGCGACTGAAAACCAGAAGCTGCTGTGTTTACAGTTGACGTAAACTCTTTTTTTTAGTTTACTAAACAACGTAGCTAGAAACTGGCAGTTCGACTATACAGTAACGTAAACACAAACTGGTTTGTTGAATGAATTGAGTACTGTTAAGTTGAAAACACATTTGTTTTGTTGTTTAAATCAAATAAAAGAAAGGAGAAAAACAATTATTTATAGAATGAAACAAATAATTTGTAATATTTCGAATGCCAATTACAATACATACTTTTTATTTAAAAATATTAATTTTTGTTTTATAAATTTTATGTAAAATTAAAATATTATTTTTTAACTTGATAATAATTCAGTGAAAATCTCAACCATTAAAACATATTAAAATAAGATTTTCTATAGTAAAAATAGTAAATATAAAAATTTTTCCTGTTACTTTAAAATATAATATTTTTCTACTAAAATTTTTTTTAACGTTTATTAATTCAACAATATTAAATTGTACAAACTTAAACTATAATAAACACTAGTAAACAATATTAATTTTTACACATTTATTAAAAAGTCTCAAAAACAAGGTCGCGAGTATTATTATTAGAATGGATTAGATTTTGATTTTCAGAAATAGGTTTTGATTTTGAACTTCAAATGATGAAGATAAATATTATATTTAATTTAAGAATGTTATGAACAAATTGTTTAAAAATATAAGATTTATATGGCAATTGTTAAAAACTATGGTCGAAAAGTAAAAAAGCCAAAAACAGATTATTCATCTAGCCACCAATTTTTTTTTGGTTTTAGAACATTGTAAACTACGAACTACTGTATTGGAGAATACTTGTGTCGTAACGTACATTATAATTATTTGTTTCATTGCAATTTACCGCTTTTATACTGGCCCGTCTATAATTCTGATATAAGACTATTATGCCATTTTTATTTTGTACAACCCCTATACTATTGCGGTACATATACAAATGCATCAGTTTAAAAAATCCTTTTTGCAATGTCTTATCTATATAGGTATATAAAATTGTAACGTTACTGACTGACTCACTGACTGATTCATCATCGCACAGCCTAAACGCCTGAAGCTTAAAACTTGAAATTCGGACCAGGGGTTGGTCTCTCCCCAAATCGATTCACTAAGACGGGATTTTTGCAAATTCGAATGTTTAGGGGGTAAAAAAGGGCAAAAACGGGTAAATTCGGTAACCTTATATCTCTAAAACTAAAAGAGAAACAAAAAAAATTTAATGCTTTTCGTTGTTCTTTAGAAAAATAAGCGGACAGGTGTCTGGTACTTTTTGGAAATGCAGCCCTTTAACGGAGTAAACGGGTAAAATCTGTATTTTGGTACTTTCTTGTCACCCCATCTATCTTTTAAACTAATAAACATAGAAACAAGGGTTATATCACATTTGAAACTTATCTAAAAAATCCAAATACAAATTTGGTACTTTTTCGAAATTCGGACGTTTAGGGGGTAAAAACCGTTACTATTTTTGGTACTTTTTTACAAAACATTTTTTTTTATTCATTGATATTATACGTATTAAATTATGGGCTCCTACTACAATATTGAAATTTTTTATGCTTCAATGGGGAGAAAAAAAGTACCAAAAAGGGGAAATACGGGAAATTTTATTTCTTACTTTAGGTTTTTGGTTCCACAACTGACAACTTTTCTAATTATCGGTAATATTTGACCTAGAAACATAAACTTCAACATGCAATGTCCTGAGTGGATAAGAACCTCTTAGGCTACTTTTTGGTATTTTTTTGATCTTCAACTGGTACTTTTTTAATTTCCGTTAGTATTAGACCTAGAAACATTAAACTAAACATGCAAAGTCCTGAGTGAATAAGAATTTGTTATAGTGATCTTTTTGGTACTTTTTCGTTATTTAACTGGTACTTTTTTAATTTTCGTTAATATTAGACCTATGAACATCAAATTTAACATGCATGCTCCTGAGTAAATCAAAATCTGTAAGAGGGGCTTCTTGGTACCTTTTGGTCTTTAACTGGTACTATTTGAAGTTCCGTTAGTATTGGACCTAAAATCATAAAATTCAACATTAAATGTCCTGATGGACAAGAACCTATAAGAGGGATATTCTTGGTACTTTTTCGTTTTTAACTGGTAACTTTTTTATTTTCGTTAATATTGGATCTAAAAACATAAAATTAAAAATGCAATGCCCTGAGTGAATGAGAATCTGTAAGAGGGGCTTTTTGGTACTTTTTGTTCTTTACCTGTTACTTTTTGAATTTCCGTTAAAATTGGACCTATAAACATAAAATCAAACATGCAAGTTCTGTAAGAGTGGTTCTTTGGTACTTTTTCGTACTGTATTGTTTGCCAACAGGTACTTATTGAATTTTTGTTAGTATTGCAGCTACAAACATTAAATTAAACAAGCAAAGCGTTGAATGAGCAAGTGTAAAACCTGAATTTTGGTTCTTTTTTGTCCCCCATCTATCGTTTAAATCAATGCACATAGAAATAAAAATTATATAAAATTCGTAACTTATCTAAAAAATGCCAAGTGAAAATTTTGTACTTTTTCTGAATTCGAAAGTTTAAGGGATAAAATCATACGTAATTTTGTTACTTTTTCCAAGATATTGTTTCTTCATTTATTTATTTTCATCGCACAGCCTAAACGCCTGAAGCTAAAGAGTTGACATTTGGACCTGAGGCAGGCCTCTCGCTAAATCGATCACGCTGACCTCATATCTGCTAAACTAAAAGGGATACAAAAAAATTGAATACCTATTATTGTTCATTAAAAATAAGCGGACAGGTGTCTAGCACTTTTTTGAAATAAGGAGTAAACGGGTAAAACCTGTATTTTAAAACTTTTTTGCTATGCCATCTATCTTTTAAACCAAACATTAACATGAAAAATATATCACATTCGTAACTTATCTAAAAAATACAAATACAAATTTGATGCGTTTCGAAATTCGAAAGTTTAAGGGGTAAAAATCGTACCTAATTCTGTTATTTTTTTCAAAACATTTTTCTTCATCTACCTATACAATATAAAATTGTAAAGTTACTGCCTGATTCATCATTGCACGAACTAAACGCCTGAACTAAAATGCTGAAATTTGCCCGGGAGGTTGGCCTCTCGCGAAACCGATTACCTATGATGGGAGTTTTGGAAATTTTTATGGTTAGAGGGTAAAAAAAGGTTAAAACGGGATATTCCCTAACCTGATGTTCATTAAAATAATAAGCGGTTAGGTGTCTGGTACTTTTTTGAAATTATACCGTTTTGGGGAGTAAACCTGTATTTAAAAACTTTTTTGCTATTTATTAAACCAATAAACATTTAAATAAAAAAATATCACATTCGTAACGTATCTAAAAAATACAAATAAATATTTTCGAAATACGAACGTTTAGAGGTAAAAATCGTCCCTTTACAAAGTAGCGGTTTTAAGCCTAGAAACATAAACTTTGGCGTAAAAATATGTCCACGAAAAAAAGGGGCGCTAACGAAGTAGCGGGTTAAATGGTAGTACAGGTTTTACCCGTTTACTCCTTATTTCAAAAAAGAGCTAGACACCTGTCCGCTTATTTTTAATGAACAATAATAGGTATTCAATTTTTTTGTATCCCTTTTAGTTTAGCAGATATGAGGTCAGCGTGATCGATTTAGCGAGAGGCCTGCCTCAGGTCCAAATGTCAACTCTTTAGCTTCAGGCGTTTAGGCTGTGCGATGAAAATAAATAAATGAAGAAACAATATCTTGGAAAAAGTAACAAAATTACGTACGATTTTATCCCTTAAACTTTCGAATTCAGAAAAAGTACAAAATTTTCACTTGGCATTTTTTAGATAAGTTACGAATTTTATATAATTTTTATTTCTATGTGCATTGATTTAAACGGTAGATGGGGGACAAAAAAGAACCAAAATTCAGGTTTTACACTTGCTCATTCAACGCTTTGCTTGTTTAATTTAATGTTTGTAGCTGCAATACTAACAAAAATTCAATAAGTACCTGTTGGCAAACAATACAGTACGAAAAAGTACCAAAGAACCACTCTTACAGAACTTGCATGTTTAATTTTATGTTTATAGGTCCAATTTTAACGGAAATTCAAAAAGTAACAGGTAAAGAACAAAAAGTACCAAAAAGCCCCTCTTACAAATTCTCATTCACTCAGGGCATTGCATTTTTAATTTTATGTTTTTAGATCCAATATTAACGAAAATAAAAAAGTTACCAGTTAAAAACGAAAAAGTACCAAGAATATCCCTCTTATAGGTTCTTGTCCATCAGGACATTTAATGTTGAATTTTATGATTTTAGGTCCAATACTAACGGAACTTCAAATAGTACCAGTTAAAGACCAAAAGGTACCAAGAAGCCCCTCTTACAGATTTTGATTTACTCAGGAGCATGCATGTTAAATTTGATGTTCATAGGTCTAATATTAACGAAAATTAAAAAAGTACCAGTTAAATAACGAAAAAGTACCAAAAAGATCACTATAACAAATTCTTATTCACTCAGGACCT
This sequence comes from Pollenia amentaria, assembly GCA_943735925.1. Taxonomy (NCBI): domain Eukaryota; kingdom Metazoa; phylum Arthropoda; class Insecta; order Diptera; family Polleniidae; genus Pollenia; species Pollenia amentaria. The sequence continues at coordinate 278,582,060 of OX031006.1, read as the reverse complement.
TGCATGTTTAGTTTAATGTTTCTAGGTCTAATACTAACGGAAATTAAAAAAGTACCAGTTGAAGATCAAAAAAATACCAAAAAGTAGCCTAAGAGGTTCTTATCCACTCAGGACATTGCATGTTGAAGTTTATGTTTCTAGGTCAAATATTACCGATAATTAGAAAAGTTGTCAGTTGTGGAACCAAAAACCTAAAGTAAGAAATAAAATTTCCCGTATTTCCCCTTTTTGGTACTTTTTTTCTCCCCATTGAAGCATAAAAAATTTCAATATTGTAGTAGGAGCCCATAATTTAATACGTATAATATCAATGAATAAAAAAAAATGTTTTGTAAAAAAGTACCAAAAATAGTAACGGTTTTTACCCCCTAAACGTCCGAATTTCGAAAAAGTACCAAATTTGTATTTGGATTTTTTAGATAAGTTTCAAATGTGATATAACCCTTGTTTCTATGTTTATTAGTTTAAAAGATAGATGGGGTGACAAGAAAGTACCAAAATACAGATTTTACCCGTTTACTCCGTTAAAGGGCTGCATTTCCAAAAAGTACCAGACACCTGTCCGCTTATTTTTCTAAAGAACAACGAAAAGCATTAAATTTTTTTTGTTTCTCTTTTAGTTTTAGAGATATAAGGTTACCGAATTTACCCGTTTTTGCCCTTTTTTACCCCCTAAACATTCGAATTTGCAAAAATCCCGTCTTAGTGAATCGATTTGGGGAGAGACCAACCCCTGGTCCGAATTTCAAGTTTTTAGCTTCAGGCGTTTAGGCTGTGCGATGATGAATCAGTCAGTGAGTCAGTCAGTAACGTTACAATTTTATATACCTATATAGATAAGACATTGCAAAAAGGATTTTTTAAACTGATGCATTTGTATATGTACCGCAATAGTATAGGGGTTGTACAAAATAAAAATGGCATAATAGTCTTATATCAGAATTATAGACGGGCCAGTATAAAAGCGGTAAATTGCAATGAAACAAATAATTATAATGTACGTTACGACACAAGTATTCTCCAATACAGTAGTTCGTAGTTTACAATGTTCTAAAACCAAAAAAAAAATTGGTGGCTAGATGAATAATCTGTTTTTGGCTTTTTTACTTTTCGACCATAGTTTTTAACAATTGCCATATAAATCTTATATTTTTAAACAATTTGTTCATAACATTCTTAAATTAAATATAATATTTATCTTCATCATTTGAAGTTCAAAATCAAAACCTATTTCTGAAAATCAAAATCTAATCCATTCTAATAATAATACTCGCGACCTTGTTTTTGAGACTTTTTAATAAATGTGTAAAAATTAATATTGTTTACTAGTGTTTATTATAGTTTAAGTTTGTACAATTTAATATTGTTGAATTAATAAACGTTAAAAAAAATTTTAGTAGAAAAATATTATATTTTAAAGTAACAGGAAAAATTTTTATATTTACTATTTTTACTATAGAAAATCTTATTTTAATATGTTTTAATGGTTGAGATTTTCACTGAATTATTATCAAGTTAAAAAATAATATTTTAATTTTACATAAAATTTATAAAACAAAAATTAATATTTTTAAATAAAAAGTCTGTATTGTAATTGGCATTCGAAATATTACAAATTATTTGTTTCATTCTATAAATAATTGTTTTTCTCCTTTCTTTTATTTGATTTAAACAACAAAACAAATGTGTTTTCAACTTAACATTACTCAATTCATTCAACAAACCAGTTTGTGTTTACGTTACTGTATAGTCGAACTGCCAGTTTCTAGCTACGTTGTTTAGTAAACTAAAAAAAAGAGTTTACGTCAACTGTAAACACAGCAGCTTCTGGTTTTCAGTCGCAAGTTCAGCAGTCTGTGTGTTTAAAATGGAGGGAGTCTGCTGCTGATTCTTTTGACTGCTGAAAAAAAATGAATTGTGTTACTATTTTTTCAGTAACTGTGCGCACACAGTTTAACTGTTTTAAATATGAATGGTGATGAAAAATGATGGTTCGAACTATTTTCAGTATAGTTGCATGTGTAAAAATACAAACTGGCGACTGAATTTTAAACACTGTTTGAAAATGCCCATTTTTCGAATATCGAATAAACCGGTTATTTTGCTATAATAAACCGGTTATTTTAATAATGTGTAATTAATATACATTTTCCTTACTCTGGTTATAGATGTACCAGTAATTTAAGTATTTTCTAATTGAATATTGGTCAAACTTAAGCTTTTAATGAAGAATGTCAAAACAAAATGTAACAAAGGTCAAAAACATTATGAACACTGTAAATACAAATCTATTATAAAAGCGTGTGTTCTTGTAAAAAAAAAAAACAAAAACTATTCAAAATACTACAAAAACGTGTGCAGTTAAAAAGTAAGAATTTGTGCGAGAGTATTCTAAGTATTATATACATTGATATTGGGAATTATTTATTTTTCATAAGCAACTTTATTATATTCAACATTTTTCATTTTTTAGAATTTATTCTATGAGTTAAATTTCAGTTATGTATGTAATTTATTTTATTCGAATTTATTCTAAAAAATTAAAAATGTTGAATATAATGAAGTTGCTTATGAAAAAGAAATAATTCCCAATATCTAGTTGTTAAAATAGTTGAGTTAAATACATTCAATTTATAAAGTATCACTATCCAGTGTGACACAAAGAATGCTGACGAAGGCCGTAGCGGGCCAGAAAATGCATTACATTCTGCTGGTGTCTAATAATTGTAAATTTTTCTGTACATAAATATACTTCATTGCTATCCAACGGAAAGCTAAGGTAAAATGTAACAAGAAAATACAATATAATAGTCTGGTAGTGTATAAAGTCATTTATAAAAACATTTAAGGAATAGCGCTATTACAAAAAGCTTTATAAAATACATAACTGAAATTTAACTCATAGAATAAATTCGAAAAAATGAAAAATGTTATTATATACATTTTTATATAGAGGTTATCTCTAGAGACTCTTCGTACGCGATTTAAAAGACAAAGTTAGGTGCTTGAAGTGCCCTAAAATGATAAGTTACAAAGGTTCTTCCATGGCACGACTTATTAATCACCTTTAATTAGTCTACATGCTTGACATTAATGTGCTCCACATAAAACTTAACTCCGTTCGAAGTAGTTCTAAAGAGACGACAAAGAATACTTTACTAAAATACGCGGCCAAAAATTAATCATTGGTGAAATATTAGCCCACTGTAAAAACTCTAAAGTAGTTTTAGCATCTCTTCATGCTGAAAACTACAACATTCCGGCGGAATTATCGATATGGGAAAAAATTCTACCAGTTTTATTTATTAAAACACTAAGACTTAAAAACAAAATTGAAGAAATCAAACAATGTCATGGAAGGGGTTAAATTGTAGCCGACGAATTGACAAATATTTTACACACAAAGCATGTTCATTTTACTATTCGTTTCTATAATGCTGAAACAAAATAATTTGAAATAGATAATCCTGGCTAAGAGGTTTTGTTTGCAACTTTTTAAAAATATTGTTGAATTATATAGACATGTTTAACCACCAACAAATTAAAACTCATTCAAAATAAATTTGGGAGAATATTTCAAATAATAACTTTATTAAATTTCTATAATTTTTTTGTTTTGTAAAACGTTTGTCTAGATCAAATATCATTCATCAGTTTTTAAATTACATTAAACAAATATCTTTTTACAAATAAAGTTTAGTAAATCAATAAAAAATTGTTGAAATTTAAGTTAAAGTTTGATCAATTTACTGGCCCCACTTTTCTTGGATTTTATCGTCAAATATTTGTTAGGTCTGATCTAACTCATATCTTCATATGTATTTTGTTGGTTCCTTACCTTTGCAAATTGTTTTGTTTTTATTAAAATTAACGTAGTGTTACAAAAATTTGTTTGATTTTTGTGTTTTTATTTATTCGAAGTAAAACCGGTTATTTAAAAAATGCTTAACCGAAAACCGGGTTTTTTAAAATAGCAGCTATTCGTAATATTCGAAAACCGGTTATTGAAAAAAGTCGAATAATCGATCTCCCTAGTAAATTGCCTATATTTTTTTTTAAAAAGGAGATAGATGTTTCATTTACTGTTAACGGTGCAGCATATCGGACGATGTTCGAAAATGTTGTTATATAAAATTTTTAGTTTGCAACAAAATGGAGCCAGTTTACATACTACAGTTGCCTCAATGGCTTACTGCACAAGCGATTTTAATTGGCCCCCACGTTTTGTGGATTAAAGAGTTCCTTGCCGTTTTCTTTCGGTGAACTTGAAATAAACAGTATATTCTAACAAGACATGGTTAGGATAGAATGGCCGGTCACAAAGACTCCGCATAGACCAAATAGGTGCCTAGCGTTACCAAGTTGTACGATAACCCGCAGAAGAAAGTTAGAAATAAGAAAGGTCATTCCGATGTGATGGTACTCAGAGTATCCCACACTCTCTTGACGAACACCAGGAGTCTCATTAACCGGATTCCTGAGATTTCCCCGAGATTTTGAAAGAAATGATTTCCCAGATAGTTCACCCTGGAGCGCACGAGTGCCGGACAGTAGCAGAGTATATACTCCACTGTCTCCTTTTCCCCTGGTACCCCACAGAATCAGCAATTATCACTATTCAGCCGCCCCGCACTCTGGGCGTATACCGCAGTCCAACAGTGGCCCGTTATAAAACCTACCAGAAGTCTACAGTCTCTTCTCGATAGCGACAGAAGAATTTTCGTCGACTCAGGAACATAGGATCCCCACATTACCCTGGAAACCCTGCACGTTCCGTTCTGATCTCCTCCGTATAGCAGAGTCCGTATCTCTCCTTATATTCCGAATTTGAGCCGGAATGGCCATCACCCTGTCGTATGGTAAATTGACCCCCCGTTTCGCCAATTCTTCCGCCTCCTCGATGCCCTCTATGCCCTGGTGGCCGCGAACCCAGTAGATGTGTACCCTCCTATTGGCACAGAGTCTATCTTTCGAGTCCCTACACTCCTGGACGATAGAAGAGTATGAATATTCAGCGGATATCACCATGATCGTCCCCTCACTATCGATGAAAAATTTTATGTGTGAGTTCCTCGTACTGGAGCTACGAGCCAAATCAGCAGCCATCTTGGCCGCAAATATCTCCGCCTGCAATATGCTGCAGTAATCGGGAAGCTTGTAAGATTCCCGAATACCTAGTTCCCGGCAGTAGACTGCAGCTCCAACTCCGCCCTCCATTTTGGAGCCATCAGTGTAGAAACTGAAGGTCCTGTGGTCAGATCGGAGCCTTGCTAACCAGCTGTCCTCCTCCTAGGTAACTCGCGGTTTCTTTCCAAATGACATAACCCATCCCCAACATTCGAAAAAAATCATGGCCACTACAACTAAAATTTTTCGAAATGTCAGAAAATGGCCACCATTTAAAGCACTTTTACACCATAAGACTGTTCATACTGACCTGTCAGAAAACCTAATAATTTCAATTGTATAATAGTGTGAAAAGAGTTTTAGATGTTTTACACTATGCAACATAACGCACAGAAATATTTCATTAAACAGAAGATTTTTGACGAAGAATGTAGAGATGCTTGCGGGGTAAACAATGCTGCACTAAATGTTAAAGTTCTTAAAAAAATTTTTTAAATTGAATAGTTAAATTTGAATTAAAGCATTAAACGCCAAATTTTAGCGAGTTTTCAAAGGGACACCAAAAGAAAGTACGAATATTGTTGAAAGGCTATGTCGCACAGCCTAAAACAGCTATTTTTTTTTAAAAAAAATGTCAAAAAGTACGTAGGAAAATTTTACAGCCTTACGAAAATTTTTTTTGTTTTTATTTTATATATTTATCTAATTTTATCAGAGTTAAATTTTTATAGAAGCAGAAAAACAAAATAAGGGATGGAAAACTAAAATTTTGTTCACAAACGGGCTTTACAGGATATCATTTTTAAAGGTAGTGCCCGCTTACATTGTGCGATTTCTGTCGCTGTTATTCTTACTTTATGGGCGAGAGGGGAATTTAAAGGAATGTACTCCTCGAATTGTTATGTTCGCTCATTCGTTATCTAATGTTGTCTTATTTGACGAAAAATTTACATAAGTTCGATCGCACAGAAAAAGTTGGTGTGAAAAATTGCACAATGTTAACACAAAAGTAATTTTTAAGAAGAATCGACAAAAGTTACAGTGACAAAAATCGTTTAAAGTAAATGGGCACCTAGTTAAACAAATTTCACAAAAAAGATTTTAATGGCATTAGTAGAAAAGCTTGAACAATTTAAGCCATAAAGAATATTCTGCGCCACCTTGTACCTAAAGAGTTATCAATATGCAATGTTGCCAATTTTGCCAATTAAGGTCTCTTTAATTTATTTTACATTTTAAAACATGTTGGACCAAAAATTATATATTCATTGCTGTTATGATAATCGTGTGGCATGACAGTTTACGAAATTTATAAACGCCAACGACTACACGAAGTAAAATATATGTTTTAGCTTCTTAGCTATAATCGAATAATTTACCTTTTTTTCTTTTCCTGCTATTTTTTGTTTAAGATTTAGCCCTTTAGTCATGAAGAAATAGCGACGATTTATGTCCAAATTGTAACCATAAAATTTTTTTCTTTTAACTAATTAAGCATATCCTTCTTTTATTGTACCATTAATTTTAATTGTTCACAATTATTTACTGTATAATTCCTGCCACATTAAATGGCCACCAAAAAAAAATACTCTTCCTTTCTCCTAAATGTTTTTTCTCCAATAATTGAATAACTTAATACATTCTCCATTACAAACTTCTTTTTCTTATATTAACTCAAATCAATTATAATGGTTTTGAAATCTTAAATTTTTTTTTTTTTTTTTTTTTTTTGTAAAAATAAATAACCAACCATCATTCTTTCAAATCATCATTCGAACAATGATCAGAATTCTTTTAATTAAATTTTTTTTACTGTCTGCGGTCAACAAAAGACCAATAATTACTTCTATTGTTTAGTTATATTTTGAGGTTAGAAATGTGAGGTTTTTGCGGAATTTAATGAACTGTGTAACCAAAAACTAAATTTTTTTGCAGCAAATATAAAAGGAAACCAAAAATGTATTGAGTATGTATAATTTATAGCCTGAGTGCATGACTTTTATATAGACACTTCGGAGTAGCAATAAATTTCAATAATCAATAATGAGTTTGAAACATGATTGCAACAGCACGAGCAACAACAACAAATATTCCTTAAGGGTAATTAATGGTAAATAAGCCAACAACACGAAAAAGAACCTATTTTAATGAAATTTAAACCAAAAACTACTCTTACAAATATAAAAAGTCAAACTTGCATCAAATGCTTAAAAAGAAGATAAAATGAAATGGAATAGTTTTAATATCGAACTGTGATTGTTGGCAACACGATGGTGATGATAATGATGTTGATGCTGCTACTGATAGTGCTCTTGCAGCACTTTTGCTTGCATGATATTTAGTAAACTTATTTGTCGAATGTGTTAAAAATGAGTGTCCCCCGTGGGTTTTCTCTGGCAAAACACGTAGCAAAAACACTATTTCAATGTTTTTAAGTTCTTTTTTTCGTTTTTAGGATGATGCTCTTACTCAAAATATCTAATGCAACACAATAACAAACACACACGTCCTAAACTAAAATTTCTAGAATTAAACATTTCAAATATACACGGATTATGTGGTAGTTAAGAATTGTATCACTCGTTCACTTACTCACTCTTTAATTTAGCATATTCACACATCCCATATATATTTTCTACATTTAAATATTCAGAACACTCGCTCTACATTATCGTTGACATGATTTTTAACTGCAATATAGAAACAACAGAAACAAATAAATCCGCATTAAATCATCTTTAGTTTAGAATTAGACGAGGGTCATGTGATACATGGGAGGATTTTGATAGAAATTGGACGATTTTTTATACATACACTCTTCAGATTTTTCATAATTGACTGGTTTTTTAATCATGTAAATAGTATTTAATCTGACAGAAGAAAAGAGTTGTGGATTTTCTATTTTTGGCATCTAAGACTCGCCTTTTACATATGTATTACTCAAGGCGAATTCACTTTTCAGTTGGCGTTGAAAACACAACTAAGCTACTTTTTTGCCTATAAGCTGTTTTCACAACACAAGTGATTGAACGTATAGTAAAATTTATATGAAAAACACTCAAAAAACTGTTTTGGAAACAGTACAAAAGAAAGCGCATTGTAAAAAGTTGCTTGTGTTTTTGACATATCTTCCCATCGAAAGCAACAGATAAAAAACAATGTTATGGTTTTGGTTTGAACTTGTTGTAGTGGCGCTAGATTTAGCGCTTATCAATTATCAAAAAGGCGCTTATTTTTCCCTCAGCGCTTTTTTGAAAAAGAGCGCTAAATTGGCGCTTTGTTGTTAACATTAAACTAAAATTTGTTACCGTTTTTCAAATACTTTTATTATATAGTTTACTGAAATGTATATTACATAACTACATATATATCGTATGATGGTTATTGCAATGCCGCTTGACATAAATAAATTATATATATAAAAAGTGTGTTCTCTTTTTAAATCCTTAATCCATTTTGTGTACATATCGAACTTTCATATGTATTAAGTGATATCGAGTCTTACCATTGGCTCATATGCACAACTTAAGAGTGCGGCACTTTTTGTGCTATGAAGCAAATGAGCAACGTAAAAATATATTTTAATATTTGTAATTATTATAATGCACTTTCTATTTAAGGAATTTATATTGTACTGAAATCGGATAAAAGCGTATAATTCTTTAATAAGAAAACAAAAGCAATAGCATGTAACTTAAATTTTACTTACAACTATAACGAATTATTTTAGAATCACTTATTAATTTTTATTGCATTCTAATCATTAATGCAGATAAAACAATAACAAAAAAAAAAGAATATATGGGAGGTAGGCATTTCCTTGCATCGAATGCAACAACACTAAATGTTAAATTTTACAGACAGATACTAGTTTTTGTAACATTGTTAAATAAATTGTGGCTAACAATAAAATTTTTTAATGCAGGAAGTGTGGGATGTTTCAGCGATTTTTTTCAAACTTCAAATTTTTCTTATCTTAGACATTAAGTATCAGCCCAATAAAAAATTGAGCTTCCAACGAAGCAGGTTTGTAAGGGAGAATAGAAAAAGTTTCACTTACCATATCGCTTACGGAAGACATGAATTTTATATGGCGAGCTCCCACTTTGAAGCAATACATTTTTGATACAGAAGGCGCTTTATTCAGGGCATATAAAAATTTGGGAATGTAGCGAATAAATTTTCACTTGAATTTTTAAGTTTCAATGGAGGTAAACATTTTGTTGTTAAATACAAACAATATACATATTCCCAATCGTGAAAAAAGTAATGTTCAAAACAACAATAGTTTTTTTGTTCCCATTGCGTGAACCATAGTATGTTTTTTTTAACCACACTTCAACCATATGTTTTCTCTGAATGTGGGACAGAGCACTGTGCTCTTGGTCAAAGTTATCTTCACGTATATCACAAAATTTTGTTTAGGAAATTGAATCTTTACAATTTAAAATTTTTGCAAGCAAGACGAACTTTAAACATCAACTTTGAGAAAACAGTTTCATAAGAGAAAGAGACCTGGGTACTTACCACAGGAAACAGTAAAATCCATTGTTTTACACAATTTTATACAATAGTGCCATCAACTTCTGGTATTTGGGCATATAATTTATTTAGATTTTATTTAGATAAATGTTTTGGAAATATTTTTAATGTTTTTTTTTTGGAGCGCTTCATAGATTAAGGTATTGTTTTTACTATAATTTGATGATTGTCATTATAATTTTTTCGTATCAAAATATTATTTGACAATACAAATTTGCTAGGTATGTATTTTTAGTGTGCTATTTTTTGTGCTGGTTTCAGTAAACAATTTTAAGTCATTCAGTCATATTGGGGAAATCGAAATCGAGTAAAATTTAAATCGATGAAGATTTCCAGTTAATTTTTTTTTTAATTTTCCGTATTTCTCATAGCACCAAGTACATTAATCGGAGTATTTAAATGAACCTTAAGCCCTGGATCGGTTTTAAAGTTTGTTCTATTTAAATTATACTCTAGTTAGATTTCCAGAACATGGATGATTATTTTTCAGTATCTATTCACGTAATATAAAATAAAAACTATTTTTTACATATTTTTTTGTCATTTAATTTGGATGTTTACACTCATTTATCATATGATATTACAACAAGCTGTTAACAATAGTGCTTTTTATCCTTAACTAGTACTTTCGTACTTAGAACTTCAGAACATTTTGTGAAGTAAGTGGCTTATTGAGTTTCAATAAATTTCAGGACGAGATCAAGCTTATTTTAATGATTGCTCTACTAACACGGAATTTCAGCGTCCTCATCAAATCTCAAAAAAATCTTGCGGATTTACTGCGTTTTTCTATTAATTTAAAAAGTCATGAATATCCTTGAGAAAAATTGAATTTAAAACATATTATCGGGCCTGTTCTGAAAATCACTTGATTTTAAATCGCGTGCTTTTAAAATCACACGAGTTATTTTGTGGTGTTCTGAAAATCATTTCGTTTTTGTGTTTCTCGGTGTGCACCGAAACAGACAAAAACGGAGCTCAAAAATATCACATGTCTGATTTTAAAAGGCACATGTGATTTGAAATCACGTGATTTGAATAAAAGTGATTTTTAGAATAGGCCTGTATGTTAAAATATTTCTTATTCAATTCTTGACTAAATAAAATAAAAAAATCAAGCACCTGACTGCAAAAAGGACTTTTTTTTGTACTCTAAAGACACATAAACAAGAAGGAGAAAACAATATTAACTATAAAAAAATATTATACATATTTTGAAAGCAATTTTATTTTGAAGACCCACTTGATGGGTTTGGTTTCTAGAATATCTCGCCTAGAATGTTTCTCGCCACAAATCCGCCATTCGGTTTTTTCTTTTCATTATAACTATCTAGGGACACTTGGTTGTTAAAGACGATCATAATATACTCTTCCTTGACTGCCTTTTTTTAAAGCAAAAAGGTTGAAAAATGAGGGTCAATTATTTTATTAGAGTAACAAACAACACTTTAGTCCCAACAAAATTTTTGTAGACTTTCCTAATAATAAATGTGGTAACATTGTTTACCGACATGTCGATTGATACCATAATGAACTCGTCGTGAAATACTTTTCGAGATAAATTTGTAAGCGTTGTTTTGATAACATAAAGTTGCCAGATATAACAATCATGTGGCTATTTAATTCCTGTTGATAACCTTTTATTTTCTTCTGAATTAATAACTTGTGAGAAATATTTTATTTAATATATGAAAATATGGCTGCAAACAGCGATTTAACCAATAGAATCTGCCGCCTTATTCTGCTAGACTACCCCTTATCAGGCTGCCAACTCTAAAGAGCCGTAGATTTGTGGTGAATATTTTAAACATAATTGTTGGCGACGTATGTTCAACGACCATTACGTCATTTGATTCTTTTAAACATTTAAAATTTGTATTTAAGAGTCTAGAAATAAAGGCGTTATAAAAAAGATCAGTGAACTTAATGAACTCCATCGAAAATAAGAAAATTCCAAACAAAATTTTGTTCTTCGACAGAATGTTTTCAAAAACTGACGTAGAAAAAAAATTTGAATCATTTAAAAACAACATTTCTTACCAGATGTCAATTATCTCTTAATGAAATAAGCATCATTGTTGATAAACCCCTTTCAAACACACCACTAAAACATTTGACAACCCTCGTACATTGCATGTATGCACTCATAAAGTTGTCAATTTTAAATAAGAGGGCTAACAACGATTTTGATGGGTGTGCTATAAAATAAAAATATATTCAGTTGTTCTTGTTGTTTTTTTTCTATTTCTATTATATTCATTATTTGAGCTGTTGTTTTGTGGTTATGTGGATAATGATCGATGAAATCTTTTTGAGCGCACACATTTAAATAGACAGACACCAAGAGAACACTAACCCATCGAGACCAAGGGAAAACAGCAGGCGTTATTCCCAAGAGCCAATTGAGAGTGTAGTAAAAATTAAAAAATAGTGGTAGAGAGGAATGAAGAAGTGTTTTAAAATCATTTAGAATAGAAATAGAGATCTATGTGTTTGGTAACAAATTAAGGCGATATTTGCTCATAAATCTGGAGGGTTTTAGTTTAAAAATATTTGTTTGTAAGTTGCGAAGAAATGTGTCAGATATTAATTGTTAAAAATTAAAGGGAATTGTGTTTTATTAAGAGGTGAGGGAAACGGTAATTTCTTTTCATAGCTTATATAAGCTTAAAATTCTGTAAAAAAAAAAGGAAAAGTGCTTAAGACGACTGAGCAAAATGGCGCCTTTTTACTTTTTTTTCACAACATTTATTTTGGGAATCTTCATATTTTCAATATGAACTAACAACAATTAATCAAATCTTATCATAATAATTAATTTTTTGTCCCGCCACTGCCAGAAAAAAAATTCGTTATCACGGTTTCTGTTCACATATGTAGGTATTTATCGCTCTTCTGATTGGGTGAGTGCTGCAGTGTCTCTTCTTCTTAAGCGAGTGCGGCCGCCATAATTTAAAATATTTCGAGCTAGTGAATTTGGGTGCAGTTCCACCCTTTTCAATGCATATTTCGTTATCGTAGTATTTACTAATGGCACGTTGAGATCCTTGTGAATATTTGAGTTATAACATACCAGTGAGCGGCTGTGATTATTCGAAGAAGTTTATTTTGGTGCCTTTGAATATTTTTCGTTATTAGAGGTTGAGGCAGTGCCCCATAACTGAATACAGTAGCACCAGATTGGCTTTACGATAGAACTGTAAAGTAGAGGTTTGCAATCGAAACTTAGAACAGAATTTCTTCCAATAAGCCAATTAATTTGAATTGCTTTTAGTTTCATTTAAGTTAATTTTGCTTATATATGCCATTTCCACGTTAAACGACGCACAGTGGCGCCCGTAGAGCAAGCGAGGTTGCAAAAATCAAAATTTTCATGAGTGCCGACGAAGTTTTGAATAAACCCATGTTATAGGAAACTTTTCAACGATTTCAAATATGCCACTCTTAATAATATCACATTTTTAGTTTAGAAGATATAACCGTTCAAAGTTGACCGACTTTCGGTTTTCAAAAAAACACACAATTTTTAGTCAATTTGTTGCGATTTCAGGTGTAATATCACGAAAAATAGGTAACGAATCGCCTTATTTTTTATTTGTATTGATTGATGTATTTATTAAATGTATAATGATAAAAAAAAAATTAACTGTTTGCTTTGTGTTTCTCCTGGTAAATCACTATTTAAAAACTATCCGTTTTTTCACTATTTTTCAACTTTGACGGAAAATAAAAAAAAACTATATTTTTCTATATTTGCCATACGTGCAAAACCTGTTCTTTGATTATTTCTTTACATAATTCAAAAGGTTTTATCTGCCCGTACGTGCCCGTTTGGCTTCTAGAGGTAAAAAAGTTCAAAAAGACATGGTTGCAGAAATTGTATGGCGTCCATCCCTTATATGTTTTGACTGACAGTAGTTTGATCTAATAGTTTGAAAAAAACTACTCATTGAAATTAGCAGGTACGTACCTCACATAAACAATACTTTGGCGTACAAATGGTCAGGAACAATATTGACTTATGGTCCCTACAGGTAGGCACAAATCTTATTTGGACACGTGCATAATATCAAAATTGCATTATTTAGCCTAAATCCATATGTATGCAGGGAACAGGTAAATTTTTAGGCATGGTAGCATAAGCCTATATATTGCAAAATAAGCATAATGCAATTACTGAAACCATTAAACAATTTAAGTACTGAAAACATGGCGTTGAACAATTTAAAATTATTTGAACTGTTTAGAAAGTCAACCACACCAAAGTTTTTCACGGAAGTGAAAATTCTTCCTGAGAAGTTGACATTGATCAGCAAATGGGGCTGCGATGGATCATCCGGACAAAGCGTTTATAAGCAAAGGATATCTTTCGATGACGCTACAATATCGGACGGAAATATGTTTATGGCATCTGTTGTTCCTTTGCGGCTAAAATCGGATGATTCCCTACACTGGAAAAATCCACGTCCGTCATCAGTGCATTATTGCCGACCAATAATGTTTCAGTTTGCAAGGGAATCGGCAGAACTCATAAGGACTACGGTGAAGGACATTGAAGAACAAATAAGCAAGATTAAGCCTACAAAGCTGCTAATTGGAGAAGGAAAATATATTGAATGCAATTACGAGTTCCACCTGACCATGGTTGACGGAAAAGTCGTAAACGAACTGACAGGAACAACCTCAACAATGTCATGCCCGATTTGCAAAAAGAGTCAGAAGAACTTTTTTCAATTCAATTCAATTTATTTCATATATAATATGTTACATCTCAATTTTATATAATTAGTTGTAAAGAGTTTAAAATTAGTATCTTTTTCTGCTTAATTATAATATATTTCAATTAGTTATCATAGACAGAATTATATTGGAGCTAAAAATTTAGCAAAAACCTATCTAAACCCCTTTTTTCGTATTATTTTTATATTTTTTTTATCGATTTTATATTATTATTTGTCAGAAGAACTTTGGTAATTTAAACGATTCTACAAATGAGGAGAATTACGAATATGGAATGTCACCATTGCACGCAAGGATAAGGTGTATGGAATTCTTGCTAAAACTGGCATATACCCTACCACAAGAGGAGGAAAACTTCGATGAAAATACATCAATAAAGGATAAGGAAAAGATCAGAAAGAAGCAAATACAGGATGGTTTTTTTGAAACAAGTTGGACTAAAAGTAGACTGTCCCAAGCACGGATACGGTAACTCTAACGATGGAAACACTTCTAGGAGATTTTTTGAAAATGATGAGGCAGTAACTAGAATCATTGGAATTGACAATCAAATCGTGGAAAGATTGGGAACGATCTTGGATGTTTTAAACTGCAAAGAAAATGTCAATTCTACAAAATATGGAGAATATGCGTCGAAAACTGCATCTCTTTTAGCAGAAATGTATCCACAGAAGAAGTTTACCCCGACCGTCCATAAAATATTGGCGCATGGCAAAGATATAATTGAGTACCAGTCTTTGCCAATTGGAGAGCTTTCTGAAGAAGCACAGGAGTCTCTTAACAAATTTTATAAAAAATATAGATTGCAGAACACATTCAAAGCATCAACGGTAAGGCAAAATGAGGACCTCTTCAACATGTTGGCAGCATCTTCCGATCCACTTATTTCTTCCCTGCGGCATGTGAAGTCACGAATAGAGTTACAAAATAATTATAGTTTAGAAATTGTTAGTCTTTTAGATATACCTTCTCTTACGAATTGTGATGAATATTTTACAGAAAATTGAAAAAATAAATTTAAAAAAATAAATAATTTTTTTTTTAATTTGTTGGGTAATAATTTAAAACATAAAACCCTTAAGAAAAAAAATAAAAACAATCTAAAAATGTAAAAATAATTTTTTTTAGTTACCATAAAATTGATTTTTCTACTAATTTTAACTTTGATAACCCATAAGTAGGCCCCTACAAAGCGTAGCACCCTTTCCAAACGCTCATTTCATAGGCTGAACAGTTATCTATTATATGCTGTTTAAACTGTTCAATTATCTTATTCGGTTCAAAAGATATGATTTTTGCAACGAAAAAACTCAAATGGCGCCACTGTGCGACGATCTAGATGTATACCAAGGTATTTTACATGCGAGTGTTGACGTATTATTTGATTTTTGATTTTAATAGGAGGCATGTTCCCGACGCAATGTAAATGTTATATGTACTTTTTATCCTCCATTGTTTTAACCACTTTTCCAGTTGAAATATATGATCCTGCAAGTAATGAGATATTCCGCCTTTTTAATGATGATCTTATTAAAATAAAAATATATTTAAAAAAAGAGAATTAGGCAATAACAGATGAATGATTAGCCGATAACAAGGGAACCCTTGTACCCCGTTGTAATTTTTAATAATTTTCAGCTTAAACCAAGTACCTTTGTAAAATTGTTCAGCAACATCAATTTTTTTTTTTTTTTTATTATTATATTATTTTTTTCAAATAAATTTATATAAAAAAAATTATTTAAGGCCTCAGTACCAACATTGGCATTAAAGAGGCTAAAAGGCAACTAGTGTTATTCATTATTTTTATTAAAATATTAACTATTTAAATTAAAAAATTTATTATTTACAGTTTTTATTTTACTATAAAATTAAATTTATATTACAAAATATTGCTAAAGAAGTATTTTGAGATTGGTTAGCAAAATTTTTTTTAAATCTCTTTTAAATGTTGAAAAAAGTTCAAGGGTTTTTAAAAGAATCATTGTATTCATTTGGACCAGCAAAACAAATACGCTGCTTTGACAATTCAAGGCGGCATCTAGATTGTGTTATTTGAACATTCTGTTGGAATTGAACTGACGAATTTCCAAGACTTTTAATTGATTTAAAAACAAACTTTATTATTTGCATTTTATACAATGCTCTTACAGGTAAGGCGTTTAGCATAATTCTCAAAAAGATCCAAACTATGATATCTGATTGGCAGATTAAAAACCAACTTCAAAGACTTATTTTGCACCGATTTTAAGCTCTTCAGCGAAGCATTATTCTTAAACCCATATATTATAGGACGGTAAGTTAAGTGGAAATGTATCAAACTCTGTTATATTAGCATTTTCGTTTTAACGTCAAATTTATTTTTGAATTTGTATAAAACGCCAATATCAGAAGATATTTTTGATTTAATGGAATCAATATGATTATACCATACCAAACATTTGACATGCGTCGATGTTGCTTATCTCATGAGTTTGCACAATTTGACGTTTTTAATCTTTCAAAGTATGTGATATTGTTTTGCGTATGTAAACAAAACCGACATGTATTTCAATAAAAAGTATTTTTTTACCGGTTGTGTTATTTATGTTTTTCCTCTCTGGTTTTAATATTATGCTTAAACTATTTTTCGTTTGATTAAAATTTCACGTTAAATAAGTGCAGCTTATAATTTTTCGCAGTTGTGAAAAAATGTTGCAAGAAACAGTTCGTTACTCTCCCTGCAGATGTCGAGACTAGTCCATACATGCGTGAAAAGAGTAGTCCATAAAGGAGTAGGAGTACTCCAAAACTACTCCAATTATATGGTAAAAAGGTGGTCTATTTAACATTACGATGTCCTAGGAGTGGACCATATAACCCACCGAAGTAGTCCATAAACTACTCCATGGAGTACCCAAGTGGGTTAGTTTCAAAAGTACTCCATGTTACTACTTTTTCACTAATCGCCTTTTATGGCGTGCACTGTAATCCATTATTGCTATTATTATATATATTTACTTGATATTTTTAATTGTTTTTATTTTTTTTCACAAATCTTAAAAAACTTTCCTGTTTCACTTTTAAATAAACAATTAATAATGGTCAACATCAGGGCTACCAATGTGTAATACTGTAAACTATAGTATAGTATACCTATACATCATGCAGTTGTTGGCAGCTCTGCATGCTAATTTGTCTAATATGGTCCATACTACAGTACATTGGACCATGTTGTAAGTGGTCCATTTAAGCCACAATGGAGCACGTAGTCCAATATTATCTGTAGGGCTTTTACAAATTGAACAGAGTTCAACTCTATCAACATAGTTTTTTTCATATGAGTTTTTACAGCATTTCACGTAAAATACTGAACAGAGTACCAGGCTTTACAGAAATAATATTTAATTTAAAGGCAGTTAAATAAAAATTTAAAACATTAACGCCCCAATCCACAAAGCTCAGTTAAAACTAACTATGACTTTAACTTCCAGTTTACAATCTAAATTTGACAGTTATAACTGATAGTTAATTATAATTGAACTTGGTGAAATTGGCCGTAATTCAATAGTTTAATATTTAATTAAAAATATACTCTGATCATTGGGTACTCCAGTAAGTACCATCTATGGCAGCCTATAAATAGCTATTGAACAACAAAACAAAATTTCATAGATAGTCAATAGAATAACCCAATAGAATGTTAGTTTTCTACAAGTTCCAGTACACTATTGGTATTGGCTTCACAGCTACAAATGTTCAAAGTCGCCAATGGACACACAGGTACCCGGTTACGTATTTTTAAAAAAGATTCGGATGTTCTTTTATAAAAAACAAAATTTAAAAATAGAATAAAAATAAAAATATGTATTTTTATTTTCTTATTTATTTAACTTATGATATGTTCACACTTAGGTTTTTAAGCACGTTTAAGCAAAATGTTGATTAAGTTAATAAAATCGTTCAGTCGATTTTTAAATAAAACACAACAAACAAATTTATATTTCTTTAAGATATTCAAAATTGATAGCAATACGTTCATAAAGTTATCAAAAGAAAATTAATGATGAAATTGTGAATATTTATGAATTATTTATTGCTCAAATTTAAAATAATATGACGTGTTATAACAATGACATTTAAAGAGATGTCTATAAAGCTAAATAAACTACAACATAATTTCCTAAACGGATCTGTAATTTCGTTGTTTGTTCGAAACGTTTTAACATAAAGTGGGTTATTAAATCGCTATGTACGTTGAATGATATCTTGCTTAAAATAAAATCGGATAAAACGTTTGCATTTAAAATATTAACAAGAAATGAAACATTAAGTATAATTCTTTGGCTTTTTAATGTCAAATCAAAGGAAATTGGCATTTTTTATACTTTAAGCGGGGTTTTTTAAGATAAACGATTTTTTATTATTTTTTTGGCAAATTCTCACTTTATAAAAAACAAGTATATAACCCGCTACCTCGTTAGCGCCTCCCTTTTTTTACATATTTACATATCAAAGTTTATATATTTCTGAGTTTTAACAAAAAGGTACCAACATGTTTTATCTTATAGGTTACACAAGACCCTATAATTTTATGTTTCTTAGTTCAATATTTTAAAAAATTAAAAAAGTACCACATGCAGAAAAGAAAAGTATAAGAAAAAAAATTTAGTTTCCCGTTTTTCTCCTTTTTTGATATTTTTTTCTACTCATTAAAGTATCAAAAACTTCAATATTGTAATGGGACCCCATAATTTAACACTTACATTATGTGAATGAATGGAGAAAACTGTTTTCTTAAAAAAGTTCCGCAAATATGTATGATTTTTACTTTTTAAACGTTCGAATTTCGAAAATGTACCAAATTTATATATATTTTTTTTTTAGATAAATTACGAATGTGATATAATTTTTATTTCTAGGTTTAGGTGGGGTGGCAAAAAAGTTTCAAAATGCAGGATTAACCCGTTTACTCCACCAAAAAGGCCGGTTTTCAAAAAAGTACCAGACAATAGTCCTTTTTATTTTAATAAACAATGATACGTTTTAATTTGTTGTATCTCTTTAAGTTTAGAAGATATGAAGTTAATTTACACGTTTTGGCTTTGTTTAAACCCCTTAACATACACAGAAAAAAATAACAATGGATTTCCATTAAAAAATTTGGGATATTAATTAAAAAATGATTAAATTTGCACCAGTAAAGAAATTAATAGTATAAATTAAGCGTTTTATTCATTTGATTAAACGTTTAATTAATTTCATTAAATATTTAATTCATTTGATTAAATCATTTGACTGATTTTATTTTTGTTAAATGCTTTAACTGTTGTACAATTTTGGAGAATTATTTTCTGTGTACGAATTTCCAAAATCCCGTCTTACTGGATCGATTTGGCGAGAAACCAACCTTTGGTCCAAATTTAAACTTATAAGCTTCAGGCGCTTAGGTTGTGTGATGATGAATAAGTCAGCCAGTAACGTTACAATTTTATATATGTGACGCGCAAAATAGAAAGGGACCAAAGGGTTTTGTTGAGGAGAGCCGTTTTAAAGATTTAAATACGTGTATCTTTGGTGTACCATCACTGAGCGTATTGGTATTGGTCTCATTTGAAAGCGGCACATCTCATGACGTCAGGAACGTGTTGGTCAACCTTGAAAACACGCGTAGTTCATCCCTCCCTCTTGTTTTGTGTAGTTGGTTTTTACTGTTCCCTTTACGTTACTGGTCCCTTTCTCAATGCGCTGTCACATATACCTAAATCTAAAAAAATTTGCAAATTTTCAGTAGAGGCAAAAACTGTTTTTTTTTTTTTCTTTTAATTTCTACAATGAAAGTTGCAAACAATTATGGCATTGCTAATAAATATGAGTTAGAAGTATACAACAGTAGTTGTTTTTATCGAAAAATAACAAGTTTTTTGAGAAATTTGTTCATTTATATAGTGGTGTAATTTCAAGTTGTGCCAGTAAAACTGAAAATACATCACCAAAGTAAACCCTTCTGACATATACACTAGCACAATTTAAAAAACTTATCTTTAGTTGAAACAAAACTTATATGAATTTAGCTGACATATGGGGACAACTTAAAATATTTCTCTTTAGTTGAGTCTGGAGAAGCTACTTTTTTATAAAGAAGAGGGATACAAATGTAATTTTTGGCGAATGAGTAGAGAAAATGATGTCAGATTCTTGCAAAAAGTGAACATTTTAAAGTTTTGCGTTGACTCTCTTTAGAGGTACAAGTGCGATCGATATATACATATAGATAATTGCTGGTCGCTCTTCTTTTTTTTAAGACTACAGGCATTTTATAACATCAGATTTGGGGCTATTTTTCAAGAATATGAAAAATGTCTTCAATTTGTTTTTAAAGTGTAAGCGTTAATTTGAAAATATGTGGTTTTTTATTTAATAAAAACTTTTGCTTTAATTTTTCTTCAAGCTACGTTTATATTTAATAAATATTTTTTTTAGGTGTAACGATTTTTAGGGTTTTTTTTTTTAAAAAATAGCGACTTTGTAATGCGTAATGCATATTTTTCATACGATTTTTTTAATATATCTGAAATTTTTTCGGTTTCTGTAATTGAATACTACAAGTAAATTGTAATTGAATAGTATTTTTAATTGCTAGCATGTAATTTGTATTTTAATACATTTTATTTCAAGTATTTTAATTTTTTTGTAATTAAGATTTTTGTATCACATTTACGTTTATTTGCGATCACGTTTAATAAAACTTGTAGTTACAAGAGGGAATGCCTAAGAGACATATTTAACTAAAATGTAATTGAGATCCCCAGTTCTGATTTTAAATTAGCATGATTTTTGTTTTATTCTCCAGCGTCATGACAGTAATCCACTATAACCCTTATCAAATATATAAACTTACTTTTTAATGCTTTCGGAAATAGACCTTTTAGTCCCTTAAGACTTTCCATCATTCTACATATGTACCAATAAATATTATAGTTGTGTTTTATGCTCCACAATTTACGCACTATTTCATGGCATAACAAACAAAAACAAAAACGACAACAACTTGAACGTCTGAAATCGAACGTAACAAAACTAAAGTTTAACTAAATAAGTTCAATAAACAGAAGAGAAAAGAACGAACAGGAAGTGATTTATTGGTGACAACATAAAACCACTTTTGGTCGTTTTAATCTACTAGAGAATTGGGAATCAAAAGCAGCAGCAACAATACCAAAAGAGCTCTTCTCTAAACAACAACAACAGCAGCAGCAGCACCAACAATAATACCAATTATTGGCAATTATGTCGCAGGCAAATTGAAATAACTTATACCAAATTGAAAAAAGGCTGAAAAACAAAAATTTGAGAGGAAAAGGGAAAAAATGAATCATAATAAAATCAAGAATAGAAAAAACACAAAACTTTAGGGACATTATTTGAAGAATCAATAAGAAAAGTTTGAAAGTATTAGTACAAAAAATATACATACCTATAAACTTAAATATAAAAGATATTCGAAGTGATTTTGTTAAATGGTTTTTCCTACAAAATACGCACACACACACTTTCACGTACTCACACAGATATATACCTTTCTGTGTTCGCTCAGGTTTTATATGTCTTCTGTTATTTTATGGCAAACGGATGAATGGATGGTTGGGGCTGTAGTATTACATATGATGCGGTATGATAAGAGGAATATGTTAACATATGATATGCTTTATTCTACGGATGTAATAAAATATATAAATTTTTTTTTTGTTTTTACTCTTCTACAACGAAATTCTCCGACATGTATTCTTCACATTCTTTATTTGGTTTCCATGTGCTTAACGCGCATTTGAACGCCTACTAAGCAAACACTCTAACTCATACATACATTCTCACGTATAAACACACACACACATACTCGCCTTCAATTTCTTCTCAAAATAAGAGTCCTTGTTAAAAAAAAAAGTAAAACAACAAATGTTTTCCTTTATTAAACAGACACATTACGCACATGTCACTCCCAAGTGTACGAGCAACTACGTACTAAAAAAATGGGATCAGGAAAGGAGAACTTGAGCCTAGAAAAATAAAAGGTGTGAGGATTTTTATATTATTATTACTTTTTTCTGTTTTGATTTTTTTTTTTTTTTTTTTTTTTTTTTTTTGGTTTTGGATTTAAGTCCATGCACCCTGATGATGTATTACAAACAGGCATACGTTTCCTTCTTATGACAGTGTGATATGAAGTTAGGAGAACAAAAAAATATTTGTAGTCGGGCAACGTAAGACAAAATTTTCAACGCTTTTACTGGAACTTAATGAGACATCATACACCCGCGTTTAAAAGTAAATCAGTTAAAAGGACATAAAAATAATTTGAAATCTTCTCTACAAAAACGAGAAAAATTCTTAAATTAGAAAAGCGGACACTTTTTGGGATCCATAGGCTACCATGCCTATTTAATATAAGTTGAATATTATTAGTAGTTGTTTAATACAGCAGACTTTATGCAAAATCAAAAAATGTTTACTAAAAATAGCCTAGAAAACCGCCTTCGATATCGATATCAGGGAAAAGTTAATTAAAAAAATTGTTCGCCTATCAAGTAAAATTAATCCGCAAAAGAACCTACAGACTCCATTGCATCCAGAAAAGATAACTGTTTGCTACGGCTTATACAATAGATATCGCATTAAGCACTACGGATATTGGTTCCGCACCATGGCCAATGATGTAAGAATTTGGATGACATTGATCCGGCCGCAAAGCGGTTTTAAAAGGACCGCAATTGAGACTTTTTGAAATAAAAATTTGATGACAAGCTGATTTCGAGAAATACACCACCACCTCTCGATTAGCTCCTGTGGTTCTACATGAAGTCACTAATTTGTGCTTTTCTGTGGAAGTGCCCATACAAACATTTGTCTTATATGTATATCCCGTATTTATGCATTACAATAGAAAACAATTTTAATTAATTGCAAAAAATATTTCTAGAATCATCGTGTTAAACTTTAGTGAACTATGCGAGCGGATAAGGTTTCGAAAGCCGATCTTCTATCCCGCGAGCTTGAGGACCGTCTTAAAATTAATGTCCTCCATTAGTATTTAGTTTTACGATTTTGACTACTTAGTGTTCAAACAGAACTTCGTCGAGAACACTCTTTCCATGCAATTTGTCATAAAAATTTGTCGTAGAAAGCCGCCGTGAAATAAAATCTATACTAGTTTGAGTACGTTATGCTTGCTCTCACATATGTGAAGACACTTATGGCCAATTTTCAGGATTGATATTAAAAATCGTTTTAAATACAAAATTCTCTTCTTCACTAAATACTTAAATGAAACTTAATTCACCGATGTGGTACATTTAAATTCAACTTAAGTTTGCATTGTAATAACTTAGTAAGGTGGCCTCAGTATCAAAACAATACAACAACCACACGCAAAGCATAACCATCAACTGTTTTCTATATTTTTTTGTATTTAGTAAAAAAAAGTAAAAGTATTGTTGCTTTTATCCTAATTAAATAAGACTTTACAAATAAAACTCAAAAAATCAATCTGTTTTTAAATACGACTTAAGTTTATATGAAAATTAACATGATATAGATTTAAATACTATCCTGAAAATTGGACATTCTTCTTCCAACAACCTACTTTTGTTAAATTTTGTAAACATTAAATAAAAACAAAAAAAAAATATAAAAAATTAGAACAATAAAATAAGATAGAATTCTGTTTGTTTATTTACTGTTAAGCCTTTAAAAGGCAGATTCAGTAAATATACGTTGTAGTACAAAACAAGTAAGGCTTTGCCGAATCTTTGATACCCTCCACCGGCAGTTAGAATATTTCAGGAGTGGGCTCTATATGATATCTATTTATTTATAATTAATTAACCATAATTAAAACGGACGTCAGCATTGAAATTGGTTGCGGTTTAGACCAATATCAAATTATTGACCGACAATCAGAAAGTTTAATACTTTTCTATTTAGAAATATGAACCACCGTGACTAAAATATCGTGATTCGTAACAGTTTTATCCGAACTAAAATAATTTTCTGGAGGGGAACTTATAAAAAAAATATGTGCAAAATCTTATAGCATTCCATGCAATATTTCTCCATTTATATTAGTTTTTGTAACAAAATTATTAATTTTTTAGGGTGGTGGTTTCACATTTTGACTTATAACTTTGATCCTACTGAACCGATTTTGTTAAATTTCAATCCGAAACTATCCCAATCTGCTTAGGATAACTACAAGCAATTTGACACCAAGTTTGTTCTTTCGTTTTCAGTTTTTTGAAATTGAACGTGTGTTCAACAGACGGACATGGACACGGACTAAATCGACTTAGAATTACTCAAGGAACGTTAATATATATACTTTATGGGGTCGTCGATCAATATTAAAAAAAGTTTCACACTGAATAACAAAGTTAGTATACCCTCTTATAAACAAGTTAATTTTTAAAGGGTGTACCGGTAGGGTATTTGCCATTGAGCTAATCTATCTGAGCGTGTGTTGCGGGTTCGATACCCGATGAAGGCTCTGTGGTGCGATTCACTAACTTTTAACGATCCGACAATCGTAATTTTTATTAATTAGTTCATTTATTAATCATGTGCTAATAATCCCAATTTTTGAATGAAAACACTGAAATTTATTGTTGTGGGAAAGCTAGTTCCTATGCGCATTTCGCTGGTTGCTTAGGCCAGCTCGTCAGGAAACTTTTTCCAAATACTTTAGAAAAGCTAAAAATATTATACAAGTAAGACCATAAAGTGAATAAGAATTTTAAAACACTCAGGTCTTACATGTAACAAAGCTTCAAGAAAGACACAACAATAAACCGTCAATTTTTCTTTCTTACATTCCCCTACAATTGGCTGGTTTTTTTCCAACACGAATTGTAGTTGTAAGAGGATAGAAAGAAAAAAACAAAATTAAAAAAAAAACAAGTTGCTTAAATAAAGCAGCTTGCCATTTCAATTTTTTATTTGCCGGGCACGTGCAAATTTATTATCAAAATAATTTTTAATTTTTGTCGACAAATATATTCGCTTGCAGTAACGATAGTGTAATTCTGTAATTTATTTTTAAGGATTGAAAACAGCTGTAGTTTTTGTAACATCTCTGACTACAAAATGTTAAAATAAACGAAAAGCACAAAAGAGAATAAAGAAAAAACAAATAAAATTGTGCTTAATTTATGGTTTTTATATTTTATTTTGTGAATATTACATTAAAAATTTTATTTTTGTTCATAATTTGCTTTGTTTTGGACATCTGAATTTAGAATTTTGTTTTTGTTCTTATATATACATATGTATTTATCTATGTATGTAATATGTATGTAAGAAGTCGGGCCTCAGCCACTTTACACATAAAATACTCTTTATCGATTAAATAAACACAACGTAAGTTTTTGTCGTCAAAATAAAGAAAAAAACTGCTTCAAGTAACAGCTGACTTTAATCGACAGCGATAATAAAAGAGTAATTGTCGAAAAACCAATGCACCCGCAAAGAGTGACTGTTTGGTGTGGTAAATGAGCTGGCGGCATCATCGGGCCGTATTTTTTCCAAAATGAGGCCGGACAGGCAGTTACTGTGAATGGTGTTCGCTATCGTGAAATGATAACGAACTTTTTATGGCCCGAATCGGAAGATATGGATATGGAATATGCCACTTCCTACATAGCTAACGAAACAATGGCTCTTTTGCGCGACAAATTCAATGGCCGTGTTATCTCACGTGGTGGCGATGTCAATTGGGTGCCCCGGTAGGCTAGCTGATAGTGAGCTTGTCTATCGGTACCGGGGTTGCGGGTTCGATTCCCGCCAGAGACTCTGGTCTCCTGCAGACAAGCAAAAAGCTTCGCGGGATTTAGTGTAGGAATAATAAAAAAGATCATGTGATTTGACACCTTTGGACTTCTTAATTTGGTGTTATTTGAAAGAAAAGGTGTACGTCGATAAGGCAGCAACAATCCGAGAGCTAAAGGATGAGATAATTCGGCACATTAACGGCATAGAACCTCAATTATGCCTCAGCGTCATCGAAAATTTGGACCATCGTATGGAGGTGTGCCGCCGGCGTCGTATCATAATAATAAGAAATGACAATAATTTTCTAATTTATTTGTGTTTTATTCAAAATCAACATCGGCCCTTAAAATCAAGCCACACATATATATATATATATTGTCGGCTTAATATGCAAACCTGCTAACTCCCTTGCAGCACATTTTGCAGGAGAGAGAAAAACTTCGTATATTTCATATATTCAGCTTGAGTTCGTAATAAACACTGAACTAATATTGTACCGGATTTAGCAGTTTTTCTTTCAAACATTTTGGCACACTTCAAGACTCAAATTAAAAAAAAACTACATGCGACACGGCATCAAAATCTATTTAATTAAGAAGTGGATTCAGCAGGTTTGCATATTAAGACGACGATATCTATTAATCTTAAAACATTATATGCACATAAGCGAGTTTTTGTATATTCACTTCTTGTGGAAAAGCTCCAAAAGTTATGCATATTAAAAAAGTCAATAAGCGATAAATACTGAAAACGAAACTTTTGTTAATAAAATTAAAAACAGTAGCTTCCAAAGATTCTGTCGTAAGTTGTTCGTATTTAAGTATGTACTCTTAATTTTTGAGTTAACATCACTTAATATTTGTCACTCTGTCCTTCAGACTAGTTATTTAATTCTGTTTTCTTTTTTTTTTTGGTATGTGTGACTTTATATGAATATCTATCAGCCAGCTAACATATATTTGTAAGCATGTGCATGTCTACATTTATTCTAATACAAGAGTAGGTTTTCAGGTTTTTCTTTTTTTCAACAGGTCCCATGTCAAATGTAATATGAGCTGTCAAAAAATGTTGTACCTTATGAAAAGTCATTGACAGCTACGGGAAATACTACAACTCCATAACCATTGTCACAACACACTAGACAACCTGTGGCTTATAAGTGGTTTCAAACTAAATATCCAACAACCACAATATAGTCTCTACATGAAATATTTAGCCCGGTAATGCTGTGGACGAGCGAGTGTGTGAAAAAATGAAAAAGGAATATTAATAACAAAAACTTTTTAAGTTTTGGGCGGGGAAAAAAGTGAATTTTTATTGTTAGTAAATCCTTCCACACAGAAAAAAATTTTAAAACAGTATGATTTGAGGTGCTTAAGTAAATATTAAATGGCTGAAATTATTTTAAATCCTTTGTGGAAAATGAAAATATATTTTTTTTAATCTTTTAATGGGGGCTTATGGAGGTGGGTCATGGCAAATTAATGGCATTTGCAATCAGGTGAAATTTAAGGGATAGCAAGTGTAGTAAATGCTGCGCTGAAAATCATATTAATTGCAAAAATACTTCTAAGTAATAGTCGTTTTTATTAAAAAATTTTATTAAGCCAGATATTTTTTATTATAAATTTGGACGCAAAAATTTGGAGTTTTTTCAAAAAGAATTTGTGTTATGCATGTTTCCAAATTATCGTCATTAGCTTTTGATTTGAATAATGTGGAGAAAATGGAACTTATTTTAAACCAAAGATATGTTCAGACCTAAAAAATATTTGATGAAAAAATTTAAAAAAAGAATGACCAGCAAATTGATCAAATTTAGCTTTTTAAACTGTTAACTGTTAACTGTTTAATGATGTTTGACCCAGCAAATGTTTTGCAAAAGCAAACAATTTTTTAATAAAACTAGTGGTTACGTGTAGGACGTCAAATATTTAATAGGTGTGAACATAGCTTAATTTTTTGGTAGGTTTAAGATAGTTAATTGCCTGATCGCTTTTAACAGTTTGATCGCAATGAAATAAATATTATGTTGTGAAAGAATTTTGTTTCAGTCTGCCTTGTTTCTTGACTTAAGGGCCCCTTTGCAGGGTAAGCGATTTCAACTACCATTTCTTTTTTGAGACATAATTTTTGTTTTATGCTAATTTTGAAAAATCCAAAAATTCTACGAAAATATTAATCGAGATTTAAGTCGTATGTTCTCTTGGAAAACCGAAACAATATTGTATATGGAATAATTTCATAATTTTCAATAATTTTCATTTCATCTGCATTTACTTCGGAGAATTCCCGTGTTGAGAGTAGTTTGCTTTGCTCTCTGCCATAGGGATTGGTTGGAGATTGTGGCTGGTCAGAAAATTTTTAGATTGCAGCGTAGACAGCAATTGATGAATGTGAGGATTGCATTGTCATCTTTAATTTCTTAAATATTGTATTGAATATATTTAGTCTTGTGTTAGAAAATATTTACGGAGATCGCCAAGAAGGATTCAGACGGGCAAAATATTGGTTGCTGACGCTTATTCTGTTTTGTATGACAGCGCTGGATCCGCCAGACGTAGCCAATATGTTCCCGAAGTAACGGGATGTTGCTACATGTTCTATTAAATGATTTCTGATTTGTAGACATGCGATATTTGTGGATTTGATTCGCATAATTTTTGTTTTTCTTATGTATATTTTAAGGCCAGTTTTAGATAGCTCTGCCTGCAGCTTGATTTGCATGTCATCACATCTATGAGCTAGGAGACAGATGTCGTTGGTGTTATCTTATGTTGAATCCCAAGTTATACCGCTTTTATGGATATGGCTCGTTGAACCACATAGTCAAGAAAAATATTGATCATGGTACAATTTATAAGGTAGCCCCATTAGCTCAGTTGAATATTGTTTACGAACCTTACGTTATGTGAAAATTGGTTTACGGTTTTATATGTAAGCAAATTAGAATATTTATTGTTGCTAAAAATACACATATTGTTTGCAATCTTTAAGGTTTTTTACCATCAAAATACATGCTGTTTTTCCTATTTCACTTGTTGTAGAACTAGGGTTATCTCACTAATTGTACCATGGATATTGATTATCAATGGAGAGAGAACACAATTTGCGATTTTTTAAAAATTTCATTAACATATGTTTGAAATGCACCTTGTGCTTCAACTTTTTACCGATTAGTTAAGCGTTTTCTGCAAAAAGGTACATTCTGTAATCCTGCATGCTAGAGAAATCGCCTGAATTTCGATATGACACGATCTTTTTTTGGGTGCGAGCTGTTATAAAGAAAAATGCCAAATCTTCTACCAGGTTACGTTTCTAGGAGCTGACGATTTCTAGACCTTTGATGAATCTGACTAATTGGGAAAAAATCAAAGGCGTCTAAATAAACAGCTGCTCCCGGGAAGGTAAAAACTAAAATATTCACAAGGATCTCAATGTGCCATTTGTTAAAACTATGATGACGAAATATGCACTAAAATATTTAAAATCTAGCTCAAAATATATTACCACACGCCCACTCGCTTAAGGATAAGAGACACTGAAGCGCTCACCCAATCAGAAGAGCGATAAACACCTACATATGTGAACAGAAACCGTGATAACGAAATTTTTTGTCTGGCACTGGCAGGACGTAAAATAAAGTATTAGGATAAGATTTGAATTATTGTTAGTTCATATTTAAAATATAAAGATTCAATAAATAAATGTTGAATAAAAAAAAAACATGAGTTAGGCAAATACACATTTAAAATAGTACTCTTTTTTAAGAATTATTCCCAAAAAACCTGATGGTTATTTTTAAACTCCTAATAAACAATGAGTAAGCAAAATTCCTGAAAATAGGGCACCCCAAATACAATAATAATTGTCGAATAGCAAATTCTCCTACTAAGAAGTTCAGTTTTTTCCATCCAAGCCCCTATGTTGAACATATGGCCACAACAAAATTTTTCCAATCACTTCTACTTAATGCTAAATGTCTTGCTTCGAGCCACGTTATTTAAGCATTGATTCTTAACGTCTCAGCGTATTCCGTCTCGACGTATGCCCTTCCTGCTTATAAATTTCGGCATACATAGGTGTTTGCCTACATCTCGCGAGTGGTACTTGGTTCAATATTACATTAGGCAAGTGAATTCGCCGCAGACATCTATTTGCAAATACTTGGATTCTACAAATTATTCTTGTAGAGTTCCATATATCACAGCCATATAGAAAAACGGTTTGAACATATGATTTGTATATTAGCATTTTGGTGCTTCACTGTATCTTCGATTATTTCCTACATCCTTTGGGGCTCCAAATGCTTTCACAGCTGTATTCAGTCAATTAGTTATGTATAGTTCGTATGTATACCATAGATAATAATTGGAATAATATTCGAATAAGGTCCCTGGGAAGTAAAATTCTAAGGCAAGTAGGGAAAATACGTTAGAAAGAGCACGTCAGGTGTTAGCAAACCTGTTTCAAGGTGGCAAAAAGTAAAAAAAAAAAGTTCTCCGATCTTGGTGATTTTTTAATATGTAATAGATAGTAAAACAGATGATACAAATATATTTGATAAGAAGAAGAAACGAAAAGGTAATAAATCAACGGTTAAGGTCGGGATTCACTATCCTACATAATCGTACGATTCTTTTACACGAAAACCAAATAGAATTCCATCCGATATAAATTAAATATCTGCAAAATCTGCTGTCAATACAACACTATCCCACAACAAAGATGCAAACTTAAATGACTCAGCTACTTTACATGAAAATTAACTCTGATCGCATTGAATCTATCATTTTATGAAAATTTTCATAAACATGTACAAGTCGTACAGACTTGTCAAAAGAATCTGTCACTTAATTCAATTTTAAGTCACACTAATTGTGTTCATTTACAGAAAATTATTGATTATTTTCAATAATTGTTACCAGTAAGTGTTCACGTACTCGAAAAACTTGCAACGAGAGAGTAAAAAAAGAGCATAAACATTTGAGAGACAAAATTTTTGTTGAAAATTTTATATAGTAAAATTTTTACTATCAAGAATTATTCAAGCACCTGTTTCATGTTTTTGTTTACAAAACAAAAATAATTTTCATAATTTTTAAATTAAAAGTATTTCAATAACACAAAATATTTATTTTTCTAAAATGAAGGAACAATATTCTTGCACAAATAGTTTAAAACAATTGAATTTATAATGAAATAATCTCGTATCTTCCAGCTGAATAGTGTCGATATGCCCATCTTACAAGTTTTTGCTGGTAGAGCGTTGATTAACTTTTTAATTTTTTTAAGTAATTAGGAGGACAATTTTATAAATTTTAAATTTATTCTTTCGTTCCAAGTATCTGCTAGTAAAGTAAATAAACACACCTACTGTCATACTTTATCCGCACACACGATTTTTTTGACAACTCGTACGACTGAATAGGATAATGTATTGAAGGGTGGTTAAATTTTAATTGCCAATGTTGATTTTGAATAAAACACAAATTATTTAGAAGATTATTGTCATTTATTTTTACATATTATAATAATATTGGTATAGTTCAATTATGTGTGGAACAAAATATCGGCCAAATGGCCGCCGACACCTCGGCGTCACACCTCCATCCGATGGTCCAAATTTTCGGTGACGCTGAGTTATAATTGAGGTTCTATGCCGTTAATGTGCCGAATTATCTAATCCTTTAGCTCTTGAATTGTTGCTGGCTTATCGACGTACACCTTTACTTTCATATAACCCAAAGAAAGAAGTTCAACGGTGTCAAATCACATGATCTTGGCGGCCAATTGACATCGCCACCACGTGAGATAACACGGCCATTGAATTTTTCACGCAAAAGAGTCATTGTTTCGTTAGCTGTGTGGCAAGTGGCACCGTCCTGTTGAAACCACCTATCGTCCACATCCATTTCTTATAATTCGGCTCATAAAAAGTTCGTTATCATCACACGATAGCAAACACCATTCACAGTAACTGCCTGACCGGCCTCATTTTGGAAAAAACACGGCCCGATGATGCCGCCAGCCCATAAACCGCACCAAACATTCACTCTTTTTAGGTACATTGGTTTTTGACAATCACTTTTGGATTATCATTCGCCGAAATGCGGCAATTCTGCTTATTAACGAATCCACTTTTCATAATAAGCCTGAATAACTTTAACGCGCTGCTCGATTGCTTATCTTTCCATGGTTCAAATTGAGCTAGTCTGAAATTGAGAAATCTCAAATGAAATGAAGAAAAAACTTGACGTTTAGGTGTGGTTCACATTCAACATCGGCCCTTAAAATTTAACCACTCTAGTATTGACTTTGTTTTGGTTTGTGCAATATAAAACACTTATATAATTTAGACAAAAACCCATTGAAGTGGAAATACACTAAAATGAAGGAAGCAAAAAATTTATATACAATTTTAGTTGGAGTAGAACTAAATTGTATCATCGAGTTGCACTCTTGTACTGCACCAGAGTATTAAGTTAAGTCTCTAGTTAAATAAAATTAGGTGCTCTAAAATGTTATCTTTTTTCATAAAATATGCAGACATGAACTAAGAGTTAAATGCTTATTACTTGGCCACCTAAAATTTAAAGGTTTATCCCGATTAACTCCAAATGTTGTGGATGGGCGATCTAAACTGACCTCAGGTTCGGATTAAGCGCGTCGAAATACATATCCATAGGTATTTGGGTCAGTTCAAATTTACAAAACCCTTTTTTCACAATGTACTAATATAAGTGGGCGTAATTCACGCATTTTTTTATACAAAGCTTCACTAATTTTTTGACCTTATTCATACCAAATATCATTTCAATATCTGCTCCGGAACGGCAGTTATTTATATTGGCCACTTTAAATTGTAAAAAGTCAAGCCATGCACTAAAAGTCTGCACAAGGCTTTTAAATTTGCACTCAAGACATTTTACAAAAAAAAAAAAAAAAAAAAAAAAAAATAGTTACTTTAGGTCGCATATATGTATTATTCAAAACGAGCGAGTTTATGCCAACGACAACAACACACAACGAAAAACAAAACGCCAGGTAATGAGTGAGATTGTGTGTCTAGCAATGGCAAAAAATGCGACGAAAGCATGGGGCATAAAGTTCAGTGTACTCTTCTCAAGTGGCACTGATTTCAAAGGCAACAAGAAAACCACAACAAAGCGATCGTTTGTTTTTCCGATTTTTTTTTTTTTTTTTTTGGCAAAAGAAATATTTATTTTTATTGTTTTTGTGTTAAACTGTTGTTTTTATTTTCTATATAAGAACTCTTTTTTTCTTTCTTCTTAAAACAGCATTAGCAAAAAAAATCTTTTAAGGCCGTGTCAGATACAACTTTGTCGCTTTGCGTGACGTTTCTACCTTTGGCAGAAAAACGCAAAGCAAAAGGTGTATGCCACAATGAAAACTTTGACAACACACACGCATTGTTTGTTTACTTATAAAAGTGGTTGGTAATTTGTACATTTAATTATTTGTTACAAAAATTAAAGTTAAAAATTTAATTGGACGCTTTTTTGGAATTGAATTTGGCAAAAAA
The DNA here is from genome assembly GCA_943735925.1 of Pollenia amentaria. NCBI lineage: Eukaryota > Metazoa > Arthropoda > Insecta > Diptera > Polleniidae > Pollenia > Pollenia amentaria. The sequence continues at coordinate 278,548,306 of OX031006.1, read as the reverse complement.
AATTAAAAAAAAAGAAAATTATACTAGCCAATTGTCAAAGCGCGCAAAAAGATGAGAGTTGGCTAACTTTTTGCTTCGCTCCGCTTTGAAAGTACTTTATGTGACATGTTTCGTATAAGTATGTATATTTTATCTTAGATGTCAAAGCGAATCGGTAACGCAACGCGAAGCAAAAGTTTTATCTGACATGGCCTTTAGTGTAGGAATAACACCAGTGATCACAGTTACTTATGAAATATGCCATACACTCGTAAAATTAACTCTATATCGACAGCTATATTCCAAAACATGCTAAGTCAAAAAAGTGAGTTTTGCACATAGAGTATACGGGCGACACAACATTCAGTTGTATGTCAAGTTACATTTTTTTTTTTTGCATAACTTTGAATTGGATGAGCCGATCAACACCAAAATTTTACAGAATTTATATTAAACAATATTCAATTCAAAATCGTTAAAAAAAAATTAAGAACATGTAAGTCGACTTAACTTGTTTTGGAATTGAGCTGTTGATATTAGCATACACAATAAGCGAATACCAACAAACGATCGAACACAAAACAAACTCACATTTGATTTTTCGTTGGCGAGTTAAACCCTCACTCACTTTTAAATTTGCCTTTCTTGTCGTATTCATGGAATTTTTTATATTATTGTCAGGCACAATTTAGCAAGTGTTTTTTGGTGTGTGTATGTGGTTCTATTAATGTATTTGTGCAGCCCTTTACAATGCATGCACACTAAAGTATCCAATTATTTGACTATTGGTTTTGTTCCAGTAAGGAATTAATGGATTTTTAAATATTAATTTTGCACTATTAATCGAATAAGAGTTTTAATAAGTCCGAATAACTTAAATAGTTCAAATAATTTTATCCAATGGAAAACACAAACATGTCTATTTGATTTGATACTTTTTCTTATATTAATAAACAGAAAAAACAATAAAATAAAAATATAAAGAAACAATAAACAATAAAATAACAATTCATTTATGCTACGCATACATTTCTAAAACTTTTGAATGAAAAAAATAATTAAAAAATCAAAAACCCTGTTGCAAAATATACAGTTCTTAAGGCGCTAAAGAGACCGAAACAGGATTAAGTTAAAAATAAAGCTATAAACAATTTAAACACCACTTTGGTTGAACAGACTAGAGAATGATATGAAAGCCAAAGTTTAATACATTCATTAGGTTCAGCAGCTAATGGGGTTCATTAATTTTACTTCATTGTACAATTATTTTTAAATTATTTATTATATTTTAAACTTTTTTCGCGGCATTTTTATGAGAGGTCCAGTCTATTTAAACAAATTTATTATTCGTAATTCAATTTAACCAATTTATTATTATTCCTGAAAACCAAGAAAGATTGATCTCAATGAAGATTGTCAGTTAATTTTTTTTAAATCACCGTATTTTTCCTGATATTAAGAGAAGTTTTGGTTAAGAAAAGAACTCAAAGTATAAAGAAACTTTCTAAACTCTATAGGCTTGGGTAATTGTTTTCCTTAACGTAGATATTACTATTTTGCGCCAACAATCCATGATTTGTTTTCAACTACCTATCTAAAGGCACTTCGGTTTTTAAGACGAATGTAACAATACCTAAAATGTCAAAATTCATCAAGCCGTTTGGATGGTACGAGGTTATAAATTAATTGAAAGTCGGGTAAAAACAGGTAACCCATAATCTGACAGTGCATGGTTTTTATATTTATAAATACTAATAAGTTTTTTACAATGAACGTCGAATTATAAAAGCGCTATTTTAACACGTAAATTGTTACGTTAGGAATTAGAAGTTAATCGTTTATTACATGATTTGTCTCACACACACCCACATCTAACAAGGGACTGTTCAGAAGTGCGAGTAACACAATAGATACAGAATATAAGAACATGTTATATAGTTGTTATGTTTTTTATTAGTTAGAAATCTAAAAAAAAAAATATGCATTTTTATATCAAAAAGTAGAATTTTTTAAGAAATAAATTTTAATCGATTAATTGACATAAATTGTTCGAGTTATTCGTTATATAAAATTGGCTATTTTAATTATTCTATTAAATAATGGCGAAAAATGTATTCGATTAATCGAATAACGATTAATTGAGTGAACACTCTAATGGACACAATTTGAAAGGTTTTATTTCAAAAACATAATCAGCCATGTTCTCAAAATCGATTTAAATTGAAGTCGAAAAAGTTTGAAAAACGACCCTGTGTTTAAAGTTCATAAAAATATTTTCTTTTATACATCCCACTTTTTCAACAAAAGTGTATTAACTTATAGTTTTTATTTTTTCACTTTTAAGAAAAATCGACAAATATCGTGAACATTTTTAAGTTTCGAGTTAATACAGTATTGTTGGACAAGTGTGATATGTACTAGTGGCGTTGGGAATATGAGAATAAGAAATGCTGAGTATTCGGCTATTTTATGATATTCGTATTCGCCAAATACCAGGGCATATTTTGCGACTACGTTCCCAAAAAAAAATAAATTAAAAAGTTAAAAAAATACATAAAATAATATTAAAAAATATTAACTATTAATAATTTTTATTAAAAAAAACCTTTATTTTTAACGCAAAATAAAATCTTCTTTAACTAAATTAAAATACAAGGAAACATTAGCAGTATTGAGCCGCTACAAAAATAATTTACGAAAACTACTAAAGTTGATGTTAAGCATTTCCTGTCTTCAGAGCAACTGTTTCTGTAGACTAGGAAAAAGTGTGAAACCAACGAGTCGGAAAAACCTGCACCTAGTGCCTCAAAATTTCTAAAAAAAAAAATTCACCTTCTATATATTTTCCCCCATTTTGGCCCTTGACTGCTGCCGAACCGTCCAAAATTCAGTAAAGTAATCTTCAGAAAAAATATTCCTTTTAAAATAGTTCGTAGTACTTCAGAACATTATAATACTGGAAAATGCTCTTCTTCACATTTTCTAGCTGTAGTTTACACCGAAAATTCGAGAAAAGTATAAAAATACATCAAAAGGAATAGAATGAATTCATCGGTATCATGTGGTTTTATAAGTTTCGATAAATATTTCGAAAAATTCCACACGAGAGATGAGGGTGCCCTCAATGACTTTTTAAAATATTGCACAGTGTTATTATACAAAAAATTATGGGTGGGAGGATTTACAAAGAAAAGAAAAACCCCTAAATTAAATATGTAAAACACATTGACATGGATGGCTGCAGCATCTGCGAAAATATTTATTTCTCCAACAGCTCTGAATTAGTTAGTAAAAACCTGAAAGTATTTTTGTAAAAGAAAATCCAAGCAGAATAAAGTTCTATGCAGTAACTTAATGACTTCAGGTTAAGTATACAATCTGTCACCATGTAGAATAAGTAATTTGTAGCTTTAAGACCCAACCATAATAAGCATGAGGTCGCTTAAGTCAACGTAAGCAACTGTGCGAATACGTATAAAACATATGTGGCCAACTATATTGACATAATGAAACTTTTCGTTAAGTTTCGTCAATTGTCATTTGCTTAAGCAAAGTGACAAACTGAAGGCATATTCCGTACGGAATCAGCTGTTAGTGCATTGTTAAAAAATAAAATAGATTGAAATGTATTGTATTATTTCTTTATAAATATGTACAACAATCTCCAATTTTTGTCTTTTAAAAACGTTGCTTGCAAATTTATTCCGTTAAATAAACAAATACAGGGCTGTAATTTTTGGTATATTTTTTGGATATGGAACATGGATCTTAAGTTTATGTCAGTTCTTGGCCCCCTAAAAGTTTTTTTAATTTGATTATGCATTTGACAGACTTTTCGTCTCGGGTCCTTAATCTACTTCAGTAAACACTTGGTCTGCACCAAACATCCTTTGGGTCGCCATTTTTTGGCCTTTACATAATAATAATGTAAGTGTAAAATTTTAAAAATGTTCAGTAGCGAGCGGCATTCGGTTCCGAAGTTTATAATATTAAATTTAGTCACCAGAATAATGTTAAATATATTTAGTTGTGTGTCAGTTTTTTTACAATTTATTTTTATCAACGTAAACGGGAAATTTTTTCAATTAAATTTTAAATATCGAGTGGTGCTTAAGTTCAAATATTGGCGCAAATATTCGTATTCGTATACGCGATTATTAAGAATTTAAATTTCTAACATCACTTATATGTTACTCATACTCTGAGGATCACTTATCTTTACCACAACTTTTCTTTAAATCGGAAGTAAAATTGAACTAAAAATCTCCATCGATTTTATTTTAATTTCGCTCGATTTCGATTTCCTGATTATGGCCAACTTCAAATAAAATCAGAAGGAAATAATTAAAGCATAACGTCACTTATACGCCACCTCCTATTATTGTAAATTAACAAACTCCAAATTTGTTTTAACATCCAATATCCATTTAAATTTATGTATCATCTCAATCTGTTAGTATCAATAAGTTTAACTATTTTCTATTTTTATGTCTTTTATGTTAATTTCATTGACCTTTTATTATTCAGATTTGTCATTAAACCAAAACCAGAACTAAAAATAAATGTAAAAGGCAACCCGTTGAAAATTTGCATCTTTCTTTTCCTTTTAGTCGTATGATGATTTTATTGTTTTTGCCACAATACCCATCACCAACATCATGTGTCTTTGGCAAAGAGTTATTGAGATTGGTAACAAATGTGAATGTGTTTGTATGCATATGGATGGATGGGTGTTTGTTTAAGTATCTACTCGTATGTGGAATCGCATTTGAAATCAAACTGTCAATATATGTGATTTTTTTTAACAAACATTTTAACAAACTTCTTTCCATCCATTCATACATAAATAACTTAAGTTTGAGTGGAAGGGTTTTTCTGTTTTTTTTTTTTTTTCTTTGGTTTCCACAACCTGAACAGGTCTCGTTTGTCACAAAGACAATGCCAACAACCTCTTGAATAAACTTTGGTTTTTCACATTTATATGGATTTAAGTTGTTTTTGGTGTTACTTTTTCCCATATGAGTATTTCCATGTCATCGTAAGTGACATCTGTATGGCTGCAGAGAGGTAGAGATTTTGCAAAAATTGTGGTAACTGGAAAATAATGTTGTCACTATGTTTTATTTAGATGGGTTCTATATTTGAAAAAAATAATTCATATTCGGAACCTTGTTGTCCAAATAATCGAGCAAAATAAGCGCGTATCGTACGTGAAATAAAAGGAAGTGATTTTGAGTTGAAAATCAAAATATGCAAAAATCTGCGAATTGTGGAAAGTGTTTTTTGTTTTATTTCTTACATTAAACCAAATATTTTTCCTTTATAACCCGTAATTAAAAAACAAAATATTTTTTTTTTTCTTTTTATTATTTTATAATGAACAAAATGTAAAATCCTTCGTGACATACCGTACGTGTCAGATTTATATATATAAAAAATTAAATATATGTTTTGCAAATATATTTATACAAAAACTTGAAACAAAATTTCGAGAGTGTACCCTTAAATGGACAGTCTTGGTCCCGCCAGAACATAATAATGTTATAAGGTTAAGATTCTTGCAAAAGTCCTGTGTGCCGAATATTATTAAGATAGATATATTAACTAGCGGTGTAACGATACGCCTTTTTGCCGATACGATACTGATACTCAAGAAGAAATATCGCCGTTACCGATACGAATATAAAATTAAAAATTTAAGGTAAAATTAACAAAACCCAAGTAGAGACTTTTGTTTAAAAAACAAAGTATGTCTCAATTTCCACGTTTCATCTTTTGATGCTCAACTTCTATTCAATTCCCTTTTGAAGATGCCATTATGTTCACACGCAGCAACCGGTTTCAACTTTTTTAGCTTCAAAACAACAACATTTTTATTCAAAGCGAGCCAAACAGAAAAATAAAAAAAATGTACATGCAGCCATTGTTGTGCATATACCTACGAATGAGAACACAAAGCGTACTACCCAAATACAGGCCAACCCCTTTTCTTCTTGCTTCCCTCTCCTTAAAACACAAGAGTTGAGCATCAAAAGATTAAACGTGTGAATGTAGACTAAGTATTCTCAAATTTTGCGAAGGTTCTTTCGCAACTCCGTTTGAAGCAAATCTGTAGTAGGAAATTGTCTCTCAGATGTGACTGAACTCATTTGACAACTTTAGTATATCTTGGCCACGTTCTTAAATTTTGTGTATAACATTTAATTGCGCCACATCTGTGTCTGAAATAATGAGAAGATCTTAGGTATATATAGACTTCATCTTTAGCTAAACCACAGCGTAGGATGGATAGATGATCATTCTTCTCCAAAATTTTTTTTAAGATTTTCTCAAACACTCCAAAGAGCCAGTTCTTGTAGAAGGAATCATGTTGAGTAGCTCAATAAGACGTTTTTTCAATCTATTGTCTTTGAAATTTTCTTTCATTCAGAGCTAATGCTTCGTAAATCGCCAATTTTTGGGAATCTGAACTATTCTGCATCTCAGTTTATTCATTTATCGTATTTTCTAATTATTTTCGAAGACTGTTAACTAGCGAAATAGCGTCAGAAAATGTAGCATGGCTTTGGTTATGGATTTTGTAGTCTCTTTGAAATTTCTCTAAATTTTTAGCGAAATTATTTTTATATTCAAAAATAAAAAGTTTTTTCGAACTCGAGGCCAATTGCACAGTGCAATATTAAATGTGGAGAAGGTCATACGTCTCTTACGAATATATTTGTAACTCATTCCTTGATAATGACTCATTCCTGGATAATGATATGGATATCGAAATATTGGAGAAGATTAGTGAATAAATAATAAATATTTTTTACAAACAATTAGCCGCGAGCTCGAAAAAACTTTTTATTTTTGAATATATAAAAAAAAGGTCGAATTTGAAATTATTTTTATTTTCACAAAAATCATTAAAAATTAGCAGAAAATTATTTAAACGTACAATTACATACAATATTTATCAATGGGAGAACGTTTATCCATTATGGTGCAAAGCACAACGGCTGATGATGCAGGTCCACACCAAGCGTTCAATGCGTTTATGCATCAGTCCAAAAAGTCGTAGTGTAAAATTGTGTTGAGCAGTTATACATAAAAGGATTTTTTTCTATTAGTTGTTATGCAAACAATAAGCATTGAAAATTAAATTGTTTGTTCAAAAAAACTATAAAAAAGTTTCGACGTATCGACGGTAAAATATCGCCGATTCCGATATATCGGCGAACTTCACGCTTATATATAGGTTAATATTAACCTATATGAGATATGATGTTTGCCTGAAAGTTATTTTAGCAACGAGGTTTATAAGGAACCTATGCCTAATGCCAAAAGGATGTTTTGGCATTAAAAGCTATTTTCGGGAGTAGTATGAGTATGGGAACTATAGTCAAATACGGACCGATTCCAATAAAATTAGTTTGGATCGAATTCAATTTTAGTACCAACATTATAACATGATACATTTAGTTGCGTTTGTACACTTACAATATCGTACGTGACCACCTTTTAAAGCTTGTAAAATTTTTATTATACCAATTTAAAAAAAAAGTAAGATCAATTTTGGTTAGCGACAAATCTTTTGCTTTGAACTTCTATTTTGAAAACATTTCGTCTGATTATATAATATTGACGTAAACAAATTATGTTTTTGCTAAAAATATACCGCTAATTAAATTAAATGTTTGGTCCTTCCTCATGAATCGATTTTCATTGTTGCTGTAAAATTAATTTTTAACTATTATTGCAATGTCACCAATATCTGAATCTAACCGCCAGAAAAGTGAAAATAGTTGATTGCAATTTCTTAAAAAATATTAAAGAGATAATCAGCTTAAACTTTTATTTTTTGCTCTTCAAATATTGTAATAAGCTATATATACTTGCAGAGGTACGCAGGTTGGAGTGTTAGGGTTTTTATTTTTTTGGATCGTGGTTGATATTCTAATGGAAATGTCCATATGTATTTTCTATTGTCTTTAAAAATATTAAAAGAATATTTATGTATTTATAACATGAATATAAATGAATATCAGGGATCATTTGGAGCAAATACTTGAAACACACACACAATTGTATTTTTTTCATTTAGAAAATATTTATAGATTAAACTTTGTATCTGTGTGATAAAGCGAGTATTACTTATGGTTGGTGTGTAAGTCAGTATTCAATAAGATGAAAATGTAAAGTATTGTTAGAATATTAATGATTCAAGATATATACATATACAAACATAGTATAATATATATGTATAGTGTAAGTCCTTTCTTTTTTTTATTTTTTTTTTTAAAGTTGAGGTTGAGTTATAGTCTTTGCATTAAGTGTTGATAATACATAACATGTCATGTCTGTTTATTAAAATTTTTTTGTTATTTGTTTAAGTTGAATCCGAAAGTAAATTATTTTTGACACATAATCAGAAGATTTTTATTCAACTAAAAAGAGAAAGAAAATTCACATGAAAGATGAGCAATATTGACAGAAACACAAGCGCAGGAAAAAAGAAAGTTTCATTAACAAGTACACAAAAACAATTCTCCAAAATTTTTCACTAATTAAAGCATTAATTAAAATTAAAATAAAAATTTAATCAAGTGAATTAAATGTATACTCAAGTGAATTAAACGTTTAATTGATACTATTAATACGTTTACTGGTGCAAATTCAATTAATTTTTTAATTAATATCAAAAAAATTTTAATTTAAAACAATTTTGTTTTTTTCTGTGTAATAATGCTATATTCGGCTATGCTGAATCTATCCGTATTTCAAAAGTGGGCTTTATATGGGATTTGTGATGAGTTTTAAATGGATCTTCACAAAATCTTATATCACAATTTTTTGTTTTTCGTGAGTGGACTTTACATCAGTCCTATGGTTAATTATGGATCGATCATCACAAAGTTTGGTAATGTGATTTATAGTCTTATACAACTAAATTGTAAATACTATCTGTTTGGACCCGACGCACAGTGCTTTGTCTATCTTAAAATAGCTTAGTTAAGAAAAATGTGTATTTTTGGAGAAATCGGTCCAAGGACACGCCTTACTTTCATGTGTCCTGAAATTGAAAAATGTAATTTTAGCTTCAATAATGCCCATAAAATTACAAAAAAGGACTCAAGGTCCTGCCATATACCTGTTTTCTTAAAAACGATATAACACCTACAAAAATGTATGTAATGGTATGTAAATTTATATTTGTAAATACATATATATATATTTATGCCAAATTTCGGTACAATCGGTTTATTAATGTGAAAAATACAGAAATATCATTATTAAAAAATGAGTTAAAACGCTTTAAATGCTATTGTAAAAATAACAAGTAAGAACGTCTAGTCGGTTAAGCCCGAACATATGATAACCTGTATTTAAAAACAAATTTCCTAGAGTGTACCCTATTTGGGACCCATGGACAATCATGGACCCGCCTAAACAAAATTATGTTTTTAGTTTAAGATTCCTTTAAAAGTTCTTTCTGCCGCACATTATTTAGATATCTTCATCTATATGAGATTTTTGCATGGGGATTTATATGGGACCTATGGGTTATTTTGGACCTACCAGGACAACATTTTGTCTTGACATAGTTGCTATCGTAGAAATCATTGTCTCCAACTTATGTTAATAGTAACATTTATAAGGAAGTTATGGCATTAAATGCTATTTTCGGGAGTATTATTTATATGGGATCCATTGTCAAATATGGATCGCTTCCAATTAAATTTGGGAGGCCGATTTTGATTGCAATTAAATTAGTTTGGACCAAATTTAATCTTGATACCAATATAATAAGATGATTTATCGGCACAAGGACCCTATTCCGAAAAGAAGATTGTATGGGGGCTGTGTAAAATTTTAGACCGATTCGCCTCATTTTCAATAGGTTTGGTCCTTGTGCTAATCAGAACCTATGTGCCATCAAATTTCATCAAATGATCTCCAAGATTGCGACATGTACGCACAAGGCTATATGGACAGCCAGCCAGCCGGCCTGCCAGGGTATAACAAGTAAGAAAGTATGAAGGCCAAGCCCGTACAAATGATACCCTACACCACAGTATATAAGAACAAATTCAATAGTTTCTATTTGGACTTATTTCTTATTTTATACCAAGCTTATATTCTTTTAAACTAATTCAAACTTTGGAAATTTGAGTAAATATAACGAACACAGCAATTTTTTAAAATTAATTTTTTTCAAGTTGTGGTTTTTTTTTTATTTATTAAAAAACAGTTCATATTTACGAAAATAGGAAATTACCCATAGACGATATTTTTTTTTAATAATCCATGAAAGCTAATAATTTTTTAGAGCTTAAATAATCAAAACAAGAAAAAATATGTATAGGAAAATCATTCACCTAAATTTTTTTTATAGTTGGTTTAAAATATAGTTAGCTGTCACAGAAAAATTTGAATCTTCTAATCCAAAAAATGCATTTTTAACAATTATTTTCTTTAAACAATAAAAAACCAAGGCCATTTGTACCGTAAAATACAGACAAACACAAACACTTTTTTATACATTTTTGTTGTTGTTTTTTATTAAAAAGTATTAATTTGAATTTATATTTCACAGAATTTCACAACTATGGAAATGTGAGCAAAAACCACGTAAATTGCTATTAAAAAAAATTTTTTTTAAGTTGTGGTAAAAATTTTTCAATTATTTTTCTTGTAGTTATTAGAAAATAGTGTAGATTTTCGAAAATAGTAAAAAACCCATAGACGATACTTTATTTTCTCTTATTCCATCATAAAAATTTTTAGAGCTTAAGTGAATAATAACCATTTTTCAAACCAATAAAAAAGAATTCACATAAAATGTTTCCACAATTAGTTCTAAATATAGTTAACTACAGAAAACCATTTCAATCTCGTACTCCAAAAAATAAATTTTTTACAACAGTTTTCCTGAAGCGTGTAAAACTCAAGTAGTTGTTTACCCATTTTTACTTAAAATTCTGCGACTTTGGCGTCCTCTTGCGCCGCCAAAAAGAGTTAAATCTAAGAAATTATTTTAAAATTCATTTGAATTATGTTGTTATGTATTGTTTTTTTTTTTATATTTTTGTGTATGGGACACAGCACTGTGAGTTAACAATCCTTGGTGATTGTTCGTTGAACTCCGGTGCGTTGAGCCGATTGTCGTGGGACCCGTTGTAATTTCTTTAAGTTCTTGTTAAAAAGTTTAATATAGGAAAATGCATTTGAAAGAAAAAACTCGATATAATTTTGTTTTGTAGTTGAAACAGATTGATTCAATTGCAATTATTTTGTTTGAAACAGCTGACAAGCTGCGTAATATTTTTTGGGAATAATTTAGGAAATATGCAGAAGCATATTTTTCGTGAAATATAATGAAAAACTTGCCCTGGTCATTAAACATGTGAATATGAAAAATAAAACAACATTCTTAAGACAGTCATAGAATCATAGCAAATACAACCAATATGAAACAATAGCACACTTTGTGAATTGCTTAATTATTACAAAACACAAAGAAAAAGAAACTTCCATAAAAGAAACGAACAAAATATTAAAAAACTAAAAAAATTAAGAAATTTGTTTGTGCAATTCACCGTGAAATTTTGTTCGATATTATATATTTTTACGAAACAATTTAAAGAAAAATATGAACACAAAATAAATTGATCCAGGAAAATGTTACATTTTAGAACCATTTAAGTGTAAAGCTTTTTTAAGCGTTATGCACTTAACTGAGCTACTGTACTTTTAAACAGCTTTATAAGAGGTTAATAAGACAAAAATTAAAAAACAATATTCATAAATGTTTGATATGTATATTGCAGCCTCAACTCTACCTTAAACCTTTTATATATTCTATTTAAATTTTGTAGAAAAAGTTTTTTAATTTTCATTAAAAAAATAAAACAAATATATAGCAATTTTTTTAAATTGAATTGTCAGCAAGGGTAAGTCCGAGAGAACTCATTAAAAAAAACATTAACATAATTTTTAAAGATAAAATAGCCCAAAGGACATAATTAAGTCGCCCAAAAAATATAGGAAAATAATTTAACCTTTATTATTGGCGGACGAACAATTTCAAACAAGATATCGCTTACCGAAATCAACTGTTCAAAACAAATAAAAATGGTCTAATTCGAAATTGAATTATTAAGAAGAGGCTGTTTAATTTTTTTTTAATTTGACTACTTTAATGTTGTAACGTCAAACTTATTATGAGATATGAAGTTGCAAGATGGATTGGGTAAAACGCATTGATTTCCTTTTTTTAATGAGTCAAACAGCAGGCAATGATTCGAACACGGTTAGTTTAGAGGTCGTTTGTTAAGTGATTCTAGTTGTAAACTGAAGCCTTATTTGTGTACCCTATTATCAAGGCCACAAAACACCACACAGAAAAAATTTAAATTTTTCTCTTATCATCAAATTTATACCAAATTCATAATGTCAAGCAAACAAGTTGTTGATTTTGCGCCTATTACCAAAATGATTATGTTGATTACTAAAAATTGTAAAATTGTGAATATTTTTTTTTTTTTCAATAAATGATATTTTTAATTTTAATTAAAAAAATAATCAAAAAACTTTGCCATTTTAAGCAATGTGTTAATTTATTACTGTACAAGTTTAAATTATATTTTTTTAAACGAAAAAGTCAATTAATATTTTTTTTTTATTTAATTAATATTTTAATTAAAAATTTATTTCAAAACAACTAAAATGTCAATTAAATCAAAATCAAATTTTTGATTTTCTTTCAACTAACTTCGGTGTTTGGACCCATTCTTACGTATGGATGCTGTGTTTGGTGGGAGGCATTGAAACTAGCTAGTCGGAGGGACCTTCTGTCTAAGGCTTCGATCGGCATGACAGGTGCCTTGAGAAGTACCCCTCAGGCGGCTCTGGATGTTATTCTTCATCTTCTGTTGGGATATTTCACGGAGGGTAATTCGCGGATCTTGAGTGAAATTACTACTAGTAGTTATCAATTTGGCTCGCCCGCCTCTACGGATTATTTGGGCACTAGGGTCGATTTTGGGCGTTTGCCAGAGTTGATATTGCCTTCTAGGGAGAGCTGGTCAGGGCAGAGAAGGGCATTGATGGGCTGTTATGTGCACTCCCGGCTAATGGACAATTTCAGAAGAGCTCTAGGAGGAATCTTAGGGAATTATGTTGTGAGGCTCTGCTGGGTACCGGGTCACTGCAACATCACCGGCAACGAGATAGCTGATAAGTTGGCAAGACTAGGCTCGGAAATGGAGGATCCTGAAATATTGCTCAGGCCTTCAATGGGCTTCTATTTTGGGAGAATTAGGGAATGGATTCTGAGCAGGACTAATCGGGCCTGGCGGGGTCGAACGGACTGCCGAGTATCGCGCACGCTGTGGCCGATGCTTAGTAGGTCAAATTCGGAAGCGCTGCTGGGTAAGAGTAGGGCCTGCGTCAAGACCATGATAGGTATTATCACGGGCCACCGCAGATTGGCGGTGAGAATGGGCTGTGGCTTATCGGATATATCTAGGCTTTGTGAGGACGCAGTGGAGTTGGAGACAGTTGAGCACTTTCTGTGCCACTGTCCCAGGCTACAGAACAGCAGTCTGAGGTGGCTAGGTAGCATATTCCTGCACGAATTGGGAGATGTCTCGGGCTGCGGGTTCGATAATTTAGCGGGATTCGTAATGGGAATGACGTGTCTGCGCGGCAGGAGGCTGGGGACTGGACATATGTAGGGTAGTTTTCCTGTTTGGTAGGGTTGTTTTTGCCCGTTCTGTCCGATTTCTTATCTTCCACTATTTTCCTTTCCTGTGCTTTCACCATTTACTTCTCCTACTCTTTCACACTAGATTTCTTTCTCTTCTTTCTTTCACTAATTAAGGCGTCACAATGGACCATATTGGTCTCTGGGTGAGGGTGTGAAGTTTGCTTCACACCAGCCTTTCTAACCTTACCTAACATAACCTTTCAACCAAAAAAATAATTGATTCATTTATCACAGTAATTATTTATTTAATTTTCCAGTCTATAGATTAAAAATCCTTACAGACATAAGTGCTTAAATTATAGTACATATAATAAATATAGAATAATGATATTAACAAATTTGAATTTAAATAAACACTAATTTTTCTTTTTAAGGCATCATTACTACCAGAAAAGTCAATTAGATTATATAGATTATTAAATTTCAAGCAAATTTGACGAAAGGAGTCGCTGTTAGCGTAAACAGAACGGTAATACGTTAAATTTAACGGCTGAAAATTTCGTGTAGGTCTCACTGGAACATTAAAGCTAATTTTGCTTAACAAGTAACCGGAATCGACATCACCGCGTATTAGACCCATTAAAAATGAAATAATAAGCATTGTTCTTCGGCTTTTTAACGTCGGTAACTTAATAAGACCAAGTCTGCTTTCATATGAAGGTAGTACAAGCGAATTCCATCCAAGACCTTTTAAACAAAATAAAAGGAACTGTTTCTGTACAGATGCAATGCTGTTGATATATATATTAAAGTATGGATCCCATACAATTGATCCATATTCCAGGATAGGGCGAACCAGAGACGTATATAAGTGTTTAGTGACATATGGATCAGAAAATTCTTTTGACCAACGTTTCAAAAAACCCAGAACTTCATTAGCTTTATTGACCATTAATGAAATGTGATCACAGTATTTTAGTTTGTGATCCAATAAAATACCGAGATCACCAATAGTGTGAACTTTATCCAGTAATGTTCCATTTAGAAAATAGCTAGTGTTAAGTTTAAATGAGCGGAAAAATGACATGTGTTATTAAATTTAAATTTAATTAAATTTAAATACTTTTTAAACCATTTTTTAATTGATAAAAAAACTTTTTTCTGTACAAAGAACACAGTGTAATATTGCCCAAATAGCTACACGAAATCTAGTGGAGCATTGTTTTGGAATATGGAAATGCCTTTTTCGTTGTTTGCTTGACGGGTTTTGAAGTAGCCTTATAAACGAAAACACTTTGATTATCGCCTTAACCGTGCTCTATAATATTGCGACTAACTGCAAGTTACAAAATTTTTTTGTAAGAGTTGAAATCTAATTTACATTTTGTCAAAATTTGCTATAAACAAAAAATTTATTAACAAAATTCCGTTTAAAGTTTTTATCTAAGTTTTTTTAAAGATCATACTTTTTTAAAAATAATCTTTTATAATTAACGAATTAAGGTGAAAATTAAAACGGGTTTTTAAAGTTACGATTCATAATTACCCACATTTCAATCATTACAAAAAATAAAGTTGTTACATTTTAATAGTTTTTATTTCAAATATATTTATTTAAACATAATAAAACAAATATACCCAGGAAAAACTTTTTGAATTTTGGTAATAGGTCGTAGTTATTTCATACGTTACCTGGTAAGTAGTTGTCAATTCAATTGTAATTTTTCTGAAAACCTTAATAAGTACTTGCTAGTAATGGCCTCAGTAAGCACTTTTCACTACTATTATTTTCAGCTATGAATATTTGCTTACTAATAATCAGCTAAATAACTACTTATTAGTTGTCTGGTTTTCAGTACTGAATATTAACTTACTAGTAATTAGCCCCATAACTACTTATTAGGTCTTTTAACAAGCGTCAATTAAATAAAAACTAGTTATTTTTTGGCTTCAAGTAAGTATATTGTAAGTACTTACAATTCAACTTACTGTTAGTTAAATTATAACTAGATATTTTGTGACTTCTTGTAAGTGTATTGTAACTACTAAATTCTGTGAACAACTCGAACAAAAATAAGTAGTTATTCAGCCGAAAAATAAGTAGTGTATATATTTCTCCAACATTACTTGCTAACTTACCAGGTACGTAAAGTTTTTGCTGGGTATGCTTAAAATAATGTTTTTATCTCCATTATCATGCATTATTTTGATTTTTCTGTAAACTAAGAAGTTTTATAATTAGGTACGTTAGAAATAAATTTTGGAGATGAAAAATAACTTCCAAGAAGTCGCCCCTAGGGGAATAAAATGTATGACCGACCTCCATTAGTTTTTTGTCCTTAACACAGAAAAAATTACTAATTTTCTCCAATCACCAAATTTATACCAAATTCATAATATCATGCAAACAATTTGTTGATTTTGCATCTATTACCAAAATGATTATATTGTGAATATTTTTTTTTTTTTCAATAAATGATATTTTTAATTTTAATTAAAAAAATTTTAAAAACACTTTGCCATTTCAAACAATGTGTTAATGTATTTAATTAAATATTGACAATTCCCAACAACAATTCTACATGTTAAAATTATTTTATTTTCAACAAAAAAAGTCAATTAAGATTTTTTGTATTTAATTAAAATTTTAATTGAAAATTTATTTCAAAACAACTAAAATGTCAATTAAATCAAATTTAAATTTTTAATTTTCTTTCATTTAAAAAAATAATTGATTCAATCTTCACATTAATTAAATTTAAATACTTTTTAAACCATTTTTTTAATTAATAAAACACTTTTTTCTGTGAACATAATTGCACTTTATCACCAGTTCTTATGGAAGTTCCATACAAATATTGCGTTTTATGAAATTCTTTACATTTAATTAAAATTTTTCTGTTTTTTTAATAAAATCAAAAGTTAAGAACAAATCATTTATGGCTTGTTTTGTTTGCAACTTCGTTTTTGATATGTCTAGCAAAAAATTTAAAGCAAAGCTGGATTTTCCAATGTTTTATGATTTTTTTAACAAACAAAAATTTCGAAATTTTGCTAAAAAATTATTTATATTTTTGCCAAAAAAAAAATATGTTTTTAAAACGGCTGTGCATATTAGAAAAAAGTTCCACCTTGTTTAAAGGAAATTGCGGAGTTTCGGTTTTTAAGTTTGTTCAATAAACTAAACCGTTTTCGAGTTACGCGAATATATTTTGTGCAATCTGCTAAATTTTCGAAAACAAGAGCTAACCTAAAATACGTTGAACACTACTAGATTCAGCGCACCCGAATTAGGTTTAAACGCTAGTCGCCCCGCTTTTCACAGAAAAAGTGTCAAATTCTAGCACAGTGTTTATTGTAGACAACACTAAACTTAAATTGACAGCCAAAAAGCACATAGTGGACAGCATAAAAAAACAAAAAGAAGAAAAGAGTTTATTAACCAATGAAGTGTTATTAAACGTTTATGAATACGGTTTCTTATTAGTGGTTTATTAAACAAAAACAGTTTGATAACTATTGTAGAAGTTAAACCTAAAATAAGAAATTTTTATAAATAGGAACGTACAAATTTTTGGAGAAAATTTAGTTTTCCTTAAATTCTAAATATTTGTATATTTACCCCCATATTCATAAAATATATTTTTGATTAATAAAAGGTTTATTAAACAAATTTTCATAGAAACTTCGTTTCATAAACCTGCTATAAACCTCAAATATTTTTTATGAATATGGGGGTTAAACTTTAGCCTCTGACTGTATATAGATAGATAGATAAAATACTTTTTTTCTTCAAGTCCGAACACCCTTCTTTAATACTCGTAATAACATTAACAACTTATTAAGAATGCTCAAGTGTACTTCATAGATATAGTATACATATTTAAAATATTTAATTATTATTCCAAAACCAAACCTGAAGAAAACTCCTTCATTCCTGTAATTTACATTGGTTTTGTTATATTCTTTATTTAATTGTTTTCATCTATTGTTTTGGGAATTATAATAGATTCCATGTATGTACAATAACCGTAAGAGCAACAGCAGCATCTACAACAAAAACAATAATACTAATAATAATAATAATCATCACGATATCGGTCCGTTCATTTTATTAATTTTCCAAAAAGGGAAAGGGAGCAGGAGACTGAAGCGATTAAATTTGCCAAATAATTAAGAGAATGGTAATTGTTTATTGTGTTTAAGAACTGAAAATGTGGCAAGATTAAAACCATAAAGATTTTATAGGTCAGCCTGTTAGTTCAGAAAGTTAAGTTTGATTATTGATTCAAAAACAAATAACAATTGACCTCTTGATACATCTATTTAAGTTTAAAGATTTAAAACAAAAATCAAGGAAACAAAAGAAGTAACGTAAAAACTTAGTGAAATATAATCAGAAGCTGGAGTATTGAATTAAAACTAATTTATTTTTATTTTATCTAAAATCTACCATTTAAATAAATTTTGTATTTTACTAGGAGAAGATTAAGATTTAATGCCAAAAGTGTCATATATTTACATTAATTATTAGATTCCTAAATTTCGTGAAGATTATTCTTTTCTCGCAAATGCATAATACATTTCATACAAATTTAATTATTTAATAAAAACTTTTTTTTACAAATCTGTAATCATATGGAAGAGTAGCAAATTTTTACTAAAATTTTGTTTTAAGCATTTACTTTTAGCATCTATTGGAGTTGCTACTCATACGACAATATACAGAATTAAAGTAAAAAACTCCTCGAATAAAACTTCAATAAAACGGAGGGTATCTCGAAACTATAATATTCCACATAAGCTACTTTTTCTTATTGGCACAGAAATCTAGCCAACATATGGCATTGAAATTTATTGTTATCTAATAGTTTTTCTTTAATACACATTTTCATAATGCGACTATATTTATTTTCCAATTTTTTTCTAAACAAAACAACATTAATTTATAGAACATTTTTCATTTACTCGTTTAATGTCATCATGTTGTAGTCACCGTAATTTCTTTCATGCTCATTTTCGCCCTGAGTGACAAAAACTGGACAATAAGCAGTGGGGACTAAGCAAACAACAATGGAAAGGACTGAAAAGGATACATACGCTACTACACATACATATTTAGTTTACACGTTGATTCCCCGCAAGCATTTGCTCTCGCGGAAGATCGAAGAAATTGTTGTCATTTCTTATATAGCATCTAAATATTTTTTATAGTATAATTAAATTATCGACCTTAAGGTCTTTTTATTTAAAAAAAAACTTTAAATGTTTATTATATCCAATATTTCGGCACTTCGTTGAGTGCCTTCTTCAGGGGTTTTTTCCTTTCTTTTATAAATTTCACAAATTTTTAACAAATTTAACAATATAACAATTAAAATGACAAATTTAAAAATTTTTTGTAATTGAATATAAAAAAATATTTTTCAATACAAACTTGATCTATTACAATATAAATAAATTTTTAACTTCCGTTTCTATTTTAATAAATTAAATGACTAAAATTGTGTGCTACATTTTCAGTGTCCGACTTCAAATTAATTCTGGACATTGTTGGTACTTTTATAATTTGTAACATTTCTAACATAAATCTACATTTATAGTTATTTTATGTGTTTAATTCTATTTATTCTCAAAATCTGGATAATGGTTTAGATTAGCACAAGGAGTTGATAAAGCTGTTTTTTGTAATTAAATATTTCTATATTTTTGGTCCGACTTATGTCCTGCTAGTTTTTAGCTTATTTTTTGTTGTACCTACATAAACTTTATTACACTGTCCACTATCATTACCCTTACAAGGTATTTTATAAGCAATATTTGACATTTCCATCCTATTAACTTTTATTTTAGTAAATAGTTTTCCTACTGTATTAAAAGATTTATGAGCTATTTTGTATATTTTGCTATCATATATATTTGATTTTTCCAATCTTTCTGAAAATTTTTGTATATATGTTAATGATTTTTAGATTCTCTGTTCTGTAATATTATTTCGGTTATTTACTCCACAATTATCATATTGTATTATTAAATCCATTATTAATTGTTTAGGAAAGCTATTATCAGTTAATATTTTTTAAATCCTCTTTCTATAAAATTGTTAGCTGTACTTATAATTATTATCCTTGGATGTTTCGAGAAATAATTAATAATCCTACCAGAGGATGTTGGTTTTTGATACCAATCTATTGTTACCCTATTACCTCTTCTAATTGCCAAGTTGTCTAAATATGACAGTCTTGAATTAGACTCCTTTTTAATTGTAAATTTAATATCCGAATGAAATGAGATAAAATTATCTTACATTTGTTCCATTCCAGATTCAGGAATTACACAAAATAAATCGTCAACATATTTTGTCCAAATCTTTGGTTTTATAATTAATTTTTCAACACATATATCTAATAATTTCTCCATAACTCTATCAACCACAATTGAAGAAGCTGGCGAACCCATAGGAAGTCCTTTCATTTAAATATATATATGATTATTTAATTGAAAATATTCTACTATCCATTATACAACATCTAAGAATACGTAAGAATAAATCCTTTTCTATATTCGTATGTTACCTTATTGTATTAAATTTTTCTACTACTATATTTATAGCTAAGTCTACTGGTACGCTTGGAAACAATGAAACGACGTCAAGAGAAATTAACTTCTCATTATTATCCAATGTAATATTCTTAATTTTAAAAAAATATCCCCAAAGAAATAAGTCAAACGGTGCCAAGTCACATGATGGTGGTGGCCAATTACCATCGCCACGACGTGAGATAGCACGGTCATTGAATTCCTAACGCAAATGAGCAATTATTTCGTTGGCTGTGCGCCAAGTGGCACCATCCTGTTGAAACCACATATCGCCCAGGTCCATATTCTCAATTTCTGGCCACAAAAAGACTGTAATCATCTCGCGATAGCGAACACCATTCATGGTAGCTGCTCTACGGCCGATGACGCCTCCGGCCCATAAACAACACCACGAGCATGCTCAGGTGTTTTCACATTTCTCGCGATTGTGGACACATGTGGTCGATTATGCTGATCAAAAAAATTATGAAGTACACGAAATGCATTTTTATTTGAACGCCCATTTTCGTAAAAGGCTTCAAGAATCTTATCGCGCTGCTCAATTGTATACCTCTCCCTCGTTGAATTGAACAACGAAATATCCAATTAAGTTGGGCAAAAGCTTTACGCTAAGGTGTGACTCACAATTAGCATCGTGCATTATGGTTGGGCCACCCTTTAGTATAACTGCAAGTTTCCGGCGTGAAGGTTTGTTTAACGTGGAAGCATAATTTTTGGGATACGAGTAAAATACTTCCAAACGCCCCAAAGAAGCCTTCATTTATATCTCACTAAGAAGAGTGTAAATGTATTACAAGAATGTAATAGAAAATGTGTATTTTCTAGGTAATGAGTTTTAACGTCATTTATACTTTTCAATAAAAAATTAATTGACACTTTTTTACTAAACCAGATGTGAAAAAATTTGTCCATCTGCTATTAAAAAAACATAATATTTATACACAAATTTTATAAAATCCGTAACTGTAAATTTAATATTATTTTCAGTACTTAAAGAGTTTTACGCGAATCATATTCCACTAGTAAGGAAGGCACAGCGCGGTTTCAAAAAGCAGTATTTTATTTAAGTAATTTATTGTGTCTTCATAATTACACTAGGCGACAAATGAAGGCTTTTGGAAAAGTACACGCACTGGACACTATAGATTCGATTATATTACCAAATGGTAGTAAAATCCTAAAATCAGTTTGGCGATTTTGTTAAGCAATTTTTTATTTACAATCAGACTTAAGTTTTTCAAATTTGAATTTTCATTAAATTATTTTAACGTAGGAAGGAATTTTATAACATGAAATAAATTAAAATTTATTGATAATTTTTATTCTTGACTGAACGAGGGGTTGATCTCGGGTCGAACTTGGATCTCGAGCTCAATTAATTACTACTTCTATATTAGAACAAAAAGGTCGAATAAAAATAAATTAAAATTAATTATCAATTAATTTGAATTCATATCATGTTGTAAAATTCCTCCCTTCATTTAAATAATTGAATGAAAATGAAATTTGAAGAACCTCATTTTTAAAAATAATACACTATGTGGTGCACTAGATTTTTTTCTTATTAAAGTAGTGCATTATTATTTAAATACTACTAAAATGTGTGCATTATTATAAAAATCATATTAAACTTATGAAAAGTGCATTTTTATTGCATTATCTCTAAAACATATATGTAGTGAATAACAAACTTAAATGATTCTCTAAATTTTTTGTAACCAACTTATTTGTGGTATCGGATCACAATATGTTTTTTAATAATGCAATTATGATGCACCACCTTTTTGAAGGGTATAAATAGATCACTTTTTATGATTTCAGTATATTGGTCATATATCGACCATTTTTACAGATTCAACAGAATTATATTATGACGTATTTTAAAAGAAATTTAATATTTATCTCGATTATAAGATTTTGAATCGAAAAGATTTTTTTAATGTTTTGAACATAACTCTTCGGTTTATTGACAGCTATTTCCGAGTTTTAAGGGTAATATTTTCTGGCGAAAATCTTTTACTATATTTATAACAAGTATCTATAATATAGATACATAATTGTTATATACAGGTACCGAAAATAACAGTTATTTTGATATTTTACAACAAACAAAAATAGAAGGAAATTATTTTGCAAAAAATATTGATTTTTTTCGATCCAAAATAACAGCTGCTTTTTTATTTTTTGTGAACTCAAATAACAGTTATATTTTGATTTTTATATTTTTGAACAAAAATAACAGCTATTTTTGGATTTTTTTTTCGATTAAAAATAGCTGTTATTTAATTTTTTTTTTTTTTTTTAACAGAAATAATATTTTTTGATTTGAGGGTAATTCCATGTCAAATCGACCAAGAGTGGGACCCGACCCCTTTAGATTTGAATGAAATTTGGTGTGAAGGTTCCTTTCATCCTATAAAGAACACATATTAACGAAAAAAAATTTAAACTTTTTTTTTTCAAAAGTCATATTCAAATTGTCATAATTTTGCCGAATAAGCCGAATGTGTTGAGTTTATTTTTTCAATATCTCAAAACTACTGCACATACTCATTTATAAAACACATTTTATTTCTTGGAGACGTAACGTGACAAAAAGTGTCACATTGAGCTCCAACAGAAAATGCAACAAATAAACATAAAAACCCTTATCAATGTCGTTAATTTTTTTTTACACCTAAAATCAAACAAATCAGATTTAATAAATACTTATTGCTCAATATTACAATATTAAAATTTTATTTTAGGATTATTTTTTACAGGTTGCAAAAGAAAAAAATCGTACCTTAAAAAAAAAACACCTCCTTCAAAGTTTCAGGATTTTCAAAGAATAGTTTGACGAATTATATAAAAAAAAATCGGGCAAAACAAATTAGGTTTTTGACTTAGTCCATTTTAAAAATTTAACATTTAGTATTGTGGTTATTTTGTTGAACTATTCATGGTTTTTAATCCAAATTTTTACTATTTTAATTAGGCTTAAGTTCATTAAATTTAATTTTCATTAAATTATTTTTATGAAGAAAGGAATTTTACAACATTTTATAGATATTACATTTAAAAAAAAAATTTTGTTTTATATATTGTTTGTAGCCCTAAGTATTATCTTTAAAATGTCATACAAATCATTTTCGTATGAGCAGTAGTTTTTGAGATATTGAAAAAACACATTCGGCTTTTTCGGCGAAATTATGACATTTTGAATAAGATGTAACTTTTGAAAAAAAAATTTTTTTTAATTTTTTTTTCATTAATATATGTTCCTTATAGGATGAAAGGAAGCTTCACACCAAATTTCATTCAAATCGATAGAGGTCGGGTCCCACTCTGCCGATTTGACATGGAATTACAATTGCGTTTTTTTTTTTTTTCGAGCAAAAAAAAGTTATTATCTTATAGTGCATTTACATTGTCTCCAAATCTAGTATGAGCTAAATCTAGTTGGTTTTTACTAGATTTTCCATACAAAACGAAATCTACCTTGTTAGTAGATTTCGACGAAATCTACTCAAAATCTAATACTACTTACCGATACAACTATGTTTTTTCCGAATTGTATCAAAAAATAATTCTATGTAGAAAAAAATGTTAAAACACAAAATACTGCGAGATTTTAAAATTATTTATAAAAATTTAAAATTTTCAATATATCTATAAAAAATGAAAAATAAAATAAATGAAGCATAAATCATAAATAAAAGGTAAAGTAAATTTTTAAATGTCTATTGCTTTATAATGCCATATACATACTTGTGTTACAGGAAACCAATTTACAAGAAAATAAATGCTTGGAAAGCGGAGGAGGAATCTCTCCTAATAACAATTTGGGGAGACTTTATAGAAGATTTAAGAGGGCGCCGAAAAAATAGTCACGTATACCAGGACATTTCTAGTGGGATGAAGAGCAACGGCTTTGATTTTAGTCCAGAGGAAGTGAGAGTTAAAATACATAACCTCACAAATAAATACAGGTAGGTACATAGAAATAAGTATATATTTAAACTTATATTTACTATGCGGTGTACATATATAAAAATATATATATGTGTATGTATATATATATATATATATATATATATAAATATATATATATATATATATATATATATATAGGTAAATAAACTATTAAATATGTATATACATTTTTAGGGATGAAAAGCGAAAGGTTGGGCCCTCTGGTGGATCGCCATCAAATTGGACGTTTTTTGAAAGGATCCACGTAATCAAACTCCATTGAGTTAATAATGGATAAAAGCTTAGGTAAACGACCACAAAAATATTTTATGTTTATGGTTTTTATAAATCATAGTTTTTGGTTTGTTTTAAGTAGACACCCCTAGCACATCAAATAGTGGAGAAGTTGAATTCGCAAATGATTCATCACAAAATTGTTTAGATGATTCATTCGATGCCACTCCCCCAATAAAGAAAAGAAAAAAACTTTCAAACCATAATGTTGGAAAAAATTCAGGAGTCCAATGACATCATAAGAAAGGAGATGGAAAAGAGTGCTGAAGTGGACACAAAAATGTTGGAACTACAGGAAGAAATTTTCACTCCATCGTTAAAAATAGCTTGCTGTTGAAATATTGGATCATGCATTTTTTTTTTCTTAATACAGACCTCTCAGATATGGTCGAATCATTGCATCGTCCTGGACATCCGTCATTAATATACAAGAAACGATATCTATAGTCTACAACAGCGAGCAAGACAACTGAGTACCACCCTTTGTAATTAAAATAATCACAAGTTTCCGAAGAAGAGGGGTGAACCTCAAAATGGCATCCATCTACATATATAGAAAAAGTTAAAATAAACAACGCAAAAATCAAATGTTGAAATTTACATAATAATCATACCTATTGCTCCAAAACATTGTGGAAACCCAATTTTTTTAAAACCGTCTACACATTCCTGTATACATTTTCTATACAATTTACTTCCTTGCTAGCCAAAGGATAGCTAAAGTAGGCCTCGAAATAGCAATATACAAACAAACAAAATTGTGATAGTGCATAGAAAATATTCCTGGAAAATATTGAAGGAATAAGACTATTAAAGTATGAAAGCTTTTCAAATTGTAATTTGACTTAGAATACACATTCGAATTAATTTAAAAATCAATAATAAAAATTACACTCAACATGTCTATCTATTCCATTTGTTAAAATTTAATCTATTACAAAATACGGCACAGTTGTTTACGACAAAGAGAAGCGTAACAAGGCTAAAATATTTTTGTATCCTAAAATAGGAAAATGAAAAATGGTGGCAAAACGTTTTCCAAAATTTAACATTCAAAATTGTGGCTTCGATAAAATTTTTAAAAAAAATTTTAGTGACTAATCGCGTACCTTCGCACAGCCGTGGTGGATTCCGATTCAGAAGTAAATTAACCGGAGATCCAACTTTCAGTCTGGCAAATCCAGTGAGTTCAAAAACTCCGTAAGGTAATGTATAGCTTCTATGGCCTCACAAACTGTGTCGATCGATTTCAGTTATACGAAGTTGCCTGACAACGACTTCTGTCTCTTGAAGTTTAAGTCGTTAACGTCCAAATTTTTGCGCTACAAAAGTTGCTCTTCCAACAGCAACGCATGATTTTTTGAAAGTGTACTTACATAAGAAAATATGCGGTCAATGAGAGCATTTTGGGAATCAACAATTGTGCAAAAATTAGCGGGCAATTTTATGAATCCAGTATTTTTATAGCCAACAACTTTTCCATCGACGGTATCTAATAATTGTTGTAGTAAAAAAAAGTTTTTTTTGAAAGGGGCACCCTAATGACCTATCGGTCTTAAATATACTTTAAAACCTATTAAACCTGTAAAAAATATCATAAAAATCGGTTGAACCGTTTCGAAGGAGTTTTAACACAAACATAGTGACACGAGATTTTTTATATATGTGACGCGCAAAATAGAAAGCGACCTAAGGGTAAAAACTATTTAAAACCATTTTAAATATTTAAATATGTGTATCTTTGGTGTACCATCACTGAGCGTGTTGGTATTGGTCTCATTTGAAACCGACACATCTCATGACGTCAGGAACGTGTTGGTCAACCTTGGAAACGCGCTTAGAAGTTGTCCACATCAAAAAAAAAAAGTGAAAATTGATTTTTTTTACCCTTAGGTCCCTTTCTCTATGCGCTGTCATATATATAGATTTATAGACAACGATTCACATTGTTAAAAGTTTATTGAAAAAATTAAATGATCGGTTCTATTCCTTAAATTTTTAGGAATGACTTTATACACTACCAGACTAAAATAATTTTCTATTTTTCGAACTTATTCTATGAACTAAATTTCAATTATGTATTTTACATTCTGCTGGTGTCTAATAATTGTAAATATTTCTGTACATACAATATACTTCATTGCTATCCAGAGGATAGCTACGGTAAAATCTAACAAGAAGATACAAGATAATAGTCTGGTAGTGTATAAAGTCATTCCAAAAAAATTTAAGGAATAGAACTATTACAAAAGAGCTTTATAAAATACATAACTGAAATTTAGCTCGTAGAAGAAATTCGAAAAATAAAAAATGTTGAATATAATAATGTAACTTATAAAAAATGAAATAATTCCGAGACTTAAAAAAATGATCAAGAAACTTTTCCATTTCAAACAATGTGTTTATTTATTTAATTAAATATTTATTATCACAGTTGTTTTTGGGAATACTATTATTTATTAAAAGATTTTGTTTGTTATGCTTAATTCCTTTTTAAATAATTGATAAAAAAATACTGAAATTTATTGTTGGAGGATAAGCTGTTCCTATGCGCATTACAATTCCCAACAACTATTCTACAAGTTTAAATTATTTAATTTTAAACGAAAAAATCAATTAATATTTATTGATATTTAATTAATATTTTAATTCAATATTTATTTCAAAACAACTTAAATATTAATTAAATCAAACTTATATTTTTAATTTTCTTTCAACTAAAAAAATAATTGATTCAATTATAACCTTAATTAAATTGAAATCCTTTGCAAACAATTGTTTTAATTGATAAAAAAACTACTGAAAATTTTTTCTGTGTAACTAATTTTCAAAAAGGGCACAAATGGTAATATCCAGTGTTGACAGGACCTGCAAAAAAATAAGCTATATTGACTATAAAAAAAGCTAAGCCGCTTTTTGAAAAAAGTTAATGTAAAATATTATAAAATAAGATTTTACGTTTTTATTTATTTTTAAATAAGAAATAAGAAAATATATTCATAAAGTTCATGAAAGTTTTGGATTTGCCATTTCTTTGTCAACTTCTGAATCTAGGTCAACCAAATCACTAAAGAACGTATCTCTTTCAGTACCATCGAGAAGCTAAAACGAAGATATCGGCGATAAAAGAGGCCAAATTGATTCTCAAAAAGGCTAAACTGCCAACACTGGTATTATCTAAGCGATTGGTTAGAATTTGATAAGACGTAAATCAGATCGAGCCTTTGCTGCAATAAAGTCATAACTCAAAAAATCTGATTGTTGAGCTAATAAATTTAATTCTTTAATTCCCAGTGGAACATAGGGCCATCTTCTAGCTAATAATTTGGAGTTAATCGCCATTTCGTTTCTTAATATTGTGTAAAAAATTTTATACAAATATCTTATATACTCAACTTTAGAGAGAAGACTAAAATTTAAAAGTACTACAAAAATTCAAATTAAATTATGACTCTATTGCAGCAAAGGCTCGATATGTACATAGAGTGCTCCAAGATTGTATGGACGAAAAAAATGTCAAGGAACAGGCCAGTCCCCCTTCCTAGAATTGTTCTATGTATTGTTGTGTAAAATATTAGGATAATAGAATTAAGTTAACTGGCGCGGCGAAGTTAAAGTTTGAAGGTGCATTTACAATGGGAAAAAATAAAATTTTTCGTTTTTTTAAAATTACTATTGCAATTAAATTTGAAAGAATCGAATTGAGTATGTAATTGTCGTTCTACCGAGGAAAAAAACACAAAATTTGGTTAAAAAATTTTAAAGTTATTAAAATTTTCTCAGGCTACTTGAACAAGAAATGTAAGGAATAGAGGCGGCCCGAGAAAACTCTCGTTCAAGCAAAATTCAAATTCAAACGATTTAATTACTTATAATCGTCCAGAAGTGACTAATTAACCCACAATCAGAAGATGATAGTTCGATTGCAATATATGTATTTGGTTTTTATAAACTGTGTAATATCTTCTTTCAAGCATCCAGAAGTGACGCCCCATCACCACCATTTTACAAACATCTTCTAATTGCTTGCAAGGTTGTCTTATTGTTCTATGGGTATGAACAACATTTATTTGTTACCATTATCTGTTTATATTCATTTAATTTTTCATACAAACTGACAGACATTTATTTTATCCATTGTTTTTAAATTTTTTGAGTGTGTATGTGTGTACTGTGTATTTTCAACACATTTTGAATTTTAAATAAAAAAAAACCCTTGTGTTATGTAATAACAACGTAACGCTAATTAGTACCCTACAGGCCCGTATTAGCTAATTACTGATAATTGATCAGTTAAGAACATACTTACAGCCATAACAAAAACAATACCAACTAATACATACATATACACCCTTTAAAATACAAACAAAACTAACAATGCAGACATGGAAATGCAGAAGTGAAAAAAGTCGTAATGAATTAAAAGGTAACAATTGAAAAGGTGTAACTTTCTAGATAATATTTCCTCTTTTTTAACTTCACCAAATTTTTCCTGAAGCGATAGCATGCACAACTAAAAGCAGAGTTTTGAAAAGGGTTTAATGAAAGAGTTTATTATCAGTATTATCGTGAACATAAAAACTTAAAATACAATTTTAAAAAGAGTAACTTTGCAGAAATATAAATGCGAAATATGACAGAGGCCTGGAGTATATTGTTAAAATGACTTTGTTAAATTATTAATAAATATTGGAACCACGTACTCGGAAATTTTTTTGAGTGATGCTGGCATTCTTTTTGAAACTAATAGCTGTATAATATATAACATACTGACGTACACTGTGCAAAGACACGAGTACATAAAATATTCTTTAAAATACAAAATATGACATCGGATATGCTTACATGTATTTCAGGTATGTATTTGTAAAGACAAAAAAATATATGACACATTGCGATGGTCAGTTTGAGATGAAGCTATACATTAGAGGGCAAGCGGGCAAAATAAATTTATTAAATAAAAGGGGATGGGCATAATCCACATTTGCTTTTAAGCAGTGTTTTCATTAGAGCTACTTAATCAATAGAGTTCTTTTTTTTATTTTTTTATTTTTTTTTTTTTTTGTATCACATATTGGGTGTATAACTTAAAAAGGCAGGCAGATGGTGTGACTCTTATGCATGGTTTTTAAAGGGTCATGTATTCACATAGACACTGAAAGAAAAGACAAGATGTTTTTTTCTTTTTTTTTTTTTTTTGTTGCTTTAATTATGCCAGTTTAGTGTCAACAAAGCATCATTTACAGAAAGTTTTGCTTTACGTACTTCTTCAATTTGATAAAAGTGCAGCCAAACACAACGTTTGCTCACCGAAGCCTAACCAAACTACTTTTCATCAATTTCCCCGTTCGAATTTAGAGGAGGTGATTTTATCACAAGGGACGCAGACAGGGCTGCCAGATTTGACGATTTAATGTCATTTTGATAATTTTTGTTTCGGAAATTAGCAGTGTCGATTTGTTGATTTTTTTCTAAAAAGTGACGATTTTTTTCAGTCTTCAAAATAAGACAATTTAAAATCTTTTGATTTTTGTTATTAGGCAGCGCAGAAAAAATATACTTTTGTAAACAAGAAAGCTTACATTTTTAAATTTTTGCACTTTACCATAAAAAGTTTATGGGCAAAAGCAAAATTGTGAGTCAAGTCAATTTAAGTAAAAATTCGTACCAAAACTTTGATATTGAGATTGAGAGTTCACTCGTGTGAGGAGCAGGTGAACTTATGGACTAATTTCGTTCATTTTTAACATTTAGTACTTCATATATATGAAAAAAGGTCACCTTCACTCGTAAAGGTGCTTAGTCAAATTTAATAAATTTTTCAGGAAAGGGAAAAAACTTGCTTAAGTCTTTAGTTCTCAATATTTGTTTAATATTTGAAAAATTAAGGTTTATTTTATTGTCCAACTAAAACTTATGGAATTTTGTTTTTCAAAGTTTTTGTGACTTAGCACCTTTTCTGTTCAATATCTTAGCACTTTTTCTTTTTCTTGTTTTAAATTTTATATTGTATATCTTGTAAGACTTTAACGAAGAATAAAGTATTTTAGAGGGTTCTTAATGCTTACTAAGCTTGCAGATCATCGATTGAAAGAAACTGAGGAATCAGGCGCCAGTAGTGGGATGAATGGCTATACACATTGGTGGTAAGACCCATTCTTACGTATTGATGCTGTTTTTAGTAGAAGGCAATGTGGCTGGCAAGTCGGAGGATCCTTCTGTCTAAGGCTCAGAAGTATGCTTTGATCGGCCTGGCAGGGTGAGGACTTCTCAAGCCGCTTTGAATATTATTCTACATTGTCTGCCTATTGAGCAGTATGTGATGTGAATGGTAGGCCGAAGTCTTCTTAAACTGAGGGAACAGGAAATGTTAGGAAATTTTGCGATATGTCGCTTGCGGATCTTGGATGCGACTGCTATAGGGGTTATGGAAATTTTTGGCTCTTAGGGCATTGATATGCTGTTTTGTAAATTAAAAGCTAGTGGATGATTGTAGAAGAAATCTCAGGTAAATTTAAGGGCAGTATATAGTGAGGCTATGCTTTGTACCGGGTCACTGAAACATCATCGGCAATGAAATATCCGAAGAGTTAGAGAGACTTAGCTCGGAAATTGATGATCCTGACTGTGGAAAGATTAGGGAATGGGTTGTAAACTTCACATATGGTAATATAGTCAGCGGGGATATTAATTTGTTTGTGCTTCTTGCCCCTTCAATTTACGTTTGGCAAATTTTGAGAAGCATTTGCTCAATAGTTGTTTTATATTGAACTAAAACGTAGGCCAAATTTCAATAAAATAAAATAATAAAAGCACTTTAAAACACATAAAACGCTAGTAAAGTTCTTTTTTGAAGAAGGCTTTAAGTGTGACCTGTGAAAAACTCTCGACCGATCATCACAAAAATCTTTAAGTGTAATATCTAGTCTCTAGTCTCGGATGGCAACTGATCTTCAGTTGTGTTGCCATTAGCGAACTCAGGCAACGCTGCTGATGTTAAAATATAAAATAAGACAACAATTATTATAGTTTTACATCAGTGGCGCTATTAATTTCGCTGTTGGCAACACAACTTCAGTTTTAATTGGACAAAACTCCACCCTCAACATCATTATTAGTCACAGTTTCAGACGTGATTAAGGCTTGCCTATGAGTGGGCTTTATATGAAACCAAAAGTAAAAAATTTACCATAAAAAACTAAATGAATTAATTTTTAATTCAAATTGCACTTATACATCTTAATTCGTTTAAAAAAATTTTATTGAATCTAAGAAATAATTATTTTTCTCCTTCATTTTTACCTGAGCTGGTAATTGCATGAAACATATATTTTTTGTTAGCTATTATTTCAGTTGAAACAATTAACACATTATTCAAAATCGCACATTTCTTAATCATATTTTTAATTGAAATTGAAAATATCATTTGATGAAATAATTTACAATTTTAAATTTTTAGAATAGAAGTAATCAATATAATCATTTTGGTGATAGGTGCAAAATCAACAAACTGTTTAGTTGATTCTATGAACTTAATGACTTTATCTGTGCTATATGTCTACCAAACATTTTTTTTTATTTTTTCTAATGCAATACCTGCCAAAATATTTAATATTGCAAAGTAAGGAGTCTCTAAGAATCACACCTTATGCGAAAATAGCAAAAATTCGCGAAAAAATTTTAAACTTTCCATAAAATTGATTAGAAATTGTTTAAACTATAAGATTTAGCAAAAGTTTAGTAAAAATTGCTTAATTGGCAGAAATTCGACAAAACTTGCTAACAGTGGTTTAATAGCAAACTCTAATATCAATTCAAAATCGCTAAATATGTCAATACCCACAAAGCTTACAGGAAAAAAAACCGCTTCTATCGCGAACATGGCAAAAATTTGCGAAAAAGAATGGAAACAGACCTTTAAATTGATTATAAATCGCTAAATGGCTTAAAAAAAACAAAGGCGGAATGGCTGATGTAAAATATTAAGCCGTAGTCATTTCATTTATTTACGATTTTTTAACAATTTTAATGATGTCTTTCATTCGCTTTACGAGCATTAGAGCAATTATGATCTTTAAAGTATTTACCAAATAGTGATGGTTAATTAAAAGGGAATTTTGATGCACAATAGAAGAACTTACCCAACTAAATTGAACAGGACACACTGAGCCAGAACCTTTACATAATTACCAACTTTCTATTCAGCCCAGAATTGATCATCAAAATGGACGATAGAGTTTGAGTCGTATAAGCTTAATTTTTGCATACAGCGGTTATTTGCTTCACCTGAACAATTTCCAGTTTGGTTCGTAGCAGGTTTTAATTCTTTTAATCAAAGTTCTTGTTCACATATGTACACGCAAAGAAAAAACGTGGTTGATACAATCACAATCGCAAACTATCATTAATGTTTGTGGTTATGATTGTGTCAAACACGTCTTCAGTAACAATATATGTTCAGACATGTTTATAGCTTATTATTGTCTCAAAAATATTATTATGCTTAGAAGAAAAACACAAATGATAGTCCTAACCATGTTTGAACAATAAAACCAATTAAAAAATTTATTTAAAAAATGACACGTTTTATTAAAAATACATACATATACTTTGCAACAGCTTAGCATATATTAATAAATAAAATTAAATACATACATTTATATATATTTATAACTCACCTGTTTTAATAAACGTATAATAATTTATTTTCTTAATTTTGCTATCATGAATCACCTTTTTCTCCCGAAAAACCTTTAATTATTTTGTAGTCATTCATGTTTCCCGATTAACTGACTCTTGCAGACGGAAAATGACGTGGAAGAAGATTTTATTTGCTTTATAAACACACACTGTTTGTTTTGAAAATATATATTTGCTTATTTAGAGAATATGTTTTAAAGCGAACAAAAATGATGGTATCAAACATACCTTTTGTGTACAGCTAATATTATGATTTAAATTGTATAGTTGTAAATATATACATTATAATAGCAAATATTTCACATAATTTAATATGTTTAGCTAGATCATGGTAACTTTTTAGGTGTAAAACACCATATAATATTATTATAGTGAATTAAAAAAAATGTTAAGCAGAAAAAATATTTTTTCAAGTTAAATAAGGATTATAATAAGCTTATTAGGGTAAACATATTAGGCAAATATGAATAAAAATGGTCGTAGTGACCATTCATTAATCATGTTTTTTCTCTGCGTGTATGCGTTTATCGCTCTTCTGATCGAATAAGTCCTGCCGTATCTCTTCTGCTTTAGAGAGTGTGGCCGCCATCATTCAAAATATATTGAGCAAGTGGATTTGGGTGCAATTGAAGGGTTTCTAGATATTTAAGTAAATACTTCTGACCACAGTTTTTACTTGAGCTCCTTCTGAATGTTGAAGTTTTTTACAAACCAGGGAGCGAATGTGATTATTGGTGCAATTTTGTTTTTGCGCCTTTGGATTTTCTATGTTGGAGGTCGAGGCTGTGTCCCGTAACCAGATTGTCTTTAAGAGAAAGTTGTAAAGTAAGAGTTTACAATTCGGACTCCAAAATTGGTTTCCATTAGGTAAATTATTTTTATTATTGTTAGTTTCATTTGACTTTATTTTCCTCTCTATGGCATTTCCATGTTGTACGTCGATCTAAAGATATTTCAAAGTCGAATGTTGAGGTATTATGTGAATATTGATTTTAATAGCAGGGCATGATTCTCTACTCAAAGTAAATGTTATAGTTAATTATGCAAAAAAAAGCCTTTAAGACCAGCACATGGCCCGTCTTGTTATCATTTATTTATCAGCGTAATTAGCGCTCTTACTGGAGTACGCTTTACCGCAAAAAATTGGCTTGTTTCGTTTTTGGCAGTTCTTTTTGTGCAGAATCCATATGATGTCAGGAAGATGAGAATTTTTTTGCATAATTTTATAACGTTACAATATTTTACAAAAAAAAAAAAACGTTTAAAATTTTATACCCAATCTGTATTTATTTATTTTTTTTTTTTTTTAAATTCATTTTTTCTAGTTTCCAAAATGTTACCCCAACTCTTTGAGTATTTTATATTATTTGTTATTATTTATGGCATTGTTCATTAATGGTAACAACTATAACAACGATATTAAGAATTCTGTAAGTGATTCTGCTGTCAAAATAATATTTGGATTACATACTTGCAACATCTATAAAATACACAATGAATTGAACTATAAACACACATATGTTTATAGATACATCCATGGGAACAGTGTTGCCTTAAGAACAGATTTGTAAAATGTTCTGCGAAGATTTTAAGAATTTTCATAACTATTATTATTGTGCCCATTTTAGGCGATAAAGTTGCATTTTCGTCTTATAATTGCTTCTAGTTTCTATTATATCAAATAACTTACTTGTCATGGTACAACTACACTATGTAGACTTGCTGGTCCAGCTGATTGTCAGCTGTTTACCCCAGTAAAACTCCAGATGTCAAAATTTGTTAATGTTTGTCTACATATAGTGTGCTTCATTTAACATTAAAAACATTGTGAAAAAGCTTTAATATGTGCAAAAATTTAAATTTTAGCATTTAAAAGTTTCTTATCCAATAAAGCCAGTTTTTTAATAAGAATTTTGACTGCATTGTTTTTTGGAATCTTGGCAAAAAAATTTGAATATTTAAATCACGATCTATACAAAGACGTATTATGAATTGAACCATTTTCAAATTTGAAAAATACTTTAAAATAATTATGTATATTTCCTGCTCGTGTTTATTTGTTTTTTTTTTTATTTTTATTTGGGCCCTAATCATGTAAAACGCAACGCAACGCCAAAGAATTACATTGAAAGCAAAAACATAGTCATAAATATTTTGTAATTTTGTTATTGCTTTCTACAGAAATTTATGTACAGTTTTAAAATTTTCAACGCCACAAGCTATGCAGCGTTTGAAATTTAAAAACGCAATGTGAATTTCTGTAGAAAGCAATAACAAAATTCAAAATAATTTGTTTTTGCTTTCATTGTAATTCTTTGGCGTTGCGTTGCGTTTTACACAATAAGGGTCTTAGTGTTGCTCTTCTTTAACGTTTCCGTAAAAAATACAAAAACTAATTGCCTGTTGTTTTTGTCTTGCTGTATTCGTTATCGCAACGAGTCTGCCCTGAATAGATTTTCTTTTTTTTCTTCCTTATTTCCTTAAAAAAAACTTGGCACTTCTTTTCGGTGCTTGCAAGTTTACTTGCTCTTCGGCTTATTGATAAAGGCTTGAAGGAAAATCGATGTGAATAAAGCTGGGATCACATGATGGCCGCAATGCACCAATTTTCACACTTTTTAATATCCCAACCGTGTGACTGCACAATCAGATGCCTCGTGTACCAATCGAGAGCAATATTGTGCTTACTTTTACCAATAAAATGCAACCCTGGTGCGGCAATCGTGTAGCTACTTTATATGCAACTGCGCGTCAATAAAAATGGAAAAAACCCACTTTTGTGTGTTTCTTTTAGTAGGAATGAATTAAAAATAACAATTAATTTTATCAATAATAAAAATTGGGTATTTAGCAAGCCATTAATAAATAAATTGATAATAAATTTTGTATTCCTGAAAATAACTTTTGATATATAATTTTTTTTTTTTTTTTAATCCAAATTTAGATATTTTTAATTAGTATTTTAATTAGGCTTAAGTTCATTAAATTTAATTTTCATTAAATTATTTTTTTATGAAGCAAATCCCTCTGAGGAGACCTAGTGGTTGAGGTCGAAACATGTCAGGGTAACCAGCCGCCTGGGTTCGAATCACACGCCAGCCAGCCTGGCCTCGAATCACAGGTCAGTCAAGAATGAAAATTATCAATAACAATTTTAATTAATTTCCCATGTTGTAAAATTCCTTTCTTCATAAAAAAATAATTTAATGAAAATTAAATTTAATGAACTTAAGCCTAATTAAAATAGTAAAAATTTGGATTAAAAACCATGAATAGTTCAACAAAATAACCACAATACTAATTATTGTTAAAGCTAAGGCACAAGCTCTATGTGTTCATTTGTCCTTCAAGTTGTGCTGAAAAATGTCAACAAGAAAAAAGAAAGACAAAAACATGATAAACAAAAAATGTACTTTGGACTTCAAGAAGAATTCTTGACAAAAGTACGAAAAAACAGAAGTAAGGAAAACATGTGAGATCAATTAAAAATGGATAATCATTCAAAAAGAAAATTTCGATCTACCAAAGTTAAAAATACAATTTGGTTTAAGGATTGATGTTTGACTACTGACGTCAGCAGTCATCGATGGCTGCGAGTGTAAGACGGCAAATCCCTCTGAGGAGACCTAGTGGTTGAGGTCGAAACATGTCAGGGTAACCAGCCGCCTGGGTTCGAATCACACGCCAGCCAG
This sequence comes from Pollenia amentaria, assembly GCA_943735925.1. NCBI lineage: Eukaryota > Metazoa > Arthropoda > Insecta > Diptera > Polleniidae > Pollenia > Pollenia amentaria. The sequence goes on along the minus strand of OX031006.1, from coordinate 278,511,394 downwards.
CCTGGCTTCAAATCCCAGGTCAGTCAAGAATGAAAATTATCAATAACAATTTTAATTAATTTCCCATGTTGTAAAATTCCTTTCTTCATAAAAAAATAATTTAATGAAAATTAAATTTAATGAACTTAAGCCTAATTAAAATAGTAAAAATTTGGATTAAAAACCATGAATAGTTCAACAAAATAACCACAATACTAATTATTTTTAATTAGGCTTAAATTCATTGAATTTAATTTTCATTAAATTATTTTTATGAAGACAGGGATTTTTACAACATGAAATTAATTAAAATTTTATTGATAATTTTTCATTCTTGACTGCGCAGTTGTAAAAATCCCTGTCTTCATAAAAATAATTTAATGAAAATTAAATTCAATAAACTTAAGCCTAATTAAAAATATCTAAATTTGGATTAAAAAACCATTAACAGTTCAATAAAATAACCACAAAACTAATAATTATTTTATTTTTTTTTTTTTAAATTAGTGAAACAGCTGTTCAGGACAATATAAAAGAATATATACAGGGAAAGGGAGCAAAATGTATTGAAATTCTTTAAAGCGAATTTTTTGGAATATAAATATTCTCTATTTCTTTATACATTTAAAATAGAATTTTACTTTGTTTAATTTTTGGAATTTCACATATTTTATTTAAAAAATTTTAAATAAAACTATTCAACAAAAATTTGTTTGAATATATGATACAATTTTTTTTTTTAATGAGCAAGCCAACTAGATCTTTCAAACCACAACAGCCGTTTTCGCAGTTGACACAAGTAAGAACAATCGTCTGACTGTGCTGCGGCAATTATTGTACCCATTTCGCTTTGTAACAACTAGCGGCAATTAAATTTTTATAAAACAGGGCAATCATGTGATTTCTGAATATTTTATTGGGTCAATTTCATTATTGTTCGTCAATAAAGCACAATCAAAATTGTGTTATATTGGTGCATTTGCGGCAATAGTTTGATCCCAGCTTAATGCACACATAATAGGGTTTTTTTTGCAACCAAGACCGATGTTCATTTGGGGACAAAATCCGTCAGTTTTCTGGCAACACTACATGACTTTGTATCTCTTTTAGAATTCATACACGGAAATAACAACTGAGTTATTGTTGAAGGCGTAACAAATGACTATAAAACAAGGTCAATGAATGAAGAGAAAAGAAAAATGTATTAAAAACTATACAACACACATGACTAGAATATCGTTAAACAATTTCGTAGTATAGAAAAGATTATCATTACAACAACATCTATAAAAAAAAACACATTAACAGGAGCAGGAAAGTTTTCTTCGTGAGAAACAATGAATTAAATGATGAGCAAATTCTTTAACTTTTTTGGTTTTACAATCTAAGTATCCCTTTTTGGTACGTAAATTGTTAGCTACAGTCATAACTTTGGATAAAAAGTATTTTATTGCTAATGGGTTTAGTACGAGTACATTGAGCAGGAGCGGTTAAGGTTATAATACATTTCAGCTGAACCGTTGTATTTTTTTAGATGTTATAGGGCAAAATGTTCAATAGCCTTTCATTGTGAAGCCAATTTTCATAAAATAAATTTATTGAAATTATATAAACGGAATGTTAAAGTAGGGTTGTTAAAAAATGTGCTGATATAGTTTGGATATACATCCTTTTGGATTCATTTAACTTTATATGCGAAAGTCTGGCTAATGTACTTTTTTATTGCAATTTTTTTCTAAGTTTCTATTGAAAACACGGCTGGGCATGTAAATGGCCAAGAAGAATTGTGTTTCGACTATTAAATGAGCCCAATCATACTTAACAATTACCTCTCAATATCCTTTGGACAGAAAATTGTTCCCGAAATAAGCGAGAGTACTAATAATGTCAACCGACTATTATTATCTAGTGGATATCAATAGTATACAGAGAGACCCGCCAACTGATAAAGTAGCTATTGAAAAGAAGGAATTCACAGATTATATTTGTTAAAATACATAAAATTTATAAGGTATTACTTTCCACTGTGACAAAGAATGCTGACGAAGGCCGTAGCTGGCCAGAAAATGTATTACATTCTGCTAGTGTCTAATAATTGTAAATTTTTCTGTATATACAATATACTTCATTTGTTAACATGTAACAGGAATATACAAGAAAATAGTCTGGTACTGTATAAAGTCATTCCTAAAAAAATTTAAGATATAGAACTATAATTAGTATTGTGGTTATTTTATTGAACTGTTAATGGTTTTTAATCCAAATTTAGATATTTTTAATTAGGCTTAAGTTCATTGAATTTAATTTTCATTAAATTATTTTTATGAAGACAGGAATTTTACAACATGAAATTAAATAAAATTTTTTTATTGATAATTTTTCATTCTTGACTGCGCTGAGATTTGAACCCAGGCGTTCACGGACAGGTTGCCCAGACTAGTTTCGATTGTAACCACACAATCTCGTCGGTGGGGTTTGCCGTTTTACTCACTCGGCTATAGAACTATTACAAAAAGCTTTATAAAATACATAGCTGAAATTGAGCTCATAGAATAAATTCGAAAATTAAAAAATGTTGAATATAATAAGGAAGCTTAAGAAAATAAATAATTCCCAGATTCTATTTGTCAATAGGTCTCGGAAAAATGTTGCCCCTAACCCTACATTTAACAAAAAATATCCTCTAATGTTTAAATTTAAGCCTTTTTTTAATTCCTGGGGAGTTTAATAATTAAAAATCTTAATCTGAAGAGACCTTTGAAAATTCAAAATTATTAATATTATTAAAACACAAAAATTTGTGTTCTCTACTTTAACGTCTAATTTATCATTGTGAGGGTTGCAGGTTCGCTTCCTTTCAGAAGCATTGATCTGTGCTAATACAATGGGCTTAATTAAATTAGAACACAATTGTTATAATATACAAATAAATAAATAAATAATTGTCGGTCTATTTAAGTCTTTAGAGCCGAACAGTTTTTATGTTTAATATAATAGCGGAATTCGCCCTTGATAGTAAAGTCCCTTGTAGACCTTGTTAGTCTTATAACATTTACAACATTGCAACAACAAAATGTATTAGACTAAAATATACTACTTTGTAGTTGAAAAATCCCACAAAAAGCAGTAGTAAATAAAGTGTGTGAATTTACCAGAATAAAACAGTTGAAGAAACTTTAACTGTCTCTTTCTCTCACTCAGCAAATTCATTAATTTACAATGCATACGAAAAAGACACTCACGCTATGAAGTATAAAATCGTATTAAATATAACAGAGTTGTGCACTTAATACAAAGGGTGAAAACCGCTAATCTTAAATTTGTTTTTAAATTTACTCAACGTAATGGCCGTCGTTAGATTTAATCTTTTACCGTCTAAATGGCAACATTTATTTCTTGGCGCCAAAGCAACTGCGTATTTCTTAAAGCCAAAACCAATTCAGCAAATTGTGGATACCCTGTCGTGAAGTGAATCGTATTGCAGTGAAAGCGTCTACATCGATCTAAGCAAATGTTATCCAAAAGAAGCGAAGTCTGGAATAAATGGCGGGTAACGCAAAGCTGCCAAGTAACTATTTTCCAAATAGATTTAAGCTGGTTTTGCGGTAATGTGGCCAAGAGAATTCTTGATGGAATATTACAATTTCATGTCTGGGCAAACTAGTTGTCGCCCAGGTGAACCTAATGATAAATTATCTTAATTTCGAAAACTATAAAAGCACCTTAAATTTGTTGCTTTTTTTTTTTGTCAACTAGAATATACTTATCATTTCTAGCAAGATGAAATCAGGGGACCGTATTTGGAGTAAGCTTAGTTAAGGAGCCGATGTGCTTCAGCTGCCCTTTTTCAAGTTCACTTCCATCAAATGATGATTTGTTGGTACAAAATTCTAGATTGATGAAGCGAAAATAAAGTACTGTTAACAACTGCCTCTGCAATGACTGGGTGAAAATAATTAACAGATTTTTACCCGCCATAGTGTCTTAAGAACTATTAAAGACACAAACCATGTTAAAAAGTTTCAACATCTTTTGCTAATCCAGAATGTCTTAAGAACTATTAAAGACACAATCCATGTTAAAAAGTTGCAACATCTTTTGTTAATCCAGAATTTTTGGTCTTCATTTTAAATTTTCTCCAAAACCTTCATGTTTAAAGTATCGTTAAATGGTTAGTGTTGACTTTTTGCACAACATTTTTATATTAACCTATTCGGTGAAACGTAATCTGTTGCATTTGATTTTAATTCTTACTAAAAAAAATATATATAATCCTAAAAATATCCTTATTCTTGTATGCCTACCTTAAAAATATACATTTTAGAACTCATTTCATGTTAATATTTAAAAAAACATGTTTGCGGTAAGAATTAAAGAGTCGGGTGGACACAAACTCAGTATTTTTCCAACTAATATCTCTAATGCTCTTTTATTAATATCATCAAATTTTGCTTGGTTCCTTTATTTTCTAATACTCGTATCATTTTATAAATACGTAGATAAAAAACAAAACTATCATGCACAACAATGATACTTTAATTATATAGTAGATACATAATTAATGTTAATTAAGCTAATAAATTTTCTAAAACAGTAATTGCAATAAAAACAAAAAAAAAATAATAATGTTAATTCTCAGGTAATACAACTCATGTTATTCATACACCAAGAAAAATTAAATGTTTTTAATAAAATATTCATCAAATGATTTATGACTAAATTCTGTTACAATTAAACTTTGTAGGCTGTTTTTCAAAGGTCATAAGCGTTAATGACTTTAAGTAAACAATTAAGCCGAAAAATTTTACTTTATTGTTGACATGTTAAATGGTCTTTCATCACCTAACGAGTCAAAAACATAACTTCATACACATCTTTACATACATACATTCAAACCCACATAAATGTTACATGCCTATACACATATTTAGTTACAACCCCTTAGAAATGGTTTAGCTACTGACATGTAGTACGTGCGAGTTTGTTTTGTATCTTTTCTAGGAATTTCACATTCAAATAATAACAGACGAACAAAAAAAATTATCCTTATGTCCACCTAAAATAAACAACAACAGGCAGACAATTAGACTTACACCAGTATACGTACGCTCGCATGCACGCACAACCCAGCTGGACGTCATTAGGATGCTCATGGTCGTCCAGCCAGCTGCTTAGTAAAATAATAGTTGCGTTCTAAATCGTTCTATCTTACCTCCCCAATTGTGTAGGGTTGTGTGTTTTTGAGCCTGTTTTAGGGTTTCCAATCAGTAAAATCTTCTTGGAAAAAATATTTTTAACTTCAATTTTTTACGAGAAAATTTTAGAAGTTAAGGGTTTTTTTGTATGTTTATTTATCGACGTTGAAAATTTAAGGGTTTCTCATTAAGAACAACACATTTTGTTTACTCAATGATTTTTTTTTTCAAATGAAAGTGAAATTGGCGCCATCATTTATAGAATGCGACAAGTTCACCAGGGAGGGGCATACAAGAGAGAAAACCTCACTCAACACAACACAAATCCGCCCTATGTGTGGCTAGCTCCCAGTCTCCTGCTGCGCAGCCAGGCCATCCCCATTACGAATCCTATCAGACTCTCGAGTCCACAGCCCGAATTCCTATAATGGTCCTCACGCAGACCCTACTTCTGCCCAGCAGCGACTCCGAATCGGACTTCCTAAGCACCGGCCAAAGCGTCCGTGATACCCGGCAGTACGTTCGGTTCCCCCAGGCCCAATTGGTCGCGCCCAGAATCCATTCTCTAATCCTTCCAAAGTAGAAGCCTATTGGAGGCCTAACCGCCTCCATATAATTAGGATCCTCCATCTCTTAGCTCTGTCTTGCTAACTCATCAGCAATCTCATTGCCGTTTATGTTGCATTGACCAGGCACCCAGTACAATCCCAAAACATACTCTCCTAAGGCTCCCTCCAGAGCCCTCCTAAAACCATCAACTAGATTGGAGTTCACATAACAGTCCCTTAAGGCCATAAGGGCCGCCTGGCTATCGACGTATATAGTGACCTCCGAGCCCCAATCAATGTTGTCCCTCATCAGTTCCACGGCCCTCAAGATTCCCAGAACCTCCGCCTGAAAAACACTGCAGTCGTCAGGAAGCCTATATGACATTCTGATGTTCAGATCCTCAATGTAGACCCCCGCACCCGTGCCTCTCATCTTCGAGCCAACAGTGAAAATAGCAAATCCACTAAATGCTCCAACCTGACCAACTCTCCCTAGAAGGCGTTACCACCTCCGGCAACCGCCCAAAATCTACCCTAGTTCCCACATAGTCCGTGTGGAGTCGGGTGTTCCTAGGCAATTATATTGGTAACAAGATACATTTTTTCCAAACTAATTTTATTGCAATCAAAATCATCCTACCAAATTAAATGGAATCGGTCCATATTTGACAATAGATCCCATACAAAAAATACTCCCGAAAATACCATTTAATGACATAACTTCCTTAAAAATGTTAATATTTACATAAAAATTGGCGACAATGACGTCGACGATAGCTACTTTGTCATGACAAAATGTTGTCCTGGTAAGTCCAAAATAACCCTAGGTCCCATAAAAACCCCCATGCAAAAATCTCATATAGATGAAGATATCTAAACAATATTCGGCCCATGGGTTCAAAATAGAGTACACTATAGAAAATTTGTTTTTAAATACTGTGCTGTAGGTTATCATATCTTCGGGTTTAACCGACTATACTTTCTTACTTCTTATTTTTACAAGAGCATTTTAAGCGTTTTTAAACCATTTCTGATTCTACACAAATTTTGGCGCAAATATATATCTAACAAATATCAATTTAACTACCAAATTTTGTAGGTGTTATAGCGTTTTAAAAAAAAAGGATATATTTGCAAGACCTTGAGTCCTGGTTCCGATTTTAATGAAAATTTACGCAAACGTTGCTAGTTGTTTGTATATCAGCATGACTATTTTTTGTAATTTTGTGATCATTATTAAAGCTAAAATAACATTTTTTTTAATTTCAATTTTAATTTCAAGACACATGGGAGTTAGGCGTGTCCTTTAACTTATTTCTCCTAAAATTCGTATTTTTCTTAACTATGCTATTTTATGATGGTGTACCAAATTTCAAAAATATCTGACAATTCCTTCTATTTTTGTCCCTTCGTTATATGGGGACAAAGCACTGTGCGGCGTGTCTCTGAAAATTTTTTTATGTTAATAATATACTGGAAAATATAAGCTTATAGCCAATTTACACTACAACGAAAACTAGTACTTTCGAGATTTCGAGCCAAATCTAGTTGTTTTTGGCTAGATTTCCCGTACAAAACAAAATCTTCTCCGTAACTAGATTTTGACGAAATCTATTCGAAATCTAGTAGTACTTATTGATGCAACTATGTTTTTCCCTATATAGCACTAAAAACTACTTTCCTGCACAAGAAAAAAATGACATTTTCACAAAAACAAAACAAAAACAATAATAGGTGCTTGTTAAAATTGTTAAAAAAAAAATTCAAAAATTTTGTAAAATAGTAAAAAAATGCAAATGACAATTAATATTGATAAAATAAATGAAGTTGATTATAAAGAAAATGTAATGCAAATTTTTAAATGCCTATTTCTTTATATGTAAGTATGTGTTGCACAAAAAACTTTCAGTTGGCGGTTTTTGTTGTGAAAACCAAATCTCGCTAATGTCAAACCAGTATAATGTAAACGAACTAGATTTGGAGGAAGATTTCAAATGAAATCTACTAGATTTCGATGTTATGTAAATGCCCTATTAAGTATTTTGATTAGATTTTTTTAATGTCAATTAATAGATAACGCCATCGCCAATTCCCAATGTATTCCACCAGCAATATTATATAAATCACAAAAATTCACAAGGTTAATAATGTCGAACACCGAAGAACCGTAACGCGGTACACCTATGCGGCCATTATTAAGGCTTACGAAACGTAAAACCCGCGAAGCCAGACAAATGAGGAAGGCCTGATTTTCCTTGAGAATTAACGACAAGGACGTTCGAATTGCATCAGCATTGCCACGAATTTTAGAACAAAAAAAAGATGGGATTAATACCAGAACAGATCACATGCAGTACAAACCCAGAAGAATGCAAAAAGAACAGGAAATTAGAAACCCTAGAATGAAAACGTGTAACTAAGTGTGAGTTCGTTAATATACTACATTCATAATTGTTCAGCATGACTTAAGTTATTAATTATAGAAAGTGTATGCAACCACAGCCTGAGATACAGAGACATTTACTCGTAATTGGGTTCTTGTTGTGAAGGGGTCAGGAGAGAGGGAGAGAGAGTGAAGGCAGTACAATGACAACAATTACTGTATATAAATGTTAAACAGTGCGTGTGGCTGTGTGTGTTTTACAGTTGATACTGTTTAAGAATTATGATTATGATCTTTGATTAACTTGTGTTTTTAATTTTCTTTTGTTGTCTTTTTTAAAGATTTTGTTGTAGATTAGAAGACATTTTTAAATCATAAATCTCAGTTATACTGAGGGTATAAGCATTATCGTGCTTATACCCTCATGAAAAATGTTAAGTGTTGGCAAACAATTTTATAGTTTTTATTGTTTATACGAGACAATAGGTATAATTACAAGGAAAATATTAATGTGTATTTGTTTTTATTTTTAAAGTATTAAGGATAGAGTATATCATTATTATCCTACTAATTTTATAAATGTAAAAGCTTGTATGTTTGAGTATTTGGATGTTTAGTTGTTTGTAAGCTTGTGGTTCAATCACGTGAAAACTTCTCAATGGATTTGGACGAAATTTGGTAGACGGATAGCATATGGCCCACATTCAAATAAATGGTACTTTTTAAGGGGGGGGGGGGGGGGGGGGGAAGTGGTACTTTGGTACTTTTTCTCTTTTTGCTAAATTTTGTATGCAGCTTCCACATGGTCAGGATTTATATAAATGGCATCTTTCAAGGAATAAGATTGTAACGTTTTAAGGGGTAAAACGGGATAAAATTGGTAATCCTTCTCCTTTCGATCAATTTAATATACATACAGATTATAGCCTACAGTAACATACACTGTACTTTCTGGGGGCCTAAAGTGAGGAAAAGCTGGTACTCTTGGTACTCTTTTACTTTTGGTACTTTTTCTCTTTTTGAAATATTTGGTATGGAGAAAGTATATGGCCCAGATTAAAATATACCGTACTCTTTATGATGTAAAAATGGAAAAAGCTTGTAATCAAAAATTATTTTCGGGAATGAAATATTTATTATTAACTAATTCATTTATTAATGATGTGCTAATAATCCCAATTTTTGAAAGAAAACACTGAAATTTATTGTTGTGGGAAGGCTAGTTTCTATGCGCATTTCGTTGGTTGCTTAGGCCAGCTCGTCAGGAAACTTTTTCCAAATACTTTAGAAAAGCTAAAAATATTATACAAGTAAGACCATAAAGTGAATAAGAATTTTAAACACTCAGGTCTTACATGTAACAATATCAAAGCTTCAACAAAGACACAACAATAAACCGTCAATTTTTGTTTCTTACATTCCCCTACACCCTTTGCTTTTGATATGGAATGTCGGTTTCTCCAGAGTATCAAGTTCTCAAAACTTATATTTATGTGTTAGCGAAAAGTAATAATTCCGATAATGTTGTTTATTGAAATATTTTAACATAAGATAAGTATAGATATAGAGAACTACATAAAATGTTTGTAAATTTATATGATAAACCCTCTTCTTTAAAATTTGCTCTAATTCTTACGCGAACGAAGTCACTGATAAAAACTAGTCATATTATAATGGTTGTCCTCTGAATTAATTTTAAACGTGTTTTATAATGGAAAATTACATGGAAATGTTAGTTATTAAAGGGAACCATCTCGTAAATATGTCCATAACAATATCCGGGATTTCTTTAATTTCAAAGTAATGCAGTATTTTTTGAAAAACCTCGATCGCCATTTTGAACAGTGGTCTGTATTAATTTTTATAGCCATGTAGGCTCATAAAGTTTATATCTAAAAACCGTTCTGTATGTATGTTAACTTAAGGGATACAAAATTTGAAAACATAATTTCAAATGTTTTATGCTAAAATATATATATGTTCCCGTCGCTCCTACAAGGACCTCAATGGGGCCTCAACGAATTGATTAAATTTACTTCTATTGGATGGTAGAGTTTTTACTTCGTCCCAACTTTTTCCCATGATTCAAACTTCTGCCTCTACTTGTCTCCTTTATGTATATACAGGCCTTTCTCTTCTACGGCTTTCTTGAGGGTTCTAGTCAATAGCACTTCTGGTAATGTCCTTATGGGATCTGCGCAGAGTGTGGCCGATCCAGTTAAATATTCACCAACGTATTTCAAAATGAACTGGCTGATGGTCTGTTAAAGCACCGAGTCTGTTGTTATAAAGAGTTTCACGCAAAAAATTATTCATAATTTTCCTGAGGCACTGGTTGACATATACTTGGGCGGACTGCAGGCCCCGTGGCGCAGCATTCCAGGTTTTAAAACCATGGAGAAGGGAAAATTTTATGTAAGAATTGAATATCCTTAGCTTAACACGGTGAGATAGTGACGATGATTTCCACACTGTTTTCAGGAAACCAAACGTTTGTTGTGTTCTATTTATGCGGTGTGCGATGTCACATTCAGATCCACCTCTTGTGGATATTTAACCGCCTAGAAAGAAAGAAGATTCAACATCCTCAAGTTGAATGTTGTTAATCTCGAATTTATCATAGACATTTGGGCTTACGCGTAATGCCTTAGTCTTTAGGATGTTAATTAGCATACCAGTATTTTTCGCAGCTTCCCTCAGCCATTGTAATTTTGCAGACATATCTGGGTAAATATGCGCCAATAGGCAAATATCGTCTGCATAATCAAGATCTCCAAGGCATTCTTGAATTCCCCACGTAATACCACTACTCGCCTCATTCGCATCTAGTACGATGCGAATGGGGCCCGGGACATGCATCTTCTATTGAGCTTATTCTCGTACAATACTGCGCAATTTGCGTTATGGTATAGACTTTTAATCAGCAGCATGATTTTTTCAAGAACCCCTTTATAAGCAAGCGCTTTCTATATTACAGTGTAGTTGAGGGTGTGGAACGCCTTTTACAAATCGAGAAACACGATATATTAAAGTGACCGCCATTCCACCGACTGCTCTAAAAAAAAACTCTCATACTTTTTACGTGGTCGACACAAGATATCTGCGGTCGGAGTCCGGCTAGTTCCATTCTCATTAATGGAGTTTCTTCCACCAACAGCCGTTTGGTAATTATGGGAGCTATAATATTGCTCAACAGTGTGATACCACGCCAGTTATTGCGGCCTGTCAAGTCATCCTTCTTTGGTATTTTTGCAGTTACGCCCCCCTCAACTCATCTGGCATAATCTCAGCTCTAATTCAATTTTCAATGCTTACTTTTGCATAACAACAAAGAGAAATAACACATTAAAATCAAAACAAAATAATAAATTGTTGCTGGAGGACTGCACCATGTGTTTAATACTTTCCCGACATTTTTTCAATACGCATGAGACGAATGCAAAAGTATAACGTAATCTTACTTCATGCGTTCGATACGTTTATGCATTCTAAGTGTTTGCTGTTTGCATAAACGCACAAACGCATTGAACGTGTGGTTTGGGCCTACAGCTTTATCCATTTTGCTTTGCACCATATTTTAAGATTTATCTGCTTATGTTCATTATTGTTTGTAAGAATATAAATCTTTTTGCTGAAAATTTTTAACAGTATTTGAACATTACACAGTGTGACAAATTGGAACTTGTTAATTTTTGCATCAATGCGACTATACTACCATTAATAATAAAACATATTCAAACTGCATTCTTGGTTTTTCATATCCTGGTCTGTGTTTCTTTTTAAGGACTTAACATTTCTTCTAAAATATTTTTTTTTTAAATTGTGATTTTTAACTGACCTGTGGGTTTTTAATTGAAGTTTTTGATATTTTAATTAGGCTTAAGTTCATCAAATTAAATTTTTATTAAGGGGGTTATTTTGTAAAACACTTCACTTCACTTGAAAAATATTTTCAATAAAATTTTTGAAAATTCAAAATATTTTATATGAAAATATTTTCAACGCAAGGTGAAGGAATTAACAAAATAAGCCCCTAAATTATTTCTATTGAAGAAAGGAATTAACAACATGAAATGTATTGCATTTTTTTGATAAAGGTGGATTCATCCATGCGTTCCGAACAATATTTTTGTCCGAAGAATAATTTTTTACTGAGAGTGTTCTGCAGAACGATTCACCCATTTCGGAAACTTTGTCCGGAAATACAAAGCCACCATGTTGCTTACAGATGTAAACAATTTTAAAAATTGCAGAACAACTAGCAAAATACTTATATTTAGCCATGTTCCGTATTTTGGTGCTTCAGAAAATTACGAAAAAAACTTTGCGGAATGAAACCAAAAGGGAGTTTTCTGTATATTAAGGGCCAAAAAACTTTCAAAATATACTTTCTATCAATAAACAAATATGTTTTTTGCGGTTCCGACCGGTATTGTACTCTTTGACATGGCTGATTGAATTATTTTTTAAAGTGTGTTAAAGAAAATGGATAAAAATGGAAATTTATATTATTATTTTTACTTATAGGTATTTTTTTTTTACTTAATTATTCAGCGAAAAAAAATGCAAAATATAAATGCAAAAACACTATATGATGTGGCAGCTCTATTCAACTTTTATGTACAAATTGAAAAAGTGGCATCTCAGCTCATTTTGTTCCGAACAAAATTAACATTAAACTAATTCAAGAAAAAGCTTTCCGAACCAAATAAGTTCCCTCTCTCTCAAAAGAAAGGCGTCAATCTAAATATAAAAAAAATTTTGTCCGGACAAAAATATTGTTCGAAACGCATGGGTGAATCCTGCAGACAAGCCAAAAAGCTTACCGGGATTAGACCTAAGATTTTAATGTACATATTGAGAATATATTGAGAATCGAGCTTTATTCTTGACTGAACACGTGATTGAACTCGGGTCGAATTTACATGTTTCGATAATAACCACATTCTCATCATCTGATTTCTTTGCCTTCTACCCTTTGCGCCACTGCGGCGCCTACCAGTCTATAGTCAAACATCAATCTTTAACCAATTTTATTAATAGATGGAAATTTGCTGTAATTGATTATCAATTTTTCAATTTTTATTTACATGTTCTTATTTTTTTTTTTTTTTTTTTTTTTTTGTAATATCAAGAGAAAATTGTTGGTTGTTGAACAATATATGTAGTAGCAAAGTAAAGTGGGAACTCTATAGACACCGATAATAACCTAAATATTAAGTTTTTTTTTAAATGACCAACTTTGCACTGATTTAAACCCAATTTTGAATTATATCATATTTATGATTTACTTCTTGGATACTTTTGTTTATTTGATTCGCAGTAAATTTAGTTTGTTAGCGTTCAGAATACAATATGCGCATTTGTTGCGCTACGGTTCAAGTGACACTCAATTTTCTTACTTTTTATGAATTCTAAAGGCGCAACTATAATATGCATAAGCTTGCTAAAGCTTCTGTCAAAAAGTTACAAAAATTTATTTAAAAAACAAAATCAAAAACCCTTTGATTCCGTACGAAAAGTGAGATCAGTTTCGTACTTTGCTTAAGCAAATTACTGATTCATAAAACTTAACAAAAAGTTTTCTTAATTTCAAAAGATTTACACACATATGATTAATATGTATTCGCATAGTTGCTAAAGCCAACTTAAACATATTATAGTTGGCCTGTTATACTTTTGAAAAAATTTTGCTTGGGTTACTCTAATGATTTTGGATCTTAATCGAGTTATGTCTCTTTTTTAGATTTTTAAGCTTTTGTAGCCGTCCCATATGTATGGCATTCATAGCAAAGTTATGTACACTACTAATACTTCAAATATTTTCCTATTTTGGATCTATTGACATTAGTAAGAAAACGATTTTACATTTGTTTAAAAAAAACTTTTTATATTTAATAAATGCTTACCGCTCTTAATTCGTTAGGATATTTAACTTTATTTATTTCAACAAGATGAAGCTTGAGTTACCTTAAAATATTTAAAACTTAACAAAATATTGTTTTATTTTACGATGACGATTTTTGTGACGATACAAGTAAATCAACTCGATGATTTTGGCGGGTTTTCCCCCAAAATTTACCGATTTCTAACAAATTTTATCTGGCAACTATGAACAAATGTGTTATTTTGCCGCAGAAAAAAAATTGTAAAAAGTTCTCATTTTACGCTGCATTTACACATGAAAGTACTTTCATGAAATTTCTGTATACGTATTATCACCACAAATTTCTAAAATAAATAATAAAATTTCATGAAAGTGAAATTTCATTTTCAAAATGTCGTCAAAGGGCAAACTTCTACCAAAAATTTCTCTTCTTCTTCTCTTATTGTTTTGCTTTTTTCAAGCTTCAGAGTTGCCGAGCCAATTATTCACGCCGAACTTCAGGCATTCGTTCAAAATAATATATATTTTTTTTAGTTTTCATTATATTTATCAATTTAAATTAGAATCATTGTGTTTTTAATATTTAGTTGAAAAAATATATTAAAATTCTTTATATATACGAAAAAAAAAATTCAATTGGTAACACTGCTTAGTTATTGTCATTTACTTTCATGAAATCGCTTTCTTGAAATTTTCATTGAAAGCTAGCTGAAAGTTGGACTGTAGAAAAATGTACAAAAATGTAAATGTGTTAGTGAAAAAGTGTTAGTGTATTGCGACTTTCAAGAAACTACTTTCATGTGTAAATGCCCAGTTAACTTGCACAGCAAAAAATCAAAATTGATTTCAATAAAAAAAATTTGTGATATTAATTAAAAATCTAGTTAAATTTGCACCAGTATACAAATTAATAGTATCAGTTAAATATTTTTTTATATTAACAACATTTTCTGAGGTAAGGCTGTTGCTATAAGTAAACTTTTAATTCACTGGATTAAATTATTTATTAAAACTGATTTTATTTTTGATTAATGGTTTAATTGAAGAATTATTGGCGAGAATTGTTTTCTGTGTGTATTTTGAGTAGGAATGGGTGAGCTTGACAAATTTGTCACATTCAATAGTTTTCTTATGTCCAGACAATAAACATGTTAATTGTCATTTTATGAACTAAAGAATAGTTTAATAATTTTTCTCTAAACTGAGCAAGTTGCAAGGACAAGTGATAAAAAACGTATCAAAGCTAAACCAACAAAAATATTATATAAATGACCTCCTTTTTATTCGTATGTGGTTGTCACAATTAATTAAGCATTCCCAGCGGGAGAAAGGAGGAGTACGAAGGCCTTCCAGAAGGCCTATGTACTCCTTATTTTGGATGTGCAAGGCCTATAATCTATAATCATATCTTTTAACATACGTTGTCATTGCGGGGTAGGCCTTCCGTTCTCGCTTCTTTGGCAGCTACATAAGAATGGCTACTGAATAAAAAAAAAAAAAATTATTTTACTTTTGCTTTGGCAAAAAACAAAACAAAAAATGCTACTCCTTTTCTTCTCCCTTCTCAGAGAAGTGAATATGGAAAGTGTATCTTATCTTTTATACAAAAGATGCGGGGCCTTCTTCATCTGTAAGATCAGAATGGTAATTGAATCAAAAACATTTCGAAGCAGGCCTACAATAAGGCCTAAAGTAAGAAGGTCTTCTGAGTTTTCTCTCTGGGTTGTTATGGTTGTACTGTGTGAGAGAGACTGTGCTTGTGTGCGTTTGTGTGTGCGATTCTAAAGCTTTGAAAAATGCATACTGGTACATACGAAATTCTTAAGTTTTTAGTGTTTATCTGCATTACTGACCGCAATTAGTCGGTAGTTTTTTTTTAAGCAATTAAACGTACTTAACTAATTAAAAGCCGCCATTATAACCGACACTTTGACCGCAAACTAATTATTCTCCAACAATATTTTACTGTCAGCACTAATGCAAAACCACAACAAGCGTAAATATGAGTGGCAAAATCCAAACTCACAAATTTAAACAAACATGCAACAATAAAGGCTTTGTGACAAAAAAAAAGAGAACCCAAGTCACCACTAAAAAGAAAAAAAAAGGATACAAATACAAAATTGAATAGACCAAAGCAAATAAAAAGAAAAAAAATTAAGTATTCGTGACAAATAAAAAAAGGAAATGCTTTTTGGCTAAAAAGCGAAAATGCATAAAGTTTTCAGATTTCAATTGCCTTTTGCCACTTTGTTAGTCATACAACTTTAGTGGCTGCCACAATTCTGTAAAACTACAAAAATAAAAAAAAATAAACGAATAGCAGGAACAGCAAAAATGCTACAACAACTAAAACATCTGCTATAAATATTAAGAATTAGCTTAAGCTGAAATATAGAATTTAAAGCGACCGACCTAATGCCCATTTTAAACATGACTGCCATCTTTATCATCATCTTTATTATCGTCTTATTGAGGTACTTAATAGTTATTTCTATTATTTTACTACTTAGGTTTAACTCGTTTTAAGCTATTGCACTCTCTTTCGATCTCTCTCCCTGTCTAACACTTAATGTGTGTTTCTGTTTCCAAAAGTGTATACATATGTTTAGTGACCACGAAGTTGTAATTACTTGACGCTAGCTGGGTTGTTGAAGGTCACAAGGAAAAAGTTTTTTTAGGAAGGACTAGTCAAAAAGGTTCAAACAACATTAAAGCTGTCTATCTTTTTACTCCCTCTGACACTAAAGCCTCAACCATTTTTTATACACTATTTGTTAAATTGACCAGTAAAACAGTACAAAGTAGGAACATTTAAGATATTGACCAAAATGTTTAAGAGTACCACTTTTGGCAACATAACGGCAACGCATTGAGAAAACCAGTGGAAAACAATGCGTTTACCCAGTTATCTACATGTAAACAACAACTTAAGCTAATTTCACAGTTTGTATGTCCAGAGATAATTTTTTTTAATTTTAGTTTGATTTTAATAAAAATTGTGCGAAAACACTACACAAAAAAAACTTTTTCCACAAATATACTCTGTGATTTTATTATACATATAATATGATGTGGCAGCTCAGTTCAACTTTGGCTGAAAAGTTAAAATATGTGGCAGCACATTTTAATTTTGTCCGGACAAAATTACAAAGACCCCTTTCAGACAAGCAAAGTTTACTTTGCAAAGTCTTGAGTTTATAGAAGAGAAGGGAAAAGAGCATAGCGGGGGAGTTCATACTTTGCTGTACTCACAAATTCGTTTTGTTTTTCGTTCGTAGATTATACCTGAAGTTGGCTGCAACTTTATATTTATATACAGCGTTACCAGAATCTTTTGAATAAAAATTGTCATATGGCGAAAGAAATCATATTTTGAAGAGGAAAATCTTAAACTTTTTTTTCTTAATTTAAATTTTTTAAAACAAGGGCAAAATAGTAAGAATTATTAATTTTTTATAAAAACATACTTCTTACTATTTAAATTGAAATACATAAAAACATAATTCGTCAGTATATGAAACTTTATAAAAATACATTTTTTCTTTTCACAAATATTTTTTTATCAATATTCTAACAGCCTATTTCCGATGTGCGAAAGAATTATTTACTTCTTAAGGTACGTTCAGACTAATGAAATATTTAACGAAAATATTTGTTCTGATATTTGCTTCAAACTGTGTGAAACAAAAAAATATTTTGTTTAATGTTCAAACTAAGCTCAAATATTTGACAATTTTTGTTTGTTGAAACAATTGGCAAATAGTTTCAAATAAAATAAATTAAATTTTGTTTGCCATGCGTTCAGACTAAAATAAATATTTGCATCAAATAATTATTTAATGAAAGTGTTCAAAAATAATAATATATTTCACAAACAGTAAAAAGAGCGCAAAAGCTAATTTATTTTTTTTATTCTGTTGAGCAGCATCTTTTATAGTGTTAGAACAGGAGAATGTTAAAGATAAAAAAACTGGAAGACAATGGGTAACGGGAACATGGCTAAAATTTGCGAATAATTGCAAACTAAATCAGTTAAAACACAAAATGTCGGGAAAAAAATTTTTTGCAAAAATAGCGAAAATTCGCGAAAAATTTAGATATTTCAAACAAGCCATAATATTTAGTAAAAGTTCCTAAAACTATAAGGAATGGTAAAAATTCTATAAAAATTTCTAAATTAGCGGTAATTCGCAAAAATTTGCTAATAGCGGCACGATAGCAAAGTCTAATTATTATAAAAAATCTTTAAAATTGTAAAGAATCCGAAAACTTACAGGAAAAATTGCTTCTATCCAGAACATGGCTAAAATTATTTGTCGTTGTTTGCTCTTACAATTTTTTTGTAATATCAAATAAATGTTTTCTCAAAAATTACTAAAATATTTGATTTTTGTGTTCACACTATGTTCACATTGGACAAATATTTGTTTGCCGGCAAATACTTTTATTTGCTCATTTGGGGTATAAAGATAAATGCATCTAAAAGTGAAGCCATTTGTTTAAGGAATGCTTCTGGAAAATGCAAATATTTTGGTACCTGAGAGCAAGCAGCTTAGTTTGTCCCTTGATGGACAGGATATTCCTTTTGTAGACAATATTAAATATTTAGGTGTTCATTTTAATAAGCTTTTTAATTTTAACCGCTAGAATTTGTCTTAACAAAGCCCGAAGAATCAAAATTTCTTTTGGAAAATTATTTAATAGCAGCTATTTATCAGAAAAGACAAAATTGTTAATGTATGAATTAAGTATAAGGCTTATAAGTTCTTATGTATGCATTCTCCATTTGGTTTTCATTCTCACCTTCGGTAATGAAGGAATTTGAAATTTTTAAACGTTAAATTCTTAGGCTTTGCGTTAACAAACACTTTGAGTGGGTTCATAGGAAATTTTCTAATGAATATATACATATATGATTTAGCTAAGGTTAAACCGTTAGCCTCGTATGGTTTTGATTTAATGAAACGCTTTATTGACTCTTTAATAATTTGGATAATGTTTTAATTCAAAATGTCTTAAATGATCAAGTAGGATTCAATTGGCTCAATACCAACTATTACTCACCCTTAGGTTATGTGGAACATGAAACTATATGTGTAAATAACTTATTACCAAAATTTTACATTTCAAAAATTACAGGTGCCCACAGGGGATTATTTTTTTTTCCTTTTCTTATTATTTTTAGCTTTAAGTTTAGTTTTTAAGTCAATAAATTTTTACTACCCCAAAATGTTGTGCCGGGAGCAAGCACTTTAAACCTCATTGTTAGTAATCTTTCAAAAAACCTGATAAGTTTGTTACTGTAAAACAATAATATTTATTAATATAAAACATTATAGTTTTAAGTATTCTTTGTAATTTGACTTACATATATACTTTTTTCTTCTTATGTATGATTGTTTTAAAGTCTCAAATAAACTTAACTTAACTTAACTTGCTCAAAATCAGCTGTTATTTTATTTGATAAGCAAAAATATTTGGTGTTCAGACTACGTTAATGAAATATTTGATGTTTGCTTTCAAATATTTCATCAGTCTGAACGTACCTTTACAAATACATTTAAAACAAAAACAAAGTTTTTAGAATTGGTTTTTGTTTTAAATGTAGTTGTTCGAAAGAAGGAATTCTTTCGTGTATTTTCTATAAGCAAAATTAAAGTAAAAATCAGAATTTCTAAAAATAAAAAATCATCATTTGAGATAAAAATCTTTAATCATATTTTTGTTAAAAAAAAATAATCCAAAATATGATAAAATCATCATTCTGGCAACGCTGTTTATATATTATATTCAAACAAGAGAAAAAAAAAATTTGTCAAATTAAACTTTGTGTCTGAGCACCAAACAAAGTTTAAAAGAGAATTCAACAGACTTTGTCAAAGTAAACTTTGCCTGTCTAAAAGGGGACAAATTAAACCAATTCAAGTTGAAAATCATAGTATATAACTAGTATGCCGACTCTTTGACAGGTACATAACTCAACTGTCAGTGGTACATTTTTATGTTTGTATTAGTAAGATTTTTTTCAAATGTATTGGTGTATAAAACTATTTCCACCACTAAACATAGTTGCATAAAATCGTATAGAATGTGGCAACAATTTTTTTTTCCAAAATAAAATTTTCTTAGTTCAATAAATTTTCAATTTATTGAATGCTGGCTGCATTTATAAACTTTTAAAAGCCATGTTTGCTAAATTTTTATTCTGCAATATCGGATAATATATAAATAATTAATGATTTCAAATATTATTTTTATACCACAAAATGCTACTCTGCTGGCTTTAATAATATTAACAACAGAAAAAATTTAGTGTCAAAAAAATTTATTTAAAAATTTTTAGTTTGTGAAAAATAAAAACATTTTGTAAAAGCAAATTAGCAAAATGTATTGAAAAAAATTATTAATTATGTGTTTAAGTCATAAAATTAAACATGAAGTGTTATATTGTGAAAAATTTTAAATTAAAAAATTTCAAATTTTGTTTTGTTTTTGTTGTTCTTAAGTGTGTTGAATTCACACAGAACCTATATGTGTGATGAGAGTTATAAAAAAAAGAGAACGTTCTCACCAGTCGGCATACTAGTTATATACTATGTTGAAAATATTCCGAACAAAGTTTTTCTCTCTCTCTCTCTCAAGAAGAGAGACTTTAAATTACATATAAAAAAAAATATTTCGGTCAAAAAAATTGTTTGGAAAAAATGGGTGAATTTAGATTTTCTGACACAATTCTAGAACATGACTGCAAGGATCACGTAAGAGTGATGATGGCTTTGCAATTGTTTCACAATTGAAACGACAGTTCGATTTTATCATAGAGATATGCATACTTGAGGCGACGTTTGGAAATTAAATAATTTTTTTTTAAATGTTTCCGAAGTAATGCATGCCGCACAACTTTTTTTTAAAAAAGTTTACTGTTTTATCAGGTTTTTACATCGGTTATCGTTATTTTCTGATGAAAATGACGTGCAAACAATTATCAACGGCAATCACTGCAGGCCCATGATATTGAAGTATTTTTGGAATCAATTTGGCGCATTGAACTTTGGCGTTTTGTGGTCAGATACAATTATTAAAGATCAAGTATGGCAAACGAGTTATTACACGCCACCTGGCAAACGAATTGCCACCTCGTTCATGCGATTTATTCCTATAAAATTTTTGTATTTATGGTTGCATTAAATCCTTCTTCTGTACTTACAAGCCAACAACGATAAAAGAGCTGCAGGGGACCAGCGAACGCCACTTTCCTGATATTTCTTCTGATTTGTGCGCTCGAGTCATGGACTTATAGTGTCAGCAATGTAATAACAGATATTTGAACATTGTAACCAAGCCTTAAAATTCAAATAACTAAATGCGTCGCTCCTAAAATGCCTTTAACCTACTTTCTTTAATATAAGTTTAAGAAGTTGGCTTTATTCGACGAGGGAGCAACGCTTAAAATTAGAACCTTTTCAAGAAGGATTACTACAAACTCCTGAGGAAAAGTCCTTGAATTGGAAATTATTTGTAAAGAACTAGACTCAACCTACAATAACCCCGAAAGTGCAAATAGCCAGTACATAATTCTGAGATCGTCTCTACTCGCGAACTATATTTGCTAATTTTAAGCTTCCGTAAAAGCAGTTATATTCCCTGAAAATGTACCCCACATCTGTTTTATAAATTTTCCGCTTGCCCTCCTAGTTATCAAAGTATATTGTTGCTACACTCTGTGTAGATTTTGGCACTTACTACATGAGTACAATAATAATGCAAATAAATTAATTTTCTTGGCATTTATCCAAAGAAAGTATGACTCTAAATAAGGAAATTATACACAAGCAACTTGTAATAACTCTTTGCACATTTACCAGCAACAATAACGAATGAATATTGCAACAAAAACGTCCACCAGCAAAAAAAAAACTTTTTTGTGGCCATTTAGTTTTTATTTCCCACCAAAAAATTCTGTTTAGACCTCTTTCTCTAACTAAATACTTTTCAAAAAGTAAGATTGCTTAAGTGCATTCATTGTTTTTATTGCAACTAAATTTGCATGCTGTTTAAAAATGTTGTTGTTGCAGTTACAACAATGACTGCTACAAGATGTTTGTTTCTATTTGCGTTTATTCCTAAAATTTAGTGGTGGGTGGCGTTTTTTTTTTTTTTTTTTGTCTTGCCAGTCAACAATAACCGATTTAAATTGCTAATGCTGACGTCTACACTGCCACAGACAATCTAATCCATATGGAAAAGGAAATATTTAAACTTTTACAAGGTTTAATGGATTTATACTCGTAAGTTCTAGCTCATAAACGAATGCCACATGTGAGTAAATTTACAGCTAAAGACAAAACATTTCGAACAAACATAAAAGTTTCTAGAATAATTTAAAATATATTTGGAATTACCAAAAAGTAAATTCTAGTAATCCGATTCTAGCAAAATTGGAAATCCATATACATAGTGATTAATCCCTTATTTTATTTAACCAAATATCGATTAAAATGAGGTAAACTTTAAATCGCTTACATTTTATTTATATCCTTAAAAATACCTTTTTGTTTTTCATACAAAAAAATATTAACAAAACTTTATCTGCTCCACTTCCTTAAGTTTGGGCTGTTCAGAAAAGGACATTAATCCGTTTTTTGTTCGATTACCCACAAAAAATGTTTCTTTATTCAAAAATAAAGCTAAAATCTAGGGTTTGTAGTCAGCAGGAAACAACCGAAAATGTGCTCTAAAAAAAGTATCTTATGCGCATTAAATATGCAGTAAAAACTTCAACATTTTTAAAAATATTTTTTAATTATCAAAGTTGTTTTTGGGAATACAATTATTTATTAAAAGATTTTGTTTGTTGTGCCTAATTCCCTTTTGTTAATAATTTATACAAATACTGAAATTTATTGTTGGAGGATAAGCAAATTGTTTTTATTTTGATTTCTTGCGAAAACAATAAAAGCAATTTGTTTTTGTTTTTAATTTGTTTTTTCTTTACCTCTTTACCCTCATTCCCTCTGTAGTCTTGTTTGCTGATAGCTTTGGCTTTTCTAAAATTATTTAGGAGAACGTTTCCTGATGATCTGGCCTAAGCAACCAGTGAAATGCGCATAGAAACAGCTTATCCTCCAACAATAAATTTCAGTATTTTTATAAATTATTAAAAAAAAAGGGAATTAAGCACAACAAACAAAATCTTTTAATAAATATTTTCCAATAAAACCAAAAATGGCCTATTTGAAAAACTAATATTCAATAATTTAATAATATTTGCATTTAAAGAAATAAAAGCCAAAAAATTCTAATCGCACTCAGATACTAAACAACTTAAAATCAATAAAAGCCATATTGAATCAATAAGAAATATTAACGAAAGCCTAGTAATTTTTAATTTTTTATTTTAACATAGAACAATGTTAATTAAAGTTGCCTTTTTTGATAATGTTAATAGAAAAAAATATAGAAATAATATAGAAATAATGGCTGATTTCATAACCGCAGTATTGCAAAGCATCACTAAGCACAAATGCGTTGACAAGGCTTCACAAATAAAAACAATGCATCATTTTGCCGTAAATACCTTTACCATGCAATAATGAACTCAAGGCCTTGTGTACAGAAATATTTTACAGTTTATGAAGCTATTCCTTTAATATTTTTCGTCATTGATTTAATATCAAATTCTTATAAAACAAAACTGTCGTCTAATTGAAACAATGTGGAAAAGTTGTTGAAATTATATTTTGTATATTAGAAATAAAATTGATACAATATTGAAATAAGAATGGAACAATTAAAAAATCTATTCAGCTTTGATTGAAGTATTATGACATTTAAAATGCACACTACTGATACCAGGCTAGAAATGTTTTGAATCGATGCAAATATTTATTCAGATTTTTGAGCCATTCGAATAAGATACTTCGACTACAGGAGATTTCGCTGAAGAAGTACTATTATCTCATCTTCTTATTTTAGACCTGTGCATCTTCAATTCCAAAATTAAAATATTTAAAGACAAGAAAACAATAATTTTTCTTAAAAATCGATTAGGTAGATTAAAGGCTATACCAGCCTTTTCCTTTATCCATTCAAAGAGGGTGCATCGGAACTTAACGGGGATTCCTATAGGCCGTGTCAGATACAACTTTGACGCTTTGCGTGACGTTTCTACCTTCGGCAGAAAAACGCAAAGCAAAAGGTGTATGCCACAATGAAAACTTTGACAACACTCACGCATTGCTTGTTTACTTATAAAAGCGGTTGGTAATTTGTACATTTAATTATTTGTTACAAAAATTAAAGTTAAAAATTTAATTGGACGGTTTTTTGGAATTGAATTTGGCAAAAAAAAATTAAAAAAAAGAAAATTATACTAGCCAATTGTCAAAGCGCGCAAAAAGATGAGAGTTGGCTAACTTTTTGCTTCGCTCCGCTTTGAAAGTACTTTATGTGACATGTTTCGTATAAGTATGTATATTTTATCTTAGATGTCAAAGCGAATCGGTAACGCAACGCGAAGCAAAAGTTTTATCTGACATGGCCTTAAGAGTTGAATAGCCTCCCTTATATCCTCTCTCTCTTTCTCTAAATATTGCAGCCAGTGTGGCCAGGTTTAAAAAAATTTTACATCTAAATCTGGCATAAAAGACATGGCCAAAAATGATTTAAAAAAATGGTAAAATAATGCTAAAGCTTTTCAAAGATTTTTGATAAAAATTTATTACCAGTATAAAATTTTCTTCGAAACTAAATACATTTCAGTGACTAATTTTGTAACGAAGTTGAAATAAATTGTTATATTTAAACAAGGGGCCAAATATTGGTAAAGTGGCTAGATTTTTGGTAAAGCTTACATATAAATATGTATTGCAGGTAGTTGAGATTAAATATTAAACGATTTATTTCTATAATATACATAATTTTTTAGATTATTTTATTTTTTATAGTTTAAGAAAAGTTAAATCTTTAAAATAATTATTTTTTCAATAGTTTAAACAATTTTTTCAAACATTTACACCATTGATTTTTTATTCTAAATACAATGTCCAATTTCCTTGTACTTTTATATCGTCATATCAAAGGCCATATCTAATATTCCCTGAATATTCTATTTTTTTTTTTAACAAGACAGGTTTCTTACCATAAGAACCATTTTTAAACGAAATTTCATTTTGGATTCAACTATTTCAAGTCAAAATTTATTATAATTTATAAAAATTTTTTAGTAAAATCAATAAAACTATTCTACCAAATTGTTAAAATAAATAATGCTAAAAAAGCTAAAAACATTTTCCAAAAATCCCAAGTGCTAAATGAAAATTTTGAAGCTAAATAGAAATTTTAAATGCTAAATTTAGCTGCAAAAATGCCAAAATGGCCACACTGATTACGGGCTATTAAAATTGACCTTGGCGTCGAGAGTAGTAAATAAACACTTGATTCTTTACCAAAGTCAATAAGCAAACTTACATTTTAAGTAAGGTAAAACATTGGACAATCTAGTCTCTTGCAACCATTCGATTAATTTTTTTAATATATTCTTCATCTGCCGATGGGTAACTCAATGCTTGGAAATAAATTGATTCACTTGCTGTTGGCTCAGAGCTCATTTTATCAATAGGGTTTAAAACGAGAACACATTTGGCTTTCAGAGAGGACCATGTTACCCGAAGTCAATATTTCATTATCTACCAATTCATATCTATGTACAATAAGCCATCCACTAAATTAAATTTAACCGACTTTTTTTAAAAAAAAGAGGGAATCAGCTGATATGGTTTATATATTTAAAATATTGCCTTGTAGATTTTAAGATGTTTTTATTAATTCAACATTTTGCAATTTAAATTTCAGCTTAATAAATAAATTGATGAAATAAAAATCTGAAAATAATTGCCGTATTCACAAAACCCCTTGTATCGTTGTAACACTATTGTTTTTTTATACAACATACAATCGATACAACGATACAAGGGGTTTTGTGAATACGGCAAAAATTTAAAACTTTAAAACAATGTTGATTCAATGTATCCTACAAAAAAATGGAAACGACATTGATTTAAATTTAAAAATTTTTGATTTAATGTATTTCTATATAATTTTTCTATTATATTAAAAATTATTGAATTAATAACTAATATTCCCTGAGTGCGGTAAAGCCCATACAGCATAGTACTAAATCTTAAAATTCATATAAGAGTTACTTATGCCGAATATTCAACGTTAGTTTAAAGCCTATAGTACACGGCATGTAAAAAGACACATGCGCATGTAGTTCTGACGTAATTTTGACGTCATCACACAACACGCAATGTTTATTGTGGCTTTGCATTGACGTCAAAATGACGTCAGAGCCACATGCGCATGTGTCTTTTTACATGCCGTGTACTATAGGCTTAAGTGTCGTTTTCGCGATCGAAATCCTGTCGTTTCTAGAAATTGGTATTATTATTGTCGTAACGACATAAATACGAAAAACTTTCAATGTGTTTTAACTGGTCGTTGTCGTGAAATTTAAATTTTAATCCAAACTTTATATTTTATTCAAGCTAAAGTTTCTTAAATTTAATTTAATTTTAATTAATTTACATGTTTATCCTTACTTCCGTTTTTCATACTTTTTGTCAAGAATTCTTCCTGAAGTCCAAAGTACATTTTTCTGTTTTTCACGTTTTGTCTTCCTTTTTAACGTTGACTTTTTATCAGCACAACTTGAAGGACAAATGTAAACATAGAGCTTGTGCCTTAAGGTACGGTCACATATGGCAAATATTAGCCCCAAATATGTTTGCCTTTATTTGGCAAATTTTTTTTCAAAACAATGTAGGTTTCATTTTGTGGTCACACTGCGCACATTTATTTGCTCATATTTGTTTGCTCGAACAGATGTCAAATAGCGGCAAACACACATATTAGCAAACATGTTTTCCATATGGTCACACTTAAAAAAATATTTGCCGAAGCAAAATATTTGACCAAACTGTCAAAATATATAAATTTATTTGCCAAAACACTATTATACAAATTGTGATGGAAAATATAGAGGAATTTCTTTCAATTAGAGCGTGTTCTATTTTGATCTGGCAAACCATCTGACATCAGCTGTTTTGCAAGTCGTCTGTTTGTGGAGGCAAATATATATTAAAATCTATTTACTTACACATATTCTTAAAAAAAAACAAAATTTTTAATTAACTAAAATACAATAAAAAGTGAATATAAATATAAATCAGTAAATAGTTTGCTAATATGAATGTTTTTATGTTATGTCAGGTGAAACCAAAAAGGAACGTGTTAAAGCAAAAATGATTAACCTTCTGTAATTGTCAATTTTGACAGACATGTGAAATTACATATGGACTTTACATCTGACAAACCCACCGCAAAATAAATATCGTGTAAAATTGCTTAAACATTTTTGAAAGGTTGAGTTTAAAATCGATTATACATATATGATTTCAGTGTTCTTTTTATATTTCGTAATCCATTATTGAAATCTTAAAATGGTAATTACTCAAAAAATGGTTTTATACAATAACTAGCATTTAACCCGCTACTTCGTTAGCATCTCCTTTTCTTTCGTGGACATATTACGCCAAAGCTTATGTTTCTAGGTTTTAACCAGCTACTTTGTAATAGGTACGATTTTCACCTCTTAAACGTTCGAATTTCGAAAATGTACCAAATTTTTATTTGTATTTTTTAGATACGTTATGAATGTGATATAGTTTTTATTTTAATGTTTATTGGTTTAAAAGATAGATGGCATAGCAAAAAAGTTTAAAAATACAAGTTTTACCCGTTTACTCCCCAAAAAGGCCGAATTTCAAAATAGTACCAAGCACCTGTCCGCTTATTTTTTTTTTATTGAACAACAATAAGTACTAAATTTTTGACTAAAAAAAAAATGTTTTGTAAAAAAGTACCAAAAATAGTTACGGTTTTTACCCCTTAAATGTCCGAATTTCGAATAAGTACCAAATTCGTATTTGGATTTTTTAGATAAGTTTCAAATGTGATATAACCCTTATTTCTATGTTTATAGGTTTAAAAGATAGATGGGGTGACAAAAAAGTCCAAAATACAGATTTTACCCGTTGACTCCCTATTTCCCCTTTTTTGTACTTTTTTCTCCCCATTGAAGCATAAAAAAATTTAAATATTGTAGTGGGAGCCCATAATTTAATATGTCTATGTCAATAAATAAAAACAATGTTTTGTAAAAAAGTACCAAAAATAGTTACGCTTTTTACCCCTTAAACGTCCAAATTTCGAAAAAGTACGAAATTTGTATTTGGATTTTTTAGATAAGTTTCAAATGTAATATAACCCTTATTTCTCTTATTATGGGTTTAAAAGATAGGTGGGTGACAAAAAAGTACCAAAATACAGGTTTTACCCGTTTACTCCGTTAAAGGGCTGAATTTCCAAAAAGTACCAGACACCTGTCCGCTTATTTTTCTAAAGAACAACGATAAGTATGAAATTTTAGTTTTAGAGATATAAGGTTACCGAATTTACCCGTTTTTACCCCCTAAACATTCGAATTCCAAAAATCCCGTCTTTGTGATCGATTTGGGGAGAACTAGCCCTGGTCCAAATTTCAAGTTTTTACCTTCAGTCGTTTAGGCTGTGCGATGATGAATCAGTGAGTGAATCAGTAACGTTACAATTTTATATATATAGATAGATAACTTTTTTATCTTTGATCCAAGGCAGTAACCGCACGACGATTTGGCTACAACAACAAAAAATACTGAAAATCAAAAACGAATTTAATGTAATTCCAAAATCATGTGTTTTTTTTAATAAATAAATTAGATAAATGTTAAATCTTACAAAAATATTATTACAATACTTTGTGTTTTTTTATTTGATTTTAGTAGTATTTTTTTTTAAGTTGTTCCCAACAGCAGTTATTTGCTACTGTTTGCTCTTACAAAATAATTGTAAGAACAAATATTTGTTTGCTTAAAATACAGGCAAATATTTGTTTTTGAGTGGTCACATTAAAAGCATTTTTGTTTGACACCAAACAAATTTATTAGCCCAAAATCAGCTGTTTTCCTGTTTGTCGCAAATAAATATTTTGTGGTCACATTACGGCAAACAAATATTTGACGTTTTTCGGCAAAAATCTTGTTTTTTTTTTTTTGTTTCAATCTTATCGCGAAAAGGACTTTAATTTTTGATTGCTCATACATTGTCCCATTAAAAACCAATATTTTTCTCAAAATAATATGAAAACAACTAAAAATGCCCAGCGGGTTTGTGTCAATTATTCTTAAAGTGCTTATCCGTGACCAGTGAAAACAATATTTTAATAAAAAGGAACGAATTGTGGTAGGTGAAAACAGGACATATCACTTAACTGGTGATAATGTGTTTAAAGAAAGGTAACTCCAGAGGAAAAGGTAATTAAAACAAAACTAGTCATGTGACTGGATTTTATGCGGGAAGTGGCTGATTCTATTACTTAATATTAAGTGGATCTCTCATATAAGCTTGGTTCACTCGGGACAATATCTGCGACAGGCATTGATTAACCAAAAAGTAGTTTTTTATAAATTAAATTTTAATCGAGAAAACAACATAAGATCACTCACAGTTTCCTGAAAAACCCATTTTTATTACTAAAATATAAAAAACAATTACTGAAACTTCTTTTCTAACACTCAAATCAAATAAATTATTTAACCTGTGATCACAGCTATACATACAAATTCCAAATTACTGTGGTTTTATATAGAAAACTCTCAAATAAAGAAAAGGACATGAATCTGTGATCACTTATATTTTCTATAAAAAAAGTTTTTTGTACAAAAATGGCGAAAAGTGTTTGTAGAAAAATAAAATTAAAAGACACAATGGCTTTTTTTAATTACTCTCATATCCGAAAATGAATGTTTAACTGGGACCTTTTATTTTTAATCAAAAATAAAATTGTATTGCCAAAATGTTGATAAGCTCTCCCGATTTTGTGTCCATTTTAGGGAATGTATAAAATTCCAGGAAATTATTAAAAAGCAAAAATGTATAAAAAGAAGGTGAGACTTACAAATTTTTTGAGAATGAATGGTACCCAGCAAAAACTAGGTAATGACTTGAAATTACTGAACAACTTACTTTTCAATGACTACTTCATACCATCTGCATTACATAGAAGTAGTTTAGTAATGGTTGACATATAATCTGATATATAAGCACTTGTTTATGAGTTGATTAACGAAATTTATAATTAATTCATAATAAAATATATTTAAGGTTTTATTTATCCAAATCTAATACAAATTGATTTTAAATGCATATTTGCTCTTACAATTTGTGTTTTTTTTATTTGTTATAAATGAATATGAATCTAAATATGAAAAATTTAAATGCTTGATTGATTTTAATATGTATTTTAAAATTAAAATTTTGAATAAAAACTTCACCAATCAACCAACAAAACGATATTATAACGATATCGTCTAGGTGATATAAATTATAATATATGATATCAATCTTGTGTCATAAACGGTAGTATTTAAATTGTGCCTTTCCTTATAATATCGTTTTTCCATGAAAATATCATATCGTTTTTGCAATCATATCGTTCACTGATTTATTGGGTATGAATGTGTCCTTAATGCAGGGTAGTAAAATTTTGCATTAGAAAGCCAATTAAATTAAAGACACAATTTGTTTGACAAATTCAGTTTTGTCGATAGCAATGTAAAGTGTCGATTTGTAAGTTAATGACTTATTTAACTCCCTATTTGTAAGCGAATGTGGTAATGACTTATTGAACTCCCTATTTGTAAGCGAGGGTGGTAAGTACTTGCCTTCAATGACATCACCGTGTTAAAATAATGAGTTAAAATACCAATGTATAAGTGGTGAAGAGTAGTTATATTAGCTTTTTAACTCATTACTTTGCAATGTAAGTTTTTGCTGGGTAGTTTTTAGCGCCCTGTAATTTTTAATATATAGGACCATTTATTAAGCGCTATTTTCAATCTTTTATTTTATTCATATGAAAGGTCTGTCGTGCAAATATCCGCCGCAAATATGGCACTAATCCGAAATGAACAACTTTAAATGACTCAGGCATATAAATCAGGCTGAATTTTACCGACGGTATGGGTTATGTGTGCTTTGAGGGCCGCTTTGATTTGTGGCTTATTCTCAGGGCCCTATGACTTAAGGAAACCCCATAAAAATAACTTAAAAATGGTCAACGTGAGATGACCATGCTTTTCGGTCGTTAGTGCAAAATGCCCAATGTTGTATTAGATGTGAGGCACGTAGTACCGATAGGTTAAATCACAAGTTCTAGCTGTCCATATCATTCAGTTCAGGCCAAAATAAATTGATAATCAGCAACCTTTTGCGCTCGCCGTTTAGGGTGATGGCCTGGCTTACTCCATTCGCAAATAAATATAGATCACTGACGCCACCAGCTAAAAATTTGCACAAAACAGTACCTTATCGTAATGCATTTGTCGAGTGTTGATATAACATCGACTGGTACGTTTCGAATTCTACAATTTATCGGTTGACGTACTCATTCATTCAGCAAATTATCCAAATTATCCTCGATCAACATTAGGGTCAGCTTAAATATTTTTATAAATTTTATAGTTTGCACGTCTCGTTGAACTTTATAGCCGTCCATGTTGGTTTGGAAAAACAACAAATTTGATAGATGTGGCTTGTTCAATATCGACGCCTGTTTGCGAAATGATCGTAAACGCTAAAATACGAATTTTAGAGGAGAAGGTTTTTTCAAATGTGCACGATTATGATCTATGTTCAATACGTGAAGAACTCAACTAGTACTTTCCAGTAATACAATTTATAAAATCGGGCTTAAACTAGAAATTTTGGTATATTTTTAAGTTTTGTAATACCCGAGGTGCCATACTTCGGGAAGTTATGGAGGCCCTCCTTATATGCCTATATATTCTATATCCAAAACTTAATTTAGAATACAAGTGCTTAATTAGCAATATTATTTCAATTGCACTAACCGTTTACAAAATCCAGAATTATTTCCATTTTTGTTCCAAAATCTCCCACTGTGTATCGCTTACGATCAATTGGTATAACTAAAACTGCCAACGTGACTTACGATCAAATCAAACACATTATATATTTGAAGATATCAGCAATTTTGATATTTTGTTGCTTGGAAAACATTTTTTTTTTTTAAATTTCGCTTATGATCCTTTCGCAGGAAAAATCTTTTAAAATTTTTGTTAGTACGTACCTTTCCGATATTATGCTTAAATCCGGAAATTAAAATATCGCTTGAAAACTAGGTATAAACACGATTAGTTGCCTTCAATTTTTCAACAGGTCGGTTGGCTTTTATTTATTTATCCATTTAAATATAAAAAATCAATGACTTTTAAAGAAAACCTCGAAATTTCCCATCTTTAAAATCCCAAAAATAAATGGAAAGACCAGCTCAGCGTGATATATTATATAAAAAATATATTATTTGCTTATTTCTGCTTTATTTAAAAAAAACGACAAGTCAACTTCTTTCAATTCAATTGATTTTCTAATATTTCGTTCAATTTAAATAAACAACTCTTTCTCATGCAAATTTTTTCAAATTTGCCAAATGAAGTTTTGTATTAAAACAAATTAAGCAATACTAAAAAAAAAATGCAAACAAAAATTTTGTCAACTCCACATGTGCAGTGAACACTTTTCTATTCACGTACTCAACGTGAAAAAAGCGAACGTAAATCTGTACAAAAAAAAAATACATAAACATAAAAACACACTCAATGAAATTTTGCAGAACGACAAAATTCACGAATATAAAAAGCGGATGTTTAATACACATAATATTTGACGGGTGCGGAAACGGAAGGAACTGCTGCACAAACAACTTTGTGTTCAAAAGATAAATATAAATAAAAACAATAACAAAACCAACACTCTCACACACGCAGACTACAAAAGCAGCAGTAGTAGCTAAATTTAAAATTTTTTTTATCTTTTTTTATCACTAAATAGTAACAACAATCACAAAATTTTATGATGACAACTTGCAGAGTATTTTGGCAAAAAAAATCAGCTAAAATTTTCAGTAAAGTGGCAATTGCAAAAAAAAAACTCTTTTAAGCGGAATAAAGTTGAGAACAAAAGACCAAAACTCCAAATAATTTGTAAAAATATTTGTCAAACTCTCTGTTGTAAAAGCAACAACAACCGCAAAACAAATCAATGAGCAATACTAAATCAAAACAAAGGAACTGAATTGTATACAAAATTGATTTAATTATATTGACGACAAATGGCCAATATAAATAAAAATCAATAAATAAAATTAAAAAAAAAAACAGTTTGACTTATTTTTAAGATTAAAAATGTGAATAATAAATATACGAAACTCATAAACTCTTTATCACATATCTTTTTTATGTGTACTCAAATTACGCTCTTTTTCTCAACAACGTAAGCTGATGACGAAAGCTTTAAAAAGTTAATTAATTTTGAAACACAAAAAAGAGTTCTAATTCGTATTTTATTTTATGTCATTTTATTTTGTTTTTAATTTAATTTTTTGTTGATTTTTTACTTTAAAAATCGTTCCGCTAGAATTTTGTTTAAACGTCGATTCGACGTAGAGTTCGTTACCTTAATGTACTGAAATGAAGACCAACCTTCCAGGGTTAAGAACCAATTTGTTTCGAGAAGACCTAAGTATTTTTTGGTTACAAAAAT
This sequence comes from Pollenia amentaria, assembly GCA_943735925.1. NCBI lineage: Eukaryota > Metazoa > Arthropoda > Insecta > Diptera > Polleniidae > Pollenia > Pollenia amentaria. The sequence continues at coordinate 278,477,677 of OX031006.1, read as the reverse complement.
ATTTGCTAAGATAAACGTATACCGTAAAAATGTCCTTTTTTATATGAATTTTAAATTCAATTAAACCTAATCATACTAATTGTATACGTAGACTCCTGATAATGGTTCCCGGTTTAAATATAAACACAATGCTTTGGGGGATGCTAAGATTGTTATTTTTAAAAAGTGTTTTAAAAATAGTTTCTACCTCCTTCGATTGGCCAAAATTCTGTCCAGTCTAGAATTTATGATATTATAATCAAAACAATGGGGGTCTAGATAATGATAAACTATTAATTGAAATTTCAAAAAACGACTGAAAGACAATAATTAATTATAATTGGCTACAATTTGCAATACTATATACTAATAACCCATATATAGTGTTAACATTTAAGGAATAATATCAAAAAAAAAATTGCATAGTAGTTATAATACAACTAAATACTATTAAGATAATTTTAATAAAGTTTTTAACAAATTAAATCATAAGCAATAAAATATATATTCAAATTACATTCCAAAATATTTAAATTACAAACAATACTATGAACACTTTTCTATACGTAATATTTCTTAAAATGTGCAAAAACATTAACAGACTTTTGTCTCTCTTTATATTACAATTATTTGGCGCGAAAATAAACCTATTTCAATTTCCTTTATTGTATAGTTTACAACCAACAGAATTCAATTCTTTGGTTTATAAGTTTTTTCAGCAATTGCACCCATACAGGGTTGTGCATAGGTATGATTGAATTAGTGAACAAATTTAATGTAAACGTATTATTTGTTTTTTTTTCAAATTTACTTTGAAAAACTTGATGAAATGACTCAGTGCAGAGCAATGATTTAAAGTTGTTCAAGCCGCCGTTTTCAAGAGTTTAGCATATAAAACAATAAGTTTATTTTCAAACTTATAATTTTAGAATATGGGGCACCCATAATCGAAGAATGATTGTGGACCATCAAACACTTCCACTTAAATGCACAGTATTATATGGAAGAACGTTAAAAAGGAACATGGGACAATTTTTTTTTTTACATCGAGCAAGTTGAGGTTAACAAGAATGGCATAACCGGACCGGACAATAATTAAAAATTTTTCTTTAATTCGAAGGTGAAGAACAATCCAGAATTGTCACATAAACAATATACTTCATAAAGATCATTTGTTTTCATATTTTGACAGGCCACTGCGTTTTTACGGTTTGAGGATATTTTTTTTTTTTTTTGAAGCGCCTTAAAGGGTTATTTGTATGCCTAAATCCCAAAAACCATGCAACAGCTTAAGGCAAATATCCGAAAAAATGTTAAGGCCCTGGAACCTGAAATTCCAAAAAAATAAGTAAGAAAGTATTGACACTCAAGCCCGACCATATGATACCCTAGACCACAGTATATAAAAACAATCTTAGCTATTTCAGACCCATGGGCAATCATGAACCCGCCTAAACAAAATTATGCTATGAGGTTAAGATTCATGTAAATGTTCTTTGTGCCGAACATTATTTAGATTTCTTCATCTATATGGGGGTTTATGTTGGACCTATGATTAATTTTGAAAAATGCATTGCTAATGTTGCTATATGAATTTCATTAAAATCTGTTTGATAGTTCCGAGGAGGCAGAAATTACCCCCTATCTCCCCTCGTAGTCCTATTTTTAAAAAATGCATAGCTTTTGTGTCCATATAACTATGGATCTATCTATGTTTTTAATTTCATTAAAATTGGTTTGATAGTGGGTACAAAGACCCAATTCCGGATGGGGTGAATCCGTCAATATGAAATTATGGACCTAATCGCCATATTTTCAATAGGTTTCTATGTAAAATAGAACCTATGTTCCGAATTTCATCGGATTATCTTTAAAATTGCAACCTGTACTTTGCGTATAAGGTTACATGGACAGCCAGCCAGCGGGAGGATATTGTTAGATCAACTCATAAAGTCATTCTGAGTAGATCGGTATACCTTAAGGTGGGTCTAGGACCAATATTTTTAGGTGTTGCACACATCAGCACAAATGCCTAATAGCCTTTCCACTATTGTGGTGTGCGTATAATGATGGCGAATTCTCTGTAAAGAGCACATTGGGTCGAAGCCAACCATATGAAAGATATTGTCTACAAAATAATATATTAACATTAGGGGTATGACTTTTTAATTTTCTTTGCAAATATTAAGTTGTACATGCCATAGCCAAAATGTAAATAAAAAAATATTAAAAAATGCCATCTCTATTTTTCACTGCTTTAAGTTGAAATTTGTTCTATATTAAAAAAAAAAAAAAAACAACTATTAAATTTAACATTGTCACAATTTTAAACGGCTTAAGTATATCGTAGTTCTTTTAAGAAATCTAACGGCAGCTTTTTGTATTTTGTTGATAGATTTAACAGAAGAGCTGTCTGCGCTTTTTTGAATTTTCTCTTTCAGAACTCCGCTTATGTATTAAAAAAAAATATGTGTGAATATTTAGAAATTGCATTTGGTGCGGAAGGTTTTTCTGCCAAAATGACTAGCAAACACGAATTGTATCACTTATTTAGTAATGGCTATCACGTGGTGACAGATACATTTTTTGTAAAAAATTAGTCATTATCCTAATGAACATATTTCCCAACAATAATCTGAGTTTTAAATAAATGACAACTTTTAATAAAATCAGTAAAAAGTTATTAATTAAATAAATCTTAACGTTACTTAAGTGCCACCCTGTATTTATATGTATGTCAAAAGTTGGATAGTTACATCTCTTACAGTTCGAGTTGATAAAATATTTGAATAAAACTTTGTAGTGTGTGTCATTAAATAATTTCAATTGGGTGGTAGCATTGCGCACGAATAATTTTTCCACGAAATGCAAAAAATACCGATGTACCCACATATTTCTGAAAATATGTAATTCTCTTAGAATTACAGAAGAGAGTTTTTATTTATAGGCCACTAATATTGTTGTATATACCTTTAGTATATAAAGAGCTACAAGTTCCGGCCATTGCTAGTTGGTTCCTTTTGCCAACATTTCTACTAAGATGGTTGAAGATATTAAAACTATTTAAATCGGCTAGTGTAACTGTTATAAAATATGTTTATGCCATTTCCAAAAATAAGTTAAATCAGCTTAGTATTTATTAAAACTTATTTATTCCCAAAAATCCGATTGAGTTCAATTTATACAAACCAAGTAAACGGCATAACTCTTTATACTGCCTTCAATTATCTTGAATCACACAAACTATTTTTATATGCCCGGGTTGGAATTTTCTATTTTCAAATTCAAGACCCAACTGACTTAAGCAACTGTTCGAATTACGTATGCGGAATAAAATATAGACTGACACATCAGCAGTAACAAAAAATTTTAATTATTTATTTAAAAATCAAAATTAATTAAGTATACACCTTAAACTACTTTTACAAACAGATATCTTGACACATCGATAGCCTTTTTCATATTTTGAGGCAACCTACGCATAGCCTCGTAAGTTCCTTTTGTGTGTATTTTCTTTAGCTTTCATGTAATTTGAATCTTTTGAAACCAAGAAACGCAAACTGTTTACGTTTCTTGGTTTCTATCCCTTTTTATAGACATTTATTTTCTAATTCGCCTAAAAAGTTTGAATTGGTGTCCATTCATGAACTTCCATTGTAAAGTAACTCCCATCATCAATGATATAATTCATGGCGCCTATTATGATGACCACTGTCCGTTTTTCTGAGATATCTAGAACGGGTTTCTTTGAATATTTGGCTACTCTCATAAGTTCCTCGTTTTTCTGTAACGTTTTGTCTTTAAAATCGCATTTATTTGCCAACGTACGGTCAAATTTTGTACATCCGGCAATGTCTGATTTCAACATAGCTCGAAATTGGTAGCAGTGTAACAATTATTTTTACCGGATTGTCGTTTTCTATTAAAAGGGCTTCCATTTTCGAAAGGTTTTATTGCCTTATAAATAAAAGAGTTTTTGATTTGGATTTCAGAAAAATGGCGAAAAATTTCATATTTTCTTTTATGACGATTATTTTCACAAAATAACTTACGACGTTCTAATTCGTTTGATGATATATTTTCTACATATTATCAATTTGTTGAAATTATCTCTAGCCAAATAATTATAGGGATAGCGCCGTTACTTTTTCCATATATATATTATATATATTTTTTTCAATTTTGAACTGTTGGTTGAAAATCAGTCCATATTATTTTCCGCATACGTTACATATAAATCATATGTGTCAAACCATATTGAAGTTACGGAAACTTTTTCTTAAGTTTGATGAAACTGTACAAGTAGTAGGGTATTTATTTAATTGGACTTTTGTTTTATTCGGCTAATCGCTAGATTAATTAACCGAGGTTTTGGCTTAATCAGTTAATTTTGTTATTGATCGGTCAACCAATTAATAAAGTTTTTTTTTATAAATTAAGTTATTCAATAAATAAAAATGCATAAATTATTTATTATTTGGAGCTTATTATTAAAAAAAAGTAAAAACATCACAATCATAGCAATTCATGAACTAAAACGAGCAAATAAAAAAATAATTATTTTATATGTAATACATATTTTTTAATTAAATTCTGTATTATTTAAAAAATAAGCAGTAAGATCATTTTATTAGTTATTTTAATAGTTTAAGGAGATCTTACGAAATAATCATTTAAACAAATAATATGGTTTAAATGTTTACCCCCATATTCATAAAAAATAATTTAGGTTTAAAGCAGGTTTATAAAACGAGTTTTTTTTTGAAAATTTGTCTAATGAAACCTTTTATTAATCAAAAATATTTTTTATGAATATGGGGGTTAGGATTTAAGTGATTCTTTTCTTTGGTTTTTGATAAAACTTGACTTGGAAAAAATTCTTTCAGTTATCATAGATGTTGAAGAAATCAAAAGCAACCGGTAATACAGAATATGGGCATATCCAGCGAAAAGTCTACTTTGTGTAACATAACGCCAGCAAGCAAATAAGCTTGTATATTGGGCCCATGTTGTTCAAATTTTATCCTTTTTGTTACTAAATGTAGAGTTGCGCTTTACACTAAAATATAAAAAAGGAAATTATACATATAAAATTTTTGAGAAGCAATTTTAATTGCTGGTGTGACGTTACAGAAAGTAGACTTTTCGCTGGAAATGCCCATACATAAGTTCTCAGTCCTTTTCCTGAATTTCTCTAAAAATATAAAATCTTGCATTATGCCTTTAGAGTCCTGTTTTATTTTTTAAAAAATTTTAAGACTTCTAACTGTTTCGGTTAATTCTTTTAAAATATTATATGTGAAGAAACAAATAACTAAGCACATAGATATTAAAAGTACGTGAAACAAAAAGCTGTTGACAGCTAACATTTATTTAAAATGAAGATCACCTTCTTTGTTTGTATGGAAAAATATTTTCCAAGCACATACTTTTTGTATATCAGACGCAGCAAATAATTAAAAGCACAAAAAATATGTTATAATGGGTAATTTTTGAAGAGCTATAGGAAATTTTTAAAAGAAACACATAAAAATGCATGAAATCTTTATTTGAATCGATAGTACGGTCCATATAATTTAATGTTTGAAGATTATTTCATGCCAATGTTGACCGTGACTGCGCCTCAAATGGTCCATCCGCTTAGTCCAATTTTGGCATACTCTTTCCAACATTTCGGCCGGTATCTCATGAATAAATGCTTCAATGTTGTCTTCCAGTGCAATCGAAGCGGGCATGTGTGTATAGACATGAGCTTTAACATAGCCCCACAAAAAATAGTCTAAAGGCGTTAAATCGCACGATCTAGGCGGCCAATTGACCGGTCCCGAACGTGAAATGAAATGTTCACCGAACTCGCCTCTCAATAAATCCATTGTTAAGCGTGCTGTGTGCCATGTGGCACCGTCTTGTTTAAACCACATGTCATGCAAGTCAAGCTCTTGCATTTTGGGCAAAAAAAAGTTGGATATCATCTCAAGGCTCGCCATTCACAGTTACGTTACGATTCGCATCATCTTTGAAGAAGTACGGTCCAATGATGCCACCAGCCCATAAACCGCACCAAACTGTGACTTTTTCTGGATGCATTGGTAGATCTTGCAATGCTTCTGGCTGATCTTCACCCCAAAATCGACAATTCTGCTTATTAACGTACCCATTGAGCCAAAAATGAGCTTCGTCGCTGAATACAATTTTTCGATAACAAAAGTGGAAGAAGCGCGCGATGAACTTTCTTAACAGAGCACGCATTTTGATAATAAAATTCAATAATTTGCAAGCGTTGTTCGTTTGTAAGACGATTCATGGTTAAATTATAGACCAAACTGAAGATGTTTGACAGTGAAACAAAACACGAAACGTGCGTCAGCTGTTTAAACCAGTGTTGCCAAAAAGATAATAGCTAAAAAATCACACGTTAATACAAAAACTTTAAAATCTTGTTACATCGGTTAATCGACTGAAATTAACCGGTTTAATAGTTAATCGAAAAAAGCCAATTTTAAATTAACCAATCAGTTAATCGGGTAGTAAATAATCTGTTAACCGATCAACGGTTAACCGAATGATTTTGTGGAAATCAAGCTATATCTGAAACAAGATGTTCCCCAATAACGAGTATACATCCTTCTGCATAACGAAATTTAAATAAATTTCTTGGAAAAAATGCTTATAGCACTCTCGGGAGTAAGCAATGCCCTTAATACGGTAGATTTCCAAATTTACAGATTTAATATCACGGCTAACCGCAGTTCTATCTCGTACCATGGAAACTAGCAGCCCCAGTGTTTTAGGTAATGGAATGGTTATTGATGAGGCTCCTTTGAGCATCAAGTGATGGCTGTGTTTTAATCCCGTAATTTATTTAATATATTTTATTACTTATCATTACAGGAAAGTTCAGTCTGCTGGTGGATTTGCAGAGGTCCTAAGCACGGCGCAAGTGTATGGTCCTGCCGGATCTTACACTCAATTTATCACATGTGTGCATTCCACTAACACATAGGGGCGTTAGTTGGCGCATTGAGCCAACCTGGTCATCAAGGCAGTTGTTTTGTATTTGCTGCTAAAAACTGGTTAGGCTGTCATTTGGCAAATCAACAGACAACCTTGTTAACAATAATGTATTTATTGCGATCAGCCAAAAGTGCGAGTCGGAAAGTTAAAAGCGGGACCACAAGCAACAAAATTAAATAAAATTTTCGCTACTTTCATGTACTAAACGCTGACCATGTCTTAATGTGCAAAACTGTAAGACGTTAACAAACAAAAAGTAGTATTTCTCATATGTTATTAAGACAAGAATTCTACACAATATAAGGACACACATTAATAATCCTACAAAAGCATTAAAACATGCATATTTATAAAGTTTCATATACATACTTACATACGTACGTGTAGATGTATGTATGTAACATTTTGTGTACTGCTAAAATTATGTTATAAAAATCAGACAGTCGATAAACATGTTTGCTATGACAATAGAAATACATGTACAACTACCAAAGAAAAATATTTATGTCGACGCACAGTGGGGAATTCGGAAAAAGTGAAAGTAAATATATACGTACGGGAAATAGATCTGTAATGTGATTCACTAACTTTTTTTACAATAATCGTATCGTTAAAATAACTATAACGAAAGTTGATCGAATTTGCTATTCAGTAACATTTTTAACGATATTCGCTGTCGACTAAAGTCAGCTGTTACTTTCAGCAGTTTTTTTTTTCGTTATTTTAACGACAATAATTTACGTTGTGTTAATTTAATCGATAAAGAGTATTTTATGTTTAAAGTGGCTGAGGCCCAACTTCTTACATATGTATGTGTATGAACAAAAACCAAATTCGAAATTCAACATGTACAAAAAAACTCATTATGAACAAAAACAAAATTCTAAATGTAAAATTTACAAAATAAAATATAAAAACAGTAAATTAAGAACAATTTCAATTGTTTTTTTTTTCTTTTGTGTTTTTCGTTTATTTTAACATTTGTAGACATAGATGTTACAAAAACTACAGCTGTTTACAATCGTTAAAAATAAATTACAGAAACACACTATCGTTACTGCAACCGATTACGATTGTCGGATCGTTAAAAGTTAGTGAATCGCACCATTGAAGTTTCTAAACGGGTAGTCTGATTTTTATGAAATTTTTACAAGTTTTTAGCAAAGGTGGGTTCGCATTCCAAAACTATAGATGGAATGTGGACGTCACAAGAAGGCTCCAATTTAGGAAACGTTTTTATTATTATCGTATATAAAAATACGGGAACAATTTTTTTAAGTTGATTTTTAAATATCTTATCGTCCACCGATTTAAATGAAACATATATCAATGTTTTTTGGGATTTCCAAATAGGCTTTCAAGGTCTAATTATTACCTATATGTAAATAAAAGATTTATTTCATATTCCTACCTCTTCAGGGATTGAAATATAAAATCTTGAATTAGTATTTACATTTCCATTTTTAATTTAAATGTGGTTTTAAACAATACACAGAGTACAATTAAACACACACATAAAACAAAAATATAAATGTATAATTAATAAAAAATATCACAGTTTAAACTTTTCTTAATGCCAGTATCACAGTTGAAGATGGACCAAATTATCGTTTTAAAGCAGGGGTTTCCATTTCTTTGCACAATTGTGCACACTACTACTAACACATATTTTTATACTCTTCAATTCAGTCGTCGATGTGAATTCGACAAGTGTGCATGTCTAGCGGATGCTATATTATTTTGTTTCAGCTTACACTCAAAAAATATTGTGCGGTCAAAAATGCTTTTGGTAACATCCAATGCCTTGCGTGCAATTTTTATTTAGAGTTTAAATTTTAAGACTTAAATATAGAATAATGTAACATTTCATAAGTTTTCATGCAAAGCAAAGAACTTTGTAAAATGGTAATTATTTGAGATTTAAAAGCAATTTTTAATATTTCAGATGAAAAATTTCAAAATGTCTAACAGTCCTATGTGGAAGAAGCTGATAGTCACATTTATTATAGGTTTTATTTTACATACGTATATGGATTCGGTTCTTTTAATTTTACAGCACTTTTTTTATTTTTTCTTATGCAATACTAAAAATTATTATTATAAATTATTATCTGATCACTAATTCCACTAACACCGTGGTAATAGTTATAAAACAGATTACCCAGTTTTGGTGTTTAAAAATATTAATGTGTTCTTATAAAAAGAATTAAACACTCTGCTAATTTTTTTATTGAGTGTGATTATACATTATGCTGTTAAAAAAAATTATATATTTATTTGATGATACGTCATTTTTAATTTTGTAAATAACTTAAAATTATATAAAAATACATGTATGTAACGTGAATCCTAACCAACAAAAATTTCAAATTTTCAAATAATATCTACATTGTTTTGCATTTAAGCTAACGATATGTGTTTTGTTTGTGAAAAAAATTCTTTGATGCCTGTAAAAGTGTCCCTTTTTCTTTCGTTAAAAAGACGTACCTAAATGCAGAAATTATTAAGAAAAAAATATAGCCACAAGAATTTGTTGGTATTTTGTGCTTGTAAAAATATTTTTGTTTCTGTACCAATCGCGTCGGTGGGTTTTTTTTTTCTTTGAAACACTTTTCTTAAGTATGTAAAAATATTTAAAAAACAAGTTTAAAAAAGTCTTGTTTTCCTACAATTTATGTGTAAACCTATACACATAAAAGCAAATGTGACAGCAGGTAAAATTTTTGGGTAAGATGTGTTTTATTGATGTATTAATGAAACTTTATTGTTTCGCACTATTTTTATTGCTTACTTTTTTATGCTACAATTATATGACCGAGTCCAAAGAGTTAACCTTACTAATTTATGGTATTTATTTAACGTAACTTTGACCTGTTGTAATGACTTTATAAATTTTTGCAGGCAAACTCAGGTGCACATTTGGTATTTTGTAAAAAGTTATGATATACCATTAGCTAGAATTAAAATGTATGCACAGATGTTTGAAGTATGAGTCTGCACAGATGGAGCCAATGTAATGTTGGGCAAATATAAGGGGCTTATAGGCCGACTAAAAAAACACGAATTTGCAGTTCATAATTTTCACTGCATAATTCATCAGACCGCTCTTGCATCGAAATTCATAAATGATACCCCAGCTATGAAGACAGCAGAAGGTATAATAAATAAAATTCGAGGCGGACATCAAGCGCTTACCCACCGAAAATTTGTAACCTTTTTAATAAACAAAAATGCTGTGAATTGTGACCTGAAAATGTTCACAGAAGTTCGGTGGCTAAGTCGCAGTGATTGCCTGAATATACTTTATGATATAAGAGAAGAAGTTCTTCAGTTCCTAGAAACTGAGAAAATAGAAAAAGTTTTAGTCAAGTGTTTAAAAGACAATAATTTTATTTTAGACTTAGCTTTTTTGGAAGATACGACAAGTATGTTAAATGAACTTAATTTGGAATTGCAAGGAAAGGAACGCAATATATTCGACTTGTCAAAAATCATTCACAATTTTAAAACAAACCTTTTTCTAATTTTTTCCCAAATTAAAACTGGTGATTTTTCCAATTTTCCAAAAACTTCACCTGCTTATAGAAATCTCGAAATCGACAAAAGATATGAATATGCCGAAATATTTGAAACACTTTTCAATAATTTTGAAGACAGGTTTCAAGATTTTGTAATTTTACAACCGCTATTAGATCTTTTCGAAAACCCATTTCGTTGCGATGTAAGCAACTACGAATTTGATATTCAATCAGAACTAATCATACTACGAAGCGAAGTAAATGCTCCAGACGAAAATAATATTGTAGAGTTCTGGAAAGATTTGGATGGTGAGTTCTATCCTGAACTAAAAAAAATTCATTTAAGTGCCTCTTTATTCGGCACAACTTAAATATGCGAACAAATTTTTTCGGATTTAAAATTTATTTGTTCCAAGCAACGTAATAAATTAAGTTCATCCCATTTGAAAAGCATTCTACTATTACGAAACTGCCATAAAAGTATAAATTAAGAAGATTTTATTTTATAAGTTGTATAACACAAGGGAACAAAATTAAACATTTTTTGTGTTGATAGAAAATTTGTAGCAGTTCTTTACCAATTCAATGTCGCTGATTTTAAAACTGCACTTTTTTTTCTATCAGCTGTAATTTGCGTGCAGTATTCATTTTTTTTTTGAATTATTAAAACATAAAAATCTTTAATTTTTTTACAATTGTTTGATAAGTTATATGAAACTGATTTAGAGTCAAAAAGCTTCCGAATAAAAAAAAGTGCAGTCTTACAATCAGCGACATTGAATTGTAAAGAATTGCTAAAAATTTTTTATCAACACAAAAAATTTTTAATTTTGTACCTTTGTGTTATACAACTTATAAAATATTTTTTTTTTTTTTTCGTTATTTATTTATTGAATCTTCATATATTTAATATGAACTAACAATAATTTATCAAATCTTAACCTAATACTTTATTTATGTCCTGCCAGTGCCAGACAAAAATTTTCTTCATCACGGGTTCTGTTCACTTATATAGGTGTTTATCTCTCATCTAGTTGGGTAAGTGCTGCAGTGTCTCTTCTCCTTAAGCGAGTGTGGCCGCCATGATTTAAAATATTTCGAGCTAAAGGATTTGGGTGTTGTTCAAGTCTTTTTAAATATTTTACTGCATATTTTGTAATCATAGTTTTTACTAATGGCACGTTGAGATCCTTATGAATGTTTGAGTTTTTAACATACCAGGGGGCGGCTGTGATTATACGAAGAAGTTTATTTTGGCGCCTTTGAATTTTTTCGATATTAGAGGCCGAGGCAGTTCCCCATAGTTGAATACCGTAGCACCAGATAGGCTTTAAGATAGAGTTGTAAAGTAGAAGCTTGCAATCGAGTCTAAGAACAGAATTTCTTCCAATAAGCCAATGAATTTGGATGGCTTTTAGTTTCATTTGAGTTAATTTTGCCTCTATATGGCATTTCCACGTTAATCGCCGATCCAGATGTATACCGAGATATTTTACATGCGAATGTTGAGGAATAATTTGATTATTGATTGTAATAGGGGGGCAAGATTCCCGGCGCAGGGTGAATGTTATATGTACGCATTTTTGCTCATTGACCATTATCCTCCATTGTCTTAGCCATATTTCTAGTTGAAATATATGATGCTGTAGGTAACGAGATGCTTCATAACGGTTTTCGTGGACGCTTAGAAAAGCTGTGTCGTCTGCAAATGTTGAAGTTTGGGTGTAGTTGTTTGTTGGCATGTCCGAAGTATAAATTAAGTATAATAGAGGGCCCAGGATGCTGCCCTGTGGGACTTCAGCGACAATCGGCTGAGGTGAACTTAAGAAATTTCCTTCTTTAATAATAAATTGACGACCGACTAAGTAGCTTTCTAACAGTTTGTGTGTGTTTTGCTTCAATTTGTGTAATAAGCCTTCATGCCAGACTTTGTCAAAAGCTTGCGAAACATCGATGAAGAGTGCTGAGCAATATTTTTTTTCTTCAAATGTTTTTCTTATGACATTTACTATTCGATGAGTTTGTTCAATTGTGCTGTGTTTTCTTCTAAATCCGAATTGATGGTTTGGAATACATCTATTTTCACTTAAAATCGGTGTTAATTTTGAAACTAATAATTTCTCAAATAGCTTTGACATATTTGATAATAAGCTAATAGGCCTATAAGACTCAACTTTCGTATGATCTTTACCTGGCTTTGGTATCATGGTAACTAAGGAAACCTTCCATTTTTGAGGAAAGTATTCAAGGCGTAAAATAGCATTAAAAATAAAAAGAATAATTTTCTTTGCTACGCGAGGTAGCTCTAATAGCATTTTATTGCTGATCTTATCAATGCCAGGTGCCTTCTTAGTGTTTAAGTCACATATAACCTTTTCGATTTCTCTCATCTCAAATCTTAGGGGAATAGCTGCTCTAGCAGCAACAGGTGATAAATCGACCGCAATATTGTGAGATATATTAGGTGTAAATACGTTTTTCAAGTGACTTACAAACAGATTTCTTTTTTCAACATCATTTCTTGCCCAACTTCCATTCAAGTTTCTTAATGGTGGTTTAGAGACAACTGGCCTTTTGAGATTTCTAGCTGCACGCCATAATGAGTAGTCCGATTGTGGAGTTGCATCAAGTTCCTTAAGATATTTTTCCAGAGAAGCCGTTTTCTGAGTCTGCAATAACTTTCTTAATCTTTTTGTACACTCTTTTAGCAAGTTCTTAAGTTGAGGAGATCTGTGCAATTGCCACTCTCTTCGTGCCCTCCTTTTTTCAGACAAGAGACGCTCGACATCTGTGGAATATATTTTAATAGTTTTTGTTTTTTTGGGGGCAATATTGGAATGTTGAACAGCTAGTTTCAGAAAACTGTCAAAATTATCAATAGAGCGATCTACATACTCCGGTGTACTGAGCGGAATATTTTCTGTGCAATGGGCACTGAGATATTTTTTATATTTTAACCAATTTATTTGTGTGGCTGACGTCGCTAGGTAACCAGTCGGAGATACAATTCTATTGGGGTTCATTATAGTAACAATTGTAGGTGTGTGGTCGGAAGATAATTCTAGGGAAGCTTCAACGTGAATCGTTTCTGTGGGGATGTTTTTAACCACGCCAAAATCGATGACATCTGGAATTTTTTGCGGGTCAGCAGGCCAATATGTTGGTTGGCCGCTCGCGACAACATTTAAATTCATTTTAGAGATTGTATTAAACAAAACACGACCCTTTGGTGTTATTAGTCGTGACCCCCAGAAGGTATGTTTAGCGTTATAATCGCCAGCGGCCAGGAAACAGGGTCCTAGTGATTTATAATATTCACAATATTGGCTTTCTGATATTGAAAATCTAGGTGGAGAGTATAAAGATGAGATTACAATGCTACGATTCAGCTCTTCAACACAAATGTTCGTTGCTTGGAGATAATCCTCACGATGATCACACATTAGGTAGTGTTTGACTCGATTTTTTATCAAAATGGCAGAACCACCACAAGCTCTATCTCGAGGGTCCTTGGTATCATATAGTATATAACCATTGATGTTAAACGTATTTCTTGAGGTCAAATGAGTTTCAGAAACCATCATGACATCAATTTGTTTATTTTTAAGAAAGTATTCTAATTCATTTTTATGTTGGCGGATGCCGTTCGCGTTCCAAAAACAGATTTTTAAACAGTTCATGGCTTGTTAAGTACAGATTGCAATAACATCGATTGCATTCTAAGAATTTCCTGCATCATATTACCCATTGTGTTCGTAAAATTAGTTACTGTTTGCACTAATGTTTCCATGGTTTTTTCTAGACGACTTAAATTTGAAACTGGAGTTTCATCATTACTTGGCGCAGCACCTTGCGTTGGCGCATGGTTTGATTTTACGACGTTAGCATAAGAGGTTCTGTTATTACTAGGCTGCGGGGCCTGAATGTCACCAGTGCTTACTTGATTTGTTACCTGCATTTGAGGGGGATTAGTTTTCGGTCCAACTGACTGCTTGACGATGGTATATACAGGGCATCCTCTATAATTGGCAGTGTGATTACCGCCACAGTTGCTACATTTTTTTACGTTGGGGTCGGTTTTAGACTTATCGCAAAGATCTGTACCATGTAATTCACCACATACTACGCAAACAGGGGGTAAATAGCAATATGCCTTAGTATGACCATATTCTTGACAGTTTAAACACTGAACGGGACCATTTCTTTTGTGTGGCTCTTCTATAGTTACTCTTCTATAGAGAATATATTTCAAATTGTAAATAGGGTGCGTTTCATTTTTTTTAAGCTTTACGTCGCCGGGTTCAAACTCCACTCGAAAAAGTGGTTGGGGGTTTTTTTCTCTATTTTTTATATTTACTACATGTTTTATTTTGAAGCCTTTTTCTTCGAGGAATGTTTTTACCTCTTCTGGGTCCACACATGAGTCAATTCCCTTAATCACTACCTGGAGACCTTTACTGCTTTTCAGTTGGTATGTATAAAAGTTTTTTTTAAGTACTTCAAATTTGTTTATAATTTTGCGAAAATCATTCTCATTATTGACTTGTATTTTTGTCTCGTTTATACTACCACGCTTGATAGCAGCTACGTAAAACGAATTTTCACCTATCACCGATATCAAACTCTTTATGAGCTCATTTGAGTTTTGCTAACATTTACTAACATTTCATTTCGGCTGTAAATGAATGCATTCTCTCAATTTCTTTACTCTCTGGTACTCACTAATACACAACCAAAAAATTTTTGGAAATCCCTGGTGTAAATTGTTCTATAAGTGCACCAACGCACAGTGGCGCCATTTGAGTTTTTTCGTTGCAAAAATCATATCTTTTGAACCGAATAAGATAATTGAACAGTTTTAACAGCATATGATAGATAACTGTTCAGCCTATGAAATGAGCGTTTGGAAAGGGTGCTACGCTTTGTAGGGGCCTACTTATGGGTTATCAAAGTTAAAATTAGTAAAAAAATCAATTTTATGGTAACTAAAAAAAATTATTTTTACATTTTTAGATTCTTTTTATTTTTTTTTTTAAATTTATTTTTTCAATTTTCTGTAAAATATTCATCACAATTCGTAAGAGAAGGTATATCTAAAAGACTAACCATTTCTAAACTATAATTATTTTGTAACTCTATTCGTCAATTCCAATGATTCTAGTTACTGCCTCATCATTTTAAAAAAATCTCCTAGAAGTGTTTCCATCGTTTGAGTTACCGTATCCTCCTCTTGTGGTAGGGTATATGCCAGCTTTAGCAAGAATTCCATACACCTTATCCTTGCGTGCAATGGTGACATTCCATATTCGTAATTCTCCTCATTTGTAGAATCGTTTAAATTACCAAAGTTCTTCTGACAAATAATAATAAAAAATCGATAAAAAATAATATAAAAATAAAACGAAAAAAGGGGTTTAAATAGGTTTTTGCTAAATTTTTACCTCCAATATAATTCTGTCTATATATATGTATATGATAACTAATTGAAATATGTTATAATTAAGCAGAAAAAGATTCTAATCTTAAGCTCTTTACAACTAATTATATAAAATTGAGATGTAACATATTAAATATGAAATAAATTGAATTGAATTGAAAAAAATTCTTCTGACTCTTTTTGCAAATCGGGCATGACATTGTTGAGGTTGTTCCTGTCAGTTCGTTTACGACTTTTCCGTCAACCATGGTCAGGTGGAACTCGTAATTGCATTCAATATATTTTCCTTCTCCAATTTGCAGCTTTGTAGGCTTAATCTTGCTTATTTGTTCTTCAATGTCCTTCACCGTAGTCCTTATGAGTTCTGCCGATTCCCTTGCAAACTGAAACATTATTGGTCGGCAATAATGCACTGATGACGGACGTGGATTTTTCCAGTGTAGGGAATCATCCGATTTTAGCCGCAAAGGAACAACAGATGCCATAAACATATTTCCGTCCGATATTGTAGCGTCATCGGAAGATATCCTTTGCTTATAAACGCTTTGTCCGGATGATCCATCGCAGCCCCATTTGCTGATCAATGTCAACTTCTCAGGAAGAATTTTCACTTCCGTGAAAAACTTTGGTGTGGTTGACTTTCTAAACAGTTCAAATAATTTTAAATTGTTCAACGCCATGTTTTCAGTACTTAAATTGTTTAATGGTTTCAGTAATTGTTGCGCCAACTTTCAGGCGTAGACTAATCCAGGCATTATGCTTATTTTGCAATATATAGGCTTATGCTACCATGCCTAAAAATTTACCTGTTCCCTGCATACATATGGATTTAGGCTGAATAATGCAATTTTGATATTATGCACGTGTCCAAATAAGATTTGTGCCTACCTGTAGGGACCATAAGTCAATATTGTTCCTGACCATTTGTACGCCAAAGTATTGTTTATGTGAGGTACGTACCTGCTAATTTCAATGAGTAGTTTTTTTCAAACTATTAGATCAAACTACTGTCAGTCAAAACATATAAGGGATGGACGCCATACAATTTCTGCAACCATGTCTTTTTAAACTTGTTTACCTCTAGAAGCCAAACGGGCACGTACGGGCAGATAAAACCTTTTGAATTATGTAAAGAAATAATCAAAGAACAGGTTTTGCAAATATGGCAAATATAGAAAAATATAGTTTATTTTTATTTTCCGTCAAAGTTGAAAAATAGTGAAAAAACGGATAGTTTTTAAATAGTGATTTACCAGGTGAAACACAAAGCAAACAGTTAATTTTTTTTTTATCATTATACATTTAATAAATACATCAATCAATACAAACAAAAAATAAGGCTATTCGTTACCTATTTTTCGTGATATTACACCTGAAATCGCAACAAATTTACTAAAAATTGTGTGTTTTTTTGAAAACCGAAAGTCGGTCAACTTTGAACGGTTATATCTTCTAAACTGAAAATGTGATATTATTAAGAGTGGCATATTTGAAATCGTTGAAAAGTTTCCTATAACAAGGGTTTATTCAAAACTTCGTCGGCACTCATGAAAATTTTGATTTTTGCAACCTCGCTTGCTCTACGGGCGCCACTGTGCAACGTGCAAGCAGTTCGCCAGTTAAGCCAGTACCCATGTTGTGTAACTTTGGTGAGAACTTCTCGCACCAAAAAGATATGAAACAAAATATGCCATCGTTTCTCGAATAGTGAGCAAACTAGCAAAAAAGATTACATCGTTCTGTTATAAATGTCATAATATTCCACTCGAAGCCGATGTGTAAATGCAGATGTAGACGGCGACCAAAATTTACTTAAATTGTAAAATTAACAACGTCGGCGGCGAAAATACAACCGTCGGCTTTACAAAATAATGTAAAGTGCGACTTTGGTGTTTATTGTTTGCAAAATGGCTTTGAAAACATTTGTGTATTTTTCAAAAATGTTAAAAGCAATATAATTAAGCAATGAAATAATCTGCCAAAAACAAAATACTTTACTCCTCCGTGTTATTATTCATTGTATTATGCATTTTTAATATATTTTTTAGTGTTTAAATGTTTTCTCACCCAGTTTTTATTCGTAAGTTTATTTGACAGTTCAAAGCGGGAACTTTTTCACAAAAATTTTACAGGCACACTTTGTCTGTAAATTGACGGGAAATTTACTTACGTGATAGCTATTACTCGCCAAAAAGCTGCAGACGCAGTTAAGTGAGAAAAACAGTTGCTTGTTTCAATTTATGGCATTTTTGTTTTATTTCTCACATTTTAACCGAAAAATTTCTCTAGTAACAGAACATGGGCACAGATCACTTGTTTAGGAAGTTTTATTTCTCGTTTTTTTTCTAATATCCACTGTGCGACGTATGATGCAATATAATAAAATGAAGAAGCAAAAACAGCCTATAGGAAAGAAAAATTTCAGAGTCAAGAAAATTTGCAAGCTTTCTGGAAAATTAAAATGAGTTTTATTTCCTTTATTCTTCTACTTCTTACTGTTATGAAGAGTTGACGCCTTCATCTTTATTGTAATAAGGACACTTGTAGTCATACGGGAGTATGGATGATTTTTTAGTGCCTTAAAATTATTCTCATTATTTAACTTTTGTAAGGCTCATATTGCTGTCTCTGTGTCTGTGCTCTCTCCAATTGTTTAAACAGTAAAATGTAATGACAATGATAATATTATGCAAATTTGTTAAAATAAAAAAATAAAAAATATATGAAACTCATATTTGGATCTATTAAACGCTAATATGTAGTCAAGGAAGGCAGGAACAAAGATGGTTGAATAATAGTAATAATAATAATAGCCAAAAATAATCGATTTTTAACTGGTTTATAGCGCGAACGCCAAACAAATTTTAAATAAAACGACAAAAAAATATCATAAATTATTTAAAAATTAGTTTTTATACAGGGGGGGGCCCAAACAAAACGAATTTATTTATTAGTGATTGGGGGAAGATTTTGGTTAATTTAGATGTTAAATATAAAAACACGTGGAACTTTCTAACACTATCTAACAGCCTGTTTGTAGAACACGACAAAGCTAACTCGCGACCAGCCAATTGATGGACGAATACATAATGATTAGCGTTTGTATAGCGCGACTTGACTTTGTCGTACATCTTACGTTAATTCGTGTATGTGTCAAACATATATGAGATCGTATTGTTTTGTAGTTTAATCATAAATAAAACACCGCTGACATACACCAATAATAAATATACAATAAATAACCTTAACAAAACAAATTTGCTTGAAAATGTTTTAATTTTTGATTTAAAAAGTCTTAAAAAACCAAAGCTTTTTATTTAATAAACTTAAGTGGGAAAGTTTTTCTAATAAGTAAGTGAGTTTGACATTAGTTATTTTAATGCAAAAAATGAACACAGAAAAAAGTTTTTTAAATGTATTTAAATTTAATTAATAAATAATTGAATCAATTATGTTTTTAGTTGAAAGAAAATTAAAAAATATAATTTTGATTAAATTAACATTTTAGTTGTTTTGAAATAAATTTTCAATTAAAATATTAACTAAATATCAAAAAATATTAAATGATTTTTTTTCGTTTAAAATAAAATAATTTAAACTTGTAGAATCGTTGTTGGGAATTGTCAATATTTAAACATAAATAAATAAATTAATACAAATTTTTAATTTTTTCTGTTTATGCAATCAAAACAGAGTCCCCATAGTATTTATTAAGCTTTTCCTTGGTTTGATTGACGGTTTTTTTTCGCAAAAAATAATGTTTTATGAGCACTCGAAATTCACATTTTTCCATTTTTAAAAATAATACATGAGGCTGTATGTTTTGAACAGCTGTTAAATGCAAAATAAATGACGGAACTAGCTCAAAACTTGACAGTAGTCTATTAACAGGTGGGAGTAGTGTTGCATTTCATATAACTACGAGGGAAGTTCGAAAAGTCACGAACTTATTGATCCAAACTCGTATATAACAAAATGCAGGGTTCCCAATACGCTTCCCTGGGGCACTCCATACTTAACTTGACCTAAGCTGCTCTTATGTTTATTAACCTGTACAAACTCCATAATATTAAAATTTTGGAATCAAGATCTTATGGTCAATCATATCAAACGCTTTCGACAAGTCAAAGAAAATACCAGTAACTCCACTATTACCTTCAAATAGCATTTAACATATAGACTTTTGGACACTAATTAATGCTTCCTCTGTACCACATCCTCTTCGAAAGCCATACTGACAATCATTAAGCAATTTGTTTACTTCTAAATACTCTGATAGTTGGCAATGTATTATTTTTTTAAAAATTTTATTTATCATTGGTAATACAAATATTGAATGACATTTTGGTATTGCTATTACTTTATGTATTTTTAAAACATCCGGATACATTTTTGTAGCAATAATATTATTAAAAATATCAACAAAATGAGGCACAATAATTCTACTGCAATTTTTCAATACGTTAGGCGATATGTTATCATGTCCAAAGCTTTGATTTGACGGTAGACTTTATATTGCATTTTCAATTTCGTTGAAAGTTGTAAATTTAAACGAAAATAGTTTATTACAACGACGTAAAGTTCTTAGAGAATTACAGTTATCTGCTGGATTTTCTTTAATTGCTGGCTCTAAATCTTGTACTGATTTTAGAAAATTTATGTTCAAAATGTTGGCCTTCATGGCATCATCTAGAAACGTATTACCACGGCAATCTTTCAGATTAATTTCTTTTTCAGAACTTCTGCCAACGTTATCGTTAAGAAACTTCCAGGTCTTTTAGGGATCATTCTGTAGATTTGTCAAATTATTGGAGTAGTAGTTAGTTTTAACAATTTTTTCTTATAAGCAATTATTTTATACAAATTACCATTAATCCAAGGTGTTATTTTATGTTTTAATACGACATTCTTATTTTTCAAAATAGTTGAGTCTTCAATTGCATTGCTTATACATGTCAATAAATTATTTGTGTTAAATCAATCATGTCTCCCGGATCAGTGTCATCATTGATCATGTCGAGAAAGTAATCTTGAACAGATATATTGATTCTCACACTCATTTTCATCTTAAATTATCTCCATATGTGTGGCCTGTTCAGTAAGATCTCCCGCATCTTCGCTATCTCCATCAATGTCGTCGGCGCTTTCGTCACTTATATATTCGCTATTACAAATATTTCACAGACGTCATCAGCAGACATCATAATTCGTCCAACTCTAATCGGACTAGCCATAACTAAAATAGTTCTCTTATATGTGTATACAATTATATAAAAATACTAGTTATATTACATAAAAGTTGTGATTAAAACAATAACATTCATAAAGATTAATTACTATGCTCCAGACAAGTGAACTTTCTCATTCAAAGAGTAATATAAAAATTAAACCGAACAAAAATGCAATAAAATAGTACGCGTAACGAAATTCAGGAATGGACATGAAGTGCACAGTGTTTCTTTAAAGATACAACTAATAAACAGCTCAAAGTCCCATTATCAGATTTCTTTCATACCAATTTATTTCACTAAAGGAAACATTATGAAACCATTTAGAATTTTTTTTTAATCAAAAATTGTTACTTGTTTTTAAAAATTACGCTAAAAAATATAAATTTAGTTAATTTTTAAAAAAATGTTTGACTTTGACTGCCATTTTTATTTTTTCTCTACTAGATATGGGAACATAATTTTTTTTTTAATAACTATATTATTCCAAACAATATTAAACCGACTTCAAGAAAATTAAGCCAAAGCTGTAGCCGCAGGACTTTTTTTAATGGGTGTATCCTTAAAGATACACCAGGCATTTAAGGGATTTAATGATAATTTTCGAACACAGTTTTTTATAAAAATATTAATTTGATCGGAAAAATAAAAGCAAAAATTACATAAAATACAGCCTTTTAATATTTTGTATTTATAGAGACCTTTCTTCTTCAATCTTTTCAGTGCAACTCCCCAAACAATAAAATGACATTCGATCAGGAATCAAATAACTATTATGCATATTTTGCCCCACTCGCGGATTGGCAAATGAAAATAATTTTGTGTTGTTCCGACTTCAAAATATAGTTTGCCTTTTCTATTGAATGAACGACTTTCTAATTTCGTTAATTTCTTCTTAACAAAAAATATCAAATTTCAGAATAATTAAAGTAATTTTTCTATTTCATTCATTTAAGACCAGAATATACCTCTAACAACTGACTGCAATTGGGCCTTCAAATTACCTTTTTTAAATGTCAATTTAATTTTATTTGCAGTGCATACGAAACACGCACACATAAGTACATATTTTCACATGTGTATCAAAGCGTTAATAAATTAACATAAAACTTTTAAATACATAGATATGTACATACATACAATATAAATAAAAATAAAATTTGTTCTATTTTTTGCTTAAAAAAAGCAAACTTTTTTTATAAGTGCAACAACTTTTGCTAAAGTGTCACTGAAGGTTCAATGTTGTTTTCTTTTATGGAATTTTTTTTTTTTTTTTGCCAAACAAAAACTTCCATGTTTAAAAACACACACGAAAACACTTTGTAAGTTTTAGCTGAGAAATACAATTTTCGTTTTGATGATCTGCTCGAACGACAAGTAGTGTTTCACCAATACATTCAAACTTTGACTCAATTGAACAGACAACACAGAGAAAATATAAAAAAAGAACAAAAAAAAAACTGAAAGTATGCCTGCCTGATTTGCTTGATAATATCGCCAACGCATTCATTTCAGTTCTGCTACATTACAGTCGAAATTATTTTTAGTTTTCCAACTTTTTAATGCTAGAATTTCTTTGACTCAAGTCAATTTAAATTGAACTTATACATCACCTCTTCCTATCGCACACTCTCGCTATAGCATTTTGTTTCTGATCCCAGGTGCTAAAGAAGAAAGTGAGTGTGAAATTGGGAGAAGCAGTAGAAAAGTTGTGTGTTCGTATCTCTTAAGACTGCAGTTAAAAAATGTGATAAGTTTTATTTTTGCAGCAATATATGAATGAATAAATGTATGTATTTACGTGGGTGTATAAAGGAATAAGGAGTTAGGGAAGGTATAAGTGCATATACCATAAAATAGGGCATATGTAGATAAATGTTGATTTCTTTCTATACACGTTTGTTTCTGTATTAACAGAAGAAGAAAAAACAAACAGAAACACAACTATACTCCAATATTAAACGAACTTTTGCAAATATGTCTGTTTGTATCTTTAATGCAATTGAGACTAAAGTAAGAAAACAAACTTTTAAAAAGTTTAAAATTGTCCTTAAGTTTTTGTGTCAAAAAAAGTCTGCATAAATAAATATAAACACAACCAAACTCACATATATGTATATGCAATATTTCCATCGCTCTCACAACAGTTCATATATAAAAAACCCACACACATGCACTTATAATCTGACACACAAACGGATGAACACTGACAGACTTACAAATGCAAGGAAATTTTTAAAGAAAAATAACGAACGAACGATGGGTGGTAGATAATTTTCAGTGTTCAATGTTTCGTATCTTTTGGGTCACAGTTTTGAGACTAAAATGAATTTAACTTTTTAATGACATGCACTCATACAAAAAAGTATAAATACACATGTGTATGTGTGTATGTATGTATGTATCTGAGTATTTTATTATTATTTTTATATGTTTGTTTTATTTTTCTCTTCCTTGCATTTTTTCATTTGAAATGTTTAGTTACCAGCTGGCAAATATTGAGATATTTATGTATTTGGAATTGTTTGAAAAGCTACATGAAGAATTTGAAATACATATATATTTAAATATATTGCTTCTGATTCTGACAGTTTAGAAACAACATTATAAACAGGATATTATATAATTGTTATTAAAATTATATAAATAATCAGTTGAAGGTTTTAAAATAATTCAAAATAATTTTTGTGCTAAAATATATAATAATTAAATAAAAAATTTTTTAATGGAGGACATATTTATATTTGATTTCTAATTTTAAAGATAGTCTATTTAGAAAGGTCTTCCATTATTGTCGGTCATTAGTTAGATATCTTGGTTATTGAAGAAATAAATTAGTTTCTGATGTTAGCGTTTTCCTCCAAGTTGTCTTTGGTCTGCCCCTGGATCAGTGACTTTGTGGATTTCATTGTAGAGCCGAGTTTGTAATCTTGTCTTCTTGTTTTCGTAACCGCAACTTTTGTCCCAGCTAGCCAGATACGGTCCGAAGCCAGATTTTAAGTATTTTCCGTAATCATACGTTTGCAATTTATGGGTTATATTTTTGTTTTAAGCCAAAGTAAAGCATGATCCATTTCGAGGTTCCCTACTTTTTTAAAGAAAAAAACACAGAAAATTCAAATTTAATGGGGAATGTTTATTATCATTTGAAAGAACATTCTTTGGCATTTATTTTTTGAAGATTATGTCTATCAAATGTTGGCTGTTGCTACGTTGCAGATGGTCCATCCGTTGAGTCCAATTTTCAATGACTCGTTCGAGCATTTCGACTGCTAACTGGCGAATGACACGCGTGATGTTTTCCTCCAAGGCCTGAATCGAATCGGGTTTATCCGCATAAACTTTAGACTTTACATATCCCCACAGGAAAAAGTTTAACGGTGTGATATCTCACGATTTTGGTGGCCAATCGACCGGCCCAAAACGTGAAATTATGTGCTCACCAAAGTGTTATCTCAATAAATCCATTGATTGATGCGACGTGTGGGAAGTGGCGTCTTGCTGAAACCAAATATCGCCGAGATCACGAGCTTCAATTTCAGGCATCAAATAGTCGGTTTTCATGGCACGATAACGGCGCCCAATCGACTCTCCACGGTCTTCGTGTACACTCTCAGCTACGGCCGCTATATTTTCTTCACAGCCTGCTGGACGTGGTCTATTCGGTCGAATATTATCCAATAATGAATGCTGGGTCTCAAAAATTTAAAAAAAAAATTAAAAAAACCGTAAAAGGTTTTTATAAAACCAAAACAAAATTTATAATTACAAATATTGTTAAAAATGATTATCATTTTTTAATTTCTATAAAAGTTTTTGGCTAACTATTCAAGATATGTTACCAGGGTGTCACACGATTTAAATCTTTTGCTAACTATTTAAGTTATAATGCCAGGATATCACACAGATTTTCGGAGCCTCAACCACAAGTCCTCGTTCGACCTAAGCCTTTGTATATGAAGGCATGAACTTCAGAAGCCGCTCCAGAGTATGTAGTCTCCACCGGTAATTATTTTTAGCTATTATTTTTAATTACTACTTATGTAATTATTTAATAAAATCATTAACAGTGGTTTGTAACTTCTTCCTAACCTGTATATTTTGTGTCAAAAGCTTCTCTTGGACAAAATAGACTTGAAATTTATCTTGTTCTGAAATATTCGAAGATGCAGTATTTTCCAAAAAGTTTAGCAAGGTACTGGATGCATTTAAAGCACATATCGCCAAAATAGATACTTGCTTAGCAGCCCTCGATAATTGAAGTTATAACGGTTAATCGATTGAAATAAAAAATCTTACTTCCGTTATCGATCGATGCTCAACTGACTTATGTATCTTAAAAATTCTAAAACATCGTGTGAATTGGAATTTTTTTTTGTTCATCTTATAATAAAATTACTGAAAATTAGACTTTATATTTCAATAAAAATATGGCTGTATTTCTTCATTATAAGGCTTAGCCCACCATCCGACCTAATGGAAAATATCCGACCAAATTTGTTCAGAAAATACCAACCATGGCAATGTTGTTGCGAATATTTTTTGACAGCACAGAATTATTAACACAAACCAATTTACCTGTTTTTGTTGTACTTTTTTACAACAACACCTTGTGCTGTCACCTTGTAGTGATTTCACCATGTTTTTAACACTACATTCATTTCCTATAATTTTAAAGTAGACAGGCAAAATTTAATTTGTTCCAAATCATCTAGATAAAGAATTTAATTAAAATTAAGCGATTTTTATTTGGCGTCCATATTCACGAGAAAAAAAATTTAGTTGTACGTCACAATACTCTTGTTGGATTCGGCTGTTGTAGTCAATAAAAATTTGGTCATAGGTACGGTATCCGTGATCATAATATAATTACATATATAAAGCTATAATAGAATACGACATAACCATATTATGGTAGTAAATATGTTTCATAAAAATCAAAAATAGCGTTTCTATAGGTGTTTGTGATCATAACATGATTTCACACAAACATATAATGGTTAAGTATTTAAAACATTTTTAACTATACATTTAGAAAAAAACATGGTTTACACAAAGCTACATTAATTCAAACTAGTATGGGCACAATCAACTGAGATCTGGAAATAATTTATGTATAAGTACCGTTATTTCTAATATTAACCATTCAAACGTCTGGGTAAAAACTTTATTAAATATATACATATGTACATATATAGATATAAATTTATTTAATGCTAAAAATATATCGCACTTGATCATAAAGTATTAACTCAAAATTAAAAAATTCTCAGTAGAGCAGAACAATTTTTAATTTTATATTAAATGCATATTAAATCTAGTGACGATTTTTCTAAAAAAGTGAAAAAAAATTTTTGGATTTACTAGATTTTTTATGATTAAGTACGATATATATTAAAAAGTTGACATACATTTAAATTTAATATTTATTTTTACATATTTATTAATTTTAAAATAGTTGATTAAGATTTCTAATTGAAAAAAATACATATTTACATATACCTATATATAACATGAGTTCCCTAATCTCAATGTTTTTAACAAAGCCTTTTATATATTTTCCATTCATATTTACTTTTTTTTGTTAATGAATTATGTTGTTATAACCTCTCTATAGACAACCGATTTCCATAAAATATACCTTGTGCACTTCTGCCAAAAAATATATTTTGAATGATATATGATATATGATTTGTTCAAATCCAATGTATAGTGTGGGCGTAAAAGGCAGCAAAAAAAATCGACTTGCCTATTAATATATAGATGGTGATATGTCCTTACAAATAAACTGAAGTTAATTTTAATAATTCAGGGTTATCCATTTAGTGGGTTAAAAACAACCGGTCTGGCAAGGTTATCAGCTGTTAAATATCTGGCATCTGAAATGTCATTTATTTAGTAAAAGGTTTGCCATTTATGAATATGGATCGTTTAACAACCGAAGAATGCGTAACAAAACTTAAGACATTCTACAAAAGTGATTGTTACAACGCGGCCACATTTCGAATATTATGGGGTGATTATGGTCGTTATAATCGACCTACATACTGAGCAAGTAATTGGCAAAATTATAAGGAAGGAAATTTGCAGAAGCGTTCAAGATGTGGTCAGACCTTGTCATCATCGCAATGTGCCACTGCGGAATATATCGGAAGAACTATTGCCGTCAATTCAGAGCGCTATGGTCGTATGATAACCGACTTTTTTGCCCTGCAATTGAATATAAAAAACTCGACGATATTAAATTTGAACAAGACTGTGCCACACAACTCATAATTTTATGTTTTGGCGACATCAGTCGGCTAGCAAGATCATGCAATTTGGCACCGTTAGACAGTTTTTGTGGCGCTACGTCAAAGACCGTATCTACGCGGATAATCCCCTAACATTGGAGCATTTTAAAACCAACATTCGTTAAATTATGGCTGAGATACCAGATACCGCCCAAAATGTGCGAAAAAAGGTCAAAAAGTAACTCAAAAGTATCGACTGCTGTAACCATTCTAGAGGCGGTAAGTAGTTTTTTGGTATATTTTTTAATTAAAATTTTTTTTTTTTTTTTGTGGAGTGCTTGTCGTAATTATTGTTATTGCGTCATTTTGTAGTCTCAACATAACCTGACAGTTCCGTGGACCAAAAATTGTGCATGGGCTCGAACTTGCACGGAGTGTGTATTTTGAGTGTAAATTTATATCTCGCCTGCATTTCTCAGCAAACTCCCACAATTGTCATTATAGTATTTTAGCACAATTTTTGATTAACCGTACCGAAATGCTTTCCTTTTGTAAAATAAAAATGAATATTAACAAAAGAAAGGAAATAAAACCAAATACTTATATTTAATTTTCTGTCACATATAAAACAAATATTTACCGACGTAAAATTAGAAATTACAGTGGTTTCAAAAGCCCATTTTATATGAGGTTTTCGACAAATATAGTTATTACTATGGGGAAAAATTACTACATTACCATACCACCAAATTCTGTTGGACGTCCCTAATAACCTATATTGAAGGCAGCTTGCGCTAGACGAAATAGCAGAATTAATTACTTGAGTGATGTTTTTCATAGAGCTATAGATTCTTTAGATCCATTATTATCAAGTCTCTGTATTGCCAAGAGTAGAGTCCAAAATAAAAAACCAGTACTTTCTCAAGAGTGTATCAATTTCTTGTAAGAACCGACATTTTGTTCTACAGCGTGATCCATTTCGAGGTTCCCTACTTTTTTAAAGAAAAAAACATAGAAAATTCAAATTTAATCGGGAATGTTTATTATCATTTGAAAGAACATTCTTTGGCATTTATTTTTTTAAGATTATGTCTATCAAATGTTGGCCGTTGCTACGTCGCAGATGGTCCATCCGTTGAGTCCAATTTTCGATGACTCGCTTTCAATTTAAGATCTCGACGTAAAATGCGCCAAGTCGTTCCATACGTCAGTCCGAGTTGCTGCGAACGGCGCCGAATCGACTCTCCACGGTCTTCGTGTACACTCTCAGCTACGGCCGCTATATTTTCTTCACAGCATGCTGGAAGTGGTCTATTCGGTCGGATATTACAATAATGAATGCTGTTTCTCAAAATGGGTGATGGTGTTGCGAATAATATGCTCAGTAGGCCGATTATGTTGACCATAAGTTGAGCGAAATGCACGAAACACATTCCTCCAGAACGTGAATTTTCGTAATAAAGTTGAACGATTTGGAAACGTTGTTCAGGCGTAAGTCTTTCCATTATGAAATGCCAAACAATACTAAACAAAAATAACATGACAGCATGACACTACTCACACGTGATCTGTCAAAAAAGAGCTATTGAAAAAAGTATCTCTACTTAAATCACCTATTACAAACAATCGGCTTTATTGTGTAAGGCGTTGTCATTAACGCGTGTGTCGTTTTTGTAATAGATAAAAGTACACAGGTTGTGTGTTACTATAATCTTTTACAAAAATCTCTCGCATTAACGACAACGCCTTACACAATAAGGCAGAATACCTCGTCTACGGATCTGATTTTGATACATACTTATAAAAATTATTTTGAACTAGATTAGATGAATATAAGTTTTTTAAATATTTAATATTATTCTTTTAAAAATTTTTGTTGTAAACCACAAATAATTTCCAATTCAAATATATTTTATGTACTGTGTGGACCAATCAAAGTTATTTTAAGTACTTAGAGGGAAGGTATTTCAACAAAAAGCCTAGATTCATATGCAATTTACACACAAGATATATAAGAAATATAAGATCGTCATGTCTGCGTTTACCGCTTTTTTCGTTGTGGTCACCTTATGGAAAATTCAAACATAAATACATCTAAATATCCCTGAAATTAAAGCTGAATAGTTAAATATACTAACACAAATTTACTGAACAGAACGTCAATTTGATTGTCATTATTAAACAGTACTATATTGCTGAACAAATTAAGAAGTGGGTCATTTTTAATTCCAAGTTTACCTTTAAAACTGGACAGGATCCGATTAGCTTGGGTAGTATTCGATTTGCTCGGGCATATAGATCTTGTTTTATTTCCTCTAACATCTGTCTAAATTTTAAAGGAATCATTATTTTCAGTTTGGATACCTTCCCTTTTAGTGGGCGTAGAGTAGGGACGTAGTCCAATTGGTTATTTTTTTATGCGGTGATAATTTAATGTGCAGAAATTTAAAGCTCTGGCATGATTATTTTAATTTATGCCAAAAAAATCGATAATATAATTATGAAATTCACAAAGTGTTCTTTCTATCGTGTCATATTGGTTATACTTGCTATAATTTTATAAATATTACATTCATGAAATCTCAAGGAGTTTTAACTTAAAGATATTGAGATTTTTGTCCAGGACCTAGTAACGAGGTTCGACCTAGTTATTTGATATTGGAAGCAAATATTTAATACTCATAAATATTTTTTAAAGCTAAATAATCATTTATTAGGCTTGTAACGGGAAATCAACATTTACTTATTTTCCTTAGTTACACACATACACCCACACGCACCCAGAAATAAATAGAACATATCAAAGAGTTCATATAATTAGTTTTCTACAACGTTGCCATCGGTTTGTCGCCTCAAATGGCTGCATACATCAAAGTAAAAATGGAATCAATATCGTCATGAAATACACAATAAATACTTTTGAATGAAAATCAAATAAACATGTAATGAAATGAAATTGGAAACTTAAAATTGGTATTACCAAGAAGAGCAATAAAATTTCAACACTAATTGAACTCCAAAATCAGTTGAGCATTTCTCTTTTTCTGTAAATCAGTGGCAATGGTTTCTAAGCATAATTTATAAACTTTCATACTACATCATGTTACAACCAACAACTCCTGCTGCTAGCTGAACTATATTATTTTGTATAAGTTGATGCTACATAAAAGGAAATATAAAAAGAAAAAAAGAAACGTAAAAAGGATACCGACACTAGAAGCGTCGAATATCAACTGGTTTTATTTTAATTTACTTGCTTATTTAAGTTTTTCGATGAACGAATAGAAGCATTTCTATATTTAAGTGCTCGTACGAGCAAAATTGAAAAGCTTACGGATTTGCTGTTGTAAAAGGGGAGTCTGCATTTGTTTTTCATGGTCTCTGGCCATTCCATTTTATAGCAATAACTCTCACGAGAGCAAATTATTTTTTTGTAATGATGACAACGATGATGAATGATAGTAACGATGCTAATAATGGGACGATTTTGTTTAACACAAATTATAAATGTGAGGGTTGAAATGTTTTATATAGATTTTATTTCATGTTAAATATCAAATGAAATTATTGTTTGTAGTGGGTATTAAGATCTCTTAAAGTTGTCTGATTTCAAGGTTGCAACAATTTTGTGTAGACTGTCATATCGAATAATGAATTTTATTATATTTAAGAACAAGGAATGCAGATAGCTCACTAGGCAGACTGCTAGTACTATATAAGGTAAGTTGAAATTGTTTTAATATTAGTTGCTCCTGCGACAGTGAAAAAACGCAACAATCGTGATACCAAAAATGTAGGCTTACGTTGTTTAGTTGCGAACAGCTTAAATCTTTATATTTCATGACATTAATTGATATTAAGAATCTCTTAGTTCACATTGTGGCATATCTAATTTTACTATAAGTAACGAAAATTCCGAATTTTATTATAAAGTCACATGACACGATTTTTTTATTTATGCCAATTTTCTGCATCATATTTCTACGATGACTTATTTGTAAGACAATTTTTAAAACTTGATTTAGATAATCTCGATAGTATTTAAATTAACATACAAATCTTCACAGAACAAAATAAAAATTTATTTCGATAAAAGTTTTGTGATATTAATTAAAAAATTAATTAAATTTGCACCAGTAAACAAAATAATAGTATCAATTAAACGTTTAATTTACTTGATTAAACGTTTAATTTACTTGATTAAACGTTGAATTCACTTGATTACAGTTTTAATTAAAATTGATTTTATCATTGATTAATGCTTTATTTGGTGAAAAATTTGCGAGAATTTTTTCTGTATTGCAAAGTAAAAACAACTAGCAAATTTCGACTCAATGTCGTTGGATTTAGTTAATGTCAAAATTGTAAAACCCGAAAAATAAGTATAAAATAGCGGTAAAATTATCGCTACTTACACTGGTCTGCAGCAACAATAGTCTAAAATAAATATGTATGGATAATGAAGATTTAAAAGCGAATTTTCGTTTTCAATATTTCACTATCACGTCTATTTTTTTTATAAGCTAGACTAATATTTCGCCCGAAATAAGGCTGTTTTGCTAATATATTTCATCATAGCTTGAGAACGATTTTTCCGATCAAGATACTGAGAAAGGATTTAATATAAAATTTCCTGTGAGTCATCCAAATTACATTTTTTTTATCATTTCAACTGTTTCGGAGTTATTCGTAAATTAGTGGCGATAATTTTTTTTTTTCAAGCAAAGTTAGTACTATTGTTTGGTCTCAAAAATATATAAAAAAGTTTTACATTTTTATTATTTATCAACAAGCCCGGTGTATATAATGAATAAAATAAGCCATATATCATGAAAACTGGTGGATAAATAATTATTTTATTCATTATTATAAGCCCGAAATAAGGCGTTTATGCTAATACATTTCACCAGAACTTGAAACCAATTTGTCCGATTTGTAAAAAATTACCATCAAATAATTTCGAATAATTCCCTTTAAGTCAGCTTAACAATAGTTATTTATATTTTCAACAGTTTCGAAGATATTCAGAAATAAGTGGCGGTGACATTTTTTAATGTAAAATGAATGAAACTTTTTGTTTTGAAAAATTTATAAAAAAGTTATAAAAGTTATTATAATTACAAATAAAATAAGTCATAACCTCAAGAAAACTTTTTGAATATTGGTAATAGGTAGTAGCTATTTTATACGTTACCTGGTTAGAAGTTTTCATTACAATTGTCTTTATTCTGAAAATATCAATTAGTACTTACTACTAGGGTATTCATTCGGTTAACCGTTAATCGGTTAACCGATTAAAAAGGTGTTTGCTGTCAACAGCTTTTTGTTTCACGTACTTTTTATTTGTATGCGTTTAGTTATTTGTTTCTTTTCATATTTTCTCATATAAATCTTTTAACAGTATAAACCGAAACAATTTGAAGTGTTAAAAATTTAAAAAAAATGAAAACAGGACTCTAAGCCTAATTAAAAAATATCTAAATTTGGATTAAAAACCATGAACAGTTCAATAAAATAACCACAATACTAATAAGCCTAATTAAAAATCTAAATTTGGATTATAAATAAAAATTTTAAAATTAATGTAAAATTAATTTATTTCAAATGAAATGAGAATAATCCGTTTTTTTAAAAAAAATTTTAGTTGCTTAAAATGAATTTTCTGTTGAATTTAGCTACATAATATTTTGAAATTTTGTAGAAATAACCACAGTAACTACTTATTACTTCTATTATTTTCCCTGCTGATAATTAGCTCAATAACTACTTATTAGTTGTGTTGTTTTCAGTGGGAATTATGTACTTACTGGTAATGAGCTCAATAACTTTTTATAAGGTCTATTAGCTAGCGCCAATTTTTAATTTTACAATTACCTTTAATCAAAAATATTCGAAGCATTTATTTTAAGCAATTAAGGTATTATAAAAATATTAGAATTAAATTTGTTACTATGTCCGTGGATCTGTTTGACTCTTCGACTTACTTCTGACTCTTCTGACATACTGGCAACTAAATAATAAGCAGTTATTTTTTGGCTTCTAGTAAGTAAGTATATTGTAAGAACTTACAATTCAACTTTTTTGTCGTTAAATAATAACTAGACATTTTTCACTTCTAGTAGGTGTATTTAAAGTACTGAATTCTGTACGCAACTCAAACAAAAATAAGTAGTTATATAGCCGAAAAATAATTAGCTTTTATTTGTCTCCAACATTGCTTGCTAAATTACCTGGTAAGTAAAGTTTTTGCTGGGAACCATAAAAATCGGTTGAAAAATATTATTTGTATTCATAATTAAAGGCTGGTATTTAATATATGTTTCTTACGCAATCGATGGAATTCCAGCTGGTCCTTAAGTTGCGGATTGTGGACGTCCCTGCAGACATGTTGGGCAGCTGTTGAATAATACCAAAAAAGCAGTCGCTGGTAATTCCAACGGTTTTTTGAGGGGAGAGTTTTGCACAAAATACACGTGTTGACAATGATCCTCTAAATCGCGGGTCGAGTAGGTGGCGCTAACAAATAACCACCTACAAGTGAAATAAAAGTGGTGTCTGGTATGCCTTAACCGGCAACCCCGGTATCAGTCTCGGACGCGATTAGCCAATCACCAGTACAGTCCGTCTTGAACAGAACCAATTTCAAACGAAACCACAATAAATGAAAATCAAAATGACGCCCAATGGATGACGACCTTAAGTTTTAATTCAAGAACACGAGATTGGCCCAAATATGTTGAGAGTTTGGGAAATATAATCTTATCTTTCTCGGCTTATGCAAGACACGATGGCCTGATAGTGTAATGAGAAGAAATGCCGACGGTTCTACATTAATATTCTCTGGTAAGGCAGCTGACGTCTCAACAAGCTGCGTCGTTGGCTTTATACTTTCAAAAAAGGCAAAACGAGCTCTTATTGCATTGGATAGAATAATATATGTGCACATTGCATCAAATCCAAATTTTTCTTTACAACAGCTAGATTCAAGTGCATATTGTATTGTTGAACTTTCACTATATATATAGTTGAAATCGCTGGATATCTATAAAAATGTGATTGCACAAGAATTGATTGCAATTAATTTTATTACATTCAATGATTTCTGTAAAGAATGATTTTAAAATGATTGCAATCACATAATTTTGCAATATTAACAAGATTGCATTTTGAAATTAAAACATGAAATCAGTTTGGCAGAAACCCCTTTTTTCAGTGCCAACTGATTACAGTTTTTATAGCTCTGATCTGTTGCATGCATCATATATTGTACCAAATAGTTTCTTCTGTATCAAGAAGTAACTTGTTGTCGAAGGTATTAAGACTTTGGACTTGCGGATTTTATCCGCTTTGCGCCAGTATATCTTCACCTTGAACTTTTCGGGTTTCATACTAATGGAAAGAAACTTTTAAGCAGGGCTGTGGAGTCGAAGTTGAGGTTTTTGTACCGGTGTCTGAGTCGTAGTACCCACAAAAACTCGCGACTCCGACTCCAAAATTTTTCGACATAAACAATTTTACAAAATTTTCTAATATTTTCCAAAATAAAAAGTCTTCGAAATTGGCAATGCAGTAATATAAGTATCGATTTGCAATTTTTACAGAATCATTTTCTTGCTAATTTAACCATTTAAAAGATACTGCATTAAAAACAAGTAAGAGTGCTATATTCAGCTGTGCCGAATCTTTGATACTCTCCACCGACAGTTAGAATATATGAGAGCTATAAATTATTAATAAATCTTTATAAAAACAGACGTCAGTATAAAAATTGGTCCCGGTTTAAGCTAATTGGACGACAATCAGACAGTGTTATGCTTTTATTTTTAGCATAACTTGAATAAAACATCATGATTCGTAACAGTTTATGCCGAACTAAAATGATTTTATAGGAGGGGAATTTAAATTATACCAATGGTAAATTATGGAATAATCACCACAAAATCCTGTAGAGTATTTCTGTTATTAAAAATCTAAATGAAACAGATTTCAATACAGTAGTGAAATTTGTTTGAGTGTTTAAAGTGCTTTTCAGAAGGCTGCTTAATATGGGTTCTAAGGTAAATATGGGCCGACAATCAGAGAAATTGCATGATATTATTTCTGGCCATAAGAACCAAAATTGCACTAATCTTTACCACAATATCTATATCTGCTACGGTTTTAGGGGTATTTAAATAATTTTCCAGAGTGAGCATGATATTGGACATTATACGTAAATAATAGACCGAGCTTCAGGAAATTTTATAGTGTGATTGTTAGTCCTATAAATCTTTGACGTACCAAATTGTATAACAATAGCATTATTTATTATATAACGTTTCTTAACATACTAAACTCTTTTCTGAGAGAAGGGTTTATATGGGGCCTTTAGTAAATTATGGATCGATATTTACGAACTTCGACAGTGCTATTTCTAGTTGTATAAAACTATGACGTAGCACATTTTAAAATTAAAGCAATTTTTATTACGGTTTTTGACATACAGTATGATTTCTAGTCATATAAAACGAGTTTGTGCAAAATCTTATATCATATCGTGATTTATGCCACCTTTTATTTTAGTTTTTGTAACAAAATTGTTAATTTATTATTGAAACAAATGCAGAAATAAAAAAAAGAATCGATGATAGCAAATACCTAACGGCTAAACCTATTACTCGCACGCGATCCCTCTCGCCGTCTGTATTTGGTAACACGGTTGATACATTAACAAATATAAAACCTGCTAGCGTTGCCTCAACAACAAAAACAATTTTAATAAGTGATGTAAATATTAACCCCCAATCAGGCATAATAGAAAACTCAGTATCACCTTCGGTGTCTAATAATACGGTTGATATTAATACAATAAAAAATATAAAACCTGCAAGCGGTGCCTCAGCGGCAAAAACGATTGTAATAAGTGATGAAAATATTACCCCCAAATCAGGCATGATGGAAAACTCAGCTCCACAAGTAAAAAGTGGTCAAAAGCCTCCAGTACAAGTAGGTATTGATAGGTACATAACAGTGCTTAAACGGGGTCGCAGCCCAACCTCTTCAGCAGTTGCTTCGGTCTCAAAAGTCTTAAAAGATGGTACAGCTGATAAAACAAGTTCTCAAAATCGTTTTGCTATTCTGGATGAGGAATCTCCGGAAGCACAAAACGTTATCAAATCTTCTAAGCCACCGCCGATATATCTTAGAGAGCAAAACTCAAATGACCTAATAAAGAATTTGATCTCGGTAATAGGTGAAAATTCTTTTTATGTAGTTGCAATTAAGCGGGGTAGTATAAATGAGACAAAAATACAAGTTAATCGTGAAGATGACTTTCGTAAGATAATTACGAAATTAGAGGCACTAAAAAAAAACTTTTATACATACCAACTGAAGAGCAGTAAAGGTCTCCAGGTAGTGATAAAGGGCATTGATTCATGCGTAGACCCAAGTGAGATAAAAACGTTTTTAGAAGAGAAGGGCTTCAAAATAAAAAACGTAATAAATATTAAAAATAGAGAAAAAAATCCCCAGCCACTATTTCGAGTGGAGTTAGAACCCGGCGACGTTAAGCTTAAAAAAAACGAAACGCATCCCATTTACAGTCTGAAATATATCCTGTATAGGAAAATAACGATAGAGGAGCCGCACAAAAGGAACGGTCCCGTGCAATGTTTAAACTGCCAAGAATTTGGTCACACTAAGGCATACTGCCATTTAACCCCTGTTTGCGTTGTATGTGGAGAGTTGCATGGTACAGCTCTCTGCGATAAGTCTTAAAACGACCCCAATGTAAAAAAATGCAGCAACTGTGGTGGTAATCACACTGCCAACTATAGAGGATGCCCTGTATACTCTATAGTCAAGCGCTCGGTTGGACCGAAACCTAATCCCCCTCAAATGCAGGTATCACATCAAGTTAACACTAATGACATTCAAGTGCCGCAGCCTAGTAATAACAGAACATCCTACGCAAACGTCCTAAAATCAAACCATATTCCAATTCAAGGTGATTTGCCAAATAATGATGAGACTCCAGTTTCTAATTTAAGTCGTCTAGAAAAAACCATGGAAACACTAGTGCAAACAGTAACTAACTTTACGAACACAATGGGTAATATGATGCAGGAAATGTTAAGAATGCAATCGATGTTATTGCAGGCTGTACTAAACAAGCCATGAATTGTTTAAAAATTTGTTTGTGGAACGCAAACGGCATTCGCCAACATAAAAATGAACTAGAATACTTTCTTAAAAGTAAACAAATTGATGTAATGATGGTTTCTGAAACTCATTTGACCTCAAGAAAGACGTTTAAAATTAATGGTTATATATTATATGATACCAAGGACCCTCGAGATAGTGCTTGTGGAGGCTCTGCTATTTTGATAAAAGCCCGAATCAAACACTACTTAATGTGTGATTATCGTGAAGATTATCTGCAGGCAACGAACATTTGTGTTGAAGAGCTAAATCGAAACTTAGTACTTTCATCATTATACTCTCCACCTAGATTTTCAATATCAGAAAGCCAATATTATAAATATTTTAAATCATTAGGACCCTGTTTCCTAGCCGCTGGCGATTACAACGCTAAACATACCTTCTGGGGGTCACGGCTCATAACACCAAAGGGTCGTGTTTTGTACAATACAATGTCTAAAATGGATTTAAATGTGGTCGCGAGTGGTCAACCAACTTATTGGCCTACTGATCAGTAAAAAATTCCAGATGTCATCGATTTTGGCGTGGTTAAAAACATCCCCGCAGAAACGATTCATGTTGAAGCTTCTTTAGAATTATCTTCTGATCACACACCTACACTTCTAACTATAGCAAACCCTAATAGAATTGTATCTCCGTGTGGATACTTAGTGACGTCAGCAACACAAATAAATTGGTTAAAATATAAAAAATATCTCAGTAGCCACTGCACTGAAAATATTCCGCTTAGAACACCGGAGAATATGAATCTTTCTATTGTAAATTTTGACAATTATCTCAAACTAGCTGTTCAACATTCTAGCATAGCCCGCAAAAACATCAAAAATAGTAAAATATATTCTACAGATGTCGAGCGTCTCTTGACTGAAAAAAGGAGAGCTCGAAGGGAGTGGCAATTGCACAGATCCCCTCAACTTAAAAATTTACTAAAAGAGTGCACAAAAAGGCTAAGAATCTTACTGCAGTCTCAAAAAACGGCTTCTCTGGAAAAATATCTTAAGGAACTTGATGCAACTCCTCAATCTGACTACTCATACTCATTATGGCGTGCAGCTAGAAATCTAAAAAGACCAGTTATCACTAAACCGCCATTAAGAAACTTAAATGGAAGTTGGGTACGAAATGATATAGAAAAAGGAAATATTTTTGTTAATCATTTGAAAACCGTATTTACCCCTCATACATCTTTCGATACTGCGGTCGAGTTACCACCTGTTGTTGTTAGATCAGCTGTTCCACTAAGATTTGAGATAAGAGAAATCGAAAAGGCTATTCATGATTTAAACCCCAAGAAAGCCCCTGGTTTTGATAACATCAGTAACAAAATGCTTTTGGAGCTACCCCGCATAGCAAAGAAAATTATTCTACTAATTTTTAATGCCATTTTACGCCTTGAATACTACCCACAAGAGTGGAAAGTATCTTTAGTTACCATGATACCTAAACCAGGAAAGGATCCCACAAAAGTTGAGTCATATAGACCTATAAGCCTATTGTCTAATATATCAAAGCTATTTGAGAAACTACTAGTGTCAAAATTAACGCCGATTTTAAATGAAAACAGATGTATTCCCAATCATCAATTCGGTTTTAGAAGAAAACACAGCACAATTGAACAAACTCATCGAATAGTAAATGTCATAAGAAAAGCCTTTGAAGAAAAAAAATATTGCTCTGCACTCTTCATCGATGTGTCTCAAGCTTTTGATAAAGTCTGGCATAAAGGGTTACTACTGAAGTTGCAGCAAAACTTACCAGCAAACATACACAAGCTGTTAGAAAGCTACTTAGTCGGGCGTCATTTTATTATTAAAGAAGGCGATTTTTTAAGTTCTCCTCAGCCAATTAACGCCGGAGTCCCACAAGGCAGCATCCTGGGCCCTCTATTATACTTAATTTATACATCGGACTTGCCAACAAACAGCTACACCCATACCTCAACATTTGCGGACGATACAGCTTTTCTAAGCGTACACGCAAATTGTCAAGAAGCATCTCGTTACTTACAGGATCACATATTTGAACTGGAAAGGTGGTTAAAACAATGGAGGATAAAGATCAATGAGCAAAAATGCGCACATATAACATTCACATTGCGTCGGGAAACATGCCCCCCTATTAAAATCAATAATCAAATAATACCCCAACACTCGCATGTAAAATACCTCGGTATACATCTAGATCGGCGTTTAACGTGGAAATGGCATATAGAAGCTAAATTAACTCAAATGAAACTAAAAGCAATTCAAATAAATTGGCTTATTGGAAGAAATTCTGTTCTCAGCCTCGATTGCAAACTTCTACTTTACAACTCTATCTTAAAGCCAATTTGGTGCTACGGTATTCAGTTATGGGGCACTGCCTCGGCTTCTAACATCGAAAAAATTCAAAGGCGCCAAAATAAACTTCTTCGAATAATCACAGCCGCCCCCTGGTACGTCAAAAACTCAAATATCCACAAGGATCTCAATGTGCCATTAGTAAAAACTATGATAACGAAATATGCAGTAAAATATTTAAAAAGGCTGGAACTGCACCCAAACCCATTAGCACGAAATATTTTAAATTATGGCGGCCACACTCGATTAAGAAGAAGAGACACTGCAGCACTCCCCCAATCAGATGAGCGGTAAACACCTACATATGTGAACAGAAACCGTGATGACGAAATCTTTTTTGTCCGGCACTGGCAGGACATAAATCAAATATTAGGTTAAGATTTGATTAATTATTGTTAGTTCATATTTAGTATATGAAGATTCAATAAATAAATACTGAGAAAAAAAAAAAAAAAAAAAAAAAATTTATTAGGGTTGTGACTCTACTCTTTGATTCATACCACTTATCCTACTGATCGGATTTTGCTGGATTCCAATCTCAAACTGCTTAGGATAACAAGAAGCAATTTGGCACTAACATTATTTCTTCTCTTATCAGTTTTTCGAAAAGGAGCGTGTTTTCAACAGACTGGCAGGCAGATGGACATGGCTAAATCGACTTAGAATTACTCAAGAAACCAGAATACATATATATTCGTACTTTATGGGATCTTAGATGCATAATAAAAAAATTTCAGACGGAATGACAAACTTAGTATACCCTCATTCACCACTAGTGGTGGAGGGTTTAAAAAGAGTTTAAAGTCAAATAAGGACCAGTCTCATATACATTTAGCATCAAGGTTAGAGTAGGAGTCGGAGTTGGAGTCGGAGTCAGGGTCGCACTTAAAAAATTTCAGCGTTTGGAGTCGGAGTTAGTACTTTTTTCTGACGACTCCACAGCCCTGCTTTTAAGGCCTGACCAGAGATTTCAGGTTTTATAGAAATAAATCGTTTAAAAAGATGTATGTATGGTTGAACGTAACCATAATATGATTGAAGTAACCGCAAAATGTTTTAACATTTGTTGTTAAAAATAGTTTTGTTTTACCGTTCATTATGTTGAAAAAATATCTGCGCCCAAAGCATTAACAACTTAACCGGATCTTGGCAATTGCTCAGCAAAGCATTTTTAAATTTAAAACCCGTCGCCCAAAATCAGGGAGACAAGGTTAAGCTTACATATATTTGCTGGCTCTGTGTCAGCAATTTTATAATATTTTAATTTTTCATTAAATTTTGAATGAAACAGCAATTATAAGGAGAAGTAAAAAGTATTTAGTCAAATTTGTCTAACTCGACTTTAGTTGG
Organism: Pollenia amentaria; assembly: GCA_943735925.1. Taxonomy (NCBI): domain Eukaryota; kingdom Metazoa; phylum Arthropoda; class Insecta; order Diptera; family Polleniidae; genus Pollenia; species Pollenia amentaria. The sequence goes on along the minus strand of OX031006.1, from coordinate 278,436,376 downwards.
TATTGCTTTTGGTCACAGATATTTTTTCATTGCGTATAAAAATCAATAAGTTTAGCTGTTGATCGCAAAATAAAAATTTATTAATTCATCGATAATACCTTTCACTAATCCTTCATTCATGAGTGAGTATGAAAGTTTAAAAATGTCGCTGCTTATTTTTACTCTTTAATGTGATGAATAGAAACAATGTGCCTCTGTTTGTTCATGCATGAGATAATTCATACGTTGTTCCGTTTTATGCTTCGGTCAAAAAAAAGTTGAATCAGTGTAATTGTATGTATGTGACGCCTTATACATTAAAACGCATAAAATGCATATATGTATCAAACGCATGAAGTTCCTTTCTACTTTTGTATGCGTCTCATGCGTGTTGAACAAATGTAAGCTGTTATAATTATATTTAATGTCATCAATAAATATGTGTGTAGGGTGCATTCCTGTTTGCCAAAATGGATTTAAGTTGATAAAAATATTACCACAAGAGCTAATCAAACCAAAAAATGTTACGCATGAAACGAGTTGTGTGTAATCTGAATTAAGAAGCGTGTAAAAAGCACAGAAAAAAACCAAACGCATCAACGCATTGACGTTCCTACGAAAATCGGCTCTAAGCATCGTAACGGCTCGGAGTTCAACGAACACCGACCAAGGATTGTCAACTTAGCAACACCTGTTCTTTAGGTCTCGCTGCTACAACAACGCGTGGTGTGGACCACTTGCCTAACAATTTTTCTTAAACGCCCCATCCATTATACTATATTATTGTATATGTTATTCGCCATATAATTTCCATTTTTCCCTATATTATGCAACAAGTGGCACAATGGTATTAACTAAAATATAGCGCAACTTTCATAAGCAAAACAACATTGTACAATGTTGCCAACACATTTTTCAGTATATTGTCTTTCTCTTCGTAGTGCAATAAAACTCAAGAGTATTTTGATTGCTGCCAATATATTGTGCCACCTTCGAATATCACATACACATTAGCAATATAATTGCACAATCCGAAAAATTTAGCAATTATATTGAAAGTGTATGGGCCACTTTACATAAGCGACAGGAACGTGAACAACGTAAAAATCACCGTTTATTGTTGATATTTTGTTTAAGCTTTGATATCGTTGCAAGTAAAACGAGTGTTTGTAGTTCTCCTTCACTCTGCAGTTTTATTTGCATAATATCTTTAGCTTTTCTAAGGTCTTTAGGAAAAAGTTTCCTGATGATCTGGCCTAAGCAACCATGTGCATAGAAACTAGCTTATCCTCGAACAATAAATTTCAGTGTATTTATCAAAAATGAAAACTGGGAATTTAGCACAACAAAGATATTCCCGAAAATAACTTTGATTTCTTATTGATATTGGTGACGTTTTCGGCAATTTACGCGCACATAGCACGAACAGTTGGTGTGTGTATGGTGTACATATTTGGTTTATGTCAAATATATTCGTTGTCTTTACCAGCCAAAGTGTGTCGGTGGGTTTTGCCGTTGTTCTGCAAAATGTTTTCATTCTTTACATTCAAGACTGAAAATTATATAACAAAATTTAGATTTCTCAATCATGAGAAATATCAAAAATGTATATTGTTAACCCTAGGATACTCGATAACTTTTTACCACTAAGTTCTCCTCTTGGTATGGTCAGATCACAATTAGAACAGCTAAAAACGAATTAAATATAAAGTAAATAAATATATTTTTTATTATTTTAGATTATACGAATTTATTATATAATATAATTATTTCATTATTTTATTCCACATTTAAGTCATCGAAAATGTAGTCTTTAATTTCGCAAATTCTGGGTCTGGTCAGACCAAGACGGTAATCCTAGGGTTAAGCATTTATAAACGAAAAATTCTGAACTTTGGATAAAACAAATATTGTTTGCAGATAGTCACCTGTATTTATAGTGTTAATTTTACAAACATTTTTCAATGATGCAAAACTAAGAGCATCCTGGCTAAAGGGTACTTAATGTACTTAATGAGGTTAAAGCAAATCTATTTATAACTGTGTGTATTTAAATTTGTTTATATGTTTGTATGAAAATATTTTCTTAGTTTGTGTCATAACTTTAATATTAAGCTAAACAAAAACAAATATATCCACATGAAATTTTAGTGCATTTGTTCAACAACAACAAAAACTAAATAAACATCTTGAATAACTTGATATTTTTTTATTAGTTGCAATTTATAAAAAAAAAAGAGGAAGTAGAGAACTGAAGAACTGACTAAGGAGCCACTTTATTTCAAACATTTTAAATTCCGATTATAAGAAACTGAATACTCACCCACACGCACACACATACACAAGTCAATATGCTGTTTACACTCAAGGACAGCGTGTATAAAAATGAAAATATTTCTTCTGGCCAAAGCCAGCAAAAAAAGTTATTAACAGTTTATAAACAACACACTGCCAAAAAAAACCAAACAAGTAAGAGCGATATGTTCGGCTATGCCGAACCTTATATACCCTTCACCACGATAAGAATAGAAAGTTATATAAATATCGTTCTTTAGATATAAATAAATAAATTTTGTGCCACGCCCACTTCTTAAATCCGGATGGTTTGACCTGATAACCAAGATGCTTGTACCTAATTTGAAAACTTTGACTGTTGCCGTTTTCTAAATATACAGAAATATATAATGTTTTTTGACGAAAGTTGCCACGCCCACTTTTCTATTCCAGCCCATATTTTTGAAAGGTTGTGTTTTGATTAGCCAGCTATGTGTACCAAATTTTGACCATTTTCTCTTACCGTTCTTAAAATATAAAAATTTATTTTGTGCCACGACCTTATGTCCACTCCTACCAACATTTCATCGGATGTTTTTTTATTGATAACAGAGATCATTGTTTCTTATTTGGAAGCTTGGGTTCTTGCCGCACTTCATGTATACTGAAATATACAACGTCTTTATATGGGAAGTGCCACGCCCACTTCTACTGAATTTCAATAGCAAACTATTCAGTAGCAAACAATAACCAACTGATCCACATTATATCTAGGGCCTTCGGAAAACCTATTTCAACAGACACACGCACCGATGGACATCGTGGCATATAATTATGTTCTCATTAGGATCCGGAATATATGTATATACTTTCTAGGGTCTACGGTCAACATTGTAGAAATTACAAACCGAATGACAAACTTATATACACCAGTTTACCTTTGGTGAAGGATATAAAAAGTACGAGTAATAATAACAGCAAGAAAGACAGAAAGAAAGTGAAAATGAAAGCAAACAAGTAAACAAAAATATAAATTGGAGCAAAAGAAGTTTAAAGTGGATTTTTTGAAGAAGTCTTTCTCATATATTTTATTTTCATTTCGTGTAAAATATATAAAAATTAATAAAGCAAAAAAAATACCAAAAATTTGTTAAAAAATAAATCGCAGAGAAAACATAAAACTGCTGTTTCGGTACGTTCCTTTTCGTTTATCTCCACTTTTTGGTTATTTTTTTTTAATGACGTTGCAAGCAAGAAAACAGCCAGCCAACAATTGTGGCAAGGATATGAAACGAGGGAAGGACTGGTGCTGTTACATTTACCGCGAATCCTGATTTATGAGTCGCTGAGTGCAGTGTAGTTAGTAGGGATTTTCTTACTGATTAATTGCATGAATTAATTTTAAATTTAAGAATTGTTTGCTTAGCATCGTTTTAAATGTACGAAACACAGCCGCAATCACTAACCGCACAAACCACAACAGAATATCAGCAAAAAAAAAAAAACAAAAAAAAAAAGTACCCAATGAAACCAAAATATATACGGGTACAAAGGATAACTTGTATGCAAACACTCACATATTCACAATCCTTCCAAAAATATGTCAATAAGATTAAAGGACATCGAAAGATTTAAATGTCCACGTATTTCTTTAATGCAGTATAAAAATTGCGATTGGTAGAACATTCGATTTGGTAAAAAAAACAAAAGGTCTAGACTATAAATTGAAAATCAGTGTAATACTTGCATGAATATTTGGAAACAAAAAGATTTTTTATTTTCCCCTTGGAGTTTTTCTTTTACAACTGCTTCAATGTTTTTGGGGGGTAAAATTAAAGGCAGTAATAATTTATGATAAGAAACTTTTCCAAAGAGCATAAAGAAATAAATGTCGTATTTCAATTAATAAAATCAAGTGACACCGAACGAACGAATTACTAATTTAAGATAAATCTGTGTTTTTCATGGGCAACCGAGTATGTCCATTTTGTTAGATTTTGAGATGCTAATGCCATATTGCTTAGGCCCTAATCATGTAAAACGCAACGCCAAAAAATTACATTGAAAGCACAAGCAATGTCATAAATATAAATTTCTAAATTAAAACAAATTTGAGTTTTTTTATTGTTGTTTAAATGTTATTGTTATAAAGTTATTTGAAAAACAGGCAGCAAATATAAAAAAGAATCTTTATAATTAAATGTTCTAACTTAAAAATGTATTTAAATTATTTATTATTGCCTGTACTTTCCTTTTCTTTGTTCCACTGATGAAATTTGTTATATCCGGCACAATTAATTTTTTCAGAGGGAAATTTTGACATCTGTCAACAACATTCGGTTCATAGTATTTCGGTATGAACACTTGGCGAAATGTTTATTTCTTGTTTATTCCTCATAACTTTAACACTTTTTTAATTTATTACACGACTATTTTGTTAATAATCAAAGTATTGGAACGAAGTAGAAACCCTTTTGAAAACAATTCTATTATATTTTTATAACAAAAACAAGACTCGTATTATTTTGAATTAAATTATTACGAGGACAGAATTGCAAATAAAGATGTGTCAAAATTATTTTAGCATATTGAATTTGTAAAAAAATGTTGGTGCTGTTTTCACAACACAACTGAATGAACGTGTAGTAAAATACATATAAAAAGCATGAGATCTAATAAAGACAAAGGAAATACAACGGTGGCAATGAATAGAGTTGATTATGAGTTAAGAATTAATGATATTATAAGAGATAATTAAAATTAAAGGAGATTAGATAAGGACCCAACTAATAAATTGGGAAAAAAAATAATAATTTAGTTCAAGAACTATTTTACAAAGATATAATTACAATCACAGAAAGGAATAAACTTAAAACTAATACAGCATTGGCACCTAAATTGTACGGTGTTCCAAAAATTCATAAAATTTTTCATTGAGACCAATATGTTCAATGATAAATTCTCCTTCATATGAACTTTGTAAATATAAAACAGGAATTCTTAAGAAAATTACCGAAAATTCCAAATACAACCAAATACAGAATTAAGAATATTACATTGGATAATAATGATGATAAGTTAATTTCTCTTGACGTAGTTTCATTGTTTCCAATCGTACCAGTAGACTTAGCTATAAATATAGTAGAAGAAAAATGGAATACAATAAGGGAACATACGAATATAGAAAAGGATTTATTCTTACGTATTCTTAGATGTTGTATAATGGATAGTTGAATATTTTCAATTAAATAATCATATATATATTTAAATGAAAGGACTTCCTATGGGTTCGCCAGCTTCTTCAATTGTGGTTGATAGAGTTATGGAGAAATTATTAGATATATGTGTTGAAAAATTAATTATAAAACCAAAGATCTGGACAAAATATGTTGACGATTTATTTTGTATAATTCCTGAATCTGGAATGGAACAAATGTTAGATAATATTAACTCATTTCATTCGGAGTCTAATTCAAGACTGTCATATTTAGACACCTTGGTACTTAGAAGAGGTAATAGAGTAACAACAGATTGGTATTAAAAAACCAACATCTTCTGGTAGGATTCTAAACTATTTCTCGAAACATCCGAGGAGAATAATAATAACTTTCCTAAACTAGTAATAACGAATTTATTAATACAATATGATAATTATGGAGTAAATAACCGAAATAATATTACAGAACAGAGAATTTATAAATCGGTAACATATATGCCAAAATTTTCAGAAAGATTGGAAAAATCAATAAATATGATAGCAAAATATACAAAATAGCTCATAAATCTTTTAACACAGTAGGTAAACTATTTACTAAAATGAAAGACAAAGTAAATAGGATGGAAATGTCAAAAAATGTTGTAAGGGTAATGATAGTGGACAGTGTAATAAAGTATATGTAGGTACAACAAAAAATAAGCTAAAAACTGGGATAACAGGACATAAGTCAGACCAAAAATATAGGAATAATTCATTACAAAAAACAGCTTTATCAACTCATTGTGCTAACCTAAACCATTATCCAGATTTTGAGAATACAAGTATTAACCACAAAAAATTATTATAAACGTCGATTTATGTTAGAAATGTTACAAATTATTAAAGTACCAACAATGTTGAGAATTAATTTTAAGTCGGACACTGAAAATGTAGCACAAAATTGTAGACATTTAATTTATAAAAATAGAAACGGAAGTTAAAAATTTATTTTTATTGTAATAGATCAAGTTTGTATTGTAAAATATTTTTTTATATTCAATTACAAAAATTTTTTAAATTTGTCATTTTAATTGTTATATTGACATTATTGACATTTTGACAGTTCATTTGTGAGGGTGTAAAAACACAAAGTTTTCACAGATTGTGAGACTTTTATGCGATATCATGAAAACCCTTAATGAAAAGAGGCTTGTTATGCTTTTTATTAATTAAAATATATCGAATAATAACCGTTCGATCTCCCTAGTAGGTATCAAAGTGTTTTTGACAGTGGGAATGGGACCTACGGTAAATTATGAACCGATTTCACAAAATTAAGTAGTGTAATTTATAAGGGGTGATTCTTCGTGAGGTTTGATTTCCAATATGATTTTTTACAGATCACGCGTGACTCATATCAAACTGTCTTGTAATTTTTGTCCAGTATCGCTTGGCAAGTCATCATGGAAAGGCTGACACCACAACAGCGTCTCCAAATTGTTCAGCTCAAACTCAATGAAAATCCGGTGTTTTATCTTGAAATTTTGTTGAGTGATGAAGCTCATTTCAGGCTCAATAGATGCGTTAATAAACAAAATTGCCGTATATAGGCTGATGAACAACCCTAAGAGTACCAACCCTTTCATTACATTCATTAAAACCAACAGTATACCGTGGTTTATAGGCTGGTGGAATCATTGGTCCATATTCCTTCAAAAATTAGTAAATCAGAATGTTACCGTTATCGCACCATATTAACGGACTATGTGCTTCCTGAAATTTAAGCGCATTGTCTCGGTGAGCTCTGGACGTAACAAGACGGTGCTTCGACACATACAGCGCGTGAAATAATTACCTTGTTGAGAAATCATTTTGGTTAGCCTTTAATTTCACGTTTTCTACGCTTAATTGGGCACTTAGATTTGAGATATCACACCTTTGGACTATTTTCTGTGAGGATATGTAAATTCTGAGGTCTTCAGGAATAAGCTAGCTACGTACGATTGACGCTTTGGAAGCCAAAATTACTCGTGTTATTTACGAGATACCAGTCGATATGCTCGAGCGAGTCACCCAAAAGTGGACCTTCCGAATGGACCACCTCAGACGTTGCAATGGCCAAGATTTACATTATATAATTTTTAAACAGTAAATGCCATAAAAAACCGGGTGCCCGGTAGACTAGCTGGTAGTGAGCTAGTCTATCAGTACCGGGGTTGTGGGTTCGATTCCCGCCAGAGACTCTGGTCTCCTGCAGACAAGCAAAAAGCTTCGCGGGATTTAGTGTAGGAATAATAAAAAAAAAAAAAAAAAAGTTCACTTTCAAATATACATATGTGTTTTATTTTACATTATAAATCAAACCCCACAACGAATCACCCTGTACATTTTTTCTATTTTAAGCTGTGTTTTCGTTTAAATAGGATTCTTATGGTTAACTTAAATTAAAATTGATTTTGTTTATTAATTTTGAATCCAAATTTCAATTGTTCATCTTAATTCATTTAACTACAATTTTAATTAAATCTTACAAATAAATCAGTGAAACTAGTAATCATGGTGCAACTACACAAGGTAAACTCGTTGCTACAACAAGTACAATAAGACAAAAACAACAGGCAATTTATTTTTGTATTTTCTACCGAGACTTCAAAAAAAAAAGAGCAACACTGTGCCTTCAGAAATACAAAATAAAAATACAAATTAAAAAAAAAAACAAAACTATACGTGAAGGAAAATAAAAGTTTTTTTAAAAGTTTTCTTGTAATATGTTACATTTTTTTATTTGCCGTAACAAAATAGAAAATTAATATTATGTCATGGTTATTATGGATACAATACAAAGTGGTCAATTGAGTGTTTCGGCATCTATAACATATGCCTCGCAAGCCCATGATCACCTATTGGGGCTCAAACTCGATGTCTGGGAGGTATTCAAACGTTATGCCCACTTAATGAACACAACTGCTTCAGTGTGGTCAAGAAGGTTACAAAATATAATTGAATCAATCTAATTAGCCTGCTTGCAATTCGGGTATTTGTGCCTTGGCGCCCAATAAAACCATATCCAATTTTTTAATTTCCGGCCTTTTCCGCACATTCATTTAAAATATTCATAAATGAATTAATAACCGGCTTTGTAAGACTTTCAAAACGTGCTCGGCTCATTTGATTATTAAAATCTACACCATCCGTTAGGGAATCTATTAACAGTTGATTGGAAGGTAAATGTTTACAGTTAGCAGCAGCAGAACGGATCTTGGCTAATGAACGATTACTTTCATGTGGATGCAGTTCATATTTTCTTTGCAATTCTTTACAAATAAATTTTACCAACTCTTCTGTAAAATGTTGTCCGATTATGGAGAAGGGGCCAAAGCATTCCACCTTTGTGTATACACCATGCTTAACTTCGAACAAAGCTAAATTTGAGGTCATATCTCCACATTTCACATTTAACACATATTTGACATCCTCCTTATTCTGAATAAAAAAACTTTACTTGTACTTAAAATGGCTAACACTCTTTAACAACCTCTTTGTCTTCATCCTCATCGTTTTTTGACATTTGGGTCTTAACTGGGGTAAACAGCTGACAAACATCTGGGCCAACGAGTCTTCCTTGTGTACTTGAACCATGCTAGTAATTAATTTATTTGTTAGTTTCTCAACTCAATTTTATATATTAATTAACATCTTTTAATATATTTTGAACTGAATAAAATATAAATGTTATATTAATTTTTTTTCATTGAATCAATTAACACATTGTTTAAAATAGCATAGTTTTTGCTATCATATTTTTAATTAAATTAATCATAAGTTAATTATTAATCCCGAAAAATCCTGGGATTTGATTTTTTGAAATCCCGAGTCCCGGGATTGGTGAACCCCAGTCCCAACTGGCATCACTAGTACAAGCTCACGCTCATTTACAAATGTACTCGTATTTTTAGAAAAGCTAAGTTCATAATATGAACTTTATATATAAAAACCAACAGCTTATACCACGGTACCTGTTAAGGTTACCATGGTATAAGCAAAAATTTCTTAATTTTCAGTTCTTTTGAAAACATGTGTGTAGTCAGTTAATGAAAGGAAAATCGAACAATGTACATACTGCTTAAACACGGTTATTTTTACTTTCACTAGACACAAATACCATACAAAATAGGATTAATTAAAAATATACTTATGTACTTCCGCACAGTGATGTCAGATGGAATTTTTTAAATTCCCTACGTTTTAAAAAAAAAATCCCCACATTTCCCTACAACAGCAAATGTTTCCCCCTACAATTTTCCCTACCTTATATTAGTTATAGGTAAACTCAAAAATTATAAGTAATTCTGTATAGTATATTTTATTTACACTAAACACAAAACAAAAACATAAATTTTAAATAAATTTCAGGTACACAGAAAAAATTATTAAATTTCTCCAATCACCAAATTTTTTCTAAATTCATAATATCAAGCAAACAAGATGTTGATTTTGCACATATTACCAAAATGATTACTAAAAATTTTAAAATTTTGAAAAAATATTTTCAATAAATGATATTTTTAATTTTAATTAAAAAAGTGATCAAAAAACTTTGCCATTTCAAACAATGTGTTAATTTATTTAAATTAATATTGACAATTCCCAACAACAATTTACAAGTTTATTTTAAACGAAAAAAGTCAATAAAGATTTTTGGTTATGTAAATAAAATTTTTTTTGAAAATCTATTTCAAAACATTTAAAATGTTTATTAAATCAAAATTAAATTATTTATTTTCTTTCAACTAAAAAAATAATTGATTCAATTATCACATTAATTAAATTTAAATACTTTTTAAACCATTTTTTTAATTGATAAAACACTTTTTTCTGTGTAGCTTAAAGTAAAAAACAAAAAAAAAAATAATATAACATAACAAAAAAATCTTCGTATGTTTGTATACATTTAAAAAATTTGTTTGTTGTAAAGCACTTTTCTTAAAAAGACAACGGAAGCTTGGACAATTTATCATTTTTGATTGTAAGTGAGATTGAAGAATACATATGGAATCGAAAACCTTGTGACTCAGTTTATCTCTTTTTTTCGCGCGGATGTCAGTAACAATAGAAAATATCCTCTCAGCATCTGCATTGGCAAGTTACTTGCGCAAGTCCATGCACAACTCTTGATTTGTTGATGTCAGTGGTAAGGTCGAGGTAAGGGGGAAAAAATTGAGTACAGACTTTGTTGTACTCGGCAAGTTACTTGCGCAACTAACTTGCCGAGTCTGAAAGGGGGCTTATAGAAATGCAATAATTGCCGCCTTAAGAGTTATAAAAGAATTGAGTACTTGATACTTAAAAACAATTATTTAATAACAAAGAAGGCATATTGTAATTATTGAAGCGATATGCTTTTATACCACAGACGTTTTTTCAGAAGTCAGTTAGATTATATTTGAATTTACATACAATGGAAAAATTCCCTACATTTTTACGAAAATAAAAAATCTGTATTTTTTCCCTACAGTCGGTTTTTGGAGAAAAATCCCTACAAGTAGGGAATTTTCCGTACATTTGACATCACTGCTTCAGTATCCAAAAATTAATTTCTTTATTGATAATGTTAAAAAAAAGAGTATGTACCATATTTAACAAAGTTTACGATTTAACAAATTGGTCTGACGTTATATTATTCGTTAAGCCGTAATAAAGCAATCACTTTATAAAACGTGAAATACACCTACGACCAACTTCAGGTTGAAAAGTGCATATTATAAAACAAAAATATGGAATTGTGGAGTACACGAAACTATGTATCAACTTACCATCCATGCCTCCCTAATCAACTTATTAAATTAACAAACAATCTCAAAAATTTTTGCATTATAAATTTCTAGTTTCTTCCTTTAATGCAGAGTATTTGGGTAGCACTATACGCAATGTAATTTACTATTATCGCAACGCTGCTATGAATTGGCTTTAAGGTAAAATGGTTTAGTTCTCAGTAGTTTCAAGAACCGTCTGGAAGGAAGATTTTAAGATGGCGGCAGTCAACATCACGAAAAATCTCCCTTTATTTATGGGTTTTTTCATAGAAAGTATATATTTGAAGACTGTTGGCTTTTTGGCGCTGGCGTCTATTTTTGGCAGCATTTGTATTACCGCATTATCATAAGTGTTCTGCATTATCTTCAGGTGCCTTTCACTTGACAGCACGTTCAAACACGCATTATTCACAATAACAATCATTGAGAGTCTACACTAAGTTCTCTAACTTCAAAGCGCTGCCTGGTGTTGTTAATTTATACACACCGCACACAAATATTTAAGGTGTATAAATGGAATAATCGCAATGTCACTGCCATTCACATTTCATTTGCAATGGTGAAAAGCACGCCTTATTCACAATAACAATCATTGCGTGTCTACACTAAGTTCTCTAACTTGAAAGCGCCCCCTAGTGTTGTTAATTTATAAACACCGCACACACAAATATTTAAGGTTTATAAATGGAATAATCGCAATGTCACTGCCATTCACATTTCATTTGCAATGGTGAAAGGCTTTAATATCTATCGGACTCTTCCCTCTTATTCTTTATTGCTTATATATGCTGCTTTCTTTCCTGTTAAACAGCCCAAAAATTTTGTTTTGACCAATGCTGCCACTTTGTGCGTAATTACCCGAATTTGGTGTAATTTTTACTCTAGTGGGTAGAGCGTGGTAACAGTGTGGCCATTTTGGCATTCTTGCAGCTAAATTAGGCATTAAGTATTTCTATTTAGCTGCAAATTTTTCATATAGCAATTTTGGAAAATGTTTTTTGCTTTTTTAGCAATATTTAGTTTAAAAATTTGGACGAATAGTTTTATTGATTTTACTAAAAAATGTATAACTTATAATAAATTTTGACTAAAAATAGTTGTACCCAAAATGAAATTTCGTATGAAAATGAATAATTCTTATGTTAAGAAACATCTTACTTGTTTTGTTACAAAAACATTTAATTCCGGGAATATTAAAAATGCCCTTATCATGTCGATTGTAAATATTATTTTCCCTTTGGTATTACTTTGTATGTATATAAAAATTCAATGGTTAAATGTTTGAAAAAATTGTTAACTCTAAACTGCTGAAAAAATAATTACTTTAAAGAATCAACTAAACTAAAAAAGAAAATGAGAAAATTATGTATTTCATTTCGAATAAAATGTCATACTGGTAATACAATTTTAACATAAATCTTTAAGCTGTAAACTTTTTTTAGACCTGGTCACACTGGTGGGTAATATCTTTGAGGTGTAGATCAGGTGTAATTTGAAATTCTTTCATTTTAAAACAAATTGGATTAAAGTGCTTAATTTCATACCCTTTAAGAATCTAAAAAAGATCAGTATATTCAACCAACGTCGCTGCTTATTTAAAAAAAAAACATTTCCATAGTATGAGCTTCACGGTGATTTAGAACCCGAAGTTTATTGGAAAAAGAAGGTATTTACAGTAACAAAAAAGTAATGAATTTTGTGTTTGCTTTTACATTTTAAATGCTTTAGTCGATGAATATTTAGTGCCCTTAACATTTGTTAAACTGATTTGAGAAACACTGTCATCTAAATAAAGATATAAAGGAACGGCAATGAATAGTTTAGGCCTTCCCTAGAAATAAAACTTATTATAAAAACTTATTATTTAAATTTTTGTTTAATTTTTTTTTTTAATTTATTTGAGGGTTTTAATGTTATTTCTGTTTAATTATTTTGAATTACTATATGAATGAATTACTTTAGTATGACTAATATTGATCTTATTTAAGTGAATGCGATATTACGAGCTTGTGCTGATGTGTGAAACATACGCAAATATTTGTTGTAGTACACCGATCGACTTAGAATTGCTATCGTCCGTCCTTCCGGTCGGTTGTCCGTCCATGTAGACATTCTACACAAAGTACAGGTTGCAATTTTTAATATAATTTAGTGAATTTGGTTCTTAAGTTTTTTTGAAAATTTTTAGAATCGGTCCATAATTTCACATAGCCCCCATAACAGTTAGTTTTGCGTCCTCTCAAGTGTAGTTTTGAACTTTACTGCTGGTAGCATTGGTTTTGACACTCGCTTTTAGTGCATAGCAGTGCTGACACTGCTATTGCAATTTTTACAACCAAAATTTTTGAAAAAGTTGCCAAATGTAAACAAATAAAACCAAATTAGAAATGTCGTTTGTAAATTGAGAAAAACATGAAAATTTATTTTAAGTTGCATTGTAAGACAAAGGTTATTTGCACTTCATATGAAAATATTAATTACAAATTAAGAAAACAAAACAAGAAATGTAATTCTTGTACATATTAAAAAATAAGAATAAACTTAAATAAAGGTTTTATTTATTTGAGACCTTTTTCATGAAAAAAATTTTTATTTTTTAAGAGTTTTGTTCTGTTTTCACAGCACAAGTGATTGAACGTGTAGTAAAATTTATATAAAAAGCACTCAGTTGGTTGATTATTTTTCATATAAATTTTACCACACGTACAATTAATTGTGTTGTGAAAACAGAACAAAACTCTTAAAAAATAAAAATTTTTTTCATGATGGTCGCCTTACAATGTCATTTTCTATTAACAACCAAACGCACAACAACAAAAATTGTGGTAAATCAGAACATGAACATCAACACGTATTCGCCACATACAAGAACATGAATAAATAAGTACCGTTGCTCTGCCAGCGTTATGTTCATGTCTTGTTCAAATCGATAGCGCATGGAGACGTGGAGTTAATAAGACCAATTTTCGATGTTCCCTGGAAAATGAATCCTTGCAAGGAATTCGTTTTTCTAAAGATTACTTAAAATTTAATAATGCAAACTGTTTTGATGTTGATATTTAAATGGATTTAATTAAACTATTAAACTCAAATATGGATCTATAAAATATTTCTTAAAATAAATGTTGAAAAAATTTTTTTAACTATATTATCAATTTTAACCTAATGTACAAAATTTTTTTAAATTAACTACAATTTATTTATAAAAATATTCTTTTTCATTAATTTTAATGTTTTTATATAGTTTATATGTAAGTTAATACTGCATTATTCTGTTTTGTTATTTTTTGTGTTTATAAAAATATGAATTATTGTTCTTAAAATGGATATTATTAATTTGCCGATTTTTTTAATTGAAGTGCCGGTAATACCGATTTTTTTTATCAAAATTATCTGGCACCCCTCTATACAACTTTTAGTGTTTCTTCTTTTTTGCGCGAATAAAAACAAAATAAAAGCAGTCTTTTTCAATACTCCGGCTGCACAAGTGGTTGCTAAGTGTGTGCGCTTGTTTTTTTGTTTGTGTTTAGACTTCAAAAAATTTGTTCCATAAAGAAATTGTTAAACAATTAAAAAAAACATTAAGTAATTGTGAAATAATAACAACAAGATAAATAATTTTTACACCGGTATCTTTACAGTGGAGATTTTTAACAGAAAATAATAAACACCCAAAAATAAAAATGTGTAAAAGGGTATTAAAAGAAGATTGATGATGATGTGATTGCATCTTTGCAAGAGTATATGAAAAAAACGCTACATTCATTAAATTCAAGAAAAGAATAAACAAGTTTTAATTTAATACACCTTTTTTTTAGTAAAATTCGTTGAGCCGATGATCAAGTTTTAAGAAAAGTTTTGTTTACATTTTTTTCGAATTCAACGCTTGTGTGTCTTCTTATTTGTAAATGTGAAGTTGTAGAAATTGTTTCAAAGTAAAAAAAAAAATAAAACTGGAAAAAACACTAAATGCACTTTTTACCAGCCTTGACATGATTTATTTCTAAAAATTTCCTAGGAAACAACCAATGATTTATTAGATCTGACTTCTTATTATTTAAAAGAAAGGTGATTTTTTTGAAAATTCCATTTAAAACGTGAAACGGCTAATATATAAAAGGTAAGTGCAATTTATTATTCAAATGAAAATCATTTGGACTTTTATTCTAAATTCAACTTTTGAGGTACAAATTTAAAATAGATCTTCAGCCAGATGTCTGCGTGTATGTTGTGAGTTGTTTTTGTTGTTGTATTTAACATTACTAGATACTTATGATTTTATTACTTTCGTTTTACAGACAAGTCAGTCAGTTTTGATTTGCCACCTACAGATATTTGTGTTAGAAACCACTAAATTTTTCAAATAATAATATTTTTAACACAATAATATTTTCCTAACACAGTTCCATTTAATGGAGTTGCCAGTTGTCATGTTTTAATTTTAATCCAAATAGAAAAACATAATATCCAAAATGTCCCATTAGTCATCATCCAGACTTGCAATTTTTGTTGCAGCAATTTTTAAAAATTCTGGTTTGAAATTGCATTATTGGCCAGATTATGAAATTATTGCTTGTGTATTTTTATTTTGTCTTACCACGTCTCCTTTTTATATTTGGTATATAAATACAAATACATATACAGCCAACTTCAAGTTAAAACTGCGAGAATAACAAAACAGAATTGCAGAGTACATGAAATTGAATACCCAGCCCCAATCCTTTTACCCTCTTACCGATAAACTCAAGAATTGCGGCAACAAAAATTGCAAGTCTGGACGATGACTTACTTGCTTGCAATAAACATTTTGATAAAAATCGCAAAGCATCGTCCGAACTTCGATTATTGTTGCTGCAATTTATTTAAATGCTGCTTTGAAATGTCATAGTGTTCTATTCTAGTTTTGCACTTTTGTATTTTTATGCCGTCTTTACTGCTTTTTATATGTATATAGGTACAAACATATAAACATAAAAACATCATCTTGAAGTTTAAAACTTCGAATAACAAAACAAATTGCAGAGCACTTGAAACTGTGTACCCTTTCCAATATACTCACCTATCTCACCCTTACGCAGCGTTTACATTTGAATAGACACTAAAAAAATAGATATTAGTTGTCAAAAACCACTGCTAACTATCTTCGTGAAGAAGATCCATAACTGCCATATATTTTTCACCCTAGGGAAAATATATGACTTTAACATATTCTCTTGTCCTTAACATTTTCTCAAAACTTCATTTCCCTTTATCTCCACCCCTTAGTGAGACTACCACAAAAAATATGGCGTTTTATAAAATTCTTAAATTTAATTAATTTCCCTATGACTATTTACAATTCAACTCAGTTGAGTTGAAATTAAAATAACTGCTTGCGATGAGTTGTATTTTGTCTGTGTAAAATTTAATTTCGATTTCGGCAACACTGGGAAAACCAAAATAAATAACACAACAACAACAATGGATTCACATAATATTTACACTTCATTATCATACACTCACTCACTCCACATTAAATTCCCTTCAATAATTTCTTTGCTCTTGTTGCAGTAAAAAAATGTGTAAAAAATATTTTTAATTTTTTTGTAAAACATTTCATCATAATTTTATATGAACAAGAGTTTTTATTATTGTTTTTTCCGCTGTTGTTTTTTGATTTCCCTATTTATGAAATGAAATAATAAAGTTCTTTTCGTTTTTCACACTTTCCTTAACATATACATACATACAGACTAACAATCACGTAGCGTAAAAAACACCAGTGGTTAGTATGTGTAAATAAGAGTTTTTTCTACGGGATTCCAGTTCTCGATATTTCCTGGGTAATTTATTTTACATACCTACTTTAACTAAATTATGCACTCACACAAAAAACGTACTTAGGCCGGCGATTTAGAATCCTATTCATTCGTACGATTTGTCAAAAAAAATCGTGTGTGCTCATAATGTATGATAGTGTGGCCTCAAAATGAAGTAGAGTGATATTTTTTTTTTGACAATTCTGTTCGACTTGCAAATTTAAAATTTTTTTTTATAAAATGTTATAAACTATAGGTGTGTTCCACAAGATCTCGGGCAAGTTCGGACTAATGAGAGTAAAATGAAAATAACTCTCTAAATTTGCCAAAACTACCCAATATTAGGTGTGTTCCAGAAGATATCGGGCAAGTTCGGACTAATGAGAGTAAAATGAAAATTACTCTATGAATTTGCCAAAACTACCCAATATTACTGGAACGCAAAAAACCATTTTTGCACTTCTTCAAATACGAATGATGCTTACTTTTCAAATTGAGATCTATTTAAGTGATTTTAGACGCTTGAAGTCATAACATTATAAAACCAAAATATTTGCATCATTGTCATTTTTTATATTTTGTTTTCTTTTATGTTAAAAATTAAGGGAAATATGTACCTATGCAATAATGTATTTACCACTTTAATTTTTTCATTAATTTTACATTTTGCTTTCTTATATATTTTTTAATAAAACCTAAACTTTTGCTTGTAAATTTCCTGATTAATTTTTCAGTTTCATATGTAAACAAAAACAGCTGATTGTTTATTCTTGTCCGAACTTACCCAAAGAAAAAGTTCGTGCAAATTTGTACATTAAATGAAAAAAATACTCTCTCAATTACTCTCTTAAATGCACAAATATTGTTATATGGAACGCTTTTGGGTAACTTTGTGCAAGTTCGGACTGTTTCGTTATGCATCTGGAACAGAGCTTATGCGATCACAGTTGCATTTTTTTGGAAAGTATCTGAGTCCGATGTTGAGATTTTTATCTTTGGTATAGACTGGGGTAAAATAATTACGAATGATCTTTACAAAGTAGATACTTTTAGTTCTCGAAATAAAGTTTAAAAAAGAAAGTTAAAATATCCAAAAATGTTAATTTTTTTTTTTTTTTTTTTGTTTTTAAGTGTTTATTTACAGAGAAAAAAAAATTCATGTTCTTAAAACTAAAAATAAACAAATAGTAATTATAATTTACTATTATACATAGTCCCATAATCGGGCTCTCAAGTATACTACTTATATCAGACACTTTTTTAATATTTTTTAGAAATACATATTCATAATATTTATTTTATAAACATACATAATTAATATTATTACATTGTACCCAAAAAATTTCAAAAAACCGTTACTTCTATATTTATATAATAAAAGGTTCTGTCAAGGGGTAAAAGTTGTCCAAAAATATTAATTTCAAATCGATGATTTTCGACTAGAACAAATTCTTGTAATTTTTGTTAAAAATTTTTAATTTTTGTGCAAAATTTGCTTCGAAAATGTAATTCAACGAAACTAAAATAAAAAAAAAAAAAAAAAATAAATTTGAGGTGAACTAATTTGCTGATCGAACGAATTTCCATTTGGTATTATGGCACACATTCAATAAAAAAGTACTATTGTGATTTAGTTTATTTACTGTTGTAAACTTTCTATCAGCTGTCACTTAAACTAAAAAAAATTTTGTTTACAAATTTCAAAAATTAAAGTAAAACGTGACCACGATGGCATTATGGCTGTTACCGACTTGGACTCGCATAAAAGGTCAAAACTGATTAAGAATGTGGTATTTTATATACGAACATAAAATTTACAAATATTTACATTTTCAACAAGTCAACTCATAATACAAAATGTACATTCGATAGTCGATATTCGATAGCCTGCGAAAATCGTGAGTCGAATTTAACTCATAATAGGGTCCTAAATATCAGAACTAAAAATGTTTAAGTTCCTAAACACTTCCAATTTTGAAAAATTAATTCGTTATTTTTTGTTAAGCAGAAATACCCGCGATTCCGAGAAATTCGAAATTGCTTTCCCGGAAAGAAAAAAATTTAAAGGAAAACCCCCAGTGTGAGTGCATTTCATAGTGTATAAAATAAATGTAAAAAAACAACATTTGTTCATTAAATTCATTTGTGTTTTTGTTATTTTTGTCGCCCTTCTTCTGCAAGTCAGTTTTTTGTTTTTCTTGTGACGCATTCAACAGGCACAATGATTTGTTTAAAATTTTAATTACAGTGAAAGCTTTTGTAAGTGGACTGGAAAATGAGAATGTTAATTTATGCATTGAAATAATTAAAAAAATTTTTGCAAGCTAAAGAAATTTATTTGAAATTAAAAAATAAATAATGTTAATAAAAAAAAACTTTTTCGAAATTTCAGATTTTTTAGATCATTTTCTAGATTATGAATTGTGTTTTAAAACTTGTGGGTTGCAAATATTAATATGAGGGCAAGTGTCTAAGCTATTGCTAACAATTTAGATTGCCTTCGTTAAAACCATTTGCTTATTTGTTAATAACCACAAATAAATACAGTTGAGCCTCGATAATCCGGCTCGCGCGAGATAGACAGGTGTAAGCAGGTGTAAGGTTGGGTCGATTTGTAAGGACAATAATTTGTCGATATTGTGCCATCGATTTTTCGATAGCTTTTGGCATGAGGAAAAAAATTCCACTACGAAATATCAAAAAAATCATTTTCGAGTCGCCCAAATTTAAATATTTTTACTTTTTCTTAACTTTTATTTAGAAGGTTTTTTAGTAGGTAATAAAAAAAATCGGCTGATTAATTTTTTTTTTTAAATATCACCTTTCCAAGGAAATTGTACGCCAAAAACAATGGCGATATCAGTTTTTCCAAAAAAAAAATTTCTTGAGTTTTTGGACTACTTTTTTTAATCCAAAAATGTGTTAAGCGTTAATTTTTAAGGTTGTTTTAGTAGGTATGTTAAAAAAAAAAATTCGCCGATTTAAAATTTTATAAATATATCCTATCCAAGGTAAAATAGTACGCTTAAAACGATGGCGATATAATTTTTTGGGTTTTAGACGAGTTTTTATCGAAAAAACTTTTTTTCGATTTTTTACTCTGTTTTGTTATTTTTAAGGCTCCAAACCCAATTATTATGTATTTTCTGCCGTATCAAATAGCTCTTTATAAAGAAATTCGCACGCTAAAAGCGACGGTGATATCAGTTTTTCGAAAAAAAAAAAATATTTTGAACGGTTTTGGTCGAAAATTTTATTTATTTCGATAAAAAAAAAAATAAATAAAAATATCAATGATTACAAGAGAAAAAAAAACTTATGTTTATTTTTTTTATTCGTAATATGTTAGATGGGCTTAAAATTTAGGTAAAGAACAAGAAAATTGACGACACAAGCCAATTGCGTATTAACGTTCACGAAGATTCAAATGAGAATTATTGAAACTTTTTCATCTAAACCTGACGTGTCTGAACCAGCACCAAAGCACTAATAACAAGACCACAATTTCGAGATTACACATATTCCATTGTTGAAAATATGATTGGAATAAATAAATTAATGAAAATTTTGAGTTGAGCCATTTTTTAACAAGTCGTGCGGTACATTAGAATTAACCTTGGCTAAAATATTTTACAACATTTCCACAAAACTTAACATAACACATGTTTACAAATTTCAATAAAATTTTTCTATTGCTAGAAACGAAAGTTGTTTCTTCAGTTATTTTAAACGATGAACGCGAACTCCGTTTTTTTCATCAGCTCTAGTTTTTGCGATATAGCGTTATGTAAAAAATTAACCCGGGGCTTACACATGCAAGTGCAAGTTCTAAAAACACAATACACTCACACATTTTTACTAACACCATCACATTTTTCGTACTTGCAGCCCAACTTGCAAGAGAATTTGCTTGCAAGTAAATTTTTGACACTTGCAGCAAGTAAAATGACAAATAAAGAAACAGTGTTACCGTGGACGCCTTTTGTATCAATTTACTAGTAATTAGTAAAATAAAAATTATGTTTATAGCTGATTTTCTGTGTATTTATAAAAATAAAAAAAAAAACAAAACCAAAAAACTACTATACAGTAGCACATCTTAATGGTATTTTTAAACATAAATTGCAATAATTTTGTTATATAATTTCAGAAATGTTATGACATCGGTAACTACGGCAATACTGGATTCACATATTTTAAAAATAAACATAATATTTTCATCAAGATGGACCAAAAATAAAATAAAGAAGAAATTATTAAATCAATTTCGTGATAACGTTAACATGATAATATTTTTAACACCCAAAAATCAAGCTTTTTTCAAAGATGTTTTCTCTTCGAGAACATTTGAAAAATAAACTTGAAACTGACTGTGTAAACACGCAAGCTTCTTGCAAGACTTTCGGCTATTTCGTCGACATTTTCGCCGATAATACATATGCACTACTTGCAAGTAATTACTTGCATGTGTAAAGGCAGGGTAAGGCGCTTCCACCATAGAAGAAGGGATTTCCCTATTCAGTAAAAAAAAAAAAAAAATCCGAAATTCGACAACAAAATAATCTTTAGCGAGCGCAAACATTGTTTCTTAATTTGCCCAAGAGTTTCTGAGACATCATAAAAGTTAGACCCAAAAAATAAAAATTTTATAAAATATTTTAAATTTGTTGTGTTTAAGAATGCATTAAAAATAAAACTACAACAACGAATTGTAGATAAATGTTTATTTACAATTTAGTAAGAGAAGAGCTTAACTGGCTAAAATAGATTTCAAACGTATTTTAAAACAAAATTTCCATACAAATTTTTCTTAAAACAGATTTCATATCCATTTTAGTTTTTTATGAATACGGCAGTAAAACTTTGAAGCAATAGATAAACTTTTGCTTTGTGGTTACTGTTGTGTGTAAATTTCAATCAATAAATTTGTTATTTTACTAAATTGTAAATAAAATCAAAAAAAAAGAAAAAGGACTCGATTCTAGAATATATTTAGCTACATACAACTGGACAAAAAACTAGATCGTTGTTGAATTATTATTTAATACGAATTCTTAAAAAAAAGTTTGTAAAAAATGTTTTTTTTTTGGTCAAACTTTTACGATATCTCTGAAACTACCGTGCAGATTTAGAAATAATTTTTTCTTTTTATTTTACTGAATAGAGCAAACAAAGTTTCTCAAGTTATGATAATATTTGTCTGGCAAGTGCCTTTATTTTTATTTAAAGCTATATTGCGAACACTTGAGCTGATGAAAACATTGAAAATCTGTATAAAAACAAAACTTTTTAGTTATTGCATTTTATGTGACATTTTTAGTCTTATCACCACGACTCAAAAAAAAAAAATAAGTATATGGGTATTCACAAGGTGTGCTATCATGGTTTATTGTCATAATTTCTAACATTTTACAATGGTTTAAAATATTGTTGTTGGTTTGTAAACAAAAAGTGTCTTAAATAAATAGAACGTTGCTTGCTATGTTTATTGTGCTGTCGTAATTTATCAGAAAATTGCAGCGCTGAGCGGCTGAGCCGTGCCTTATTTTGTAGCCGTTGCCGTTGATGGTATAGTTTTATCCGGGTAACATCTGTATTTAACCTGCGGCTAGCAATTTTTGCGACAAATTACTTGCGGCGTCAAATTAGATCGGCTTAGGACTCTGCTGTTTGGTAAAGGCTAGATTACATGGTAATACAATGTATTACGACTTTGTGGAATCAAAATATTATGAAATTCTCTCCGTGTTTAAAACAAAAAAAAATAAAAATCTGTTGGTAAGTATTTTTTATGTTTACACGGATGGTTTAAGTAAAATAAAAGCAAAGTGAGTTAATAACAAAAAAGCAGATGGTTGCAGTTTTACAATATTTACAAAAACAACATGAACACATCCTGAGTTGATTCTGCTTGTTTTTGTAATTTTATAAAAATGTTACCACCTTCAATATACTCTGTTAAAATGCGACTCTGGTGTGATGAGAATACATAAGTTTCTAAAATGGTTTAGAAAATGAACATTTACCGACTGATTGTCATATTTTTATCCGTATTCTCTCTTACTCAATGCATTTTGCTTTTACATGATAAGATTTTTCTCATTCTACATCATTTTTTGACATGTCGTAACACATTGTATTACCGTGTAAACTAGCCTTAAACAAACAAAATAAAATTTATTTGTAATTTGCAACTAAACCGAAAAATGGAAAATACTTGAGTTTGCCATCACAACATCTAAAATGTATTTTTCACACAAACTGGCTATTATTTTAGTTTTTTCACTTATTTTTGGCATTGTGGAAAATTTTTATATTTTTTTTAATCAGCTGATTTAAATTCAAAATAGCACATTAAATTATGAGGGGTTGCTCACAACAGTCGTATTTTTCATGTTATTATTTTAAGACATATGACTTTATGACACCTTGTGAATCCCCCAATAGTGTTGTGATCAGGATTTATAAGTCTCGTAGAATATGGAGAAATCATTTTTCCATTAGTCGAATTAAAAACTAGTTTCATGCTAGGAACAAAACTGGGTCGTACGTCGTAAGAACGTAGGACGTAACGCAGTAAATTTGAAAAACATGCTCTATTTAGCCACAATTCCATCCATCGTAAACGTTATTTCTTTTCCTTTGAAAATCATATCTGAAAAATCCAAATTTATTGAAATTGTTTATTATTTTTTTTCCAAATATCCAATTTGAAGACAAAAATTATTTCATTTTATATTTAAAATTTTTCTTTTTCTAAAACCTGTATGAAATAGAATCAGATCTATGTCGACGTACGACATAGAAACGCTTTTCTGTTTGTGCCTTTGTATCAAATATTACGGCCCTAATCAAATAAAACGCAGCGCAACGCCAAAGAATAACATTGAAAGCACAAACAATGTCATAAATATTTTGTAATTTTGTTGTTGCTTTCTACAGAAATTCATATTGCGTTTTAAAATTTCAAACGCTCCATTGCTTGTGTCGTTGAAAATTTCAAAACGGTACATGGAATTTCTGTTGAAAGCAACAACAAAATTACAAAATATTTATGACATTGTTTGTGCTTTCAATGTTATTGTTTGGCGTTGCGCTGAGTTTTACATGATTAGGGCCTACATTTGTTTATTTGACAACGTATCTACGTCATACGCTACTACGTTCATACGTTGCAATTGTGTTCCTACTGTCAAAAGACAATTTTATACTCAAATATTTGAAATTTCTTGTTTCTTCAATAAAATTTAAATTATAGACAGACTTCAATTAATATTCATGCTTTTTCAAAACGATTTTGACAAGTTTATTGTTTATTAACTTAACCCATTTTTCGCCTCACCAAGTAAACTGACAATATAATAACGAAATAAGTAACTGACAGAAAAAAAACATTGCAACAAAAAACAGTATGAGTGCTGGAAAGTTTACATACATTTTATTAAATCTGAATTTTATTGTTGATTTTTTTATACCATATTTAAATAAACTGCTAAGAGCAAAATTACATTGCTTTTTTTATATAAAATTCTGAAAAGACCTCCAAACGGTAAAACTGGATTAGCGCCTGGGTTTTTCGAGGAACGCATAACCGAGGTTCAACTGTAAATATTATTTTTACTTCAAATCCTTCTTTCATCACTTGTGGTGACTAACAAATAAATAAGAGATGAAAAAAAGTAATTGGCTTTCTTTAATCCAATACATATTTATTTCTTTTACACCATAAATCAACATTTTTACTTCAAATTACCACCCACTTTGTTTATTCAGCCATATTAAAATTTCATCCGGTTTCTTCAGCTGTGACGTTTTAAAAACCTGACGCAAGTAAAATTTTTTACAGCGTTCGGAAAGCAGCCTCTAATAAGTAAGAAAGTATATTCGGTCAAGCCCGACCATTTGATTCCCTACACCAAATAATTTACAGATAAATTTGTGAGAGCTTACTCTTTTTGGGGCCCGGCCCATATTCAATAATGGACCAGGAACAAAACTCTGTTATGAGGTTAAGATTTATGTTCATCTATATAAGATTTTTTGTCATTGCGTGATTTTAGGGAGGGGGTTTACATGCATAGGACCTATGTTGAATTCTGTACCTACCAGCACAATATTTTTCCACGACATAGTAGGTAACGTAAAAGTTATTGTCGCCAATCTTAATGTCAATACCAACCTTTTTAGCGAAGTTGTGCAGTTAAAGCTATTTTCGGGAGTGGTATTTGTATGGTGTCAAATATGGATTGATTCCAATAAAATTTGGTAAGATGTTTTAGATTGCAATACAATAAGTTTGGACTAAATGTATGTAGAGGGTTTATGATTACAAAGACTTCATCCCGGAAAGTAGCATTTATGGGGGCGATGTGAAATTATGGACCAAATTTCTCCATTTAAAATAGGTCCGTGTGACAACTAGAACCTATGTACCGAATTGTTAAAAATATCAGCAGAAACGCATAATACCTTTTCTACTATTTTGGTGTGCGTATAATAAAGATTTGACAATTTCGAAAGATATTTTAACTTTTTTGAGAAAGATATACAAATTATTGATCAATTTTGTATAGGAAGTTTAACTTATAAAAAATTTAAGTTATCGTAAAATTTTTTATAAAAATTCAAGTTATCGATAAATTTAAGTTATCTATAAATTTTCAATACAAAATTTGAATTAACGATACATTTTCAAAAGCAAATAGGAAAATTTTCTTTCTAAAATTCAATTCGGTTTATTTTCTTTCTCTAGAAAATTAAAGCTTTCTATAAATTTTCTATATAAAACTTAAGCTTTCGTTTAATTTTCTATAGAAAATTTCAGTTTTCGATTAATTAATCTATAGAAAATTTAAGTTATCGATATATTTTCTATGGAAATCGATTCTATGGAATACAATCGAAACTAGTATATGCAACCTGTCCGTGAAAGCCTGGGTTCAAATCTCAGCGCAGTCAAGAATGAAAAATTATCAATAAATTTTAATTAATTTCATGTTCTAAAATTCCTGTCTTTATATAAATAATTTAATGAAAATTAAATTCAATGAACTTAAGCCTAATTAAAAAATATCTAAATTTGGATTAAAACCCATTAACAGTTCAATAAAATAACCACAATACTAACATTATTTTAAATTATAGGTAAATTTTCAATAGAAAATTTTATTTATTTTTTATATACAACTTAGGTTATCGATAAATTTTCTATAGGAAATTTAAGTCATCGCTAAATATTCTATAGAAAATTTAAGTCATCGGGAAATTTTCTTTAAACAATTATATTCATCGGTTAATTTCCAATAGAAAATAAAGGTTTTCGATAAATTTTCTATAGAAAACTTAAGCTTTATATTAATTTTAGAGAAATTTAAGTTTTCGATTAATTTTCTATAGAAAGTTGAAGTTGTCGATACATTTTCTATAGAAAATTTAAATTATAAATACATTTTCTATAGAAAATTAAAATTATGGATAAATTTGCAATAAAAAAACTTAATTATTTCTTATAGTCTATTTAGGTAGTCGGTAAATTTTCTATAGAAAATTAAAGTCATCGTAAAATTTCTAAAGCAAATTAAAGTCATCGTAAATTTTCTAAAAAGTTTTATAGATACATTTTCTCTGGAAAATGTAAGTTATATATTAGTTTTTTATAAAAAATTTAAGTTGTCGATTAATGTTGCATAGAAAATCGAAATGATTGGCAAATTTTCCATAGAATAATTATAGTTATATTTTTTGTTAAAAATTAAAGTGAACGAAAAATATTTTGTGTTACTTTTATTGTCGTCCAAAGGGTGATTAATGTTTTGTGTGAAATTTGTGATATACATATATCGAAAATAAATGTTATTGATAATATTTCATTCCAAATTACCCATATGTATATTTAGGGTTAATTTATATTGATAAAATTTTAAATAATTATTAAATATGAACTGGAAAATAATCAATTCGTGAAGAAATGGTTCCATATTTTAATGTTTCAAATTCAAAACAATTATCTCATAAATTATTGTTACTATTCTTGCATTCGTTTTCGTCAAAATTTAAATTAACAATTAAAATCCACCCATCACATTTACATGTAGGAAGAAAAATATAACATGGAATTGCCCAAAATAGGAGGGCATATATGATACACCCTAAATCCATTTACAGACAATGCGTAAGGTCGTTCGTTTAATCAGACTGTCATACATTTCTTATGGTGAACTTTTTTTGTCTTGAGTTCTATTCTCAAGCTAAAGTGACTGACTGACTAAATTAAACGAGTGAATAAAATAAATAAATAAATGGGTTGCCATAAATAGTTTCCCTATTTTGTTATTTACATCCGTTGCCAATATTCACGTCTTCTGTATTATGTTCGAATGCGCGAAGTAGATGACAAGTCTGTGTCTGTGGCGGCGGTTTGGTTATTTTTTGTTGTTCAGTTCAGTTCGGTTCTGTTCAGTTGAGTTCTCTTAATAAATGACACAAGCAGCCAGACTTTCTATAAAGTTTTTGTATGTTTTTTTAAGTCACAACAATAATTAATATGGACATTAACTGTTTTTTATTATTTTATTATTCTTTTTTAAATTTTTTTTAATATATTTGTATGTTTGTATGATTCAGTTGCATTTCTTTTTTTTTTTTTTTTTAACAACGAACACAATTTATTCACATACACGCAATAAAATACATATTTTGATTCTTGCTGTCATTTCGTTTGAGGTTACACGTTGAAATACCATGAATTATTTAAAAACAATAAAATTGACTGTTTAATAATTTTTTGAAAAGATCTGGTTTAAGTAAAAAAAGGCTTAATTTCCCCGATGAATTTGAGTAATAAAAATCTTTAAAAATTTGTTTATATTGACTTAACTTTTTATAGCTGAAAACAAATTTTTTAAACACATTTTTTTAGCAAAAAATACAAAATTCTTACCTGAAATGATAAAATTCTAATAATAGAAAAATTTCTCTCAGTGTTTTCATGCGTTTATTTGTTTATCTTTTTTGCTTGTTTGGAACTTCTGATGGTTTAATTCATTACTATAATTCATACATAATCAAAGTAGTGTTTCCGGTTATAATTTTCATATTTGTGTGTATGTGTATGACATTAAATGTAAAAGTAGAAGTAAAAGTGTGTGTCAAAGAAATAACTACAAACTTTTGCACTAAAAAAACTAACAAAGAAAAAAAAGAAAGATAGTGATAATAACAGTACCGTCAGAATTAAAAACATCTTGATATCATAAAACACGTAAAATTGCGTCAAGTTTTTTTTATTAGTAATAAAAAAACAATGATAAATTATTTAGTTACACTTCGTTTTTTAATTTCGTTTTGCTTGTTGTTTTGCTTAAAAAATTGTGTTTATCTACATGGTAGATTGTTTAAATGATTGTATCATTATTTTAGTTAATTGACTTGAAACTGGGTTTTCTTGAATGTTTTGCTTAGTAGATTAATCTCAAATAATCAGAGTTCATTTATCCCTTTATACGGCCAATCACTTTGCACGGTAATTGTTATGGAAATAAACGCCCATCTGTGCCTCGGACTAGAAAAAAGCAAAAAACCAATACGTTACCTATTTTTAAGACATGATCGTTGTGTGAGAAACTATTGGTTTAATATCCGCAAGGTAAGGTTAGGTTCCATTGGCCAATGTGGGAAAGATTTAAATGGATACCATTTAATATGGTATCCAAACAAAAACCACACCCAGGTAGAAGAATATACACTTGCCCCTTGTTTTGGAGCTGGGAGCTATCTTAACTTCGCTGCTGTTAGAAATATGCTCGCAGAAATATGCATCTGTTGTGAAGCAAAAGCACCCACAAGTGGTGAAAAATCGTGGAATTTTTTAATCTCCTTTCCCGCGACTTTGGTTAGTAACCCACAGCCATCAGGTGATCCCCAGAAATATATTTTCAACGGAAAAGCCAAACTTCCGCAAAAGATAGGAAGCATTTTCCGCAAGAAGCATACTAACAAGGTCTCAACTAATAGTCAGTCCGGTGCCGTGAAACCTGGCGCTACTGACTTCCGTTGTACCAGATAGGATCCATGGTCAGCCGCGACTGCATGACATCGTGAATATCTCTTTAGATCTGCCGAATCCCAGATATTGGCTATATCTGATAATGCGCCGAAGGATGTAACAGCAAAAAGTGTATCACTGTCTTAAATTTAGGAATAAATTCCAAATAAAATCAGTATTAGAGAGACTGGTTTTTTCTTTAAGACCAAACAAGTTAAATCTTAAGTCTTCGAATGACGAACAATACCAAAGAAGATGTTAACATACACAAACTTCCCTGAAATGTTTTATATACAAATGTTTTATAATTCAAAGTCTAAATTTTCTCAAAAAAATTATTAAGCTAAAAGTTTTTTAAACAAATTTAAATTCAATTTACATACATATTTGTAGAAGATTGATCAAATGAAAACACTAGTTAACTGTTAGTCAATTAATTGAAATGTGATCAATTCCCGCTTTTTAACACCCCTTTTTCCCCACACCATACAAACTCGTATAGTAATTCGCACTTTTTTTTATTGCTTGCAACTTTAATTAAGGTCTTTAAAAAAAACAATAAAATAAATTAATAATAATACTACACATTTGTGGTTGCATTTATTTGTGTAAAAACAGTCATACATTTGCAAATGTGTTTAAACATATACCTACATACAAACACAACAAGAAAACTACAGAAAGAAATAGACGAACGGCCATAAAAAACACAGTACAATTTCCATTTAATTTTAATTAAACTAATTTTTTAATAACTTTTCTAGATATTCTATAAAAAAGTTTTGAATAAGTTCAATTTGCTATTGAAAGTTTATTAACAACTTTGATTTTCTATTGAAAAGATATGGAAAACTTTAATTTTCTATCGATAAATTTTATTTTCTTTAGAACAGTCACCGATAACCTTAATTTGCTAAATGAACTTTTAGTTTCTTTACACAAGCTATTGAAAACTTAACTTTTTTCGAAAAGTTATCGATAATTTTAATTTTCTTTAAAAAAGTAATCGATAACTTTGATTAAACATAGAAAAATTATCGCTTAATCTGATAACTTTACAGCATTTTGTAACTTTTCATTAAAAAGTTATTGATAACTTTAATTTCTATAGAAAAGATAGATATAGATAACTTGAATTTTTTCGACCCAAATTATCGACAACCTTGATTTTTCTGAAAAGTAACTTCGATTTTATTTGAAAAAGTTATTAAATTTTTTTAAGAAAAGTTATTGATGACTTAAATTTCTATAGAAAAGCTATCGATAACTATGATTTTTGTCTGTAAAAAAATAGGAAAATAATCGGTTACTTTGATTTTGTTTGGAAAAAGTTATCCATGACTTTAATCTTTTATATAGAGTTATTAAATTTTTTATTAAACATTTATTTATTTAAAAAATTTAATTTACAGCGATGGTAGAATAAATTCAAGGTATAGTCAATAGAAGTTTTGTTCTGAATTTTAAAACCGTCAAACAAAAGAAAATAAGGAAAAAAATTAAAACAGACGTCGAAAATCAAATAAATCAATTTTATTTTTTGAAAAATTTCTTAATATAAAAAATTTGTGATATCAAATTTAACCAAAAATCAATTTCAAATAAGCAAAATATTGAATAAAATATAGTTTTATATAAAAAAGTAAGTTTGCAATAACTAAAAAGTGCAAATTATGTTAAAATTTAAATATTTGCAAATGAGTAATATTTCGTTGTTTGATATTATATGGGTAAATAATGACAACTCTCCCTAATGCACATACCTGGTACTTATTATACTTTGTTTACAACTAAATTACAAATACAGCTGAGAAATAAAAACAGATATCGCTTATTTGCTGCAACGTCGGTCATAACTTTGGAGTTAATAATGCAGAGTTGTTCGCTATGATTTCCTTTATATTGTGTATAAAATTCATCTTTATATCTTTTAACCTTCCCCGTTTGAAGATAATGTGTCGTTATTTTTTCCAAGTGCACAGAAAAAAATTCTTCAAAAATTTTGCCCCAATTAAAGCATTAATCAAATATAAAATCAGTTTTATTTAAAAATTTAATCAAGTGAATAATACGTTAATTCAAATTAATTAAACGTTTAATCAAGTGAATTAAAAGTTTAATTGAAACTATAATTTGCACCAGTAATCAAATTAATAGTTACAATAAAACGTTTGATTCACTTGATTAAACGTTTTAATTCACTTGAATAAATGTTTAATTAAAACTGATTTTATTTTTGGTTAATGCTTTAATTGGGGCAACATTTTTTTTTGGGTTAAACACATTTATTTCGAAATTAATTTTTTTGAGTAATGACGACGTTGCAGCAAATGAGCGATATGTAGATCATGAAGAATTTATGAATAAGCATACATAAAGTCTTGATTATTTAAATTTTTAAAAAAAAGTTATCGATAGGTCTGATTTTTCGTGAAAAGGTTATTAAAAATATTAGTTTCTACAGAAAATAAGCGATAGGAAATTGATCGGTAACCTTGGTTTTCTTTAGAATTCATATAATTTTCTATAGAAAGTTATCGATAACTTTATTATCTATAGAAAAGTTAATATAACTGTGATATCTTTATAAATGTTGTCCTAAGCTTTAAGTTTCTAGGAAAAAATAATTAGTAACTTCTAATCAGTTATCGAAAAAATTCATTTAATTTTCAAAAATATTGGCATTATTGATAAATAGTTATTGATAATCTTATTTTTCTGTTAGAAAAATATTATAAGCTTAAATTTTCTGTGAAACAATTATAGATAACTTTAATTATTTATGTAAAATTTTTGGAAGAACGTACGTTAATTTATTTGTGGAACAATTTTTTTGTATCGTTTTCTGTAAAACTGTATCGATTTTAAAATTTAAAATTACTTTGATTTTCTGTAAAAAAAAATTATCGATAACTTTGATTTTGTGTAGAAAAATTTTCAAAAACCTTAATATTCTAGAAATTAGAAAAGTTAAATATAAGAAAAGATAAATTTATTTGATGACTTTAATAATATATAGAATTTAATTGATAGCTGAAATTTTTTATAAAAAAATTATTTGATTATTTAAGTGTTCTATTGAAAATGAAAAATGAAAAATTATGAAGAATGAAAAATTATGTTGTAAAACTCCTGTCTTCATAAAAATAATTTAATGAAAATTAAATTCAATGAACTTAAGCCTAATTAAAAATATCTAAATTTGGATTAAAAACCATTAACAGTTCAATAAAATAACCACAATACTAATATTAAAAATATACTTTTAATTTTATATAGAAAAGTTTAATTCTTATTTTCTATACAAAATTAATTGATAACTACAATTTTTCATAAAAAAATTTTTGATATCTAATATTAATGTTTTTTAATGTTTTGTTCACTGGAATTATGAAATTTTATTAAATTAAAAGATTCCCATAAGAAACTTTATTATATTCAACATTTTTTATTTTTCGAATTTATTCTATGAGTTAAATTTCAGTTATGTATTTAATAAAGCTTTTTGTAATAGTTCTATTCCTTCATTTTTTTTTAACTCATAGAATAAATTAAAAAAAAAAAATGTTGAATTAAAAGTTTCCTTTAATTATGCTTTTAATATTAATAACCATCTGTAGTAAACTTGGTAGATAATTAATATTTGATAAAGTTTAATGACAAATGATTTTGTATATTATAAAGTTAAATGCCTAACCAAAAATTTATGGTGTAGGGTACAAAAACTGATCATGTTTTTTGTCGTGGTAAGACTACAATTTAAATTAATTTGCATGTGCGTTTGGGTGAGTGTGTGTGTGTGTACGATGGGATAAATATTAAGAAGAATGACATCATTTAACCCTAAAGACTCAAGTGCATAATTTATTTCATTCAGTCGTCAATTCATTTCCATTCTATAGCATATTTACACACACTTGAATTCATGCTATCGTACACACTTACTTACACGCTGGTATTAAATGATTATAGTAGTAGTAGTTCAATTCAATATAAAAGTACTTTTTTCCTAGTAAAATGACAATGGACGCATTATGGGTCGTCGCATAATGGAAATATGTAATGCGTGCGTAATAAATAAATGCTGAATTAAATAAAACTTAAAAAGTTTAAGGAGTTGTGGAGAAATATTAAGATGACTTTTGAGTTTTTTTAACAATTCCGGATTATGACTTAAATTAATTTCAATTCATTTTCAATTAATCACAATGCGTTTCGACTTGACTTGTTTTATTTTTTACAAAAAGTACATAAAAAAAGGTAGACGTGATTAAAATTCATAATCACAAATATTTTATTTTTTTTATTATTTAATTTTATTGTGGTGAAATTTTGGCTTCATCCACCAAAAACGTCTGCCAATAAATTTTGTTTTCAAGGTTTATTTTGCACTTCTTCTGATGTACGGGGACGAGTGTTAAAAATATGTGTGAGTGTGAGTCTGTGTGTGTGTGTCTGTTCAATGTTGCACCACACACTCCCATTCGGGCGCACATTTATGTGACACTTCTACATTAAATTTTGTAATAAATAATTTAAAAATTATGTAAAAATTAAAAAAAAGTAGAAAAAAATATTGTCAGTTGATGAAAAACGATTTCGTTTTCACCCTAATGCATTTAGTTATGGGATTTCTGTGTAATTGAAAGAAAAACCTGAATGAAATTAATTGCTTTATCTTTTTTATTTAAATATTTAAACGTATCCGGTGCTATTTTAATTGTAGTAATGTGTTTGTATGTTGAACATTCAAAGAAAGTGTTTTAAAATTGTAGAAAGTTAAAAAGATTTTTCAAATAAGTGACCCTTCCGTACAAAAACAATAGACTTTAAATGAAGTCCGCTACAAAATTAATGGTTATAAATCACTAGTGAAATCACTAGTGAAATCGTAATGAAGAACCTTAACTTGAAAAAAAAAATTCAAACAAATTATTCGAATTATGGATACATTTAAAAAAAAAGCTATCGATAATGAGAAATTTAAAGCAAATGATGATTTGATACAGAAAGTTCAAGGTTTTTATATTCTGTTAAGAAACTTAAAGCGGTTGATAAATTTGTTTATTGGTTTGTTGGTGAGAAGGAAAAAAAAATAGTATGGTCTCTTCCCCTCTCACCAATAAACTCTGTCTTTCTGAAAGAATATTTGCATAGTTTATCCAGACATGTTATAGATACGATTTACACAAATCCAAAATCAAATTAAAGTATGTATCGATAAATTATTTATAATAAATAAAAACAGTTTAATGTTTTCTAGGTGCCTGGGTAGTCAGCCAGTCTATCATTGTAAAGGTTGCGGATTCGATTTCCGCCAGATACCCCGGTCTGTTTGACTACAACAGGGGCCTACTCTCTATTACGATGCAAAAGAAAACGGTACCAAATATGGTGATTGGCACTCTGTAATGCATTTGTGTATTTGCCTGTTGCACCTTTTAATTTTTTTTTTCGCACATCATCACTATTTATTTTATTTAAATTTTTAAATTTTTTTTTTTACATATTTTGACATTTTATGACTGTCAATCTGCGCTATCTTTAATTTTCTTCGCCAGTTTCCAAAAATTTTGTGATCCTGTGAAAGTGATAGAGAGTACAAAATTAGCATTTAGCTTCAAATTTTCTTGAGATAGATTGTGATATATTTTTTTTAATCAAATTAATTTTTTAACGCGATTATTTAATTATTTATTGCAATCGATGTTAGATTAAAAGTTATTGTTAAATTTTTTATCGAAACATGAAGTTATAAATTTATAAAAGCTAATACTTTCAATAAATATTCTATTGGAACTCGAATTTTTCGATAAATATTTCACTTAACGTCAAAGCTTAAGAGAACTTTTTTATTAAAGCTAACATTTATCGAAAAATTTTCTATTACAACTGCAATTAATCAATAAATTTACTCTTTAAACTAAAATTTTTCGCTATGTTTTCAATTTAAACTATAATTTATTGATAACATTTTTTTGTAATTAATTTGATCGATAAATTGTCTATTAAAAAAATTTGCTTTCAAAATTATAATTGATACATTTTCCATTAAAACTAAAATTGATCGATAAATTTGATATCTTATTTCTGGTAAAACTCAATTTTATTAATTAATTTTGTACTAAAACTCTTTTTCCCCAATAAATGTTCTATCTATACATTGTATCTCAAAACTCTTAGTAATCATTAATATACAAACTCTTAGTAATCATTTCAATAGAAAATAACGAATTATTTTCTATTGAAACTCTAAGCCATGGATTTTTCTTTTATTAAAACTCAAATTTATCGATAACTCTGCTTTTTGAAAGTCGCATTCATCGAACTCTTCTCTATTAAAACTCAACGTTATCCATAACTTTTTAATTGAATCTCAAACTTATCGATAATTTTTTTTCCTGAAACTCAAAGCTATTGCTGCTTTTTCTATTGAAAACTCATAATCGATAACTTTTCTATTAATAGTTGACTATGTTAAAAGACGACTTTTTCGATAATTTTTTTTATTAAAAATTAAAGTATTAAAAAAATAAAATTTTTTATAATTTGCTAAAAAAAAAATTAAGGTTAAACAATTTTTTTTTTTTTTTGGTAAAAACTCGATTGTCTAGGTTAAATAAAAATCTGTGTTGTTTATCTTAAATTTAAAAATTAGAGTTGTTTATTATTTTCTTATAGAAAATTAAAGCATAGAAATAAGGTTGTTGTGTGGGGTTAAACCCTAAAAGTTTTTAAAGCGTTTGGGGTAATATATCAATGATAAATGTTTTAACCTCTACGTGTAGACATGAACACGTTTCCAGCCCAAATTGTTTTGCTTCAGCAAGTCCATTATCTAATTAAAACAATCTCTCCTATAAATAAAATTTTTTTTTTTGCAATTTTTACTGCAAGATGTCTAAACAAATATTCAACGAATAGAAAAGAAAAACGAGGCCACAGTAATAAATAGATTAGTTGCTTTAGTTCACGTTAAAAGGATTAAATGACAGGCATTTCCTATAATTTTTCTTAGATCAAAGATGATTGGAAGAACATAAATCTTTTGTTTCTTTCCTGCTTTTAGGAAATAAAGTCTGCAACAACCCCTAGAATTATTACAGAATTTAAGACGAGCAGTTTGTACAAATAAACAAAATTTTATGAAAAATTAAAGAAGTAGAAGAAGAAAATAATAATAAAGAAAGAAAAAAGATTTTGCACATGTGCTCGCCCCGTTCGCTGATTTTATGTTGGGTTAATTTGATGTGCATGATTTTAACCACCAAAAAAAAAAAAAATATATAAACAGAACATGAAATAACCATATGGTGGATGGATGTTCGGTTGGATGGATCGTTGCCGCATGTTGCCTGCTGCTGCCTACATACGAAAACAACCAAACATAAAAAAAAATTCATCTGATTTTCTGTACTTTTTATAAAATTGCAATCTGAATATTTCATAAATATAGAAATGTGCAGCACAAACATAAACTTATGAGCCAATATAATACGAA
The DNA here is from genome assembly GCA_943735925.1 of Pollenia amentaria. NCBI lineage: Eukaryota > Metazoa > Arthropoda > Insecta > Diptera > Polleniidae > Pollenia > Pollenia amentaria. Next base: position 278,399,772 of record OX031006.1, on the reverse strand, counting down.
TGATAGTTCATTTAGCCTAGAAAACTCTACAACAAATAAAATCCACCATATCGGTCTGTTTGTCCGTGCAACTGCCTATAAAACACATTGCAGCCACAAGAAATGCGTTTTTATTATCTTGTTCGAATTTCCTTTTTGTTAGTGTGTGTGCCTTTGTGCGCATTTTCTTTAGATAAATAATACGACTATTGTGTTCAACGACCTTCTTTTTTTAATTTCAAATTATATTATTTGCCCGCCCTGCTCTGAGCAGCTCAAAAATCTGCCACTAGATATTAATAAGGGTTGCTATTATTTTACAACTTAAAAAAATTAGTACGTGCATTAATGCGTCTGCGCGCAACACAACCTTTTTCTTTCACTGTGGCTTAGTGTTTGATAGTGTAAGTGCGTATGTGTTTTTGGTATTTTGAATGACTCATGCTACAAATAGTTTGTCCAATTTTATCATATTTATTGTTGTGTTGGTGTTTTCCGAAGCATCATTAAGGAGTACCAAAAAATTCCTAAAACTCATTTACGTTTTTGTCTCTTTTGGTTATCATTTGTTTTCTTATTTTCCTTTTAACACAGCCAGGGAAATAAAAATAGGGTGAGTGAAATTTTTCGAAATTTTTTCGTAGAGAATAATGAAAAGTAATAATTTTTTTCCATGAAACTAACGTAATCGAGAAATGTTCCATTACATTTTTAAGTGATCGATATATATTCTATGAAAAATTAATTAATTAATTTTCTATGACAAATTTATTTAATCCATAAATTTTTTATAGGAAATTTAAATCACTGAAAAAATTCAAGTAGCCAGTAATTTTCTATACAAAAATTTACTTAACGATAAATTTTCCATTGAAAAAATTTAAGAGATCAAATTTTTTTTTTTTGAAAATCATACATTTTCTTTGAAAATTTTAAATATAAAAATTTAAAATTTATATATTTGCTCTGAGAAATTTAAGTTATCAATATAAAATAAATTTATTATGTTAAAAATTTAAGTAAACAATAAAACTTCTTATCAAAATTCAGGTAATATGTAACTTTTTCTACAGCTTATTGATTTATTATCGATCCAATTATAAATAAAAATTCTCCGGGATTGGTTTCCCTTCTTCAATTTTTCCTTTTTTAAACTTAATTAAAAAAATCGGAAAAGAGAAGAAACTCAGGTTGATTTTTTATTTGTATGTTACAATACAATTAATTGCCAATTTCACCAAGTTTAGTTATAACTATTAGTTATAACCAGTGTTTAAATTGCTTGCTTTAAAATAGCAACAGTCGCACATTTTTGCTTTGTTTACATTTTTTGCAGCAAATTAAAAAACTGTGTGTCTAAGTGTTTACTTAACTCTTTGATAACGAGTCAGCAAAAGCAAAAAAGCAAAAGCAAAACAAAGAGAGTAAATAATTTGTTTAAACTCGCTATGTGCATGTACTCTGCTAAATCTGTCAGCAAAGAAGCCACTTAAGAAAACAAATTTTCTGTTGCTGTAAGTATTAAGTTTTTGATTGTTTTTTTTTTTGCTTTTGATGCGCTTAAAGTCAGCAAGTTAACTTCTTTGCTGTTGCTGGAACTTAATATATTATGAACGAATTTGTTTCGAATTTTTTTGGTATTTTGCGTTTTTTTTTTTAATAAATAGGTAGGTACATACATACATAAATGAAACTACACATTTTTTTAAACTAATTTGTTTATTTTGTGTTATGTAATTATGTATATATTCTATGAAACTAACGCCTGCAACAGCAAGCAACAGCAATGAAGTCAAAAACAGCAAAGAAGTTAATACTCGCTGAATTTAAGCACATCAATTTACAGTTAAGCCAAAGCAAAAAAAAAATAAACAAAAACTTATTACTTACAGCAACAGCAATTTTTTTTTTCAAGTGGTTGCTTGGCTGGCTTTTTAAGCTGAGAACATAAACATGGTGAGAATAAATAAATTATTTACTCTCACTTTTTCTGCGTTTGCTTTTGCTTTTTGCTTTTACTGTGTTCTTTTTCTTAAGTTAAGTTAAGCAATTATAAAAACATTAAAAATAGTCAAGCATTTTTAAACACTGGTTATAACTGTCAAAATTATATTGGTAACTGGAAGTTAAAGTAAAAGTTAGTTTTCACTCAACTTGGTAAAATTGGCTGTAAAAATAATATTTTAACTTAAATTATACGGAGTACTATTGTACACTGATATCATTCTAAACACCGGAGCTCCTTTTTCTATTTAAAAAATTTTTTTTTTTATAGAAAATCCAGATTATCGATAACTTTTTTATAAGAAATCAAAGTCATCGGTAACTGTTTTGTACAGACTAAAAGTTATCGTCAACTTTTCGAGAAGTTAAAATTAGAAGTCAATATAAATCATGATTTTCTAAAGTAAAAAAATCTATTTCTTTCCTAGAGAAAATCAAAGTAATCGATAACTTTTCTAAAAAAAATCAAAGTTATCGATAACTTCTCTATACTTGCCCCCATTTTCACATCTTACCGATAAGTAAAGGTAGGATTTTAACGTCCTTACAAAAAGTGTTCCATTATTACAACTTTACTTTTACCTAAAGTGAACGATAAGTTAAGGGTAGGTTCATCATACCTGGTAAACTAAAGTCAAGTTGTAATAATGTAATACTTTTTACACGGAAAATAAAATCCTACCTTTAGTCGTGAAAATAGGCCTTAAAGTTATAAATAACTTATAATACCAAATTAAAGTTATTGATAACTCTCTGGTGTCTTAAGAAAATCAAAGTTATTGATAACTTTTTTAAGAAAATAAAGTCAACGATAACTCTTCTAAAGTAAATCAAAATCATCAATAACCTTTAAAAAATAGGTTATCGGTAAATTTTCTAAAAAAAAGTTATCGATAACTTATGTAAAAGCTATCGAGAATTTTTTATAACAAAATCTGAGTTTTCTAAATAAACTTTAATTTAACGATACCTGTTTAAAAAAAAATCAGTGTAATCAATAAGTGTTCTAAAGAAAGTTCAACAAAATCAGAGTTATCGATGATTTTCTTAAATAAATAAAAGATTTGAAAGTTATTGAAAAAAAAAAATAGTTTATGTCATCAGTTTTATTAAATTTTTGTAGTAAAGGGTATTTTTATTCGCCGCAGCTTCATAAAGTTTCCTCAAATATTTTACTCTTTTACTTTGTTTTTTCTTATCCTTGTTATAAAGAGTTACAAGATAATTTGTGTCCTTTTGTGTTTGTAACATTTATGCAGATATTTTTGCAACAGGTAAAAAGTAAACAATCCATTTTGTATTTTAACTTAAAATTCGTGGAAATTTGTTCAGTTTTTTAACAGAATTTCGTTTTGGGCAATTATAAAATTACAAAGCAAAAAAATGTTTTTTTTAAGAAAGATACATTTAAAAAACAAAAGTACATGTACAAGTCATTAAAGGGTTTGGTATTAAAGGACAGTCCACTTGGGATTTCCTGGAAATGACACAGTTGAATTCAATTTAATAAATTTTAAAGTGTATGAAATGTAAGATTTTTTTTACAACCTCCTGCTAAGAATGTTTTCTGGATGATCTCTTACCCCTATACAATGTTTCCCCACTGTATGCCCTTTTGACCCTAAAAAAGGCAAGACCAAAAAGAATTTTATTACGTTTTCATTTATGCATCTTTCTTTTAAAGTAACTTGTGCTGCTGTCGACAAATGTTTTGGTCTCGTTCAGACATCAGCTGTTTCTTATTTTGATTGTTTGCTTGTGTGTGTGTTTGTATCTGTTTGAGACGTTGTAAATGAGTGTGCATCTAGCAAACTTAAAAAATATTGTACATATTTATGTTTGCGTTCTTCACCACTTATTCAGTCCGCCAGTCTCTAGTTAACGTCATTTTCATTCAGTCTAACAATCAGTTGCTTATTTTACGTCATGAATTACATTTCGTGAATTGTCGTTGCCGGTTCAAGTTTAAATTAAAAAAAAAGCAAACACGGTAGAGTTTTAAAAAATATTTTCTAAACTAAAGTACGAAATTTGTTAACGAATGCGAGAGTTTGTAACTGGAGGACGGTTTCAAATGCAACGGAGCATAAAAATATACAACAAACTGTATTTGAAAGCCAAACAAAAATTACAATATTAAAAATTTAAATTACAGAAGTATAATTTAAATTTATCATTTTGTTTTAATTGCGTGTTAAACTTAACTAATATTTCTATAACAAAAAAAAAAAAAAAAAATTATAAAAATTTAAAATAAAATAAAAGAAAGAAGGTATTTACAATATTTTAAATGTTAAATAGATTTTATCTTCTATAACCATTTTCATGTGCAAAAATTTTATCATTCAAAAATATAAAAATATTAGATGCCAAATGAAAATTACATAAAATATAATAATATTATGACATACATACCTTCACGATAACCTTTTAAAAAATTCAATCACGTAACTTTTTTTTTTGTTTTTTGTAATAAGAATTAATGTTTTTGTTTGGATGTGTGAAATTATGTTGTTTTAAAAATATTTCTTGCTGTGTACAAATAATAAACAAATTTAAATTAGCTGGATTTGGTTAAACAAAATTCCCTAAGACTTAAAAATTATTTTAGTACTTTTAGTCGGATTTAGAAATAACAATTTTTAAATTTTGAATTGATCGAATATTGATCAATTATTTTTTCGTTTAGTTAAAAAGTGTTTATTTAAAATATCTTAAGATTTTTGTGTTCAATTGAACTTTCCAAATATTGGTCAAGGCTGAGAAAACAAAAAATAATTTTTCGTAAGTTTTTTTTAACATATACTTATTTGACCTAATTAAAAGTGTAATAATCATGGGATGTATTTGTGAATCCTTACGCTAAAATGCTTTTTATTTACATTCTTTGATGAACCAACCAAGAAATTTTGGATTACCTCAGAACTGCAGATTACCGATGACTTCACTTTTAGCTTATCTCTTAAAATACCTCATCAATAATCAAACCAGGACCTCTAGCAGATAAGCGTCAGGTCGTCCGAGATCCTGGATAACAAAATTAAAAACAAAACGAAAACATAAGCATTTTATCTGGCTTAAATGTAGTGTATTCTAAAAATTTAATTTTTTTTGTCAGATTTTAAATTAATTAAGGCACTGGTCTAAAGGCCCAACCATAATATGCATGAAGCCGCTTAATTCAACTTAAGCAACTGTGCGAGTACATATAGAACAACTATAATGTACTTAATGAAACTTTTTGTTAAGTTTCGTCAAATGTCATTTGCTTAGGCAAAGTGCCAAACTGAACGCACATTCCGTAGGCAATCAGCTGTTTGTGCATTATTAAAAAAATAAGAAACAAGAAAAAGAGGAAGTTTACATATTTTAATTTTGTATCCATTTTTTATTAATAAGTATGCACAACAAACACCAATTTTTTACTTTTTAAAACGTTGCATGCAAATTAAATAAAACATAAAATAAACAAATACTGTAATGTTTGCTACTTTTTAATTTGAAGTAATCGCAACAAAATATTGCACAAATATGCAACATGTATCTTAAGTTTATGTAAGTACATTATGGCCACATAAAAGTCTTCTTTAATTTGCTTATGCATTTGACAGACTTTTCGTTAATTTTTGACAGTCCCTTTAGCTAACTTATGCACATTATGGTTGGGCCTTAAAGTTGCTCGTGTATTCCCAGATTCCGTTGGCGTTAAATCGCACAATGTTGGTGTCAAGGTTGTTTTCCCACAGGCTGGGCTTTTCACGTAATGAAATTCCTGAAAGACCAATTTTTTTTTTTTTTTTTGTTTGCCAGTTTAAACCAATTTGGAAAATAAAGGCGTTTATTATGTAAATCCCTTCACCTTGCGTTGAGAAATTTTTCAGATACATAAATATTTTTAATTTTCTAAAATTTATATCAAAATATTTTTTAAGTCGGGTGAATTGTTTAACAAAATAAGGGGGAAACCTTGAAAATTTTTATATTCCATTGTAATGTTAACGAGAGGGAGGGGACATGCTACCGCAAGCCTTTTGAGAACATTTTCGTGAAGACTTTTTACCTCGATATGGTTAGCTACAATAAAACTATTTTAACAAAAAAAATTATAAACCTTTAGTGATTACTTTAACTATATAAATTTTTTAAATGAATCTTAAAAATTAATCTAGTCCTCCATCAAGATGCCACAACCATCTCTCTGAACATCTTATGGTTAATATTAATAGTATAGTTGTTTTTCAACCATAACAGGTTGCTTTTTTAAGGTATGAAATTGTTATTGTTATTTTAAAACCCAAATTTTCGTGGCGAACAAATTTTTGTATTTATCGACCATAACATGTCCGGAGACCAACATTATATGGTTGTGAGTTCTTGATGGCAAATTAATGTAACCTTAATACGGTTGCCGATGACAATCACCCCTATCGTGAATAACAAGTGGAATTTCTATTCCCTTCGAAGGGAAAAATGATAGTGAAATTAACGTGAACAATTTTTTGCGCTATCAGTTCTCAGTGAATGTAAAAAAGAAGGATTACAAAATATTAAAAATTAAGGAAATTTTTGTTCAAAAATATACGCGTATATTTTAAAGAAAAGTTAAAAACCAAAGTAAAATATATTGTATTGGATTGATAGTTTGATTGCAACATTAGCTTATTGCACTTTAATTTAGTAAAATTATTTCTAAAATTCTGCCACCACGTCTTTGGAAAGCTTCACAAGTAGTCAGGCAATCGACCTGTTTGCATTTTGTTGAGCAATATAAGTTTGTGACTTTTTAACGGATCTTGGCCTTAAAATTAATTTTATAAAGTTTAATATTCGAATTATGAGAAGAATAACTAACATAAATGTTTTGTTCCCGAGCAAAAATAAAGTAAGAAATTGAAAGGGACAAGTGAAAAAATTGCGAAGGAAAACATTTTTAAATTTAATTTGCTAACAAGATACAATTATAAACAAATGAAAAGGAAATTTAAAAAAATCCCTTTTTTCCCTTACAACCAAAAAAATATTACTACACTTTTACCTACGTTAAAAATGTATTGTATTTAGCAACAGGTAAACAAATACATATTTTGTAAACATTTTATTAATATGAATTATAATTAAAGCAAAATAAATATGTACATGATATGCACACACATATTAAAACTCAATTTCAAAATAACACTGCTGCAAATTTTGATTTTTTCTTTTTAACAGAAATGCACTATACAGCCTTTTATCTAGAGGCAAAACATAGTCAAACTGCGTGCTTGATTTTCCATGTCCTCATCTTTTGTCCTTTTTAAAATTATTGACATTTTTCAAGAATACTTACCTTAAGTATTTTTTTTAAATAACTATAATTTTTTAGCAACAAGTAAAAGGCAAGGCTCTGTAGAATTTAAAAAAAATATTTACTTCAGTTACTCTGACCAAAGATAAAAAACAATGTTCTTTTAAAAATATATCTTCTATATCCTTAAAAGTTTTCATTACAATTCTATTATAAATTCCAAATTTTATGATTTTTTATTTCTTAGTTGAAAGGTGTGATTGTTTTTTTTTTGCGGTACAAAATTAATTTTTATTTATAAATTTCATTCATTAGATATTCGCTTTTTTATTCTTTAAGCGAATAAAAATAGCGATGCAAACCCCAATATATACTTACATGCTTTTCGCACTTTTTGAAGATTGCCGGGCTGTAAGGACTCAGGCCTGGAGCAGAATAAAGTAGTAGTAGAAGCTGAAGTTGACTTATGCTCTGTAGCCCAACAAAGTCCAAAATTTCAAACTTTGCGCTTTAACTTCAACTGCAACGACTACTACAACTACGTTTCTGTTGACACTACTTTCAAACTGCCGCTTTTAAATTTCCACAGCATGCAGCGCTATTCCTAACGTTGTACTACAGCGCCTATTTTGTTCTCCACTTCATAGTATGTATAGGGTTTATGTTCAAAAATACTACATTTGAGTAGTCCATTTGCAAACACCGCTAAGTTAAAAAAACAAAAATTCTAAGAAAATCGTTTAAAACCGTTTTTTACAATTGAAATGCCACGTTATATAGAGAGTGTTGCAGGAGTATTGAATATTCAACTAGAAATTGTGCTTAGTTTTGAAGGAGATTGATAATGGAGTTGAAGAGTCGGAATTGAAGTTTTTGTACTGGAGTCGGAGTCGTAGTACACACAAAAACTCGCGACTCCGTTCCAAAATTTTTCGTCTTAAAAAATTTAAAAAAAATTTCTAATATTTTCTAAATAAAAATTCTTCGAAAAACAAGTTAGAGTGCTATATTCGGCTGTGCCGAATCTTTGATACCCTCCACCGACAGTTAGAATATATGAGAGCTATAAATTATTAATTAATGTTTATAAAAACGAACGTCAGTATAAAAATTGGTTCCGGTTTAAACCAATAGGACGACAATCAGACCTTGTTATGCTTTTATTTCTAGCAATTTGAACTAACTTGACTAAAATATCATGATTCGTTACAGTTTATGCCGAACTAAAATGATTTTTAGGAGGGGAATTTATATAAAACCCATTGTAAATTACGGATTAATCATCACGAAATCCTGTAGAGTGGTTTCTGTTATTTCAAATCTAAATAGAACAAATTTCAATATAGTAGTGAAATTTGTTTGAGCGTTAAAAGTGCTTTTCAGAAGGCTGCTTAATAGGGCACCTAAAGTAAATATGATCAGAAAATTGCATGATATTGTTTCTGGCCATATGAACAAAAATTGGACCACATTTTACCACAATATCTATATCTGCTACGGTCCCATTTAAATAATTTCCCAGAGTGAGCATAATATTCGACATTATATGGTAAATTATGGAACGAGCTTCAGAAAATTTTATAATGTGATTTTAGTCCTATAAATGTTTGACGTACCAAATTGTATTACAATAGCATTATTTATTACATTTTTTAATATACTAAACTGTTTTATAGGCGGCCTAGGGTAAATTATGGACCGATCTTCACGAAATTTGCAGACACTTGATCCCATGCTTCCTACAGGGATACGAGTACATATACTTATGTATGTATGTTCTTAATATGTTAGTATAACATCATAAACAAATATTAACAATAATTCAATTTTTAGTAGTTCTGATTAGTGCTGGAGATTTTTGAAAAAATTTTATTATTGAAAAGAAAATGATAAAACTTAGTGGGTATTTTTTTGTAAATTGGAACAAAAAAAGGATGACTTGTACCAGAGTACCATTAAAGTTTCGATTGTACCAAATTTGGTACAATAGTACCACAAATCCCATCAGTGGCCGACGTTTAAATTATGAGCTTTAGAATTTTTGCCTGAAGTTAAACACTCAATTCTGTTTGAACACTTGCTCTGTTCTTTTCTATAAAAACATTATTTATTTTTTATTAATGATACCATCAAATCAAATTCGTTGTTTTGTAAGTTAAATTGATGTCAATTTTAATATTAACAATATCTTACACTATAATTTTGTATAATGAAAAAAAGTATTCTACTTGAGTTTTGTCAATTTTACATTGAATTCCAATTTTATATTCGTATCGGTATCGGTATCGCCGAAATTTCTTTTTGAGTATCGGTATCGCTATCGTATAAGCGAAAAGGCGTATTTTTAAATCCCGAGTAATAATGCTATAAATCTGTTATTTGACGAAAACAAAACACAAGTTATGAAAAAGTGGAATGCCCTGTATTTAACACCTGACAAAAAGTTTGTTTTTCACTATTATTACTAATTTTTTAACGATTTTAATGTAATTTTCCGACATTTTGTTGTTTTTTTTTTTACCGGATTTAGCGATTTCAAATAAATGTGTTTGGTTTGTTTCCAATTTTTCGCTATAGAAGTGATTTTTCCTGTAACTTTTCTCATTCTTTACATGTTTAACGATTTGAAAAAAAAAAAAAAAAAAAAAAAAAAAAAATCTATTACATTCTAAAAAATTTTTTAATTTCCTGTTTTGTTTTTATAAACTAAATGTCTATAAATTTGTGCTACATTTTCCGTGTCCGATTTAAAATTAATCCTTAACAATTCTGGTACATTAATGATTTGTAACATTTCTAGCATATAACGGCGCTTATAATTTTTTTCTGTGTTTAAAATTGATACTTTCTCAAAGTCCGGAGAGTGATTTAATCTAGCGCAATGGGTTGTTAATGCTGTTTTTTGTGATGAAATATCCCTAAATTTTTGATTTGATTTGTGACCTGCAATTCTAGTTTTCAGTTTATTCTTTGTCGTACCTACATATACTTTATTGCATTGCTCATTAATATTTCCCTTACAAGGTATTTTATAAACTACATTCGACATTTCCAACTTGTGTACTTTATCTTTTGTTTTAGTGAATAATTTACCAATTGTATTTTACGATTTATGTGCTATTTTATATGTCTTTGTATCAAATATTTTCGACTTTTCTAAACCTTCCGATATTTTAGGAATATAAGTTAGTGATTTGTAAATTTTCGGTTCTGTAATTATACCCGACCTTTTTGCCCTATGGTTATTATTATGGTTATTGTATTGTCTCATTAAATTCAATATCAGTTCCATTGGAAAGCAATTATCCCTCAAAATATCCTGAATTCTCTTCAAATTTTTGTTATGAAATTCTAAGTCACTTATTCTCAGTATTCTCTCTATAAGATTTTTTGCGGTATTAATTATAACTCTCTTGGGATGTTTGGAGAAATAATTAATAATTCTACCAGAAGAAGTAGGTTTCTGGTACCAATCCATTAATATTTTTTCCTTTCTTCTTATCAACCAAGTATCTAAATATGGAAGTTTTAAGTTACACTCCTCCTCAAAAGTAAATTTAATGTCCGGGTGAAATAAGTTAAAAGTTTCCAAAACATTTTCTATTTTCGATTCTTCAATAATGCAAAATAAGTCGTCAAAATATTTTGTCAAAATTCTTGGTTTAATAGTCAATTTTGAAATACAAGTATCTAATAATTTCTCCATAAAAATATCTGCTATAATTGGTGATGCTGGTGATCCCATTGGAAGTCCTTTTTGTTGAATATATATATTATTATCTAATTGAAAATATCTATTATCTATTATACAGAATCTAAGAATACGTAAAAATAGTTCCCTTTCATTTTTAGTGAATTCCTTAATTATATTCCATTTTTCTCCTATTATATCCATAGCAAGATCTACTGGTATACTTGGAAATAATGAAATCACATCGAAAGAAACCAATTTTTCATTGTTAGTTAACCTAACATTTCTTATTCTATCCTTAAATTGAATAGAGTCCTTTACGTTATATTCAGAACTTACAGTTACGTTCTTAAGAATTGTTGTAATATATTTACAAAGGTCATATGATGGAGAATTGATACCTGAGCAAATTGGTCTTAACGGATATTCTCTTTTATGAATTTTAGGAACTCCATACAATCTTGGTGCAATTGCCACATTAGTTTTAAGTCTGTTTTTGTAAAAAAAACGTTTGGTTTTTTGTACCAGTCAAAAGGGGCGCTAATCACAACTGAAACCAGTGTTGCCAAGTAATAACTTTTCTTCCCCCCAAAAAAAATTAAAACCCCCCAAACTTTACGTATCCTGAAAAAATCCCCCTAAATGTATAAGTTTATATCATAATTTCATTTCAATTAGTCTAACTTGACTCAGTTTTAATTTACATTCTAATATCAATGCCTAAATAAAGCAAAAATAGCAATAAGTTTAACATTTTACTGAAATGCCCCCAAAAATATTTTTTTTTTAAGTTTCTTTAATATTTTTAGTTAATAAAATATCTTAAAACACAATTTATTAACAGTTTAAAAAAAGACTGTAACATATGTACATATATTTATGTATGTAAATGGAAATAGAGTTAGTAGAAATCTGCTTTTTTTAAATATTGAAATAAAGTTTCTTCAAAAATATCGAGTGTTGCAAAATCATTTTCGTTAACTTTGTTCATATTATCGGAATTAAAAAGTTTGAGTATTTTAGGTGTTAAATTAAAGTTGTGACACGTTTATTTCCATGAATACTTCACCCTTAAAACGCTTTATTTTCTTATCTTTTCAAAAACAATTTTTGTTCAGCCAAAAACAAGCAGTAAAATAAATCTAGTATTACTTAGTAATTATTTTGTACAGACAAGCAAATTGTAAAAACCTCCTAAATATAAATTTATGTCTGCCAAATTTTCCCCCTAAGAATTTGTACCCCTTAAATGAAAAAACCCCTAAATATGGGGGGGAGGGGGGATGTAAACTCCTAACCTGGACACTGACTGAACCGAACGAACATTAATGAGCTGAACCGAAAACAACGAAGTTTGTGGTTTGTTAAAAAATAGAACGGAGTTAAATGTTCTCATCTTTTTGTTAATTTGGATAAGTACAGTATTATTTTTGTGTTCGAAGATCACAAACAGGGAAACGTTAGTTTTTTAATGATTTACTACAAAAACACTATTATCGTTTGTGTTTTCATAAATCTACCGAACCGAACACTACGATATTTAATGTTTATTTTCAAACACTGCTATCAACACTCTCGATTAATACGGGGCGAAAAGTGCAATCAATGTCTTATGCCCTTAGTAAGGGTGAATTTTTTAGAATGAAACGTGCTACCATTTGAGAGAGCAAAATATTTTTAAGAAGAGAACACCAAATTTCATTCTTTTTTTTTTATTAAAAGTCAGATTTTTTGTAGACAAGAAAACACCATAAGTCTTATCAAAAAAAATTAATAATTATTAACATTTTAGAAAAAAAGTAGTTGTAAAATAAATAAAATATTACATATTTGATCGAATGAAAAATCACCTCAAATTCTTACGTATAATTTCTTAAAATTTACATTATATCGGGTCATCCATCGTGAGGTTTAATTTTTGATGTAAAATAAATCACATAATTTTGAAAGTGAACTTTAAATTTTCATTTGCGGTTAAAAGAAAAATGTTTGAAATATACTGTTTAAAAACGATATCATGTAAATGTTGGCCATGACTACGTCTGAGGTGGTCCATTCGGAAGGTCCAACTCGACTCGTTCGAGCAAAGCGACTGGTATCTCGCGTTTAACACGAGTAATGTTGGCTTCCAAATCGTCAATCGTAGTTGGCTTATTCCTGAAGACCTCAGACTTTTCATATTCCCAGAAAAATATTCCGTAAGTTCCTCGCATTGCACGAAAAACATTTCGCACAGAACGCTGATTTTCGAAATACAGCTGAACAATTTGGAGACGCTGTTCTGGTGTGAGTCTTTCCATGATCAATTTCCAAACGATGCTGAACTAAAATGACAAAGCAGTTTAATATGAGTCACGTGTGATCTGTAAAAAAGTATATTGAAAATGAATCCTCACGATGAATCAATCACTCTTTATATTAAATGAAAAATAGTCCCAAAGTAAAAATTGCGATTTTATTTGAGGTCATTTTTCATATCACTTAAAATGCATAAATACCACAAAACACAAACAAAATTGCGTGTTTTTGTGTTTCAATTAATGTTTTGGGGGCATTATTTATATTCATAGAATTTAAGTTTAATATTCTTAAAAAATTTTTGGTTTTTATAATATGGTAAAGCTAAATAGAACACACTTTCCTGTTTAAAATCTTTTGAAAATAACAACCAACTACAAAATAGTTAGAAGTCCGACAATTAAACTTTTAACCCTTTTTGTCTTTCTTTTTATAGAGGCGAAAAATAACCTGATGACTATAAAAGTAACTACAACGTTTCTTCTTCTTTAAAATTGTTTTAGGTAAATACAAGCATTTACATTTATTTGCACATTTAATTAAATATTTTTTTTATTAGAAAAAAAAAACAAACAATTTGTTTAAGAAACTGGAAAGTGCGATTTTATTTTGTCGTTGAAAGTTGTTTTTTATGATGTGATACATACATACCTACGTCATCGTCAAAAAAAGCTAAAAAGGTTAATTTTAATTAAATTTCAAATTAGAAAAGAAAATCTCATCTAAATAATTGTAAGAGAATTTCTAAAAAACTAACAACTATAAACTATTTGTACGGTATAATCTCTCATGAAGGGACTATTGAAATTTTTCTGTACAAGGGCGATGAAATTTATCCGTACAACGGCGATGTCCTTGAAAAAGATTTAAATGCTCTCCTTATGGAACCTTGCCGGCACTAGGTGAAAGTATCCATTAAAAGGAAGTGCCCGCTGAAGGAATGTGTCCGTTTTGGGAGATTACACTGTATATTTTATTTGACACTTTTCATATACTCATTTTCTGTTTAAAACTGCGCGTTCAAAACTTGTAGAAGATTTTATGTCTAATAGCTGCTCTAACTAAAGTTTTAAAGAATAATTCAGAGAAATTTATAACTTTGTTTCCCATTAAAAATTATGTTTATCGTATTTGCTATGGAGTGTGATGTAACACAGCTTTCTTTATTCCTCTTTGCGTTACTTTAAAAACATTTAAATCTGATAGGCTTTAATAATTTGAGATGTCAGGCTGATTAATATTTTAAATGTTAGTGTTTGACAAAGATTAATGGTACAATGTGATTAGTAACGTTTATTAAATTTACTAAAGTAGTTTCATGTTACAAAGTTATTTGTTTTCAAAAAAAAATCATTCAAATTAGATTTGACATTATTCTTTGGTTGTCTTTAAAAAGCGCGTTTGTCTTTCAATTAAATTAGTCAGGAAACCCAAAAAAGTTTTATTAGAAACTATAAAATCCCATTTTCATTTATGGAATAAAAGCTTTTTTTTAAGTAGCAATAAAGCAAAATCATCATTTGTGCTGAAAAAAATTGTTAAAGAGGGGTTTTCTTTTAAAGCCGATAGGGGTTTAAATTGTAAAGAGTTAATTTTTTTATTCAAAATAGCAATACATGGCACCCACATTTGCTAGTGATTTCGGGCATATTTTCTTGACGAAGCGCATTGTGGACGTCTAATTTTGAGCCACTTTTTCGACTATTTTGTCACGATTAACACAAACAATGTTGGCCTCTAAGGCGTCAATTGGTGCTGGTTTATCATCATATACTAGTAACTTAACGTAGCAACATAGGAAATAGTTGAGAGGTATCAAATTGCACTACCTTGGAGGCCAATTGACAGGTCCATTTCTCGAAATCAACTTATTCCCAAATTTTGATTTTAATAATTGGTTTGGTAGCCGTATGGCACGTAGCGCCGTTCTGTTGTAACCACATTTTGCCCGCATCATATTTTAAAACAAACAACCTTCGTTGACAGTAAAGCGAGCTTTGGCCTCATTTTTTAAAAAAAATAAATGTCCGATGATGCCACCAGCATGTAAGCCGGACCAAGCGGTGTTATTTTCTGGTTGAATTGGAGTTTGTAGGGTCAGTAGGTCTCACTCGATATCCGGAAATTTTGCTTATCAACAAACCCTTAAGCCAAAAATTACCATAATCGCTGAACACAATTTCAAAGTAAATGTGGATAATTTGGTAGCTTTGCTTTATTTGTGAAGCTATTCCAGACTATACTGATCATAGATATCAAAAAAGGAGGGCAGAATGGCAATTCGTTTGACAGCTTACACCTTTAGTTCTATCGAGCTAAAAACAATATCCTTTGTATGTTTTTCTTGAATTTGGTGTTTAAGTGTGAAAAATTTTACCCCTATTAGACGTTCGTAAAGTACTTGTTTTTTATATTATTGGGAAAAAATAACTTTGTCGTTTTAATGATGTATACAAATACTCCTTTATTGCTACTTCTTATGTTATCTTACCTGTCACTTTATTGTTGTATATTTTGCTTTGTATATTATATACATACTTCTAATTTTAGACTTTATATTAATTCTTAATTCTAAATATAGAAGCAGTAAAGAAAATCTAAAAGCTCTACTTTTTTTAAAATTAAATTTTCTACTTTGACTAAAACTATTGCTAGCAGTAGTTGTAGTATAATAAACGCTCCAAGTTAAGGCTAGTTTACACGGTAATACAATGTTTTACGACTTTGTAGAATCAAAATATTATGAAATACTCTCCGTGTTTAAAATAAAATCTGTTGTAAGTATTTTTCATGTTTACACGGATGGTATAAGTAAAATCAAAGTTAAGATATTAAACAGCTGAGTTAATAACAAAAAAGCAGATGGTCACAGTTTTACAATATTTACAAAAAACAACATGAAACTTTCCTGAGCTGATTTTCGTTGTTTTTGTAATTGTATAAAAATGTTACCACCTTCAATATATACTTTTAAAATGCACCTCTGGTGAGATAAGAATACATAACACGCTGTTCAGACGGTGATTTTTTCCATGTTTTTTAAGACATGATTTTTGGTGTTTGTTGGCGAACGGTGTAGAGAAGCAAGCGGGGTAGAGAAAAAAACGTTTTCTGTTCTCTGTGTCTTTTTTATATTTTTCTTTGCAAACATTCGTATTTTTGTTCAGTTGCTTAATTTTATTTTTATTTCAATATGGAAACATCTCCTTACAATACAAAACATAGAGCGCATTTAAATGGTTTGTTCTAAAAAGTAAGCAAGTAAAGAAGAATTAACGATAATGGGAAACACATCAACAAAAAAATCATGAGGAAAAAATCTTCGTTTGAATCTGTAGTATTTGGAAAAAAAAGAAAAGGAATTAAAAAAAAAACATACATTTTTAAATCACGGTCGGAATATAGTGTAAGATTCTATAATGGTTTAGAAAATAAACATTTACCGATCGTTTCTCAAATTTTGTATCCGTATTCTCTCTTACTCAATACATTTTGCTTTTACATGGTAAGATTTTTCTCATTCTACAGCATTTTTAGGCATGTCGTAATATATTGTAATTATTACCGTGAAAACTAGCGTTTATTAACATTTTTAAAATAGATTTTTAATTATATTCGTTGCTATTGATGCTTCTGGTCTAGTTTTATAAACACAATTAGGGTTTTTGATTTACATGGGCATGTAAATTTTTTCTTTTATTTCAGCGAATTCGAGGGAATTTTTGGTAAAGGATGTGGTAAAAAAAAGAAAAGATTTACTTTGTTATTAAGAATTAATAGTAATATAGGTTGCATTGTTCAGTTTGAAGTTTGTATGGTCCAGCATGTTTGTCTGTTTGACTTCGACTTTTTGTTTTAAAAATCGTTGCAACTGTGTCGAAGCTTGTTGTATGTGCACTTGGTGCTTTATGCTAGGAGCACAACTGAAGTGAACGACGAATTTATGGCCGCGAATATTCGTCGCCAAAAATAAAACATACTTGTCCATATGAAAGTACACAGAATAGTGGCGTTTGCCGAAATTCGTCATTCGCGGCGACTTTGCAATAGATTTATTTCTATTTCGTACGCTGGCGAACGACGAACAAATCAGTACCAGGTGACCATGTTTGCTTTAAGTTTTCGAGTATTTATGTAAATAAAGTTACTTATTATTTTTATTATTTTTTTTTTTTTAATAATATAAAAATACAAAGTCATTTGCTATAAAAATAGTTTTTAGTTATGTTTTTGTTAATGTTTTATTTTTTAAGTCTTTCTCTTTTTTTTTGCACAAACAGCAAGCAACTTTCTCAATTATAAAAGCTGTTATGTAGTTATTTGTCGTTGTTGTGCTTCATACGACGAACTTACTTAGGCAAATTTTGCTTAATTCGTTCGTAGTGGGAAATTCGTCGTTCGCCCCAGTTGTGTTTCTAGCATTAATTGCCTATAATTTAAAAAGAAAATCGTGATAGGAATAAAAGGAATTGATTATAAACCACATTCTTCCAGCTGATGTCTTTCAGTTAACTTATCTTTTTTCGCAACCGGCGTATGAAATAGAATAGAATTTGACAAATCTACAGAATGATCCTAGAAAGACCTGGAAGTTTCTTAACGATAACCTTGGCAAAAGTTCAAAAAAAGAAATTAATCTGATAGATTATCGTGGTAATACCATTCTAGATGATGCCATGAAGGCCAAAACTTTGAACATAAATTTTCTAAAATCAGTAGAAGATTTGAAGCAAGCAATTAATGAAAATCCAGCAGATAACTGTAATTCTCTAAGAACTTTACGCCGTTGCAATAAACTATTTTCGTTTAATTTTACAACTTCCAACGAAGTAGAAAATGCAATATTAAGTCTACCGTCTAATAAAAACTGTGGACATGATAACATATCGCCTAACGTATTGAAAAATTGCAGTAGAATTATTGTGCCTTGGTTGATATTTATAATAATATTATAGCTACAAAAACGTATCCGTATGTTTTAAAATTTATACCAAAAGGTATAAATTTCTTCCAATATCGGTATTACCAACAAATAATAAATAAAATTTTTGAAAAATTAATACATTGCCAACTATCAGATTATATAGAAGTAACCCAATTGCTTAATGCCTGTCAGTTAGGCTTTCGAAGAGGATGTGGCACAGAGGAAGCATTAATTAGTGTCAAAAATTGCATATGTAAAATGCTAGATGAAGGTAATAGTGGAGTTACTGGTATTTTCTTTGACTTTTCGAAAGCGTTTGATATGATTGACCATAAGATATTGATTCAAAAACTTCAATATTATGGAGTTCGTGGTAATGAATTTAACAACTTACCTCAATTTTTAAAAATATGTCCTACTCTTTTAAATTTCAAAGAATTGTTAAAAGAATTTTTAAAATCAAATATTTAAGATATCTTATAAAACTACTGCTTCTGATATACCCTTGTTTGTTTATACGTATGTAATTTCCCTTTTATACTTAAATTAATTTAAAAAACAAATTTTTTTCTCCTCTTATTTGTATATGTATATATTATAATATTACTAAGGATAATAACTAATGTGTATTAAGTTTCGCCAACTAGCCTCTACAATGCCAACTGGCGCTGAGGCACTACTTTTTCATTTTGCACACCTTTGTATTAAAATTAAATAAAAAAAAAATAAATTATATCTAAGTCGACGTACGATGCGCTTTGTGTGCCTTTGTATAAAATATTATATGTTTTAATTTGACAACATATCTACGTCGTACGCTACTACGTTCACACGTTAAAATTGTGTTCCGATTACCGTACACATTCTTGAAAGTTTTATATTTCAATTATGCATTAAATGTTAAACGAATTAAAATTAAAAAAAAAACTCTTTGTTTCTACATTATTCATATTATTATGTTTATATGTGTGTTTGCTTAATTTTTTATTTTTAGATGTCGTTGACAAAAAAAGATCCGTCATTTTGTGTGGCAGCAAATGATCCTCACCTGGTGAGTTTGGGAGGTGGACGTTTAAGTACTGCAGTAACAATACACAACATACCAATAGGTAAGCAAATAAATATCTATTATTCAATATCAGACAACAAATATAACAACAAAAAGTGAAAAATATTATATTACAAACACTCACTCTTACTGTTAGGCGAGTTGCAGTGAAAATATTAAAGAAAAAAAGTATCTATTAATACCAACTGATAAAAGGCTGGTATTTTCTGTACTTCTTGCTTTTATTTTCCCGAATCAAATTAATATTTAGATATATAAAAAAAACAACAGCAAAATTTTGTGTATACATTTTATTTTAAAGGGTATCTTATTAAGCGTTATCTCAAAACTTAAATTAAGCGAAGTATGTATTATCAAAAATATTATCAAAAATATTTATTTATTTATTATCATCATTTATTATTATTCATTATATTAACATCGCGTAAATATTTGATGCGACTTCGGCGGTTGGCGCGCATCCAAAATGTCAAATTTTCCATGATTCTAGCGCTATTTTTATTTTTGCTATTATTTTTCAAGTTTTATTATGGTATTATTTTTCAAATTTGTAATATTCAATTTCTTGCTTGTACTTTAGCAACGGTTAATATTTTAAGATATCAAAACATGTTTTTAAATTTTGCAGATTAAGAAATTTTTTTGATCGTTTTCTGGCTAAAAAAAATTTTGTGAAAATAATTATTTAATTTTTTTTAATCGGGTGACTTGGAATGTGATATTTTTTTGTAGAATTAGATGATATTTCTATTCCGCGAATTTTAATACTTCTTTTACAATTTCCAATACAATTTGGTTATTGCTTCTAATATCTTAATTTTTGTAAACTTTGTAGTTTTTTTTTAAATTCAAAGATTTTTTCTCGCCGATTTTATTATGTTGTTCTTAAACATACGAGTATATTATACGATTATTGTTATTATTAACTATAACATGATCGAAGGCGGCTGACATAAGAGTAATCCTAAGCAAAATCTCCCAAGGCCGGTGTTTGTTATATCATAGATAAGAAAATCCTTTTCTATCAGAGAAGCTTTAGTTAGCGCGTCTGAATTTTCAAATTCGGGATTTTATAGAATAACAATATTCAAACACTGAGAACAAATGTTGTTTTACCAGATCTTACATCCTATTTTTTTTACTATCTTACGGAGAATCTTATTTAAACAAGAAAAATGTTTTCAGCCAAAGCAAAAGTGTATTATTACGCAAAAATTATGAAAAATCGCCATAAAAAAAGTTATATATCTTATTCGAAATCACCCAAATATGTATGGAAAATTGTTGGGCGATTTTTCACACATTGCTTTGGGCGATTTTGCTCTGGGACTTTGCTGGCAGCCATCGAAGACATCCATAGTATGATTGTGGCTTCTTTATGGAGGACTAACCATAATATAGTTGAGGTGGCAATATTATGATTAAAGTAATCATCCTATCAGGCCTGTTCTAAAAATCACGTGATTTCAAATCACATGTGCTTTTAAAATCACACGTGTGATTTTGTGGTGCTCTGTAAATCACACCGTTTTTGTGTTTTTCGGTGCGATTTTCAAATTTGAAAGCACAAGCAAACACAAGTTTTTAAAACCTGCTTGTTCTACAAAAGCCTAGCTCATTTTTTAACGCTTTTTATGTTATTTTCCGATAATTTGTTTTTTTATCCGAATTGGCGATCTCAGTCGGTTTTAGGGCTTGTTTAAAATTTTGCAATTTTTCGCGAATTTTAGCCATGTTCGCAATTTTTACCGATCTTTTGCCATTTTTTATAGTGTTAGGGACTTTTAATCAATTTGATGGCTTGTTTGTAATATTAAAAATTTTCGCGAATTTTGGCTATTTTTGCAAAAATATTTTATTATTTTCCGATATTTTGTTTTTTTTTTTAGCCCATTTAGCGATTTCAAATAAGTTTTAGGGTTTGTTTACAAGTTTGCAATTTTTCGTGAATTCTAGCCATGTTCGAGGATAGAAGTGATTTTTTCCTGTGATTCTTCACAGCTTTTTCGATTTTTAATAAATATAAGACTTTGCTATAATGCCGAAGAAGTCGCAAAAGCAAATTTAATTTTTGTACTGTCGTCGAATTTTCTTAATTTTAAATGACAAAAAATTAATAAACAACAAATTCAATATTTTATTAAGTAAATTATTATGACGGTCTATCTTACAATAGTCGCAAAAAAGTGATTTTAAAAAGTTGTTTATGTAGCTAAACGTTTTGATATCACAAAATTATTTGCCCAGAACACCTTTCTTGTGGTTTCAAATCACTTTGATAAAATGAGATTTTCAGAACAGGCCTGTGTGTAATGAAAATTTTACGTTAAAAATATTTTTGTTAGCCGTGATCATATGAAAAACTGTCTTCCAGCGTACAGTCCAAACCTAACCCTGTACGACTTCCATTTGTTTCTATAGGTATCTAATTACGACTTGCATTTGGTGATAGAATGAAATTAAATTGAATATTTGAAAACAAACTAAAAGAAGAAAACAAATTTACAACAATTGAAATAAAATCGTTTGCGACGGAGTTGCGGGTAAATTGCAGTGTTGCTAATTTAGCCATTTGTGACTAGATTAAGCCATTTTTCATCTCGTTAACCCATTAAAAAAATTAATTTAATAATTTTTATTTTAAAAAAATTTCTAGAAACTGGCTTTTATAATAAAAACACTTTGATTTTTTCGTTATTCAAAGATTTTCCTATGTTTATTATATTGTTGATAAAAGTGTAACTAATACAAACAAAATAAAATCTTTGTCATCGTCCAGACTTGGAATTTTTGTTTCAGCTATTTTTAAAATTTCTGCTTTGAAATTGATTTGGTGTCCCGATTATGAAACTAAAGTTTTGCAATTTTTGTATTTTTATTTTATCTTTCCTCTTCTCCTTTTTATAATAACACCTACATCCAACTTTAAGTTAAAGACTGTGAGTATAACAAAACAACACATAATTGCAGAGTACATGAAACTAAGTACCCCTCCCCAATCTTTTCACCACTCTCACCAGTTAACTCAAGAATTGCTGCAACAAAAATTGGACGATGACTATTATGAAAATTTAGTGTAATGAATAAATTTTGTAAAAAAATTTTTTTTTTTGGATATTGATGCGTTTTTGGTAATAAAATCTTGTTAAGCTAGTTTTTTAGCCAATATTAAGCCAGTTTTTACTAAAAATTTTGTGTGGTTAAAAACTGGCAACACTGGTAAATAAAGCCTGTTTTTAGAAATTTACGGCGTTACGTCCAACGTTCTTACGATCCAATTTTGTTCTTAAATTTAAAACTGTATCAATTATTTTCTTTCACTCTATTAAAATGAAGTATTAGAAGTTATAGGTCCAATGTAATTAGATAAGGGAAAATATGCTGTTGCGTTAAAAAAAGACAGAGCAAAAAAACAGCTTTAAATTTGTTTCGAAATTTAAAAAACCAATTTCCAAATCTGTCTTTTAATTTGTACTGTCGCTTGTTTGTTCAAGAGACAAACAAACATTAAAACAGAGACTCTTAAAAACAAGAAGCCAGCCCTGCACTCAGCATATGGGAGGCAAATATTTCATATATTTTGTTTTTTTTTTACGTTGGAATGCTTGTTTTTTGATAAGAAATGAAGCATGAAATATTATTTTGTTGGTATACTTCAGTATCAGTTTTGTATTTATTTTCTATGCTAACTAACGTGTTTGTAAAACTTTTGTAAAAAAAGCTTTTTCTTTGAATATTTTCTACTTTGCAAAATCAATTTTCTAATTTCAAAAAAATAAAGTAACGTCAACATTGAATTCGATTCAGTTTGTATTAGAAATTCTGCGAAACGGGGCTTGTGTGAGACAGTGAGACCAACAAGCTAAAAACAGACATTTGTTAGATATTCATGGATTGCAGTGTAAATTTATTTTTTGAACAACAATTCTTAAGAATTCAGCGAAGTCAGTGAATTTGCTGAAGTCATCAGAATGTATTATCTGAGTTGAAATGAAACTATAGTCAATTTTAAAACTGCAACAATTTGTTGAATTGAAACAGAAGTAAGTGTTTGTCATTAATGGTAATCATATACATACTCATACCTTAAGTAATACATTAGAGTGCTGGTTTTTTTTTCATCAGTTCTTAATAGAAGTGTTTAATATTTTTGTAAAAATTAGGTCGGTTGTTATCAAACAACAAGGTCGTTACGAAAATTTAAGCATCAGTTTTGTTTGTTTATTTTGTTAAGGACCACTTAAAATTTGTCTTGCAAAAACTTTACAAAAAGTGATTTAACACGATTTATTTGGGGAACTTAAAGTTTATAACATAAAGTAATTAAATGATAAAAAAAATCAGCTTATAATATCCAGTTTTTACTTAGACTTTTAATACGTTTTTCAGTTTTTTTTTGTGATAGTTGATTAATCTTATTTAATTAAAGTCGGCCATACACTTCACAAGTTTAGTCCTTAAGTCTGGCACTGCGTAAACGAAATTTGTGACACCCACTGAACAAATAAACCATGCAATATTTCATTTTTAATTTATAAGTGAAGAATTGCCTTCTTCATCTGCAAATAAAAAAAAAATTTTTTTTTCCTTTTTTTTATTAACTTTTTCATAATTTTTGTTTAATCAACTTTCATGAGTCTATTGTTGCTTTTAATGTGCGATTTAAGCGAATCTTTGCATAATTCTTGGAACACTAACCAGAATATTTATTGCGCGCTCATTTTTTGTGGCTGCTATCAAAATGACGCTAAACAAAATCGATCAAAAATTTCCCATACAAATTCAGTTGATAATAAAATTTTCTAAATTTTTTTGTTTTGCATAGCAACTAAGAGAAATAACATTAAAAAGCAGATCATAAAATTAAAACAGAATAATGAAATTGCTTCATATAATAAATGAATCAACGAAGATGGAAAATAGTTCGAAGTCTAAAAATTTAGCTTTAACTAAAAGTTTATCTACAATGTTTGACCCTCGATACAATGCTCCACAATTTCAAAGACTTCAATCGTACCGAAAAAACGTCTTATTGAGCATGTCTCTGCATTCCGAAAGTCACACTTCGGTCACACCTACAGGTAGCACAACTTATTATAAGTTCTTGTAAACTGGACTTTGGAGCGTTTTTGAAAAAAAAGATGAGCTTCTTTCCATCCTACGCTGTGATTCTGTTAAAGAAGAAGTCGAGAGTTACCTTAGATCT
This sequence comes from Pollenia amentaria, assembly GCA_943735925.1. Lineage (NCBI taxonomy): Eukaryota > Metazoa > Arthropoda > Insecta > Diptera > Polleniidae > Pollenia > Pollenia amentaria. The sequence continues at coordinate 278,375,314 of OX031006.1, read as the reverse complement.
CCTAATATTTCTAGAGATGCTGATCCGCTTGATTACAGGCGCTATCACATGTTATACCCTCTCTGGAAGAAAATGGCGCTGGAATTTTCAAGTTTACAAATGAATCAGGTTTAAACGTACTGCGAAATCGTTTATTTCGGCAAAAGTTTAGAATACTTTGTTTATTAAACAAAAATCTTATTAATATTTTGTAAAATAATGTTTTATTTTTTATTAATTTTATAATGAATTAAAATTTTGTTCTTTGTTTTTTAATCTTATTAATAACAAATAGATATTAATAATCTGTATATTTTGTATAATTTACAATTAACTCTACTTGAGTTTTGTTAATATGCCAATATGCCTATCGGTAGCGATATCGTGGATATTTTTGTTTAAGTATCGGTATCGTTTTGTCAAAAAGGCCATATCGCTACATCCCTTATATAAATATTATTATTCGTTGATTAACTTCTTTGATATAACTAAACTGTTAAAGTCAAAGTGACCAGATCTTAAAAATTTTTGGAGCTAAGTTGGCTTCAAAAAAGCAAAAAAAAATAAATAAAGTGCTCAATATAGTGCTATAATTTAATAGTACTACATACTTCTTTTCAAGTAAATATTTTCTTATAAACTGAATTTCTACAAACATTAAAAAGTACCCCAATAAACAACACAAAACATTTGTACAAACGTAAAATTTTGACATGTTTGCTAAGCAAACAAGTATACTGAAAATTGCATACACTATATTTTTAAAAATGATGTAAATTTTATTATTAAAAAAAAATTCTAGAAAATGCTAAATAAATAATTTGAAAATGATAAAGAAAATGCTAACTGCTAAATCGGAAATTTTGCAGCTAAATCAACAAAAGAAATGCTTAAATGGCCAAGCGCTTAAAAATATGGAAAGCATAAAGCCTGGTGGACGGAGCTTGTTACATGCAGTAGTAGGAGCCACAATTGAGGTCTTTATATTAATAAAGGCCGGTATATCAAAAAAATCGTTGTGGCTTAAAAATGAATTAAGTAACAGATTTTTTCTGTCCGACTAGCAAATATTTATGAAAATTTTCATAAAATTATAGATTCTATGCGATCAGAGTTGCATTTTCTTGTAAAGTAGCTGAGTCATTTGAGTTTGCATCTTTTTTGTGGGATAGTGTGGCATTGACAGCAGATTTTGCAGACATTTTTTTATGTCGGATAGTACTCCGTCAGATTTTCGTGTGAATGAATCGTACGATTATGTAGGATAGTGAATACCGGCCTTAAGAAGGGATGGTATCAAAATCCCGAACTTTATAGTCCTGAATTTTGAAATCCTAAACTTAAAAATCCCAATATCAAATTTCTAGTTAAGAATTTATAGTTAGCGAAGCCGGTGTTTGTTATACCACAGAGGAAAAAATATTTGCGCCCGGCCGAAGGCTGACTATACAGTGAAGCTCTATGTAGCGAATTTGGGTTTTTTAAATCGGGATTTTGATTTCGGATTTTAAGTTTCGGGCATATGAACCCAACCCAAATAACAATGTACATACACATGTATGTACATGTCACTCTGGATGGCGCCTAAAAGAGAAATATACATCGAAAAAACAATTGTACCGTTTTCTCGCAAATATGACATTCCATGAATCATATCAAAATCGTTTCCGGCTACATTTTCGACAATAACCACAAAGAATAATAGTTTAAGAAAAAAAATTCAAAAACTATAATTTCGTAGATTGGGTAATTTTTCGTAATTTTTTGGGCCTTTCACCATTTTTGGCTAAAATTTTCATTTGGATTTTTGGGCCTTTTTTCGTTTAATTTGGGCGATTGCTGACAGCCATTTTTTGTTTTCATCTATTAAAAATGAATCGAAATTATTTTTTCAGTGTTGTAAAGCATTATTTCGATTCGTTCAGTATCGACTGAAAGAATCAGAAATAAAATTGCTTTCGAATCGAAAAAGTATTCGATCACCACTGCCAGAATCAGCCATCTGAATTCGATGTTAGACTGCATTCAAAATAGCTTATCGAAAAAATTTTAATTTGGTATTTTAGTGTTAATTCGAAAGAAAAAATTACTATTAAGAATTTGACTGATTTGATTTTTTCACATATGGCTTATACACATTTCTATCAACTGGCACGCTTACTGGAACTGGGCGGAAAAAGGCACCAGGTAAATCCCCAGCATATTTCAATTGACAACAGTTTTGTGCTCGGGGAAGAAATCCTACCAACTTAACCTTTAAAATTAAAATACCTATGCTTGACCTTGCATAGGTTAGGTTAGGTTAGGTTAAATGGGTAGCCGTCACGAAGACGACTCACTTGGGTCCTTATAGCGGTCCCTTTGTGATACCCCCAGCCAGTGACAAGGGTCAGCCAGTATCCACCAGACTATTCCCCAGAGGTCACCGCAGTCTCGAACCACCCCGATTCCCTGCAGAACAGGTAGATCGATTTCAGTCCCGCATTGGACAAATCGTCCAGACATGGCAATTCCGGTCTCCCAAAATGCCTCAACCTAGCGCCCGCCAGTCCGGGGCATTGGCAGAGGAAGTGAAACACCGTCTCCTCCTCCTCCACATCATGACAACTCCTGCAGTAGTCATTGTACGCAAGACCCATCCTCCTAGCATGAGTCCCTATCACCCAGTGACCCGTGATGACCGACATCACTGTCCTTATCCGATCCCTGCCGAGACCGAGTAGTACGCGCGTTCTCGCCGCGTCATAGCCAGGCCATAGAGTCCTGGCCATCAAACAGGTATGCTCGCCCTGCCATCTCTCCTGAGCCCTTCTGTACGATTCCCGTCTGATGAGAGTCCTGCAGCGGGCCATTGAAGTGCCAATCAGGCCGTCGACGAACATGTCGTCCAAGAGACAGCCTTGTTTGGCTAGACTGTCCGCAGTATGGTTGCCCAGGAGCCCACTGTGTCCTGGTACCCATGCCAGCGTTACACTGGAATGTTTCGCGATCTCATTTAGAGACATCCGGCATTCCACTGTTAACATAGATGTCGTAAAGACACCAGCCAGAGCTGCAATGGCAGCCTTGCTGTCCGTAAATATACATATATCCCTCGATATACGATAGTACCTCAGCCAGTTTGCCGCCCGCCTTATGGCAGAAATTTCCGCCTGCAGCACACTACTGCCATCTGGCAGCCTAAAAGAGACCCTGATGTCCAATTCCTCGATGAAGAAACCTCCACCCACTCTGTCGCCCATCCTGGAACCATCGGTGTAGACCCGCAGGGTCGGCTCCAAAGATCGCGTGTTATCGAGCAGCTCATCATAGTTGCCATGATGAACCGCGAACAAAGCACCGAAAAAGGGTTCCGGAGTGCAATAGTCCAGCCCCGCCAGGTCCTGAGACGCGCGAAGCGTGACCCTGGCATGACCATAGTTCCGCGAAGACCATAGGCCCACCGCCCCCAGTCTCATAGCGGAAGTCAAGGCCTGTTGTTCGGCCATGATATCAATCGGCAACCAGTCTAACATAGTAAACAGTGCCTTTGTCGGTGTCGAGCGGAGTGATCCCGTGATCATCAGCGCAGCCAACCTATATACTTTCCCAAGCATCCTGCAGTACCGTCCCCTTTCCATGGCAGGCCACCACACTATGACCCCATAGAAGAGAATCGGTTTTACTACCGCTTCAAAGATCCATTCGACACCCTTGGGGCCCAGGCCCCAGCTCCTGCCCAAGGATCTCTTGCAGGTGTATAAGGCCACCATAGCCTTATCAACCCTCGTCTGAACGTTGAGTTCCCATGATAGTTTGCTATCGAGAATTACGCCCAAATATTTGGCACTGTTCGAGAGCTTCAGCTCCGTGCCGTTCAGCCTAGGAAGCCTAAAGTTGCCAACCTTGTACTTCCTGGTAAAGAGTACCAACTCAGTTTTCCGTGGATTGACACCAAGTCCACAGGAAATGCTCCAAGAGCTTAGAATCCGCAATGCAGATTCCATACAATGGGACAGTGTGTCCAGGTGTTTACCCGCGACCGCCACCGCCACGTCATCCGCATACGCGACGGTTCTTATCCCCAATCTGTCGAACCGGCACAGCAAAGTGTTCACCGTCAGGTTCCACAGTAGAGGGGACAGAACCCCACCTTGCGGGGTGCCCCTGTGCACAAATCTGCAAACATCGGTAGCACCCATCGTGGATTCAATGATCCTATTATCGAGTAGATTACCAATAAATCCACAAATTGCATCGTCAACCCCAACCTCTCTCATCGACTCCAAGATGGAGTTGGGTTTGACATTGCATAGCCCACGGTAAATCCTGTGCTCTCAAAAGTATTCGAAGATTGTATGTGCCAAAGATGTATCAAATACAATTATACAGCAGCAAGAAGCACAATTATAACGGGTGGCCCCAATCGATAAAGCTCCTGTGAAATTTTATCCCACTGTTTTACAGCCTTAAATTTTATGCTATACAAGTTCGACAATTTGTTAAAAATGTGATGATTGTGTAACTACGATATTTGGATAAAAAAAATTCGATTTGTTGCTTGCATTGTCGCCTTTTAGTATTCCTAATATTTTATTTCTCTAAACGATTATTTTTTCCTTTTTGTTTGTTTATTCCAATAAAATGTTCTCTTAATTCACCCTTCTTTCAGGTGATACTACAATTGGTTCTTCAACACGCTGCAGTATATCCCTAAATGGAACCAGTATACGCCCCCTTCACTGCACCATCTATCGTAGCGAAGAGAACGAAGTAACCTTAGTACCCGAACGGGATGCTCGAATATTAATTGATGGTCAAAAAATCGATGATGAAGTTAATCTTACACAAGGTGCCATGATAACGGTGGGAAAATCCTACTATTTACGTTTCAATAATCCAGCAGAAGCCCAACAAATACGCACCGCTATGGGTTCCAATGAAAGAATATCAATGCCCCAAATAGATTTTGTATCCGAAAGGCAAAGACACTCGTCTAAAAGCTGTAATAGTACGGGTACCTCATCTAGTGGAGAGGTGTCTGTCTATGAAATAAATTCATTTTATGAGTCAACTATAAAGCCCTCCTTTAGAAATGAGGACGGACGTGACAGTAATTATGTTAAGACTACAGTGAATGCATATAATAATTTAACACCAATCGATATAAATGGTTTGCAGTGTCCCAAAGTGTTTACCGCCGATTTGGTCACGGTAAATATGCCAGCCAAAGATGTTTTAGGACAAAAATACACAAAATTTGCTAAAAATTTAGCAGAAAATCATCGTAATGAAAAGAATTTAAATCATGCCTGGCATAACAATCAGAATCAAATAAACACTAGCCGTAGCAATGGCAATATTTATGACAATGTACCACCGCCTAAGGTCAATAATCAGGAGAGCGGTTCTAGTAGAAATGCAGAATACTTGACAAAACTAAAACATGCCAATGAGGCACACAGACAAGCAGTAAATGCCTATGATCGTTATCCGAAATTGGGTAATATGCAAATATTTCCAATGACCACTGTAAATAACGAAATTAATATACAAACTTCCCCTAAAATACAAACAAACAGCAGCTCATATCAAACTAATGACAATGTAGAACATAATGGTAATCTTACTTCAGACGAAAAGGAACATTTAGATGACATGTTGAAAATTTGTTCGGAGTATACAGATAGACAAAATCAAAACTCCAGCAATTGTGGCAGTGTGTCCTCCTCACCCATCGTGCAAAATCGCATTAAAACCAATGGTTCTTTACCTAGAGACAAAAAGTCCCCCTTTCAGAATGATTTGTCCTCTGGTTTTCTAACGCAACAAGCTTTTGAAGGCAGTTTTAATAATCTTTCAATAGGCCACACCGATGTGGGTGGTAACTCCAATTATTCCAGTGGTTATGAAAATGTGCGCATTGTAGGACAAAACCGCATTGAACTTAATGGTCAATTAGTGTCATCTCCCAAATCGGGTTATGAAAATGTGGTAATTGGTAAATATGTGCCTCAATCTCCACGCACTAAGATACGCACCAATTGTATGTCTCCAAAAAAAGATCAAAGTTTTGCCAGCATATTTTCTCAACAAAAAGCCGAACCACAAACCCTCAATAACAGCAAATCGAGCAATCAGCAGGAATATAATGATCTTTTAAAGACGTTTGGCGAAAAATTACAACAAGAAATGCAAAATATTGAAGAATGTAGTCGGTATCAACCACCTAAACCCACCACATACACTTCACCTCATCAAAGAAGTAATAAAAATATTAATAATTTAAAGTTGAATTTAAAGCCGCCCAGTTCTTTGCAAAATTCTCCTAAATCCACTAAAAAACCAGCGCCAGCACCCAGAACTTTACTTAAATCGACAGGCGGCAGTTTACCTCATTTGGCGGGAGTAAATCAAGCACCTGCTGTGGTGGGTGAAAAACAGAGCTTAAGAAAGGTTTGAGTTTAAGTTGTTGGAAATATTATGTAGATGAATAAATAATTTTTGTTTTTCAGTCTGAACTAGATTCCTTAACCATATCAAAACAGGAATTAGAAAATATTTTAGATATGTTACAGGATAAAATACATCGCTTGGAAGCTCAACGGAATGCTACCAGAGTTATGGAAGAAAATCAACAGGCAAAATTGAAACAATCTGTCGAAATGAAAATGGATCAGATTAAAAAGTAAGTAAAACTAATATTCTTTACAGACAGATTATACATGCATACAGTATTGCCAATGAAGAATTCGTAAATTAGACATGATTGTGTCCCAAATTACACATTTGAAGCAAACTTATACATACAAAGCGAAAAAATTGCTTTGATAAAAAATTCGCACTGCATCACCTTTTTGTTAATCCTTGTTTGCAATTAAATGGCAATGTTTATAAAAAATGGCAAAGATTACCTATGCCTGAAGTAAAAAAGAAATGTATGCACATTTTTAACGGCACGTCTCAAACATAAGCAATAACGTAGGCAGAAGAACAGTACAAAAATGTTTGTGTTTAAGCTTAAGAAACATAAACTCATAAAATTTGCTGTAAATTGTACTATTTCTTGGAAACAAATTTATTGACTTATGGGTGTCGTGTATTGCCCACTCAACAGTCTTAAATATTTCTGCGGCAATAAGGAAAAAGTGCTTTTTTAGTTTTGCTGGAAAATAATTTAAAAGGTGATTTTTTTCAAAATATATTTTAACTCTAATAAAACCATCGGTGGCATGGAATAACCCCCCAAAGCGTGCAACCTTATTTCATATGAAATATAACCCCAGTTTTGGAAATAAAATAAGCTCCCAATAAAATGCAATAGCACGAAAACGTTTTTGGCCGCAACGATTTTCTCCTCTATGGCATAGGAAATACCGGCTTTGCTAACTAAAGCTTCTCTGTGTAGCAGGCCTTCGTCTTGACGCAAGGATTCTTTCCTCTATGGTATATCAAATACCGGCGTCGCTTACTGAAGCTCCTAAAATCGGCCTTATCCCTGACCGATGACCGGCTACGGCGAGAAGCTAGAAGCTTTAGTAAGCGAAGTCGGTGTTACCATAGAGCAGAAAATCGTTGCTCTTAAAAACGTTTTCGTTATAAATTTAAATATTAAAAAATCTCTCAAAATATATATTGGGGCTTTATTTCATAATGATTTTTTAAGGGGTAATTTCATATGAAATAATCCCCCAATTACAAAAAATTAAATAACGCCCCAAACAAAATGAAATATCCTCCCAAAAATCGTTGTTGCTTTCAGAACAAATAAAGTTTTTTTTCCAAGTACTCCTAACGTCAAAGATCGGACGTAAACTAATGCTTTTATTATAAATGTTATTCTACATTGAAAAAAGTAAGCAAAAAGTTATTTTGCTATAAGAATTCGTACGAAATAATTGAAGCCTTGTTAATAGGTACTTTTAAACATGGAGTTTACAAAGGTGGCATAAACTCAAAATTTGTTTAAGTCGACTTAGACACTTTTTTCCTTTTGCCACAAAACCAACACTAACTGTTACAAAATAAACATTTTGGTTTAATTTTATTTAACAAAATTTTCTTTTACTTTTCTCTTTTGCAGATTAAAGGACATGCTCAAACAAAAACCCAACAATGAATGCCTTAAAGAGGAATTAAGAAATATCAGTGAATCTCTCGATAATGATCGTAAACATTTTGAGGATTTGGAATTTCAATATTTAGAAGAAGAATCGGACTGGCACGCTTATCACGAGGAATTGAAAGCCGAAGAGAAAATGTTAATACAACAAATTGAGGATAAAGAAAAGGATATGACAAATTTACAAAGCCCCGTGAATACAGCAACAGCTTTGAACAACAACAACCACAATAAAGTCAGTGAATTTTCAAACTGCATTACAAACAAAAGCATATCTCTTAATTCCTCAGCTTTACAAGACAGTTTATTTGGCAAACCCTATGACATAGGAGAAGCTATAGGCATTATGTCTCAGTCTCTATTTGGTTCTGCGGAAATTTTGTGTCCGAAACGTAATGCAGACAGTGATATTATGTCAAAAAGTGTTAATGAAAATATGTTTTTCAATAGTAAAATTGAATTTGGCAGCTCTTCAACGGCCACTACTAGCACACCAAAACGTGTTCAATTACAAATTGTCGATATTGATGACTCACAGCTATCGCCCTCCTTTAAACAGGGGAGCATTTCAAAATCATGTGAATCTTTTACTCAAGCGGTAAGATGTAATTTATCTTTGGGTAGTGATGATTTTGAGGTAAATCCTTTGGAGAAACGTATACCCTCACAAGATGATATCGATCGTATATCAAAAGTAACCACAGATGCTCCCATTTCGTCACAGGGAGCCACCACTAAGATTTTTGATTCAATTAAGGAAATTGAACGTAATAGACAGCTATTGTTGGCACAGCAAGGTGAAACTAGTTTATCTTCTTAATAAGAGCATAAAAGTTTATGCGTAATTTTTCAATTTTTATTTACAGGTCATCATGTCATCGAACACGAACGTCAAAAGATGAATGACCTTAAGAAGAAAATACATAGTGAAGCACGCGCTCAATATATTTCTATGTTTAGTAGAAATAGTACTGAGTAAGTAGATTTATTATTTTGTACTTCAGTTTTGTTCTGTAATTAAAGTGTTTAAGCAAAAAATTAAGCCTATTAAGGCACTTTGGAGATACTGTAATTCTTCCAATAAAACCTGATTAGCATACGCTTTAGTGGAAATATTTTTTATTTAAAATGCTGTTAATTAAATGTAAAAACATTGATCAATTAACATTTTTTTTAAATGCCGCAATAACTTTTTTTGTTTATTATTTATTCAAATAAATCGATTAATATTATTTTGTTTATGATGATTCAAAGTCTTGTTTGTTTATGCTAATGCATTAAGGCTGTAATTTTTTTTTTAATTAAAACAAGTTCTAGTGAATAATTTTTATAAAGTATTTTTAGAAATTTTTTAAATAATTTGATATTAAGTTTCTAATTGAAATTTATTATTTTTACTTTTTGTATTCATATTGTGCTGTATGAAAAAAATGTAAAATCTTTTTATCCAAAATTTTGTCCCACAATGTGCAAAATATTTAAATCGGAAATAAGAAATCTATATAAAAAAGTTTTGGATTAAACCCAAATGTAGTAAAAGTTTCATAGTTTAAACAATCCAAAAAGTTCTATAATAAATATTAGCTGAACAAAAAAGTTTATGCTTTTTTAATAGTATAGCTTTAGTTTTTTCCAATGTTTAATTACCAAATCATTAAAATGATTGACTGTTGTTAGCAGTGACTTGTTTACTTTGTTTGGCAGTTATTCGATTTTATTTTAAAATAATTGCTCAATTTTTTAAGTCAGAAGAAAATCAAGCCAATTTTATATAAGTGCGACCAAAGTAAGAGTTGTTTCAGTCAAGTTGTAAAGCTGATTTGACTAATTTCCAAACAGTACAACAACATAAGGAGTATCATTGTTATTAGAGTTTTTTTATTCCCGCACTTTTTGGATTCCTGGGATAGCGGGAAATAAATATCAAATTTCCGGGATCCCGGGATTCCAACCCAAATTTTTTTATTGATTTATTTACGTATTTCTCCAATGAAACTAATTCTTACTGGCTATTACGCTTAAAATAATTAAATCTAGTATCTATTATATAACAAAAACGTAATCAATTTAAGATTAAAGTAATTTTAAGACTCTTAAAAGGTTACTTTGATGCCAATAGGATCATGGAAATCAATATACGTATATACATTGTCAAATTCAGATCTTATTTACATAATTAGAATGAAAGTATTGAAGTCTTAGTGGAATAACATTTTTGAAAGGGCGATTAGGAACTGAAAGCACAACATTACGAAATAGTAATTCTGAAACAATTTTACCGTTTAACAAATTCAGCAGGAAGGAGAAATGTTATTTACTACATATATTTAATAACATATTTTTTACAATGTTATAACCCTTAATCAGCAGAGGTGTATGAAGGTATACTAAGTTTGTCATTCTATGTGAATCTTTTTTAATATTATTGTGAATCCTTCATTAATTCTAAGCCGATTTAGCCATATGGGTGCCAAATTGTTTCTAGATCTTCTAGGCTGTTTGGGAGTGAATTCCAGTAGAATCGCTTCTATAGGGAAAGAGTTATGCACCCAAATGTGGAACTACCTCCCTAAAAACTCCAAAAAAACTAACATAAATTTGTGGCGAAATGCACCTTTTCTCATTAAATTTCTACAAATTCGTTTTATAAGGCACCAAATTTCGTAAATGTCGGTCCATAATTTACATACGGCTCCATGTTTAGACCAATCTTGTAAATTATGTAAGTATGGCTAAAAGCGTAACGAATACTGCTTTTGTCGTGCAGTTAAGTATATTCTACTTTCATAAGACTCACAATTTCTTGAAATGCCGCATATAAAGCACAATCTAGGAAAACACTTTATTACGCCCTTAGCCGCAAAACTTTATAATATTATTGAAAAATTTACACTTCAGTGTGCTAAGACAAGAAATAAAATTTCGTGGAGAAAGGCCTATAATTATCATAGGCCCTATATAAAGCCCATTTTTAAAAAATTAGCTTACTCTAATTGTTATAGAAAACAAGAAGTGCTTTATATTCGGCTGTGCCGAATCTTTAATATCCCTCATCTAACGTAATGCAGCGTCTTAGACCACTCACCCACTGACATACATTATCAAACACACTTTAAAAAAAATTAAGGGGGTTAGTTTGTAAATCGCTTCAAATTGCATTGAGAAATTTTTCATATAAAATTTCTGGAATTTTTAAAACTTTTATGAAATTATTTTTTAAGTGAGGTGAAGTGTTTTACAAAATAAGGGGGTAAAATTAATATGTTGAGTACATTTGTATACCCTCCACCACCACTGTGGTGAATGAGGGTATACTAAGTTTGACATTCCATGTGAAACTTTTTTATAATACATCTAAGACCCCATAAAGTATATATATTCTTGCTCCTTGAGTAATTCTAAGTCGATTTAGCCATGTCCGTCTGTTGAAAACAAGCTCACTTTTGAAAAACGCAAAAATAAGAACAAACTTGGTCTCAAATTGCTTGCAGTTATCCTAAGCAGTTTGGGATTGAAATCCAGCAATATCAGTTTAGTAGGATCAGAACTATGAATCAAAATGTGGAACCACTACCCAAAAAAAATTGATAATTTTGATACAAAAACTAACATAAATGGTGAAATAATGCACAGAATGATATGAAATGTTGCACGAATTCGCTTTATACGACTACAAATCATACTGTTAAATTTCGTGAAGATCGGTCCATAATTGACCACAGGCCCCATATAAACCCTACCCGTGGAAACCCGTTTAGCACGCCTAAAACCGTAATAAATAACACTATCATACTAAAACTTGGTATGTCACAGTTTTATAGGACCACAAATCATACTGTAAAATTTTTTGAAGATTGCTCCATAATTTACACTAGGTCCCATATAAATCCTACTCCCGGAAAACAGTTTAGTACACCTTAAGCCGTAATAAATAATGCTATCATAATTAAATTCGGTACGTCACAGTTTTATGGGACCAGAAATCACACTGTTAAATTTTTTGAAAATCGGTCCAAACTGCCCGGGAAACCAGATAGCAGATGAGCTGGCCAAGGAAGGTGGTCGTATGGATGAAGCATTCATTGATCAATTCATTGGCCTTCCAATGGCTCACTGTAAGTCACTCATTCTGCGCGAGAATTATAGAATTGCGCAAGAGGGATGGACCCGTGAGTCCACCTGCTCCATATCCAGGGCCCTTTGGCCTGGATATGATGAACGGAGAACCAAATATCTACTTGGGTTCAATAGGAACCAAATCAGGACCGTGGTGTCGGTCATAACTGGACACTGGCCTGTTGGGACTCATGCTAGAAGAATGGGTCTGGTATTCAATGACTACTGTAGAAGTTGTCATGATGAGGAGGAAGAAGAAACTGTGCTTCACTTTCTCTGTCAATGCCCTGGGCTACGGGGCATCAGGGGAAAATACCTGGGAGAACCGGTGTTTTCCTGTTTGGAGGATCTATCAGAAATAGAACTAAAATTGCTTCTTCTCTTCATTAGGAAGACGAATTGGCTCAACACTGCAGTGACGCCATCTGAGTAACTGCTCTCTGGGATGGGCATTGGCGCTGGGTATCACAAAGGGACCGCTATAGGACCCAAGTGAGCTGTCTCTTGATGGCTGCCCATGGAACCTAACCTAGATTCAAAAAATATGCAATTTTGTGAAATTCACTGTTGATACTTTAACTAATTATACTGCTGTATTGAAATTTATTCTTATTTACTTTTTGTAATACCAGAAATCAGTCTTCAGAATTTTGGAAGTTTGTTCTTTTTTTTTGCGTTTTTCGAAAGTGAGCTTGTTTTCAACAGACGGACAGACGGACATGGCTAAATCGACTTAGAATTACTCAAGGAGCCAGACAATATATTTTATGGGGTCTAAAATGTATAATAAAAAATTTTCATACGGAATGACAAACTTAGTATACCCTCATTCATCACTGATGGTGGTGAAGGGTATAAAAAAAGTATTTTACTTTTATTTAACACTGATGTCAACATGCACAAATTATATTAACAAAAACGTTATTAATACAAAAAATTAAATATTTAACTATTTTTGATCTTATAGTGGCTTGTATAAATATGCAACACGGCTAAAACTAAAAGTTTGACTAAAAAAATTAGTGTAAATATGCTGTTCGAACCGGCGCACACAGGTTCATATTTTGAGAAGGCGGCCAAAACTATTTTTTTTTATGTTCTCCGATTTTAAATTTTTTTTATTCATGTGAAAGTAAATACTAGTGAACCTCGGGAGCCAAAAAATGTCAACCCTATTTCAACTATTTCATTGAGAACAGGGTGGTCCCAAATGGACTTTCTCAGTATTTGGTTATAGTTTTGAATTTCTGAGTAAACTTTTGAAGTTGAAATGCTCATAACTTTTTTGTTTTTCAAGATTTTTTGACAGAATAAGTTTTGTGTATTAGTTTATCTTATTAGCTATACGTGGTTTAAAGCATTAAACTCTGCGACCTGTAGAACTATTTAATTTTCTTTTTTTTATGTCAAAATTTCCCGGAAATTTCCTATTTTATAGAAAATAAGTCCTGCCCGTCAAAACGCGTCAAAAAAAAATCTATACTCTCTTGTAGTCCAGAATCTAACCTACATTTCTATACCCCATTGTACACACATCTGGATACGATCTTGCGAACTACAGCAATTTCTGTGACCCAAGATAAGATATTCGGTTCAAAAAATAAGTCCTGCAAGGAAACATTACTGAAATTAAAGAAGGTGAATCTTAAAAAATTTTCGACAAATAAAGCAGTTCAGGCCACATAAATTATCTAGCACGTCAGGTTATCAATTAATTTTGAGAAGGTAAAGGTATTGCCATTGTTATAAACTTATTGTGGGTGAACGGATGCTGTAAAACGAATAGGCGACATTAATTGACTAACACGTTAGATTTTTGAGTAAGTTAAAAGGTTAAACATTAGTAAATAGACGCAACATAAACTACATAGTTTAATTACCTAAAAATTGCAACTTAATTTAAAAAAATGGAAGAGCAGTTATATTTTACGTGAAAATTACCTACATGTTACCTGTTAATTTATTGCCGGTATGTTATCCTTTTAAAAAGTGTGAAAACAGGGGTTTTTTTATGTTTCAAAGAAATGGTAATAAAAGATTAAATTTGTATTTAAAAAAGGGTTTTTATGTTTCCAAGAAGTGGTAACAAAAGATCATTTAAAAAAACTTCTATCAAGAGTATAAAAATACATGCATTCATAATTTTACCTTCATTATTGTTTAAACAATGGCTAAGTTCAGTTATAAAGTTCTCGCAGATATATATTTTCAACAGAAAGATGAAAAAGATTTTGTGTTACACACAATGAATAATCCATTCTTTAAATTATGCAACGAACAAGAAATCAAAATTCATAAGATAAAAATTAAAAATTTTTCATTTACATTAAGAAAACGGTGCCTTAAATGTTCTAGAAACAAGAAAATTTTTTACTTACGCAACGAAAAATGGCTAACAAATGATCTGATTTTTAAGAAGCTGTCAATTACCGCTAAGGAAACTGAAAAGGTGGGTCGAACCGCAAAACAAATTGACAATTGCACTGAAAGATCACGAAAACGCAAGCTTGCAAATATCAATGAAGAAATTTCTCATATTATGATAAAGGATTCATTTCTGCATCAAATTCAACCAACGCAAAATAAGAAAACAAAAATTGCAATAATTGAAAAAATAGTGGAAGCGAGCCCTAAACGCACAAAGAGGATTTTTAAAAGTATGCCTACACCAACTGAAGAAATGAAATTTACTCCAGAAGAAGCATTTGCACTATTTTTGGATTTAAAACTGACAAAAAATCAAAATACAGAACTGCGAAAGCGAACCAATGAAAAAAATTGTGGAATCTTTCCAGCATATCGAGATTTAGTTTCTGTCAAAAAAGAGTGCTTACCTTCACAAACGGCTATTAGTGTAACTTCAAGTTCAGCAGAAGTAAAATTGCAGGCTCTTCTCGAACACACTGCAGAACGATTATTAAATACACTTGATGCTGACTGTTTAAAAAAACTTAAAAATTGCAGCATCACTTTATTTTCTAAATGGGGATGTGATGGAAGCTCTGGTCAGAACCAATACAAGCAATGTAATTCAGAAAACTCATCTGATGCTAACTTATTCATGGTATCTTCCGTTCCATTACGTTTAAGAAAAACTTATATTGGCTTAGAGCCGTCAACCATTAGAGTAACAGCAATGGATGTATGGAAAAACGAAATTCCCTCTTCAACAAAGTATTGCAGACCAATAAAGTTTGTTTACAAAAAGGAAACTAAAGATGTCATAACTGAAGAAGTTCGAAAAATAAAAGATCAAGATGACCAATGCATTGAAATTAATTTTCAAATGTTCCTTACAATGATCGATGGAAAAGTTGCACAAGCATTAACCGAAACAAAGTCTTCGTCAAGCTGTACCATATGTCAAAAGACATCAAGTCAATTAAGCCAACCCCCATCACAACACAATAGTTTCAATTAGAGATGAGCGATATTTCTGTACCTGTGATTTAATCACTGTTACTGAAAAATCACGAATCACAGTTGTGACCAAATTTGTCAAGTAACAGGTACTTTCTAAGTTGTTCTTTTTGTATTTTGTTACATATACAAATGTATGATATTTCACTGTTTGTGTGGGTAATAGCGTTTTTTGAATGAAATGTCGAATGATATTGCTGTTCCTTTCATTCTCTCTTCTATCTTATTAGAATTTTTTATGCCAAAATTTATTGTTCAAGTATGTATGTATATGAAAGTAAACAGATTTGAAAGCTCTTACAATTTGTTGTTGTTTCTTTGTAAAGTGCTTACAAAAGCTCTTGCAAAAGCTCGCGCTTTGTACATATAGCTTGGCCGCAATTGCTTTAAAAGAACAGAAAACTGATAAACCGTGATCACAATCACAGTTTAAAGGAGCAGTGATTTTTAAATCACATTCACTAATCACGATGATATTTAAAAATCACGGGATCGCTCATCTCTAGTTTCAATGAAGCATACGAATTTGGAATGTCCCCTCTTCATGCCAGAATTCGTTTCATGGAGCATATTCTTAAATTGGGTTATGATTTGGAATTTGGCCCGTTAGGCGAAACAGTGAGAAAAAACAAAGAAAATGTGGAAAAAAGGAAGCAAAGAAAAAAACAAATTCAAGAAAAATACCTTCATCTAGGCCTTATAATTGATCAGCCAAAACAAGGAGAAGAAAATTCAAATGATGGAAACACTGCAAGGAGATTCTTTTCCGATCCAGAAACTGCAGCATCTATCACAGGAGTACATTTTGAATTAATAAGACGATTCCAGATCATTTTACAAGTTATATCATGTAGCAGAAAGATAAATGCAAAAAAATTTGGCCAGTATGCAAATGAAACAGCAATTCTTTATAACAAAAAATACTCTTGGAGACATATGCCAACCACAGTTCATAAAATTGTATACCATGGGGAACAAATAGTTCAACACAATATCCTACCAATTGGAGATCTATCTGAATAAGCGCAAGAAAAAAGGAACAAAGACTACAGATTCTTCCGCGAGCATAATACAAGAAAAATGTCCAGATGTTGTAATAATGAAGATTTTATTACTATTTTGTTGTGCACATCAGATCCATATATGTCCAGTATTCGACAAAAATGGAAATCAACCTCAATCGAATTAGAGGAAGAAGCCAAACAACTTCTGGAAAATGAAACCCAAAGCTATTTAGAAAAATTTTTTACTAATATTGTTTAATTTAAAATTGTTTATAGATTATAATTTGTTTTTGATTTAAGTATATATTTGTATTAATATATAAAAATAAAATACACATACATCTCAAACCAAAAATAAAAGTTGAATTACCTAAAATGTTATCGATAGCCAAGAATGATATTTGGGCATTTTTCAAAATATTCCTTTTCAGTTTTATCCTTATAACAACACGTCTCGTCCGAAAAAAAGCTAACCTTTGGCCCCTGTGAATATTGGGATTAAAAAATTTACAGGGGCCAAATATTGGCATTTTCTGACAGGATCTAAGTTTGAGATTAAATAATAAGTATCAGTTGTAAAATACAAGAGAAATAATGATAAATTATAAAAAAATTATATATGAAATATTCAACTTTTACACCGAAACTCAACAAAAAAATGAAAATGCATTTTGAACTCCCCATAACTTTTGCTCCTATCAGTCGAATTTTACGTTTTATAGCGCAAATTAAAGCCTAATATCGCACCTATCGAGCAAAAAAAAAAATCGCATAAAAAAATACCGATCCAGTCAAAAGTTATGGAATTTTGACCGCCTTCTCGTAAAATTTCCCACTGTGCGGCGGCGACTTTAACTCAAAATTTAAATTCGGCGGCGGCTTGGAGGTGACTTTGAGCTACACGAACTGGGAGTGTGTCAATGATAATTGTGTAGCTGTCAAAAATTTCTACGCTAATGTCAAAAAAAAGTGAACTTTTATTCAACTTAACAGTGTCAATATTTTACTTTCATGAGTTCTTCGCTCCCGTTTCACACACGCCCTTAGAGATTATTAATACATATTTAAAACTTATATTAATAAGATTTTGACAACAACGAATTGAATTTGAAGTCATGGTAAAATAAACAAAAATTAAATCATTTACAGGTTATTACTTACAGGTTATTAATATTTAAAATTAATATTAATAACATTTTTGTTTAAAAAACAAAGTATTCTCAACTTTTGCAGAGATAGACGATTTCACAAATCCGTTGGAAGCAGACCTGCAGTGGAAAAAGTCTCTCAAATGCCAATGAACTATTTTGAAAACTTAAGTATTTCTGCGCAATGTTCTTAAATTTTGGTATAAAATTTCATTCACAAGCGCTCCAAAGGTCAGGTCTTGTAGACTAAGTAAGTCGGCAATTTTTGGGACTCTGAACTATTCTGCATCTTAGTTTATTAATTAATTGTATTTTCTAATAATGTTCGAAGACTGCTTATGGATTATGTGGTCTCTTCGAAGTAACCCAAAATTTGTCGAAAATATTTTTTATTCAAAAATCATTAAAGATAAGCAAAAAATCTCTTAAAACGTACAAATGCGTACCAGATTTATCAATGAGAGGACATTTAACTACTATGGTATAAAGCAGAACGGCTAAAGCTGCAGGTCCACACCAACCGTTGATGATGCATATCTGTCCAAAAAGTAGTAGTGTAAAATTGTATTGTCGGGTTACACAGCAAACCTAGCCTAACATTCACATAGAACGGGTGGTGTGGACCACAAGACTAAGAATTAAAAGAAACTATTTATTATCCTGTTTGATTTTATGATCTGCTTTTGAATGTGCAACTGCTCTTAGCTGTAATACAAAAATAAGCATTAAAAATCAATTGATTGTTAAAAAAACGTTAAAAAAGTATCGTCGTATCGCTAATAAAATATTGCCGATACCGATATATCGGCAAACTCGAAGTACGAAGTAGGGTACGGCAATGGCATTATGGTTATGTCACGTCTAATTGAACCTTTAGTTAGCAGGCTTACACTCTAAGGCGACGTTATGTAACATAAACAAACACAGAAGTACATTGTTAATTGAAGTACGCAACTCACAAGGGCCACGATTATATATACTTTATAGGGTCTAAAATCAATATTTTATAATTCACAAACGGAATGACAAGACGAAGAGTATAATAAAAGTGTCGGATTTAGTGTCTAGATTTTTTTTATAAAACGGAAACATGTTAATTGTCTATAGTCTGAGCAAGTTTCAGCAGGTCAAAATAAAATACTTTTTTGGGAGCATCAAATATAGAGAATTTACTTAGCGTATTAGTTATGTTGCTAAGGCGTAGATTTGTCTAGTTTAAAAATTTCTATTTTCACTTCACATAATTTCTCTTCTTCATTTCCATTTATAATCTGACGAAAAAATAAGTTTTTTTTTATTTTTTAAGTAGCATTTCCAATACGCAAAACTGGCATTCAAAACTTTTGTTTACATTACACTTTATACTCTTGCTTAAAAATTAATCCTTAAAACGCTTGAATGTTTCTTATCGTTCTTAACGTTTCAACTAAAATTGGATCTACGCTCCCAGTCTCACTCGACCAAAGACGTCATCTTATTCCAGAAATTTTTTTATTTCACTTCGAATTCAAGAAATCTTTTTCTACAATTGGTTAATGTCAGGCTTATGAGAGCTTTTCATAAAAACTTTTATACACGTTCAATCACTTGTATTATGGAAACCGCACATTGAAATGGTCAGACAGGGGAGAGCGAGCTTGTTTTAAACTTTCACAAGTCTAAAGGCCCGACTATAATATGCAAAAGCTGGCTTAAGCAACTATGCGAATACATGTTAATAAAACGTGTCAAACAAAATTGAACTTAAGGAAACTTTTTGTTAAGTTTTATGAAACTATCATTTGCTTAAGAAAAGTGCTCTCATTTGAGAGACTCTTTGTTAGTTTTTGACAGAAGCATAAGCAAGCTCATACATATTATAGATGGATCTTACGCTGATTTTCTAAAGAACTGTTAAAAGCTATTAAAATCCTGTAAAAAAGAATTTTTCTTTGATATGAATATTGTTAACATACGAATGTGGGTCAATAAGTCAGTGACTTTTTAAACGAAACACAAGTTTTTGGATAAAATGTATTTGTACACATAATTATTTATATAGCAGAAGCAAAATCTAGGGATTACAAATTTTATTCGATTTTGGTTGTATCAAGCTTTCTGCAGAATTTCAGGAGCCCAAATGATCTTACTAAAAAAAGGATTGCATATGTCTTTAAAAATACACCTTCTGCATTCGCCCGTAAATTTCTTCCCAAATAACCTTGGCGAGGAAAGTGACAAGCATGGTGATCGTGAACAAATACAATAAATGGAACGTCGGTATCAAGGGGCGTATGATAGGGCAATGCTGGGCGACTACTTTTGGTTCTTTGCGTGTGAGACAGAAAATAATCACAATAGGCAACGCAATTCAACAGTTTTAAACCACTTTTAATATTTATTGTTACTAACATTTAACTTTGTATATTTACTTGCGTTTTTATTTTATTTTGATTTGATAAAAATCAAAAAGCGGGATATTTAAATTTTTTTCAAAACAAATCTGTAACTTTGTCACTTTTGCACCGATCTGGATTCTATTGGGCACAAAATTTTCGTATTTAAATAAACTTTACGAAGTTAGTTAGTTGCTTTCTATAGAAATTCATGTACCGTTTTAAAATTTCCAAAGCCACAAGCAATGCGGCGTTTGAAATTTTAAAACGCAAAGTGAATTTCTGCAGAAAGCAACATCAAAATTACAAAATATTTATGACATTGTTTGTGCTTTCAATATAATTTTTTGGCGTTGCGTTGCATTTTATATGATTAGGGCCTAAAATTTGGTCTCCTGTAACTCACATTTCTTAAACAATTTTTACAAACGAGCCGTGGTTGTTTTAGTCATTTTATTATCTATCAATAAAAAAAATAAAAATCCATTGAATATTTTCTAAAATACTTTTATTAATGTGACATCATCTTTTTAAAAAAGGCAAATAATGGTGATTTCGCAAAATCTCGAAAACTGTTATACTTTTGTCCATTCCGACTTCATATTCTGATTCAGCGAATAATTTTACATATAGAATAGGTGTCAGATAATAACTTGCTATTCGTCCGACAAAATCCTACCTTTAACTAACAGCAAGTTGTAATAATCGTCATAAAAATAAATTATAAAAAAATATCTAGTGATATTTGGCACAAAAAACTTGGCTCTGGCGGATCCTTTTTTTGCCCACGGTCCCAAAAAGGTTACACCCTCGAAAATTTCTGTAATATAGGGAATAATATGGTCGTGCTTGACCGACTATTTCTTACTTGTTTTTTAATAGGGCTTCATGGAATTTAGGTTTTTACATTTAAGTAAAGTTTTAATTAAATTTATAGAAGAGAATTTTAGGAATTATATTGGAAAAAATTATATTGGTGTAAGAAAAAAATCTGGCTCTTAAAGACAGCTTTGATTAAAAAAAAAAATTGCAGGCAAGAATTCAAAAAATTTATGGCTAAAACCCAGGCGTAGCTTTAAGTCCTCTTTATTTTCTTAAAAATTTATTGCTGCAAAACACATTTACATTTCAATTAAAGCTAAAGAACAATTTTGTCTTGAAAGAATTGAAAACACTAAAAAATTGGCAAATATGTATGTAGATGACATCACATAATAAACAAACTGAACAGTAAAAGCAAACTAAGCCGACATTATTTTTGCTTTTTATTTATAAATTTTTAATTTTACTATCAATCCAAAGCTTAAAAGTCTGGCTCTTAGCATATGTTTATTTAGTATTTATTATTATTTTAATGAAGACAACAGCACAGGCAAGAAAAACAACAAAAATAATAAATGTAAACAAATAACATGATTGTTGCTCATACACACATATATGCATTTGAGATTAAGATAAAATACAAAAACAAATAAGAAAAAGTATAGTCGGTTGAGCCCGGCCATTTGATACCCTACACCAAAGTATAAACAGACAAGAGTTTAATTAATTAGGGACCAATGGGTAATCATGGACCAGAGTTCTTTGTGCCGAATAATCTCTACTAATCTATATAAGATTTGTTCGTCTTAAATTTTAGTGAGGGGGTTTTTGTTAGGGAAGTAACTACCGATATATCGGCGATATTGCAGGTTTGCCGATATATCGGTATCGGCGATATTTTACTGTCGATACGCCGATACTTTTTTAGAGTTTTTTTTTTAGAAAAAAAAAATTGAGTTGTCAATGCTTGCTTTTGCATAACAACTAAAGGCTAGTTTACACTATCACACATTTCTTACGTATTCCATAATACTTTGTGAGATGGAAATCTTATGAATTTTGTTGTGACTGTCAAAAAATCTAATGTTACATTACAGTTTGTAGTCACACTATCACACATGAACATGCTTTTGTTAAAATGCAACCCGGATCCAATGAAAAGTATTAGCGTTTAGAAAAATTTAAAAAAACGATGAAGTCGTATGGGATGTCAAATTTTTTTTCGTAATACTTGTCATTTTCATAACACTTTGCATTCACACTATCACACTTTTACATATTACTTCAGTTTTTGACAGGTATTAATACAAAGTATAATAGTGTAAACTAGCCTTAAGGGAAAGCACACATTTAAAAGCAGAACATAAAATCAAAGCAGAATAATAAATTATTTCTTAAAATTCTTTACCAGGAGATCCAAAACACGCGATCTATGCGTTTGATACTTTCTTGACATTTTTTAAAGACGCATGCAAATGTGGAAAGTAATACGACTTAATGCATTCTATACGTATATCCATTATAGGCGTTTGCTGTGTAGCTTGTCAATACAATTTTACACTGATTCTTCTGTTTTGACAGATGCCTAAACTCATTAACAGCCGAAAGTTTTCTTCCGCGTAGCTTTTACGTTGATATGCCATACCTAAACAAGAGCGTCGGCGTTATGTCACAAACAGTAGTGTTACCGTTCGTGCTTACTAAAACCCTCATAAAAGAAATAATAAATGGAACTAAAACCGCTAGTTTGACCTAAAAATAGCTAATTTGCCATTATTTATTATCAAACGATAAAAACAGGGTTGTCAAAACAACAAATATAGCTTAACCCTGCTTATTTTAACGCGCTGTCAAAAGCGGATTTTCCAATTGCAAAGCGTTGACGCCGCGCTATTAAGGTATGCTTCATACAAATTGTATGGGCATGAGGATTTTTGACAGCTAGACAACGCGTTCCGCTCTTGTTTAGGTATGGTTGTAACGTATTGAACGCGTAGTGTGGATCTCCAGAATTAGGCGTTATCCACCATAGTAGTGAAATATTTTCTCATTGCTTAAACTTTTATGTATTTGGAGTACAAAGATTTTAATTAAGATTTTATATTTATTTTTATTCTTATTTTTAATAATGAATAAATATGAATAAAAATCATTTTGCTGAAAATGTTGGGTTACTGCGAAGATGCTACAAAATCCATAAGCAAGGCCACTGCTAATTGCCTGACGTTATTCCGCTACTTAACAGTCTTCGAACATTATTTGAAAATATAATAAATGAATAAACTGAGATAGAGAATATTTCCGAAGCCCAAAAATTGGCGACTTACTTAGCACTAGTTCTAAATTAAAGATTTGAAGGTTTAGGGAATAATTAAATCTATTCTTTATCTAAAATTCTTCGAGTATTTTAAAAAGTGCGGCTTCAATCGTATCGAAAAAACGTCTTACTTAGCTGCTATGACTATGCATTCTGAAATTGTGGTAGACACGGTCACCTCTACACTTAGTAAAAGTTCTGATAAGTTTAAAAAAGGCCTTATTTGTCATAGAAATTTTGAAAATAGAAAATTTGTCATAGGAAGCCGTTGTGAAATAAAATCCATTTTATTTTAAGAACGTTTTTGCTAATGCTCTCACATATAGACACTAACCCCCATAGTCATAAAAAAATATTGTAGGTTTATAGCAGGTTTATGAAGCGAATTTTCTATGAAAATTTTTTTAATAAACCTGTTATTAATCAAAAATATTTTTTATGAATATGGGGTCTATGCTCCCAACAGAAAATATAAAACAAACGAAAATAAAATGAGACAGCATTTTGCCTGAATCTAAAGACTCAATTCTGTTTGAACACTTACTCTGTTCTTTTCTATTAAAACATTATTTATTTTTTGTTTATATTACCTACCATAAAATCAAATTCGTTGTTTTTTAAATCAAATTGATGTAAATTTTAATATATACAATCTCGTGCACTATAATTATTTTACTTGAGATTTGTCAATTTTACCTTGAATTCAAATTTTATATTCGCATCGGTATCGGTATCGCCGATATTTCTTTTTGAGTATCGGTATATTATCGGCAAAAAGGCGTATCGTTACATCCCTAGTTTATATAGCACCTATGATCAACTCGGGACCTACCAGACATAGTAGTTATTATAAAATGTCAGGTCAGACAGCCGCCATCCCCTGGAAAAAAAGGGAGGAATCAAAGATTAGCCAGGAACCAAACTGATACAAGCGAAATAATAATACTGAATGGATCGATACTCCAAGAACTAGGATAGTGAAATCTTACATGGGAAGACGCGAAAACAAATGCAACGTATCGAGCAAGAAGGAGAAGCTTTGCGGAAGCCATATGTTCCCAAAGGGGGTAATGGAGAAAAAAGCAACATAATAAGATAGTTTATGGACATAACCACTCTATTCCGTAGAGATGATTGTATAGGGACCATGTGAAATTATAGACCAATTTTCACTATTTCAAATATTCTTCGTTCGTCCTTATGACAATGTGTGTACCAAATTTCATAATTGCGACCTGCACTTTGCGTACAAAGTTGTGATTCTAAGGGTGATTATTAGAATTTGCGGTTATTTAAAGGTATATGTGCCACGTATAAAAGGTTTTTCACTATTACAGCTTTGCTTTCAACTAAAGTGCACAATATGTTATTGGCAAGATCATCCTACCGGATGTCCGACAAAATCCAACCTTTAACTAACGTCAAGTTGTAATAATGGCCCTAAGTCGATCGGTATACTAAAAGATAGGGGAAGGACCAATATTATAGTGTTACACACATCAGCACAAACGCATAATGCCCTCTGCACTATTTTGGTGTGGGTATAACAATTTACTTGGAAATCAATGACATTTTTGTACTCTTTTTTTGTATTTTATTTTTGTTATGAGCTCATTTTTTTATATTCTCAATATGAGAGGGAGACTGACTGATATGAAGTTATAATAATGTAAGAAAACTTGGCTTTTGTCGATTGCTGATTAATATTTTGTAAAACCTGAACGAGTAAAGTAGTTAACACAAAAAGAATTTAAATTGAAAAGAAAAAAATGTGTTTTAAAAAACAATCACGTGCGTTAAATTAGTGTTGTTGTTTGCATAATTGATTTTAATTTTTTTGGTTTTTATTTTTTTAATAAACAGAAAAAATTTATTTAAATAATATAACTAAAATTTCATTTTAATTTCCTTAATCTGTATCGATATCAAAGTTATTTTTTCTATTAAAACAAAATATATAATACCTTGTGTGCATTTATGACAGCAACAACAAAGAGCCAAAAAGAGCTTTTTTTAAATTGAGATAAGAAGTGTGCTACCGTTATCAGTGAAATACAATAACAACAATAAAAACACACACGAAATTATGTGCTCAAGTCCATATCGGTAGAATTAGTTGTTTTGTTTTCCCCTCTTACTTCTCAATTAAACAAACAATTTAACATTTGTTTGATTGTTGGTGTTGGCTCCTTTCTGCACAGTGGGGAGTTTTAAAAAACAAGATAAAATAAATATGCATCTTCTACGACTTTTACACGTATTGCAAATATGATAAGAATTTTTAATACTCCAAAGATCATCTCGGTACCTATATAAAAAATGCAAAACTTTGACGTTTTTTTTAATTGACTTAACCGATCTCCTAGTTTTTTATACTTATGTCTTTATTTCAAAAAACATTTAAATATCTAGTCATTAGTCTATTCATTTAATCTGGCTTTTGCTATAATCGGTTAATCGCTCGTTTAATTATTCAAGGTTTTGGTTTAATCGGTTAATAATTGGTTAATTTTATAATTAATCGGTTAACCAATTAATACATTTTTTTTTTATAAATTAAGTAATTTCAATACATAAAAATTAATAATTTATCTTTTATTTGAAGTTTAAAAGAAGAAAAAAAAAACAAAAACATGACAAACATAACAATTCTTGAATTAAAACGAGTAAACAAAAAAATAATTCAGAAATATGTAAACATATTTTTTTAATAATACATATTATGTACTAATTTAAAAAAAAAACTGTGAGACCATTTTATTAGTTATTTCAATAGTTTAAGGAGTTCTTATAAAATAATCTTCTAGGCAAATAATTTGGTTTAAATGTTAAGGATTTAAGTGATTCGTTTCTTTAGTTTTAATAACAATTGACTTGGAAAAAATTCTTTCATTTATCGTTGATGTTGAAGAAATCGAAAGCAAAAAAGAAATTTCTCAGTCCTTTTCCTGGATTTTTCTAAATATATAAAATCTTCCATTATGCCAATACACTTTTATTGTTTCGGTTGATTCTTTTAAAATATTGACATTAGAAGAAACAAATAACTAAACACATACATACCTACATATAAAAAGTACATGAAACAAAAAGCTGTTGAGAGCAAATACTTATTTAACATGAAGATCACTGAACACCTTCTTTCTTTATATGAAAAATATTTTCTAAACACATATGTTATAATACTGCAAATAATTAAAAATTTTGTTAAATAGGATAATCGGTTAATCGTCTGAAATTAACAGGTTTAATCGTTAATCGAAAATGGCCAATTTTAAATTAACCGATCAGTTATTCGGGTAGTAATTAATCGGTTAACCGTCAATCGGTTAACCCCAGTAATCATTCAAAGTATTTGTCATCAATAGCGTTGAATTCTTTATGGTCCTATGGTAATTAGTTAAAGCCAGAAGGGACAATTTCTAAGCTGAAAACGATAAGTTTATAATAAGTTTTTAACTTTTATAGCAACATACGGACGAACATTTTAAATATCTATTTCTTGCAATAGATTGTACTGAATCAATCAAAACAAAGACATATTGGGCTGGGACTAGGCTATTAAGTGGTTAACGTAACCTTTCGTTTTATCTTAATATTTTCAAACAGTTTTTTTTTACTAGTACAGGAACAAAACGATAAAAATTGTCATGGGAGAATATTAAAGTTGTGTATCGAGTGGAATATATTGAATTTTTCTTGACGTTTACTCTTCTCAAAAGGTTATTTGTTGCGGTCTCATCCAATAATACCAAACACTTTTCAGATCCCACTATAAACGTTTTTCTTAAAAATTTATTTAAAATATAGTTTTAAAATAAACTTCTCTGTTTTTAATTTTAAAAATCGTATTAAAAGCTACACAGAAAAAAGTTTTTTATCAATTAAAAAAATGGCTTAAACAATAAATTAAACTGTGATACCAAAAGAAAGTTCATCTGTGATATATTTTATTTTACTTTATTATTTATTTTATTTATTTTTGTGTTTTATGTGGTACTTGTTGTATTGTTTAAAAACAAATTTATTTAAAATTATAATGTAAAGATTATATGTAAGTGGAATTATTCTTTTATGTTGTGTTAGTTTAAAAATTATTAAATTAAAAAACATATTGTTCTTTATTTTCCATAACGTTGCCAGATTCAATAAAATTTAAATCCCTGAGGAAGTTGAAAAAATCTCAACGAAA
Source organism: Pollenia amentaria (assembly GCA_943735925.1). Taxonomy (NCBI): domain Eukaryota; kingdom Metazoa; phylum Arthropoda; class Insecta; order Diptera; family Polleniidae; genus Pollenia; species Pollenia amentaria. The sequence continues at coordinate 278,347,840 of OX031006.1, read as the reverse complement.
CGTCGGAGGAGTAAAATTATGAATAAATAGTCTTTTATTTTTCATTTACTGTGACCTTGAAAGCCTGACTTAGATAATTCTAAGAAAAAAACAACATAACTATAGATAAGGTCAATAAAAATTATACTTAATAAATTTTTAATTAAAATATTAATTAACACATTGTTTGAAATATCATTTATTGAAAAAAAAATATTCACAATTTTACAATTTTTAGTAATCAATCAACAACTTGTTTTCTTGAGATTATGAATTTGGTATAAATTTGTTGATTAGAGAAAATTTTTAATTTTTTCTGTGTAAGTATTCCTTCAGAATTTTTAGAATGCCTTTTTTCAAAATATCTCCACTGTATATTGTCAAACATTGTCAATAGCTAACAATTGTCATCATACGCTCTTTAGCTAGCACTGCTCTAGCTGCACATACCCAATTTACGTCGGAAAGTGTCTTTTATTATGCTTCTTTCGATTTCTAGATGAGTATTTTTTTTAATATTTGGTTAATATTTTGGCAGTCTAACTAACGACCTGTACACGGTGCTCGGTTAAGTGTTATGATTAGTTAAATTTCGTATTAAATTAAAAATAATATCGGTAATTTAAGGGGCAAAATGGATAAATTCTCATCAATATTTTGCTGGTAGGCTTTAAGTGAAAATTTAATTAAACTTGAATTTTTATAGTTAAAATTATTTATTTAATATCTATTATTAATTTTTGCACTTTTTTCAGTGGCATTAACACTCATAATGAATCTCAATTATCATCACAACGACCAACGGTACAAACACAACAGAAACAGCAGCAGCAACACCAACTGCAGCAGCAACAGGAACACCCACTAATGGACAAAGAGAATCAGCCGAATGTTGAGAAAATATTGTTGGTACCACAGAAAAATTCTCAAAATTCTAACATTAAACATGATGATGAATCTTTGTGTCAGGTAATGAAATATAAAAAAAAAACAATTAAAAATAAGAAAAATTTAAAACAAATACGAAAAAGAAAAATATTTTTAAACAATTCAACATTAACGATCAATAAAATAGCAAAAATATATTTAGCTAATAGGCCGTTTACATTACAACGAAATCTAGTAGATTTGAAATCTTTCTCAAAATCTAGTCCGTTTACATTGTAATTTTTTGCCATTAGCGAGATTTTGTTTGCATGTCAAGAACAGCTGTCTGAAAGTTTTTTGTGTAACACATACTTATATATAATGAAATTGGCATTGAAAAATTTGCAATACTTTTTATATATAATCAACACTTAATTTGTTTTTATCAATGTTATTTGCCTCTCCCATTTCTTTTATAATTTTCTCAAAATTTTTGAATTTTGGAACAGTTAACAAGCCGCAATTATTGTTTTGTTTTTAAGTAAAGTGTAATTTTTTCTTGTTTAGTGAAGTATTTTAAGTGCTATATAAAAACTATAATTGCATTACTAAGTACTACTAGATTTTGAGTACATTTTATCAAATCTAGTCACGAAGTTGATTTAGTTTTGTATGGGAAATCTAGTCAAACAACTAGATTTTGCTAGAAGTAATACTAATTTTCGTTGCAGTGTAAATGGACTATAAACAGATTTGCCTCCACTTCGAACAACCACACAATCTTGATAGTTTTTGAAAAGAAAAAAATTTTATATAAACATTTTTGTATATCGACGAAAAAAGTGCAGAAAATCATAAATTAATAAACAAACATACGCACCTTATATATTTATAGCATAAGTTACTAAATTAACACATTTAATTACAAAAAAAAAAAAAAAAAATTATCAAAAATATAAAACATTAGTTTAAACGACAGTTGTACGGAGAATTTCGAAACATCATTCGCCTACAAAAATTTAACATTTTGCCTGTTTCCCCAAACAACTTCATTCTTATATGTAGCTTGTAACGCGTAAGGGTCTTTTTTTAAATTATGATCACACGCCCTTACAAGGAATTTTAAATTACTCGCGATCACGCACGCTCTTAACAAACTTTATGTTATCACGCACGCTCACTCACACATCATTTCGAAAGTCTCACAATCATGAACACACGAAATATTTAATGAAAAACGAAGATTAACTTAAATTTTTTTTATAAATATTTTTGACTTACATATCGTCATATGATTTCAAAAAAGCCTTAAGGTAAAATACATATCAAAATCGACTTTGTGATCGATTATAATGCGCCGTACCAAAATAAACGTAAAACTAACATTTTTATACTCATATAAAAATGCATTTTCATATTGATGATGCCCTAACATAAGAATTGTGACATCAATATTATTATTACAAAAGGCATCATTGAGGCAAAAAGTGACATCAATCCAATGACGAACGTCATCGTAAAATTTTGTCATATTTTATGCGTCATCTACGCTATGACTACAGCGACATAAATTCGCTACCACATTTTGTGTATTATTAACATTATTTTCATTTATAAAAAGTAAAATGTATAAAATGAAAAAAAGTTAAAGTAAATGACAGTTTGTCATTAAATTGAGCCTAATGAGTCCTTTCTACGGTGTTACTGAGTCATCATTATTTGTCATTTCTGTAATACTGATGTGCCATTCCATTGATGACATAATTTCAATTTTTGATCATTTGGCCAAGTGATGTTAAGGCTGACATTACAATAATGAAAAGTTCTATGGGGTCAAAAACGAAGACACTTGTCATAGTACTGATGTCAAAATATATCAGCGCTATGACGCCTTTTCAGTGTATCGACAAAATTCTAAAAGGCAAAAGTGCAAACGCCTTTCGATAAATAAAATTTAAATAACAAACACCAAACAAAAAAGAAATTTTATATGTTTATTTTTGTTTAACAACAGTAACTTTTCCTTTGTTGTGATTATAATAAGAGATTATCTGTTTTGTTTCTTTTTTTTATAAATTTGTCAAATTTGTTCAATGTAATGGCCTAACTATAATATGCTTAAGTGAGCTTAAGTTTTGTGACTCTTTCATTTGCTTAAGCAAAGTGCGAAACTGATCACACTTTCCGTACGGAATCAAATGTATTTTGATTTTGTTTTTTTTTTTTATTAATTTCTGACAGAAGCTTAACCAAGCTTATGCACATTATAGTCGGGTTTTAACTTAGGGCTTTTTAAAATCATACTTTTCTAAATTTATTTCTAAAAAGTAGTTTTTTGTACTGCATACGTATACTTATTAATGGTGGCATGTCATAACGTCCAGTGTCATAGTGTCCATGGACGTTATGACACTTTTGAAAGTGTCGTAGTGTCCATGGACATTATGACACTTTCAAAAGTGTCATAACGTCCATCAAAGAAATGTCGTAGCGTCCGCGGACGTTATGACACTTTGCAAGGTGTCATAATGTCCACAACAAGCAAGAATGTAAACAAATTTGGGATCATAGCCGGCCTTCGGCCGGGCGCAAGGATTTTCTCCTCTATGGTATAACAAACACCGGCTTCGCTAAGTAAAGCTTCTAATATCTGCCTTGTTTCCGAACGAAAGCCGACTATGCAGAGAAGCTTTAGTTAGCGAAGCCGGTGTTTGTTATACCATGGAGGAGAAAATCCTTGCGCACGGCCGAAGGCCGGCTGTGCAGAGAAGCTTTAGTTAGCGAAGCCGGCATTTGTTATACCATAGAGGAGAAAATCCTTGCGCCCAAAAGTGTTTTCGTTATATATTTAATATAAACACCCAGAGAAAAAGCAGCAAAACCATTTAAAAAATTTTTTTTACCATATTATGTTTCATTTAACCAAATCATTGTCACCGACAACCATATTATGGTTAAATTAGTTTCTTTAAAAATAGTTTTGTTGGTTGGGACCATAATGAAACATGTTTTTCTCTGCGTGTATGCAGATATTTTTTTGTATTTAACTTCTTTAGTAATTATGGACCTAATGACACTTTTGAAAGTGTCATAATGTCCATTTCCAAAGTGTCATAGTGTCCATGGACGTTATGACACTCCAAAAAGTGTCATAGTGTCCATGGACACTGCGACACTTTTGAAAGTGTCATAACGTCCATGGACACTATGACACTGGACGTTATGACATGCCACCCTTATTAATGTGTGTTGAGTCGTTGACATTTTATTTTGCTTTTACTACTTTTTTTTCTTACGGCAATAAAGCGAAGCAGGAGTAGAATTTATTTTCTTTATTTTCTTCCTTAAACTGTTTTTATAACGTCAATGCAGCAAAGCAAGAGTGAAATTTATTTTGTATGTTTTTTATAAGGAATTTGCAGCATTCGCCAAACAGTGGCGTATAGAGAAAAACAATACTAGATAAACTTTAAAATAGTTGATATGGATCAAAAGTAATGCTTAATATCTCATATATCTCAGACCATAAAAAATTCGTGAAACAGGTTTTGTATTCAGAAAGGTGATATTCAAAATATACATACCACATACCTAACTCAATTTTTTATAAATGATCTGTAGGTCAAACCAATGATGAGCTGACAATTTAACAAATATTTTCAAAATACATATGGAGGAGAGCTAAACCGAACCAAGTCATAAAATATAACACATATTTGTATTTCAAAACTGATGCGAAATTCCCGCAAAGTTTATTTCAATCCAGTTCTGTAACGGACTAAATAAGTATTTCGTTCCAAAGGTAGCAGTAATAAACCCAAGTCAATGGATCTATAAATGAATGGCAGTTCAAATACTCAAACTGAAGATATTTTCGAATTTTGTTTTTTGACTTGGCTCGCTTCAGCTCTGATTGTGCAATATCCGAGCACGGCTGCCAGATTTGACGAGCATTTTGACGATTTTAGGATACAAAAATTATCTGCTGACGATTGGACGATTTATACCCTAAATATGACGATTTTTAAAATGAAAGATTTTGTACAAATTTACAAAAGTTTTTAATCAGCCTTATTTCGGTTGTCGTTGTCGTATACGACTGTACCGTTTTTTGTAGAAGATTAAAGAACACAGGTTGTGTTTTACTTTAATCTATTACAAAAAACGACACAGTCGTATACGACAACGACAATTTGAATAAGGATGAATATAATTTTACGTTTTATTTTATCTTCTTAGATAGTTTCCTTTATTTGTTTGGTAGTCATTTTCATGGCTGCGCGATGCATATTTTTGGAGTTCAGTTTGCTTGTTGGTACAGTTTTTTAGATCCATTTTTAACAATTTATTTTAAGCACTTCACAGAATTTTCGATGTAAAAGAGGTGTTCGATATATCTCTCTCTTCAGTTATTGCGGTACGTAATCTTCTTACTTTTTTGAATAACAATACTTTCAAAACCTTTTAATTGTGTATCTCAAATAATTGTGTCTATTAATCAAGTAAAATTCCTCCAGTTAGAAATTCTCATAGATTTGTAGCCTTCCTGTATGTAGTAAAGTCATCTATTGACAGCAGGAAATAACTTATACTACCGTTAGAAAGTGTTTTTTTTTAACAAAAGGAAGTTTAAACTAGAAATAGTAAATGAAAGCGAGATTTTTATTTTCGGATTTTTTTAAATAATATATTTAAATTTTATTAAAAACGGAAAAATGCATTTTCAAAACTTATTAAAAGTTAGTTGTTTTTTACAATGACGATTTTTGTGATTATTTAGGTAAGTCCATTTGACGATTCTGACAATTTTTTCCTCAAAATTTTACGATTTTCAACCAAATTTATCTGGCAGCTATGTATTCGAGCTAAAATTGTATGACTTAAAGGTGCCCGTAGATGACATGTTTTTTACATCTGACTTTTCAAATTTCCGACTGTAAAATACATACATGTCGTTTGTTACCTTTAAAACATTGTATCTGTAAAAGTCAGACGCAAAGTCATCTGACAAAATTTCAATGCTCTATTTTCTTCTGACAAGCCATCCGACATCAGCTGAGTCAGAAATCTATGCCGGGAAAAAAACCGACAGCGGTGGTACACTATTGACGGAATCATTAGCCGGCTGAAATTAATATTTTACAATACCGATGATTGTAAGATAATTTCACCATTGAGTATGAATTATGTTCATATATATATAAAGAAAAACGTTTTATTATAATATCCTTAATTGGTTTCTTCGAATTTAAAGAAAAAATTGTTAAGATGGCTTAAATCTTTTACTGCGCAAAAAATTTTTGTGGCGATGTTTTGAAACCGAGATCTACTTTGTTTTCTGCAATATCTATGCGAAAAAACCGAGACAATGTCAGAAGCAAATTACATGTACATGTGTGACCAAATATTTCAAACCTTATGTAAAACAGCAATTTTGACAGACATGTTACATGTGACTTGAAAAGTTGACAAGTCAGATGTAAAAAACATGTCGTGTACATGCACCTTAAAGAAGCAAATTTTACAAACACACGCGTATGCTTTATTTTACAATTTACTCTTTTCGCTCTCATTAATTTTAATGTTGATGCCAAATGTGAAGATTAAATGTCATCAATATGAATGTTATATATGTTGTATAAAGTCTATATAAATATATTTTATATTCATACTTTACATCGAATTGATGTCACTGTAGTCATAGCATAGCATTAGATTGATGTCACATTTTGCCTCATTAATGCCATTTGTAATAACATTGATGTCACAATTCTGATGTTAGGGCATCATCAATTTGAAGATGCATTTTTCTATGAGTGTATTTAAATAATATTTGTGAATATAAAAACTTGCCTTGATAATATGTATACCTTCTATTTTCCATATGCTAAAGCTATTCTAATTTCGTAAAGCTATGCTCACACCTATTAAACATTTGACGGCCTACACGTAACCCGTAATTTTATTAAAAAAGTATTTGCTTTTGAAAAACGTTTGGCTAGATCAAACAACATTTGAAAGTTTCTAAATAACATTAATCAATTATATTCCTTAAAACAAAGTTAAGTAAATCAATAGAAATTGGTAAAAATAAAGCCAAAGTTTAATCAAATTACTGGTCATGCTTTTTTTTTTTTTTGGATTTTTGCGTCAAATATTTGTTAGGTCTGAACATACCTTAAGACCATTTTTTTGTGGTTAAAGGCTGGCATTTAACTAAAAACTATTTTAATACTGAACAAAACTAGCCTTGTGAGGTTTGTGGGTTCGATTCCCGCCAGTGACCCTGATCTGTTTCTCTACAGGGGGTTTGAGGTTTAAATTACTATTGCTCTGTAAATTAGGTAAGAATATATTTTGTTATTTGATCCAAATAATAGTGAGTAGCAGGAAAGCCGTGGGGCATCTCGGCATTGGGATACCTTCGGCATCGGTGTTTTCGATATGATGCACCCATTGTACATCACAAAGTATTCTTGTAAATGTATTGACCATTTACATAAATTGTTCCTGCTAAGTGTGTCAGCTAACACAGTACAACACATGATTTGCCAACTCAATTCTGTGAACTGTATGTGAAATTAGACCCAAAAAGAAGAATTTCTGCATCATTCGTTTTGTCTTCTTACCTGCGATTTGAAGTTAGTATCGATTTGAAGTTAGTACTATTATAGGGGAATTTATCACGTTTTAGGCCCTGTTGTTTGACATAGCTCGACAACCCCTAGCCCAATTTAGTTGAAATAAATTTTAAAAAATTAAGAATTACAATTCCCTTAATCTGTTCATATATTGTTTTCCTATACAAGTAACACTTTCGAAGTTAAAAATGAATGTATGAAGGGAAAAAATTATTTTTTGCCTAAAAATTTAAATTTTTTTTTTTAAAAATACATAAAAAATCCAAAATGGAAAAAAGTTTCAAGTCTAGTTATTTTTTCGCAAAGTCACATAACCTATGAGCAAAATGAGACAAAGATCATAAAAATCGATGCACGCGTTTCGCTTTTATTCGCAATTGAGTAAAGGTATGAATTTCAAAAATCAGTTATAGCCACCACCCTTAAAATAAAAATATAAATTAAAAAATTATCATGCAAAAAAAAACTTTATTTATAAAAACTTAATGAAAATAAAATAATATGCAATTAATACGCAATTATAATATGCATAAAAACAAAATTTAGAACATTTTTTCAATTATTGGCAATATCCATCCTTGTAGAAGTTGACGCTTGTGGTTCTGATGATCTTGTTTTCTTCGTAGGTTGTTCATATTCATGGTTCTGAAAATCAGCTTGGCGTTGTCGGTATGATGACATTTTGCTGTGTGAGTTTTCTTCTCTTCAAAAATGATGTCAGCCATTCGGAGTCGTGTTGTGATAGTCCCAGCTTGGCCACAATGTAATCCATTTCGATTTGTGGTAGCGGTTGTGGTGCACTATTTTCAATATCGGGTATCCAATCAGCATCATCCAAATCGGTCGGAATGGTGAAAACGGTTTCGGCTAGCAGGGACACAGTATCCGCACTCGGAGGTTTAGGTGCATCGGTATCAGCAGGGCGTTGCACTGGAAGTGTGGCAGTAAATGCAGCAGTGTATACTTTTGTTTTCAATTGTTGTCTGTTTAATCCAGGACGAAAATTTATGCATGCATAGCACCTGGATTCATCATGTCCAGTTGTGTCTTCCACCCAAATTACTGGCTTCATAAAAGATAACTTTCTACTTTTTCCGTGAATCCATTTTAGAAGGGTAGTATAACAACTGTTGCACACTGTGTTCGGCGTAAAATTTGCACCACTTAAATCTGCTTCATCGAAATAATTACAATACGCGGTTTTGAATTGCTCAGTAAACAAATTTTTTCGATCTTTTTTCTGTATTTTTCATACGATATGACCACAAACGTAACAATATTCATCCAAATATGGGCACTTGTTGTTTTCCATATTGATATATTTTATGTTTTGTTGTTATTCACTTTAAAAAAACTGGAGAAAAATCACTTTTACTGTTCGCGTTCGTCGGCACTGGCTGAATGCCAAAAATCGATCAATGCACACCTATAAATACTACGTATTTTTGAATATTTTACTGCCAGGTACTTATAAATGGGCGCATATTTTAAGGGCGGCTGGCTATATACCTGATTCAGCACTTGTACGTTTCAAACTGTGCAAAACTTTCCAAATAATGACCACCCTTAAATGTGGGTGCAATTTCTGTAAAAAAATCATATAGGTAGCCACCGGAAAAACCCAAATAATAAAAAGGTCCACTTTCCGTTTAATTGTCCACGTACATTTATTACCGCAATCATAAAAATCAAATAACCTTTTGTTTATTCCTTTTTTTTTAATTCTCAGAATCATGAAAAAGGTGTCAATGTTTTCTCCAAATAATGTTGTGCATATCTCGAGCAAATTTTTGAAATTCATACATTTACTCAATTGCGAATAAAAGCGAAACGCGTGCATCGATTTTTATGATCTTTGTCTCATTTTGCTCATAGGTTATGTGACTTTGCGAAAAAATAACTAGACTTGAAACTTTTTTCCATTTTGCATTTTTTATGTATTTAAAAAAAAAAAAATTTAAATTTTTAGGCAAAAAATAATTTTTTCCCTTCATACATTCATTTTTAACTTCGAAAGTGTTACTTGTATAGGAAAACAATATATGAACAGATTAAGGGAATTGTAATTCTTAATTTTTTAAAATTTATTTCAACTAAATTGGGCTAGTGGTTGTCGAGCTATGTCAAACAACAGGGCCTAAAACGTGATAAATTCCCCTATACGATAGTACTAACTTCAAATCGATACTAACTTCAAATCGCAGGTAAGAAGACAAAACGAATGATGCAGAAATTCTTCTTTTTGGGTCTAATTTCACATACAGTTCACAGAATTGAGTTGGCAATCAATTAACTGAAAAATGTTGTACTGTGTAATGCTTACCAACTGAAGTAGCTACACGTTGCAAGTGTTTTTTTTTTTTAATATTTTGATTCTTTTTGGTAGGTGTTTTGTATTGGAAAATTATCAATATTTAAAATTAAGTTTATAAAACAACATAAATAATTGTGCCTTTTTCCTAAAAAATAAGTGAAATCTAAATCTTTGTTGAAGATTAAAGAAACAAGTGTCAATAGTGTTTTCTGGGTAGACTCGGCGTTTTCAATTGGGACACAATCAAAACAGAACAAATCCAATTTATTACAATACTCAGATTACTAAAACTCTTGGCGACTGCACCTTCATAATACGTTTCTTTCGGAAACTTGATCTATTTTCATTTCTGTTTGTTAAGCCTGATAACAAAGACATTTCACCAGTTCTAAAAAGCGAAATAGAACTTAAGTTACCAAGTCCCACAAAACTTCTAAATATTTATTTGAACTAGATTTTAGCTCTTATTATATCAAATATGTAAATATTTAACAAACAATAGTTTTTTCTTTCGCTTTTTGTGCCGGAGCTACCCCAGTGTATTGATGGGCAAATTGAAAAAATATATCGATTTATATCGTATCAATATTTTTTAAGAGAATTCGATATTTATTAATTAAAAATATCGATATATCGATGCATGGAACGTATTAAGCTGAAATAATGACCAAATTTAAAAACATATGTACAAACATATTACCTGTAATTCCATTCTAACTTTTTATTGTTTCTTTTAATTTTAAATTAACTATCTGTCCCTCGATTTCGAACGAAACTTCCATTCGCTAAAATTTTATTTTAAACAAACCTCAATTTTAAAATTTAGTTTTTAAGGTAAGTTATGCGAACGAAGTTTACGTTTGAAATCGAGGGAGCGGCAGTTAATTCCACAATAAAAAAAGTAAGGAATAAAAACAAATTTTTATTTATTCGCCATATAAAATCTAAAAAAAAAATTAATTGGGATTATATATCCGGCATTATATAATCCCAATTAATTTTTTTTTAATTAATTTATATACTGCCGGTAAACGAAACTTGTGACACATACTATACAAGTAAACTGTGCAATATTTTATTTTTAGTAAGTATAAGAACATGCTCCAATAAAAAAAACTAAATATTTTTTTTATTATTAGCATTCCAACTTTCATGAGTCTTTTGCTGATAATGCGCCATAATTAAGGCAATTCTTAGCATAATTCTAGCCTTTTCCAGAATATTTTTCCGCGCTTATTTTTTGTTGTCATCTTTTAAAAAACCGAGACAAAACTGAACTGTGTAATCTATGAAAATGTACAATCGAAAAACGCAGTTATTTCCTTAAAATTAGTTAAAAAAACATATGCGGCAATTCTTAAAAAACAACGGTATTGTAAGCAGTTGAGCAACGGTTAAAATGTTGAATTTTATTATAAAGAGATCTTAAAAGATCGAATTCGATAGTCGTAGATAAATATCGATGTATCGATGTATGGGTATTTAAAATATCGGCGATATACCTATATCGATTATAAACTTATTAAATATCAATATTTTGATATATAGATATTTATTGCCCATCCCTACCCCAGTGAGGGGCACATTCAGCGAAAATTAAATTTTCTACTAATTCTGAAAAATAAATAACCAATAATCAGTGTTCATAAAATTTTAAAATTTGTCGTTTACCTTCTTAATCTACATATCGCTCATTTCGTGCAAGACCGTCACAACTCAATATTTGAAACTTTACAGGAGAGCCTTTTTAAGATTCAAACCTATTATTTCTCACCTTCTCTTTCACTAAAATACAGTTATAAAATCAAATCTTTCTTTTTTGCTACAAAGAAAACCACATGTACAAGAGGAATGCCAAACATAAACTGAAATGTGACCTTGTTGATGTTAATTGCTCAAGTTTGTTACGAGAGGTCATAGCGTCACAAGCATCTGTATTACCGTTATTTTTTCGATAATTCTCTCCGTTCTTAGATCAATTTGTAGAGATTTAAGAGAAGACCATTTCTGCATTACTAACTCGAAAATGCCAAATTTTGAGTTGTGACGGTCTTGCACGAAATGAGCGATATGTTCACATTATGTGTATTTGTCATGTGGATTGTCGCTTTTTCACATGTTAAATTTGTACATATCGTCTGAACCAGGGACCGAAAATAACAGTTATTTTGAAATTTTTAAACAAAAAAAGCATATAGAAGTAAATACTGGCAAACTGATTTAAGTATACTAAATTGATCCTTATGAACTTTTCTATGATAAAATATTATGATTTTTAAAGTTTTTATTTTTATTTTTTCGATCAAAAACTACAGTTACTTCTTGATTTATATTTTTTGGGCAAAAATAATAGTTATTTTTTAATTTTCATTTTTTTGAACGAAAATAATAATTATTTTTTGATTTTTATTTCTTCGAGCAAAAATAAAAGTTATTCTTTAAAGAAATGTACGTGTTATAATTATTGAGTTGTCTTTAAATATTTATTTAAATATTAAAATAAATATTCAAAGTCAAATTAATAATTATAACACGTACATTTCTTTAAAGAATAACTTTTTTTGATCGAAAAAATAAAAATCATTAGATAACTGTTATTTTTGATTGAAAAAATAAAAATCAAAAAATAACTATTATTATTGTTCAAAAAAATAAAAATCATAAAATAACTTATTTTTGATCGAAAAAATAAAAATCAAAAAATAACTGTTACTTTTGTTCAAAAAAATAACTGTTATTTTTGTTCAAAAAAATAAAGTTCAAAAAATAACTGTTATCATCTGACTTTTATGAAAAAAAAGGAATAACTGTTACGGTCCCTGGTCTGAACGCTTCCAAACAATATCATGTGTTGTTTCTCTGTGTACAGTACCATATGCACTGTCATATACATTTTTGATTTAGAACGAGTTCTATTTTCAAGTGACAAAGCATCTGACATCAAAACAACAAAACATAAGTAATAATAGTAATTAATAATAAAAAATTAAAAACTACACAAATAATTATTAATTTTTCTACATATAGCCACTCAGCTGTTTTAAGATTGTTTTTCTTGATAGGTTATGTCAAATATACTTTACATACCAACATTTGAACATGAAAATTATAAACCTTATGTATTACTCAAATTTTGACATACACATGAAATTACATGTGTGTAGAAAAGTGACATTCCACATGACAAATACACATAATGTGAACATAGCTTTAGCTTCAGAGCTTTAAACAGTTCTGACGCCATCTCAGTCACCCCTGTGTATGCAATATAGAAACAATTAATATATCCATTTTAGCGCTTTTTATGAATTTTGGCATAGATTTTTCAGTGCATATGTTACCCTTTGCAGGTGGTGAGAATCGGTCTATAATTTCACATAGCCCCCATAAAAACTTCTTTCCAAAGTAGACTTTTTGTATCCATAAACCATCTAATTATGTTGGTTTTTAGATGAAATTCGCCAAAAAAAAATATATAATTTTGCAAATTAAATTAGTTTTTAAATCGGTTCTCATCCGTACATAGTTTTAATTTCATTTTAAATGTTAATATTAGTTAATGTTAAAATTAATATAAAATCCCTGTTAGATAAAAATTCTCATATAAATGATGTAACTAGATAATATTCTGCACAAATAACACTTATATAAATTGTAACAAATTGTAACTTCCCACAAGTTCCAAATAGGGTCAATCAGGAAAATTCGATTTGCCGATTAAAATTTTTGACTTTTTTTTAAATTAAAATATAAAATTGTTGATTATTTTGTTTTCAAATAATCCAATTTTGGTCTTTTCGGGCATATTTTTAACAAAAGTTAGGGCATATAACTTTATTCCCTGGTGATGAGTTAGTTAGCACCTGCTCTCTAAATCTACTATGATAAATGTTTTGGTTTTTTTGCTTAGTGCTAGTTTTATATGAAATTATTAAGAATATAAGCAATTTTGAACGGTGTTAATGAAAGACAGATAGATAGGTAATGTGTCAAACCATGTCATTTTTGGCCCTCACACTTTTGTAAATCTTTCCTTTTTAAAAATATTATTTTTAACTTTTTCACCAACATTAAAATGGATAATAAATTATTATTTTTATCACTTAAAAGCCATGAGCTCTTTTTTCTGATTTATTTAAAAGTCTTCTATTAGCAAATGATGCAATTAATTCAAAATATATTCAATACGACATTTATTAATATTTTCAACGTTTAAAAAGCAAGTTCTTCGAAATAATTGTTTTCAAAATATATTTTTTTTTCTCAATTCGGCAAAATCTGCTGCCCAACTACACTTTGCTGGCTGTCATTACACTATTTTTATTAGTTATTTTTTTTTTTTTTTTTTTTTTTTTTTTTTTTTTTTTTTTTGATGAACAATTTTTGGTTGTGTTTCATTTATCTTATTGCCGAGTTTTCCTTGTTTCACTCACTTCATGTGGGGGTAATTCACCTACGACATTTCACTGGTTAATTTGTATGTAATAAATAAATATAATTTAATTTATAACATTAATTCGTGAGAAATCTATCATTTAATTTGAATTCGATTTTTAATAACAATAAAATTGACCGATCTACTCGTCTTATTAATGAAAACATCTCCCCATCATTGTTTACATTTCATATCATTGGCCAACTTGTCTCACATATATCATGTCTTATTATCACTGTTTAAACCATAAAGTGTTTATGGCTATTTACGTTTCATTTCGACTTATTCTTTTTTTGGTTTTTTACGCACACAAAATTATACGTTCAAAATATTTACGTTAAAAATTTCTCCTTAAAACAAACGAAAAGCAAAAAAAAGAATGAAAAATATGGATGTGAATCAGCCAAAAATTCTTCAGCTCTGCTCATTTAACCAAAGCAACTAGAGCCAGCAAGCAGTCAGCCAGCAGTCGGGCAGCAGCCATTCACAAGCATTTAGTAAAGAAAAACAAATAGATGTGGGAAAAACTGTAGCAACCCGGCTTTAGACTTTATGCGTCCAAGTTCTTAGTTTAAATTTTAATACCAGTGACCAAAAGTCTAGGTATTGCTAAGTCAATCTCATAATTGTTTTGATAGTGTAGTTGGACTTTTGCTCTACAACAAGGAACTACAATAAGGGGTGTTGGCCTTAATTGTGGAATCAATCTCCTCATCATTGATTTTTAAAATAGAAAAATGTATTTTTCGAAAAAAAAAATTTTGTTTTTTCTTTAACTTTATGAAATAAAATTTGTTTTAAAAGGAACTTATTTGGAAAAGGCACCTTCAGCTAAGCAATTTTTTTAGTAATCTCGAATCTATAATACAAACTAAGCCAAACGCTAACTGTCATAACAGCGAGTTCGAACGTTAACGTTCGCATAGAAAATTTCATTTAAAACAAAAACAAATTTTAGAATTTTGTTTTTGTTTTAAATGAAATTTACTATGCGAATGTTATCGTTCGAGATAGTTGAACAGGCAGTAAGTATTGTTAAATTTAATATAAACAAAATTTTAATGATGCGATAAGAATAGAAAGTTTAATTATTACCGTTCTTTAGATATAAATAAATGTATTTTGTGCCCCGCCTACTTTTCCAATGCCGCCCTCATTTTGTCCGATGTTTTGTATTGATAACCAAGATGCTTGTACTTAATTTCGAAACTTTTGCTTTTGCCGTTCTCCAGGGATTTTGTGACAAAAATAAGAGGCAGTCGCGGATTTTTGCTCATATCTCAGCTATTTATAAACGGATCTGACTGAATTTTAATGGCAAAGTCTTACAGAGTATATGTGACATAAATGTATAACAACCTAGTCCCCATCATTTCCATGGTCTTCGGAAAATTTCAATATATATAAGAACAGACGCACAGACGGACATCGTTTAACCAACTTCACTACTGTTAAGGACCCAGAATATATAGTTTTTATAGGGTCGAAGATCAAAACTGAAGATTTTACAAATGGAATGACAAACTTATATATATATATATATCCTTTCCACCTGTTGTGAAGGGTATACAAATTATACAATGTAATGCCAAATTAGACTTTAGTCCAAACTTGAAAGTGACAATGAAGAAAATTACTTTCATTTGCAGTGTCAGTTGATCCTTGTCAGCATATTTTTCAAGCAAGCAAAGAAGATAACATAAAAATAGTAAAACGTTTCAAAACCCTGTTTTTAAAAGTATCTCGTGAA
The DNA here is from genome assembly GCA_943735925.1 of Pollenia amentaria. NCBI lineage: Eukaryota > Metazoa > Arthropoda > Insecta > Diptera > Polleniidae > Pollenia > Pollenia amentaria. The sequence goes on along the minus strand of OX031006.1, from coordinate 278,331,854 downwards.
CAGTGTTGCCATATCGTAAGATTTATCGGTTTTTGTAAGTTTTAGAGAAGCAAAAAAGTTTTTTTATAAACATATTTTTGCTGTAACAGCTTACATAATTTTTGGTTATTATTTGTAAAAAAAATAATTGTCTTATGCAAAAAAGTTAAAGTTCACATTAGGTAACCCATACATTAAACCCATTAACTTTTTCTAGGGTTAATGTTTTGGTTTAATTCTGTGAACTTTTACTTTTTTTTTAATAAGACTGTAAAACTTCACTCAGTTTAGTTCATTACAAAATATAAGGATTTAATACGTAATATAAAACAAATGGGTGAATTAACTCATTTTTATATGCGACTTTTATAGATATTTATACGTTCATACATATGTATGTATATTATTTATGTTATGTTTTCAATAAATATAAATAAAAACATTTAGTTCTAGTGATTTTTTTTACCGATTTGTTACAAAAGTTTGAAAAAAAAAAAATTTTTTTTAGAAATTAAAACATTTTTGAAAATTCTGAAAAATTTGACAACACTGCTCGTGAATAAACTACGTTTGTGGAACGTACTTTTTTTAATTGATGCTTATTTACAATGCCTTTTTAATATGAAATTTTTTAAATAATTACACCGTACCAGTCGCAAATTGTAACAAACTGGGCACTCTACTGGTAAAGGTAATTCGAGTACGGTGAATTCAATGGTGATAGCCGATTTGCAAAGTAATCGCTCATATTCGCGATTAAAAATTTCAATGTGTACTTAAGTACTATAAAAAGATATTTTTGATACTTCTGGGATCATTGTTCAATTTAAATCAATCTAATGCTAGGAACACAACTGGGGCGAACGACGAATTTTTGGCCGCGAATATTCGTCGCCAAAAATAAAAGACGTTTGTGTATATGAAAATGCACACAATCAGGGCGACGGCGAAAATTCGCCAGACGCGGCGAACTTTAAATGGATTTAATTCTATTTCATACGCCGGCGAACGACGAACAAATCAGTTCTAGGTGACCATGTTTGGTTTTAGTTAAGAAGTAGTTCAGTAAATAAAGTTACTTTTTACTTTAATAATTGTTTTTTTTTATTGTATAACACATAAAATAAGTATACAAAGTATTTTACTATAAAAATAGTTTTAAGTTGTGTTTTTGATTATGTTTTTATTTTTAAGCATTTTTTTTTTTTTTTAATATGGTCACACTATTTCTCTCTCTTTGCACAAACAGTAATCAATTTTCTCAATTATAAAAGCTGCCAGCTATTCGTCGTTATTGTGCTTCATTCGACGAATTTACTCAGCGAATTTTACGGAAAAATTCGTCGTTCGTCCCAGTTGTGTTCCTTCCATAATTTTATTAAATCAATTTTTATTTATTTTTTCCCCGATTTTTTTTTTTATTTTTTTTTAAACAGTTTTTTTTTAGCTTTATTGAATATTTTTAAAACTATTGAATAAGAAGTAAAATAAAATTCAAGTTTTGTTTGCAAAAAACATCTTTTTCAAGCTCTTTTTTCTTATAAGGGCACATTGAATAAATATAATATTCTTTGTTTATGGAACTGCATAAAACACACCGTCTTCGTTGATCTTTTTCCACTGGTATATGATCTCCTACATTCAACTTTTTTTTTTACTCTTTTTGACCTAGGACCTTTTGTTGTAGATATCCCTTCGACTTTTGTCCCAGCTTTGCCTTGCGCAGTGAGCTGCTCTGCAAGTGGAACGACAAATTCCATCAATTGGGATTTTTTGTGGATATTTTCCTGATGAAGCATGTGAGCATTTACAACAGTCGTTATTAAGAGCTTACAAAAAACTTTACGCCACCATCTTGTGGATTTTCTGTTCTGCTCATAGTTTTTAACTTTTTGATCAGATATATCAACGCTTCTAATGCTCTAATTATAGAAAGCCAAGTCTTCAGGACAGTTGACAACAATCCTAGAGTGATCTTTTTGAATTTTTAAGACTGTTGACGTTGTAGACTTATGAAAGTTGCTCATAACAATAACTTCGCGTGAGTCCTGCCATTTCCCTACCATTATACCGGCTTCACAAATGCGAAATTACCTTTCTCCTTTTTGTCACTGATGATTGGCAAGTTTTTTCCGTTTTGAATGCAGTTCCCACACACGCAAACGGTAAAGTTTTCAGTAGATTATACGAGGTAAAAAAGCGATCGAAAACCAAAACAGTGTTTGGATTACGAACACTTTTGTACAATTTAGTAACGACTCTCTCCACTAAAGTTCCAGATGGTGCTGGGCTGTCCTCTTTACCGGCGTAAATATTGAAGTCGTAGGTATATCCACTTTTGGAATCACAACTTTGACAAATTTTAATGCCACGTTTAATTGGCTTCAATGGAAGCTACAGCTTTAGGGAAGACCGGCCTTTAAATAATCACCCCTATCGTGAAAAACAAGTGGAATTTTTGTTCCCATGAAATTTTTATTCCCCTCGAAGGGAAAAATGCTATCGTGAAACTCCCGTGAACAATTTTTCGCACTATCACTTCTCAATGAATGTAAAAAAGAAGAAATGTTAAAAAACATTAAAAAAATTTTTTTGTTCAAAATTATACACGTACATATATTTTAAAGAAAAGTTAAAAAAAAAACAAAATAAAATAAATTGTATTGGAGTCTTAGTTTGATTGCAACATTAGCTTATTGCGCTTTTATCTAGTAAAAAAAATTTCTAAAATTCTGCCACCACGTCTTTGAAAAGCTTTATATGTAACTCCTCAGGCAATCGAACTGTTTTTTGCATTTTGTTGAACAATATATGTACTTACATATCAGTTTGTGCCTCTTTTAACGGAAATTGACTTTAAAATTAATTTTGTAAACTTCGATATTCGAATTATGAGAAGAATTACTTACATAGTTTTGTTCCCCAGCAAAAATAAAGTGAGAAATTCAAAGGGAAAAGTGAACAAATTTCGAGGGAAAAAGTGGTTCACGATTAGGGGAATTTTTTCCCGCGAAGATTTTTTTCACGTTATTATTCTCCTATGAATTATTTTATTTCATGGGAGTTTTTTATGATCGCAAATACGTGAAAGGGGAACAAATAACGATGGAAAAATTATTCACGATAGGGGTGAATAAGTCTGATGATTCTCCCCATACTACTGAAATTTTCATTTGACGAAACCGTTGCAGTGTTTTCGTTGTCTAAGACTATCAGATTCGCTCAAAGAGTCAATTATTTCATCACAAGAATCAGGAATATATTCGTAATCAGAAGCACTGAGATCAGAGTCGCTGGTATTTAGCATCCCAAAAATTTCATCTTTCTTCAGATTTACACAAGATCTTTTTCTATTCATCCTGCAAATAACACTGTGCTAATTGAAAAAACAGACAAGCCGGGGACCTGGCGAACATATGTTGTGCAACCTCCTCCATTTTCGAAATAACGGTATATCTCGAAAACCAGAGCTAACCTAAAAAAACGGTTAGCACCACTGGATTCAGCGTGCCCGAATCAGGTTAAAACGCCAGGCTTGTCTCAAAAAAGTGGTAAATTTCTAGCACAGTGTTATTAACCCTATAAAATTTTTTTCAATTTACATTTCGGAAATGAACACAAATGGGACAATATATCCCAGTTTTGTGACTGTTACAAAACCAGTGGGATTAATTATCCCAAGTGAAAAACCCTCAACATACAAAACTTATTAACTTGATTATAATGTAAAACACTTACATTTAATTTTTAGACAAAATAACTTTTAAAAGAAGAATCACTTATATATTCGTACAAATCTATAAACACGTTCGCATCCAACCGAGGTGTTTGTCAACTGATTGCAATAACAAACCCACATCATCAACACATACGGTTCGACATACCGGGTAGGGCGGATCTGCGCAGAGGCGCTTTTAATCCTAGACGAACGGACTGGAAGGAGTTCCAGTCCCTCGTCAGCCGAAAGGCTGGGCTCCTAATGACCGACATAGGGTCTGTCGATGATATTGAGCTAGCAGCCAACCTTGTAGAGGATACACTGATCTCATCCTTTCGGGAGAGCACGACCATACGCAGCTTCAGCTCCAGCCGTAGAACTCCCTGGTGGAACGACACGCTCGAGCTTAAGCGACGACAGGTCAGAAGGTTATTCAACAAGGCAAAAAAGACTAAGAATTGGCAGGAGTACAAATGTGCTCTTACTGATTACAACAGATCCTTACGCAAATCCAAAAGGGATACTTGGAGGAGCTTTTGCAGTGGCATAGCAAACCTCCCTGATGCGGCAAGGCTTCATAGGGTAATGGCCAAAGGACACTCAAATGGAGTGGGCCTGGTGGAGAGAACGGATGGTACCTTCACTACAAATCGTAGGGAAACTCTGGAAACCCTGCTGCAAGTTCATTTCCCAGGCTCTACAATTGTGACTGGCAATGAACACGCTGAGATCGAAGCGGCAATCCCAGGAGCTGGACGAGCCACGGGATTGGCCGGTAGAATTTTCGATAAGGATAGGGTTCGCTGGGCAGTTGGCTCCTTCAGCCCTTACAAGTCACCAGGTGGTGACGGGATTTTCCCGGTATTACTACAGGAAAGTCTTAATATTATAATGGACCCGCTAATTGGTCTGTTTAAGGCTACCTTCACCTGGGGTCATATTCCGACCGCGTGGAGGGCGGTCAGAGTAGTGTTCATCCCCAAATCTGGCAACAGGCCGCTAGAGAAGCCGAAGTCCTATAGGCCTATTAGCCTCACATCATTTCTGCTTAAAACTGTTGAGCGGCTACTAGACCTGCACATCCGGGACAAGCTGAGAATCTCCGCGCCATTGCACGGAACGCAGTTCGCCTATCAGAAGGGCAGGTCGACGGAAGTAGCATTGCACCATCTGGTTGCGCAAATAGAAAAGGCACAGAACAACAAGGATATTGCACTATGTGCTTTTCTTGATGTGGAGGGTGCCTTTGACAACACAAGTTACGACTCTATCACGGATGCTCTGTCGCAAAAACGGATAGATGATTGCACCATCAATTGGATTGGCGCCATGCTGAGACAACGGAGAATTACCGCCTCTTGGGATGATGCTAGCGTCAGCATTAGTGCTGTTAAAGGTTGTCCACAGGGGGGGGTACTTTCTCCCCTGCTATGGTGCCTTGTAATTGATGACCTGCTCGTAAGACTTGAAGAATACGGCCTGCGGGCCATTGGGTATGCGGACGACCTGGCCATCATTGTTACCGGGAAATTCGAGAGAACAATCACTGAGGTGATGCAGGGTGCTCTCGACAAGGTTCTCAAATGGTGCCATGAAAGGGGGCTGAACATCAACCCCCAAAAAGCGGTCGTGGTCCCGTTCACGAGAAGGTATAAACACAGACTGGGTAGGCTGTCAGTGAATGGGACGGAAATCGAGTACTCCAATGAAGTCAAGTACTTGGGAATTGTTCTGGATAAACGGCTGAATTGGAACTCGCACTTGGATGCGACCCTGAAGAAAGCACTTAGGGCCTTCTGGGCCTGTAAGAGCTTCTTTGGGAAGACCTGGGGCTTTGGCCCTAGCATGATTAAGTGGCTTTATTTTATGATGATCAGACCGATAATCACCTATGGATCCCTGGTATGGTGGCCTAAGATCCAGCAGGTGTCGGCGATCCAAAAGTGCGGAAGGCTACAGAGAATGGTCTGTGTAGCTCTGACGGGGGTGATGCGCACATGTCCAACAGCGGCACTTGAGGCTATCTTGGGCATCTTGCCACTACACATTCATATAAGGAGGGTCGCAATATCGAGTCTCCTTAGGATCCAACAAACATCCGGACTGTCAGATGGGGTCAACGGACACGCTGGTCTGATGAAATTAGCTCCTGGTCTATCGGTCTGCACAAGGGCGGACATTAAGACTACGGAACTGAGCTTTAACAGAAGGTTTAGCACAATCCTCCCAAATGGAGGAGCCTGGGACAGTGGAAATCCCTGTGATGAGAACCAGGGACTACGCTGGTATACTGATGGATCCAAATCGAAGCATGGAGTGGGTGCTGGGGTATTTGGACCTAACACGCGAATCTCGATAGCCATGGGAAGATCATCAAGTGTATTCCAGGCTGAGATCCACGCCATTGAGGCGTGCTGTATCAACATTCTGAACAAGGGAATGATAGGAAACAGCATTGCGATATTTACCGATAGCCAAGCGGCCATTAAGGCACTCTCTTCCTGGAAATTGTCCTCGAAGTTGGTGGCGGAATGCCGAGGTAGGCTACAGGAGCTGGGCTCAAGAAACAGAGTGACACTCTGTTGGGTGCCGGGACACTCAGGGGTCCCGGGTAACGATGGGGCTGATGAACTGGCTAGGGCTGGAGCAAACGCCCAAATGGTGGGCCACTACCCAGTCCCTATTGGGGGAATGGGCTCTCAGCGAGCACAGGAAATACTGGGTATCGCTACCGGGAATGCGTCAGGCGAAGGAATTTGTATTTCCCGGGAGTACATTGGAGACAAGGGGTCTCAACAGACGAGAGCTACGGCTATTGGTGGCTTATTTGACGGGCCACCATACGGTCAAGCGCCACCTGTTTCGGATGGGCCTGGCAGAGGACCAGGAATGCAGACTATGCCGTGAGGAGGACGAGACTACAAGGCACCTACTGTGTGACTGCCCGGCGCTGGCGTGGGCAAGAAGGAGACACTTGGGGCACGGTACGTTGGGCGCGTCCCGAGTCGGTGCAATACCGGCAAAAGACCTTCTTGGATTTCTCTGGGAGGCAGAAGGTCTTCTGGCCAACTAAAGGGGGGTGTGTACAATAGACCTGGTTGGTCGCGGTACCGTCTCCGTTGGGAGAAATCTCCCCGCTCTCTCTCAAAAAAAAAAAAAAAACAAACCCACGAACTGAACGTACCTAAATTAGCCGTTACTAAATAAAAAACACTTAATACTACCAATGGGACAATATTTTTTTAAATAGAGCGTCAATTGTATATTTGACGACTTTTTGAAATTCGTATGGGATGCATTATTCCCATGGTAGCGAAAGGGTTCTGGTGGCTTTTGAAATAAACCATTTACTTCTTTATTTTGGGTAAACCAGTACTTCCTACATATTTTTGATAACGAACAATAAATACATCCGTTTATTTATAACCAATAAATTTATTCACTCTAAAAACATTTCTAAGTTCCTGAAAATAATCAAAATTTTCTTAGAATTCAACTATTTACTACCTCAGTCGAGATGGCGTCTACATGTTCAGCTGTGTATGTGGGCATTTTTCATTCCTTATTGAAACATGTAAAAATCTTTTCTGCTCTTTTATTACACTTTACTGTTTCATATCTCCGATGTTGTATTCAAATCTTATAAAACTGGAAAAATACGTAGAATTTTTCGCAAATCTATTTATTCAGTGTCAAAAGAGCATTTGCCATAGACGCATACCAAAAATAAATACATAAAATTTTTTTAAAGAAATTTCAATACTTTTTTTTTACAAAAAGAATCAAAAGTAAAAAGTTTAAGATAAAATTAAAATAATTCGTAAATTAACAAATTTTCGTTTATTTTCAAAACGTAGAACTGAAAACCAAATAAATTTTCATACAGAATTTTAACAAAACAAGAAGACCTCCACAACAGGGTGCAACGGATTTCACAGTTCATGTGAATTTTATGTGTTTGAATTTAATTTATTTTAACAAAAACAAATCTAAGTGTTTTCGAAGTGGCAAAAAAAAAAATAAGTTGTGTTACCAAAATTTTTTTGCAAAAAATAGAATATTAGAACTTTTTAAAACAACAAAATAGTTGTAAAATTAAAAAAAAAAGTTATACCTACATATAAAAATTTGTTAATAAAAAATAATGTCTGTCTGGATGACTTATGTGCAACGACGACGACCGGGTCAACATCGTTATTGCCATCAGGGAATATATCATCTAGTAAGTTGATGTTTTATGATTGTGGGCCAATTTTTTTTTTTTTTTTTTTTTTTTTGTTTTTTTTTTTTTTTTTTTTTTGTGAAAATGCTTACACCATTTCCAAAAGAGTGAAACGAAAATTTTGTTAGAAAATTTTATACCATTAGGTTTGTTATTCATCAGGGGTCTTTAAACTATTGGTAAAAAATATTCTAAAATTAAGAAATTAACTATATATTCCACAAAGGTAAAGACTTTTTTTTAATCTACGATTTGGTTCTTTAGTTTTTTAAATGGTCCCTTAACAAAGAACAATTTTAAATAAGAACCATTTCAAAACTTCACTTTTCAAAGAGTACCTTATTTTAAAGGCATTTATTTCAAAGAACAATTAAAATAAAGTACATCATATATTTTTAAAAAAAAGCACATTTTTTAAAAATATACCATTTCCAAAATACACTTTTAAAAGAATGAGCCTTTTTAAGAAGAAGGTATTTCTTTTCAAAAGGGTACTTCTAAAAATATATATATAATATATATATTACATTATAATGTTTGATTCATCGTGATGTTTAATTTATAATGTAAAATGAAACACATAAATTTGAGAACGAACTTAAAAGATTTATTATCGGGTAAAATAACAATTTATTGCATTTACTGTTTATAAATGATATCATGTAAGTGTTGGTCATGAATACGTATGAGGTGGTCCATTCGGAAGGTCCAATTTTGGGCAACTCGTTCGAGCATCGTGAAGCCAACATTACTCGCGAATAACACGAATAATATTAGCTTCCAAAGCGTCAATCGTAGCTGTCTTAATCCTGAAGACCTCAGACCTTACATATCCACAAAGAAAATAGTCCAAAGCTGTAATATCACTCGATCTAAGTGGCCAATTTACCCGAACAAAACGTGAAATTAAGTGCTCACCAAATTGATCTCTTAACAAGGTCATTGTTTCACGCGCTGTATGGCTCGTAGCGCCGTCTGGTTTAAACCAGAGCTAACCGAGACAATGCACTTGAATTTCCGGAAGCAGTTAGTCCGTAAACATAATGCGATTACGGTTGCAACTGGCGGTAATATTTTGATTTTCCTCACTTATTGAAGAAATATGGACGAATGATTCCACCAGCCCACAAACCACACCATACCGTTGTTTTTAATAGATGTAAAGGTAGCTCTTGGTACTCTTCGGGTTGGTCATCATCCCAAAAACGCCAATTGTGTTTATTAACGTATCCATTGAGCCAGAAATGTGCTTCATCACTGAACAAAATTTCACGATAATCGACGGATTTTCATTGATTTCCGAATGGACCACCTCAGACATTTACATTATAAATTAAACATCACGATGAATCACCCTTTGTATATATTTATGCTTTATAAAATCTTCCAAAATAATATGTTTTAATTAAAAACCAACTTTTAAATAAGATCTTTTACCCCTTTAAAAAAACAATTTTTTTGATAAAATGGTTCTTTCTAAAGGGACCTTTTTAACCCTTTCATGCAGCAAACGTCTTTGGGGCAGCCTTATATTTTCAAAAGTTAAATATAAAAAGCAAAAAGAATTTACTTATATGAAAGTTGAGAGCAAATCTGAAGTAAGGAACTACAAAATTGTATTGTAATAATTTGTTCCACATATGATCCGTCAAATTTTGCTATTAAAATTCAGGCTGATCGGTCCCAAATGGCTGAGACACGCGCAAACAACCACGACAACCACAACATTGTTCAACAGCACAAATGTACCAAGGTCTGTACAATAGGTCTGCAACATCTACAACAAAACAACAATAAAAAAAAAACAACAGGCATTCAGTTTGTGTAAAAGTGTTCTGTATACATGCATGTACAGAAAAACAAAAATATACATATATATGGCAAAATGTAAACAACTTTTGACATCGTTAAGTAATAAACCAAAAAAACATGTGGCGACTTTCGCAGACCTATTGGATATACCTTGAATGTACTAGGTAATGTTTTATGTCGACTGTGATCGGCGCACAAGTGGCCATTACAAATCGGTGCATATTAAACAATTTGATTGCTCCACATTATGCAAAAGAGGGCAATAAGGCTAATTTTTATTCTTCACGTAGGTTTCAAGCATCTTGGTTATCAATACAAAACATCCGACAAAATGTGGGCGGGAATGGAGAAGTGGGCATGACACATAATGGATTTATTTATATCTGAAGAATAGTAAGAGCAAAATTGTCCAAATTTGGTTCTCACTGGGATATCAATACACAATCTCTCTAAAAATGGGCATTATCGGAGAAGTGGGCGTGACACCTTCCATACGAAGACATTATAGATTTCTTTATATATCTGGAGAGCAGCAAGGGCCAAGGTTTCCAAACTAGGTACAAGCATATTGTTATTAATACACAACATCCACAATGTGGGCGGGATTGGTAAAGGGTGTATAAGATTCGGCATAGCCGAATATAGTACTCTTAATTGTTTTTAATTACGTTTTTAATAATTTTTAAATAATTCGACTATTTAGTTGTTTTTTTTTCAAATAAAAGTATCAAAAGCAAGTGCTTTTCTGTAGATGTCCGTGTTAAAATGGTACTTTTTCAAAAATTTTGTTAGAAAGAGTACCCAAAAATATCGTTCGTGGATAAATAGCTCTTTAAAGAAATAGTATAAAATGCTTTTTCGGAAAGTTTTCATAAAAAAATTTTTATTGGAAACGGTGTTTGAAAACAAAAATAAAAAAATTCCAAATATTTCACAAAAAAAAAACTACTTTATTTAAACAAAGTGATTTGTATAAATGTGTTTTTTTATATCATGAGCTGTTTAATGTGTCACTTGCTTTTTTGTATTTTAGCCAACTGAAACAAATAGACATACTCAATTGGCTGTTAATTTTAGCCATTTGCTTTGGCCCCTAAATTAAAAATAAAATAAACATTCAAACCGATACAATTACAAACAAATAGTGCTAATTTGCTTTTATCCATTTCATCCCTTTTCCAGCAACGTCATTCACAACCTGAATTCGAAACGAACCAACGTCATTATGACGATCAACAAAAACGTCACAGTGCCAATTCTCGCCCATTATCTGAGGCAAATTCAGATATTGGTTCCGAACCATTAACACATCAGAATACCTCTAAATCAAATATGGAATTGAGTACCAACACTGCCTATGCCATAGAGAAGCGCTTGAGTACAAATTCAAATGATGGTGGTAACTCGCTGGTAGGCAGTCAAAAATTACGCAACAAAGATGGCTCCGATGCCAATGAACGTAAAAGGGTGTTACCCAAACACCAAAGGCCTTTGACACGCTATTTGCCGATATTTTCACCTGATTTGGACCTAAGGCAGCATATAGAATCAGCAGGTCATCAGATAGCATTGTGTCCTCATGTTTTTGTGGATTCCAATTCGTGTAGAGGGTAAGCAATGTTTAAATTTTTACTACTAATTCGTTTTTAATAAATTAGTTTTTTTATAGCTATTTACATAAACTAGGAGCCACTTTTCATGGCTGGTCTAAAAGATGGTTTGTTTTGGATAGGCAACGTAATGCTTTTATTTATTACTCCGATAAATTGGAACGTAAACCAAGAGGAGGCGCCTACTTTTCTGTAAGTAAATTTACAAAAGTGAAATCTTACGTTCTTAAATATTTAATACTGCTTTTCAAAGATGCATATTTTCGAAAAGAGGTCCTTTTACAAGAACGGTCTCCTTTTTCTGTTTTTTTAAACAATTTTTTTCTTTCTTTAATTACAATTATCTCAAAGAGCACCTTATAAAACAAAAAGCTAGACTTATAATTTTATGAAAAGGTAACTTTAAGGAAAGTACCATTTTGAAATAAAGTTCTTTTTAAGGAAAAAATATATTATTAAGGAAACATTTAATTTAAATAACTCTTTCAAGAACAATGTAACGGTCTTAGTAAAACGTACCTTTAATGTAACAAGTAATTAAGCATAAAGTATTTTATGTCTCTTAAAATAAAAGTATGTATTTTCTAAGTAAAAGGTACAAACATTCTTTAAACTTCAACTTTAACTAAAGAAGTGCTTTTTACTTAAAAAATTTCGAAATACATAAGTAACTTTTTAAAAACAAAAGGCTTTATTTTCTAAAAGTTTGCCTTTTAAGAAATGTTATTAAAAAGAATTTATTTTGCTAGGAATGCTTCAAATATAAGAAACCTTTTTTTTAAAGTACGAAGCTATTATTTAAAAAAGTTCTTGCTTTAAAGAAATTTTTTTTATAAAAAGTGGATTAAAAAAAGAAAAAATTTATTTTTTCAAGAATGTTCCCATTTTATACCCTAGACAACGAGTGGTGAATGAGGGCATACTAAGTTTATAATTCCGTGTGAAACTTCATCTTAGACCCCATAGAGCACTACTTATATTGGGTCCTTGAGTAATTGAAAGACACCCTCACTTTCGAAAGACTCAACAAAAATGAAAAATTTTACTGCTAATTTCACGATGTCGAAAGAACGATTTCTTCGCACAAATACATTTGAAACAAAAACAAATTTCTGAGAATTTGTTTTTGTTGTACATATTGTTGTGGGAAAGAAAGCGTTCTTTCGCATTTAGTGAAATAGGCAGTAAGTGTTATATTCTTAATAGTTCTTTTGAGCAGGGTTACCGTTAGCAAGGCGTCCAAATTCCGACTAGTCGACCCAGCTCGTAAGCAGTTTGGGATTGAAATACAACGCAACCGATTCATTTGGGTCCCTAAATGTGGAACAACATGCCAAAACAAATAGATATTTTTGTTACAAAAACTAACATAAATTAGTGAGAGAATGCACTGATTGTCATTAAATTTTGCACAAATTCGTTTTATACGACTGGAAAACAAAATATTTGAAATCACACTGCCAAATTTCGTAAATTTAAGAACTATTAAATTCTAAAAAAATTGTATTATAACACAACTGCGTCGATACCATATTTTCCATACAATTTGACATAAAAATTTGTCATGAAATAAAATCTATTTTACTGCCTGTTTGTAGGACGCGAGCGTAAACTTACATTTATAACAAAAAGAAATTTTTAAATTTTGCACTCGCGTTCTACAAACAGGCAGTTACTGTTCGAACAGAACTGCGTCCAGACCACATTTCCACACAATTTGACATAAAAATCGTCGTAGAAAGCCGTTGTGAAATAAAATCTATTTTAATAATGAAACAGAACTGGGGCTGGACGATGTTTTCCATATAGTTTGAGATAAAATTATGCCAGAGAATGCGGTCGAGAAATAAAATCAATTTTATTTTGAAAACGTTTTTTCTCATGCTCTCACATAGAGACAATTATTCTCCCAACAATACTACCATATTTTCGTTCAATTTCATACATTTTGTAAACAAAGAAAAAAAGAACAAAAGAAAAAGAAAGAAACGAGAGAACATTTGCAGTTACGGTCGACGTTTTAATTATGGGCTTAAGAATTTTTGCCTGAAGTTGAAGACTCAATTCTGTTTCATCATTAAAGTTGAAGACTCAATTCTGTTTCATCATTTATTCTGAGAACGTTTTTTTTAATGCTCTCACATATGGACATTTATTCTCCCAACAATGCTACCATACTTTCATTAAATTTTTACACATTTTGTAAACAGAAAACGAAATACAAAGGAAAATTAAAAACCAATTAAGACTTGATTCGGTTTGAACACTTACTGTATTGAAATTTGGTCTATTTTTTTTAATGGTAGAAATCACAGAAATCACACACCGAATTTTATGATGTACTATCCATTACTTACGTTAGGCCCAATATAAAACCCCCTCCTGAAAATCACTCTAATAGGCATAATAATTAGTCAATTCACAAGGTATCCTAACATGTCATATTGTCAAAATGTCCTAATATTTCACAATGGTTTAAAAATATTGTTGTACGGCTCAGCGCTGGACTTTTCTGATTAATTACGACAGCACAATAAACACAGCAAGCAACATTTTGACAATATGACATGTTAGGATACCTTGTGAATTGACTAAATATCTCTGAAACGAATTATGATATTTTATTTGATTTATATGTAATATATGTAATATGTAATATGATTTATATGTAACTGAGAGGTTAGGTTTTATAAAGATTAATTTATAATTTATAGAGCCCATATAAAGCCCACTCCTTAAATATTCGAGCTCTCGTTGTAGGGTATTAAAAAATCGGTACAGCCGAATATTGCACTCTAACATGTTAAAAAGTAACGTTTATTTTCAAAAATAAACGTTTCCTTTTTAAGATATGATATTAGAAAAAATCTTTTTGGAAAAGTTTCCTTTTTTAAAAAAGTTCATTCTTTAGAAAACTCATTGTTCTTCCCCTTTTTCTTTTTCCAAAAAAAAAAAAAATTATATTATAACGTTTTCCGCTTTTTCCAGACAATTGATGAAGTTTATCTCGATCATTTGAATGTTTCAAAGAGTGGGCGTCCACATTGTACATTTATTGTTAAGACTAAAAAACGCAGCTATCAACTACAGGCAGCTTCTGATGCTGCTGCCAGAATATGGATTGATGCCATAATAACTGGAGCGCAAGGCAACTTAGACTATTAATTAAATCATAAGTATTATAAAATATCTATTTTAGCGTAAGCATAAAATATATATATTTTTTTATATATATAAAACATTTGTATTTCATTAAACTTTAAGTAACTTTAAAACTTTTACTTTAAGTTAAAGTAAGTTTTTTAAAAATAACTGTATTTTTTAAAAGAAGAAATGCTCAACCAAAGGAAATATAATGTATAATTTTACTTCAAAAAATTTTTTTGATTTTATTTTTTGGCTCTTTGTATATTTACATTAGATGTCTGCTACTTAATCGAGGAAATAGTTTATGTAAAATGAAAACGAACTGGAGCGAAAATAAATAATTATATATTTCTTTAAAAATCAAGACAATAAATACATTCACACTTCAAAAGTATACATGTGTACATATAAATTCTTTTTTCCATTTTGTTTACGATATTTACAATATATTGTACGTATTCTAAACGTATTTTAGGTGTAATTAAAAATTACATTTTATTCATTAGCAATTGTTAATGAAAGATAATTTAAATACAGATTTTTTTGTTTTTCTTTTCGGGGAGAAGATGCACACACTCGACCTTGGTCTAAGTGTGAAAATATAATTAGTTTGTAGTCATTGTAGTTCAAAGATACTTAAGTGGTTTTTTCTAATAGTTTATACAGCTACAGATAAACTTACTGGAAACATATCGTTTCTTAAAACACAAACAGCACTCTCTAGCCAAAAATTAAAAATGGACTTTTTCATTGATTCTTGTGTTTTGCATCAACAAAAATGTTTGTTATGTTATCTTTCGACCAAAATTAGCGATTTTACCAACAAAAAAAAAAATAAAAAAAAAAAAAAAAAAAAAATAAGCAGCCCTACCTATATACGTTAATATGATAAACGTTTAAAAAACGTAAGACCCCTTTCAGACAAGCAAAGTTTACTTTGCAAAGTCTTGAGTTTATAGAAGAGAAGGGAAAAGAGCATAGCGGGGGAGTACATACTTTGCTGTACTCACAAATTCGTTTTGTTTTTCGTTCGTAGAATTTACCTGAAGTTGGCTGCAACTTTATATTTATGTATATACAGCGTTACCAGAATCTTTGGAATAAAAATTGTCATATGGCGAAAGAAATCATATTTTGAAGAGAAAAATCTTAAATTTTTTTTTCTCAATTTAAATTTTTTAAAACAAGGGCAAAATAGTAAGAATTATTAATGTTTTATAAAACCATACTTCTTATTATTTAAATTGAAATACATATAAACTTAATTCGTCAGTATATGAAACTTTATAAAAATACATTTTTTCTTTTCACAAATATTTTTTTTTTATCAATATTCTAACTGCCTATTTCCGATGTACGAAAGAATTATTTACTTCTCAAGGTACGTTCAGACTAATGAAATATTTAACAAAATAATTTGTTCTGATATTTGCTTCAACTGTGTGAAACAAAAAAATATTTTGTTAATGTTCAAACTAAGCTCAAATATTAGATAATTTTTGTTTGATGTAACAGTTGGCAAACAGTGTTAAATAAAATAAATTAATTCATGTTTGCCATGCGTTCAGACTAAAAGAAATATTTGCATCAAATAATTATTTAATGAAAGTGTTCAAAAATAAAAATATATTTCTCAAATGGTAAAAATGAGCGCAAAAGCAAATTTATTTATTTTATTCTGTGGGTCAGCATCTCTTTTAGTGTTAGAACAGGAGAATGTAGAAGAAGAAAAAAATGAAAGCCACTGGGTAACGGGAACATGGCTAAAATTTGTGAAAAATTGCAAAGTTGGAAACAAACCCTTAAATATAATTGAAGTCGGTGAATCAGTTAAAAAACAAAATGTCGAGAAAAATTTTTTTTGGAAAAATAGCGAAAATTCGCGAAAAATTTAGATATTTCAAACATGCCATAAAATTTATTAAAAGTGCCTAAAACTATAAGGAATGGCAAAAATTCGATAAAAAATTGCTAAATTAGCGGAAATTCGCAAAAATTTGCTAATACCGGTATGATAGCAAAGCCTAATAACACTATGCTAGTTGAAAAAACAGACAAGCCGGGCACATAGCGTTTTAACATAATTCGGGTACGCTGAATCCAGTGGTTGTTTTCTCTTGTTTTGGCTTGTTTTGTTTGGAATTTCGTTTTTTATACGTCTGCAAAAAATTAGAAGCATAGCTGCATCTTCCAATTTTTTATGAATTTTTTAAAAACAAAAATTTCGAAATTTTGTTATAAATGTATATGTTTCTAAAACGACTGCGGATATTAGAAAGGGGTTTTACTTTTCTTAAAGCAAATTGTATTGCGGAATTTCGGTTTTTTAAGTTTTTTTCATTAAGCTAAAGCGTTTTTGAGTTATGCGAACATATGTTGTGCAACCTCCTCCATTTTCGAAATAACGGTATATCTCGAAAACCAGAGCCAATCTTAAAAAACCGCGGGCACCATTGGATTCAGCGTACCCGAATTATGTTAAAACGCCAGGTGCCCAGCTTGTCACGAAAAAAAAGTGTCAATTTCTTGCACAGTGTAATTATTAAAAATCGTTAAAGCTCTAAAGATTCACAGTGAAAAATCGCTTCTTCGCGAGCATGGCTAAAATTCGCGAAAAATAGCTAACTTGGAAACAAACCGTAAAATATATTTGAAATTGCTAAATCGGTTAAAAAACAAAATGTAGGGGAAAACCCAAAAAAAAAAATGTTGCAAAAATAGCGAAAATTCGCGAACCATTTTAATATTTCAAACAAGTCATAAAATTTAGTAAAAGTGCCTAAAACTATAAGGAATGGCAAAAATTCTATCAAAATTGCTAAATTAGCGGTAATTCGCAAAAATTTGCTAATAGCGGCACGATAGCAAAGTCTAATAATTATAAAAAATCTTTAAAATTGTAAAGAATCCGAAAACTTACAGGAAAAATTGCTTCTATCCGGAACATGGCTAAAATTATTTGTCGTTGTTTGCTCTTACAATTTTTTTGTAATATCAAATAAATGTTTTCTCAAAAATTACTAAAATATTTGATTTTTTGTGTTCACACTATGTTCACATTTGGACAAATATTTGTTTGCCGGCAAATACTTTCATTTGCTCAAAATCAGCTGTTATTTTATTTGATACTCAAAAATATTTTGTGTTCAGACTACGTTAATGAAATATTTGATGTTTGCTTTCAAATATTTCATCAGTGTGAACGTACCTTTACAAATACATTTAAAACAAAAACAAAGTTTTTAGAATTTGTGTATTCTAGATACTGGGTACAAAAGTGTGCAGCACCAACACACATCAAGCTGATGCAAAACTTCATTGTTTTAAAAATTGACTGTTTAAATAATCGTGTATTTTCTATAAGCAAAATTAAAGTAAAAATCAGAATTTCTAAAAATAAAAAATCATCATTTGAGATAAAAATCTTTAATCATATTTTTGTTAAAAAAAATAATCCAAAATATGATAAAATCATCATTCTGGCAACGCTGTTTATATATTATATTCAAACAAGAGAAAACAAAAATTTGTCAAATTAAACTTTGTGTGTCTGAGCACCAAACAAAGTTTAAAAGAGAATTCAACAGACTTTGTCAAAGTAAACTTTGCCTGTCTGAAAGGGGACTAACTAATAATTTGCATAATATTCAACATTGTCAATTGTAACAAGTTTTTACAAAAAAAAAAAAAACAAAAAAAAAAACAGAAGAAAAATAAATTATAGACAGTGTAAGGCAAAAATTCAATTTATCATTTTTAATAGTTTTTGCTTTTCCTGCAAAATTTTCAAAATGTTAGATAAGGCTTTTTGCGTTTTAGGTAACGATATGTGTGTGGACGTATATTTAAAATAGTATTTTTTTTATAATAGATAATTCCTAAATGCTGTTTTAGGCGGCATGAAATAACCCCCCAAAATATAACGCCCCAAAAAAAATATGAAATAACCCCCCAAAAATTTGTACAGAGAACAACAAAAACGATTTTTGGGGGGTTTTTTCTTTTTTTTGGGGTGTTATTTCATTTTTTCAATTGGGGGATTATTTCATATGAAATAACTGAACAATATGTATTATATTGGGGTCTTATTTCATTTCTAGAATTGGGGAACTATTTCATATGAAATAAATCCCTAAATATTGGGGACTTATTTCATTTTGATTTTGGGAGTTATTTCATTTCATTGGGGGTTTATTTCATTTTTGAAATTGGGGTTTTATTGCATATGAAATAACGCCCCACACTTTGGGGGGTTATTTCATATTTTTTTTGGGGCGTTATATTTTGGGGGGTTATTTCATGCCGCCGCTGTTTTAAGTGGAACAAAACAAAAGTTTTTTTTTCTAATAAATTAACTCAACTTCTTCGAACCATTGCACAGTGGTGTGAGGCGGCCCAAAATAGTTATATAGAACGGTTGAAATACGAAAATAATAAAAATTAATAATTTAAACTCTGACTAAGAAAAAACCAAAATAAATAAATAAAAATATTATTTTTGCGAAGTTATAAAGGGTCAAAGTTGAACTTTGCAAACAAGTCCAATCATTTTTATTAAAATAAGAAAAATTTTAATGTGCTTAAATGTCTAAAAAAGTAAATTACATCGATTTGAGTAATTAAGTTTGTACTTAATGTATGTATGTACTTAATAAATACAAAAAAAAAAAAAAAAAAAATACACTGATAGTCACAAAACAGTATTAATTTTTCTGCAAAATCACAATTTTTGACAGAAGTGTCCAAAAACGTCTCGATATATCCCGCAGTACTTTCAATATACACATACCTTTAGAAACATATACATATGTGTTGCATTTTTTTTAGTGTCAACTAGAATAAAAATATGTAATATTTTTAATTGTTGGATTGAAGAAAAAAATAGTTCTGAGCAAAAACTCCACTTTTTGTAACGTAACGCCAACAAGTTATTAAATTGTTTCTCAAAAAATTGTATATGTGTAAACTGTACTCTTTTTTTTGTAAAGCGCAACTAGCTCTGCATTAAGTAACAAAAGGGATAACATTTTAAACAACATTACCGTCTGTTAATTTTAGATTAGCTATTCCCCAAAGATCAGTAAAGATCAGTAACAAAGACAATTATTCTTTTTATTTTTAATGCTATATAAAAGGATGATACAAAAGTTGAGTCACAAAGGCCTATAAAGCTATTTGAGAAACTCCTAGTGTCAACATTAAAACCGATTTTAAATGAAAATATATGTATTCCAAACTATCAATTCGCTGTAAGAAGAAAGCACAGCACAATTGAATAAACTCGTCGAATAGTATGTCATAAAAAAGGCCTTTGATAAATCGATGTTTCCCAAGCTTTTGTTAAATTCTAGCATGAAGGCTTATTAGATAAATTGAAGCAAAACTTACCAGCAAAAACATACAAGATATTAGAAAGCTACTTAGTCGGTCGTAAAATTATTATTAAAAAAGGCGATTTTTTAAGTTTTGCTCAGCCAATTGACGTTAGAGTCCCACAAGGCAGCATCCTGAGCCCTTTATTATTACCTTATACTTCGGACATGCCAACAAATAACTACGGCCAAACTTCAGCATTTGCGGATGATACAGCTTTTCTAACCGTACACGAAAACTGTCATGAAGCATCTCGTTACTTACAGGATCATATATTTGAACTGAAAAAGTAGTTTAAACAATGGATGATAAAGGTCAATGAGCAAAAATGCGTACATATAACATTCACATTGCGTCGGGAAACATGCCCCATATTAAAATCAATAATCAAATAATACCCCAACACTCGCATCTTAAATACCTCGGTATACATCTAGATCGGTGTTTAACGTGGAAATGGCATATAGAAGCTAAATTAACTCAAGTGAAACTAAAAGCAATTCAAATTAATTGGCTTATTGGAAGAAATTCTGTTCTTAGTCTCGATTGCAAACTTCTACTTTACAACTCTATCTTAAAGCCAATCTGGGGCACTGCCACGGCCTCTAATATCGAAACATATTCAAAGACGCCAAAAGAGACTTCTGCAGATAATCACAGCCGCTCCCTGGTATGTAAAAAACTCAAATATCCACGAGGATCTCAATGTGCCATAAATAAAAACTATGATTACGAAATATGCAGTAGTTAAAAGGCTTGCACTGCACCCAAATCCATCAGCTCGCAATATTTTAAATTACGGCGGCCACACTCGCTTAAGGATAAGAGACACTACAGCACTCACCCAATCAGAAGAGTGATAAACACCTACATATGTAAACAGAAACCGTGATGACGAAATTTGTTGTATGGCACTGGCAGCACTTAAAATAAAGGATTAGGATAAGTTTTGATTAATTATTGTTAGTTCATATTTAATATCAATAAATAAATACTGAGAAAAAAAATTTTAACAACATGGGCCTGAAATACATACAAGTTTATCAGCTTACAAAAAGTATACTTTTCGCTGTAAATGTCCATATAGACATTTAATTTTGAGTAAAATAAGGAGATAATATGAAAACATAAGACAGCAAAGATTCATATGTCGAAACATATATATACAGTCAGTCAATAAAGTTTAGGCGCAAAATGTCTCATCCGCTTGGCTTAAAAAAGTTTTTTTGATATCTTTTTATACATTGATCGTTTTACTGTTAATTCACTTTTCCTATTGTATCATTTGTATCACACAACCCTTTAAAACTAAAGGACAAAAAAATACTTAAACTTTTTCTTATGTAGATTTTGCTTTTATAACGGTAATTTTTCAGTTTGTTATGTGTTAATTATTTATTCTGTACAAGTTAATTACATAGTAGCCGAATTTAAAATGCAAAAAAACTATTTTTTTTTGTACTTCAGTATTAAAGTTTTATTTAATTTATTGCTGGTCAAGAAAGGCATACCTGAATGATACGAAAATATATTTCAGCTATATCACTATATATATTAAATTTTTGATTAATACGATTTTTTTGTTGTGCTTAGGCCCTAATTATGTAAAACGCAGCGCAACACCAAAGAATAACATTAAAAGCACAAACAATGTCATAAATATTTTGTAATTTTGTTGTTGCTTTCAACAGAAATACATTTACCGTTTTAAAATTTTCAACGCCACAATTTTTGGTTTGCAATTTTAAAACGCAATGTGAATTTCTGTAGAAGGCAACAACAAAATAAAAAAAATATTTATGACATTGTTTATGCTTTCAATGTTATTCTTTGGCGTTGCGCTGCGTTTTATATGGTAAGTGCGTTAATTCCCAATTGCTATTCTTGATAAATACACTGCAATTTATTGTTGGAGGGTAAGCCAGTTTGTATGCGCATTTCACTGGTTGCTTAGGCCAGATCATTAGGAAACATTTTCCCAAACAAATTTATAAAAGCTTAGATTAGTAAATATAACTGCAGAGTGAATGAGAATCACAAACACTAAAAAATTCTAATTTGCAACGATATCAAAGCTTAATATTTAATATAATATAATATAATATTTAATTTTTGTTTATTTTTGATTGCAGGTGTTCTGTCGAATTGCTTAATCTTCCACTGTATACATATAGGCATTATTACTGTTTAAAAACCGAGTTTTGCTAATAAAAAGTATCATTAAGTCAACATCACTTAGGGCTAATAAATCAGAGCAAGTTAAACATTCTTTTTGGTTTAAAATGTGTTTAAGCCAACAAATCTATAAATCAGAAAACATATAAACCATCTTTAAGCGCATAAAATAGGGCGTTTAAACTACCAATACAAACCATATGAATTTGTCAACATTTATCGTAGTGCTGCCACATGTTACTTTTTAAACTACATATAATACATGGGACACTGATTTACAACTGTTGAGTTTAAACTACATATAAATTTAAGTTTAGTTCAACTAAACCAACGTTTAAACACACACTGATTTATTAACCATTAGAGCGACAAGTTTAGTTGCTCAGTGAATAACAAAAAGAAAAAGAAAAAACAATACATAAATAAACAATTGTTTTAATTACAGTTTAATACAACTGATGATCTTGAGTTCCCTTTTATACTAAAAGGAGGATCATGAATGTATATTTTTTATAGGAGTTGCAACTATCGGCCTCAAAGTACATGGTGGTAGCATTTTTTAATTTTTCCAACAATATCAAAGTGTTACTCCCACCCAATATCCATTGCAATGTAGCATACAATGATAACACACCTAAAATACAACCCTAAAAACCGTTACCAATAAATTAAATAACTAACTTCCCAAAAATTTCTACAAAACCATACAACCATGTCTTAAAAAGCTCTCCTTAATACTTATATATTATCAATATTTTTACGTTTTATGACACAAAGCTTTTCATTTAAACAAAACACCGGCAATTTGTGCATCGTTTACTAACAAAAAATCATACACATTGATTAAGTAAAGAGAATTTTAGACTGAGCAAAAAGCTTTATTTTACTCGAACACTCATACACGAACTCTTATCAGTTCAAAGCATTTGTGTAACCATATCTATATACGAAAATCCATGAAAAATACATATTGAATGCGCCTAATAGCTGGCTGTGCAAAAATTCCTATTCGCATTTTACTGTTTCGCCTCGAATCGATTGCTTCGCGGTTGCAATGCAACGCGCGCGTAGCACAATTAAAATTTGAAAAGAAAATTTTATTAAAACCTACTTCACATTCATACATACATATACAAATAAAAATATCTAAAAGAAAAGTTATGTGTATGTATATATACAATAAAAATTATATAGAAAGAAAGAAAATTATTAACTCTATACTGAAAACAGAAATTAATTTACGGAAAACTAATTTATGCTAATTCAATTTTAACCAAAAAAAAAAAAAAAATTATTTTTAAAGTGCTAAAATAAAGAATTGTTAAGGTTAAAAAAGTGCAAGCAATTAAAAGAAAAAATAAAGAAAAGTATAAGAAATTTGTGCTAATAATCGATTTATGCAGATGAATAAAAAAAAGTTGGTAGAAGAAAAAAAAAATTGTAAAATACTAAAAATTTATACATACTGGTGCAGTTAAACATGCTTACATTCATATGTATATGTACAATAGAAAATGCATACACATGCAACAAAACGTTATATAGAAAAAATGTTTAAATGATAAAAAATAAAAACAAAAATCCCCAAAAGATTCTTAAAATATAAATTATAAATACTGAATTTTAAAGTTAGATTAAATGGTGAACAATTTTCGCTTGATTTTTTTTATCGCTGGTTGGAGAAAATTGCATTTTATGTGCATTTAAGAATGAATTGAATTTTTCAATCGTTTTGGTCATGTCAGTTGAAATGTATGTCGTTGTCCCATTCGCTATCGTCGCTCTCTTCCCTTTGTCATACAATCGCTTCCAAGTGTTTGGCTTCGTTAAATTGCCCGAAGCGTAAAGTTGCTCTAAATTTTCAAAATGTTTTAGTGTAGAATAAACTTTTTTACCGTTATTTTTTTATTGTTCTTATTTTCTTTATTTTGTGCGTGCGTGCGAGTGTGTGTGTGTGAGTGAATGTGCAAGTGTGTAAAGGCATGTTAACTTAGCGCTTTTTAAGGCGGCAATTATGGAAAAATTTTCCAGTGTTAAATCCTAAACGAAAGTTTTTATGACATTTGAAAAAATAAATCCAATTACGTTAAAATCTTTATTAATCGCCTAAAAGAGAATAAGGGGAAATATTTTAAATATTTGATTTTATAAAAGATATAATTTGGCGGAAGATACTTATTTCATTCTAGAGACTAGACTTTTTTTTTATCTAGACCATAAATTGCTTTTTATATGGAATGTATGTATGTAATCTTTAATTAAAAAAAAAAAAAATTCTTACTACCTATAGAACAACATAATTTACTTAATGATGGACAAGGAGGTTATCGTCTGTATTTCATTAGCCATAGCTTTTATTAGGTTAACATGTTACGGAAACTTTACAATGAGTTTAACTTTGCAAATACATCGTACCTATTCCCTTTTATTCTCTTATCGAGCGGGGAGAAAACAATTTGGGTTTGAATTTGTATCGACCGCTATTACTCGTTTGCATTTTTAATGACAAACAGCTGATTTGCGCCCCTATAGCAATTGCCAGCACGACATATCGATCGACAATGCAAGCGAGCGATAGCGTAATCGTTTTCATACAAATGAAATAGTATAAGACCACAAATCGCGTCCTTAGGACAAAAAGGTTAATTTTTCAGGTGCCGTTGAAAGCAAAGCTGTGCTACTTTTTTTTGTTTACTTACGCTGTATTTACACATGAAAGTACTTTCATGAAATTTCTGTATAGGTATTATCACCACAAATTTCACAAAAAAATAATAAAATTTCATGAAAGTGAAATTTAATTTTCAAAATGTCGTCAAAGGGCAAATTTCTATCAAAAATTTCTCTTCTTCTTCTTTTATTGTTTTGCTTATTTCATGGCCCAATTAGTAGGTCTGTGCGAAACTACAACCATAGAAAAAACAACACGAATTTTGTTTGTGTAAATTATATTAAAGATGTCAAAACCCAATGTATTTGTTTGTGTAATAAATGGACAAGATGTCAAAAACAATTGCACGGTAAAAATACAACTCCAAAAAATTAGCAGGCGTTTCGAGCAGGCCTACTAATTGGGCCATGGCTTATTTCAAGAATCAGAGTTGCCGAGTCAATTATTCACGCCGAACTTCAGGCATTCGATCAAAATTATAATTATTTTGATTAGTTTTCATGATATTTATAAATTTTAATTAGAATCATTGTGTTATTAATATTTAGCTGAAAAAATATATTAAAATTCTTTATATATACGCAAAAAATTTCAATTGGCAGCACTGCTTAGTTATTGTCATTTACTTTCATGAAATCGCTTACTTGAAATTTTCATTAAAAGCTAGCTGAAAGTTGGACTGAAAGTAGAAAAATGTAAATGTGTTAGTGAAAAAGTGTGAGTGCATAGCGACTTTCAGGAAACTACTTTCATTTGTAAATGCCCAGTTAGAGAGAGACATGTCAAAAGTTGCTTGTGTTTTTGACAACGAAATCAACAACAAAATACATTGTTGTGTATTTGGTGTTGTTACTTGTTGTAGTACCGACACCACCGAATACATGAATTCGCCTCACATCTCACATGTATTTAGTTTAAATGCAAATAGAACCTTGTTGTCCTAAGGTCGCGAAATGTCCAAATCAGACACTTGTGTTGTGGTTGTCGACAAAAGCATTTTGTTAAAATAGTAAACGAAATTTTTCTTTACACATCAACACTAAATATTTTTCTTAAATTACTTTTTTCAATAACACCGCTAATAAAATTTTAGAGTTTTGTCAAACTATACTTATGTTATTTTATATTTTTTGACTGCTTTGTTTTGTTTACTATTTTATTTGTAGCACATAGTTGTATTTTTATGGCTTAATTTACATGTTTTGCCGATTTTTATTTCCAAACTAGAATAAATAGATGAATAAAGGGCCAAGCTACAAACTAACTATTGACTTGTCGGTCGACAAGTTTTAAGTTTCTAACGTTAAGGGCCAAATAGACGGTGGTCAGATTTTACAATATTGGTAAGGAGCGTTGTTTTAATTACATTAAAATTTACTTAAAATGTCTTGCAACTGTGTAAACATTGCAAGTTCATTTGTATTTGGCAGACATGTAAAATTAATGCATCTGACAATGGCCCCATTGTCAGAAAAATATTTATATTGGCAACGCCTGCTTACAATATTGTAAGATCTGACCACCGTCTATTTGGCCCTTAACGTTCGAAACGTACAACCTCAATAGTTAGTGGGGCGCTAATGAAAACGATAATGAGTGACTTGTTGTCGTTCGCATAAGTTGTCGAGCGACATCGTGGGCCAGGCTGTAAGGCTTTTTTTATCTATTGTATAAACTGTTATATTATAAACTTTTATTGAATTTCGGTGATTGTGACACTGGAAATGATTTATGAGAGAGCGTGCGTGATAATAAAAATTTTGTTAATCAGCGTGTATAATCGTGAAAATTTTAAAACTATACATGCGTGAGCGCATTTCATTTTCTACTCTCATGAGCGTGCGTGATCGAGAGTCAAAAAACTCACGCGCACATCTCTAGTTCAAAACATATTTCTATTTCACTTACTATTAAATGACTCGAATACCCTTTGTACACCTGTATACATTTCGCAGGAACGCATGTAAGATGTTGAAAATGTAAAAAATGAAACATCTAACAAAAAACAGTTTTTTATATTTTTTCTACAAGAGTGCCAAAATTTTAAAAGAAAATAGCATAATGCATTTTGAATTAATTAATTTTATTAAAAAATATAAAAAAATTATATGAAAAAAGACAAAAGAAAAGGCAAAAATGGAAAAATGCCTTAAACACAAATGCCACTTTGTCAGTGATGCCAAAATAATAATATAATTTATTGCCACTATTCTAGTGATAACACTAAAATAATCGGAAGATGTAGAATGGAGTACAATGAAATAGGATCGTCTTGCAAAGATGTTGATTTGTAGCTCCATGTATTATGGGAAAGTTTCAACATCTTCCCAAATTGATGTTGACAATTTCACACTTAGGCTATAAAGATGTTGTTTTTAGCTCTATGTATTTCTTATTAGAATATTTTAACATATTCGCATATTAATGATAGATGTTAGATATGATTTTGCCGGCCGTATAAAACGAGCTCGATTATTACAGATTTACTTTAACTTACCAGGTAGGACCTACCTTTAATTTAGCGGTCACATAAGGTTAAAGTAACTATGTCAAAATGGAACACTTTTTATCCGGCCGATAAAATCCAACCTTAAACTATCGGTAAGTTGTAAAAACGGGCCTTAATATTTTTTTTTTCTTTGAAAAAGCTAACTTAAAAAAAAAATAGGGGCTTATACTCAAAAAAAAGCTATTTGCAGCTTTTTGTTGAAAGCCAGAAAAGTAATAAACGCAACTAAATTGATTTTTTCCATTTTCCGGAGTTATATGTAATTATAACCTTTTCTAAATACAAACAATCCTTCAAAAAAGTATAAAAATTTGTATACTCGAAGATTATGGGATTTACCCATTCTTAGTTTTTATTTAAGATGTTCCAAAAGAATTTAAAATTTGCCCTGTCTAGAAAAGTGTTTCCCCGAGGTTTGTGTAAATCCCGTTTTCTAAGTGTTGCCGTTTAAAGGTTCAATCTAATACCATAGACCCTTAGATTGTAGGACTCTGGAATTTTTGTCGGTAAAGAAATCACGAAAAGAAATTTCTTAAATAAGTTGGGTTAAGTCGTGATTTTTTTATACAATAGTGCTGCAAAAGCCCAATTCACTACGCCATTTGGTCGAACGACTTGTCAATAAATCTTTTGTGGTAAAAAGTGGGACCTAAAAATGCAATTGAATGACAGACAGATTTATTCGACAAATCTGCCCGACTTGCAAATATTAATAAAAAAATTTTGTTAGGTTCTTTTCGATCGGACTTGCATTTTTTTGTAAAGTAGCTGAGTCATATGTTGTTGTATTTTTTTTGGGTGTTAGCTTGGCATTGACAACATCTTTTACAGACAATTTTAATCATGTCGGAGAGAATTTTGTCAGATTTTCGTGTGAATGAATCGTACGACCGGCTTTAAATAATAAAAAACAGATATTTTCAACTACCAAACTTAGGATTTTTCATGGCGGCTTTAATATACACATGTGCTCCTAATCTTGAACACACCTTTCCATAGCAGAAGTGTAATAAAATTATTGATTTAAAAATAGGACATTATCATAAGCTTAGCTTAGATATGAACAATTTACATAAAAGCCATTAAATACCATTTTGAGTGTAAGAGATAATCTTCAATTGTAACAAATTATTTTTAGATATAGGTATTAAATTGGATAAAAGCATTAAACTTTTTAAATTATTATAAATATTATTTATTCGAAATTGAATTGCTAAAAGCTTATTCGAGTTTAACATATCATTTACATTTTATTTTGAATACCTATTCGATCTATTTTAAATTTGCCAATACTCATGTGCCTCTGAATAAAATAATCAACTAGTCAGTACTACAGTTTCACAACTAGGAAAAATTATTCATCATTTAGGCGTTATTTTACCAATATAAATATTATCAACACTTGTACCAATTCATTAAGTTAGTTAAATAATGTTTTTAAGAGTATTTGGCAAGTATTTAACTTCTTTCTTCTTCTTTTTTTTTTTGCTAATATTGTATTTACTTTATCCATTAATATGCGATTTTTTCTTAAACTTTTTGCACTACTTTATCGACACTTTAGATTAGTTAACACACTCTCTCTGTCTCGGTTTTTGCTTTACACTCTCATTCCTGTCTCTATTTTTGTAGGATTGCAGTTTGCATTCATATAAGTAAACAGGATATTTTATTATACCGAAATTAAAACATTAGCATCCATAGTGAAGTCAAACATCAGCTAGTCATCTCTTTTTCTCCTCTCTAATGTGTTATATAGTATATAAAATAATGGTACATCCAACATGTACAGCTGTCGGCTTATTTATCTAACGGAAATTTTATAGTTTGACTAGGTTGAAAGAAAAACACACAAAAGAAAAAGCAACTAACAAAAAAAGTATTGCCAACCTTTGTTAACATATTAAGCTCCCTTTCTGCAACAAGATTACCGTTATACTTTCTTTGGCTCTCTTTCTATTTGACTCGCAACTGAAAAAGTTCCTTTTTTTTGTTGCTTCTACTATTTCCACATTTTCGCCACCATTGATACACAAATATTTTGTTGTAAATGAACGAAAGTCTACTAAAAGGAAAACAGTTTTACTAAAACAATAGAAACAAAATTGTACAGCAGAAGAAGTAGAAAGACAACAGAAAAGCTCTCAACTGCTACTCGAACGCATTCCTTAGCTACTCGTCGTTGAGGTCGTTTGTATGTGTTGCTTATTTTTCAAATATTTTTTTTTTTTTTTTTAAAAAATAGAAAATTTGGAAAAGCCAGAAAATTATTTGTGGATCCCTTGCAGTGTGTGTGAAAAGTGAAAATGACAGAACAAAATATAGAAACAATAACAAAAAGTAAATGATAGAAGAAAGCAGATAAAGAAGAACATAAAATACATATATGAAAAAATAGAAAAGAAATGATTTACACAAAAAATAAGTTGTAAAAAAATCGATTTGATGGAGTATTACAGTAAAATAACTAAAAAGAAATGGGCAGAGTAAAAATGTTTAAAAATACATCATAAATTCAATAATAATAATTTATAAACAAAATTTAAACAAAAAAGTTCTGCGTTTATTGAAAATTAAAGAAAAAAAATTGTGAAAATTGCAAATTTAACACAAAAAAAAAAAATTTGGTTTCTTACAAAAAATTCAAATAAAAGCAGAAAAAATACAAAAAAAAAAAACGTAAAATTATAGCAGAATTAAAAGCAATGAGTTTATTGACCACCGAATTACTACAACGAGGCTCATTTTTATAAAATATTAACAAAATTTATAAAATTATAATAAATAAAAATATAAAGTTTAAAATCATTTAATAACTTAAACGCTTAAACAAACATAACAATTCCTATAACGCATACAATTTACACCTATTCATATCTTCTTTTTTTTTTTGAAATCCTAAATTCCAACAAAAAGCTCAGAAAAACGCTGAAAGAAAGAATTGAAGAAAACTTTAAAAAGTTCTGTATTAGTGATTTTTTTCTGTGTGCGTAAAAAAAAACAGGACATTCTGTCAAAAAGTGTAATAGGTACATCGTCATCATCATCATCATCATCACCATCTGATTACAGCATCAACGGTATCATTGAGAACAAAAAACAACAGAAACAACATCATATTATTCCTACAACACGGACTTAGATTAAGGATGAACTGTAACGTTTCAAACGGACCACAAGTAAGTTATGATTGATTTTTAAAAAATAACTTTAAGCAAAAAATAAAAAAAAATTTTAAACTTTGGTTTGGTCTGCAGTATGCCAGATCTTAAAAAAAATCTTCTCTCATACTACATTTACAACTACACAAAATCTAGTAGATTTTAGTTAAAACATAAAGAAATTTTTTGGCGTTTGCACCAATGCTTTTTGACATATTGTCGGATTTGGTTTTCATAATAAAACCAGCTGATTGAAAAAGGAAAGAAATTGTATTGTAAACTATTATTTATTAGCAAAAATGGGAAGCCAAAAACAATTTTTTTTATATTTTACATCCAGATCTAAAAAATACAATCGAAATTAGCATTGTTGCGTAAAAAAACATTATTTGTTAAATATAAGGTTTCATGTACTACCCGCAATAAATGATACATTGGAAAAGACAATTGATACGGAAAAAGAGCACTTAAGTGGCGAGGAGTTTACTTACGACAATAGTCCAAAAGGTGAACAAATAAAAGATAAAATTGCAAATTTTTATATGTAACATTTTTATTGCAAAACAAACAAAAACAAATAAAAACTTAAAAAACCATATTATACGTATTAAAAGCGCCTCTTCGTTGGAATTCCACTGCTTTTACTTTTTGTAGGTACGTTTTCTGTAAATTAAGGTCACTGTAATACTACACAGTTTATATTAATATAATTTACATACCCTATATTTATTATTGGTTTATCCATTTTCATAAATTCTTTTTTTTTTGTATATTATAAATTTGCCGCAAATTAATTTTTCCCCGCTCTTTTTATATATTTGTTTTTATTTTGTCAAACTGTCAGATTTTTCTTATTCAGAGCTGTATTTTTTAGTACATTAGTATGAAATTCATAGTTTTATCGTTGGGTATTGCAAGATTTCGTGAGATTTTGCCAAAATCTAGTGTCGAACTAGATTTTGTTTTGTATGGGAAATCTAGTGGAAATGAACAAGATTTCGCTCAAAATCTAGATTTTGTCTAGGTGTAAATGTAGTATCAAGGCGAATTCAACTACAGGTGGTGCCAAAACGCCATCTGATTTTGACAGTTCGAGCTACTTTGTTTTGATTTGTTAGGAATGGTTGACATTTTGGACAGTAAACACTAACAATGCAATGCAAAAAACACTGTGTTGTTTCTGTTGTTATTGGATTGTTGTAGTATCGACACCACCTGTAGTTGAATTTGCCTTGTGTAGTATCAACACAGAAAAAAATTTTCAGTACTTTTTTTTATTAATCAAAAAAATTGTTTGAAATTTATTTCAATTTAATTAATGTGACAATTGAATCAAAAATTTTTTTTTTAGTTAAAATTAAGTTAAAAATATAATTTTGATTTAATTAACATTTTAAGTAGTTGTTTTGAAATAAATTTTTAATTAAATAACCAAAAAATCTTAATTGAGCTTTTCGCTTAAAATAAAATAATTCAAACTTGTAGAATTGTTGTTGGGAATTATTAAAATCTGAGCTATATATAATTAAATCCATTCACACATTGTTTGAAATGAAAAAGTTTTTAGATAATATTTTTTTAATTAAAATTAAAAATATCATACATGGGCGTACTTAATTATATTTTTACTGCATTATGTATGGCAGTAACCAGTAAAGTTTTACCGCTTAATGAAAAATTTGCAGTATTCAATAAATTTTAACTGATTAATGAAAAAAATCAGTATTTACTTTTTAAGATAATTTTAGTAAAAATAAAACTTTTATTGTAAACATTATCAGTTGATTTTTTGACAATTTTCAGGTAAAATATTTTTTTTGCATTTGTTTCAGTATTAGGAAAAAATTAAGAGATATCTGATTTTTTTCAGTAATCAGAAAAAATTAACTAAATACTGCCATTTTTTCAGTAACCAGTAAAATTTTATTGGTTACTGAATATTTTTTCAGTAAACAGTAAAATGTTACTGGTTACCGAATTTTTTTCAGTAAAATTTTACTGGTTACTAAAATTTGTTTCAGTAAATAGTAAACATTTACTGGTTACTTAAAAATTTTTCAATAAGCAGTAAATTTGAAATTTATAATGCATTATTTCATACTGCAGTATGCCCATGTATAAAAAATATCATTTATTAAAAAAATTAACTCAAAATTTTAAATTTTTAGTAATCAATATAATCATTTTGGTAACAGGTGCAAAATCAACAACTTATTGTTTAATTTTTTCCGTAAATGTTTCGAAGTTTAAAAAAGATTTTATTTAAAATCAGATTAGCAATGTAAAATTTTTCAATTAAAGCGTGTTGTATTTTGATCTGACAAGCCATCTGATATCAGTTGTTAGCAATTCATTTATTTGTAGCGGCAAATATCCTCATATCTTTATTTATTAACACATATTAAAAAAAAAAACAAAACTTTTAATTAACTGAAATACAATTAAAAGTGAATAAAAATAAAAATATGTAAATAATTTGCTGTTATGAACGATGAAACCAAAACCGAACATGTGAAAGCAAAAGTTATAAACCTTCTGTATTCGTCAATTTTAACAGACATGTGCATTTACATATGGATTTTACATCTGACAAACACACAACACATATCGTGTAAAACCTGATTTCAAATACATGGATTAACAAATTGTATTGTATACGAAAAATAAAACAAAATATATATGACAGTCATAAAATTATAGCAAATGCAAACAAAATGACAAAATAGAACACTCTGTGAATTGCCTTTTATATATATGAGAAAAAATAACCAGCCTGACAAACACTTTATTCAGGATTTTAATTTATATAAAAATGATTTATGGGGCGCCTTATATATAGCTTTATAGGGTTGCGGGTTCTTGGAGACCAGTAACGGCAGTTTTGCTTGTTGACGTGGCCGGTTAAGTGAAAATGAGCCCCGTCGCTCCAAAAAATTGGCTTTACAGTGCGAAAACGCTCCAACATCGTTTCACTTTCTTTCAGTTCTTAAACGATTTGAATTTTAAAAGGATGGAACTTCAGATCCTTTTTTACAATTTCATAATAAATCGCTCTTGGAAGTCCCAGTGAGGCTGCTATCTTCCGTATTGAAAGTTGCGGATTTTGACGTAAACTGCTTTCAACCAGTTCAATGTTTTCAAGAGTCCTTGAAGATCGACTGTGGGACATTCATAGCCGAAGCAGTATCGGAAGCGGAATCTCTGCACCCACGAACGAATTAAATTTGCACTCGGTATATCACGAATTCTCCGAATACCGACCTTTGAACAGAATTGTCGACGAGCAATTACGTAAGAATCATTCCTCTTAAAAAATGTCTCCACAGCGAACGCGCGATGATCACTCGACCACTACGACATCGTGACTGACAAATCCGCATAATCGATAATTCCAACGGCGCCACCCTCCATCCGCACAGTTAATTACTTTTTGAAATAATTGTATTTAAAAATATAAATTTGCCACCAGACACCCTGTAAGTATAAACAAAATGAGTCTAAAATAATCAAACATTTTATTGATCGACTATCATTTCTTTAACTACATCAGCTATTTTTGAAGTGGTTGACACGAATTCTGTTAGACATGTCGCGGAAATTCTGTTTTTTTTTACCAGAATTTCTGAAAGATATCTAACAGAAATCTAGTAAAAAAGGCATGGGAAATTCTAATGTGTTAGCACACATTCTTATTGTTTTCTGACAGATAGCTGAAAGAATATGGAATAAAATTCTAACATAATAATCGCACAGATCTCTGTAAGAAAACTTTTATTTTTTCGCAAAATAAAATTTATAATTCAAAATGTTACATGTATGTAAAATAAAAATATTTTCAACTAAATGAGAATTGTTATTATTTAAAAATAAAATAGACACGCAACAAATTAGACACACCTATATGAATTCAATCAGAAATCTATCAGACATATGTATCGGTACATAAATACCCTCCGATATAAATATTTATACAAATTCGATTAGAAAGCGGCCAGACAATACGTATAATCAATTGCTGACATAAATCTGAACGAAGTCTCTAAGAATGACGTCAGACATTTGCAAGAAATGTCTGATTCAGACAACGTCGCACAGTGCTTTGTCCCTATATAGCGATGGGATGCCAATATAAAATATTTCAGTTAAGAAAAATTTAAAAATCGGACCAGGGACTCGCCTGCCTCCCATATATGCCAAAAATATAATTTTTAATATTGGATACATAATTGGTTAAAAATCATAAAAATGCATAGCTGCACTTTTTGATGAATTTTTTGCAAAAAAAAAAAAAAAAAATTGTTTCTACATGAATGCGCATATGACAAAAGTTTAACCTTTCTTAAAGAAAACTTTACTGTGGAATTTCGGGTTTTCGAGTTTGTTCAATAAACTAAACCGTGCTGTGCAACCTCCTCCAGTTATGCTAAAACGCCAGGTCACCGGCGTCTCTGTTTTTCAACTAACACAGTGTAATTAATCGCATTTTAATAAATTTGACCTGAAACAAGTTTTCTATAAAAGCAAATGCACTTCCCAATTTTTATGGTGGTCCATTAGTTCTAACTCTCATAAAGGAATGCGAAAAAATTCAATAAAAAATTCTGAAAATTAAAAATTTTATGCGTTTTCCCGTGAAGCACTAAATTTTAAAATATGAAAACATATATTTGGATATAATTATAAACATGTTATCGTCAATAAGTGGTGGATTTTTCGTTTAATAAAAATAAAAAAAACCAAATAATACTCAAATAATATACATTAGACCGACTCAAGTTGTATGGAGCCGAACAAAGTGTTTTAGTTAACCCTCTGTAAATAAAGGTTGATATGTTTTATGATGATTCCCAAAATATTTTGGTTCAAGCGTTGACCATCCGTGAGCTGGACCATTTTTAAAAAAGGTCTTTTTTCAGTTTTTCGAATTTTTTACTTTGCTCCTAGACGACATGAATAAAATTTGGTATCATCGAAAAGGGTTTTTGAAGCAGCATACAATGGTATATAAAACTTGACACTTGCGACGTACTAATTGAGATATTAAGCTAAATACATATTTTCGTTTCGGGTTTTCGTACAAATTCTACGTATGTGGAAGTAATGTTCTGCTTTTCAAATTGAATCTGTTTTAAAATAATGTAAATAAATTTTTTTTTTGTAATTATTCACATAAAACGCAAAAATCGCGATATATTTTATCTTTTTTTTCATATATTCCCATATTGGGTGTAAAATTTTTTCATTTTTCAATTTATCGAAATGTGAAAAATACAATAAAAAAATATAAAATTAATAAAAAAAATAGGTAGAATTTGTATGAAAACCCGAAACGAAAATATGTATTTAGTTAAATATCTCAATTAGTAAATTTGTAAAAAACATCATCAGCATTTATAAATATGTAAACCGTGCACTGTCAGATTATGAGTTAAATGTTTTTACGACCTTCAACTTCTCTATTACGTCTTACCATCCAAAGGGCTGGATGAATTTTGACGTTTAAGGAATTGTAAGATTCGTCTTAAAAACCGAAGTGTTTTTAAGTGATAGGTAGTTAAAAACAAAATCACGGTTTGTTGGCGCAAAATAGTAGTACGTTAAAGAAACAAATTAGCGAAAACTTTAGAGTAGAGATTTAAAATGAAAAAATAAAGTTATTAGCCATGTTCGGTAGATCGAATACATATAAGTTTAAAAAGTTTCTTCATACTTTGAGTTCATATCTTAACCAGAACTTCTCTTAAAATCAGGAAAAATACGGCGATTTAAAAAAAAATTATTACGAATCTCCATTGATTTCAATTTTACTTGATTTTCAGGAATTATAAATCAGTTAAATTGAATAACGAATAATAAATTTGTTTAAATGCCGCGACAAAAAAGTCTAAAATAAAATAAATAATTAAAAAAAATTTATAAAAATATGAGATGAAAGCATATGTTAAATTCCCGTATTCCGTTTAGCAGGCAGGACATAATTGGAAATTATACACTGAAAGAAAATTAATAGACCCCAATTGCTGCTCCCGTATTCCGTTTAGCAGGCAGGACATAATTGGAAATTATACACTGAAAGAAAATTAATAGACCCCAATTGCTGCAGATCATTTCATAGTTTGTTCAACCGAAGTAGTGTTTACATTATTTATTGTTTATTTTAATTTTATTTCTTTAATCTTGTTTTGGTCTCTTTAGCGCCTCAAAAGTTTTATGTTTTGCAGCAGGGATTTTAATTTTTTAATTATTTATTTTATTTAAAAGTTCCAAAACTGTATACGTGGTATAAATGCATTGTTATTTTACTGTTAATTGTTTAACTAAATTTTTACTTTATTGCTTTTTTCTGTTTATAAATATAATAAAAGTAGCAAATCGAATAGACATGTATGTTTTACCATTCGAGTTATTCGAACATATTAAAACTCTTAGGCCCGTTTTCACGACTTACCGATAGCTAGAGGTAGGATTTTATCGGCCGTATAACAAGTGTTCCATTATTCCAACTTTACTTTAACCCAAAGTGAGTGACTAAAGTAAAGTAAAGTTTTAATAAGGGAACACTTTTTATACCGGCGATTAAATCCTACCTTAAGCTATCGGTAAGTCGTGAAAACGGGGGGTATTCGATTAAACAAATAAAATTCAAATTAAAAAATAGATTAATTTCTTACTCGAACCAAACCAAATTAATTGGTTACTCCAATTTTACCTACACAGAAAAAATTATTATTTTCTCCAATCACCAAATTTATACCAAATTCATAATATCAAGCAAACAATTTGTTTATTTTGCACCTATTACCAAAATGATTATATTGATTACTAAAAATTGTAAAATTGTGAATATTTTTTTTTTTCAATAAATGATATTTTTAATTTTAAGTAAAAAAAAGATCAAATAACTTTGCCATTTTAAACAATGTTGTTATTTATTTAAATAAATATTGACAATTCCCAACAACAATTCTACATGTTTAAATTAGTTTATTTTAAACGAAAAAAGTCGATTAACATTTTTTGTTATTTAATTAAAATTTTAATTGAAAATTTATTTCAAAACAACTAAAATGTTAATTAAATCAAAATTAAATTTTTAATTTTCAACATTTTTCATTTTTCGAATTTATTCTATGAGTTAAATTTCAGTTATGTATTCCTTAAATTTTTTTAGAATAAATAGAATAAATTCGAAAAATGAAAAATGTTGAATATAATAAAGTTGCTTATGAAAAGAAATAATTCCCAATATCTATTTTTAATTTTCTTTCAACTAAAAAAATAATTGATTCAATTATCACATTTATTAAATTTAAATAATTTTTAAACCATTTTTTTAATTGATAAAACCCTTTTTTCTGTGGAGGCCATTAAATGACTACTTAGCTATATATGTATTTATTTCTTTTCACTTTTGCTAAAAATTTCATTTTGTCTTTAAAGCTCTAACTTTCTTTGTTATAGATATAGATAATTTTTGTATTAAAGGCTTTGCAGTAAAACGGTTTTTTTCAGGGGGCACAGAAAATTTTTTTTATGTTGGGTTTTTCGTTATAGCGAACTCCGTTATACCGAAGTTTCATTGCATTTAGATAACATGTTGCATTTGTTGGCCACTGGTTGCTTCAAACGACTCTGTTTTGTTCGCTAAAGGTCCATGTAATCGTCTAGCACTATTTCAGCAGCTTACAAATGATAGTATTCTTCTGGACTTATCAAATACAGAGAATTGACGCCATTGATTTTTGGGCTTTACATATCGTTTCTTATGCTTACTGTTATTGTAATGGATCTATATTTCATTGCCAGTAATGTTTTCGCGTTAAAGTAGAATTTCGGATATGTGAAATCTTATTTTTACGTCGATTTGCTTTAGTTTGACAAAATATTTCATGGAATATTGATGTCTTCACCTTCAACTTATTTTGGTTGACGTGAGCGATCTTCGTATTCCGTGTAAAAAATAAACTTTGAAAATGACATATAAGACGTTAAAGACAAAAACCATTTGTAACATATATGTACGTCATTTGTCTTTAATATCATCTTTATAGGTCCCTATTAGAACTTGCAATTTTTGTTGCACTAATTCGTGTGATTATGGCTGAGTGATGCGAGAAGATTTGGAGGGGAACACAGTTACATGTGCTCTACAATTATGTTTTGTTTTGTAATTCTTCCTTTTCTACTTGAAGTTGGTTGTAGGTGTAGGTGTATTTCTATAGACGACATAAAAAAAAACAAAAGTTTGCTTGAATTCACTTGAAGTAGAATTTTATAATTTGGACACCGGTACATTTTTAGTGCAGTAATTTCAAAAACTGCAGCAACAAAAATTGCAAATCTGGACGATGACTTACACAGAAAAAAGTGTTTTATCAATTAAAAAAATGGTTTAAAAAGTATTTTAATTTAATTAATGTGATAATTGAATCAATAATTTTTTAGCTGAAAAAATTTAAAAATTTAATTTTGATTTAATTAACATTTTAGTTGTTTTGAAATAAATTTTCAATTAAAATTTTAATTAAATAACAAAAAATCTTAATTGACTTTTTTCGTTTAAAATAAAATAATTTAAACAGGTAGAATTGTTGTTGGGAATTGTCAATATTTATTTAAATAAATTAACACATTGTTTGAAATGGCAAAGTTTTTTGATCACTTTTTTAATTAAAATTAAAAATATCATTTATTGAAAATATTTTTTCAAAATTTTAAAATTTTTTGTAATCAATATAATCATTTTGGTAATAGGTGCAAAATCAACAACTTGTTTGCTTGATATTATGAATTTAGAACAAATTTGGTGATAGGAGAAATTTAATAATTTTTTCTGTGTAGTATACATCACAAGTAGTTTGACTTTTTAATAAATTTGATACTTTTTTTTCAAAGTAGTTATACAATTTAAGATAGCGGGCATTTACGATTTTTTTCTCCTTTTTTACCGTGGATGACATAATACCCACAATTATAGCGTAGAGCGCTCCATTTTTAATAATCGGAATAAACATATGTGTGACAGCTGCCAAACTTCAGAGTTTACACAAATTACTTGCATAAATAAATTACACTAAATTTTGAAAGTACACTCTTACTAAGACACGCTTTATAAAAATTTTGAATTTTTCATTTATAAAAGATAAGAATCTGAGAATTATTTATTTTTCATAAGCTACTTCATTATATTCAACATTTTTTTATTTTTCGAATTTATTCTATGAGCTAAATTTCAGTTACAGTGAGCCACACTCAAAATTTAACGTTATTTCCAAAACAGAGGAGGTGGCACAACATATATTCGCGTAACTCAAAAAAAAATTTAGTATATTGAATATAAATTCCGCAATAAAATTACCTTTAGGAAAGGGTAAACTTTTTTCTAATCGCCGCTGTCGTTTTAGAAACATAATTTTTTTTTTATCAAAATTTCGAAAATTTTGTTTCTTAAAAAATCATAAAAAATTAGAAAATGAAGCTATGCTTTTAATTTTTCTAGACGTATAAAAAATCGAAGTTGCAAAGTTTATTCAATAAACTTAACAGTTTTTAAGTTACGGTAATATATATTGTGCAACCTACTCCATTTTCGAAATAGCGGTATATCTCGAAAACAAACGCTAACCTAAAAAATTGAAAACACCATTGGATTCAGCGTACCCGAATCAGGTTAAAGCGCCAGGTGCCCGCTAATCAACTAGCACAGTGTTATTATTAATACAAAGTTTATGATAATGATTAAGGTGTTCAATTTTGGATGTGGCTCACTGTTTGTTTTTTATGAAGCTTTTTGTAATAGTTCTATTCCTTAAATATTTAGGAATGACTTTATACACTACCAGACTATTATATTGTATCTTCTTGTTACATTTTACCTTAGCTATCCTTTGGATAGTAATGAAGTATATTGTATTTAAAGAAAAATTTAAAATTATTAGACACGAGCAGAATGTAATGCATTTTCTGGCCCGCTACGGCCAGAAAATAAATTCGAAAAATAAAAAATGTGGAATATATAAAAGATTAGAATAGAATCATATACGGAAAAGAATACAGTCGGCCGATTTGAATTTAAAAAATATCCAATTTTTTTTTGTTGTTTTTTTTTTATTTCTTCATATGAAATGAAATAAGCTGTAATATGAATTTATTTCCAAAGTAATTCTAAGGTGTTTCTTAAATAAATAAAAACTGAATGGACATCTGGGATGTAAAACAACTGCTCATAATAAGATTAAGTTGCAAGAGAAAAAAACTAACTATGATCTTACGGTCCAAATAATAAACAACGAAATGCGCGAAATTTAATAGAAAAAAATATATTCGTAATAAAAGAAGAGTTACAACACTTACAAAAAATAATGTGAGCATAAATGCAAAAGTTAGTTAAACTGAAAGTTAGCTACACGCCAGTGATGCCAACTCTTTACTACTAAAAATGGCTAAATGTTTAGTAAAAAATTACTGAAAAAGGGCTATATAGTGGCTAAACAAGATTTTATTACAAAAAAACGAATCAATATTAATAAAAAAGCTTACAAAATTTATTTACTACACTGAAATTGCACATAAGAGATTATTTTGTTTGTATTAATAATTTTTTAGTAGCAAAAAACTAAACATAAGAAAAATCTTTGAAAAAAGGAAATCTCAATTTATAGAAAGAATATTTTTTTTATTCTAAAAGTAATAAAAGTAATTTGCGTTAACTTATTAAGAAACATTCAACGTTCCAACACAACTTATGCTGCATTTATAAAATTTTTTGGTCCAAAAATTTTAAAAACTTAAAGAAAGTTTGGCTAAATAACAATGGCTAAAAAATGGCTAATGGCTAAATTCATTTTTTCATGGCCACTAAATGCCTAAATTAGCAACACTGCAACACGCAGAGAGAAAAGCATAATTAAAATATGGTCACGAAAATTATAAAATGTTTTCTGCAAGGGCCACAAACAAATTATAGTTGGTCTTAAAATTTCTTGAGTCGCTGTAAAAGAAACTTTGTTTTGTACATTTAATTATTAAAAATTGCAACGTGGTTGTCTGAAACAAACAAAAACTATTTTTTAACGACAGTTTTAAAACTCCATTTTAAAATTTTTAAAAATTTTGTTAAACGAATATCAGAATCGTTACATAGGGATGAAAAATTATATCGATACCTCCCATAGTTTTTCCGTACCTGTGAATTAAATATTGCGATTTTCGGGAAAAACTAATTTTCGGCTATATTTTGGCAAATGAGCCCAATTTCCTTACAGTTATAAATTGTAAGTAAAACTTATTCAGAATATAATAGTCCATATAATTTTTAATATACTCTGAAAACATAAACCCTTAAATCGTGAAGGTCAAAATTCAAATGTGGCCATATTTGGAATTTCTACAGGAAAGATAGCGAAATGTTTTATATTTTTCTGGTAATTTCTGTGAAACTTGGGAATAATATACCCTAGGGTCTTACGAATAGAAAACAGTGCAAACATGGAGGTTAACCCCTGAATGCTCTTGGGGTCAACGTGATCCAAAACTTTTTAAACTTTGAAAAAGCTGTCATTTTATTATAATATTTCAATTATATTCACAAAGTTTAACGGCCTCTCAATTTATGAGTGAAAACTCCCATAAGCGAACAGCCACCGTCGACCAAAATTTGTCTGTTGTTGGGAGGTTTCCGCCTATGGGAGTTTGATAAAAAAATGGACAAAAAAAATAATTTTTTTTGTTTATTTAGATCATTAACACAAAATGCAGTTCATATCCACTAATTAACAAAAAAGGTTTAACGAAAAAAAAAAAATTTAATAAATTAAAATAATAATGTGTTATATATTAAAAAATTCGTGGTAAGAGTTGCTTTAAAGGCACTAAAAGGAACATAAATTAGTACATACATATACGCATTTGTACTCATTTTGAAATAAAAAAGTCTTTTATAGTTTTTTGTTTCATATTTGCTTGATTTTCTGTCGCTAAACGAGTTTGAAGGTGATTTTCTAAATTTTTTACAAATGTAAAAGCTGCATAATCAGTATTTACAAATTCCTTGAAGTTGTAAAGATATTTCAAGGAATCGGTACAATTCATAACTTTATTTGGAACTGCAATCCAATTTTCTTCATCTAAAGGTTCTTATGGCTCCACTTCGGTTTCACTATTCGCTAATTCAATGACAATGTTATCATCTTCTGTCATAATATTTTCGTCAATGGTAACATACTCTTCATCTTCATCATCAAAATCCCGTGAACTGTATGCATTTTCATCGAATCCAGCCTTACGTAAGCAGTTTTGAATTGTTTCGGTGATCACCTTATACCACGCAGATGAGATGAAAAATATAGATTCAAGGATGTTGATTTTTTTGCTCTGTATTTTCATCAAAAGCTGTTATCATATCCTTTACTATAAAACTTCGGTAGTAGAATTTGAAACTACGAATGTCGCCTTGGTCCAGGGGATGGCAATTTGATGTTGTGTTTGGAGATAACCAGATAACTTTAATGTTTTCGAGTTCAACATCTCGTTGATGCGAAGCTGCATTATCCAAAAAAGAAATATTTTTTGTTTTTCTTTACCCATTTTATGGTCCAATTGAAGTAGCCATTCAGTCATTATCCCTCTATTCATCCATGCCTTTTTATTTGATTTCCAAATGTCTGGTAAATTAGATACGGGCATAGTTTTGAACGCTCTTGGTAGAGCGGCTTTTCCTATAACCAATGGGAATTCCTTTTCTCCTACCAGATTCGCACAAAAATGCACAGTCAACCTTTCTTAAGAAAGCTTAGCCCCGGTACATTTCTGATTTTTAGAAGTAGAGCTCGAGAAAAAGACTGCTTTCATCCGCATTGTACACATTTTTTGGTTCGTAATCACGAAGGATCAGTTTCAATCTTTCGTTGAACTGGTTAACGTCTTCTTCCGACACCGCTGCTGCTTCTCCGCAAATGAATTTAAAACTGATATTATGCCTCTTTCGACACTTTTGAAGCCACCCATTCGATGCTACAAAGTTCGTTATGCCCAATTTTATTGCGCATTCATTTGCCTGTTCTTGAAAAACCGGTCCAGATAGAGGGATATTTTGGGCACGAACTTTCGAAAACCATTCAAGTCACATTTTGTCAAGTTTCATTTTTTGATTGGAATTTGTACTGCCAGACTGCCATTGGGAAAGCAAATTTTCTTTGTTTTTTTAAATGTTTGCTGCTTGTGTTTTGCCGATGTCAAACCTAGAACAAAAATGTAATAAAATTGCAATTTCATTTTATTATAATTATTGTGCACTTACTATGATGCTATTGCTCGAATTGGTAATTTATTTTTTTGTGAGGTTTCTATAATTTCAATCTTTTCTTTAAGCGTCAAACATTTTTTTTTTTATGGCATTGCAACAAAATTCATCAAAACAATATTTTTTTTTGACTTTGGTTCACAATATAATCAGCTGAGTAAGTATGTTGCCACATGCTATTTTTAAGTGAGAAAAGTCTGTATTTACACGTAGGCTTTTTATAGCGCCTCGTGTTCTATTGTAAAAAAGTGCAATTGCTAATATTTAGTTTTATGTTGAATTATTTTTGTCCTCTTTTCAGAGGTTTTGTGACCAAATAATGCACAATTTTGCTGTCCGCGTCCGTTCAAGGAAGCGTCAATCAAACAAATAAGAAAAAAGATTCGTGATATTTAAACATTTTTGTGGTCTAGTGTGAAACTCTAAAATTATGGACATAAACATACATCAAATAAGTTGTAGCACCATTGAAATTCATTTAATTGACTCTACTGGCCCCTATATATTGCGAAGTATTTTTCTCTCGAACACTCCAAGAACAACTTCATCTGATTGAGAAAGCACCCATGCCTCACTATAATTGACTACAACCGCAAAATCCAACAATAGTGTGTTGCTCTTTGATTATGGTCACAACCAACGATATGTTTTTTTCTACATGTATGGAAAAAGGGAAGTATACATATAAAACAAATTCAAAATTAGAAGAATAATGAAAACCTTGAAAGAAAAGTAGTTACCTTTAAATTTTTTTAGTAAATTTTTTTACGAAATCCTTCCCATTTTAGTGTCACTTTCATTTTTAGTAAATTTAAAAAGAAAAACGTTATGACGTGTACGCACGCAAATGATCCAAAGTTGTGACATCATAAATTTATTTTTATTAGAATTTCGTGACAGTTTTATTATTGAAAA
This sequence comes from Pollenia amentaria, assembly GCA_943735925.1. Classification (NCBI taxonomy): domain Eukaryota; kingdom Metazoa; phylum Arthropoda; class Insecta; order Diptera; family Polleniidae; genus Pollenia; species Pollenia amentaria. The sequence goes on along the minus strand of OX031006.1, from coordinate 278,287,262 downwards.
CTCATGTAGATTTATCAAATATATAGTATATGGATGAGTATATTGTATATGAATAAATATAAAAAGGTAATATAAATATAAAAAAAAAAAAGAATGGTGAAACGAAAAAAAAACCAAATACATACATGTTTTTAATTTTGCATCAGATGCATTTTATGACAAAAGTTAAATTATTTAGCGATGGATGGTTGTAAAAGAGGAAAATTGCTTAAAGATGAATTTTTATTTGAAAATAAATAATTTAAGACAAAATATATAAAAGTATCAATGATAAATTGAATTTTTTTTTAGTATTGTAAGGACAATGGCGGCAGGACATAAAAGAAAATAACGTTTAATTTTCTTTTTTTAATATAAAAGAAGGTTTATTTTTATCTCCCTTGTTATTTTCCTTCTAAGGTTTTTGTTAACGATAACAAAGATAATTTTTAAACACTACAGAATTTTATTGATTTTGTTTAGTTTTTCGTCGATAATGCTGTGTTTTATTTTACCCTCTAAAAGTTGTTATGAAATTAAAAAAAATCATAATTAATTTTTAATATTGATGAGTTTTTACACATGTTGGCGCGTTTAACTTCATTAACAAACAACCACCAAATTGTTTTTATTCAATATGACGCATAAATGTTTGTTTTTGGTGTGTTAAAGTTGATGTCTGCCATCCCCTAAAAGTATGCAGAGTTTTATTTTTGAAAAAATTCCTTTATGTATGACACGATTACGCAAACTTTATTCTCAACTTTATTTACATGACATACACATGCACCCATTCACTTACACACTCACTCACACTTGACACAGTGTCTGAACATTTAAAAAATTTATTTTCACCCTTAAACACATCAATGCATTCCATACGCCGCCGGAAGACCACTTCAACGATTATTCTGCCATGGTATTTTTTTTAGTGTTTTTTTTAAAGATCCAAATCATAAAAGAGATTTTTTTTAGTTCACAGTGTCGTTATCATATACCCAGACTCAATGTAAAATAAAACATTTTTTAAAAATTCTAGCAACATTATGGAAATTCCTGTCAACGCAACTGTTGTTACGCTGGCCAGCGTATGATTGTAGACAGTTCTAAAATCTCTGACTAATACACTTATTCGGATAATGTTCAGGATTAGATTGTGTGAAGATAGAAGAATTAAAGTGATTTTGCCGGAAAGTATGCAAAGTGTTTTTTATGTTTTTTTTTTTTTTGGAATAATTAAAAATGCTGATGGCATTTATTGTGTTGTACCTCAGGACAGCAAACTGTTTAGAATTTTTGTTAATATAATGCTATTGGTTAATAATGGAGTTAAAGTTTTAAAATATTTAAAATTTTTGTTTAAACAAATTTTGTAAATGACAAGTATCGGGTGAATATTTGGGAATAAATAGAAATAAATAGACAAACAAACAAAATTGTGATAGTGCCCCGGTAGCCTAGCTGGTAGTGAGCTAGTCTATCAGTACCGGGGTTGCGGGTTCGATTCCCGCCAGAGACTCTGGTCTCCTGCAGACAAGCGAAGAGCTTCGCGGGATTAGCATAGGAATAAAAAAAAAAAAAAAAAATAAAAAAAAAAAAAAAAAAAAAAAAAAAAAATATTCCTGGAAAATATTGAGGGAATAAGACTATTAAAGTATAAAAGCTTTTTAAATTGTAATTTGACTCTAAGTACACATTCGAATTAATGTAAAAATTTATAATCAAAATATTATATTTATCAAGCTTTTTCGAATATAAATATTTTCATTAAGATGTTTTATAAAAAATTTTATACTTTTATATATACATTTTTAGGAAAATTTGTTATATTGACAAGATTTTTTTTTAAGAAAATTTTTATTTCTATACGATTTTTTTTAGAATCTGTTGATATTTATGTAAAAAATGTTTATTTTTCTAGAGAAATTTACTATTTTTATAGGACTTTTTAAAAAAAAATTTGCTATTATATCAATTTTTTTTTAGGAAAATTTTCTATTTCTATAGGAATTTTATTGGAAATTTTACAAAAATTTTAAACATTATAAACAATTTTACGTAGTTTTGCTATTTTATTAGATATTGTGCAAAAACCTGCTAGCTTATAGAAAATGTACAACAAATTCGCTATTTAATAGGAAATTACATGAAAATGTTTTATTTTAAAGGCCGTTTACATAACAACGAAATCTGGTAATTTAAACATATTATAGAGAATATACAAAATTATAGGAGGCTTATCGCTTCTGGACGCTATCCTAAGCACTTTAGTGAAACCTTATATAGCCTATATCAGTTAGGAGTTTCCATTACATTCCATTATAAGAAAATTTTCTATTTTATTGAGAATTTACTAAAAAAAAAAAAATTTATAAAAAAAAGATTTAAAATTTTTTTTATTAATTTCTTTTATTGAAATTTTGAAGCCTAAATCAGCAAATTTATAGGAAATTTTAAGGAAACTATTTTACAGGAAACTTTAAAAAAAATTATTGTTGTTTTTGGGTGTCGGGTTCAGTACAGCCGTTTGGTTACTTTTTTAAATATTACGTAACTTTTGGAGGCCCGACGCACAGCGCTCTGTCCCATAGGCAAAACTAAAGATTAATTAAGTGCTTAGAATATTTATGTTATGTATATTTTTGTAAAGCTAACAAAAAACCTTAAACAAATTTGTAAGTAAAATTCATAATTTTCATTTATTTTTTAAAGTGGGTGGCACCCACTGTTAAATAAAAAAACGACTTTTACCTGTTTTACTAAAAAATGGCCAAAAATTAATTTCTTAATATATTCTTTTATTAACCACTTAACGCACAAAAAAGAGAAACTATTGTTGGTAAACAATATTACTGAGAAAAATGTTTGTATTATGGTGAACTTTGAGATATTTTTATTGGAACTTCCGGAAATTGCTAAAGTTTGGTAGAGTATAATTAATTTTAGTACTTTTTGGAGTGCTTAAATATAATCTGTAAGGAAGTTCTAGTTTATGGTACAAGCAAAATTTAAAAATATAAGTTATAGATCTTTTTTTTATGTACTAAGTTTTTTTAAACGAGGAAAAAAAATTTAAAGTAATCAATATTTTTTTTGGGCCCCTAATATTTTACAAAGTTTGCGATATTAAAAATATATATAAATAAAAAATTAGTGATTTTTTATTTTTGATTTAGATACAAAGTTAGTCGGTCTATCGACCGTTAAGCAAATAATTAAAGATTTTCTGCCGGAAAATGGAAATTTTATATATTTTGCACACTCAGAAAACAGATTAATTAAACAGGACAGCGATGAAAAAGTTGTTTACATAATTTCTTATGAAATAGGTCTCTATATGTGTCTCTATATATTGCAAATATAAACTTCATTTAAATCATAGATGTCCAAAATGTAAACTGTGGTTGTATTGCTTCATATTAGGCTTAGTGAATAGAGAGACAAGTATTCCGCCGCATGTGCACTAAAGACCTGCACGAGTGCACCATAAAGTATTGTCAAAACAGATACACCAGATATGTACCCTTTACTATGGATATAAATGAGAGAATGAGTGTAACTGATATTGTATGGTTTTGCTTTTGTCCACTCACCATATCCTAAAAACCCAAACCAGTTGATTATGGTATTGGATTGAGTATATCATAACCTTTTTTTTTTGCTCACAAATATCTGTTGTCACCATGGTATTTTAACAATACTTATAGTTATCTGTTGTATTTTCAAATATTGTTGGAGAGTTGATGCAAATAACAGAGCTTATAAAAATTTATATACGATCTCAACCAGGGGTGCCAGATGGTTTTGGTAAGAAATCTGCATATCATCAAAAACAAATCGGCAATTTAATTTAAAAAAATCGGCATATTAAAAATACATTTTTTAACCACAATAAAACATATTTTAATGACAAAAAATAACAAAGCAACAATTTACCATTACCTAATGCTTTTAACATAAAAATCAATACAAATAAACGTTTTATAAATAAATATTAAATATTAATATAGAGCCAACGGAGACATACTGTCATATAACAATAGATTCGTATTAAAGTGCTCTTTCAGAATCTATAGTGATCTAGAAAAAACCATCCCTAACTCCACAGTTAAGACTAATTTTTCAACGAAAATATAAAAGTTCGGATTAAACAATAAAAGTAGAGTTTTCTCTCTAAAAAAAATAAGATAAAACTTGAGGAGCTTTCAGCCTAAAATAAAACTCACTTGGCTGTCAACAAATAAAACTCTTAAGGATTTATATTTTTACGTCTTTAATAACCAGTGATGCCATTAGGATACGAAAGAAAAAATTTTCGTATCTTTTGATGACTTCAGGTACTATGTAAAATCCTGATATTTTTCGTATCTTTTGAATCTGTGCGCAAAATATACAGAAATCAAATTTTAAACTTTCATACTCTGACAAAGTTTATTAAAGTTATCATTTCGTTATGAATTCTAAAAAAACAGTGACAACTAAATACAAAAATAACATGTATTTTGTTGTTAGGTTTTCTAAGTTCTTCTGTCGGTTGCTTATTCTTGTGTATGTGTGTTAAGATGAAATTTTAGAAGAAAAATATATATGAACTTTTTGATATAATCGCCTTAGTATAAACGCCCTAACTCGTATATTAATTTTAACAAAAATGAATTTGTTTTGATAACATCCAAAGATAGTTGCATATAATAAATTTTAAAGTTTGCTTACTGTATTTTTAAATTTACATACCTAATATTTATGACTTAAATAAATATAAAAATTAATGTATATGATATCATTTTCTTTATAATATTCATTAGCTATGTGATAAAAATGTTATGTTAATAAATGTTAAACGTTAAAAATGGATTTTCAAATGTTTTCCAATATGTATCATTTTGGAAACTAAAATGTATCTTTCTCGAAATTTCACTGGCTACACTGATAATAACACTCATTTTGTTTTTCTTCTTTTTTTAATGACAATTTAATTGCAGCACAAGCTGATTAGATAATACTGCTATACAAATTGTAAAGATCTGACCAGCGGCAAGCTTTGAGTGTCGATCTTTTATTCCTCAACTGAGTTTTAATTTATGACGGCTAAATCGAACTCCCTTTTTAAGAGTTTAATTTGACCTTTTATATTTACGTTAAAGAGATAACTGTTTAAAAAGGACTTTTTTGTTTTTAATTCACAAAATAACGCCGGGACTGAAAATAATAATAATTATTATTTTTTTGAAAGGCTATGAGAAAAATTCCTTTATTTCCAGTTGGGAATTTTTAACCATTATCGCTACATATATTTTATTTGAGTTATCGTAGCCAATTAAAGTAACAATTTTTTTTTTTTTGTTATTGATAACCATTATTTCAACCAAAAAATTTTTCGGTTAAAAATATGTATTGTAAAAAAGCATTTATTTTTCCATTATAAACAAATAATTTATTTTTTTGGTTGCAATTATCCATTACAAACAAATAAGAAAGTAGTCTGCATGCCCGACCCTACGATGCTCCACAACATAGTGTGTAGAGAGATAAATTTTCAAGAGTGTAGGTTAGGGACCCATGGGCAATCATGGACCACGCCATTATTTTATGAAGTTAAGATTCACGTCAAAATTCTCACCAATGACAATATGCTTGTTCCTTAGGACAATTAGAGCCTTTGTACCAAATTTCAGCAATTTATCTTCAAAACTGCAACCTCAACTTTGCGTACAGTGATACCAGTTATAACTGCCACCGTTCCTGGTTAATTGTTTTTATGGATATAAAAAGTTTTTGTTTTAATTTTTTTATTATTATACATATATGAGTTTGACACTGTTATTAAATAACTTTAAATATAAGCATAAAAATCGAATTATTAAATTTGAAATAATCTTTAAAAAAAATAATTCTTTGCAAAGATTAATTTTTCAGTGGATATCGAAATTTGATTTTTAAGGTTGAAGAATTCTCGCATTTTAAATCTGATTTTCTTTTTGCAAAAAAACTTGAATATTTACTTTACTTTCTTAAATTAAATGGGCTACCGGAGGTATAAGCCTTATCCTCAATTGCATATAATCCTATAAAATTAAATATTTACATTGACAAAGAATATAAATTAAGCTCTACTTTACTCTTTTGTAAGTAATAATACCTTTTTCCTTTAGAAAAATAAATTATTTCTTCTTTTAGCTTCGGTCAAAAAACCGTTAAGTTTTTTTCTTTCATTTGGAGTTAATTCTTTTATTCTTTATAGCTAGTTGAATATTTTTCAAAATGTGTGTGTGTGATGGGTTAGACAAACTCTACCTATGTACATACATATATGGAATAAATCTAACCCATTTTTCCTTAAGTATAAGCGCTGAATTAATAACAGTTGTCTCTTTGTAACGTTAAAAGTTACCCAAAATTAAAAATGTATATAAAACAAACCAAAAGCTACCGTGTTTTAAGTTTTTATCAAAAAATCGGTAAATAGGCACTTTGATAATTTAGAGAAAAAAATCGGCAAAATACCGATAAATCGGTAAATATGGCAGGCCTGATCGCAACGCTTCTCGCTAGTTTTGTTGTTGTTGCTCGGCAATTTTCACTACCACAGCACGAAAAAAACTCATCCTTTTAAGGGCATCAATGAATTTGTTATATTTGTTATATTTTTCAATAATTTTTGTCTACATGTCTTTTGAACGAATAAACGCCATCCTTTTAAGGGCAGCATAGAATTTGTTACAAAAACAAAATACCTACATGTGGTTTTTTTTTGCAATATTTTTTCCATAAATTTTTTTCTACATGTCTCTTGAACGAAAAGACCCCATCCTTTTAAGGGCATCAAAGAATTTGTTACAAGAACAAAATACATGTGTTGTTTTTTTTGGTAATTTTTTTTTTATTATTTTTTTTTCAATAATTTTTGTCTACATGTCTCTTGAACGAAAAAACTCCATCCTTTTAAGGGCATCGAAAAACTTGTTACAAAAACAAAATACATGGGTTGTTTTTTTTCATTATTTTTTTCAATAATTTTTGTCTACATGTCTCTTGAACGAAAAGAACCCATCCTTTTATGTAGTCCATATGTACTACTGCTTATTTGTTTGTACAATTTTTATAAATCATACATACTAATTTTTATTTGCGCCTTACAATAAGAAACTTGTATTGTTGTTGTTGCTCGGCAATTTGTACGATCATGGCGCGAACAGCCTGTGCGTTTTGTGTACCAGTTTTGTTCTTGTAAATTTTTTTTGTTTGGCGCTCGAAACACTTTCACGCAAAAGTTATTGAAAAAAATAACTGAACAAATGTATTTTGTTTTTGTAAAGAATTATTGTTTTACCAGCCAAAAGGGTCGGCTCTTCTCGTTGAAAGACAATTGAAAATAACGGCATCGTACAATAAGTAACTCATTGTATTCGATCAGTATCAACTAGTATCTGCTTTTGTAAAACAGATATAAACAGATATGTTACTCTCATTCTCTTTTTATCCACTCATATCCACTATGTTACAAAAAATATCCATATCAACTTATATCAGAAACACTAGACCACTCATCCATACACACTCACTTTAGTAAACACACAGAAACTTGTACAAACAGATATATCCGTGCACGTCTTTAATGTGCACTCGTCGCTTGATATTTGACGACTGTATTGTATACTCTCATCAGTGTGACCAGATATTAAAAAAATATATAGCTAAATCATGTTTGAAATAGAGCTGAAAAGGGGCTAAAGAACGAAAGTTAAAGCCAAAAAATAAAGCTAAATTTTTATATAGCTTTCTAGTAGTAACTTTTAGTTATAAACACTATTAAGTAAATAGTGTTTATGTAGCTATTTATGTATATGTACATAAAATTGTGACGTTACTGACTGATTCATCATTGCACAGCCTAAACGCTTGAAGTTAAAGTTTTGAGCCAAGGTTTGTCTCTCGCCAAATCGATCCATGAAGACGAAATTTTTGGAAACTCGAAGGTTTAGGGTGAATTAAGGGGTGAAAACGTGTAAATCCGTTAACCTCATCTGCCCTAAACTAAAAGAGATACAAACAAAATTTATTATTGTTGTTCATCAAAAAAAAAAAAAAAAAAAAAAAAAATAAGCGGACAGGTTTCTGGTACTTTTTTTTTGAAAATCGGCTCTATTGGAGAGTAAACGGGTTAAACCTGTATTTTTCAACTTTGTTGTCGTCCCATCTATATTTTAGACTAATAAACATAGAAATACAAATTATATCACATTCGTAACTTGTCTAAAAAATACAAATATGATTTTGTTACTTTTTCGAAATTTGAATGTTTAAGGGGTGAAAATTGTACTTATTTTTGGTACTTTTGTGTACAAAACTTTTTCTCCATTAAATGACACATAGTACGTATTTAATTGTGGGCTTCCACTACAATATTGAAATTGTTGAGACTTTTATTGGGAGAAAAAAAGTATCGAAAGATGGAAAATAAATTTCTTTCTTTTAATTATCCGCAGCGGGTTACTTACAGGTAGCGGGTTAAATGTTTGTATTATATAAAAAAATATTTTTGGTTCATGTTTGTTTTAGATTGTGATTTATAGAAAATGGCAAGAGAAACTAAAAAGGACTTTAATGGTCGTATGGTAAGAGATAACCCAGGAATTTTAGGAATTGATTGATCCGTTCTGGCTTGTATGATTAAAGAGAAAGTTTATCTGTCATAGAATACTTAAACAAACAGTTCAAAAATTGGATGTTCTCCTCTAGGGTATAACAAACACTGGCTTCGCTGACTAAAGCTCTTCTGCAAAGCCTTATTTCATATGAAGTAAGTCCAAAACAGTAAGCGTATTATTTCATTTATGCTTATTACAGGGTTCGAAAAAAAGCTGTACAATAACGTAGAGTAGTTTTGGCCCTAAGTCCGAATTAAGTCTCTACAACAAGGTCTTGCTTTATAAAACGATTTTAAAGCCAATATGGACTTACGGAATACAGTTATGGGGAACTGCATCCTAATCAAATATTCATATAATTCAAAAATATCAGTCTAAAACACTCAGACTTTTAACAAACGCACCTTGGTTTATGAGAAACAACGCTATTCACCGTGATCTTGATGTACGCTTTATTAGAGAGGAAATTAAAAATTACAGTAGAAAATATCAACAAAGACTGAGCAACCACCAAAATTTACTTGCGATCTCATTGTTAGATGATAGTTATGACGTAAGACTTTTGAAAAGGTTACACATACTAGATCTCCCATTTCAAATATAACTTTCAGTTTGTAAAAGTTAATGTAAATAATTTTTTGTTAAAGGGCTCTGGAGACTTTCAAATAAACCCGTCAATCAGTGCATATGTGTTAGTGTCGTTTATTTGAGGCTTTTTCGGAGACGTACAAATAAACACGGCAATCAACAATTGTATTTTGTAAACAACCAAAATATTTATATTTTTCATGACAACAAACACAAAGAAAATAATTTTTTTTTGTCAATCACAACAGGAGACTATCAAATAATCAGCCATCAAATAAACAAATCAAAACTTTTTGATTTTCATCTAGCATTGCCGACAACGCGTATGTGTACCCGAAAAAGAACGACTGCACGCACACAACTATGTGATTGATGTATTTATTTGATAGTCTCCCGGGCGTTTAAGAATTGTAAACATATAAAACAGTTAGATTTGTAGGAACCTAACACTCTGTGAAATTGTTGTATTAGCTATAAGTTTTGCTTAATATTTATTTGTAAAAAGATTGCAAAAATAAAAAAACAAAATATGGCACACAGCTATTGTGAGCTGAAGAACACAAACACTAAGATAACTTACCGAACTTATTTTATAGTACGTTGAAAGTTTTTTTGGGGTACTTGTTCTGTATTTTTTAGTGAACACGTAGTAAATTTTTTGCTACCATGATATGTTTTTTTAGTGTGTGCTTAGTGAATATTTAATGTACTTGCTTCTTTTTTTTTAAAGGAAATATTAAAATAATTAATCCTTTGTATGTATGGGAAATATAATTTTTAATGGTTTGTTATTGAAAAAAAACTGAAATATAATTTGAAGTGGAGTTTTATAACAAGTTTTAAACACCAATTTAGATTTATTTTTTGATATAAATACTATATTTTATTAAAACATTAGCTTGCTTTTGCAAGTTTCTTATATATTTGCACTCCTGTAATAAAACTCCACTCCAAATTATATACATATTGGGTTTTTTTTTCAATAAATAAACATAAATATATTTCTTATTTCTCTCCAATACATATAAATGATTTTTTAATTTAATATTTTGGTAAAAAAAAAGAAGCAAGTACATTAAATGTTCACTACGCACTGGGGTATTCATTCGGTTAACCATTAAGCGGTTAACTGATTAATTACTACCCGAATAACTGATCGCTTAATTTAAAATTTGCTATTTTGGATTAACGATTAAACTGGTTAACTTCAATCGATTAACCGACCTAACAAAATTTTAAAATTTTTGTAGTATTATAACATATTTTTTGTGTTTTTAATTATTTATTTCGTCTCCTGTGTTTAGAGAATATTTTTTTATATAAACAAACAAGGTGTTCAGTGAGCTTAATTTTAAATAGGTGTTTTAAATGTATGTGTTTAGTTAATTGTTTTTTCTCATATTTTCTCATGTCAAACTTTTAACAAAAATAACCGAAACATTTAGAAGAGTTAAACATTTAACAAAATTAAAACAGGACTCTCATGGCATAATGGAAGATTTTATACATTTAGAGAAATCCTGAAATGAAATTATATATTCCATCTTATGGGCTGCGTTCGATTTCTCCAACATCAACGATAAGAGAAATAAAATTTTCCAAGTCAAGTTTTGTCAATACTAAAGAAAAGAATCGCTTAAACCTAAACATTTAAACCAAATTATTTTTCATAAAGATTATTTTTTTAAGGTCTCTTTAAACTATTGTAATAACTAATAAAATGATCATACAGTTTATTTTTTAATTACTACATCATATTTATGTATTAATTAAAAAATATGTATTGCATATTTATGAATTATTTTTTTGTTTGCTCGTTTTAGTTCAAGAATTGTTGTTTGTTATGTTATTGTTTTTTTTTTACAAATAAACTCCGAATAATAAATAATTTATGCATTTTTATTTATTGGAATTACTTAGTTTATAAAAAAAAGTTTATTAATCGGTTTACCGATCAATTACAAAATTAACCGATTATTAACCGATTAACCCAAAAACCTCGGTTAATTAATCGAGCGATTAACCGATTAAAACAAAAGCCCGATTAAATGAATACCCTATTACGCACACACTAAAAAACATATCACGTTAGTTAAAAGTTCACTACGTGTTCACTAAACAATACAGAACAAGTACCCCAAAAAAACTATATACGTACTCTAAAATAAAATGTATAAGTTATCTAAGTGTTTGTGTTTGTCAGCTCACAATAGTTGTGAGCTGACAAGTACTGTTTGTGTACAAATTCACAAACAAAAATTCAGAAAACCGTGTGGTACACTAACTTGCTGCACTTTACTGTTTATTTTCGAACTCTGGTTTTTTATATTTTATTATATTTAATAAATAAAAAAATAAAAAATTAATTATTGCTTGATAAATAATATTACACAAATTTTCAAGTTTATACGAAATTTTACGAAATTTTGGTATTTAATGGGAAAGTTACCAAAAGTTTCATATTTATAGAGGGAGCCGTAGAAGAGGAAGACCAGCTATCACATGGTGGCGAACAGTAGAAGGCGAAGCGGTTGCTATGGATCGTAGCTGGTATTTGTTGTGGCTTTATGTTCGTCTCAGGAATAAATAATAATAAAATATTTTATAGAGACTTTTACACAACTTAGCTATTTTATAGAAAATGTTTCAAAAACTAAAATTTACTCATTTATTGGAGATTTTTCAAAAATGAAAATCTCGTGTTTATAGGAACTTTTAAAAACATAAAAATTTGCTTAATTATATGAAACCATATCCCTGGAGAATGTTCTGTTTAAATAGGGAATCTTTATAAGGATAAAGGTAAATTTTAGGTAAATATGCTTTTTAATGGCAAATTTTCTTGTATGCTATTTTAATGGAAATTTTAGAAACAATTGTTAGAAAATCTTGAAGTATAATATAATTTTTAAATATATTATACGAGAAAAATGTGTAGTTATTTCAATCTTTTTTATAACAAAGAGTTTTATACCCTTCTGTAAAGTTATTTTATTACTGAAATTTTTCTTTAAAATTAAAAAAAATATATATTAAAACACAAAAAAATAATAAAGCATCTTTGCGCGACATTTCTATGTCATATGGTTTCTATCTATTTAGAAACATATATATGTAAATTTTTTTTATTTCAATTTTGTTCTTTTATTATCTTGCATCAAAGTATAAAATTTGCTCTACTGCCAAATACATTTTAACATTTATTTTACTCCAAACATTCACAATCACATATACATTCACACACTTCCATACATGATTACATAAATTTAAAATTGTGTGAATATAAATATTATAGATGTAAAAATAAGAAATGCATGATGACACAATCCTCGTAATATGTATCCATATGGTTAGACTTTGTAAAAAACTACAACAATAACAAGAATGACATAAAGGACTAACATTCATTATTATCCTAGCTAGGCGCCATTAACCCTTGCCAACAAATGAATTTCAACTCAGGCGTAATGGAAAATATTAAACGAACACTGATAGTGTATATTAATGTAAAAGATCGTATTGCATACATGTTTGAATTTGGTACCATCCAAAACGTACAACATACGACAAATGATAAATCTGTGTAGAAATTCTATACCCAATAATTATGGTTTAAACAAAAAAAAAAAAAATGTAACAAGAAGGACGAACAAGAAAATAAAATCATGGTTTTTTCCATTTTAGTTTTTTATGTGAATTTATGTATTTGATTAATGGTTCTTTGTGGCAAATTTTTTTTGGTCTATATGTTTTTATGTATATGTTTTACAAATTATGAGTTTTTTAAATTAAATCTATCTAAAGTCTGCGCATTTCATTCATTGAATATTGTTGAAAAGTTTTTCGAAAATCTGCTATTTTTGGAAAATGTTGCCTAAATAAAATACTTTAAAAGAAAGTTTATACTTTAATCGGAAATTTTGCCAAATTTACTACATCTATAGAAAATTTTGAAAAATTACACTACTTTATAGGAGATTTTGTAAAAAATTTACTACTTTTTTAGAAAGTTTAGCAACAATTTGAAACACTTATAGAATATTTTAAAAAAAGTCTGCTTTTAAAAAAAATTTTCTACTTTTTTAAAAAGTTTAGCAAAAACTTGATACATTATAAAAATTTTTTAAATAAAGTCTGCTTTTAGAAACAATTTTCGATTTATTAACTAGATACTTTTAAAAAAATTTTTGCAAAGTTTACTCTTTTATAGGAAATTCTGCAAAATTCAGTACTTTATACGAAATTTTTTAAAATATAATATTTAATTGAAAAAAAGGAATTAATAAGAATATAATTAAGGAAATTAAAAAAAAAAAAATTTTTTTGTGAAATTTCCTTCTTTTGAAGGTTATGACACTGAAATTAGGCTTAAGTTCATCAAATTTAATTTTCATTAAAGTATTTTTAGTGAAGAAAGGAATTTACAACATGAAATGAATTTAATTTTTTTTTTTTTTGATAATTTTTAACTGAACACGGGATTGAACTCAAGTCGAATTTACATGTTTCGAGAATTACCGCATTCACATTTTTAGAATTCTTTGCCGTTCTACCGTTTTTTTTTTAATTTAAATATAAAAAACTTTTATTAAAAACCAACAGTTGAAAAAAAGACTCACATTTTCCTTCTTTTATAAATAAAATGCTGCAGAAATTTATTACTGTTAAAAGATGTTTTGCAAAAATTTGCTACTTGTATAAGAAATTTTCTAAATATGTTCTAGGCATGTATCGAATACCAATACCGATATATCGGCAATTCTTGAAATTTTCCGATGTATCGGTATCGGATATAGTTTGCTGTCGATACGATGATACTTTTTATATATATTTTTTTAAGTATTTTGAAACAAATAATTTAGTTTTCTATGCTTATTTTTTGCATAGCAACTAAGAGAAATAACACATTAAAAAGGCGAGCATAAAATTAAAACAGAATAATGAAATTGTTTCATATAATAAATAAATCTAACTAAAAGTTTTGAGGCTTTGTTTATCTACAATGTGTGACCCTCAATACAATGCTCGAATATTTCAAAGACATTTAACTTCAATCTTACTGAAAAAATGTCCTTTTGAGCAACTTAACATGTCTCTACATTCCGAAAAGTTTGAAAATACGGTCATACTTACACTGCTCTTCTAAGAAAGAAAGTCACATAACCAGTTTTGTATTTTTAAGATATTTAGGTTGTATGTTTTTTTTTTATCTTTCGCGTCTTAAAATTTAATATTTTTGAAAAATCCTTTAGCGGTGTGAATGATGGCTCATTATCGCAATTTTCTTTATTGGTTTCTTTTTCTCTTTCTGCCGCTAATTTCCATCCTATCATTTTTTTTAGCGTGGTCGAAGTTTTTAATTGCTAAAATGCAAAGTTTTTTTGACCCATTTTCTGTTTTAATTATCATATAACATGAATAACGTATGCCTTATAGTAACACAAATAAAAATTAATAAATTTTTAATTAAAATTAAAAAATACCAAAAACAGCAACAATGTTGAAAATTAAGTCTTCTAACCTGCAGCTTCAAAATGAATGTTTTTATGTGTGAACTTAAGCAGGCTAACTTGCACTAATGCACAACGTTAATTTTTATTTCATACCGACAGCTCAATTCCAAAACATGCTAAGTCGACTGAGCATGTTTTTAATTTTTTCACGTTTTTGAGTATTGTTCAATTTAAATTATGCCAAAATTTGGAATTGGCTTATCCATATAGCTCGTGCCTTAGCTGTTAACAATAATTAGTAGTGTGATTATTTTATTGAACTGTTAATGGTTTTTAATCCAAATTTCAATATTTTAATCAGCCTTAAGTTCATTGAATTTAATTTTCAATCAATTATTTTTAGGAAGAAAGGAATTTTACAACATGAAATTAAATGAAAAATGTTTAATAAGTTTTTATTAATTTATTAAATCAATTAAAATAGGTAATCATTCATTCAAATCAAATTTCGAACTAACAAAAAATATCTAAAGTAGTTGTTCACAACATTCATGTTGTAAAATTCCGTTCACCATAAAAATAATTTTAAAAAAATTATATTCAATTACCTTCAGCCTGATTAAAATATCGAAATTTGTATTAAAAAAAATACCTTTACAATTTAAATTTTTACGGGGATAGCGAAGAGCTCCAGGTTAAGCTAGTTATGCTTAAATGTCCATTAAAACGATTTACTTTATTAATGTTTATACTATGTTTCAGTGTAAGAAATTTG
Source organism: Pollenia amentaria (assembly GCA_943735925.1). Taxonomy (NCBI): domain Eukaryota; kingdom Metazoa; phylum Arthropoda; class Insecta; order Diptera; family Polleniidae; genus Pollenia; species Pollenia amentaria. The sequence goes on along the minus strand of OX031006.1, from coordinate 278,271,819 downwards.
TACAAAATTTTGTATTTAAAACAAATTTTTACAAATGTTTGCTTCTAATAGGAAGTACACAGAAAATATTATTAGTAGTTTTTTATCAATTAAAAAAATTGTTTAAAAAGTATTTCAATTCAATTAATGTGATAATTGAACCAATTATTTTTTAAGTTAAAAGAAAATTAAAAATATAATTTTGATTTAATTAACATTTTAGTTGGTTTGAAATAAATTTTGAATTCAAATATAAAAAAAGTCTTAATTGATTTTTTTCATTTAAAAGAAAATAACTTAAGCTTGTAGAATTGTTTTTGGGAATTGTCGAGACCTGAGCTATATTTAAATAAATCAATTAATACATTGTTTGAAACGGTAAAGTTTTTTGATTATTTTTTTAATTAAAATTAAAAATATGTATCATTTATTGATAAAAAAAATATTCACAATTTTAAATTTTTACAATTTTCATTAATCTATATTACCATTTTGGCAATAGGTGCTAAATCAAAAATTGTTTGCTTGATTCTATGAACATGGTATGAATTTGGTGACTAGAGACAATTTTTAATCTTTTCTGTGTATTAAATTATTTAATTTTTTTTAACATATTTTTGTTATTTATATAAAATTTCTTAAACGGAAATTTGCTAAAATTTGGAATTTTTTTATAAATCAGTTCACAAAGCAAATCTATAGCGACCAAGAAAATTTCGTTTGCGTCACTGTCTTCTTTTACTTTTTTTCTTTAACATATGTATGTAAAACTCCCCAATTTGGTAAGAAAATTGCAACCATGTATTTGATACCAGCTTGCTGCCACTTCTAAACATTTTTGAATTTTTTGCTGTGCTTGCTTATGATTTACAGTGCGACATTTATGTTTTTGTAAACTTTTTTGAATTTCCGTATTTTCTCCCATTTAGTGTTTAATCTTTAAATATTATAGACCCTAAAGTTAGTAAATTTTTTATACATAAGAATGTATATTTCATATTGATTTTGCTACGCATTGACATTTAAAGGTAACATTAAGGGGAGCTAATGTCAATCTTTTAAATAAAAAAAAAAAATTTTTTTTTAATTAGTTAAAAGTATTTCAAGTTCAAATTGACTTCAACCAATTAGTTTAAGTATTTTCAAACATCCTATAAAAGTTGTAGAAATTCTTTTGTTTGCTTGCTATTTCCAAAAATATTTGCTTTTAAATTAATTAAAAAATAAAAATCCATTAGCCTAAAATCTTTTTTTTATTTTATTTTTAGATTCTTTAAAATCAGCGTGATGTTAACAACGAATCAATGGACCACTTTGTTAAATAAGAAACAACAAATATCTAAAACGGGAGAAGAAAACTACCGAAAAATGAGTCATAATCACGTGTAATCACTGATAATGCTCATCATTCTTTTTCTATGACAATGCACAATTTTAATTAAACGCATACAAAACTCATACATACATATATCACACATACGCCGTCGCCTTGTCGTACTCGTCGCCATCGCATTCGTCGTCAACGTCACCGCCATTGTTGTCTCTACTCCATTACTAGCAACAACGACTTTCGACAACCTCAACCCAAAAATATAAAAGAAATATAAAATAGAATTTAAACATACAGATTGACTGACAGACAAAAAAAAAAAAAAAAAAAGAAATCATTGCTGGTATTTTCTTCTCTGTGTGTCACATGATTAAATGTAAATGAGGCAGCAGCAGTCAGTTGCAAATCCAAACCCAGTTTGAATAGATGAAGAAGAATACACGACAAAAAAAAAAGGATACCAACTCACTAAAACAATTGTGCAATCACTTGAGTTTCGTGTAATTGTTAATAAATGCAGCTGTTATTGTGTTTAATAAATACGTGCCACAAATACGCCGTGTTGTCGTCGTCATCACGCTACCAATACCACTAAATGCAGTGGAAGAAGAAGTTTACTCGATTGAAAGCAGCTACAGGACATTCGCGTGCGCGAAGAATGCTTTGTTGTGGACGCAGAAAGGTAAGTGGTAGTAGACATTAATACAACTACAATTACAAAGAAACAAAAAAAAAAAAAAGAAAAAGAAACAAATTTATCAAATAGGTACGAATACTTCTCTAATACAACTACTCGTTTGTCTCATTTGTGCATTTTTACGATAAATTGAATTAAAACAATTTCTTGTTCATACTTGCCAAGGAAATTGAACTATTTTTAAGGACAACTGCTTACGAGTTAGCTCCGGTTCTTGTTATTCTGGTGTCGTACAGAGTGTTGACATGAAAAATGGTATTTTAATAAGAAAATTCTAAGAGACTAAAAAAGCATAAAAAGAATGGAAACAAATCGAAAGAAAGCATGTCATTGTTACTTTTATGAGACATTAAAATTGTTAATTTTACGGCCATGTCAATGCACAATTAACTTATTTACTATTTAGTGTTAAACAATAAGTAAAAGTAATGCTAGGAACACAATTGGGACGTATGTCGTAAGAATGCACAGAGGCTTGCAATTTACTAAAAGTGAGAATTAATTCAATAGCTGAACTTTATCCTTCACAGTCATGTTTGGTATTAAGTGAAAGTCAAATAATTTTTACAAATTTTGCGGGCCGGGGTTAAAATTCAAAGTGCTAGTATTTTGAATTAATGTGCTGTTTCCAGGTGACAGCCAATTGATTGTGTAGTAAAATTTATATGAAAAGCACTTAAAAAAACTGAGTGATTTTCATTTACATTTTACTACACAATCAATTGCCTGTCACCTGGAAACAGTACATAACAGTAAAAATATTATAATAGAACCATCAACTTCAGGTATTTGAGTACTAGAGGTCTGCAAGAATAAATAAAAAGCAATTTCAACACACTCATTTGTTTTTTATCTACGATAAGTTGAGCACCCAATTAAAACGAAACAAATGAGAGAGTAATCAATGACAAAACAAACAAAAACACATTCAATTCAGCCAACCCAAGTTGAATGAGTTGAATATTCAAATATATTTGAATGTAAAATTATTGGAACTAGTATGGCCCAGCTGTCGACGCAATCGACTGCAATCTAGAAATAACTTATTTGTACCGTTATTTCTAATATTAACCATTCAAACGACTGGGTTAAAACTTTATTTAATATATACATATATATCTAGAATCTAGATATGTATTTATTTAATGTTAAAAAACATATCGCACTTGATCATAAAGAGGGTATTAACTCTAAATTCAATAATTCTCAGTAGAGCAGAACAATTTTTAATTTTATAAGGCATATTTCTTTTAGGCATATGAAATTTAGTGACGATTTTTCTAAAAATGTATATAAAACATAAGTGCCCTAATCTCAATGTTTATAACAAAGCTTTTTATAAATATATTTTTCATTTATATTTATTTCGTTGAGGAATTGTGTTGTTATAACCTCTCTCAATATAGGTATATTTTTTTGTTTTTGTAAATACATGATTATCATATAATAAATGACCCTGATCGGTAGTGTTTGTTATATAAAATCGCAGCCCATCAAAAGATCGCACTTTATTTAAAACAAAAATGCAATAAACTACTGTTCTCCAATTTAAGCATAGCAGAGAACTCTGCATGTTGTTGTTCTTTTAACCAAGGTATATTTATAGCAGGTAGTCTCGGAAAGCCTGCTGATTATTTTTTTATTTGCTTCTTTTGTGATACGAACTGTCAAATGTTGTTTATGTTTTTTCAACACGTGTTAAATTTCTAGCTTAAAAAGTAAACAAGTTTTTTTAATCAAAGTAAAAAGTGATAAAATTAAAAAGAAAATCAAAGTGATTTATAATAAATAGCAATTTTGAGTAACGACTTAAATTAATAAATAGAAAAAACGACTAATTTTAAGAAAAAGAAATGAGAAAGTGTAGTGTGTGCCAAAAAAAAAAAAAATTTAAATAAAGTTTTTTCCGAAAAAACACATTTATTTTAATATAAAGCTTATACTCAATTGTTTTTATGTTTGATGTTCATATAAATATTAATTACAAAACATATTTTCTTACAAGATTAGCACAAATCACAAATTTTTCTTACGAACTTTAAAAGTACGTTTAATAAATGATTACAAACAAAATGAATCTATTTTCGTTTAATGGCGTTTTTTCTTGCTTATTTTTCATTTATCTTCTATCAACCCCTTTGCTGTTTGACAGTTCATATCACATAACAACAATAAAAAGCCCTGTTGTTTGTTTTATTGTATAATTGTTGTAATCTCGCGGCTACCTGCTATAAATATACCTTGCTTTTAACTATGTAAACACAAAAACAAAGCATACTGCTTCTGTTATTTGTTTACATTGTTTTTGCTCACACGTTTGTAAATTGTTTCAATGTACTAGTATCACTTTCAAACGCGTATATATCGTAAAATACTGAACCGATTTTAACAAAATTTACATTAACAGAATCTCCCATTTCTATTGATATATCATTTGCTAAAATACAGTATATAGTTTCGGCGTAAAAGGGATCCAAGGAAATCCACTTGCCTATTAATATATGTATATGATTTTTACTTCTCCTTTAAATTTATTCTGTACATACAAATAATCAGGGCTGTGGAGTCGTCAGAAAAAGTTCTAACTCCGACTCCAAACGCTGAAATTTGTTAAGTGAAACTCCGACTCCAACTCCTACTCTAACCTTGATGCTAAATGTATATGAGACTGGTCCTTACTTGACTTTAAACTCTTTTTATACCCTCCACCAATGAGGGTATACTAAGTTTGTCATTTCGTCTGAAACTTTTTATTATGCATATAATAGCCCACAAAGTATATATATTCTGGTAACTCTTAGTCGATTTAGCCATGTCCTTCTGTCTGTCCGTCTGTTGAAAACACGCTCACTTTCGAAAAACTCAAAGGTAAGAACAAACTTGGTGTCAAATTATTTGTAGTTATCCTAAGCAGTTTGGGAAATGCAGCAAAATCCGAATAAATCAAAATGTAGAACCACCACCCTAAAAAATTTACAATTTTGTTACAAAAGCTAACATAAAAGGTGGCATAATGCACGGCATGATATAATATTTTGCACAAACTCGTTCTATATGACTAGCAATCATACTGTACACCCAAAACCGTAATAAAAATTGCTATCATATTAAAATGTACTACGTCATAGTTTTATAGGACTAGAAATCGCACTGTTAAATTTCGAAAAGATCGCTCCATAATTTACCATAGGCTCTATATAATGCCTACTCCCGGAAAATAGTTTAGTACGCCTAAAACCGTAATGAATAACGCCATCATAATAAAATTGGGTACGTCACAGTTTTATAAGATAATATATCATACTTTACAATATCGTGAAGATCGGTTCATAATTTACCCTAGGCCGCATATAAAACCTACTCTCGGAAAACAGTTTAGTATATTAAAAAACGTAATAAATAATGCTATTGTAATTCAATTTGGTACGTCAAAGATTTATAGGACTATAAATAACACTATAAAATTTCGTGAAGATCGGACCATAATTAATCATATAATGTCCAATATTATGCTCACTCTGGGAAATTATTTAAAAACGCCTGAAACCGTAGCAGATATAGATATTGGGGTAAAATTTGGTCCAATTTTGGTTCATATGGGCAGAAATAATATCATGCAATTTTCTAATTATCCGTCCATATTTACCTTAGATCCCATATTAAGCAGCCTTCTGAAAAACACTTGAAACCTTGAACAAATTTCACTACTGTATTTAATTTTGTTCCATTTAGATTTTTAATAACAGAAATCACTACAGGATTTCGTGATGATTAGTCAATAATTAACCATGGGTCTAATATAAATTCCCCTCCTGAAAATCATTTTAGTTCGACATAAACTGTTACGAATCATGATATTTTATTCAAATTAGTTTAAAATGCTAGAAATGAAAGCATAACACTATCTGGTTGTTGTCTAACTCGGTTTAACCCCGTACCAATTTTAATACTGACGTCCGTTTTTATAAAGATTTATTAATAATTTATAGCTCTCATATATTCTAACTGTCGGTGGAAAAAAGATTCAACACAGACGAATATAGCACTCTGACTTTTTTTTAATGCAGTACCATTTAAATTGTAAAATATAGCAATAAATTGATTGTGTTAAAATTCCAAATCGATATTTTAAATATTGCATCGCCAGTTTCGAAGAATTTTTATTTTGGAAAATATTAGAAATTTTTTTAATTTTTTATTACGAAAAATTTTGGAGTCGGAGTCGTGAGTTTTTGTGGGTACTAAGACTCCGACTGCGGTACAAAAACCTCAACTCCGACTCTTCAACTCCGGCTCCGACTCCACAACCCTGCATATAATGTATGTGTAAGCCAAACTCTTATACATAAAATAAGCTATAAGCTTACACACCTATTATGTCAAAAGGTGCGTTTGAGTACTTTTTAGGGAGATCGAACGGTTATTATTCGACCGGTTTTAACCGGTTATTTTAGCTTTGCCCAAGTCGGTTATTTTAAAATGCCCATTTTTCGAATATCGAATAAGCCGGTTATTTTGGTATAATAAACCGGTTATTTTAGTAATGTGTAATTTATATAAATTTTCCTTACTCTTGTTGTAGATGTATCCGTAATTTAAGTATTTTCTAATTGAATATTGGCCAAACTTGAACTTTTTATGAAGAATGTCAAAACAAAATTTAACAAAATTCAAAAACCATTATGAACACTGTAAATACAAATCGCTTATAAAAGCGTGTGGTCTTGTAGAAAAAAACCAAATACAATCAAAATATGTACTACAAACACGTGTGCAATTAAAAAGAACATATTAATTTGTATAAGAGTATTCTAAATATTAAATACATTTTTATATGAAGGTTATCTCTAGATTTTTTCGAATGCGATTAAAAATAGAAAGTAGGTGCTTGAAGTGCCCTTAAATGATAAGTTACAAAGGTTCTGTCACGACTTATTAATCACCTTTTATTAGTATACATGCTTGACATTAATGTGATCCAAATGAAACTTAACTCCGTTCGAATACTTTACTAAAATACGCGTCCAAAAATGAATCATTGGGTGAAATATTAGCCCGTTGTGTTGCCGAGGACGAAATGCCCGTTAAGGCACAAAAAACTCTTAAGTAGTTCTAGCATCTTCTCATGCTGAAAAATACAGCATTATGGCGGAATCAACGATATGGGAAAAATTTCTACCAGTTTCATTTATTAAAACACCAAGAACTAGAAAACAAAATTGAAGAAACCAAACACTGTCATGGAATGTTTTAAATTGTAGTCGACGAATTGACAAATATTTTACACAAAAAGAATGTTAAGTTCACTATTCGTTTCTATAATGCTGAAACAAAATAATTTGAAATAGATAATCCTGGCAAAGAGGTTTTGTTTGCAACTTTTGAAAAATATGGTTGATTTATATATAGCTTTTTCAGTTTAAATAAAACCTTTTTCAAATTAAACGAAACCTTTTTCAAATTAAACGAAACCTTTTTCAAAATAAATGAAACTTTGTTCAAATACAGTTTAACATTTTTCAAAATAAATTCAACCATTTTTAAAATTTTTAGGGAATTCATTTTTGGAATTTCTTTGAATTACTGATTAATGAAGAGGCGACACTTACAATGTTACGATCAGTGGTAAAATAACTTCATAATAAGTGGGTATGAAGTTTTAACTTTGAAAATGTCTTCTCTATCGGGTTCAGCATAGGAGAATAAAGTGGTAACATTTTAATGTACATTCACTATTGTCCACCATATGTCATATTACTTGGGATTTATGGATTCTGGCATACTCAAAAATTAAAAATGAGTTTTGTAGCATTGGGCTGCTTTCAATTTTATCCCGAAGAAATACTTGGAAACGGGCCGAATTCACAGTGGATACAGAAATAGCTTTATGGTAAACAACGCCAGTATTATCTGTCGTAGCAATTAGAGTCATATTCTTTCTCTTTACGATTGACAAAACACCATGTTTCACCTTCCTAAGCAAAAAAAAAAACTAAATTCCTACAACATCTTAAAAATGGTTTTATTTAATTTAAAAAATGTTTAACTGTATTTGAATAAAGTTTTGTTAATTTGAATAAAAAAGGTTTCGCTTATTTTGAATTAAGTTTATTTTATTTTGAATAAAGTTTCGTTTATTCTGAAAAAGGTTTCGTTTCATTTAAAAAAGGTTTCGTTTTATTTGAAAAACTGAAAATACTATAGATAGCTTAACCACTAAGAAATTAAAACTCATTCAAAATAAATTTGAGAGAATATTTCAAATAATAACTTTATAAAATTCCTATTATTTATTTGCTTTTTCAAAACGTTTGTCTAGATCAAATATCATTCGACAGTTTCTAAATTACATTATACAAATATCTTCTTACAAATAAAGCTTAGTAAATCAATAAAAAATTATTGAACATTTAGCTAAAGTTTGATCAATTTACTGGTCGCACTTTTCCTGGATTTTATCGTAAAATATTTGTTAGGTCTGATCTAAGTCATATCTGTGTTGGTTCCTTACCTTTGCAAATTGTTTTGTTTTTATTAAAATTAACGTTTTATTTTAAAAACTTATTTGATTTTTGTATTTTTAAGTATTCGAATTAAAACCGGTTAACCGGTTATTTAAAAATTGTTAAACCGTTTTTTTCAATAGCAACTACTCGTAATATTCGAAAACCGGTTATTGAAAAAGTCGAATAATCGATCTCCCTAGTACTTTTACAGTAAAATGCAGTCAATGAGTAAACTGAACCATTTTCTCTCACAAATAGCTGTTGTTCAGAAAAGAACGCGAACGCAAAATTTGTAAAAATTCGTAAAATAAAGGCAACAGCTGATGACAATTAATTGAAGTGTTGAAAAATGTTTACACTTTTGGCTACTTAGCTCGTTTTCTTATCGGTACTCGATTAAATACTCTTTACAACACGAACATTTTAAGAAAATCGAAACAATTTATTTAATTTTTCTTTCACATTTTTATTTATTTTTATTTTATTTGATTTTACTAATTTCTGTCCGGATAAATTTGTTCAAAAATACATGAATACCTTTTTTGCCATTGATTACTTAAAAAATAAGCGGAGTACTAAGTACCCAAATACAAATACTTTTAACAACTCTAAAATATAAAGTTTAAAAGTTGGAATTAAGCCATAAAAATGCACCACAAAGAAGTTTAATTAATTAATATTTATTAACTTTTTGTTATTGTGTAATTTTTATTTCAACTTTCCATTTTTAAAACAATTTCTTCATAATTTGTATCCTTTTTGTTTGTTTCTTTTGCTTGTTTAACTTTTGTAACATATGATTTTTTGATTTACTGCAAAAATTTCTGCAGTAAAAATTTGTAAGTGCTCAATCAAGAACTGTCACTTTACGCTCTCAATTTGTGTTCTCATTTACTGCATTTTGTGTACTCGAACGCAATTTCGTAAAATTCAGTAAAGTTTAGTAAAAAGTAGTAAAAACTTTTGTGTTCTCGAAAGCAGCTAATGTACACAAATAATTATAAACATATTCAATCATTAAAAAATTATTGAATGTTTTCTGTAAACTTACTCTCTATAACGGGTCATTGCAATTTGCAATGTTTTGTTATTTATGCATGAATCTCAAACTCATTCACGGTTAACATGTTTGTTATGCTCATTAGTGAAAGACATAAACCCCAATTGTAAAATCTGTGGTTTTCACGAATAATCGCGTAAGTTATAAAACCAAACTTTTCAGGAGAGCAAAAACAATTATTTTTTTTCAATTGCGGCTTCTGTAGATGCTTTTTTAAACTTTTTTCTTTACTATCCTCTTAACAGTGACTTTCTACGTATTATACATAGTTTTCATGACAAAATCCTCACAGGATCACAATCTGTAAAAGGATTAAAAATGCATATGTTTGATTGACTCATTAAGTGTGTGCAATATAACATCATATCTCCACATAAGTTCTTTTTTGTGAAAATAAATGTTATCATTTTAATCACACATGACGACTTACGTTGTTATTTTTACGACTTTAGTTGTTATTAATAGAAAAGTTTTCAAAAAATACTTTCATATTTTTTGCACGAATAACAACATAACATCACATATGCTTTTTATTTGGAAACATATTCAGCAATTTTACAATTTTTGGCGATGTATGTCGACATAAATCGTTATAATAGCAAAATATTTAATTAAACAGTTAGCTTAAGTTGTTTTTAGCAGAAAAAAATTAATAATACTACATTATATTCTAAAAAGCTTAATACTTATAAAAACCTAATGCAAAATGTAGCACTTTGACATCATTATCTCAATTTCGGTAAAAACCGACTTACGCGATTATTCGTGAAAACCACAGAAATTTCGTATGTATGAGTCAAAATATGTGCACGTGTGCGTTAAATTGTTTTTGTTTTATATGGAGACCATTTTGACAAGTCGGGTAAATTTGTAATGCTCTCCCAAATGAGTTTACCTTGCGTAAAAGTACCTTGATAAAATTCATTTACTCTTATTTTTGTATTTGGTTTACTTTCTCCTTGTCTCTTTGAGTATTTCATATATGAATAAATGTTGTGCACTTTGAGTAAAGGCAATTTATTCAAAGCAGACCTCTATTGATTAAATTATTGAATAATTTTTATTTTAATAAATGTTTTGGAACATTTCTAATATTTACTTTAAAGTGCTCCATAAATTGGGTATTTTCCATATAAACATTGAATCGAGACTAATGTGCTGTTTTCACAACACAAATGATTGAACGTGTAGTAAAATTTATATGAAAAACACTTTTTGAGTAAAAACTAATAAAGTATAAATTAAATAAGTGAATATAAAAAATAAAATCTTTAATTACTATCCTCTTGATCTGTTTTTTGTCTCTCTAATTGATTGATGAAATTTTAAATTTTGCATACTCGTGATGAAATGTTTGTGGTATAAGGTTTTGTTTCGCAAAGTGTTATAAGAAATTTGTGTTATATTGAAAAAATATTTAAAGTATTATTATATTATTGGAGAAAATTTTGCAGTTTATCATAGATCTTAGAATTGATCAAAGTAACCATATTTGAGTTTCATTGCAGGTCTATCTCTTTGAAATAAAGCAGAACGTAGCTTTAGAAACGATATTTTTACTGTGTGCGGAAACATCGCCAGTGAAAACTGTTTAAAATTTTTGAAATCAAAGTAATTTAATAGAACACAATTATTAGCCAGATGGATTTGTGCTTGCATTTGAAATTCAAGTATATTACTGTCTTGTAGTCCAAATGGTTCTATTACGAATAAATGTCTCGATAGTGCTGTGCATCGAATCAACAGGCATCATTGTATGTCCTGGTAATAAAAACGTTATTTTTATATACTTTACATAATTGGATTTTTTAAGGGCTTATAGAAATTTTTAAGTACTTATAGGTGTCGAAAAATATGTTGGTTACAATATTCCTGCGGTTATGGCTCGATCTGAACTTGATAAGTTCATTGCGTAAATGAATTGTGAAATTTTTGTCATAGAAATACTAAACTCGTAACGGAAACGACTCGCTACGTTGGCTCAAAAATAAGTAGAAAATTCATTGCAGGAATGTAAAATATCGTTACATTTACGAAGGTTTTTCTCTGCAGGCAATTTGGTATGCACTATAATGCAAGTGATAAGCGATAAGACGAGTACTGCCTGAACGCATGTTAAGCTACCAGATTGGTGTAAGTACTAGTGTACGACAGGGATGTTTTCTGTATCCGATGCTTTTCAATATCGTATTGGACTCATTTATGCAGCAATCAATTCGCATTAGAAAATGCATTACATGGGGTATGAATGGTCTGCTGTAGGATCTGGATTATGCTGATGATATCTGCAGGTTCGCACATGACTTTACCGACATATCAACCAAATTGGTTAAGATACACCAGATAAGTTCTGGTGCTGGTCTTCATAAAAACTTCAACAAAACTTAAGTTCAACGTACCAATACAACCAATTTCTTTAAGAGCACGGTCAATAACGTAGAGCTCTAGGATGTGCAATCCCTTTGCTACTTGGCAAGCATTATACCCTCCATTGGCGGCTCTCGTGATGATATTGTATATCGTATAAAAAGGGAAAAATGCTCATTTGGTGCATATAAGTTGCACGAATCGATTACTAATTTACCAAGTTAATTTTGATAACCTAGCAAAAACTTAACTTACAATGCTACTTTTAATGACTTCCTGAATTCATTACTTTGTGGCTTTATTCGCCACTTTTTGCATTATTTGTTATATATTAAATAATAACGTTATTATTATATATTAAATAAGTCACAATTATACATTACAAGACAATACTTTGGTATAATGACTTAAATAAGTTATTATTACATGATTTTAAATAATTTTTTAAATCAATTTGCGGTATATTATATTAATATTTGATAGATATCCGGTAATATTATAAAATTTTAAGAATAATTTCGATGTGAAATACATGGAAAATCCAAAAATCAATATATATATATATATATATTCTATAATCTTAGTGATGGTATTTTGAAGAGCATAATCAGGCCTGTCACAGAAATTGCACAGAATGCTTTTGAATCCGTGTTGTCATTTCGATTGATTTTCGTAATTCCGACAAATTTTAATTTTGTATTTTTAAGTGAAATGTGGCAATATTGTGCAAACCAAAACAAAAACTTTTTTCGATCGAAAAATTAAAAGTGATTTCATTCCGAGAAAATTTATCGGTTTTCGAATCTGTTAGATATTTGGGAGAACATTTGCAAAATAATCTTTCGTGGAGCATACGTATGGAAAAACTTAATCATAAATATCGTCAGTTATTGGGCTGCTATATAAATTCAAAAACAAGCTTAGATAGATAGATATGAAGAAGGCCATACGCATCGCGACCCAGAGGATCTTTTGTGCAGCAAGATTAATGAACAAACCAAACTTATACTTTATCAAACATTAATCCATAGTCAACTTAATTATTTGGTGGTGGTATATGGTAGCAGAAAAAGTAATGAGCTTAAAGCTTTGCGAAGAGTTCAAAACAAAGTACTCAAAACTATTTTTAATCTACCACTTATGCATTCTAAAAACCACTTGTAAAATAATTTAGAAATGCTGTTAATGTAAATGTTATTTCTTTTTTATTTATTTATTTTTTTTAAACCTAAACCGTTATTAAATGAAATTTGTTATTGATCTCATATTGTTAATTAATTCATTATCTTAAATTTATTTGTGTCAACTCGCCTCAACAATGTCATATGACACTGGGTCAATACAAATATTGTAATAAAAATGTATTAATAAAATAATAAACAAAAAATTGTCCGATGCAGATTCTATTTTCTATATTTTAATAGTTTAAAAGTGTAAAAGTTATAGAGATGTCCAATATTCCACATATCGCTCATTTCGTGCAAGACCGTCACAACTCAAAATTTGGCATTTTCGAGTTAGTAATGCAGAAATGTTCTTCTCTTAAATCTCTACAAATTGATCTAAGAACGGAGAGAATTATCTAAAAAATAACGGTAATACAGATGGTTGTGACGCTAAGACCTCTCGTAACAAACTTAAGCAATTAACATCAGCAAGGTCACATTTTAGTTTGTGTTTGGCATTCCTTTTGTACATGTGGTTTTCTTTGTAGCAAAAAAAAAAACATTTGATTTTATAACTGTATTTTAGTGAAAGAGAAGGTGAGAAATAATAGGTTGGAATCTTAAAAAGGCTCTCCTGTAAATATTCAAATTTTGAGTTGTGACGGTCTTGCACGAAATGAGCGATATCTGTTATATACAAAATAAAGAACAGAATGTATTTGCATCCAAGTTTAACAAGTCTCCAACTCTTGCTACTCTTTGCTATATTGCATTTTATTACATTTTTTCACTTAATACTTTTTATGTTTCTTCCACTTAAGAAAATAACTGGAAATTAACATATCGCACTGCTTCCTCTAAACTCAAAATTTAAACATTTTCAGTTGAGACAAAAAACTGTTTTCTTTTTATATGTACTCTTATATCACAAAGGGGGATACAATTCCATTTTTTTTGACAAAATACTAGAGAAAATTATGTAAGATTTTTACAGTGGGTAGATATGGCCAATGTACATCGATATCATGCAAAAAGTGAAAATAAAAATTTTGATTTGACCCTCTTTAGAGGAAGCAGTGCGATATTTAGCTGTGTTTGCTAGTATATACATAAAGGTGGCTTGAAAAAAAGTTGTGCCAGTCACCCCCTAGAATAAAAAATATGTCAATGAAGTTTTTAAAACAGGGAACATTTTTTTTGCCACGCCCCAAATACAGCGCTTGTTGATTTTTATATATAGCGCTGCCATGTAAAGTCCGATCTCATCGTATCGCATAGCATTATTCTTGGCTGGCATATGGCTTAATTCTTTCCTTTGTTGTCTTTTCAAACCGACATCAAATTCTGGGCGCCACTTTTGTCATCTCGGCTCCTTCCCCCTAACGACTTATATTTTTCACATGCCAAGAAAGTGCTTCAAAAACTTAATAATGTATAGCTTTTAATGTACTCATTTTAATGACACGCCTTAAAATTTAGCCCCTTTTTCTTTTCCACATACATGTTAGATTACACCAGGTCAATACCAATACAAAATAAAAAAATATGCACCAGTCACGTACTAGAATTAAAGGTAAATCAATGAAATTTCTAGAACTTTAAAAAATTGTTTGCCACGTCCCCAAACACAGCATTTTTGGTTTTTTATGTATTCCACCGCTATTTAAAGTCTGATCTGAACATATCATTGTTAAGCCACGGACAAGCCAAACACAATGATATATGATACGTTGAGATCGGGCATTAAATGGCAGCGGAATATTTAAAAAACAAAATATGCTGTATTTGGGGGCGTGCGAATTTTTTTGTTTAAGTTCTAGAAATTTCATTGACTTAGCTTTCATTCTACGGCGCGATTGATGCAATTGTTTTTATTTTGTATTGGCAGTGACCTGGTATAATCAAACATGTATGTGGAAAAGAAACAAGTGTGTTTTTTTCTATTCAGGCCAACCCGCTTAAATGGACACTGACAAATTAAAAAAAATTGTTTTATTTCTAAAACCTTGTGCTTTTTAATAGTTTTCTTTGGAACGTTGTGATATCTTTGTATATTTTAAATTTAGTTCTTACTAAAAGATAGCAGTTGATTTATCGGGCGGTGTGATATATTTTTGCTCCTATGTGCGATGTCAGAGATTTTGAAACAAAATTTACAAAAAATTCCAAGTAATTCCTGATAATGAAAGGAAGTTTGCCAACGCTGCTGGAAATTGTTTAAATACATTGAATCCGCTTATAACAGTAAATATTTTTGATTTATAAAAGGTTTATTAAACATAATCAAATCTTCACATAAATTTCGTTTTATAACCCTGTTATAAACCTGAAATATTTTGTATGAATAAGGCCTTTATTGTTTATATAAATTTTGCGAACATTAACCGTTGGAATTTACGTTAAAACGATATGTCCATCAAATTTATTAAATATTTTTAAGTATTAAATATTAAATATCAGGCGACAAAACAACAAGAGCAACAACAACACTTGTTTTTCGAAAATAAAATGTATTTCATACTTATATTGAAATATTTCCTTTTTAAATTTTAATTATGAAAATCCTTGTCTACAATAAATAAAATATTTGTTTAAAAATTTAAAGGCCATAAACTTTAATAAATAGAAATTCTACAAAAACACCAATAACTACAACAAGAACTAAAACAGCAATTATACTTATAACTAAATGCCTGCAAGCGTTTATCGAAAATTTTTTAGTTTTCAAACACACACATTTTAACAAATCACTATTATACGAGTGAACGAACGAACGAACGTCTGTCTTTCTGTCTCTACTCTAACCACTCCTATTATTAAAAACTGTTTCAGGACACAGACAAACACACAGATATTTTAAAACCCTACAAACATTTGCGAAAGACTGAAACGAGAGTTCGTCATTCGATTAAAATGATCGCCAATCATACTAATAAACAGACAAAAAAAATACTACATTAGTAAAGTAAAATATATAAGTAAACTTGTTATTAATTATCTTTAGCAGTGACTATAGTAATTCCTTTAGTTTCTCATCATCATAATGAAATACGAAAGTTCATGGTTACCTTCAATAAATAATATAAAATTTGATGAAGTTTTCTTTTCTGGCATTAATGATGACGTGGTTCTGCCTTCTGTGTTCTTTTAAAAAAAGGAATTTTATAAACGCATAACACAATTCTAAAATAATGTTTTATCTATCAGAGGGTTAGAAAATGTATCACTGTTAAATAGGTGATCTTGTTTTTGTATTTTTTTTTAATTTGTTTGCATTAATCGAATATTTTTTATTAGAAGTATAACAGTAAGAGTAAATTGTATTAATGGATTTTGTCATTTGTGATCGTTAGAAATTCACCGCATTTTGAAGGGGCTTTTAACCTTTAATTTTTTTTTCATTATTTATTTATTGAATCTTCATATATTAAATATGAACTAACATAAATTAATCAAATCTTATACTAATACTTTATTTTTGTCCTGCCAATGCTAGACGAAAATTTTTCTCTTCACGGTTTCTATTCACATATGTAGATTTTTAGCGGTCTTCTCGTCGGATGAGTCCTGCATTATCTCTTCTCCTTAATCTAGAGTGGCCGCTTTCATTTAAAATATTTCGAGCTAGTGGATTTGGGTGCGACTCAAGCCTTTTTAAATATTTTACTGCATACTTCGTAATAATAGTTTTTACTAATGGCACATTGAGATCCTTGTGAATATTTGAGTTTTTAACATACCAGGGAGCGACTGTGATTATTCGAAGAAGTTTATTTTGGCGCCTTTGAATTTTTTCGATGTTAGAAGCCGAGGTTGTGCCCCATAACTGAATACCGTAGCACCAGATTGGCTTTAATATAGAGTTGTAGAGTAGAAGTTTGCAATCGAGGCTAAGAATAGAATTTCTTCCAATAAGCCAATAAATTTGAATTGCTTTTAGTTTCATTTGTGTTAGTTTTGCTTCTATATGGTATTTCCATGTTAAACGCCGATCTAGATGAATACCAAGATATTTTACATGCGATTGTTGGGGCACTAATTGGTTATTGATTTTAATAGGGGGACATGACTCCCGTCGCAAGGTGAATGTTATATGTACGCATTTTTGCTCATTGAGCTTTATCCTCCATAGTTTTAACCACTTTTCCAATTCAAATATATGATTCTGCAAGTAACGAGATGCTTCATGACAGTTTTCGTGTACGCTTAAAAAAGCTGTATCATCAGCAAATGTTGAAGTTAGGGTGTGGTTATTTGTTGGCATTTAACCTTTAATAATGATGTTTTCTTAACCCAGCAATTTCCAGTGTCACGTATAGGTGACGATAATTAGCGATTTTCTCTAGTATGTCTATGAAACTATTTTAAACATACATTTATTACTTGAACAAAGGTAATACCCTAAAGTGTTTGCCAGTTTTTTGACCACTCTGGAATTACATAAACTGTGAAATTTTTCAAGTTTTTTCAAACAGTTTTTTGTTTTCTATAGAAACACATGTCAGCAAGTATACTTGCTGAATTGTGTTGTGATAAATAAATTGTTGTAAAAATTCCTGAATGGTAAGAACCGTAAAAATATTTATTGATTCAAAATGTAAGATACCCAAACTTATAATATGAGCGATTATCGTCAATACATAGATTGCATTTTACATAAAAATAAGGCTAAATTGTCGATTGCACCTGCAGGTGACCCTGGTCAGTATTTAACATATTTACATACCCTAGGGGAAAGGGAACTAACACCAAACTTGTCACGTGATAGTTCTCAAGTTGTAGGGACCGGTTCTAGTTCTAACACCTTATATGAAGGGGACTTGTCACTTTAACATGGTGATGTCCTTGGACGGGGTTAATTGGCACCTTTTGCACACTTTGTACCAGGTCACAGAAATAACCTAAATGGACTCATTCAATTTCGGATAATAACCTGTCGCAGAAAATTTCATAATTTTTCAATGAATTTAATAAAAATCATTTTAATTTTTGGTGAACATTTTTATATTATCCAAGGCAGGACAGGTCAGGTTCGTTTGCCTACACTATTTGACCCATCACAAAGACCCAAAAATATATCAGTTTATCACCTCCTAGGCCAACACCATGTTAATATGATGGATATTAACGTAAAGTAATATAACCAGCCACTACCCGCGTAAAATCCTACCGAGTAAAATTTAAAAATTTTTCTACACTTCCAAGCACTTGTGTTGTAAAAACAGCATATAATTTGTTTTTTTTTTTTTTATCAAAAATAGGGTTTTTATATTTTAATTTATAATAATCTAACAGCCGTATTCATAACGAAAAATTGGCATGAAGTTAGCACAAAGTTTATTCATAATACACTTACCAAACTCTGGCTAACGATTTGCTAAACTCTTGTTAACAAGCTGCCAAACGGTTGCCAACTTGTGATAAACAGCCGTTTTATGTTGAATGATTTTGTTTGTTTTTTTTAATACACTGTTTTTTTTTAGTTAAGAGTCCTTTTTTAAATATATTTTAATTTAAAAACATTTCAAATTTTTGTATGAAGAGGGAAAATAAAAAAAAATGAAATGAAATGACAAAACCAGCGATGATTAATGCAAAACGTGTTGCATTTTTGAGTATTATAATGTGGCATCATTAAAATTCAGAGTTGATTTATTAAAAGTTAGCAAACGGATAAAATTTGTTATTAATAAACTCTGTGCTAACAAGCTGCTAAGCTTAATCGGCATTCTAGTTAGCAGCTCGTTGTACGTAGTGTAAAAACTGTGGCTAACTTTTTGTTATGAATACGGCTGTAAATGTCTGCAGTGGCTAGAAAACACTTCAATTAAACATTTTGCATTAAAATTTTTTAATAATTTTTTTTTTTAAATGTGAGAATTGAAAACAGATCTTTTATTGTACCAAAATTTAGGTATATACTGTATATTTTTTAACAAAATGTTTACCTTAATGCTGAACCTACACCAACAAAAGCAAATCGCTTTTGTCTTTAAAGTCAAAGACACTTGTTTGATGCTTACCCACATCAAAAAATGATCAAGTTTATGTCTTTGAAGACAACCGGTAATCAGATAGCAATGCGACAATGGTTTTGTCTTTTTTCGTTTTTTTTTTCGACTTGTCTTAAAAGCTGTGGGTTTCACCATAAGAAGTTACGAAGTTCGTTTCAGTTTGTTTTGTCTTACTCAGTGTGGGTATCTTGTATCAAACCACATCTATTTTCTGCAACCAATGTTGTCACAGTAAGTCAAAAAGACAGTTTTACGGTTGTTTTGTTTAGTGTGGGTTGTCCAATAAGAACTAATGTTCTTATATTGTCATGTCTTTTGTTGGTGTGGATTCGGAATAAGTGTTTCTCAAACGAAATCTGAACTGAATTTCACATTTTATACTGTGTTTACAATCTTCTCCTTTTTTTTTAGCAACTACAAAAATTTAATTTAGGGGCCAAATTAATGAATTTAATGTAATTTCGGTTAATGTAATTTCGATTGATATCCCATACCGTAATTTAGACCATACTTTCTGCTGGCTGCAATCAATTAGCATGTATTATGTGTTTGTAAAATGTGTAAATTTTTTTTTTAAATCGCCAAGAAGTGGAGAAGAAGTGACATCCGTTCACTTCCATCTTTCAAAAATCTTTTAAATGCTTTCAGGGTACATGATGATAAATGTATGGATGTATGTGTGTGCTATATGAATAATAAGACAACAAATGGCAAAAACAATATTGGCAACAACATAACAACTTTTTACAGTTTTCGATGTTGTTGTTGCTGATGTTGTATGACAAGCATAAGTAAACACATACATGCATAAGTATTTATGTATGATGAAAGCTTTATGCAAATAAGTTTCTAATGAAGGAAATACAAAAAAGAAACGGGGAAAACCAAACAAAACAAACAAACAGCAACTACAAAAAAACACAAAAACAAAAAAAAAAATTTTTGGTGGCGATACCTAAGAAATACGAATAACACTGTGGAACACATTCAGGTTAGCAAAAGTTAGGTCGATTCTGAGAGTGAGGGGTGAAAAAAGAGGCTAAATTAGAAGACCCATATCGCGGCGTTTGTTTATGTTAATTCGAATTTTTTTTAATCGACCTTCAACCTTTGCAGTCAAATGCCGATTTTCAGCATATTGTTTATATGGTTTTTAGCCTATAACTCGTCGACTAATTGATATTTTTTAAATCTGTAAAGGCCAAATTATTGCTAGAGACCTGTGCAACAATTAAAATTTTGTAAAAAATTGATTAAGAAAATTATTGTGGTGCTTATGGAGCAAAATGTTGGAAAAATTATTTGTTTTTCATGCTTTTTGAAAATATTTTAAACAAAACTAAGTCTTTTTTGCTCAGTTTCTTCAATAAATTTCATTTGTAAAGAAAACAATTATAATACAAAACTTGCGTTTTCCAGCTTAATATTAATTTACTTCTGATTTTTTATGTACCAATTTTGTAAAAAATATGGAAAAAATATAATTTTGAAATAATAGTTACATATTAAGAAATGAGTACCTGAAATGTTCAAGGGTTATTTGTGCTTTAAGATTAAGGAAATTTCGAGCAGCAGATGTGCGAAAAATTTAAATTCTTCGGAAAGTGTTGAGAACTTGTTTTGCAAAGCATAATCAGGTAATTTTTTCTAGATTAGTAATGACGCATTTAAAGAAAGAAATTGGAAATATAACTTTTTTTTTGGGAATAAAAGATAAGGCAAATTGTAGTAAGGAGTTCAGTTTTAACGTTTAACTTTACCCTCTGATATAATTTTAAAGTACCTGATATTTAACATACGACAACAAGTCAAAGTCGTTATAAATTTTAAAGGTTGTCTTATTTTCAATATGATATTTTTAGTAATTAAATTGTTTAATGTACTTTGTATTTAAAATACTTTTAGCATTTTTTTGCGTGCATTAATTTCTTAATGGAGAGAATTTAATTTATTTAATTTTTTTACTTTAAACTTTTCCTAACTAACATTTCAAAATTATATTTTTTTTCCATATTTTTATAATTTCTTTTTCAATGTTTCATCAAAACCTGAACAAAATTGGTACATAAAAAATGAGAAGTAAATTAATATTCAGCTGGAAAACGCAAGTTTTGTATTATGATTGTTTTCTTTTCAAATGAAATTTATTGAAGAAACTGAGAAGCATTTTATAGATTAATGAGAAAGCAAAAAAGACTTAGTTTTGTGGAAAATATTTTCAAAAAGCATGAAAAACAAATAATAAATAAAGTTGAATAAGGTTGAAGGTCGATTAAAAAAAATTTAAACTAACATAAACAAACGCCGCCATACGGTCTTCTAATTTATCCTCTATTTTCACCCCTCACTCTCAGAATCGACCTAACTTTGCTAACCTGAATTTGTTCCACAGTGTAATTGTAAATACTGATAAGACTTGTTTGTACATTGCACGCATATGGGTTTAAACGTATCTTTGTGAGTGTGTGTGTTTGTATGGTTAATGTTGCATTTAGTCAAGTATCCTTTTTTAATACTTCATTTATCTTTTCTGCTGCTGAAGAGTGTGAACTAATAAATTTGCTTTTACACTATGATCGGTCTAGCAAAATCCTTTTTTTCAGAAATTCCAATAACAATTTTATTGATTCTGATGACTTGCTAGGGCTTTTTTTTGTTTTACTTTTATTTACCGTTTTGTTTTATTTATTAATTAGATCTTGTTACTGTTTCATTATTTGAAACTTATAGATCCATCTAGATTTTAAATATAATTAAAAACTGTTAGATAGTTTCGGAGAGGCAGACCTACCCCCTTCATCCCGTGAAAGTAGACCATGAAAAGGTATTGGTTTGAAATCAGTGGTGTGGTTTTCGAGTTATAAACTTATCTTAATATACATGTATGTATATAAAGAAGATTTAAAATTACGTTCTTAATTTTAGAATGTTTTTCGGTTTACTTTTTAATTTTGTTAAATTTTGATACAAAATGCCAATATACAATTTTACATTATTTTATAACTGATTTAAGCAACTTTGACCTTCTTTATAACTTAAATTTTTTTAGTTCGACTTAGACGTCGTATGTGAATTATTATTATTAACCATAACATGTTCGGTGGAAACTATTATATGCTTGTGGCTTCTTGATGGAGTTGGAATTTAATTAGAACTTTCGTTGGAAGTGACCATATCGAAAAATTAGTTTTCTCGGCGTGTCCGTGCCCCGTTCGTGTACATTAAGATAAATTTCTGAGTAATTTTGGTATCACGTCACTATTTCTTATGGTTTTACTATTTTATTTATTCTTAGTCTTTTTTGTTAACTGGGTGAGGGTGTTAAGATTGACTTCGCACCGGCTTTCTACTTAACATAACCTTCGTATTGAGATAGATTTTACAAATATTAATATTATACTAAATATAAATCCCACATAAGACCCGATAACATCATACAAATGATAGTATTTAGATACAATCCTCTCATACGAAACTCGTTTTCACATTATTTGCCAACAACCACAAATAATGTAGAGTTTCACATGGTCTTACGTTTCAAATAACTTCCTCGTAGTCCTTATAATGTTTCTTTATCATCTAACTTAAATTTATTACTTTAAGTGAGTTCAACACAAAAATGCAGTTATTTGTAGACTTTGAAAGCACTTTTGCGACCCCCCTAGTATATATATCCGTATATTTGTTTGAGTGTCATTCAACAAAAAAATTTCAGCATTTAGGCTCAAACACAGCAGTTGTAGGACAACATAAAACTACAACTCCAACAACAACAATATTAACAATAACTATTGTATAAAATTCTGTGGCATCATCATCATTGTTGTCGTCATCATCAGCATCCGATACTTCATTTAGCACAATGGCATCCAACACAAACATCCACTAAATACAAAAACTATTTGCCACAACACCACAAACAGATACAAACACTTATAGACAACTAGATATGTACAAAGACACATACACACTTTCTAAAAAAAAGAACTTCCACATTCAAAGTACCAGAACAAAACTTTGAATTTTTTGACTTTTAGTGTTGTTGTGTATTTTATATTATTATTATAGTTGTCGTTCTTGTTGGTGTTTTGTGCAACCAAGTGTGCATTAGCAACAACATCCCCAAAAATGACTTCACTTCAATGCAGATAAGAATACGCAAACGTTTTATGTTTTTCGTATTATTTTTTTATTTATTTTTTTAATTCCTCTAATTTTTTTTTTTCAGTTCTAGTTTTTTAGATTTTCCCTGCGATGAAAAAAAGTTGTTTCTAAAGTTAAACATGCGCCTTTTGGCTTTATTTCTATTGTTGCATTGAACATGATGTTGTTGGTGTAGTTGCCGGTTGTTGTTGGTTGTTATTGGGGTTTCTCGGGTTTGTTTGGTTTGAAGTTTTCCCAAAATAATACTTTCAAATAGTTCTTATTCATTTGGAAAATTTCAAATATGTTCACGACACAACAAGAAGTTGAATAAGAAGAAAATTAACATTTAATTAAACTAATAAGACTGATAATAATATTTAATTTTTAATAGGTCTTATATTTTCATTGTTGTTTTTTAATCTCTTTGTTGGTTTTATTTAGAAGTTTTACCAAGTTTTGTTGTGTTCTAATTATTGTTAAGAGGTGTTTGAACATTGTAACAAAAAATAATTGCAATAATAAAATTAAATATTAATGTGTAAAGAAATTTTAATTAAAAAAAGTTTCTGCGCCATTACAAATTAATTTGGGGAAATGCATTGAAATGGTAAAACTTTTCTAAAATATTTTTAATTAGGCTTAAGTTCATTGAATTTACTTTTAATTAAATTATTTTTATGAAGACTGGAATTAACACGAAATTAATTAAAATTTTATTGATAATTTTTCATCCTTGACTGCGCTGAGATTTGAACCCAGGCTTTCACGGACAGGTTGCCCATAGTAGTTTGTAACCACACAAACTCGTCAGTGTGGTTAAAAATATCTAAATTTAGATTAAAAACCATTAACAGTTCAATAAATTAACCACAATACTAATATTGTTAACAGCTAAGGCACGAGCTATGTTTACATTTGTCCATCAAGTGGTGCTGAAAAAGGTCAATAAGAAAAAGAAAGACATAAACATGAAAAACAAAAAATGAACTACTTTGGATTTCAAGAAGAATTCTTTAGAAAAAGTACGAAAAACAGAAGTATGGAAGAACATGTAAATCAATTAAAATAAGTAATCATTCATTCAAAAAGCAAATTTCGATCTTCCAAGGTGAAATACCATTTGGTTTAAAGATTGATGTTTGACTATTGACGTCATCCGGCTTCAATAGCCGAGTGAGTAAAACGGCAAACCCCACTGACGAGATTATGGGGTTACAATCGAACCTAGTCTGGGCAACCTGTCCGTGAAAGCCTGGGTTCAAATCACAGCACAGTCAAGAATGAAAAATTATCAATAAAATTTTAATTAATTTCATGTTAATTCCTGTCTTCATAAAAATAGTTAAATGAAAATTAATTCAATGAACTTAAGCCTAATTAAAAATATCTAAATTTGGATTAAAAACCATTAACAGTTCAATAAAATAACCACAATGCTAATATTACATTTCTAAAATATTATTGCAATTTTTGTTTTGAAAATTATTTTTCGGAAATAAATTTACGTTCAATTCGAATTCATTACACGTCATCTCGGTACTACAACAAGTCCAACTCGTACAAAAATCAAAGTAATAAATTTTTGTAAAAGTATTGTATAATTTAAAAAAAAAAAACAAAGATAATAACTAAATTTTCACATCCAACAATTATAAAGCTAAAAAAATTTTATCAGCAGGGCTTTTAAGACCACCTGTAATGAATTCGCCTTGTTAACGTTGTAAAATTTAATACCATTTTCATTTTTTGATCAAATGCCAATGGATTACAACAATAGGTCCTAAAATTTCAAAAGAAAATTTATAGTTATTGCTATTTTATAGAAAATTTTTGGGAACATATTGATATTTTATAGAAAATTTCATTGTTTTGCAAAAATATAGTCATTTTATTTAGAGATTTTTTATTTTCTAAAAAATATTTTTATATTTTTAATATTTTTTTATATTAATTTCTTTGTAAATTGACTTTTGTAGAAATTTTTCCGATAGCTTGTGTTTTACAGAAAATTACTTATAATAATATCCGAAAATTTTTATTTTCTAGAAAACTTTCCGAAATTTTTTTTCTAAAAGAAATTTTTCCAAAATTTTCATGTTCTAGAAACTGTCAAAAAATGTGTAGTTTATAGCAATTTTTATTAAATTTTTTTTTTTCTTAAAAGATTTTGTTTGTTGTGCTTAATTCCCTATTTTTATTCTTGATACAACTACAATTAATGTTGGGAGAATTCCAACTAATTGTAGCGGGGAATGTAAGAAAAGCAAAAATTAATAATTTTCTCCAATCACCAAATTCATAATATCAAGCAAACAATTTGTTGATTTTTCACCGATTACCAAAACGATTATATTGATTACTAAAAATTGTAAAATTGTGAATATTTTTTTTCAATTTTTAATTTTAATTAAAAAATATTATCTAAAAACTTTGCCATATCAAGTAATGTGTTAATTTATTTAATTAAATATTGACAATTCCCAACAACAATTCTAAATGTTTAAATTATTTTATTTTAAACGAAAAAAGTCAATTAAGATTTTTTGTTATTAAATTAAAATGTTAATTGAAAATTTACTTCAAAACAACTAAAATGTTAATTAAATCAAAATTAAATTTTAACTTTTTTTCTTTAACTAAAAAAATAATTGATTAAATTATCGTATTAATTAAATTTAAATACTTTTAAAACCATTTTTTTAATTGATGAAACACTTTTTTCTCTGCTCTTTTATTGTTGGAATTATGTTTAATCTTTTATATCGTTGCAATTAAGACTTTTTAAATGTTTGTAATTCTCATTCCATCTGTAGTCTTATTTACTGATATTTTTGGCTTTTCTTAACATTTTTTGGGAAAACATTTCTTGATGATCTAGCCTAAGCAACCAGTGAAATGCGCATAGAAACAACTTATCCTCCAACAATAAATGTCAGTATTTTAATCAAGTATAAAAATAGGGAATTAAGCAAAACAAACAAAATCTTTTAATGAAAAATTAATTACTCGCAAAAACAACTTTGATTATTTTTTTTTTATTTAAAATTTATTCAATAGGAAGTGGCTATTTTATGAGAAATATTTGTTAAATTTTACTATTTTATCCGAAATATTTTGCAAATTTTTGCTTATTTAAAAAAAAAAATTAAAAAAAGAATGAATAGTCGTCCAAGCCCGACCACATGTTGCCATACACCACATATTTCAAGAAATTTTTTGGAGATTTTACCCCATTTCAGACCCATGGGCAAACATGAACACGCCAGAACAAAATTATGTTACAAGGTTCCGTTTAATGTAAAAGTTTTATGTGAAGAATGTTTTTAAGAAATGAGCATTCCACTTGAAAACATCTCTAAGTTAATAAAAATTCTGAAAATCCGCAATTTTATTTGTTTTTTTAAATGCTTCTCTTAGCCATTTTCAATCACTTTCAAAACTCGTTAAGTTATGCTCAATTTCTGGGTTAACATTCAATACTCCTGCAAAACGCTCTATATGGCTATCAATTTTAAAAAACCGGCTTAATCGATTTTTAAAAATTTTGTTTTTTTAACTTAACGGTGTTTGCAAGTGGACTACTGAAATCTTCATCTACATATATGAGATTTGATTGCCTTTGAGTGTTTTTAGGAAGGGGGCTTATATGGCATAATTTGTATATTTATGACCTGCCAACACAATTTTTTGTCATGACATAGTAACTAACGTAAAAGTTATTGTCGCCAAGTTTTATGTCAATTGAATTTTTTTTGGGAGTAGTATTTGTATGGGAGCTATCATCAAATATGAACCGATTCCTACAAAATTTGATAAAATGACTTAGATTGCAATAAATAAGCTTGGACCAAATTAAATCTAAATGCCAACATAATAAGATGGCTTACGGGCACAAAAACTCTATTCCGGTAAGGTTCTTGACTCGGGGCTATGTGAAATTATGGACCGATTCTCACCATTTTCAATTGGTTTGGTCCTTGTGATAATTTGAAAAAATATACAGGTGCAAAATAAAGGTCGTACTTTTTGAGATGATTTTATAAAATTTAGTAAAAAATTTTAATAGAGATCTTTGGCGAATAAAAGCCATTTATGAGATTGGTACTTTCAACTAAAACCTTTGTACAAAATTTGAAGCGATTTAAGTAGGGAATTTCTTTTTTATGTGTTAAAAAAATCGAATTCTATACCCTCCACCATTAGTGGTGAATGAGGGTATAGTTTGTTTGCCATTCCGTGTGAAACTTATTTAATATTCGTCTAATACCCTAAAACGAAAATATATTCCAGGTTCTTGAGTAATTTTAAGTCGTCTTAGCCATGTCCGTTTGTTGAAAACATGCTCACTCTATTAAAACTCAACAGAAAAGAACTCTTTTAGTGGCAAATTGTTTCTAGTTCTCCTAAGTCATTTGGGATAGAAATCCAGTTCATGAACCCAAATGTGGAACAACCTCCCTAAAAGTTTGATATATTTGATAACATAAATTGGTGACAGAATGCACTGATTCTAATTCAATTTGGCACACATGTGTTTTATACGACAAGAAATCAAACTTTAATATAATGCAACTTCCATATACTCCCATATAGATTCTAGGAAAACACTTTAGTACTCCTAAAACGAATAATGCTTTGGTCTGTAAGTGTAGGGTATCAAAGATTCGACACAGCCGTATAAAGCACTTTTACTTGTTTTATCTATGACAAAAATTTATGGTTACACTGCCAAGCTCTTTTAACTGCAAATGTATATATTTTTTATTCACAAAAGTTCTTAAATGTTTGTGGGAAAATTTGTAACAATTTTTTTTTTAAATGTCCTTATGCTGTAAGATATCAAAAAAAATATTTATTAGAAACATTTTGCTTTTATAATATCTAGGGCGTGGAATAATGCACCTTAAATAACACCTTTTTATGTTTTTACTTTAAAATACCGGGGAATTCCGCGTATTTCGATTCGAAAGAAATAATTTACGAATTCGAACGAGATTCGTACTAATTGTTTAAAATGAACGGAAGTTTTTTATACCCTATCGAAAGCAAGAAATTCCTTTCAAAAGGGCAACTCTGGAATAATGCACCTTAAAAACACCTTTTTATGGTTTTACTTTAAAATACTGGGGAATTCCTGCGTATTTCGATTCGAAAGAAATAATTTACGAATTCGAACGATTTGTAATGCGAATTACGAGATTCGTACTATTTGTTTAAAATAAACGGAAGTTTTTTACAAGAAATTCCTTGCAAAAGGGCAACTCTCTATTATGAAAAATATATATCACTTTCGAAAGTCCAACTCTGTACGAAAAGAAGCGTCAGTTATGCAAAAAGCGTTAGGAAATTGTTCGAAAGCTATTTTGTTCGTGACAAAGGGAAAGAACAACAACAAATTTTAGTATTTAATAAATATTTCAAGATAAATTAAAGTATGAAACAAACAAACTTAACCTAATTATATTAGATTTAATATAAAATAAATGCTAACTGCTGTTATTATTAAACATTTTTTACTATTTGCGGTCTTGAAATTTTCAAAATATGTTCTAAAAAAAATTAAATATACAAATAATGAGCGCAGTATAAAGAAATGGTTGAATTTTTCTTTGGACTCTTCAAACCATATAATTAAATAAAAAATATAATTCTAATATTTTTCAAACATTAAAAAATATTTAATATTTCATTTGTCTTGGAATATTTTCCTTCAACTTTCGAATCGAAATTAACTCTCTAAAAAATTTTACTTTCCAATCGAAATTCGCGGCAGCCCCCTTGCTATCGAGCATAGCGCAGCGAATAGCGTCAAATGTTATATTATTGTTATGTGTAGGATTCAGGAATAATATTTAACAAACATTGTAGAAGACAGTTTGACTTATATATGCAGAATTTTGGCATAGATCAGTTTTTTTGTTCTCTTTTTCGATTTGATTCATAGCAGGTATTGAATATAGGCCTTCGACATACAGTTTCTACTTTATATCCTTCACCAAGGTAAAAGGGAATAAATAACTTTGTCATTCCGTTTGTTACTTCAAGAATATTTATCCTTATCTGGATCCTTATGAGAAGGGAAGTTTAATCCTGGTTGACCGTCTGTCCTTCTGTCCGTCGGTCTGTTGAAATGGGTTTTCCGAAGATTCCCTATATGATGGGAACTTGGTTGGTATATATTTATGTCAGATATGCTCTTTTCAATTTTGCTTTTAAAATTCAGCTAGATCGGTCCCACATGGCTGAGATATGAGCAAAAAACTACGACTGCCTCTAATTTTACCCATAAATCCCTTGTTGTTGTTGTTTTTTCATTTCTTTTTTTCTCTATATCTGGAGAACGGCAAGAGCCAAAGTTTCCAAATAAGATGCAAGCATTTTAGTTATAAATTCACAACATTTCACAAAATTTGGGTGAGATTGAAGAAGTGGCCGTAGCACAAAAAAAATTTTTTTATATCTAAAGCGCCGCAAGAGAAATATTGTCCAAATTTGGTAATCATGGCTGGGTTTCTAATGCTTAACCTCTTTAAAAATATGGGCGAGATTGGAGAAGTGGGCATGTCACCTACCGTACAAAGACCTGTAAAGTAGCAATTATGCGAGTTAGGGCCTTTCTACATTGAACGATATGTAGTTGTAAAAACATTACTTAAGACTTGTTTGTCTTTTTTGTAGAAAAGATTTTATTACTGTAAAAATGTTTACACATTCGATTCTCATTGTTGTTCATATAAGTACCAAATTTAATTGTTATTTATTATCCTCGACAATTTTTAAATTTTTTTTTTTGTTTAGGAAATAAGAAACATATAACCCATTTTTATTTATATCTTGTAAAAATAAACCTTTCGAGTTTCTAGAAATGCTTTAAATCTTTAAAAAAGTTCTTAACATACTTACATACACATATATTTTCTAAAAATTTAACCTAAAATTACAACATCTAATCAGTTGTTAACAATGTTACTTTTATTTAAATCCACTAACTATTTGTGTACAACAAACGATCATTTATTTACCAAATCTCAATGGGGGACAAAAACAAAGAAAGAATAATAAATAAATAAAAAAATAATAAAATTCTACTATAGAGCAATTCCATATGAAAACGATCAAAATTGGCAAATTTTTGGACGACCCCTCTCCGATTTTAAAATAAATAGTCTCAATCGATTGCCCAGCAAAAAATAATGTACCTACATATTTTTTTTTTTTTTTATAGTGACTGGTTTAGTGGTGGTGTACACCACTGTCATGTGAAAAATTGAAGAATTCTTCATAAGGGACCTCATTGAAATTTGTTTTAAAAAAAAACTACTAAAGCGATCGCAACGAGTGATAGCTCGTTGGAAAGGTATTGAATCAGGCTTTAATAAAAATAAAATTTTCCTAATTTTTCTTAGAAATTTACCTTTAAATTTTCCCAAGAAAATTTAATTTTCCGATTTTCCACAGAAGCTCTTAAATTTTCCGGCTAATTTTTTTTTTTTGGATTCCTCATAATTTTTGCTTTAAGAATCAGCAATAAAAAAATGGGCCCCGACTCCTTGTTTGGACAGGAGAAGAGCATTTAAGAGACCACCTTGTTAAAAATACATTTTAAAAATTACACTGTGCACGAAATTGACACTTTTTTTTCGTGACAAGCTGGGCACCTGGCGTTTTAACATAATTCGGGTACGCTGAATCCAGTGGTGCCCTCGGTTTTTTAAGATTGGCTCTGGTTTTCGAGATATACCGTTATTTCTAAAATGGAGGAGGTTGCACAACATATGTTCGCGTAACTCAAAAACGCTTTAGCTTATTGAAAAAACTTAAAAAACCGAAATTCCGCAATAAAATTTTCTTTGAGAAAAGTAAAACTTCGTTCTAATATCCGCATCTGTTTTAGAAACATAATTTTTTTTTTGAAAAAAAAAATAATTTTTTTTATCAAAATTTTGAAATTTTTGTTTTTTAAAAATTCATAAAAAATTGAAAAATGCAGCGAGGCTTCTAATTTTTTGCAGGCATATAAAAAACGAAGCTGCAAACAAAACAAGCCATAAGCGATTAAAATCTGTTAGCAACTTTTGATTTTATTCACAAAAGTCGACAAATTTTGATTAATTTAAGAATCTTAAATATTAATTTAATTATTAATTTAAGAATCTTAAATTAATCAAAATTTGTCGACTTTTGTGAATAAAATCAAAAGTTGGTAACAGATTTTAATCGCTTATGGCTTGTTTTGTTTGCAGCTTCGTTTTTTATATGCCTGCAAAAAATTAGAAGCCTCGCTGCATTTTTCAATTTTTTATGAATTTTTAAAAAACAAAAATTTCAAAATTTTGATAAAAAAAATTATTTTTTTTTTCAAAAAAAAAATTATGTTTCTAAAACAGATGCGGATATTAGAACGAAGTTTTACTTTTCTCAAAGAAAATTTTATTGCGGAATTTCGGTTTTTTAAGTTTTTTCAATAAGCTAAAGCGTTTTTGAGTTACGCGAACATATGTTGTGCAACCTCCTCCATTTTAGAAATAACGGTATATCTCGAAAACCAGAGCCAATCTTAAAAAACCGAGGGCACCACTGGATTCAGCGTACCCGAATTATGTTAAAACGCCAGGTGCCCAGCTTGTCACGAAAAAAAGTGTCAATTTCGTGCACAGTGTAATTTTTAAAATGTATTTTTAACAAGGTGGTCTCTTAAATGCTCTTCTCCTGTCCAAACAAGGAGTCGGGGCCCATTTTTTTATTGCTGATTCTTAAAGCAAAAATTATGAGGAATCCAAAAAAAAAAAAATTAGCCGGAAAATTTAAGAGCTTCTGTGGAAAATCGGAAAATTAAATTTTCTTGGGAAAATTTAAAGGTAAATTTCTAAGAAAAATTAGGAAAATTTTATTTTTATTAAAGCCTGATTCAATACCTTTCCAACGAGCTATCACTCGTTGCGATCGCTTTAGTAGTTTTTTTTTAAAACAAATTTCAATGAGGTCCCTTATGAAGAATTCTTCAATTTTTCACATGACAGTGGTGTACACCACCACTAAACCAGTCACTATAAAAAAAAAAAAAAATATGTAGGTACATTATTTTTTGCTGGGCAATCGATTGAGACTATTTATTTTAAAATCGGAGAGGGGTCGTCCAAAAGGTGATCGCTTTCATATGGAATTGCTCTATACCAAGAATGAAAAAAGAAATACAAATAGAAATACACAAAGCACTTTAAAAACACATCATAATACAGCAAAAACAACAAAAAAAAACTTACTATTTCGATTTTACCTTTAACGTAAATCGCCTTTGTAACATTTTCTAAATGTGTAAGTTAGTTTGTTTATGTATCTATAAGTGTTTCATATGTACATTTGTGTTTGTGTGAGTTTTTGTTTCATGTTCGTACATAAATACTAATACATGTATGAATATATATCAAGAGAATTGCGGATGTCAGGTTAGTAAATTGTTTTAAATTTGGTTCAGGTTCTAATTCATTTAACAAATTTAGTTTATAAAACGGTTCCTCTCCGGATGTAAATTATTAGTCGGAAACTTCCGTTTTTGTCAATTGTATAGGAAAAAAATAAAAAGAAAGAAAAGACTTTATACTAAACTCAATTGTAGATGTCTGTATGTATGTGTGTTGAAGCAAAAACACGAAATGAGTAATGAGTTTTTTATTTAACCAGCAAATGATGCAAAAGTAGAAGAAAAAGAAAACATAAATCCAGGAGAAATTAAATGGATTTCGGGAAATTCAAATTCCAAAAATTTCAGCTAAAACATCAATTGAATCGTTTGAAAATTACTATTAAATCTCTCAATTAAATTGTATATAAGACAATTGTTCACCGACTCTCTTCCTTTTTAAAGTTTGTTTCACTCTCTTTTAATGTTTGTGTTGATTTTTGTAGAGCGCATGTTATCCGTTTTATTGCATTTGTTTGTATGTTTTCGAGTAGGGCATCCATTCGTATACGTAACGTAATTTATTTTTAATATTTATCCGTTTATGAGTAGCCCCCATACACGTCTTGTATACGTAAGTGCTTTTTTGCTAAGATGGGTAATGACAATTAAGCGGTTTTTTTTAGTATTTAGTTTAAGAATTTAAAATTTTTTTTATTAAAAAAAACAATAGTGTTTTAATTTTTAAAAATTTTCACACAGAGAAAAAGACGAGAAAAAATGGCCGAAGTATGGTTAAAAAACATATTATGGGCCCCGCATTGGCAATAAACAAGCTATTGGTGTTTTTATACCCTCCACCACAACTGTGGTGAATGAGTGTATACTAAGCTTTTCATTCCGTGTGAAACTTATTATAATACATCTAGGTATATATATTCTGGCTCCTTGAGTAATTCTAAGTCGATTTAGCCACGTCCGTCTGTCTGTCCGTCTGTTGAAAACACGCTCACTTTCGAAAAACGCAAAAGAAAAGTACAAACTTGGTCTCAAATTGCTTGTAGTTATCCTAAGCAGTTTGGGATTGAAATCCAGCAACATCGGTTCAGTAGGATCAGAACTATGAATCAAAATGTGGAACCACCACCCTAAAAAAATTGATGATTTTGATACAAAAACAAACATAAATGGCGGAATAATGCACGGAATGACATAAAATTTCTATATACATAACTACAAATCATACTGCTAAATTTCGTGAAGATCGGTCCATAATTAACCATAGGCCCCATATAAACCCTCCTCGAGGAAAACAGTTTAGTACGCCTAAAACCGCAATAAATAACGCTAGCATACTAAAATTTGGTACGTCACAGTTTTATAGGACCAGAAATCAAACTGTAAAATTATTTGAAGAACTGTCCATAATTTACACTAGGCCCCATATAAACCATACTCTCGGAAAACAGTTTTTTGCGCCTAAAACCAAAAAAAGACCACTTTGGGAAAATAATTTAATACGCCTAAAGCCATCACAGATATAGATATTGCGGTAAATTTTCTTACTTAAATTCATATGGCCAGAAAAAATATCATGCAGATTTGTGAAATTTACTGTTCGGCTAAAACTTTTACGAATCATGATATTTTACTCAAGCCAGTTCAAAGTTCTAACAAATTACGAGATATCAAACTCTTAAATCGGTTATGTAGTTCAGAAGATATTTACAAAAAACCTATGTTAATAATGATCCAATATCAAAATTTTAAAACTTTCGAAATATTGCATTCAAAAGTCCGAGTTTTCATTTTATTTACAAAATATTTACATCATTCGATAACACATGCCACCGCATGTACTAACATTAAAGGCTGGATCACTGGTAATTCTTATTCGCAACTTAAACGCACCAAAGTTATACAACGAAATCAGATTGACCATCAAAAACTGTTCACCAAATTTAATCGAGGCAACAATCATCGGTGACAGATTCAAAGGCGAAGACGTACTAATTCCACGATTTCCGATGATTTCCAACGATTTACCATTTCAAATCAAGCGGCTCCAATTCCCTTTGCGTCTTGCCTTTGCTATTACCATCAACAAAGCACAAGGCCAATCATTGACTATTGCTGGCATAATTTTGGAAAATTCATGTTCTTTACACGGCCAGTTGTATGTGGCTTGCTCCCGAGTTGGCACGCCAAAAAATTTATACGTTTTTACAGCAAATAAAAAAACAAAAAAACATTGTCTATCCGCTGGCCTTAAGATGAAGTAATAAATAAATATAATTTCCAACTTGCCTTAAATACATGCATTTCTTTTTTGATTGAGACCATATCTACAGCATATGTAAGTTATTCTGTAAAAAAAAACTTTATAAGAGGTATTCCATGGATTTTTAGCTCAATTTAAATCGTTTGGTAATACAACACTAATGTTTGCTTATGGCCAGCAACGCGGACTGGGTCAGCTAGTTTTATATAAAAATTTCTACGGATAGTACCAAAAAGTCCGAATTGTTATTCACAGAGAAGAAAAACCTTGCGCCCCACACAGGGACTTTTTCGAACACTTAACTTCAAAAATCAAATGCTCCAGTTTTCTAGAGAAATGTACAAAGATGAAAAGTAGGTGCCTTTACAGTTAAAAATAAAATTTATTTTATTAATAAAAAAAAATTCATTTTATTTTTAAAAAAATTTAAGTATACAAAAATTTTCTTATATTTCCAAGCAATTTAGTGGCCCACATGTGTATAATTTTCTTGATAATACCATTTGACTCTAATATATTTGAAAAATATAGAATTTCTGCATAATTTTAAAAAAATTATGGGGATATCAAAAAGCGTAAAGAAGATATGCCCAAATCTATTAGCCTCTAAAAATTAACTTGTCTTTGATCTGCAATGGAAAAAAATTATGTAGCCCCCTCACCCCAAGCAGTTCTTTCAATCAAATGAATGGTGGGAGTGTCTTCTTTCGATTAAGAAAAAATATATAATATATTATTTTTGCAAAAAAAGTATTGCATACTTTTAGGCTATTTATTTATTGAATACTTAATATTGAATATAACATCATTTTATTGACAATTGGAGCGAAAAAAGTGCTTAGAGACAATCTATATATATAAAATTGTAACGTTACTGACTCACTAACTGACTGATTCATCATCGCACATCCTAAACGCCTGAAGCTAAAAACTGGAAATTTTGACCAGGGGTTGGCCACTAAGGCGGGATTTTTGGAAATTCGAATGCTTAGGGGATAAAAACGGGTAAATTCGGTTACCTTATATCTCCAAAACTAAAAGAGATACAAAAAAAATTTAATACTTATCGTTGTTCTTTAGAAAAATAAGCGGACAGGTGTCTGGTAGTTTTTGGAAATTCAACCCTTTAACGGAGTAAACGGGTAAAACCTGTATTTTGGTACTTTTTTGTCACCCCATCTATCTGTTAAACCCATAAACATAGAAATAAGGGTAATATCACATTTGAGACTTATCTAAAAAGTCCAAATACGAATTTGGTATTTTTTCGAAATTCGGACGTTTAAAAAGCGTAACTATTTTTGGTACTTTTTATAAATTTTTTTTTTATTTAATGACATATACATTAAAGTTATGGGCTCCCACTACAAGATTGAAATTTTTTATGCTTCAATGGGGAGAAAAAAGTACCGAAAAGGGGAAATACGGAGTAAACTAATCATACTACGAAGCGAAGTAAATGCTCCAGACGAAAATAATATTGTAGGGTTCTGGAAAGATTCTGAACTAAAAAAAAATTCATTTAAGTGTCTCTCTTTATTCGGCACTACTTACCTATGCGAACAAATTTTTTCGGATTTAAAATTTATTTGTTCCAAGCAACGTAATAAATAAAGTTCATCCTATTTGAAAAGCATTTTTACGAAACTGCCATAAAAGTATAAATTTAAAAGATTTTATTTTATAAGTTGTATAACACAAGGGAACAAAATTAAACATTTTTTGTGTTGATAGAAAATTTGTAGCGGTTCTTTACCAATTCAATGTCGCTGATTTTAAAACTGCACTTTTTTTCTATCAGCTGTGATTTGCGTGCAATATTTATTTTTTATGAATTCTTAAAACATAAAAATCTTTAATTTTTTTACAATTGTTTGATAAGATATTTGAAACTGATTTAGAGTCAAAAAGCTTCCGAATAAAACAAAGGCAGTTTTAAAATCAGCGACATTGAATTGGTAAAGAATTGCTACAAATTTTTTATCAACATAAAAAATTTTAAATTTTGTACTTTGTGTTATACAACTTATAAAATATATTACTAACATTTTATTTCGGCTGTAAATGAATGCATTCTCTCAATTTTTTTACTCTCTGGTACTCACTACTACACAACCAAAAAATTTTTGGAAATCCCTGGTCAAAACCAGCTTAAACACTTCGTATAAATTGCGTTTTTTTTTCGCTAATAAAAGTATTGACATCATTTTCTTAATTCCTTTTGTACATATAATTCTTAACATACACTTTGAGCCTAAAAATATACATACAAGACTACATTAATGTCATTCATATTCGTACAATCAAAGTGCAATTTTGAATGGATGTTTTTAGTTGCTTTTGACGTTGAATTATTTTACGGTTTCTGTTGATTTTTTGCTTCTTTATGCTTTTACTTGTTTTATTTTTTCTATGTTTATTTCCAAGTTTAAAAGATGCTGTCATTCAGGTGTCCTAAAAGTATACAACGATTGTGCACAAGTAAGTGGTGCTGTATATGTGTGTAAGGGTGTATGCGTGTACATTTGTTGTTTATATAAGTGTTGGTGTAAAGAATGGCAGTTTTTGTAGGTTAAATTGAAAAAAAAAGATGAGAATAAAGAGATTTTCTATACATATTCATACATACATTAAGTCCATTAACATTCTTATCATTACATTTGATCTTGTTGCTACATATTTTTTGTAAAATATAAATAGTTTTCTGATTTTGTTGTTTTTTGACTTATCACATATTCTTTTCATGCATTTTTGCCAATTTTGTTAAAAGAGTGACCCATATTTTACAAAAAAAAAAAAAAAAAAAAAAAAAATGAAAAAATAACAACAATATTTTCTTTTTTTGTGTGTAGAGATGGTTGTTGCAGTACAATCACTATTTATATATTGAAGAAGTATTCCTCACTTGATGATTTTTTAACTTGCACACAAAAACAAAATGCATCAACTATACGTATACTTTTACATACATTCATTTATATTAGGGGGCTTTCGCATTTGCGTGCTATTCGCTATTTGCATTCGCACTCGTATTCGCTAAAATGTATGCGAATATCTAGAAATTTTTTAAGAAAATATATTGTAATAAATGTCAAAAATACAAAAGTTCATATAAGCAAGTATCAAAAAGCTAATTAAAATAAAGCACTAGATACTCTTAAGGCCGAGTCAGATTTTTCAACTGAAACTAAGGAGTGGCACACAATGAACACTTTGATGACGGATAATTTTATTTATTTAATTTAACTTTATTTATTTTATTTTTTCTTAGACACACAACACAACAAATTTAATTAAAACAAACCGAAAAAACAGCTAATAGCTTTCAACAACTTAACGTACATAAACGTAACATAAATTTTCAAAATATTAAAAATTTGCTACAACAAATTAGTTCTGTTCCACATGCATAACGAAACAGTCCGAGTATGCACAAAGTTACCCAAAAGCGTTCCACATAACAATTTTTGTGCAATTATGAGAGTAATTTTTTTCATTGCCTGTACAAATTTGCACGAACTTTTTCTTTGGGTAAGTTCGGGCAAGAATAAACAATCAGATGTTTTTGTTTATATATGATACTGATAAATTAATCAGAAAACTTACAAGCAAAATAAAAAGTTTAGTTTTTATTAAAAAATATGTATATTAAAAAGCAAAATGTAAGGTTTTTATGAAAAAATTAAAGTAATATAAAAAATGTACATGTAGTATAAAAAAAAACAAAATATTAAAAATGGCAATGATGCAAATGTTTTGCTTTTAAAATGTAATGCCTATTAAGCGCCTAAAATCACTTAAATACATCTTAATTTGAAAAGTAGGCAGCATTAGTATTTGAAGAAGTGCAAAAATGTTTTTTGGCGTTCCAGCAATTTTGGGTAGTTTTGACAAGTTTAGAGAGTAATTTTCATTTTACCCTCATTAGTCCTAACTTGTCCGAGATCTTGTGGAACACACCCATAGTGAAAGAATTTAAGTTTCCATGAAAAAAACCTATTTCAAATTACTGAAAATTCCATTTCGTTTATAATAATGCCGATTCGATATAGAAGAGGAAACATTGGTCAGAAAGTGATTGTGAGTATATCGATACAATACCCTCTCTACTATTATGGTGTGGGCATACAAAGCATTTGAGGGTAAGCCAACGTTTACCGGGCTCAACGAGTGTGTTTATGAAATACAACTTATGAACGATAATTATTTTTGGCTTATAATACCTGTTAAATCTGTGGCCATAAGGAAAAATGTAAATAAGTCTATTTTTTAATTTTGTAGGAGATCAACTTATTTTTTAAAAAATTAACTCCTATTTCTGAAGGAAGCCGTACAAGAGCAAAAAAAAAACTTTTTTGGCTGAAAAATACTGGGTCGGCCACCATGACGAAAGAAGCTTTCTAGATGCCGCTAGCAACAAAGACCTTCTTCTCGTATATAAGAATATTATCCATATACATGGAACATATTTCTGCTTTGTTACATACGTTTTAAAATTTATTGTATGACCGAATATATCCGAATAAAGGATGCGCAAATAAAAGAAGACGAAGAACTCCTATTCTTATATAATCATCACTTCTCTGCGGTTTCAGGTTTTTATTACAAAATATTTCTTATGTCACAGAATGGAAATAAGCTTTAGTTTTTATTCCAATTTCTATCGCACATTGAACAACTACATAGTAATTTGGTGTTACTTCCTGAAAAATTTATAAAAAAATTAATTGACACTTTGTGAACTTTTGAACGTGAAGATCTTAAAGGTAAAATTATCTTAAATTAAGCTAAAGTCAACTTTAGCTAATTTTCCTCTTGTCCACAGAAATACATACCAGGAACCGAATTTCTATGATTTAGAACCTAATTTTTTAAATTGGTTTTCCTTTCATTTTTTTACAGGATTAAGTTTATTTTTAATCTATTAATGGGGAATTATTATGTACATAATTCGCTACGAATCGAAAATAATTTCCGAATCTGAAAAAAAAAAATCATATTTTGTAGTTCGAAAGGTCTGCATAGATGGGTAATTCCATGTCAAATCGACCAAGTGTGGGATCCGACCACTTTTGATTTGAATGAAATTTGGTGCAAAAAAATTGTTTTTAGTATATTGCCGCAATCTAAATGACATTCGAATAAGATACGCACGTTAAAACACTTTTGACATTTGGTTTCGTATGCCATAATTGCATTTTCGAAAGCAATTCTTTGTGTTTTGAAAGAGAGAAAAAAAATCCAACAGATTTAATTATTTACAAACGTTCAGAGAATCGTACTTTGTAATACAAAAATTTACGAAAAAATTTACTATACATACTTACCGCCTTTTTTATTTGTTTTTTTTACCAAAAAATTTCAATTAAATTTTAAAGGCATATGAAAAATAATTTTCAAAACAACCAACCGTTTCATTACCAAAAAGTAGAAAAAAATCCCGATTATTTAACAGCGGGTAGATTTGAATATTACGTGTCGATTGTTTCCAAAAAGTAAAAAAATAAAAATTTCGAGTCAATACACACTTGTTGATCAAATGCGATATGTATGTGTATTATAATTAAACATAAATAAATATATATTTTGAACATATTGCAAGTAATCGCAATCGTTGGTTTCTTTCGCATTTGCTAAACCTAAATTCGCCTCACCCCTAATGTATATGCAAGCACTCATCATGAGCAACATGAAAGAGTGTAAATATTTCATTGACTTTAAAATATTTTTTTGTGTGCAAGAGATTTTTTTGTATGTGTGTTTAAGTAAGTAAATACTCGTTTGTACATTTTTGTGAATGTCGAGTTAAAATTGCAATAAAAAAGTATTTTTGTAGGGCACCTCTATACTA
This sequence comes from Pollenia amentaria, assembly GCA_943735925.1. Taxonomy (NCBI): domain Eukaryota; kingdom Metazoa; phylum Arthropoda; class Insecta; order Diptera; family Polleniidae; genus Pollenia; species Pollenia amentaria. The sequence goes on along the minus strand of OX031006.1, from coordinate 278,231,022 downwards.
CGATTTCTACTTATGTATATGTACATATATATAATTACACACTCTCCTTTCAAGATGCGTTATTTGTTATTATTTTTTTTTTTTTTTTTTGTTTTGTTTATTATTGTAGATGCATTAACATTTCAGAATTGTAAAAATATAAAAATCCAAAAGATTTAATGTGCATAAAATTATTTAGAACAAGGACAAAAAAAGTATTTATTTTTAAGTTATTGTAAGAAATGCTAAACATGAATTATGACACATTAAATTTGTGACAACAAAAAAAATGGGGAATAATTTCAAACTATGTATGTCATAATCATGACTTTCTTTCTGATGTCACTACCAGTCCTCGTATTGAGCCAACTTTGTTTTGATTTTTTAAGGCAAATTTATAAAATTTTTTGTTAGAAAAAAATTAAAAACGTAACCAATTTGTATATGTAATTTTATTGTAGTCCGTAGCAGGAAACTTTTTTTATTGAATATTGTGTCTATGGAGAAATGTTGTTCTGGCACAGGATAGTTCTGTTACTTGAGAAAATGGATTATTTGGAAATAAAAAAATGGACACTTTCAGGACAATATGCAAAAATATGCATACTAAAAAAAAATAATTAATATGTATAGTTCTTTTGAGCTAAATCTTTAAATGATAATATTAATTTAATTTAGGTGCAAAAGCAACAAGTTATTTTATAAATAATATATCGTTACCTTAGTCGGAAAAAGTGCTAAGTCCATTTTTTCAAATTATTTAGGAGAGACAAAAAACTGTGTAATTTTTTTTAGTAGACTTCTTAAAAATATGTAAATGCAGTTTTTTTTCCTAAGTCCATCCTCTTAAATTACCAGTAGTCGTAGGATTTTAAAATAAATCATTTGCGTACTTATTGGCTTTTTTTGAAATTTCATTATTTTAGTAGGGACTTAGCATATTTTCCTTAAATATGTTTTCTTTTATTTCTGGAATTTAATATAAGGAATTGCTCCTTATAAAGCATAATTCGTAACCAAAAAAGCTCAATAAAACTATTAAAAAAGTAAATGTATTTGGTGTTTACAAGTATGTAGTTATTTTATTGGTGTTGATAAACAAAATATTTATTGGTTAACAATAAATAAGAATAGGAATTATTAGTATAAAGAAAAAGAAATAAAAAATAATAAAAAGGTATATTTTTGCGATATAGTGAACATCCAATTGCTTAAAATTATACGATAATGTTGAATTCAATAGTGTATTTAGTTTAAGCGGAAGCTTCCTATGGTAAAAAAATAGGTACAGAATATTTAGAAAAACAAATCATAGATGATTTAGATCATCATAAAAACTTTTGCAGGTCTTCATATTTTCTTGCCGTTATTTTCCTTCTTTCGTTGTAGAGTGGTTCCAAACTCGAAAAATGAATAGGTTTTATATTTTTATTTATTTTCTGTGGTTCATTTTTCCACTTTTCGGTGAAACGAAGTTAATACTTTATTTCACAATTTGGTGTATATTTAATTGCACGAATATCCGTTACCTTGTGATCTACTTTACCTCGTCCAGGCCAATAAATAATACAATACAATAAATAGTTACCTTCGGCGTCAAAAAACTTTATAATTAGGGGTTTTTGCAATATTTTTTTTTAAATTCACAAACCCGTATATAATTCGACTGAAGACAGTAAATACTTAAGATTTTATTTAGATGTGTGGTTATAACAAGGACGAAAAAAAATGAAAATAACCAAAATTCTCAATGCATGCAAAACCATTTAAAACAGTTATCACTTTGATATAATGAATTTTATGAAATGCAAAGTAGATATTTAATATTGCAGCTATTGCCAAATTGCTGTAATTCTTTATAATCCAACTTGAAAAGAAAAGACTTTATTAAAAAAAAATAATTTTTCCTTTCAACTGGACTTGGCATATTTTCTTACTTTTTAAAATTTTTTTTGGACTTAGCATACATTCCAGCAGGAACAAACAAAATAATGGTATTATTTTTGCTTGTAAATGATGTATTTTGAATTATACTAGCAAGCTACATCAAAATCTCCATTTCGAGGAAAAGTGGACTTAGCACTTTTTCCGACTAAGGTATGTGCTTCTTTTGAACTGAATTTTCTAAGGTGACTATTAGAAATTAATGCAGTCTTTTCTCCTGTTTTGCGGAAATGATCTTATAATACAAATAAAATTTAAAGTTTTGTGGCTCAATTTATTTCACTTTTTGGTGGTCTCTCTGCATCGGCATTTGCATTAGGTAAAGCAAACAAAATCTGTACCAGTTTCGATAAATTTGGAAAAACAACCTCGTTATTATAGTTTTTTATTTTTACTATTTAGCCAAAACTGTTACGAATCCATGTTTCACAACACATTAATTTTACAATTTCATTAATATTAATTGTATGCGATTGTTCTCGGTGGAGTGCAATAATGCCTTACGAAATAAGGCCTTTAAGGCTTTATTTCACTTTCAAAGTGCAATAAAGCCTTTTTGCAAATAAAGGCCTTATTTCTCAATTGAAAGTGAAATAAAGCCTTAAAGGCCTTATTGCACTTAAATTTTTTTTTTAATAAAGCAATAAAATTTTTTATTTTTCTTATATTTTATTGAAAAATTATAAAAAAATTTAATTTTAACAAAAATTAATAGAACATTAATAATTAATCCAACTTCTGGAAACGAAATGAATCCCACCAAAATGAGAAAAAAAGAAAAAAAAGCATACACAAATATTAATTTAACCGCAACAATATTGAAAATCTTCACTTAATAAAGTTTTTCTGCGTGGCGGCCTGCGGCCGATCTTAGGGATTTTCTCCTCCATAGGACGCGGCAGGTGGCTTCGCTGAATAAAGTTTCCTTGCGCGCGTCACACTAGGGAAGATAATGAGACGCGCGCAGGAAAACTGTGTTCAGCGAAGCCACCTGCCGCGTCCTATGGGGGAGAAAACCCCTAAGATCGGCCGCAGGCCGCCACGCAGAAAAACCTTAATAAGTGAAGATTTAGGTGGCAAGAGAATCAAAAAATATAAAATAAAGGCTTTATTGCACAATTGGCTAAATTTAAATAAAGGCCTTATTTCACTTTCAAAGTGCAATAAAGCCTTTTTGCAAATAAAGGCCTTATTTCTCAATTGAAAGTGAAATAAAGCCTTAAAGGCCTTATTTCGTAAGGCATTATTGCACTCCACCATTGTTCTCCACTCATACATGAGATCATTGACGTTTCAGTTAAATTGTTAAGACAATAGTTAAAATTTCTACTCATTTTTTGTCCAAAAACATTATCTTATAATACATTTCTTAGCATTTATTTCGTGCATACACAGAAAAAAGTTGTTTATCAATTAAAAAATGGTATAAAAATTATTTAAATTTAATTAATGTGATAATTGAATCAATTACTATTTTAGTTAAAAGAAAATTAAAAATTAAATTTTGATTTAATTAATATTTAAGTTGTTTTGAAATAAATTTTTCATTAAAATATTAATTTAATATCAAAAAATATTAATTGATTTTTTCGTTTAAAATAATATAATTTGTTGTTGGGAATTGTCAATATTTAATTAAATAAATTAACACATTGTTTGAAATGGCAAAGTTTTTTGATAATTTTTTTAATTAAAACTAAAAATATCATTTATTGAAAAATAAAAAAAAATATTCATAATTTTTAGTAATTAATATAATCATTTTGGTAATAGGTGCAAAATCATCCACTTGTTTGCTTGATTTTATGAATTTGGTATAAATTTGTTGATTAGAGACAATTTTAAAATTTTTCTGTGTAAGGCAATATAAGAAAACATATCTATATTTTGGCGACTAAAAAAAATCATTCCGATTTTTCCTACACTCCTATTTTAGTACCAAAAACCCTACTTGTAGGGATTTTTCCCTACTTTTAGCAAAACTGTTCATCACTCATAATCAAATTTTCAATAAAGTTGATTTTATTTCTGTCCAACTGTTGAAATTTTACTGAAAAGCAGAACGCCTTCTAGTGCATATTTCTAGTCTTTCGTAACACTTTTCTCTATACATTTAATATTTTCCGTAGAGCGAATTAACAGTGCTATTAGATTAGAAAATACTTGAGAATGTTACGTTAATGGACCATTTGGTCCATATGAACTGCTTATGCAAAAAAAGAAGTGTGGATTCTCCTTTTTTGTTTTTTAATCAACACAGATTAAATATGTATAAAAGGCAATTGTGGGATCCCCCTTTTTTAAGTTTTGTAAAAAAACACAAATATATGCACTGCTTGGTTCAATTTGTGTGTTGTTTTTATAAGTTATATGTTATATTTATATTTCAAATTTGAGCGAAGATGAGATACGAGAACTGCTCAATGCAGAAAAGGACTCCGATATTTCAGATTCGGAAATTGATTATATATCAGAGAATAGCGAAACAAGTTCTTCTGAAACAGATACTGAACGGGAACCCGTGCGAGCTGAACTCAGCTCTGTTGATCCGTTTTTAATTGCTAAAAACGAAATGGTTTGGAGTGCCACTCTATTACCTAAGCCTTTTGGAGCTACGGCTGGGAATATTGTCTCAAAACTACCAGGACCAACTCGATTTGCAGTGTCCAGATGCACTGACATGCTGTCAACTTTTTGCTGTGCTTTCTGCCTCCAATAGAAAGAATTATCATCGAAAATACTAGTAAGTATGTCAGGACTAAGTTTGAAGAAACTGCTGATCAAAGTGTTGGTGCCTTCAGCACAAAACGCAAAACAAATCAATGGCCAAACATTGTATTTGCAAACATACTTGATATATTCGCTTTGAATGCGTACATAATATTTTCGGAAATTTAAGTTTCATGGGCTCTAGCTTATCTGAATCGCAGGAGACTAGAGTTTTTGCGGCATCTAGCACTTTCTCCGGCTAAACGTTCAAGAGTACCTCAAAATCACAAAAGAAAAATTATGTAAAATGCAACGCCAAAGAATTACATTGAAAGCACAAACAATGTCTTAATTATTTTGTAATTTTGTTGTTGATTTCTACAGAAATTTACATTGCGTTTTAAAATTTCAAACGCTGCATTGCTTGTGGCGTTGAAAATTTTAAAACGCCACATGAATTTCTGTAGAAAGCAACAACAAAATTACGAAATATTTATGACATTTTTCTTGCTTTCAGTGTAATTCTTTGGCGTTGCGTTGCGTTTTACATGATTAGGGTCTTCATTTCGTTAAAATTGCTAAAGCCGCGGAACACACAAATTTACACCCCATTTTTATAATATAAATTAAGATTTTTGTTTTGTGTTTTGGCATAAAGCTTAATACGCTTCACCGAGAGTTAGAATACTTAAGGAATGGGCTTTATATAAAATCTATGATAGATAAAGAACCAATATTTATAAAAGCTCAGCTTTCAGAATTATAATTTGATGTGATTTGAGGAATATGAAAGACTTCATACGCTTCATATGGAAGCTTGTTCAATTATGAGCCGATAATTACCAAATTTTGATGAATTTATTGATAGTCATATAAAACTTTGCTAAATTTCAGTAAAATTTCAATAATCGTTACAGTTTCAAGCATCTACGTTGTATCTACTAACTACCTTAAATCTATCTATTCGCAGTTATTTTAGAGACATAATTTTTTAGCAAAATTTCGAATTTTTTTTTTAAATCATAATAAATTGGAACATGCAGTTATGCTTCTACTTTTTTCTAGACAAATAAAAACGAAGTTGCAAACAAATCAAGCGATAAATGATTAAAATCTGTTTACAACTTTTGATTTAATTCACAAAGGACGAACAATTTTAATTAAATTTAAGAATTTCATAAAACGCAATATTTGTATAGGAGCCCCCCTAAGAAGTGGTAATAAAGGGCAAGTTTGTTTTGGAAAAATGTTAAGAACAGAAAATTAATGGAGGTCGGTCATACATTTTTTCTTGCACGTTTGAGTCTCTGTTACAATGTGATATAACTAAAACTGCAGTAGTTTATTTCTCGACTGAGTAATTTTTTTAAAAATTACCTTTTTGTTTGGGTCATGTCACATATGTGTGACACATATTTTTTTCCTGAGTTCGGACAGAGAACGCAAAAACTGCTGAGTGGTAAACATGTTAAGTAATGAAGAAAGAGTTAAGTTATGTTAAATTTGGCCCATGCAGGGCCTAGGATCCCCCTAGATGGGTCAAATGTAAGACCAACCCCACTTTTTTTATCTCCGCTTTTCTATACTTATTTTTAACATACTCTCTTTCTCCATTACTTAAAGGGGCTCCCAGAAAGCATAACTGCAGAAGCATAGCTTTTTTATAATTAAAATAAGCAAAAATTTCGAAATCTTGCTAAAATTTTTTTTTGCCGTTAGTAAATAGCTTAATATTGCTTAAAGGAAATGTGGTCGCAGAATTTTAAGTTTGTTCAATAAAAGAAACCCTTTTTGAGTTGCGCGAATATATGTTGGCAACCTCCTCCATTTGCGAAATAACGGTATATCTTGAAAATACTTGAAAACACTTAAAAAACGGTAAGCAACACCGGATTTAGCGTACCCAAATTAGGCTAAAACGCTGGGTGACCCACTTGTTATTATCATGGTTTCGCAACATTTTACAAGTCAACTACATCAAAAAAAAACCCCCCTTCTTTATGTTAACAATGTTACAAAATGTATTTTTATATTTAAAACAACAACATCAACAAAACTTGTCAAGTTATGTACATATGTATGTCTATCAAACTGTCAATGTTAAAATTTGAATTGGTCTAGAATTCTCCGAAAATTGTGCTGATGACATGTATTTGACTTCAATGTCACTTAGAGCCCAAATGTTTTTGGGTCATAATGATAATAAAAATTTGTTCAGTCTAGTAAACTTTTTTTTAAATTAATTGTAATTCATGGGTTAGTAACAAAAAAAAAATCCAGTGTGCTTATATTCTTTTTATCATACGCCTTTACGTACATATTTATGAATATATATATTATTTTAAAGTTTAAATTAAATCAAAAAATTCTTTCCTAACCTAACTCAACGTCAATTGTATAATGTATACACACAATGTTTGGAATAATAATCATTCAACCGCCTTATTATAACATTTTTTGTCTGGCAATGCCTGGCAACCTGCTACATTTATACATACAACAACAAAAACTAACAAACAAATTCTTTTCAAAAATACTCTCAAAAAATAGAACAAAAAATGTAATTTAATTTAAAAACCTGGTACATACTTATGAAAAATAATAAAGCCTTTTGTTTCATAAAACAAAAACATATATGCACACTCTTTTACTCACACGTTAACACACTCTCTTATACACACAAACGTACATTCTACAAAAACCCTTGTTTGTAAAGTCAGTAAACAATAGGGATGAAATAATCGGCAGAATTGTCCATTTTGGTAAATATGTGTAAAAACAATTATTTGTGTAAATAATTAGCTTTTGGGTTTGTTAAAGTAACTTGTAGTTTAAAAAGTAACTTATTGTGTAAAAAGTAAACTTTTGTGTAAGAAGTAACTTGTTGTGTAAAAAGTAAATTTTTGTGTCAGAAGTAACTTGTTGTGCAAGAAGTAACTTGTTGTGTAAAAAGTAATTTTTTGTGTAAAAAGTAACGTTGTGTGGCAAAAGTAAATTTTTGTGTGGAAGGTAAATTTTTGTGTTAAAAGTTACTTTTTGTGTAATAAGTACCTTTATGTGTACAAAGTAACTGTTTGTGTAAAAAGTAACTTTATGCGTAATAAGTAAGTTTTTGTGTAAAGAGTGACTGCTCAAAAATTAAACTTTTGGCCTAAAAAATTGCTTCTTGTGTAATTTTTGTTCCTATGCTAATCCCGCTAAGCGCTACGCTTGTCTGCAGGAGACCAGAGTCTCTGGCGGGAATAGAACCCGCAACCCCGGCACTGATTGACTAGCTCACTACCAGCTAGCCTGCCGCGGCACTCCGTAACTTGTGTAAAAAGAAACCCCATCTTACGTTTTATGTAAAAAGTAAATTTTTGTGTAATAAGTAACTTGTTATGTAAAAAGTAACTGTTTGTGTAAAAAGTAACTTTTTGCGTAAGTTTTGGTGTAAAAAGTGACATGAAGCCTAAAAACTGGCTTCTTCTGTAGAAGTAGCTTGTTGTATAAGAAGTAACGTTTTGTGTAAAAATTAGCTTTTTGTGTAAAAATTACCTTTTTGTGTAAAATTGAACTTTTTGTGTAACAAGTAACTTTTGTATTACTTTGAATTTTTGTGTTTAAATTATAAATTTAAATATTTGCCTAAAAAGTGCCCTCTCGTGTAAAAGTAAGTTTGTTCGTTTAAAGTAACTTTGTGTGTAAAAAGCAACTTTTTGTGTTACCTTGAATTTTTGAGTAAAAGTAAGTTGTTGTGTAAAAAGTGATTTGTTTTTAGAAGTGACTTGTTGTCTAATAAGGAACTTTTTGTGCTACCTTGAATTTTTGAGTTAAACTAAAATAAAATATTTACCTAAAAAGTGTATTTTTGTGTAAAAGTATGTTTCTGTGTAAAAATTAAAGTTTTGAGTAACTTGGAACTGTTGTGTAAAACTCAGTTTTTTAAAATACATTATAAGTTAAGCATTTTATTAAACATTTCTGGATCGTTATCACAGTTTTATTATTTAGAATACACCAACAGACCATCATCATCATCTTAAAAATAACAACAACAACTGCACAAACACTATCAAAATCATTAAGCATAAAATAAGAGAATTACATAAAGCTCTTCCAAATAAAAAAATCAAACATTATGTGTGCCTTGAGTGTTTTTTTTTTCTTTCCTTTCTTTTTTATTTCAACAACACCAAAATACCAACAAAAAGCCAACAACAATTATAATATCATTATTAGAACAAAAACAGCAACAACAAGAAGGAGCTTTTTTTAGTTGTGCTCTGTGTTATGTATAAATGTGTGAATGTGTGTGTGTGTATTGCTCCTGTTTTGTTAATAATTGGAAGCCTTGCTCCATTTTTTATCAACATCATAGAATGCTTTTAATACAAAAAGTTTTGCCGAATGCGTCGGGTCGGTTAGTGAATGTTGAGCGGCATCTTTCACACAAAAATGATAATAAGAGTATAAAATATAAAAATTCATATACATGCATAAAGAGCAAAAGTAAAGAGAGTGTTAAATATCTGTGTATATTATAGAGTAGTAAAATAACGGAAAATATACAAGAACAAAATACCACCAGCGAATATTTGAATGTGTATAAGTATGCGTGTGTGAGTGTATATATATATTTTTCGTAGTATATTGTAGTAAAAAGTTGTAAAAAAAGCACAAAATGTTCTTAATATAGTAAAAAGGGCAAAAGAAAATATAAAACGGAAATTGAGAAAATTTCGTTAAAATTATTATATTAAATATACAAAAATAATTTAATAAAAAATATAAGTATGAATGTTCATACATAAATATAAAATAATAAATAAAAAAGCAAATCAAATTAAAAAAAAAATAGCAACCCAAAGCAAAATTTTAAAACAAGTCAATTAAAAAGGTGCAATTAAAATAAATGTTTAAGTTAAATTAAATAAAATAAAAATATTATTAATAAAGTGCTTCAACAAGGTGATTTATTTTATAAAAAAGATTTTGTAATAAAAAAATCTTCAAAAATTAAATCTTAAAAAAAATCCAATATATTTTAACATTTCTCTACTGCTTTGAAAAACAAATAAGAAAAAACCACCACCTTCTTTTTTATCTTTTACATTTTTCTTTTCCTCCCTTCGTCCTTCTCAATTTATTTTAAAGTATACTCCATGGTAGTGCTCATTATTGTGTATAGATTTGTAAATTCCTAAAATTGCTATCCTGCTCATTTAAACAATTTACACACTGTAAAATAGGGAAAAGAAATAATGACATTTATTCTTCAACTTAAAATGGCATTTTAACTTAAAGATTCAAATGAAACATTTATTTTGAGTATTTAATTGTATATGTATTCAATTTTAGATTCCACTACTGTTGCAATTGAGTTAGTTATAAACCGATCCCCGAAAAATAAAACAATAGGAAGGATCAATCTATCCTTAGTTGAATTAAGACTTTTATGCTGGATTTTAATAACTTAACAAGTTTTCAAATAAAAGTAATTTTGTGCTGGACGAAGATTTTCCCCATGAAGAAAATTACAATAAATACAAATTGGGGGAAAAAACAATAAGTCTATGTCGAATAATGTCCAAAGGACGGTTTGAGTAACACATTTGTTTGTACGCTATTTACCTTAGTGCGAAGTTGCAATTCCGCCACCTTTACTGCAATTGTATATAAATAAAAAAGTTCAATCTAATTCTTTTCAAAACTAGTTGTTGATATTACCCATTTACAGCCCTGGGTGGTGTAGGAATCATCTTAAGTATATTTGATCTTTAGGTGATACATCCTCTCAGGGAAATCAGGTATAGTCAGCTTGGAATCCGAAAAAAAATTCAGTTTTCGTGTTGTCTCGAGATCATCTGATGCAACGGGAGTCAATAGCCCCGGTGACACGGCACCGGTCTGACTGTTGGTAGTATGGTTCTTGCGGGAAATGCTTCCTCTCTTTCAGGATGATTGTCCTTGAGCAAGCTTCAGTTTTCTAATAGAAGACTGGTTTTCATCAAGTTGTTCTCCGGCCGGTCGGGGAGTGCCTTTTTAAGGCATGATCTCACAATCGGGTTCAACGAAAGCCACCTTTTTGAAGAAAACACTTTCAGGGATTACGTGGTGGCTCTGGCTTAAATCCAAAGTCGCATGTATGGATAGTTCTGAAAATCCTACTAAAGGACTGATTTTTCACCACTTGTGAAAAAGGTTGGCTTCGATGGATTACTATCTCTAAGTGATAATGCTATTCAACAGAAGCTGCTGAATTTCTTAAAGCAGTGGAAATATGATAGCTCTGGCACCTAAACATGGGTTGAGTGTTTAATTTTTGTCGGATTAAACACTCAAAATTGCTACCTGTCAAGTATGTACAAGTATGTTTGTCACCCAGTGGTTAAGATCCACCATGATAGCAGGCCATATGGCTGGTGCTCATATAAATCTGTTTCCACATAACCCAATCACAGAAAATACTTTAAACAGTTTTTATTTTCCTAGCCTTTTTTTAAGTACAGTCGGTCCCGACTATTTTTCACCATGTGCTAATCCCACGAAGCTCTACGCTTGTCAGAATTTCTGACGGGAATATAACCCGCAACCCTGGCACTGATAGTCTAGCTCACTACCAGCTAGCCTACCAGGGCACCTAAGTTGGAAAGCAATATTAATCCTGGATCCGTATTAGTAAAACAGCATATTAACGATGTCCATCTGTCCGAGTATTAAAAAGTTGAAATAGATCTTCAAAAGCTTGCGAATATAATGCGATCTAGATTGTTATACATAAATTTATGTCATACTGCTGTTAAAATTCTGCGAGATTGACCTACAAATAGTTAAAAAAAAGTAAAAAACTGGATTGCGTCTTATCGCACTTTTTAAGGTGGCAGTATAATTTATGGACCTTGTTGTTCACCAAAAGTTCCTTTTCCATTTTTATTTTTTTAAAGGCCCTTTATTAAAATTTTGTTAAGGTAAATCTATCAATGAAAGAACTGTTATTATACCTACACCATTTTAGTGTAGATGGTATTATTCATTTGTATTAATGTGTGTTACTTATAAAAACATAGGTTCGCGACTTTAAAATATCAATAGACTCAGCATCACATTTTAAATCTGTTTGTAGGTCCGGCTAGCTGATTTTCTGTCCATATAAACCATGTTCGCAAAGTACCGGTCGCAGTCTTAGTAATAATTTAATGAAATATAGTACATGGATAACGCTTGCATACATTTTGGTTAAAATAGTTCAAAAATTTTACATAGCTCTTAAGCTACTTTCTAGAGTAGGGTCTTTGTGCCAATAAAGCATATATTTATGTTGGTCTTAGTTTAAATTTTGGCCCAAAATATATTATTAAAACCTATGATTTTTATTCATATATGACTGTAGTTCACATACAAATACCACTACCGAAAATCGCGTTTAATGCTATTACTTCCTTATAAGTATTGGTATAGATATAAAATTTAGACAAATTTTTGTGTTTGTAGGTCCAGAATTTACCATATGTTCCATTTAAACCCATTGTCATAAATCATTTTAGGTACATTCACAATATTATTACAGTAATGTAATGTAGGTTACATAAGAAGTATTCCGTTCAGTCATTTCTAAAAAATAAACATTGAATATCCCAAGCAAATTTATTTTTAACTGATTCTAATATTTATTCAAAAAACTAAGTGCACATTAATACGGATTTATGGTTGCATTTAAAATTGTCCGTTGATTTATTAAAAGCAGTCTGTATGTAAAACTAAATGAAAATGTAATATAAAACAACTTTATATACTTTAAATGTAATATAAAACAGATTTACTTCGAACCCGATCTACTTATTTTGCTTTTAATTTTAACGAAAAGTTCATTTAATTTTTACTGTCAAAAATTCAACGGTGAATACAGTAAAAAATTAACCACAACTTCCGTAAAAACAAATGAATTTTCAGTTATTTTATATAATTTAACTATCAAAAAAAAAAAAAAAAAACAAAAGAAGAAGTTCTGAGCTATAAAACCTCTGTATAGCGAAGTATTCATTCAAAAGCCTCTATAGAACGAAGTGAGAATAAAACAAAATTGATTTTTAATCAAAATTGTTATGACTCGCTATGAAAAGTACGTGTTTATGTATAGAACTTCTTTACGAAGTCACAATAAAATTACAAACGGAATAACAAACTTTATATACCCTTTCAGGGTATTACCTAATAAAGTACTTAACGAAACTGAAAAGTCCCGTTACTATAACAAGTGCATATATATATCGTCAGAAATGTAGAATTCGGATAGAAAACTATATTTACAACGAATTTATTTCGCATTTGTTTAGATTTTGTTATACCAAGGTTTCACTAATGATATACACACCGAAACAATAGCTGTAATGAAGTTATTTTCGATCCCCTTCAGATTCGTTGTATCAAAGTTCTATGTATGTATGTTTGATATAGAATTACAGTTTTCTATATCAAACACTTATTATGGTCATTATATGGAAAACGGGGGAACATATCATCATCTATATACTAAGAATGATCATATATATCCTTGTAGGATCGACGGGTTTATATATATATATATATATATATATATACTAAGGATAATTCTTCCACAAAAAATCCAAAAAAGCATGTAACATAGTATAAGTTTTATATTGGGGATATTGTTTGTATTCGACAAAAGCCGATAGCGATCGGCATTTGAGTCCTTAAGGAGTAACGGTACTCAATTGTCGATAGCTAAAACTTATAAAATTTTAAAATTGTACAGCAGAGAAAATAACAATTTCAAAATATTGAATTTTAAGGATTTTCCCTTAATTTTTCCCCCTTTTTAAGCCCTCTTATAAAATGTATCTTAGTACAATTCAAAAACTACTAAAATTTAAAATATTCTCAAAAAAAAAAGAGACAGCAACTGATAATAGTAAATTTGTTTAAGGAAAATATTTTCATTCAAATATAGAAGACTTTCTTTATTTTTAATGCTTAATTTTTGTTTTGTATGTATCAAAAGTCATTAATTTTTTGTCTTATTTTTCATTATTATAAATTGTTATTCCAATATCCCCATTTTATTGTTTATGTATCAGAAGCGTCCAAAATAAAAAGAACAAAAAGCAAAAAAAGTATCTCTTGACTACACCCTGCTTCTTACACATTTTATAAAATGAGACTTAACCACCCACTTTTAGGGTTAACATGCATGTGACATTTTATTAGTATTTTTATTATTATTTTGGCTCTTTATAAGACTTGGCAATCCTAGCACATGCACACTCAAACACAACAGAAACATTTATGTTAATACCCGAATACAATTTTTGTTGGCTGTTAGTTTTCATATTCAATTCTTGTACAACATTTTTGCTGTTTGTTATTTTGTCGTTGTTTTTATTAAAAAGAACGAAACACGTCAGACACACAGCCGTTCAAATGCTTTTTCCAAAAATACTGTTTATTATAGCCAAATATACGAATACATACACACATACCTTAACGCTCATATGCTTACGCACATGTGTTGTTGTATGGCGCCAATTATTAAATTGTATGTATGTGTGAGGGGGTGTTGATGTGTCGGGGGAGGTTAAATGGTTTATCCTTGTTAAAGCGGGGGATGATTTTTTAAAAACCTACTTCTAAGTTTTTTCTGTTGTTTTCGTATATCGATACTATTTAAATGATTACAATCTAGTTTTGGGATAATAAGGGGATTCAAAGAAAATTAAGTTAAAGACATGAATTATAATTGCGTGTGTTCAAACAAAATATGAAAATAAAAGGGCTTTGGTTTGAAAAATCTTTGCCACGAGCATGGTTTGAATAGTATTACAACTTAACCTCAACAAATTCTAGTATTTCAATATAAATAAGAACTTCAATGCAGAATTATAAAACTTCGGCATTTCAATTCAGTTTTGGTAAGAAAAACGCGATTAAATTTTTAATATAACTAAAATAATAATGCATATTGGCTTAGAAATCGCAATATTTTGTCAGAAATCATTTCAAAATAATTTTGTTCTGTTCAGTATGTTGAGGTTTGGGGGTGATTTTTTATGCAAATGTGTGCTTTTTCCGAATCACATTTCTTGCTAAAAATGCCATCGATTGGTTTATGCATATTTTTGCAAACTTTATCATTAATGCATTTTATGACATATTTTGTGTAATTTTTTTTTAAATTTGCATATTATGGTAAGTTTTGCCTATTTTTTTTCAAACAAAATCTTTAATATTTTTAATAAAATAAAAAGGTTTTTATTTCAATGCATGAAGCAGCATTTGTAAAGTGCAACGCCAGCGTTCAATGGTAACATGCTTATGTTCAGGTGGCACGCATTATTAAAGTTGCATGTACACGACATTTTTTTTACATCTGACTTGTAAAATTTCCCACTTGCTTCTGTAAAAGTCAGACGCAAAGTCATCTGACAAAATTTCAATTACAGCGTGCTTTATTTTCTTCTGACAAACTATCTGGGACAGTGATGGAAAATGTAGTACTATGGTACTATTTTCAGTACTTTTTCTTTTCACAAATACCACAATACGTCAGTTTTAGTGCTCTTTTCTGTTTATGCTTGTAAAGAAAATCCAGGGTGACTTTTTTTAAACACTGACAACATATTTCACGTTCAAATAACATACAGGGCACACATACAATTTATTGTTCCTTTTCGTTCATGTTTTTTGTTGCAAAAATAGTTATATACTTCAAGCACATGTCATTTAAATGCATTTCACCTACATGGTTTCGATAACTGTATAACATAGTATATATTCACTATTTTTACCCACCAATGGTTAACAAACATATTCTTTAAACCACTAGAAAATATATAATAAACTTTTTGCTCGGAAAATAAGAACGAAAATAAAAAGATGCCTTGAAACTTTGCAAAAAATAGAGGCTGCTGGGCTGGGTAAAATTTATACATTTCTAGAAAGTAGATGTGTAAACATACACAGAGAAAAAATACAAATGTCAAATTAACTGCTGATTGAATATCATAGTAAATAATTGCTAAGGTACAGGCTTTATTTAAAAGTATCATTGTTTCATATACATTTTAAATGAATAATGAGGAAATAAAATTGTTCAATGTTGAATCCATAAAATCCTGTTCTACGTGTTTTGTATGAAAACAACAATACTACAAGAAAAAGAACATTAATTTTTTATTTTCATACTTAAAAAGAAGAAAAATAATTTACATAAAATTTTCGAAGTAGAATGATGACGAAAACATATCGGGCCTTTTCTACTGGTGCCATTTAACAGTGAGATCTTCTGTAAACATCGGGGAAAACAACAAAGGGGTGTGTTCAAAATCATTCTAAAATAAAAACATATCTTGTCTTCTTCCCCCTGTTATTTCACACTCAAATTAAATTGATTCGGCATTAAATTCACGTTGTTTCAATTTGAAATAACTTTAATTCAACGTGTTTCGTAGTGTTATTTCAATATCAATGTCATTTTGCTCTAACTTTGCTGGAATGTTAAATTAATATGAATTAAAATTATTTTAAAAGAACAAATATTGTTCGCAAATTATTGTAAAATCATGTTATATTAAAATGAAGTAACTATTAAGTGAAATCAATACCGAAAAATGGGTATTCAATCTCGTTTTCGACGATTTTACATTAATACTTTTCTGTGTGTATGTACATTTGCATTTACATTTATTTTTATATCAAAATGAATTAATTTTTATTTTGTTTACCAATTTATTTTTTTTTAAATTTTTGTGTTTTTTTTGGTTATATTTTTTAATAAAAAATATGTTTTATAAAAAGTACGAAAATGTTGAATAAAGTACTCTTTGGCTTGGTGGTCAGTACCATCTCCACCATCACTGCTCGGACATCAGCTGTGTCAGAAATCTATGTCGGGAAGAAACCGGCAGCGGCGGTCCACTATTGACGGAATCATTAGCCGGCTGTTGTTAATATGTTACAATACCGATATATTTTCACAAATCCCAGGACCAGTTCTGTTGGCACAATTGACACAAATTTTCCGCAGGTTGACAAGTCAGATGTAAAAAACATGTCGTGTACATGCACCTTAAGAGAAAATCTCGATGTATTTTGTGTTCGGAATTTTGCAAGGTGTTCTTGCCTTTAACAAAGATCTGCATTCAGTTATGTCTCAAATTATTTATCCACTCCTTCTTAAAGGAAATTTAGTATGAACACTACAGGCCTCAAAGATCTAAAGTAAATATTCACAAGTGGTTCCCAAAAGAGAACATGTTTGCTATAAACTTCCCAAAGAATATGTTGACTTTCTGCAGCATTTTGTTTTAACAAAGCAAAATTGCCGAAATACTATATTTATTAATTCATTGGCAATTTAATAATTTAAATATGTTTGTATGATATTCATTGAAGAATGTTTTATGCACATATTTTTCTAAAATAAATTAATGTAGGCAAAATATAAAAATATACTAAATATACCTATGAAGTTCTCATGGAAAATTGAATGTCTTAAAAAGAGGTTTAAATCTGAAGGCATAATAATGAAAATTAGTGATGAAACATAACAATTGCCGTTTTCTTATTAGGCGATTATCTTTTTTCCAAACGCAAAACAGCACATTAAAGAAAGTTGGGCTGCTCAATGTCTCATTTGCTGCTAATCTGTCAAATGTGGCCGGCATTCATTTGCCAATTATTAGTTTGCCGGGCAGATAAATTCAGTCAGCTGACTTCCAACTTTTAGATGTTTTTTTTTGAGAGGTGTTACCTAACAACTAAAAACAATCACCCTTATCGTGGTTGGCGAATTTAAAATACGACTGCGACTGTTTGGTAATAGATTAAAGGAAATAAGTTCACGTTCTTTGTAATCAACTAACAAACAGTCGCAGGTGTATTTTAATTACGCCAACCACGATAAAGGTGAATGCTTTTGTCGGTTAATTGAGAAAACATAAATCGTTAACGAACGGTATATCGGTCTTATTCATTTTTCTTATTCATATTGAGAAAATGGCCATAAGTCTTTACCTTCAGGCAAGACAGCTTTCATATTAACAAAGCCCATTATTAAATAATATCTTCTTTTAATGTTTGCATTTTAGTATTTCTTTTGTTCTTAATATTCTGTTTACAACATGTATAAAATTTAATATAAGTATGGTAGCATTGTTGGGAGAATAAAAACATTTTTAAAATTAAAAAGATTCTATTTCGCGACGGCCAAGACGAAATCACAACAGGTGGTCCTGTGATCATATGATAATTTTTTGTTCCTGGCATTTTTTCTTGGTTGCTTGTCAAAATTGGTTAATATTGGTTTCTATTTTTCAGGTGGAAAATGTTTGCGCGTCATTTTCTTTTAAAAGTTAAATATTATAATATTAGTATTGTGGTTATTTTATTGAACTGTTAATGCTTTTTAATCCAAATTTAGATATTTTTAATTCGACTTAAGTTCATTGAATTTAATTTTCATTAAATTATTTTTATGAAGGCAGGAATTTTTACAACATGAAATTAATTAAAATTTTATTGATAATTTTTTCATTCTCGACTGCGCTGAGATTTGAAACCAGTATATACTAGTATACTAGTTTCGATTGTGTGGGCAACCTGTATGTGAAAGCCTGGTTTTAAATCTCAGCGCAGTCAAGAATGAAAAAATTATCAATAAAATTTTAATTAATTTCATGTTAAAAATTATATTATCTTTTAAAAAGCAAATAATTGTTCTAAATTGTGTAAAATTTGTAAGAGATTAATAAATAACGACTAATGTTAACATCCTCTGTAGTCATGTTCTAAAGCGAATTGAGGCGAGTCTACCTAGTATGAATTTCGCTTGAAGACTCGTCAACGTCGCGACGGCTTTCAAATTGTATGAAAAATGTGGTGTGGGCAGTTCTGTGTGGTTATTAACTCTAACCTAAAATATTATAAAAATAAATTTATATAAAAATGAGTTTCGCAATTTTTACAGCAATCAAGTCCGATCGAAAATTTAAGTAGTATCGTATTTTGCTTGTCCAAAAAAAACTTTTGATTAAGAGAAGCTTAAAAAATTCGATCGGAATTGCAACTGTCGATTTAAAGCCGTTTCGATCAGAATGTGTGACAGTCCTGATAATGTCCTTAAATTTCACCGCTTCCAAGTTTTGATGACGCGTTGCGCCATTTAAGTTGCTGCATTTTTATAGAAAAGCTTGATGGTAGTTAAATAAAAAAAAAAATAATTAGAAATATAGTCGGTCACCACAGTACTTAAAAACAGATTTGCAAGAGAGTATCCTATTTGGTGCCTATGGTCAATCATGGACCCGCCAAAACAAAATTGTGTTATAAGATTTAAATTTATTTTAAAGTTCTTTGTGCAGAATATTATTTGGATTCATCTATATGAGACAGACGCGGATCCAGCTTGAGCCTTAGGGGTGGAAAATTTTTTATGATACAAAACAAGTAAAAAACTTGTTTTTAAAAGTTTATTAAAAACGATATGTTTATATTATATTAAAAAAAACTCAACAATAAGGTCAAATAAAATATAAGATCAGTTCAATATAAATTAAAATAAATTAATCTTTTTTAATAACGTTTTGGCTAAAAAAATAATTTTATTTATTTTTAACTTTTTTTTTTTTTATTTGAAACAATTTATTTGACTACATCATACTAAATTGTTTGACCAATTTTTGAGCTAATTTTTTTATTTAAATTATTTTTATTTAGAAAGGAGTTTAAAGCTTATAACAATGGAAAGACAAAAATAATTTTGGCTGCACATACGTACATACCTTCAGTAGTAAATGCGCTAAGTTTTTGATGCAGTTCAATAGAGTGAACAAAAATACATCGTTTGCGGAAAAAAATACAAATATTTTTTTCTAGTTCTTGTTTTGCAACGATATGTAAAAGTTCTAAGTCCAAAAATGCTAAAGAAAAAGCGCTAGGGCCCATTAAAATGTGAAAAACAAAAATTTGTTAATATTTGTTAATATTTGTTAATAGTCAACATTGAAATAAATAAAATGATTTTATAGTATATTTTATTTTTTGCAAATTGACATACTAAAATGAACATTAAAAGTATAAAATATGTAATAGAAAAGGTGATAAGTCACAAAAAGCTATGTACAACATAAATGTATTATTTTTAGTTAATTTGCAAGCCAATAAAGAGTCGCCAATGAAGCCAAACTGGACTTACAGACTTAAAATATATTCAGAACTAAAGACTTTAGAAAGTTTTTTCTCTCTCCTATAAAATTTATACATTGGACTTACATCCTTTACGACTGAAGGTAATGATATTTACTTAAATAGGTACATTATATTAAAAACAAAATTACGGACTCACCATTGTTTCATTAATTTTTATGTATTTTTGTATATCAAAGAACTTTTCTTATTAATGCATTTGAAATTTGACAGTTATATAATTCTTCTTTGGTGAACTTTTACTAGACCAATACATATATTCATATGTATATATGGAAAGGTAGAATGGCTATGCATATAAAATTCAAATTCAAAGCCTACTATGATGAAAATATGATACGAAAAACGGTTATATTCAAATGTATGTAATAAATAATTATCATAACACAAATAAAAATATTGCATATACCAAGGCTTATTAATGACACTATGCTAGTTGAAAAAACAGACAAGCCGGGCACATGGCGTTTTAACATTATTCGGGTACGCTGAATCTAGTGGTGCCCGCGGTTTTTTAAGATTGGCTCTGGTTTTCAAGATATACCGTTATTTCCAAAATGGAGGAGGTTGCACAACATATGTTCGCGTAACTCAAAAACCCTTTAGCTAATTGAAAAAACTTAAAAAACCGAAATTCCGCACTAAAATTTCCTTTAAGAAAAGTAAAACTTGTTTCTAATATCCGCAGTCGTTATTGAAACACCCCTTAGGGGCGCTCCCATACAAATATTGCGTTATATGAAATTCTTAAATTAATTAAAATTGGTCGACTTTTGTGAATAAAATCAAAAGTTGCAAACAGATTTTAATCATTTATGGCTTGTTGTGTTTGGAATTTCGTAATTATGTTTCAATAACGACTGCGGGTATTAGAAACAAGGAAATTTTAGTGCGGAATTTCGGTTTTTTAAGTTTTTTCAATTAGCTAAAGGGTTTTTAAGTTACGCGAAAATATGTTGTGCAACCTCCTCCATTTTGGAAATAACGGTATATCTCGAAAACCAGAGCCAATCTTAAAAAACCGCGGGCACCCGAATTATGTTAAAACGCTAGGTGCCCAGCTTGTCACGAAAAAAAAATGTAAATTTCTTGCACAGTGTAATTCAACCGCTCGCATTTTCAACCCAAACGTTTATTTTTCGGATATAGATGGCACTTGAATGTAGAATAATATGTATTTAAATACCGGTAACTAGATGTTTCATTGGAAATATATAATAAATAACTATTAGGATAAATACTTGGATACTAATTGAAAATTTGATTAGAGATTCTATAAAAAAACAACAAAAAAAACTTGTTGGGATTTCCAAAAATTTTGTACATTCGGAAATTCGTGTATTATCGAAATAAGCAAAACATATTTTTATAATTTAGGGGGGGGGGGGGAATTTCCTTCCCCCCCCCTGAATCCGCGCCTGATATGAAATATATTTTTCTTATGTGGGACCTATGGTTATTTTTGCACCTACTCGCACTACATTTTGTCATGACAAAGTGGCTATCTTAGAAGCTTTTGTCGCCAATTTTTATGTCCAATATTTATAAAGAAGTTATAGCTTTAAAAGCAATTTTATTCGTAGTATTTGTATGGGGGCTATGGTCATAAATAGACCGATTCCCATATACTTCGTTAAGATGATTAAAATGGAAATAAAACAAGTTTGGACTGAATTAAATCTAAATACCAACATAATAAGATTCTATTACGGAAAGAATCTTGTATAAGGCCTTGTGAACTTAAAGAATGGCATTCACCATATTTGATATGGTCGGTCCATGTGACAATCAAAGTCCATGTACCAAATTCCATCAAACTATCTCTCACATTGTGACCTGTACTTTAAGCACAACGTTTACATGGCAAGCCAGCTAACCGGATGGACATCCTTAGGTTGATTCAAAAAGTTATTCTAAGTCAATCGGTATACTAAAAGGTGGACTACAGACCAATACATCAACTTAAACGCATAATACGCTCTACAGTATTGTTGTGGGGCATAAAACGTTAGCGCCTTAATTATATAAACAATCATTTGATTTAAATCAGTACTTGTTTCCATTTACGGGGAAAATTAATTTAAAAAAAAAAAAAATTAGATTTTTGGTGCAGGCTATTTATTATATTTGATAAGCCCAAATAATCTTCTTTCTACCCTCTTTAATTTTTTGATCAAAATGATATAATAATTTTTTCATAATTATAATTAATTTATTCTTGAACTATTAATAATTAATTAAGAGTTTCTACTTTGATTAACATTAAATATTTAACCTTGATATTTCGTCTAGAAATTAACGAACTGCCTCAAAAAGAAAAGAACAAAACGTAGTCCCCATGCTCCTAGACGAACATTAAAATTTGCTTATTGAATAAATATTTTTATTGATTTTTATGTAAAATTTTAATTCTGTGTGTGTTAAGTCCCAAATGTATTGGATTTATAGACAAAAAAAAAAAAATAACTTTTAATATTTGTAAATGTGAAAATGCATTTTTAAACTTAAGATTTACTCCAAAACTAATTTAGATACATAAATGCTTGTACCAAATTAAAAACCACCGATATTTAACTACAAACGTAAAACAACGCTAATTAAAGGATTAAAAACTATTTTAAAACTTAAAATAATTTAAAATTAAATTTATAACAAAATTAGTTATTTTGTCAAAGCAAAAAACAAAAAAAATACGCTCAGGGATATTTACATATGTGTATAATACAACAAATATCCGATTGAATGTCAGTAGTACTACACATAATAAATGCCACCATTGATTGCTCTCTGAACAGTTCAATAAACTATCCGTCCTAGTAACATTAATGGGCAAAAGAAAACGAATGATAAATTGCCAATAAATAGTTGCAAAAAAAACTTTAACAGAGCTAAGAGAATGAGAGAACATAATATAATGCTTAAGATGAACAATGAAAATAAGAGTACAGCCTAAAAATAGGCATTACAAAACATTAACCACAACAAATTGAAAAGTATACCTTAATTTTTTTATTTTTTAAATGCAGCATTGGGTTAGACTTTGAACTTTTAAAGAAAAGCAGAAACAGATATAATAAAAATCAATGCTTTGGAATTCACAATTTTATATCAACTTAAATTCCTCTCTTTATTTTTTATTTTGAGGCTGAAACTCAAAATGAAAATGTGGTACTTTAAGAATACACAGTATCCTTGTGTGCGTACGCTATAAGTGCCTGTGTGTATACGTAACAGAAACAGAGTTTAAAGTGCGCGCGCGTTATACCAGATTTCCCAAAAAAAAAAAAAAAATAAAAATATACACCAAAAATCCAAAGAAAAAAACCGAACCGAACCGAAAACACTTCTTTTTAGGGGATTTTTTTTAGTGGTGTCGTTTCTTCTTCTGAATTCGTCTCATCTCATCATTTGGATGATTTTCATATAAAATTTTTTTGTGTGGCTCCGCTTATCCTTTAAATTGCCAACATTTTTTCATCACACACAAAATTAATGTGCGATAGCACAAGCACTGGCTGTTTTCTAACCAGAAGCAGTGGCCGGAAGGTAAGTTATTTGTCAGTAACACATTGTTATTTGTATTCATATTTATACATATATGTATAGGTATATAGAAACATACATATGTATTTAGTATATTTATTTTATATTTATAAAAAATATATATTTATATTATTTCTTGTGTTCAGCAAATTCTTTTTTTATATTTTTATTTGTGATTTAATCAAATTTCATTTTTGTGAGTTTTACTTGCTTCTTCTTGATACCTTTTTTCTAATGGCCATGATTAAGGGGTGTTTTGTTGCCTATTTGTTTCCGTCGTTTTGTATTATTTTTTCTGATTTAAGAAGCCTTTTTTAAGATTTATGGAATATTAACACATTAACAGTTAGTTTTTATTTGCATTATGACAAAATATAATGTTGCTTTAGAAAAAAAGCAAAGGATTTGTAGCTGAGTTTGAGATTTTTAAAACAAAAAAATTTTTTTTTTCATATTTATGTATTAAATCTTAATATATTAGAGCAAGCACAAACAATAACACTGTACTTGTCGCAAATTTTAACTAGCTGGGCACCCTACTGGTAAAGTTAACTTAAATACGCTCACATTCGCGATTAAAAATTGTAATACTTAAGTAGCATAAAACAAAATTTGTTATACTGTTGGGATCAATTTAAATCAATTCAACTCTATTAATTACATTTTTTTTTTGAGGAACAATTTTTATTCGGTTTTTGGAAAATTTGTTTTTCTTTACTCTTTTAAATATTTTTTAACCCCTATTACATATATACTAAAGAACATGTAGCATTATAGTTTATATTTGTAAAAAAAATTTTCGCGAATACGAGCGCTAACTCTGAACTCAGCGTACTTGGATAAGCTTTAGCAGTAGAGTGCACAGTAGAGATCTGCATTTGTACGATTAAACGGCACATGAATTCACAGTACAAACACTATTCCGGAAAGAATTTTGTATGGGGGCTATGTGACATTTTTAGCCGATTCTCAACATTTTCAGTAGGCTTCATCCTTATGAATTTAAATCTATCAAATTACCTTAAAAATTGTGACCTGTACTCTGCGCACAAGATTAACAGGCTGTTTTTAGAAAATGAAAATATATGTTCGTTCGTAAAAAAAATAACGAAAACTTATTTAGGTTTTCATAAAATTAAAACACATTTTAGGTGAGTGACTGAAAAAGCTTTAATTTTTTCCACATACGTTTGGTTCTTATAAAATGAACATCTTCGTAATAAATGAACACAAATGCCAAAATAAGACGATAAGTAAAAGGCATTCGTTTAAGAAAATAAATAGAAAATAAAAAGCTTATTTTACAGAAAGAACCCTAAATGATTTACAATATTATTAAAGGTTTGTGTATCTATATATATATATATATATATTGTAACATTATTGTAACATTATTGACTCATTTATTTATGATCGCACAGCCTTTAGCTAAAAAATTTGTACGGGTGGCTGGACTCTTCCCAAATAGATCCATTAAACGGGATTTTTGGAAAGTCGAATGTTTATTGGGTAAAAAGGGTAAATTCGGTAACTTTATATTTCCAAAACTTAGAGAGATACAAGAAATGTAATACTTATCGTTGTCTTTAAAAAAATAAGTGGACGAGTGTCTGGTACTTTTTAAAATTCTTCTCTTTCAGGGAGTATTTTGGTACTTTTTTTTGTCATCCCTCCTATCTTTTAAGCCAATAAACATATAAATAAAAGTTTTATCACATTCGAAACTTATCTAAAAAATGCAAAGTCATATTTGGTACCTTTTTCGAAATTCAAAAATTTAAGGGGGGAAAATCGTAATTTCTTTTAACTTTAAAAAAAAAACATTTTTCTCCATTACCACTACAATATTAAAATTGTTAATAATTCAACGGGGTGAAAAAAGTATCAAAAAGGATAAATACGAGAAATTAAATGTCTTTCTTTTGCTTTTGTGTTCTGCGTTTGGTACTTTTTGAATTTGCAAGGTCCTGAGTGATTATCATCCCATAAGATAAAAAATGTTAGTAGCAGAACTATAACCTTTGGCACACAAATATGATCATGAAAAAAGGACCTGACAAAGAAGCGAATTAAATGCTAGCGTTTAAACAAGTTAAAACCTAGAAACATAAACTTTGGCATTAAAATAGGCTTCGAAAGAAAAGGAGACGTTAATAAAGTAGCGGGTTAAATGCTACTAATTACATAAATATGTATTAACAGGTTCAAAAAATTCTAGAAACAAGTATGTATGTGTGTATAAAAGTTCTTCCGTATGTTTTAAAAAATTTGTGCTATCACGCAAATACCTTCACCATTTCTATATGTTAATATGTAGCAAAAAATCGTCTTCATATATTGCGTTTTTTTATTGCAAATTTTGTAAACATTTTAACTCAACATTTTAAGTTTTTAACAATTTGCCAGGGTTAACCTTGAACGCAAAATCTTTATATGCAAAAAGCATGAAAAGGTACGAAAATAAACGCATTGGCAATAACGAGACTTAACGATAAAAAAAGCTCTATTTATGTCAAACATGAATAGACGAAAGCTTTTAAATGTTTTTTAAAAACCAAATTTAAAACGTTTTCGTTTTAATACGAAAACTTCAAGTGCGAACACTTGTGTTTTACAAAAACAGGCTGTAAATGGCCAGACAACCAGCCAGCCTCCCAGCAACTCGGACTGAGGGACATCGTTAAGCTATAATGATATTGAGTCGCTCGGTATAATAAAAGGTGGGTCTGGAACCAATATTTTTTATTGTTACACATCAGCACAAACTCATAATATCCTCTTCACTGTTGCAGTGTGGACATACAAAATAGAGAAGAAGCCAACATTTCTATATTTCTCTTTTTTTTTTTTTTTTTTTTTTTTTTTTGTTAAAGGCAGGCAAAACAATGTCTACATGTCACCAAATCAATCGACAAAAGTGGCAGTTTGTAGACACTTGATCACCGGCTTCCTACGGGGATACGAGTACATATATTTTTGTACGTATGTACTTAATATGTTAGTATAACCTCACGAACACAAATTAGCAGTAATGCATTTTTTGGTAGTTCTGGTCGGTGCTGAATATATGTTATTAAAATATTTATAATTGAAAAGAAAAGTCAGTTAATCTACCTCAAAGAAATGATAAATCTTCGTGAGTACTTTTTTTAAATTACACCAAAAAAGGATGAATTGCATCAGTGTACCAATAGAGTTTAGAATGTACCAAATTTGGTACAATTGTACCACAAATTTCATCAGTGGTTTACGTCCTGCCAATCACTGGTACCAGATTTGACGATATATGGTAATTTTGACCATTTTTGGGTCTAAAATTGGCCTTTTTACCATTTGACGCTTTAGTCCCTAAATTGGACGATTGTTTTGTACTAATACACAAATGCTCTTAGTATTATTTTACATTTTTGCTTAGCTTCTTGGTTCCTTTTTTTATTTTTAATATATGTACTTTATTAACATTTCATTACAATTACAATTAATTTTATTTTTCCTCAGCGCCTAAGAGGCATTGTTGAGGCAAATTGGCAACATAATTTAGATTAAGAAATGCATACTATTATAAAAGATACATACTGTATGTAATAAATTTTTAAAAGGAAAAAATAATAAAAGTAAAAAAATAAAAAAGTAAAAAAAAAAATGGAATATCAACGAAGAAGCATTTCAAGATTTCCAATAATATACTCTTTTAATTCTCTTTTAAATGTTGAAATTAAACAAATTGTTTTTTATATTACCGATATGTTAAATTCGCTGCTTTGATATTTCTAATCTGCATCTTGGAGTGTATACATTTCCTTGACTTCTAGTATTGAATACAGTTTGATTTTGAACAAAATTAATGCTGCGATATCATATTGTATTTATGGAATTAAACACATTTAATAAAAGCTGATACTTGTTCCATCCGCAAATAGGCATTATTGGCTTACAAATATTTGTATTAATATTTGTATAAAGTTGTAAAGTTGGATAGTGTAATGGTAAATTATGAATAAATTGCAATGCCTTATTTTGCATTGCTTGCAGTTCCTTTAAATCATTTGTATTTTTGTATCCATATACTATCGCCATATAGTTAATATCAAGTCCTGGTAAATTAAAAGCTTTGTTTTCAAGTTAAGTTTGTTCTTCATCTTAAATAAAATGCCAACAGCTGGTGCAATCTTCCTTTAAACTTCGTTAATATGCTTATTCCATACTAGATTACTATGCAGAACAACTCCCAAGTACTTTATTTCATCAGTCTCCAATATTTCATTCCCATCGTTCAAAACTTTGAAGTTATTATTTAGCATATATGAATTTGGTCTAAATCTAATCAACTTAGTTTTAGTTACGTTAAGTATAAATTTATTCAGACGTGCGTATTCAACAATCAGGGCAGCATCCCGTTCCATATAAGTTTTCAAAACTAAGTCATACTTTATGGATAAAACAAACAAACATCGTCAGAAAACATGTATAACTTACCAGTTAGATTTAAATTACAAATATCATTTAGATAAATGGAAAACAGCAAAGGCCCTTAGCAACTTGTGGTACTCCACTTTCAACATCCATCATATCACTTTTTCACTTGAACGAATTGCTTCCGGTTTTTAGGGATGTTTTCAAATAATTTTAATTCATTTCCCACAACACCATAATACCTCAATTTCTGTATCATTATTTTATGGTCAACAAGTTCAAATGCCACATTGATTACCGCTTCCTCAGAACCACAATCTTTTTTAAAACCAAACTGGTATTTGTACGAGTACCAAAGACTTTTATCATCATAATAAGATAGTAGTTGTTTATGAATTAATTTTTCAAAAATTGTATCAATGGTGGATAGTAATGAAATTGGACGAAAATTTTAGGGTGTAGAAGATTTTATTTTATAACTTTCGGTATAGGAACAATTTTACTTATCTTTAAGCAATCAGGTTACTTAGACGATTGAATTACATTATTAGGAATATAAGTAATCATCGGAGCCACTAATTTTTTGCATTTGTATATTATTTTCTGTGAAATGTTGTCATAACCAGCTGATTTTTTTACACTCCACACCACTAAGTTTGTCATTCCGTGTGAAACGTTTTTATTATACATCTAAGACCCCATAATATATATATATTCTGGCTCCTTGAGTAATTCTAAGTCGATTTCGCCATGTCCGTCTGTCTGTTCGTTTGTTGAAAACAGGCTCTTTCGAAAAACGCAAAAGAAAAGAACAAACTTGGTCTCAAATTGCTTGTAGTTAACCTAAGCAGTTTGGGATTGAAACCCAGCAACATCGGTTCAGTAGGATCAGTACTACTATTAATAAAAAATTGCCATCTGGAGATTAGGGTTCGATATCGGAACTGTATAAGATTATTTCCTCTACTGGATCGTGCAAATTGAAGGCGTTCAAATAAATAAGTTTGTTCTTTGGTATATATTACCTTGTGGAGTAGAATTAATGATCTTATCCTAAGTTGGTCCATGAGGATAACTCCGTACAAAGACTTAGAATACTTAGAGGTTCCATCATATCTCTTAATACGGTATACATAACGTAGATTTGTATTATACGCTACTAATAATCTCCTCTTACTTTCTGAATCACAATACGCAAAAATTGACTTTGTATCAAGTCCATATAGAAGCTGCGGCATTATACAAGTTGAAAACTTTGTTGGAAACAGGCTCTCTTTCGAAAAACGCAAAAGAAAAGAACCAACTTGGTCTCAAATTGCTTGTAGTTAACCTAAGCAGCTTGGGATTGAAACCCAGCAACATCTGCTCAGTAGAATCAGTACTACGAATCAAAATGTGGAGCCACTACCCAAAAAAATTGATAATTTTCATACAAAAACTAACATAAATGGTGGAATAATGCACGGAATGATATAAAACTTCGCACGAATTCGCCTTAAACGACTGAAAATCATCGTGAAGATCGGCCCCATATGGCCATAGGCCCCATATTACAGTTTAGTACGCCTAAAACCGTAATAAATAACGCTATCATACTACAATTTGGAACGTCACAGTTTTATAGGACCAGAAATCACACTGTAAAATTTTTTTAAGATCGGTCCATAAATAACCCTAGACTTCATATAAACCCTACTGCCGGAAAACAGTTCAGTGCGTCTAAAACCGTAACCAATAACGCTATCATACTAAAATTTGGTACGTCACCGTTTTATAGGACCTGAAATGACACTGTTACATTTTTAAAAGATCGGTCCATAATTTACCCTACGCCCCATATAAACCATGCTCCCGGAAAACCGTTTGGTACGCCTAAAGCCGTACGGAAAACCGTTTGGTACGCCTAAAGCCGTACTAAATAGTGTTATCATACTAAAATTTGGTACGTCACAGTTTTATAGGACCTGAAATGACACTGTAACATTTTTTGAAGATCGGTCCATAATTTACCCTACGCCCCATATAAATCATGCTCACGGAAAACCGTTTGGTACGCCGAAAGCCGTACTAAATAGTGTTATCATAATGAAATTCGGTACGTCACAGTTTTATAGGACGAGAAGTCACTCTGCCGTATTTCTTGAAGATCGGTCATTAATTTACCCTAGGCCCCATATAAACCATACTCTTGGACACAGTTCATTGCGCCTAAGAAAATAACATCGTATCAAAATAATATCTTATTGTTTTGCCATAAACTGTATATATTCTTGAATCGCAGACAGCTGATCGAATTAATTGAGTTTTGTTTTTATATCAATTAGCTCCTCTTTTATGTTTCTTTCTTCTTCTCCTTCACAAAGATGACAAGCAAATACCTCATTCTCATTTTTTTATTAAGTACTCAAATTGTCGTTTTTCCAGTTAAGTACATTGGAAGTGGTAATTTTTATCGCACTTATCGCATTCTGTAAAGTCATCACTTTCCTCTTTTATATTTTTTGTTTTATTTTTTTTTTTATTATTCCTACACTAAGTCCCGCGAAGCTTTTTGCTTGTCTGCCTGAGACCAGAGTCTCTGGAGGGAATCGAACCCGCAACCCCGGTACTGATAGACTAGCTCACTACCAACTAGCCTACCGGGGCACCCTAATGCTTCTTAATTGATCACATATTAATATAGATTTTTTAACTTTTCCGGCCTTTTCCAGGCATATGTATAACTTTTAATAAGATGCAAATTGGTTTTTTTAATGAATTAAGTTTATAGCTTTAACAAATACTTTTTTAAATCGAAAAATTAAAAAAAATATAAAGAATGCTCTAACACTGCAAAAATTGTATGTTTTCTCACAAGAGTTGCCAACTGTTATTCTTTTTTTTTAATTGACAGTAATTTTAATGTTTTACCGTAACGAATATTTGTCGTTGGCGTTCATTTCCTCGTTGGTTCCATTTTAAATATGATGCTTTATGCTTTGGATTCTGATAAGAGAAAAATCGGGATTTAATATCTCTTGGCTTCAGTTCACGAGGTACTAAATTTTTTCTTTTTTATGAATTCAAATTCTTTTGTCCAATTATTTATTGTCTTTCACCAATAATTATGAATCTGAATCGAGCGTATCAAATATTTGTAGCCATTCCAGCTGTATGTCGTCCTGAATAATAAAAGCTTCAAACATTAACTTATACTACCAATTGTTCAAATGTTTACCTGTTTTGGATTTAATACCGTGTTTAAAAAACTGCAGTCAATGTTTAACTGCCATTTCTTCCACTTCTTCAATTGTCATTGGCAAAAAAAATGTTGCTTTTACTTCTGATTCATTAAATGTAAACAGTTGCTGTCAAACCAACTCAAAAAGCGAAAAGTGGTATTAAATTTGTTTTAAAAATAACTTAGATTTTCTTATTTAATAAACGCTTGCTGCTTTTATTTAAGTTGGTCTGCTAAATAAGTAAAAAACTTTCATACATAGTTAAGAGCAGCGAGAGCTTGTATATTTAACTTTATTGTTTTTATTTTAAATAAATAAAACTGAAAATAGCTACAATTTTTGAAAAATTAAAAAAAGTTAGTGGTTTTTACAATGACTTTTTTTGTGACGATACACTCAAAGAAAACACATAGTTGTGGAAAACATATTCTAAGAGCAACACATATAACGATTATTATTGAATCATATTATGATCAAATATATTCGTAATATTACATCATAATATTTTTCTCTTAATCCTAATTTGTTTTTATTACATCATATAATAATTTAATGTAATCATATTATTATCATGTTAATAATAATAAGCTAAGAAATAATTATATTATTATCTTGTTAATCATAATAAGTTAAGAAGTAATCATATTATTATCATGTTAAACATAATAATATGTAGATTAAATCTAAAACCGAAAAATGTTTTTAATATATATTTATGCATATTTACTTACTGGAAACCTTAACGTAAATCTTTTACAGATATTTCACATCATAATATGATGCAACTTTAAGCATATTATTTTTAACCAATTTTTGTTGTGGGTCGTAATTATTTTTAAATTATTTAATAGAATTTGCATTCTTTTTTCTAAAATAACAAAAAACAATGGCCAATATTTTTGCACTATTTTCAAACCATATTAACATATTTTTATCATTGATATGCGACACTTTACAATTTTTTTTAATGTGCCTACAATTAATTTATTTTTTAATTTCTTATAACTTGGGTTTTAATGAATAACAAATAGTTCGATAGGCATATGCAAAACAAACGACACAACTGATGCAAAATTATTTTACAGATGGCGATAACAAAATATTATTAAAGTAAAAGATATTTACGTATAGAACATTTTCATGTTATGGCTATTAAATATCATTAATTGATTGTGACGAATTTAGTATGTTTTCAAATCATTATTTGGTTGTTATAAAAATGATTATTTTTCAGTGAACCATACTTAAATTTATAATTGCGATAAACATTGGCATGTTTACAGTAACTATAATATTGTTGTTATTAAATAAAAATAACAATATTTTGTGTACGACAACAATATATTGTTACTATAAATATAGTGTAGTTGCCATAACCATGCCCAACCATATCTTTTCTCTGCGTGTATACATAAGTAGGCCAATTTGAAGATTTTTTCGTCAAATTTTTACGACTTTCAACAAATTTTATCTGGCGATTATGCTGCCAATGCCGGACGAAAACCTCCGTTCACATACACAAGTGTTTAGCGCTCTTCTGATCGGATAAGTACTGCAGTATATCTTTTCCTTTAGCGAGTGTGTTATTTGGTTGCGATTTGAGCCTTATTAAAGATTTGACTGAATATTTTGTTATCATAGTTTTTACTGATGGCACATTGAGGTTTTGTGAATGTTCGAGTTTTTTACATTCCAAGGAGTGAATTTCATGATTCGAAGAATATTATTTTGGTACCTTTGTATTTTATCTATGTTGGAGGCAAAGGCAGTGCCCCGTAATTTAATACGACAGCACCATATTGGCTTTGAGATAGATTTGTAAAGTAGAAGTTTACAATATAGACTAATGGGTAAATTTCTTCCAATGATCGAATTTATTTGAATGGTTTTAAGCTTCTTTTGAGTAAGCGATGCCTTTTTATTACATTTCCACGTTAAACATCAATCTAAATCAAAAAATAATCAAATATGGTACCAAGACGAAAAAAGTATAACAGCTTTTTCACCCTTGAAGAAAATAACAAAATTTGCTGCCAGCATCAGAATAAAAATTATTAAATAAATATTGTATTTAACGTTGCACGCTTCTCATTTTTATTTATTTTTTATTATGTGTTAAAAACACGCAACAAATTAAAACGCAATTAAAATAAAAATATTTGTTATGTTTGTGTATACGCAAAATGTAATGAAAACAATTTTCTGTTTGATTTTTTGCCAATCCGACCAAAAATGATTGGATTATGTGAGAACAAAAATCTTAAGACTTGTAGAATAAAAAAATCGATTCCTATGAACAAAACCTATAAAAGACTTAAGAAATAATAATTTTCCAGAGACTCGAGTATATTTAACTACAACGCACAGTGGGTTGAAACATAGCAAACTAACGACTTATTCGGGGAAGCCCATTTCTATCGATATTTTTTTTTTTTTTTTTTGAATAACTATACATTAGTTAGAAAAAAAAATTGGATTTAAAAAAAATTTAAAAAATATATTTTTAACAAATAGATATTGGGAATTATTTCTTTTTCATATATTAAATATATTTTTATTTAAGAAAGAAGAGAAAATTATATGTGCATATGTATACATTAACATATATGCGTGAGAGTGGTTCTAAAAATTTAGTCGAATCATTGAATGCCTATAATCATAGTGTAAGGAGGAAGGTTACCAGGGCGACACCACAGGGGGGTTATATCTACCCTACTGTGGTTGCTTGTGGTCAACGGGATTCTCTGATCATTTGATTCCAAGTGTATGAAAGCCGTTGCCTATGCGGATTAAATAGTTCTGCTGGTCAGGGGAAAGTTTCTGCCCACGATCGGTGAAATTATGCAGGTGATGTTGGGCGAACTCTCGGCTTGGGCGAAGGATAGCGGGTTGGGGGTAAAGACTGAGCTGAGCCTTTGCCAGAAGGTACAGGATAGAGGGTTTTAACTTGAGTTAACTCTATCTGACTGCGCTAAGTATTTGGGTAACTTCCTCGACTGTAAACTGTCTTCGAGAAGAAACACCCAGGAGAGGATGAAAAGAGGACTCAATGCCTACTTCACATGCAGTAACTCCATCGGTTAGAATTGGGGACTAAGACCAGATATGGTAAACTGGATTTACACATCGGTGATTAGACCTATTCTTAGCTATGAATGCACTGTTTGGTGGGATGCGTTGAGAGTGGATAGCTAGAGGAAGATGCTCAACAAGGCCCAGAGGAGTGCATCTCTTGGCATCACTGGTGCAAGGAGAAGCACGCCACAGGCGGCGTTGGACATCGTACTACATCTGTCCCCCATTGAATATTATGTGAGGAGTGTGGCTGCCAGGAATTTATTTAGACTCTACGAGTCTTCGTTGATTAGACTTAGGCGGGATGACCACACAAGGATTCCGGCGGAAATCTCGGATCATAGGAGTATGACCGTATCAAAAACACTAAAAATGATATTCCTAAACATATCGCACTGCTTCCTCTAAAGAGCGTCAACTCAAAATTTACAAATTTTCAATAGAGACAAAAACTATTTTCTTTTTATATGTACTCTTATATCAGAATGAGGGATACAAATGCATTTTTTTTTTAAATACTACAGAAATGGATGTAAGATTTTTACAGTGGGTAGATATGACCACATCGATTTCTTACAAAAAGAGAAAATTGAAAATTTTGAGTTGACCCTCTTTAGAGGGAGCAGTGCGATATGTATATAAAGCAAAGCAAAACAACTTAAGCAAATTATACATTTTTTTCATTAAACACAGCACATTAACACTATTTTAATTATTGAGTGTAGAGCAAAAAAAAAATCAGATTATAGCGTGTCAGCATGCAGGATGACATTAAAATAATTTTAATTTACCGAGAGGACCAAATTATATGGATTTTTTCAATCTTTTTCAAGCGACGTTGGAAACTATTCAAATTATAGAGAGATTCAATTTAATGAGTTTCAAAGTAGATACCGCCCTTTTAGTTTCTTACTCACCGCGTCGCCATTTGTAGTTCGATCATAACATATTGCGTGTGGTTATTCATGGCTTGTGTACGGCTCTACTTTTACCTTTGGTGACTTTGTTATCCGACATCAAATTCTGGGCCTCACTTATGTCATCTCGGATACTTCCCCCTTAATGGAAGAAATCTCTTTTTAAACTTTGTACGTATAGCTTTAAATATACTTTTATGACACGCCTCAAATTGGGCCCATTTTTTGCACATGTTACATTAAACTAGTTCGAACACAATACTAAACAAAAAATGTCAACCACTCACACCCAGAATAAAAGTATACCAATGAAGTTTCAAGCACTGTAATATTTTCCCCCAAATATTCACAATAACTGAAATTAGTAGAAAAATGCAGTACATCCGGATATTTTTTTTTATTTATTTTTTGATATATGATCAGAAATCTTATATTAGAAGAGCAATCAATAAAATTTGCCCGATATCGCCCAAAATTTTTGAAACTCTATATATCGAAAATACCCCGTTATGGAGCACTAAAAAAAATCCAAAATATTTTCAAAACATTTATCAAAAAAAAAAAAATTTAAAAATTTTTAAAAAACATCTATCAAAACAAAAATTTTGTATCTAATTATGTACTTAAACACCTGAAACTTATTCCATTTTAATATTTTTTCTTTTAGAAGACAATACAAAATACTAGCACTCAAAATATCTCAATTTTAAATTTTGACCACAGTACGCAAAATTTGTAAAAATAATTTGACTCTGAAGTTAGTTACTCAAAGCAGAAATTTTAGCAGTTAGTGATGTATAACTTTATTTACCATCACCCAACAATACCAAACATGACTGTGAAGGATAAAGTACAGCCTTTGAATTAATCCTCACTTTAATTTGACCCGTTTTCGTTGAAATGTTGGCCCAAAATGAAAATTTTCAAATCCCTTCACTGCTGTATGCTCATTTGAATCATTTAGTGCACAATGCACAGTGGGAAAGTAGACAAATAACAAATCACAGTTTAGGAAATTAAGCGTAGATTCAAAAAATAAAATAATTTTAAAATTGAATGTGTTTTTTGAGCTTTTGTCAATAACATAAATTTTAATTTTTGCAATAAAAATCTTATAAATTAATATTATTTAATGAAATTGTATACCTTAAAAGATTTTCCAAATCCTAAAACAAGCCAACTAAAATTCCTTTGAAAGGAAATTTTTTTAAAGGAAGGTTGTTTTTTTCGAACCCTCTTATATTGTTATTGATATTTTTGCTGCTGGGTACTAAATTATTAATCGATAAACATTAAATGTGTATTAACAAACACAAACACATAAAGCTTAATTTTACCCAGTCTTATAATCATAAATTGATAAATATTAAATTCAACAATAAATGAACACCATGGACAGGTACGATGAACATATTCATGCCCATGTCCACATACATTCTTTGTTAGTGTGTAAATTTAATTTGTCCAAAAATGTTTGCATGCATCAAAAATAAATAAAACATATCCTTAATTCGTATACACAAGAATTCCATTAGAAAAAAATACTCAAATCACAAGGATCTATTGGTTTTTCATTAGAATTCGAACTTGACACAAATAGAAAATAGAAAAATGTGAATAAAAACTACACAAGAAATTGCTTTCTAATGGCATGAATGATTGAATTCCATACAAACTTCAAACTAAATATTACATTTTTACGTAGTCATATGAATGTTTGTAGGTATGAGTTTTGGTTTAAGTGTATAAACAAAAATTAGATTCAGACATTAATAACGTCTAGTAGTTTATATTTAATAATATATTTTTTATTTTTATTTAGTTTTGTCGCTTGCCACTCTTTTAGTGACACGCGATTTACCTACAATTTGGCTTGAAGTTCCTTTTTAACCATTTTTAAAATAGTTTTCTTTGTAATTGTGGCAACCTATAATTTTAGTTGGTAACTTTTTGTGTTATTGTTATTCTTGTTGTCGCTGTCCTTTCGAAAAAAAAACACGCAATTGGTTGGGGAGTGACTCATAATAATTACTTTCTAAATATGTGAACAAATTCAATTCAATTGTAAACAAATTTTTTTTTCTTGGACAAAATGATGACAACGAGTTTTCATTCCAAGAAAGAAAAGTGCAAATTGTGTTTTATTTATTAGTTCCTTGATTTATTATGGCTGTATATTATTTTGCCATTTTCTTTCTAACACTTTAAAATAAACGATTTTTTTTTATCAGAGATCGAACAAAACGCATATATCAAAGAAGATTCAACTTTTAAGTTGAAATGAGTTATTTAAAAATACTGGGGCCAAATCGTCATATTCGTGATCAAACGACTTTAATCGAAATCTTAGTTTTTGAGATCGATGCACTCGATATCGAATAGCTGTTATCGAAATTTGAAATCATAATATTCGATAGCAAGAAGTCGATCAAATACCTTCTCTCGAAATGTCATTCGATGGATTAAGATCTGTTGTAAACATCCTTAAATATTTTTAATAAGCAACACAAAATTGCATTATTGTGACTAACAAGAATCCTAAACTAAAAAGAATTTCCATGAATATCTTCATATGAGTTATCTCATTCCAGAATTAGAGGCACAGTTTTGCCTTTAATTCTTTTATACATTAGTTTACTGAAAACTTCCACTAGCTAAAAGTGACAGTGTAGCTGCTGCGAGAAGTTTTGGTAGTACTGCTGTTGACATGCCGCTTATTAAGTCGTGTTTATACTTATAAATAATTTTTTATATGTATCTTTATTTTTATGTTGTTATTCTACTAAAAAGCAAAGCAAACTCCATTACAAAATGTGTAATTTCGCGTTCCGGTAATTTCCCATGCAATAAAGCGAAAATAAATAGGTCGTGATGTTTGGCTTATGGCACCGTCTTGTTGAAACCACACATCGTCCAGTTCACCCTTCTATTGCATTGCAAAATGATTCATATTCTTAAGTGACAACCCTTTCAGTAAATAACTGACACTTCAGGTGACAGATATTTAGCAGCTGACTAGATAGAATTTTTATGGGTCAGCATTGCACAGGTCAATGTTTCGATAAACGTTTGTGTGCTATTGCATCTATGTGCTATTTCTTTTAACCACAAGCTCATTTCCCAGTCGAGCTTAGAAAGTCGCGCTTCTAAGAAAGGAATTTGCAAGAATATCCACTGGTTCGTGTAGCCTATTCGAGCAAAGCAGGACTAGTCAGGATTGTTAATATTGAGGTTGAGGTTAACGTAGTATATTTGAAAAGTTCTCGTCAAAATTAGTTTTGTTAGCCGTGATCATAAAGAAAAATATTTTTTCTCTGTGTGTCATTTAATGTTGATATCAACAAATTAACATTTTACAAATCATTCATATGCTGCGAAACGTCGATATAACTCAAAAAATGTAAATTTGATGCAAACTGGTTCGCTATGTTTTTTTTTTATTAATTGTTTATACAATTCTTCTTTATATCTTTTATACTTTATATCTTTTGTACTTTTATACTTTCCCCGTTTCTTTTTTCTAAGTCAAAGGCCTTAAACACGTTTATTTCGAAATATATGTTTTTGAGCTATGGCGACGTTGCAGCAAATGAGCGAAATATGAGAATAACTTTGGAGAATTATGTTGGATCACTGATGCATTTTGAGTGTTTTGTTTTGGGCCGAATTGACGATTTAAAAGGGCCAAAATATCTTTGATAGGGCCAAAAAAATTGTTTCATATATGTGATTATTATATTTGTACCCAGCCAGAAAAATACTCTCAGATATCTGAAAGACATCGGGCTATTTTGCTGGCTGGATATTTAAATAAAACCAATAGTAAAACCTAGTAATATAGTGTTTTATTTTACTCGTATTAAGAACAAAACCAAAAATTAACATTGTTTAAAAGCATTTTGTCCATTTTTGTTTCATTTAACCCAGCCATCAGAACAGTCCGAAGTCTTCAAGATATCTACAATAAACGTTGATTTTACACAAACATGTTTTTTATATCTTTTTATATCACAGATCAAACCGCTTGTGTGGTTTATTTGACCGGGAACAATTAAAACAATTTCGAAAATAAATGTAGCGTTCGAAACAGTGTAAAAATAACATTGTGAAATGTATTGAACGATTTAAAGTAGTTAGTTAAGTTTTCTCCTGAAAGGCCATCAAACATTCAAAAGTGCCACAAATGGCAAAATTGTGCCACATTTTGCATCACTGTGTTGGATTATTCCAATACGAGAATACGAAATTGAGCAAGTGACACTAGATGATCTCTTGTAATGTTATTGGACAATTGTACTGCCAGGCCCACAATGTCGACAAGAACATTTCTTTCGTATAAATATATTGAAAACAAAAACAAATTTTAGTTTTTTATTATTGTTTTTAAAACAAAAATGCGAAAGAAATGTTCTTGTCGATATTGTGGGTCTGGCAGTTAAAATTAAATTTTATTAAAGAGATCTATAATGTTTTGTATTGGGTGTTCAAAAAAGTTTTTGCATTATTTGTAAACTTTTGTATATGGTGTACAAATAAGTTTTTACTATTACGATATTGCATGTTAAATCACCGCCAAAGGTCTTGTTGCGATTTGAAGAAATCTTTCGCCAACATTTCTTTAAATGTCACGTCTAATTAGCAAATTTCTGCAGCTTAAGACCAACTTAAGACTTTGTAGTTCGTTTTACAATTAAAACAAAAAACAAAAATATATCAATACGTAAGGCATAAAGGTATTAAAGCAGAGCATACACTACTCCAGCATACTGGCACAAAGAAGTTTTTTTTTTTATTCCTACACTAAATCCCGCGGAGCTTTTTGCTTGTCTGCAGGAGACCAGAGTCTCTGGCGGGAATCGAACCCGCAACCCCGGTACAGATAGACTAGCACACTACCAGCTAGCCTACCGGGCTAGCCGAATCGTATCGAATCGTGTCGTATCGAATCGTGCTCGAAAAAGATGCCATAAAATTATATTAGTGCAATATTAATTTCTTTATAAATTTTGTACGGATGAGTTGTTGCCACTAGCGCCACCGCATTTAATATTTATGTTTTGAAAAAAAATTAAGAATACTAGTGTTTCCCCACTAGACGAAATTCGGCCATACATTTTTATGTAAATATGAGTAAAACATAGTACATCTAAGTATTTATGAATTAACATGTTTCAAGAATTTATTTTTTCCATCTTAGTGGATCAGTTGGCAAGGGACAAACCTTCGGTCCATATGTTATCTTCCTTGTAGTCCGCGAATGTTTAATTTAATTTTGTAAGTTCAATATCAAAAAAATCAGAAAGTATTAATTGAAAAATGAAAAAGTATCAAAGTCTCCTCTTATAGATTCTGATCCCCTCAGGACTTTACATGTTTAATTTTATGTTTCTATGTCTAATATTGACGAAAATTGATCAAAGTTCCAGATGGAGAACGAAAAATTACCTAAAAGCTCCTCCTTATATATTCTTATTCGATCAGGATAAGGAATGCATGTTTAATTTTATCTTTTGAAGTCAAATATTAAGAAAAATTCTAAAATTATCAGAAAAAGAACAAAAAGTACCAAAATGTTTCATCCTAAAGGTTCTTATTCACTAAGGACCCTGCACCTATAATATTCTTTTTCTGAGTTCAATATTACAGAAAATTAAAAAATTATCATATGCAGCATGGAAAAGTAAAAGAAAGAACTTTAAATTCCCGTATTTCCCCTTTTTGATACTTTTTTTCCCCATTAAGGTTTGGTTAACAAACAAAGGAGGAAAGTGTTCTAAACTGGTTTGCTTTTACTGTTTTATAAATACAATTTATATAGTCGAAATATTCTAAAACCTATTTTTGAAGAATGTCGAATAATCGATCACCCTATTTTATTTTTATTATTATTTGATAAAAAAAAACTTAGTGTAGTTGGAAGAAACATTTTTTGCTTATGTATGTTTTTCATATGGGTTAGTAGTTAATTTTAACGCTTATAACTCCGAAAATATACAACAGATTTTAATAAAATACATATGTACAAATATATTGTTCACTTCTGTAAATACCTTTAAAAAGAGTACTTTTTGTTCTAGTCGTCTTGCCTTTGCCAATTTATATACAAGATTCGTGTTTTTTATTAAAAAATTGTAATGAATAGAGATACAGTTTGCAAGAAATAGATTTTTAATAATAACTAATAATTCTTTAATTGGTTTTTTTTTATCAAATAATGTTTTTTTTAATGCATTACACACCCTGATGTTTACTCTCTAACAACTTTTCTCAACTTCGCAAATTACACCATACGCCATACCTACTGGTGTTAACAGAAAAATATCAAACTCTGTTTGAAATCGCTACAGCAAAGGGTACAATCACACCACAAGCACATACACGGTTCATCGGCTGGCACAATCACTTGATTGCGCCTGCATAGCGTAGTCATGAATGGGGCCCTTAAGTTAAGTCAAAAAAGTGCATTTTGAGTTTTTGATGAGGTATAACTCAACTTTTTTTTCTTTCGTTTGGTATCAATAACTTTAGTCTAGCACAACTGCTTCTAATCGTCAACATTTGCAATTTT
Organism: Pollenia amentaria; assembly: GCA_943735925.1. NCBI lineage: Eukaryota > Metazoa > Arthropoda > Insecta > Diptera > Polleniidae > Pollenia > Pollenia amentaria. The sequence continues at coordinate 278,189,452 of OX031006.1, read as the reverse complement.
GTAAAAAAGTCAAAGAAATAAAGCAATTAAAAAATTTCCAATTTAACATGTCGAAAAACTACAGTTTCTGACTCTTTGCCTAACTTCAAAGATTTAAGACCCTTGAAGACAGTACTTTTCCCCTGCTTTAAATATTAACTGAAATACCTCATCTTCTACTTTTTAAATACTTTAACCATTAGAAACACGTCTTAAAAAATCCAATACAAATTTTAACATCTTTAGCATTCTTTCTTTTAACACAATTACCACAAATTAAATTTCTTAAGTTTTATGTTGGCGCTATGTGTATTTTATATTTCTCTGAAAGCATTTTACTTTATTATAGTCACAAGCTAAATATGTATGAAATTGTCTAATAAATGCTAAACTAATCACTTTATAAAACACTTTGCTTTCCTTACCAGTGACTCCTCGTCTGTTAACTAAAGCCAGTGTATAAACAGTTGTAGTTGGCCACCTCACAACAACACCATACCAAACCTAAAGATTGCAGTATAATGCAAGTAATTTACATCATTGAAGGCAACCTAGTTCTCAAGTCTTAACGAATAGTGGTTGCGGCGACTGCAACGGTAGTACCAGCTAATATCAGTAGTAAAACTATGACAAATGAGTAAAACGTGCCACGTTTTAGCTCTGCAGAACAAGCACTCCATATTATAGTCAATGTAAATAGAATACATATACAAATAGTGAGGAACAGCACTAATGTAACCGACTGTAGTTACAGTTGCATTTTGTAGTAGAAAAAGCGTTATTTTATAAATTAATTTATGTACGGTCTGTAGGTTTAATGAACATTCTGCTAAATCCTTATTGCTAAACTGTGTATTTGACTATGGCAATATCTTCCTCTTCGTCTATGTTGCAGCATCGCTAATCTTACTTATGAATATTAACTTTAATCTATGCAAAGTATGTGCATACAGAAATTCCATTAAAACTAAAAACTAGTATAAAGTATTAACATAAAGATGCACTTAATCCTTATTTTAACTATTCGTACGAGCATTTAAACTGAATTTATATGTTTGTGTTTGTTTTTATGTTATTTTAGGAAAATGGGAGATCAGTTCCTGATGTTACGGCGAGCCCGGGTCGTGCGCCGCCTGGACCCCTGCCAACAAATCAATTGCAAACGATGGTTAATCAACAGCAGGCACATCATCAGCAGCAGCAAGCCCAACAGCAACAACATCAGCAACAACACCATCAACAGCAACAACAAAGGCAAGGTGGTCCCAAGGAACCGGTTTTGTTGCAAGGTGATTTCCGTAAAGTATCGGGAATTAGTTCGGAGATCTTTCGCCAGATAGAAGCTGTTGAAAATGATCATGATCCAAATACAGCGGCTGCATTGGAGGTGAGATCTGTAAATAAGATTTTGGCAGGGAATTACGAGATTAAAATAGTTAGAATTCACAGAGTAAAAACTTTTAGGAAGTAAATCGGTTATCAAATCTTGGAATTATTTTATATCAGACCGTTTCCTATGTTATTCAAATGCTATTAAGCAGTATGCATGGCTTAGATTGGGTTTTAATACAACATCGATTAGAAACAAAATTCTATTTGTCCAATTATATGTCATCTAATATTGTATTGCTTTTTCTAGGCGGTGGAGAGACGAGGTGAGATGATTGTTAGAATATTAGAGCCTCATAATATTGGTGGAAAACAGGCAGTAGAAGCCGCTCATAAATTATTGTCGAAAAAAGATAATAGACATATAGTACAGGTGAGTACAGTAACGTTAATTAAAAGACAATATTCTAAAAATTAAACGAAATTTAAATTAATTTATTAAAAACAAAGTTGGTGGAAATAGTTAAAAGGCCTGGTCAAACATTAGGTTTATATATACGAGAAGGAAATGGAGCCGATCGTACCGATGGTGTGTTTATATCGCGAATTGCCATTGAATCAGCGGTATCAAATAGTGGCTGTCTAAAGGTATGTTTTCTGATAGAAAATGCAATTGTTATTTTTTTTTTTTGTGAATACCTCTGATTTTCCTCAGGTTGGCGACGAAATATTGGCTGTCAATTTAGTTGACGTCACTCACATGTCATTGGATGATGTTGTCATTATTATGTCAATTCCTCGTCGCTTGGTCTTAGCGATACGACAGCGTTGCGGCAATCGTGGCACTGGTTCTCCTGGGCCACCTTCATTGTCACGGCCAGAGCAAAAACCTCCACCAGTAGTTGTTATGAAACGCGACTTACGAGATGAGGATTTAGATGAGACTGATCACATGTCCAGATCCCGTTCATCACGCGAAAGACGTACAGGTATTTGGTACTTTTGCTTGGTTGTGATATATTAACGTTGGTCATTTCTTTTTTTTTTTCTAACCAGGAGATGGTCGAGAAATGTCCGAGTCCCGTTCGCGTTTAGGTCTTGGCTTAAACAACTATAGTCCTCAATCGGAGCAATTGGATTTGTATTACAACACACGCCCTAGTGTAGAACCTCCTAACTGGGGCTACAAACCACCACCTCCACCTTCGTCAGTTATAACGGAGCAGCCGAAAGGTCATGCATTTGCTCCTTCACATGCCTACTATAAGAATGCTGGAACTTTGGAGAGTTTGGCGGAAAAAGTTCATGCTTTCTATCCAGGTGCTCCCTCGAGGCGTTTGTCGGTAGGTAATGTTCCTCAAAGAGCGCGTTTTCCACGTTCTGGTTCAGATCAACATTTGCCTAGAGTGGAATATGCCGACTATTCTAATTCTTTAGGGCGCCATTCACTCTTAAGGCCTAGCATTAAGCCTAGCGGTGCTGGCAATGTAATGATAGCTCCTGGTGGCACTTTGGGCCGATATGGTCGCTACGACCCTCACATAGCTTCGAAATATGGTCCAAGCGGTACACAATCTCTAACCAGGCGCTCCCGACCCAATCTGGATTATTCCAGTGATACAGAGGCAACTGTGGGACCACGTCCCAGTTACTATTACTACAATAGACCTGCTATTGGTAGTATGCCACGAGGTGCTTCTGGTCCTGGAACATCTGTGTTGGGAGGTGGCCCCGATATGGCCAAGTTTAATTCACTGCCAAGAGACCGACCTGGTGTACGACTACCAGGCGGCATACGCTCCAGAATTGGTGACCGCATTCTGGATGAAAATGATGGCAATATATCAGCTCCCGAATTTAATGCCAGGCGTGATCGTGACTTACGGTCGCGTATCACTGCCAGCCCTTCTATCTTCACTTCAGATGAATACAGAGCCTGGTTGCGCAGAGCTCCCAGTAGTTCGGCTATAGCTGAACAAATGCGCATGACAAGGGATTTGTTGTCACAGCCTAGATCACATCGGTTTTCGTGCAGTGCTGAAAATATTCATGATGCTCTTAGAAATGTAATTATAGCTAATAATTTTTGAAAATTGTTAATATTATTTAATATTTTAAATCTTTTGCAGACTGAAAACATTTACTCAAGTCGAACTGGTATACTAGGTGCCGGAACTTTGGATCGGCATCTGGGCATGCCACGTCCCATCTCTGCACTGCCTGTACGCTCAATGTCATCTCAACACATTGGCGGTCCTTCCTCGATTCGTTCGCCCAGTATTCGTCGCATGCGCCAGCTCTTAGAACTATCCGCTGGGCCTGCAAGCCCCAGCGGTAGTATTATGAGCACGGCCGGCCACCAAAGTCCTGCACCTACGCCTAGTGCAACACTGCCACGTTCACATCGTCAAATAGATATAAATCCTGCAGAATTTAGCAAATACAAGCTAGACAAGCCCATAGTGGATGTCGGTGGAGTATCAGGTATGTTATGGATTCATCTTTTAGCGGGCCGTGGCCTACGTTCGGCTCCCGAACTAGGTACACAGCACGTTGGAGGTGGACCTCATGGAACAGCGCCCTCGCGAGATCTTTACTGTGTGATAGAGTGCGATCGAGTGCACAAAGCTCGCACGGTTGTGAGATCTGGAGACTTACAATTCGATTGGGATGAATCGTTTGAATTGGATTTGGTTGGAAATAAGCAACTTGACGTTTTAGTGTACTCCTGGGATCCCCAGCATCGCCACAAATTATGCTACCGTGGTGCCATATCATTATCTACTATTCTAAGGCAATCACCTTTGCATCAATTGGCCTTGAAGGTAGAGCCTAGAGGTACCATTTACATACGCATGCGCCATACAGACCCAATAGCATTGTATAAACGTCGTGGCTTGCCTAGTTTACGTGCTGGATACCCCACCCTATTTGGTGCTGACTTAGAGACTGTAGTTAATCGTGAATCTAAGGGAGCACCTGGTAGTGCTCCAGTACCCATAGTTTTGAGGCGCTGTGTTGAAGAAGTCGAAAGGCGAGGTCTCGATATTATAGGTCTTTACCGATTGTGCGGTTCTGCTACCAAAAAACGTTTACTACGGGAGGCATTCGAACGTAACAGCCGTGCCGTGGAATTGAGCCCAGAACATGTTCCTGATATCAATGTCATAACGGGTGTGCTTAAGGACTACCTACGTGAACTGCCAGAACCCTTGTTCACCCGCTGTCTCTTCCAAATGACAGTCGATGCATTAGGTAAGTAACGAATTAAATTTGTTCTACCTTTATCAATAATTAAATATGTACGTCTTTTGTAGCGGTCTGTCTCCCTGATGATCCCGAAGGCAATGCAAAACTTATGCTTAGCATTTTGGACTGTCTACCCAGGGCGAATCGAGTAAGATATGTTTAAAATTATCTTAGAGTTGCACAAACTAAACTAATTTTTATTTTAACAGGCCACTTTAGTATTCTTACTCGACCATTTGTCATTAGTTGTTTCCAATTCCGAGCGCAACAAGATGTCAGCCCAAGCTTTAGCCACCGTTATGGGTCCTCCACTAATGTTGCATTCAGCCAGTGCCCAGCCCGGTTCAGATATTGATCATGCACAACCCATTGCCGTATTGAAATATCTCCTGCAAATCTGGCCACAGCCCCAAACTCAACATCACCAGAGTGCGGTTTCTGTAGGCGCTGCCGGAAATATTATGGGCAGCATGACTGGTGTGGGTGGTGGTGCCGGAGTTGTTGGTATGGGAACCGGTTTAGGCGCTGGATTGAGTGCAGGCAGTATGTCAAATATGGCCGGAGTTGTTTCAGGTAACGTAATTTTAGTATATTTTTCCTTGTTTTTAATTTTTTTTCCACCTTTATTTTCTTCTTCACTATTAAAAAAAAAAAATCTTAAATTTTGTGGCACATAATTCCGTTGCTGCGTACTACCTAACTTTCGGTACCTTTTTCGTATCTCTTACTACTACTTCTTAACACTGCATTTTCTTTATTAAATTTCCTCTTTGGTCGAGGTAAACCCCCAATTCTACCCCTAATATTTTTTATTCTTGTCTTTAAAACTTCAAACTTGAAAAAATACTTTTCTTTTTTTTCAACGAAAATGTAGATAATTTAACTTTTTATGTATTATATTTTTGAGATTATAAAACTAAAATAAGAAAAAAAATTACAATAATATTGATTAATACAGAGTCCTATGTAGACAGGTCGGCGCGGCGAGTCAACAGGGCAGCGTGGAAGCAAAGTCAGTGCGTTGCAAGTGGACAGACAGGCGCTTCTATTGCAGCAGCAGGCGCAGCTCATGGCGGCGGGCAACCTACTACGCTCGTCCACTTCGGTAACCAACATTCTTTCTCAAGGCCAACATCAGCTCTCAGCCACAGTCAACAATCATCTGTATCAATCAGTAGTGGGTCAGTTAGCTCAATCGCATCGAGCCTTGCAACAAGCGGTGCAACAGGTAAACAATTCCAAAATACACATGCCTACAAACAAAATTTAAAAAGTCTATAGGATAGATTAATTAAGTTTTAGGAACGAGACAAATTTTGTTGTGAGATTCAGTTTTTTCAGGCAAAATTCTTAAAAATAGATTGAATTTTCTGGAATAGGAACAAATAAATAGTTTACTTGCTTTACCACTTCTAGAACATGTTTGTGTGCAAAGTTTAGAAACTTAGAATAAAAAATCGTGCATATGCTTTCTCGAATCTTTTATAATAAAATCTAAAATCTTAGAGAATCGTTTTGTAGCAAAATTTGTTTGAAACTATTTTGAAAACTGAAGGTTAAGATTATTATAACAGAGGAACAGAATCTTAATCGAACCCAATTTAACATGTAGTGGGGATAACATTTAGATTTTAATGAGGGTGAGGCCCTTTAGGCACCTCCTGTAAATGTAGACTTTAGAGCAATGCTACTTTCTTTTTGATCCAAATGAAAAGATTATACTAAATCTAGCATGTACATTGTTCTGGTTTTGTGATTTAATGGACCTTTATTAAAAATTTATAATCAGGTTTTATAAGCATAACATATTTTAAAATAGGCAACCGCAGATAAAGAAATTTTTTCAAAAATATTTGTATCTAACTAATGAGAATAAAGCCAGTGTGCATGCTAACGCATGCGCAACGGATCAATGTGCCACAGGGAGGTACAATTATTGAAGAATCAGAATCTCTTGATGTCCTGGGCATGGACAAAACATATATCAAAGGTGTATAAAAAGCATTCAAGTGTCTCGGTTTTTAAAAACGGTGTAAGAGATACTTTTAGGCGTTTTTGAAATGTGGATAAACTTACATATGTACTCTGAAGCCCGGAATTTTTAGGCGAAATGTTATTTTTTAATGTTTCATTAAGGACCAACATTTAAAGCAAAACTAAGCTGTAAAAACTTTGTATACAAACTTAGTAATGGCGGCACAAATCTGTTTTGAGATTAACTAAGCCTAGTTTAACTGAGATCTCAAAAACACAGACTAAGTTCTCGGTTTTTTAAAACGGTGTAGGATATCCTCCACTGCATCTTATTTTCTTACTATTAATACCACCTATGTCCGACCGAAAATGGAATACAACTCTCATGTGTGAGCCGGTGCTTCAAAGTCTATTTTGGCGCGAAGCTTTTCATAGCTGACAGTTGAGTATCCAATTCTATTGTCTCGCTTGAGCACCGTCACAATGTGGACTGTATTTCGCTGATTTATCGTTACTATAATGGAATGTAATCTGATGAAATTGGGGATCTGGTTCCCGAAACTCGTCCGTTTATTCGAAATACGTGTTTTGCCTTAAGATCCCATCCTTTTGTGGTCGATTGACCAGTGCATCGTACAAAGCATTACGGAGAAAATTCGTTCTTTAGCCGGCCTGTTCTTTTGTGGAATGACCTTCCTGCGAAAGTCTTCCCTCTCACTTTCAACATGAATAAGCTCAAATCGAATGTCCACAAGCACTACTCCCTCTTTCCACCTTCCCATAGCTATTTTCCTAGTTCTAACAAAATGCAATGCATTTGTAGGGGCCATCCCCTGAGTATTGGGTTTAACAAGAAAAAAAGTGTTTCGATTTGTATCCCAATTACATCTTCACCTATTTATAACCAAAAAGTTGCGCTGTTTATAACCAAAAAAAACAGAATCTGGGAATTATTTCTTTTTCTGAAATTTAGCTCATAGAATAAATTCGAAAAATAAAAAATATTGAATATAACAAAAAAAACTTTATTTTCTTCAAAAGATTCCTTAAGTAGGGTATTTCCTTAGAATGCTGTAACGATGTCGACTATTTCTCGAAATCTGACAAAAAAAAAAAAAAAAAAAAAAAAAACAATCTCTATTTTTTACCTCTGACGGATAGTGTTTGTTTTTAAAATAAATTTGGACTAAAATCAACACGAATTCATACTGGTGACCGTATCAGAGAAAAAGAGTTATGCTAGCTTTCCCGTTTTTTTTTATTATTCTAAATGGCACACTCTCTCTGCGGTCACCTGTATGAATTCGCCTGGTATTAAAATAAATCAGACTAAAAAGTGAGTTTTGAAAACTGTAAAGTAAAAAATTAATTTAAAGTAAAGTGTTAATACTAAAGGCTGAAGTTATTTGAGTGTTATTCCCTAGTGAACATTAGCTTGAAGGCTGTATTTGTATTAAGTATTAAGAACACTGGTGTTTTGCCAACTTTTGGTGGACTAACTTAAACATTAAATTTCACTAACTGTTCAATAAATTTTTGTTTATTAGTTCTTTATGAATTGGATTTTTTATTTAAATGAATTTGCATGGCAAATAAAAATTTGTTTAACTTTCATTTAAATCGTCGCAAAATTTCTAGTCGACTGAAATAGAGCCAATTGTACTCGACGTCTACTTAAAAGCGAAGTAGAAAATACCAAGTGCTTCTCAATAGTAATCGATTGTTGTCAATAACTAACCACTAAGAAAATGCAATTTTTGTATCTGCGTCGACTTTCATAATAAGGGTGATTAAAAGGGTTTAAAAATTTCATTTCTTTTCCGACTAAAGCCTCTTCAAATAAATATTATATATTTAAAAAGTTTTATTTTACGGAACTTTTAAAGTTTTTTAGCTTAAACTCTTCGCCTCCTTAAAGAAAATTAAAAATTTCTCAACGCATGGCAAAGGGTTTTGCTAAATAAACCCTTACTAAATAAAGGTTTCACATATCGCCAACTTTTTTAATTGTAGACAAATAATCGCTAGTTTCAAAATAACAACATTTAACTAAAAATCGACAAATCCGTCAACTTTGGTCGATGAAGCGCAATCAGAATTAATTATCTTGCTCAAACACGCGTGCCGAGACATTCGGAATATATCCATTACTGCTTAAATATTTTGGATTAATTGCTAAATCAACATTTTTAAAGGGCCGATCGTGGTCAATTGTTCTATTAATTGTAGTATTTTGTTACGATGATTTTAGGCAGACGAATGTTTAGTAATTGGTAATGCAAAATTTTATATTTTTATTGAAAGTTAATATTTTTTTAACCTGTTGACCGTTTGTTAGAAGCATAAATAGTTTTGTAATTGAATTTGTATATATGCTTAGCAATAAAGTAAAAAACCTGTAAATAAATATCGGCGTTAAGAAAGATAACAAGTTTTTAAATATTTTTTAAAAAAAAAGAATTTATTAAAAATGTCTTTTATATTTAAAATATTTTTTCGAAAAAAAATCAAAGATTTCTTAAGATACAAATTATAACAAAAGAATAAACAAATAAAAATTAAAACAAAACATACGTCTTATAATAATGATCTGATCTCAATTTGATGTGATGTGTATTGACTGAAGTCGGATGTAAGCATGATTGGCCCACTACTGGTAAACTTGTTAAAACTAAAAAAAAAAAAAAAAAAAACAATTCAATAAATAAAAATTCAAACCCAAAAAAAAACACAATTTCAAAAACATTTGCAAAGCATATTCAATCACATCGTACTTCATTCCAATTAAAAACGAAACCACAAACAATGTATTTGATTATCATGCTACAATTAATAACAAATAAATCAAAGTTTTCAAATCATTCCATTACATCTTAATTGCATACATTTCGATGTATTAAAAAAAAATTGTACAAATTACATACGTTTGTATATACACTTTCACATACATACAATCGCTTACATAAAAGTACATGCAAGTAATAATTTGTGTCCTTTTGTTTGGCATGTTGTCCTTTGAAATATTATCATTGCCATTACAAAAATACACTTAACATTTAAATTAAAAACATTTGACATTTTTCAAAAAAAACATACACATTCAATTGTAGTTTAACAAATATGTTTGTATGTTAGCCCCATAATGCGTTTATATTATTTCATTTATTTATTTTTTTTTTATTAAAAAGCATTTTTACATTTGATAAGGAAAACAAGATTGTTTAAAATAAAAAAGTAAAATTTGCATGTTGTTACATGTCCTTTTAACTAAGACAACTAAAACAAGAATTCTCAGTCATGCCTTGGTTGACAATTGGCAACACAATTTGTATTGATCAATTTAATACTTATCAAATGCACCTGTGTTTCTATTTTCTTTGAAATTTTTCCTTTTTTTATAGTGTGTAGTTTCCATTGAACTATGAAAGAACAAAAAAATATCATGTTAATATTAAATTCTTTTTGTCCTTAAACTGCATAAATTGGAAAGTTAAAAATTTGTACTTTTGTATATTTTTCTTTTAACAAAAAACTAATTCGAATTCAAAAATTTATTCACAATGTTTTGTAACAAATTTTTATTGCGCACTATTGCTTAAAGATATTGACCCTCCTTCCTCTTAGCTGAATAATGCAGAATTGGTTTGAGGAAATATTAAATATTGTTAACTTTATGATTCATTACAGCCCCATCAATTGGTGGACTCAGTGGGCTCAGTAATTCCCGACCAATTGCCACTGCCACTTCCAGGCACACCCTCCCCCGGCAGTAGTTCAGCATCGACAGGATCAGGATCGGGTTCAGGTAAAAGTAAGTGGCATACTAAACATTTATATGAAACAATTAAAAAAAGTATTTTTCGCAGGTACTGATACCATTAAACGCGGAATTTCACCATCCTCCGTTAAACAGATCAACATCCAAGAATCGGTCAGTTCTTACTCACTCAGTCAAAGGAAACCCGACAAAGACTACTCCAGTGACGATAAAACGTCCATGCATTCATCCATAGCCAACAGCACCAACATCATCCTTAACAACAATCAACAGTATGCTGCGTCAACATCACTTAACGCTACGACAACAGCAACCACACGCAAGGGAGTTGATTTTTATGAACCGCACAAAATTCAGACCAAAAACGACGACGACAATAATGGTGTGGGGAGCGGCGGCGGTAACAATAAATATGGGGAATCCGCGTTTAAATTGCGCTCAGCGTATGGAACTGCGTTAGATCATCAAAAAACATCGTCTACCTTGTCCACCGAGGACTACAAAGCAATGCGTAACAAATCAAGTACAACGTCATCGTCTTCATCATCACAGGCCACGGTGTTGAGTGCTGGTTCGACGGGCACTTCGGCCACCACAACCTCCTCGGATGACTCGGATGATTTGATCTCGTACAAATCATCGGCATCGACAAATGCCTTGTTGGCTCAGTCCCAAGCCATGACTACCACACAACTTATGTCTAAGTATTTGAAGCGAGAGCCACGTGTACAATTCACACCTATAAAGTCACCCGATTCTCCTTCGCCACCCGGAGGAGACACAATACCGCGGGGCACTTATCATCTGACCAGTGGTGGTAGTAAGTCGGGAGCGGGAAAATATAATTTGGAAAAATCGGAAAAAATATCTTCACCATCTAGACAAGTAAGTGGTAATTTAAAAGAATCCTCATCGACTGCAGTATCTTCATCATCCTCATTAACGTCATCCGGATCCTCATCGATTGTATCGACAGGCCGTCGGCTGTTCGATAGCTTGGCCTCCGAACATGACTCGGGCCGTTCGACATTAGCAACATCCGCCACATCGTCTGCAACAGCATATAATAACGACATTAGAAACAGTGTAGCAAGTAGTAGTCATTTTAGCAATAAGTCGATAACAAGCTCAGAGCAACAGCCTCAGCAACAGCATCGTTCATATGGTAGCAGTCTATTTAGTACAACCGGTACAAATGGCACACACACAAGTGCCATGCATGTGTATGGCACATTACCCAAACATAGTGCGGGTAATGGTGGTGGTAGTGGTAGTATATCCGGTGCTACGCTATTTAATACATCTTCCTCGGCTGTCGCGTCATATGCAGCTGATGGAAGAGGCACTGGCTATACTTCAGGAACATCGACAGCTACTGGTACGGCCAGTAGTAGTGGTGTTAGTTCAATGACTGGTTCTACCAGTAGTTATGATTTCTATACCAACTCCAATGCCTCTTCATCGCATTCAAATTCTAGTTCTATGTACGGCACTACATCGAGACCCTTTAGTAATGGCACTGCCACCTCCACTTCGGCGACGGGTAGTAATGGTGCTGGTAATTATCACACTTTAGGAACGTATCGTGTTCAATATGCCGCAACTAATCCATTTTTAGATGCATTTGATGTGCCTAGTAATGGTGGTAGTGGTGGTGGTGGTGGTGGTAGTAGTAGTAGTGGGGTTGGTGGTGGTAATAATGGTTCCAATAATGATCATCATCATCATCGTTCATCAGCTATTGCTGCTTTTCATTCAGGCGAATCGAAAAACGGCAGTGATGAATATGATGATTTGAAATAGGCAGGCACGTTCAAAACACCTCATACAGACTTTATCAAACAAAACACTCAAACATACACAACAAATTTCATGTAGTCAACTTAAATTTCATTTATAGTCTTTTTTATATTGAAGGGAGAAGGAAAATATTATGATAGGAGGTTTAACAGTTTCAAAAGCTTTCAGGTTTACCTAAAGCTTAGATTAAATGGCCTACTTATGCATTTACATGCATACTCTATTTTTTTTGTTCAAAAAATAGTTCCTTGAAAATTTTTATAAAGTCTTTTGGAGCTAAAAACAAAAATAAATTATTTTCCAAAACTTTTAGTTGATTTTAAGTTTAATAAATTTGTAAAACTCAAAAAAATTTTAAGTGCACTAGAAACTTTTTAAAATTTTTCGAAAATTAATTTATTTAAGCATCTTTAAATAAAATTTGAAGTTTGGTAATAACTTTTATTATTTAGATTAAATTTAAATAAAATTAAAAAAAAAAGAATGAATGCAATGTAAAACTAATAATTTTGAGAGCTTTTTTCTTTTAATTCTTATAAACTTTAAAGTTTTTAACATTTTTTAAAAAAATTTAAAATAAAACTTAACAGCTTTAAAAGTTATTAAAAAAAATCTAAATTAATTTATTAATCTAAGTTAAGCTATTCTTAGAAATAAATATATGTTGTTCTAGCTGGAATATTTTTCTTCTCCCATCTTTATTTAAACTTTACATTTAAACGAATAATTAATTAAAAACATACAAGACTTGTATAATATCCATTATCGTATCATTATTCTCCTTGTTCTCATCAGAAGCTCAAATTCATTTCCGATTAACAAATTACATGATATAAGTGTACCTCCATTTTGTACACATACATGCAGACGCAAACTACACACCAATACAAAAGTAAATTAAACCCAACAAGAGAGAAAACAATAATTTTTTCGTTAAACATTTTTTTAAAAATCTTTTTGTTTTAAATATAAAATAAAACAATTGAGAAGATTTCATTTTTTTAAGATTTACAATTTAACAAAACAAAAAAATAATTAACAAATTTACCGTAATACAAAGAAAAACTAAACAATATTATTAATAAAATAGAAATAATAAAACAAAAAACAATTAAACAAGACTATATAAAATTGTATTTAAACAAATTCAAAAAGCAAGAAATAATAATAAATTTTTTTTTTTTTATAAATGCATAATAATCTTTTTAAGTAAAATTCTCTTTAACAAAAAAACGAACTGACTACATACATAAATTATTATAATAATTATTATTATTAAATATATTAAACACTTAAAAAATAATAATTAAATTAAAAATAGTTATTCAACAAAAAACATTCCCATTTAATAAGAAACCAGAATTAACAACTTATTTAACAAGTGAACGAATTAACGAATTTTCAATAGGTTTATTATTATAATATTATGAAATAAAAATAAATAAAAAAACAAATAAATTCAATTTAACAAAGAAAAACAAACTGATAATGCGGCAATCCATAATTAAACAAACAAGCAACCTTAAATAGTAACAAATTGATGAACATTAATAGTTAAACATAAAAATACATTTACTTAATTTTACACAGAAAAAATTCTCGCCATTTTTTTTTTTCAATTAATATTTAATCAAATGACTTTTACTTTTATCAACAACATTACTGCAGCAAATTTTGTTAATATTAAAAAAGTTTTAATTTATTCTCTTAATTTGTTTACTTGTGCAAATTTAATTAATTTTTTAATTCATATCACAATTTTTTTAATTTAAATCAATTTCTATTTTTTCTGTGTACTTTGTTATTTATTTAGATTTTTGAAAATCTCTTCGTTTTCTAACTTTATTTGTCCAAACAACGCCACAGCAATTTTTTATTTTACCTCTTTCTGTACACGCAGAGACAAACCATTTTTCAATAGGGTCACCTCCATCAAAATTATTTTTAAAGAAATTTGTCATACATATTATGAGTAATTTAACCAAAATAATGTCACCGGCAATAATATTATAGCAGAATTAGTCATCCATCAAAAATTCAAAACCCCCGATTATGATTGCCCCCGAATATGTCATGGCTAGAAATAACAATAATTAGTTTAACCACTTATAATTGTTTGGTCTTAAATTAACAATAGTAGTTTCCTCTTTTCCCAGAGCAATATGTTTTGTTTGAAAAACAATAATGCTTATATAAGTGTTAAGCATGTTTTTTTTATTATTTTTATTAAACAGAATATTTTTGGATGTAACCATAATCACAGTTATTCTGCATTTTGATTACGTTTCCGCATTCAGCTAGGCATCAATCGAAAAAAGGTATTTAACCAAAAACCTGAATCGAAAAAAAAATAAGACAACATTTGCAGTTTTGCTATGAAACGAAACGTTAGAAATCGGAACAGAAAAAATAAGCAATTTTTTAAACATTTTAATAAAAAAGTTAAATTTAGGGCAAAACAAACAGTGATAAATAAATGAAATAAGTAATATGAACAAAAATTTAATATTTATAGTGAAAAAATTAATTGAATAAATTTGCCAGCTTTTCGTACTGTTCCGTTCCCATGTTCTGTTTCTACAACTTTGGCGAGAACTTCTCGCATCGTAAAGATGAGAAACAAAATATTCGATCTTTTTGCGAGAAGTGAGAAAAAATGTGTCCGTAACTCATGTCGAAAACTATCAAAAGAGATTACGTTGTTCCGTTATAAATGTCACAATATTCCACTCGAAGTTGGTGTGTAATTGCAGAGACGTTTAGAACGCCAATCACACACATCGTTGACTGCAAGTAAAATTTACTTAAATTAAAAAATTTTCAACGACGGCGGTGGAAATACAACCCTCGGCTATACCAAATAATATAAAGTACGACACTAATTGTTGTTTACAAAATATCTTTGAAAAAATTTGTATGTATAGGTGTTTTTCAACAATGTTAAATGCAAAATAATTAAACAATGAACAAATCAACCACGAACAAAATACTTACATCCTCCTTGTTTTTATTCATTGCGTTTTTAATACATAAGTATATTTTTTAGTTTCAAAATTTTTTCTTACCCCGTTTTTATTCCTGAGTATATTTGACAGTTCAAAGCGGGAACTTTATCATAAAAATTTAAAAGACACACTTTTTCTGTAAAGCTAAGTACTTACGATATACTTACTAGAAGCCTAAAAATAACCAGTTTTTATTTAATTGGCTCTAGTTAATATACCTTATAAGTAGTTATGGAGTTAGTTACCCAACGTATGAAATAACTACGACCTATTACCAAAATTCAAAAAATTTTCTTGGGATATCTACAATCGTAATACAGAACACATCTATTCAAAAAAAAAAATTTAAATGGAACCGCAGAATACCAAAGTTGCCAAACGGAGAAAATTTCGATCCGAATCGAAACGCATAATAAGGGTGAATATGGTTATGGCTACTTTATAGAGAACTAATATATCCATAATATGGTTGCCGGTTACAATAAAATGGTTAAATTAACCATAATATGCTTAAACATTTTCGTTTAAAGTAGTTTTGTTGGAGGGTCATATTGAAAACATTTTTTTTTCTGCGTAAATATCTAAAAACTTAGATACCAACATTAAAAGCCTGGTGTTTTTAAATTTTTAAATTTATTCCACAATTAAAAGCTGAATTTACAAATAAGTACTTTATTATAAAACGTATTTAGATAAATTATATACATATTATACAATCTAATTAAAAGAAGAAAAAAATAAAAATAACAACAACATTAATAAACATATACAGTTATGTATATTTACAACTAAAAAAATGAATATTTAAACCAAAAGCTTATTATTTTTCAAAATTTTTGGTGGTTTCCAAATATGATTGTTGTTGTGTGTAACCGAGTTTTTTTTTACCTATTTTGGTCGCTACCTCTATCTCTACATAAATATACTTAACCAAATACCCAAATTTATTATTGTAATTATACATACTGAATATAACAATTTTTTTTGTAATCTATTTATATCTAATAAATATTTATACATGTACATACATAGAAACATGCATACATACATACAACAATACAGTTTTTTTATAAACTTGACTATTTATGTCTTTTTTTATATGAAATTTATGCTAAATACTAAAAACAAAACTCTTAAATATATTTATATTTTTTAAACTGACTTTTCATTACTACTAACTTGGCTAGAAACAAAAGGGCATAATAAAATTATATTCTAAATTAGATTAGATTTAAAAAATTGCTTAAAAATTTCTTCACAAAAATAATCATTTTTCGTAGCTCCCTTTTTCACATCATCTTTCAATCCTATATATACATATATATCGGCAAAGACAAAACAGTTAAGAAAACTTTCCTCCTCTGCTTGACAACCGATTTGAACAAAAAAAATACAACATATACATATATTCTAAATTTAATACTTATCGTTGTTCATTAGAAAAATAAGCGGACAGGTGACTGGTACTTTTTCTAAGTTTGGCCCTTTTGGGAAGTAAACGGGTATAACATTTATTTTAGATCTTTTTTGCCATCCCATCTATCTTTTAAAATAAAAAACATAGAAATAAAGATTATACCAAATTCGTAACTGATCTATAAAATACAAATATATCTGTTGTACTATTTCGAAATTCTAACGTTATAGGGGTTAAAATCGTACCCATTTTGGTCCCTATTCTTCAAAAAAAAATTTCTTGATTTATTGACATATTAAATTATGGGCTCCGACTACAAAATTAAATTTTCAATAGGGGGAGAAAAAAAGTATCAAAAAGGGAAAATACGGGAAATTAAATTTTTTTCTTTTACTTTTCCATGCTGCATGTGGTAATTTTTGAATTTTCTATGATATAGAACTAAGAATCATACAATGATATGTGCAGGGTCCTGAGTGAATGAAAACCTGTAATATGAAAAATGTTGGTCCTTTTTTGTTCTTCGTCTAGTACTTCTTGAATTTTCTTTATATTAGAACAGAAATATAAAATGGTCCTGAGGGAATGAGAATCTGTAAGGGTGAGTTTTTTGGTACTTTTTCGTTCTATAATTGGTACTTTTTAAATTTTCGTTAATATTGTACCTAGAAGCACAAAATTAAAGAAACAAGTTCCTGAGTGAATGACAATCTGTAAGAGGGATCAATTTGGTACTTTTTCGTTTTTTAACTGGTACTTTCTGATTTGTTTACATTATTGAACTTACAAAATTAAATTAACCATTCACGGACTTGAGTGGAAGATAAAATATCGAAATACCAAATCGATCCACTAAGAAGAAAAACAAATGCTCGAGACATGTAAATTCATTTATAGGTATGTAGATACCACACCGATCCACTAAAATTTGAAATTGAATTTTTTTTCATACATTTCTAAGCAAAATATAAATTAAATTAAAATGAATTTCGTGCACACATATTTATCTACCTGGCGCCAAATTCGTATGTCAAATTCCCATCAAGCCATACGTGTGAGTTTTTTTAAATACTAAAACAATTACCAAAATGCGAGCTCGACAAGCCGTTTGATGTGGAATGAAAGGAATGAAACATTACTAAAATATAGAAAAGCATTAGTTTTCTACTCAGACTAAAATGGAAAATTTTTAACTTTGTTAAAACTGATTTTAAGATTACAGATTCATTTGGTATTGAAAATGAACCAAATCGGTCTATTATTATACCTATTCCTAGTAAATTTAAATTTCATTCAAAAGTGATGTGCTCAAGCAACAATATATATCACATATAAGTAGTTATTGTATACAAAGTGTGCCCATATAAATGCACACCCCTGAATATGAAGTTTTGCAAAAAATCGGACAAACAACAAAAAACATTATGGAACATTTTAGTATGCATTTAAAAATGTCTTAAGAAGATTTACCATTTTACACCACAGGGACTTTCAATTTGAAACTCTTAAGTGGTGCATATAACTATGTACCATCCAGATGAGAAGGGGTAAGAAAATTTACAAATCGTTAAAATCTTTAGCTTAAAAGATTTGAAATTTCTAAAGTGACGGTTTCCCATTGCGTTTTAAAATTTTCCGTTAACGGTGACGGTCATAATAAATTCAACGCGATCCCACTTGCTTATTATTCAAAATGTTGCTTTACAAATCTCAGAGTGTACTAACTTAAAGGAAATCATTTCTTAACATTTTTTTTTCTTCAATAATTTCAAATTTTTTATTCAAAAATTATTCTTGATTTAAAAAAGTATACAATCTTATTATGCCTTTTAAGAAAAATGATCTGTCTAATTTTTTTTACTAACATAAAAAAATTATATAAATTCTTTTTCTAATAAAATACAAGAAGGCTTTTTTTGATATATAAAACTATAAAAATATTTATACATATACAAAAAAAAAAAACATAAATTTAATGCTATAAGACCCCAAACAGTATTCTATTGAAATTTATATAAAAAAAAACTAAAACTGAACAGATAAAAGGAAACAATCTACAAATACAAGATAAAACATAAAGAAGACAGTAAAATTGATGCTTAATAATAGTAATAAACAATAAAAGGTTGATTGAATGCATTTAATAACATATACATACACAATAATACAAATATATGAAACTAATTTATAAAATATAAAATGTAACATTTAAAATCTAACAGAAAACACGACACTTTCTTAACACATACAACTGAAATTTTCTACAATACAACAAAAACATCAAGAGAAACTACAACTTAAACTTTAAATTATAAAAACCGATAAATATTCTACAAAAATATTTAATTAGAATAACAACTTTCAAGCTGGCAGTTATTAACTCTATTCATATGTAGCTAGATAAATCAAAGGCATAATATTTCATTTCTAATTTTCTTAAAAAAATAAAACTTCTTCATAAATTATTTGTCAAACAATTTTTTATTTTTTCAACTGCACCGTATTCTTCTCAATCCATATTAAAAATCCCCCCCAGAAAATTCTAAGCTAAAACTAAAACACTACGACCAATATTATATTCTAAAACCAAAAACCTAAAAATAATAAAATTAATATTAAATATACATATTTAAATAAAAACATACATACCTACACATATACTTTATATACATATATATTCTATGATACAAAACAAAATATTCGTATAAAAATATTTTCCGAAAATCTATGTCTCTAGTCATTCCAATAAAAGGAAACCAAAATAAAAATATTCATAAAATAAATACAAAATCGGTCTGCACATCCTAAAAAATAACTAGAATTTTAAATAGACATCCTAATTACAAAACAAATCCATATTAATATAAAATAAAAGGCTGCCTATAGTTTTTTTTTAAATGTAAAATATCTCTTTAAGAAAGTGTATCAATTGCAAAGAGAGAAAGAGAGCGGGAGAAAAGAATTGGATCGATAAAATAAATCAGATATAAAACTTATATCAGATAATGTTTGGGGCAGTGAAGCCAACTTTTGGAAAACTAAACGCATGAAGACAGCACTAGGGCCCACACAATGATGGTTTTTAAAAAATAGGTGACAAACAATGCGTTTACTAAACGCTCCCAAGTGCAACCAACCAATACACGCAGATAGCAATTTGTGTGAATAATCCGGTAAGATTGCGGGCCCTTTGTTTAGGAGCTGGAGCCATATAATCTCCTCAAATGCTAGGACCATCTGTTGAGTAGTGTTTGTGTAGTAAATACCTTGAAATAACAACGTTTCTCTGCTTGTGATCTTCGTACACAATAAAAATACTGTACCATTCCAAATTACCATAAAGGGGTCTGCACACGGTAGAAATTTTTTGATTAACCATCCAGCATCGTCAAAAAAATTTTTTAACAAAAAAAAAACATGTGTATACTACACTCGCAGGCTATTCGTCCAAATTGCCAAGGAACAACAACAATACTAGTGGAAGCGCTGTTAATATTTTTCGCTTGCTCTCTCCTCTACCAATATAGAAAAAAAAGAAAGAACATTAATATATACATCCCAATTACACATTTCTACCAGAGAATATAAATAGTAAAAATGGAAGAAGGGAAAAAACTCCCGGGGAATTTTTTTTTATAATTGGGCTGATAATCAATGTCTTCAGAATCCCTACAATTAATCTGGTTTTCGTTGTAAAGTATTCGTTCCTTTAGTGAAAATAGTTATAAACGGTATTAAGGGTTGTGTACAAATACACAAACACTTAAAAAAATATATATCGTTTTTTTTTCACATTTCAAGAGTTAAGTTGGCATTTCTGGTTTAGATAACAAAATATCTTTTCGAAAGTCTCAAATAATAAATAGATCATAAAATACGATGTAGGCGATCTAAAAATTTGCTCATGTCAGGGCTCAGCTCTAAAGCAGTGATGGGCAACACAAATTCTATGATACAAAAATAATAATAATAAAAATTAAACTTGATATAAAGAAAAATTACCCGATTGAAATAAAATCAGCCTTTAACGCTGCATTTACACATGAAAGTACTTTCACGAAAATTCTGTATACGTATTATCACCACAAATTTCACAGAAAAATATAAACTTTCATGAAAATTTACATGAAAGTGAAATTTCATTTTCAAAATGTCGTCAAAGTAAAAACTTCTATCAACAATTTCTCTTCCTCTTCTTTTATTGTTTTGCTTATTTCAAGTTTCAGAGTTGCTGAGCCAATTATTCACGCCGAACTTCAGCCAACCGTTCAAAATAATATTTAATTTTATTAGTTTTCATGATATTTAAAATTTTTAATTAAAATCAATTTCTATTAGGCCTCTATTACGGTTTACAACTCAACTCAGTTGAGTTCTAATTAAAACAACTGGTTGTGATGAGTTGTAATTTTTTGATGTTTTTGTTCGCCGCAATATAGCAAAGTTGTAAACCATAATACAAAAATTAAGAAATTACAACTCAACAGAGTTGAGTTGTGAACCGTAATAGACCCTTAAAGTATGCGAAATGACATTACACTCCGAATTAAACCGGCTGCCCCGGTAGGCTAGCTGGTAGTGAGCTGGTAGGCTATCTGGTCGTAAGTCTATCAGCACTAGGGTTGCGGGTTCGATTCCCGCCAGAGACTCTGGTCTCCTGCAGACAAGCGAAGAGCTTCGCGGGATTAGCGTAGGAATAAAAAAAAATTTCTGTTTTTGTCGTTTTCAAAGTCATCGTTTTCAAATAAACACTACGAATAATGCCAAAATTCCAAAAATTAACACTGCGATATTTTTGTATTTGAAGATACATATTTTGTATTTTTTCACGTCTATTACTTAATATTCCATGGACCATTGAAATTTTATAAAAATATTAAACAATTTAAATCAATCAACTCATTTTTTATTTGTGTTTAAGTTTCTACAAATGTTTTAATATAAACTTCCAACCAAAAAAAAAAATCTCTATAGGATCTAAGGACAATTTTAATATTATTCATTTTAAAAAATCATTTGCTTATTGCGTTGCAGTGTTAAGTTCTGCAAGTTTTTAAAATACATTAAGAACTAGTATAATGTATTAGATCAAAGTTGTTGCCGAGGAATTTCTTTTCAAGATTTTTCTATATTTAAAACTTGCTGTCATTAAATATACATATTACGTCTATTATTGAGTGGACAAATGCAAAAAGGATGTTCATTTAACAAACTGAAACATACAAATTTTAAGCTTACCTTCTTCACTTCGACCTCCTTCATTTCGATTAAAAAATCGAAAGAATCTTTAGGATTTGTTTTTTATTTTAAATGTGCAAGATTTCTATGGCAATTGCTACACTCTTGTAAGATATATATCCTTTTTTTATATAACAAAAAATTAAATAATGATGCATGTGTAAAAAGTAAAATTCCTTCCTAATTAATATAAAAAAAAATTCAAACAAAATATCCTCCCTTAACACCAAAATAAAACTCTTTAAAAGATAATAGAAAATCAAATAAAAAGAAGATAAAATAATAAAGCCAATTAAGCAATAAAAATACAAAAACAACTTTAAACAAACATTTACATTAAAATGAATTATTTTACCTTAAAATAAAATACGAAAAATTTCCTAATTACCCAATAAATTTTTAGTAAATGAAATTAAATTTGATCAAAATATAAAAGAGAAACTGAAAATTATTCAAGGTACATTAACAAACAAAACAACAACATAAACATATAGAACCAACAGTACAAGTTAATTATTTTCCAAAAAAAACCAAACAAAAAGTCAACAAATTATTAGAAACATTTAACAACTACTCCATTTCATACATTTACACACCTGTGATTTGTATGTGTATCTCAAAAATATATTATTATATGTCTTATTAAATATTTATTATATTTATTGATTTTAATTAGAAACAAATATATTGTATTAATGATTCATTAATTAATTAATTGATACAACATTTAATAATTTACTATAGAATGAAATGTTTTATTAAATTTTAACATTTCAAATTGTTATTAATTGTTATAAACTATGTTTTTCAGTTTTTAATTAATAATTTTAACTAAGCCAACAAAAAAAGAATAGATACAAATTTTACACATACACACTACTGAGTACATTCCCATAGAAAATACTACACTCTGGGAGATTTAATTGAAGATGTGTTTGTGTTCAAGTAAACATGTTGGGTTCGAAGGACGATTTACATATTTTAAATGGATTTGATTTCTTTATTTCTAAAACGTTTTTAGAAAAACAGTTCTTTACAATTAATGAAAAAAAAGTAAGTTGCTGTACGGGATTTAATAAAAACTAAATTAAATGGAATTAATTAGAACTATTTTTATCGAAGAACCAAGATGTTTTCAATATTTATATTACAAATACAAAATTTATCGTTTATTTGCACTGTTATGCGTCCAAACTTGTGCAATTATAGTTTGTTATTTAAAGTAGCAGAAATTAATTCTGTATAAGCATTTGCTTATATGCATATCCCGCATTTATGCACTAGAATATAATACAATTTTAATAAATTGCATAAAAAAATTCTAATTTAAATTTGGTAAATCTTAATTGTATTTTGATGTATTCATGCATTTTCGATGTAAGCAAAATAGCTTGTTTTTATGATGCTGAAAAAAATAAGAATTTATAAGCACAGGATATGCATATAAGCGAGTTTGTACAAATGCATTTCTTGTTTAAAAACAATACAAACGTGCAAATTATGAAATGCCTATAAGCGATAAGGTGTTTAGATCAATTTGAGTTTTTAAACGTTTAGTAAAAATTTGGCGCAAATACTTTTTTCATTTTTCCTATTTCTTTTCAATGAAAAAAAGGAAAAAGGGAAACAAATTTAAAAATAAAAATAAAACGGTTTTAAAATTTCCATTTAAATAAGTAGCAGATAATAAAGAAATACAGGAGGCCACGCTAGAAAGCTTAATCTTTCTAAATCTTCTCCCACCAAGGATTTTTTATCGAAATCTTCAAATTAACAGACGAAATCTTTTTTTCATGCATCTGCAGATGAAATCTTGGCTTTTTAATTATACCAAAGAGTATACGTTCTTGCTAATTTTTTCGGCTATAGAACGATTTCAATGGATCCAAAAAAGTAATTGCCGATATAACCTAATATATTGAAATTTTTGAAAAGCAACTTTGGCTGCCGATGCCTCTATTAATGTCGATACCGAAATTTTTACTTCCGTAAATTACCGGTATACGTGCACCGTTTGATTGCCTATAATAATTATTTATTGAAGATTTTTTTCTGTAATAAATTAAATCGTTAACGACTTAGATAATTTTGTGGTGGTCGATGGACCTTTAAAATTTCCGATGAGAATCCATTTTGTTCTCATCTATATTTAATGATATTTAATAATTCAATTTATTTTAATGTTTTCAAGAAAAATATGTTTCATAAATAAAATCAAAATCTTTCATTTAAATCTCCCCGATGGACTTGATTACCTACACACTCATACACATACACACAAATTAATAGAAATTATAAATTGATTTATTTAATTAGATCAACAAAATAAGCAAGAAAACGTTTTTATTTAAATATTTTATTTGTTATTAAAATTCACACAAAGAAAGAAAAAAAAAACAAAAAAAAAAAATTGTTAAAATCTGTAGGCTGTAGTTCCCAAACCAAAGAGTAAAAAAATTAAACCTAAACAAAACATTTTAAATAATAAGTTTAGCAAAGAAAGTAATTAAAAAAAAAAAAAAAAAAAACAAACAAACATTATTTATTTTATATTCTGTAGGTGTCCTTATAACAAATTATAAATATTACAAAAAAAATCAACAAAACCAAAATCATTTAACTGCTGATGATCATGTTGATGATGATTATAATGATAATGAAAGAAAACAAAATAATTTATTGCATTTCATGTCAATTGTGTATTGGAATCATAATTATAATTATTGCCATTACTTACTTAAATAACATTTAATTAGTTGTTAAGTACATTTAACTAACTATTTAACAAACTATACATAAATTACATTACATACATACATTTATGATTATAGATACAATTTAACTAAAAAAAAGGAAAAATTAAAAAAACTACCACTACCACTTAAATGAAATTCAAATTATTTTATGCCTTTTTGTTTTTTGTTTAATAATAATATAAAAAAAAACATAAAAAATTAAGAAAATTAAAATTATTGGTTTTTTAAGCTTTAATCGTTGAACGACTCAACTTAAATTAAACATTTACTAATAATAAATAATAAAAATAATGTACAGGTTAAATTATCATTATTAAAATAAAACTTTAACATTAACGGCCGTATTCATAAAAAATAAAACAGATTTATAAAAGGTTTATGAAATGAATTTTCTACGAAAATTTGCGTAAAAAATCTTTTATAAACCTGTGTTTTTTTAGAATAAGGGGTAACAATTTACTGTTAAACAATTTAAGAAACTATATAACAAATTTTCGAAAAACTTTAAATAATAATAAATAAATGCCAACTGAGAAATCTGATAGGAAATAAATGTTTTGAAGATTAAATTTTTCTAAGAGTTTTTACTAACAAAGGACTATTAAGTAATTCGTGATTTAAGATCACCTACTAATAACTTCAGATCGAGTTCTAAAGTTCAGTCAATCAATAATACAATCTTAAATTATATCAAAATATTGAAATAAAATGATCGCGATTCGCAGATCAGGTTGCTGCAACCGTATTAATGATAATGATCATGATTAAGCTATTATATGATTTCTATAAGTAGCTAAATGACGGATCCATTAACAATGATATGATTAAGGTGGCCATATTTTTTAAAATTAATTTTCACAGCCATATTACCTGCATATTTCAAGATGTGGAAAGAAATATTTCTTTAGTAGAACAACATGTTAAATAATACAATTTCAGAAAATTTGTTTCTATTTTAAATGAAGTTGTACAAATAAATGAATTCCTTCGACACCATGAATAAAGCAGCTAATGAGTTATCTTTGTGTGTTTAATAGGTACTTCGACTATTATGTGAGTTCTGTTTAAGATATAGTAAACGAGTAATAAACTTCTATGTAATCATTTCGCATACATTCTCTATTTATTTTCAATCAAAGACGACTTAACGTAACGGTGCTGTAAACACCGAGTGGATGCACACGATTGTCTGGATCAAGAACTTAGCCCTTGCTTAGAAACTGGAGTCAACTAAACTCATCTGCAAATTAGCTTATATTTAATAATAACAGCCCAGAGGGACATTCTTTAGCAGTCCAAACAACAGCCTAAATTACCGGCAAAATCAGCCCCATACTTGACATTTGTTAGATCTTCTTTCTGATGCTCCCTTACTCATAATTGACCTGTTTATCAGTTAAGAAGTTATTGAAAAACGAAGACATTAAATTTAGCACTAAGAAGTCTTCTATTATAGGAAATATTATAAACAGATTCTGAAGAAATCCTTCCATAATTAATTACAGATCCCATGTAAGGCTTTCTAAAAATATATTGAGCTATTGACATACATTTTAGCAATATTAAATTTAATGCAATATAAATTTTGTGAGGCCATGACTCCCTTTCCTAAAACAAACTTTAAGGATCATTATTAACCTACAAATAGTTACTTTTAGAAATAATTGATTTCGAAAATATTTTGACTAACCCAGTTGTCATTTTATATTTTGCTTATCGATAACATTCATATCAAATGTAAAAATTGCAAAAAAAAAACAATTAGCCTTTAAGTCCTTTTCAAAAGCTACCGTGTCCCAAACAAACTGACTTTAAATTCCAATTACTAAAGCAAAACCATTTAGAATCATGTTGCGACATTCATTTCCATTACAAAAAAATTCTGCTTAGGGAAATATTTATATATTTATATAATTATAAATGTTTTAATTTTAAAAATGAATCAAAGAAACCAACACTTCGTTGATTGACTTAAGGCATTATATTAATCAAATATTAAGCAAAATAGATGCAAAGCATTTCATTACTTAGTTGGGCGGGCGGGTTAAGATTAATTTAAAATAAATCACTTTTTATTAAACTAATCAATTGTACATCTGCAAATAATTAAATTCATAAAATGCATAAAATTATGTTTTCAATAGTATAAAATCGATCAGGAATCTAAGGAGTACTAAACACTAGTGGCGGTGGATAAAGATTGCTTTTCAAAAATATATATGTAGATAATATTATGATCGGGCCGGGCCGTATAATTAGAGTAACCAAGTGACATTTTCAAACTACTAACTAAATGTGTTTCTTTTGGTGTGCAAATGTGTGTGTGTGTCAACTTAGTTGATTGGTTCGAGTTTTTTTTTTCTTTTAAAAAATTTAATTAACTAAAAACCAAAGTGTTTTATAATATTCGACTGCTACCTTTAAAATTTCAACTTTGTCTTTAAGAAAACTACACATACATAATTAAATGTTCGTTCTGAGCTTGCTTAGTTATTATACATAAAAACATTAAAATAATAATAATAATTATTATTAACTATAATTAACAAAAATTAAAATAGAAAACCAAAAAAATATAATAAAAAGCGAAAAAATATTATTATATCATTGTGTCATATCGTAATTCTACATACATTTATTACAATTATAACATTAAAAAAAAAACAAGAACAATTAGAAAATTAACAAAATTTAATTAAAAGCCATAAACAAAATCTTAAACAAAATAATGAAAACCGAAAGTTTCTCATACATTCCATTAAATAATTAATTAATTAACTATTAAATTACACACCTTACTTACATAAAATGGTAAAAGAAATGATTAAAAATAAATGAATAATAATTGTTTTTAGAAAAAAAAGGGTCAAACAATATGGTAGAAGAAGCTTAAATGTTAGAAAAATAAAAATGTTAGAAAAGTTTAAAAGAACATATGTAAAAGTAAAACAAAAAAAGCAAAAAAAAAACGCATGAAAACAATATGCATTTTAATTAAGCAACAAAACAACAAAATTATAAGCACAATATTTAGCACAACATTAATATGAATTGAATTTTAAAATTTTTGAATATGGAATAAAAAAAAGTTTAAAACTAAAATGTTTTGACTGCAGCCAATATTTAAAATAGTTCGAAAATTACCTTTGCTCTGCACAGAACATTTCAAGGCGAATTCACTTTTCCGGGTTGAGTTTAAGACAAATTTATATAAAGTGGCCGCAAAGGCGAATTCATAGAAGAAAAAAATAGTCAACTGGCTTTGCCGTCACCTTTTAATGAATTCGTCTGGGTGTCGTTGAAAACATAGCTGAGCAACTTTTTTCTTGCTAAGTTTCATACGTTTCATCTTTTGATAGTAAACTCTTGTGTTTTTAGGAGAAGGAAGAGAGAAGACAGGGGGTTGGTACTGAGATACCTGTACTCGGTCAGTACGCTTTGTGTTTTCATTCGTAGGAATATGCACAACAAAGGCTGCATGTAAATTTTTTTCTTTTCTTTTTCTCTGGTACGCTTTGAGTAAAATTGTTGTTGTTTTGAAGCAAAAAAATTTGAAACCGATTGCTGCGTGTTATCACATTGGCATCTTCAAAAGGGAATTGAAAAGATGTTGAGAAATATGGACCACCCCAAGCAACAATAAAAATACAAATCTATTTTTATATTGTTGTAGTATTGCCCCCACCGGATACATGCATGAATACGCCTTGAGAAAGTTTTTAATAAATTTAAGTTTAACGAAAATTAAATTTTCAACAATTGGCAGTATTTTTGAATATGAAAGTGTACTAAAGTGATTGAAATAGTTTCTTCAAATTAAATGCCTTAAATTTTTTAGTTAGCAGTTCGTTTGACAGCTAACCATTTCGATAGTTCTATCGGACTTAAAAACACAACCTCAATTTTTGTAAATAAAAAGCATTACTTATAATCAAACACTAAATATCTTTTGTGTAATTTGTACAATTTCGGATAATGTTAAAGCTTTGTCTGTGCGAAAATTTAATTTAGATTCCGTCAACACTGGAAGAATATAAAAGAAGAATCGGTGCGTAGATTAATAAACAAGAGGTTGTCTAATTTCCCAAAGCAAAAAAAAAAAACGTCAAGTCCAAATACTTTTAAAATGTATATCGAAAATTAGCAATGGCGGATCCACCCTTTATTTTAGGGGAGGATCAGATAGTTAAAATTCAGTCGGGACAACCTACAAACCTAATATTTGACTTTAGAATACAAGTGATCAACGGGTGCATGAGACAGAGTCGAAAAGAAATTCATTAATTTTTATATGATTAACAGAATAAAGAAATATTTTAGGTTTATTGCAGGTTAATAAAACGAATTTTCTATGAAAATTTGTTTAATAAACCTTTTATTAATCAAAAATATTTGTTATGCATATGGGGATTAGTATTTAGTAATGCAGGAAAGAGACAACAATGCCTTTTTATCAATTTGACGTACAACATGGATGGCAATATGAGACTTGTTTCTAGAATTTTACTTATTTATTTTACCGTTTTTTTTTATTATTTTATTAACAAAAATTTTGATTGTCAAATAGTGAACTGAAAGTTTTTCCAGTTATCCAGCGATTCAATGTGATAAGAAATATATATTTAATTGCGAAAAATTGCAGTTCTACGTTTTTATTCGCACATAAAATGCGAAAAAGTGGCAAGCCGGTATTCTGTAAAGCGAAAATAAATGTTAACAAATGCCAAAATCGCAAAAAATTTATTCGACGGCAAAACAAACAGAAACCTTTTAAGACATGACATAGGTACATACTTATTTTTGGTAAGTTATGCGACTTTTTTAAAAATTGAAGTGAATATTTTATATAATCATAACCAAAAAAAAATTTTAATATTACATTGGACGTTGCCCTGATTTGAAATAAAATTCGAATGCGAATACGAAAGTCTTATAGAATACGAACTTTCTTTTGCATCGCATTTCATTTGCGCATCGCAATTGCTTTCACAATGCAATACAGAATAAGCTCCCTAGAACATTCTGTAACTTTCGCGGTTCCAATTTACTTTTTTTTTTCATTTCTGCAGAACTTGTCTACAATAATGCGGAACGAGTCATTTCAATAAAATATTATAGTGTAGATTCTGTTAACGGTTTGAACTTGTTCCGAAATTAATGGCATCATGTTAGAAGCCCATTCTGTTAATCAAAATAATGCCAAGTTATTTAATTGACGATAACGCTAATTTAATATTAAAATAAAAGGTTAGTTTTTTTGAAAGTTTCGTTTCCCAACTTATTATGTACATACATTAGACATCACTGTATCTTGCGTGCCCTAATTATACTAAATTAGTCATTACAATTGTAATTTTAAACACCAATTATTACCAAAACCAAGTTCAGTTGTACCAACTTTACCAGCTCTTATATTCATGCCATTAGTTACACAATATTCCAGGTGAAGTATAAACAATTCTCTGGCAGATTGACTTTTAGTTTGAACCATATAAGTTAGACAGATGTTTTTAAACAGTTATAAAAAAAAACAGTGGTTGGATCAGGGATTAAATTGACGGTATAATTGTACTTTTTTTGGTACATTTCAAACGTACGAACCGTATTATAACCGCTACAATTAGAAAATTTTCCTTAAGCGCCAAATTGTGTAATACGCAACGCATCGCCAAAAATTTAATTGAAAGCAACAACAAATTCAAAAATATTTTATAATTTTGTTGTTGCTTTCAACAGAAGTTCATATGGTTTTTTAAAATTTGAAACGCCACAAAATATGAAGTGTTTGAAATTAAAA
Organism: Pollenia amentaria; assembly: GCA_943735925.1. NCBI lineage: Eukaryota > Metazoa > Arthropoda > Insecta > Diptera > Polleniidae > Pollenia > Pollenia amentaria. Next base: position 278,159,130 of record OX031006.1, on the reverse strand, counting down.
AATACAACAACGAAAAGTTCTCGTTTCTTTCATCAGAACTTACTTAAGCCTATAGTACACGGCATGTAAACAGACACATGCGCATGTGGTTCTGACGTAATTTTGACGTCAATGCAAAGCCACAATAAACATTGCGTGTTGTGTGATGACGTAAAAATTACGTCAGAACCACATGCGCATTTGTCTTTTTAAATGCCGTGTACTATAGGCTTTAGTCGCTTTTAATATGTTATATTTTATGATTCTTAAATACACTCTAAAAATAATATAGATATCAAATTTCAATATTCACCAAGAAGTCCGTATTAGATGAATGTAATACATTTAATACATATAATCAAACGTAGCCTTTAATAATGAAATACTTTAGCTGTATTCGATTAAGAGCTATCGCTTTAACAGCAAAGCCACTGAAGAGGATTAATTTACCATCAAAGTTTTCATAAAGCCATCACAAATTACTGCGTAAGCCTAAGGAACCCTCTTCACAAGCTATCAAATGAGCTTCTAAACGAAGGTGTAGCTCGTTTCGTAGGAATCGAAAATTTCCAAAGTAAGTTTTTGGATAAAGCAAAAAGTAACTCAAAAGCGAATAGACGAAAGTCGAACCATGAGATACTCTAACTAGGAACAGATATTGGACGCCAAACCATTAACCGATACGAACGAATGTAAAGCGCCCGACTAACAAGGACGTCCTGATTGCCCTTCAAAGATAATGATAATAAATCCGATAGCATATTTACGAATGTGGTGTTTAAACAATTTAAAAGAATTTGTTTTGGTAACAATTGTACAAAAAAATTTAAGAAAATGAATACCCAAATAGACCACCAACCGAAAGTGTAAATTCACACTTACGGAATTTTGAGATATAAGTTTTTATTTAATTATTTTGTTTTAAGAGAGTTTCTTCTCTAGTTGTTTCCCTGCGGATTTTACCCTCTAAATTGTCGATGTATTTAAAACTAAACAAACTGTTGACTAATAAAACTTTTATTTTTTTATTTTTTGAAGGTAATATGTATGTGTTCTTTTAAATTAGAATCACAATTAATTGTCCGATTTAAGATCTTGCGAAAACTAAAATGAACTTCTATTAATTACTTGAAATTTTAAAAGTTGGCTTTTTCGAACATTTTCTTTACAAACTTAAAATCTTTAAAAATTTCCTATCACACTGTGCGTTCAAAAACAAAACAAAAGAATGAAAAATAAAATAAATGTTGGATTTTTTTTTACAAAATAATAATCAAGAATAGTTATTGTACAACATCAGTTTTGTCTGATTTACTTGTTATTTAATTTTACTTTGAATAAAAAAATATTTATATAAAAAAAAATTATTTAAAACTCTAATCGTTAAGCATAAAAAAATATTAATTTTTTTTTTTTTTTTTTGTTCAAAAACAAAATTGCAGATTTTTTTTTTATTAAACAAACTTGGTTAATAGGTGATAATGAACAAATAATAAAGAAGTATATAAAAACAAAAGAATATTGTTAAGATCCATTTAAAATCGACTCAAACTAGAGAGAAAATAATAAAATATCAAATAAATAAATCTGTTTTAAAACTAAATTGTTTAAGTCTTATTATTTAATTTTCGTACTAATTAATAAAAACAACACTAGTTTTAACTACAATTTGAATTATAGTTTTAATTTTTTAAAAAGTTTCTTTTGTTTTATTAAACTTTAACTATTTTAAAAACAAATCATTATATTATGAATCCTGTGCCTAAACAACTTCATACCATTTTTAATTTGAATTAAATTTTAATTTCAAATGAAGCTTCTGATTTTTAACTAACTTCAGTTTCAATATTTTAAAAAATTAAAACATATAACTTAAGAATGACTATTCTATGAAATAAAGCTGAAAATTGGATTTCGATAAGTACAAAATGATTTTCCCACATTCGAAATACTTTAAATACATTTTAAAACCGAATTTTTGCATAAGTTTAAAAATAATTTAAACAACTTCCTAGAATCTGTTACGATTTTACTTTAATCTTTTCTTCATTTTTGAAATTCAATATAAATTATCTTCGAACTTAATAAGAGTTATTTGGGCTTACTTATTCTTGAATAAATTTTAAATTTAAAAAGCCTAAAATGTTGTTTTAAATTGCAAACTTATTACATTTTTCAAACATTTTTGCATATATTTAATTAGGCTCCCAACAATTCGAACATAATTTCTAAGTTCTGATTCAAGCATCAAATAAATGAAATCAAACTTTTTGATCAAAATTAATAATATTTATAAAATTAAAAAAATTTTAAAGAAACAAAAAGTCTTTAGTGAGTTTGTGTAAAACGGATTCGAAAGCAAAATTACTCCAATTTCATACAGATAAACTGAAATGTTGATTTTGCTAAAGCAAGCAAATATGTATATAGATAGTATTTTGCCCAAGACATAAAATCAATCAGAGGCTTCAGTTTTATATACAAAAACATAAAAACTCTGCTTAAGTGTTAAAAATAAATTAAAAATATTGAACTATCAAATTTTATTTGAAATGCTTAAGCGGCGCCACAAATCACCTAATTTAACTTGTTGCCTTTTTCAACTAGTTTTAACGGGGATTTTGTTAGAAACGAAAACAAAATTTGGTTTACTATATATCGGGGGTGTTTAATTGGACCTGTAGTAAAACACCTGGCTTAAAAGAAACAACAAACATTTATGGAGACCAAATGCTCAGGGCTTTTAATATGATTACATACAAATTTAAAACTCAAAATAAAGGGAAAATTAAAAAAAAATGGCATTCTCCATTTCGAAAATAAAACCAATATCAATCAATCAATTCATTAAAAAAATCAGGACTTTACTTTAAAAAGCAAAATCATACCTGGCCTGGTAAAGCCATCCGTACACGACATGATTTTACATCTGACTTGTCACTGCAAAATACATACGAGTATGTATGTACAAGTCGGGTGTAACACTTATTACATTGTTTATAGAAAAATTAGATGCAAAGTCGTCCAATAAAATATTAATTAGAGCCTACTCTATTTTCTTCTCACAAGCCATTTGACATCAGCTGTTTTTATTATGAAAAAATGTGTTTTCAAAAATCTATTTATAACGTAAGACAACAGGCATCGGCGGCCAACTATTGAAGAAATTATTAGCATATCGTTACCTAAAACGCAAAAGGCCCTAACTTACCAAAAATTAAAAATCGAATTTTTCATTGATTCTGATGGGTTGCATCAACACACATGTCCACATTGGAATCTTTCGACCAAAATTTTAGATTTTATTAACAAAAAACAAAAAGCGCTATCTACAAAATAGTATACAATAAACGCTTATAGACATAACTAACAGTTTTCATTATATGCAACATTATTATTTATCAAAGCCACTGGTAGGTTTTACAAGAAAAATAGAAGAAAAATTAATTATAAACAGTTTAAGGCAATTTATCAATTCACCATTTTAAATAGTTTTTTGCTTCTTCTGTAAAATTTTCAAAATGTTAGATAGGTCCTTTTGCGTTTTAGGTTACGATATGAATATCGATATATGTTTGTTCCTTTTACCATGTAATATCAATTATGTACATACAAATATAAATTACATTTCATTAGTTTATCGTGTCTTCTATATAAGAAATAAAAATCTTTAAGTTGGCAAAACAAAAATTTTTGTTTGGCGGCAGCACGCATTTTCAAAACCGGTGTCTACAAAAACTGTGCAAGAAAATTCACAAGTTCTGACAGACATGCAGAATAACATGTTGAAAAGTGGACAAGTCAGATATAAAATCCATGTCGTGTGTGAGAGGCCTTACAAAAAAAAAAAAAAATGGTAAGAAATTACACAAAATGTTGCATCTATTCAAATCCCCATGTACATTATAGTTTTAAATGATTTTTCCTCTTGCTGTTTTTCATTAATTTAAATTTCACAGCTGTGAGCAAAATAATACCATACACAATTTTGGTTTTGTATATTTTATATGTAATATTTAGTTAAAAACATCATTAAAAAATAAAGCTTTTAAAAGCTTTACTGTCTAAAATCTTTATGTCTAGTTACCACTTAGTTTATACATATATCTAATAGCTCAATGCTATTATTAGAAACGCAACTGTACTATACACTTTAATATGTTAAGATAAATGTTGATTATTGTTTAGATTTCATACTACGTTAAACATACAGACATCAAGCTCATAATTTATTTTATATTTCTATTGGTTTTTAGTTTAAATGTGTTTTCTGTTTAAAATTTAACTTTAAAACTTTTACGAAACTTCATAGCAATAACAACAACAACACATTGTTCAATAAAATAAATATCACAAAAACTTAAACTTGCAATAATTTAGGGCAATTTAATTAATTACAAATTAAAAAACAAATCAAGCCCACCATTTGCATTGCATATCGAAATATTCCAACTGAATTTTCAAAATTTCATAATTGTTCATTAAAAATTTGAATTGTTTTTGATAATAGTTTCAAAACTTGAAAATGGTTCAAAAGCTTACAATTTTATTTCAGTTTTTTTTATGGTATTACAGACAATTCAACAAATTTTGATATAAAAAAAATTAAAGCCAAACTATAAAATATCTGTGGTATTTCAAATGCATTTCAGAAATTTCTATTCATATTTTAAAAATTTCCAATTTTATTTCAGATTTCTATCATTTAATTTTAAGATTTTTCAAGTATAATTCAGGGATTTTGGTGACCCGCATCGATTCCTGCTGTAGTTTGTTTTACTACAACGGACTGAAGATCTACGTAACTTTTCCGCGATAAATAGCTTTGAAATATAAACCAGAAACTCTTTTAGAAATCTTAAAATATATTTCAAGGTTTTTAATATTTCTCTAAAATTTTTTTATTTTATTTATTATGGGCTTTTTATATTATGGGTACACCCCATCGACAACGCAATATTATTGAGAATGTACTTTATTGCTATTATTGTTGTCGTTTTGATCCACACTATTCCAAAAGTTCCAAAAGTATTGATATTTCAAAACTGTAAAAAATTAGCAACTAGTTTCAGAGTTTTCATTATTTTGTCTTTAAATTTGGGAAATAATTGAATTCTAATAAAATCGATGATAAAAACAAAAACGGTATTTAAGCCAACCCGACAAATATCTTCTAAATATATTTTAGAAATTTCTCTACAATTTTCTCACAGTACAAATGAGGAATTCCGAGATTCTATTGCGGACTTTCTGACTACAATTGACAATTTCTTATTTGTTTTGGCAAACTTCTTAAATGAAGTGTACAATTTTAAAAATACAAAAAAAAGAGACAGGTTTAATTGAAATATAAAAATCTTATTAACCAGATTCAGAATAAAAGCAACATTTTCGCTAGGTGTTAACTATGAAAGGAACAATTTTTTCACACAAAGCCAGATATTTTCCGTTAAAAAAAAACATTTGCAAATTTTGTCCTAAACAACTTTATGACTAAATTATTATTTTAAAACATATTGTTCAAATTTTTTTTCAAAACTTATACAATTTTTTATAAACACCATTTACAATTTCATACAAAATTATGAATAAAGCTTTAAGAGTACAAAATTCAAAACTTCGTAACACCACGTCTGCACGACCAATACATTTACTAACATTAACACTAAACACGTGTTAGGCTTAAGTGTGGACTGCTGATGGTGGTGCTTTTACAGCGTTAAGAGTCTTTTTAAGCAATGAGTCTTTAAATTTCTTTTATAACATAAATTTTATATCTTTAATTCATGGCTCATGGAGAAGTGGTGTCCCAATAATGGTTACAAAAGCAGATATTTTGTTTAACTGAAACATTTTCGTTCATATTTTTAACTTTAAATAGTTAAATGGCCCTAAACTCTTTGCAAAATACAAATTTATTGAGTACATAATTAAAAAGAAATGATAAAAAGTTTAAAACAAGAAATATCTTAAAAATAGAAAATACTCTACTTAAAATAACCACTGCCACAGAAGTAAGAAAAAAATTTTAAAAAAACAAACAAATATTTAAAAGAAATATCAACATGATTTAATTTAAACTAGATATTATATATACATAAATTATTAATAATTAATATAAATATATTATATTAAAACTAAATTAATAAACAAGAAAAAACTTAAAAAAAAAATTAAATTAACTAAATACTAATAGCGAAAAAATCGAATTAGAATGAAATAAATATACATAAATATATTAAAATAAATTAAAAACCAAAAAAAAAAAAAATATGTTTAAACTAAGCGAACACTAGCATTAAATTAAAAAAAAAAACAAAAAAAATTTAAAAAATAAACCAATAATTAAATAAATTCACAATAAACGGGCAAACAGCAGTAAAATTTATGTAAAACTACAACAACAAAATAATAATATTAAATAACAATAAACATAGTTCATTCCTTCAATCATTCATTATTTATTTATAATTATTATTAATATTATTATTTATTAATACCGACTATTAATGAATAATAATCAAATTATAACGAATATAAACTAAAAATACATTATACAAAAAAAAAAAAAAAAAAAAAATATACAGAAAAAACAAAAAATAATAATAAAAACAAAACAATAGTTCTTTGCGTGAGAATTAAACAATGTTAAATTATTTACTGAAAATATATGAAAAAAGTAAAAATCATTAAAAAAAACTGCTTAAAAATTGTTTCAATTTCATTAAGTTATTAAACAAAGGTAAGTTGGTAAGTCCTTTTTCCCCTACAACCAAAAAAATTATCCATACAGTATTCCCTACGTTAAAAAGGTTTTGTTTTTAGCTTCAGGCAAACAAATTCCAACACTGTTAACATTTTGTAAATATTAAAATTAAAGCATTTATGAACATTTATTTTAAAAGCATTTATTAATACCCAATAAGCAATTTTGATGGAATAAAAGTATACATCAAGTGTAATTCCAGTCCTGTTTTCCATTTTCAAACCTTGAATTATACTTGAATTACAGTGGAATTCAATAGCATACTCCAGAAAAACGGGTACTGGAAATCCAGTCAAACACAACAATGTAAATACAGTAAAATTCAAGCATTGAACTACAGTAAAATTCCAGTCTCAAACACGTTATAATTATACTTGAATTTAAGTATTGAAGCCAAGTATAAATCAAACCTATAATACCAATATAAATCAAGCCTACAATTTCAATGGAAATCATATTAATTTTTTTTAACATGGCATAAAGAAAAAAATGATATGTATATTAAATTCCTAATCATCATCTTCATTTTAAGATTAATTTACACTTAGTAAATTAATGGTTCCATTTTTTTCGAAAGTTTAAAATCCTTTCGGGATACAGAAATATTTACAAATATTTGTTCACTAATATTTTTTTTTGATAGCTTAAGCAATACAAAATTAAAAAAGATAGTTTCAAACATTTTTGTATGAACTGGAATTCTACTTGAAAATAGGGCATAAATTAAAGCTAGATTCCAGCAATATTTAGAGCACTTGAATTTTTAAAATTTCAGTGCTTATTGGGTAAGAAAAAAACCAAAATACATATATACAATGCTGTACTCACACATATAAATTTCAATTAAAAAAAAAAAAACACTGGCGACAAATTAAAATATTTTCGTTTTGCCAGATAAGCCATTTTACATCCTTCAATCTAGAGTCAAAACTAATTCAAACTACCTGTTTGATTTTTATTTCATCATCTTTTGTCCTTTATAAAGGACTTAACCTTTTTCAAGAATACTTTTTTTTCAATAATATTTTTAATATAAATATCTTATATTTTTTAGCAAACTCGGTACCAAATAAAAGGGAAGGCTCTGTAGAATCTCAAAAAATATTTATTTCAGTTCCCCTAAATAAAAATATAAAAAACCTTCTTTTAAAAATATATCCTTTCACATCCTTAAACGTTTTGATTACATTTTTTAAAAAATTCCAAATTGTATGATTTTATTTCTCTTAAGTAGTTATGTTCGCATACATTATAGCGAATGTGTGTACGAATGCAAATAGCAAAATTAAGCGAATAGCTCGCAAATGCGAACCCGAATATTCGGCGCCACAACAAGTGGTATTGGCACTTGTTGAAGATTGCCAGGCTGTTAGGAGTCATAGTATAGGGTTTCTGTTAAAGAATACTACATTTATGCTTAAATGCTATTGCATATGAATATTCACGTATTTTAACACAATATATTGAAAATGAGACAATATTTTGAAAATTCCCTACATTTTCTTTAAAATAAAATATCTGTCCTTTTTCACCTACGCTTTTAATTTTCCCAAAAACAAAAAGGGAAAATTCCCTACTCTTGGCATCACTGGTTGGACCAGACTTTAAAATTTTTATGGCAAATTTTTATTCTTGAAGATTTCACTTTTTGATTTTTATTAACAGATTCCATGAAAGGAAGGCTTTATAAAACCGATGTTAGCCCTAGAATGGTAAACATCGCCTGTGAACTGAAAAAAATGAGTATGAAGTATTTTTTGCCAGCTTTAGTGATGATTGGTATTTTTTTCTCACTAGCACTAAAAAAATCTTCTTTTATCCGGCACTGCTTAATCTACAGTCGAATATTTAAAAAATATTTTCTAAAGAACAGGCGTGAAATGTCGGCTATTTACCTCAAGTTTTGTATGCCTTTTTACATAAATTGACGAAATCAGGTTCGTTATTTGCTTTTTTCACCACGAAAAACTTCCAAAAGGAAGACATAATTCTTTTCACAAGCCGACCAAAATCAAAAAAAAGAATTTTTTTAAATATCGTCCGTCGCCTTGACTGTCTAAACTATGCAAATGTAAAATGGGAAATTTGTGTCATAAAATCCTATGTAGTTGTTGTTTTTCATACCCATCACTGAAAGTAACCTTGTAAAGGGTGTTTTTTATAAAACTTCAAGTTGGCAACACTTTTTTAACTGGTCAAGTGAAATATGTTTAGTTTGGTATTTCCATATGAAAAGACTGACGCCGGAACAACAAGGCGTAGATTCGTTGAATGAGCCTAAAACAAGATTTCCGTTGATTCCGATTTTCATAAGCAAATTTTGTTTAGCGATGAAGCTCACTTTTGTTTGAATGGATACGTCAATAAACAAAACTGCCGAATTTGGAGTGACAATAATCTTCAAGTGTATGTAGAGGCACCGTTACATCCAGAAAAACTGAATATTTGGTGTCCTTTATGGGCCGGTGGAACCATTGGTCCGCACCTCTTTGAAAACGGTGCAGGTCAGAATATTACAGTTAATGGTGACCGCCTTAGAGCCATGATTACTGACTTTTTCATTTATCAGTTGAATAGCCATGATCTGCAGAAGCTGTGGTTTCAACAAGACGGCGCAACATGTCAGACAGCTCGTACCACAATTGATTTATTGAAGGAAAGTTTGGTAACCGCAAAGTTTCACGTTTCGGACCCTTGAATTGGCCTCCAAGATCGTGCGATTTAACGCCGCTAGACTATTTTCTTTGGGGATATGTGAAGTCGCTGGCCGATAAGCCCGAAACGATTGACCACTTGAATGTCAACATTCGCCTCGTCATTGCCAATATACGGCCAAAAATGTTAGATAAAGTTATCGAGAGTTGTACCTCCAGATTAGACTATGTCCGAGCCAGCCGTGGCGGTCATATGCCAGAAGTCGTATTTTAATTATAATGCCAGAAGATTTTCTTTCGAATAATGTAAATTTCATGTCGATTAAAAAAACTCTTCCTTGTTTTTTCCGTTTTAAAGTTCTATATCTCTATAAAAACACCCTTAATAAGTTGGTTTTTTTTATTTCATTCACTTTTTGCGTTTTCTTACACATAATAAATACATACATGTCCAGCGAAGTGGATTTAAGGATGTCCGTCTGTTTTTCTGTATCTATTCCCGCACTGACTTTATATCTCAATACACAACATCCGACTGGGCGGGAAGGGAGAAGTAGCGGTGTCACAAAATATATCTATTTATATCTAAAGAGCGGTAAAAGAAAAATTGTCCAAATTTGTTACACATACAGCTGGGTTATCCATACACAATCTCTCTAAAAATATGGGCGGGATTGGAGAAGTGGGTGTAATTTCTGTATAATTAGAGAACGGAAAGAGCCAAATTCCCAAATTAGGTACAAGCATCTTAGTTATATACACAAAATCCGACAAAATGTGGGCGAAATTGGAAAAGTGGGTGAAGCACAAAATAGAATAATTTATACTAAGGAACGGGTTTTGCACAACTTTCTGTTCTTATCGCACCAGCCTTCGGCATAGCCGAATACAACAATCTTACTTGTTTTTCTTACTATTAGTTTAAAATCATATGATGCAGTTCTTAAGAAACAATAGTATTAAAAGCAGTTGAAAAACGGCTTAAATGTTTATTTATAAAGAGTTTCTAATAATATCGAATTTGATAGACGTAAATAAATATCGATATATGGGGTAAATAAATAATATCAATCCATGGGTATTTTAATATCGGCGATATATTTTGATTGTATTTTTTTCAAAATCGATATTTTTATATATCGATATTTATTTCCCATCCCTATTCATTTGAGAGTTGCAAGAGCTTGCGCGCGGACCTGTTTTGTTTTGCATCGTCTAATTTTTGATACATTCCCACGTGTGTCGCGTGTAGAACTAACACTATGTTCATACGACAATATAAACCAGGAATGTCAGCGTCATACACAATTGTGTAAGCAAAACTCACATGTACGCTTACACTCTTTTATTTTGCACTATTTACACTACCAGACTATTATAAAGTCATTTCTGAAAAATTTAAGGAATAGAGCTATTACAAAAAGCTTTATAAAATACATAACTGAAATTTAACTCATAGAATAAATTCGAAAAATGAAAAATGTTGAATATAATAAAAAAAAAAAAAAAGTTGCTTATGAAAAAGAAATAATTCCCAATATCTATTATTTATTATCTTTGTTTCTATTTTGTTTTATTTCTGTTTTTAACATTGTTGCTTTTGGTTTTTGTACGAGGTGTACTTGTTGTAGTATCAAGAATAACTGTGATGAATTCGCCTTGATCATGGTGAAATTACTAGAAGGTGGCAGCACTACGTGTTGTTGTACAACAATACAACAAAAACAGGCAAATTTGTTTGTGTAAAGAACCCAATGCTGTCAAAAATTATGTACAACAACGTTGCCATGGTTTGTCTTTTGCGGCCAAACCTTACGGGGAACTGTTACATGTTTAATATACACATATGTATATGAATTTAATCCAGTGCCGCGATTTTTTTGGACGTAATGCAGTATTGATGGACCGCGATCCATATTGCAGAATAGCCTAATTTTATGTGATCCATGATCCTGATCGCGGATAACTTGATAAATATTGAACGTTTAGCATACTTTGTGATATAAATTTGTGATATGTTAGTATTAAGATAAAAATTCAAAATAAATAACACATTAAAATATTTTTGTAAAGTTTGTGATTTAACGAAAAAGCCAGCAAGTTTGTGAAACAGGCCATATTTGCATTCAAATTTAAGGCCTTATTGTGAGTAATATTATTATATGTAAGATGTACTTATATGGAAAATTCTAATTCACACGACGTTTTAGAAGTTTCAAAAGATACATTTATTGAAATTTTGTATTGATCTTCTTAAACAAGCAAAATCAAGACTGTTCTTTAAACGTAAATACATTAAAATATTACAGATATCGACTCCTTTAAAAGTGTTTGTTTAAGTTACAGTTTTATTTCTGTTATTTATTACATTTCGCACTTGTTCAACAATACTGTATTAACTCAAAATTTTTAGTGGAAGCAAAACAATTTTTAATTTTACATTAAAGGCATATCAACTACGGTTTCATTACCGAAAAGTAGTCAAAATAGCCAGCGAGTAGATATTAAGATTGCATGTTGATTTTTTCCAAATAGTGAAAAAATGTAAATTTTGAGTTAATACACTATTGTTGAACAGGCACGACATATTTATTTTTAAATATTTATAAGATAATAAAATTGTTCGGTTCCGAAGGATTTTGGTAAAAAAGTTTGGTCAAATAGTAAATTTTCAATGGCAACGCTGATCTGCAACAAATAAAACAAAAATATTATAAAAAAGTCATTTAAATTATTTAGCTATTTTATACGGATATAAAAAGTCTAGTGAATTGAAATCACTTCAACGTTTGCAGAATAAAGGTCTTAAAATAGTAGTTAATCTTCCGGTATTGCACTCATCTTTTTCTGTATACCATGATCATTTTAAATCGGTTTTACCAATACATGGCCTCTACAAGTTGCAGCTTCTTTTATATGTTTATAAATGCATGCATAATATTGGACACCATACGGTACAATTTTCAAGTAACCAACACTCATTTAATACCAGAAACAATAGCAACTTAGCGGTAGCTAGATGTAGATTGGAAACAACCAGGCAAAGAGTTGAACATATGGGTAGTCGTGAATTTAACAGTTTACCCCAAAGTTTAAGAAGTATATCTAGAATTTCTATTTTTAGAAACACAGTAAAAAGATATCTATTTGGGAAATTAGATGAACTTCTGAGTTAATTTTGTGAATTCATTGTAGATACTTTCTTTTATATTTATTAAATAATAATATATATAAAATAATTATATAATTATTTTTTTTTTTTTTTTTTTATATATAATTGTTATTTAGTTTTAAATATGTAAATATTAACTATATTAACTTTGCCAACTCGCCTCAACAATGCCTTTAAGGCGCTGATGCTTTAAAATTGAAATGATTTATCTTTTTCTGTGAAATAAATTTTAAATAAATAAAAAAAAAAAAAAAAAAAAAAAATACTAAAAAATTCATAATTAAAATTTTAATGTTACATGAATTAAAACCAATTATTTTTCCACTTTTTCTTCACTGCAAGTCCTTTGGAGGTTTAAAGAAACAGGCGTACAAGTGCATATCAAACATTAACAGATTTTTAAAACGTACGCACAACGTGTTCACAGACAAAATTATTTTTGTTTTTATTTATTATATAAAAGAAAATACATTAGCACAACTAAAGACGCACATATAAAACCCAATTACGATTTATTTTTTGCAATTATTTTAACTTTTAAACACAATTTTCATTTAAAAACCGCACAAAAATGATTATTTTTTTAAAGCACAATAATTTTTCTCAAGAAAGTAAACATAAACAAAGCAAAATGACAGACTGTAGTTCTCACCACAGTTCAAGCAAAAAATAGCCAGATGCCGTAGTGCTGCCACCTTCTAGTAATTGCACCATGGCCTTGATGTTGTGTTTATTGAGCTTCTGTAAACTTCAAATTTAAATTTTATTAAGTAGTCCTGTAGACCGCGATAACGAGCATGCAAGCTGATGAGTTTTTAAAAAAAAAAACTTAATGTGGTTATTATTTGCATTAGTATGTGCAAATGAATTTTCATTGTTGGCATTCGCAAAGGTATGTTGAGCACAAAATTAAAAATATTGGAAAGAATGGTATAAGGTTGTAAAAAGACTTCAAATATTTTCAAGTGCTCAATTTTTCCAAAAAAAATAAGCAAAGTTTCTGCGAAATGCAGGTTCCAAATTAAATTTATTTAAATGATAACTGATTGTGTCTGTCCATAACTCAAAATTTTTCGATAATTGTATTATTATTAATTGCTCTAAAGTCTTCATAGCCAAATATGTACATATGTTAATTAGGCCTCGTAATAGGCCTCGCAACCGCAGATTTCTCCCGCTGGGAATGTAAGAGACAAGAGTAATCGCACCAACACAATCATTATTGACACCACTGATATAAACCAATTCTTTCGTTCTCTAAAACTAGATTGCCAAACATGCTGTTCATACGATTCATTCTTGTTTCATTTTGACATATTTTTTGTGCTGTAATACCATGTTCACACGGGCAGCAATATTCGTGTTTCGCTCTCCCATTCCTGTTTCGCGCCCCAAACATGATTGAAACAACATGTTTTGCCATACAAAATTTTGAGAGCGAAACAGGTCGTTTCATTTTGAAACATGTTGCGAAACAGGAAAAATATACCGTTAAAAATATATCGTTAGTATCTGAACTAGCTCTCAAAAAAAATCAAAACAAAGAAAAAAAACAAAATAAAAATTCATGTTAAATAAAATAAAGTGAAAATAATTAAATAATAATATTAATAAAAGTTTTAAATAATATATTTTGAATTTTTACTTACATTTTAATCTATTTTAAATAAAATCACACTAACAACACAAAAAAAAATGTCAGCATGAAACAAGAATGAATCGTATGAACAGCGTGTTTGGCAATCGAGTTTCAGAGAGCGAAACGAGTGGTTTTTATCGTCGTATGAACATAGCATTAGTGTGATTTTATTTTTAATAGATTAAACTGTAAGTAAAAATTAAGAATATATTATTTAATACTTTTATTACTATTATTATTTAATAATTATCACTTTATTTTATTAAACATTAATTTTTATTTTGTATTTTTCTCAGTCTTGATTTTTTTTTTTTTTTTTTTTTTTTTTTGGAAGCTAGTTCAGATAAACTAACGATAATTGTTATCAAAATTGGAGATGATAGAATATTTTCCTTGTTTCGCAGCATGTTTCAAAAAGGAAACGACCTGTTTCGCTTTCATAATTTTGTATGGCAAAATATGTTGTTTTAATCATGTTTGGAACGCGAAACAGGAATAGAATAGCGAAACACGAATATTGCTGTCCGTGTGAACAAGGTATAGGGGTAACTTTTTACATATCCGTTTGCAGATGAGACAGGAGAATTAAATATAAAAAGGGTCGAAAAATCAATATGCGCACATATAACAAAAATTTTGACAATCTGACATTAAAAAGTAAGTGAAAAAAATCGCATATTTTATTTTAGTCTCCACAATTTTTTATAAGTTGTTATAAGCTCTATATTACTTTTTAAAATGTTAATTACGTCTAAGGTCTATTAGGCAGGCGGTTTTCTATCTCAAACAGAGTTTCTTTTTAATTTTTTTGTACAGGAAATCTATTTACCAGCATGTGATTAAGAGCCACCTCTATTATGTATATAATAAAGTAAATTACAAAATAAATTGTTTTATTTTTTATTGTTTATTTTTGTTACTAAATAAGTTAATACGATATTTTGTTTTTTTAAATACACTTTTTTTTAAGTGAAATTGTATTCGCCTCATAGAAAGATTACCAGAGGTAAATAATATGTTAACTATTCTAGAGTTAAATATCGATGCCTTACGTTCTCAACCTCGTATCTTAAAAAAATACGGGTTTGACTTGTTCATGTCAAACGATTGCTATTTTTGTGTTCTATTACTGCAAAAACTTTGAAATAATAAGTTGTTGCAGCAATAGAACACAAAAAAAAAAACAATAGTTTTATATGAAAAAGTCCAAACCGTATTTTTTTAAGATACGAGGTTGAGAAAGTAAGGCATCGATATGTATTATTACATTAAAACCACCGAGCATGTGAGTTGCAAGGGCTTCTACTTTCCTGACCATTAAGAAAGTCTTTAAACGCAATCTTAACAAGTGAGACCATAGCCTGACCATATAATACCCTACACTGCAGTTACTTCGGACAAATCGAGCTTTTGCTGCAATAGAGTCATAACTCAACTTTGAATTTTCTACCACCTTTTAATTAAATTCTTCTCTTTAGAGTTGAGTATATAAGATATTTGCATGAAATTTTTACACAATATGAAGAAACGATATGGCAATTAACTCCACATTATTAGCTATTAGCGTTCCTTTGTTCAATTGGGTATTAAAGAATTAAATACATTAGCTCAAAAATCAGGTTTTTTGAGTTGTGGCTCTATTGCAGCAAAGGCTCGAAATGTTTAATGAGGTTTTCTTTTCATAAAAAAAATAACAACTTTTTAAAAGGTGCATAATAAAATGTCTTGTCAACCCTGTAATAATGCTAATTGATATTTGACGAAAACTAAACATAACCCTACAAAAAGGTTATATTTTCTAATAATTTATTAAGAGCAAAATGAAAAAACTGACCGAAACCTTGTGTACATGTGATTCTGTCTCTCTCTCTAACTCATTATATCTCTCGTTCTAACTTATTTATTCAACGTAAAATTGTTGCAAGTGTGTTAGTAAATTTTTTTTTTTTTAGTTTTGGTTATTCATATCTTGTAGGGTAAATTATCAAAAAGTGGAAGGCCCTGTTTCTAACGGCTAACAAAAAGTTTGTTCTTCAAAATTCAACAAAATGAATGACGAAACTCCAGTTTGATCGAAAATAGTTCAATGTAAGTAAAAATGAGATTTAAAACGACGTTGTTAAAACTAATGTACGCTTAGGTGAACATATAAATATAATTGAGATTTCATCCTCATCAGATGACAAGGATGAATCCAATAATTGATTTATTGTTATTTCTGCACATAAATAATGAAACAGAATTGAGTCTTCAACTTCAGGAAAAAATTCTTAAGCCCATAATTAAAACGTCGACCGTAACTGCAAATTTTCTCTCTTTATTTTCGTTTTCGTTTGTTCTTTTTTTTCTTTGTTTACAAAATGTATAAAGTATGGTAGCATTGTTGGAAGAATAATTGTCTCTATAGGTGTGTTCATTAACTTTACTAGCAGAAACTTGCAAAGAGAGAGTAAGTAGGAATTTAAAGAAATTGCTCTCAAAAATACTAAAAAGTAAATGAACACTTTGACAGCCAACATTTGCAAGTTAAAGAAGTGAAGAATATACAGGAATGTTTGAGTACCCATTAATTATTCTAAGATTTGGGAAAATTTTATACATTACGGTAAAAATAATTTGATTTTATTAATTTTTATTTGTTTATGTTGAAAAAAATTAACCATGAATTGGATTTTTTTTAGGAGGTGATAGAAGAATTCGGGTTTTCATCAATAATAAAAGATAAAAAACCCTTTGTTAACAATAAAAGTATTTATAAGGCTAAACAGAATATTTAATTTAACAACCTTTGTATATAAAATTTCAACGTTACGGACTGATTGACAGATTCATCTCCGCACAGCCTTAACGCCGTGAGTTATAAGGTTGAAATTTGAACCGGATGCTGGTCTCTCGCTAAATCGATCGAGAAAAAAATATAAAAAATGGTGAAATGCGGGAAATATTAAATGTCTGTTTTACTTTTTCGTTCGACAAGTGGTACCTTTTTAATTTGCTATAATAGATATTAGAAATATAAAATTATAGGAGCAGGGTCCTGAGTGAATGAGAACCTATAACGTTGGTTTTTTTTTTTAAACTAAGAGACATAAACTTTGGCATTTAAATTTGACCACGAAAGAAAGGTAACGAGGTAGCGGCTTAAATTATTGTTAATTATAAAATAATTTAAGATATTCTCATTATCTACATTATGGCCGTTTTATTTGGTCCAAATTTCGTAATAAACAAGACGGTCATAAAGTAGACAATGAGAATATCTCAAATTATTTTATAATTAATAAGAATCTTTAATTTTGTAAATAATTTATTATACTCACAGTACTAAAACCAACACCTGATCGGTTAAAAGCAAAACAAAATACATAAGGGATTTTTTTTTTAACAAGTTCGTTATTTTATTTATCAATAAAATATCGAAATATCTGTCCTAAGTTAAACAAAAGTATGATTTCTTATTGCATAAATATTTTTAATAATTTAAAAAATCAACATTAGGTTATAAATTTTGCAAAATATCCTTATTTAAAACTTCGTTTGGAAAAGTTTGTTTTGTAAACAAAAACATGAAACAGCTGTTTCAAAATTCTTGCAATTAAAAATTTTACCAGTAAAAATTTGCAAGAATTTTTTTGTCTCGCAATTTTTTTCTCTTTTTTGACGCTCTCAACTTGCAAATTTTTTGGGTTAATGAACACTTTCCAGTAACAATTGTTACAAATCCGTAACAATTTTTAGTAAATGAACACAGCTTATGTGAGAGCATGAGAAAAAACGTTTTCAAAATAAAATTGATTTTATTTCTCAGCCGCATTCTCTGGCATAATTTTATGTCAAACTGTATGGAAAACATCGTTCAGCCCCAGTTCTGTTTCATCATTATAATGGATCATTATATATATTATCCATACTTATATTGTTTCTTTAAAAATGTTTAAAAATACTGAAAAACTTTGTTTGCCAGATTACCGATTTATCGACACCAAGTTTTAAAGATTTTTTTTTTAACTTGAAGACTTTTTATGAGAAAATTTTTATAATACCGAATCCACTTAGATTTTATTTTACTGACAACCTACCATTACCAATGTAATGCTTTCTTATATCTTTCCATAAAATAGAAAAAATAAAGGCCCAACTAAAATGTGCTTAACCAAACTTAAGCTAGTGTCAAAATTCAACGAAAAGCATGTCAAATGCTTAAGTAAATTACTGAAGACTTTTAGGTGGCTATATTGTACTTATTGAGCTTAAAGACTTTCTACACTAAGTTGCAAACACTTGTACTTTTAGAAAACTATTTTCGTTTTTATTTCTTTAAAATGTAATATTTTTGACGAAATGTCATTTAATATGTAAAAGTTATAAATATATTACCATAAACAAGTAAATCTATGTTTATCTTTTATTAAGTTTTAAAGTAAACGAAAACTAAAATAAAAAAGTACTAAAAAAAGCAACTGCGGTTGCATCTTTTAATTGTAAACAATTATATGTATCTATTGTGTCATTTGCTTAAGTAAGAGCGAAATTGACCGCACTTTCCTTAAGCAAATGACACTTGACGAAACTTAACGAAAAGTGTCTTAAGTACATTATAGTTGTATACATTTGATTGTGTGTATTCGCACATTTGCTTAAGGTTCATTAAGCACATTATAGTTAGGCCTTAAATATGAAAGCTTATCTTGTTTACTGTCCTGATTTGAAGAGATGTTTTTCTCAACTTTGTCTGGTAGCCCTATATATAGACATAGGTAATCTATTTTATAGGGCATTATCAAAACTGATTTATGCCATTATTAAGGGTGATTTTTTAAGAATAAAACAGGTCACCTTTTAGTAGAACAAACACCAAATTGCATTTTTTAAATAATATGGCATTTTTTTTTTGTAGATAAGAAAACACCAAAATTGTGTTCCCTATGGCATCCATGGACCCACCTGAATAAATTATGTTAAGAGGTATATAAAATCTTTCCATTTTAAACTGATTATCTGGTTAGGGCTTATATCGGACCTAGGGATAATTCTGGACCAACCATCAACTAAGAAAGGAACACGAAGTTGCGGGAAATATTATGTGCACATTCATACTCCTACTAATTTAAGTAAATTTTGCTGTTTGATCCTGCCCGTTTACTTTCAGGAAAAAAACAAATGTCAGAACCTTCTTACTAAAACCAAAATAAGAAGCATAAAAGTTATATAGGGCTTTTTTTGTTAACAGGGCTATAACTTTTATATGAATGCAAATTTGGCCAAAGTTTAAAAAGCATTAACTGCCAGGCCCACAATGTCGACAAGAACATTTCTTTCGCATATTTATATTGAAAACAATAATAAAAAACTAAGATTTGTTTTTGTTTTAAATATAAATATACGAATGAAATGTTCTTGTCGACATTGTGGGCCAGGCAGTTAATAAAAACTTCTGACTACAAAGGCCGTAAAGACTTTTTATAAAATTTTCAATACTACTTAATAAAATAAAACAATTCCAGGCAGACGATTTTTAAAAACAACAGAAAGCTATTAAATATAAAATATGTCATTCACAGAAAAAAGTTTTTTATCAATTAAAAAAATGGTTTAAATAGTATTTAAATTTAATTAATGTATTAATTGAATCAATTATTTTTTTAGTTGAAAGAAAATTAAAAAAAAATAATTTTGATTTAATTAATATTTAATTTGTTTTGAAATACATTTTAATTAAAATATTAATTAAATATCAAAAAATAATAATTGACTTTTTCGTTTAAAGTAAAATAAAATGCTGTTCGATCCTGCCCGTTTACTTTCAGGAAAAAAACAAATGTCAGAACCTTCTTACTAAAACCAAAATAAGAAGCATAAAAGGTATATAGGGCTTTTTTTGTTGACAGGGCTATAACTTTTATATGAATGAAAATTTGGCCAAGGTTTAAAAAGCATTTAATAAAAACTTCTGACTACAAAGGCCGTAAAGACTTTCTATAAAATTTTCAATACTACTTAATAAAATAAAACAATTCCAGGCAGAAGATTTTTAAAAACAACAGAAAGCTATTAAATATAAAATATGTCATTCACAGAAAAAACTTTTTTATCAATTAAAAAAATGGTTAAAATAGTACTTAAATTTAATTAATGTATTAATGGAATCAATTATTTTTTTAGTTGAAAGAAAATTAATAAAAAATAATTTTGATTTAATTAATATTTAATTTGTTTTGATATACATTTTAATTAAAATATTAATTAAATATCAAAAAATAATAATTGACTTTTTCGTTTAAAATAAAATAACTTAAATAAATTAACACATTGTTTGAAATGGCAGTTTTTTTTTTTTGTTTTTTTTTTTTTTTTTTTTTGTAAGTTTATTTATTTGAAATATAATTCAAATAACAATTGTCTCGCGCCAAAAATGGCTTTGTGAGACGAGTTGACAAGATTAGTGTATCTTATAATTATGTAACAATAAGTTTATAAATATTATAAATAATTTTTTTACATTTTTACATATTTTATAAAAGAACAAAAAAAAAATTATTCGAGAAGCATTTCTATTCGTTCTAAAAGATATTTCTTTACATTTTTCTTAAAGATTGATAACCGATTGCACGTTTTTAAACTTTCTGGCAAATTATTGTACATTAGACTACCCGAGTATTCTATTCTTTGCTTGGTTGTCTCCAGTCTGCAACGTGTCATTTTCAGATTTCCAGCATTTCTTGTGTTAAAACGATTTTGATTAATAGTAAGTTTAACTGAACGATAACCAATGTTGTTTATAGATTTAGAAACGTAAAATAAAAGTTGTTTTTCGTACAAACCATGTATTGGTAAAATATTTTTACAATAATCATTAAACAATGATATAGTACTGTGTGTAAGAGGTAAATTAAAAACGCATTTAAGAGCTTTATTTTGAACTGACTGCAATGATTTTAGTTCATTACTATTTTTATATGCATAAATAATTGCAAGGTACTCGAGACGGCTGTGTATAATAGATTGATAAATTAGCATTTTTGTTCTTGTACTTAATTTTTTCTTTAATTTATAAAGCATCCCGGAGGCTGAAGCTATTTTAGTCTTTAAATATCCCATATGAGCATCCCATGACAAACTGCTTTTCAAAATAACCCCCAAGTATTTTATTTCATGTTCTTCATTTACTATTGTCCCGTTGACGAACATAGAAAAATTAATATTCAAAACTTGAGAATGAGGTCTAAAACGTAGCAATTTTGTCTTATCAGCATTTAGTACAAGTCGATTAAGTCTTGCAAATTCAAATAATAAAGATGAATCTCGTTCTATTTGTGTTTTAAGTGACAAGTCAAATTTATAAGGATAAAAAATCGATACATCATCAGCAAACATAACAATTTTACCATCAAGACCAATATTATTGATATCATTAAGATACAACATAAAAAGAAGAGGTCCTAAAACACTGCCCTACGGCACACCGCACTTCACAGAAGCAATTAAACTTTTCTGTCCAAAAACATCAACATATTGTTTTCTGTTCGTTAAAAAAACTTTCAATCAGTTTAAGTTCCGCTCCAACAACGCCGTAATATTGAAGTTTTTCGATTAATATTTTGTGATCCACCAGGTCAAACGCTTTACTGAAATCATAAAATATAGCAGCAACTCCACTATAGCCTTTATCCAGACCATCACAAACAGTGTTTACAATACTAACAACTGCCTCGTCAGTTCCACTGCCCTGAACAAAACCAAATTGATTTTTGAAAAGTAACGATTCTTTATCAAGAAAATCCCTCAACTGAGAGTGAATTATTTTTTCAAATACTTTATCAATAACAGAAAGTAACGCTATCGGTCGGTATTTATCCACCGTTTTTGCTTGTGTATCTTTCGGTATTGGAATAACTTTGTGTAGTTTAAGAGCTTCAGGATAAATAGATGTTCTTATCATGACATTGAAAATCCTAGCTAAATGTGGTGACAGTACTGTACAACAGTATATTAGCAGTTTTGAAGAAAGATTATCATTTCCAGTACTATTTGTTTTTTTGAAATTTATTATAATGTTTTCCACTTCACTTGATGTAACAGCTTTTAATGAAAAACGTTTATTATGCTGGGTTAATGATCTCAATGAGTTACAACTATCATTGGGATATTTTTCAATACTTTCTCTTAACGAGTCTACAGTATTCGTAAAATAATCATTTAAAAGTGTAGATTTGAGTCCATTGTCTACAACACTTATCCCGTTTACATCTGTAATATTTATTGTTTTAATCTGCTTACGTCCGGTTACTTCATTTAAAAATCGCCAACATTTCTTCAAATCTCCACCACAACTCGAAATATTATCCTCATAACACTCATTCATTGATACTCTTGTTGCTTTTCTTATAACCTTGCTAATTCTCTTTAGACTTTCATTAATAAATGCCTCATGCAAATTCTTTCTCCTCTTTTTAACAGCTTCTTCTTTAATTCAATTAGAGACCACAAGTTTTTATTAACCCATGGGGAAATATCTTGTTTTATAAATTTTTTTTCTATAGATTGATTTGAGTTACTTAAAATAGCATCATTCATCACTTTTAATAAACAAGCAGTCGCATCTGATGGGTTTTGTGAGTTGTTGATATTTAAAAGATTTTGTTCTAGGTAGCTTTTTACCTTAGCATAATCACAGGTAATTTTTACACTTTCCAAATAGTTTAGTTCTTCAATATCCAACATTAATTTACAGCAAATAAGATTATGACCGGTTAGACTGCACTCAACTGAGTCAATAGCAATTTGATCGGCTAGGTTGCTAAAAATATGATCGATACGGCGGCATGAAATAACCCCCCAAAATATAACGCCCCAAAAAAAATATGAAATAACCCCCCAAAAATTTGTACAGAGAACAACAAAAACGATTTTTGGGGGTTTTTTTCTTTTTTTTTGGGTGTTATTTCATTTTTTCAATTGGGGGATTATTTCATATGAAATAACTCCCCAAAAATCTGAAATGAAATAAGTCCCTAAAAATATTTTGGGGACTTATTTAATTTTTAAATTACATATTTTAAAAGTCATAATGATGACAAATTGTGTTTTGTTATATTCACTGCATACGTTTACCAAACATAAAAAAGGGACTAAGTATCAAAAACTATAATTTCAGAATCCTAAAAAAATTGGGATTATTTTTAAGTCCTGAATTTTAGAAATCGGAATCTCTAAGTCCCGAACTTTATAATTTCGAATTCGAAAATCCCGAATCGCTAATTTAAGCTTTTCTGCATAGCCGGCCTTCGGCCGGGCGCAATGATTTTATCCTCTATGGTATTTCAAACACCGGCTTCGCTAACTAAAGCTTTTCTGCATAGCCGGCCTTCGGCCGGGCGCAAGGATTTTCTCCTCTATAGTATTCCAAACACCGGCTTCGCTAACTAATGCCTTGTGCCCGACCGAAGACCGGGTTAGCAGAAAAGCTTTAGTTAGCGAAGCCGGTGTTTGGAATACAATATAGGGGAAAAATCCTTGCGCCCGGCCGAAGGCCGGCTATGCAGAAAAGCTTTATTAAGCGAAGCCGGTGTTTGGAATACTATAGAGGAGAAAATCCTTGCGACCGGCCGAAGGCCGGCTATGCAGAAAAGCTTTAGTAAGCGAAGCCGGTGTTTGGAATACTATAGAGGAGAAAATCCTTGCGCCCGGCCGAAGGCCGGCTATGCATTAAAGCTTTAGTTAGCGAAGCCGGTGTTTGGAATACTATAGAGGAGAAAATCCTTGCGCCCGGCCGAAGACCGGCTATGCAGAAAAGCTTTAGTTAGCGAAGCCGGTGTTTGTTATACCATAGAGGAAAAAGTCTTTGCGCCCAACCAAAACTGAACAATATGTATTATATTGGGGTCTTATTTCATTTCTGGAATTGGGGAACTATTTCATATGAAATAAGTCCCTAAATATTGGGGACTTATTTCATTTTGATTTTGGGAGTTATTTCATTTCATTGGGGGTTTATTTCATTTTTGAAATTGGGGTTTTATTGCATATGAAATAACGCCCCACACTTTGGGGGGTTATTTCATATTTTTTTTGGGGCGTTATATTTTGGGGGGTTATTTCATGCCGCCGATCGATACATGTACCGCTTTGTGGCCTTGTAACTAGTGTATGGCAATTATTTAAACTAAAACAGTGAAATAAATTTGTTAGATCTTCTGATACACCTTCAATTAAATCAACATTTGAATCCCCCACCACAATCGATGGACTATTAGGAATATTTATTAATTTATTTTCTAATAAGTTCAAAAAGTCTTCGACCTTACATTTCTGTGACCTATAATACGTCATGAACTTTAATTGCTTCCCATTTACTTTGATATTATTCAGCCGTACTTGAATCAAATCAACATAGTTGAAACTCTCACAACAATCCACGGTAAATTGAAATTTATTAACTATATATATTGAAGTACCTCCATACCCGTCACTTCTGCAACAATGAACGCTGTTATAATGGGGAATTTTATACATATCGGAAACTTTTTCCTGAAACCAAGTCTCTTGTATCGCTAGAATATCCGGCAATCTCGGTAAATTCGAAAGACAGGTCTTAAATTTATTAAATTTATTAAGCGACGAAATGCTTCTTAAATTTATTGAAACAATATTTAAATACTTATAATTTATAGATTCTTAATGGTTTTGAAACGAATTAATAGTTTTAAAATACTGATTTTGAATCATTAAAAAAGAAAAAAAAAAATATATAAAATTAATTTTATTATTGTTATACATTATTTGTTAACAGGTGACATGAAATCAACTTGCCCTTCTTCATCTGTGCTAGCCAAATCTTCTACAGCAGTTTTGTTCATAGATCTTCGCATCCTCGGTTTATTTGTTAATTTTTGATAATTTTGATAATATTTTTTAATTAAAATTAAAAATATCATTTATTAAAAAAATATTCGAAATTTTAAAATTTTTAGTAATCAATATAATAATTTTGGTAATAGGTGCAAAATCAACAACTTTTTTGCTTGATATTATGAATTTGGTATAAATTTGGTGATTAGAGAAAATTTTTCATTTTTTCTGTGTAAGTCATGAAAATCTATGGACTAATATTTATTTTATTAACAAAAAGCCAGTGTCCCACTTTGACAAAAAGATGTGTAATGCATTAATCGGCAACACGCTTGACTTTTACGGAGTTTGGCAAAACAATATCAATTAAAGAAAATTTGGGACCCAAGGAGCCATGGGCCGATAAAAAAATATGTTAAGAGTTTAAGATTCATATAAGAGTTCTTTGACGTTGCTATCGTAATGTTTATTGGCGCTATTTTTAAATTTTGTTAAAATTAAAAAGTACCGAAAAAACCAACGAAATTTGTGTTCTCTAATAGGTCTGTTGCCGTACCCGCGGGGATCCAATTGTTTCGAATAATTCTTGTGAACAGGAACGTTTTTTGGTGACAATGGGGTCCCAATTTTGAGAACGGGTATGGCGTAGCTTTGTGGTGGTTTATTGTTACAGCCAATACATTTAGCTTGTCTGCGGCTTTATGTTGGCACATCTTCAATAAATAATGGTTTACCAGAGTCTCATTTGGCGACATGGCAACGAGGAGTGTGTAATTACTATTTAATCAATTAGTTGCATACTCAACATTCTATTTATTTGAATAATTCAAATTTTAATTAATCGAGTTGAAATCCTTTTTTTTTAATTCTTAAAATAAAACAATATTTAACTCTTCAAACCAAAACTATTATCATTCTGTGAATGACATATTTTATATTTAATAGCTTTCTGTTGTTTTTAAAAATCTTCTGCCTGGAATTGTTTTATTTTATTAAGTAGTATTGAAAATTTTATAGAAAGTCTTTACGGCCTTTGTAGTCAGAAGTTTTTATTAAGTGCTTTTTAAACCTTGGCCAAATTTTCATTCATATAAAAGTTATAGCCCTATTAACAAAAAAAGCCCTATATACCTTTTATGCTTCTTATTTTGGTTTTAGTAAGAAGGTTCTGACATTTGTTTTTTTCCTGAAAGTAAACGGGCAGGATCGAACAGCAAAATTTACTTAAATTAGTAGGAGTATGAATGTGCACATAATATTTCCCGCAACTTCGTGTTCCTTTCTTAGTTGATGGTTGGTCCAGAATTATCCCTAGGTCCGATATAAGCCCTAACCAGAAAATCAGTTTAAAATCAAGAGTATTACGAAGCATTCGAACCTGATGTAAGGTACTTTTTTCTATATTGCACACTCTTATAATCATGTAAACAAGTTCAGATTACAAAGAAACATTAAAATAAGACAAATAAATATTTCAGTTTTATTTAAAATTTTCATCGATTTCGAACGTTACAAAATTACATTTTAAACAGCAACAACATTTTAAAATTTGTTTTTGTTTTAAATCAGGAATATCAGCGTCATACACAATTGTGTAACCAAAACTCACATGTACGCTTACGCTCTTTTATTTTGCGAGCGTAAAATATAATTGTTTGCTGCAAAACACTCTCATTCAGCGGGAAATATCGCACGGCCTCTAAACAGAAATAATATATTTATTATCTTTTTTTCTGTTTTGTTTTATTTCTGTTTTTAACATTGTACAAAGATTTTAAAAAAATTCAGAATATATTGGAAAGAATTGTATAAGGTTGTAAAAAGACTTAAAATATTCTCAAGTGCTCAATTTTTCCAAGAAATAAGCAAAGTTTCTGCGAAATGCAGGTTCCAAATTAAATTTATTTAAATAATAACTAATTGTGTCTGTCCATAACTCAACATTTTTCGATAATTGTATTATTATTAATTGCTCTAAAGTCTTCATAGCAAAATATGTATGTTAATAAGGCCTCGTAATAGGCCTCGCAACCGCAGATTTCTCCCGCTGGGAATGTAAGAGACAAGAGTAATCGCACCAACACAATCATAATTGACACCACTGTTTTAAATGTTATTTTCTATGCGAACGTTAACGTTCGAAATCGTTGAACAGACAGTTAAATTACTCAAAGTTCCGATCGATCTATTAATCGTATCTGTGGGTACAATAGTTTGAGAATATAGAATTAGGATGTTACTGGATTCAGATTTATAATTATTAGAGTTACGCAATAAAAACCTGTTTAAAACTATGAGCTATCACAAAAAAGTGCAAACTGAGAGATAGCGAACAACGATCTTACACATTAGAAATGCTATTTTAGTGCATCTAAAAATGATTGGAAAATTGATCTATTACAAGAATTTAAAGTACAAATTGTCATATCTAATGCAGGACTAATGCACATAATTTCTACAAAATTATATCTGGTCTCGTCTTCGTACCTAACAGTTATCTTAACCTATTTAGACGTTTATTTGGCCTACGTGTTTCTTAGTTAAGTTTTCTTTAAAAATTGGCAGCCTTGCCAAAAAGTAGTAAAATTACCACCAAAGAGAATGAGGCGTATTTTGTATTATGAACTGCTAATACATGAAAATGACTGTCATTAAAATAATAGAATCATAAACTGAAACATGCAATCTAAGAGGGAGCTGCTTCGTACTTTTTTGTTCTTCAACTGGTACTTCTTATACTTCCGGTAGTATTCGACCTAGAAATATAAAATTAAACATGCAAGGTCCTGTGTTAATGAGAATCTGTAAGAGGGATCATTTTAGTACTTTTTTGTTTTGTAACTGATGTTCTTAAAGTGGTACTTTTTAAATTTTCTTTCATATTGGATCCAGAAACATAAAATTAATCATGCAATGGCCTGAGTGAATAAGAATATATAAGAGGGATATTTTTTATTTTTAACTCGTAATTTTTGAGTTTTCGTTGGTATTGGACCTAGAAACATAACGGGAATTTAAAAAGTATCAAGTAATTTCTCATTCGCTAAGGACATTAAAAAAAAAATAAAAAATAAGTTTTAAATTTAAAACAAAATTTAAAAAAAACAAAAAAAAAAATATTTTTAGACAGCTTGAAGAATTAGCTATCTAATTTGTTTAGGACAATTTTTGCTAACACCAATAGATAATAAGTTACATGGATGAGAAAGAATACCGGTTTGGCCAAAATGTCAAATTTTGACCCCCTCTAACTCAGAAACTTTTTTACCGATCTTGTTAAAAATTTGTGTCTAAACTACTTATCAATAGGACTAACCTTGGTGCAAATGTCATCCAAATCGGAAGACATCGATTTCAAAAGTTGGGTCACTTGACATGAAATTCCCCATATATATATAATTCCCCATATATATATATATATATATATATATATATATATATATATATATATATATATATATATATATATATATATATATATATTTATATTTAAATTAGTATTTTAAAAAGTCAATTGCATTTCTCTTGATGAAGACAAATTAAGAAAAATAAAAAAAATAAAAACAAAATAAAGCAAAAAATTATAAAATTTACAAATGTTATATTAAACAAAATATTTAAGTAAAATTATTAAAACTGTTTTTAGATTTTAGACTCTTGTTTTTTTCGTTTTTAGAGAAAAAAAATCATTGTTAATATTTTGTTTGCTGTTTTGGTTTTTTGAAAAACTTTTTCTTTATTCTTTTAAAGGAAATTGCAAAAATCTCCTCAATTAAAACTAGAAGTCATTGATAAGATTTGCAGGTTATAAAAAGACTTTGAAGTTAAATTTTTTGGTAAAAAACTTATGCAAAAACACTGTTTGAAAAAAACTGTCACACTTAACAGATGTTTGAGGCCCCAGACGTAACCACTATTTTAATAAAACATTTATTTGATTTGCACACAGACTTTAACAGCTTATAAATTACATTTTACTAAAACTTAATTTAAAATTAAAGTTTTTTATATAAAAAAAAAAAATTTAAAAAGTAAGCAAAAGTTGTCTCTTTAATTTTTCAATATAATTTATAAAAAAAAATCTAGCTTTTAACCGTGACATCGTTACCGTGAAAATTAGAGCTAGATTTAAAGAAAAATGTTTATCCAATAAAAAATTAATTTTTGGTTTCTACATCTAATACTAATTTTATGTTAAAATATTTCTATAAACAAAATTATAAGATTTATTATCTTCCGCCAACACATACAAGTTTTGAGCAATAATACTCTTGAGCAAGCAACATACAGCTGTCCATGTTAAGAGTAAGAAGTGTCTAAATATATTCTTGCCACTGGACCATATACAATCTGTGTACCAAAATTACCAATTTTTCCCATTTTTGTCTCTTAACAAGTATCCTGTATTTTTGTCTGGGACATATGCTCTCTCTAAACAAAATTTGTTGAAAACGAGAAAAGTACCAAAGGTAAACAAATACCAAAAGTACCAGCGTTTTCTCATGCTACGCCCCCTAATTTCACCTAATTTCATTTCATGTATATACCAAATATACCAAAAAGAAAAAAAGTACCAATTTTATTCCATTTTTACCCCTTAAAAAGTACCCTACATTTTAATGTGGACCCTATGCTTTGTGTATACCAAATTTATCAAAAAGTACCAATTTTGTTTCGTTCTTACATTTTAAAAAAGTACCCTATATTTTAATCTGGGCCATATGCTATACGTCGACCAAATTTCATCTAAATCCAATAAGCGGTTTTTGCATGATTGCAAACATTCAAATGGTATCTACGTTTGTAAATGCGTAAAAACTGTACATCACTGTTGCAGTGATGCAAAATTTTGTTGATGATATGTGATCACCTGTTGCAATTATGATGGTGAGGTTTTTTTTACTGCGTAATAGCTATGCAAAATTTGCATTTTAAGCACGTGCTAAATTTCAAAAGTTTTACAATCGAACATAAAATAATAATAAAAAGGTTTTCAACAATAGCGACGACAAATTTTATTGAAAAGAGGTGTGTTCATTCGAAATTTATCTTTTTCCATATGGATGTTTTTATTTCTCATATATCACGGCGTTCCGGTCATGGCTATAATAATTTTTGATTGTGCCCTCTGTATAGGCTCAAAAGTGGAATTGCCAGCCGTACGGAATTTTAAGAGAGAATTTTTACAAAACAGTTTCTACTCTAGTCGCTTCTATTGCATATAATTTATATCGAGAACGCAAATACACATGGTACGAAAAGCTGCAATGCGTTGTATTTACCTTTAGCTTACCAGACCAATCAAAAACAATGCGTCAAGCATTTGCTATCTGCCAAAAATGTTCATGCTAAAACAAAATGTATGATGCAAACCCAAATAACGCAGAGTCAACGCGCTAATTTAGGTGGATTTGGAAAGGATCGCAGTTTAAAGTATTTTTATGTAGACATTTCTTTAGCAAAATCTAAAGCGAACTAAACTGAATTAAATGTCATGTATATCTTTTTCAATGGTATGAACGCGTCTCAAATATTTGAAAAAATATTGAAAAGGAATGACTGACCTTAAAGTTCTAGAGTGTTTCAAGAAAATAATTTATTTTCTTATTTTTTAACAAACAAAATAACAAAACTTTTTCAAAGTAAACTTTGCGTGTGCAAAAGAAAAAGAAAGCTTAAAAAACAATTTAAAGAAATTTGACAAACTAAACTTTGCGTGTGCAAATAAGGCTTCAAGTTTTTATAGCAATTTTAAGAAAAATTTTTTTTTCTTTTGATTATTTGAATTAAATTTTTTCAATTTGTCCTTATATTTTTTTTGGAAATTATAAATAGTTAGCGTAATTTTTTTTTAAACATTAATGTTCCCCATCCCTTTTAATGATTCCTGCTCCCACGCCTCCATCCAACAATTTGAACTATATTTGAAATAGTAATAATTAATAATAAAACTAAAAAGGAAATATTAAACAAATCAAACAACAACAAATATTATTAATTTAATATAAACTCGCACACTTACACTGTATGAAAAAGTTCCTACTTTTAGTAAAAACAAAAAAAAAAATAAAACAAATTACAGAATTTTCGTTTATTCATATCGTTTATTTTTCCTTAAGATAAAATTAGCATTAAGTTCTATTAAAAATAATTTGAGTTTTAGATCTAATTTGGAAATTTTAATACAAAAAAAGGAATAAATGAAATAATAATATTAAACTAGGGTCCAAAAGTCCAAAAAAAAAAAAAAATTTAAAAAAAATCATGAAAAGAATTAAAAAACTTAAAGAACTGCAGAATAACTAAAACTTCAAAAGCAAATTAACACAAAATTCACTTAAAAAAAACTTATGTAAATTTGATTTTCATTAAAAACAAATAAATTATAAATTAGCAAATGATAATAATGAACTAAATAAATGAAAGAAAAAGGTAATCAAATTCATTGTTTTTGGTTTAAATTTTTATTATAATTTTGTTAATAAATTTTTTGGAAACTTTAAATGTCAAAGCGAGAACAATTTTTTAATAAATTATTTTAACAATTACATTAACAATATTTAAAAATTTATTCTTTAAAAAAACAAACAAAACAAAATGGCAAAAGTTATTGAAATAAATGCAAGACAATGCAAAAGTGATTAAAATTGAATTGAACAAAATTAAGAGAAAAAAAACCTAAAATTTAAAAAAAGAAATTAATTTTTATGATTTTGAATTATTTGACAGATAAAATGAAAATTAACTGGATATAATAAAATTAATTATACTATTTAAAGTAAAACTAAAAAAAAAAATTTGTTGGTTATGTTTAATAATTTAGAAAAAATACATATAAAAATTTCAACTTAATTAATTAAAAAAAAATTAAATTAGAAACTTAATTATTAAAAAAACAAAGGAAAAAAATTACATACATAAATATTTCAAATTTTTTTTTTTAAATCAATATTAATAAAAAAAATTAGAAAGAAAAAAAAACAAAGCATTAATTTTAATTAAATTAAGAAACCAAAATTCATT
Organism: Pollenia amentaria; assembly: GCA_943735925.1. Lineage (NCBI taxonomy): Eukaryota > Metazoa > Arthropoda > Insecta > Diptera > Polleniidae > Pollenia > Pollenia amentaria. The sequence continues at coordinate 278,127,049 of OX031006.1, read as the reverse complement.
TTAATTTAAAAAATAAGTTTTTTATTAAAAAAAAAATAATAATTTTTTTTAAGTTTAATTTCAAAAAGTCTTCGTTATATAATTTAAATATTATTTTTAAAAGTAACTGTCAGTTATTAAACAAAATATATATACATACAATTAAATATGTCATATTTTTATGTTGTTTTGAATATATTATTATTATTATTATTAAATTTTTCATAATTTTTATTAATAATTTAATTATTGATAAAAAAAACAAAGAAAATAAGAAAATTTAATGAAAACCTAAAAGAAAAAAAAACTAGCAACAGCATATGTTAAATTGTTAAGTTTAAATAAAAAAAATAATAATAATAATCCCGAAAATTAAAAAAAAAACATTATTAAAAAAACAAAATGGGTGAGTTGGGAGTTTAAGATAAAAAATAACTAAAAAAGTTAGCAAATATTTTTGCTTCTTAATTTTTTATTTTATAAATTGTTTGTTAATCTTCTTCTTAAATGTATTCACTTAATTAAACTTTAATTTTATGTTTAATAACTTTATATTTTATACATTATATATTTTTTTTTACAAGTAATAAATAATTTTAACATTTTTTTCTTTTAATTTTAAACACAACAGTTTAATCAGAACAAATTAATTATTGTATCAATCAAACAATCAATACATTATAATATATACACAAAAACAATCCCTCTCTCCCCCCGACCCCTTTCCACAACCCTATTCCTGTCTTAAGAAATATACATATATTTTATGTCAAATACTTTTTTTATTTTTAGTATTGTAATTTTATCATATAAAAAAAAAAAAAGAAATAATAAAAGCATACAAAAAAAAATATTTAAACTTTCGACATTTTTTAACTTAAATATTCTGCAAAACAAATGGAAAAAACAACAAAAAAAAAACTTGTATTTTTTAAAGCTATTCTTAAAAATTAAACATTAATTGTGTTAAAAACAAAAAGAAAAAAAAATTGAAAATGTTTTATTTTTGGAGAAATTAAGAATTTTGAATTGTAAGTATGAAAAGAAGGAAGAAAGTCAAAATTGATTAAGTTTTGGATTTTTGCCATGAACAAAATCTTTAATTTCATTTTGTTAAATATTTATTTAATTGTATTGGAGAAAAAACATAAATAAATTTATATTAAGTTTTTGCTGCGGATTTTCGTAAACTTGGCTTCAAATATGGCAACCGAGACTACGACCGATTAGATCTTTTACGCAGATAATTAAGTCGGGACAGCGTTTAAAACTAATTTTAATTCAATGATAAAGCCGAAAAGAACTAATGAAAGGATTAGCTGTCAAACGGTTGCCAGATTAACCGATCTATCGTTATCTTGCCGATTTTGGGGTCAAAAAATAACCTTTTGATGATTTGACGGTTTATGCCCTAAGTTTGACGATTTTTCAAAACACAGCTTTCGTACTAATTTACAAAATATTTTAGTATTATTTTATATAGCATTTAACCCGAAACTTCGTAAGTGTCTCCCTTTCTTTCATCGACAAATGCATTTGCAAAAGTTTTTGTGTCTAGGTTTGACAAAAAAACAGCAAAGTTTTTCATTAAATATGTTCTCATTCACTCAGGTTCCTGCACCTATTATTTTATGTGTCTAAGTTCAATATAAATCTTTCTAGGCTCAATATTATAGAAAATTCAAAAAGTACCAGATGTAGAACGGAAAAGTAAAAGAAAGACATTTTATTTCCCGTATTTCTCATTTTTGATACTCTATTTCTCGCCATTGAAGTATCAAAAGTTTAAACATTGTAGTGGGAGACTACAAAATAATACGTTTATGGCAATGAATGGAGAAAAATGTTTTGTAAAACAAGTACCAAAAGTAGGTACGATTTTTACCGCTTAAAAGTTAGAATTTCGAAAAGTACCAAATAATTTTTATTTTTTAGATAAGTTACTAATGTGATATAATTTTTATTTTTATGTATATATATGGGGGATTTCATGTCAAGTGACCCAACTTTTGAAATCGATGTCTTCCGATTTGGATGAAAATTCACCAAAGTTAGTCTTATTGGATAGTAGTTTAGACACAAATTTTCAACAAGATAGGTCAAAAAGTTTCTAAGTTAGAGGGGGTCAAAATTTGCCATTTTGGCCAAACTGGTGTTCTTTCTCATCCATGTAACTTATAATCTATTGGTGTTAGCAAAATTTGTCCAAAACAAATTATGCCCCTATTGCGGTTCTCCACTCAACTCAGTTTGGTCGTGTGAGAGTCAACCCAACTTATGCACAACCAAACTCATTTTAGGTATTGTGATACCCAACGGTTTTTAGTTGAGTTTGCTATAAAGTTGCCAACTTAAAATATCGATTTGCCAACTTTAAATATAACGTTTGACAAGTGAAAATTTTATAAAATTAAATAATTTTTTAAACTAAAAGTATTTTAAATTGTTGTGTTGAATAAAAAGTATTTACAATGGATATTAGTGTCGATTTATTTTATGATGCTGAAAATGATAACTCTTGTACAGATGTGCTACGTATAAGAAGAAAAATTCCTGATAATGCCAACCCTCTTGAACTACCTAACGCCAAGTAAAAACTTATAATTAGTAACGTACCTAAATAATAATTTTAAATTTGTAGATTTAAAAGTTATATCCGACTAAACAAGGAAGCGTTTCATTATTTGCTGGATTAAAAAAACACCTGTTCGCGTAGTGGCTATTCCTCCTATATTAAAGTTATGTGTTAAAGTATCATATATCTTTACACTGATTTTTGGTCATACCAAATTTTGGTTTTCCACGTGCAATCGCTGGGTTTTTTCCATTAGATTAACAAGCCTCTCAAATTGTGCTTTAGTTGTAATTTTCAAAGATCTACGAATGTAGTAAATGCTGTAAAATTCTAATATACAGTATAACAAATCTTTCTACTTACGGTTTTTACATTGTTATTTTTTTTTTGCTTTTAAAAATGAAAGTCAACTGAAACTGAAAACAACTCAACTACTAATAAACAGTTGTGTATTTATAACGTTTCTGTCGACCAAACTTTTACAAAGTTGAAAACGGCAATACCACAAAAAAAAAAAAACAGATACACAACTGAAAAGCCAACTACCAGACGAGTTGAGAATGGCAATGCAAATTTACCAAAGACAACCAAACTGTTACAAAAGTGGAGAGCCGCAATAGGGGCAATAGATAGCTATTTCTTCAAGCTTTCGAAAAATATTTGTTTTGCTTTTTTTTAAATTTTCTTAAATGCTCAAAATAAAGCTTAGGTCTTTTCCTTTAAGTTAGTTATGGTCGCTATTTTGGATGCGAGTGGGTTATGTATAAAACAAGTTAGAGTGCTATATTCGGCTGTGCCGAATCTTTGATACCCTCCACCGACAGGAGTGAGCTCTATATGATAAATACATATATATTATTAACTAAGCTTCACAAAAACGAGCGTCAGCATTAAAATAAGTTGCGGTTTATACATGAATTAAATTATTGACCGACTATAAGAAAATTTTATGCGTTTATTGTTAGGACTTTGAACATGCTTGAGTAAAATATCATGATTCGTAAAAGTTTTAGCCGAACTAAAATAATTTTTAGGAGGGTAATTTGTATTGGACCTATGGTAAATTATGGCCCAAACATCCCAAAATTCTGAAGACTGATTTCTAGTATTACAAAAAATAAATTAGAATAAATTTTAATACAGCAGTGTAATTAGTTTTAGCGTAAACAGAAAATTTCACAAATTTGCATGTTATTTTTTCTGGCCATATAAATTTAAGTAAGACATTTTACCGCAATTTCTATATCTGTGATGGTTTAAGGCGAATTTTATTATTTTCGCAAAGTGAGCTTTATTTGGTTTTATGCGCAATAAACTGTTTTCCGAGAGTAGGGTTTATATGTGGCCTAGGGTAAATTATGGACCAACTTTCACGAAATTTGGCAATGTGATTTCTCGTCCTATAAAACTGTAACGTACCAAATTTAAGTATGCTAGCGTTTTTTATTGCGGTTTTAGGCGTACTAAACTGTTTTCCTCGAGATGGGTTTATATGGGGCCTATGGTAAATTATGGATCGATTGACACGAAATTTACCAGTACGATTTACATTCGTACAAACCAAATTCGAGCAAAATTGTATGTCATTCCTTGCATTAATAAACCATTTATGTTAGTTTTTGTATCAAAATTATCAATTTTTTCAGGGTGGTGGTTCCACATTTTGATTCATAGTTCTGATCCTACTTAACCGATGTTGCTGGATTTCAATCCCAAACTGCTTAGGATAACTACAAGCAATTTGAGACCAAGTTTGTTATTTTCTTTTGCGTTTTTCAAAAGTGAGCGTGTTTTCAACAGACGGACATGGCTAAATCGACTTAGAATTACTCAAGGAGCCAGAATATATATACTTTATGGGGTCTTAGATGTATAATAAAAAAGTTTCACACGGAATGACAAACTTAGTATACCCTCATTCACCACAGTGGTGGTGGAGGGTATAAAAATAATTTCTAAGTCAAGACGAGAATTTTTCAATTTTTAGCATATGCACTATTTTGAATTGTTCCCTATTTGTGTGTAAGTGTTTCTAAAATCTTAAAAATAAAACTTATGCTGAGATTTGTCTAACCTTACCGACGGTATATAACATACCTAACTATCATTTCATACCCTAGATACTTTAATACCCACAATATGTTAATCCCAGGAATAAAGTCCCTTTTTTTATAGAGATGTTGACAAATTAAATTTTTTTATTATTTGTAATAATATTTAAATTAATATAAAATAATAATAATAAAAACAAAAAGATAAATAATCTAACAAATTTAATCTTAATCACATAAGTCCTATAATAAATTTTTTTTGTTTTTTTTTAATTTTTTTAAATTTATTTTCTTAAATTTAAAACTTACATATTTTTTATTTTTTTGAAAAGGGTATTTTTTTTTTCTCAAAATAAAGCTTAGGTCTTTTCCTTTAAGTTAGTTATGGTCGCTATTTGGGATGCGAGTGGGTTATGTATAAAAAAAAAATAACAATCCGGCGGAATCAGCGCTGCAAAAAAATCAAAATTGTGGAAAGCAAACAATGTCTTGGAAGGTGTTTATCTGTGATCGACGAATGGACAGATATTTCATACGAAAACATGTTCATATTACCATCCTTTGCAATCAAGCTGAAACAAAATCATAATGAAGTATAATTGATTTACAATTTTGTTTGTTTACAAATAAGAATATTTATTTTTCCTAGAAATGCACATATTTTTTGACATGTTATTTTTGCCTTTACTTGTTGTAGAGCCTAGGGTTACCTTATTAATTTGAACATGGATAAGATAATGCAACAATTAATTTATTTTATTTATACTGAAAGCAATAAAGAAATACAAATCATAATTGGATTGTTTTTAATTTTTTATTAAAAAAAAAATAATAATGGAAATTTTAAAAATCAAACTTCCTGTAATGCATCACTGTTTCATGGCGTTTTCTATAAAGGTTTTCACAGTATTGACGTCAGTATAAACACCTGGATATTTGCTTTGGGCACAGCCGTAACCCCACGATACTATACCACAAAACTGACCATTTATAAAGGCAGGACCACCTGAATCGCCCTGGCAAGAATCTTTTCTCGGCGAAGAAGCACAAAACATTGAACTCGTTACGATCGCTATACTTTTATATAACGTTACACATTTGTCCTTTGGAACCACATTTACATTTACCGTAAGCAATTGATTTGATACAGGTGAAGTTCCTGTTTTACCCCAACCAGATACTTGTACCACAGCACCAGAGTCCCATTTTGTTTTACACAAACCAGTTGGTTTGACATTTTTTCCTTTAATAGGGGATTTTAACTTAAGCACCGCCACATCCACATGCATCGTTAAGTTGCTGTAACCGCTAGGAGTCATTATTTTATCAACTTTAGATACAATACCAACATCGGTAAGTTTCGTTGCTCCAGCTACTATAGTAAAGCTACTAGCGGGGTCGTTTTCGACACAGTGAGCAGCAGTGACAACAAATTCATCGGAAACCAAAGTACCGCCACACCAAAACATTTTATTTAGGAAAATCTGTACCATGTAAGGTGCATTGGCAATGGAGATGGGGGAACCACCTATAATGCGTGAGTCGATTTGGGGGAAGACCGCCGATACTTTCAGCAGTAATATGAAGGAGATCATAAACACTTTAAAAAACTTTTTGATTTGCGTCATTTTGATTTTAATTCCCAATTTTTGTGGAGTAAGAAATTTTCAAAAAAAAAAAAACACTTTTACTGCTGAGTTGTTATTAGGAACTGCTCAATGATTTCAAAGTTCTATAACATTTTAATCAATGTTATGGGTTTATATACCTAAATGAAATTTAAAAGAAATTTAAACATATGTTTTTAACCTTTGTTAATAATTGTTCTTATTTGTACAGATGCTTTTGCTTGTGTATATTTGCTTTAGTTTTTGCGCAACATATTTAAAGTTTAATAAAGAACAGTACTAAATTTAAAAATTTGGCTTTAAGTTATTTGTCTTAGCGAATAGAATTGAGGTGGTTCGTTTGCGTCATAACACAATTCTTTAAAGATTTACGTTAATTAAAAGTGTGTTTTAGATACACGTTTTTACTTTAAATAGTGATATTTAATTGGTTTTAATGTTGACTTTTATCTGTGTGCGCAGATAAAATTGTTAGAAAATCGTAAAAAAATTTTAATGTTATAAAAATTTTTAATATCGAAAGATTCAAAGCAGTTATTGAATTAAATTTATTTCTCACTAGTATATATATGTATATGTATAATATCCTTATATGTGTGTTCCTCTTTTTTTGTCTATCCAGAGCGTTTTGAATCCCACGGATGGGCGAGAAATTTGAAAATTGGCATGCATATAGTAAAACAACTAGGCCAAATCCAAACATTGCCGAATTTTTGATGTTTGGCCTGTGTGCGGAGAATTAAGAGGAAAAAGGGGCATGGAAAAATAAATTTTTGTACCATTTTTGCTTATATTTAATGACAAAGGAAGCTGGAAATTGCCTAGCATGAAGTCCTTACAATGCAGCATAGCCTGAAGTAGTCGGATCTAACATTTTTAGACTACGGCGGAGAATTGAGAGGAAAAAGGGCGTGGCAAAATTGTTTTTTTTTTAACTTTTTAGCCCCCTAGAGACCAATGAAGCTAAAAATTGCCAAGCATATGGTACTGACGTTGGGGCTTACTTTAAAGTAGTAAGAAATAAAATTTTTGGACTATGGACGGTGAATTAAGAGGAAATAATAGGCTAAACAAAATGTAGTTTTTTCTTCATTTTAACTAATTTGGAAGACCCTCAATGACCTGGGAAGATGAAAATTGGCATGCATGTTGTACGGACCAAAGATAAGTAAATTGCTTGCTTGTTTTCTCTTTCTTCCTGCCTGGCACACACAAACAAAAAAAGACTATAGTGCCAAGAAAATTTGATTTTGAATCAAATAGAATTTACATTCGGATTGTGCCCAACAACATTTTGCATTTGTAGCAACAAGTATCTTTCTGTTGCCCCAAAGTTTAAATTCATTTTTGAGGCAAAGTTAAAAGTGTTGCCTTAAATGTCATATTTGTTGCCCCAACGGTTTAATATACTTTTGTCTCAAATGAAAAAATTGTTACCACAACAGTTCAATATACATTTGTCGCAAATGCAAAATTTTTTAAGGTATATACTATAAATGAAAACATTATTTTTAGTTTGAAAATATTTATTTTAAATTCTTGCAATTTTAAGATTATTGTTTAAAATATTTATTTTTCGGGGTTTTCAGCTTAAAAATATTTCATTTGAAAATTTAAAAAAAAAATCAGTTTTTACTTCTTGAAGTATTAAGTATATTTCATTTTCATTAGGCTGCAATGTAAACTTTTCTTTCGCAGCAAGAGATCTGGCATCATCTTCCCATTGGATCAAATTGTTTATATTTATTATATGGCCAATCATATCCTTTTCGCTCCCTTGTTGATGCGCGGAGGAGTTATTACCGCATGTAGTAAATAAAAAAAATAAATATGTCACGAATCTGTAAAAATATTTTTCATGCAATAAATTAGAGAAAAGAATGTATCGCATCAACTTACCAAGATTTTCTGCCGATTTATATTTTTCAAAATACTGCAAATTTGGTTTATCTTAATTTTCAAAAAAAATAAATTAAATTTGCAGCTTTAAACAAATTAATAGTATCAATTTAACTTTTAACTCAATTAATTGAACGTTTAATTCACTTGGTTGAACGTTTCATTCACATGATTAAATTTTTAATTAAAACTGATTTTATTTTTGATTAATCTTTAATTGTTAAAAAACTTTGGAGAATTTTTTCTGAGCATGTTCGACTAATGATGACAGAAACAATATATTTATCCGTATACATTTCTTTGTCCAATTAATTATTTATTTTCAGTTTATTTTTCTTTTTAAGCTAATAAGACCTGATGATATTGATGTAAATAAAACATATTTATTACATTTCACCCGACGTTTCGTCACTTTTTTGGTGACTTTTTCCATGGGGGAGCCTGTAACCCCAAATGGACGCGTCCCCAGGTGGCGGATAGAGGAACGCCTCTCAGATATGAGTGGTAGGAGTGAAATCAAATAGCTCCCGCGGACCAACAGGTACACCGAGGGTCTGTTCTCCAGGTTAGAAGCGGCTCAAAGAGCGTCTGATTCCCGTGGAACTGCTGTTATTTTCATCGCTAGTCTGGTAGCATAGCTGGCAGCCCCAGTCCAGAATCGGGTGCATCAGGTTAATCTCCTGGTCACCTTAAAACACATGATTAACGAAACCATAGGAAATAATAATAACAATCAAAATCCCCCCTCGATGACAACCTTCGGAATGAAAACAAGGACACGATTCGGAACATGGAATATTCGAACAATGCTTGAACCCTCAAAACTTGCCCAAATAACGAAAGAATTCTGCAAGTATAAATTAACACTCCTTGGTCTATATGAAACAAGATGGCCTGATTGCGGCGAACAGCAAACGACCGATAGATTGACATTGCTTTACTCGGGTAAACCAACGGGACAGACAAAGGCTAGTGGTGTTGGCCTTCTTTTGTCCAAAAGCGCTAAAGAAGCTCTGGTTGATTGGAAACCGCACACAGATCGCATTATATCAGCTAGATTTCGTACAAGAGCCAGATACCTTTCTATTGTGCAATGCTACGCTCCGACGGAGAACGCTGAAGAATCGGATAAGAGTGCGTTCTACAGCCAGTTGACACAGGTACTCGACTCTATTAACAGGGGAGACATAATTATATTAATGGGCGACTTCAACGCTCAGGTCAGGAGTGACAACAACAATTTCGAATCTGTAATGGGCACCCATGGGCTAGGAACAATGAATGAAAATGGTACTTTATTCGCGGAAACATGCGCTAGCAACGCTCTCGTGATAGGCGGTACGTTGTTCCCACATAAGCGAATACATAAAGCCACATGGATATCTCCCGATTGTACGACCGAAAACCAGATCGACCATATTGCTATCAGCAAAAAATGGAGAGGCTCTCTCCTGGATGTATGTATTAAGAGAGGTGCAGATGCAAGTAGTGATCACCACCTACTTCTAGGAACAATAAGATTCAAAGTAGCGGCCGCCCAGAAGAACAGTGCAGTCAGACGCAGGACTAGGTTTGAAACCTCTAAACTAAAGCAAGTCAATATACGAAATAATTACTCCAGCGATCTTGCTAATAAATGCGTACAACTACAAACAAGTACTAATAATTTGGAGGAATACTGGAAGAAATTGAAAACAACAATCTTGGAAACGGCATCCCAACATATAGGCTCTAGAAAGGAACCAGAGAAATCATGGATATCTGATGACACCTGGACGCTCATCCAGCAGCGCAAGGATTTAAAATCGCATCTAAACGCTGCGCGAACTAGGTCACTGAAACTTGAATTAAGCAAAAGATATAGCCTATTGGACAAAAATGTCAAGAAAAGTGCAAGATGCGATAAACGGCGTTGGGCAGAAGATATTGCTACTCAAGCTGAAACTGCTGCAGCAACTCACAAAACGAGAGAACTGTATGGCGCTTTAAGGAAACTGACAGGAAAGAACGTTAAATTTTCAAAAGGGAAACCACTCATTGGACCAGATGGAATACCTCACACCAACAGCCAAGCTCAGCTAGAGGTATGGGTACAGCATTACACAAATATACTGTCAGTACACCAGACATCCCAGGATGGAAATGTTTGCAGCTGCGAATCTCACGTGTTTAGAGATGATATTAGCATTCTGCCACCCTCCTTATCAGAGATATGCGACGCGATATCATCTCTGAAAAATAATAAATCTGCAGGAATTGATGATGTTGCCCCAGAAATGTTCAGTGCAAATCCAGGCATAAGCGCTGCACTCCTCCTGCCTATCATCAAGAACTTCTGGAATTCAGGCGAACTGCCTTCCGATCTTAAAGAAGGATTAATAATCAATGTGCCTAAATGTGCTGATTGCTCCAATTATAGGGGAATAACTCTACTGAGTATGGTCAATAAGGTCATAGCGCACATACTCAATAAGAAAATTTCAAATGCGCTCTCACCTGAACCCAGAAAAGAGCAAGCTGGCTTCAGACCGAATTATTCATGTGTGGACCATGTAAACACCCTCAGGATCATTATTGAACAATCAATAGAGATGAGAACGCCGTTATATCTCACATTTATAGACTTTCAAAAGGCTTTCGACACTCTCTCTCACCACGCAATATGGAAAGCACTACAATGTAAAGGTGTACCTACAAAAATTATTAATCTAATTCAAGCCATGTACGACGATTCTTACTGTCGCATCTTACACGATGGTCTGACCAGCCAGAAAATTAAAATTCATACGGGGGTAAGACAAGGGTGTGTCTTGTCACCTCTTCTTTTCAATATTGTATTGGACACAATTATGATAGCTGCGACTCAGGAAGCTAACGGTATTACTTGGGGCTTCAACAGCCGGCTAGAGGATCTTGACTACGCTGATGACATATGTCTTTTAACGCATCAGCAGTCCAGCATGCAGCAAAAACTTAACCAAGTGCAAGAGTACGCGAAAAGAGCCGGTCTTGTAATCAATAGCTCTAAAACCAAATCCTTGCGCATCAATGCTGGAAATACAACACCACTAATTTTAGATAATACACCACTGGAAGAAGTAGGGTTATTTAATTATCTTGGTAGCATATTAACATCCACAGGAGGTTCCGAAATGGACATAAATAATCGTATGAAAAAAGCAAGACAAGCATTTGGAGCCTTGAATTATGTCTGGAAATCATCACAGACGTAGCACCAAAATACGTATATTCAACTTCAATGTAAAATCTATATTGCTCTATGGGTGCGAAACATGGAATACATCTGCAAGAGTAATTAGCAAAATCCAGGCATTCGTAAACAGATGTCTTAGGAGAATCCTGCGAATCCATTGGCCAAACATAATATCGAACCAACATCTATACGAAAGGTGCAATCAAAAGCCAATGTATAACGAAATTAAAAGCAAAAAGTGGCGTTGGATAGGTCACACATTGACGAAGCCTGAAGGAAATATTGCCAAAGAAGCCCTTCAATGGAACCCTCAGGGAAGCCGACGCAGAGGCAGGCCCACTCAAACATGGAGACGACAAGTTCAAGATGAACTTAGGAAGGCGCATATAACGTGGAGTGAAATAAAATTATTAGCATTAAGAAGAAATGATTGGAAAAATTTTGTTGTGGCCCTATGTTCCACCTAGGAACTTGGATGAAATAATAATAATAATATTTAAATAAAAATAATAAAAGGTCAACATTAATACAAAATATTTTTCCCAACAAGCAAACACAACTTACAAAATTTATATATCATTTTACATTAAAAACATTAGATTTTTAATAAACTTCAATTGAACAAAAACATTTAACAAAAAACAGTAAAGCACAACTTAAAATTATTATTACAGAATTAATTATATTGCGGTTATGTAACTAGCGCTAATGTTGTCAATATCTTCATTGTGGTTCATTGTTTTCATTATGTTTTGTTGTATTCTCAAGCTTTCTATTGTATATCTCTTCCTCTCCCCTCGTTCAAAATCCAACACTCTCACTTGTTCTGTTTCAAAGGAATGAGATTTTGAAATCATGTGTTGTGATAATGCACTTGTCTCTCTCCTCTTCAATATGTCATTTTGATGTTCTTCTATTCTCTTTTCAAGTGAGCGTCTTGTTGTTCCTATATAAATTAAGTCACAATTCTGATCGTCCCTTCCGTTACACTTTACTTCGTAAACAACATTACTTTGTTGTAGTTTTTCTATTGGCGCCTGCCTTCACTCTTGAAAAAATTGCACTTAAAGTTGAATTCGGTTTGTATGCAAGGTTTATTTGTTCTGATTTTATTGTTGTCCTTATGTGTCTATTATCCGTCAAGCCAGATATGTATTTTACACTGTAAAAATGTTTGTCGTTTTCAGGGTTTCTATCATTATTGATGTTTTTGTATTGTACATATTTTTGTGTATCGTTGATAAGTGTATTTTTTAATTTTTTAGGAAAACTATTGCTAACTAATATTTCTGAGATTTTGTTGATATTTTTGTTATGATATTGCGGGTAGCTTATATTTAATACTCTTGATATAAAATTTTTTGCTGTATTAATTATCTGCTTTTTGGGTTTTGTCGCGTTGTAATTCATTATTCTGCCAGATGAAGTTTCCTTAGCTTACCAGTCAAATATAATAAAACCTTGTTCTCTACGTAGCTTGGTATCAAGGTACGCAATTTCACCATTTTTCTCAAGTTCTACTGTAAATTTAATTTTGGGGTGGTGACTATTAAAAGTGTTCCGAATAATATCCTTGTCCTTGATGTTAATTATGGCTAATATATCGTCTACATATTTGATTATGTATTTAATGTGAATATTTTTATTTCTAAGTTCCGTGATTGCATCGTCAAGTAAGGTGTCAAGTACTATATCTGCTATAATAGGCGAAAGAGGATTGCCCATTGGCATGCCGAAAATCTGGTTATAGACCTTTTCCTCATACACAAAGTAGTTATTGTCCGTTAAGCAGAATTGGAGGATTTTTAGAAATTTAGAGCTAGGGATCTTTGTAAATTCCTTAATTTTGTCCCATTTTTTCATTATATTTTTAATTGCCGTATAGACTGGAATATTTGTAAAGAGCGAAATAAAATCAAATGATACTAAGATTTCATTTTCGTTCAGTTGCATGGTCTCTAATTGTGTTTTTACCTGCGTGGAATTCTTAACATTTTTTTTATCTGAAATTATAATAATAATAAAAACAAAAAGATAAATATTCTAACAAATTTAATCTTTTTTGTTTTTTTTTAATTTTTTTAAATTTATTTTCTTAAATTTAAAACTTACATATTTTTTATTTTTTTGAAAAGGGTATTTTTTTTTTCTCAAAATAAAGCTTAGGTCTTTTCCTTTAAGTTAGTTATGGTCGCTATTTGGGATGCGAGTGGGTTATGTATAAAAAAAAAATAACAATCCGGCGGAATCAGCGCTGCAAAAAAATCAAAATTGTGGAAAGCAAACAATGTCTTGGAAGGTGTTTATCTGTGATCGACGAATGGACAGATATTTCATACGAAAACATGTTCATATTACCATCCTTTGCAATCAAGCTGAAACAAAATCATAATGAAGTATAATTGATTTACAATTTTGTTTGTTTACAAATAAGAATATTTATTTTTCCTAGAAATGCACATATTTTTTGACATGTTATTTTTGCCTTTACTTGTTGTAGAGCCTAGGGTTACCTTATTAATTTGAACATGGATAAGATAATGCAACAATTAATTTATTTTATTTATACTGAAAGCAATAAAGAAATACAAATCATAATTGGATTGTTTTTAATTTTTTATTAAAAAAAAAATAATAATGGAAATTTTAAAAATCAAACTTCCTGTAATGCATCACTGTTTCATGGCGTTTTCTATAAAGGTTTTCACAGTATTGACGTCAGTATAAACACCTGGATATTTGCTTTGGGCACAGCCATAACCCCACGATACTATACCACAAAACTGACCATTTATAAAGGCAGGACCACCTGAATCGCCCTGGCAAGAATCTTTTCTCGGCGAAGAAGCACAAAACATTGAACTCGTTACGATCGCTATACTTTTATATAACGTTACACATTTGTCCTTTGGAACCACATTTACATTTACCGTAAGCAATTGATTTGATACAGGTGAAGTTCCTGTTTTACCCCAACCAGATACTTGAACCACAGCACCAGAGTCCCATTTTGTTTTACACAAACCAGTTGGTTTGACATTTTTTCCTTTAATAGGGGATTTTAACTTAAGCACCGCCACATCCACATGCATCGTTAAGTTGCTGTAACCGCTAGGAGTCATTATTTTATCAACTTTAGATACAATACCAACATCGGTAAGTTTCGTTGCTCCAGCTACTATAGTAAAGCTACTAGCGGGGTCGTTTTCGACACAGTGAGCAGCAGTGACAACAAATTCATCGGAAACCAAAGTACCGCCACACCAAAACATTTTATTTAGGAAAATCTGTACCATGTAAGGTGCATTGGCAATGGAGATGGGGGAACCACCTATAATGCGTGAGTCGATTTGGGGGAAGACCGCCGATACTTTCAGCAGTAATATGAAAGAGATCATAAACACTTTAAAAAACTTTTTGATTTGCGTCATTTTGATTTTAATTCCCAATTTTTGTGGAGTAAGAAATTTTCAAAAAAAAAAAAAACACTTTTACTGCTGAGTTGTTATTAGGAACTGCTCAATGATTTCAAAGTTCTATAACATTTTAATCAATGTTATGGGTTTATATACCTAAATGAAATTTAAAAGAAATTTAAACATATGTTTTTAACCTTTGTTAATAATTGTTCTTATTTGTACAGATGCTTTTGCTTGTGTATATTTGCTTTAGTTTTTGCGCAACATATTTAAAGTTTAATAAAGAACAGTACTAAATTTAAAAATTTGGCTTTAAGTTATTTGTCTTAGCGAATAGAATTGAGGTGGTTCGTTTGCGTCATAACACAATTCTTTAAAGATTTACGTTAATTAAAAGTGTGTTTTAGATACACGTTTTTACTTTAAATAGTGATATTTAATTGGTTTTAATGTTGACTTTTATCTGTGTGCGCAGATAAAATTGTTAGAAAATCGTAAAAAAATTTTAATGTTATAAAAATTTTTAATATCGAAAGATTCAAAGCAGTTATTGAATTAAATTTATTTCTCACTAGTATATATATGTATATGTATAATATCCTTATATGTGTGTTCCTCTTTTTTTGTCTATCCAGAGCGTTTTGAATCCCACGGATGGGCTAGAAATTTGAAAATTGGCATGCATATAGTAAAACAACTAGGCCAAATCCAAACATTGCCGAATTTTTGATGTTTGGCCTGTGTGCGGAGAATTAAGAGGAAAAAGGGGCATGGAAAAATAAATTTTTGTACCATTTTTGCTTATATTTAATGACAAAGGAAGCTGGAAATTGCCTAGCATGAAGTCCTTACAATGCAGCATAGCCTGAAGTAGTCGGATCTAACATTTTTAGACTACGGCGGAGAATTGAGAGGAAAAAGGGCGTGGCAAAATTGTTTTTTTTTTAACTTTTTAGCCCCCTAGAGACCAATGAAGCTAAAAATTGCCAAGCATATGGTACTGACGTTGGGGCTTACTTTAAAGTAGTAAGAAATAAAATTTTTGGACTATGGACGGTGAATTAAGAGGAAATAATAGGCTAAACAAAATGTAGTTTTTTCTTCATTTTAACTAATTTGGAAGACCCTCAATGACCTGGGAAGATGAAAATTGGCATGCATGTTGTACGGACCAAAGATAAGTAAATTGCTTGCTTGTTTTCTCTTTCTTCCTGCCTGGCACACACAAACAAAAAAAGACTATAGTGCCAAGAAAATTTGATTTTGAATCAAATAGAATTTACATTCGGATTGTGCCCAACAACATTTTGCATTTGTAGCAACAAGTATCTTTCTGTTGCCCCAAAGTTTAAATT
Source organism: Pollenia amentaria (assembly GCA_943735925.1). NCBI lineage: Eukaryota > Metazoa > Arthropoda > Insecta > Diptera > Polleniidae > Pollenia > Pollenia amentaria. The sequence goes on along the minus strand of OX031006.1, from coordinate 278,110,929 downwards.
CATTTTTGAGGCAAAGTTAAAAGTGTTGCCTTAAATGTCATATTTGTTGCCCCAACGGTTTAATATACTTTTGTCTCAAATGAAAAAATTGTTACCACAACAGTTCAATATACATTTGTCGCAAATGCAAAATTTTTTAAGGTATATACTATAAATGAAAACATTATTTTTAGTTTGAAAATATTTATTTTAAATTCTTGCAATTTTAAGATTATTGTTTAAAATATTTATTTTTCGGGGTTTTCAGCTTAAAAATATTTCATTTGATAATTTAAAAAAAAAAAAAAAAGTTTTTACTTCTTGAAGTATGAAGTATATTTCATTTTCATTAGGCTGTAATGTAAACTTTTCTTTCGCAGCAAGAGATCTGGCATCATCTTCCCATTGGATCAAATTGTTTATATTTATTATATGGCCAATCATATCCTTTTCGCTCCCTTGTTGATGCGCGGAGGAGTTATTACCGCATGTAGTAAATAAAAAAAATAAATATGTCACGAATCTGTAAAAATATTTTTCATGCAATAAATTAGAGAAAAGAATGTATCGCATCAACTTACCAAGATTTTCTGCCGATTTATATTTTTCAAAATACTGCAAATTTGGTTTATCTTAATTTTCAAAAAAAATAAATTAAATTTGCAGCTTTAAACAAATTAATAGTATCAATTTAACTTTTAACTCAATTAATTGAACGTTTAATTCACTTGGTTGAACGTTTCATTCACATGATTAAATTTTTAATTAAAACTGATTTTATTTTTGATTAATCTTTAATTGTTAAAAAACTTTGGAGAATTTTTTCTGAGCATGTTCGACTAATGATGACAGAAACAATATATTTATCCGTATATATTTCTTTGTCCAATTAATTATTTATTTTCAGTTTATTTTTCTTTTTAAGCTAATAAGACCTGATGATATTGATGTAAATAAAACAAATTTATTACATTTCACCCGACGTTTCGTCACTTTTTTGGTGACTTTTTCCATGGGGGAGCCTGTAACCCCAAATGGACGCGTCCCCAGGTGGCGGATAGAGGAACGCCTCTCAGATATGAGTGGTAGGAGTGAAATCAAATAGCTCCCGCGGACCAACAGGTACACCGAGCGTCTGTTCTCCAGGTTAGGAGCGGCTCAAACAGCGTCTGATTCCCGTGGAACTGCTGTTATTTTCATCGCTAGTCTGGTAGCATAGCTGGCAGCCCCAGTCCAGAATCGGGTGCATCAGGTTAATCTCCTGGTCACCTTAAAACACATGATTAACGAAACCACAGGAAATAATAATAACAATCAAAATCCCCCCTCGATGACAACCTTCGGAATGAAAACAAGGACACGATTCGGAACATGGAATATTCGAACAATGCTTGAACCCTCAAAACTTGCCCAAATAACGAAAGAATTCTGCAAGTATAAATTAACACTCCTTGGTCTATATGAAACAAGATGGCCTGATTGCGGCGAACAGCAAACGACCGATAGATTGACATTGCTTTACTCGGGTAAACCAACGGGACAGACAAAGGCTAGTGGTGTTGGCCTTCTTTTGTCCAAAAGCGCTAAAGAAGCTCTGGTTGATTGGAAACCGCACACAGATCGCATTATATCAGCTAGATTTCGTACAAGAGCCAGATACCTTTCTATTGTGCAATGCTACGCTCCGACGGAGAACGCTGAAGAATCGGATAAGAGTGCGTTCTACAGCCAGTTGACACAGGTACTCGACTCTATTAACAGGGGAGACATAATTATATTAATGGGCGACTTCAACGCTCAGGTCAGGAGTGACAACAACAATTTCGAATCTGTAATGGGCACCCATGGGCTAGGAACAATGAATGAAAATGGTACTTTATTCGCGGAAACATGCGCTAGCAACGCTCTCGTGATAGGCGGTACGTTGTTCCCACATAAGCGAATACATAAAGCCACGGGTATATCCCGATTGTACGACCGAAAACCAGATCGACCATATTGCTATCAGCAAAAAATGGAGAGGCTCTTTCCTGGATGTATGTATTAAGAGAGGTGCAGATGCAAGTAGTGATCACCACCTACTTCTAAGAACAATAAGATTCAAAGTAGCGGCCGCCCAGAAGAACAGTGCAGTCAGACGCAGGACTAGGTTTGAAACCTCTAAACTAAAGCAAGTCAATATACGAAATAATTACTCCAGCGATCTTGCTAATAAATGCGTACAACTACAAACAAGTACTAATAATTTGGAGGAATACTGGAAGAAATTGAAAACAACAATCTTGGAAACAGCATCCCAACATATAGGCTCTAGAAAGGAACCAGAGAAATCATGGATATCTGATGACACCTGGACGCTCATCCAGCAGCGCAAGGATTTAAAATCGCATCTAAACGCTGCGCGAACTAGGTCACTGAAACTTGAATTAAGCAAAAGATAAAGCCTATTGGACAAAAATGTCAAGAAAAGTGCAAGATGCGATAAACGGCGTTGGGCAGAAGATATTGCTACTCAAGCTGAAACTGCTGCAGCAACTCACAAAACGAGAGAACTGTATGGCGCTTTAAGGAAACTGACAGGAAAGAACGTTAAATTTTCAAAAGGGAAACCACTCATTGGACCAGATGGAATACCTCACACCAACAGCCAAGCTCAGCTAGAGGTATGGGTACAGCATTACACAAATATACTGTCAGTACACCAGACATCCCAGGATGGAAATGTTTGCAGCTGCGAATCTCACGTGATTAGAGATGATATTAGCATTCTGCCACCCTCCTTATCAGAGATATGCGACGCGATATCATCTCTGAAAAATAATAAATCTGCAGGAATTAATGATGTTGCCCCAGAAATGCTCAGTGCAAATCCAGGCATAAGCGCTGCACTCCTCCTGCCTATCATCAAGAACTTCTGGAATTCAGGCGAACTGCCTTCCGATCTTAAAGAAGGATTAATAATCAATGTGCCTAAAAAGGGCAACCTTTCTGATTGCTCCAATTATAGGGGAATAACTCTACTGAGTATGGTCAATAAGGTCATAGCGCACATATTCAATAAGAAAATTTCAAATGCGCTCTCACCTGAACCCAGAAAAGAGCAAGCTGGCTTCAGACCGAATTATTCATGTGTGGACCATGTAAACACCCTCAGGATCATTATTGAACAATCAATAGAGATGAGAACGCCGTTATATCTCACATTTATAGACTTTCAAAAGGCCTTCGACACTCTCTCTCACCACGCAATATGGAAAGCACTACAATGTAAAGGTGTACCTACAAAAATTATTAATCTAATTCAAGCCATGTACGACGATTCTTACTGTCGCATCTTACACGATGGTCTGACCAGCCAGAAAATTAAAATTCATACGGGGGTAAGACAAGGGTGTGTCTTGTCACCTCTTCTTTTCAATATTGTATTGGACACAATTATGATAGCTGCGACTCAGGAAGCTAACGGTATTACTTGGGGCTTCAACAGCCGGCTAGAGGATCTTGACTACGCTGATGACATATGTCTTTTAACGCATCAGCAGTCCAGCATGCAGCAAAAATTTAACCAAGTGCAAGAGTACGCGAAAAGAGCCGGTCTTGTAATCAATAGCTCTAAAACCAAATCCTTGCGCATCAATGCTGGAAATACAACACCACTAATTTTAGATAATACACCACTGGAAGAAGTAGGGTTATTTAATTATCTTGGTAGCATATTAACATCCACAGGAGGTTCCGAAATGGACATAAATAATCGTATGAAAAAAGCAAGACAAGCATTTGGAGCCTTGAATTATGTCTGGAAATCATCACAGATTAAACGTAGCACCAAAATACGTATATTCAACTCCAATGTAAAATCTATATTGCTCTATGGGTGCGAAACATGGAATACATCTGCAAGAGTAATTAGCAGAATCCAGGCATTCGTAAACAGATGTCTTAGGAGAATCCTGCGAATCCATTGGCCAAACATAATATCGAACCAACATCTATACGAAAGGTGCAATCAAAAGCCAATGTATAACGAAATTAAAAGCAAAAAGTGGCGTTGGATAGGTCACACATTGACGAAGCCTGAAGGAAATATTGCCAAAGAAGCCCTTCAATGGAACCCTCAGGGAAGCCGACGCAGAGGCAGGCCCACTCAAACATGGAGACGACAAGTTCAAGATGAACTTAGGAAGGCGCATATAACGTGGAGTGAAATAAAATTATTAGCATTAAGAAGAAATGATTGGAAACATTTTTTTGTGGCCCTATGTTCCACCTAGGAACTTGGATGAAATAATAATAATAATATTTAAATAAAAATAATAAAAGGTCAACATTAATACAAAATATTTTTCCCAACAAGCAAACACAACTTACAAAATTTATATATCATTTTACATTAAAAACATTAGATTTTTAATAAACTTCAATTGAACAAAAACATTTAACAAAAAACAGTAAAGCACAACTTAAAATTATTATTACAGAATTAATTATATTGCGGTTATGTAACTAGCGCTAATGTTGTCAATATCTTCATTGTGGTTCATTGTTTTCATTATGTTTTGTTGTATTCTCAAGCTTTCTATTGTATATCTCTTCCTCTCCCCTCGTTCAAAATCCAACACTCTCACTTGTTCTGTTTCAAAGGAATGAGATTTTGAAATCATGTGTTGTGATAATGCACTTGTCTCTCTCCTCTTCAATATGTCATTTTGATGTTCTTCTATTCTCTTTTCAAGTGAGCGTCTTGTTGTTCCTATATAAATTAAGTCACAATTCTGATCGTCCCTTCCGTTACACTTTACTTCGTTAACAACATTACTTTGTTGTAGTTTTTCTATTGGCGCCTGCCTTCACTCTTGAAAAAATTGCACTTAAAGTTGAATTCGGTTTGTATGCAAGGTTTATTTGTTCTGATTTTATTGTTGTCCTTATGTGTCTATTATCCGTCAAGCCAGATATGTATTTTACACTGTAAAAATGTTTGTCGTTTTCAGAGTTTCTTTCATTATTGATGTTTTTGTATTGTACATATTTTTGTGTATCGTTGATAAGTGTATTTTTTAATTTTTTAGGAAAACTATTGCTAACTAATATTTCTGAGATTTTGTTGATATTTTTGTTATGATATTGCGGGTAGCTTATATTTAATACTCTTGATATAAAATTTTTTGCTGTATTAATTATCTGCTTTTTGGGTTTTGTCGCGTTGTAATTCATTATTCTGCCAGATGAAGTTTCCTTAGCTTACCAGTCAAATATAATAAAACCTTGTTCTCTACGTAGCTTGGTATCAAGGTACGCAATTTCACCATTTTTCTCAAGTTCTACTGTAAATTTAATTTTGGGGTGGTGACTATTAAAAGTGTTCCGAATAATATCCTTGTCCTTGATGTTAATTATGGCTAATATATCGTCTACATATTTGATTATGTATTTAATGTGAATATTTTTATTTCTAAGTTCCGTGATTGCATCGTCAAGTAAGGTGTCAAGTACTATATCTGCTATAATAGGCGAAAGAGGATTGCCCATTGGCATGCCGAAAATCTGGTTATAGACCTTTTCCTCATACACAAAGTAGTTATTGTCCGTTCAGCAGAATTGGAGGATTTTTAGAAATTTAGAGCTAGAGATCTTTGTAAATTCCTTAATTTTGTCCCATTTTTTCATTATATTTTTAATTGCCGTATAGACTGGAATATTTGTAAAGAGCGAAATAAAATCAAATGATACTAAGATTTCATTTTCGTTCAGTTGCATGGTCTCTAATTGTGTTTTTACCTGCGTGGAATTCTTAACATTTTTTTTATCTGAAATTATAATAATAATAAAAACAAAAAGATAAATATTCTAACAAATTTAATCTTTTTTGTTTTTTTTTAATTTTTTTAAATTTATTTTCTTAAATTTAAAACTTACATATTTTTTATTTTTTTGAAAAGGGTATTTTTTTTTTCTCAAAATAAAGCTTAGGGGTTTTCCTTTAAGTTAGTTATGGTCGCTATTTGGGATGCGAGTGGGTTATGTATAAAAAAAAAAATAACAATCCGGCGGAATCAGCGCTGCAAAAAAATCAAAATTGTGGAAAGCAAACAATGTCTTGGAAGGTGTTTATCTGTGATCGACGAATGGACAGATATTTCATACGAAAACATGTTCATATTACCATCCTTTGCAATCAAGCTGAAACAAAATCATAATGAAGTATAATTGATTTACAATTTTGTTTGTTTACAAATAAGAATATTTATTTTTCCTAGAAATGCACATATTTTTTGACATGTTATTTTTGCCTTTACTTGTTGTAGAGCCTAGGGTTACCTTATTAATTTGAACATGGATAAGATAATGCAACAATTAATTTATTTTATTTATACTGAAAGCAATAAAGAAATACAAATCATAATTGGATTGTTTTTAATTTTTTATTAAAAAAAAAATAATAATGGAAATTTTAAAAATCAAACTTCCTGTAATGCATCACTGTTTCATGGCGTTTTCTATAAAGGTTTTCACAGTATTGACGTCAGTATAAACACCTGGATATTTGCTTTGGGCACAGCCATAACCCCACGATACTATACCACAAAACTGACCATTTATAAAGGCAGGACCACCTGAATCGCCCTGGCAAGAATCTTTTCTCGGCGAAGAAGCACAAAACATTGAACTCGTTACGATCGCTATACTTTTATATAACGTTACACATTTGTCCTTTGGAACCACATTTACATTTACCGTAAGCAATTGATTTGATACAGGTGAAGTTCCTGTTTTACCCCAACCAGATACTTGTACCACAGCACCAGAGTCCCATTTTGTTTTACACAAACCAGTTGGTTTGACATTTTTTCCTTTAATAGGGGATTTTAACTTAAGCACCGCCACATCCACATGCATCGTTAAGTTGCTGTAACCGCTAGGAGTCATTATTTTATCAACTTTAGATACAATACCAACATCGGTAAGTTTCGTTGCTCCAGCTACTATAGTAAAGCTACTAGCGGGGTCGTTTTCGACACAGTGAGCAGCAGTGACAACAAATTCATCGGAAACCAAAGTACCGCCACACCAAAACATTTTATTTAGGAAAATCTGTACCATGTAAGGTGCATTGGCAATGGAGATGGGGGAACCACCTATAATGCGTGAGTCGATTTGGGGGAAGACCGCCGATACTTTCAGCAGTAATATGAAGGAGATCATAAACACTTTAAAAAACTTTTTGATTTGCGTCATTTTGATTTTAATTCCCAATTTTTGTGGAGTAAGAAATTTTCAAAAAAAAAAAAACACTTTTACTGCTGAGTTGTTATTAGGAACTGCTCAATGATTTCAAAGTTCTATAACATTTTAATCAATGTTATGGGTTTATATACCTAAATGAAATTTAAAAGAAATTTAAACATATGTTTTTAACCTTTGTTAATAATTGTTCTTATTTGTACAGATGCTTTTGCTTGTGTATATTTGCTTTAGTTTTTGCGCAACATATTTAAAGTTTAATAAAGAACAGTACTAAATTTAAAAATTTGGCTTTAAGTTATTTGTCTTAGCGAATAGAATTGAGGTGGTTCGTTTGCGTCATAACACAATTCTTTAAAGACTTACGTTAATTAAAAGTGTGTTTTAGATACACGTTTTTACTTTAAATAGTGATATTTAATTGGTTTTAATGTTGACTTTTATCTGTGTGCGCAGATAAAATTGTTAGAAAATCGTAAAAAAATTTTAATGTTATAAAAATTTTTAATATCGAAAGATTCAAAGCAGTTATTGAATTAAATTTATTTCTCACTAGTATATATATGTATATGTATAATATCCTTATATGTGTGTTCCTCTTTTTTTGTCTATCCAGAGCGTTTTGAATCCCACGGATGGGCTAGAAATTTGAAAATTGGCATGCATATAGTAAAACAACTAGGCCAAATATAAACATTGCCGAATTTTTGATGTTTGACCTGTGTGCGGAGAATTAAGAGGAAAAAGGGGCATGGAAAAATAAATTTTTGTACTATTTTTGCTTATATTTAATGACAAAGGAAGCTGGAAATTGCCTAGCATGAAGTCCTTACAATGCAGCATAGCCTGAAGTAGTCGGATCTAACATTTTTGGACTACGGCGGAGAATTGAGAGGAAAAAGGGCGTGGCAAAATTGTTTTTTTTTTAACTTTTTAGCCCCCTAGAGACCAATGAAGCTAAAAATTGCCAAGCATATGGTACTGACGTTGGGGCTTACTTTAAAGTAGTAAGAAATAAAATTTTTGGACTATGGACGGTGAATTAAGAAGAAATAATAGGCTAAACAATATGTAGTTTTTTCTTCATTTTAACTAATTTGGAAGACCCTCAATGACCTGGGAAGATGAAAATTGGCATGCATGTTGTACGGACCAAAGATAAGTAAATTGCTTGCTTGTTTTCTCTTTCTTCCTGCCTGGCACACACAAACAAAAAAAGACTATAGTGCCAAGAAAATTTGATTTTGAATCAAATAGAATTTACATTCGGATTGTGCCCAACAACATTTTGCATTTGTAGCAACAAGTATCTTTCTGTTGCCCCAAAGTTTAAATTCATTTTTGAGGCAAAGTTAAAAGTGTTGCCTTAAATGTCATATTTGTTGCCCCAACGGTTTAATATACTTTTGTCTCAAATGAAAAAATTGTTACCACAACAGTTCAATATACATTTGTCGCAAATGCAAAATTTTTTAAGGTATATACTATAAATGAAAACATTATTTTTAGTTTGAAAATATTTATTTTAAATTCTTGCAATTTTAAGATTATTGTTTAAAATATTTATTTTTCGGGGTTTTCAGCTTAAAAATATTTCATTTGAAAATTTAAAAAAAAAATCAGTTTTTACTTCTTGAAGTATTAAGTATATTTCATTTTCATTAGGCTGCAATGTAAACTTTTCTTTCGCAGCAAGAGATCTGGCATCATCTTCCCATTGGATCAAATTGTTTATATTTATTATATGGCCAATCATATCCTTTTCGCTCCCTTGTTGATGCGCGGAGGAGTTATTACCGCATGTAGTAAATAAAAAAAATAAATATGTCACGAATCTGTAAAAATATTTTTCATGCAATAAATTAGAGAAAAGAATGTATCGCATCAACTTACCAAGATTTTCTGCCGATTTATATTTTTCAAAATACTGCAAATTTGGTTTATCTTAATTTTCAAAAAAAATAAATTAAATTTGCAGCTTTAAACAAATTAATAGTATCAATTTAACTTTTAACTCAATTAATTGAACGTTTAATTCACTTGGTTGAACGTTTCATTCACATGATTAAATTTTTAATTAAAACTGATTTTATTTTTGATTAATCTTTAATTGTTAAAAAACTTTGGAGAATTTTTTCTGAGCATGTTCGACTAATGATGACAGAAACAATATATTTATCCGTATATATTTCTTTGTCCAATTAATTATTTATTTTCAGTTTATTTTTCTTTTTAAGCTAATAAGACCTGATGATATTGATGTAAATAAAACAAATTTATTACATTTCACCCGACGTTTCGTCACTTTTTTGGTGACTTTTTCCATGGGGGAGCCTGTAACCCCAAATGGACGCGTCCCCAGGTGGCGGATAGAGGAACGCCTCTCAGATATGAGTGGTAGGAGTGAAATCAAATAGCTCCCGCGGACCAACAGGTACACCGAGGGTCTGTTCTCCAGGTTAGAAGCGGCTCAAAGAGCGTCTGATTCCCGTGGAACTGCTGTTATTTTCATCGCTAGTCTGGTAGCATAGCTGGCAGCCCCAGTCCAGAATCGGGTGCATCAGGTTAATCTCCTGGTCACCTTAAAACACATGATTAACGAAACCACAGGAAATAATAATAACAATCAAAATCCCCCTCGATGATAACCTTCGGAATGAAAACAAGGACACGATTCGGAACATGGAATATTCGAACAATGCTTGAACCCTCAAAACTTGCCCAAATAACGAAAGAATTCTGCAAGTATAAATTAACACTCCTTGGTCTATATGAAACAAGATGGCCTGATTGCGGCGAACAGCAAACGACCGATAGATTGACATTGCTTTACTCGGGTAAACCAACGGGACAGACAAAGGCTAGTGGTGTTGGCCTTCTTTTGTCCAAAAGCGCTAAAGAAGCTCTGGTTGATTGGAAACCGCACACAGATCGCATTATATCAGCTAGATTTCGTACAAGAGCCAGATACCTTTCTATTGTGCAATGCTACGCTCCGACGGAGAACGCTGAAGAATCGGATAAGAGTGCGTTCTACAGCCAGTTGACACAGGTACTCGACTCTATTAACAGGGGAGACATAATTATATTAATGGGCGACTTCAACGCTCAGGTCAGGAGTGACAACAACAATTTCGAATCTGTAATGGGCACCCATGGGCTAGGAACAATGAATGAAAATGGTACTTTATTCGCGGAAACATGCGCTAGCAACGCTCTCGTGATAGGCGGTACGTTGTTCCCACATAAGCGAATACATAAAGCCACATGGATATCTCCCGATTGTACGACCGAAAACCAGATCGACCATATTGCTATCAGCAAAAAATGGAGAGGCTCTCTCCTGGATGTATGTATTAAGAGAGGTGCAGATGCAAGTAGTGATCACCACCTACTTCTAGGAACAATAAGATTCAAAGTAGCGGCCGCCCAGAAGAACAGTGCAGTCAGACGCAGGACTAGGTTTGAAACCTCTAAACTAAAGCAAGTCAATATACGAAATAATTACTCCAGCGATCTTGCTAATAAATGCGTACAACTACAAACAAGTACTAATAATTTGGAGGAATACTGGAAGAAATTGAAAACAACAATCTTGGAAACAGCATCCCAACATATAGGCTCTAGAAAGGAACCAGAGAAATCATGGATATCTGATGACACCTGGACGCTCATCCAGCAGCGCAAGGATTTAAAATCGCATCTAAACGCTGCGCGAACTAGGTCACTGAAACTTGAATTAAGCAAAAGATATAGCCTATTGGACAAAAATGTCAAGAAAAGTGCAAGATGCGATAAACGGCGTTGGGCAGAAGATATTGCTACTCAAGCTGAAACTGCTGCAGCAACTCACAAAACGAGAGAACTGTATGGCGCTTTAAGGAAACTGACAGGAAAGAACGTTAAATTTTCAAAAGGGAAACCACTCATTGGACCAGATGGAATACCTCACACCAACAGCCAAGCTCAGCTAGAGGTATGGGTACAGCATTACACAAATATACTGTCAGTACACCAGACATCCCAGGATGGAAATGTTTGCAGCTGCGAATCTCACGTGTTTAGAGATGATATTAGCATTCTGCCACCCTCCTTATCAGAGATATGCGACGCGATATCATCTCTGAAAAATAATAAATCTGCAGGAATTGATGATGTTGCCCCAGAAATGCTCAGTGCAAATCCAGGCATAAGCGCTGCACTCCTCCTGCCTATCATCAAGAACTTCTGGAATTCAGGCGAACTGCCTTCCGATCTTAAAGAAGGATTAATAATCAATGTGCCTAAAAAGGGCAACCTTTCTGATTGCTCCAATTATAGGGGAATAACTCTACTGAGTATGGTCAATAAGGTCATAGCGCACATACTCAATAAGAAAATTTCAAATGCGCTCTCACCTGAACCCAGAAAAGAGCAAGCTGGCTTCAGACCGAATTATTCATGTGTGGACCATGTAAACACCCTCAGGATCATTATTGAACAATCAATAGAGATGAGAACGCTGTTATATCTCACATTTATAGACTTTCAAAAGGCCTTCGACACTCTCTCTCACCACGCAATATGGAAAGCACTACAATGTAAAGGTGTACCTACAAAAATTATTAATCTAATTCAAGCCATGTACGACGATTCTTACTGTCGCATCTTACACGATGGTCTGACCAGCCAGAAAATTAAAATTCATACGGGGGTAAGACAAGGGTGTGTCTTGTCACCTCTTCTTTTCAATATTGTATTGGACACAATTATGATAGCTGCGACTCAGGAAGCTAACGGTATTACTTGGGGCTTCAACAGCCGGCTAGAGGATCTTGACTACGCTGATGACATATGTCTTTTAACGCATCAGCAGTCCAGCATGCAGCAAAAATTTAACCAAGTGCAAGAGTACGCGAAAAGAGCCGGTCTTGTAATCAATAGCTCTAAAACCAAATCCTTGCGCATCAATGCTGGAAATACAACACCACTAATTTTAGATAATACACCACTGGAAGAAGTAGGGTTATTTAATTATCTTGGTAGCATATTAACATCCACAGGAGGTTCCGAAATGGACATAAATAATCGTATGAAAAAAGCAAGACAAGCATTTGGAGCCTTGAATTATGTCTGGAAATCATCACAGATTAAACGTAGCACCAAAATACGTATATTCAACTCCAATGTAAAATCTATATTGCTCTATGGGTGCGAAACATGGAATACATCTGCAAGAGTAATTAGCAGAATCCAGGCATTCGTAAACAGATGTCTTAGGAGAATCCTGCGAATCCATTGGCCAAACATAATATCGAACCAACATCTATACGAAAGGTGCAATCAAAAGCCAATGTATAACGAAATTAAAAGCAAAAAGTAGCGTTGGATAGGTCACACATTGACGAAGCCTGAAGGAAATATTGCCAAAGAAGCCCTTCAATGGAACCCTCAGGGAAGCCGACGCAGAGGCAGGCCCACTCAAACATGGAGACGACAAGTTCAAGATGAACTTAGGAAGGCGCATATAACGTGGAGTGAAACAAAATTATAAGCATTAAAAAGAAATGATTGGAAACATTTTTTTGTGGCCCTATGTTCCACCTAGGAACTTGGATGAAATAATAATAATAATATTTAAATAAAAATAATAAAAGGTCAACATTAATACAAAATATTTTTCCCAACAAGCAAACACAACTTACAAAATTTATATATCATTTTACATTAAAAACATTAGATTTTTAATAAACTTCAATTGAACAAAAACATTTAACAAAAAACAGTAAAGCACAACTTAAAATTATTATTACAGAATTAATTATATTGCGGTTATGTAACTAGCGCTAATGTTGTCAATATCTTCATTGTGGTTCATTGTTTTCATTATGTTTTGTTGTATTCTCAAGCTTTCTATTGTATATCTCTTCCTCTCCCCTCGTTCAAAATCCAACACTCTCACTTGTTCTGTTTCAAAGGAATGAGATTTTGAAATCATGTGTTGTGATAATGCACTTGTCTCTCTCCTCTTCAATATGTCATTTTGATGTTCTTCTATTCTCTTTTCAAGTGAGCGTCTTGTTGTTCCTATATAAATTAAGTCACAATTCTGATCGTCCCTTCCGTTACACTTTACTTCGTTAACAACATTACTTTGTTGTAGTTTTTCTATTGGCGCCTGCCTTCACTCTTGAAAAAATTGCACTTAAAGTTGAATTCGGTTTGTATGCAAGGTTTATTTGTTCTGATTTTATTGTTGTCCTTATGTGTCTATTATCCGTCAAGCCAGATATGTATTTTACACTGTAAAAATGTTTGTCGTTTTCAGGGTTTCTATCATTATTGATGTTTTTGTATTGTACATATTTTTGTGTATCGTTGATAAGTGTATTTTTTAATTTTTTAGGAAAACTATTGCTAACTAATATTTCTGAGATTTTGTTGATATTTTTGTTATGATATTGCGGGTAGCTTATATTTAATACTCTTGATATAAAATTTTTTGCTGTATTAATTATCTGCTTTTTGGGTTTTGTCGCGTTGTAATTCATTATTCTGCCAGATGAAGTTTCCTTAGCTTACCAGTCAAATATAATAAAACCTTGTTCTCTACGTAGCTTGGTATCAAGGTACGCAATTTCACCATTTTTCTCAAGTTCTACTGTAAATTTAATTTTGGGGTGGTGACTATTAAAAGTGTTCCGAATAATATCCTTGTCCTTGATGTTAATTATGGCTAATATATCGTCTACATATTTGATTATGTATTTAATGTGAATATTTTTATTTCTAAGTTCCGTGATTGCATCGTCAAGTAAGGTGTCAAGTACTATATCTGCTATAATAGGCGAAAGAGGATTGCCCATTGGCATGCCGAAAATCTGGTTATAGACCTTTTCCTCATACACAAAGTAGTTATTGTCCGTTAAGCAGAATTGGAGGATTTTTAGAAATTTAGAGCTAGGGATCTTTGTAAATTCCTTAATTTTGTCCCATTTTTTCATTATATTTTTAATTGCCGTATAGACTGGAATATTTGTAAAGAGCGAAATAAAATCAAATGATACTAAGATTTCATTTTCGTTCAGTTGCATGGTCTCTAATTGTGTTTTTACCTGCGTGGAATTCTTAACATTTTTTTTATCTGAAATTATAATACTAATAAAAACAAAAAGATAAATATTCTAACAAATTTAATCTTTTTTGTTTTTTTTTAATTTTTTTAAATTTATTTTCTTAAATTTAAAACTTACATATTTTTTATTTTTTTGAAAAGGGTATTTTTTTTTTCTCAAAATAAAGCTTAGGTCTTTTCCTTTAAGTTAGTTATGGTCGCTATTTGGGATGCGAGTGGGTTATGTATAAAAAAAAAAATAACAATCCGGCGGAATCAGCGCTGCAAAAAAATCAAAATTGTGGAAAGCAAACAATGTCTTGGAAGGTGTTTATCTGTGATCGACGAATGGACAGATATTTCATACGAAAACATGTTCATATTACCATCCTTTGCAATCAAGCTGAAACAAAATCATAATGAAGTATAATTGATTTACAATTTTGTTTGTTTACAAATAAGAATATTTATTTTTCCTAGAAATGCACATATTTTTTGACATGTTATTTTTGCCTTTACTTGTTGTAGAGCCTAGGGTTACCTTATTAATTTGAACATGGATAAGATAATGCAACAATTAATTTATTTTATTTATACTGAAAGCAATAAAGAAATACAAATCATAATTGGATTGTTTTTAATTTTTTATTAAAAAAAAAATAATAATGGAAATTTTAAAAATCAAACTTCCTGTAATGCATCACTGTTTCATGGCGTTTTCTATAAAGGTTTTCACAGTATTGACGTCAGTATAAACACCTGGATATTTGCTTTGGGCACAGCCGTAACCCCACGATACTATACCACAAAACTGACCATTTATAAAGGCAGGACCACCTGAATCGCCCTGGCAAGAATCTTTTCTCGGCGAAGAAGCACAAAACATTGAACTCGTTACGATCGCTATACTTTTATATAACGTTACACATTTGTCCTTTGGAACCACATTTACATTTACCGTAAGCAATTGATTTGATACAGATGAAGTTCCTGTTTTACCCCAACCAGATACTTGTACCACAGCACCAGAGTCCCATTTTGTTTTACACAAACCAGTTGGTTTGACATTTTTTCCTTTAATAGGGGATTTTAACTTAAGCACCGCCACATCCACATGCATCGTTAAGTTGCTGTAACCGCTAGGAGTCATTATTTTATCAACTTTAGATACAATACCAACATCGGTAAGTTTCGTTGCTCCAGCTACTATAGTAAAGCTACTAGCGGGGTCGTTTTCGACACAGTGAGCAGCAGTGACAACAAATTCATCGGAAACCAAAGTACCGCCACACCAAAACATTTTATTTAGGAAAATCTGTACCATGTAAGGTGCATTGGCAATGGAGATGGGGGAACCACCTATAATGCGTGAGTCGATTTGGGGGAAGACCGCCGATACTTTCAGCAGTAATATGAAGGAGATCATAAACACTTTAAAAAACTTTTTGATTTGCGTCATTTTGATTTTAATTCCCAATTTTTGTGGAGTAAGAAATTTTCAAAAAAAAAAAAAACACTTTTACTGCTGAGTTGTTATTAGGAACTGCTCAATGATTTCAAAGTTCTATAACATTTTAATCAATGTTATGGGTTTATATACCTAAATGAAATTTAAAAGAATGTAGTGTACCTCATAAGTTGCCACCGCCTACCCTTAAACTACTCCTAAATCTATACACACCAACCTAAATAGAGTAGGGTAATTATGCAAGATCAAATAACGGCATTTACCAATCGACACACATTGATTGGAATGCAAGTTAATTAGGGCATAAGTATGATAAAACAAACGAACAATTCTACTCAATAAGAATTGTAAATTGAGTGATAAATAGGAATGAGTGTAACCGCAAATATTCCTATTGGTCAAAGCAATTGTAATCAGGGTAATTATGCATATGTCCATAATATCGACAAAGACAGCTAGAACTTTATCGATAAGTAGAATAAGTAAGACAGGCTAAGTTAAAAACTCATGAATAGTATTTAAGTGCATGTAAATTAAAAATAAAGTAGACTTGAAATTATCAATCTATATCGGCAATAACTTGCCTTGCATTTTTAATTACAAGCTCTCATATCTTTCGGCAGTTCCTTTGAACGCCTATCCAAGCAGCTGAAACCCTGACAGCTAGTTAAACTAACCAAGGGCTATAGGGAATAAAAATCCAATACACAAGGACATACTTTACCCTAGAAACACCACTTCCAACACCACATGGCGATCCTGCCCACTCGGACCACAACAAATTAATTATTTCCTTCCAATTAATTAGATCCTTCCAAACTAAAAAATTAGTTGAAGATCCTGCTAACCAAAATTTTTAAATTCCAAAAAAAGTTTGCCTTTGTAATTAGACTAGAGAAAATTTTTTGATGTCCTTAGAGGTGGAAATAGACAAAATTGTTGCACGCTGGGAGTTATATCTGGAAAACAGCAATGAAGAAGAATATGAGCCAGATCCAGTAGAAGAATCGGCACCCTGCTATGTACCTCTACCACTAAACGCAGGTCCAAAGGCTATTACCCTGGAAGAATACAAGAAGCGGCAAATAAAACCAATAAGCGTGAAGACCATTGAAAAGCAATTCCAAAAGAAAAAGAAGAAGAGGGCAGGCAAGCAGTACCAAAAAACGGAATGACACATATTAAAATTTTAAACACAACGAATGAGACACAAATTTTACAGGGCATTAAACTGCACACTGACCCACTTAAGAATTATGACGTATTAAGTTACACAAATATAAACAATGACGAACGTTTTCAACAAATTCTAAATGACTTGCAATTAAATGAAACTGATGAATATGCAAAATCAGAATTAATAAACATATTCAAAAGATACCAAAATGTTTTTCATTTAGAGAATGAGAAATTGACTGTAAACAATTTTTATAAACAAAACATTACGACCTCAGATAACACTCCGGTGTACATAAAAAACTACAGACTACCCCACTCACACACGGACATAATAAATGAACAAGTACATAAAATGTTACATGACGATATAATAGAACCATCAATTAGCCCCTACAATGCTCCACTTCTTTTGGTACCCAAAAAGAATACGGAAGACAAACGAAAATGGAGACTTGTAGTAGACTTTAGAAAGTTAAATGACAAAATAGTTAATGACAAATTTCCACTAACTAGATTAGAGGATATTTTGGATAAACTAGGAAGAGCTAAATGGTTTTCGACTCTTGACATGACTAGCTCATTTCACCAAATTCAGTTGGACAAGGACTCAAGACCACTTACAGCTTTTTCTACACAACAGGGACACTACCAATTTAAAAGACTACCATTTGGACTTAAAATTTCATCAAACAGTTTTCAGAGAATGCTTACGATAGCACTTTCGGGACTTGATTCAGAAGCTTTTCTTTATGTCGATGACATAATTGTTTATGGATGTAGTTTGAACCATCACAATGAAAATCTTGTGAAAGTTTTGGATAGACTTCAGCGATACAATTTAAAACTGAATCCAAAGAAATGTTGTTTTTTAAGACCAGAAGTAGTTTACTTAGGACATTTAATAACAAAAGACGGTGTGAAAACAGATCCAGCTAAATATGAAGTTATAAAGAATTACCCAATACCTAAAAACGCAGATGAAGTTAGACGTTTCGTTGCATTCTGTAACTATTATAGAAAATTCATACCGAATTTTGCGGACATTGCAAAACATTTAAATATGCTATTGAGAAAATCAGTAAAATTCTTATGGACAAATGAATGCCAAAACGCTTTTGACACTCTAAAAGAAAAATTAATGAACCCACCAATTTTACAGTACCCAAATTTTGACAAACCTTTTATTTTGACGACTGACGCCTCAAACTACGCCTTAGGAGCAGTCTTATCACAAGGTGAAATTGGAAAAGATTTACCTATTTCTTACGCAAGTAAATCACTTCAAAAGCATGATATGAACAAACCCATTATTGAAAAAGAATTGCTCGCAATTCACTGGGGAATAAATTTCTTCAAACCATACTTATACGGTCAAAAATTCATAGTGGTAACAGACCATAGACCATTGATATCACTATTTTCACATAAGAATCCTTCATCAAAAATGACAAGAATTAGACTAGATTTAAGCGATTATGACTTCACGATAATTTATAAGAAAGGAAAAATTAACACTAATGCGGACGCATTATCAAGGATAGAAATAAACTCAGACGTACTAAAACAAATGATACCGTTAGAAAATGATGAGAAAGAAAAAAGAATACTAATAACTACGAGGGCAATGACAAAGAGAAATGAAAAAGAGGCAAATAAAGTTACAAATAATGAGGCAAATGAAGAAATAGATATGAATAAAGCGCGCGCGTATAGAAATAATCCGGATAGAAGCAACGCGTATAGAAATAATGTGGAAAAATGCATCTCTCAGGAGTCTGATCAACTTCTAATATGGGAATGCACATCCATAAATGACGTCAAGAAAATGAAGAAAGTACAGTTTAATAAATTTGAAAATATAGAGGATATAGATATATATATAAAAGATAACGTTGTGCACATAGGGCGTGATGATAATTCATCGAAACAAGATTCGACTATGAAGAAATCACGTACCCAAGATAATAATCATATGAATAAAGGATGCAATGATAATTCATCGAAACAAGATTCGATTATGAAGAAGTTACATGCCAAAAACATACAAAATGATAATAATATGCATGCAAGATTCAGCGATAACTCAGCGAAACTAGATTCGATTCTGAGGAAACTGATATCTAAAATGAACAAGGAAAATATAAAAGAATTAGCGCTAGCAAAGAATGATAAAATATTTAAAGTATATACAATGAAAGATTTTAAAGAAGCCTATACAAAGATAAGAATAAACAACAAAAGTCCTCAACTAAAAATATTAATTTACAATGCCCCAACAAGAATAACAGATGACATACTGAAATATAAACTCATCGATGAATTCCACAACGCCACACACGCAGGCCACTTAGGAATAAGAAAAACAATTATTAAATTAAAACAGCGATACATTTGGAAAAACATGAATAAGATGGTAAAGCAATTCGTAAAATACTGTGACAAGTGTACTATAAACAAACAAACCAAACACATTAAAGAACCACTTACAATAACGGACACACCGAGCAACAGTTTTGAAACAATATCAATTGATACTGTAGGACCTCTTCGTATTTCAAACGGTTACCGATACATATTGACAATGCAATGCGAGCTAACAAAATTCATTATTGCTCACCCAATGTCAACAAAAGACGCACTTACAACTGCCAAAACACTTGTAGAACAATTAATTTTAAAATTCGGTAAATTTAAGATGCTCAAATCAGACAACGGGACAGAATTCAAAAACGAACTCATGCATAACATATGTTCACTACTCGATATCAAACAAACATTTTCAACCCCTTACCACCATGAAACAATGGGTGCGGTAGAAAGAAATCACAGGGTTCTCAATGAATTCTTGCTGACAACAGCAAATGATTACGAATGGGATAAGTGGATAAACTATTTTACTTTTGCCTACAACACGGCTCCACACATAGACACTGGTTACACACCATTTGAATTGGTATATGGTAGATTGCCATGCCTACCATCAGAATTTTATGAAACTGATAATAACAAAATATACAATTATGATGACTATGCAAAAGAGCTGAAACAAAGATTAAAATATTCTTTGATTAAAGCTAAAGATTTCACAGATAAAATAAAAGAAAAAAGAAATTTAGAAGATAGATATAATAAAAGTTTAAATCTAAATATAGGAGATTTAGTTTTAATAAAAGTAGAGAATAGGAAAAAGAATCAAAGCCCGTACAAAGGCCCATATAGAATTATTAGAAAAAACGGTGTAAATACTATAATAGACTACAACGGAATTGAAAAAGAATTTCATAATAATCAATTAAAACCATATATAGGCCTAAGAGACAATAATTAAGTACTATAAGAATACTATTTTTACTACTATTTTTAAATAATTAAATAATTATAAATTAAATATTAATTACATTAAGAACTACTTTAAAAACTATAACTCATGTAAATACATATTATAAAACTATTAAAATATTAAATACTATATAAGAAATACTTTGTAAAACTATAACATATGTAAATAGAAATTAAGAACTATTTTACAAATATTGTCGGTAATATGAATATATCAAGAAAAATCAATCCCCTAATTTTTCTCTTAGCGGTGAGGGTGTAGTGTACCTCATAAGTTGCCACCGCCTACCCTTAAACTACTCCTAAATCTATACACACCAACCTAAATAGAGTAGGGTAATTATGCAAGATCAAATAACGGCATTTACCAATCGACACACATTGATTGGAATGCAAGTTAATTAGGGCATAAGTATGATAAAACAAACGAACAATTCTACTCAATAAGAATTGTAAATTGAGTGATAAATAGGAATGAGTGTAACCGCAAATATTCCTATTGGTCAAAGCAATTGTAATCAGGGTAATTATGCATATGTCCATAATATCGACAAAGACAGCTAGAACTTTATCGATAAGTAGAATAAGTAAGACAGGCTAAGTTAAAAACTCATGAATAGTATTTAAGTGCATGTAAATTAAAAATAAAGTAGACTTGAAATTATCAATCTATATCGGCAATAACTTGCCTTGCATTTTTAATTACAAGCTCTCATATCTTTCGGCAGTTCCTTTGAACGCCTATCCAAGCAGCTGAAACCCTGACAGCTAGTTAAACTAACCAAGGGCTATAGGGAATAAAAATCCAATACACAAGGACATACTTTACCCTAGAAACACCACTTCCAACACCACATGGCGATCCTGCCCACTCGGACCACAACAAATTAATTATTTCCTTCCAATTAATTAGATCCTTCCAAACTAAAAAATTAGTTGAAGATCCTGCTAACCAAAATTTTTAAATTCCAAAAAAAGTTTGCCTTTGTAATTAGACTAGAGAAAATTTTTTGATGTCCTTAGAGGTGGAAATAGACAAAATTGTTGCACGCTGGGAGTTATATCTGGAAAACAGCAATGAAGAAGAATATGAGCCAGATCCAGTAGAAGAATCGGCACCCTGCTATGTACCTCTACCACTAAACGCAGGTCCAAAGGCTATTACCCTGGAAGAATACAAGAAGCGGCAAATAAAACCAATAAGCGTGAAGACCATTGAAAAGCAATTCCAAAAGAAAAAGAAGAAGAGGGCAGGCAAGCAGTACCAAAAAACGGAATGACACATATTAAAATTTTAAACACAACGAATGAGACACAAATTTTACAGGGCATTAAACTGCACACTGACCCACTTAAGAATTATGACGTATTAAGTTACACAAATATAAACAATGACGAACGTTTTCAACAAATTCTAAATGACTTGCAATTAAATGAAACTGATGAATATGCAAAATCAGAATTAATAAACATATTCAAAAGATACCAAAATGTTTTTCATTTAGAGAATGAGAAATTGACTGTAAACAATTTTTATAAACAAAACATTACGACCTCAGATAACACTCCGGTGTACATAAAAAACTACAGACTACCCCACTCACACACGGACATAATAAATGAACAAGTACATAAAATGTTACATGACGATATAATAGAACCATCAATTAGCCCCTACAATGCTCCACTTCTTTTGGTACCCAAAAAGAATACGGAAGACAAACGAAAATGGAGACTTGTAGTAGACTTTAGAAAGTTAAATGACAAAATAGTTAATGACAAATTTCCACTAACTAGATTAGAGGATATTTTGGATAAACTAGGAAGAGCTAAATGGTTTTCGACTCTTGACATGACTAGCTCATTTCACCAAATTCAGTTGGACAAGGACTCAAGACCACTTACAGCTTTTTCTACACAACAGGGACACTACCAATTTAAAAGACTACCATTTGGACTTAAAATTTCATCAAACAGTTTTCAGAGAATGCTTACGATAGCACTTTCGGGACTTGATTCAGAAGCTTTTCTTTATGTCGATGACATAATTGTTTATGGATGTAGTTTGAACCATCACAATGAAAATCTTGTGAAAGTTTTGGATAGACTTCAGCGATACAATTTAAAACTGAATCCAAAGAAATGTTGTTTTTTAAGACCAGAAGTAGTTTACTTAGGACATTTAATAACAAAAGACGGTGTGAAAACAGATCCAGCTAAATATGAAGTTATAAAGAATTACCCAATACCTAAAAACGCAGATGAAGTTAGACGTTTCGTTGCATTCTGTAACTATTATAGAAAATTCATACCGAATTTTGCGGACATTGCAAAACATTTAAATATGCTATTGAGAAAATCAGTAAAATTCTTATGGACAAATGAATGCCAAAACGCTTTTGACACTCTAAAAGAAAAATTAATGAACCCACCAATTTTACAGTACCCAAATTTTGACAAACCTTTTATTTTGACGACTGACGCCTCAAACTACGCCTTAGGAGCAGTCTTATCACAAGGTGAAATTGGAAAAGATTTACCTATTTCTTACGCAAGTAAATCACTTCAAAAGCATGATATGAACAAACCCATTATTGAAAAAGAATTGCTCGCAATTCACTGGGGAATAAATTTCTTCAAACCATACTTATACGGTCAAAAATTCATAGTGGTAACAGACCATAGACCATTGATATCACTATTTTCACATAAGAATCCTTCATCAAAAATGACAAGAATTAGACTAGATTTAAGCGATTATGACTTCACGATAATTTATAAGAAAGGAAAAATTAACACTAATGCGGACGCATTATCAAGGATAGAAATAAACTCAGACGTACTAAAACAAATGATACCGTTAGAAAATGATGAGAAAGAAAAAAGAATACTAATAACTACGAGGGCAATGACAAAGAGAAATGAAAAAGAGGCAAATAAAGTTACAAATAATGAGGCAAATGAAGAAATAGATATGAATAAAGCGCGCGCGTATAGAAATAATCCGGATAGAAGCAACGCGTATAGAAATAATGTGGAAAAATGCATCTCTCAGGAGTCTGATCAACTTCTAATATGGGAATGCACATCCATAAATGACGTCAAGAAAATGAAGAAAGTACAGTTTAATAAATTTGAAAATATAGAGGATATAGATATATATATAAAAGATAACGTTGTGCACATAGGGCGTGATGATAATTCATCGAAACAAGATTCGACTATGAAGAAATCACGTACCCAAGATAATAATCATATGAATAAAGGATGCAATGATAATTCATCGAAACAAGATTCGATTATGAAGAAGTTACATGCCAAAAACATACAAAATGATAATAATATGCATGCAAGATTCAGCGATAACTCAGCGAAACTAGATTCGATTCTGAGGAAACTGATATCTAAAATGAACAAGGAAAATATAAAAGAATTAGCGCTAGCAAAGAATGATAAAATATTTAAAGTATATACAATGAAAGATTTTAAAGAAGCCTATACAAAGATAAGAATAAACAACAAAAGTCCTCAACTAAAAATATTAATTTACAATGCCCCAACAAGAATAACAGATGACATACTGAAATATAAACTCATCGATGAATTCCACAACGCCACACACGCAGGCCACTTAGGAATAAGAAAAACAATTATTAAATTAAAACAGCGATACATTTGGAAAAACATGAATAAGATGGTAAAGCAATTCGTAAAATACTGTGACAAGTGTACTATAAACAAACAAACCAAACACATTAAAGAACCACTTACAATAACGGACACACCGAGCAACAGTTTTGAAACAATATCAATTGATACTGTAGGACCTCTTCGTATTTCAAACGGTTACCGATACATATTGACAATGCAATGCGAGCTAACAAAATTCATTATTGCTCACCCAATGTCAACAAAAGACGCACTTACAACTGCCAAAACACTTGTAGAACAATTAATTTTAAAATTCGGTAAATTTAAGATGCTCAAATCAGACAACGGGACAGAATTCAAAAACGAACTCATGCATAACATATGTTCACTACTCGATATCAAACAAACATTTTCAACCCCTTACCACCATGAAACAATGGGTGCGGTAGAAAGAAATCACAGGGTTCTCAATGAATTCTTGCTGACAACAGCAAATGATTACGAATGGGATAAGTGGATAAACTATTTTACTTTTGCCTACAACACGGCTCCACACATAGACACTGGTTACACACCATTTGAATTGGTATATGGTAGATTGCCATGCCTACCATCAGAATTTTATGAAACTGATAATAACAAAATATACAATTATGATGACTATGCAAAAGAGCTGAAACAAAGATTAAAATATTCTTTGATTAAAGCTAAAGATTTCACAGATAAAATAAAAGAAAAAAGAAATTTAGAAGATAGATATAATAAAAGTTTAAATCTAAATATAGGAGATTTAGTTTTAATAAAAGTAGAGAATAGGAAAAAGAATCAAAGCCCGTACAAAGGCCCATATAGAATTATTAGAAAAAACGGTGTAAATACTATAATAGACTACAACGGAATTGAAAAAGAATTTCATAATAATCAATTAAAACCATATATAGGCCTAAGAGACAATAATTAAGTACTATAAGAATACTATTTTTACTACTATTTTTAAATAATTAAATAATTATAAATTAAATATTAATTACATTAAGAACTACTTTAAAAACTATAACTCATGTAAATACATATTATAAAACTATTAAAATATTAAATACTATATAAGAATTACTTTGTAAAACTATAACATATGTAAATAGAAATTAAGAACTATTTTACAAATATTGTCGGTAATATGAATATATCAAGAAAAATCAATCCCCTAATTTTTCTCTTAGCGGTGAGGGTGTAGTGTACCTCATAAGTTGCCACCGCCTACCCTTAAACTACTCCTAAATCTATACACACCAACCTAAATAGAGTAGGGTAATTATGCAAGATCAAATAACGGCATTTACCAATCGACACACATTGATTGGAATGCAAGTTAATTAGGGCATAAGTATGATAAAACAAACGAACAATTCTACTCAATAAGAATTGTAAATTGAGTGATAAATAGGAATGAGTGTAACCGCAAATATTCCTATTGGTCAAAGCAATTGTAATCAGGGTAATTATGCATATGTCCATAATATCGACAAAGACAGCTAGAACTTTATCGATAAGTAGAATAAGTAAGACAGGCTAAGTTAAAAACTCATGAATAGTATTTAAGTGCATGTAAATTAAAAATAAAGTAGACTTGAAATTATCAATCTATATCGGCAATAACTTGCCTTGCATTTTTAATTACAAGCTCTCATATCTTTCGGCAGTTCCTTTGAACGCCTATCCAAGCAGCTGAAACCCTGACAGCTAGTTAAACTAACCAAGGGCTATAGGGAATAAAAATCCAATACACAAGGACATACTTTACCCTAGAAACACCACTTCCAACACCACAAGAAATTTAAACATATGTTTTTAACCTTTGTTAATAATTGTTCTTATTTGTACAGATGCTTTTGCTTGTGTATATTTGCTTTAGTTTTTGCGCAACATATTTAAAGTTTAATAAAGAACAGTACTAAATTTAAAAATTTGGCTTTAAGTTATTTGTCTTAGCGAATAGAATTGATGTGGTTCGTTTGCGTCATGACACAATTCTTTAAAGATTTACGTTAATTAAAAGTGTGTTTTAGATACACGTTTTTACTTTAAATAGTGATATTTAATTGGTTTTAATGTTGACTTTTATCTGTGTGCGCAGATAAAATTGTTAGAAAATCGTAAAAAAATTTTAATGTTATAAAAATTTTTAATATCGAAAGATTCAAAGCAGTTATTGAATTAAATTTATTTCTCACTAGTATATATATGTATATGTATAATATCCTTATATGTGTGTTCCTCTTTTTTGTCTATCCAGAGCGTTTTGAATCCCACGGATGGGCTAGAAATTTGAAAATTGGCATGCATATAGTAAAACAACTAGGCCAAATCCAAACATTGCCGAATTTTTGATGTTTGGCCTGTGTGCGGAGAATTAAGAGGAAAAAGGGGCATGGAAAAATAAATTTTTGTACCATTTTTGCTTATATTTAATGACAAAGGAAGCTGGAAATTGCCTAGCATGAAGTCCTTACAATGCAGCATAGCCTGAAGTAGTCGGATCTAACATTTTTGGACTACGGCGGAGAATTGAGAGGAAAAAGGGCGTGGCAAAATTGTTTTTTTTTTAACTTTTTAGCCCCCTAGAGACCAATGAAGCTAAAAATTGCCAAGCATATGGTACTGACGTTGGGGCTTACTTTAAAGTAGAAAGAAATAAAATTTTTGGACTATGGACGGTGAATTAAGAGGAAATAATAGGCTAAACAAAATGTAGTTTTTTCTTCATTTTAACTAATTTGGAAGACCCTCAATGACCTGGGAAGATGAAAATTGGCATGCATGTTGTACGGACCAAAGATAAGTAAATTGCTCGCTTGTTTTCTCTTTCTTCCTGCCTGGCACACACAAACAAAAAAAGACTATAGTGCCAAGAAAATTTGATTTTGAATCAAATAGAATTTACATTCGGATTGTGCCCAACAACATTTTGCATTTGTAGCAACAAGTATCTTTCTGTTGCCCCAAAGTTTAAATTCATTTTTGAGGCAAAGTTAAAAGTGTTGCCTTAAATGTCATATTTGTTGCCCCAACGGTTTAATATACTTTTGTCTCAAATGAAAAAATTGTTACCACAACAGTTCAATATACATTTGTCGCAAATGCAAAATTTTTTAAGGTATATACTATAAATGAAAACATTATTTTTAGTTTGAAAATATTTATTTTAAATTCTTGCAATTTTAAGATTATTGTTTAAAATATTTATTTTTCGGGGTTTTCAGCTTAAAAATATTTCATTTGAAAATTTAAAAAAAAAATCAGTTTTTACTTCTTGAAGTATTAAGTATATTTCATTTTCATTAGGCTGCAATGTAAACTTTTCTTTCGCAGAAAGAGATCTGGCATCATCTTCCCATTGGATCAAATTGTTTATATTTATTATATGGCCAATCATATCCTTTTCGCTCCCTTGTTGATGCGCGGAGGAGTTATTACCGCGTGTAGTAAATAAAAAAAATAAATATGTCACGAATCTGTAAAAAAATTTTTCATGCAATAAATTAGAGAAAAGAATGTATCGCATCAACTTACCAAGATTTTCTGCCGATTTATATTTTTCAAAATACTGCAAATTTGGTTTATCTTAATTTTCAAAAAAAATAAATTAAATTTGCAGCTTTAAACAAATTAATAGTATCAATTTAACTTTTAACTCAATTAATTGAACGTTTAATTCACTTGGTTGAACGTTTCATTCACATGATTAAATTTTTAATTAAAACTGATTTTATTTTTGATTAATCTTTAATTGTTAAAAAACTTTGGAGAATTTTTTCTGAGCATGTTCGACTAATGATGACAGAAACAATATATTTATCCGTATATATTTCTTTGTCCAATTAATTATTTATGTAGGTTTTTTAAAGAAAACACTTTTATAATTTTGATGAATTATTAAATTAAAAATATTTATTCAGATGTAATGTGCTTAAGATTAAATTTAAATGTTTGCTGTTCGATAGTCCAAAGTACTCTCCAAACCTGTCCTTTATCCCACGTCGACACTAACCTGTTGCTCGCTAGAGCCACACCCTAATTCTCGTTAGTTTCAATTAGTTAGTCTTAAAAACGCAGAGTCGCACTCCTAAAAAGCGTGGCCACTCCGGGTGATCCGGGCGTTGCCACCAATCCCCACATTCGGCCCTCCTGCATGGTCTTTCGACCCGAAAGACGGTGTCCATTTCTTCATATTTTCTGCCACTGTATTGGTCTTTCTTGGGCCTTCACTTTCGCCAATCTTTTCGACCTCATATCGATCGTGGTTCAAACGTTTAACTACCTTATATGGACCAAAATATTTGGGTCTTAATTTGAGGCCCGCTCCGAATTGGGTACGTTTAACCGCCACCAAGTCATTCTCGCAATATGCAGGCGCTCTTACCCTATTCCTGTTAAATGACTTTCTGTTCTCCTCCTGAATTTTTTCTATATTCTCCCTGGCTTTATCCCGAATTTCATTCCTTTCCGAATCTAACTCCTTTATAGCGAATTCCTCAATGAGTCCACGCATATCGCTATGCTCTTTTGACCGCATTTCTATTCCTGTGAGAATTCTAAATGGCGAAACCCCTGTACTTCGAGGTGGTGTGTTATTTATACACTGTTGAACTCTGTCCACATATCGGTACCACTGGTTAGGATTTTCCACACACAATTTGGACAGCAATGAAACCACTATTTTATTTATACGTTCAACTTGGCCGTTACCTCTCGGGACACCTGTAGCAATAAGAAGATGCTGTATGTTCTACTCCCTACAATATTCCTCAAACGCATTGGATGTGAAAGCAGTTCCTCTATCTGAAATAATCCTCTCTGGGTTTCCGAAAATGGCTGATTGTTGCTTCAATTTATTTAATACTTCCTCTGTACCCGTGCTTCTCGTAGGATACAGCCACACAAACTTAGAAAATCCATCCACTACGACCAGTATGTGATTGTACCTTTTAGAAGTTTGATCCATTGGCCCAACATGATCAATGTGATATGTCCTTAATGGTCTATCCGATTTGTCGATGGGATTCAAAAGACCTTCCCTCTTTCCAGTTTTGGCTTCATTGACCAAACATTGCATACAGCTTCGGACCACTTTTTCGACTTTTCCCACGATTTCAGGAATATGAAACTCCCTCTCCACCAACTCTCGTGTTTTCTTACAGCCAAAGTGTCCCTCGCGATGTGCAATCTGTATTATTTCCTCTTCCATACTTTGAGGAATTACTACTAATTCTCGGTTGGGGTCTTTGTAAAGAAGATCATATTTCAGATAAAAGTCTTCATAGGAATCCTTCCCTAAGACCTTCCTAATGGCCTTTACCCATTCATCTTTCAGTTGTGCTTCCCTTAACCGGTATTTAACAGAATCTTCCACTAATAGGCACGAAACTCTGCTTAATGCATCCACGTGGCGCATTTTAGTTCCAGACCTATGCTCTATCTCAAAATCAAACTCCTGAAGAAACATTGCCCACCTCGAGACCCTTAAAGGCACGTCTTTCTTTTTTATCGTCATAGCGAAGGCATTGCAATCTGTTACTATTGTAATTCGTTTATCCATTAAGTAAACCCTCCATTTTTTTAAAGCCTCAACAATTGCAAGAACCTCAAGTTCATACGAATGATATTTGCGTTGAACATCCGTTGTTTTTCGACTCATATACTCAATTGGGTGCAGTTGTTGATCCTCCGTATCTTTCTGAAGCAATACACCTCCGTAACCATACATACTCGCATCCGTGTGTACTTCAGTTATAGCTCTAGGATTGAAAAGATTTAAGACTGGCGCGTTTATTAAAATAGTCTTCAGTTGATTAAAGGCAATCATTTGGATATCTCCCATTTTAAAACGAACATTATGCCTCAACAAATCAGTTAACGGTCTAGCTATTGTAGCATAATTGCATACGAATCGTCTAAAATACGATGTAAGTCCCAAAAATCGTTGAAGCGATTTCTTGTCCTTTGGAGTTGGAAATTTTGCGACTGCAGCTGTTTTTTCCGACGACGGTTTAATCGTGGAGTTTTCCACTATATACCCCAGGAAATTCACTCTTTTCCGCAAAAATTGACACTTCTCCCACTTAATTTGAAGTCCATGTTGCCCAGCGACGCGTAACACCTTCTTTAGTTTTGTGACACCTTCCTCCTCGTTTTGTGATGGGATTATAATATCGTCGATATATATGACAATAGTTCCCTCCTGAATAAGTTCCCTATACACCGAGAATATAAATCGTGAAAACACTGCCGGTGAATTTGAAATTCCAAACGGCACGTATAAGAACTCGTACTGACCATTATGTGTAACAAAAGAGGTGTACTTTCTCGAACTCTCTTCCACAGGCACATGAAAAAAACCATTTCCTAAGTCTAGAGTCGTAAATATCTTCGCAGACTGCAATTTGTGTAAAACATCATCTATTAAAACCATAGGAAAATTATCTCTTATTATCTTTTCATTCAGTTTGCGATAATCGCAGCACAATCTCTTGCTGCCGTCCTTCTTGCCTACCAATACAACCGGAGATGCGTACTCCGAGGTACTCGGCTGTATAATACCGTCTCGCAGCCACTCTTTTACCTGCTTTTCTACGATGTGTTGATCTCCAAACGATAATCGGCGGGGTCTCTGAAATATTGGTAAGTCATCTGAAAGAATAATTTTCATCTCAATGGGGGATGATACCGGTCGATCTGGTGTGTAATTATCAATTAAAGTTCGAATCTCCTGTTTTCTTTCATTCTCGAAGTAAGACAAATCCCACTTGTCATCGTCATCGTCAATTATAACAGTAGAACAAAACTTTTCGAACTCGCTTTCAGCTTTCCCTATAACTACACCCTTAGCATCGAATTGTTCTTCTTGTTTCTTGCTCTTTACGAATCTTGCTCCACCAGAAGTCATTATTATATTCGCTTGCTGTAGAATATCGTTACCGATTGCTGCCGGATAAACGAAATTATTTGCCACGAAGAACTTTAAATCAAAATTAATGCCATCTATGGTGATTGCCCTTTTGAAATACCCGATACAGACCAATCTGAAATCACCTGCTGTAATAAAACTCTGCTCATCCTCAACGAAATTTACATCTCCCAAACTCCTAAAAATGTCAAGTCTCACTATAGAAATGTCACTGCCTGAATCAATTATCGCAGAAAATTTAACTCCATTAATTTCGATATCCTTAAAGTTACGATGTGCCAATGATCCATTGCCGATGTCTACAGTATTATCGCGAAAATTGCCGACCATGCACGAATTCTCTACTTCGCTTTTCACATTTGAACTTTTCCGATCCTTGCACTCAAATGATTTGTGACCCTCTCTTCCACATTTGAAACACTTAATGTTCGTCGACTTACAATCCTTGGCTAAATGATTTTCTTTACCGCATTTGTAGCATTTTCTTTTCGTTCTTGTATCATCCTTTGTTTTCTCCTCCTTTATCGGTTCCGAAGGTGCTCTTGAGGTTGATGCCTGGGGAGCTGATCCTCGAATCTTTTCGTACGTTTTCAATTTATCCTTTAAATCATTAACATCCTTAGCCTGATATAAAATGCTCTTGCCAAATTTGGAATCAGGAATCCCGTCCACAAAATACTGAATTAAACTCTCCTCATCTAATCGTATAGGTTTTCCGATTTCCATAAGAGTGTAAAGGTATTCCCTATAGGTCTCGTTGCTCTTCTTTCTACGATTCTTCAACATTTTGTGCACTTCCCAGGCAGGTAATTTGGTACCGCACTCCTCTGTAAGTGATTTTTTTAGAGAGCTCCAGCTCTTAATGCCACTTTCACTACGAATGAACATTCGTGCCGCACCATTTAGCAACTGTTTGGCATAAATAAATTTCTGTAAATCAGACCACCCAACTGCCTCCGCGTTGCTCTCAAAATCACTGACCCAGCTATCAACGTCCAAACTATCTGTACCACAAAATTTCGAAAGTGAATCCTCTATATCGCGTAGTGTAAATACACTTCGTCCAATACATACAGCGGCACCCTGTTGTGATCCAGCATCACCGTACTCCGAGTCGGAATCCCCTGCATTCAGGCCAAAGTGTTGTATGAGTCTACTCCTAAGCTCCTCTTTCCGTCCCGCTGTACCCAAACCCAACTCACCCAACTTCGTCCGTAGGCCCTCAACCTTCAACCCCAAAATCCCCTGTCTGTCCATTGTCAGGTATAAGTAACAAAATAATGCAAAATAAAGTTATAAAAAATAAGTAAAAGTAAAAAATAGGTATGTATACACAAAAATAAGTTTAAATATGCGTGAAATATTTCAAAATTCACAAAATCAATAATCAAAGTTTTAGTTAACTCAATTCGCAGAAAAGATTTTACGTTACAAAATAAAATTAATAGTAATCCGACACAAAAATAAAAGAAAATACGTTACAAACTTAAAATCCAATTCAAAAATTATTTCAAACCAATTTAAAATCTACGTTAAAATTTCCAATTCAAAATCCAATAAATTTAAATTTCGCCTAAAATAAAAGAAAGATGAATTCCAATTTGATTAAAAAAAACACATACAAAAATTCTATGAATCCAATTAGATTCTCTCTGACTTTAAATATTTTACAACACCAAATTGAAACCAACTCTCCCACTCTTAAAAAAAAAATACAAAACCAAATTCAAATAAAAATACAAATGCAACTTATCATTAAAGGCCATGTCAGATAAAACTTTTGCTTCGCGTTGCGTTACCGATTCGCTTTGACATCTAAGATAAAATATACGTACTTATACGAAACATGTCACATAAAGTACTTTCAAAGCGGAGAGAAGCAAAAAGTTAGCCAACTCTCATCTTTTTGCGCGCTTTGACAATTGGCTAGTATAATTTTCTTTTTTTTTAATTTTTTTTTTGCCAAATTCAATTCTAAAAAACCGTCCAATTAAATTTTTAACTTTAATTTTTGTAACAAATAATTAAATGTACAAATTACCAACCGCTTTTATAAGTAAACAAACAATGCGTGAGTGTTGTCAAAGTTTTCATTGTGGCATACACCTTTTGCTTTGCGTTTTTCTGCCGAAGGTAGAAACGTCACGCAAAGCGACAAAGTTGTATCTGACACGGCCTTAAATGATCCACTGCTCAAGCTCCGCCTCTAAAATTTCATCAGCGTAATCGAATTTATCTTGGCATCTTCTTTTGGTACTGCGCAACTTCAACCCTTATTTTTCCAAGTAAATGTGTATGATATTGCTTCTCTTTTAACACTTTGTTGCTTGTTGCATAAGTTGACTTTTCTCTGTGTTCGACGCTGCTTACGTGTGTGCGAGTTTCTTCCTCACAACTGTTTTTTTATTTACGTCGTAAATTTTACGAGTATATTGTTTGTTATTGTCTTTCTCTTGCGCATTCACAAGCTCAGTGTTTTTTATTTGATATTTTGCTTTCTCGTTGTTATAAGTTTTGCACAATTCGTTGTTTTATTGTTTTTTTTTTATCTCTTTTTAACTTTCTTAGTTTAATTCTCTCATTTAAAAAAAACTTCTTCTAAAATAAATGTTTCTCTCTGTTGTAATTTTCAGTGGACTTTAATATTTCTGTCTTTCTCTAAAGATGATACTTTCACATTTTAATGAATTTAAATTTCACCAATAACAAAAAAAAAAAAAAAAATTCTCTTAACAACACTTTTCAGTATGTGCGTAAATATGTATTTAATTTTCACTTTTCCAGCAATTTTCATATAGATTTCACTCAGAAGTTTTTGCTATGCACTCAGTTTGTTTTTCTTCTACTTTTTTTTACGTTGTGTTAAATATTCTCTTGTGATTTTCTCATCAATTTTATCTTGCGACACTCAGTCTTAAAAATTTTGGAATTTACACAGTTTTCTATACATGTCTCTTTATATGACACACAGTCGTAATATTATTTTTCTTTAACAAATTCACTTGTATTCAAAGCGTTTTTACTCTTACAACTTTGATATTCACTCAGATTTTTTTAATGTTTACTCAGATTTTCTTAATGTTCACTCAGATTTTTACGTTCTTAAAATTTTCACTTTAAGTTCACATTTCCAAATTTGGAACCACTTCAAAATATTTTCCAGCACTCAGCACTTAATATTCTAATATCAACTTTTTTTTTGGACAACATTTAAACAATTTAAAAGCACATCCCGGACGAGCCCCCAAAATGTAGGTTTTTTAAAGAAAACACTTTTATAATTTTGATGAATTATTAAATTAAAAATATTTATTCAGATGTAATGTGCTTAAGATTAAATTTAAATGTTTGCTGTTCGATAGTCCAAAGTACTCTCCAAACCTGTCCTTTATCCCACGTCGACACTAACCTGTTGCTCGCTAGAGCCACACCCTAATTCTCGTTAGTTTCAATTAGTTAGTCTTAAAAACGCAGAGTCGCACTCCTAAAAAGCGTGGCCACTCCGGGTGATCCGGGCGTTGCCACCAATCCCCACATTTATTTTCAGTTTATTTTTCTTTTTAAGC
Source organism: Pollenia amentaria (assembly GCA_943735925.1). NCBI lineage: Eukaryota > Metazoa > Arthropoda > Insecta > Diptera > Polleniidae > Pollenia > Pollenia amentaria. Next base: position 278,076,445 of record OX031006.1, on the reverse strand, counting down.
TAATAAGACCTGATGATATTGATGTAAATAAAACAAATTTATTACATTTCACCCGACGTTTCGTCACTTTTTTGGTGACTTTTTCCATGGGGGAGCCTGTAACCCCAAATGGACGCGTCCCCAGGTGGCGGATAGAGGAACGCCTCTCAGATATGAGTGGTAGGAGTGAAATCAAATAGCTCCCGCGGACCAACAGGTACACCGAGCGTCTGTTCTCCAGGTTAGGAGCGGCTCAAACAGCGTCTGATTCCCGTGGAACTGCTGTTATTTTCATCGCTAGTCTGGTAGCATAGCTGGCAGCCCCAGTCCAGAATCGGGTGCATCAGGTTAATCTCCTGGTCACCTTAAAACACATGATTAACGAAACCACAGGAAATAATAATAACAATCAAAATCCCCCCTCGATGACAACCTTCGGAATGAAAACAAGGACACGATTCGGAACATGGAATATTCGAACAATGCTTGAACCCTCAAAACTTGCCCAAATAACGAAAGAATTCTGCAAGTATAAATTAATACTCCTTGGTCTATATGAAACAAGATGGCCTGATTGCGGCGAACAGCAAACGACCGATAGATTGACATTGATTTACTCGGGTAAACCAACGGGACAGACAAAGGCTAGTGGTGTTGGCCTTCTTTTGTCCAAAAGCGCTAAAGAAGCTCTGGTTGATTGGAAACCGCACACAGATCGCATTATATCAGCTAGATTTCGTACAAGAGACAGATACCTTTCTATTGTGCAATGCTACGCTCCGACGGAGAACGCTGAAGAATCGGATAAGAGTGCGTTCTACAGCCAGTTGACACAGGTACTCGACTCTATTAACAGGGGAGACATAATTATATTAATGGGCGACTTCAACGCTCAGGTCAGGAGTGACAACAACAATTTCGAATCTGTAATGGGCACCCATGGGCTAGGAACAATGAATGAAAATGGTACTTTATTCGCGGAAACATGCGCTAGCAACGCTCTCGTGATAGGCGGTACGTTGTTCCCACATAAGCGAATACATAAAGCCACATGGATATCTCCCGATTGTACGACCGAAAACCAGATCGACCATATTGCTATCAGCAAAAAATGGAGAGGCTCTCTCCTGGATGTATGTATTAAGAGAGGTGCAGATGCAAGTAGTGATCACCACCTACTTCTAGGAACAATAAGATTCAAAGTAGCGGCCGCCCAGAAGAACAGTGCAGTCAGACGCAGGACTAGGTTTGAAACCTCTAAACTAAAGCAAGTCAATATACGAAATAATTACTCCAGCGATCTTGCTAATAAATGCGTACAACTACAAACAAGTACTAATAATTTGGAGGAATACTGGAAGAAATTGAAAACAACAATCTTGGAAACAGCATCCCAACATATAGGCTCTAGAAAGGAACCAGAGAAATCATGGATATCTGATGACACCTGGACGCTCATCCAGCAGCGCAAGGATTTAAAATCGCATCTAAACGCTGCGCGAACTAGGTCACTGAAACTTGAATTAAGCAAAAGATATAGCCTATTGGACAAAAATGTCAAGAAAAGTGCAAGATGCGATAAACGGCGTTGGGCAGAAGATATTGCTACTCAAGCTGAAACTGCTGCAGCAACTCACAAAACGAGAGAACTGTATGGCGCTTTAAGGAAACTGACAGGAAAGAACGTTAAATTTTCAAAAGGGAAACCACTCATTGGACCAGATGGAATACCTCACACCAACAGCCAAGCTCAGCTAGAGGTATGGGTACAGCATTACACAAATATACTGTCAGTACACCAGACATCCCAGGATGGAAATGTTTGCAGCTGCGAATCTCACGTGATTAGAGATGATATTAGCATTCTGCCACCCTCCTTATCAGAGATATGCGACGCGATATCATCTCTGAAAAATAATAAATCTGCAGGAATTGATGATGTTGCCCCAGAAATGCTCAGTGCAAATCCAGGCATAAGCGCTGCACTCCTCCTGCCTATCATCAAGAACTTCTGGAATTCAGGCGAACTGCCTTCCGATCTTAAAGAAGGATTAATAATCAATGTGCCTAAAAAGGGCAACCTTTCTGATTGCTCCAATTATAGGGGAATAACTCTACTGAGTATGGTCAATAAGGTCATAGCGCACATACTCAATAAGAAAATTTCAAATGCGCTCTCACCTGAACCCAGAAAAGAGCAAGCTGGCTTCAGACCGAATTATTCATGTGTGGACCATGTAAACACCCTCAGGATCATTATTGAACAATCAATAGAGATGAGAACGCCGTTATATCTCACATTTATAGACTTTCAAAAGGCCTTCGACACTCTCTCTCACCACGCAATATGGAAAGCACTACAATGTAAAGGTGTACCTACAAAAATTATTAATCTAATTCAAGCCATGTACGACGATTCTTACTGTCGCATCTTACACGATGGTCTGACCAGCCAGAAAATTAAAATTCATACGGGGGTAAGACAAGGGTGTGTCTTGTCACCTCTTCTTTTCAATATTGTATTGGACACAATTATGATAGCTGCGACTCAGGAAGCTAACGGTATTACTTGGGGCTTCAACAGCCGGCTAGAGGATCTTGACTACGCTGATGACATATGTCTTTTAACGCATCAGCAGTCCAGCATGCAGCAAAAATTTAACCAAGTGCAAGAGTACGCGAAAAGAGCCGGTCTTGTAATCAATAGCTCTAAAACCAAATCCTTGCGCATCAATGCTGGAAATACAACACCACTAATTTTAGATAATACACCACTGGAAGAAGTAGGGTTATTTAATTATCTTGGTAGCATATTAACATCCACAGGAGGTTCCGAAATGGACATAAATAATCGTATGAAAAAAGCAAGACAAGCATTTGGAGCCTTGAATTATGTCTGGAAATCATCACAGATTAAACGTAGCACCAAAATACGTATATTCAACTCCAATGTAAAATCTATATTGCTCTATGGGTGCGAAACATGGAATACATCTGCAAGAGTAATTAGCAGAATCCTGGCATTCGTAAACAGATGTCTTAGGAGAATCCTGCGAATCCATTGGCCAAACATAATATCGAACCAACATCTATACGAAAGGTGCAATCAAAAGCCAATGTATAACGAAATTAAAAGCAAAAAGTGGCGTTGGATAGGTCACACATTGACGAAGCCTAAAGGAAATATTGCCAAAGAAGCCCTTCAATGGAACCCTCAGGGAAGCCGACGCAGAGGCAGGCCCACTCAAACATGGAGACGACAAGTTCAAGATGAACTTAGGAAGGCGCATATAACGTGGAGTAAAATAAAATTATTAGCATTAAGAAGAAATGATTGGAAAAATTTTGTTGTGGCCCTATGTTCCACCTAGGAACTTGGATGAAATAATAATAATAATATTTAAATAAAAATAATAAAAGGTCAACATTAATACAAAATATTTTTCCCAACAAGCAAACACAACTTACAAAATTTATATATCATTTTACATTAAAAACATTAGATTTTTAATAAACTTCAATTGAACAAAAACATTTAACAAAAAACAGTAAAGCACAACTTAAAATTATTATTACAGAATTAATTATATTGCGGTTATGTAACTAGCGCTAATGTTGTCAATATCTTCATTGTGGTTCATTGTTTTCATTATGTTTTGTTGTATTCTCAAGCTTTCTATTGTATATCTCTTCCTCTCCCCTCGTTCAAAATCCAACACTCTCACTTGTTCTGTTTCAAAGGAATGAGATTTTGAAATCATGTGTTGTGATAATGCACTTGTCTCTCTCCTCTTCAATATGTCATTTTGATGTTCTTCTATTCTCTTTTCAAGTGAGCGTCTTGTTGTTCCTATATAAATTAAGTCACAATTCTGATCGTCCCTTCCGTTACACTTTACTTCGTTAACAACATTACTTTGTTGTAGTTTTTCTATTGGCGCCTGCCTTCACTCTTGAAAAAATTGCACTTAAAGTTGAATTCGGTTTGTATGCAAGGTTTATTTGTTCTGATTTTATTGTTGTCCTTATGTGTCTATTATCCGTCAAGCCAGATATGTATTTTACACTGTAAAAATGTTTGTCGTTTTCAGGGTTTCTATCATTATTGATGTTTTTGTATTGTACATATTTTTGTGTATCGTTGATAAGTGTATTTTTTAATTTTTTAGGAAAACTATTGCTAACTAATATTTCTGAGATTTTGTTGATATTTTTGTTATGATATTGCGGGTAGCTTATATTTAATACTCTTGATATAAAATTTTTTGCTGTATTAATTATCTGCTTTTTGGGTTTTGTCGCGTTGTAATTCATTATTCTGCCAGATGAAGTTTCCTTAGCTTACCAGTCAAATATAATAAAACCTTGTTCTCTACGTAGCTTGGTATCAAGGTACGCAATTTCACCATTTTTCTCAAGTTCTACTGTAAATTTAATTTTGGGGTGGTGACTATTAAAAGTGTTCCGAATAATATCCTTGTCCTTGATGTTAATTATGGCTAATATATCGTCTACATATTTGATTATGTATTTAATGTGAATATTTTTATTTCTAAGTTCCGTGATTGCATCGTCAAGTAAGGTGTCAAGTACTATATCTGCTATAATAGGCGAAAGAGGATTGCCCATTGGCATGCCGAAAATCTGGTTATAGACCTTTTCCTCATACACAAAGTAGTTATTGTCCGTTAAGCAGAATTGGAGGATTTTTAGAAATTTAGAGCTAGGGATCTTTGTAAATTCCTTAATTTTGTCCCATTTTTTCATTATATTTTTAATTGCCGTATAGACTGGAATATTTGTAAAGAGCGAAATAAAATCAAATGATACTAAGATTTCATTTTCGTTCAGTTGCATGGTCTCTAATTGTGTTTTTACCTGCGTGGAATTCTTAACATTATATTTATCTGAAATTATATGCTTTAGTATTTGTCCAACGTATTTTGAAAGGTTGTAGCATGGGACTTGTATTGAGGACACGATAGGTCGAAGAGGTGTTCCAGGTTTGTGGATTTTTGGTAATCCATATATCCTAGGGGATGTTGCCGCAGAACAAATTAGTTTACGTTTTTCCCAAGAGTCAATGTAGTTCCCCCTATGTAGTACTGCAATGATATTGTTATTCTCCCGCTGTAGCTTTGTTGTCGGATCTGTCCTTATAGATCGATATTTATTTTTGTCTTCTAAAAGTTTGTTAATTTTTTCCCTATATTCGTCCCTGTACATTACCACAGTTTTATTGCCCTTATCTGCTTGTATAATTATGATGTTTTTTTGTTTGTTAATAAATTTCCTCGTTTTTCGAAAACTCTGATAATAAATTTTTCCTTTGGCGTATTTATCAATTTACGTTTGAAGTTGGTTACAATGTTCGCCAATTTTATTCTAGCTACCTCTTTTTCTTTGTCTACGTTTTCCATTCCCTGAATACACTGTTCCACGTCAGCAATGATGTGAAGTGAAGAGAAATTTCTTTTGTCTACTGGTAGAGAGAATTTTTTCCCTAGGGATAATATCCATTTACATTCATCTGGAAAAATGATCTTAGTTCTATTTTCAAACCAATTGTCATTAAAAATAAGACCATGAAATTTGCAGTGTTTTTATTTCAGTGTATTTAGTTTTTTTATTTGTACCTCTTTTACATTTCTCGTTATGTGTTTTGTTCTATCTGTTTGTTGTGTTTAGTCGTTGTTGTTGTTGTGTGAGTCTTTTTGTCTCGTTGCAATATTCCTTCATAGTTCATTAAAATACGACAACGAAACGTGTAGAACTATGAAGGAATATTGCAACGAGACAAAAAGACTCACACAACAACAACAACGACTAAAATTCATACTTTCGTGCAGAAGTTATGGAATAATATCAAATCATACTAAGAACACTACAAATCAGGTAAAACTACTGTTTCAATGTGAAACAATAAGAAAATCACTAGAAAAAATTCAATATAATTTTCACAAAAAGATTTTACACCTAGAGGTTTCACAAACAAATACAAATATTAAACGTAAAATGTTTCAATTAAGAGCTGGTATTGAACATATGATCACTGAAGAGGATTGTGAAAACTTTTTTATTAAACAAACAGATAGAACAAAACACATAACGAGAAATGTAAAAGAGGTACAAATAAAAAAACTGAATACACTGAAAGAAAAACTCTGCAAATTTCATGATCTTATTTTTAATGACAATTGGTTTGAAAATAGAACTAAGATCATTTTTCCAGATGAATGTAAATGGATATTATACCTAGGGAAAAAATTCTCTCTACCAGTAGATAAAAGAAATTTCTCTTCACTTCACATCATTGCTGACGTGGAACAGTGTATTCAGGGAATGGAAAACGTAGACAAAGAAAAAGAGGTAGCTAGAATAAAATTGGCGAACATTGTAACCAACTTCAAACGTAAATTGATAAATACGCCAAAGGAAAAATTTATTATCAGAGTTTTCGAAAAACGAGGAAATTTATTAACAAACAAAAAAACATCATAATTATACAAGCAGATAAGGGCAATAAAACTGTGGTAATGTACAGGGACGAATATAGGGAAAAAATTAACAAACTTTTAGAAGTCAAAAATAAATATCGATCTATAAGGACAGATCCGACAACAAAGCTACAGCGGGAGAATAACAATATCATTGCAGAACTACATAGGGGGAACTACATTGACTCTTGGGAAAAACGTAAACTAATTTGTTCTGCGGCAACATCCCCTAGGATATATGGATTACCAAAAATCCACAAACCTGGAACACCTCTTCGACCTATCGTGTCCTCAATACAAGTCCCATGCTACAACCTTTCAAAATACGTTGGACAAATACTAAAGCATATAATTTCAGATAAATATAATGTTAAGAATTCCACGCAGGTAAAAACACAATTAGAGACCATGCAACTGAACGAAAATGAAATCTTAGTATCATTTGATTTTATTTCGCTCTTTACAAATATTCCAGTCTATACGGCAATTAAAAATATAATGAAAAAATGGGACAAAATTAAGGAATTTACAAAGATCCCTAGCTCTAAATTTCTAAAAATCCTCCAATTCTGCTTAACGGACAATAACTACTTTGTGTATGAGGAAAAGGTCTATAACCAGATTTTCGGCATGCCAATGGGCAATCCTCTTTCGCCTATTATAGCAGATATAGTACTTGACACCTTACTTGACGATGCAATCACGGAACTTAGAAATAAAAATATTCACATTAAATACATAATCAAATATGTAGACGATATATTAGCCATAATTAACATCAAGGACAAGGATATTATTCGGATCACTTTTAATAGTCACCACCCCAAAATTAAATTTACAGTAGAACTTGAGAAAAATGGTGAAATTGCGTACCTTGATACCAAGCTACGTAGAGAACAAGGTTTTATTATATTTGACTGGTACGCTAAGGAAACTTCATCTGGCAGAATAATGAATTACAACGCGACACAACCCAAAAAGCAGATAATTAAGATTATTAATACAGCAAAAAACTTTATATCAAGAGAATTAAATATAAGCGACCCGCAATATCATAACAAAAATATCGACAAAATCTCAGAAATATTAGTTAGCAATAGTTTTCCTAAAAAATTAAAAAATACACTTATCAACGATACACAAAAATATGTACAATACAAAAACATCAACAATGATAGAAACCCTGAAAACGACAAACATTTTTACAGTGTAATATACATACCTGGCTTGACGGATAATAGACACATAAGGACAACAATAAAATCAGAACAAATAAACCTTGCATACAAACCGTATTCAACTTTAAGTGCAATTTTTTCAAGAGTGAAGGCGCCAATAGAAAAACTACAACAAAGTAATGTTGTTTACGAAGTAAAGTGTAACGGAAGGGACGATCAGAATTGTGACTTAATTTATATAGGAACAACAAGACGCTCACTTGAAAAGAGAATAGAAGAACATCAAAATGACATATTGAAGAGGAGAGAGACAAGTGCATTATCACAACACATGATTTCAAAATCTCATTCCTTTAACAGAACAAGTGAGACTGTTGGATTTTGAACGAGGGGAGAGGAAGAGATATACAATAGAAAGCTTGAGAATACAACAAAACATAATGAAAACAATGAACCACAATGAAGATATTGACAACATTAGCGCTAGTTACATAACCGCAATATAATTAATTCTGTAATAATAATTTTAAGTTGTGCTTTACTGTTTTTTGTTAAATGTTTTTGTTCAATTGAAGTTTATTAAAAATCTAATGTTTTTAATGTAAAATGATATATAAATTTTGTAAGTTGTGTTTGCTTGTTGGGAAAAATATTTTGTATTAATGTTGACCTTTTATTATTTTTATTTAAATATTATTATTATTATTTCATCCAAGTTCCTAGGTGGAACATAGGGCCACAAAAAAATGTTTCCAATCATTTCTTCTTAATGCTAATAATTTTATTTCACTCCACGTTATATGCGCCTTCCTAAGTTCATCTTGAACTTGTCGTCTCCATGTTTGAGTGGGCCTGCCTATGCGTCGGCTTCCCTGAGGGTTCCATTGAAGAGCTTCTTTGGCAATATTTCCTTCAGGCTTCCTCAATGTGTGACCTATCCAACGCCACTTTTTGCTTTTAATTTCGTTATACATTGGCTTTTGATTGCACCTTTCGTATAGATGTTGGTTCGATATTATGTTTGGCCAATGGATTCGCAGGATTCTCCTAAGACATCTGTTTACGAATGCCTGGATTCTGCTAATTACTCTTGCAGATGTATTCCATGTTTCGCACCCATAGAGCAATATAGATTTTACATTGGAGTTGAATATACGTATTTTGGTGCTACGTTTAATCTGTGATGATTTCCAGACATAATTCAAGGCTCCAAATGCTCGGAACCTCCTGTGGATGTTAATATGCTACCAAGATAATTAAATAACCCTACTTCTTCCAGTGGTGTATTGTCTAAAATTAGTGGTGTTGTATTTCCAGCATTGATGCGCAAGGATTTGGTTTAAGAGCTATTGATTACAAGACCGGCTCTTTTTGCGTACTCTTGCACTTGGTTAAGTTTTAGCTGCATGCTGGACTGCTGATGCGTTAAAAGACATATGTCATCAGCGTAGTCAAGATCCTCTAGCCGGCTGTTGAAGCCCCAAGTAATACCGTTAGCTTCCTGAGTCGCAGCTATCATAATTGTGTCCAATACAATATTGAAAAGAAGAGGTGACAAGACACACCCTTGTCTTACCCCCGTATGAATTTTAATTTTCTGGCTGGTCAGACCATCGTGTAAGATGCGACAGTAAGAATCGTCGTACATGGCTTGAATTAGATTAATAATTTTTGTAGGTACACCTTTACATTGTAGTGCTTTCCATATTGCGTGGTGAGAGAGAGTGTCGAAGGCCTTTTGAAAGTCTATAAATGTGAGATATAACAGCGTTCTCATCTCTATTGATTGTTCAATAATGATCCTGAGGGTGTTTACATGGTTCACACATGAATAATTCGGTCTGAAGCCAGCTTGCTCTTTTCTGGGTTCAGGTGAGAGCGCATTTGAAATTTTCTTATTGAGTATGTGCGCTATGACCTTATTGACCATACTCAGTGTTAATTTATACTTGCAGAATTCTTTCGTTATTTGGGCAAGTTTTGAGGGTTCAAGCATTGTTCGAATATTCCATGTTCCGAACCGTGTCCTTGTTTTCATTCCGAATGTTGTCATCGAGGGGGGATATTGATTGTTATTATTATTTCCTGTGGTTTCGTTAATCATGTGTTTTAAGGTGACCAGGAGATTAACCTGATGCACCCGATTCTGGACTGGGGCTGCCAGCTATGCTACCAGACTAGCGATGAAAATAACAGCCGTTCCACGGGAATCAGACGCTGTTTGAACCGCTCCTAACCTGGAGAACAGACGCTCGGTGTACCTGTTGGTCCGCGGGAGCTATTTGATTTCACTCCTACCACTCATATCTGAGAGGCGTTCACCTATCCGCCACCTGGGGACGCGTCCATTTGAGGTTACGGCTCCCCCATGGAAAAAGTCACCAAAAAATGACGAAACGTCGGGTGAAATGTAATAAATTTGTTTTATTTACATCAATATCATTAGGTCTTATTAGCTTAAAAAGAAAAATAAACTGAAAATAAATAATTAATTGGACAAAGAAATATATACGGATAAATATATTGTTTCTGTCATCATTAGTCGAACATGCTCAGAAAAAATTCTCCAAAGTTTTTTAACAATTAAAGATTAATCAAAAATAAAATCAGTTTTAATTAAAAATTTAATCATGTGAATTACACGTTCAACCAAGTGAATTAAACGTTCAATTAATTGAGTTAAAAGTTAAATTGATACTATTAATTTGTTTAAAGGTGCAAATTTAATTTATTTTTTTTAAAATTATATCACACCTTTTTTTTTAATTTTTAAATGAAATCATTTTTTTTTCTGTGCAGTTGGATATTAACGGTTTTCCTGGCCATGAGAAAATAATTTTAGCCATCAGTCAGTTTGAGCCATTTTTAATAGGAATTTTGTTTATAGTAAAAAAAAAATAAAAAATTAAAAATTTAATTAAGGCAGTTACGTTATACAAACGTTACACATAATTACATACACAAATTTAAATAAAATTATTAAAATTTACTTTTGTTTTAATTTTAACTTTATTTAAATAAAATTATTAAAATTTTCTTTTAATTTAATTTTAACAATTTTAGCCTTTATTATTTGATTTGAGTTTTAAGACTAAACTTAAAATCTAATTGCAGTTGATTATATTCAATTTGGCTTTTGGCTGATATTGAATATAAACAAATGAAGATAAAAAAATAAAACTTACTAAAAATAAAACCTGCACAATATTGTTTTTGTTTCACTCATATTACAAGAAGTGTAAGTATGGTGTGAGTAATTATTTATAAACATAAATAATTACTTGCGATTCGTATTACAAGAATTAGAATTACTGGGTATTCATATTACGACTGGATATTTGGTCATAATTATGTCGTTGGGTAGAACTCCCCCCGACGAAGATTGGTTTCCAATTTCTGAATGACATTTGGGAAACGATACAATAGTTTTATTTATTGTCTTTTTATATTTGAATTAAATTATTAAGTATCCAATGATTAGAATTGTTGCCATTACGATTACAATATAAAATGCTATGTTAATTGTTTTTTGATTGTACCTTAATTCTTCTATGTATCTTATATTTCTAATGTGCTGGTAAGTTAAATTTTTTATTGGTAATTCTTCTTCAAAATGTATCTGTATTTCTTTAGGAAAATTAGGTATTATTATACTTTTACCGTATGATTTTCTATCATACCATTTTTCAAGAATCTTAATTTTACATTCTTCAACTTTTATAAGATAGTGTCCAGTTAAAGTTATAGCAATTTGATTACAAGTTTGGTTTACAGTTACATTATTCATATTTATGGCAAAAATTAAATTTGAATTTACTTCTATTACATTTATAAATGGATTTTTCCGATAATTACATTGCATTTTTTTATTATTTAGTATATTTTCAATACAGTTATCTTTAATCATGGTTAAATTCTTCTTATGATTGGTTTCAAAATATATAATATTATCTTTTGTGATATATGTATGCAATTTTTCACTTAACTCTAGATTTTTGTTATTTGGAATTGGTTGGATAAATAGGGTTTCATAAAATTCAGGTGTTAGTTGGGGAATTTGGATTATAATCAGGATATTTCTTTCGTTTGTTGCTACAGCTATTCTAATATTTTGTAACTTTTCAAAAGTTATGTCATGTTCTTCTATTTCCTTATCGGTTAATATATTTTGGCTAAGAAGCCCTAGGCTTGATGTCAAAAGTATTCCTTCAACCTTTTCAATTATCTTTTCTAGCTTTGCCATCTGGAAGGTGACCTTTGTCTTCTGTATTTCTAATTTATCCTTTTCATTCGCATAATTAATCGTTTCGTATTCTAAATACATCTTTTTACTTTCAATTTCATATATTTTAGATAATTTGGTCAACTGGTCATCAAAATGTTGGTTTATATTAATTTGCCTATTGGATTGTTCAATTGTATTATGGGTATTAGTTTCCATCGTTCTCAACCTATTTTCAATTTCTAGTCTGTCCTCATTGTCCATTGTACCGGATAAGTATTTTAATCCCGTTCCCAAAACATTAATAAGTCCTCGTTTCTGTCTATGTGGAATAAGCATTTTCAGTGATGTTTTCAAATGCTGCAATTCTTGATTTATGTAATCATCATCAAAATTTGTGGTAATATTTTCTAATTTCTGTATATATTCTTCATATTTTGTAACATTGAATATATGTATAATGTTATGATATTCGTTAATAAGGTGTCTTTTCCCTAGATTTATGATAGAAAATCCATTTCCTGTACTCAGGTCTGTAAATTCAATTTTCTGAGCGTGTGCCGCGTAAAGTGTGAACATTGTCGGTAACATCAACCAGAACATCTTCCGAGAGTAGATCATTAATATGTTCATCGCTATGGTCAACCAAAACCTCCATTGAGCTGAAAGTATTTTTGGCTTGACTTAACTGATCTTTATAAACATTTTGATTTTTATTTCTATATCTTTTGTCAGTAATTTTTTCTAAAATTATCTTTTCCTGCCTAGTATCTGTTTTATGCGCCCTAAAATCTTTTTTGAAGTTTTCATTTACTGGCTGATCCCTTCGATTCTAATTAAGGTATGCTAAATTTTTCTCTTTCCTCAATTCAATTATTTCGTTAATTTTTTGGTTTTCTACAGAATTGTTTTGAAAATGAATTTCTGTTGGTTTTCTCCGAGTTGTTAGGTGGAGGGTATTTTTATAAATAAAATTTGCTTGGGTAGGCAAATCTATGTTATAAACTATGTCAGATGTTTCCTCTCTTTTTCTTAAAATCCTAATATTCTCATTAAGGCTACTGTGAAATCTTTCAACGTCTGAATTTCCTGTGTGACGATAGGGAGTAGTAAAATGATATTCCACATTTGTTTTCTCTAAAAAATCTTTAAAAAGAGCTGAATTAAATCCAGGTTCATTGTCTATAATCAATTTTTTTGGGGTTCTCATTAAATTAAAAAGAATAGTGAAATGTTTTATAAAGTTTAATGGAGTTCTCTCTTCAATTTTTTGTACCAAAGCATACTTGGAAAATTTATCAATCATCGTTATGTATGCGTCCTTTGTGTCTTAGAACCATATATCGGCATGATATATCCTGTATGGGCCTGTAGTGTATGCATACTTAGAGCAAGCACTGTATCATTAATTGTTTACATTTAAGTAAGTTAAGTTTTTGAGCCAATGAACTTATTTTAATTTTATGTTGGTCAGCAGTAATAAGAATTATTTGTTTATATCAAATAATGTGTGAAATAAAATTGTAATACTGTGTGGCATGCGAACGACTTGTAATATGAATCCTAAATTGAATTCTTTTTGTTATATTATTATTGTCGCATTGAAGTCTTACACGTGCCTTGGAAATTTTCTCACGGGAACAGCAAATCAATTAGTGATTTGTTTGTAGCCCAAATTAATGCTGACCTATAGAATAAATTTAGTATATAAGCTTGTACAATTGTCAAAATAAATCAGAATTAATGCAACTCTTAATTGACTTGTCTTATTCTCAAAAATTCGTGCATTTTAATGCTCGGCAAAAAGCGGCAGAAGTGCTAAGAAAATACTTAACTTTTTTTTTACACACTCCACATTTTTACACACTTCCATCAATTATCATTACATGGCGATCCTGCCAAACATTTTTTTGATCCTGCCCAACATTTTTTTGATCCTGTCCAACTTAAATTAATCCCGCAAAGCATAAATCTTTCAATGTCCCAAATAGAAATAAATAAAATTTTTAAGAAATGGGAAGAATTACTGAAATACGTCCCCACTTCAGTATGAACACAAAAAACGGAACTAATTAAAAAACTAAAGAAATTAAAAGAAGACGGCTGGAGATGATGAGGTAATGACATCTGAAATATTCAAAATAAATGAAAAGGAAAGACAAGAAATTATATGCCTATGCAATAAATGATAATAAAGTAACCATTAGTTTAGAACTAGTTATAATTTTACTTATTATAATTATATTATTAGGATTATGGAAATTTTTACAAAATTATATAAAAAAACACACAGCAATTAATGCTGTAAGAAACTAATAAAAACAAAAAAAAAATATTTGTAATGGAAAAAATATTTGAAGAACTTAAAAAAATAATTATAAATGCAAAGAAATCTAGCGGTAGAAAGTATACAAAAGACACAGTAAAAGAAAAACTTTATTTAATAGATCAGCTTAGTTTGCAGTTTGGAAAATTAGTAGGACATCTTTCCAATCCAAAAAGACAGGAAAAGATAATTGAGTATAGAGACTTAAAACATACAGCGATTAGAATATTAAGGGAACACTTAGAAAACAGTAAAGAAAATATATCAAGTGCAACAATCATGTCGAATTTTAATAGTAAACAAGCTTCGGATACAATTCCAATATTTGACGGAAAACCTACACACCTCGATATATTTCTATCAATGGTTGAAATGGTTCACGATGAACTTAACGAACAAGGGAAAAAGAACTTAATAAAATATATTATTGCCATGAAATTAAGCGATAGGGTTAGAAGTATTTTAATGACACAAGACATACCAAAAACATTTAACGAACTAAAATCAACACTGTCCAATCATTTCAAGTCAACAAAGACAGCCAGTAGTCTTCATTCGGAAATTAGAAATATTAAGCAAAGAGGTAATGTGTCAAGTTTTAGAGAAAAAATAAACACATTGATTTCAGAATTAACCATAGTACAATTCAGTGACCTTGAAGACAGTTCAAATGAAATAGCACGATCTACAATTAGAATGTTGAACGAAAAATTAGCACTCGAAACATTCCAAGAAGGTTTACAAGAGAACATAAGAACAGCAGTTATAGCAGCGCAACCTAAATCGCTAGCACAAGCATTTGAAATAGCTAGCACACAGGAAAGACTATTACAGGCAACAAATACATTAAAAATCTTTCACATAAATGACAGAAATCGACGCAGTAATAACAATTACAACTATAACAATAACAGATACAACAATCAAAGAAGGCAAGACTTCAACAGAAATGACATAAACTACAACAATAATTATAACAACAATAATAGTAGAAATTTTAATAATTATAATAGGAATTCAAATAACACCAATAGTAGATACAACACAAATAATGCTTACAACAGAAATAATAGAAACACCTATAACAATAACAACCATACAAATCAAAGAAATTACAACCCAAACGTACGCACAATACATCAACAGGGAAACGAAGAAGCCCTGGAGACTCAGAACGAATCTCCAGAAGGGGAAAATTACAGATTCACACAATAAATCCCAACACTTCAAACTTTATATATCTTTCTATCAAAAACCTGACTTACAAACTGACTTTCCTAATAGATACCGGTTCTGATATATCCCTCTGCAAGGAAAATGTTATACACGGATATAATGTAATTGAACAAGATATTATTAGATTGAATGGCATAACCAAACACTATACAGAGACTATTGGATCGACTGAATTAGAAGCGGTACTTGGAGAACATTGCTTAAAACATAAATTTTACTTAGTAGACAGTGACTTTCCAGTAAACACAGACGGAATTTTAGGAATGGATTTCTTCCATAAATACAACTGTATAATAAACTACGATACACAAACTATAAGTACTTATATAAATGAAGATAGTATCACAATTCCTATAGAGACTAATACAAAACATTTAACAAGCGTCATCATACCACCAAGAAGTGAAAAAATAGTAAAAATCAACATTGAAATAGGTGAAGATAGTGTAGTATGCAACAAAGAAATAGAAAACGGAGTTTTCATTGCAAACACGATAATACCAAAAAATGGTAATCGCCACATTAAAATTCTAAATACATTAGAAACACCAATACGATTGTCGCAACTTAAACTAGCTACGATACCTTTACAATACTATAACATTTATAGAACCGCTCATCTAGATGACGAACATTATTTAGAAAACAGGTTTCAGAAATTGCTAAAAACAATAAAATTCGAAGATTTTGATAACGAAAAACAGAAAGCCTTATACGACATATTAAAACAATATCAAGAAATATTTCATCTAGAGGGAGAATCATTAACCACTAATAATTTTTACAAACAAACAATAGAACTAAACGATAAAACCCCAGTATACATAAAAAATTATCGTTTACCACAATCACAATTGAATGAAATAGACAGACAAGTACAGAAACTATTACAAGAAAATATAATAGAGCCATCAATTAGTCCATACAACTCTCCTTTATTATTGGTTCCTAAAAAAGGACAAGATGACATAAAGAAATGGCGTTTAGTTGTAGATTACAGACGTTTGAATGATAAAGTAGTAAACGACAAATTCCCCCTAACAAGACTAGAAGATGTTTTAGACAAACTAGGTCGAGCAAAATTTTTCTCAACTCTTGACATGACAAGTTCTTTCCATCAGATAGAACTAGATACAGCATCAAGACCAATTACAGCATTTTCCACTAACAGCGGTCACTATCAATATAATAGACTACCTTTTGGGCTAAAAATATCATCAAACAGTTTTCAGAGGATGCTAACCATAGCATTGTCTGGTCTGGAATCGGAAGCATTCCTATATGTAGACGATATTATTATTTTCTAATACACAAAACAAAAAGGGTGAGGGTGTAGTGTATGCATACTTAGAGCAAACACTGTATCATTAATTGTTTACATTTAAGTAAGTTAAGTTTTTGAGCCAATGAACTTATTTTAATTTTATGTTGGTCAGCAGTAATAAGAATTATTTGTTTATATCAAATAATGTGTGAAATAAAATTGTAATACTGTGTGGCATGCGAACGACTTGTAATATGAATCCTAAATTGAATTCTTTTTGTTATATTATTATTGTCGCATTGAAGTCTTACACGTGCCTTGGAAATTTTCTCACGGGAACAGCAAATCAATTAGTGATTTGTTTGTAGCCCAAATTAATGCTGACCTATAGAATAAATTTAGTATATAAGCTTGTACAATTGTCAAAATAAATCAGAATTAATTCAACTTGTAGTTCTGTGTGTTAGGCCCACACACAAACTTTAAACAATCTTCACCTTTGGTTACGGATCTGCAGGGCACCTTTAAGATGTGGGATAATCTTTGGTGAGGATTGTAATTTTAATCGCTCATTTGAGTGATTAAAATTGTAGGGAATTGAGTTCAGTGGAAAGAAATAACAAAAGTTAAATTTAATGATTTCTCTGCCACGTCGTATCGAACTTTAACAATTTCTTTACCTGTAAGGTTGTGTGGTATTTTCCAACGTAAGTAAATAAAGAGCACTAGGGTAAGTATTGATTGATTCCAAGGTTTATTTAGGCAAATGTGGTAGGTATAAGATACTTTAACTTTAGAATTAACTTTGGTTTTAAATATTTTTAAGTTAGGTTAGGAATTTAATTTAAGTAAAAAGTGGTACAGGGTATGTTAAACTACTTGCTTCTGTTGCTATGGAAAGAATGAAAGAATACATAAATTTATTTTTAACTATTAACCTGCATTCGATTCGCAGATAGCCGAAGAGGTTTTTTTTTTTCCGTTAGTACTAAAGATTTACAACTTCATTTTCATTCCATACCTACAGACAAGTATAAGATATATTTTAAGCCAATGGTTTTTAAACTATAACTATTAATTTAGGAATTATCATACTCATACTTTTTATCGTTACAATTCAAATTCAATTCACGTAAATACTTCGATCTATCATTTTCATTATTACATTTTCAGATTACATACATATTTAATTTTAAAGATTTTTAAATTCATTTTCTTCTATGCTTAATTCATTAATTTTCGAGATTTTAGAATTCATTTGTTTCGTTCTTAATCTAATGTTCAAATGTATTTTGAACACAACTCTTAATTGACTTGTCTTATTCTCAAAAATTCGTGCATTTTAATGCTCGGCAAAAAGCGGCAGAAGTGCTAAGAAAATACTTAACTTTTTTTTTACACACTCCACATTTTTACACACTTCCATCAATTATCATTACAGGCCACTAGGAGTTTCTGTTCTTTCAAAAGAAAGCTTAACCGGATGTCTTTCTATTTTGTAATTACAAACCTCACAATTATTTATGACTCTAGATATTTTTAATATTCGGGTAATAGTATTTTTCCTTTAATTCTAAATATGTTTTGTCGATACCAGGGTGATTATTTTCATACTTATGGTGCTTCATTATAATTTCTAACAATTTCTCTTTTTCTACATTCTCCAGTAAGGTATATGTTCTATAAACTCTAAATTTTTTTATATTCTTTAACTTAATTACTTCATCCTGAATCATAGTGTATAATTCCTCAATGTTGCAATAAATTACCACGTTTTCTTCTTCTTTGATTATTTTAATTATTTTTCCCAATATCATTCTGTAGTCAACTGCATTGACTCCGAATTTGTACAGTTTCTTTTTAAATTGAACTTTCTCTTCGTAGGAATCCTCTTCTTGGTTTTCAATTAGTATTTGTTTACTTGCAAACTGTAGAGGACTTCCTGTCACTTGAATGTGATCTAATCCGTCATCCTGAGCGCTATGTACCGTTGGTACAGGCGAGTTCTGTCTTTTTCTTGTTTCTTTTCTAACATTCTTAGGCTGAACAGTATCCCTTTCTACGATTTTGAAATTTAGTTTTTCGTTTCTATGCTTTCGTAAGAAATGCCTTTTTAAACCTACTTTACTTTCAAATACACCATTACAAAACTGACATTGAAAAATTTGAGCACCGTGCTTGTGTTTTACATGTTGGTTTAAAACCTCTTTTCTTTTGTAAGCCTTATGGCACTTTTCGCACTCAAATAGATTCACCTCCGCACTTCGTATCCTTGATAAGGCATCTGCTACTTTATTTTCCTTACCTTGTACATGGCTTATAACAAACTCATATTCGTTGAGCTTAATTTTCCATCGAATCATCTTTGAATTAGGTTCCCTTAGGCTAGCTAACCAAATTAGTGGTTTATGATCTGTATGTAGTCTAAATTTTCTTCCATATAAATAATGTCTATACTGACCACAAGCCCAAACTATAGCAAGTAATTCTTTTTCGATTACGCTATAATTAATTTCATGTTTGTTAAGCGTTCTTGAAGCGAACGCTATAGGACCATTGGCTTGGGATAGCACAGCACCCAATGCGTAGTTACTGGCATCCGTGGTAAGTAAAAATTCCTTTTCGAAATCAGGATACCTTAATACCATATCTGAAGTCAGTATTTGTCTCAACTTGTCGAAAGATCCTTTAAAGTCGGTGTCATTTGCGTTGATCTGACCGTCCTTTTTTAACCTCAAAGTAAGCGGCTTGGCTATTTTAGCATAATCTGGGATAAATTTCCTGTAATATCCACTTAATCCTAAAAATGCTTGTAGCTCTGTTACAGTCTTCGGTATAGGAAAATTTCTTATGCAATCAATTTTTTTAGGATCTGCTTTTATTCCATTTGCTGTTACAATATGCCCTAGAAAATTAGTCTCTGATTTCAAAAACTCACTTTTATTTAGCGACACTTTTAAATTAGCTTCTCTTAACGTCCGAAATATTTTTGTCAAATTGTCAATATGTTCCTGAAGGGAAGTCCCGAACACTAGTATGTCATCCATATAGATAACACATATTTTATTAATGTATTTTTCCTGATCATTCTCGTCTACTTCTATCTGATAGAATCCTTTGGTTAAATCTAACGAAGAAAAATAGTTAGCTCTTCCTAGCTTGTGTAATACTTCGTCAATAATTGGTATGGGATATTTATCTTCTCTTGTTTCAGCATTCAGTCTCCTATTATCTATGACTATTCTCCAATCCTTATGTCCCAATTTATCTTCCTTCTTCGGAACCACCCATATTGGGGAATTATATGGAGAGTCACTTGGAGTGATTATACCCTGCTCCAACATTTCGGATATTTGTTTTTTAACTTCTTCCCTATGCACTTCCGGATACCTATATGATTTTGTGTAGATTGGTCTATCATTTTTAGTTGGAATTTTGTGTTTGATTTCGTTTGTAAAGGTTAAGTCGTCTCCCTGTTTGTAAAATATGTCAGAAAAGTTGTTTAAAAGGTTTTTAATTTTAATTAGTTCTTCCTTATTTAGATGTTCTAATCTCAATTGTTCTTCTACTCCCAATTCATCCAGATGATGTAATTCGGGTAGGTTTTCTATATCACTGATTTCACGTTTAATTAATATTTCATGTCCCTTTTCGTTTTGTCCCTCGAAATACAAGGGCAATTCTTGATTGTTAATTATTATCCTTTTTTTTCATAGTCTATAATAGAATTATTGTCACGCAGTAATTTTGTTCCGAAGATTCCATTAAAAGTGGGATGACAATTAAAAATTTTAAAAGTTATATCCTTTTTTTTGATTTGAAGATCATCTTTTTTAATTTTTGCTTCCTCTTTAATTTCTAAATATCCCGAGGCAGTTCTTATTTGTAAAGGAGTTTTTAATGTATAAATAAAATTTTTTGGGCAATGATCCCTTTGAATTAAATTCTCAGTAGAGCCGGTATCTATTAAGATTCTTGTTGTCCGTTGGTTCTGTTCAAACAGAATATAGGGTAATTTGAGTTCGGTGGCTCCCTCGCCTGGGAGGCCATAAATTTAAAATTTTGAGATGTTGAAGGTTGTTGTTCATTAATATGATAGTTTTGTCTAGTCCTGTTCTGATTAAAATTTCTATTAAAACTAGCTTTATTGGAAAAATTAAGATTTGTATAGGATTTTTATAAGTTTTAACAAAACTATTATTATTATTATTTGAGTAACCTTCATGATTTTTCGCTTTATTTTCGAAATTAGAATAACTTAGGTTTTTAAAATTATTACTATTAATACTATTCTTTGGTTTTTCATTTGACAAAAGGTTCGCCTGTCCAAGCTCGCGAAGAGCTACTTCTAAAGAATTTGGTTTAAGGGCACAAAGGACCGTTCTTAAGTTGAGTGGCAATTTATTTACAAAAACCTTTAATGATACCTTATTATTATGGTTGATTTCAGATGGACTTCCGTCCAGTCTATGTCTTTGATTAAGTAAAGACAGTTTTGCTTGAATATAATTGTAGAATTGTACTACGTTACCTCTATATTGGGCACCTTTCATTTCTTCTCAGCGGAGGCTAAACCTCCAAAATTAAGTTCTAATAGATTCTTTATCTCGACCCATCTAGATAAGTGGGGATGTATTTCCAAAACTATTCTTGCCTTACCTTTTATTTTCCCTTTTATTATGGATAAAAACATCCTCTGGGAAGCGGGGCTGTACTCATCCATCGATGAGATGACGTTATCAATACTCTCCAGGAAGGGGTACAAGTCTTCTTTTCTTCCATCAAAATCCTGAACTAAGCCAAGAAATTTTAATGGATCAATGTCCCTAGCCATTGCTTGCTGAGGATACGGTTGCTGCACTTGCTGGAGCTGCGCCTGTTGTTGTAGCAATTGTTGTTCCATTATTGACTTCTCCCGGTTGATATCGAATAGTGCTTCTCTCCGGGATTTATTTCTTCTGCTATCCACGTTATTATTTTTTTTATAGCTGCCCAAACAATTTCGATGCTTGGTGACACTTGTTTTACGAACTTTATTCTTCTGCTGTTCACTTTATTATATATATTTTTCTTTTTTGTTTTATTTGATAAATTATTTTTATTTAATAAGTTAGTTCATTTAAGAATCTTCTTTTTATTCTTCTGCTGCACATTCGAACTTTTAAATTATTAAAAATATATTTTTTAGGGAAAAATATTTTGTGTCCTTTTAAATAGGATTATAAAAACCCGATTTTATATTATTTTTATTTGACTCCTTTTCGTGGAGTATTTTTATCCTTTTTCGTAGGATCTTTTTTACAGGATAGATAAATCTTTTTTTTTTATCTATCCTACCGACTGCGCCAATTTAAATAATATTATTAAAATTTACTTTTGTTTTAATTTTAACTTTATTTAAATAAAATTATTAAAATTATCTTTTATTTTAATTTTAACAATTTTAACCTTTATTATTTGATTTGAGTTTTAAGACTAAACTTAAAATCTAATTGCAGTTGATTATATTCAATTTGGCTTTTGGCTGATATTGAATATAAACAAATGACGATAAAAGAAATAAAACTTACTAAAAATAAAACCTGCACAATATTGTTTTTATTTCACTCATATTACAAGAAGTGTAAGTATGGTGTGAGTAATTATTTATAAACATAAATAATTACTTGCGATTCGTATTACAAGAATTAGAATCACTGGGTATTCATATTACGAATGGATATTTGGTCACAATTATGTCGTTGGGTAAAACTCACACATGAACCATATATATATGTATATACTAGCTGTTAAGCCTGTCCCTGCACACAAAAAAAATTATTGTAAGGGCAAATAATTTTATCATTTGACGATTTTGCTGGTGGGGTAAATAAAAACTTGTTGGAGAAAATGAAAACTTTTTGTCGTAAGAAATTTTTCAAAAATATTATTTTTTACCGCAACAACATGAAAGTATTTAAAGTTTTTTAACAGCAAAATTATTTGTTGCAAATAGAATAACTTTTGTCGTTAAAGGTTTTCTTCTGAAATAACGTCACACTGAAAATTGCTGTT
Organism: Pollenia amentaria; assembly: GCA_943735925.1. NCBI lineage: Eukaryota > Metazoa > Arthropoda > Insecta > Diptera > Polleniidae > Pollenia > Pollenia amentaria. Next base: position 278,053,689 of record OX031006.1, on the reverse strand, counting down.
GACGTAAATGATTTGCATTTGCATAAAATAACAATTTTTGTTGCCATAAAATATTTATTTTTTGATTCAAACAATATTACTGTTGTCGTAAAAAAAATTGCACTTGGCAATGACATGATTGGTACTTCATTATAATTGCGATCAGTATTGAGTCGTTTGTCGGTGTGAAATAAGTGAGCTTTTTAGTTTTAAAATAATTAAAATATATATTATTCGCAACAAGTATCAAAGATAAACAAAATTTCAGAGCTGTAAATGAATCATCATTTTTGAATTAATTCGTGAATCATTCATGCATTGAACTAGCAAATTTTGAATTAATTCTTTTATCACAAATAAATGAATTGAATTAAATCTGAATCAAATCAAACGAATTAGGCAGAAATGAATTTAAATTCAAATGAATGAAATCTAAAATGAGTTGCAATCAATCAAATTCAAGAGCAGATCTAGGGGGAATAAAAAATGAAAATTTCTTTTTTCAGTGTTTGGAGTTTATTTCTTCAAGAAGAAATTATTTTTATTTTTATTCTGAACGACAAAACACATTTAATTTTCAAGAGGAAATAAATAATTATCAAAGTTGTTTGGGGGAATATTATTATTTATTAAAAGATTTTGTTTGTTGTGCTTAATTCCCTTTTTAAATAATTGATAAAAAATACTGAAATTTATTGTTGGAGGATAAGCTGTTCCTATGCGCATTTCACTGGTTGCTTAGGCCAGATCATCAGGAAACGTTCTCCTAAATAATTTTAGAAAAGCCAAAGCTATCAGCAAACAAAACTACAGAGGGAATGAGAATTACCTACAAACACTCAGAAAGTCTTGTTTGCAACGATATCAAAGCTTAAACAAAATACCAAACAATAAATCAGTGGTGAGTTTTATCTTTTCTTACATTTCCCGCTACAATTATTTGGAATTCTCCCAACATTAATTGTAGTTGTAAGTGGGTAAAGAAAAAACATATTAAAAACAAAAACAAAGTGCTTTTATTGTTTTCGCAAGAAATCAAAATAAAAACAATTTGCCAGTTCAGTTTTTTATGCACGTGCACTAGCTAAAATTTATTATCAAAGTTGTTTGGGGGAATATTATTATTTATTAAAAGATTTTGTTTGTTGTGCTTAATTCCCTTTTTAAATAATTGATAAAAAATACTGAAATTTATTGTTGGAGGATAAGCTGTTCCTATGCGCATTTCACTGGTTGCTTAGGCCAGATCATCAGGAAACGTTCTCCTAAATAATTTTAGAAAAGCCAAAGCTATCAGCAAACAAAACTACAGAGGGAATGAGAATTACCTACAAACACTCAGAAAGTCTTGTTTGCAACGATATCAAAGCTTAAACAAAATACCAAACAATAAATCAGTGATGAGTTTTATCTTTTCTTACATTTCCCGCTACAATTATTTGGAATTCTCCCAACATTAATTGTAGTTGTAAGTGGGTAAAGAAAAAACACATTAAAAACAAAAACAAAGTGCTTTTATTGTTTTCGCAAGAAATCAAAATAAAAACAATTTGCCAGTTCAGTTTTTTATGATCTGGCCTAAGCAACCAGTGAAATGCGCATAGGAACAGCTTATCCTCCAACAATAAATTTCAGTATTTTTTATCAATTATTTAAAAAGGGAATTAAGCACAACAAACAAAATCTTTTAGGAAATAAATAATTTAAAAATTAAAATAAAAAACCCAACGAAAAAATTTTTGGTAATGTTATAGGTATTTATTTCACAAAAATAAAACTATCTTTCACAACTAAACAAAAATCAGAAAAATTACAATGTATGTAGTTCAAAACACAATTGTGTTTGAAAAATATGCTAAACATATGCGTTCATTTACTAAAAGAGTGTCATAACAAAAAAAAAAAAAAAAAAAAAAAAACACGATTTTGCACAAACGCATTAAAAATTTTTAACTGACAACCAATTTACACTGAAAAGAAGGAATCTACAAGAACATATTATCTTCTTACTCGGAGATTATGCAAGTTATTATTATAAAATTTCGACAGAATATGAAGCAGAATATAATGCATATTTCTGCGTAACTAAATCAAAAGTGGTGTTTTTACATTCAATTCCATTCCAATGAGTTGGAAATGAATTGTTAATTTTTTTTTCTAACTCATTTGAATTAATTCAAATTCAATTCAATTCATTTTTCAGATTCATTTGAATTAGAAACGAATTTAAAGTCATTTCTGCCTAATTCGTTTGAATTGATTCAAATTTAATTCAATTCATTTATTTGTGTGAAAAGAATTAATTCAAAATTTGCTAATTCATTAATGAATTAAAATCAAAAATGAATGATTCATTTACAGCTCTGCCAAATTTGCAGTATTTTGAAAAATATAAATCGGCAGAAAATCTTGGTAAGTTGATGCGATACATTCTTTTCTATAATTTATTGCATGAAAAATATTTTTACAGATTCGTGACATATTTATTTTTTTTATTTACTACATGCGGTAATAAGTCCTCCTCGCATCAACAAGGGAGCGAAAAGGATATGATTGGCCATATAATAAATATAAACAATTTGTTAATTAATTCATTTATTAATGATGTGCTAATAATCCCAATTTTTGAATGAAAACACTGAAATTTATTGTTGTGGGAAAGCTAGTGACGGTTTATTGTTGTGACTTTGTTGAAGCTTTGATATTGTTACATTTAAGACCTGAGTGTTTTAAAATTCCTATTCACTTTATGGTCTTACTTGTATAATATTTTTAGCTTTTCTAAAGTATTTGGAAAAAATTTCCTGACGAGCTGGCCTAAGCAACCAGCGAAATGCGCATAGAAACTAGCTTTCCCACAACAATAAATTTCAGTGTTTTCATTCAAAAATTGGGATTATTAGCACATGATTAATAAATGAACTAATTAATAAAATATATCATTCCCGAAAATAATTTTTGATAATAAACAATTTGATCCAATGGGAAGATGATGCCAGATCTCTTGCTGCGAAAGAAAAGTTTACATTGCAGCCTAATGAAAATTAAATATACTTAATACTTCAAGAAGTAAAAACTGATTTTTTTTGAAAATTTTCAAATGAAATATTTTTAAGCTGAAAACCCCGAAAAATAAATATTTTAAACAATAATCTTAAAATTGCAAGAATTTAAAATAAATATTTTCAAACTAAAAATAATGTTTTCATTTATAGTATATACCTTAAAAAATTTTGCATTTGCGACAAATGTATATTGAACTGTTGTGGTAACAATTTTTTCATTTGCGACAAAAGTATATTAAACCGTTGGGGCAACAAATATGACATTTAAGGCAACACTTTTAACTTTGCCTCAACAATGAATTTAAGCTTTGGGGCAACAGAAAGAGACTTGTTGCTATAAATGCAAAATGTTATTGGGCACAATCCGAATGTAAATTCTATTTGATTCAAAATCAAATTTTCTTGGCACTACAGTCTTTTTTTGTTTGTGTGTGCCAGGCAGGAAGAAAGAGAAAACAAGCAAGCAATTTACTTATCTTTGGTCCGTACAACATGCATGCCAATTTTCATCTTCCCAGGTCATTGAGGGTCTTCCAAATTAGTTAAAATGAAGAAAAAACTACATTTTGTTAAGCCTATTATTTCCTCTTAATTCACCGTCCATAGTCCAAAAATGTTATTTCTTACTACTTTAAAGTAAGCCCCAACGTCAGTACCATATGCTTGGCAATTTTTAGCTTCATTGGTCTCTAGGGGGCTAAAAAGTAAAAAAAAAAACAATTTTGCCACGCCCTTTTTCCTCTCAATTCTCCGCCGTAGTCCAAAAATGTTAGATCCGACTACTTCAGGCTATGCTGCATTGTAAGGACTTCATGCTAGGCAATTTCCAGCTTCCTTTGTCATTAAATATAAGCAAAAATGGTAAAAAAATTTATTTTGCCATGCCCTTTTTTCCTCTTAATTCTCCGCACACAGGCCAAACATCAAAAATTCGGCAATGTTTGGATTTGGCCTAGTTGTTTTACTATATGCATGCCAATTTTCAAATTTCTAGCCCATCCGTGGGATTCAAAACGCTCTGGATAGACAAAAAAAGAGGAACACACATATAAGGATATTATACATATACATATATATACTAGTGAGAAATAAATTTAATTCAATAACTGCTTTGAATCTTTCGATATTAAAAATTTTTATAACATTAAAATTTTTTTACGATTTTCTAACAATTTTATCTGCGCACACAGATAAAAGTCAACATTAAAACCAATTAAATATCACTATTTAAAGTAAAAACGTGTATCTAAAACACACTTTTAATTAACGTAAATCTTTAAAGAATTGTGTTATGACGCAAACGAACCACCTCAATATAAGCAAAAATGGTAAAAAAAATTATTTTGCCATGCCCTTTTTTCCTCTTAATTCTCCGCACACAGGCCAAACATCAAAAATTCGGCAATGTTTGGATTTGGCCTAGTTGTTTTACTATATGCATGCCAATTTTCAAATTTCTAGCCCATTCGTGGGATTCAAAACGCTCTGGATAGACAAAAAAAAAAAGGAACACACATATAAAAATATTATACATATACATATATATACTAGTGAGAAATAAATTTAATTCAATAACTGCTTTGAATCTTTCGATATTAAAAATTTTTATAACATTAAAATTTTTTTACGATTTTCTAACAATTTTATCTGCGCACACAGATAAAAGTCAACATTAAAACCAATTAAATATCACTATTTAAAGTAAAAACGTGTATCTAAAACACACTTTTAATTAACGTAAATCTTTAAAGAATTGTGTTATGACGCAAACGAACCACCTCAATATAAGCAAAAATGGTAAAAAAATTTATTTTGCCATGCCCTTTTTTCCTCTTAATTCTCCGCACACAGGCCAAACATCAAAAATTCGGCAATGTTTGGATTTGGCCTAGTTGTTTTACTATATGCATGCCAATTTTCAAATTTCTAGCCCATCCGTGGGATTCAAAACGCTCTGGATAGACAAAAAAAAGGAACACACACATATAAGGATATTATACATATACATATATATACTAGTGAGAAATAAATTTAATTCAATAACTGCTTTGAATCTTTCGATATTAAAAATTTTTATAACATTAAAATTTTTTTACGATTTTCTAACAATTTTATCTGCGCACACAGATAAAAGTCAACATTAAAACCAATTAAATATCACTATTTAAAGTAAAAACGTGTATCTAAAACACACTTTTAATTAACTTAAATCTTTAAAGAATTGTGTTATGACGCAAACGAACCACCTCAATATAAGCAAAAATGGTAAAAAAATTTATTTTGCCATGCCCTTTTTTCCTCTTAATTCTCCGCACACAGGCCAAACATCAAAAATTCGGCAATGTTTGGATTTGGCCTAGTTGTTTTACTATATGCATGCCAATTTTCAAATTTCTCGCCCATCCGTGGGATTCAAAACGCTCTGGATAGACAAAAAAAGAGGAACACACATATAAGGATATTATACATATACATATATATACTAGTGAGAAATAAATTTAATTCAATAACTGCTTTGAATCTTTCGATATTAAAAATTTTTATAACATTAAAATTTTTTTACGATTTTCTAACAATTTTATCTGCGCACACAGATAAAAGTCAACATTAAAACCAATTAAATATCACTATTTAAAGTAAAAACGTGTATCTAAAACACACTTTTAATTAACTTAAATCTTTAAAGAATTGTGTTATGACGCAAACGAACCACCTCAATATAAGCAAAAATGGTAAAAAAATTTATTTTGCCATGCCCTTTTTTCCTCTTAATTCTCCGCACACAGGCCAAACATCAAAAATTCGGCAATGTTTGGATTTGGCCTAGTTGTTTTACTATATGCATGCCAATTTTCAAATTTCTCGCCCATCCGTGGGATTCAAAACGCTCTGGATAGACAAAAAAAGAGGAACACACATATAAGGATATTATACATATACATATATATACTAGTGAGAAATAAATTTAATTCAATAACTGCTTTGAATCTTTCGATATTAAAAATTTTTATAACATTAAAATTTTTTTACGATTTTCTAACAATTTTATCTGCGCACACAGATAAAAGTCAACATTAAAACCAATTAAATATCACTATTTAAAGTAAAAACGTGTATCTAAAACACACTTTTAATTAACTTAAATCTTTAAAGAATTGTGTTATGACGCAAACGAACCACCTCAATATAAGCAAAAATGGTAAAAAAATTTATTTTGCCATGCCCTTTTTTCCTCTTAATTCTCCGCACACAGGCCAAACATCAAAAATTCGGCAATGTTTGGATTTGGCCTAGTTGTTTTACTATATGCATGCCAATTTTTCAAATTTCTAGCCCATCCGTGGGATTCAAAACGCTCTGGATAGACAAAAAAAGAGGAAAACACACATATAAGGATATTATACATATACATATATATACTAGTGAGAAATAAATTTAATTCAATAACTGCTTTGAATCTTTCGATATTAAAAATTTTTATAACATTAAAATTTTTTTACGATTTTCTAACAATTTTATCTGCGCACACAGATAAAAGTCAACATTAAAACCAATTAAATATCACTATTTAAAGTAAAAACGTGTATCTAAAACACACTTTTAATTAACTTAAATCTTTAAAGAATTGTGTTATGACGCAAACGAACCACCTCAATATAAGCAAAAATGGTAAAAAAATTTATTTTGCCATGCCCTTTTTTCCTCTTAATTCTCCGCACACAGGCCAAACATCAAAAATTCGGCAATGTTTGGATTTGGCCTAGTTGTTTTACTATATGCATGCCAATTTTTCAAATTTCTAGCCCATCCGTGGGATTCAAAACGCTCTGGATAGACAAAAAAAGAGGAAAACACACATATAAGGATATTATACATATACATATATATACTAGTGAGAAATAAATTTAATTCAATAACTGCTTTGAATCTTTCGATATTAAAAATTTTTATAACATTAAAATTTTTTTACGATTTTCTAACAATTTTATCTGCGCACACAGATAAAAGTCAACATTAAAACCAATTAAATATCACTATTTAAAGTAAAAACGTGTATCTAAAACACACTTTTAATTAACTTAAATCTTTAAAGAATTGTGTTATGACGCAAACGAACCACCTCAATATAAGCAAAAATGGTAAAAAAATTTATTTTGCCATGCCCTTTTTTCCTCTTAATTCTCCGCACACAGGCCAAACATCAAAAATTCGGCAATGTTTGGATTTGGCCTAGTTGTTTTACTATATGCATGCCAATTTTTCAAATTTCTAGCCCATCCGTGGGATTCAAAACGCTCTGGATAGACAAAAAAAGAGGAAAACACACATATAAGGATATTATACATATACATATATATACTAGTGAGAAATAAATTTAATTCAATAACTGCTTTGAATCTTTCGATATTAAAAATTTTTATAACATTAAAATTTTTTTACGATTTTCTAACAATTTTATCTGCGCACACAGATAAAAGTCAACATTAAAACCAATTAAATATCACTATTTAAAGTAAAAACGTGTATCTAAAACACACTTTTAATTAACTTAAATCTTTAAAGAATTGTGTTATGACGCAAACGAACCACCTCAATATAAGCAAAAATGGTAAAAAAATTTATTTTGCCATGCCCTTTTTTCCTCTTAATTCTCCGCACACAGGCCAAACATCAAAAATTCGGCAATGTTTGGATTTGGCCTAGTTGTTTTACTATATGCATGCCAATTTTCAAATTTCTAGCCCATCCGTGGGATTCAAAACGCTCTGGATAGACAAAAAAAGAGGAAAACACACATATAAGGATATTATACATATACATATATATACTAGTGAGAAATAAATTTAATTCAATAACTGCTTTGAATCTTTCGATATTAAAAATTTTTATAACATTAAAATTTTTTTACGATTTTCTAACAATTTTATCTGCGCACACAGATAAAAGTCAACATTAAAACCAATTAAATATCACTATTTAAAGTAAAAACGTGTATCTAAAACACACTTTTAATTAACTTAAATCTTTAAAGAATTGTGTTATGACGCAAACGAACCACCTCAATATAAGCAAAAATGGTAAAAAAATTTATTTTGCCATGCCCTTTTTTCCTCTTAATTCTCCGCACACAGGCCAAACATCAAAAATTCGGCAATGTTTGGATTTGGCCTAGTTGTTTTACTATATGCATGCCAATTTTTCAAATTTCTAGCCCATCCGTGGGATTCAAAACGCTCTGGATAGACAAAAAAAGAGGAAAACACACATATAAGGATATTATACATATACATATATATACTAGTGAGAAATAAATTTAATTCAATAACTGCTTTGAATCTTTCGATATTAAAAATTTTTATAACATTAAAATTTTTTTACGATTTTCTAACAATTTTATCTGCGCACACAGATAAAAGTCAACATTAAAACCAATTAAATATCACTATTTAAAGTAAAAACGTGTATCTAAAACACACTTTTAATTAACTTAAATCTTTAAAGAATTGTGTTATGACGCAAACGAACCACCTCAATATAAGCAAAAATGGTAAAAAAATTTATTTTGCCATGCCCTTTTTTCCTCTTAATTCTCCGCACACAGGCCAAACATCAAAAATTCGGCAATGTTTGGATTTGGCCTAGTTGTTTTACTATATGCATGCCAATTTTTCAAATTTCTAGCCCATCCGTGGGATTCAAAACGCTCTGGATAGACAAAAAAAGAGGAAAACACACATATAAGGATATTATACATATACATATATATACTAGTGAGAAATAAATTTAATTCAATAACTGCTTTGAATCTTTCGATATTAAAAATTTTTATAACATTAAAATTTTTTTACGATTTTCTAACAATTTTATCTGCGCACACAGATAAAAGTCAACATTAAAACCAATTAAATATCACTATTTAAAGTAAAAACGTGTATCTAAAACACACTTTTAATTAACTTAAATCTTTAAAGAATTGTGTTATGACGCAAACGAACCACCTCAATATAAGCAAAAATGGTAAAAAAATTTATTTTGCCATGCCCTTTTTTCCTCTTAATTCTCCGCACACAGGCCAAACATCAAAAATTCGGCAATGTTTGGATTTGGCCTAGTTGTTTTACTATATGCATGCCAATTTTCAAATTTCTAGCCCATCCGTGGGATTCAAAACGCTCTGGATAGACAAAAAAAGAGGAAAACACACATATAAGGATATTATACATATACATATATATACTAGTGAGAAATAAATTTAATTCAATAACTGCTTTGAATCTTTCGATATTAAAAATTTTTATAACATTAAAATTTTTTTACGATTTTCTAACAATTTTATCTGCGCACACAGATAAAAGTCAACATTAAAACCAATTAAATATCACTATTTAAAGTAAAAACGTGTATCTAAAACACACTTTTAATTAACTTAAATCTTTAAAGAATTGTGTTATGACGCAAACGAACCACCTCAATATAAGCAAAAATGGTAAAAAAATTTATTTTGCCATGCCCTTTTTTCCTCTTAATTCTCCGCACACAGGCCAAACATCAAAAATTCGGCAATGTTTGGATTTGGCCTAGTTGTTTTACTATATGCATGCCAATTTTTCAAATTTCTAGCCCATCCGTGGGATTCAAAACGCTCTGGATAGACAAAAAAAGAGGAAAACACACATATAAGGATATTATACATATACATATATATACTAGTGAGAAATAAATTTAATTCAATAACTGCTTTGAATCTTTCGATATTAAAAATTTTTATAACATTAAAATTTTTTTACGATTTTCTAACAATTTTATCTGCGCACACAGATAAAAGTCAACATTAAAACCAATTAAATATCACTATTTAAAGTAAAAACGTGTATCTAAAACACACTTTTAATTAACTTAAATCTTTAAAGAATTGTGTTATGACGCAAACGAACCACCTCAATATAAGCAAAAATGGTAAAAAAATTTATTTTGCCATGCCCTTTTTTCCTCTTAATTCTCCGCACACAGGCCAAACATCAAAAATTCGGCAATGTTTGGATTTGGCCTAGTTGTTTTACTATATGCATGCCAATTTTTCAAATTTCTAGCCCATCCGTGGGATTCAAAACGCTCTGGATAGACAAAAAAAGAGGAAAACACACATATAAGGATATTATACATATACATATATATACTAGTGAGAAATAAATTTAATTCAATAACTGCTTTGAATCTTTCGATATTAAAAATTTTTATAACATTAAAATTTTTTTACGATTTTCTAACAATTTTATCTGCGCACACAGATAAAAGTCAACATTAAAACCAATTAAATATCACTATTTAAAGTAAAAACGTGTATCTAAAACACACTTTTAATTAACTTAAATCTTTAAAGAATTGTGTTATGACGCAAACGAACCACCTCAATATAAGCAAAAATGGTAAAAAAATTTATTTTGCCATGCCCTTTTTTCCTCTTAATTCTCCGCACACAGGCCAAACATCAAAAATTCGGCAATGTTTGGATTTGGCCTAGTTGTTTTACTATATGCATGCCAATTTTCAAATTTCTAGCCCATCCGTGGGATTCAAAACGCTCTGGATAGACAAAAAAAGAGGAAAACACACATATAAGGATATTATACATATACATATATATACTAGTGAGAAATAAATTTAATTCAATAACTGCTTTGAATCTTTCGATATTAAAAATTTTTATAACATTAAAATTTTTTTACGATTTTCTAACAATTTTATCTGCGCACACAGATAAAAGTCAACATTAAAACCAATTAAATATCACTATTTAAAGTAAAAACGTGTATCTAAAACACACTTTTAATTAACTTAAATCTTTAAAGAATTGTGTTATGACGCAAACGAACCACCTCAATATAAGCAAAAATGGTAAAAAAATTTATTTTGCCATGCCCTTTTTTCCTCTTAATTCTCCGCACACAGGCCAAACATCAAAAATTCGGCAATGTTTGGATTTGGCCTAGTTGTTTTACTATATGCATGCCAATTTTTCAAATTTCTAGCCCATCCGTGGGATTCAAAACGCTCTGGATAGACAAAAAAAGAGGAAAACACACATATAAGGATATTATACATATACATATATATACTAGTGAGAAATAAATTTAATTCAATAACTGCTTTGAATCTTTCGATATTAAAAATTTTTATAACATTAAAATTTTTTTACGATTTTCTAACAATTTTATCTGCGCACACAGATAAAAGTCAACATTAAAACCAATTAAATATCACTATTTAAAGTAAAAACGTGTATCTAAAACACACTTTTAATTAACTTAAATCTTTAAAGAATTGTGTTATGACGCAAACGAACCACCTCAATATAAGCAAAAATGGTAAAAAAATTTATTTTGCCATGCCCTTTTTTCCTCTTAATTCTCCGCACACAGGCCAAACATCAAAAATTCGGCAATGTTTGGATTTGGCCTAGTTGTTTTACTATATGCATGCCAATTTTCAAATTTCTAGCCCATCCGTGGGATTCAAAACGCTCTGGATAGACAAAAAAAGAGGAAAACACACATATAAGGATATTATACATATACATATATATACTAGTGAGAAATAAATTTAATTCAATAACTGCTTTGAATCTTTCGATATTAAAAATTTTTATAACATTAAAATTTTTTTACGATTTTCTAACAATTTTATCTGCGCACACAGATAAAAGTCAACATTAAAACCAATTAAATATCACTATTTAAAGTAAAAACGTGTATCTAAAACACACTTTTAATTAACTTAAATCTTTAAAGAATTGTGTTATGACGCAAACGAACCACCTCAATATAAGCAAAAATGGTAAAAAAATTTATTTTGCCATGCCCTTTTTTCCTCTTAATTCTCCGCACACAGGCCAAACATCAAAAATTCGGCAATGTTTGGATTTGGCCTAGTTGTTTTACTATATGCATGCCAATTTTTCAAATTTCTAGCCCATCCGTGGGATTCAAAACGCTCTGGATAGACAAAAAAAGAGGAAAACACACATATAAGGATATTATACATATACATATATATACTAGTGAGAAATAAATTTAATTCAATAACTGCTTTGAATCTTTCGATATTAAAAATTTTTATAACATTAAAATTTTTTTACGATTTTCTAACAATTTTATCTGCGCACACAGATAAAAGTCAACATTAAAACCAATTAAATATCACTATTTAAAGTAAAAACGTGTATCTAAAACACACTTTTAATTAACTTAAATCTTTAAAGAATTGTGTTATGACGCAAACGAACCACCTCAATATAAGCAAAAATGGTAAAAAAATTTATTTTGCCATGCCCTTTTTTCCTCTTAATTCTCCGCACACAGGCCAAACATCAAAAATTCGGCAATGTTTGGATTTGGCCTAGTTGTTTTACTATATGCATGCCAATTTTCAAATTTCTAGCCCATCCGTGGGATTCAAAACGCTCTGGATAGACAAAAAAAGAGGAAAACACACATATAAGGATATTATACATATACATATATATACTAGTGAGAAATAAATTTAATTCAATAACTGCTTTGAATCTTTCGATATTAAAAATTTTTATAACATTAAAATTTTTTTACGATTTTCTAACAATTTTATCTGCGCACACAGATAAAAGTCAACATTAAAACCAATTAAATATCACTATTTAAAGTAAAAACGTGTATCTAAAACACACTTTTAATTAACTTAAATCTTTAAAGAATTGTGTTATGACGCAAACGAACCACCTCAATATAAGCAAAAATGGTAAAAAAATTTATTTTGCCATGCCCTTTTTTCCTCTTAATTCTCCGCACACAGGCCAAACATCAAAAATTCGGCAATGTTTGGATTTGGCCTAGTTGTTTTACTATATGCATGCCAATTTTTCAAATTTCTAGCCCATCCGTGGGATTCAAAACGCTCTGGATAGACAAAAAAAGAGGAAAACACACATATAAGGATATTATACATATACATATATATACTAGTGAGAAATAAATTTAATTCAATAACTGCTTTGAATCTTTCGATATTAAAAATTTTTATAACATTAAAATTTTTTTACGATTTTCTAACAATTTTATCTGCGCACACAGATAAAAGTCAACATTAAAACCAATTAAATATCACTATTTAAAGTAAAAACGTGTATCTAAAACACACTTTTAATTAACTTAAATCTTTAAAGAATTGTGTTATGACGCAAACGAACCACCTCAATATAAGCAAAAATGGTAAAAAAATTTATTTTGCCATGCCCTTTTTTCCTCTTAATTCTCCGCACACAGGCCAAACATCAAAAATTCGGCAATGTTTGGATTTGGCCTAGTTGTTTTACTATATGCATGCCAATTTTTCAAATTTCTAGCCCATCCGTGGGATTCAAAACGCTCTGGATAGACAAAAAAAGAGGAAAACACACATATAAGGATATTATACATATACATATATATACTAGTGAGAAATAAATTTAATTCAATAACTGCTTTGAATCTTTCGATATTAAAAATTTTTATAACATTAAAATTTTTTTACGATTTTCTAACAATTTTATCTGCGCACACAGATAAAAGTCAACATTAAAACCAATTAAATATCACTATTTAAAGTAAAAACGTGTATCTAAAACACACTTTTAATTACCTTAAATCTTTAAAGAATTGTGTTATGACGCAAACGAACCACCTCAATATAAGCAAAAATGGTAAAAAAATTTATTTTGCCATGCCCTTTTTTCCTCTTAATTCTCCGCACACAGGCCAAACATCAAAAATTCGGCAATGTTTGGATTTGGCCTAGTTGTTTTACTATATGCATGCCAATTTTCAAATTTCTAGCCCATCCGTGGGATTCAAAACGCTCTGGATAGACAAAAAAAGAGGAACACACATATAAGGATATTATACATATACATATATATACTAGTGAGAAATAAATTTAATTCAATAACTGCTTTGAATCTTTCGATATTAAAAATTTTTATAACATTAAAATTTTTTTACGATTTTCTAACAATTTTATCTGCGCACACAGATAAAAGTCAACATTAAAACCAATTAAATATCACTATTTAAAGTAAAAACGTGTATCTAAAACACACTTTTAATTAACTTAAATCTTTAAAGAATTGTGTTATGACGCAAACGAACCACCTCAATATAAGCAAAAATGGTAAAAAAAATTATTTTGCCATGCCCTTTTTTCCTCTTAATTCTCCGCACACAGGCCAAACATCAAAAATTCGGCAATGTTTGGATTTGGCCTAGTTGTTTTACTATATGCATGCCAATTTTCAAATTTCTAGCCCATCCGTGGGATTCAAAACGCTCTGGATAGACAAAAAAAGAGGAACACACATATAAGGATATTATACATATACATATATATACTAGTGAGAAATAAATTTAATTCAATAACTGCTGTGAATCTTTCGATATTAAAAATTTTTATAACATTAAAATTTTTTTACGATTTTCTAACAATTTTATCTGCGCACACAGATAAAAGTCAACATTAAAACCAATTAAATATCACTATTTAAAGTAAAAACGTGTATCTAAGTAAAACACACTTTTAATTAACGTAAATCTTTAAAGAATTGTGTTATGACGCAAACGAACCACCTCAATATAAGCAAAAATGGTAAAAAAATTTATTTTGCCATGCCCTTTTTTCCTCTTAATTCTCCGCACACAGGCCAAACATCAAAAATTCGGCAATGTTTGGATTTGGCCTAGTTGTTTTACTATATGCATGCCAATTTTTCAAATTTCTAGCCCATCCGTGGGATTCAAAACGCTCTGGATAGACAAAAAAAGAGGAAAACACACATATAAGGATATTATACATATACATATATATACTAGTGAGAAATAAATTTAATTCAATAACTGCTTTGAATCTTTCGATATTAAAAATTTTTATAACATTAAAATTTTTTTACGATTTTCTAACAATTTTATCTGCGCACACAGATAAAAGTCAACATTAAAACCAATTAAATATCACTATTTAAAGTAAAAACGTGTATCTAAAACACACTTTTAATTAACTTAAATCTTTAAAGAATTGTGTTATGACGCAAACGAACCACCTCAATATAAGCAAAAATGGTAAAAAAATTTATTTTGCCATGCCCTTTTTTCCTCTTAATTCTCCGCACACAGGCCAAACATCAAAAATTCGGCAATGTTTGGATTTGGCCTAGTTGTTTTACTATATGCATGCCAATTTTCAAATTTCTAGCCCATCCGTGGGATTCAAAACGCTCTGGATAGACAAAAAAAGAGGAAAACACACATATAAGGATATTATACATATACATATATATACTAGTGAGAAATAAATTTAATTCAATAACTGCTTTGAATCTTTCGATATTAAAAATTTTTATAACATTAAAATTTTTTTACGATTTTCTAACAATTTTATCTGCGCACACAGATAAAAGTCAACATTAAAACCAATTAAATATCACTATTTAAAGTAAAAACGTGTATCTAAAACACACTTTTAATTAACTTAAATCTTTAAAGAATTGTGTTATGACGCAAACGAACCACCTCAATATAAGCAAAAATGGTAAAAAAATTTATTTTGCCATGCCCTTTTTTCCTCTTAATTCTCCGCACACAGGCCAAACATCAAAAATTCGGCAATGTTTGGATTTGGCCTAGTTGTTTTACTATATGCATGCCAATTTTTCAAATTTCTAGCCCATCCGTGGGATTCAAAACGCTCTGGATAGACAAAAAAAGAGGAAAACACACATATAAGGATATTATACATATACATATATATACTAGTGAGAAATAAATTTAATTCAATAACTGCTTTGAATCTTTCGATATTAAAAATTTTTATAACATTAAAATTTTTTTACGATTTTCTAACAATTTTATCTGCGCACACAGATAAAAGTCAACATTAAAACCAATTAAATATCACTATTTAAAGTAAAAACGTGTATCTAAAACATACTTTTAATTAACGTAAATCTTTAAAGAATTGTGTTATGACGCAAACGAACCACCTCAATATAAGCAAAAATGGTAAAAAAAATTATTTTGCCATGCCCTTTTTTCCTCTTAATTCTCCGCACACAGGCCAAACATCAAAAATTCGGCAATGTTTGGATTTGGCCTAGTTGTTTTACTATATGCATGCCAATTTTCAAATTTCTAGCCCATCCGTGGGATTCAAAACGCTCTGGATAGAGAAAAAAAGAGGAACACACATATAAGGATATTATACATATACATATATATACTAGTGAGAAATAAATTTAATTCAATAACTGCTTTGAATCTTTCGATATTAAAAATTTTTATAACATTAAAATTTTTTTACGATTTTCTAACAATTTTATCTGCGCACACAGATAAAAGTCAACATTAAAACCAATTAAATATCACTATTTAAAGTAAAAACGTGTATCTAAGTAAAACACACTTTTAATTAACGTAAATCTTTAAAGAATTGTGTTATGACGCAAACGAACCACCTCAATATAAGCAAAAATGGTAAAAAAATTTATTTTGCCATGCCCTTTTTTCCTCTTAATTCTCCGCACACAGGCCAAACATCAAAAATTCGGCAATGTTTGGATTTGGCCTAGTTGTTTTACTATATGCATGCCAATTTTCAAATTTCTAGCCCATCCGTGGGATTCAAAACGCTCTGGATAGACAAAAAAAGAGGAACACACATATAAGGATATTATACATATACATATATATACTAGTGAGAAATAAATTTAATTCAATAACTGCTTTGAATCTTTCGATATTAAAAATTTTTATAACATTAAAATTTTTTTACGATTTTCTAACAATTTTATCTGCGCACACAGATAAAAGTCAACATTAAAACCAATTAAATATCACTATTTAAAGTAAAAACGTGTATCTAAAACACACTTTTAATTAACGTAAATCTTTAAAGAATTGTGTTATGACGCAAACGAACCACCTCAATATAAGCAAAAATGGTAAAAAAATTTATTTTGCCATGCCCTTTTTTCCTCTTAATTCTCCGCACACAGGCCAAACATCAAAAATTCGGCAATGTTTGGATTTGGCCTAGTTGTTTTACTATATGCATGCCAATTTTCAAATTTCTAGCCCATCCGTGGGATTCAAAACGCTCTGGATAGACAAAAAAAGAGGAACACACATATAAGGATATTATACATATACATATATATACTAGTGAGAAATAAATTTAATTCAATAACTGCTTTGAATCTTTCGATATTAAAAATTTTTATAACATTAAAATTTTTTTACGATTTTCTAACAATTTTATCTGCGCACACAGATAAAAGTCAACATTAAAACCAATTAAATATCACTATTTAAAGTAAAAACGTGTATCTAAGTAAAACACACTTTTAATTAACGTAAATCTTTAAAGAATTGTGTTATGACGCAAACGAACCACCTCAATATAAGCAAAAATGGTAAAAAAATTTATTTTGCCATGCCCTTTTTTCCTCTTAATTCTCCGCACACAGGCCAAACATCAAAAATTCGGCAATGTTTGGATTTGGCCTAGTTGTTTTACTATATGCATGCCAATTTTCAAATTTCTAGCCCATCCGTGGGATTCAAAACGCTCTGGATAGACAAAAAAAGAGGAACACACATATAAGGATATTATACATATACATATATATACTAGTGAGAAATAAATTTAATTCAATAACTGCTTTGAATCTTTCGATATTAAAAATTTTTATAACATTAAAATTTTTTTACGATTTTCTAACAATTTTATCTGCGCACACAGATAAAAGTCAACATTAAAACCAATTAAATATCACTATTTAAAGTAAAAACGTGTATCTAAAACACACTTTTAATTAACGTAAATCTTTAAAGAATTGTGTTATGACGCAAACGAACCACCTCAATATAAGCAAAAATGGTAAAAAAATTTATTTTGCCATGCCCTTTTTTCCTCTTAATTCTCCGCACACAGGCCAAACATCAAAAATTCGGCAATGTTTGGATTTGGCCTAGTTGTTTTACTATATGCATGCCAATTTTCAAATTTCTAGCCCATCCGTGGGATTCAAAACGCTCTGGATAGACAAAAAAAGAGGAACACACATATAAGGATATTATACATATACATATATATACTAGTGAGAAATAAATTTAATTCAATAACTGCTTTGAATCTTTCGATATTAAAAATTTTTATAACATTAAAATTTTTTTACGATTTTCTAACAATTTTATCTGCGCACACAGATAAAAGTCAACATTAAAACCAATTAAATATCACTATTTAAAGTAAAAACGTGTATCTAAGTAAAACACACTTTTAATTAACGTAAATCTTTAAAGAATTGTGTTATGACGCAAACGAACCACCTCAATATAAGCAAAAATGGTAAAAAAATTTATTTTGCCATGCCCTTTTTTCCTCTTAATTCTCCGCACACAGGCCAAACATCAAAAATTCGGCAATGTTTGGATTTGGCCTAGTTGTTTTACTATATGCATGCCAATTTTCAAATTTCTAGCCCATCCGTGGGATTCAAAACGCTCTGGATAGACAAAAAAAGAGGAACACACATATAAGGATATTATACATATACATATATATACTAGTGAGAAATAAATTTAATTCAATAACTGCTTTGAATCTTTCGATATTAAAAATTTTTATAACATTAAAATTTTTTTACGATTTTCTAACAATTTTATCTGCGCACACAGATAAAAGTCAACATTAAAACCAATTAAATATCACTATTTAAAGTAAAAACGTGTATCTAAAACACACTTTTAATTAACGTAAATCTTTAAAGAATTGTGTTATGACGCAAACGAACCACCTCAATATAAGCAAAAATGGTAAAAAAATTTATTTTGCCATGCCCTTTTTTCCTCTTAATTCTCCGCACACAGGCCAAACATCAAAAATTCGGCAATGTTTGGATTTGGCCTAGTTGTTTTACTATATGCATGCCAATTTTCAAATTTCTAGCCCATCCGTGGGATTCAAAACGCTCTGGATAGACAAAAAAAGAGGAACACACATATAAGGATATTATACATATACATATATATACTAGTGAGAAATAAATTTAATTCAATAACTGCTTTGAATCTTTCGATATTAAAAATTTTTATAACATTAAAATTTTTTTACGATTTTCTAACAATTTTATCTGCGCACACAGATAAAAGTCAACATTAAAACCAATTAAATATCACTATTTAAAGTAAAAACGTGTATCTAAGTAAAACACACTTTTAATTAACGTAAATCTTTAAAGAATTGTGTTATGACGCAAACGAACCACCTCAATATAAGCAAAAATGGTAAAAAAATTTATTTTGCCATGCCCTTTTTTCCTCTTAATTCTCCGCACACAGGCCAAACATCAAAAATTCGGCAATGTTTGGATTTGGCCTAGTTGTTTTACTATATGCATGCCAATTTTCAAATTTCTAGCCCATCCGTGGGATTCAAAACGCTCTGGATAGACAAAAAAAGAGGAACACACATATAAGGATATTATACATATACATATATATACTAGTGAGAAATAAATTTAATTCAATAACTGCTTTGAATCTTTCGATATTAAAAATTTTTATAACATTAAAATTTTTTTACGATTTTCTAACAATTTTATCTGCGCACACAGATAAAAGTCAACATTAAAACCAATTAAATATCACTATTTAAAGTAAAAACGTGTATCTAAAACACACTTTTATTTAACGTAAATCTTTAAAGAATTGTGTTATGACGCAAACGAACCACCTCAATTCTATTCGCTAAGACAAATAACTTAAAGCCAAATTTTTAAATTTAGTACTGTTCTTTATTAAACTTTAAATATGTTGCGCAAAAATTAAGCAAATATACACAAGCAAAAGCATCTGTACAAATAAGAACAATTATTAACAAAGGTTAAAAACATATGTTTAAATTTCTTTTAAATTTCATTTAGGTATATAAACCCATAACATTGATTAAAATGTTATAGAACTTTGAAATCATTGAGCAGTTCCTAATAACAACTCAGCAGTAAAAGTGTTTTTTTTTTTTTTGAAAATTTCTTACTCCACAAAAATTGGGAATTAAAATCAAAATGACGCAAATCAAAAAGTTTTTTAAAGTGTTTATGATCTCTTTCATATTACTGCTGAAAGTATCGGCGGTCTTCCCCCAAATCGACTCACGCATTATAGGTGGTTCCCCCATCTCCATTGCCAATGCACCTTACATGGTACAGATTTTCCTAAATAAAATGTTTTGGTGTGGCGGTACTTTGGTTTCCGATGAATTTGTTGTCACTGCTGCTCACTGTGTCGAAAACGACCCCGCTAGTAGCTTTACTATAGTAGCTGGAGCAACGAAACTTACCGATGTTGGTATTGTATCTAAAGTTGATAAAATAATGACTCCTAGCGGTTACAGCAACTTAACGATGCATGTGGATGTGGCGGTGCTTAAGTTAAAATCCCCTATTAAAGGAAAAAATGTCAAACCAACTGGTTTGTGTAAAACAAAATGGGACTCTGGTGCTGTGGTACAAGTATCTGGTTGGGGTAAAACAGGAACTTCACCTGTATCAAATCAATTGCTTACGGTAAATGTAAATGTGGTTCCAAAGGACAAATGTGTAACGTTATATAAAAGTATAGCGATCGTAACGAGTTCAATGTTTTGTGCTTCTTCGCCGAGAAAAGATTCTTGCCAGGGCGATTCAGGTGGTCCTGCCTTTATAAATGGTCAGTTTTGTGGTATAGTATCGTGGGGTTACGGCTGTGCCCAAAGCAAATATCCAGGTGTTTATACTGACGTCAATACTGTGAAAACCTTTATAGAAAACGCCATGAAACAGTGATGCATTACAGGAAGTTTGATTTTTAAAATTTCCATTATTATTTTTTTTTTAATAAAAAATTAAAAACAATCCAATTATGATTTGTATTTCTTTATTGCTTTCAGTATAAATAAAATAAATTAATTGTTGCATTATCTTATCCATGTTCAAATTAATAAGGTAACCCTAGGCTCTACAACAAGTAAAGGCAAAAATAACATGTCAAAAAATATTTGCATTTCTAGGAAAAATAAATATTCTTATTTGTAAACAAACAAAATTGTAAATCAATTCTACTTCATTATGATTTTGTTTCAGCTTGATTGCAAAGGATGGTAATATGAACATGTTTTCGTATGAAATATCTGTCCATTCGTCGATCACAGATAAACACCTTCCAAGACATTGTTTGCTTTCCACAATTTTGATTTTTTTGCAGCTCTGATTCCGCCGGATTGTTATTTTTTTTTATACATAACCCACTCGCATCCCAAATAGCGACCATAACTAACTTAAAGGAAAAGACCTAAGCTTTATTTTGAGAAAAAAAAAATACCCTTTTCAAAAAAATAAAAAATATGTAAGTTTTAAATTTAAGAAAATAAATTTAAAAAAATTAAAAAAAAACAAAAAAAATTTATTATAGGACTTATGTGATTAAGATTAAATTTGTTAGATTATTTATCTTTTTGTTTTTATTATTATTATTTTATATTAATTTAAATATTATTACAAATAATAAAAAAATTTAATTTGTCAACATCTCTATAAAAAAAGGGACTTTATTCCTGGGATTAACATATTGTGGGTATTACAGTATCTAGGGTATGAAATGATAGTTAGGTATGTTATATACCGTCGGTAAGGTTAGACAAATCTCAGCATAAGTTTTATTTTTAAGATTTTAGAAACACTTACACACAAATAGGAAACAATTCAAAATAGTGCATATGCTAAAAATTGAAAAATTCTCGTCTTGACTTAGAAATTATTGTTATACCCTCCACCACCACTGTGGTGAATGAGGGTATACTAAGTTTGTCATTCCGTGTGAAACTTTTTTATTATACATCTAAGACCCCATAAAGTATATATATTCTGGCTCCTTGAGTAATTCTAAGTCGTCTGTCTATCCGTCTGTTGAAAACACGCTCACTTTTGAAAAACGCAAAAGAAAATAACAAACTTGGTCTCAAATTGCTTGTAGTTATCCTAAGCAGTTTGGGATTGAAATCCAGCAACATCGGTTAAGTAGGATCAGAACTATGAATCAAAATGTGGAACCACCACCCTGAAAAAATTGATAATTTTGATACAAAAACTAACATATCGAATTTGGTTTGTACGAATGTAAATCGTACTGGTAAATTTCGTGTCAATCGATCCATAATTTACCATAGGCCCCATATAAACCCATCTCGAGGAAAGCAGTTTAGTACGCCTAAAACCGCAATAAAAACGCTAGCATACTTAAATTTGGTACGTCACAGTTTTATAGGACGAGAAATCACATTGCCAAATTTCGTGAAAGGTGGTCCATAATTTACCCTAGGCCACATATAAACCCTACTCTCGGAAAACAGTTTATTGCGCATAAAACCAAATAAAGCTCACTTTGCGAAAATAATAAAATTCGCCTTAAACCATCACAGATATAGAAATTGCGGTAAAATGTCTTACTTAAATTTATATGGCCAGAAAAAATAACATGCGAATTTGTGAAATTTTCTGTTTACGCTAAAACTAATTACACTGCTGTATTAAAATTTATTCTAATTTATTTTTTGTAATACTAGAAATCAGAATTTCAGAATTTTGGGATGTTTGGGCCATAATTTACCATAGGTCCAATAAAAATTACCCTCCTAAAAATTATTTTAGTTCGGCTAAAACTTTTACGAATCATGATATTTTACTCAAGCATGTTCAAAGTTCTAACAAGAAACGCATAAAATTTTCTTATAGTCGGTCAATAATTTAATTCATGTATAAACCGCAACTTATTTTAATGCTGACGCTCGTTTTTGTGAAGCTTAGTTAATAATATATATGTATTTATCATATAGAGCTCACTCCTGTCGGTGGAGGGTATCAAAGATTCGGCACAGCCGAATATAGCACTCTAACTTGTTTTATACATAACCCACTCGCATCCAAAATAGCGACCATAACTAACTTAAAGGAAAAGACCTAAGCTTTATTTTGAGCATTTAAGAAAATTTAAAAAAAAGCAAAAAAAATATTTTTCGAAAGCTTGAAGAAATAGCTATCTATTGCCCCTATTGCGGTTCTCCACTTTTGTAACAGTTTGGTTGTCTTTGGTAAATTTGCATTGCCATTCTCAACTCGTCTGGTAGTTGGCTTTTCAGTTGTGTATCTGTTTTTTTTTGTGGTATTGCCGTTTTCAACTTTGTAAAAGTTTGGTCGACAGAAACGTTATAAATACACAACTGTTTATTAGTAGTTGAGTTGTTTTCAGTTTCAGTTGACTTTCATTTTTAAAAGCAAAAAAAAAATAACAATGTAAAAACCGTAAGTAGAAAGATTTGTTATACTGTATATTAGAATTTTACAGCATTTACTACATTCGTAGATCTTTGAAAATTACAACTAAAGCACAATTTGAGAGGCTTGTTAATCTAATGGAAAAAACCCAGCGATTGCACGTGGAAAATCAAAATTTGGTATGACCAAAAATCAGTGTAAAGATATATGATACTTTAACACATAACTTTAATATAGGAGAAATAGCCACTACGCGAACAGGTGTTTTTTTAATCCAGCAAATAATGAAACGCTTCCTTGTTTAGTCGGATATAACTTTTAAATCTACAAATTTAAAATTATTATTTAGGTACGTTACTAATTATAAGTTTTTACTTGGCGTTAGGTAGTTCAAGAGGGTTGGCATTATCAGGAATTTTTCTTCTTATACGTAGCACATCTGTACAAGAGTTATCATTTTCAGCATCATAAAATAAATCGACACTAATATCCATTGTAAATACTTTTTATTCAACACAACAATTTAAAATACTTTTAGTTTAAAAAATTATTTAATTTTATAAAATTTTCACTTGTCAAACGTTATATTTAAAGTTGGCAAATCGATATTTTAAGTTGGCAACTTTATAGCAAACTCAACTAAAAACCGTTGGGTATCACAATACCTAAAATGAGTTTGGTTGTGCATAAGTTGGGTTGACTCTCACACGACCAAACTGAGTTGAGTGGAGAACCGCAATAGGGGCATAATAATTTGTTTTGGACAAATTTTGCTAACACCAATAGATTATAAGTTACATGGATGAGAAAGAACACCAGTTTGGCCAAAATGGCAAATTTTGACCCCCTCTAACTTAGAAACTTTTTGACCTATCTTGTTGAAAATTTGTGTCTAAACTACTATCCAATAAGACTAACCTTGGTGAATTTTCATCCAAATCGGAAGACATCGATTTCAAAAGTTGGGTCACTTGACATGAAATCCCCCATATATATACATAAAAATAAAAATTATATCACATTAGTAACTTATCTAAAAAATAAAAATTATTTGGTACTTTTCGAAATTCTAACTTTTAAGCGGTAAAAATCGTACCTACTTTTGGTACTTGTTTTACAAAACATTTTTCTCCATTCATTGCCATAAACGTATTATTTTGTAGTCTCCCACTACAATGTTTAAACTTTTGATACTTCAATGGCGAGAAATAGAGTATCAAAAATGAGAAATACGGGAAATAAAATGTCTTTCTTTTACTTTTCCGTTCTACATCTGGTAATTTTTGAATTTTCTATAATATTGAGCCTAGAAAGATTTATATTGAACTTAGACACATAAAATAATAGGTGCAGGAACCTGAGTGAATGAGAACATATTTAATGAAAAACTTTGCTGTTTTTTTGTCAAACCTAGACACAAAAACTTTTGCAAATGCATTTGTCGATGAAAGAAAGGGAGACACTTACGAAGTATCGGGTTAAATGCTATATAAAATAATACTAAAATATTTTGTAAATTAGTACGAAAGCTGTGTTTTGAAAAATCGTCAAACTTAGGGCATAAACCGTCAAATCATCAAAAGGTTATTTTTTGACCCCAAAATCGGCAAGATAACGATAGATCGGTTAATCTGGCAACCGTTTGACAGCTAATCCTTTCATTAGTTCTTTTCGGCTTTATCATTGAATTAAAATTAGTTTTAAACGCTGTCCCGACTTAATTATCTGCGTAAAAGATCTAATCGGTCGTAGTCTCGGTTGCCATATTTGAAGCCAAGTTTACGAAAATCCGCAGCAAAAACTTAATATAAATTTATTTATGTTTTTTCTCCAATACAATTAAATAAATATTTAACAAAATGAAATTAAAGATTTTGATCATGGCAAAAATCCAAAACTTAATCAATTTTGACTTTCTTCCTTCTTTTCATACTTACAATTCAAAATTCTTAATTTCTCCAAAAATAAAACATTTTCAATTTTTTTTTCTTTTTGTTTTTAACACAATTAATGTTTAATTTTTAAGAATAGCTTTAAAAAATACAAGTTTTTTTTTGTTGTTTTTTCCATTTGTTTTGCAGAATATTTAAGTTAAAAAATGTCGAAAGTTTAAATATTTTTTTTTGTATGCTTTTATTATTTCTTTTTTTTTTATATGATAAAATTACAATACTAAAAATAAAAAAAGTATTTGACATAAAATATATGTATATTTCTTAAGACAGGAATAGGGTTGTGGAAAGGGGTCGGGGGGAGAGAGGGATTGTTTTTGTGTATATATTATAATGTATTGATTGTTTGATTGATACAATAATTAATTTGTTCTGATTAAACTGTTGTGTTTAAAATTAAAAGAAAAAAATGTTAAAATTATTTATTACTTGTAAAAAAAAATATATAATGTATAAAATATAAAGTTATTAAACATAAAATTAAAGTTTAATTAAGTGAATACATTTAAGAAGAAGATTAACAAACAATTTATAAAATAAAAAATTAAGAAGCAAAAATATTTGCTAACTTTTTTAGTTATTTTTTATCTTAAACTCCCAACTCACCCATTTTGTTTTTTTAATAATGTTTTTTTTTAATTTTCGGGATTATTATTATTATTTTTTTTATTTAAACTTAACAATTTAACATATGCTGTTGCTAGTTTTTTTTTCTTTTAGGTTTTCATTAAATTTTCTTATTTTCTTTGTTTTTTTTATCAATAATTAAATTATTAATAAAAATTATGAAAAATTTAATAATAATAATAATAATATATTCAAAACAACATAAAAATATGACATATTTAATTGTATGTATATATATTTTGTTTAATAACTGACAGTTACTTTTAAAAATAATATTTAAATTATATAACGAAGACTTTTTGAAATTAAACTTAAAAAAAATTATTATTTTTTTTTTAATAAAAAACTTATTTTTTAAATTAAAATTAATTTTGGTTTCTTAATTTAATTAAAATTAATGCTTTGTTTTTTTTTCTTTCTAATTTTTTTTATTAATATTGATTTAAAAAAAAAAATTTGAAATATTTATGTATGTAATTTTTTTCCTTTGTTTTTTTAATAATTAAGTTTCTAATTTAATTTTTTTTTAATTAATTAAGTTGAAATTTTTATATGTATTTTTTCTAAATTATTAAACATAACCAACAAATTTTTTTTTTTAGTTTTACTTTAAATAGTATAATTAATTTTATTATATCCAGTTAATTTTCATTTTATCTGTCAAATAATTCAAAATCATAAAAATTAATTTTTTTTTTTAAATTTTAGGTTTTTTTTCTCTTAATTTTGTTCAATTCAATTTTAATCACTTTTGCATTGTCTTGCATTTATTTCAATAACTTTTGCCATTTTGTTTTGTTTAATTGTTAAATTTGTTTGTGTTTTTAAAGAATAAATTTTTAAATATTGTTAATGTAATTGTTAAAATAATTTATTAAAAAATTGTTCTCGCTTTGACATTTAAAGTTTCCAAAAAATTTATTTACAAAATTATAATAAAAATTTAAACCAAAAACAATGAATTTTATTACCTTTTTCTGTCATTTATTTAGTTCATTATTATCATTTGCTAATTTATAATTTATTTGTTTTTAATGAAAGTCAAATTTACATAAGTTTTTTTTAAGTGTATTTTGTGTTAATTTGCTTTTGAAGTTTTAGTTATTCTGCAGTTCTTTTTTAAATTTTACACTTTCAAGGTCCTGGTAAGAATTCGAAGCTTTAAGCTATGTCAAGCTTAAATTTTTTATTTAGATTTTTAATTCTTTTCATGATTTTTTTAAAATTTTTTTTTTTTTTGGACTTTTGGACCCTAGTTTAATATTATTATTTCATTTATTCCTTTTTTGTATTAAAATTTCCAAATTAGATCTAAAACTCAAATTATTTTTAATAGAACTTAATGCTAATTTTATCTTAAGGAAAAATAAACGATATGAATAAACGAAAATTCTGTAATTTGTTTTATTTTTTTTTTTTTGTTTTTACTAAAAGTAGGAACTTTTTCATACAGTGTAAGTGTGCGAGTTTATATTAAATTAATAATATTTGTTGTTGTTTGATTTGTTTAATATTTCCTTTTTAGTTTTATTATTAATTATTACTATTTCAAATATAGTTCAAATTGTTGGATGGAGGCGTGGGAGCAGGAATCATTAAAAGGGATGGGGAACATTAATGTTTAAAAAAAAATTACGCTAACTATTTATAATTTCCAAAAAAAAAATATAAGGACAAATTGAAAAAATTTAATTCAAATAATCAAAAGAAAAAAAAATTTTTCTTAAAATTGCTATAAAAACTTGAAGCCTTATTTGCACACGCAAAGTTTAGTTTGTCAAATTTCTTTAAATTGTTTTTTAAGCTTTCTTTTTCTTTTGCACACGCAAAGTTTACTTTGAAAAAGTTTTGTTATTTTGTTTGTTAAAAAATAAGAAAATAAATTATTTTCTTGAAACACTCTAGAACTTTAAGGTCAGTCATTCCTTTTCAATATTTTTTCAAATATTTGAGACGCGTTCATACCATTGAAAAAGATATGCATGACATTTAATTCAGTTTAGTTCGCTTTAGATTTTGCTAAAGAAATGTCTACATAAAAATACTTTAAACTGCGATCCTTTCCAAATCCATCTAAATCAGCGCGTTGACTCTGCGTTATTTGGGTTTGCATCATACATTTTGTTTTAGCATGAACATTTTTGGCAGATAGCAAATGCTTGACGCATTGTTTTTGATTGGTCTGGTAAGCTAAAGGTAAATACAACGCATTGCAGCTTTTCGTACCATGTGTATTTGCGTTCTCGATATAAATTATATGCAATAGAAGCGACTAGAGTAGAAACTGTTTTGTAAAAATTCTCTCTTAAAATTCCGTACGGCTGGCAATTCCACTTTTGAGCCTATACAGAGGGCACAATCAAAAATTATTATAGCCATGACCGGAACGCCGTGATATATGAGAAATAAAAACATCCATATGGAAAAAGATAAATTTCGAATGAACACACCTCTTTTCAATAAAATTTGTCGTCGCTATTGTTGAAAACCTTTTTATTATTATTTTATGTTCGATTGTAAAACTTTTGAAATTTAGCACGTGCTTAAAATGCAAATTTTGCATAGCTATTACGCAGTTAAAAAAACCTCACCATCATAATTGCAACAGGTGATCACATATCATCAACAAAATTTTGCCTCACTGCAACAGTGATGTACAGTTTTTACGCATTTACAAACGTAGATACCATTTGCATGTTTGCAATCATGCAAAAACCGCTTATTGGATTTAGATGAAATTTGGTCGACGTATAGCATATGGCCCAGATTAAAATATAGGGTACTTTTTTAAAATGTAAGAACGCAACAAAATTGGTACTTTTTGATAAATTTGGTATACAGAAAGCATAGGGTCCACATTAAAATGTAGGGTACTTTTTAAGGGGTAAAATTGGTACTTTTTTTCTTTTTGGTATATTTGGTATATACATGAAATTAGGTGAAATTAGGGGGCGTAGCATGAGAAAACGCTGGTACTTTTGGTATTTGTTTACCTTTGGTACTTTTCTCGTTTTCAACAAATTTTGTTTAGAGAGAGCATATGTCCCAGACAAAAATACAGGATACTTGTTAAGAGACAAAAATGGGAAAAATTGGTAATTTTGGTACACAGATTGTATATGGTCCAGTGGCAATAATATATTTAGACACTTCTTACTCTTAACATGGACAGCTGTATGTTGCTTGCTCAAGAGTATTATTGCTCAAAACTTGTATGTGTTGGCGGAAGATAATAAATCTTATAATTTTGTTTATAGAAATATTTTAACATAAAATAAGTATTAGATGTAGAAACCAAAAATTAATTTTTTATTGGATAAACATTTTTCTTTAAATCCAGCTCTAATTTTCACGGTAACGATGTCACGGTTAAAAGCTAGATTTTTTTTTATAAATTATATTGTTTTTTATATAAAAAACTTTAATTTTAAATTAAGTTTTAGTAAAATGTAATTTATAAGCTGTTAAAGTCTGTGTGCAAATCAAATAAATGTTTTATTAAAATAGTGGTTACGTCTGGGGCCTCAAACATCTGTGAAGTGTGACAGTTTTTTTAAAACAGTTTTTTTGCATAAGCATTTTTACCAAAAAATTTCAATTCAAAGTCTTTTTATAACCTGCAAATCTTATCAATGACTTCTAGTTTTAATTGAAGAGATTTTTGCAATTTCCTTTAAAAGAATAAAGAAAAAGTTTTTCAAAAAACCAAAACAGCAAACAAAATATTAACAATGATTTTTTTCTCTAAAAACGAAAAAAACTGAAGTCTAAAATCTAAAAACAGTTTTAATAATTTTACTTAAATATTTTGTTTAAATAACATTTGTAAATTTTATAATTTTTTGCTTTATTTTGTTTTTATTTTTTTTATTTTTCTTAATTTGTCTTAATCAAGAGAAATGCAATTGACTTTTTAAAATACTAATTTAAATATATATATATATATATATATATATGTATATATATACATGTATATATATATACATAAAAATAATATATATATATATGTATATATAAATATTATGTATAATTGTAATGTATAATATAATTTATTTATTTATATAATTTGTTTAAAGTTTTTTGTTAATTTTTATTATTATTTTGACACTTACATGCATGTTTTTGTTTAATTTTTTTTTGTTCTAACATTTTGTTTTTTACTCACAATTTTTATTTTATTAAAATTATTTTTCTTTTTGTTTTACGTTAAAATATGATTTTTTTTTAGTTTTTTTTTTAATGCTTAAAATAAACAACACTCAGTTATAAATAATTTAATTTAAACTACTCGCTAAAATGTATTTATTTTTTTATTTTTTAAATATGTATAATTTTGTGTTATATATAATTTATTTAAATTTAATTAATATTAAATATTGTGTTTTTTTGCTTTTTAAGTTTTTTTTTGTTTTAAAATGATTTGTTTCAAACGATTGTTCTTTATTTACGGTTTAAGTTTTATTTTATAACAACCCTGTGTGTGTTTTTTCTTATTTTTTTTTAAATTATTAATATATATTTTTTATTATGATTATAATTTTGTTAAACTATAAAGAAAAGTAAAAATATTTTATTTCATAAAAAAAAATTTATTTTACAAAAATTTGCTTATAAAATTATAATTAAAAGAAAAAAAAATCTAGCACAAATTAGTTGTCCTTTTTTAAAATAAAACTCAGGTGCTGCTGTTTAAAAAAATACTTAAAAAAGAAATATTTATTTTATAAAAAATCATCTCAACAAAAATTGTTATACGAAATCGGCTGTAAATTTTTTTTCAGTGGGGTTTTTAAGCGTTTTTTTCTTTATAATTTGCTACAAGCTGTTATTTTTTTGTTTTGTTGTTGTTTGATATGTTTAAGGTTTAAGAAATCTGAGTTATTAAAATAATTTAAAAAATTACTTTTTTTATGGCAAAAAAAAAAAAAACAAACAAGAAATTTATAGCTGCTTTTATTTAAAAAGACTTTAAAAATTTCAAAAGCTAAAAATTAGAGAAAACTTTTTTTAAATTTATTAAGAAAATATTAAAAAAAAAAATTTTTGTTTTGTAAGCAAATAAATGGTTACAGTTAAAATTTATGTACATGATTATGGGCAACCATAATACTATTGTAATAGACATAAAAGGAAAGCCCATCATATCAAACATAATATGAATGTGGTAAAAATCTTTGTTTATAGAAGCCCAAATATTTTAACAACTTCTGCAAACATCCTATCCCATACTAAATGAGTTTATAGTAACCAAATCCAACCATATTTGTTTCCTGGTTGTACCTTTTGAAAATGAGCAGTAAGGTCCCGATAATTCGTATTTTCAATTTAACAGGATTTCGATTTAAAAAAGTTAAAAAAGGAAAAATACGAGTTAAGGGAGTGTTTATATTTAATTATTAAAGCGAAAAAAATACACTACGAAAAAAAAATATACATACGTATATAAACAACACATTTTTATAAAAAAAAGTCAATGGTAAATCCATATTTACATATTTATATTTTAACTCATGATTTTTTTCCGTTGCAAAACGAATTACAAGAGGTCACCCAGAGCCAATTACGATTTTTAAGAGGTTCAATAGGGGGCTACTTTCTATTGTGATGCGAAAGAAAATTATATCAAATCTAGTGATTGGTACTCTTTACTGCAGTTGCGCATTTGTCTTTCGTATCTTTTTTGTTTATCTTTTTGCAAATCATCACTATCTATTTTATTTAAGTTTTCAAATTTTAATAATTTTTTTTATATATTTTGACATTAAACGGGATTTTTTCAAGGAACCAACAGTTTGCAAATCATCACTATCTATTTTATTTAAGTTTTCAAATTTTAATAATTTTTTTTATATATTTTGACATTTAACGGGTCAACAGTTTGTTACAAATTATTGAGATCTTCGATTTAACCGGGTACGAATTATCGTGGTTCTACTGTATGAAGAAAAAAGTTTTTCATTGACTTACGTTTTTTTCACTTTAACATTGATTTATGATATGAAGCTTTTTTAGTCAATAAAATAAATACGTGCTTAGTAGGCATAACGTGTTGCGAAAGCTAGACATTTTAAGCTTAAGTCCCTTTCTTAAGGGTGCATTACACTATCACACAAGTGTTAAGGTATGTTCAGACATAACAAATATTTGACAAAAAATCCCCAAAAAGTGTGACTAGTAAATTGATCAAACTTTAGCTTTATTTTTAAATATTTTTATTGATTAACTAAGCTTTATTTGTAAGAAGATAATTATATAACGTAATTTAGAAACTGTTAAATGATGTTTGATCTATCCAAACGCTTTGCAATAGCTATAAGTTGCTATAATTTTTTGAAAATTTCCCAACAATAATTTGATCAGAGATGAATTTGCGTCAAAAAACGTAAGACTTTTGTGATAGTGTAAAACGGCCTTTAGCAACTATCACATACATCAACGAGTTGTCGGTAATCATACCGAATCATATTTGTTTTCTAGGTGTACCTTTTTGAAAAAGTGCTTGTCAAAAATATTTTTTAAGAAACAATAAAATGAAAAGGGGTTAAGCAGATAGTTTGGCTAAAATAGAAGAAAGCTTTAATCATTTCTTCTGCAACCAACGCATTGTTCATAAGCATACACAGAACAAATTAAAGTATAAATTATTTCATTTTAAACGAAAAAGTCAATTAATATATTTTGATATTTAACTTATATTTTAATTAAAAATTTATTTCAAAACAACTTAAATATTCATTAAATTAAAATTATATTTTTAATTTTCTTTCAAATAAAAAAATAATTGATTCAACTAAATTTTAACACTTTTTAAACCATTTTTTAGGTGTAAATTTTTTAAAAAGTACTTTTCAAAGAAGAAAATTTTGACTTATTTCAGGATTAAGGATTTTTGTCTTAAGAAACGAAGCTTTTGTTTAAAGTTTTTTTTCCAATATGTTCTTGCAAGGCAATTTTAACTATATCTTAATATTTAGATAAATAGCATCGACATACCCTCCTAATTTTTTATAATTGCCTCAATCAAAGCGTGAG
Organism: Pollenia amentaria; assembly: GCA_943735925.1. Taxonomy (NCBI): domain Eukaryota; kingdom Metazoa; phylum Arthropoda; class Insecta; order Diptera; family Polleniidae; genus Pollenia; species Pollenia amentaria. Next base: position 278,020,666 of record OX031006.1, on the reverse strand, counting down.
TACACTTTGCTGTTTTCTTAATACCTGTTCAGCATATAATGCGGCTATAAATTTAAAAAGCTTCAGTTACTTTTTTGTACACTTTAATCGGATTACCACTAAATGTTCATATGTATTTTAAAGTCTGTTAAGGCTGAACACACACCAACAAAAGCCAAAATTGTTTTTTGTCTACTACGACAACAAAACACTAGTTCTAACGAGACCACCCACATTAAACAAAACAGCCGCAAAACTGTATTCTTGACTTACTGCGACAAGAAATTGATTACAAAAAATCCATGAGGTTTGATACGACATACCCACACAGAGTAAGATAAAACAGACTGAAACAAACCTCGTTGCACATAATTGCGTGTTCTCTTATGCTGTAACCCACACTAATTAAGACAAGTAAAACAAAAAAAACGAAAAAAGACAATAAACATTGTTGCATTGCCGTCTGATTACCGATTGTTTCTTAAGACGAAATTTGATAAGAAGTTTTTTTTCTGGTGGTGTTTAGCATCAAACAATTGTCTGTGTCTTAATAATAAAAAACAAAAACGTTATGTTGTTATTGCGGGTTCAGCCTAATTAAAGATTATTAAGGAGTCTATACAAGATCAAAATTCTTAATAAGCATGTTTATAGTATCAGTAAAACATTTTTTAATATGTGAAACACTGACGATCCGGAATGGAAAATCAAATCAATTTAGATATTTTGTACGTCAAGCACATGTACACGAGTTTAACATCACGTATTTTGATTGTGACTAGACCCCTTTAAAGTGCTTAATACATTGGTAAAATTTAACATCAAGCCTTATGGTTGTCTCAGTGAAAACTTGTTTGTATCTATGACACAGCTATTGGAAAAGCTTGTTTTCGCTTTGGAACAAAATCCTTTAGTTGTAAAAGAAATGGTCATAAAAGATTAGTCGGTAAAAAATGTGAGATAAAATCTCACTGCAGATAAATTGCTTGTGAACACCCCATGTAATTTTTCTTCTTGCTGCAGTGTAATTTCATTTGATTCATCTTTGGCAAATATAATTCTTTAAAAATTCCAGGCCAAGCAAATTTTTATTTTCCAGGCCGAGATCGTCACTTAGCAAAAAACTGTTGCTAATTTTAATATGGTTGAGATTTGCTTACGAAGTGGTTTCTTTATAAAATATGTTGGAAGTATCCTTCGACCAAGCAGTGTTGCCATAACTGTTTGAAGAGAATATGCTAAAATTTGAAAACAAATCTGCTAAATCGTAAAATGAAGAAAATAAGAAAAAATCTGCTAAGATTGAAAAATAAAATTTTAAATATTTAAAATTTGCTAATTTTTACAAAAAAAAAAAAAAGAAAAGGATTTTTAATAACATATTTCATAAAAAATGAAAAAATATGTTATTTTTTTAAAAGAATATTAGATAAATTATTCGAGAAACGAAGAAGCATTAAACATATGAATATGAAATTATTTAAAAATATGTATAGTAAGTCTGTTTGAAACCAAATATGATCAAAAAGAATCTAAAATTCTAAAAAGTAAAATTATGCTAAAATTATCTGCTTTTGCACAAGGAAATATGCTTAAAAGCAGTTCTTTTTTCCCAACTCAATTTGCTAAGTTTAGCAGACAATATGCTTAAGTGGTAACACTGCAACCAAGTTCTGCTTCTGACCAGTTCCTGTAAGCGTTTGTAAACAAAAAAAAAAAAAAAAAAATATTTATTTAAAATGCCTGCTAATAGAAATGTACGACTGTGTTTCGACTAGTCGAAATCGAATAAAGTTTATATTTTTCCAAAATTTTTTGAATACAAATTTAGCTGATATTAAAAAATATATTTAAGTCTACTTCTACTTCAGCAACATTTTTGTATAAAATTGTTAAAAAACGTTAATGATTTCTGCTGAAAATTTGTGTGATTGTAAAATCATAACAAAAAGTTTTTTTACATGGTAAACACACAGTGAAAATGTGGCTTTAATTGTGAATCTGGCTTAAGTAGAAAGTATTTTTAAATTTTATCTAAAATGTGTTGCACACTATCGAACTTGCGTGGCAGTTTTGCTCAAATTTTCTCTTGTTTGATAGCGTGGACGATAGTTTTCGTCCTTTTACTCGTCAACCACAAATTATTTATTTCTGTTTGACGGTTGACTGATGTTGGATAGTGTCTAAACCACTTAAGTCGATTATTTTAATACATATTTTGAATTTCCTGTTATTTTTTTTTTTATTATTTATTTGATAGAAAAATTAAAATAATTTTGAATTTGCTATAACTGTAATACAAATTATAAAATGTTTTCTGTTGTTTTGTTTTTTTTTTACTATAAATTGTTTAAATAATATACAAATATCTAAATAATTTCTTGCATTTATTTGTTTGCTGAAAACATTTTAAATATACGTATGATTTATATATTTACGGTTTATTTCTATTTCTTTTTTTTATATTTATCATCGTTGGGATAAATATTACATTTAAAAATTTTCATTTTCCATATTGTATTTTGTATTTTTTGTTATTAATTTTTTAAAAATTTTTTTTTAATGTTGTAATTTATTTACGGAAAAACCAAATGTATCAATAATTTATTTTTATTTAAAAATTTTATTTTTGTTATCAAGTGCAATTTTTCACAAGCCTTTAACTTTTTTTGTTTTAAATTTTATGTTTTTTTTTTCGTTTCAATTTGATTTATGTTTTTTTGTTATTTTTCTTTTTAATTCTCAGACATTTTTGAAGTTTTTTTTTAATAATTTTATTTGAAAATTCTTTATTTTTTGTGAAAATAGCACTTTTTCGTAGAATAAAAATAAATGATTTTTTAAATTGTTTTCTATTTCTATTTATTTTATAATATATATGTATGTATGTGTTTTTTTTAAGGTTTGTATGTATATGTTAGTATATATGTATATATAATGAAATTCTTTTTTAATATATATATTTATAATTCTTTTGATTTGTCTTTAGATTTTTTTGTTTAAAATATGTGTTTCTCACATGAAATTCTTTTTAAATCCTTAAATGGTTTTGGGAGGATGGGTCTTGGTTTTTAACAAAAAATTTTTTTTATTCTTTATTTTTAATATAACAAGCTCATTTTTGTTCTTCAGTTTTAATAATATACAAATAAAATTTTATTTTTTAATAAAAAAAAAGAAAAAAAATTTCGAAATAATTTGTCTCTAATCATTCAATTTCAGTTCACTTTTTTTATCTATACTAATCTTGTTTCTAATGTTTATTATTGTAATAAAAGTTCTGAATAAATTTAAAATAGCCTTTTAAACGATAACAAATAAATATTTATATCAATAACAAAACATTAAATAACTACTTTTTAAAACAGCTGTAGTGCGAGAAAACTGAGTAGACTTTCTTAATTAAACATTTTTTTGATTCAATTACCATTCTTAACTGCTTAGCCAGTGAAGTTTACTACCATTCTTAACTGCTTAAGGCTGGGTTTTTGAGATCTCAGTTACACTAGGTTTAGTTAATCTGAAAACCGATTTATGCCGCCATTACCAAGTTTGTGTACAAAAGTTCAACGAAACAGCTTAAAATGTTGGTCCTTAATGAAATAATAAAAAAAAATCACATTTAACTGGAAAAATCCGAGTTTCGGAGTACGGTAAGCTAGGTTTAAGCTTAAACCACATCTCAAAAACCCGTCATGGAAGGCCTCGGTCCTTCGTAAAAAAAATAAGATACACATTCCACACTCGCTCTATGAGAAGGGAGAATGGAAGGAAGGAGTAGCATTTTTTGTTTTGTTTTTTTTTTTGCAAAGCAAAAGTAAATGAATTATTTTTTTTTATTCAGTTGCCATTCTTATGTAACTGCCAAAAAAGAAGGAGCGGAAGACCAACCCCGAAATGACAACGTTTGTAAAAGAGATATGAGTATGGAATGGAGCAGCAGAGGCCGTCTAGAAGGCATCCTAATTTTTTTCCCGCTGGGTTCTTACAGTTAATACCACAAAAAATCTATCTTTTAATTTATAATTGTTTCTCTTATTAACCTTTTTTTTGGCATCATTATAAACGAATTCTGTTGCAAAAAAGATTTTGATTGTGGGACAAAATTTTCAAACTGAAGATTTGTATTACAATCTTCTATTTCAAAATCTGATTCAAAACCGTTAAAAAATAAAAAAACAGTTGTGGGCACAACAAATAGAAAATTTACTCTTCTTTTACACACACACAAGCAAAAACTCTTAAGTCGCAATTTACACTATGGACATTTCTTGCCGGACAGACGAAGTTTGTAGGCGAGAGAGGAAAAGAGTAAGCATATATCGTCGCCCCCTTGCCAACAAACTTCGTCTGTCCAGCAAGAAATGTCCATAGTGTAAATTGTGACTAAGCAACAGCAAAACAAAGCCAAGTTCATATGCGTCTATGTCGCACAACACAGAGCACACAGAGGCGTCACGAGACAGAAGATATTCACCCCTATTATGTAAGTCGTTGTCGACGTCGACATTAATTTTTATTTGTTGTCACATCAAGTCGACGACTACATCACTTTAACGTTAATTTGGTATTTTATAAGAAAGTTGTGTCGCGTCGACAAGTTATCGAAAATCTGACAAAAAAAAATCCCATCTCCAATTTTTTTTCTATTATTTTTGTTCTTCATCATTAAATTTAATTTTTTAAAGCTATTTATGCTATTTTCCGACATTTTGTTTTTTAACCGATTGAGCGATTCCAAATTAATTTTAGAGTTTGTTTCCGATTACGAATTTTTGCCAGGTTCGTGATAAGAGCTATTTTTTACTGTAAGTTTTCTGATTATTTATAGCTGCAATTTGGCGTAGTTTTGTTTCTCTTTAAAGCAATCGTTTTAAAATTTGTGCCCAAAACTTCTTTAAAATTTGCATTTTTTTTATTTTAAAGAACTTAATAAATATATTTACATTCTACTTAAAATTTCTTAACTTTCATATGAGTCGTTTTTACTCGACGTCGACTTAAAAGCGCCCTAGAATATATCAAGTGGCTGTCAATAGTAATCGATTATTGTCAATAACGCCTCAGAAAATATAATTACTGTTCCGATGTCGTCGACTTATGTCGACGTCGACTTTCATAATAGGGGTGATTGTGTCTTTTCTCTCTTTTGCTTCGAAAGCTGCCCTTTTTGCATTTATCTTTGCAGCATCTTTTATGCTGCAACAAGTGTTGTTATATCGTAAGATTTATCTTTTTTTTGCAAGTTTTTTGAGAAGCAAAAATGTGCAAAAAAGGTTTTTTTTCGGAAATTAAGGTAGCTCACATAATTTAAGTTATATTTTGTAAAAAATGTATCTTCACTCAGCTTAGTTCATTTCAAAATTTAATATGTGATATAAAACAAATGGATAAATTAAATGTTTATATTTTATAAATATTTATAAGTTCAACTTTATGTATGTATATTTTTATATTGCGTTTTTTAATAAATGGAATCAAAACACCGGCAGTGTAAGTGATTCGCTTTAACAATTTGTTAAAAAGTTTTTTTGATAGAAAACGTTTTGTTTTTCAGAAATTAAAAGATTTTTGAAAAAAAAATATGACAACACTGGTCGCAACACAATGAACACAAATTTATTTAGTTAAGGTTTATTGGCAAAACTGTTGTAAATATTAACTTTTAATTGGCCCACAACACAAGTAAATCATATTTAAGTAAGTAAATTATATTACAAAGCAAAACAGTATTACAAAATAATTTTTTTTTGCAAAAAGCAAAACGGTTGTTAAACTAATACTATAGTTTATCGTGGTTTGTGTCTCGATCACGAAATTTGTGTTCAATGTAGCGGCCTGTTTTTATACTTTGGTGGTTCCCTACCACAAACACGCTTTTTTTCTCTTTCTTCGAAAACTGCGCAAATGATATGGGCATTTTTCTCAAGTCACTTTTTTCATCTCTGTGTGCTCTGTGGTCGCACAAGCAGCACTTTTTGATGCCAAAGCAATTGAGAAAATGCTAAGTCTGTGTTCAGACGTCTCATCTCTAATTGACATGATTGCTACTTTGGCGATGAAAGAGACAAGGGGAAGAGAAACGAGTACACAGTTTCAGGTACTATCAGTTTTTCTTTCTCAATCGTTTTTTTTCTTCTCTCTTATTCGTATATAAAGATTATCCCAAAAAAAAAAAAAAAAAAAAAAATTTGGTCAACATGACAAGAATTGTTTGAACGCCTATGTAAGTTGAAAAAAGAAAAAGTAAGAATCATGGCAATAACACATAAGCCAAGGCGAATTAATGTATACGGTGGTGTCGATACTACAACAAGTAACAACACCAAAAACGCACCAATGTATTTTTTTGTTGCATTCGTTGATCGATATGTCAAAAATACAAGCAACATTTGACATTTCTCTAAGTAAGAAAAAAAAGTAGCACAGCTGTGCTTTGAACGCCACCTGATAAATGAATTCGCTTGACATAAGCCGTATGAACACAGACTTATGACTGAAACATCTACCCCCTTATCTAAAAAAAAGTCAAAGTTCACATTAGTTAAACAACACATAAAAACCCATTCGCTTTTGCTGGGCTTAATGTGTTGATTAACTAATGTGATCTTTAACTTTTGCATAAGGGGGTTGTTACTCCTTAATTTGTTTCAACAAATTCCTACTATGTTAATATTTTAATTAAAAATTTTTAATATTCGTAGTACAATTTTTAATATTCGTAGTAAAAAAAGAAATATGTATATTTTAAACGCGGAGAAATTAAACATATTCACCCCTACAGTGAATAAACTTTTCCACGAAATTTGTTCCCATTTCCCTAAAAAAATTTTGGGAAATTTTAAAATTTTGAGTGAAAGAACTTTTCACTTTTCATTCACGATAGGCGTGAAATTAAAGATTTTTTTTAAACTAAAGTACAGTGTGACACAAATCAGACCTACCACAAACGGTTTCCGGGGCTTGTTACAGATCAATGGTCGAGACCTTTTTGCGACCAACTGTTGAACAGTGTCCTATTTTGTCCAAATTTTACTAGGCAAATTATGGAAATATGGTAGCTTTACATTGGGCCACCCTGTACAAGCCCATTTTTTAAAATCTTGAACTTTAGTCATTTTTAAATAGATTTTTGGAATTCTAACTGAAATTCAAAACTCATATTGTTGATTTTATATTCACATAAATTGATTATATTAGAATTATATATGTGAATAAGGCTTATAGTCTCATTAGCGATATAGTTCACGATTTGGCTGTAACTAACCCGGCGTTTACACATGCAAGTGCAAGTTCGAAAAACTCAATACACTCCCACATTTTTACTAACACCATCACATTTTTCGCACTTGCAGCCCAACTTGCAAGTAAATAGTTGACACTTGCAGCAAGTAAAATGACAAATAAAGAAACAATGTTACCGTGGATGCCTTTGGTATCAATTTACTAGTAAAATAAAAATTTGTCGATATTCTGTGTGTTTTTAAGAAAAAAAAAAACCAAAAAAAAAAAAACCTACTACAAAGCAACACATGTTCATTGTATTTTAAAACATAAATTGCAAGCATTTAAAAAAAAAATTTTCATCAAAATATTTTCTCAGATATAGGTTACTACGGCAATACTGGATTCACATATTTTAAAAATAAACATAAACTTTCCATCAAGATGGACCAAAAATAAAATAAAGAAATAATTAAATTATTTATATTTAATATTATTAAATAAATTTCGTGATAACATTAACATAATAATGTTTTTTTTTTAACCCAAAAATGAAGCTTTTTTCATACTTTGAAAAAGTGTGTGTTTGTGCAAAAATTGTTGCTTTAATTGTAAAGATCCAGTGAAAAGTTGCTTTCATTATGAATATGGCTTTGAATGTTTTCCCAGATACTTAAGAAATATAAAGTTTTAAAAGCCTTATTACAGTTCTCGATGTCGGTAACAATGTATGTGCAATTTTGTAGTTGATTTAAGGACACTTGTTGTGTGTTACTTTAATCTACTACAGAGTCGTTTTCGATATCGATATCGCAATAAGGATGAATATTTTTCGGCAAAGAGTATTAATGTGGATTTTAACAAAAATATTTTAACTAACTGCAAAACAATTTTAATAAAATGTTATATATCAAAAAAAAATTCTTTCTTGGCTATTTCAATTCTCTTTTAATCATCTATTGATTCAATATATTCAATACATCTTTTTTTAAGATTTTCTTTTTAACTAAACTTAAATGCCTGATTTAAATTTAGTTTACAGTTTCTTTTTTTTACAATATTTTTCATCTTAAATTTAAATAAAAACTAAAATCTTTTATTGTTTGAATTTTTGACTTATTTTTAATTTTTCTGTTTTGTTTTTAACTTTTAATAGTGTATAAATATATTTAAAGATTCCCATTTTGTTTGTAGTATTGTATTATTTTCAAAATAAATTTTAAAAATAATTATTTTGTATAAATCAGCAGATACACAAAAACAAAATAAAATTTTGTTTAAATATCTTTTACGTCTTGTGGGGGTTTGTTGGTTGCTTTTTTTCATGTTTAAAACGAAACACAGTTTGATTGATTTTGTTGTTCTATTTGTTTTGAATATTTTTTAGTTTTTTTTTCAATATTTGCTTAAGATTTCTTTCCATGAATTTTAATGTTCTTTTTATATATTTTTTTTACTATATTTTATTATTATTAAATATAATTTTAAAAATATTATTTTATATGAATATTCACTTACTAGATAAATATTGTTTGTTTGGTTGCTTACAAACTTGTTCGAGTTGTTGGCGGGTATGATGCTGTTTGAATTAATAATTTGTCCATTTGTTGTTGCGACAGTTGTGTTTTTAAGAAGTGGTTTGAATTGTAGAAATGTATAACATGCCTAATAAGTAAACAGCTCTAAGAACAGAAGAGCCTCAAAGTGTTAGTAAATTGCCAAAAGAATTCAAATAAATAATTCACTACTTATTGAAAATATTTTTAATAATATCAGTTTTATAGAGTAAAAAAAAAAGTTTATTATGCCAAATAATGGCTTCGAACAATAAACGTATTTTATTCTTGGTTCACACTATGAAAATTTATTGGTGAGACTCTCTCATCTTTCACCAAACTCAGACTTTCTGAAAGAAAACTTTCATAGTGTTTACCCAAGGGGCTACTCTCTATTGCGATGCGAATTCGATACGAACGCAAAATGCCAATTTGGTACTCTCTATCACTTTCGCAATATTTTGTGAATATGAAGCAATATACTGACAGTAATGAAATGTCCAAATATGTTAAAAAAAAAAATTTAATTTAAAAATTCAAATAAAATTAATAATAATGATTTGCAAAGCTAAGGGATGCGAAAGACAAATGTGCAAATGAATCAAAGAGTACCAATCACTAGATTTGGTATCATTTTCCTCTGCATCGCAATATAGATTAAGGTCCGGACTTATTTTTGTGTCCGTTTTTTGTTTCAAGCCATAAGTTTTGTTTACATTCTGCGATATCAACTATTACATTTGTAAAACTAATAGGGAACAAATTAAAGAGGAACACAATATTGTTGCTTGATTTTACATTTCGTGCACATGGTTTAACCCACAAGCATTTCTACATCCTCTGTTTAGTGACACAAGTCTTTGGTAAAAAGTCTTCATATAAAATTGTTCGATACGATTTTCTTCAGGGACCATATAACGAACAAAATTTTAATGGAAATTTCGTTCCATATAAAATTCCATAATTTGCCATCAAATTTGTTAATTACTTTAATTTTATTTTGAACCATTAAGTTCTTAACTGTTGCATGCAAGAAGATAATCTGGAGGGCTACTCTCTATTGCGATGCGAAAGAAAATTGTACCAAATCTAGTGATTTGTACTCTTTAATGCGTTTGTTTTTCGCATCTTCTCTTTTTTTCTTTTCGCAAATTATCATTATTTCTTTCATTTAAACTTTCAAATTTAAAATTTTTTTTAAATATTTTGCCATTTCTTTACTGGAAATCTACGCTATCTTTGATTTTTATTACCAGTATTGCTTAATTTTCAAACAATCTTGCGAAAGTAATAGAGAGTACCAAGTTGACATTTAGCTTTCGCATCAAAATTTTATTCGCATCGCAATATAAAAATTTTGTTTATTTTTCATTTCTACTTACAAGAATTATATTCCTTGAACTCAAGTAGATTAAAAAACTTTTAAGAAATTTTCTTATTTTTAACTGTTTTGAAATATTTTTTTTATAAAATTTTCATTATAATTATGGGTCGACTACGGATGGCAACTGAACTGAAGTCGTATTGCCAGCAGCGAAATCAGGCAACGCCGCTGATGTTAAAATATACAATTTGTTTTATTTTATCTTTTAACATCAGCGGCGTTGCCTAGTTTCGCTGCTGGCAACACAACTTCAGTTCAGCAACCATCCGTAATTAACCTACTAATCTTCAAGAGTTTTCCAATCAAGATTCTATAGGATAATTAAAAAAATTTCCGATATAAATACACATTATTTATGTGATGATAACAGGACAATTGTATTTTTTGAAACAAAGACAATTTGTAAATTTTTTGTAATTCGTTATTTATATTTTTTTTTTTTCAAAACAAAATATAAGATCATTTTACTATTTCCTTATTTAGTCGAAATTATTCCTTAAAATAGGGTGAATTCCAAAACGTCATTGGCAATGCAACCGAACATTCCCAAACGCATCCATTTGAACATTGAGAATGTCACACGTCCCTAAATGTATAATAACAGATACCGATGCGCAAACAAGAGGCAAACTGTGCATCAATAATTTTATTGATGCTTTGTTGACATATTTTTTTTAGAAAGATAAAAAACACACGTTACTTTGCACCGAAACAGTATCAAAACCGTATCACTGCAATGTGTTTTGATATTTTGGAACTCAGCCATTGTTGAAACTATTATTTTTTGAATTTTTTATTTTTCGATTAAAAGCCCAAACTTTTTTTGAAAGCACACCTATTTCGTGCCCTTTCATATTTTCACTTGATCATTTTTGAAAAATTATATAATTATTTTAAAATCCTAATTTTAAAATTGCTTTATAATTTTCCTTAAATTAGCCTGCTTAAAAAACTTTATATTTTTTTGGTTTTTTAAATTACAACCTTTTATAACAAGATTGTGTATTTTAAAAATGCTGATTGTAAACAATAACCCCCATATTCATTAAAAAATATTTTTTGATTAAAAAATGCTTTATTAAACAAATTTTCATTGAAAATTCGTTTCATAAACCTGCTTTAAACCCAAAATATTATTTATGAATATGTGGGTAAGAATTTACGTTCTTCCTTATTATGAGTATTGCTGTCGCTTACGAAAAACAGTCGTATTTAAAAATTGGCATTATGATTGTCGTAAACGATAAAAATATACGACAAACTTTCAATGAGTTTTAAATTGTCATTGTAAAATCTAAATATAAAAAAAATTAATTAAATATGTGCCATTTCGAGATAAGAAACCAAAAAAGTTGTTTAATAAAATTGGTGAAAAAATCATATTTATCAAATAATAAAATAATTCAAAATTTAAGAAAAATATCGTTAATAATATAAAAATGTAACACCCTTATGCAACAAAAAGTTACAAGTTCACATTAGTTAACCAACACATTAAGCCCAGCAAAAGTGAATGGGTATGGGATTACAGTTTCCTTTAACAAAAAGCTGTGTAAAAATTAAACAAATAGTTCATTGTTTTGTTTAAGTATAATAGTTTGAAAATATATGAAAACTACGTTTCCTATATTCGACAATAATAGTTTGACAACACTGGAATGCTAATTTGAGACATACACACGTATGTATTTCCCTCTATACTCGGCACTTAAAATACTGGTCGACAAAAACCCAAATAAATCGGGAGCAAGAACTTTGATTTGAGATTTTAATTGGCTTAAGCATACTAAATTCAAATTTATTCATGCATTAAATCTATCATTTGAATAAAATGATGTATGGATTTTATTCCTTATATACCAGGCTTTCCGATAAATCAAAAATTCGGGCAAATCGAAAGAACTAGACGTGATAGAAAAGACTGCTAAAGGATTTGAATTTAGCACTTCATATTCCATATATTTTAATTTAAAACTATTTCTGCATTAGACCACTGTAATTAAAAACGTCAAACAGCTAACTTACAACAAAAGCGAACAGACATTTGTGGTTTGCAAAAGTGGGTTAACTTGCTGGAATAATTTAATTTTTTTTTTTTTTTGCTTTTAACTGGTTTGAACAATTGTGTTATTTTTATTCAAAATTAATTCAGGAAGTTTTTAATTGTCAAAAACTATTTATAAAATCGAGAATTTTTTTTTCGTAAATTCAAGAATTTTGCAAATTTCAATCTGACAAGACTTCTCTCACATCTCTTTTCTTTTTTTTTTTTTTAATATGTTGAGTATAGAAAAAACTTAAAACTCAGTTGCATTGCCATTATCTACAAAATTCATTTAAGCCGTATATTTAAAATACAAAATTGATTTTTCTTATTTAAAATCAATATATTAACATACATTGTACAATATGTAAAGTATACAAGTAAAGGTATTTAACAGACTGTAAACATCCCTATTCGCGACAGACTGTGCATATCCCTTTTTTGACCGTTGCGGTTGTTGACTGAAACGCTGACAGTGCGACAATTAGTTAAGTTAGTTTCTTTGTGATTGACTCGTGAAGTCATGTTTCATATCACCTCATTTACACTTAATTATTATTGGATAAATTATAACACTGCAAATTGTAAATTAATCCATGCAGAATCACAGAAAATAAAGGTTTAAAAAATCACGGTTCATAGAACCGGTAAGAATTTATTGTTTTATTTAAAAGGGACGGTTCATAGAAACGGTAAATAGAAACAATTTATATAATTATCAGTTTAGTAGCAGCCCCAGCGCCAAAGTAGCATTTCCTTTCACGAACACACGACTTTTAACACAATGCTCAAAAATATAGTGAAAATGACATGTTCGGAAATGCATCACTGCACGGCATTAAAAAAGTTTGCTTTTCTGATGCAGCGCTGTGCGTGCATTTACGAACATGCCTATATATTTTATTTATTCATCTCTTTATTCTTAAAATTACTTAGGCCCTCATTGTGTAAAACCAAAGAATATAAATCATAATCAGCCTTATTACGGTTCTCGATGTCGGTAACAACGTAAGTCGAATTTTGTAGTAGATTAAAGAACATGTTATGTATTACTTAAATCTACTACAGAGTCGTTTTCGACATCGAGAACCGTAATAAGGCTGAATATTACAAAAAAATATAAATCATAAAATTACATTGAAAGCAAAAAATATTTTATAATTTTGTTGTTGCTTTCAGCAGAAATTCATATTTAGGCTTATTACGGTTCTCGTAGTCGGTAACAGCGTAAGTCGAATTTTGTAGTAGATTAAAGAGCACAGGTTGTGTGTTACCTTAATCTACTACAGAGTCGTTTTCGACATCGAGAACCGTAATAAGGCCGATTGTATTTTTAAATTTCAAACGCTGCATATCCTGTAGCGTCCTTTTCTCGATTGGAGCGTTATTTAAGAAACTGAAGCCATTTCAAATTTGTTCATATTGTTGCATGAAAAAATCGAGTTTTGATGCAAAATTTCAGTGATCGCAACTAAAAGTCGTTTTGTCGATTGAAGCGTTATTTATGAAACTATAGCCATTTTAAATTTTTTCACTGTGCGAATGTGATCGCACATTTATAATCCTGGCAGTCGTGAGAATTAGAAATTTCTAATTCTTACAGTCGCTACTGAACGAATCGAAATTATTTTTTCAGTATTGTGGAAACTCAAATAAATGCTTTACAACACTTAAAATATAATTTCGATTCGTTTAGTATCGATTAAAAAAATTAGAAATAAAATTTCTTTCGAATCGAAAAAGTATTCGATCACTTCTGCCAGAATCAGCCCTCTGATTCTTTAAGGAATGTGCGATCAGCTTCGCACTTTGTTTAAGCAAATTACAACTTCATAAAACTTGACGAAAAGTTTTCTTAGTCTGGGCTTACACTATGAAAGATTTCTTTCAGAAATTCTGAGTTTATTGCTGAGAGGGACAGGGAACATGCTAATCTTTTCTCTCCTCTACCAATAAACTTAGAATTTCTGAAAGAAAACTTTCATTGTGTGAACCCAGACAAAATTCAATATGGTTTGTTACATACAATTTTCATGTATTCGCACAGTTGCTTAAGATAGCTCATGCAAATTATAGTTGGGCCTTAAGACTTTTAATATATTTTTTTAAATGTTTAGGAAACAGAATCTTTATACATATTTTTCTTTTTAATTTACAACTTTCAGCGTCTTCTGAAATAAAGCTGTTTCCTTAATTGTTGTTGGCATGCGAAAATGTTCTCCGAAATTGCTAAAGTTGTTTTTTTTTAAAGATGTGTTTAGAGATGGATGCTTGATGATCTTCATAATAATAATAATAATGATGACGACAAAGACCACATGTTGATATTGTTTTAAGTTATTTTTTTTTTTTTTGTTATTTATTATTATTAATTTAACAATTTCTTTTTTATTATACATTTGTAAAACTGTATTGCATTTAGTTTGTTGATTAAAATGTGCGATAGTTTTTTTTTGTTTTATTTTTAATAAATCTTTTTTATTTTTTGTTTATATTTAATATATATAATATTTGTTCATATCCTAAATTTAAGTTCACATCCAATAGTAAGAGATAATTATAAAAAAAAAACAAATTTTAGATTAAAAAAGGAGTAGAGATTAATATTACATAGATGTTTATTTTAAAGTAGACATTTCACATTCTTTTCTTGTGTGTGTGTGTTTTTGTTTTTAATTATCTTCTTTAAATAAAAGTTTTTTTTTTTAATATAAAATATAATAAAAAGTTAAATAAAATGAGCATAAAAAGTTTTAAAAAATAAAAGAGCATAAAAAATAAAATTGTAAAGTGGTAATAAAATGTAATAAAATTTAATAAAAAAATGAAATAAAACAAAACAAAATTACACTGAATTAAAAAAAAAATATATTATTATTTTTTTTATATAAAATTTAAATTTCATTACTTGCTAATACTTCTTGTTTTGTTAGAATTCCTACTTATAAGGTTTAATAGAAAAAAAGGAGAAAAAATAGGAGGGGGAGGAGGTCACAAATAGTTAGGAGAGAGTCAGGGGTGAGTGTTAATATGTTTAAAGTAGAAGTTCAATTTTAAATAATCAATTAATGTAAGTTGTAATCTATAGTTGGTTGTTCTTGTTTATTAAATAACTTTTGTTTTATACAATTTTACGTTTCTTTTTATTTTAGACGAAATGATTTTGTTTATATTTTTTTGTAAATTTAACTTAAAATTACTAAAAATTTCAATTTTGACTTTCTTAACAACGCCGGTTTTTATTTTGTTCAATTTTAAAAATTGTTTTTTAATTAAAATTTTTTTTCAAAAATTTGTTTTCATTAATGACTT
Source organism: Pollenia amentaria (assembly GCA_943735925.1). NCBI lineage: Eukaryota > Metazoa > Arthropoda > Insecta > Diptera > Polleniidae > Pollenia > Pollenia amentaria. The sequence goes on along the minus strand of OX031006.1, from coordinate 278,005,167 downwards.
GGCTTGATTTCATTTCTTCTCTGTTAGTGACGAGTAGCTTAACTTATTGTAATTTTGTTGTTGGGGTTTCTTCTTATTATTTTTTTAAGGTTTGTTTTTTGTTTTTATTAGTATTATATACTATAAAATATGCTGCCTTTATTTTTTTTATTGTTATTTTAATATTTTTGTTTGTTAAAATTTTATTATTTATATATCTTCGATCTTTTTAGAAGATTCATGCGGATAATAATAGATTTTTAGTTGTATATAAATAATAGTGTGGTTGTTGTTGTAGTTGGTGGTTGTTGTAGTGGTATTGTTGTTGCTGGTGGTGGTGGTTGTTGTGGTGAAATTGATGATAATAATTATTGGTTCAGATATTTGATTTCGAAAAACTAACACGTAAATGATTTGATTCTGACAATTGATGATTGTGCATTTTGATTAAAGCCAAAACGGCTTCTTCAACAGAGGACAGTTGCAACAAGGCCATTTTACGATCCTTACTATTATTTCGAAACATGAAAAAGAAGAAGAAGAAAAATATTAAAATATTCTTAGCAAATTTTGATTGAAAACCATAAAAACTTACGGGAAAAATTTGAAAGCTTTTACTTCGAAATTATTAGTGGTGAAGGCTTCTTTTATATCTTCCTCAGTACAAGATGATCTAAAAAGAAATTAATAAAACAAATAATTATAAATTAATAACAACATTTTAAAACAAAATATGGCTAGATATACTAAAACAGATTTAACATTTTTGTGTTGCATTTAAATTTTAATAAACGTCACCGCAGGCGCTTGTTCTAATAGATTTTTCTACCAAGGAAAGGAGATAATTATTTCGTCTGGCACAGCAGCATTTTTAAAGAAGAAAAAAAAGCAAGTAAGACAGCATAGTTGGTCAAGCCCGACCTTACACAACGGTATTTACAAACAAACTTTTCAGAGAGAAACCATGGGCAATCATGGACCAGGCAAAAGAAAACTATGTAATGAGGATAAAATGTTTACAAGGATACAAGATCTTTGTAAAATTACCCGTCTTAAAGTGATTTAGGGGACAGGGTTTAGGTCAATTCTGGGACTACCATCATAAAGTTTTGCTATGACATTGTAGCTATTACAACAGTTATTGTCGTCAAATGTTATTTATATTAAGACATATTTATATTTAGCTGCATGAGAACTTTCGATATCGAAAACTATGGTTTGACAGTTGAGAATTACATACTGTGTTGACATTTCTGTTTATTAAGGTTTGGCAAGTCATCATGAATCGTTTAACGCTAGAAACACGCTTCCAAATTGTGGAATATTACCTAAAAAAAAAGGAAAACAAAACAACCATAAAAAAAATGTTTGTAAAGTTCATAGAGCACTTCGTCCATATTACGTAGCTCATTTCTGCATAAATGGCTTCGTCAATAAGCAAATTTCCCGTATTTGGAGCGAAGACAATCCACAAGCCGTTACCGAATCACCATTAGATCCCTTAAAATTGACTGGTTGGTGCGGTTTTCACACTCTTTCTAAAAGAGCAAGGAACTGCCTTTGCAGTGAATGGAGAGCGCTATCGAGCCATGCGGACTGAATTTTTGTTTCCAAAAATGTATTACCTAAAAATCAACGACATTTGGTTCCAACAGGTTGTTACCAAATTTATTAAAATTTGGTTGCAACTTTATTTCCTGAAGTGATCCTGTTAATTGGCCCCCTTGCTCGTGCTATTTGACGCCTCTGGATTACTTTTTATAGGGCTTAGTTTAGTCATTGTTTTATACCGACAAACACGCAACTCTAGAAGCATATGCAGCCAATTTTCAAGCCACCATTGACACCATGCGGTCAGATTTATTGGAAAAAGTAGTAAAAAAATTGGTCCGATCGAACAGACCATGGAACTCGTAGTTGCGGCGGATATATGCCGGAAATTATATTTAAAAAACAAATGCCACGAAATTATCAACCAGATTATTATAAAAAAAAATTTCAATCCAACAATCAAGTGTGTCACAGTAACCAATTTCGTACGAAAGTGAAAATGAAAACGTTTTTACTTTCCCCTGAAAACGTAAAACGCAAAAGCTTTTCGTTTTAAATTCGTTGCAAAATAGTGAGGTGTAATTACTAATTTGAGAGCACTAACATAAAAGTAACATTTAAAAAATATGTCGAATGATAGAGAATTCTGTTCTTTCTTAAGTTGTGTCTTGAAAAAAGACACCGGGTTAGATAACAATTTTTTTTTTACTTCTCACAGGTTATAAAAAAAAAAAAAAAAAAACCATTGACTAATTTTTCTGTTCCATTCTGTTTTCTATTAATATCAATATTAAGCAATTTTTCAAGGATAAAATTTAGATTTTAACCAGTTATTTAAATTTATTTTCGAAGTACCCCCAATCATTTCTATTTGTTCATGTTTACAAAGCAGCTGTTTAATAATGATATCTAATATAATAACAAAAAAATAATGTTTTGATTTTTTTTGGAGTTCTGAAAACGTACGAAAGCTGAAGAAGCAAAGCAAATATGTGAGAATTTTAACTTTCGTACAGATTCTGTGACATACCTTAATACTTCTGTATTATAATTTTAAGTTCTCATGGAGCTGAAAAAACACCCTATACAAGCTGTTGTCGGGAGGGATATTTACATAGCAATTTGGTAAGATGATTTTAGTTTTAATTAAAAATGTTTCGGCCTATTTTCATTTATGTAAATATCAGCATAATAATATCATTTATGGTCACAAAGGGTCTATTCAGGAAAGAAATTTGTATAGGGGCTTTGAGAAATTATGGACCGATTCTTACAATTTTCATTAAGCTTCTTATTCTAATTAAAATGTGTGTGCTAAATTTTATCAAATTTTCTCTAAAATTGCGACACATACTTTGCGCACAAGGTATATACATATTAACATCTAACAGAGCAAACATAGTTTGATCGGTATTGCTTTAGGACCAATATTTTTATTTGGGTGTAATTAGGTAGCACGCATATTGTGGTAGAAAAACATTTTTATGTTCACCTTAATCATATTATGATTATTTTGGGATTGCCCATAAAGTGAAAGAAGAATTTTTTAACCAAAAATTTAATTAAGAAATATGGAGGAGTATCGGAAAACAAAAAAAAATATTTTTTTTTTAATATATTTGACTTTATACTGTTTTATTTTTGCAAATGAAAAATTCGCAACATTTAGACAAAATCCAATTTTCAGACAAAAGAATGGAATAAGAATTTAAAAAAACCCATATATATAATGTCCTTATTTGTGCCTTCCTCTTTTTATGTCTATCCAGAGCTTTTTGAAGCCCACTGATGGGCTAGAAAGCTGAAAATTGGCATGCGTATAGTAAAACAATGAGACCAAATCCCAACGTAGCCAGATTTTTAGCCTGTGGGCGGAGAATTACGAGGAAAAAGGAGCGTGGCAAAATATTTTTTTTTTAACATTTTAGCTCATATTAAAGCCCCCAAAAGGCATAGGAAGCTGAAAATTGCCTAGCGTATAGTCCAGGAGGAGAGCCTGAAGAAGTCGGACCTGAGATTAGTGCCTTTATTTTAATTAAAATTTAGATTAAGTGCTCATATACCCCGTCTGCTCCAAGCGAAACAGGTATTTTAATGACAACTGATACAATTGGTCGCCGTATCTCGCTACTGGATGAGAATTCCACATTCACCTCTTGTTCACTGAACTTCACCTACTAATTCCATATGTAATCTCAATTTAAAAAAAAAAAAAAAAAAAAAACTTGAACCCCTTGTACTTCAAGCCCCTCATACGTGTTAGTAGCAAATTTGAACGGTTATAACTCCGAAAATATTTAACAGATTTTAATAAAATATATAAATTGTATACTTCAGTGTGTAAATACCTTTAAAAAAAGTGTATTTTTTGCTTTAGCACTTGTTCAAACAGAGCAGGAAAGTATTATTAACTGTTTTGCCTTTGTCGATTTATAAGTAAGATAAATAAAAAGTTTAATGAAAACACCAAAAAATAAATTTGTTCATAAAATTTGACGATTTTCTACCAATTTTATATGGCAACTTAGCAAAAAAATTTTCCTCCAATATTTTCAACAATTAACTACACAGAAAGAATAAAATTCGTACTTAATTAAAGTTTTTTATTCTTACTTTAGTACTTTAAAATTTAAGTACGAATAACATAAAAAATTATTAAAACAATCTAAAATGGGGTAACTTTCAAAACCCAATATGCGTGCATACGCATTTGTTTGAAAATGTTTGTTGTAGAAACAGCAACAACACTACAAAAATTAAAAAACGATTTGCTTGTTTTGTTAGGAAAGAACAACAACACTACAAGAAGAAAAATAATGATTATTTTCATTAAAAGATTTCGTTTGTTGTGCTTAATAATTTTATAATTGATAAAAATACTGAAATTTAGTGTTGGAGAATAACTTGTTCACTGGTTGCTCACGCCAGATCATCAGGAAACGTTTTCCTAAATAATTTTAGAAAAGCCAAAGCTATCAGCAAACAAGACTACCGAGGGAATAAGAATTACATACACTCAAAAAGTCTTATTTGCAATGATATCAAAGCTTAAACAAAATACCAACAATAATTATTTTCATGTTTTAAATAAAATTTTCAAAGAAGAATTATTACGACAACCATTTCGGGCATGCTGCAGGTGTCTTGTAGTTGAGAATTCTTCTGTAAGCAAAGGGCGGAACAAAAGTGGAACAAACATGTGGAACGAGTAAGTAAATAATACTATTCTCTCTATCTCTGGTTCTGTGGGCTGAGTGTTTAGGTAAGAAACTAATCTCACTTTCGGATTATTTCAACTACGAGTCGAGATTTAATGAACTTAGATATTCTTGAATCAAGTACAGTTTGAGATTAATATGTATCTCTCTTTTAATTAAGTCAATCCCGCCTTCGGATTATTTGAAGTACGGATCAGGGTTTAGATATGACCAAGTTAAGTATTTGGCACTTGAATAATTTAAGTACGAATGGCTTGTTTTGTCTTTTTATTGTATTTATATTTAAAAGTTGATAGAAATAAAACAGAACTAAAAATAAAAAGTTATTTCGAGCCCGAGGCCAATTATTTGTAAAAAAATATATATTCAACCCAATTATGAATAAAAATTCCCCGGGAGTTTTCTCCCTTCTCCCATTTTTCCTATGTAAATTCAATCGTAAAAATGGGAAAAGAGAAAAAACTGCCGGGGAATTTTTATTCATAATTGGTCTGATTATTTATTCATTAATTTTCTCTCCAATATTTCGATATCCATCGGATATCATTATCAAGGAATGAGTTACAAATATATTTGTAAGAGACGTATGATTATCTCCACATTCAATATTGCACTGAGTGCAATCGAAATATTGGAGAGAAAATTAATGAATAAATAATATATATTTTTTTACAAATAATTGGCCTCGAGCTCGAAAAAACTTTTTATTTTTAATTATAAAAAAAGTCGAAGGAATAACATTTAATTTAAGTGACTTTATTTTACTCTGATTATGCAAATAACTAAAAACAAATTTTATAAATTTAAATTGTTATAAAAGCTTCATTTATATTGCTAAGCGACCAGAGTAAAAATGCAAAGTGTAAACCATCTATACAAATTACAATAATTAGTAACAAATATTTAAACAAATGTTTTATTTTCTTTTTAATTTCATTCACATAAAGCCTTAACATTGATTACTTAAAGTGTTATAGAAATTTAAAATAATTCTGCAGTTTCATTTACAACTCAACAGTAAAAGTTGATATATTTATTTTTTCTAAATTTTCAACTCTAAAAAATTGGCAATTAAAATCAGAATGATGAAAATCAAAAAGCTTTTTAAAGTGTTTATAATCTTCTATATAATACTGCTACAAGTTTCCGCGGTCTTCCCTCAAATCGAATCGCGCATAGTGGGTGGTACACCCACCAACATTCGCAACGTCCCTTATTTGGTGGAGATTTTAATTAATGGCGTGTACTCTTGTGGCGGTACTTTGGTCTCCAATGGATTTGTAGTTACTGCCGCTCACTGTATTAAAGGCAACAAAGTTGAAAGTTTGACTGTAGTAGCCGGAGCTACGAAACTTTCAAGTGTGGGTATTAGATCAAAAGTCAGCAAAATAGCGATTCCTAGAGGTTATAGCAGGTTTACAATGCATATGGATGTGGCGGTGCTTAAATTAAAATCCCCTTTTAAAAGACAAAACGTACGCCCAAGTGGTTTGTGCAACAGAAAATTTAAACCTGGTGCTGTGGTTAAGTTGTCTGGTTGGGGTTTGACAGGAGAAAATGCTTCAAGTTTACCAAAAAAAGTGCGCACGGTAAATGTAAATGTTATTTCTAAAGCAAAATGTGCAAAGTTATATAAACGCAAAATTGTTTTAACGCCAACAATGTTCTGTGCTGCTTCACCGGGTAAAGATGCCTGTATGGGGGATTCGGGTGGCCCTGCACTTATAAATGGTAAATTTTGTGGTATAATATCGTGGGGTGTTGGCTGTGCCCGTAGATATTTTCCCGGGGTTTATACTAACGTCAATGCTGTGCAGAAATTTATAAGAAACGCGATGAAACGGTAAAATTGATTACAAGGAATTTGGTTTTGTAAATTTCTGTATTTTTAAATATAATGTTATTTAAAAAATTTCGAGTTGCATTATTTTCTTTATTCTCTGAGGGTTTAGTGTTTTTAGTATAAATTCACATTTTACAGACGTACGTAAACAAGAGCGGAAGGCGGAACGTTTTCTCCCGCTTAGCTTTTACGCTGATATGCCATACCTTAACAAGAGCTTCAGAGTTGTGTCACGAACAGTAGTGATAACTTTTTTGTTTAATAAAACTCACATATTGAAATAAAAATAAACATGAAATCGTTAGGTTGACCAAAAATAGCCATACAACCCAATTAGGAATAAAAATTATTCGGGACTTCTCTCCCTTCTTCGATTTTCCTATGTAAATTCAATTGTAAAAATGGGAAAAGGCGAAAAACTCCATCAGAATTTGTGTTCATATACTCAAAATATTATGTAGCTAAATTCAACAGTAAATTTAAACAACTTAAAAATTATTTAAAAAACGGATCATTTGCACTTCATTTAAAATAAATGAAATTTACAATAATTGGTAAATTTTTATTTATAAAACTTCATATTTCGAGAAATTTAATAGTTGTTGCTTTTAAAAAATTTATTTCAACCGACAAAAATCAAACTACATAACAAAGGCGAATTCTTACAGGTGACATTTTCGAGTCATCTTTTTATTGTTAATTAATTTGTGTGTATACTGAATGTCAAGCTTTGTGTACATTTTGTGAAAAAATTATATAAAATGAAATAAAAATCTAAATACTTGAAAAAAAAACTTATTTAAAATTTATAAAACAAAACAAGTGAATATAAAATATAAAATCAAGGAATTAAAAGTGCGTAAGAAATAAGTAGAGCCACAATAAATTTGCAATACAGGAATAAGATTTACCTTCTAAAGCAATTCTGTATATTTTATAAACAAAAAATTCCCTTGTTTATATTTTCAACAACCAATTTTGACATTCTTTTACCAAAAATAAAATACATAGTTTTTTTTTTTAAAAAAGGGATAGCTAGCATAAGTCTATCTCATGATGCGGTCACCTGTATGAATTCGCCTTGCAATATAAGTACGGAAAAACATTATTTTTTGATAGTTTGTTTTTTGAATAACAAACATAAATGTTAAAAATTAAAATCATTCGGAAAATAACTATATTTTTATTAAATTTTAACAGTACGAAAAACGAATTTAATAACCCACAATCAGTTACTGTAATAATTTTATGAGTGTAATTGGGCTGACTATTTATGAACAATAAATCGAATTTGAAATCTGACTTTCCAATTGCAAAGCGTTGACTTATTTAGGGATGCTTTATTCGTAATGTGTGGCCATGACAATTTTGACAACTAGAAAACGCGTGCCGCTTTTATTTAGGTGTGGCTGTTAGATGGCACACAAAATGCTACTAAAGGTATTCACGTCAAAAGTTGCACTCTTGCAAAAAAGCATAAGTGCAAAAACATAACAACAACTACATACACAATTATTTCGCCCAAACGATACACAATTGTCAGGGTCTAAGTAAGTGCAAGATTATCAGAGTAAAAGCATAAAAATGTTGCAACTTTATATGGCATTGCCAAGTTGAAAAAAATGTTAAAGAAGTACCCATAAAATCAACTCTAACTAAACAACAACGCAGGAATTCCATTTTGATGTAAATTTTTTATTCGAATTGAAAACTATTATAAATTATAGTGTTTAAAGATGAACTTTGTAAAAAAATAAAAGAATTAAAAAACAAATAAATGAAAAATACTGGAATACTTATCCAAAAAAAATTTGGAGGTAGATGAGGTATAAGTTCAACTTGTAAATTAAGTTAATTAATAATTTTTTATTTTTCAAGAAATTACGGTTCAAATTTATTGATATTGACATATGGAAGGTGGGTTGTTAAAAAATTGTTTCGGAAAAGCTGAACATTTTGCACAGTTGCAAGGGCCTATTTACATTGTGTAATTTTTGTTGTTGCAATTTTTTCGCAGTCAATTTTTTATGTATGTATGTATATGTGGCATATAACTAAGGTGCTTATTATGAACTTAATTCGATTTTCGACAGCTGTCGAATTAGTTGATCGAACGAATTTTCATTTGGTATTATGGCACCCATTCGATAAAAAAAGTACTATTGTGATTTAGTTAGTCACAGTAGTACATTTTCTAACAGCTGTCACTTTAAATAAAGAATTTTTGTTAACAAATTTAAAAAAAAAACTAATATACATCATGAATACGACGGAATTATGGTACGATGATTCATCTGATGGAGAAGAACGCTTACTGGAACTGGCCTGTACCTGTAGCCTGAACTTTTGTAAAAATTCCTTTTGCCAACAAAGGATTTTGTTTCATAAGGGAAACAAGCTTTTCCAACTGCTACTTACTACTGTCGTCTTTAGACTTGCATACAATAACCATAAAAAATTAAGAATGTGGAGTTTGCACACCAAAACTAATAAATTAACAAAAACTTACAGTTTCAACAATTTTTTTTAAATTATTTACACCGTCGAAAGTGAATTTGTTTTCGTTGAAAAATTCGATGCTCAACGAAATTTTCGACAGTGCTGCCAACTCATAATACCAAATTAACATTCGATAGTCAATGTTCGATAGCCAGCGAAAATCATTTATCGAATGTAACTCATAAAAGTAGCCTAAATTTTACGAAAACATTGGCATACCCCTACATGCTGCCAAATATTGTACAAGTAATGAATATAACTTTTTTTTAGGTGATTTGGGTTCAAAATTGTTCGGCATCAAACGCGATTTCTGAAAAACGGCCGATTTTTTTTTTAATATTTTTATTTTGAAACACAAATGTTTTCAATTGTTATAAGAAATAAGTTTTAAATTTAAAGTATGTGATGATTTCCACAATAGCAAAATGTGTTGCACAATATTAATTGTACGTTCTGCGCAGGGGTTGTTTCGCAGAACTTCCTGAATAGCTGATGGTTTTTTGACCCAATGCCTGGGAAAACATTCACTTGCTTTTATAAAGCCGGACAATGATTTTTGTAGTGTGGCGAAATTATTTTTGCTGAAAGTATGATTAGAAAACTAGACTTCTCTTTAAGCATCACATACAAATTTACAAATAGTACGAGTATATACAAATTGCAATCGATATTCCGGAATAAGTAAAATTATCATTTTTTAATATAAAAATACTTTTTTTAGATTTATAACGGACGGACTTGGATAACCAATTATTATTCTATTATTTTGCCGAATTATTTGGAAAAAATTCTCACTTACCAGCTAGCAATCAACCACTGCTCGAACTCGAAAAAGTATCGGTTACTATGCCAAAAAAGTTCTGGCAGATCTCGACACTCCTAAAATATGGCTATGAAAGGGTTTGTCAAGAATAACTCAAAAATTTAAATGACGTCAAGTAATTTAAATCCAATATGGCGGACTTCTAAAGCTTGCAAATAAATTTTGAAGCAGATATCCTCGACCGATTGAGCTGAAATTTTGTATACACATTCAGTTTGGGTGACAGCACATGGTTAGCAGTGTGACGTTATTCTAGATCTGCCATGGTGGGGCAACCATGATGGCGGACTTATTATTTTTAATGCATTCCTACAATTTAGGAATCAAATAAAGGGGGGGGTTATCAAATATTTACGTGAAAATAACACGTAAATAAAGTGAAGTTACTCTAAATCCAATATGATGGACCAAGTTTTTAATGCTTTTACCTTAAAACTTTTATTATCAACCTATAACGTCATAACACAATTTATATGATTTAAAAGCTTGTCGCGAGATTTACTTGTGTAGATAAACAAATAAAATTAATAACTTGATGTATTTGATTTTAACTATTAAAATTTACGAACTAAGTAAATATTAGCACCTAAATCTCGCGACGTGCTTTTATATCATATAAATTGTGTAGTGACACTAGGGTATTCATTAAGTTAACCGATAATCAGTTAACCTATTATTTACTACCCGATTAGCTGATCGGTTAATTTAAAATTGGCTATTTTCGATTAACGATTAAATCGGTTAATTGCAGTCGGTTAACCGATGTAGAGAAATTTTTAATTTTTTGTAATATCATAACACATTTTTTTTGTGTTTTTGATTATTTGTGTCGTCTCATATACAAAAGGTATGTGTTTAGAAAATATTTTTTCCTACAAACCAAAAAGGTGTTTAGTAATCTTCATTTTAAATAAGTGTTTGCTTTTAACAGCTTTTTGTTTTATGTACTTTTTAGATGTACGTGTTTAGTTATTTGTTTCTTCTCATATTAATCTTTTAACAATATTAACCGAAAAAATTAGAAATGTAAAAACTTTTAAAAATTAAAACATAATTAAAAAATATGTTTTACATATTTATGAATAATTTTTTTTATAATTTTAATATAAAAAACATTTATATTTTTGTTTAGAGGGCGCTGTAATATTTGGCGTGATTTATAACCAGATATAAAAATTGAATAAAATTGCGAAGCAACAACATAAAATATAATTAGTCAATTCACAAGGTATGTCATATTGTCAAAATGTGCTAATATTTCACAATGGTTTAAAAATATTGTTGTTGGTTTGTTAACAAAAAGTGTCTTAAATAAATAGAACGTTGCTTGCTGTGTTTATTGTGCTGTCGTAATTAATCAGAAAAGTCCAGCGCTGAGCGGCTGAGCCGTACAACAATATTTTGAAACCATTGTGAAATATTAGGACATTTTGACAATATGACATGTTAGGATACCTTGTGAATTGACTAAATATTTAATCAGTTTTATTATGATTCTGCTGGCAAATTATTCAACAACTGTTTTTGTTATTTTATTCAAGGGTGAGAAAGTTGATACGATTGTATTTTTTTTGTACTATTTCCGTCTACTGTGAACAAAAAAGAATTTCTCCATCCCTGATTTTCTTCTTGTGCTTCTACACCAAAAAAAAAAAAAAAAAAAAAAAAAAAAAATTGTCGTATTCTAAAATTTATTTACGTAATTTTGTCGTTTGTACAGCTTTTCTGTATAATATTAAAAAGTTTGGCTTTTGCTTATTTGTCTTAGCAGTTTTAACGTCATATTTTTAACAAATAAAATTAAGAGAATTAATTTTGTTTGTTTTAATTCATTTAAGATTTGAATAAAATAAAAGAATATTTCTTAACACGTTTTAACTTATAATATTAATATTTTCTTGGTTTACATATTTGTTGACATCTTTCTGGAGTTGCTAGATATAAAAAAAGGAAAAATCTTCATAAAAAAACTAGATAAAAAAAATTTTTTTTTTTTGTAATAATTAGTGCTATTTTATTATTTACAAAATAGAATTATTAATATATTTTTTCATTTAGCTCATTTTTTCAAAGTTTATCTCTAGGTTAAGTCTAAACGGACCGCTCAAAGTGTCCTTTTAGGAAGATCACACTGTATATTTTAACACTTAAGCTACGGTCACACTTATTAAATATATGACTAAATAACCACTACTTTTGTTAACAGTTAGTAAGTTTAAACACAGTCTTAATATCACAAAATAAAATTAACTTTACTGCAGCAAGACAAAGCATAAAGATGTAAGATGTGGTATTATAATCAAAATACATATTGGAATTAAAGAAAATTATTTTATAGTTTGTCTGTTGGTCACTTTTTTTCGCCAAATATTTGGCAAGTGTAACCGTAGCTTAAGTTGATAGCTTGACGTAAATACCAGTACATAGTTCTATGAACTTCTAATATTGTATTGTTCTTAGGGAGATCGGACGGTTACACTGTGCAAGAAATTGACACTTTTTTTTCGTGACAAGCTGGGCACCTGGCGTTTTAACATAATTCGGGTACGCTGAATCCAATGGTGCCCGCGGTTTTTTAAGATTGGCTCTGGTTTTTGAGATATACCGTTATTTCGAAAATGGAGGAGGTTGCACAACATATGTTCGCATAACTCAAAAACGCTGTAGCTTATTATAAAAACTTGAAAAACCGAAATTCCGCAATAAAATTTCCTTTAAGAAAAGTAAAACCCCTTTCTAATATCCGCAGTCGTTTTAGAAACAAAATTTTTTTTTTGGAAAAACAAAAAATTTTTTTAATAAAATTTCGAAATTTTTGTTTTTTAAAAATTCATAAAAAATTGAAAAATGCAGCTATGCTTCTAATTTTTTGCAGACGTATAAAAATTCCAAACAAAACAAGCCATAAATGATTAAAATCTGTTTGCAACTTTTGATTTTATTCACAAAAGTCGACAAATTTCAATTAATTTAAGAATTTCATAAAACGCAATATTTTGTATGGGAGCCCCCCTAAAATGTTAAGGACAAAAAATTAATTGAGGTCGGTCATACATTATATACCACTAGGGGCGACTTCTGGGAATTTATGGGACTTTTTCTTAAATATATTTCTAGTCTGCATTGAACATTTTGTATGGAAGCCCCCTTAAGGAATGGAGATAGCGGGTGGGTATGTTAGAAATAAGTGATTGCGATGAAAAATAAAGTGGGGTTTGTCATACATTTGACCCATCTATGGGCATTATAGGCGCTGCAGGGGCCAAATTTAAGAATTTCATTAAACGGAATTTCGGTTTTATAAGTTTTTTCAATAAGCTAAAGCGTTTTTGAGTTATGCGAACATATGTTGTGCAACCTCCTCCATTTTCGAAATAACGGTATATCTCGACAACCAGAGCCAATCTTAAAAAACCGCGGGCACCACTGGATTCAGCGTACCCGAATTATGTGAAAACGCTATGTGCCCGGCTTGTCTGTTTTTTCAACTAGCATAGTGTTATTATTCGACCGGTTTTAACCGGTTACTTTAGCTTTGCCCAAGTCGGTTATTTTAAAATATCCATTTTTCGAATATCGATTAAACCGGTTATTTTGGTATAATAAACCGGCAATTTTAATAATGTGTAATTTATATACATTTTACTTACTCTTGTTGCAAATGTACCCGTAATTTAAGTATTTTTCTAATAGAATAGGTATTGGGCAAACTTAAACTTTTTTACAAAGAATGTCAAAACAAAATATAACAGAAGTAAAAAACATTCTAAACAATGTCATTACAAACCTCATATAAAAGCGAATGTTTTTGTTAGTTAAAAAGTAAATAGTAATTTGTACAAGAGTATTCTAAATATTAAATATATTTTTAGTATTATCTCTAGAGATATTTTGAACGGAATTAAAAAGACAAAGCTAAGTGCTTGAAGTACCCTAAAATTTATGTTGTAAAGGGTTTTCCACGTTACCTTTAATTAGTCAGCATGCTTGACATTAATGTACTCCAAATAAAAATTAACTCTGTTAAAGAGACGACAAATAATACTTAACTTAAAGACACTGCCGAAAATGAATCATTGGGTGAAATATTAGCCCGTTGTGTTGCCGAGGACGGAATGCCTGTAATGGCACTAAGAAATCTTAATAAGGTCTAGCATATCTTCATGCTTAAAACTACAACATTCCGGCGGAATCAACGATATTGAACAAATTCATCAGTTTTGTTTATTAAAACACCAAGAGCTAAAAAACTAAATTTAAGAAATCAAACAATGTCATGGAAGGTCTTAAATTGTGGTCGACGAATAGACAAACATTTCATACAAAAAGCATGTTTATATTACTATTCGTCTTTCTAATACTTTCAAAATAATTTGAAATATATTTATCCTGGATAAGAGATATTTTTTGCAACTTTCAAAAATATGGTTGAAGCCTACTGATTCATATAAACATGCTTAACTCCCAACAAATTAAAACTCATTTAAAATAAATTTGGTAGAAACTCGTAAGCCATTTTAAGGCCAATAGGCTAGGTTACTGAAATTTGTATTTAAATTTATTAAATTCCTATAATTTTTTATTTGCTTTTGGAAAACGTTTGTCTAGATCAAACATCATTTAATAGTTTTTAAAATCTTTTTACAAAAAAAGTTTAGTAAATAAATATAAATTGTTAAAAAAAAGTTTAAAGTTTGATCAATTTACTGGCAATACTTTTCTTGGATTTTATCATCAAATATTTGTTAGGTCTGAACATATCTAAAGTCATATCCATGTATTTTATTCAAATTAACGTTTTATTACAAAAACTTATTTGATTTTAGTGTTTTTTTTTGTATTCGAATTAAATCCGGTTAACCGGTTATTTTAAAAATGTTTAACCGAAAACCGGGTTTTTTAAAATAGGAACTATTCGTAATATTCGAAAACCGGTTATTGAAAAAAGTCGAATAGTCGAGCTCCCTAACCATATTATGGTTATACAGTGCACCCTCAACTTGCGCAACCCCCAATTAACGCAACTCCTCGTGTATTGCAAACGCCAAATTTTTTACATTGTAGACTCTACAAGCGCAACTCTGCAAAATTTTGTGACTCGGTTATTACAACATTTTTCTCAGTTGGTTTGTATTTTCATATAAAAACTGGTTTTTAACGTTAGTTTTCAGTTAAAAAAGTGTGTATGGTTGTACGTTAAACACTTGTTTGTGCAAGAGTAACAACATAAATATAGTTTACCAAAGTATTTCGTAGTGCTGGGAGGTTTTTGAGGAAAAAATGCCATTTGCAAATAAAATTATTAAACTAACAAATAAACATAATATTTTAAAAAAACTAGAGAAAAACATTTCGATAGCAGCAATTTGAATTTCATATAAGTAAAACTACATTGAGCCAATTAAAAAAAGTGTAGTCTTGTTTGCTGATAGCTTTGGCTTTTCTAAAACTATTTAGGAGAACTTTCCTGCGCATAGGAACATCTTATCCTCCAACAATAAATATCAGTATTTGTTATCAATTATTAAAAAAGGGAATAAAGCACAACAAACAAAATCTTTTAATAAAAAAATATTTTAATAGAAAAACACAGTTTTTAAATACAATGTTTACTGGGATTTTGCAACAAGCTCAGTCCCAACCTGTTGCGCAACCCGAGGTCGTACTGTATATTTCATTTAAATTTTTCCAATTTGCTAGTTGTTATTTCGTTCTCTTATTTCTGTTACATGTTCTATTTCACTTTTATAAGCAATTCTTATGTACAACATTTTACAGCAGGGATTTCCAAAAATTTTTTGGTTGTGTATTAGTGAGTACCAGAGAGTAAAAAAATTGAGAGAATGCGTTCATTTACAGCCGAAATAAAATGTTAGTAATATATTTTATAAGTTGTATAACACAAAGGTACAAAATTAAAAATTTTTTGTGTTGATAAAAATTTGTAGCAATTCTTTACCAATTCAATGTCGCTGATTTTAAAACAGCACTTTTTTTTCATTCGGAAGCTTTTTGACTCTAAATCAGTTTTAAATATCTTATCAAACAATTGTAAAAAAATTAAAGATTTTTATGTTTTAAAAATTCATAAAAAATAAATATTGCACGCAAATCACACGTTTAATAACATATTCCGTTCCTTCCTTAAATGTTGCATACCATATAAGGCATTGGATGTTACCAAAAGCGTTTTTGACCGCACAATATTTTTTAAGTGCCATCATAAAGTTTTTTCTGTTAACCTGAAACAAAAATATGTATTGAGGTACGTTCAGACTAATGAAATATTTGACGAAAATATTTGTTCTGATATTTGCTTCAAACTGTGTGGAACAAAAAAATATTTTGTTTAATGTTCAAACTAAGCTCAAACATTTGACAATTTTTGTTTGATGAAACAGTTGGCAAAAAGTGTTAAATAAAAGGCAAAAATTCGATAAAAATTGCTAAATTAGCGGAAATTCGCAAAAATTTGATAATAGCGGTATGATAGCAAAGCCTTATAATTATTAAAAATCGTTAAAGCTCTAAAGATTTACAGTGAAAAATCGCTTCTTCGCGAGCATGGCTAAAATTCGCGAAAAATTGCAAACTTGGAAACAAACCCTAAAATATATTTGAAATTGCTAAATCGGTTAAAAAACAAAATGTAGGGGAAAAACAAAAAAAAAATGTTGCAGAAATAGCGAAAATCGCGAACCATTTTAATATTTCAAACAAGCCATAAAATTTAGTAAAAGTGCCTAAAACTATAAGGATTGGCAAATATTTGCTAATAGCGGCACGATACAAAGTCTAATAATTATAAAAAATCTTTAAAATTGTAAAGAATCCAAAAACTTACAGGAAAAATTGCTTCTATCCGGAACATGGCTAAAATTATTTGTCGTTGTTTGCTCTTACAATTTTTTTGTAATATCAAATAAATGTTTGCTCAAAAATTACTAAAATATTTGATTTTTTGTGTTCACACTATGTTCACATTGGACAAATATTTGTTTGCCGGCAAATACTTTTATTTGCTCAAAATCAGCTGTTATTTTATTTGATACTCAAAAATATTTTGTGTTCAGACTACGTTAATGAAATATTTGATGTTTGCTTTCAAATATTTCACCAGTCTGAACGTACCTTTAGTAGTGGTATACACAATTGTGCATAGAAATGGATTTCCCTGGTCTATTTTTTCAAAAATAAAATAAATTACATGAGAATTATAACGTGAAAAAGTTATTTTAGTAAAAAGTTAGGGGGTTCATAGTGGTAAGTAAAATAGAAAGGGTATTCACGTTGTTGGGTTACTCATACTTCAAACATCTGTGCATACATTTTAATTCTAGCTAATAGTATATCATAACTTTTTACAAAATACCAAATGCGCACCTGAGTTTGCCTGCAAAAATGTATAGTCATTGTAACAGGTCAAAGTTACGTTAAATAAATACCATAAATTAGTAAGGTTAACTCTTTGGACTCGGTCATATAATTGTAGCATAAAAAAGTAAGCAATAAAAATAGTGCTAAACAATAAAGTTTCATTAATACATCAATAAAACACATCTTCTTACCCAAAAATGTTACCTGCTGTCACATTTGCTTTTATATGTATAGGTTTACACATAAATTGTAGGAAAACAAGACTTTTTTAACTTGTTTTTTAAATATTTTTACTTACTTAAAAAAGTGTTTTCAAAGAAAAAAACCTACCGACGCGATTGGTACAGAAACAAAAATATTTTTACAAGCACAAAATACCAACAAATTCTTGTGGCTATTTTTTTTTCTTAATAATTTCTGCATTTAGGTATGTCTTTTTTACGAAAGAAAAATGGACCCTTTTACATGCATCAAAGATTTTTTTTCACAAACAAAACACATATCGTTAGCTTAAATGCAAAACAATGTAGATATTATTTGAAAATTTGAAAGTTTTGTTGATTTGGACTCACGTTACATATGTATTTTTATATAATTTTAAGTTATTTACAAAATTATAAATGACGTATCATCAAATAAATATATAATTTTTTTAACAGCATAATGTATAATCACACTCAATAAAAAAATTAGCAGAGGTTTATTTCTTTTTATAAGAACACATTAATAATTTTAAACAGCAAAACTGGGTAATCTGTTTTATAACGATTACCACGGTGTTAGTGGAATTAGTGATCAGATAATAATTTATAATAATAATTTTTAGTATTGCATAAGAAAAAATAAAAAAGTGTTGTAAAATTATAAGAACCGAATCCATAAACGTATGTAAAATAAAACCTATAATTAATGTGACTATCAGCTTCTTCCACATAGGACTGTTAGACATTTTGAAATTTTTTATCTGAAATATTAAAAATTGCTTTTAAATCTCAAATAATTACCATTTTACAAAGTTCTTTGCTTTGCATGTAAACTTATGAAATGTTACATTATTCTACATTTTAGTCTTAAAATTTAAACTCTAAATAAAAATTGCACGCAAGGCATTGAATGTTACCAAAAGCATTTTTTACCGCACAATATTTTTTGAGTGTAAGCTGAAACAAAATAATATAGCATCCGCTAGACATGCACATTTGTCGAAGTCACATCGACGACTAAATTGAAGAGTATAAAAATATGTGTTAGTAGTGGTGCGCACAATTGTGCATAGAAATGGAAACCCCTGTTTTACAGTTTGGAATAACATTTGTCTTTAATGGGAACTTGTTTTGGATTACAATTGTAGATGGCGCAATTAAAACAATACTTTAAGGAGACAGATAGATATTTAAAACAGACAAGCAAGCCACTTGTTAACAAGATTTTTTTTGGTTCGCTAAACATGGATCAAAAAGCTGCAAAAATGCTCTTTTCACTTAAAATATTCAAAAATAAGGACTTCAAAATCGATGCCAAAATTCATAAAAATGCTCTTAAACAGATAAATATATTGTTTCTGTCATCATTAGTCGAACATGCTCAGAAAAAATTCTCCAAAGTTTTTTTTAACAATTAAAGATTAATCAAAAAAAAAATCAGTTTTAATTAAAAATTTAATCATGTTAATTAAACGTTCAACCAAGTGAATTAAACGTTCAATTAATTGAGTTAAAAGTTAAATTGATACTATTAATTTGTTTAAAGGTGCAAATTTAATTTATTTTTTTTTAAAATTATATCACACCTTTTTTTTTTAATTTTTAAATGAAATCAATTTTTTTTCCTGTGCAGTTGGATATTAACGGTTTTCCTGGCCATGAGAAAATAATTTTAGCCATTTTTAATAGGAATTTTGTTTATAGTAAAAAAAAAATAAAAAATTAAAAATTTAATTAAGACAGTTACGTTATACAAACGTTACACATAATTACATACACACATGAACAATATATATATGTATATACTAGCTGTTAAGCCTGTCCCTGCACACAAAAAAAATTATTGTAAGGGCAAATAATTTTATCATTTGACGATTTTGCTGGTGGGGTAAATAAAAACTTGTTGGAGAAAATGAAAACTTTTTGTCGTAAGAAATTTTTCAAAAATATTTTTTTTTACCGCAACAACATGAAAGTATTTGAAGTTTTTTAACAGCAAAATTATTTGTTGCAAATATAATAACTTTTGTCGTTAAAGGTTTTCTTCTGAAATAACGGCACATTGAAAATTGCTGTTGACGTAAATGATTTGCATTTGCATAAAATAACAATTTTTGTTGCCATAAAATATTTATTTTTTGATTCAAACAATATTACTGTTGTCGTAAAAAAAATTGCACTTGGCAATGACATGATTGGTACTTCATTATCATTGCGATCAGTATTGAGTCGTTTGTCGGTGTGAAATAAGTGAGCTTTTTAGTTTTAAAATAATTAAAATATATATTATTCGCAACAAGTATCAAAGATAAACCAAATTTCAGAGCTGTAAATGAATCATTCATTTTTGAATTAATTCGTGAATCATTCATGCATTGAACTAGCAAATTTTGAATTAATTCTTTTCTCACAAATAAATGAATTGAATTAAATCTGAATCAAATCAAACGAATTAGGCAGAAATGAATTTAAATTCAAATGAATGAAATCTAAAATGAGTTGCAATCAATCAAATTCAAGAGCAGATCTAGGGGGAATAAAAAATGAAAATTTCTTTTTTCAGTGTTTGGAGTTTATTTCTTCAAGAAGAAATTATTTTTATTTTTATTCTGAACGACAAAACACATTTAATTTTCAAGAGGAAATAAATAATTTAAAAATTAAAATAAAAAACCCAACGAAAAAATGTAATGTAATGTTATAGGTATTTATTTCACAAAAATAAAACTATCTTTCACAACTAAACAAAAATCAGAAAAATTACAATGTATGTAGTTCAAAACACAATTGTGTTTGAAAAATATGCTAAACATATGCGTTCATTTACTAAAAGAGTGTCATAACAAAAAAAAAAAAAAAAAAAAAAAAAACACGATTTTGCACAAACGCATTAAAAATTTTTAACTGACAACCAATTTACACTGAAAAGAAGGAATCTACAAGAACATATTATCTTCTTACTCGGAGATTATGCAAGTTATTATTATAAAATTTCGACAGAATATGAAGCAGAATATAATGAATATTTCTGCGTAACTAAATCAAAAGTGGTGTTTTTACATTCAATTCCATTCCAATGAGTTGGAAATGAATTGTTAATTTTTTTTTCTAACTCATTTGAATTAATTCAAAATCAATTCAATTCATTTTTCAGATTCATTTGAATTAGAAACGAATTTAAATTCATTTCTGCCTAATTCGTTTGAATTGATTCAAATTTAATTCAATTCATTTATTTGTGTGAAAAGAATTAATTCAAAATTTGCTAATTCATTAATGAATTAAAATCAAAAATGAATGATTCATTTACAGCTCTGCCAAATTTGCAGTTTTTTGAAAAATATAAATCGGCAGAAAATCTTGGTAAGTTGATGCGATACATTCTTTTCTATAATTTATTGCATGAAAAATATTTTTACAGATTCGTGACATATTTATTTTTTTTATTTACTACATGCGGTAATAAC
Organism: Pollenia amentaria; assembly: GCA_943735925.1. Lineage (NCBI taxonomy): Eukaryota > Metazoa > Arthropoda > Insecta > Diptera > Polleniidae > Pollenia > Pollenia amentaria. Next base: position 277,984,207 of record OX031006.1, on the reverse strand, counting down.
TCCTCCGCGCATCAACAAGGGAGCGAAAAGGATATGATTGGCCATATAATAAATATAAACAATTTGATCCAATGGAAAGATGATGCCAGATCTCTTGCTGCGAAAGAAAAGTTTACATTGCAGCCTAATGAAAATGAAATATACTTAATACTTCAAGAAGTAAAAACTGATTTTTTTTGAAAATTTTCAAATGAAATATTTTTAAGCTGAAAACCCCGAAAAATAAATATTTTAAACAATAATCTTAAAATTGCAAGAATTTAAAATAAATATTTTCAAACTAAAAATAATGTTTTCATTTATAGTATATACCTTAAAAAGTTTTGCATTTGCGACAAATGTATATTGAACTGTTGTGGTAACAATTTTTTCATTTGCGACAAAAGTATATTAAACCGTTGGGGCAACAAATATGACATTTAAGGCAACACTTTTAACTTTGCCTCAACAATGAATTTAAACTTTGGGGCAACAGAAAGATACTTGTTGCTACAAATGCAAAATGTTGTTGGGCACAATCCGAATGTAAATTCTATTTGATTCAAAATCAAATTTTCTTGGCACTATAGTCTTTTTTTGTTTGTGTGTGCCAGGCAGGAAGAAAGAGAAAACAAGCAAGCAATTTACTTATCTTTGGTCCGTACAACATGCATGCCAATTTTCATCTTCCCAGGTCATTGAGGGTCTTCCAAATTAGTTAAAATGAAGAAAAAACTACATTTTGTTTAGCCTATTATTTCCTCTTAATTCACCGTCCATAGTCCAAAAATTTTATTTCTTACTACTTTAAAGTAAGCTCCAACGTCAGTGCTTGGCAATTTTTAGCTTCATTGGTCTCTAAGGGGCTAAAAAGTTAAAAAAAAAAACAATTTTGCCATGCCCTTTTTTCCTCTTAATTCTCCGCACACAGGCCAAACATCAAAAATTCGGCAATGTTTGGATTTGGCCTAGTTGTTTTACTATATGCATGCCAATTTTCAAATTTCTAGCCCATCCGTGGGATTCAAAACGCTCTGGATAGACAAAAAAAAAAAGGAACACACATATAAGGATATTATACATATACATATATATACTAGTGAGAAATAAATTTAATTCAATAACTGCTTTGAATCTTTCGATATTAAAAATTTTTATAACATTAAAATTTTTTTACGATTTTCTAACAATTTTATCTGCGCACACAGATAAAAGTTAACATTAAAACCAATTAAATATCACTATTTAAAGTAAAAACGTGTATCTAAAACACACTTTTAATTAACGTAAATCTTTAAAGAATTGTGTTATGACGCAAACGAACCACCTCAATTCTATTCGCTAAGACAAATAACTTAAAGCCAAATTTTTAAATTTAGTACTGTTCTTTATTAAACTTTAAATATGTTGCGCAAAAACTAAAGCAAATATACACAAGCAAAAGCATCTGTACAAATAAGAACAATTATTAACAAAGGTTAAAAACATAATATAATAACATATTATGTTTAAATTTCTTTTAAATATTTTAATAGAAAAACACAGTTTTTAAATACAATGTTTACTGGGATTTTGCAACAAGCTCAGTCCCAACCTGTTGCGCAACCCGAGGTCGTACTGTATATTTCATTTAAATTTTTCCAATTCGCTAGTTGTTATTTCATTTCGTTCTCTTATTTCTGTTACATGTTCTATTTCACTTTTATAAGCAATTCTTATGTACAACATTTTACAGTTTGGAATAACATTTGTCTTTAATGGGAACTTGTTTTGGATTACAATTGTAGATGGCGCAATTAAAGCAATACTTTAAGGAGACAGATAGATATTTAAAACAGACAAGCAAGCCACTTGTTAACAAGATTTTTTTGGTTCGCTAAACATGTATCAAAAAGCTGCAAAAATGCTTTTCCATTCCATTCCAATGAGTTGGAAATGAATTGTAATTTTTTTTCTAACTCATTTGAATTAATTCAAAATCAATTCAATTCATTTTACAGATTCATTTGAATTTGTCAAAATGAATTGCAATTCATTTTTCAGATTCATTTGAATTAGAAACGAATTTAAATTAATTTCTGCCTAATTCGTTTGAATTGATTCAAATTTAATTCAATTCATTTATTTGTGTGAACACAATTAATTCAAAATTTGCTAATTCATTAATGAATTAAAATCAAAAATGAATGATTCATTTACAGCTCTGCCAAATTTGCAGTATTTTGAAAAATATAAATCGGCAGAAAATCTTGGTAAGTTGATGCGATACATTCTTTTCTATAATTTATTGCATGAAAAATATTTTTACAGATTCGTGACATATTTATTTTTTTTATTTACTACATGCGGTAATAACTCCTCCGCGCATCAACAAGGGAGCGAAAAGGATATGAGTGGCCATATAATAAATATAAACAATTTGATCCAATGGGAAGATGATGCCAGATCTCTTGCTGCGAAAGAAAAGTTTACATTGCAGCCTAATGAAAATGAAATATACTTAATACTTCAAGAAGTAAAAACTGATTTTTTTTGAAAATTTTCAAATGAAATATTTTTAAGCTGAAAACCCCGAAAAATAAATATTTTAAACAATAATCTTAAAATTGCAAGAATTTAAAATAAATATTTTCAAACTAAAAATAATGTTTTCATTTATAGTATATACCTTAAAAAGTTTTGCATTTGCGACAAATGTATATTGAACTGTTGTGGTAACAATTTTTTCATTTGCGACAAAAGTATATTAAACCGTTGGGGCAACAAATATGACATTTAAGGTAACACTTTTAACTTTGCCTCAACAATAAATTTAAACTTTGGGGCAACAGAAAGATACTTGTTGCTACAAATGCAAAATGTTGTTGGGCACAATCCGAATGTAAATTCTATTTGATTCAAAATCAAATTTTCTTGGCACTATAGTCTTTTTTTGTTTGTGTGTGTCAGGCAGGAAGAAAGAGAAAACAAGCAAGCAATTTACTTATCTTTGGTCCGTACAACATGCATGCCAATTTTCATCTTCCCAGGTCATTGAGGGTCTTCCAAATTAGTTAAAATGAAGAAAAAACTACATTTTGTTTAGCCTATTATTTCCTCTTAATTCACCGTCCATAGTCCAAAAATTTTATTTCTAACTACTTTAAAGTAAGCCCCAACGTCAGTATCATATGCTTGGCAATTTTTTGCTTCATTGGTCTCTAGGGGACTAAAAAGTTAAAAAAAACAATTTTGCCACGCCCTTTTTCCTCTCAATTCTCCGCCGTAGTCCAAAAATGTTAGATCCGACTACTTCAGGCTATGCTGCATTGTAAGGACTTCATGCTAGGCAATTTCCAGCTTCCTTTGTCATTAAATATAAGCAAAAATGGTACAAAAATTTATTTTTCCATGCCCCTTTTTCCTCTTAATTCTCCGCACACAGGCCAAACATCAAAAATTCGGCAATGTTTGGATTTGGCCTAGTTGTTTTACTATATGCATGCCAATTTTCAAATTTCTAGCCCATCCGTGGGATTCAAAACGCTCTGGATAGACAAAAAAAAAGGAACACACATATAAGGATATTATACATATACATATATATACTAGTGAGAAATAAATTTAATTCAATAACTGCTTTGAATCTTTCGATATTAAAAATTTTTATAACATTAAAATTTTTTTACGATTTTCTAACAATTTTATCTGCGCACACAGATAAAAGTCAACATTAAAACCAATTAAATATCACTATTTAAAGTAAAAACGTGTATCTAAAACACACTTTTATTTAACGTAAATCTTTAAAGAATTGTGTTATGACGCAAACGAACCACCTCAATTCTATTCGCTAAGACAAATAACTTAAAGCCAAATTTTTAAATTTAGTACTGTTCTTTATTAAACTTTAAATATGTTGCGCAAAAATTAAGCAAATATACACAAGCAAAAGCATCTGTACAAATAAGAACAATTATTAACAAAGGTTAAAAACATATGTTTAAATTTCTTTTAAATTTCATTTAGGTATATAAACCCATAACATTGATTAAAATGTTATAGAACTTTGAAATCATTGAGCAGTTCCTAATAACAACTCAGCAGTAAAAGTGTTTTTTTTTTTTTTGAAAATTTCTTACTCCACAAAAATTGGGAATTAAAATCAAAATGACGCAAATCAAAAAGTTTTTTAAAGTGTTTATGATCTCTTTCATATTACTGCTGAAAGTATCGGCGGTCTTCCCCCAAATCGACTCACGCATTATAGGTGGTTCCCCCATCTCCATTGCCAATGCACCTTACATGGTACAGATTTTCCTAAATAAAATGTTTTGGTGTGGCGGTACTTTGGTTTCCGATGAATTTGTTGTCACTGCTGCTCACTGTGTCGAAAACGACCCCGCTAGTAGCTTTACTATAGTAGCTGGAGCAACGAAACTTACCGATGTTGGTATTGTATCTAAAGTTGATAAAATAATGACTCCTAGCGGTTACAGCAACTTAACGATGCATGTGGATGTGGCGGTGCTTAAGTTAAAATCCCCTATTAAAGGAAAAAATGTCAAACCAACTGGTTTGTGTAAAACAAAATGGGACTCTGGTGCTGTGGTACAAGTATCTGGTTGGGGTAAAACAGGAACTTCACCTGTATCAAATCAATTGCTTACGGTAAATGTAAATGTGGTTCCAAAGGACAAATGTGTAACGTTATATAAAAGTATAGCGATCGTAACGAGTTCAATGTTTTGTGCTTCTTCGCCGAGAAAAGATTCTTGCCAGGGCGATTCAGGTGGTCCTGCCTTTATAAATGGTCAGTTTTGTGGTATAGTATCGTGGGGTTACGGCTGTGCCCAAAGCAAATATCCAGGTGTTTATACTGACGTCAATACTGTGAAAACCTTTATAGAAAACGCCATGAAACAGTGATGCATTACAGGAAGTTTGATTTTTAAAATTTCCATTATTATTTTTTTTTTAATAAAAAATTAAAAAACAATCCAATTATGATTTGTATTTCTTTATTGCTTTCAGTATAAATAAAATAAATTAATTGTTGCATTATCTTATCCATGTTCAAATTAATAAGGTAACCCTAGGCTCTACAACAAGTAAAGGCAAAAATAACATGTCAAAAAATATGTGCATTTCTAGGAAAAATAAATATTCTTATTTGTAAACAAACAAAATTGTAAATCAATTATACTTCATTATGATTTTGTTTCAGCTTGATTGCAAAGGATGGTAATATGAACATGTTTTCGTATGAAATATCTGTCCATTCGTCGATCACAGATAAACACCTTCCAAGACATTGTTTGCTTTCCACAATTTTGATTTTTTTGCAGCTCTGATTCCGCCGGATTGTTATTTTTTTTTTTATACATAACCCACTCGCATCCCAAATAGCGACCATAACTAACTTAAAGGAAAAGACCTAAGCTTTATTTTGAGAAAAAAAAAATACCCTTTTCAAAAAAATAAAAAATATGTAAGTTTTAAATTTAAGAAAATAAATTTAAAAAAATTTAAAAAAAACAAAAAAAATTTATTATAGGACTTATGTGATTAAGATTAAATTTGTTAGATTATTTATCTTTTTGTTTTTATTATTATTATTTTATATTAATTTAAATATTATTACAAATAATAAAAAAATTTAATTTGTCAACATCTCTATAAAAAAAGGGACTTTATTCCTGGGATTAACATATTGTGGGTATTACAGTATCTAGGGTATGAAATGATAGTTAGGTATGTTATATACCGTCGGTAAGGTTAGACAAATCTCAGCATAAGTTTTATTTTTAAGATTTTAGAAACACTTACACACAAATAGGAAACAATTCAAAATAGTGCATATGCTAAAAATTGAAAAATTCTCGTCTTGACTTAGAAATTATTTTTATACCCTCCACCACCACTGTGGTGAATGAGGGTATACTAAGTTTGTCATTCCGTGTGAAACTTTTTTATTATACATCTAAGACCCCATAAAGTATATATATTCTGGCTCCTTGAGTAATTCTAAGTCGATTTAGCCATGTCCGTCTGTCTATCCGTCTGTTGGAAACACGCTCACTTTTGAAAAACGCAAAAGAAAATAACAAACTTGGTCTCAAATTGCTTGTAGTTATCCTAAGCAGTTTGGGATTGAAATCCAGCAACATCGGTTAAGTAGGATCAGAACTATGAATCAAAATGTGGAACCACCACCCTGAAAAAATTGATAATTTTGATACAAAAACTAACATATCGAATTTGGTTTGTACGAATGTAAATCGTACTGGTAAATTTCGTGTCAATCGATCCATAATTTACCATAGGCCCCATATAAACCCATCTCGAGGAAAGCAGTTTAGTACGCCTAAAACCGCAATAAAAACGCTAGCATACTTAAATTTGGTACGTCACAGTTTTATAGGACGAGAAATCACATTGCCAAATTTCGTGAAAGTTGGTCCATAATTTACCCTAGGCCACATATAAACCCTACTCTCGGAAAACAGTTTATTGCGCATAAAACCAAATAAAGCTCACTTTGCGAAAATAATAAAATTCGCCTTAAACCATCACAGATATAGAAATTGCGGTAAAATGTCTTACTTAAATTTATATGGCCAGAAAAAATAACATGCAAATTTGTGAAATTTTCTGTTTACGCTAAAACTAATTACACTGCTGTATTAAAATTTATTCTAATTTATTTTTTGTAATACTAGAAATCAGTCTTCAGAATTTTGGGATGTTTGGGCCATAATTTACCATAGGTCCAATACAAATTACCCTCCTAAAAATTATTTTAGTTCGGCTAAAACTTTTACGAATCATGATATTTTACTCAAGCATGTTCAAAGTCCTAACAATAAACGCATAAAATTTTCTTATAGTCGGTCAATAATTTAATTCATGTATAAACCGCAACTTATTTTAATGCTGACGCTCGTTTTTGTGAAGCTTAGTTAATAATATATATGTATTTATCATATAGAGCTCACTCCTGTCGGTGGAGGGTATCAAAGATTCGGCACAGCCGAATATAGCACTCTAACTTGTTTTATACATAACTAAGCTTTATTTTGAGCATTTAAGAAAATTTAAAAAAAAGCAAAACAAATATTTTTCGAAAGCTTGAAGAAATAGCTATCTATTGCCCCTATTGCGGCTCTCCACTTTTGTAACAGTTTGGTTGTCTTTGGTAAATTTGCATTGCCATTCTCAACTCGTCTGGTAGTTGGCTTTTCAGTTGTGTATCTGTTTTTTTTTGTGGTATTGCCGTTTTCAACTTTGTAAAAGTTTGGTCGACAGAAACGTTATAAATACACAACTGTTTATTAGTAGTTGAGTTGTTTTCAGTTTCAGTTGACTTTCATTTTTAAAAGCAAAAAAAAAATAACAATGTAAAAACCGTAAGTAGAAAGATTTGTTATACTGTATATTAGAATTTTACAGCATTTACTACATTCGTAGATCTTTGAAAATTACAACTAAAGCACAATTTGAGAGGCTTGTTAATCTAATGGAAAAAACCCAGCGATTGCACGTGGAAAATCAAAATTTGGTATGACCAAAAATCAGTGTAAAGATATATGATACTTTAACACATAACTTTAATATAGGAGAAATAGCCACTACGCGAACAGGTGTTTTTTTAATCCAGCAAATAATGAAACGCTTCCTTGTTTAGTCGGATATAACTTTTAAATCTACAAATTTAAAATTATTATTTAGGTACGTTACTAATTATAAGTTTTTACTTGGCGTTAGGTAGTTCAAGAGGGTTGGCATTATCAGGAATTTTTCTTCTTATACGTAGCACATCTGTACAAGAGTTATCATTTTCAGCATCATAAAATAAATCGACACTAATATCCATTGTAAATACTTTTTATTCAACACAACAATTTAAAATACTTTTAGTTTAAAAAATTATTTAATTTTATAAAATTTTCACTTGTCAAACGTTATATTTAAAGTTGGCAAATCGATATTTTAAGTTGGCAACTTTATAGCAAACTCAACTAAAAACCGTTGGGTATCACAATACCTAAAATGAGTTTGGTTGTGCATAAGTTGGGTTGACTCTCACACGACCAAACTGAGTTGAGTGGAGAACCGCAATAGGGGCATAATTTGTTTTGGACAAATTTTGCTAACACCAATAGATTATAAGTTACATGGATGAGAAAGAACACCAGTTTGCCAAAATGGCAAATTTTGACCCCCTCTAACTTAGAAACTTTTTGACCTATCTTGTTGAAAATTTGTGTCTAAACTACTATCCAATAAGACTAACCTTGGTGAATTTTCATCCAAATCGGAAGACATCGATTTCAAAAGTTGGGTCACTTGACATGAAATCCCCCATATATATACATAAAAATAAAAATTATATCACATTAGTAACTTATCTAAAAAATAAAAATTATTTGGTACTTTTCGAAATTCTAACTTTTAAGCGGTAAAAATCGTACCTACTTTTGGTACTTGTTTTACAAAACATTTTTCTCCATTCATTGCCATAAACGTATTATTTTGTAGTCTCCCACTACAATGTTTAAACTTTTGATACTTCAATGGCGAGAAATAGAGTATCAAAAATGAGAAATACGGGAAATAAAATGTCTTTCTTTTACTTTTCCGTTCTACATCTGGTACTTTTTGAATTTTCTATAATATTGAGCCTAGAAAGATTTATATTGAACTTAGACACATAAAATAATAGGTGCAGGAACCTGAGTGAATGAGAACATATTTAATGAAAAACTTTGCTGTTTTTTTGTCAAACCTAGACACAAAAACTTTTGCAAATGCATTTGTCGATGAAAGAAAGGGAGACACTTACGAAGTATCGGGTTAAATGCTATATAAAATAATACTAAAATATTTTGTAAATTAGTACGAAAGCTGTGTTTTGAAAAATCGTCAAACTTAGGGCATAAACCGTCAAATCATCAAAAGGTTATTTTTTGACCCCAAAATCGGCAAGATAACGATAGATCGGTTAATCTGGCAACCGTTTGACAGCTAATCCTTTCATTAGTTCTTTTCGGCTTTATCATTGAATTAAAATTAGTTTTAAACGCTGTCCCGACTTAATTATCTGCGTAAAAGATCTAATCGGTCGTAGTCTCGGTTGCCATATTTGAAGCCAAGTTTACGAAAATCCGCAGCAAAAACTTAATATAAATTTATTTATGTTTTTTCTCCAATACAATTAAATAAATATTTAACAAAATGAAATTAAAGATTTTGATCATGGCAAAAATCCAAAACTTAATCAATTTTGACTTTCTTCCTTCTTTTCATACTTACAATTCAAAATTCTTAATTTCTCCAAAAATAAAACATTTTCAATTTTTTTTTCTTTTTGTTTTTAACACAATTAATGTTTAATTTTTAAGAATAGCTTTAAAAAATACAAGTTTTTTTTTTGTTGTTTTTTCCATTTGTTTTGCAGAATATTTAAGTTAAAAAATGTCGAAAGTTTAAATATTTTTTTTTGTATGCTTTTATTATTTCTTTTTTTTTTTATATGATAAAATTACAATACTAAAAATAAAAAAAGTATTTGACATAAAATATATGTATATTTCTTAAGACAGGAATAGGGTTGTGGAACGGGGTCGGGGGGAGAGAGGGATTGTTTTTGTGTATATATTATAATGTATTGATTGTTTGATTGATACAATAATTAATTTGTTCTGATTAAACTGTTGTGTTTAAAATTAAAAGAAAAAAATGTTAAAATTATTTATTACTTGTAAAAAAAAATATATAATGTATAAAATATAAAGTTATTAAACATAAAATTAAAGTTTAATTAAGTGAATACATTTAAGAAGAAGATTAACAAACAATTTATAAAATAAAAAATTAAGAAGCAAAAATATTTGCTAACTTTTTTAGTTATTTTTTATCTTAAACTCCCAACTCACCCATTTTGTTTTTTTAATAATGTTTTTTTTTAATTTTCGGGATTATTATTATTATTTTTTTTATTTAAACTTAACAATTTAACATATGCTGTTGCTAGTTTTTTTTTCTTTTAGGTTTTCATTAAATTTTCTTATTTTCTTTGTTTTTTTTATCAATAATTAAATTATTAATAAAAATTATGAAAAATTTAATAATAATAATAATAATATATTCAAAACAACATAAAAATATGACATATTTAATTGTATGTATATATATTTTGTTTAATAACTGACAGTTACTTTTAAAAATAATATTTAAATTATATAACGAAGACTTTTTGAAATTAAACTTAAAAAAAATTATTATTTTTTTTTTAATAAAAAACTTATTTTTTAAATTAAAATGAATTTTGGTTTCTTAATTTAATTAAAATTAATGCTTTGTTTTTTTTTTCTTTCTAATTTTTTTTATTAATATTGATTTAAAAAAAAAAATTTGAAATATTTATGTATGTAATTTTTTTCCTTTGTTTTTTTAATAATTAAGTTTCTAATTTAATTTTTTTTTAATTAATTAAGTTGAAATTTTTATATGTATTTTTTCTAAATTATTAAACATAACCAACAAATTTTTTTTTTTAGTTTTACTTTAAATAGTATAATTAATTTTATTATATCCAGTTAATTTTCATTTTATCTGTCAAATAATTCAAAATCATAAAAATTAATTTCTTTTTTTAAATTTTAGGTTTTTTTTCTCTTAATTTTGTTCAATTCAATTTTAATCACTTTTGCATTGTCTTGCATTAATTTCAATAACTTTTGCCATTTTGTTTTGTTTAATTGTTAAATTTGTTTGTGTTTTTAAAGAATAAATTTTTAAATATTGTTAATGTAATTGTTAAAATAATTTATTAAAAAATTGTTCTCGCTTTGACATTTAAAGTTTCCAAAAAATTTATTTACAAAATTATAATAAAAATTTAAACCAAAAACAATGAATTTTATTAACTTTTTCTTTCATTTATTTAGTTCATTATTATCATTTGCTAATTTATAATTTATTTGTTTTTAATGAAAGTCAAATTTACATAAGTTTTTTTTAAGTGTATTTTGTGTTAATTTGCTTTTGAAGTTTTAGTTATTCTGCAGTTCTTTTTTAAATTTTACACTTTCAAGGTCCTGGTAAGAATTCGAAGCTTTAAGCTATGTCAAGCTTAAATTTTTTATTTAGATTTTTAATTCTTTTCATGATTTTTTTAAAATTTTTTTTTTTTTTGGACTTTTGGACCCTAGTTTAATATTTTTATTTCATTTATTCCTTTTTTTGTATTAAAATTTCCAAATTAGATCTAAAACTCAAATTATTTTTAATAGAACTTAATGCTAATTTTATCTTAAGGAAAAATAAACGATATGAATAAACGAAAATTCTGTAATTTGTTTTATTTTTTTTTTGTTTTTACTAAAAGTAGGAACTTTTTCATACAGTGTAAGTGTGCGAGTTTATATTAAATTAATAATATTTGTTGTTGTTTGATTTGTTTAATATTTCCTTTTTAGTTTTATTATTAATTATTACTATTTCAAATATAGTTCAAATTGTTGGATGGAGGCGTGGGAGCAGGAATCATTAAAAGGGATGGGGAACATTAATGTTTAAAAAAAAATTACGCTAACTATTTATAATTTCCAAAAAAAAAAAAAAAAAAAATATAAGGACAAATTGAAAAAATTTAATTCAAATAATCAAAAGAGAAAAAAATTTTTCTTAAAATTGCTATAAAAACTTGAAGCCTTATTTGCACACGCAAAGTTTAGTTTGTCAAATTTCTTTAAATTGTTTCTTAAGCTTTCTTTTTCTTTTGCACACGCAAAGTTTACTTTGAAAAAGTTTTGTTATTTTGTTTGTTAAAAAATAAGAAAATAAATTATTTTCTTGAAACACTCTAGAACTTTAAGGTCAGTCATTCCTTTTCAATATTTTTTCAAATATTTGAGACGCGTTCATACCATTGAAAAAGATATGCATGACATTTAATTCAGTTTAGTTCGCTTTAGATTTTGCTAAAGAAATGTCTACATAAAAATACTTTAAACTGCGATCCTTTCCAAATCCACCTAAATCAGCGCGTTGACTCTGCGTTATTTGGGTTTGCATCATACATTTTGTTTTAGCATGAACATTTTTGGCAGATAGCAAATGCTTGACGCATTGTTTTTGATTGGTCTGGTAAGCTAAAGGTAAATACAACGCATTGCAGCTTTTCGTACCATGTGTATTTGCGTTCTCGATATAAATTATATGCAATAGAAGCGACTAGAGTAGAAACTGTTTTGTAAAAATTCTCTCTTAAAATTCCGTACGGCTGGCAATTCCACTTTTGAGCCTATACAGAGGGCACAATCAAAAATTATTATAGCCATGACCGGAACGCCGTGATATATGAGAAATAAAAACATCCATATGGAAAAAGATAAATTTCGAATGAACACACCTCTTTTCAATAAAATTTGTCGTCGCTATTGTTGAAAACCTTTTTATTATTATTTTATGTTCGATTGTAAAACTTTTGAAATTTAGCACGTGCTTAAAATGCAAATTTTGCATAGCTATTACGCAGTAAAAAAAACCTCACCATCATAATTGCAACAGGTGATCACATATCATCAACAAAATTTTGCATCACTGCAACAGTGATGTACAGTTTTTACGCATTTACAAACGTAGATACCATTTGAATGTTTGCAATCATGCAAAAACCGCTTATTGGATTTAGATGAAATTTGGTCGACGTATAGCATATGGCCCAGATTAAAATATAGGGTACTTTTTTAAAATGTAAGAACGAAACAAAATTGGTACTTTTTGATAAATTTGGTATACACAAAGCATAGGGTCCACATTAAAATGTAGGGTACTTTTTAAGGGGTAAAAATGGAATAAAATTGGTACTTTTTTTCTTTTTGGTATATTTATGTATATACATGAAATGAAATTAGGTGAAATTAGGGGGCGTAGCATGAGAAAACGCTGGTACTTTTGGTATTTGTTTACCTTTGGTACTTTTCTCGTTTTCAACAAATTTTGTTTAGAGAGAGCATATGTCCCAGACAAAAATACAGGATACTTGTTAAGAGACAAAAATGGGAATAATTGGTAATTTTGGTACACAGATTGTATATGGTCCAGTGGCAAGAATATATTTAGACACTTCTTACTCTTAACATGGACAGCTGTATGTTGCTTGCTCAAGAGTATTATTGCTCAAAACTTGTATGTGTTGGCGGAAGATAATAAATCTTATAATTTTGTTTATAGAAATATTTTAACATAAAATTAGTATTAGATGTAGAAACCAAAAATTAATTTTTTATTGGATAAACATTTTTCTTTAAATCTAGCTCTAATTTTCACGGTAACGATGTCACGGTTAAAAGCTAGATTTTTTTTTATAAATTATATTGAAAAATTAAAGAGACAACTTTTGCTTACTTTTTAAAATTTTTTTTTTTATATAAAAAACTTTAATTTTAAATTAAGTTTTAGTAAAATGTAATTTATAAGCTGTTAAAGTCTGTGTGCAAATCAAATAAATGTTTTATAAAAATAGTGGTTACGTCTGGGGCCTCAAACATCTGTTAAGTGTGACAGTTTTTTTCAAACAGTGTTTTTGCATAAGTTTTTTACCAAAAAATTTAACTTCAAAGTCTTTTTATAACCTGCAAATCTTATCAATGACTTCTAGTTTTAATTGAGGAGATTTTTGCAATTTCCTTTAAAAGAATAAAGAAAAAGTTTTTCAAAAAACCAAAACAGCAAACAAAATATTAACAATGATTTTTTTCTCTAAAAACGAAAAAAACTGAAGTCTAAAATCTAAAAACAGTTTTAATAATTTTACTTAAATATTTTGTTTAAATAACATTTGTAAATTTTATAATTTTTTGCTTTATTTTGTTTTTATTTTTTTTATTTTTCTTAATTTGTCTTCATCAAGAGAAATGCAATTGACTTTTTAAAATACTAATTTAAATATATATATATATATATATATATATATGTATATATATACATGTATATATATATACATAAAAATAATATATATATATATGTATATATAAATATTATGTATAATTGTAATGTATAATATAATTTATTTATTTATATAATTTGTTTAAAGTTTTTTGTTAATTTTTATTATTATTTTGACACTTACATGCATGTTTTTGTTTAATTTTTTTTTTGTTCTAACATTTTGTTTTTTACTCACAATTTTTATTTTATTAAAATTATTTTTCTTTTTGTTTTACGTTAAAATATGATTTTTTTTTAGTTTTTTTTTTAATGCTTAAAATAAACAACACTCAGTTATAAATAATTTAATTTAAACTACTCGCTAAAATGTATTTATTTTTTTATTTTTTAAATATGTATAATTTTGTGTTATATATAATTTATTTAAATTTAATTAATATTAAATATTGTGTTTTTTTGCTTTTTAAGTTTTTTTTTGTTTTAAAATGATTTGTTTCAAACGATTGTTCTTTATTTACGGTTTAAGTTTTATTTTATAACAACCCTGTGTGTGTTTTTTCTTATTTTTTTTTAAATTATTAATATATATTTTTTATTATGATTATAATTTTGTTAAACTATAAAGAAAAGTAAAAATATTTTATTTCATAAAAAAAAATTTATTTTACAAAAATTTGCTTATAAAATTATAATTAAAAGAAAAAAAAATCTAGCACAAATTAGTTGTCCTTTTTTAAAATAAAACTCAGGTGCTGCTGTTTAAAAAAATACTTAAAAAAGAAATATTTATTTTATAAAAAATCATCTCAACAAAAATTGTTATACGAAATCGGCTGTAAATTTTTTTTCAGTGGGGTTTTTAAGCGTTTTTTTCTTTATAATTTGCTACAAGCTGTTATTTTTTTGTTTTGTTGTTGTTTGATATGTTTAAGGTTTAAGAAATCTGAGTTATTAAAATAATTTAAAAAATTATTTTTTTTATGGCAAAAAAAAAAAAACAAACAAGAAATTTAAAGCTGCTTTTATTTAAAAAGACTTTAAAAATTTCAAAAGCTAAAAATTAGAGAAAACTTTTTTTAAATTTATTAAGAAAATATTAAAAAAAAAATTTTTGTTTTGTAAGCAAATAAATGGTTACAGTTAAAATTTATGTACATGATTATGGGCAACCATAATACTATTGTAATAGACATAAAAGGAAAGCCCATCATATCAAACATAATATGAATGTGGTAAAAATCTTTGTTTATAGAAGCCCAAATATTTTAACAACTTCTGCAAACATCCTATCCCATACTAAATGAGTTTATAGTAACCAAATCCAACCATATTTGTTTCCTGGTTGTACCTTTTGAAAATGAGCAGTAAGGTCCCGATAATTCGTATTTTCAATTTAACAGGATTTCGATTTAAAAAAGTTAAAAAAGGAAAAATACGAGTTAAGGGAGTGTTTATATTTAATTATTAAAGCGAAAAAAATACACTACGAAAAAAAAATATACATACGTATATAAACAACACATTTTTATAAAAAAAAGTCAATGGTAAATCCATATTTACATATTTATATTTTAACTCATGATTTTTTTCCGTTGCAAAACGAATTACAAGAGGTCACCCAGAGCCAATTACGATTTTTAAGAGGTTCAATAGGGGGCTACTTTCTATTGTGATGCGAAAGAAAATTATATCAAATCTAGTGATTGGTACTCTTTACTGCAGTTGCGCATTTGTCTTTCGTATCTTTTTTGTTTATCTTTTTGCAAATCATCACTATCTATTTTATTTAAGTTTTCAAATTTTAATAATTTTTTTTATATATTTTGACATTTAACGGGATTTTTTCAAGGAACCAACAGTTTGTTACAAATTATGGAGATCTTCGATTTAACCGGGTACGAATTATCGTGGTTCTACTGTATGAAGAAAAAAGTTTTTCATTGACTTACGTTTTTTTCACTTTAACATTGATTTATGATATGAAGCTTTTTTAGTCAATAAAATAAATACGTGCTTAGTAGGCATAACGTGTTGCGAAAGCTAGACATTTTAAGCTTAAGTCCCTTTCTTAAGGGTGCATTACACTATCACACAAGTGTTAAGGTATGTTCAGACATAACAAATATTTGACAAAAAATCCCCAAAAAGTGTGACTAGTAAATTGATCAAACTTTAGCTTTATTTTTAAATATTTTTATTGATTAACTAAGCTTTATTTGTAAGAAGATAATTGTATAACGTAATTTAGAAACTGTTAAATGATGTTTGATCTAGCCAAACGCTTTGCAATAGCTATAAGTTGCTATAATTTTTTGAAAATTTCCCAACAATAATTTGATCAGAGATGAATTTTCGTCAAAAAACGTAAGACTTTTGTGATAGTGTAAAACGGCCTTTAGCAACTATCACATACATCAACGAGTTGTCGGTAATCATACCGAATCATATTTGTTTTCTAGGTGTACCTTTTTGAAAAAGTGCTTGTCAAAAATATTTTTTAAGAAACAAAGCTTTTTAAATGCTTTTTTTTATCTATAAAATGAAAAGGGGTTAAGCAGATAGTTTGGCTAAAATAGAAGAAAGCTTTAATCATTTCTTCTGCAACCAACGCATTGTTCATAAGCACACACAGAACAAATTAAAGTATAAATTATTTCATTTTAAACGCAAAAGTCAATTAATATATTTTGATATTTAACTTATATTTTAATTAAAAATTTATTTCAAAACAACTTAAATATTCATTAAATTAAAATTATATTTTTAATTTTCTTTCAAATAAAAAAATAATTGATTCAACTAAATTTTAACACTTTTTAAACCATTTTTTAATTGATAAAAACTTTTTTCTGTGCATCGAACCATATTTGATGTCTGGGTGTAAATTTTTTAAAAAGTACTTTTCAAAGAAGAAAATTTTGACTTATTTCAGGATTAAGGATTTTTGTCTTAAGAAACGAAGCTTTTGTTTAAAGTTTTTTTTCCAATATGTTCTTGCAAGACAATTTTAACTATATCTTAATATTTAGATAAATAGCATCGACATACCCTCCTAATTTTTTATAATTGCCTCAATCAAAGCGTGAGTACACTTTGCTGTTTTCTTAATACCTGTTCAGCATATAATGCGGCTATAAATTTAAAAAGCTTCAGTTACTTTTTTGTACACTTTAATCGGATTACCACTAAATGTTCATATGTATTTTAAAGTCTGTTAAGGCTGAACACACACCAACAAAAGACAAAATTGTTTTTTGTCTACTACGACAACAAAACACTAGTTCTAACGAGACCACCCACATTAAACAAAACAGCCGCAAAACTGTATTTTTGACTTACTGCGACAAGAAATTGATTACAAAAAATCCATGAGGTTTGATACGACATACCCACACAGAGTAAGATAAAACAGACTGAAACAAACCTCGTTGCACATAATTGCGTGTTCTCTTATGCTGTAACCCACACCAATTAAGACAAGTAAAACAAAAAAACGAAAAGACAATAAACATTGTTGCATTGCCGTCTGATTACCGATTGTTTCTTAAGACGAAATTTGATAAGAAGTTTTTTTTCTGGTGGTGTTTAGCATCAAACAATATACATGATCAAAATTCTTAATAAGCATGTTTATAGTATCAGTAAAACATTTTTTAATATGTGAAACACTGACGATCCGGAATGGAAAATCAAATCAATTTAGATATTTTGTACGTCAAGCACATGTACACGAGTTTAACATCACGTATTTTGATTGTGACTAGACCCCTTTAAAGTGCTTAATACATTGGTAAAATTTAACATCAAGCCTTATGGTTGTCTCAGTGAAAACTTGTTTGTATCTATGACACAGCTATTGGAAAAGCTTGTTTTCGCTTTGGAACAAAATCCTTTAGTTGTAAAAGAAATGGTCATAAAAGATTAGTCGGTAAAAAATGTGAGATAAAATCTCACTGCAGATAAATTGCTTGGGAACACCCCATGTAATTTTTCTTCTTGCTGCCGTGTAATTTCATTTGATTCATCTTTGGCAAATATAATTCTTTAAAAATTCCAGGCCAAGCAAATTTTTATTTTCCAGGCCGAGATCGTCACTTAGCAAAAAACTGTTGCTAATTTTAATATGGTTGAGATTTGCTTACGAAGTGGTTTCTTTTTAAAATATGTTGGAAGTATCCTTCGACCAAGCAGTGTTGCCATAACTGTTTGAAGAGAATATGCTAAAATTTGAAAACAAATCTGCTAAATCGTAAAATGAAGAAAATAAGAAAAAATCTGCTAAGATTGAAAAATAAAATTTTAAATATTTAAAATTTGCTAATTTTTACAAAAAAAAAAAAAAGAAAAGGATTTTTAATAACATATTTCATAAAAAATGAAAAAATATGTTATTTTTTTAAAAGAATATTAGATAAATTATTCGAGAAACGAAGAAGCATTAAACATATGAATATGAAATTATTTAAAAATATGTATAGTAAGTCTGTTTGAAACCAAATATGATCAAAAAGAATCTAAAATTCTAAAAAGTAAAATTATGCTAAAATTATCTGCTTTTGCACAAGGAAATATGCTTAAAAGCAGTTCTTTTTTCCCAACTCAATTTGCTAAGTTTAGCAGACAATATGCTTAAGTGGTAACACTGCAACCAAGTTCTGCTTCTGACCAGTTCCTGTAAGCGTTTGTAAACAAAAAAAAAAAAAAAAAAATATTTATTTAAAATGCCTGCTAATAGAAATGTACGACTGTGTTTCGACTAGTCGAAATCGAATAAAGTTTATATTTTTCCAAAATTTTTTGAATACAAATTTAGCTGATATTAAAAAATATATTTAAGTCTACTTCTACTTCAGCAACATTTTTGTATAAAATTGTTAAAAAACGTTAATGATTTCTGCTGAAAATTTGTGTGATTGTAAAATCATAACAAAAAGTTTTTTTACATGGTAAACACACAGTGAAAATGTGGCTTTAATTGTGAATCTGGCTTAAGTAGAAAGTATTTTTAAATTTTATCTAAAATGTGTTGCACACTATCGAACTTGCGTGGCAGTTTTGCTCAAATTTTCTCTTGTTTGATAGCGTGGACGATAGTTTTCGTCCTTTTACTCGTCAACCACAAATTATTTATTTCTGTTTGACGGTTGACTGATGTTGGATAGTGTCTAAACCACTTTAGTCGATTATTTTAATACATATTTGGAATTTCCTGTTATTTTTTTTTATTATTTATTTGATAGAAAAATTAAAATAATTTTGAATTTGCTATAACTGTAACACAAATTATAAAATGTTTTCTGTTGTTATGTTTTTTTTTTACTATAAATTGTTTAAATAATATACAAATATCTAAATAATTTCTTGCATTTATTTGTTTGCTGAAAACATTTTAAATATACGTATGATTTATATATTTACGGTTTATTTCTATTTCTTTTTTTTATATTTATCATCGTTGGGATAAATATTACATTTAAAAATTTTCATTTTCCATATTGTATTTTGTATTTTTTGTTATTAATTTTTTAAAAATTTTTTTTTAATGTTGTAATTTATTTACGGAAAAACCAAATGTATCAATAATTTATTTTTATTTAAAAATTTTATTTTTGTTATCAAGTGCAATTTTTCACAAGCCTTTAACTTTTTTTGTTTTAAATTTTATGTTTTTTTTTTCGTTTCAATTTGATTTATGTTTTTTTGTTATTTTTCTTTTTAATTCTCAGACATTTTTGAAGTTTTTTTTTAATAATTTTATTTGAAAATTCTTTATTTTTTGTGAAAATAGCACTTTTTCGTAGAATAAAAATAAATGATTTTTTAAATTGTTTTCTATTTCTATTTATTTTATAATATATATGTATGTATGTGTTTTTTTTAAGGTTTGTATGTATATGTTAGTATATATGTATATATAATGAAATTCTTTTTTAATATATATATTTATAATTCTTTTGATTTGTCTTTAGATTTTTTTGTTTAAAATATGTGTTTCTCACATGAAATTCTTTTTAAATCCTTAAATGGTTTTGGGAGGATGGGTCTTGGTTTTTAAAAAAAAAATTTTTTTTATTCTTTATTTTTAATATAACAAGCTCATTTTTGTTCTTCAGTTTTAATAATATACAAATAAAATTTTATTTTTTAATAAAAAAAAAAGAAAAAAAATTTCGAAATAATTTGTCTCTAATCATTCAATTTCAGTTCACTTTTTTTATCTATACTAATCTTGTTTCTAATGTTTATTATTGTAATAAAAGTTCTGAATAAATTTAAAATAGCCTTTTAAACGATAACAAATAAATATTTATATCAATAACAAAACATTAAATAACTACTTTTTAAAACAGCTGTAGTGCGAGAAAACTGAGTAGACTTTCTTAATTAAACATTTTTTTGATTCAATT
Source organism: Pollenia amentaria (assembly GCA_943735925.1). Taxonomy (NCBI): domain Eukaryota; kingdom Metazoa; phylum Arthropoda; class Insecta; order Diptera; family Polleniidae; genus Pollenia; species Pollenia amentaria. The sequence goes on along the minus strand of OX031006.1, from coordinate 277,963,883 downwards.
ACCATTCTTAACTGCTTAGCCAGTGAAGTTTACTACCATTCTTAACTGCTTAAGGCTGGGTTTTTGAGATCTCAGTTACACTAGGTTTAGTTAATCTGAAAACCGATTTATGCCGCCATTACCAAGTTTGTGTACAAAAGTTCAACGAAACATCTTAAAATGTTGGTCCTTAATGAAATAATAAAAAAAAAAATCACATTTCACTGGAAAAATCCGAGTTTCGGAGTACGGTAAGCTAGGTTTAAGCTTAAACCACATCTCAAAAACCCGTCATGGAAGGCCTCGGTCCTTCGTAAAAAAAATAAGATACACATTCCACACTCGCTCTATGAGAAGGGAGAATGGAAGGAAGGAGTAGCATTTTTTGTTTTGTTTTTTTTTTTTTTTGCAAAGCAAAAGTAAATGAATTATTTTTTTTTATTCAGTTTCCATTCTTATGTAACTGCCAAAAAAGCAGGAGCGGAAGACCAACCCCGAAATGACAACGTTTGTAAAAGAGATATGAGTATGGAATGGAGCAGCAGAGGCCGTCTAGAAGGCATCCTAATTTTTTTCCCGCTGGGTTCTTACAGTTAATACCACAAAAAATCTATCTTTTAATTTATAATTGTTTATCTTATTAACCTTTTTTTTGGCATCATTATAAACGAATTCTGTTGCAAAAAAGATTTTGATTGTGGGACAAAATTTTCAAACTGAAGATTTGTATTACAATCTTCTATTTCAAAATCTGATTCAAAACCGTTAAAAAATAAAAAAACAGTTGTGGGCACAACAAATAGGAAATTTACTCTTCTTTTACACACACACAAGCAAAAACTCTTAAGCAACAGCAAAACAAAGCCAAGTTCATATGCGTCTATGTCGCACAACACAGAGCACACAGAGGCGTCACGAGACAGAAGATATTCACCCCTATTATGTAAGTCGTTGTCGACGTCGACATTAATTTTTATTTGTTGTCACATCAAGTCGACGACTACATCACTTTAACGTTAATTTGGTATTTTATAAGAAAGTTGTGTCGCGTCGACAAGTTATCGAAAATCTGACAAAAAAAAATCCCATCTCCAATTTTTTTTCTATTATTTTTGTTCTTCATCATTAAATTTAATTTTTTAAAGCTATTTATGCTATTTTCCGACATTTTGTTTTTTAACCGATTGAGCGATTCCAAATTAATTTTAGAGTTTGTTTCCGATTACGAATTTTTGCCAGGTTCGTGATAAGAGCTATTTTTTACTGTAAGTTTTCTGATTATTTATAGCTGCAATTTGGCGTAGTTTTGTTTCTCTTTAAAGCAATCGTTTTAAAATTTGTGCCCAAAACTTCTTTAAAATTTGCATTTTTTTTATTTTAAAGAACTTAATAAATATATTTACATTCTACTTAAAATTTCTTAACTTTCATATGAGTCGTCGCAAGACATTTTTACTCGACGTCGACTTAAAAGCGCCCTAGAATATATCAAGTGGCTGTCAATAGTAATCGATTATTGTCAATAACGCCTCAGAAAATATAATTACTGTTCCGATGTCGTCGACTTATGTCGACGTCGACTTTCATAATAGGGGTGATTGTGTCTTTTCTCTCTTTTGCTTCGAAAGCTGCCCTTTTTGCATTTATCTTTGCAGCATCTTTTATGCTGCAACAAGTGTTGTTATATCGTAAGATTTATCTTTTTTTTGCAAGTTTTTTGAGAAGCAAAAATGTGCAAAAAAGGTTTTTTTTCGGAAATTAAGGTAGCTCACATAATTTAAGTTATATTTTGTAAAAAATGTATCTTCACTCAGCTTAGTTCATTTCAAAATTTAATATGTGATATAAAACAAATGGATAAATTAAATGTTTATATTTTATAAATATTTATAAGTTCAACTTTATGTATGTATATTTTTATATTGCGTTTTTTAATAAATGGAATCAAAACACCGGCAGTGTAAGTGATTCGCTTTAACAATTTGTTAAAAAGTTTTTTTGATAGAAAACGTTTTGTTTTTCAGAAATTAAAAGATTTTTGAAAAAAAAATATGACAACACTGGTCGCAACACAATGAACACAAATTTATTTAGTTAAGGTTTATTGGCAAAACTGTTGTAAATATTAACTTTTAATTGGCCCACAACACAAGTAAATCATATTTAAGTAAGTAAATTATATTACAAAGCAAAACAGTATTACAAAATAATTTTTTTTTGCAAAAAGCAAAACGGTTGTTAAACTAATACTATAGTTTATCGTGGTTTGTGTCTCGATCACGAAATTTGTGTTCAATGTAGCGGCCTGTTTTTATACTTTGGTGGTTCCCTACCACAAACACGCTTTTTTTCTCTTTCTTCGAAAACTGCGCAAATGATATGGGCATTTTTCTCAAGTCACTTTTTTCATCTCTGTGTGCTCTGTGGTCGCACAAGCAGCACTTTTTGATGCCAAAGCAATTGAGAAAATGCTAAGTCTGTGTTCAGACGTCTCATCTCTAATTGACATGATTGCTACTTTGGCGATGAAAGAGACAAGGGGAAGAGAAACGAGTACACAGTTTCAGGTACTATCAGTTTTTCTTTCTCAATCGTTTTTTTTCTTCTCTCTTATTCGTATATAAAGATTATCCCAAAAAAAAAAAAAAAAAAAAAAATTTGGTCAACATGACAAGAATTGTTTGAACGCCTATGTAAGTTGAAAAAAGAAAAAGTAAGAATCATGGCAATAACACATAAGCCAAGGCGAATTAATGTATACGGTGGTGTCGATACTACAACAAGTAACAACACCAAAAACGCACCAATGTATTTTTTTGTTGCATTCGTTGATCGATATGTCAAAAATACAAGCAACATTTGACATTTCTCTAAGTAAGAAAAAAAAGTAGCACAGCTGTGCTTTGAACGCCACCTGATAAATGAATTCGCTTGACATAAGCCGTATGAACACAGACTTATGACTGAAACATCTACCCCCTTATCTAAAAAAAAGTCAAAGTTCACATTAGTTAAACAACACATAAAAACCCATTCGCTTTTGCTGGGCTTAATGTGTTGATTAACTAATGTGATCTTTAACTTTTGCATAAGGGGGTTGTTACTCCTTAATTTGTTTCAACAAATTCCTACTATGTTAATATTTTAATTAAAAATTTTTAATATTCGTAGTACAATTTTTAATATTCGTAGTAAAAAAAGAAATATGTATATTTTAAACGCGGAGAAATTAAACATATTCACCCCTACAGTGAATAAACTTTTCCACGAAATTTGTTCCCATTTCCCTAAAAAAATTTTGGGAAATTTTAAAATTTTGAGTGAAAGAACTTTTCACTTTTCATTCACGATAGGCGTGAAATTAAAGATTTTTTTTAAACTAAAGTACAGTGTGACACAAATCAGACCTACCACAAACGGTTTCCGGGGCTTGTTACAGATCAATGGTCGAGACCTTTTTGCGACCAACTGTTGAACAGTGTCCTATTTTGTCCAAATTTTACTAGGCAAATTATGGAAATATGGTAGCTTTACATTGGGCCACCCTGTACAAGCCCATTTTTTAAAATCTTGAACTTTAGTCATTTTTAAATAGATTTTTGGAATTCTAACTGAAATTCAAAACTCATATTGTTGATTTTATATTCACATAAATTGATTATATTAGAATTATATATGTGAATAAGGCTTATAGTCTCATTAGCGATATAGTTCACGATTTGGCTGTAACTAACCCGGCGTTTACACATGCAAGTGCAAGTTCGAAAAACTCAATACACTCCCACATTTTTACTAACACCATCACATTTTTCGCACTTGCAGCCCAACTTGCAAGTAAATAGTTGACACTTGCAGCAAGTAAAATGACAAATAAAGAAACAATGTTACCGTGGATGCCTTTGGTATCAATTTACTAGTAAAATAAAAATTTGTCGATATTCTGTGTGTTTTTAAGAAAAAAAAAAACCAAAAAAAAAAAAACCTACTACAAAGCAACACATGTTCATTGTATTTTAAAACATAAATTGCAAGCATTTAAAAAAAAAATTTTCATCAAAATATTTTCTCAGATATAGGTTACTACGGCAATACTGGATTCACATATTTTAAAAATAAACATAAACTTTCCATCAAGATGGACCAAAAATAAAATAAAGAAATAATTAAATTATTTATATTTAATATTATTAAATAAATTTCGTGATAACATTAACATAATAATGTTTTTTTTTTAACCCAAAAATGAAGCTTTTTTCATACTTTGAAAAAGTGTGTGTTTGTGCAAAAATTGTTGCTTTAATTGTAAAGATCCAGTGAAAAGTTGCTTTCATTATGAATATGGCTTTGAATGTTTTCCCAGATACTTAAGAAATATAAAGTTTTAAAAGCCTTATTACAGTTCTCGATGTCGGTAACAATGTATGTGCAATTTTGTAGTTGATTTAAGGACACTTGTTGTGTGTTACTTTAATCTACTACAGAGTCGTTTTCGATATCGATATCGCAATAAGGATGAATATTTTTCGGCAAAGAGTATTAATGTGGATTTTAACAAAAATATTTTAACTAACTGCAAAACAATTTTAATAAAATGTTATATATCAAAAAAAAATTCTTTCTTGGCTATTTCAATTCTCTTTTAATCATCTATTGATTCAATATATTCAATACATCTTTTTTTAAGATTTTCTTTTTAACTAAACTTAAATGCCTGATTTAAATTTAGTTTACAGTTTCTTTTTTTTACAATATTTTTCATCTTAAATTTAAATAAAAACTAAAATCTTTTATTGTTTGAATTTTTGACTTATTTTTAATTTTTCTGTTTTGTTTTTAACTTTTAATAGTGTATAAATATATTTAAAGATTCCCATTTTGTTTGTAGTATTGTATTATTTTCAAAATAAATTTTAAAAATAATTATTTTGTATAAATCAGCAGATACACAAAAACAAAATAAAATTTTGTTTAAATATCTTTTACGTCTTGTGGGGGTTTGTTGGTTGCTTTTTTTCATGTTTAAAACGAAACACAGTTTGATTGATTTTGTTGTTCTATTTGTTTTGAATATTTTTTAGTTTTTTTTTCAATATTTGCTTAAGATTTCTTTCCATGAATTTTAATGTTCTTTTTATATATTTTTTTTACTATATTTTATTATTATTAAATATAATTTTAAAAATATTATTTTATATGAATATTCACTTACTAGATAAATATTGTTTGTTTGGTTGCTTACAAACTTGTTCGAGTTGTTGGCGGGTATGATGCTGTTTGAATTAATAATTTGTCCATTTGTTGTTGCGACAGTTGTGTTTTTAAGAAGTGGTTTGAATTGTAGAAATGTATAACATGCCTAATAAGTAAACAGCTCTAAGAACAGAAGAGCCTCAAAGTGTTAGTAAATTGCCAAAAGAATTCAAATAAATAATTCACTACTTATTGAAAATATTTTTAATAATATCAGTTTTATAGAGTAAAAAAAAAGTTTATTATGCCAAATAATGGCTTCGAACAATAAACGTATTTTATTCTTGGTTCACACTATGAAAATTTATTGGTGAGACTCTCTCCCCTTTCACCAAACTCAGACTTTCTGAAAGAAAACTTTCATAGTGTTTACCCAAGGGGCTACTCTCTATTGCGATGCGAATTCGATACGAACGCAATATGCCAATTTGGTACTCTCTATCCCTTTCGCAATATTTTGTGAATATGAAGCAATATACTGACAGTAATGAAATGTCCAAATATGTTAAAAAAAAAAAAATTAATTTAAAAATTCAAATAAAATTAATAATAATGATTTGCAAAGCTAAGGGATGCGAAAGACAAATGTGCAAATGAATCAAAGAGTACCAATCACTAGATTTGGTACCATTTTCCTCTGCATCGCAATATAGAGTAAGGTACGGACTTATTTTTGTGTCCGTTTTTTGTTTCAAGCCATAAGTTTTGTTTACATTCTGCGATATCAACTATTACATTTGTAAAACTAATAGGAAACAAATTAAAGAGGAACACAATATTGTTGCTTGATTTTACATTTCGTGCACATGGTTTAACCCACAAGCATTTCTACATCCTCTGTTTAGTGACACAAGTCTTTGGTAAAAAGTCTGCATATAAAATTGTTCGATACGATTTTCTTCAGGGACCATATAACGAACAAAATTTTAATGGAAATTTTGTTCCATATAAAATTCCATAATTTGCCATCAAATTTGTTAATTACTTTAATTTTATTTTGAACCATTAAGTTCTTAACTGTTGCATGCAAGAAGATAATCTGGAGGGCTACTCTCTATTGCGATGCGAAAGAAAATTGTACCAAATCTAGTGATTTGTACTCTTTAATGCGTTTGTTTTTCGCATCTTCTCTTTTTTTCTTTTCGCAAATCATCATTATTTCTTTCATTTAAACTTTCAAATTTAAAATTTTTTTTTAATTATTTTGCCATTTCTTTACTGGAAATCTACGCTATCTTTGATTTTTATTACCAGTATTGCTTAATTTTCAAAGAATCTTGCGAAAGTAATAGAGAGTACCAAGTTGACATTTAGCTTTCGCATCGCAATATAAAAATTTTGTTTATTTTTCATTTCTACTTACAAGAATTATATTCCTTGAACTCAAGAAGATTAAAAAACTTTTAAGAAATTTTCTTATTTTTAACTGTTTTGAAATATTTTTTTTATAAAATTTCCATTATAATTATGGGTCGACTACGGATGGCAACTGAACTGAAGTCGTGTTGCCAGCAGCGAAATCAGGCAACGCCGCTGATGTTAAAATATACAATTTGTTTTATTTTATCTTTTAACATCAGCGGCGTTGCCTAGTTTCGCCTACCTACTAATTCCTACTAATCTTCAAGAGTTTTCCAATTAAGATTCTATAGGATAATTAAAAAAATTTCCGATATAAATACACATTATTTATGTGATGATAACAGGCCAATTGTATTTTTTGAAACAAAGACAATTTGTAAATTTTTTGTAATTCGTTATTTATATTTTTTTTTTTTTCAAAACAAAATATAAGATCATTTTACTATTTCCATATTTAGTCGAAATTATTCCTTAAAATAGGGTGAATTCCAAAACGTCATTGGCAATGCAACCGAACATTCCCAAACGCATCCATTTGAACATTGAGAATGTCACACGTCCCTAAATGTATAATAACAGATACCGATGCGCAAACAAGAGGCAAACTGTGCATCAATAATTTTATTGATGCTTTGTTGACATATTTTTTTAGAAAGATAAAAAACACACGTTACTTTGCACCGAAACAGTGTTTTGATATTTTGGAACTCAGCCATTGTTGAAACTTTTATTTTTTGAATTTTTTATTTTTCGATTAAAAGCCCAAACTTTTTTTGAAAGCACACCTATTTCGTGCCCTTTCATATTTTCACTTGATCATTTTTGAAAAATTATATAATTATTTTAAAATCCTAATTTTAAAATTGCTTTATAATTTTCCTTAAATTAGCCTGCTTAAAAAACTTTATATTTTTTTGGTTTTTTAAATTACAACCTTTTATAACAAGATTGTGTATTTTAAAAATGCTGATTGTAAACAATAACCCCCATATTCATTAAAAAATATTTTTTGATTAAAAAATGCTTTATTAAACAAATTTTCATTGAAAATTCGTTTCATAAACCTGCTTTAAACCCAAAATATTATTTATGAATATGTGGGTAAGAATTTACGTTCTTCCTTATTATGAGTATTGCTGTCGCTTACGAAAAACAGTCGTATTTAAAAATTGGCATTATGATTGTCGTAAACGATAAAAATATACGACAAACTTTCAATGAGTTTTAAATTGTCATTGTAAAATCTAAATATAAAAAAAATTAATTAAATATGTGCCATTTCGAGATAAGAAACCAAAAAAGTTGTTTAATAAAATTGGTGAAAAAATCATATTTATCAAATAATAAAATAATTCAAAATTTAAGAAAAATATCGTTAATAATATAAAAATGTAACACCCTTATGCAACAAAAAGTTACAAGTTCACATTAGTTAACCAACACATTAAGCCCAGCAAAAGTGAATGGGTATGGGATTACAGTTTCCTTTAACAAAAAGCTGTGTAAAAATTAAACAAATAGTTCATTGTTTTGTTTAAGTATAATAGTTTGAAAATATATGAAAACTACGTTTCCTATATTCGACAATAATAGTTTGACAACACTGGAATGCTAATTTGAGACATACACACGTATGTATTTCCCTCTATACTCGGCACTTAAAATACTGGTCGACAAAAACCCAAATAAATCGGGAGCAAGAACTTTGATTTGAGATTTTAATTGGCTTAAGCATACTAAATTCAAATTTATTCATGCATTAAATCTATCATTTGAATAAAATGATGTATGGATTTTATTCCTTATATACCAGGCTTTCCGATAAATCAAAAATTCGGGCAAATCGAAAGAACTAGACGTGATAGAAAAGACTGCTAAAGGATTTGAATTTAGCACTTCATATTCCATATATTTTAATTTAAAACTATTTCTGCATTAGACCACTGTAATTAAAAACGTCAAACAGCTAACTTACAACAAAAGCGAACAGACATTTGTGGTTTGCAAAAGTGGGTTAACTTGCTGGAATAATTTAATTTTTTTTTTTTTTTTGCTTTTAACTGGTTTGGACAATTGTGTTATTTTTATTCAAAATTAATTCAGGAAGTTTTTAATTGTCAAAAACTATTTATAAAATCGATAATTTTTTTTCGTAAATTCAAGAATTTTGCAAATTTCAATCTGACAAGACTTCTCTCACATCTCTTTTCTTTTTTTTTTTTAATATGTTGAGTATAGAAAAAACTTAAAACTCAGTTGCATTGCCATTATCTACAAAATTCATTTAAGCCGTATATTTAAAATACAAAATTGATTTTTCTTATTTAAAATCAATATATTAACATACATTGTACAATATGTAAAGTATACAAGTAAAGGTATTTAACAGACTGTAAACATCCCTATTCGCGACAGACTGTGCATATCCCTTTTTTGACCGTTGCGGTTGTTGACTGAAACGCTGACAGTGCGACAATTAGTTAAGTTAGTTTCTTTGTGATTGACTCGTGAAGTCATGTTTCATATCACCTCATTTACACTTAATTATTATTGGATAAATTATAACACTGCAAATTGTAAATTAATCCATGCAGAATCACAGAAAATAAAGGTTTAAAAAATCACGGTTCATAGAACCGGTAAGAATTTATTGTTTTATTTAAAAGGGACGGTTCATAGAAACGGTAAATAGAAATAATTTATATAATTATCAGTTTAGTAGCAGCCCCAGCGCCAAACTAGCATTTCCTTTCACGAACACACGACTTTTAACACAATGCTCAAAAATATAGTGAAAATGGCATGTTCGGAAATGCATCACTGCACGGCATTAAAAAAGTTTGCTTTTCTGATGCAGCGCTGTGCGTGCATTTACGAACATGCCTACATATTTTATTTATTCATCTCTTTATTCTTAAAATTACTTAGGCCCTCATTGTGTAAAACCAAATAATATAAATCATAATCAGCCTTATTACGGTTCTCGATGTCGGTAACAACATAAGTCGAATTTTGTAGTAGATTAAAGAACATGTTATGTATTACTTAAATCTACTACAGAGTCGTTTTCGACATCGAGAACCGTAATAAGGCTGAATATTACAAAAAAATATAAATCATAAAATTACATTGAAAGCAAAAAATATTTTATAATTTTGTTGTTGCTTTCAGCAGAAATTCATATTTAGGCTTATTACGGTTCTCGTAGTCGGTAACAGCGTAAGTCGAATTTTGTAGTAGATTAAAGAGCACAGGTTGTGTGTTACCTTAATCTACTACAGAGTCGTTTTCGACATCGAGAACCGTAATAAGGCCGATTGTATTTTTAAATTTCAAACGCTGCATATCTTGTAGCGTCCTTTTCTCGATTGGAGCGTTATTTAAGAAACTGAAGCCATTTCAAATTTGTTCATATTGTTGCATGAAAAAATCGAGTTTTGATGCAAAATTTCAGTGATCGCAACTAAAAGTCCTTTTGTCGATTGAAGCGTTATTTATGAAACTATAGCCATTTTAAATTTTTTCACTGTGCGAATGTGATCGCACATTTATAATCCTGGCAGTCGTGAGAATTAGAAATTTCTAACTTCATAAAACTTGACGAAAAGTTTTCTTAGTCTGGGCTTACACTATGAAAGATTTCTTTCAGAAATTCTGAGTTTATTGCTGAGAGGGACAGGGAACATGCTAATCTTTTCTCTCCTCTACCAATAAACTTAGAATTTCTGAAAGAAAACTTTCATTGTGTGAACCCAGACAAAATTCAATATGGTTTGTTACATACAATTTTCATGTATTCGCACAGTTGCTTAAGATAGCTCATGCAAATTATAGTTGGGCCTTAAGACTTTTAATATATTTTTTTAAATGTTTAGGAAACAGAATCTTTATACATATTTTTCTTTTTAATTTACAACTTTCAGCGTCTTCTGAAATAAAGCTGTTTCCTTAATTGTTGTTGGCATGCGAAAATGTTCTCCGAAATTGCTAAAGTTGTTTTTTTTTAAAGATGTGTTTAGAGATGGATGCTTGATGATCTTCATAATAATAATAATAATATAATGATGACGACAAAGACCACATGTTGATATTGTTTTAAGTTATTTTTTTTTTTTTTGTTGTTATTTATTATTATTAATTTAACAATTTCTTTTTTATTATACATTTGTAAAACTGTATTGCATTTAGTTTGTTGATTAAAATGTGCGATAGTTTTTTTTTGTTTTATTTTTAATAAATCTTTTTTATTTTTTGTTTATATTTAATATATATAATATTTGTTCATATCCTAAATTTAAGTTCACATCCAATAGTAAGAGATAATTATAAAAAAAAAACAAATATTAGATTAAAAAAGGAGTAGAGATTAATATTACATAGATGTTTATTTTAAAGTAGACATTTCACATTCTTTTCTTGTGTGTGTGTGTTTTTGTTTTTAATTATCTTCTTTAAATAAAAGTTTTTTTTTTAATATAAAATATAATAAAAAGTTAAATAAAATGAGCATAAAAAGTTTTAAAAAATAAAAGAGCATAAAAAATAAAATTGTAAAGTGGTAATAAAATGTAATAAAATTTAATAAAAAAATGAAATAAAACAAAACAAAATTACACTGAATTAAAAAAAAAATATATTATTATTTTTTTATATAAAATTTAAATTTCATTACTTGCTAATACTTCTTGTTTTGTTAGAATTCCTACTTATAAGGTTTAATAGAAAAAAAGGAGAAAAAATAGGAGGGGGAGGAGGTCACAAATAGTTAGGAGAGAGTCAGGGGTGAGTGTTAATATGTTTAAAGTAGAAGTTCAATTTTAAATAATCAATTAATGTAAGTTGTAATCTATAGTTGGTTGTTCTTGTTTATTAAATAACTTTTGTTTTATACAATTTTACGTTTCTTTTTATTTTAGACGAAATGATTTTGTTTATATTTTTTTGTAAATTTAACTTAAAATTACTAAAAATTTCAATTTTGACTTTCTTAACAACGCCAGTTTTTATTTTGTTCAATTTTAAAAATTGTTTTTTAATTAAAATTTTTTTTCAAAAATTTTTTTTCATTAATGACTTGGCTTGATTTCATTTCTTCTCTGCTAGTGACGAGTAGCTTAACTTATTGTAATTTTGTTGTTGGGGTTTCTTCTTATTATTTTTTTAAGGTTTGTTTTTTGTTTTTATTAGTATTATATACTATAAAATATGCTGCCTTTATTTTTTTTATTGTTATTTTAATATTTTTGTTTGTTAAAATTTTATTATTTATATATCTTCGATCTTTTTAGAAGATTCATGCGGATAATAATAGATTTTTAGTTGTATATAAATAATAGTGTGGTTGTTGTTGTAGTTGGTGGTTGTTGTAGTGGTATTGTTGTTGCTGGTGGTGGTGGTTGTTGTGGTGAAATTGATGATAATAATTATTGGTTCAGATATTTGATTTCGAAAAACTAACACGTAAATGATTTGATTCTGACAATTGATGATTGTGCATTTTGATTAAAGCCAAAACGGCTTCTTCAACAGAGGACAGTTGCAACAAGGCCATTTTACGATCCTTACTATTATTTCGAAACATGAAAAAGAAGAAGAAGAAAAATATTAAAATATTCTTAGCAAATTTTGATTGAAAACCATAAAAACTTACGGGAAAAATTTGAAAGCTTTTACTTCGAAATTATTAGTGGTGAAGGCTTCTTTTATATCTTCCTCAGTACAAGATGATCTAAAAAGAAATTAATAAAACAAATAATTATAAATTAATAACAACATTTTAAAACAAAATATGGCTAGATATACTAAAACAGATTTAACATTTTTGTGTTGCATTTAAATTTTAATAAACGTCACCGCAGGCGCTTGTTCTAATAGATTTTTCTACCAAGGAAAGGAGATAATTATTTCGTCTGGCACAGCAGCATTTTTAAAGAAGAAAAAAAAGCAAGTAAGACAGCATAGTTGGTCAAGCCCGACCTTACACAACGGTATTTACAAACAAACTTTTCAGAGAGAAACCATGGGCAATCATGGACCAGGCAAAAGAAAACTATGTAATGAGGATAAAATGTTTACAAGGATACAAGATCTTTGTAAAATTACCCGTCTTAAAGTGATTTAGGGGACAGGGTTTAGGTCAATTCTGGGACTACCATCATAAAGTTTTGCTATGACATTGTAGCTATTACAACAGTTATTGTCGTCAAATGTTATTTATATTAAGACATATTTATATTTAGCTGCATGAGAACTTTCGATATCGAAAACTATGGTTTGACAGTTGAGAATTACATACTGTGTTGACATTTCTGTTTATTAAGGTTTGGCAAGTCATCATGAATCGTTTAACGCTAGAAACACGCTTCCAAATTGTGGAATATTACCTAAAAAAAAAGGAAAACAAAACAACCATAAAAAAAATGTTTGTAAAGTTCATAGAGCACTTCGTCCATATTACGTAGCTCATTTCTGCATAAATGGCTTCGTCAATAAGCAAATTTCCCGTATTTGGAGCGAAGACAATCCACAAGCCGTTACCGAATCACCATTAGATCCCTTAAAATTGACTGGTTGGTGCGGTTTTCACACTCTTTCTAAAAGAGCAAGGAACTGCCTTTGCAGTGAATGGAGAGCGCTATCGAGCCATGCGGACTGAATTTTTGTTTCCAAAAATGTATTACCTAAAAATCAACGACATTTGGTTCCAACAGGTTGTTACCAAATTTATTAAAATTTGGTTGCAACTTTATTTCCTGAAGTGATCCTGTTAATTGGCCCCCTTGCTCGTGCTATTTGACGCCTCTGGATTACTTTTTATAGGGCTTAGTTTAGTCATTGTTTTATACCGACAAACACGCAACTCTAGAAGCATATGCAGCCAATTTTCAAGCCACCATTGACACCATGCGGTCAGATTTATTGGAAAAAGTAGTAAAAAAATTGGTCCGATCGAACAGACCATGGAACTCGTAGTTGCGGCGGATATATGCCGGAAATTATATTTAAAAAACAAATGCCACGAAATTATCAACCAGATTATTATAAAAAAAAATTTCAATCCAACAATCAAGTGTGTCACAGTAACCAATTTCGTACGAAAGTGAAAATGAAAACGTTTTTACTTTCCCCTGAAAACGTAAAACGCAAAAGCTTTTCGTTTTAAATTCGTTGCAAAATAGTGAGGTGTAATTACTAATTTGAGAGCACTAACATAAAAGTAACATTTAAAAAATATGTCGAATGATAGAGAATTCTGTTCTTTCTTAAGTTGTGTCTTGAAAAAAGACACCGGGTTAGATAACAATTTTTTTTTTACTTCTCACAGGTTATAAAAAAAAAAAAAAAAAACCATTGACTAATTTTTCTGTTCCATTCTGTTTTCTATTAATATCAATATTAAGCAATTTTTCAAGGATAAAATTTAGATTTTAACCAGTTATTTAAATTTATTTTCGAAGTACCCCCAATCATTTCTATTTGTTCATGTTTACAAAGCAGCTGTTTAATAATGATATCTAATATAATAACAAAAAAATAATGTTTTGATTTTTTTTGGAGTTCTGAAAACGTACGAAAGCTGAAGAAGCAAAGCAAATATGTGAGAATTTTAACTTTCGTACAGATTCTGTGACATACCTTAATACTTCTGTATTATAATTTTAAGTTCTCATGGAGCTGAAAAAACACCCTATACAAGCTGTTGTCGGGAGGGATATTTACATAGCAATTTGGTAAGATGATTTTAGTTTTAATTAAAAATGTTTCGGCCTATTTTCATTTATGTAAATATCAGCATAATAATATCATTTATGGTCACAAAGGGTCTATTCAGGAAAGAAATTTGTATAGGGGCTTTGAGAAATTATGGACCGATTCTTACAATTTTCATTAAGCTTCTTATTCTAATTAAAATGTGTGTGCTAAATTTTATCAAATTTTCTCTAAAATTGCGACACATACTTTGCGCACAAGGTATATACATATTAACATCTAACAGAGCAAACATAGTTTGATCGGTATTGCTTTAGGACCAATATTTTTATTTGGGTGTAATTAGGTAGCACGCATATTGTGGTAGAAAAACATTTTTATGTTCACCTTAATCATATTATGATTATTTTGGGATTGCCCATAAAGTGAAAGAAGAATTTTTTAACCAAAAATTTAATTAAGAAATATGGAGGAGTATCGGAAAACAAAAAAAAATATTTTTTTTTTAATATATTTGACTTTATACTGTTTTATTTTTGCAAATGAAAAATTCGCAACATTTAGACAAAATCCAATTTTCAGACAAAAGAATGGAATAAGAATTTAAAAAAACCCATATATATAATGTCCTTATTTGTGCCTTCCTCTTTTTATGTCTATCCAGAGCTTTTTGAAGCCCACTGATGGGCTAGAAAGCTGAAAATTGGCATGCGTATAGTAAAACAATGAGACCAAATCCCAACGTAGCCAGATTTTTAGCCTGTGGGCGGAGAATTACGAGGAAAAAGGAGCGTGGCAAAATATTTTTTTTTTAACATTTTAGCTCATATTAAAGCCCCCAAAAGGCATAGGAAGCTGAAAATTGCCTAGCGTATAGTCCAGGAGGAGAGCCTGAAGAAGTCGGACCTGAGATTAGTGCCTTTATTTTAATTAAAATTTAGATTAAGTGCTCATATACCCCGTCTGCTCCAAGCGAAACAGGTATTTTAATGACAACTGATACAATTGGTCGCCGTATCTCGCTACTGGATGAGAATTCCACATTCACCTCTTGTTCTCTGAACTTCACCTACTAATTCCATATGTAATCTCAATTTAAAAAAAAAAAAAAAAAAAAACTTGAACCCCTTGTACTTCAAGCCCCTCATACGTGTTAGTAGCAAATTTGAACGGTTATAACTCCGAAAATATTTAACAGATTTTAATAAAATATATAAATTGTATACTTCAGTGTGTAAATACCTTTAAAAAAAGTGTATTTTTTGCTTTAGCACTTGTTCAAACAGAGCAGGAAAGTATTATTAACTGTTTTGCCTTTGTCGATTTATAAGTAAGATAAATAAAAAGTTTAATGAAAACACCAAAAAATAAATTTGTTCATAAAATTTGACGATTTTCTACCAATTTTATATGGCAACTTAGCAAAAAAATTTTCCTCCAATATTTTCAACAATTAACTACACAGAAAGAATAAAATTCGTACTTAATTAAAGTTTTTTATTCTTACTTTAGTACTTTAAAATTTAAGTACGAATAACATAAAAAATTATTAAAACAATCTAAAATGGGGTAACTTTCAAAACCCAATATGTGTGCATACGCATTTGTTTGAAAATGTTTGTTGTAGAAACAGCAACAACACTACAAAAATTAAAAAACGATTTGCTTGTTTTGTTAGGAAAGAACAACAACACTACAAGAAGAAAAATAATGATTATTTTCATTAAAAGATTTCGTTTGTTGTGCTTAATAATTTTATAATTGATAAAAATACTGAAATTTAGTGTTGGAGAATAACTTGTTCACTGGTTGCTCAGGCCAGATCATCAGGAAACGTTTTCCTAAATAATTTTAGAAAAGCCAAAGCTATCAGCAAACAAGACTACCGAGGGAATAAGAATTACATACACTCAAAAAGTCTTATTTGCAATGATATCAAAGCTTAAACAAAATACCAACAATAATTATTTTCATGTTTTAAATAAAATTTTCAAAGAAGAATTATTACGACAACCATTTCGGGCATGCTGCAGGTGTCTTGTAGTTGAGAATTCTTCTGTAAGCAAAGGGCGGAACAAAAGTGGAACAAACATGTGGAACGAGTAAGTAAATAATACTATTCTCTCTATCTCTGGTTCTGTGGGCTGAGTGTTTAGGTAAGAAACTAATCTCACTTTCGGATTATTTCAACTACGAGTCGAGATTTAATGAACTTAGATATTCTTGAATCAAGTACAGTTTGAGATTAATATGTATCTCTCTTTTAATTAAGTCAATCCCGCCTTCGGATTATTTGAAGTACGGATCAGGGTTTAGATATGACCAAGTTAAGTATTTGGCACTTGAATAATTTAAGTACGAATGGCTTGTTTTGTCTTTTTATTGTATTTATATTTAAAAGTTGATAGAAATAAAACAGAACTAAAAATAAAAAGTTATTTCGAGCCCGAGGCCAATTATTTGTAAAAAAATATATATTCAACCCAATTATGAATAAAAATTCCCCGGGAGTTTTCTCCCTTCTCCCATTTTTCCTATGTAAATTCAATCGTAAAAATGGGAAAAGAGAAAAAACTGCCGGGGAATTTTTATTCATAATTGGTCTGATTATTTATTCATTAATTTTCTCTCCAATATTTCGATATCCATCGGATATCATTATCAAGGAATGAGTTACAAATATATTTGTAAGAGACGTATGATTATCTCCACATTCAATATTGCACTGAGTGCAATCGAAATATTGGAGAGAAAATTAATGAATAAATAATATATATTTTTTTACAAATAATTGGCCTCGAGCTCGAAAAAACTTTTTATTTTTAATTATAAAAAAAGTCGAAGGAATAACATTTAATTTAAGTGACTTTATTTTACTCTGATTATGCAAATAACTAAAAACAAATTTTATAAATTTAAATTGTTATAAAAGCTTCATTTATATTGCTAAGCGACCAGAGTAAAAATGCAAAGTGTAAACCATCTATACAAATTACAATAATTAGTAACAAATATTTAAACAAATGTTTTATTTTCTTTTTAATTTCATTCACATAAAGCCTTAACATTGATTACTTAAAGTGTTATAGAAATTTAAAATAATTCTGCAGTTTCATTTACAACTCAACAGTAAAAGTTGATATATTTATTTTTTCTAAATTTTCAACTCTAAAAAATTGGCAATTAAAATCAGAATGATGAAAATCAAAAAGCTTTTTAAAGTGTTTATAATCTTCTATATAATACTGCTACAAGTTTCCGCGGTCTTCCCTCAAATCGAATCGCGCATAGTGGGTGGTACACCCACCAACATTCGCAACGTCCCTTATTTGGTGGAGATTTTAATTAATGGCGTGTACTCTTGTGGCGGTACTTTGGTCTCCAATGGATTTGTAGTTACTGCCGCTCACTGTATTAAAGGCAACAAAGTTGAAAGTTTGACTGTAGTAGCCGGAGCTACGAAACTTTCAAGTGTGGGTATTAGATCAAAAGTCAGCAAAATAGCGATTCCTAGAGGTTATAGCAGGTTTACAATGCATATGGATGTGGCGGTGCTTAAATTAAAATCCCCTTTTAAAAGACAAAACGTACGCCCAAGTGGTTTGTGCAACAGAAAATTTAAACCTGGTGCTGTGGTTAAGTTGTCTGGTTGGGGTTTGACAGGAGAAAATGCTTCAAGTTTACCAAAAAAAGTGCGCACGGTAAATGTAAATGTTATTTCTAAAGCAAAATGTGCAAAGTTATATAAACGCAAAATTGTTTTAACGCCAACAATGTTCTGTGCTGCTTCACCGGGTAAAGATGCCTGTATGGGGGATTCGGGTGGCCCTGCACTTATAAATGGTAAATTTTGTGGTATAATATCGTGGGGTGTTGGCTGTGCCCGTAGATATTTTCCCGGGGTTTATACTAACGTCAATGCTGTGCAGAAATTTATAAGAAACGCGATGAAACGGTAAAATTGATTACAAGGAATTTGGTTTTGTAAATTTCTGTATTTTTAAATATAATGTTATTTAAAAAATTTCGAGTTGCATTATTTTCTTTATTCTCTGAGGGTTTAGTGTTTTTAGTATAAATTCACATTTTACAGACGTACGTAAACAAGAGCGGAAGGCGGAACGTTTTCTCCCGCTTAGCTTTTACGCTGATATGCCATACCTTAACAAGAGCTTCAGAGTTGTGTCACGAACAGTAGTGATAACTTTTTTGTTTAATAAAACTCACATATTGAAATAAAAATAAACATGAAATCGTTAGGTTGACCAAAAATAGCCATACAACCCAATTAGGAATAAAAATTATTCGGGACTTCTCTCCCTTCTTCGATTTTCCTATGTAAATTCAATTGTAAAAATGGGAAAAGGCGAAAAACTCCATCAGAATTTGTGTTCATATACTCAAAATATTATGTAGCTAAATTCAACAGTAAATTTAAACAACTTAAAAATTATTTAAAAAACGGATCATTTGCACTTCATTTAAAATAAATGAAATTTACAATAATTGGTAAATTTTTATTTATAAAACTTCATATTTCGAGAAATTTAATAGTTGTTGCTTTTAAAAAATTTATTTCAACCGACAAAAATCAAACTACATAACAAAGGCGAATTCTTACAGGTGACATTTTCGAGTCATCTATTTATTGTTAATTAATTTGTGTGTATACTGAATGTCAAGCTTTGTGTACATTTTGTGAAAAAATTATATAAAATGAAATAAAAATCTAAATACTTGAAAAAAAAACTTATTTAAAATTTATAAAACAAAACAAGTGAATATAAAATATAAAATCAAGGAATTAAAAGTGCGTAAGAAATAAGTAGAGCCACAATAAATTTGCAATACAGGAATAAGATTTACCTTCTAAAGCAATTCTGTATATTTTATAAACAAAAAATTCCCTTGTTTATATTTTCAACAACCAATTTTGACATTCTTTTACCAAAAATAAAATACATAGTTTTTTTTTTTAAAAAAGGGATAGCTAGCATAAGTCTATCTCATGATGCGGTCACCTGTATGAATTCGCCTTGCAATATAAGTACGGAAAAACATTATTTTTTGATAGTTTGTTTTTTGAATAACAAACATAAATGTTAAAAATTAAAATCATTCGGAAAATAACTATATTTTTATTAAATTTTAACAGTACGAAAAACGAATTTAATAACCCACAATCAGTTACTGTAATAATTTTATGAGTGTAATTGGGCTGACTATTTATGAACAATAAATCGAATTTGAAATCTGACTTTCCAATTGCAAAGCGTTGACTTATTTAGGGATGCTTTATTCGTAATGTGTGGCCATGACAATTTTGACAACTAGAAAACGCGTGCCGCTTTTATTTAGGTGTGGCTGTTAGATGGCACACAAAATGCTACTAAAGGTATTCACGTCAAAAGTTGCACTCTTGCAAAAAAGCATAAGTGCAAAAACATAACAACAACTACATACACAATTATTTCGCCCAAACGATACACAATTGTCAGGGTCTAAGTAAGTGCAAGATTATCAGAGTAAAAGCATAAAAATGTTGCAACTTTATATGGCATTGCCAAGTTGAAAAAAATGTTAAAGAAGTACCCATAAAATCAACTCTAACTAAACAACAACGCAGGAATTCCATTTTGATGTAAATTTTTTATTCGAATTGAAAACTATTATAAATTATAGTGTTTAAAGATGAACTTTGTAAAAAAATAAAAGAATTAAAAAACAAATAAATGAAAAATACTGGAATACTTATCCAAAAAAAATTTGGAGGTAGATGAGGTATAAGTTCAACTTGTAAATTAAGTTAATTAATAATTTTTTATTTTTCAAGAAATTACGGTTCAAATTTATTGATATTGACATATGGAAGGTGGGTTGTTAAAAAATTGTTTCGGAAAAGCTGAACATTTTGCACAGTTGCAAGGGCCTATTTACATTGTGTAATTTTTGTTGTTGCAATTTTTTCGCAGTCAATTTTTTATGTATGTATGTATATGTGGCATATAACTAAGGTGCTTATTATGAACTTAATTCGATTTTCGACAGCTGTCGAATTAGTTGATCGAACGAATTTTCATTTGGTATTATGGCACCCATTCGATAAAAAAAGTACTATTGTGATTTAGTTAGTCACAGTAGTACATTTTCTAACAGCTGTCACTTTAAATAAAGAATTTTTGTTAACAAATTTAAAAAAAAAACTAATATACATCATGAATACGACGGAATTATGGTACGATGATTCATCTGATGGAGAAGAACGCTTACTGGAACTGGCCTGTACCTGTAGCCTGAACTTTTGTAAAAATTCCTTTTGCCAACAAAGGATTTTGTTTCATAAGGGAAACAAGCTTTTCCAACTGCTACTTACTACTGTCGTCTTTAGACTTGCATACAATAACCATAAAAAATTAAGAATGTGGAGTTTGCACACCAAAACTAATAAATTAACAAAAACTTACAGTTTCAACAATTTTTTTTAAATTATTTACACCGTCGAAAGCGAATTTGTTTTCGTTGAAAAATTCGATGCTCAACGAAATTTTCGACAGTGCTGCCAACTCATAATACCAAATTAACATTCGATAGTCAATGTTCGATAGCCAGCGAAAATCATTTATCGAATGTAACTCATAAAAGTAGCCTAAATTTTACGAAAACATTGGCATACCCCTACATGCTGCCAAATATTGTACAAGTAATGAATATAACTTTTTTTTAGGTGATTTGGGTTCAAAATTGTTCGGCATCAAACGCGATTTCTGAAAAACGGCCGATTTTTTTTTTTAATATTTTTATTTTGAAACACAAATGTTTTCAATTGTTATAAGAAATAAGTTTTAAATTTAAAGTATGTGATGATTTCCACAATAGCAAAATGTGTTGCACAATATTAATTGTACGTTCTGCGCAGGGGTTGTTTCGCAGAACTTCCTGAATAGCTGATGGTTTTTTGACCCAATGCCTGGGAAAACATTCACTTGCTTTTATAAAGCCGGACAATGATTTTTGTAGTGTGGCGAAATTATTTTTGCTGAAAGTATGATTAGAAAACTAGACTTCTCTTTAAGCATCACATACAAATTTACAAATAGTACGAGTATATACAAATTGCAATCGATATTCCGGAATAAGTAAAATTATCATTTTTTAATATAAAAATACTTTTTTTAGATTTATAACGGACGGACTTTATTTTGCCGAATTATTTGGAAAAAATTCTCACTTACCAGCTAGCAATCAACCACTGCTCGAACTCGAAAAAGTATCGGTTACTATGCCAAAAAAGTTCTGGCAGATCTCGACACTCCTAAAATATGGCTATGAAAGGGTTTGTCAAGAATAACTCAAAAATTTAAATGACGTCAAGTAATTTAAATCCAATATGGCGGACTTCTAAAGCTTGCAAATAAATTTTGAAGCAGATATCCTCGACCGATTGAGCTGAAATTTTGTATACACATTCAGTTTGGGTGACAGCACATGGTTAGCAGTGTGACGTTATTCTAGATCTGCCATGGTGGGGCAACCATGATGGCGGACTTATTATTTTTAATGCATTCCTACAATTTAGGAATCAAATAAAGGGGGGGGTTATCAAATATTTACGTGAAAATAACACGTAAATAAAGTGAAGTTACTCTAAATCCAATATGATGGACCAAGTTTTTAATGCTTTTACCTTAAAACTTTTATTATCAACCTATAACGTCATAACACAATTTATATGATTTAAAAGCTTGTCGCGAGATTTACTTGTGTAGATAAACAAATAAAATTAATAACTTGATGTATTTGATTTTAACTATTAAAATTTACGAACTAAGTAAATATTAGCACCTAAATCTCGCGACGTGCTTTTATATCATATAAATTGTGTAGTGACACTAGGGTATTCATTAAGTTAACCGATAATCAGTTAACCTATTATTTACTACCCGATTAGCTGATCGGTTAATTTAAAATTGGCTATTTTCGATTAACGATTAAATCGGTTAATTGCAGTCGGTTAACCGATGTAGAGAAATTTTTAATTTTTTGTAATATCATAACACATTTTTTTTGTGTTTTTGATTATTTGTGTCGTCTCATATACAAAAGGTATGTGTTTAGAAAATATTTTTTCCTACAAACCAAAAAGGTGTTTAGTAATCTTCATTTTAAATAAGTGTTTGCTTTTAACAGCTTTTTGTTTAATGTACTTTTTAGATGTACGTGTTTAGTTATTTGTTTCTTCTCATATTAATCTTTTAACAATATTAACCGAAAAAATTAGAAATGTAAAAACTTTTAAAAATTAAAACATAATTAAAAAATATGTTTTACATATTTATGAATAATTTTTTTTATAATTTTAATATAAAAAACATTTATATTTTTGTTTAGAGGGCGCTGTAATATTTGGCGTGATTTATAACCAGATATAAAAATTGAATAAAATTGCGAAGCAACAACATAAAATATAATTAGTCAATTCACAAGGTATGTCATATTGTCAAAATGTGCTAATATTTCACAATGGTTTAAAAATATTGTTGTTGGTTTGTTAACAAAAAGTGTCTTAAATAAATAGAACGTTGCTTGCTGTGTTTATTGTGCTGTCGTAATTAATCAGAAAAGTCCAGCGCTGAGCGGCTGAGCCGTACAACAATATTTTTAAACCATTGTGAAATATTAGGACATTTTGACAATATGACATGTTAGGATACCTTGTGAATTGACTAAATATTTAATCAGTTTTATTATGATTCTGCTGGCAAATTATTCAACAACTGTTTTTGTTATTTTATTCAAGGGTGAGAAAGTTGATACGATTGTATTTTTTTTGTACTATTTCCGTCTACTGTGAACAAAAAAGAATTTCTCCATCCCTGATTTTCTTCTTGTGCTTCTACACCAAAAAAAAAAAAAAAAAAAAAAAAAAAAAAATTGTCGTATTCTAAAATTTATTTACGTAATTTTGTCGTTTGTACAGCTTTTCTGTATAATATTAAAAAGTTTGGCTTTTGCTTATTTGTCTTAGCAGTTTTAACGTCATATTTTTAACAAATAAAATTAGGAGAATTAATTTTGTTTGTTTTAATTCATTTAAGATTTGAATAAAATAAAAGAATATTTCTTAACACGTTTTAACTTATAATATTAATATTTTCTTGGTTTACATATTTGTTGACATCTTTCTGGAGTTGCTAGATATAAAAAAAGGAAAAATCTTCATAAAAAAACTAGATAAAAAAAATTTTTTTTTTTTGTAATAATTAGTGCTATTTTATTATTTACAAAATAGAATTATTAATATATTTTTTCATTTAGCTCATTTTTTCAAAGTTTATCTCTAGGTTAAGTCTAAACGGACCGCTCAAAGTGTCCTTTTAGGAAGATCACACTGTATATTTTAACACTTAAGCTACGGTCACACTTATTAAATATATGACTAAATAACCACTACTTTTGTTAACAGTTAGTAAGTTTAAACACAGTCTTAATATCACAAAATAAAATTAACTTTACTGCAGCAAGACAAAGCATAAAGATGTAAGATGTGGTATTATAATCAAAATACATATTGGAATTAAAGAAAATTATTTTATAGTTTGTCTGTTGGTCACTTTTTTTCGCCAAATATTTGGCAAGTGTAACCGTAGCTTAAGTTGATAGCTTGACGTAAATACCAGTACATAGTTCTATGAACTTCTAATATTGTATTGTTCTTAGGGAGATCGGACGGTTACACTGTGCAAGAAATTGACACTTTTTTTTCGTGACAAGCTGGGCACCTGGCGTTTTAACATAATTCGGGTACGCTGAATCCAATGGTGCCCGCGGTTTTTTAAGATTGGCTCTGGTTTTCGAGATATACCGTTATTTCGAAAATGGAGGAGGTTGCACAACATATGTTCGCATAACTCAAAAACGCTGTAGCTTATTATAAAAACTTGAAAAACCGAAATTCCGCAATAAAATTTCCTTTAAGAAAAGTAAAACCCCTTTCTAATATCCGCAGTCGTTTTAGAAACAAAATTTTTTTTTTTGGAAAAACAAAAAATTTTTTTAATAAAATTTCGAAATTTTTGTTTTTTAAAAATTCATAAAAAATTGAAAAATGCAGCTATGCTTCTAATTTTTTGCAGACGTATAAAAATTCCAAACAAAACAAGCCATAAATGATTAAAATCTGTTTGCAACTTTTGATTTTATTCACAAAAGTCGACAAATTTCAATTAATTTAAGAATTTCATAAAACGCAATATTTTGTATGGGAGCCCCCCTAAGAAGTGAAGATAAGGGGCAAGTATATCTCGAGAAAATGTTAAGGACAAAAAATTAATTGAGGTCGGTCATACATTATATACCACTAGGGGCGACTTCTGGGAATTTATGGGACTTTTTCTTAAATATATTTCTAGTCTGCATTGAACATTTTGTATGGAAGCCCCCTTAAGGAATGGAGATAGCGGGTGGGTATGTTAGAAATAAGTGATTGCGATGAAAAATAAAGTGGGGTTTGTCATACATTTGACCCATCTATGGGCATTATAGGCGCTGCAGGGGCCAAATTTAAGAATTTCATTAAACGGAATTTCGGTTTTATAAGTTTTTTCAATAAGCTAAAGCGTTTTTGAGTTATGCGAACATATGTTGTGCAACCTCCTCCATTTTCGAAATAACGGTATATCTCGACAACCAGAGCCAATCTTAAAAAACCGCGGGCACCACTGGATTCAGCGTACCCGAATTATGTGAAAACGCTATGTGCCCGGCTTGTCTGTTTTTTCAACTAGCATAGTGTTATTATTCGACCGGTTTTAACCGGTTACTTTAGCTTTGCCCAAGTCGGTTATTTTAAAATATCCATTTTTCGAATATCGATTAAACCGGTTATTTTGGTATAATAAACCGGCAATTTTAATAATGTGTAATTTATATACATTTTACTTACTCTTGTTGCAAATTTACCCGTAATTTAAGTATTTTTCTAATAGAATAGGTATTGGGCAAACTTAAACTTTTTTACAAAGAATGTCAAAACAAAATATAACAGAAGTAAAAAACATTCTAAACAATGTCATTACAAACCTCATATAAAAGCGAATGTTTTTGTTAGTTAAAAAGTAAATAGTAATTTGTACAAGAGTATTCTAAATATTAAATATATTTTTAGTATTATCTCTAGAGATATTTTGAACGGAATTAAAAAGACAAAGTTAAGTGCTTGAAGTACCCTAAAATTTATGTTGTAAAGGGTTTTCCGCGTTACCTTTAATTAGTCCGCATGCTTGACATTAATGTACTCCAAATAAAAATTAACTCTGTTAAAGAGACGACAAAAAATACTTAACTTAAAGACACTGCCGAAAATGAATCATTGGGTGAAATATTAGCCCGTTGTGTTGCCGAGGACGGAATGCCTGTAATGGCACTAAGAAATCTTAATAAGGTCTAGCATATCTTCATGCTTAAAACTACAACATTCCGGCGGAATCAACGATATTGAACAAATTCATCAGTTTTGTTTATTAAAACACCAAGAGCTAAAAAACTAAATTTAAGAAATCAAACAATGTCATGGAAGGTCTTAAATTGTGGTCGACGAATAGACAAACATTTCATACAAAAAGCATGTTTATATTACTATTCGTCTTTCTAATACTTTCAAAATAATTTGAAATATATTTATCCTGGATAAGAGATATTTTTTGCAACTTTCAAAAATATGGTTGAAGCCTACTGATTCATATAAACATGCTTAACTCCCAACAAATTAAAACTCATTTAAAATAAATTTGGTAGAAACTCGTAAGCCATTTTAAGGCCAATAGGCTAGGTTACTGAAATTTGTATTTAAATTTATTAAATTCCTATAATTTTTTATTTGCTTTTGGAAAACGTTTGTCTAGATCAAACATCATTTAATAGTTTTTAAAATCTTTTTACAAAAAAAGTTTAGTAAATAAATATAAATTGTTAAAAAAAAGTTTAAAGTTTGATCAATTTACTGGCAATACTTTTCTTGGATTTTATCATCAAATATTTGTTAGGTCTGAACATATCTAAAGTCATATCCATGTATTTTATTCAAATTAACGTTTTATTACAAAAACTTATTTGATTTTAGTGTTTTTTTTTGTATTCGAATTAAATCCGGTTAACCGGTTATTTTAAAAATGTTTAACCGAAAACCGGGTTTTTTAAAATAGGAACTATTCGTAATATTCGAAAACCGGTTATTGAAAAAAGTCGAATAGTCGAGCTCCCTAACCATATTATGGTTATACAGTGCACCCTCAACTTGCGCAACCCCCAATTAACGCAATTCCTCGTGTATTGCAAACGCCAAATTTTTTACATTGTAGACTCTACAAGCGCAACTCTGCAAAATTTTGTGACTCGGTTATTACAACATTTTTCTCAGTTGGTTTGTATTTTCATATAAAAACTGGTTTTTAACGTTAGTTTTCAGTTAAAAAAGTGTGTATGGTTGTACGTTAAACACTTGTTTGTGCAAGAGTAACAACATAAATATAGTTTACCAAAGTATTTCGTAGTGCTGGGAGGTTTTTGAGGAAAAAATGCCATTTGCAAATAAAATTATTAAACTAACAAATAAACATAATATTTTAAAAAAACTAGAGAAAAACATTTCGATAGCAGCAATTTGAATTTCATATAAGTAAAACTACATTGAGCCAATTAAAAAAAGTGTAGTCTTGTTTGCTGATAGCTTTGGCTTTTCTAAAACTATTTAGGAGAACTTTCCTGCGCATAGGAACATCTTATCCTCCAACAATAAATATCAGTATTTGTTATCAATTATTAAAAAAGGGAATAAAGCACAACAAACAAAATCTTTTAATAAAAAAATATTTTAATAGAAAAACACAGTTTTTAAATACAATGTTTACTGGGATTTTGCAACAAGCTCAGTCCCAACCTGTTGCGCAACCCGAGGTCGTACTGTATATTTCATTTAAATTTTTCCAATTTGCTAGTTGTTATTTCGTTCTCTTATTTCTGTTACATGTTCTATTTCACTTTTATAAGCAATTCTTATGTACAACATTTTACAGCAGGGATTTCCAAAAATTTTTTGGTTGTGTATTAGTGAGTACCAGAGAGTAAAAAAATTGAGAGAATGCGTTCATTTACAGCCGAAATAAAATGTTAGTAATATATTTTATAAGTTGTATAACACAAAGGTACAAAATTAAAAATTTTTTGTGTTGATAAAAATTTGTAGCAATTCTTTACCAATTCAATGTCGCTGATTTTAAAACAGCACTTTTTTTTCATTCGGAAGCTTTTTGACTCTAAATCAGTTTTAAATATCTTATCAAACAATTGTAAAAAAATTAAAGATTTTTATGTTTTAAAAATTCATAAAAAATAAATATTGCACGCAAATCACACGTTTAATAACATATTCCGTTCCTTCCTTAAATGTTGCATACCATATAAGGCATTGGATGTTACCAAAAGCGTTTTTGACCGCACAATATTTTTTAAGTGCCATCATAAAGTTTTTTCTGTTAACCTGAAACAAAAATATGTATTGAGGTACGTTCAGACTAATGAAATATTTGACGAAAATATTTGTTCTGATATTTGCTTCAAACTGTGTGGAACAAAAAAATATTTTGTTTAATGTTCAAACTAAGCTCAAACATTTGACAATTTTTGTTTGATGAAACAGTTGGCAAAAAGTGTTAAATAAAAGGCAAAAATTCGATAAAAATTGCTAAATTAGCGGAAATTCGCAAAAATTTGATAATAGCGGTATGATAGCAAAGCCTTATAATTATTAAAAATCGTTAAAGCTCTAAAGATTTACAGTGAAAAATCGCTTCTTCGCGAGCATGGCTAAAATTCGCGAAAAATTGCAAACTTGGAAACAAACCCTAAAATATATTTGAAATTGCTAAATCGGTTAAAAAACAAAATGTAGGGGAAAAACAAAAAAAAAATGTTGCAGAAATAGCGAAAATCGCGAACCATTTTAATATTTCAAACAAGCCATAAAATTTAGTAAAAGTGCCTAAAACTATAAGGATTGGCAAATATTTGCTAATAGCGGCACGATACAAAGTCTAATAATTATAAAAAATCTTTAAAATTGTAAAGAATCCAAAAACTTACAGGAAAAATTGCTTCTATCCGGAACATGGCTAAAATTATTTGTCGTTGTTTGCTCTTACAATTTTTTTGTAATATCAAATAAATGTTTGCTCAAAAATTACTAAAATATTTGATTTTTTGTGTTCACACTATGTTCACATTGGACAAATATTTGTTTGCCGGCAAATACTTTTATTTGCTCAAAATCAGCTGTTATTTTATTTGATACTCAAAAATATTTTGTGTTCAGACTACGTTAATGAAATATTTGATGTTTGCTTTCAAATATTTCACCAGTCTGAACGTACCTTTAGTAGTGGTATACACAATTGTGCATAGAAATGGATTTCCCTGGTCTATTTTTTCAAAAATAAAATAAATTACATGAGAATTATAACGTGAAAAAGTTATTTTAGTAAAAAGTTAGGGGGTTCATAGTGGTAAGTAAAATAGAAAGGGTATTCACGTTGTTGGGTTACTCATACTTCAAACATCTGTGCATACATTTTAATTCTAGCTAATAGTATATCATAACTTTTTACAAAATACCAAATGCGCACCTGAGTTTGCCTGCAAAAATGTATAGTCATTGTAACAGGTCAAAGTTACGTTAAATAAATACCATAAATTAGTAAGGTTAACTCTTTGGACTCGGTCATATAATTGTAGCATAAAAAAGTAAGCAATAAAAATAGTGCTAAACAATAAAGTTTCATTAATACATCAATAAAACACATCTTCTTACCCAAAAATGTTACCTGCTGTCACATTTGCTTTTATATGTATAGGTTTACACATAAATTGTAGGAAAACAAGACTTTTTTAACTTGTTTTTTAAATATTTTTACTTACTTAAAAAAGTGTTTTCAAAGAAAAAAACCTACCGACGCGATTGGTACAGAAACAAAAATATTTTTACAAGCACAAAATACCAACAAATTCTTGTGGCTATTTTTTTTTCTTAATAATTTCTGCATTTAGGTATGTCTTTTTTACGAAAGAAAAATGGACCCTTTTACATGCATCAAAGATTTTTTTTCACAAACAAAACACATATCGTTAGCTTAAATGCAAAACAATGTAGATATTATTTGAAAATTTGAAAGTTTTGTTGATTTGGACTCACGTTACATATGTATTTTTATATAATTTTAAGTTATTTACAAAATTATAAATGACGTATCATCAAATAAATATATAATTTTTTTAACAGCATAATGTATAATCACACTCAATAAAAAAATTGGCAGAGGTTTATTTCTTTTTATAAGAACACATTAATAATTTTAAACAGCAAAACTGGGTAATCTGTTTTATAACGATTACCACGGTGTTAGTGGAATTAGTGATCAGATAATAATTTATAATAATAATTTTTAGTATTGCATAAGAAAAAATAAAAAAGTGTTGTAAAATTATAAGAACCGAATCCATAAACGTATGTAAAATAAAACCTATAATTAATGTGACTATCAGCTTCTTCCACATAGGACTGTTAGACATTTTGAAATTTTTTATCTGAAATATTAAAAATTGCTTTTAAATCTCAAATAATTACCATTTTACAAAGTTCTTTGCTTTGCATGTAAACTTATGAAATGTTACATTATTCTACATTTTAGTCTTAAAATTTAAACTCTAAATAAAAATTGCACGCAAGGCATTGAATGTTACCAAAAGCATTTTTTACCGCACAATATTTTTTGAGTGTAAGCTGAAACAAAATAATATAGCATCCGCTAGACATGCACATTTGTCGAAGTCACATCGACGACTAAATTGAAGAGTATAAAAATATGTGTTAGTAGTGGTGCGCACAATTGTGCATAGAAATGGAAACCCCTGTTTTACAGTTTGGAATAACATTTGTCTTTAATGGGAACTTGTTTTGGATTACAATTGTAGATGGCGCAATTAAAACAATACTTTAAGGAGACAGATAGATATTTAAAACAGACAAGCAAGCCACTTGTTAACAAGATTTTTTTTGGTTCGCTAAACATGGATCAAAAAGCTGCAAAAATGCTCTTTTCACTTAAAATATTCAAAAATAAGGACTTCAAAATCGATGCCAAAATTCATAAAAATGCTCTTAAACAGATAAATATATTGTTTCTGTCATCATTAGTCGAACATGCTCAGAAAAAATTCTCCAAAGTTTTTTTTAACAATTAAAGATTAATCAAAAAAAAATCAGTTTTAATTAAAAATTTAATCATGTTAATTAAACGTTCAACCAAGTGAATTAAACGTTCAATTAATTGAGTTAAAAGTTAAATTGATACTATTAATTTGTTTAAAGGTGCAAATTTAATTTATTTTTTTTTAAAATTATATCCCACCTTTTTTTTTTAATTTTTAAATGAAATCAATTTTTTTTCCTGTGCAGTTGGATATTAACGGTTTTCCTGGCCATGAGAAAATAATTTTAGCCATTTTTAATAGGAATTTTGTTTATAGTAAAAAAAAAATAAAAAATTAAAAATTTAATTAAGACAGTTACGTTATACAAACGTTACACATAATTACATACACACATGAACAATATATATATGTATATACTAGCTGTTAAGCCTGTCCCTGCACACAAAAAAAATTATTGTAAGGGCAAATAATTTTATCATTTGACGATTTTGCTGGTGGGGTAAATAAAAACTTGTTGGAGAAAATGAAAACTTTTTGTCGTAAGAAATTTTTCAAAAATATTTTTTTTTACCGCAACAACATGAAAGTATTTGAAGTTTTTTAACAGCAAAATTATTTGTTGCAAATATAATAACTTTTGTCGTTAAAGGTTTTCTTCTGAAATAACGGCACATTGAAAATTGCTGTTGACGTAAATGATTTGCATTTGCATAAAATAACAATTTTTGTTGCCATAAAATATTTATTTTTTGATTCAAACAATATTACTGTTGTCGTAAAAAAAATTGCACTTGGCAATGACATGATTGGTACTTCATTATCATTGCGATCAGTATTGAGTCGTTTGTCGGTGTGAAATAAGTGAGCTTTTTAGTTTTAAAATAATTAAAATATATATTATTCGCAACAAGTATCAAAGATAAACCAAATTTCAGAGCTGTAAATGAATCATTCATTTTTGAATTAATTCGTGAATCATTCATGCATTGAACTAGCAAATTTTGAATTAATTTTTTTCTCACAAATAAATGAATTGAATTAAATCTGAATCAAATCAAACGAATTAGGCAGAAATGAATTTAAATTCAAATGAATGAAATCTAAAATGAGTTGCAATCAATCAAATTCAAGAGCAGATCTAGGGGGAATAAAAAATGAAAATTTCTTTTTTCAGTGTTTGGAGTTTATTTCTTCAAGAAGAAATTATTTTTATTTTTATTCTGAACGACAAAACACATTTAATTTTCAAGAGGAAATAAATAATTTAAAAATTAAAATAAAAAACCCAACGAAAAAATGTAATGTAATGTTATAGGTATTTATTTCACAAAAATAAAACTATCTTTCACAACTAAACAAAAATCAGAAAAATTACAATGTATGTAGTTCAAAACACAATTGTGTTTGAAAAATATGCTAAACATATGCGTTCATTTACTAAAAGAGTGTCATAACAAAAAAAAAAAAAAAAAAAAAAAAACACGATTTTGCACAAACGCATTAAAAATTTTTAACTGACAACCAATTTACACTGAAAAGAAGGAATCTACAAGAACATATTATCTTCTTACTCGGAGATTATGCAAGTTATTATTATAAAATTTCGACAGAATATGAAGCAGAATATAATGAATATTTCTGCGTAACTAAATCAAAAGTGGTGTTTTTACATTCAATTCCATTCCAATGAGTTGGAAATGAATTGTTAATTTTTTTTTCTAACTCATTTGAATTAATTCAAAATCAATTCAATTCATTTTTCAGATTCATTTGAATTAGAAACGAATTTAAATTCATTTCTGCCTAATTCGTTTGAATTGATTCAAATTTAATTCAATTCATTTATTTGTGTGAAAAGAATTAATTCAAAATTTGCTAATTCATTAATGAATTAAAATCAAAAATGAATGATTCATTTACAGCTCTGCCAAATTTGCAGTTTTTTGAAAAATTTAAATCGGCAGAAAATCTTGGTAAGTTGATGCGATACATTCTTTTCTATAATTTATTGCATGAAAAATATTTTTACAGATTCGTGACATATTTATTTTTTTTATTTACTACATGCGGTAATAACTCCTCCGCGCATCAACAAGGGAGCGAAAAGGATATGCTTGGCCATATAATAAATATAAACAATTTGATCCAATGGAAAGATGATGCCAGATCTCTTGCTGCGAAAGAAAAGTTTACATTGCAGCCTAATGAAAATGAAATATACTTAATACTTCAAGAAGTAAAAACTGATTTTTTTTGAAAATTTTCAAATGAAATATTTTTAAGCTGAAAACCCCGAAAAATAAATATTTTAAACAATAATCTTAAAATTGCAAGAATTTAAAATAAATATTTTCAAACTATAAATAATGTTTTCATTTATAGTATATACCTTAAAAAGTTTTGCATTTGCGACAAATGTATATTGAACTGTTGTGGTAACAATTTTTTCATTTGCGACAAAAGTATATTAAACCGTTGGGGCAACAAATATGACATTTAAGGCAACACTTTTAACTTTGCCTCAACAATGAATTTAAACTTTGGGGCAACAGAAAGATACTTGTTGCTACAAATGCAAAATGTTGTTGGGCACAATCCGAATGTAAATTCTATTTGATTCAAAATCAAATTTTCTTGGCACTATAGTCTTTTTTTGTTTGTGTGTGCCAGGCAGGAAGAAAGAGAAAACAAGCAAGCAATTTACTTATCTTTGGTCCGTACAACATGCATGCCAATTTTCATCTTCCCAGGTCATTGAGGGTCTTCCAAATTAGTTAAAATGAAGAAAAAACTACATTTTGTTTAGCCTATTATTTCCTCTTAATTCACCGTCCATAGTCCAAAAATTTTATTTCTTACTACTTTAAAGTAAGCTCCAACGTCAGTGCTTGGCAATTTTTAGCTTCATTGGTCTCTAAGGGGCTAAAAAGTTAAAAAAAAAAACAATTTTGCCACGCCCTTTTTCCTCTCAATTCTCCGCCGTAGTCCAAAAATGTTAGATCCGACTACTTCAGGCTATGCTACATTGTAAGGACTTCATGCTAGGCAATTTCCAGCTTCCTTTGTCATTAAATATAAGCAAAAATGGTAAAAAAATTTATTTTGCCATGCCCTTTTTTCCTCTTAATTCTCCGCACACAGGCCAAACATCAAAAATTCGGCAATGTTTGGATTTGGCCTAGTTGTTTTACTATATGCATGCCAATTTTCAAATTTCTAGCCCATCCGTGGGATTCAAAACGCTCTGGATAGACAAAAAAAAAAAGGAACACACATATAAGGATATTATACATATACATATATATACTAGTGAGAAATAAATTTAATTCAATAACTGCTTTGAATCTTTCGATATTAAAAATTTTTATAACATTAAAATTTTTTTACGATTTTCTAACAATTTTATCTGCGCACACAGATAAAAGTTAACATTAAAACCAATTAAATATCACTATTTAAAGTAAAAACGTGTATCTAAAACACACTTTTAATTAACGTAAATCTTTAAAGAATTGTGTTATGACGCAAACGAACCACCTCAATTCTATTCGCTAAGACAAATAACTTAAAGCCAAATTTTTAAATTTAGTACTGTTCTTTATTAAACTTTAAATATGTTGCGCAAAAACTAAAGCAAATATACACAAGCAAAAGCATCTGTACAAATAAGAACAATTATTAACAAAGGTTAAAAACATAATATAATAACATATTATGTTTAAATTTCTTTTAAAT
This sequence comes from Pollenia amentaria, assembly GCA_943735925.1. Classification (NCBI taxonomy): domain Eukaryota; kingdom Metazoa; phylum Arthropoda; class Insecta; order Diptera; family Polleniidae; genus Pollenia; species Pollenia amentaria. Next base: position 277,929,587 of record OX031006.1, on the reverse strand, counting down.
ATTTTAATAGAAAAACACAGTTTTTAAATACAATGTTTACTGGGATTTTGCAACAAGCTCAGTCCCAACCTGTTGCGCAACCCGAGGTCGTACTGTATATTTCATTTAAATTTTTCCAATTCGCTAGTTGTTATTTCATTTCGTTCTCTTATTTCTGTTACATGTTCTATTTCACTTTTATAAGCAATTCTTATGTACAACATTTTACAGTTTGGAATAACATTTGTCTTTAATGGGAACTTGTTTTGGATTACAATTGTAGATGGCGCAATTAAAGCAATACTTTAAGGAGACAGATAGATATTTAAAACAGACAAGCAAGCCACTTGTTAACAAGATTTTTTTGGTTCGCTAAACATGTATCAAAAAGCTGCAAAAATGCTTTTCCATTCCATTCCAATGAGTTGGAAATGAATTGTAATTTTTTTTCTAACTCATTTGAATTAATTCAAAATCAATTCAATTCATTTTACAGATTCATTTGAATTTGTCAAAATGAATTGCAATTCATTTTTCAGATTCATTTGAATTAGAAACGAATTTAAATTAATTTCTGCCTAATTCGTTTGAATTGATTCAAATTTAATTCAATTCATTTATTTGTGTGAACACAATTAATTCAAAATTTGCTAATTCATTAATGAATTAAAATCAAAAATGAATGATTCATTTACAGCTCTGCCAAATTTGCAGTATTTTGAAAAATATAAATCGGCAGAAAATCTTGGTAAGTTGATGCGATACATTCTTTTCTATAATTTATTGCATGAAAAATATTTTTACAGATTCGTGACATATTTATTTTTTTTATTTACTACATGCGGTAATAACTCCTCCGCGCATCAACAAGGGAGCGAAAAGGATATGAGTGGCCATATAATAAATATAAACAATTTGATCCAATGGGAAGATGATGCCAGATCTCTTGCTGCGAAAGAAAAGTTTATATTGCAGCCTAATGAAAATGAAATATACTTAATACTTCAAGAAGTAAAAACTGATTTTTTTTGAAAATTTTCAAATGAAATATTTTTAAGCTGAAAACCCCGAAAAATAAATATTTTAAACAATAATCTTAAAATTGCAAGAATTTAAAATAAATATTTTCAAACTAAAAATAATGTTTTCATTTATAGTATATACCTTAAAAAGTTTTGCATTTGCGACAAATGTATATTGAACTGTTGTGGTAACAATTTTTTCATTTGCGACAAAAGTATATTAAACCGTTGGGGCAACAAATATGACATTTAAGGTAACACTTTTAACTTTGCCTCAACAATAAATTTAAACTTTGGGGCAACAGAAAGATACTTGTTGCTACAAATGCAAAATGTTGTTGGGCACAATCCGAATGTAAATTCTATTTGATTCAAAATCAAATTTTCTTGGCACTATAGTCTTTTTTTGTTTGTGTGTGCCAGGCAGGAAGAAAGAGAAAACAAGCAAGCAATTTACTTATCTTTGGTCCGTACAACATGCATGCCAATTTTCATCTTCCCAGGTCATTGAGGGTCTTCCAAATTAGTTAAAATGAAGAAAAAACTACATATTGTTTAGCCTATTATTTCTTCTTAATTCACCGTCCATAGTCCAAAAATTTTATTTCTTACTACTTTAAAGTAAGCCCCAACGTCAGTACCATATGCTTGGCAATTTTTAGCTTCATTGGTCTCTAGGGGGCTAAAAAGTTAAAAAAAAAACAATTTTGCCACGCCCTTTTTCCTCTCAATTCTCCGCCGTAGTCCAAAAATGTTAGATCCGACTACTTCAGGCTATGCTGCATTGTAAGGACTTCATGCTAGGCAATTTCCAGCTTCCTTTGTCATTAAATATAAGCAAAAATGGTACAAAAATTTATTTTTCCATGCCCCTTTTTCCTCTTAATTCTCCGCACACAGGCCAAACATCAAAAATTCGGCAATGTTTGGATTTGGCCTAGTTGTTTTACTATATGCATGCCAATTTTCAAATTTCTAGCCCATCCGTGGGATTCAAAACGCTCTGGATAGACAAAAAAAAAGGAACACACATATAAGGATATTATACATATACATATATATACTAGTGAGAAATAAATTTAATTCAATAACTGCTTTGAATCTTTCGATATTAAAAATTTTTATAACATTAAAATTTTTTTACGATTTTCTAACAATTTTATCTGCGCACACAGATAAAAGTCAACATTAAAACCAATTAAATATCACTATTTAAAGTAAAAACGTGTATCTAAAACACACTTTTATTTAACGTAAATCTTTAAAGAATTGTGTTATGACGCAAACGAACCACCTCAATTCTATTCGCTAAGACAAATAACTTAAAGCCAAATTTTTAAATTTAGTACTGTTCTATATTAAACTTTAAATATGTTGCGCAAAAATTAAGCAAATATACACAAGCAAAAGCATCTGTACAAATAAGAACAATTATTAACAAAGGTTAAAAACATATGTTTAAATTTCTTTTAAATTTCATTTAGGTATATAAACCCATAACATTGATTAAAATGTTATAGAACTTTGAAATCATTGAGCAGTTCCTAATAACAACTCAGCAGTAAAAGTGTTTTTTTTTTTTTGAAAATTTCTTACTCCACAAAAATTGGGAATTAAAATCAAAATGACGCAAATCAAAAAGTTTTTTAAAGTGTTTATGATCTCCTTCATATTACTGCTGAAAGTATCGGCGGTCTTCCCCCAAATCGACTCACGCATTATAGGTGGTTCCCCCATCTCCATTGCCAATGCACCTTACATGGTACAGATTTTCCTAAATAAAATGTTTTGGTGTGGCGGTACTTTGGTTTCCGATGAATTTGTTGTCACTGCTGCTCACTGTGTCGAAAACGACCCCGCTAGTAGCTTTACTATAGTAGCTGGAGCAACGAAACTTACCGATGTTGGTATTGTATCTAAAGTTGATAAAATAATGACTCCTAGCGGTTACAGCAACTTAACGATGCATGTGGATGTGGCGGTGCTTAAGTTAAAATCCCCTATTAAAGGAAAAAATGTCAAACCAACTGGTTTGTGTAAAACAAAATGGGACTCTGGTGCTGTGGTACAAGTATCTGGTTGGGGTAAAACAGGAACTTCACCTGTATCAAATCAATTGCTTACGGTAAATGTAAATGTGGTTCCAATTGACAAATGTGTAACGTTATATAAAAGTATAGCGATCTTAACGAGTTCAATGTTTTGTGCTTCTTCGCCGAGAAAAGATTCTTGCCAGGGCGATTCAGGTGGTCCTGCCTTTATAAATGGTCAGTTTTGTGGTATAGTATCGTGGGGTTACGGCTGTGCCCAAAGCAAATATCCAGGTGTTTATACTGACGTCAATACTGTGAAAACCTTTATAGAAAACGCCATGAAACAGTGATGCATTACAGGAAGTTTGATTTTTAAAATTTCCATTATTATTTTTTTTTTTAATAAAAAATTAAAAACAATCCAATTATGATTTGTATTTCTTTATTGCTTTCAGTATAAATAAAATAAATTAATTGTTGCATTATCTTATCCATGTTCAAATTAATAAGGTAACCCTAGGCTCTACAACAAGTAAAGGCAAAAATAACATGTCAAAAAATATGTGCATTTCTAGGAACAATAAATATTCTTATTTGTAAACAAACAAAATTGTAAATCAATTGTGACATACGGCCATGTTCTGGAAATCGAAATCACGTGAAATTAAAATCGGCGTAGATTTAAAATTGAGTTTTTGTACAAATTAACGTAGCTTTTCCTGATTTCAAAATAATTTTAGGTAGAGGAAAGTGGCCCTCAAAGTATGAGGTACATATCTGTGGACTTTTGACAAAACAACTTCTCTCGAAATAAGACATTTTTGCAAGATTTTTATATTAAATATAAATTTTTAAGACGGTTCTATTGGTGTAATCCTTGCATTTCTGCGCCCTTTGGTTAATAATCTACAGTTCTTGGCAAATCACCTTCTTTCATTATATTTGGGAAAAATATTTGATAAAATATCTTATCTGAAAGAGTTTAAAAATTTTCTAAAATTCAAGAAATAAAATTGTTATATCCTTTAGACAAAACATCTAAATTGTATTTAATATTTTTTTGGATATATACATTTTGTTTTAACAAAACCACTTCTCTTCAAAGAAGTTGTTTTATCAAAACTGAAATTTAGAAAATATGTAACTTGTTTGAGACAAGATAAATTTTTAAATGGTTTATAGAGAAAATTAATTTTGACTAAACGACTTGTGTAACTAAGTTAATTTTTTTGTTGAAAATAGTTTCGGCAAAACATCCTATCTTTTTATTCTTAATTTTTCTGAAAATCTGTTGGCATTAGAATAGAATTATTGATACCTTCACTTCAATTTAGTATTTAAATTTAATACTACACTTTCACCTTTTCAACAAATATTTCAAAATCAAAGTTGTTAGACATTTTAACAGTTTTTTCGTTCTCCTGTAAAATTGTAGTTTTTGAAAGAGGTTGTTTTGTCAAAAGTCAACAGAACATGCCCGTAAGGTTCGTAAACAATATTCAGCTGGGCTACGGGGGATACCTAGGAGCTCGATTATTCGACTTGTTTGAAAAACCGGCTTTCGAATATTCCAAATAGTAGCTATTTAAAAAAGCCGGTTTTCGGCTAAGCATTTAAAAAATAACTGGTAAAACGGTTTTATTCGAATAAAGAAAAACACAAAAATAAAATTAGTTTTTGAAATAAAATTTTAATAAAAACAAAACAATTTAAAAAGCTAATGCAGCAACAAAATACAAAGTTATGATTTAGAATTTTTAAGAACTATGGTTTTAAAAAATCATAGGAATTTAATAAATTTATTATTTGAGATGTGCTCCCACTTTTTTTTTAAATAAGTTTTAATTTGTTGGTGGTTAAGCAAGCCAACTGATGCATATTTTTTTAAAGTTACAAAAAAAAAAACCTTTAGGCAGAATTATATTTCAAATGATTTTGTTTCAGCTTGATTGCAAAGGATAGTAATAATAACATGTTTTCGTATGAAATATCTGTCCATTCGTCGATCACAGATAAACACCTTCCAAGTCATTGTTTGCTTTCCACAATTTTGATTTTTTTGCAGCGGTGATTCCGCCGGATTGTTACAGTTTTTAGCATGAAGATATGCAAGAGCTACTTAAGAGTTTTAGTGCTTTAACGGTTAACGGACATTCTGCCCTCGATAGAACTAATCTTTAGACCTAACACTAACGGGGCCAAGAATTATTTGGAGCACATTTATGTCAAACTTGTTGACACATTTAAGTTGATTGATAAGTCGTCACATCGAAAAACCTTTGCAACTTATAATTTTCTCCAGAGTTGACATCTTTATACAAATATATATATTTAATATTAGGAATACTCTCAGAACACTTTATTTGTACGACATATTTTGAATTGTTTTTTTTTTTTATTTTTTTTTCAATATCACAAGTTTTTATAGGCGATTTTTATTAACATCGTTCAATATGTGTGTTGACTTTAAAGGCTTAAAGGCTTTTTTATGAAGGCAACGCGGATTTTGCTTTAAAAGAAAACCAATCGGTGTTTTTCGTCGCCTGTGTAAATGCGTCCAAAAAATCTACTTTTTTTTGGCTTTAAAAGCAAAAATTTTTATATGCAATTACAAATTTTAATTGTGTGACAATTTTCAAAACATGACACAACAAATCGTTTAACAAGCAGAGCGTGCAACATTTTTCAGTTTTTTTTTTCAAGGATGATAAATATAAAAACGTTTAAAAATACTTACGGAATGTTACTTAAATGCAATGTCGCCGATGGCGGATAGATGTTTTGATAGTTTTTGCTGCCTGGTTTCTTGAATCGATGCAATGGATTCTGAGAATAGTCACGTGTAAGGCCGGCATCGGGTTGTCCTTCTTTTGGCAGTTGAACAGCTTGGTGTTTGCTGGCCATAACACGTATCGCCTTACCCCACAAGCGCAATTTGTCAAGGTGATTCATTGCTGGAAAATATAACAAAATAAAAATATTAAAACAAATTGAATTTGAAAATGTTATTTTTTTAAATGTTTTAAAAGTTAGTTAAACGAGTCACATTTGCACTAGCGTTCTAAAAGCAGGCAGTAAGTTTTTAGGAATTTTTATTTAAATATGTTGGCCTTTAAAATGTGTAATCAATACCCATCATATTCTTTTTTTTTTTTTGTTCAGGAATAAATATACACTTTGCTCAATATACTTTAGTTTAAATTTCATTTATTTTTTATTTTGTTTTATATACGCTCATCAATTTTGAAGATTATTCCTTGACAAGTTATTGTAAATATTTGTTTACATTTATGGTGGCTGGAAGCTGCTTAAATATTTACTTTATAAATTGCAAAAAATATCTATCTATCTACTGGATAACACAAACACACCTACATACACTTATGCATTCATACATTAACTATCTGGAGTATTCCAACAAATTTAAATGAAGTCCCTTTAAAAGAAACTAGATATATAGAAGTTAAAGGGGCTTGTGGCGAAAGAAAAGAAACCCAGTCTATTATTGCATCTTTATTTTAGAGATTTTACTTAAAGCAGTTATACCTACATACATATAAAACAGAAGTACGTAGTTATGACGATAAGATACTGCTTTTGCTGCTGCTATTTTGTTGATGTTGATTGAACTTGTATCCTTTTAACCATAAGATAACAATACATTTTATAGGTAGAAAAATGAGATAAAACTTATGATATCTTTATACTGCATACTCGCAACTTCAATGTTTACAATTTAAAAATACCTTAAAAAACACCTGAGGCTGTTTTTAAATACTTAAAAATTATTATTATTTTATATTATTGGGTAAAATTTCACAATATAAAATTGGATTTACATATTTTTACTCAAATGAAGAAAAATAGATTGTTGGACAAAAATATTTCAAAAATACAGATATGAGAAAATGCACACAAAGAAAAAACATTTTTCGATATGGGCACCTCCGAAAAAACTATTTTTAACGAAAAAAAAAAAAAACAAAAAAAAAATAAAATAATTTTTTATAAAGCTTTTTGAGATGTGGATTAAGTTTAAAATTAGTTTAAGGTAGTCTGAAACTCGGATTTTCCCGGCGAAATGTGATTTGTTTTCTATTATTTCATTAAAGGCCAACGTTTTAAGCAACACTAAGCTGATCTATCAAAATTTTGTATACAAACTTGGTAATTGCGGCACAAATCTGTTTTAAGATTAACTAAACCTGAGTTTACCTGAGATCTCAAAAGCCCAGCCTAATAGTTTAAGTAACTATTGTTACTTAAACCATTTTATTGTCACTGATTGTGGTTTAAAAAGTACTACATCAAGAAGCCACAACCATTTTATGGTTGTTTCCGAACATGTTTTTGTGAACAATAAAAATAATACACAGAAAGAAATACAGACGGGATAAATTAAGTTTTTTATACTTACTTTAAGTACGAGTCGTACTCAAAAATTTAAGTACGAATAATACTTAAACGTACTCAAAGCAATCCTAACCGCTAATAAGTCAGTGAGAGCTTAAACGCTGGTTTAGTTGAACTAAACTTAAATTTGTATGTAGTTTAAACTCAAAATTTGTAAATCAGTGTCCCATTTATTATATGTATTTTAAAAAATAACATGTGGCAGCACTACGATATATGTTGTCCAAATCATATGGTCTGTATTGAACTTTTCGTTGATAGTGCAGCTCTGAGAGTAAAATTATAAAGTGAGCGTTTTAATCTCATATAACCCTTTAACTATTGAAATAACTAATAAAATTATCTTACAGTTTATTTTTTAATTATTACATAATATTTATGTATTAATTAAAAAATATGTATTACATATTTTTTTGTTCGTACCTTCTAGTTCAAGAATCGTTATGTTTGAATTCATATCTTTGTTACGTTGTTTTTTTTTTTACTAATAAACTCAAAATAATAAACAAGTTAAGCATTTTTATTTATTGAATTTACTTAATTTATAAAAAAAAACTTTATTAATCGGTTAACCGATCTTTTTTTTTTTTTAGGAAAATTTTGGACCATAAAAGGTAGCAAGGTAATTTAAAAATAATTTGAATTCTTGGAAATTTTGTACGCAGGTTTTAAGATTTTATCTTTTAAGAGGTGATTTTCAATGACAGGATTCGAAATAGACAAATGTAATACCCACAAATAAAGAATTTTATGTTTCGGTAAAACTGATAAGTTCAATATATGAAAAAAGTTAAAAGTTTATTTTTTTTTTACTTATTTTTAGCTTTTCTTTAACAATAAAGAAAAATTGTTACTGTTTCGTCTTGTGCTAGTAATCTTGACAGCATCAACTTGATTATTCTGTTATTCATCTTTGACATTTTCTGAGTTTTATTTTACGAATGACGGTTAGTAAATTTTATATTTGTATAATGTATTAAGTCGTAATTGGTATTTCTTTTAGGATACAGGCGACACTGATTCGTCAAATTAAGAAAATAGCAAGAACCCAGCTGAACGCAAAAAGCAAACTTATTGCCTTTAATGGAAATCAATTTTTCCATTTATAACGAAGAAAAAGAAATGCAAATTATTTTACCATTGTAAAGTTTGGAGTCGCCGGCTTTTCGGAAATAAAAAGGCACTCTCTAACCGTACGGCATAATAAAGCTTCAGAGGATGGCAAAAATCAGTGCTCATTAGTAACATTCCTTTAGTAACATTCCTACTAAAAAAAGAACAAACCGCGTTTACATGAAACGGAGTTGCTGATTGGCAGTTTTATTGCGAAACACAATTTGACATTTCACTTGGCATCTGATCCATGTTTTTTACTTCAGCGTGTAGCAATAAAATATGAAGACATTCAAAAATGTCAAGTGGAAGACGTAAAGGAACGATGATCGTGAAAAATTTAATAGGAAAAGAACAAAAAGATTGCTTAACTAAACCTTCGCAAGGTAAAGCTTTTTCCCTAATTATTGACGAGTCCACCGACGTCGGCACTTGTCGTACTAGTTTTAATGTTACAGAATTTAAACCAGAAGACATATATTTAAAATTGATTGAGGTCACGAATGCAACCGCTGAAAATCTTTACAATCAATTTAATTTTTTTTTCGGTATTTATTTATTGAATCTTCATAAATTATATATAAAATAACAATAATTAATCAAATCTTATCTTAATATTTACTTTATGTCCTGCCAGTGCTAGACAAAAAAGATTTAGTCATCACGGTTTCTGTTCACAAATGTCGGTGTTTATCGCTCATCTGATTGGGTGAGTGCTGCAGTGTCTCATCTCCTTAAGCGAGTGTGGCCGCCATAATTTAAAATATTTCGAGCTATTGGATTTGGGTGCAGTTCCAGCCTTTTTAAATATTTTACTACAAAATTTCGTTATCATAGTTTTTACTATGCACATTGAGATCCTTGTGGATATTCGAGTTTTTGACGTACCAGGAGGCGGCTGTGATTATTCGAAGAAGTTTATTTTGGCGCCTTTGAATTTTTTCGATATTAGAAGCCGCGCAGTACCCCATAGGGATGGGCAATAAATATCGATATTTAAAAAAATTATAATCGATATATATCGCCGATATTTAAAATACCCATATATCGATATATCGATATTTATCTACGACTATCGAATTCGATATTGTTAAGATCCCTTTATAATAAAATTCAACATTTTAACCGTTGCTCAACTGTTGTTTTTTAAGAATTGCATCATGTTTTTTAACTAATATTAAGACAATAATGGCGCTTTTTCATTGTACGTTTTCGGTTTTTAAATAGATGACAACAAAAAAATAAACGCGGAAAAATATTCTGGAAAGGGTTCCTAGAATTATGCAAAGAATCGCTTTAATTATGGCGTATTAGCAGCAATAGACTCATGAAAGTTGGAGTGTTAATAATAATAAAAAAAAAAAATTTTGTTTTTTTTTATTTGAGCATGTTCTTATATATTAAAAATAAAATATTTCACAGTTTACTTGTATAGTATGTGTCCCAAGTTTCGTTTACCGGCAGTATATAATCCGGCATTATATAATCCCAATAATTTTTTTTTTTTTAGATTTCATATGGCGAATAAATAAAAATATTTTGTTATTCTTTACTTTTTTATGGTAGAATTAACCAAACGAAAACTTCGTTCGCATAACTTACCTTAAAAACTAAATTTTAAAATTGGGTTTTGTTTTAAATTAAAGTTAATCGAATGAAAATTTCATTCGTAATCGAGGGACAGGCATTAAATTTGAAATTAAAAGAAACAATAAAAAGTATGTAAATATGTATTGGCATAAGTATAATAAGATATTAATACGTTCGATACATCGATATATCGATATTTTAATTTAATAAATATCGATACTCTTAAAAAATATCGATACGATATATATCGATATATTTTTTCAATTTGCCCTAGTACTCCATAACTGAATACCGTAGCATCAAATTGGTTTTAAGATAGAGTTGTAAAGTAGAAGTTTGCAATCGAAAACCTGTATCGTCCGCAAATGTTAAGGTTTGGATGTAGCTGTTGGTTGGCATGTCCGAGGTATATATTAAGTATAAAAGAGGGCCCAGGATGCTGCCTTGTGGAACTCCAACGTTAATTGGCTGAGGAGAACTTAAAAAAACGCCTACTTTAATAATAAATGGACGACCGAATAATGATGGGTTTTTGAGATCGCAGTAAAATTAGGTTTAGTTAATCTGAAAACAGATTTGTGCCGCCATTACCAAGTAGTTTGTATACAAAATTTTGACGGAAAAGCTTAGTTTTGCTTAAATTGTTGGTCTTTAATGAAATAAATAAAAATAAAATCACATTTCGCCGGAAAAAACGAGTTTCAGAGTACGTTAAACTAAGTTTAAACTTAATCCACATCTTAAAAACTCTGCCTAAGTAGCTTTCTAACAGCTGTGTAGGTTTGCTGGTAAGTTTTGCTGCAATTTCAGTAATAATCCTTCACGCCAGACTTTATCAAAAGTTTGAGTCACATCGATGAAGACTGCTGAGCAATATTATTTTTCTTCAACGGCTTTTCTTATGACATTTACTATTCGATTGGTTTGATCGATTGTGCTGTGCTTTCTTCTAAAACCGAGTTGATGGTTTGGAATACATCTATTTTCATTTAAAATCGGCGTTAATTTTGACACTAGTAGTTTCTCAAATAGCTTTCAAATATTAGATAATAAGCTAATAGGCCTGTATGACTCAACTGTTGTGTGATCCTTTCCTGGCTTTGGTATCATGGTTACTAAGGAAACCTTCCATTCTTGAGGGTAGCATTGAAGGCGTAAAATAGCATTAAAAATAATAAGAATAATTTTCTTTGCTATACTTGGTAGCTCCAAAAGCATTTTATTACTGATCTTATCAATATCGTGAGATATATTAAGGGCAAATGCATTTTTCAGATGATTAACAAACAGATTTTCTTTTTCGATATCATTTCTTGTCCAACTTCCATTCAAGTTTCTTAATGGTGGCTTACAGATAACTGGTCTATTGAGACTTCTAGCTGCACGCTAGAAGTAGTGAGTAGTCTGATTGTGGAGTTGCATCAAGTCTCTTGAGATATTTTTCCAGGGAAGCCGTTTTCTGAGACTGCAGTAACTTTAGTAACTTTAGCCTTCTTGTGCACTCTTTTAATAAAGTCTTAAGTTGGGGGGGGGATCTGTGCAATTGCCACTCTCTTTGAACTCTCCTTTTTTCAGTCAAGAGACGCTCGACATCTGTAGAATATATGTTATTATTTTTGGTTTTTTTTTGAGGGTTGTGATGGAATATTGAACAGCAAGTTTAAGATAACTGTCAAAATTAACAAAAGTGAGATCCACGTTCGCCGGTGTACTAAGCGGAATATTTTCTGTGCAATGGGCACTAAGATATTTTTTATATTTTAACCAATTTATTTGTGTGGCTGATGTCGCGAAGTAACCAGGCGTAGATAAAATTCTATTTAGGTTCATTAAAGTAACATTTGTAGGTGTGTGAACGGAAGATAGTTCTAAGGAAGCTTCAACATGAATCGTTTCTGCGGGGATGTTTTTAACCACGCCAAAATCGATGACATCTGGAATTTTTTGCTGGTTAGTAGGCCAATAAGTTGGTTGTCCGTCGCAACCACGTTTAAGTCCATTTTAGAGATTGTATTATACAAACCACGACCCTTTGGTGTTATAAGCCGTGACCCCCAGAAGGTATGTTTAGCGTTGAAAATCTAGGTGGAGAGTATAAAGATGAAAGTACTAAGTTTCGATTTAGCTCTTCTACACAAATGTTCGTTGCTTGCAGATAATCTTTACGATGATCACACATTAAGTAGTGTTTAATTCAGGCTTTTATCAAAATAGCAGAACCTCCAGCTCTATCTCGAGGGTCCTTGGTATCATATAATATATAACCATTAATTTTTAACGTAGTTCTTGAGGTCAAATGAGTTTCAGAAACCATCATTACATCAATTTGTTTACTTTTCAATTAATATAATAGTAAATTTTTTTACAGAAAATAAAAAAGACTATAAAAAACAAAGGATCGGTTTTGCAGCTGACGAGGCAAACAATATATTTGGAAATTCTTATTCGGTTAAATCTCGGTTCCAGCAGCAGATAAAAGTGCGGGGTTTCGGATGAAATATTTATGTGTTTTAAATAAGAGTTATCGAAGTTCATATTTAGCCAACAGATAGCGACTGCTACTCTTATGCCCGTAATTTCTACAAATAGATATCTAGCTGTGTATAGATATCTATTGTGTGACGTATTTTAAAACCTATTTCTTACTTACGGGGTAAAGTGTAGTGTATTTTAAACCATCGATTTTCGATAGTTAATTCACGTGGGCCAATTTAACGTTGAAATTGACAAAAAAAGTGTTACTGGATAAGAAAAGATAACTGTTAAGTACGAACACGACCAGATATCTGTTAGTAGAAATTACGGGCATTAGCCGATTAAGGTATGGGCCTGTAAATAACACAGAGCTTTTATTGTTAGATTTATTTTAAAAAAGGGAACATAATACTCTACAAGACATACAAATAAGCAAATCGAATTTCGCATACGAACTTATTGAAAAAGGATTTATATAACTGCGAAGACGTTTATCCAAAAAAGGTTGAGATCTGTCATTTATATTAATTAAAATCACAAAAAAAAAAAACATAAATTTTCATCATTGTTTACAGCTGTCGAAAATATTTACATGGATACCCTCCCTAGGGCCTGGTCCATAGTGGATCTTAGCTACTGGGTGATGATTAATACGTTTACCAACTGCTCCCCGAGTATGATCGCAACCAACACACCCTGGTAGGACTTTGGGTGCATAGTTCGGCATAATTATACACTCGTCCCTTGTTTGGGGACAGATGCTAGCTAGCATTAGAATTATGCTAGAACCATCTGTTGAGGGACAACATCACCTAGGGATAATCCTCCCCCAGGCCAACCACTCCCACAAGCGGTATTTTCTTTTTCTGGATATCCATTTTCGCAACTTTGGGTAGTAAACCACAACCACCACATGATCCTTGAAAGTATCTTTTTAACGAAAAGGGGTTTCGCCGCAAAGATAGTCTTCCTCAAGGACAAAAAGCATTTCCCGCAAGAATCATGGTTACGGAGGACTCCACCAATAGTCAGTACGGTTCCTAGCCATCCGGGACTACTTTAATAACGACGAATAATTAGCAGCTTTTATATTATTGAGGTATTTGACTGCTGTTTGTGCAAAGATAGAGAAAAAGTGTGACCATATAAAAAAGTAATGCTTAAAATTTATAACATTATCAAAAATTTATAACATAAGCAAAATACTTTGTATATTTATTTTAAATGTTATACAATAAAAAAATAAAAAAACAATTATTAAAGTAAAACGAAACTTTATTTACTAAAATACTTCTAAGCTTAAACCAAACTTGGTCACCTGGTATGATTTGTTCGTCGTATGACGAATTTCGGCGGACGCTCTTATTGTGTGTATTTTCATATACACCAATATGTTCTATTTTTGGTGACGAATAATCGCGGCCAAACATTCGTCGTTCATCCCAGCTGTGTTCCTATCACTAAGCAACTGTGCGAATACATATAAAACATATGTGGCCAACTATATTCTACACGCAGAGAAAAAACATGATTAATGAATGGTCACTGCGACCATTTTTATTCATATTTGGCTAATATGTTTACCGTAATAAACTTATTATAATCCTTATTTAACTTGAAAAAATATTTTTTCTCCTTAACATTTTTTAATTCACTATAATAATATTATAAAGTGTTTTACACCAAAAAGTTACCATGATCTAGTTAAACATATTAAATTATGTGAAATATTTGCAACTATTATGTATATATTTTCAACTATACAATTAAAATCATAATATAAGCTGTACACAAAATATATGTTTGATACGATCATTTTTGTTCGCTTTAAAATACATTCTCTAAATGAGCAAACATTTATTGTCAAAACAAACAGTGTGTGTTTATAAAGCAAATAAAATCTTCTACCACATCATTTTCAGTCTGCGAGAGTCAGTTAATCGGGAAACATGAATGACTACAAAATAATTAAAAGTTTTTCGGGAGAAAAAGGGGTTGCATGATTGAAAAATTAATTATCATACGTTTATTGAAACAAGTAAAGCAATTAGTATATATATATATATATAAATGTATGTATTGAATTTTATTTATTAATATATGCTTAGCTGTATATGTATGTCTGTTGTATTTTTAATAAAACATGAAATTTTTGAAATCGATTTTTTTTATTGGTTTTATTGTTCAAATAGACATTTTGCATGGTATTGGGAAAAATAGAAACATGGTAAGGAAGATCATTGTGTTTTTCTTCTAAACATAATAATATTTTTGAGACAATAATAAGCTATAAACACGTCTCAACATATATTGTTACTGAAGACGTGTTTGACACAATCATAGCCACAAACATTAATGATAGTTTGCGATTGTGATTGTTACAACCATGTTTTTTCTTTGCGTGTACTTAATGAAACTTTTCGTTAAGTTTCGTCAAATGACATTTGCTTAAGCATTCCGTAAGGAATCAGCTGTTTTTGCATTATTAAAAAATAAAATAAAATTGGTTTAAAAAAAGGAATTTTACATATTTTTATTTTGCATCCATTTTTTTTTTATAAATAAGTATGTACAAAAATTACTAATTTTTGTCTTTTTAAAACTTTGATTGCAAATTAAATAAAACATAAAATAAACAAATACAGGGCTGTAATTTTTTATACTTTTTTACTTTGCACAAATATGCAACATGGATATTAAGTTTATGTAAGTGAATTATTGCCACTTAAAAGCCTTTTTTAATTTGCTTATGCATTTGACAGACTTTTCATTAATTTTTGAGAGTACCTAAAGCTAACTTATACATATTATGGTTGGGCCTTAACCCTTCAGTACACTCATTTTCTTTTTAAAATTTAACAAAACTGATTCATAACTCTATCAACACATTTTCCCGCTATAAAACTTTTCACAAGCCATTAGCAAGCTTTCAAAATCAATTGAAAATTCAAAAATGAACGACAACGTACTACAATATAAAATGTAAAGAAAAAACAAAGTATCATTTTAAAAATTTATGAAATTTTGCACTTTGGAAGAAAAAGACAGCAGGAAAATAAAATATCAGCATTTGTACGACACCTTTTTTTTCAACAGCAAAAAAAATAATATAAAAAAGTAAATAAATAAATAACACAGTCTTATAGACAAATGTAGACACTAATAAATGCATGAAAAAAAGAACATACAATTTATAGTTATTAAGGGAAGTACGAAATGAAGATAGGAAGAAAAAAACAAGGCTATTGAACAAGAAAGAACAAGTATAAATGGTAGACCGTATAGAATACTAATGTGCCATAAGGGCAGTGAAATAATTTTAAATTTTCTACAGCTTTCATGGGAAAAACGCAAACACAAGTCGCACAACAAAACACCAGGTACATTCACATTTATGTATGTTGGTATTTGTAAGGTCCTTCTCTTACCCCACCATTATAATACGCTAGGTCACTCTTTCTCTCTTTCACGTGTCAGACATCGAGTGGCAAAAACAGCAATTGCATTATTAATAGAGTAGTAAAAACAACAAGGAACTTACCAAAAAGGATACAAAAATTACACATAGGCAAAGGCTATATAATACTAACAAAGAAAAAAAAAGAAACAAATAAAATTGCCATACAATACATACACTTGTACACATGCATACTTTCAATTAAACAACACAACATTTTTAGCAAGTTATGTTTGGTTGCCAAATATTTATTGTATATGTGTGTATGTAATACATTCAATACAAATGTAAGTTTTTATTGCAAATGCTCATAAAATATTAACAAATTCATTTGTTACATCAACGAAGCGGCAAAAATTGTTGCCATACATTATACACCGCCGTACACAAATCTTCGAGTATACCCAGCAAACACAAAGTCAAACCTTTGATATGAAATTACTTTATCATTTGATGTTAAGCACGATTCTCAAACCTTTTTCAATTGTTTGATTTTAACACTTGAGTAAAAAATTTATAATGATTTCAATTTAATCAATTGGATATCAAATTGTTATCAAATGTTATTCTCAAAGTCAAAAATAAACTTGGCAGCACTAAAGCGAATAAAAATGTAAACATTTAGTCAATTCACAAGGTATCCTAACATGTCATATTGTCAAAATGTCCTAATATTTCACAATGGTTTAAAAATATTGTTGTACGGCTCAGCCGCTCAGCGCTGGACTTTTCTGATTAATTACGACAGCACAATAAACACAGCAAGCAACGTTCTATTTATTTAAGACACTTTTTGTTAACAAACCAACAACAATATTTTTAAACCATTGTGAAATATTAGGACATTTTGACAATATGACATGTTAGGATACCTTGTGAATTGACTAATTGAAAAATGGCGATTAAGTTTAAATGTGTGTTACAATTAAAGAAAAAATACATAATACGGGAATTGAATTTGCATTAATAAAACCTAAATTTATTGTGAAAAATATAAGTTATTTATGAGTAAAAAGTTAATTACAAATTGAAAGCATCCGAATTAAAGTAAAACGGGAAAGTGAAGAAAATATAAGTTTGCTGTTTGATCGCGTTGCTATGCCATGACAGTTTTTCTGTTTTTCGAGAGTAGGCTTTATATAGCACCTACGGAAAATTATGGACCGATCCTCACGAAATTTTACAATATGACTTCTAGTCATATTGAACGAATTTGTGCAAAATTTAAAAACGATTTATATTAGTTTTGTAACAAAATAATCAATTTTGAGGGTGGTGGTTCCTCATTTTGATTTATAACTCTTATTCTACTGAACCGGTTTTATTGGATTTCAATCCCAAACTGCTAAGGATAACTAGAGGAAATTTGACATCAACATTATTCATTTCTTTTGCGTTTTTCTAAAGTGAGCGTTTTTTCAACAGACGGACGGGCAGACAGACGGTCATGGCGTAATCGACCTAGAATTACTCAAGCAGCCAAAATATTAATACTTTATGGGGTATGAGATGTATAATAAAAAAGTTAAACACGGAATGACACACTTAGTATATCCCAATTCACCACTAGTTGTGGTTGAGGGTATAATAAGGGGCCAAGTATTTCGTCTTTTCTAGAAATTGAGGACGGCAAGAACGCTACTTCATGTTTTAGCGATGGTGACAAATGTGTAGCTGACAGTTAATTTAAATAAATTTAAAAATTTAAGTTAAAAAAAAAAAAAAAAAAAAATTTATTTGTGTTTCACATTTAAAAAATACTTATTTCTCCCGGTGGCACAAATTCGACCACTTGACATTTACTTTCGAGAGAACCACTGCGTTATACAACAAAAACGTACACATTTTAAGAAAACAAAAAAAGGAACTCTTTTCACCCATATACATATATGCGCTAGTGTCTGCAAGTACAAAAAGAAAACATTTTAAAAGAACAACAAAAAGCATTGGATTTGTCAACCACCGTATGTTTGCAAAATAAATTAAAACGCTTTTAAACACTTTAATTCTTAAAATAGGAAGAAATTTATATTGTGTATATCTTCACACAAATACCTTTAAAACGACATATGTTTTATTAAAATCGTTGGGCGATATTTAAAAATCAACTTCAAAAAAATTGTTCCCGTATTTATATATAAGATATAAAAAAAAACATTTGAGAAAACGTTTGAAAGCAAATTCAAAATAAATGCATTTCTCCATCTTAAAAAAAATGTCCCCTTTTTGTTGAGAATACTATGATTTTCAGATCACTATAAAATAATTTCAAATAATTTTCAATTAGAAATCAAGTCTCCGTGTTTGTTGGGTATCCATATTAACAGTCAGACAATTACAAGCTTAATCAGAGGTAAATATTGAAAGGACCACAAGTGGCAGGCCTTTTTGAACGCCACTACACGCAGAGAAAAAATATGTTTAAATATGTTCACCTCCAACAAAACTATTTTTAGACAAAATTTTAAGCATATTATGGTTAAATGTGTCCTCCATCAAGCAGCCACAACCATATTATCGTTGCCTCTAAAAATGTTTTGTTTTAATATGACAATAATTTGTTTTTAAATTAACTTTAGTATTTTCCTCTTCTCCAAGAGCAACAAGCTATGGTTAAAAACCAACTATGCTATTATAAGTGTTAAACATATTTGAGTTATTATTGACCAAAACATGTTCGGAGGCAACCATAATATGATTGTGCCTTCTTGATGGAGGACACATTTAACCATAATATGGTTGTCGGTGATAATAATATGGTTAAATTTAACCATAATATGTTTACAATTTTCTTTAAAAATAGTTTTGTTGGAGGTGACCATATTTAAACATAGTTTTTTTCTGGGTGTATACTCATTTCGAAACGATTCGCTTCGCATGATATCCTGCCTTCAGAAGTATGCCTTAAAGAAGGTATTCATTTCTTTAAGAACTACCTTCCAAAATATGTAGTCCACATTTGCTACTCCCTTCTTTAAGAAGGGAGAAAAAGGAAATTTTTTTTCAAAGTGACCTTATTAAAGGGAGTGTTGAAGGGCTGGCTCCCAATGAGAACATGTGTAAAAAAAGAAAAGAATATGTGTCTGCATAATAAGACCTTCTATTAGGCCTCTTTAATCATTCTTATTACCGCTGGAAAATTTTATTCAAACTTGTAAATGTGTGTGCACTTTGTTTGTTCCCAGCTAGCATTTTCAATCGTCTGGGAGTCTACTGGGAATCTCATGACGAGTGTTTTTGATCGTCGACGAGCTCATTTTTTAATTGTAGACGATTCCTCGCACGGGAGTAACTGTTACACAAGCTGATTCCTCTGTGAGATACTTCTGCAACACAGCGGAGGACGCTTATATTAATCGTAGAGGGAATCGTTTACGATGTATGTAGAGATTATCTAACGAGTCTTTCAAAAATCATGCCAAGAGTCGTCTGAGACTCACTTAGGGATTATTTTACAACTCGTGAAATGCTCAGCCGTATAACTGAGCTACCTAAATAAGGGCATCAAGCGTGTTTTCCATGTCAAAACTTATAATTTTTATACAATTTATATCAAACAAACCTTAAGGTCGGGAAATCAACATCATCCTGCCGGAAAATCTTATTTTACAGATCCTTAGATCGGTTTGTTTTATTGAAATTGCATTGACAATAGAATTTTCATATTTCAAAACCCCTCTTATTTAGGTAGCTCAGTAATTCTTATATGACTCTTACAGAGAGTCTCAAAAGGCTCATTCCAAGATTAAAAGACGAGCGTGTCAAAAATTTTAAAAAAAAATTAAAAATAAAAAAAATTAGATGTTTTTGTTTTTGTAACTCGTCAGATAATCATCAGAAGACTCTTTTAGGAGTTGTATATTGAACATAATCGTCTAACAAACAGCCTATGCTAGCTGGGTTATATAAAGTCGAGTATAAAATGATCGTAGTATTAAAGTATGTTAAAGTAAAATATAAATATGTAAAAAAACAAACATACATATGAACATCAAAAAAAAGCTGCTGAAAACGCATATAGTGCACAATAAATAGACACAATCTCACACACTGATAACACAACAGAATTATTCTCTTATGTTTGGCTGCGAAAAATTATAAACAGATATACATATTCTCTTACCAAAAAGTATTGCAATATTTTGGGCCTGCACATACGGCCATGGCTGGACTATATGATACAAAATAACTATTTATTCAAATGCAGTCCTTATTATAGTGAAAGTTCTACTTAAGGTCTGGACCATACATGGGCATACTGCATTACTTTTTTACTGCAGCAAGCGTTTCAGTAATCAGTAAATGCTTACTGGTAATGAAATATAATTTTCCTTACCAGTAAACTTTTACTGATTACTGAAAAAATTATCAGTAATCAGTAAAGTTTACTGAATACTGAAAAAATTATCAGTAATCAGTAAAGTTTACTGAATACTGAAAAAAATTTCAGTAATCAGTAAAGTTTACTGGATACTGAAAAAAATTTCAGTATTCAGTAAATTTTACTGATTACTGAAAATTGAGTCACGATTACGTTTTTTTTTTTTTTTTTTTGACAAGCTCAAAGCTTTGCGGGTTTAGCACAAGAAATATTTATTAATTGGAAAATTTGTTGAATAAAGATATGAATAGTTATGCCCGCATCTGTTTAAGAAAATAAGATAAGCATGTGAATAATAAATACAAAAATTTAATGGAAAATAAGATGCAAAACGTTACCATTACTTTCCTTTTCAAAATTTAAAAATGATTTTTGCGGTCTTTGAGGCAAAGCACGGCTTTCAAGTGTGGTTATTTTTCCATATTTTACAACATATGTATTAAACATTTCCTTAACCTCTTCTTCTGTTTTCCCCGTTGCCGTTTCTAAAAGTGGTTTTAGAAACCTTAGCTTTATTTCCGGTATTGTTATTGCGGTAATAATGGCATCCCAAGTGTCAGGCTGGATCAGAAAATATTTTTCGAATCTCTTAACTAATGCCTCTATCCAATGGACCACATATCAGCAGTTACGCACACGTATTCAATTTTATCTATATCAAATGTAATCTTTTTTATATATTTAGTTTGAGTCTCTAATAGCAATCTGGTTATGGAACGTCTGCTCGGAATATTTTTGCCAGGAAATAAGTTTTTAAAACTTTGGTCATCTATTATGGACAATGGGGATGCAGTGCTAAGTAAACTCTTGCCACCTCTCATGCGCCGGATCTCGTCTTTTTTTGCCTTCAAGGCACTAAACTTTTGTGGGTGTTCCTTTTTGAGGTGCTTAATAAAATTGGAGCTCACTATTAAAATCAGAAATTTCACTAATTTTTTTCAATATTTAATAAATTTAAATACAAAATTCAGTAAACTTTAGTGATTAGTAATCAGTAAAATTTACTGAGTACTGATTTTTTTTTCAGTAATCAGTAAAAATATACTGGTAATGAAAATTCAAGTGCAGTACCAGTAAAAAAAAAAAAAAAAAAATACTGAAGAAGTACTGGTACTGCAAAGTGCCCATCTATGGACTGGACATATCCTGAAAGTAGAAGGAATTTTTGGTCCGATGTTTTTTTTTTTTACTTTCCTCTGCACACAATAAAACCAATCATCCCGTAGACGGACCTCTTTTCAAAGAGCAACATACTATGGTTGAAAAACAACCATGCTATTATAATTGTTAAACATATTTTTGTCATAATTAACCATAACATGTATGGAGGCAACCATTATATGGTTGTGGCTTCGTGATGGAGGAATAATTTAACCATAATATGGTTGCCGGTGACAATAATATGGTTAAATTAACAATAAAATGTTTAAAAATTTACTTCCAAAATGGTTTTGTTGGAGGTGACCATATTAAAAAATGTTTTTTCTCTGGGTGTACATGTGTATGTGTTGCCTTGTTTGTTTGTGAGTGAATAGTCTTTAAAATGAAATTATTGTGAAATTAGTAAAGTATATTAAAATATGTCCAAACTCACAGTAGTTTTTCTTCGCTACCACCCATCCCTTTTGAAAAAATGTTGGTCAAATCCCTAAAGTATTTTAATTTGTATACGCACACATTCAAATGAGAATAATCGGGCAGAGATATGCACACATTTGGAAGTAATTTTGATCATATTTTGCATATGCTGACTGTCAGTAGACAACAACAGGAAAAAATTTTATGTTCTAAATGTGGGTACTGTTTTCATTCAATTAATATTAAAATATACAAATTATTAAGGGGTGCTACTTAAATTTCTTTAAAAAATATAAAAATTTTTACAGTAAAAATTTGGAATTAAGTATAAGAGCAGAATTGAAAGTTAAAGTTTTTTTTTGATTATATTTATTATGCCTTTATTACGGTTTACAACTCAACTCAACTCAACTCAAGTTTTGTATTTTGTATAAAGAACAAATATTTACAACACAGTTAAGTATTAAACCGTAGTAGGGTGATTATTTTTTTGTATTTGTGCAGAAGTTTACTGGTAAATCTTTTTATATAAAATATAGATTAAAATAAATGTTTGTGTTTGTATATGTATACAATATTTGAATAATTTTAATTTCTCTAAAGTTTATTAAAAATTCGTTGACTTATTCTTGTTAAATATGAAAAACATTTGCAGGGTCTTAAAGGGACCAGCTGTTTTCAAGTGTAAGAAATTTAAATAAATGAGTTGTATTAGATAAAAGACATTTAAAAGAATGAAGTCATTATTTTATAAATTAAATAACAATTAGTATTGTGGTTATTTAATTGAACTGTTTATGGTTTTTAATCCAAATTTTTGATATTTTATTTAGGCTAAAGTTCATTAAATTATTTTTATGAAGGAATTTTACAACATGAAATGAATTAAAATTTATAGATAATTTTTCATTCTTGACTCAGCTGGGAATTGAACCCAGGTTTTCATGGACAGGTTGCCCCTACATGTTTCGATTGTAACCACACAATCTCCTCAGACGGGTTTGCCGTTTAACACTCACCGCCATCGAAGGCAGCTGGCAGTCAATAGCCAATCATAAATCTTTTAACCAAATTGGTAGATCGAAATTTGTTTTTGAATGATTATCTATTTTAATTGATTTACATGTTCCTCCTTACTTCTGCTATTCATACTTTTTGTCAAGAATTCTTCTTTAAGTCCAAAGAAAATTTTTCTGTTTTTCATGTTAAATTAAATAATAAGATAAAATATTGTATTTTGGAAATCTTTCTAGAAAAAATCATTTCTCTTTTAGAAATTACATTGAAAAGAGGAATTTTTTTTTAAAAAAAATTTTGGTATTAGAAAAAAAATTTTACCCAATAAATATAATTTCTATTGTGACAGAAATTAAACAATACAGTACGGGGTGGCGCATAAGTTTCCGTTTCCGTTTTCTTTGGTTTTTTTCAGAATAAACAAAAAAAAAAAAAAAACTTGGGAAAAGTTTTTAATGGAAAAACTCAATACAGAACAAAGCATTTATTGATCCATTGAAACCCTACGAATGGTCACGGATATAATGTATGTAGTTGTGGGCAACAACATCATGATTGTGGGATCGTTTAAACCATATAAATTTAAATTCACGTGATAATTTTGAACCATATATTTTTCTATATGTTATTTAAAAGATTTAATTCTTTTTAATTTTTAATTAAGAAAAAAGAAAGTAATTAAAAATAATCAAAAAGTTTTAAATATTTTCCATAGATTTTATATGAAACATTTACAAGAGTTTATGATAAATATGTGAACAAATGCTCCATACAAAACTTTTAGCAATAATTATTTATATACCGACACAACCCAAAAATAAAGATGGTGTTTCAAGTTAAACTAAAAACTGAATTAAAAAAATGTTCTAGATAAAAAAATCGTTTTTTTTTTTAATTTTAATGTAATACCATTAAAAAATCTGTTTGTTTAAATAATAATACCATATTCCTTCTAAACAGCGTAGAATTATAGTAAAAATTTATAGCTCAAACAATTAATGTAATTGTTTTTTAATACCTGTAATTTTTCCCCCCTAATAACTGCAGGGTGTATAATTTTTTACACTTTATTACTAAAGTAGTCAACTCCTACATAAATAAAAGTATTGGATAAAAATTTATTTCAAATTGCAGTAAATTGTGTTGTTCGTACCATAGTTGGGGCTAGTGCACTAAATATTGATTTAAATCAGCATTGCACTATTACTAAACGCTAGTTTACACGGTAATACAATTTATTACGACTTCGTAGAATCAAAATTTTATGAAATTCTCTCCGTGTTAAAAATAAAAATCTGTTGCAAGTATTTTTCATGTTTACACGGATGGTATAAGTAAAATAAAAGCAAAGATATTGAACAGCTGAGTTAATAACAAAAAACCTGATGGTTGCAGCTTTACAATATTTATAAAAACAACATGAAAATTTCCTGAGTCGATGTTTGTTGTTTTTGTAATTTTATAAAATGTTACCACCTTCAAAATATTCTGTTAAAATGCGACTCTGGAGTGTTAAGAATACATAAGTTTCTAACATTTACCGACCGCATGTATTCTCTCTTACTCAATGCATTTTGCTTTTACATGATTAGATTACCGTGTAAACAAGCCTTAAATAAAACTTAAAAAAAATTAGTTTGCACTATTTTTTACCAACTTAAGTGATGATTAGTATTTTTTTCATTAGCATTGGTATTTAAATCACTAACGGTGATTGAATGCATAAAATCTGCACTCAATTCAAATAGTGCAAAATTTGTATTTGCAATCTAAAACCTGCATATAAAAAAGTCCACTAAAATTTAAAAATTTAATTTTGTATGTGCATGATTTTTGATTCTTGTGATGATATGCATAGGCAAAGGAAATTAAACAAAATTAAATTTTGTCAATTAAGGAATATCTCCTGGCTTTAATCATGAAAAAACTAATTTTTTGTTGGTAAATTTAGTGCAAAATTAAAAGTTGCACTCAAAAGAGTGGAGAGCAAAAAAGTTGAAATAAAGTGATAATTGGCTTTTCTTAAATCATTTTTTTTTTTGAGTGGAAGATTTTTTAACATCGCTATTGTTTAGTGAGGCTGCTGATATCTAATTCATCACTCAACATCAACAAAATGATTCCAATAATTTTGCACTTTCACAAACTGTGAGTTGAAAGTGCAAAATTAGTGCATTACTCCCATCTATGGTTCGTACAAACATTTCAAATATATATTTACATTAAACTAAAATATTTAAAAATTTATTGTATATGTGTCAAATGCAACAGGAAATGCCTGCATTTATACACACCTTATGTGTGCTTTATTTTTCATGTTGCTGCTGATAGTATTGGCGGTGGTGGCCTGTCTGCTGGTTTTTAAGTGTCACTAACAATTGTGGCGTATGCTTGCTATTAAATACATGAAACAAACACATGTATTTTATAAAAATAAAAAATAAAAAAAAAACAACAGCAACAACAGCAAGTATATGGCAAGTTGTTGCAAATCATCGAACAAATGGAATATTTTATTGTTGATCCTTTTTTTTTTGGTTAATGTATGCAGACAGTTTTTTTTAATTGTTTATAATTATATAGTATGTTGTTGAAATTCTCTTTTGTAAATAATTATAATTAAGCAAAAAACGAACTAATTAAATATTAAAATGCAAATTAGTTACAAATTACTAATAGACACTTTTTTTTAAACAGGAAAAATCGCGTCGTGGCCAAAATTCTAGGCAGACATTTGTTTTTCTTTTTTTACTAAATATAAATATGTATTAAATTTATTTTTATAGAAAAAAAAAAACTAAATCATTAATTTACAATAAATCCAAATTTATCGCTAACGTAAAAATTCTAAATTGCAAGCAAACTCTTAATTTTATATGAAATCGCATAATCGGTTAAAAAACAAAATGTTGAAAAATAGCATAAATAGATTTGAGACATAATTTTTTGTCAGATTTTCGATAACTAATCGACGTCTATATAATATTCTTATAAAATACCAAATTAACGTCGAAGTGATGTAGTCGACTTAATGTGACAAAAGATTAAAAATAATGTCGCCATCTACAACGACTTACATAAAAGGGGTGATTGTAATATTTACTAAACTGAAGCTTAATTTAAGTAAAACGTACTTTTTTAAATGTAAATATAAGAACTTAAGTTTCCATAAATTTCGCTTGTAACATTTTAGCATGTATTTCAAAAATCGTTTAATAAAATTAACCCTTTTTTCTCACATAGGTTAATATGACCCCTTTACTTAAATGGATTTCTAAGCCAAACAAAACAAATCTTTATATAAGAATTTCAAAACGAATAAAAATGTTTAAATGTTACTTTTTAAAATTGTGAACGGCCCCACTGTGGCTGAAAATTGAATTTCATCAGCCAAGAGCACAGATTAAACAAAGATATGTAAAAAGTGACCTGTGAAAAATACCTAAATCAGTTGCGAGGGCTGCTTTCGAAGCAAGAGCCAAAAAGCGTTTTTTTGGTAGTGAAGTGGCAATGCGTAAAAACAGGCCGATGCAATCAATACAAATTGCGTTATCGAAACAAAAACAACAAAACACAAACCTGGTTTAACAAAAGCATTGGTTCAACAAATGTTTTATTTTGTGCAAAAAATTTATTTAGTAATATTGTTTGGTTTAATAATGTTATTTACTTACTTAAATAATATTTACTAGTATTGCAGTAAACTTAAAAGTTAATTTTTACAGTTTTGCAAATAAATCTCAACAAAATAAATTTGTGTTCATTGTATTTCGGCATAAAAGAAGGTGCGAAGAGAAATAAAAAAAGGGCAGCTTTTTAAGAAAGAGAGAAAAAACGCAAAGTCTCGTGACATATCTGTGGCCAAAGTTAAATTTTTTGTCATCGCCGATTTTAAAAATTTCAATGCCATTTGATAGCAAAAATATTAGAACTAAGGTATCCAAAAAACTGGATTAAAACATTGCTAATTGTGGCTGTGGTGATGCTGCTTAAAAGGTACATGTATAAAATGTCTTGCCGACCCTGTAATAATGGAATTTTTTATATGACGAGAACAAATCACAAAATTGAACCGCCCTGTTTTTAACAGCTGACAAAAAGTTTGTTCTTCAAAATATAAAAAAATATAAATAAACCAAAATTTGTTAATAGACGAAAATCCAATTTCTTTAGTTTGTTTTTTATAAAATATGTAAACAAGAAAATACCTTTGCCAGATTGCTGATTTATTAACACCAAGTTTTTCAGATTTCCTGATTTGACGTTTTTTTTTTCAAAAACAATTTTATAACACCGAATCCACTTAAATTTTATATCACTGACAAACTATCATTAACAATGTAATGCTTTCTTACGTTTTTACTATTAAATAATAGAAAAATAACTATTAAAATTTAAAATTTGTACTGTCCTTATTAGAGGCGATTTTTCCCCCAATTTGTCTGGCAACCCTATGTATATATAAACAGAAGTCATCTTTTTACAGGAATGAAAACAGATGTATTCCCAATCATCAATTCGGTTTTAGAAGAAAACACAGCACAATTGAACAAACTCATCGAATAGTAAATGTCATAAGAAAAGCCTTTGAAGAAAAAAAATATTGCTCTGCACTCTTCATCGATGTGTCTCAAGCTTTTGATAAAGTCTGGCATAAAGGGTTACTGAAGTTACAGCAAAACTTACCAGCAAACATACACAAGCTGTTAGAAAGCTACTTAGTCGGGCGTCATTTTATTATTAAAGAAGGCGATTTTTTAAGTTCTCCTCAGCCAATTAACGCCGGAGTCCCACAAGGCAGCATCCTGGGCCCTCTATTATACTTAATTTATACTTCGGACTTGCCAACAAACAGCTACACCCATACCTCAACATTTGCGGACGATACAGCTTTTCTAAGCGTACACGCAAACTGTCAAGAAGCATCTCGTTACTTACAGGATCATATATTTGAACTGGAAAGGTGGTTAAAACAATGGAGGAAAAAGATCAATGAGCAAAAATGCGCACATATAACATTCACATTGCGTCGGGAAACATGCCCCCCTATTAAAATCAATAATCAAATAATACCCCAACACTCGCATGTAAAATACCTCGGTATACATCTAGATCGGCGTTTAACGTGGAAATGGCATATAGAAGCTAAATTAACTCAAATGAAACTAAAAGCAATTCAAATAAATTGGCTTATTGGAAGAAATTCTGTTCTTAATCTCGATTGCAAACTTCTACTTTACAACTCTATCTTAAAGCCAATTTGGTGCTACGGTATTCAGTTATGGGGCACTGCCTCGGCTTCTAACATCGAAAAAATTCAAAGGCGCCAAAATAAACTTCTTCGAATAATCACAGCCGCCCCCTGGTACGTCAAAAACTCAAATATCCACAAGGATCTCAATGTGCCATTAGTAAAAACTATGATAACGAAATATGCAGTAAAATATCTAAAAAGGCTGGAACTGCACCCAAACCCATTAGCACGAAATATTTTAAATTATGGCGGCCACACTCGATTAAGAAGAAGAGACACTGCAGCACTCACCCAATCAGATGAGCGGTAAACACCTACATATGTGAACAGAAACCGTGATGAGGAAATCTTTTTTGTCCGGCACTGGCAGGACATAAATCAAATATTAGGTTAAGATTTGATTAATTATTGTTAGTTCATATTTAGTATATGAAGATTCAATAAATAAATACTGAGAGAAAAAAAAAAAAAAAAAAAAAAAAAAAAAATCTTTTTACAGGACATTATCAACACTGTCGATTTATACGGGGCGTAAAGTGCCTTATGCCATTAGTAAGGGCGCATTTTTTAGAATAAAACAAGCCACCCTTTTAGAGAGCGAAACATTTTTAAGAAACGAACACCAAATTGCATTTTTTTTAAATAAAATGTCACATTTTTTTGTTGAAAAGAAAACACCATAAGTTTTGTAGAGAAAAATGTGCCATTGCTTAGAATGAAATTCATCTTGAAAATGGTGAAAATCGGTCTATAATTTCGCATAGCCCTCATACCCGCTTCCTTCTGGAATAGAATCTTTGTACCCAAAAGTCATCTTATTATGTTGGTATTTAGATTTAATTTGGTCCAATTTTCTTTCATTGCAATCTAAGTCATTTTTCATTTTGAAGGTTTTACAAAAACTTCTTTCTAAAATTTATTTGAAATCTCTATTTTTAGCACCTAATTCTTCTAATTGCACAACAATCCAAATAAATTATTTGGATTTTTTTTTTGCGAATTAACTTTTAAGTGTTTGTTTTGTGTGCGAACACCAAAAAATACATTAGACAAAGAGTAAATAAAACAATGCCTTTAATAACATATAAACACTTACACAGGCTAATTTGCATGCTAAAACTGAAAACTTGTGTCATGGTTTTGTTTGCATTTGTACACAGAAATGTTGCAACAATAAAACTCCAACACAAAATAAAAGCCTTTGTCCTACACAATAGAAACAACAGCAAAAAAATTACAAACAAAATTATTTGAGTCACCACTAAATGTAAAAATGGGTTTATTGCCACACACAGACACAAATTTGTTAAATGAGCCTCGAATTGTTCAAATTTACACTATCAACTTTGTGGCAGACAATTCAAGTTAATATACACAAGCACAAACTATTCCTATAAAAAATAAAATATATCGTTGGTCTCATGTAGAAAGGCCCTAACTTATTTATTTTTTTTATACAAAAAAATAGCGGATTAACAAGCAATTGTAGATTAGGATACACATTTTTTCTATTAGTAATGTAACGAAGATTCGTTGTCGAAATGCCGAGTATTCGGCTATTTATATTGCAAATGCATTCCTGCGGTGGATTGCAAAAAGTATATCATCTATCGAGCATAAATTGGAAAATATAACTGAAATGCAGAAGACATTTAATAAAACGAGAAGAGATCTTTTCCTTCTGCTTACACAGTGCAACATGTGTCCTTCTGTGTGTAACTTCTCAAAGTTGTTGTTATCGAATCTAACGTAGCGCCATATGGGTTTTGCTAGTTTAGCTGCTGTTCGAATTTTATCATCTCATGTGTATTTGGGCTTAAATTTGATTTTCCCCAAAAACACGCAATTACTCACACCCTTATATCACAGAAACCAATTTGAATTGGGTTTTCCGGTCTTCGGCACAATTGTAGATGTATACCAGGAGAACAAAAGTGTATAAAAAGCTAACCCGAAAAAACTGCACCTAGTAGATTACATGCTTTCGGCCTTTGCATGATAATAATAATCTAAAAGTGTACAGATTTTAAAATGTTTAGTAGTGGCATTCAGGAGTTAAGTTAATAATTTAAAATTTAGTCATCTAAATGTTATAATGTTAAATACATTTAGTAGTGTGACAGTTTTTTTTTTACAATTTTTGTTATCAGCGCAAGCGGGAGATTTTTTTTATTAAATTTGAAATATCGAGTGGCGCTAAAATTTCAAGTTTTATCTACGCAAAGAGATTTAGTAATGTTAGGAAAAAATGGCAGCCAGTACTCAACTGGCACAGTTAGACCATGTACCCATTGTATTCCATTACAATGCCAGAAATATCAAGCAATTTATCGGATGTAGCGGATGTAGTCGATACTAAACGTATCTGAACTCAAATAAATGCTTTAAAAGTTTAGATTCCTTTAGTATCGACTGAAAGACATATACATAAAATTGGCTTCTAATCAAAAAATTATTCGATCACGACTGCCAGAATTAGCCCCCAGATTGGATATTTATGTTCATATTCATATTCACGAATATCAAAAATTTATATCTGTTACATCACTAGTTTCTAATATGTTATTACCAATAAAGTTGACATTATATGAGTTAAACCTTTCTACAGGACACTAACGATATGAAAAAAAATCACGTTGTAAATAATAGAATTTTAATGAATGTGTAAATTGTGTGTATGAGTAAATAAAACCGTGTTTACAATTGTATTTTTTCTGCTATGAACTAGTCCTTAAAAAAAAACTACAACAACAAAGGGTAGTAGTGTTCTTTCATATAGGGTATTGCTTTTGTTGTTGTTATTTTTGTGCAAATAAGCACAAACCAGAAAAAAATACTGTAGAGAAAACAACCTGTGAAAACCTTTTGTCTAAATAACAGGTTGGTTGGTTCGTTGCATATAAATACAATTACATTAAACAAATACAAACACACACACACAAGTACATGCTCCCTTCGTTGAACTTAAGAGGACAATATGAATAACGTCACACTGTGTGAGAGATAGTTTCTCAGTGTGGTATTGTATTTTACCATTATACTGTTAGTTTTTTTTTTTGTTTTGTTATCGTGCAGAGAGTACATCATATGTGTATTTTGGGTTTTGTGTTGGTTGGTGGTGGTGTAAATGAGAATACAAATACACAAAGGCAACACTCGTTGTTGCAAAATTAAACCAAAACACTTAAGTAAACATTGACTAAAAGTAACAGCCCTATTCACATTATTGTGCATTTTAGATTGCAAATTATGCAATTGTTCTTTAGCGTTCGGTACGGTAGAAATATGGCAGAAACAAAAGCTTAAAGTGTTTTTGTAGTAAATACCTTAACAAAAAAAAAAAAAAGTGACTTTGTTTGTGATCCAACGCAACAAAAAGATGAACACATTTCATTGCGTTCGGGTTTTCGTTAAAAACCACAAACTTCGTTTTGTTCGGTTCAGCACATTAATTCATTCGTTCGTTTCATTTGTGCTCAACGATGGTAAACGCAACAAAATTTTTTTTACAAAAACATTTTTGTAAAAAAAAACATATAATACACGGACAGGCTATTCGTGTATTCGTGCTATGTTCGTTCAAACATTTTTTTCGCTCATTCCTTAATCAATGTAAAAAACCCTAAAGAACATTAAAATATTAAGTATGTCTACAGACATCACTACAATTACTCTGCTTTATAACGAAAAACAGAACACTGCATAATAAGTGTTACTTTCGTGAAAAAATGTTATGAACGGTACACTCAAAATATTATGTAACTAAATTCAACAGAAAATTCATTTAAAACAACTAAAAATTTATTTAAAAAACGGATCATTTACATTTCATTTAAATAAATTCTACATAAATTTTTAATTTTTTTTTTATTTAACAGTATATTCCGTAAAATTTAATAGTTATTGCTTTAAAAAAATATAATTTAACTGACAAAAAATCAAGTTACATAACAATAATAGTACGGTAAAACAGTATTTTTTTGGTAGTTTGTTTTTTTTTTACAACAGACATAAATGTTAAAAAAAAAAATTGATTCGTAAAATAACAATATTTTAGTTAAATTTTAATAGTACGGAAAACGAATTTAATAACCTACAACCAGTTACTGTAATAATTTTATGAGTGTAGCTATTAAGGGCTGTGCACTTATACACACACACTCCAAAAATATATATGCTTATACATATATCGTTTCTGGGGTGTTCACTTAATAAGCAACCAATGAAACGCGCATAGAAGCTAGCTTTCCCTAAACAACAAATTTCACTGTATTTATCAAAAATAAAAATTGGGAATTTAGCACGTCATAGATAAATCATATTAATAATAAAAAATGTTCGGTTTATTTGCGAACACTGATTGTGAATGACCTCCTTGGTTTAGTTGCCAAGCACGAAATTCAAAAAGAAAAAAAAAAAAAAAAAACTATACCATTTGTATAAGATTGGGAATAGGGCTAATGTTTTTTAAATGCGAGCGTATTCGTAGTTCGTTTGTGTATAAATTACATAACGTTGTTATTTATATCAAATTCTACAACTAAAATCAGAACAAAAATCCCTCATATGCAATTGTATAGAAGGGGTTGTAGAAATCTTGAGCAAAAATACTCACACAGAAAAAATTAAAACTTGTCTTTAATCACCAAATTTAAGTTGATTTTGCGCCTATTAGCAAAATGATTATATTGATTACTAAAAATTGTAAAATTGTGAAAAAATTTTTTCAATAAATGATATTTTTAATTTTAATTAAAAAAATGATCAAAAAACTTTGCCATTTCAAACAATGTGTTAATTGATTAAATTAAATATTGACAATTCCCAACAACAACAATTTTACAAGTTCAAATTATTTACAAAAAAAAAAAAAAAAAAAAAATTATTTAGCATTATATAACAACAACAATTTATGGAAGGCTACTAAATGTATTAAGCAGCCAACAAAAAGAAATCGGCCTATTAAAGATGTTAATGGATCTTGGTGTAGATCAGACGAAAAAGAGACGCAGGCATTTGCAAAATATCATGAAATTGGTCATCGTGACACATAGAAGAAATCTCAAATTTCTTAGATACACCATATCAGATGTGTTTCGCAATAAGATCCCCCCTTTCTGAGGTTAAGGTCCAAATAAGAAGTCTTAATCCAAAACAATTTCCCAGATATGATAATATTGATGCAAGGGCGGTTAGAAATTTGCCCAAAAAAGCCGTTATATATTTTACATTAATTTTTAACTCTATTCTGCTCTTAAGTTTCTTTCTCAGTGGAAATGTGCTGAGATTATAATGATTAAAAAGCCAAATAAACCGCAAAATGAAATAACATCCTTTAGACCGATTAGCCTTTTAAGTACTTTTTCAAAAATGTTTGAAAAAACTTTCTTAAGCCGTTTCTCTCCGATACTTGAACAGCTGCATATAATTCCCAACCATCAATTTGGATTTAGGCAAAAACATGGTACTCCTGAACAGTGTCATAGAGTAGTTAACGTCATTCGGAAATCTTTTGAATAAAATAAGTACTGCTCTGGGGTCTTCTTAGATATTCAACAGGCGTTTGACAGAGTCTGGCATATTGGTCTATTGTTTAAGTTAAAAAAATTTTCTTCGAGCTACATTTTATTCAACTATAAAGTCTTATATACAAAACAGAACACTTTATGTAAACATCAAAAATATTTGTTATTAGAGCAGGTGTGCCACAAGGCAGCGTACTAAGTCCGGTGTTATACACAATTTTCACAGCCGACATGCCATTTTTTTTTTGTTTTATTGTAATTATTTTCACTCTTTTGTTTTTTTTTATATTATTAATTTTTTATATTATATTATTTTTTTTTATTACTTTATCACTTACATATATGTACAAATGTATTAAATATCTTGCCATTAAGTATTTATTTCTATTTATTAATCATATTAACTGGGTTAAACTTTTTTTATTCTAATTTTGTAAACCTTAGAATTTGTTTTCTATTCTTAAAGTTGTACTTATTGTAAAAGTACAACTACAACTGTCATTTTTATGTTTAATATAATTTGTTTATTATCATACCGATAGGTTGCAATAAAATAATATTAAAAAAAAAAACAAATTTTTTTTTTGTTATTTAATTAATATTTTAATTAAAATTTTATTTCAAAACAAGTAAAATGTTAATTAAATCAAAATTACATTTTTAATTTTCTTTCAATTAAAATAATAATTGATTCAGTTATCACATTAATTAAATTTAAATACTTTTTAAGCCATTTTTTAATTGATAAAAACTTTTTTCTGTGCATAAAATCGGCAAGTTGTGTTGAAAATTAAAAAAAAATACTTTTACGACCACTTTCACCGAGTTCAGTTAAAACTAACTATTACTTTAACTTCCACTTAACAATATGTTTTTCACAGTTTTAACTGATAGTTAATTATAACTGAACTTGGTGAAATTGGTCGTTAAACTATTTCAATAAAATAATTTTTTAATTGTTTCAAAAAAGTTATTTACAAAATGTAGTTCAATCCTAACATTTAAAACTTTAATTTTCTTGTAAAGTCGAACTTCCATATAATGAATCTGCATAGGACTAGAAAATAACTTCATTAAATGAAAAATTTATCATAGAAGTTTTATATTTTTTTCAATTTAATTTAAAATTATGAGCTAATTTGAATTGGATTACAGTTTTCCATGTGCGGCCGTTATTAACTTCGGCCTGGCTGCCTCAATATCCTCGAAAAAGAGGTTAGAATTACTTGGCTCTTATATTTTAAAGATAACGTCTTGTTATGTTAAATATTTGATAAAGTGCTGGGTAAAATCGCAAATTACTTAGCCAATGTTTTACTTCTTCTTCAACTTTATTTAATACTACAAGCATTTTTATACTCAAAATACACAAAATTTTCGGTGACTAACACGGCCGACTGTTATTCAAATTGTGGTTAATGGCACTTTTTTCTGTTTCTTCTTATGTTCTTCTTGGTAATCCCCAAATAGACAATTTTTGAAATTGTTCATTATACAAAGTCATATTAGTATTTGCTCAATTTATATTTATTGAAAAGAAAAGTATGACAAAAATCTAAAAGGAGATTAAAATAGATTCAAATTAGAATAATAGGGAGGCACCTTATTGTAAGAATGATTTGTATAAAGATGTTAGACTGTAAATATAGAAAAATGCTTGAAATAAAGTATGTATTCGGAATGTTGTATTTTATTGCTTTATTGCAAAATGTGTCATTGATCACTATCGGTGCTTGTAGCCTGAAAGCTTTTCATCTTAACCGTTCTGTGGGCTTTTTGGGTCAATTTGACCCAACTGTTCCTTAGAATCTTTCACTTAGAATCTATGAATATTTCAGATTATGTACATATTTATGAAGCTTCCACTACTACACTCATAGAAAAATGCGTCTAAAATGATAATGCCCTAACATTATAATTGAGCCATCAATGTAATGACAAATGGCATCAATGAGGCAAAAAGTGACATCCATATACTGGCGAACGCCAACAAATTTTTACAGGTATTGTTTTATCCACTATTTTTGTTTTTAGACACATTTTTAAAACCTGCTAGCACACATCGCATTGATGTATGTATATTCGTAGTCAAAGCCAAAAAAAAAAAAAAAAAAAACTTTATGATACATATAACATTCATATTGATAACATCTAATCTTCACAATTGGCATGAACATCAAAAAAAAAAAATGAAAGCGACAAGCCTAAATTACGTGTGTGTTTTTTAAAGACTGTTTTAGAAAAAACAACAACACTACAAAAGAAGGTAAACAACTATTTGGTTGTTTTGTGAAGAAACAACAACGCTATAGGAAAATCTTGCATTATTTTAATGTTTAAAAAGTATAATAAGAAGCAAAAATTCCCAAATTCTATTAGTTAAAATTATTGAGTTAAATACTTCAAATTCTCAAAGTGGAATGACTACGCAAACCATATCGGACATGATTCTAGTGTCTTAAGAGTACTTCTGTAAAAAAAACAAGTTAGAGTGCTATATTCGGCTGTGCCGAATCTTTGATACCCTCCACCGACAGGAGTGGGCTCTATATGATAAATACATATATATTATTAACTAAGCTTCACAAAAACGAACGTCAGCATTAAAATTGGTTGCGGTTTAGACCTAAATTAAATTATTGACCGACAATAAGAAAATGTTATTCGTTTCTTGTAAGAACTTTGAACTGGCTTGAGTAAAATATCATTATTCGTAACAGTTTTAGCCGGACTAAAACAATTTTTAGGAGCGTTATTTGTATTGGACCTATGGTAAATTATGGCCCAAACATCCCAAAATTCTGAAGACTGATTTCTGGTATTACAAAAAATAAATTAGAATAAATTTCAATACAGCAGTGTAATTAGTTTTAGCGTTAACAGTAAATTTCACAAATTTGCATGATAGTTTTTCTTGCCATATGAATTTAAGTAAAAAAGTTCACCGCAATATCTATAAATCCCAAAGTGGGCTTTATTTGGTTTTAGGCGCAATAAACTATTTTCCGAGAGTAGGGTTTATATGGGGCATATCGTAAATTATGGACCACTCTTCACGAAATTTGGCAGTGCGATTTCTCGTCCTATAAAACTGTGACGTACCGAATTTCAATTTGATAGCATGATTTATTACGGTTTAAGGCCCGGTTTTCCGGGAGTAGGGTTTATATGTGGCCTAGTGTAAATTGTGGAACGATCTTCAAAAAATCTTACAGTGTGATTTCTGGTCCTATAAAACTGTGACGTACGAAATTTAAGTATGCTAACGTTATTTATTGCGGTTTTAGGCGTACTAAACTGTTTTCCGCGAGAAGGGTTTATATGGGGTCTAGTGTAAATTATGGACCAATCTCCAAAAAATTCTACAGTGTGATTTGTGGTCCTATGAAACTGTGACGTACCAAATTTAAGTATGCTAGCGTTATTTACTGCGATTTTAGGCGTACTAAACTGTTTTCCGCGAGAAGGGTTTATATGGGGCCTAGTGTAAATTATGGACCAATCTCCAAAAAATTTTGCAGTGTGATTTCTGGTCCTATGAAACTGTGACGTACCAAATTTAAGTATGCTAGCGTTATTTATTGCGGTTTTAGGCGTACTAAACTGTTTTGTGGGAGTAGGGTTTATATGGGACCTAGTGTAAATTATGGACCGATCTTCAAAAAATTTTACAGTGTGATTTGACGTATTATAAAACTGTGACGTACCAAATTTAAGTATGCTAGCGTTATTTATTGCGGTTTTAGGCGTACTAAACTGTTTTCCGCGAGAAGGGTTTATATGGGGCCTATGGTAAATAATGGACCGATCTTCACGAAATTTAACAGTATGATTTGCAGTCGTATAAAGCGAATTCGTGCAAAATTTTATGTCATTCCGTGCATTATTCCACCATTTATGTTAGTTTTTGTATCAAAATTATCAATTTTTTTTGGGTAGTGGTTCCACATTTTGATTCATAGTTCTGATCCTACTAAACCGATGTTGCTGGATTTCAATCCCAAACTGCTTAGGATAACTACAAGCAATTTGAGACCAAGTTTGTTCTTTTCTTTTGCGTTTTTCGAAAGTGAGCGTGTTTTCAACAGACGGACAGAGGGACAGACGGACAGACGAACAGACAGACGGACATGGCTAAATCGACTTAGAATTACTCAAGGACCCAGAATATATATACTTTATGGGGTCTTAGATGTATAATAAAAAAGTTTCACACGGAATGACAAACTTAGTATACCCTCATTCAACACAGTGGTGGTGGAGGGTATAAAAACCAGAACACAACAAACGTGGAACAAACATGTGTAACGGGTAAGTAAAGAATAATATTCTCCCTATCTCTGGTTGTCTGGGGTTAAGTGTTTAGGTTAGAATCAATCTCACTTTCGGATTATTTCAAGTAAAACTTAGAAATTCTTGACTCAAGCACAGTTATCTCAAATTTACTTCAATCAATCCCGTTTCGGATTATTTCAAGTATGGGCAACTTGAGTGATCCGTACTTAAATCAAGCATTCTGTACTTCATTTAAGGAAATCCGTACTTTCCATACAATGGACTCCACTTTGGCTTCATTTAAGCACGCTATTTATATCTACTTAAACACATAATCCAGTCATGATTAAGCAATCAAAAGCTTAAAGTTGATACAAATAAACCAGCAATGATTAAGCAATTAAAACACAGCCGCGAATAACATAATTATTAATTTTTTAATTGTTTTTTAGATTATTAAAAATAATGATAATAAAAACTTTTATGCAAAAGGCTTTTAAAAAATTTTTCGACGTTGCAGGACCATTTCGTTTGTATAATTTCCCTGCCTGACTATTTGTATGCCACTTTGAAGGCGTTAAGGAGCATAATTTTGGGTGATATGATATTTAAACAGTGTAAAAGAGTAATGGTAATAAGCAAAAAAAAAAAAAAAGTTTTTTAAAAAAGAAGCTTTTAAAACGTTAGCTATTTGCGGCTGTGCTTCAATTGAAAGCCGAGTTTGATCATATATAATTTAAAAAATTCATCACCTGTCCAAAACGTTTAACACAATTAATTTATTGAAGTAAGAATCTTTAACCCTCATTAAAACGTAAGTTAATTAATTCATCCAGTATATTTACAAATCTCTACCTTTCGATTAAAACGATTTACATTATTTCACTTTAATACACAACTTTAAGCTTTATAAATAATCAAAAAAATTTTTTGTTAAAGAACAACAACAACACAATTTCCACTTAACAAAAAATACAGTAGATTTAAACAATTAAACGTGACAGAACAAGAGTGAGATGAGACTACGCGTATAAATGTATGTGACATCAAGTGAGTATTTAATAAATATTTAAAATGCTTAAAATAATATTAAATGAGAAATGTACATCTGTCTTTGTATTAATGCATATTTTTTCTTTCTTTAATTTTCATTAAAACATATTTACACAAGCAACAACAACAAATAACATCAACTACGAATGTTGTATAGAGTGTTTAATTTATAACATGCAACCACATAAATCTGTTTTATTTCTCTCAGACGAATGTATATTTTAAACTTTTACTCCTGTTAAATGATTTCTTGAATACCTTTTTAATAAAAAACATGCAGAGGTGGAAAGATGGATTGGCGAAGAAGAATTAAATAAAAGTTTCAACATGAAGTTAGTTGCATGCGTGTTGCATGTACAAGGATAATATTAATTGTATATTAATGTTGCTCACTTTTGCTTCTTAAATGCGGATACAAATATGAAAATATGAAAAACATCAACAATTTGTGTGTTTAAGAGTATGTATAACATCCCTCCAAGCAATTGGTAGAGTATTTTTCGATTGTCTACGAATTTTAACTACTTCGTCACATTTGGTAGTTAAACAGTAGATTTTTCGGAATTTAACAACAACAAAATATGGTAGAATCGCATTATGAGTTCTTAAATTATACTTTTTCGTCACTTTAGTGAGTTGTTCAGATAATTGTAACAGTTATACAACTGCAACAATGGCACAATTGAATATATCACATATTATATTGACTTCTTCGCAACGATTTGCTGTTTAATAGTGAATATTACAAAAGCAAAATACGTAAAAGAGCACAGTGTGTATTTAAGTTGCCATGTGATCGGTGCTACGTGCGTGTAAAATAATATTAATATATAAAATTATGTTAAATAGAGTGAAATTTTTAATATTTTAAAATAGAAATAGTTACAGTATTGTACTTAAAATTGGGACTCCGCGGAATCCAAATGTTACCAAAAAAAAATGTTCACGTATAAATGAGTGCACAAAACTGCCCAAACTTATTCTTCGGTTAGATTGGTTAAAGTTTTAATAATTTCTCATGCATATTTTTTTTAGAGCAAATGAAAATGAAATTAAAAATAATAATTTGATAATTATCTTTTTTAAATGATATTAGTGATTTTTTTAAACTGTCTGTTTATTTAATGACTTTAAAAATTTTAGTGTGAATATTAGTGTTTTTGTTAAATTTTTCTAGTGAAGATCAACAATAACGTTGAGTGAAGAAAATGTGTAAAATAAGTTTTGTAAAGCAATAAAAAGATATGCTAGTTATAATATGATGAAAGTTTACAAAGTTAGTGTTTGAACAAATTTGTGATTTTGTGTAGTTTTCTTTAACAAAATTTGTCCACATTAGGTTCTTAACTTTAAAACATTAACAGCTATTTTGATTAAATGTAACGTAGTTTTTTTAATATTTGTTTAACTTTAAGCTCATTTATTTTATATTTTACTTAGATTTCCCTTACAAAATCAAACAAAGATAAACAGTAAAATGACCCACTTTTTATTATAAAGAACAATAAGAAAAAATTTAACTTAAAAGAGTACTTTTTGGAGCCAACAGCGATACTACTAAATTTAATTGATATTAAACTTCCAAAGCGCTCTAATTCGTCATATAATAAAGACACTAAGTGGATTCTTAAAGTAAATATTACCATAGTGGGACACTTCTTCCCGAACGATGTAACTACATCAATAAGAATTGAATAGCAAAAGCGATAGGTTTTTGCTAAATGGGGAAACTATTTAGATTATTTTTCGATCGAAATTGTTTGCAGGGATAACTCATGTAT
Organism: Pollenia amentaria; assembly: GCA_943735925.1. NCBI lineage: Eukaryota > Metazoa > Arthropoda > Insecta > Diptera > Polleniidae > Pollenia > Pollenia amentaria. The sequence continues at coordinate 277,888,641 of OX031006.1, read as the reverse complement.
GTTTACATGTGTGGGAGTGTGTGTGATTGAATACATTTTGCTGTGTATTGCAATTTTAAGAAAAATATTTATGAGTCATACTTTTATTTTGCCAATTTTTCGAGAAAAAAAGGAAAAAAAGATAATAAATAAATCTGTTTATTAAACCTCAAAAACTCATCATCGTTACCGCCATACTTATTGAAAACTGTTATTGAGAGCAAAAGAAATATTTGTTGATAAGAGATTCCGACACAAACATCTGTTATTGCAGGTTGCAATGGATGTTTGTTAAATTTATGAACAAAAAAAGAAAAAGAATTCAAGGCTTAAAAATTTTATGATCCTGACAATCTGCATCCACCTATAAACAACTGGTAGCAGCAATTTCAAAGCGAAATACAGTGCATCTGTAAGTGCAAAACCACATTTAAGCACAATAAATAGCAGTAGTTGCCTTCAATACATACATATATACCATTCATTGTACAATTGCTTATTCATTTATAAAAAATAAAAAAAAAAAATAAAAAAAAAAACATTAAAAATGTTAAGATTAAAAAAAAAAACAGCACAAATACTTTTAATATTTAATACTATTTCAATAAAATATTCTCTTAGCATGACGTTTCTTGTTTAATAAAGAGAACTGTATGATTTTCCTTGTACAGAGAACTCAGCTGGTTATTGAAAGACAAATACCTTGGGGGGCCTTTGCTTATTTTAAGGAAGGTAGTGATCATTTCAATTTATCATGCTGTTCTTAAGCCTAAGATATTGCCAATAAATTTTCTTTATACTAAAATCACTCATTAGCAATATTTAATTTATATGAATATAAACAAAATGTGCACAAATAAATAAGTTATAAAGTATGGTCGGTCAAGCCCGAACATTGGATACCCTACACAAAATTTTTTCGAAAAGTGTACCATATCTGGGATAAGTGGTTTATCATGAACACGGCAAAACAAAATTTTGTTTTAAGGTTAAAATTCATATGAGAGCTATTTGTGCCGAATATCATCTAGATATGAAAATTTATATAAGATTTGACTTTCGTGATAGAGGTGGGGTTTATTGGACCAATGGTCAATCCTGGACCCACTAGTACAAACGTTTGCCATTGCACAGAACCAATTTTTAAAGTTTTTGACGCAAAATGTTATATCAATATCAACATTTAAAGGGAAGCTATGGCATTTAAAGATATTAGTATGGGAAACAATAGCAAAACATGGACCGATTTAAATAAAAATAAGTGAGATGATTTAGTTTATAATAAAATACGTTTGCACCAAATTTAATCTAAATACCAACATAATAAGATGGTTTGTTGTCACAAAAACCCTATTCCGGAAAGAAGTTCATATGAGGACCATTTGAAATAATCTACCGAATCTCACTTTTTTCAACGGGTTTTGTTCTTATGGCAATTAAAATGTATGAATGTACGAGTATGAAATCTCATTACACTATCTTTAAAATTGTAACCTGTACATAACATAACATTTGCCAGCCAGACGGAAGGACATTGTAAAATCGACATAGAAGGTTATTCTGAGTCGACCCGTATACTAGAAGAGGGGTTTGGAATCAATATTTTTATGTGTTACATATATCAGCACAAACGCATAATATCCTCTTAACTATTGTGGTGTGGTTATAACAATTGCCAGATAAGGGAATTTGTCCCCAACCCAAATTAATGTTGAAATCCAAAATCAGATTTTCGTGAGCGGAGACATGAATTACATTAAAAGCACAAACAATGTCATAAACATGTTGTAATTTTGTTGTTGCTTTCTCCAGAAATTCATGTCACTGAGGTGAAAATGTGCCTAATCACTGAAAATGATTTTCCCGATATGCCTTATGATTTGAACGCCCATTTTCATAATAGGCCTGAATAACTTTAACGCGTTGCTCGATTGTGTATCTTTCCATGGTTCAAATTGAGTTAGTCTGGAATTGAGAAATGTCAAATGAAATGCAGAAAAAAACTTGACGTTTAGGTGTGGTTCACATTCAACATCGGCCCTTAAAATTTAACCACCCGTTACAACAATTTAATATATTAAAAAATCATTATTTGAACATATTAATGATTCATATATGATTCCATTTTCAATCGCTCAAGTGATAAGTCTGTTTTTAATCATCAACAGTGATCTGAGAAGACTCATTGAGGTGATTTTTACAAAAAATTATCACCCAAATGCTAGCTGGGAACAACTTAAAATAAAATTTATATTGTAATATTCTTATTTCTGAGAAAATAGGTTTTGCCCATTAAAAAAAAACAAGCAAACTTATTTATAATTTCTTTACTGGTTAAAACTTCAAAAATAAATACGACCAGTGTTGCCAGAAATTTTAGAGGCAAAATCAGCAAAATTTTATGTTTTTTAATGAAAAATCTTCAAAATCTGCATTTCTATTAAAAAAATCTTCAAAAAAATCGTCAAAACACTTTTTAATTCTTTTCTTGTTTTCCTTAAAAAATATTAAGATTAAGTTCCAACAGAAAATCAAATTTTTACGTGGAAGATATTTCTCATATAAACAAAACGAAGACATATTCCGGACAAATGAATTCAGTTATATTCAGTGTGAACATATAAGCTAAAAATTCATCTTCATTATATCATGTTAAGCAAATCTGAAGATATTGAAGTATCAAAACAGTGTAACTTTTTAAGTTTTTAATAATAATTTTCCAAACGATTTGGTCTTCTGTTTTATTTGGATTCACCTGACTAAATATTCTTTCTACGTTTGCCGATGAATGTGTCACAAAATCAGTATGTTCTGAACAAAGAATGAAGAGTGGGAAAACCATTATAGGAATCAGAACGTGTAATTTGAGATTTTTTTCAAAAATATATTAAAGTTATTTCTTCCTTATTTCGTTCTCGAAACTCAGAATCCAGATCTTTTTTTTATTTCGAAATATTGAAAATTGAATAAGAGTGACTACTAATTATTAAATTTGGATATATAAATTGTGGATCTCAGTCGCTTCGTGTTGAAACATTATATTTATATTATTAATTATACCCAGAATGTACTTGAAAAAAGATAAATATGTACATTTTATTTGTAGTGTTTAGATTATTTTATTATTATTTTAAAAAATCTGAATTTTTCGGTCAAAAATTTTCAAATCTGCATTTAATATTTTAGGGGCATAAAAACTGCAAAATGCAGATAAATCTGCACTTATGACAACAGTGAGTACAACCCGTCCGGTAATCAAATACTAGACAAAGTAGTGTTCAAGTTGGAGGCAGAAAGCAAAGTAAGTTTATTTATTCATTCATGCTGCTTATCAGTAGCATAAACATTTTTATTTATCTGCAAAATTTTCATTTAGCGGTTGGCATTTTATTTAGCATTTTTGGAAAATGATTTTAGCGTTTTTTTTTATTTTTTATTTTAAAAATTTGGACGAATATTTTTATTGATTTTACTAAAAAAAATTTAGAATCTGGGAATTATTTCTTTTCATAAGCTACTTTATTATATTAAACTTTTTTTATTTTTCGAATTTATTCTATGACCTAAATTTCAGTTATGTATTTTAGAAAGCTTTTTGTAATACATAGTTCTATTCCTTTAAGTTTTAGGAATGACTTTATAGAGTTAAAACACGTCAAACCATCACAAAAAAATGGAATTTTCGGCATCATCACCTCCGATTTCAATGAAATTCAACACAAATATCATACACTATAAGAATATAATTAAACAAACTTAGGATCACGTTCTGGTCTCATGGCTAGTAGCGAAAAAGTGCCATTCGCATCCAAAATCTTCCTTATGATAGCACAAATTCACAATTTTTTTTGATTTATTAAAAAAAAACTGCAAAAACAATCGAAACAGAAAGTGTGCACATACATACTTCAGCTTGTACAAAACAAACAATCAATTGAATATGAACACAAAACCTACTTAGGATCACGTTTTGGTCTATAACTCTGACACCAATCGAGTCTCCACCTTTAAATTTTCTGCAAATGTAGAAGGTCTAATACTTGACATATATTTTTTTAAGAATTTTCAAAAATATACTTTTTCAGATATGGACCTTTAAACTCAAGACCCCAAAAAATAACCTTTGACCTTTTCTTAAAAAAACACAATATGCATATAATTTTAAAGGGTGCACTTTCACCGTAAAAACGATGTCAAGAAAACTAAATTATCTTGCATAGTTCAGAAGACCTATCCCCTTTTGTAAGGAGACTTTTGTGATTTTTTAATATTTTCACATCTTTTATGACGTTATATTTCGGAAGCCGAAACAATCTGGGGTCTGAAAATTTATGTTTTGTTAAAGTTCAATAACATACAACACTGGTGGTAAATTTCATTGAAATCAGAGGTGTTGTATCCGAACGGCATGATGGATTGACATGTTTTCACTCTAAAATAGTCTGGTTGGGTATAAAGTCATTCCTAAAAATTTAAGGAATAGAACTATTATAAATAATATTTGTAATATAAATTTTATAAATTATAATAAGTTTTGACTAATAATAGTTGTACACAAAATGAAATTTCGTATGAAAATGGGTAATTCTTATGTTAAGAAACATCTTACCTGTCTTGCTAAAAAAATAGAATATTCAGGAAATATTAGAAATTACCTTATCATGTCGATTGTAATTATTCAGGTATGTGATGGAAATCGATTTGGAAAACGAAACGAGTTAAAATTGATTTATTATACATATTCCTCTTATTTCCAGTCCATATTCTTTTAAATTGTGTATTACATGAGTTTAATGTACTGTATTTTGAACAAAAACTTAATTTAATAATTCAGAAAATGATTTTTCAATCGCTCGAAATTCATCACACCTTTTAAAAATGTTTGTTTTGAAATCGATCGATTTCCATCACATGCCCGATTATATGCCCTTTGATATTACGATATAAAAGTACAAGGAAATTTCACTTTGTACTTAGAAAGAAATTCAATGGTGTAAATCTTTGAAAAATTGTTTGCTCTTAACTGCTGAAAAAATACTTAGTGTAAAACCCCAACTTTTCTTAAACTATAAAAAATAAAATGATCTAAAAATTTTGTATATCATGGAAATAAATCGTTTAAATTATGCATATATCAGGGATTTGCCGCCCCCCTAAATTGAAAATTAAATCTCAACTACCGGGCATCATTTTTGTATCAGATGCTTTAGCAAAGTCTAGCCACTTGCTTAAATATAACCATTTATTTCCATTTCGTTACAAAATTAGTCACTGAAATGCATTTAGTTGCGAATAAAATTTCATACTGGTAATACATTTTTAACAAATATCTTTAAAAAATTTTAGCATTTTTTGGCCATGTCTAATGCCAGATTTAGCTGTCAAATCTTTTTAGACCTGCCATACTATTCTAAAACATAGTCCTAAATCATGAATCAAGAAAACAAGATTGCGCCCTCAGCAGTTAAAAAAAAAATTTTTACTGCGCATCTACGTCATCACAAAATGCAAATGGGTGTTTGTTGTAAAAAATTAAAGAGATTTTTGGCGCAAAACTGGAAATAACTACATAAATTCTAAACGGGTGCATCGATTTGAGCAAAATTTTAAATTGACAGGAAAGAGAAGTAATCGAGTAAAAATTTCAAGTTTGTGTTATAAGAAGAGCTTTTTGGGGCTATAAAAATTTTACTTCTCGGGTTGTATAAAAATTCTTATAAAGAACTTTTTCTCAGACATTACTTTATTGGTTATTGTAAACATTTCCAGGGGGGAAATTTAAAATAACCATTGTCCTCCTTATTGCTAAATAAGAAACACATTCTTTTGTGTGCAACTGAATTTTTATTCAAAATAAAACAAGCAAAATGTATAAATTTGAATTAAATTTTTTATTTTATTAAACTTTCTTTTTATAGATGTGCTGCTGTCTTTAAGCTCCGCATTAAGTTTTCTAATTTCAAAATACATTCTTACCCTAAAAAAGAGCTTGTTTGACTAAATTTTTAACAAAATTGTTTGTATAAGAAGACGATCTTCATTGCTTTTTCAAAGATTTGGTGTAGTTTAACACGATTTTGAATTGTTTTCATTATTACAGTTATTAACTGCACACTTCATTTTTATTTTTGATTAATTTTTTTATGTTTTTTAATTTAATTCTTTAGCACTTTTTATACATAAATGTACTTCGTGTACAACACAAACTCTATGCCTACGTCACACAAACTGCTGATCACTACACAACAAAATAACGGACCTGCGCAATGCGCAATCTTGTTTTCTTGATTCATGGTCGTAAATAATTAATAACTAGATGACCCGTGCGAATATTTCGCACCGTTAGTTGTCATTTTTGTAACAAATGTATTTTAATACATACTATATTATGTAGAACTGCATTACTATTAAGCGACCCTGTATTACTACACTTGAACGAAAACATATAATCATAATGACAACAGTATTATCATGCAGTTCTATTAGAACTGCATTACTATTAAGCGACCCTGTATTACCACACTTGAACAAAAAAATTTAATCATAATGGCAACAGTATTATCATGCAGTTCTATATAAAATATAATTTTTATCAATGAAAATATTAGTTTTTAAATTTCTAATTATTTTTCGCCATTAGTGTTAGAAATAAGCTTTAAAATGAGATATCATTCATTAAATTTGATGCGGTGGTATGGGAGATATTTGCAACCGACAAAAAAAAGTGCTTTAGAAATAATGGGGGGGATTCACAAGGTGTGCTATCAAGTCATATCGTCATAATGTCCCAAATAATATTTTACAATTGTTTAAAAAAAAAATATTTTTTTATGTTGTTTGAAACAGCACAATATTTTTTTTTTAAACAATTGTAAAATATTATTTAGGACATTACGACGATATGACTTGATAGCACATCTTGTGAATCCCCCCAATATATATGATAATAAGACTTAACACAAACAGAGTTGTACAAAATTGGTATCGAACAAAATAAACAGAATTGTATTTCATAAAATCCGTTAAATTTAAAATAAAGACGTTATAAGAAAAAATTTAATAATAACGATGAAAATTTAATAAAATAATGAATACAAATAAATAATATTAAAAAATAAATAATGAACTGCTTCAATATTCATTTATACAAATGGTTTTATTTTTATTGATATATTATCATTTAAAAGTTGTAGGTATTTTTGTAGACAATTTTTTTTACGCATAGGGAAAAATAGGCATTTTTTTTCGGGCAGCGTAGACTTTTCAAAAAAGTGTATAAAATCACCACATCAACACAAGGAAAAACCATTTTTTTTGACTAATACGACAACAGAACATTTATTTTTACGAAAACAGTAAAAGGAATCAATTTGTTTTTTCTTTTTACCACACTTACACAACTACAATTTAAGTCGAAAAAGCCCACCATTTGTAGGGGAATGCAAGAAAATAAAAAGTCTGTTTATTGTTGGAGTTTTTTTCTAAGCTTTGATATCGCTGCAAGTAAGTCTTGAGTGTTTGTAATTCTTATTCGTTTTATTTTTATAATATCTTTAGTTTTTTTCAGAGTTTTTGGAAAAAGGGGTCTGATGATCTGGCCTAAGCAGCCAGTGAAATATGCCTAGAAACTAGCTCTTCCCCAACAACAAATTTCATTGTATTTCTCAAAAATAAAAATTGGGCACTAAGCACGTCATAGAGAAATCATAATAATAATAAATTTTGTATTCCCAAAAATAACTTTGATGGATAGAACATTTCAGTTCTTATGAGATAACCCACACCAAACAAAACAACCGCAAAACTGTCTTTTTGATTTACTACGAAAAAACTTTGGTTGTAGAAAACACATATGGTTTGATACAACAAATCCACACAGAGTAAGACAAAACAGACTGAAATGAGACTCAAATAACATTATTTCGTTCTTACTTATGATGTAACGCACATCAATTAAGACAAGTCAAAAAAGCAAAAAAAGCCAAAAAAAAAAAAACGTTGACGCATCGGGTTGTATTTTAAGAAAAAACTTGATAACACGTTTTTGTTTGGTGTGGGTTAGCTTCAAACTAGTGTCTTTGATTTTAAAGGTAACAACTTTTTGTCTTTTGCTGGTGCGGGTTCAGCCTAAATATCATAAATCACTCTATTTTTCTAATTGATACAATTTTCTAGTTAAAAATAATTTTTGTAAAAACGTTTTGACATAAAATGGATGTAAGTTTGGTAAAACTTTTACCACTTATAAATATTGATTTGCTTCTCAAAAATTTGTTTTCTGTTTACAAATTCAATATCGAATATTGGTCTTGTTACCTAGAAATCTTAAAACAGAAAAGATTACGGGTGGCCCAACATGAGCTTTATAGTTTGGATTATTTATTACTTTTTTAATTATTTTCCTTTCTTTGTTTTTTTTTCAGCATTTTGTGAAGAACACTTGGGGAATTCATTATAAATCATTACACGATCGAACAACGTACAAAAATAATTGAATTTTATTTTTCAAACCAACAGTCTATTGTGTTGACACAGCGTGCATATCGTCATCATTTTAATGTGCGCATTGCACCCACAGCGTCGCAATATACCATTTGGGTAAGAACGTTAACAAGCCAAGAACCATACTCAAACTAAAAACCAACATTCGAAATAAAATCATGGCCATTACACCCAAAATTTTGCGAAAAGTTATGGAATAAATGCTAAAAAGAGCACGTATCTGCGAAGCAGAAAATGGACATCACTTCCAGGATATCATTTTTCAAAGCTAATTGCAAAAAATTCCCCAACAATATACTGTATTTAAAAAAAAAAAAAAAATTATAATAATCGCGTAAATAAAAAAGTTATAAACCATTTAAACCATATAGCTCATTCTGCGCCACCCTGTAGAAAATTGAAATAACTTATTTTTTAACCTAAGTACCGATTTTCTTTTCATTAACACAATCTTATAGAACGTTTAGGACAACAAGCTATAATTTTTATCAAAAAAAAATTTTTATATGAAAACATTTTCATTTTAAAAATTATAAATTAGTTAATTTTAATTAAATAAATTTTTGATAAACTAAAAAAAGATTGTTTCGAAATGGGGATTTTTTAGGAACTTCAAAATTTAAATTGGGGACATGAGCCAAAAGTTTTTTGGCAACACTAATAAAAAAAACAATTTTTAGGCAAAAATCCTTATAAAACAAGACCAATGATCAGAACAGATAACCAGCATGAGTATTCCTATGGACAGGTGGGCTGTTTAAGTTAAACCTAAAACATAAACTGAAATATTTGTATATTTTTCCTTTTATGTAAAAAGTTCTTAAGCACATTAATTTGTTATTCAAGAAATACATACAATTCATACTTTTTAAAGAAGAGAATGTCATCAATAAATTCCAGGGTCGGAACACTAACATTACCAAAGTAATTAAAATAATATAAAGACTATACTAAAAGGGTGAATTTGTTTTTTCCAATATTTCACTACAAATATTTTTATTATCTAATTTTTTGTATTTTCTTGTAGTTCAAAAATATAAAAAAAAAGTAGTTAACTTACCCAAATAAGCTTGTTGCGGTTCGGCCATTTGTATAAGAGCTGAATCCTTTTTATTGTATAAGATCTTTACACGTTGCACATCGCCATAAACACCTGTTTTAAAGGGAAATTAAAAAAAAAACAATAAGAGAAAGTTATTAATTTGTTTCTAAATCAGAAATAACTAGACACAACTACAATAACAAATTTTAAATTAAAAATAAATTATTCGAATTTACATATTATGTACATGTTCCAGAAATCGAAATGAAGTGTAATTGAATTCGTACCAAATTTTGATTTCAAATATTTACAAAATGAATGTAGTTTTTCCTGTTTGAAAGATAACTGGTACTCAGAGTATAAAATATATAAAAAGTATTATTATATGAAGTTTCTTTACAGGCACGATGTCAAACTTTGTTCGATTTAAAATTCACTTCATTTGGATTTATAGAATATGCCCGATTAAAATCTTTATAAACTTAATTACAGGAGCAGTACATATGATGAGCGACAAAAGTATGTCGCCAGTGGGAAAAACTTTTAGTTATTTTTTTTATTAAAATAATTTTCATTATCATTAAATATTTCTCATAACCTAAGGCAATAGTATTTTTCATGCCCTTTAAACTATGGGCGCTTAAAGTTAAAATTATTCCTGTAATAAACAGGTTTACTGTAGTGTAAAAAAAAAACACAAAGTTATTTCAGACGATTGACTTACGTTTGACGATGTCTGTATGTAAATATCACATCGGTCCTTTAAAGGAGGTAATCTCAAAATTATCCAAATTTTTTTGTTTACTCTTTCCTTCATTAATGTAAAAAAACTCAAAAGAAAACTAAAATATAATGTATCCCTACAGAATCACTACAATTATTCTCTTTTATAACGACAAACAGAACACACGATTTTATTTATTTATTTACAAATTACACTTATAAGTAAATTATTAGTATAATGAGAGAAGAGCTATGGCATCGATAGCCTCGAGCTCAGAACACACGATAATGTTTGTTACTTTCGTGAAAATAGTTATGAACGTTATAAGGGTTGTGTACTAATACGCAAACACTAAAAAAATAGATATAGTTTCTGGGTGTGTGTACCGAACACTAAGTAATCTTCGGTTTAATTTCGAACAGTGCTTTAAAACACTTAAATAATCCATTCTCTTTATGCCTTCATAAATGTATCATGCCTTCCATACAACTTTTACACTTTACTATACAAATTTCTTATAGTTTAAAGTCAATAAATAAAACTATAGACAACTAGCCACAATAACAAAAAGAACATGTGGTTAAACCGCGACTAAAGTTTTCAATAAACAAACTACATTAAAAAAAGAAAAACAAAATCCCGAAAAGCACCTACAAATTGTACGACAAGAAGTAAACCCAAATAAAACTTTTACTACAAATGATGACTACTTCTTCTTCCTTCATAAATATGATGATGATAATGATGATCATGACGAAGTATAAATAAAACCCAAACTTTCTTAAAATCTTACGTCTACCAACAAACTACTGGTACCTCAGAAAAAAAACTGAAGATTATTATCAGACCTTTAGTCATAATACCAGCAGCTCCAGCCCCAGCGTTATTGTATATATTGTGTGTTACAGCAAGGGACTAAAGTTTTTGTACATAACTGTCGGGAAATTTATTTCTTTATGTTTTATTTGGAAAATTCATAAAGCTTATTGAGTTGGCCACAAGTTTTTGTTTATAGACGCTGCCACATTTAACATCTGCAGCAGAAAAACTTAGTCGTGGCAGCAATACATTGTCGTCCAGGTATTTTGTACTTTTTTGTATCATATTTTAGTACAAGGGCTTATTAAGGCTAATGATTTGTGGTCGTTGGTGTTGGTAGTGGTGGTTTGGCCTAGTTGCAAGCAGAAACTGTATTTTATTGCTTTTGTTCAACTACAAACTTGTAGAAACTTTTTGTTTGCAACATTAACACCCGTTCGCTCATACGAGTCATGCGAACAAATATTTAATACTGTGACGGTTGGTACAATAACATTGAAAGCTGTGCCGGATGTTTCATTATAATGAAATCCAACAAGAGGAATTTAAAGTCCGTTTTTAATCAGAGTTTTTTCCTTACTTCTGTATCCTTAATCTTATCCGCTTAAGCTTTTAGAGCGTGTGTGTGTGTTTATTATTGCTTTATTGATTTCGTATTAAAAGTTTTTTTTTTTTTTAAACGAGGGTCGTTATATTACATGTATTTAATACTTGAGAGATCAAGAATATACAAGTGCATATAAAGACTTTCAGGTTTTAAAATAAAGTTTCACAAAACTCGAAAACTTAAAATAATAAACTGCTTTCCTTATTATTTTAAGCAGTTTTTTTTAATTTCTTTTAAGTATCTCGCCCATCAAAATTAAACAAAATTATTATAAAGTTTTAAAATATTTACAACAATTTTAACATTTTGCAAGTAACTGATTGCTAAAATTAGCAAAATTAAGGAAAAATTAACAAATACTGAAAAGGATAGTAAAATTTACTCGTTTAAGAGCAGAAACGCCTTGAAAGTTTAAGTCCAATAAGAATTTATAACTAAATCCTTATTGATTTAAAAAGTCATAGAAAAGAAAACAAATTGTTAAAAAATTAGAGTAATTAGCCCAAAACTATAAAAAGCTTTAAAAAATAGTTTGAACCCACCTGACTTATTCGGGGAGTAGGGTCAATCAGATAATTGCGCTATTATGACTGGATAGTGCAAACGGGATGGTAGCGGAGGAACCTTCAAAGGTCAACTGTAGCGCCGAAAAGCTTTCAGCAAGCCTTCGCCTGTGCTTAGTCGAACAAGGAGTGTTCAGTGGTGCTAACTTTTTTTAGAGCAAAAAGCACTTTAAAATTTAAGAAAGCACTAAAAAGCACTATTTCAATAAAAAAAAGCATTAAACCATTTTTTTTTAATTTAGACAAAACAGGTTACCAAATATTTAAAAAAAAAAAAAAAAATGGCCACGGCGTTGTTGGAGGACCATTTTCGTACATAACTTGAATTTTAATCATCATAAGTTGAGTTTGAATAAGGCCAAAAAACAGTTTTTAAGTAATATTTTAATTTTTGTATGTTTCATCGGAAAAGATATCACTGCAGACAGTATGTGGTAGAGTGTAATCATTACAGCATGAATTATGTTGACGAAGTTTATATTTAATTTGAGGAATTGAGTTAATAGGGTTCAAGGATAGTCAGTTTCTAATTTTTGATTTACTGTAGTTCATCGAACTAAATGTTCTTTCAACTTCCGCGTTAGAGTATGGCAATCTTAAAATGCTAAATACAAAATTGGACAAATCTAAAAATGGATTTTGTCCTATTGAATCTTTAAAATCGTTGACTTCTATCCATATAGATCTGTTGGCTGTTGGTTTTTCCATTTACAATTCTAAATAGCTATTTTTTTATTAAAATATGCAACGAAATTAATTACATAGTTTTTATTGCGATTAACAGCTGATGTGAGATTTTCAAAACAAAGGAGGATTGCAGAGTACATGAAACTGAGAACTCCTCCTCTCCAATCGTCTCACCTTTCTCTCCAATAAACTCAAGAGCTGCTGCAACAAAAATTGTAAGTCTGGGCGATGCCTTTGTCGTGAGATAACTTAATAAACAGTTGCCATACTAAAAGAAAGTTCTTACACTTATCAAAATTGTTACTGCATAATTTATTAAAGAAATTGTAAAAAAAAATAAAAATTGTAAAAAGCACTAAAGGCACTAATGTTAAATGGAAAAAGCACCAAGTTAGTGCATTTTCTTAGTTTGGCACTAAAGATAAAATTTTTGCGTTCAAGGCATCAAAAAGCACCATAAATAGTGCCAAAAGCACTAAATTGAGATCACTGGGAGCGCCAGGCTCCACTAAGCTATTCTTTCTCCATACAAGCATTGAAGGAATCCTGACAAAATGAATTACATGAATTTCTCCACAGGAAGTTAAGTGGACTGAAGAAGGAAAATTTTCACTGACTGATTTGAAATGCTTATAACTTTCTTATTTTAACAGTTTCCAATATAATTTGTTATGCAGGTTATAAACAATTTAATAAAATTTTAGAATGCCATCATACTAAATGCCAAAAGAACGTGTACAAATTGTTAATTGTTTCCGGGCGAACAACCGTTACAAAAAAAAAAAAAAAAAAAAAAAAAAAAAAAAAAAAACACCGTCCACATTAATTTTAATACTGCAATAGTTCCCAGTGAGAACATGATAAGCTAACCAGTGCCCATGTGCTGTAACTCCCGCGTCGAGAAACTTTTCGATTGAAATGTGTGAAATGAAACAAAAATGCTATAAATTGAAACAAACAACTGTTTTCTCACTTAACTGCGTCTGTAAAAATCTTTGGCGAGTAATTGAAGCAAAGCCGCGAAAAGCCACTTTTTGCAAAAACTGTTTTTGTCAGATTACCTCTCTCTCTTACACTGTTTAAACATCAAATCAGCCAAAACTTTGCACCTTAATGATGTCAAAATGAGATACAAAGAGTCAGTCAGTGGAAGAACGTTGTAAGTTACTAACAAAATTATACAAACGAACTGGTTTAGCAACGTGGAATAACGTTTAAAAAGCCGCTTGCGTGGTTGAAAAACGTTTTAAATGACACCGCGATTGTGGATATGAAACGTTTTTCCACTAAAAAAAATTATAAACTGTAAATTTGCATGTAATTTAAAATTAAAATTTCTTGATATTTTACATAAAAGTTTTTATTATCATTATTTTTGATAATCTAAAAAAAATTTAAAATAAATGATCCTGCCTCTTAAAAACGTTTTTTTTTTGCTCTCCTGAAAAATAATAATTTTGTAACTTACAACGTTATTCGCGGCTGTGCTTCAATTGCTGTAACGTCAGGAAATTACTCACCAATTTACAGAAAAAGTGCGTCTGTAAAATTTTTGTGAGAAAGATCCCGCTTTGAACTGTCAAATAAACTCACGCATAAAAACGGGGTGAGAAAAAATTTAAACACTAAAAAATATATGTATTACAAATGCAAAATGCATTGAATAATATCACGAAAGAGGTAAGTATTTTGCTCTTGTCATTTTTTTTTATTGCTTACTTATTTTGCTTTTAACATTTTTGAAAAATACACGAATGTTTCCAACGCCATTTTTAACCAACTAACATAAAATTCAAACTTAACGACGGCTGTATTTTTGCTGCTGTCGTTGAAAATATTTCAATTCAAGAAAATATGTTTGACTGGCGTTCTCAACATCTGCAATTTCATAACGGCTTCGAATGGAATATTTTGACAGTTATAACGTAACGACGTAATCTCTTTTGATAGTTTTCGACATGAGTTACGGCCACACTTTTTTTTCTCACTTTTCCAGAAACGATGGAATATTTTGTTTCACATATTTCCGATGCGAGACGTTATCACCAAAATTACAGAACATGAGTACAGGTTTTAGGACGTAATGAGCCACGAAGAAGCTGTGGATTATGTACGAGAGTGTTTACACGGATCCATCTGAGTCTACTCGTAGACGTGCTACTCAATTGGGAATCCCTAGAACAAAGCTGCGGGGCGTTTTTAAAGTTGAGCTGGCGATGTTTCCATATAAAATTTTATTGGCTCAAGAATCATTGCTTTAAAACGGCTACAATACTTCAGTTAAAGTACCCACCGGGTGTTTGTAGTCGTCATATAAAATATATTTTCCCTTTTGGTGTTACATCTTTGAGAGAAATTAAGTGCAGCCAATACCTGGGATTCGGCAAAAATTCAAAATTGACAGATCGAGGCGGGCCAGAGATGTTTACAGGTAGCACGGGAATCAGTTGTTCCAAGTAAGTTGGCATGGGACCGACTGTTAATTCAGTTTTTCAAAAGTTAACTTTTTTTGCTTTCTGTTTTTCAGGAAGATGTCTTTGTGAAGAAGTGAAATCTTAAAAATCCCACTAAAGGGCCTATTTTCAACCACTTTTATAAGAGTTCGACCTACGGTAGGATCAGCCCCAGGTGCTGTTGCTACTCAACAGATGCTGCTGTCATATTTCCGAAAGCTTAGATAGCACCAGCTCCTTAACAATCGGCGAGTGTATAATCTTGCTGGATTATACACTAAAATTGCTACCTGGGTGTGCTGGTTGCTCTTACACTAAACGAATTGTTTGTCACCCAGTGTTTAACATCAAACATGAGATAAGGCCGTATGGCCTTGCACCATAAAATATTTCTTTGATTTCCGAAGATTTTGTATTAATTTTCATTAATTTGCAAGAAATAAAAAAAGTACATATGTATATACTTTCTATACAATTTTTTCAATTGTTAAGCCTCGTACACAATGCTAGCAACATTTTCGCTGGTGTTCACAATAAGGCAACATTTTTTCACAACCACACACATTTTCCATTAAATAGAATTATTATAAACGTCATATACATTTTCATACAAATTGTTGTTGAAGTAGAAGTAGACTCAACTTTTTAAAAAAAACTTTAGTTACATTTTTGTTCGAAAAAATTAAAGGAAAATATTTGAAATACTTTGGAAAGAAATAAGATAATAAGAAAAAACAAAAGATAAATAAGAAAAACCAAAATTGTTGCTAGCATTGTGAACGAGGCTTCATTCAGAAAACGTCAATTGTAATTCAGAAAGCGTCAATTATACTTCAGATTAGTCAATTGTTATTCAGAAAGTGTTAAATGAATATCAGAAAGTGTTAATTATAATTCAGAAAGCAAGCAAACTTCATTAACTATTTATTTTAATTGTATTATAACAAAATAAAAGTGCAATCAATAAAATATCTATTAATTTTTCTTTATAACATTTATTATTTTCTGAATTACAATTGACTGTTTCTATATTACAATTGACATATTTGAATCACAATTGAAGTTTTCTGAATTTAATTAGCTGTCCTAAAACTAAAGTGGTCTATGTTACAAAAAAAAAAAAAATTTAGATAACAAACTAAAGACTACTTTAGCAGTTGAAAAAAGTGAAAAAGTAATAAATATACACAGAAAGAAAAACACTCGGGATAAATTAAGCTTTTTATAATTACTTTGAGTACGAGTCGTACTCAAAAATTCAAGAACAAATAACACTAAAACGTACTCACAACAATCCTAAATGGGATAACTTTCGAAAATCATTACCGGAATTTCTTAAAGTAAGTATAAAATTCTTAAACCAAGTACAAAAAAGATTGAACTTTTCGTTGGCCACTCTGAGAGTAAAATTATAAATTGACCGTTTTAATCTCATATAAATTGTTCAAATTTGTTGTAGCCACTACAACAACACCCCACAAGTGGCTAAATAACGATTTGCTTTTTGTGTGTAGAAACAACAAAAACAACAGAGCAGGAAGAAAACACATAATTTTCATGTTTAAATCTTAATCAATATTACTTTTTAAACTTTAAAAAGTAAAAATGTCTTGACTTCAATTTCTCACTTCTCATTTAGTTTATATTCTTAGCTAAATATGTGTATTAAGTTTTAAAAATAAAAATCATATCGGGCATGGTGGTGGTGTTTTATAATTGGAACTTTGAAAGGTGTGAAACAGGTAAGTCAATTAATTATAATAATATTCTTCTTCTAATTTCAGTTTATTGAAAGTACGAATTCGGGATTAAATCAACTTTATAACACTTGACTTAAGTACATTTTGAGATTGATTCAATCTCAGTTTTACTTAATCAATCTCATTTTCGAATTATTTGAAGTACGAATCCTGGATTGAATATGGATAACTTGAGTATTTCGCGATTGAATAATCCGTACTTGAATCAATCTTTCTGTACTTGATTCAAGAAAATCCGTACTCACCGTACTATTGATACCGCTTCGGATTGATTTGAGTACGGATGGATTGATTTTTCTTTTGAGTGTAGGCGTTATTAAGTCACCAAAACATGGGTATCGTGGAAGTATCATTTTCAAATTTATTGCTTTTTCACTTTTTTCAACTTTTGAAGTAGTCTAAACATATACCACTTTAGATCCAGACTATCCAATTGATGCTTTCAGAATAACAGGTGGAAAAGGTTTGGTAATCACAAGGGGCTTGGAAAATTTTGTATGAAAATTTTATTTTAATTTTATAAATCATTTTCTTCTTTTTTGTCACTGAAAACTGTTGTTATATAATTCTTTTAATTTAAACCTTAAACAACACCATGATAGTTAAATTTCTAAAAGCTTATATGATTCTCTTAAATTTTTACACAAATTAGTTCCCCAGAGTAAAAGGCATACAAAACGTAAAGATATCTAAAGTGCAAATTGTTGGCCTTCATCTGCAACTGGGGAGTATTTTTTTTGTGTTTTTTTTTTCGTAAAGAACGTAAATAAAAGAAACAACAAACCAGCAAATACATCTTTAAAATGGTTTGGAAAATTCCTATATTACAATTGAATAAACCTACAACAGCAAACAAGAACCGAAAAAAATAATAAAACAAACAAATTTGCCAATAAGTAAATTGGAATAGTCCTGGTAGAGATAACAGTACAGAAGGCAATACATTACACGAACAGGTAAATCGATACACGTATGTAACAGGAAATAAAGAGAGAAAGAGAGTAAAAAGGGTTTAAAATAGTTATAAGCGTATTGATGTTATTGGGATGATGGTGGAAAAACTGAAGAAGTAGAAGAAGTGGTGGCATCTGACATAAGCGAAAATCTAATACATATTTGTGAATAACTAGAATTTAGGAAACATGAGTTGAAACTATCTAAAAAATCAAGCAATGGTTAAAATATTGAACAAGCATTTGGAGTTGTAAAAGCATCAATGGAATGCTAAAACAAGGGAAGGAAAGAACGTAAGGAGTTACTACTGACATAACTCAGGTTCTATGCGAACTATTATTTGTACTGTCTTAGAAACATAAAAAAACAAAGTATTACGGCCATTTGAATAAAGAAGATATACATATCGTTATATAAAATGCAAAAGGACGTAGCTAGACAAAAATTCGAAATCGAGTTTTTGATTGTTTAAGGTTCGTTTTATGTGTGTTTACGCACGCGACATTATTAAAGAAATTCAAACGCCAAGAGGACCTTATTAAAGAGAGAGCCAGAAAAAAACTGAGCCAGAAAATACTTGTGCTAAGTTAAATAAATAACGAATAAGAAAAATAATTATTGTTCCGGTGTCGTCGACTTGTGTCGACATCGCTTTTCATAATAGTGGTGATTCAATATAAAAATTTTGAAATATACGAAAATTTATTCAAATACTGGACAAATTCATTAAACATTAAAATATTTTTATAATACTCGGTATTTATAAATTTATCCACTTTTTTCAGAAGACTTCCATTAAAGATTTTTATAGTTGCTTCCGTTACCTTTTTGCACGAAGTGGTCCACTTAAGTTTAAAATCGGATATGTCCTGGGATACTTTTCCTGTGTTCTTTGATTTTTTTTACAAAAGTCCAATATCTTTCAACAGGCCAAAGTTCAGGACAGTTGGGTGTGTTTGCCTCCCGTGGTTCAAAGTTGACATTATTGTTTTAATTCCATCTCAAGGGCCTTTTTTTCCATAGTGGTATGATGCCCATTAGGGCCAGAAATATTAAGGCACTCTGTGCTTTTTTTAAGAAAGGCAAAAGCCGTTTTCGTACACATTCCGTAATATACACATTCACGATCGTGCGTGATGTCACAAATAGTTGGCTCCTTCTGCCACAACTGCAAATGGCTTGCCACATAAGAAACTTCTTGAGAAATTTTGTTTGTTTTTCACCTCCTCTATCAGTCACATAAAAATCTCGATCTGGAAGTTGTGAAAAGTCTGCCAATACATAAGTTTCCTCATCCGTTAGAAAACTGGTATATTTTTCTTATAAAACTCTAAATTTTTTCACTAGTTCTTTTGTTCTAAGTTCTTCACCGCATTGCGATCTGGCAGTTTCTAAAC
Organism: Pollenia amentaria; assembly: GCA_943735925.1. Taxonomy (NCBI): domain Eukaryota; kingdom Metazoa; phylum Arthropoda; class Insecta; order Diptera; family Polleniidae; genus Pollenia; species Pollenia amentaria. Next base: position 277,869,154 of record OX031006.1, on the reverse strand, counting down.
TTTATACAGCTTCAACACAGCACTAGCGTTGGCTCTGCACACGAAAGGATCAGAGCATTTAACTTATCGAGCTGATTTTCTGATAGAAGTCTTCGTTGCTCTTCGAAAGATTTGTTCGACTTCTTTTGCTTTACTAATACCTGCTAGACATTTTTTCCTTCCTGATCCAGGCTTTCTTTCAATTGTCAAGTCTTCTTTTTACTGTTTAATTTTTTTTGAAACAGTGTGACGATGAACCTTCAGATCTTTTGCTGTTTTTTTGAAAGTCCATTTTTTTTGGAAAAGTTTTAAATATTTTTCAAGTACTTTTTTCGCTATCCATTTGGACCAAAATAACAGTTACAAGTCCAATGACTTGGAAAGGATAATATCTGACATATTTTTAAAAGCTGACGTCATAAAAACAAAAATAATTTGTCGGACCAAGAATAAGTTTTGGCTGGGATAATGAGTTTAAGTTTCTTCTGACTCACTCTTTACTTTAAATTTTATTGTTGTTGCAGCAGATTTGCTGTCATCGGAAGTTTTTTCCCAATTGATAAATCTGTTGCTGGCTTAACAATCTTTGGCTGAATGATGCTGGGGTCGTTCCGAAGCGTAGATGCAATCGATTTTGTAACCTTTTTTTGCTTCTCATGTAAAAAAAAAATCAAACCGCAGTTACGCACTTTTGCATTTAAGGTGACGCTATGCTCAATGAAGCATTTTTCTTTTAAATGGAAATACTAGATGCATTTCAAATTCGTTACAACTTGACTTATGTTTGTTGTATGTTAATCATGTTAAGAAATTGAATTGAGAAAAGAAATTGAAATTTAAAATTTTTCGATAAAACCAAATAAACTATTCATGAAATTCTAGATATAGCCAAGCATTCTTCGTAGAGGAATCTAAGTACTAAAATATTTTCCACATTTGATAATAATTTATTATCATTTAAAGCATGTTCTAGGAAAAACAATTGCCCTTCAGCTTTTACACGAAAAGTAGCGACTTTATTCTCCAGGGCAACATTAGTTGAATGCTGCTGTTTGTACGAGTATGTAAGTATTTCTTTTTTTTTTTTTGCAATATTTTCAAACATTTTCGTACATATTTGATGAAGAAATATGTGACTGCTGACTGTTTCAAGCATGTCTAACATGGTATTTTATGTTTTTTTTTGGGAGTACAAAAATATTTGTTTTATATAGATCTCTGAATTAAGTGCAAATTTTGCGTTATTTCCGTTTTTTTTTTGTTTCCTTTTCGCCCTACTACTATTTATCTATATCTGTAAGATTTTTACATATTTTGTAAAAATTTTGCTCAACTTATTTGAATTTCATTTTGAAATATCATTAAGTATTGTAAAACAAGTATGTATACATTCTAGAAATATATCCCTATAAATGTAAATTGATGTATCTATTACATTTGCCTGAGGCTTAAATACTATGGCAATTGAAGTGTAACTAATAGACAGCAAAGGTTTGCTAAAAAGCACTTTTTTTTTGATTTATGCTAAAAAGTTTGTTTAAAAAATATATAAAAAAAAATATTAAAATTTAAAGGTTGAATTTAGGTTTTAAATTTATTTTAAGTAGCCCCTCCCCCCACCCTTAAATTTTGGTAAATAAAATAATAAAAATAAAACTAAATAGATACAGGGGTTTTTAAGACGTATATAACTTCCGATAGGGATAACTGAAGGAAACTTTCGTTCGCTAAACTTCCATTTAAAACAAAACAAACTGGCAGTTATTATTATCTTTGCTTTGATACTTCAAGTGTTCATGCCTTGCCACGTCATGCGTACTACTCGAATACGAATATATTTATGCAGACCTTTAGTTCCTACGTCCCATACGGGTACAGTAACAATCGACATACACACAATTCAGTCTATTTATCGTCAGCGTTACCGTTATGCGACTAAAGTCGCATTTTGATACTTTTCTGACTGCCTTGCCACTTTCTTAGACCCTTTTGTTTCAAATCCCCTTTAGTATCATTTTGTATTTTTTTGTATCCCTTTTGCCCCCTTTTGAACTAATTTTTTTATATTGGCAGTCCATGAACGCAGAAGAACTTCAAAGTAGTGCAGCCAATTTTTTCTAAATTTCTTATAATTAAAGTTTTTATACCGTTTTTCTTTAGAATGATCCAATTTTTCAAATATAAATTTGACTTTTATAAATTTTTGTCTCAATATAATAAATTATTTCAAAAAATGTTATATAGGGCGATACCAAGGATGAAAATAGGAATAAGAGAAAAAGGTTCTGTGACAAAAATTTTGACAGCAGTCAATCGGGTTCAGTGAAAGAAGATGTAGCAGCATTTATTTTAAGAAAATTTGATCAGTTAAAGTTAAGCAGTAACAACATCTTTCATTTAAATTTAATATTAAACAGTGACAATTTTAAATAAAGACCATGCTTTTGTAGAAATTTACTATGATTTTCAATTTAACATTGATATTTTTTCTGAGTATTAGAATTTTATTTTTTTTTTTAATGTTTGTGTTTTTAGTGAAAATTACTTAATAAATATGTTTGTTTTATGAAAATGTTCTTGTTTTTCAAGTTGCCCCTTTTTTTTCTCAGACCCCACTTGTTTTTTGAAAATCCTCTTCTTGTGCCCCTTTTGGAAAATTTTGAACAGTAACGCTGTTCATCGTTATGTTCAAACCACAAACAAAACATGTGGACACAGTTTGGATCGTGAAGTCTGCTATTGTCGATTTTTTGTTCTTGTTTAAACTGTGTTGTTCAAGCATTTGTTTTAAACAACGATGTCTAACATCACTGTAGTATCGCCATATCAATAAACTTCATCTCGATAGTTATTGTTGCTTTTTATAAGGTTGAACATGAGTAAATTATTCCGCCAACGTTTTATTCTTTGTGCACAAATAACAATGGATAGTCTAGACGGTGTTTTATTGAAATCAAAACTTGGCGTTATGTTGAATGGAGCTTCAGGTTCGTACGATTTGACAACTCTCGCTCTTTTCATTCCAAGTGGCCTACGTGCAGTTACTGGCTTATGCAGATAAACCAAGAGTTTAGAACATTTCTAAGCTGAAATGACTTTTGGCCGCAAGTTATAATGGAAAAGTGATAACTCTTCAAGCTTGATTTATGCAACCGACAGAATATTCAAACACATTACCATTTAAAGTAAATTCTTTTGTTATAATAATTTTGGCATAAAAAATGCATTTATACAGGTATGAATTTGTACGAATGTGAAAAGTTTCACCTTTTTTAAATTGTACCATTTTTGGGTTGCTTCTTCAGCTTTCGTACGTTTTTATAAATCCGTAATAAATCAAAACATTGTTTTTTGTTATTAAATATGATATCAGTATTAAACAGCTTCTTTGTAAACATAAAAACATAGAAATTATTATAAACTTGTTAAAAACTAAATTTTATCCTTGGAAAATTGCAAATATCGATACTGATCAATATGTCCGGTGCTTCAACAATTGCAGCAGTAATAAAAAAACAGAAAAAGTCCTTTATTATAGAAAAGATTCCTTTATTTGTTTATTTTCACACTTTTTTCTTGTTAAAAATTTGTTATCTAAACAGGGTTTGTCTATTTTTCAACGAAACGAAAAATTTTAACGTTTTGTAGAGAAGGTAAAAACGTTTTCATTTTCACTTTCGTAGAAATTTGGTTTCTGTGACACTCCTGAAATTTCCATTTTTATTTTTTGGGCCATTTTTCGTTTCGCCGATTTTGCTTTGGGTGATTTTACTGGCAGCCCTTAATAATTTTATCTTGCTTCTAACTACTCATCTTTTAAATATGTTTAATTTTGTTCCCTAAAGTTTAAAATGAAATTTTGTTATTTATAAATTAAGATTCAATTATTTTCATATATAAAGAAAAATATATTTTCTGAAGTGTAAATGAATGATATAAACATTTCATTTTATTACTTAACACCTTTTTTATTTTAATTTATCTTTAATGGGTCTTGTGAAATCCATACGCTTAAGACCATTTTAATACAACCATAAATTATCATAGTTTATTGCAGAAAAGTGTTACCTTCATAATAATCGATATTTATGTATATTTGACACGCTTTTATTAAATAAAATAGGTCGTTTCACATCAACAACTTGTACAAACTATAGAAAAATAATAATAGTAGGAAAAAAACAACACATTACAATAGATATAAAATTTTTTCCACTCTCTCATACCTCCTTTAAAAGGAGACACTATTTTTGGAATTTTATGTTTATTTAACACCCTGACGATGTTTAAGGAAACCCCTCAACCAAACACTAGTAAAAGGGTTTACCTTTTCTTTATTTTTTTTTCTTGAGGCTCTCTAACGTATGAATAAATAAAATTCAATTTACATGTTGAAGTGTTAATACGATGTCACAACTAATAAATATTCTTTTAAATAGTTTCTATCATCTTTCAAAGATGTTTTTATATATTATGGGAAAAAAATGGAACTAAACATTGACCGATCTCTTGATTGGTCTGGGTAAAATAATATTTCTTTTTTTTTTTAATATTTTAATGCTTAACTTATGCTAAAGGCATAAAAGATGAAAAGATTTTTAGTTTTATAATTTTGCATTAAAATAAAAAAAAGGCTGCACTAAATTTTGCTTGGCAATTTTTAGTCAAATGCAAATCCAGTTTGATAGAGAAAAACAAATCATTGATTTATTGTTTGAATAACTCTACGAACACCTTAAACGCTTTAAGAGGTAACAGAAAATAGAAATGAAAATTTTTATTTTCTCTCAGGTGAAGATTTTTTTTGTATATAAAGGAAGAACTTTTTTTTAATGTGTTTCAAGTTGTTACAAGTTTGCAGTTGTAAAAAATTTTTCTCTGGGGAAAAAATTTCTATTTGGAATAGCTTTTGATGAGTTGACAATCTTTTTCCTTGGACTTGGGTCGAACTGTCGTGGAAAACGTTAAATAAGTAAATCTGATCTTTATAAGCGTGCACAGATAGAAATAAAAAAATCGTGATATTAATTAATTTTGCACCAGTAAACAAATTAATAGTATCATATCAATTAAATATTTTTTTGTTAATACAGTCGAACTTCTCTATAGTGAACTTCTTACAATGAAGCTCTCCCTTTTATGAATTGATTTTAAGAACACAGCTTTTTCATTTACATTTTAGTGTAATTTGATCCCTTTTTAATGTAAATTTTTCCTTACAATTAACAAACTTTTCAAATATAAATTTGACTTTCATACATTTTTGTCTCCATATTATGAATTAGTTCAAATAATTTTGGTAGCAATCCGCTGTACTAAGTGAACTAAAGTTTCGCACCAAAGTAGCATATCTCATGAAAAAAGTTAGTAGTATTTAATAAATTTGCAAAATGAACAGCAAAAACAAAAAAAAGACAAGCAGTTTGGTATTCTTCCCAGCACTTCATCAAAAAACCAAAAAAAATGCAGTTATTCCAAAAATGTAGAGGACAAGCTGATAAGCAGTAAACATAAAAGGCTCCGATCCTGCATTTTTTGAGGATTTTGAGAAGTAATGTAAAAATGGATAGCCGCTGCACGTTAAAGAGTGTAATCCAAAAAAACACCTCAATATTTTAAATGAAAAAAAAAATATAATTTCATTATAATGAAGTTTCTATACAATGAAGTTATTTTATGCTCCCATGCAGATTCATTATAGGGAAGTTCGACTGTATAAGTAAACGTTTAATCCACTTGATTAAGCTTTTAATTTAAACTGAGTTAATTTTTGGTTAGTGGTTTCATTGAAATACAATAGTTACCTAAACAGTTTTTAAATTTGTATCGTTAATCTATCGGGCATGTTTTCACAATCGCAAAACGCTTAACAATTGCGATTCTGACTTGAAACCGCACAAAAGGTGTTCCCTAAATCGCAATCGCAAGAAGTTTGGCGACTTCAATTCGCATGGCTGTATTTCTTATAGCATTAAGATAATTTTTTCTACATTGTATCCAAAAAGGAAATCTAAGATCTAAATCGATAATATATTATATCGGGATACTAAGAAAACTTAAAGTATATACAGGGTGGCTCAAATGAAACGAAGAGGTTATAGTAGTCTATCATTATTTCATTAGTTTAACAATAAGGGTAATTACGATGAGTAGAGCAAAGTGTGCAAACGATGCAAATGTGTGCAAAAATAAGCAAAGTTGCACAACACAACAACAAAATGTTCGCATTTGCAAATAGCTTCATTTTACTTTGTTTAACTTAAAAACCCTTGAGCAAAAATGGTAGTACATATTTGCTCAATTGCAATTTTGCCTTCTTTATTTTTATTTGAAAAAAAAAAAAGAAAATTTTAATTAAAATTGTGTGTGATCGCTTGCGCAAAAATAAAATAAAAGCTAAATTGGAAACAAATGAAGTTTTTTGACAACTTATACTAGTGCTGCCAAAAGTTTTTTGTGCTGTCAGACTAAATTTGTGGAAAAATATCACATTTGCACAAAAAATAAAAGAGGTATACTCACGATCAATCAGAATATGCACTGCAAGTTAACAAATTGCAAATTTGCACAATCACGATCGTACTTATCCTTAATATTTTCTATAATTTTTCAAATTGTTGCTTAGAAGACTAATGAAAATAAAAAGGTACACTATTGAACAGCGAATTTAAATAATTTAATTTTTTTTTTTAAAAACCTAGAGAAATTGTTTTACCACTTTTTATATAGGCCAATAATTTCTTAAAGAACGCAGTCATTACAGGGGATGGAAAGTTGCTTTTTAACTGCTGGAGAGTTTATTTAGTACAGCTGCGAAGAATCACTTACAAAACCAAATTCAAAAAGATGAAGCAACACCGCATACTGCAAGACAAACAGCGGAGCTATTACGGAACATTTTTGGTGAACGCATTATTTAAAGAGTCTTTCAATATTTAAAAAAACGTGTGGACGTAAACAATTTAAGGCATACGTCAATAAAAAAATTTTATTGTCTGAAAAGAAAATTAAAGACTATCACAACTGTTCCTTTTTTTAGGCCACCCAGCATTTCCTTAAATGAGTTATAAAAACCAATTGTTATAAAAACATTGATATTTACCATTTCACTAAAATTTAAGGAAATAAATTATTGAGTGTCGTTGACGTAATCAAAGATCAGTCGTTTTTTGAAAATTGGTTTTATGATTGTCATAAACGACACTTTCATTGTTGTAAATTTTAATTGATATCGACAAAAATGTCATACAACTACGACTTAGACCACGACAACGACTCTCGTACTATGACCGAATATTAAAAACAACTCTTTTAATATTTTAAGAATAGTTTATTAAATTTTGAGTCTAAAGGTTTACAATCGGCCATGGTCGGGAATCGAATACCAGTAAAATTTAAATCACAATAACTCTGAAAATTACTCTCTTTAAAAAGTTACTGCCTGTTGTCTGATGACGTCATCCAAAAACCGTATCGTGATAAAAATATTTCATTTTATATATTAACACTGTATGTTCCAATTATCTTTACACTCTAAAAACAAAATACCTGTTTCAGAATATGCGGCACAATATTTGTACTTCAGTTTAGTTTCCCTTCAAAAACTCGTTTACGTGCAGACGTTACGTTTTCCGTTGCGAGCTTTAAGCTAAAATTTTACGTTTAAGTCTTAAGTTTAAATTTAACTATTTAATTAAAAAAATGTTTACAATTCATAATTAAGAGGAATATCAAATTTTTTACCCCGGAAGCGTTACTAACTTTGTCACCAATCCTCTGTTTCATGAAACATTTCTGTGCGACATGTCGCATAGTCTGAATCAAGTATGTAATAAATTAAAATCGCATTGGATTTTAATTTCTAGAACAAAGTCGATAATTTCGTCTCTTTTTAAGCACCACATAGGAAAACACATTTGCTAACGACATTTTTTAGAATACAATATCGAGTTTATAATTTCAATACAATTTCAAGTTGAAATTTTCAACACACTTTTCATTTCAAAAAATTTTTTTTTTTAATTCTTTATTCATCAATTTTTAGTTTTTGCTTTAAATGTAAATTTTCCTATTGCATATACTTTAACGCATGATTGATATAAACTCAATTTCATGTTAATAACACTCATACGCACATATACAATTTAAATCATATGAACTTATTTTGAAATTAAATTAAAATCGACTTTATAAAATTTAATGCTTTTTAATGCATACAAATCAAATCATAATTAAATGTAATACACAGAACATATGATTAACATTATTTCAATTAATAATTATGCAACATTTTGATACATTAAATAATGTTTTGAGCAATAATTTAATTGAAATTTCTTTTATATTAAAATTATTTTACACAGATTATATCAAGTTTATAATTAAATCTATAATAAACTGTAAATAAGAAGTTTATTTTGCTAAACAACAACAACAACAACAACAACAACAACAACAACGACAACAACAACAACAACATTATGATTAATTGCATTTATTTTATTGCTCAAACAGAAAAGATAAGAAAGAAGAAATAAAAACGCAACTAAAGAAATTACATTTTATGCAAATTAAATTGTTTTCTTTTTTTTCGTTGTTATTTTAGCTCGCAAGTCAGTCATTTGTACGTTTGCTATTGTTGTTAAATGACATTTTCATGCGGATAAATGAAGGTACTTGTGAATTTAGCTGGATTCTTCAAATATTAATAAAAAAGATAATGTATAAAATATACAACCTGAAGTTTAGGACTAATATGTATGAGGAGAGTGAAAGAGGAGTAGAATAAAGAGGCACGATGATGCCAAGCACCTTCACTGCTGAATGGTCTGGTTTTAAATAGATTGCAACATCATTACTATACGCATGACATGACTGCAGCATATGCAAAATTATTGCGGAAAAGATATAAAATATTGGAATATTTTTAAAACAAGTAAAAACAAGAGATTTTTTTTTTAACAATTGTAGAAACAATTAACTTTTGTAGATAAAATAAAAGACAATAAGACAGCAAAATCGCGGGCAGCATAAACAGCAAATGTTGTTGTCTCGGTTAAATAATAAATTCAGTTTAAGTTTTTTTTTTTATGTACGTTTAAGTTTCTTAGTAGCTACTTAGATAATGCAAACTCTAATATTTAGAAATTTTTGTTTTATTTGCATTTTATTAACTGCCTGTTTTTCAAAATAAAATAAAAATTTTTGCATTAAACACATTAATGTGTTGTTTTCACATTGATTGAACGTGTCGAAAAATTTATATAAAAAGCACTTAGTTTTTTGAGTAAATAAAACAGCAACAAAACAAACTCAATTTAGTTTAATGTGCTGTTTACACAACACATGTGATTGAACGTGTAGTAATATTTATCTGGAAAACACTCAAAAAACAGAGTGTTTTTCACACTCAAAAAACAGAGTGTTTTTCATATAAATTTTACTACACGTTTAATCACTTGTGTTGTAAAAACAGCTCATAAATAACAGGTAGTAAGTAAAATTTCTTTTATTCCAAAAATAAAACAAGAATTTCAAATATTTCAGTAAAAAATTTATGAATAAAATTCCCTTCAATATTATTGGAGTAAGAACTACTCATTTGGAAATAGTTAAATAAAATTAATTTTAATAGTTTTTGAATAATAGCGGCAACAAAATTGTTTCGTATCAAAAACGTAATAACAATAAATATTCATGAAAAATTATATAATTAATTATAAAGTCTTTTAAGCTTTTTGGAGGAGTTTGTCTTATAAACTGTTTTCAGTATTCAGAATTGGAGGCACCACGTACGTAAAGTTTTCAAAAAACTTTTGAAAGATGCCAATACTTAATTTTCACTGAGCTAAAAGCTTTGTTAAATATGTATAGTAGAGTGCTCCAAAAAAACCCTTTCGAATTTAGACCATCCCCGCCCGTCTAGAATTGTTCTATGTATTATACAAACATACACGTTGTCTAAAATATTACGATAACGTACGGTAAATAAAATACAAATAATCATAAAATTTACCAAAAAACATGTTAAAGAAAAACTTTGGCATTGACAGCTAAACCACATCTAAAAAAACTGGTTCGCTGTTGCCACAGGCGCTAAAGGCACAACAAAATTTTTTCTGAAAACTTTGTCTTCCGAATAAAATCAGCTCTTTCACGTGCTTTTTGACTGTGAGACTCAAAGTAATGTTTTGGCTGCCATTCATTTCCTTCGATGGTAAAACTATCTCGTCATCCATCACGCATTTGTACTCTAATAAACAGAAAAAAATTTCTGGAGCTCGCGAAGCCTGCATTTAATAATCTTCTGTTGTGATTCAATGGTGAATGGTGCTGTTTTTTTTTCTTTTTTTTATGGACTCGCATGGCTTCTACATATTTTTTAATTGTGCTTTTATCGCAATAATATTTCTTACCTATTTGGCGATAAGACTTTTCACTGCAACATTCTGGTTCAGATTTAAGTTTTGGCCGAACTTTGGAGTCCTACAAACTCAATTTCTGACCTGATCTACATTTTTTTCCAAACGATTTATTATTCTTAACCAAGATTTTTGTCCTAGAGATAAACGTTTTTTTTTAAACAATGTCTTTAAAACGCTTACAAATTTCACTTTAAATTTTATTTGGATTTTCTTTCCAAAACTTACAAATTACTTTGCGATGGTTTAGCTTGTTATGTGACCTTTTTCAAACTAATTATTAACTCACCAGAGCAATATAATTTTTTTTTTTTTTATAATAAATAGATGGTACAGTTCAATTAACCGTATATATTTTTTTGCAAGTGTCATGTGTCTCTTTTTACAACCGTGTTGGACCTGTTCGTATTATATTCACAATACTTTTATAGGATAAAGTTAACTGGTGGCGTTACGAAGCTAAAGCTTGAAGGTGCATTTACAAGGGGAAAATACATTTGATCAGTTTTTGTAAAAATTCACTAGCTCATAATAACTTTCGCAATTAAATTTAAAAGAATCAAAATGTGTACGTAATTATCGTTGTAATGAGGTATAAAAGACAAAATTTGGTTATAAAATTTTAAAGTTATTTAAATTTCCAAAGCCAATTAAATAGACACAGGCCAGCTTGCACAAGAAATGTAGAAACAAAATGAGCATATTGTTACGAAAGTAACTTTAGTTAAGAATAAGTTTAATTAATAAGTTGTCTTGTACTTATTAGTTATTTTGTATTTGCTAGTAATTTTATTAGTTTAAATTGTTATTGTATTAGTTATGCATATTTCTAATGTAAAAATCACTGTACAGAATTTTCTAGTACAAATGTAATGTAATAATTGTTATACATAATTGTATACCATAATAGTGTTAAGATTATTATTAACCCATAAAGTATGCTTTAGTTTATTGATGTACAATACTCGTAGCTCAATTTACATTTAGCCATAGTGTCAATGCATTAACTGAGTAAGTTTAGATAATTGACGCTAGAGAGCATTCCGGAAGCCATTCGAGAAACCTAGAGCTATCTAGAAGTTTTATTTAGAGTATAAATACTACTCTCAGATGGCACTCAAATCAGGAATTAGTACAACGTTTAAGTGTGTAGATCGCAATTATAAATTGTTAAAGTGACTTAGTTCTAAATAAAGTTGTGTGAATAGTTTATAGTATCAGCTATAAATAAACTGTTTAAAGTGGTGTATTTTATTTACTTTATTAAAGTTACAATAAAAGAACTCAAGAAGTTTATTATAAAGGAAATACCAAAAACGTTATTGTAAAGGCAGTAACGTAACAATATTTTGCGAAATATTTGAATAAGAACTATGTAATTTGTACTTAAAACATACTCGTATTTACTCGTATTTACTCGTATTCGAGTTTTTGTCTTCGTAGGATAGCTTTAACCTTTTTGCAGGTATGACCAACAAAATAAATAATTTTTAAAGGCAGTTACAAAATTCCATTTTCACATTTTTAAAAATATTGTTAAAAAAATTTCAGAATTTCATAATAGAGCAACAATTTTTTACACAACCACATACATTTTCCATTAAGAAACCGATTGCAAATTTTTCCCACAAGAATATTACGTATTTATTATTATTTTTTAAAACATTTTGTTGAAATTTTCATTCAAAACTAAATAAAATTATTATAAACGTCATATACATTTTCATACACATTGTTGCTGAAGTGGAAGTAGACTCAACTTTTTAAAAAAAATTTAGTAACATTTTTGTTCGGAAAATGAAGGAACATACATATATGAAATACTTTGGGAAGAAATAAGATAGAAGAAAAACTAAATTGTTACTAGCATTTTGTACGAGGCTTTAATCTTAACATTAGGATTTATAAGGCATATAATAGGGGATAGAAATTATGTTAATACCTCCAATAGTTTCTCAGTACACTCGATTTAAATTTTGCGATTTTCAGGAAAAACTAATTTTTTGTCATTTTTTCGCGAAAGATCCAAATTTTCTTACTGCTATGAATTTCAAGTTAAACTTTTTCTGAATATTATAGTCCAGATAATTTGAAATATACTTTGAAGGTTTTAGTAAAATTGAAAAACATGAAAAATCATGAAGGTCAAAGGTTAAATTTTAACATATTTGGAATTTCTAAAGGAACGATAGCGAAATAGTGTACATTTTTGTACCTATTTTTATGAAACTGGAAAAAATATATCCTAAAGTCAAACAAAGACAAAACAGTGCAAAAATGCAGATTCACACTTAAATGCACTTAAGGTCAAAATGATCCCAAACTTTGCAAAATCTGTCAATAAAGTAATATTCGTTCAAAACAGCTGATTTTGTTAACATTACAAATTAATGCTGTCAAAATTTTAGATTTTCGACTTACTTAAACTCGATGCCTTCAAATATTTGAAAATAACGAATTTCTTAAAATGTTTTTTTTTTTTAATTGACCAAATACAAAAAGGATTCGTGATATTTTTAAAATATTTTTTGCCTAGTGCGAAACTCGGAAATGCGATCATTACACATCAAATGAGTTGAAGCCCCATTTAAAGTGACAGATTTTATCATGTTAGACCATTTAGTTAAATTTTTTTTCATTTGATATTTTTTTCATTTAAGTGATTTCTTATTTTGACATTAAAATTGTCAGCAGACAGTTTATTTAATGTCTTCTTTAAAATAAACAAGAAATAGTCAACAATCAACACGTATTGCTTTGTTGTATAAATAGAAAAGAAAATAAAATAGTAAAAAAACAAGAACAACTATATAATAGTAGTACCAAAAAATTTATAAAGTCATGTTTTAATACACATTAAAAAAAGAAAGGATATGACGACCTAGTTAAAGTCCTTAAATACACTAACACATTCAAGACGGCAGGATGCAAACTTGCTACAAACATGTAGCAAACATACGCTTATAAATAAAAATAAAAGTATTGAAACTGTGTTATGTTTCTGTATGATTTTAGTGTATTTTTTATCACTAGCGGTACAAACTTTGAGAACAAATGAGCTTTAATATTATTGCAAATTTGTCTTTGTTTTTGGTACGAGAAAATGTGTGAGTTTTCTGATATTTAACTTAAACAAACTGCATATTTGTAGGAAAAAGAGAAGAAAATTTTCCTTCTTTTATTTTTTTTCGAAAATACGCTCCTGGTGACGTTGTCATAACTAAACAAGAAAAAAAAACAAAAACTTTTGTTTATTGTTTCCCTTAGTCCTGAGGGTAGACAGAAATGAGTATGAAGAGGCAAATTATTATCTTTTTTTCTACGAATGTTTAAGTTGGTGTGTAAGCTTTTTTATTAAAACAAATAAAATAACTTCATACGTAATTTAAATTCAAATTAAATTCAATTTTGTAAATCGTTACACTCATGGCCATAAAACCCAAAACAAATTTCACAGAGAATCAAGTTGAAAGAGACAAAGGCACATTAAGAATATCTCATTGAATACAAAGTAATAAAAATGTTACGAATTTTAAATCTAAAAGGATACAATTTTGTGTTCAGATGATGGGGAAAAATATTAAAAAGTTTAATGACAATTTATATATGGCATAGTTGGTGATTTTTGGGATAGTTTTATTTAGTTAAACCCTGCATGCAAGTGTATTTGAAAATCAAACACACAACAAAAATCAAATGGGCGTACAAAGCGTTTACGTACAACCTTAATGACAAATGCTATGCGTTACTGTTTGTCGCACAATTTATTTAAATAGTGCACTGAAGAAGTAAAAATTGATTTAAATTAAAAATTTGTGATATTATTTTAAAAAATAATTTAATTTTTATCAGTAAACAAATTAATAGAATCAATTAAACGTTTAATTCACTTGATTAAACCTTTAATTCACTTGATTGAATTTTTTAATAAAACTGATTTTATTTTTGATAAATGCTTTAGTGAGTGCAAAATTTTTAAGAAATTTTCTGTGTGTTGTAAGGGCACAATAATTCAAAGAAGTACAATCCAGACAGTACTTGTTTGTTTCAAAATCGTTCAATACAGTAAACTATTTTTGGCTATACTCCTAGTATTTGAATATTACCTCGTGAAGTCTGTCAGAGGTTCTAATAATTACTTGTGTGGCGTATGTGATGGACACATTCAAAGAGTTTGTGTTGTTTACTTGTGTGTGTCGTATACCCCGTAAGCATACAATTAATCGTTTTTGTAAAGAATTATTGATGCAATATTATCAAAGAAATTAGCATACAAAATATTTCGCACATACATATTCCAAACTCACGTTAAAAAAATAAAAAATATGCGTATTTTTGGTTCTTACTCTCAATGCTGCGTGTATTCTTTTTTCCCTTGTTAATTTTTTAAAGTACTTTTTTATACCCACTTCTCATTTGACTTCCACTATAGTGAAGCATTTGTTTTTTGGCACTACACGTTTACGCAATATTTGTCTGTGACAGCGGCACTATAGTATAGAGTTTGAAATGATTTGACTATGTGTTTTAATGGAATTGTGCAGGCCTCTAGTAGAATGGCCATTAGGAATATGTTTTTAAAAATCAAGTACGTTTTTTTTGCAAAACATCAAACTCGGAATTATTAAATATTAACAAATTTCAAGAGGCCATAGAAATGAAATTCCAAATACAAACACCAAACCATTTGATGGTTTTAAATGTCTGATGCTTTACTTTTATTTTTAAGGAGAATCATGGATGTTAAAGCTATTGATAACAGTTATACAGTGTAAAGGCCTCATTAGTTTGTACTTTCTGTTGCCCTTCTGTTTCGCTCCTTTCTGTAACAAATATTTTGTAATTACTTTTTCTGAGAAAGAAATCAGCTGCTTTTAAAAAGAAAAACATTTAAATTGTAAAAAAGAACTTTTCGTAGAAAAAATTAAAGTTTGGTGTCAAAAATACGTAACTTTTTAAAAAAAAATTCTACCTTTAAACAAACAGAACGTACAAACTAATTCTGCCTTAAATTATGAAATTTGGTTGAGGTAAATTTTAAGATCTAATTTAGACCTACAAAATTCTTTAACAATTAATGAATTGTCTATCTAGTTGAATTACGCTTAATCACTTTTTTAGTTGAACTTTATAGCATTTTTTATTTGAATTAAAAGTTAAATAGCAATAATAAAGCATAACTTTAGGGGCCAAAGTTAACAAAAAAAAAAAAAAAAAAAAAAAAATTCAAAAAACAAGACATGCAAATAATGCAATACAATAAAATAACGTTAACTAATACATACAGCTTTTAAATAACTATTTGTGTATGTCCAGTTAAATCTGTATGAATTTTTGCAACTACAACATCCTTATATCCGTCCTTCTATCTATATCTTAATGTGTAAATGTGTGCTGTTTATTCACATTTTTGCTGTAACACAAGCACTTGATGCTTACAAGTCGTTTTTATAGCAATAAAAAAATGTACTCAACACACTACTTGACATACAACTACATGTATGAAAACATGTACTAAAAAAATAATACTAAAGCAGAGTAATAGCATTTTGCCAAGCAAACATTTTTTGTACAATTGCAAGGTTTTTTTTTTAATTTTAGCCTTCTCTGAAATGCGAAAGGTTTGAATTAGATTGAACATTTTTTGTAAGAACAATAACTTTTTCAACAAAAAGAAGAAAATGTTCATGTATTTTTAATGACATCTTTCAGCTGAACTAAATATAAGCTATTTTACAAAAATTTCCTTTCTTAGTTAGTCTTATACATCTTTGAAGGCTTGAAAACGACTAGAGAAAGACAGATGTGTGTTCTTTAACTCTTCGACTTAGTGTTTGCTAGGACATTCTCCTCATTTAACATAGAGTTTCTAGCTTAAACTTGGTAAGTATCGGGTGTTTTAAAATGTACGTCGCATTTTATTTTTCACATTTCACGAAACATCTCTCAATGCCTTTAATCATAGAGATTTTCACACCTGAAAAGGGCTTGCAAACTAATTTTTTTTATCAAAGTTAACGTTCTGTTGCGTGCGCATGCATAAGAAAATCATTCGAATGAAGCTCAATTTTAGCTTGATGGTATTGTAAGCAGCCTTACACACCGTCCAGACTAGCCATCGCTATGTCCAAACAACAAACAATTTCATTTGCTTACATGAATCCATGGTGATATAATGCAGGTGGCATCGCTACGGAAACAAATACAACATAACAACAAAAATGGAAATTAGTCCCAGCTAATGTCAAAAATAATCTTCAACAATAATCAAAGCGTGCCGCTGAACGAGATAAAATATATAAACTTTTAGTCAATTTTTATTTAATTATTGTCAATTACTTTTTTATATTTAATTAAAGTGATCAAAAACTTTAATAAAATACACTAATTACAACACCAAACGTGGACTTTTTGTAAACATCAACAAAACTTTGACAAAGGAAAGGACAAACAATGCAAGAGCAAAATATCCTCATATGGCGTAGTAATGCCACCTGTTTATTTCATCATGCATGAATCTAGATCGTGCAGACTGCTGTTGTCTATGTTTTGTGCTTGTTATAACAGTTGCTTGCATGGGTTGCCGACCTTTACGTTTTCTCTTACATCACTGAACATGAGTAATTTATACCTTCAACGTTCAAGGCCTGCATAATAATATTTGAATATCAAACACCCAACATAAGTCAAGTGTGCGTACAAAACGTATGTGTACAACCACAAAGACAAACGCTATGCGTTACTGCTCGTCGCACAACTTAAATAATGTTTTAGCCTACACGAATTTAAAATTATACACTCCAGACAGTACTTGTTTCGTTCAAAATCTTTTAATACAGTAGCAATTTTTTGCCTTCTTCTAGTATTTAAAAATAACGTCATGCAGTGTATTCTGAACGAATACAAAGAATATGTGATGTTTACTTGTGTTTCGCAGAATTCTTGTTACAGTATTATCAAAGGGCACTGGTACACGTTCAATATATATTGTGATATTTGGATCGCGATCCATATTGATGGATCACATCAAATTAGGCTATTATGCGATATGGATCGCGATCCATCAATATTGCATGCTACACGTTCAATAAATATCGTGATACTAGAAATATCACGATATTTATTGAACGTGTAGCAGTGCCCAAAGAAATAATCATACAAAATATTTCGTACATACATATCCCAAACTCACGTTAAAAAAAAAAAAAAAATTTGTGTATTTTTTGTTCCCACACTCAATGCTGTGTGTATTTTTTATTCAATGGTTAATTTTTGAGAATATTTTTTATACCCCCACTTTCACTCTAGTAGAGCATTGGTTTTTTTTTTGCTTCCACACGTTCACATACTAACGTTAGGGTGGGTTCACACTATGAAAGTTTTCTTTCAGAAAGTCTAAGTTTATTAGTGAGATAAAAAGATAATATGCTATTCTTCTCTCCTCTCTCACCAAAAAACTAAAGCTACGGTAACTCTTATTTAATATTTGACCAAATAAGCATAACCACTAGTTTTGTCAATAGTTAGTGGGACTTTACATGGGCTTAATATCACAAAATAAAACAAATTACACTGCTAGACATAGCAAAAAGGGTTTTAAGTCAAATGTGATATTATAAACAAAATAAATATTGGAATTAAAGGAGATTTTATTTTAGTTTGCCTGTTGGTCCCGTTTTTTTTTTAGTAGATAAAGACTTTTAAGAAAACTTTCATAGTGTGATACCAGACATAATTCAGTATTTGTTTGTGACACCGACACTACAGTATAGAGTCTGAAAATTTTTGATTTATTATTTATTTTTAACTAAAAACGACGTGAAACCCGTCAACGGCCTTTGCTACAGAGCCATTATATCCGGGAATATTTATGACTAGTTCGACATTATAAACTGGCCATACACCGTAAGACAAAATTTAATAAGGGAAGATCAAATTCGGCAAGCAGCGTGGCCGCCTTTAAACTTCATTCTGTGGTGTTATATGAATTTAATATTATATGCCAATAAGTCAAGAACGTTAAAAGAGATTCAGGTCAATACCGATCGCGAACTTCCTAGTATTTCGACCGATTTAAGCTCTTCAGTCAAGAAAAAAATCGTTACGACGTATTTACTAGTGCCATTGTATGCAATCTAAAACAAAAATCGTGGTTCAAATTAACCTAAAAACAAATCGTTTAAAGGAAAAAATAAAATGCGTTGGTCTTAATAAAAACACTTTTACATGTGCAATCAGTTGGTGTAGTTGAAGAAGAGTTTTTTTTTACATAACAATCGCAAAATGTTAACAAACTAATGCAATAAAAGTATGTGGGAGTTACAGGCGAAAAAAAAGATAAAATATCAGATAAAAAGTAGTTGTTAGTCACTATACAAATTTAGAACATACCTTTCAAAGTCAATAGTAGAGCAAAAAATTATAGCTTTAAAATTTTAACAATCCCATTCATAAAAAAAAAAACGTAAATTTGTGCACTAAAATCTTAACGAACTATTAAAGTTAAGAATCCAGCAGATACAAACTTTCGTAACAGAACAAATTTTAGCTCCTTAAAGCAGCAGGGGAGGGGGTTACTCTCTATTACGATGCGAAACCTTAATGCGAACTTGGTACTCTCTATCACTTACGCAAAAATTTTTTTAAATGAAGCAAAACTGGCAAAAAAAAAATTAAAGATGGCGCATAGTGACGGTAATGAAGTATCATATGCAAAAAAAAAAATAAAATTTAATATAATTTTAATTAATTAAAAAGTGACGATTTGCGAAAACAAAATAAAAATGAAGGGTAGCGAAAGACAAATGATCAAACGCATTCATGAGTACAACCACTAGATTTGCTACCATTTCCTTGCGCATGGCAATGGAAAGTAGGACTCCAGTTTCTTTTATTTTTCATTCAACAACTCTGCTATTATTTTTTTCATTACTGTTTGTTTCAACTACAACTGTAAAACCATAAAAAGGTAAAGAAAAAAAATAATAGAGAAAAAATTTTAAATTTATATGAGTCCGTAATGCTGTGCTTTATTGTGTGCATCAAATGAGAAAAGTCCTTTGTATATAATTTTTTTAACATCTCGTTAGTTTTTTCTTTTTAGCTGTAGTTGTTGTTGTATTCTTTTCTATAACTACATACTATTTTTATATAGACAATACTACTTTTACTTAACATTCTTGTTGGCCCTCTCTCTCTCTCTCTATCTATCACCCATAAATAGTTTTTACCCAACAAACATAAATTTAACAGTTTACAAAATAGCATTTAATAAAAAATGAATACAACTTTTATTAATATCTCAATTGGAAAACAAAAGAACACATTTCACCAGTTTTCTGATAATATTAATATTCTTAAAAAACATTCTTCTTTATTAAAAATATATGATACTAGCCGTGCCCGCTGCGTTGCCTGTCCAGAGTTAATTTTTGACAAACTACGAAAGTAAAATTAACTGACTGTTTTTAGAAATTGATAACAAAATTTTGTGTTAGAAATTATATTGAAATCATAACCAAATGTTTGTGTTTTATTGTTGTTATCAATGTAATTTTCTTTTCATTTTCTAAAAACAGGCAGTCAAAACGGTTGGGTAAAACCGGAGAGGCAGAAGTTGTCCATTGGTCCAAGGTTAAAAAAAAAAAAAAAAAGGCCTGTGTGTTTTATTGTATGTGGAACGATCTATATATGTTTTCCAATTTCATCAAAATCGGTAAGATAGTTTCCGGTAGGCAGAACTTGCCCATCTAACCCTTCATATTCCTTGCTTTGAAAAATATATAAGCCCTGTGTGTTTTATTTAAGCTGATCTATCAATGATTTAAATTCCATCAAAATTTAATTAGATATTTGCAAAAGCAGTAGGGTTCTCTTCGTCCCCCTCTTGGTCCTAGTTTTAAAAAAATAAAAAGCCTATATAACCAATTTGATCAAAATCGGTTCAGCTATTAAGCTTTACTTTAATAGCTCTCTTCTAAAACGATAATAAAAATTTTCTGAGTATAGAAGTTTTAGCGCCCCTGGACCCTATCCTAAGCACTTTAGTGGAACCTTATATAGCCTATGCCCGCAAGAAGTCTCCATTTTTCTGTTTCGGAGATTACATTTTACAAACACACAAGCATATAAACCATAAAATTTTTTCAGCTTTATAATATATACACAGATAAGAGAAAATGGATTCTTTTTATATTTATTAAGATATCATTCTTTAATTTTCATTAATTTTTGTTTATAAATGTTTATAAATTATAAAAGAAGGAATTTTACAACATTAAATTAATTAAAATTTATTGATAATTTTTCATTTTTAACTGAACCAGGGCTCGAACTCAGGTCGAATTTACAAATTTTGAGAGCAACCACATTCTCATCTTCAGAATTCTTTGCATGTTAAGCATTTCTGCCACTGCGACGGCTGGCAGTCTATAGCCAAACATCACACTTTTAACAAAACACCATTTTGCCGATACGATAACGATACTCAAAATAAAATATCACCGATATCGATATCGATACCGATACCGATACGCATATTGAATTTGATTTCAAGTTAAAATTAACAAAACTCAAGTAGAGTATTTTTTATTATATAAAATTATAGTGTAAGAGAATATTAATATTTCAGATTTAATACGATTTATAAAACAAAGAATTAAATTTGAATTCATGATAAAACTAGCTAAAAATAAAATTTTTTTACAAAAATAACGGCGTAAGAAATTAATTATTAATATTTAAAATTGACATTAACAAGATTTTTGTTAAAAAAAATTAAGTACTCTCAATGTTTGCGGATATAAAGATTTCACAAGTCCGATTGAACCAGACCTGCAGTGGAAAATAGTCTCTCAGACGTGACAGAGCTAATTTGAAAGAATTGTAGATATACACTAGGTATTATATTAAATAATTTCTTTATTCTGTTTTGATTTTTACTCTGCTTTTGAATGTGTTATTTCGTTTAGCTGTTATGCAAAAAAAAGGCCTAGACAATTAAATTGTTTGTTCAAAAAATAAATAAAAAATTATTATCGTATTGACAGCAAAGTATCGGTATCGGTATTCTTTACATCCCTATTTTTAACCAATGGTATTGGTGGATCAACATTTTCTGTAATAAATTATCTATTTCCAACTTATTTACAAGTTTATTTCTTACTTCTGTATTTTTTTTTTTTTTTTTTTTTTTTTTTTTTTTGAAAAAAAAGACAAAAAAAAAATGTTTCAACACAAATCGTTATTCGGCATTACCAACTGTATCACATTTTTAGAATTTTTTTTCAGTTTAACTTAATTTTAAACGGTTATTAAGGCCCTAATCATGTAAAACGCAACGCAACGCCAAAGAATTACATTAAAGCACAAACAATGTCATAAATATTTTGTAATTCTGTTGTTGCTCATTTCATCATTTTAAAATGTTTCATATTTAGAAAATTTTAAATAGAAATCATTCTTAAATTGTTTATCTAACAAAAATGTTTACTGGGTTGCTGGTTTAATACCTGAATTACAATTAGAATTGAAATAAACTAAACTTTATATAAAATCTACAATACTTTACTGTTGTACATGTGTCTGTCTGTAGGTTTTGTGTGTCTCTTTGCTTGTCTTCCCATCTCTCTGA
The DNA here is from genome assembly GCA_943735925.1 of Pollenia amentaria. NCBI lineage: Eukaryota > Metazoa > Arthropoda > Insecta > Diptera > Polleniidae > Pollenia > Pollenia amentaria. The sequence continues at coordinate 277,847,122 of OX031006.1, read as the reverse complement.
CTCTATCTCTTGAGTTTTTAATTTTACTACAATTTTTTTTGCTTAAAAATTGTTGTTGCTTTTAACTAATGTTTTTAGTGAAAACATACTTAGTAGTAACTCTTGTTGCAATAGTAAATGTTGTGTCTTGGTATTGTTATCCTTTGAACAAATACTATTACAGAATTACATACATCGTAGTGTAAAGGTGTGCATGATAGTTTGTTATTTAAGTTTAAAGTTTTTTTATTTCACTTGTAAAAATAAAATTTTAATTTAAAATAAACTTTTGGTGACATTAATGGAGTTTTGTTAAAGATAATATTTAAAGTTGGAAATGTTTCTATTAGAAGAATCGAGATAGTAAATATTTTTTCAAATATGCTTAACAGAGGAAATATTTTATTGGTGATTATCAGGGCAAGTTTTTTTAGGTTTTTGCATAAAAAAATATGCATTTGCTAATTTTTCAACCTTTTTCCCAGAAATATATGCTTTTCATAAATGTGCATATTACGCATGTTGGCAGCCGTTTTTAACAAAAGAATTGCTTTTAAGTCATTCTGTCGCAATAACACAATAAAAATACATCGGGGTCCTTTTCTTTCAAATACATTTTCTTAATACGAAATTTTCAACAAAAACTAAGAGAAATTACATCGGGTTAAGTTTTTCTTAAATAAACGATTACTTAAGAATTTTGGACGTTTTGTTTTTATTAGTGATTCATTTAAAAAATGCCAGAAAAAAACAACTAAAAACACTATAATTCTCGTTTGGTGAGAGATAACCCAGGAATTTTAAAAGTTGATTGTTCCGTTCTGTTTTGTCTGCTTTATCCGTCATAGAAGACGTAAAAGCAAATATTAAAAATTTTAAGAATAAAATATTTATTTAAAAAACAAAATTTTTCATTGAATGTTAAGGCCCGACGACTACAACATAAGCTGCTGTCAAAAATAAACGAAAAAGCTGTCAAAATGCTTTAAAAAAAAAAATAAATAAAAAAACTTCTGATTCCGAACGGAATGTGCAATCAGTAGCTCGTTTCTGCATTTCTCGCATCGTAAAATTGTTACAGAAACACTTTTTCTCACCTCCTTCCAATAATCGCAGAAAAATAAATTAAATGACAGATAAACCAAATTTTTAATATTTTATTCAGGTTAAAGTTCATTAAATTTATGTGCTGTTTTTACAACACAAGTGAGTTAACGTGTAGTTAAATTTATATGAAAAACACTCGAAAAACTGAGTGTCTAAGCCAATGGCAGTTTCATAAAACGCCATTAAAAATTTCATTAAGTTCAATGTGGTTAGACACTTAGGATTTATGATACATGTGTTCGAACGGTTGGTTAAACCCGCTCATGCGTTTTATGGCTGGGCCTCTTCAACCGGTCACCAAGTTAAAACACAACATATTAAAAAAAAAAAAAAAAATAGAAACCGACGAATATATTGACACATTACCTTCATGAGTACTAATATTATTTAAGTATGCGCTAATAACAACGCCTTTATGTTGAACGTATATTTTCAATATATTCTGCTTCTTAACAATCCAACTTCTTAACAATTTGATAACTTCAAAAAACATACGATTATATTTTGCAATAAGCACTTGTTCAAATAAAACTTATTAAAAATTATAAGTTTGTGTTTTTTCGCGTGCATATTTTAAGTGTTTTTGAGTTTATGTATTTGCATGCATATTTTAAAAATGTTTGTGCATATTTAAACTTGCCGCGGTGATTATACATTGAAGTACTTTTATGCTAAAAAGGAAGTTATTTTTTTCTAAAATTAACTTTTTTTTGAAATGTATTTTTAATAAAACAAAAAAATTAATTTGCTGTTTTCACAACCCAAGTGATTGAACGTGTAATAAAATTTATATGAAAAGTACTGTTTTTTTGAGTGTTTTTCATAACAATTTTACTACTCGTTCAAGCACTTGTGTTGTGAAAACAGCACACAATAAAAAATAAAGTATTTATTATTCTCAATTAATCTTGAAATGGGTACTTTTTGGTTAAGAACCTAGTCTTATTATAAGAGGAACTTCTTTTTTATATGTTTATATCTATATAAAAATAAAATAACAAAAAAAAAAAAAAAATTAAAAAAATGGAGCTTGGTTGTAATGCGCTAATCTATACTTAATTATGGACCGACCTTCAAGAAATTCAGCGGTGTGGTTTCTAGTCTTAAAAAACTGTAACAGGCTAAATTTCATTGCAATAGCGTTGTCCGTTACGAGTAAAGGCCTACTAAAGGGTTTTCCGAGAGTGAGCTTTATTGCAAATTATGAACCGATCTTTACACTATTTCTTACAGTTTAAGGCGTATTAAACAGCTTTCTATCGGAACTATGGTAAATTATGGACCGATATTCATGAAATTTAGTAGTATGATTTCTAGTCATAAAAAACGAATTTATGCAAAATCTTATATCGGTCCGTGCATTTCGCCATCTGCATTTATGTTAGTTTATGTAACAACATTACAAATTTTTTAGGGTTGTTGTTTCACAATTGTAATCATAACTCTTATTCCACCGAACCAATTTTACTTGATTTTGAAACAATTTGACGCCCATATTGTTCATTTTTTTTTGAATTGATCGAAAGTGAGCCTGTTTTCAATAGCCGAACAGAAAATCAGACGGACATGGCTAAGTAGGCTTCAGGTATGTTCAGCCATAACAAATATTTAACAAAAAAAAAAAAAAAAAAAAAACAAAAAAAAAAAAAAAATTGATCAAATTTGAGCGTATTTTTAATTAATTTCTATTGCATTCCTAAACTTCATTTGTAAGAAGATAATTTTATGATGTAATTAACAAACGGTTAAATGATGTTTGATCTAGCCAAAAGTTTTGTAAAAGAAAATTTAAATCGAAAAAATTTGGAAAACCCTCCCGTATTCAAAGTTCATAAAAATATTTCCTTTTATATACCTCTTGCTTTGAGGAGCACTTCCCTCTAACTAAACTACATTTGAAATCAGGAAAAGCTGCGTTAATTTTTACAAAAGTTCAATGGAAAATCCTCGTCAATTTAAATTTCACTTGATTTTGATTTCCATGACACGGCTGAATATAATAATAAAACTAGTGGTTACGTGTAGGACATCAAATATTTAATAGGTGTGAATATTAAAAAAAATTTATAATGAATGACACCACTAGTGGGGGATGGTATTAAAAAACATAAGATTCTTTTACCTGTCACATACTTTAATATACCATATAATTTTGAATAAAAATATGTATCTCAAAATAATTTTTTTTTATTTACTTAATTTCGGACTTAGAAAAAATACTAATAAATTTATTAATAATTCACTAACTTCTTTGCAAAAAAAAAAAAAAAAAAAAAAACACCACAACCCTCTAAATAGAAAATGAATTTTGGTGCATCACATAAAATATGATTAATTTTCCAATATTTTTTTTTTTTGTCTGCAGAGGCCACCCACCGTCAGTGTGTTGTTTGGAAAAAAAAAATGGTTTACCAATATTTAGCACATACTGGTTTTGTGGTTTCTATCGTGTATATTGATTATTATCACGTATGTGGTTTTTCCCAAAAGGAAGCTGTACTCCTAAACTTTGTGCTAAACAGCAGCACGCCACAGCAATTTATTGTGTGTCTCTTTTTTTGTAATTTATTTATTTAAAATCAATTATTTCTACTTTTTTGTTCATTTATGACCAGCATGAAATACTTTATACTTTTTTTTTAATAGATTACGTTTCTCTATTATAGTTTCATTTCGTTTTCAAATAACATTTCCAACTTTTCGGTTATAATAAAATGTTTTACCACACACGCAAAACTCGAAAATGAGAAAAAAATAGCAATAGCAGGGGAGTATTCCTTTAACTGCCAGAGTATTTAGATATTTAGTTTGTATTTTTTATTATTTTCAATGACTTAACTAGAAAAAACCATTAACTGCTGTATAATAGAAAGGACAGTGCAATACCGAATTGATGGGACACTGGAGAAATAGGTTTGAAAACATAAGTTATGAACAATTTTGGGAAGATAGCTAAGATAAATTTATTAAACTAAAAGAAAATTACATTGGCAGTCAAAAGCAAATCTACACCAAAAATCAACTTATTGCCAAATTTTAATTTTAACAAATCTATGGTTGCGATCGCCGTATGGCACGTAGCTCCATCCTTTTGAAGCCAAATTTCGCCCGGTTCAATGCCATTTATATATTCAAACCAAAAATCATGGATCATGGTGCGGTAATGATCTCCAATGACCGTTAAGCTACATGCGACTTTATTTTTAAAGAAACAAGGTCCGACGATGCCACCAGCGCGCCAGCTGCAGCGTGAAAATCCGCACCAAACAGTGCATTTTTCTGTCATTCTTCTGGATGTAATGGATTCTGTATTGTGGATTGGTCTGACTCCATATGCGGCACTTTTATTTACTTACAATCTCGTTAAGCCAAAATATAATAAAGTCGTCCATAAGTAGCGCCAATCCATGACCGATTTTTAAATTAAATTTTCTTGATTCGGTAGTGTTATTCAAGGGTGAATCTGGACGTAGCGCGTCCGTAAAATCATCATCTGGCATAAATGCAAATGTCAGTTGTTCGAAAATAAATAACAAAAGCAAATGATGCCATAACAAATCTAAAACATGCATCACAGAAATGGATTATACATATTCACCCTTATCGTGGTTGGCGTTTTTGTGGCGAAAGTTAGGCGTTTTTAAAAAATGGTATTATGGTTAAGGTACGGTCAGATATGGCAAACATTTGCCGAAAAACGGCAAATATTTGTTTGCCGTAATGTGACCACAAAATATTTATTTGCGACAAACAGGAAAACAGCTGATTTTGGGCTAATAAATTTGTTTGGTGTCAAACAAAAATGCTTTTAATGTGACCACTCAAAAACAAATATTTGCCTGTATTTTAAGCAAACAAATATTTGTTCTTACAATTATTTTGTAAGAGCAAACAGTAGCAAATAACTGCTGTTGGGAACAACTTAAAAAAAAATACCACTAAAATCAAATAAAAAAACACAAAGTATTGTAATAATATTTTTGTAAAATTTAACATTTATCTAATTTATTTATTAAAAAAAAACACATGATTTTGGAATTACATTAAATTCGTTTTTGATTTTCAGTATTTTTTGTTGTTGTAGCCAAATCGTCGTGCGGTTACTGCCTTGGACCAAAGATAAAAAAGTTATCTAATCTATATATATAAAATTGTAACGTTACTGATTCACTCACTGATTCATCATCGCCAGAAATTTGGACCAGGGCTAGCTCTCCCCAAATCGATCACAAAGACGGGATTTTTGGAATTCGAATGTTTAGGGGGTAAAAACGGGTAAATTCGGTAACCTTATATCTCTAAAACTAAAATTTCATACTTATCGTTGTTCTTTAGAAAAATAAGCGGACAGGTGTCTGGTACTTTTTGGAAATTCAGCCCTTTAACGGAGTAAACGGGTAAAACCTGTATTTTGGTACTTTTTTGTCACCCCACCTATCTTTTAAACCCATAATAAGAGAAATAAGGGTTATATCACATTTGAAACTTATCTAAAAAATCCAAATACAAATTTCGTACTTTTTCGAAATTCGGACGTTTAAGCGTAACTGTTTTTGGTACTTTTTTACAAAACATTGTTTTTATTTATTGACATAGACGTATTAAATTATGGGCTCCCACTACAATATTTAAATTTTTTTATGCTTCAATGGGGAGAAAAAAGTACAAAAAAGGGGAAATAGGGAGTAAACGGGTAAAATCTGTATTTTGGACTTTTTTGTCACCCCATCTATCTTTTAAACATATAAACATAGAAATAAGGGTTATATCACATTTGAAACTTATCTAAAAAATCCAAATACGAATTTGGTACTTATTCGAAATTCGGACATTTAAGGGGTAAAAACCGTAACAATTTTTGGTACTTTTTTACAAAACATTTTTTTTTAGTCAAAAATTTAGTACTTATTGTTGTTCAATAAAAAAAAAATAAGCGGACAGGTGCTTGGTACTTTTTTGAAATTCGGCCTTTTTGGGGAGTAAACGGGTAAAACTTGTATTTTTAAACTTTTTTGCTATGCCATCTATCTTTTAAACCAATAAACATTAAAATAAAAACTATATCACATTCATAACGTATCTAAAAAATACAAATAAAAATTTGGTACATTTTCGAAATTCGAACGTTTAAGAGGTGAAAATCGTACCTATTACAAAGTAGCTGGTTAAAACCTAGAAACATAAACTTTGGCGTAATAGGTCCACGAAAGAAAAGGAGATGCTAACGAAGTAGCGGGTTAAATGCTAGTTATTGTATAAAACCATTTTTTAAGTAATTACCATTTTAAGATTTCAAAAATGGATTACGAAATATAAAAAGAACACTGAAATCATATATGTATAATCGATTTTAAACTCAACCTTTCAAAAATGTTTAAGCAATTTTACACGATATTTATTTTGCGGTGGGTTTGTCAGATGTAAAGTCCATATGTAATTTCACATGTCTGTCAAAATTGACAATTACAGAAGGTTAATCATTTTTGCTTTAACACGTTCCTTTTTGGTTTCACCTGACATAACATAAAAACATTCATATTAGCAAACTATTTACTGATTTATATTTATATTCACTTTTTATTGTATTTTAGTTAATTAAAAATTTTGTTTTTTTTTAAGATTTTTTTTAATATATATTTGCCTCCACAAACAGACGACTTGCAAAACAGCTGATGTCAGATGGTTTGCCAGATCAAAATAGAACACGCTCTAATTGAAAGAAATTCCTCTATATTTTCCATCACAATTTGTATAATAGTGTTTTGGCAAATAAATTTATATATTTTGACAGTTTGGTCAAATATTTTGCTTCGGCAAATATTTTTTTAAGTGTGACCATATGGAAAACATGTTTGCTAATATGTGTGTTTGCCGCTATTTGACATCGGTTCGAGCAAACAAATATTAGCAAATAAATGTGCGCAGTGTGACCACAAAATGAAACCTACATTGTTTTGAAAAAAAATTTGCCAAATAAAGGCAAACATATTTGGGGCTAATATTTGCCATATGTGACCGTACCTTTATCAAAAACGACAAGGTATGGGGGGACTTCAAATTTAAATTAAAAAAAAAAACTGGCGCACAACAAGGCCGAAAGTCGTGCAACAGGCGGAGGAAATTTTAAACAGTATTCGTTTGCCACATGAGTCCCGTCAATACAGCCTATCACACCAGGAAATCCTGTTTTCTTAAAGAAATGTTTTTTAATTTCGTGTTTTTCCTCTTCATCCTTTAAAAACGAAATCCAATGGGGACAAAGTTCAGCATACATTGCTTCGATGCATTCGTGAAATGCATCGCTAACAGAGGACTGACAAAGGTTAACATTTATGTCATTCCCGGCACCTTTTTGATAACTGCCTTCGGCAAGTATTCTCATGGTTGCAGTTAGCCTCGCTAGCTTGGATACAGCAAACTTCTTTTTTGGGTCTTTAAGTTTCGGAGAAATTGTTCTCAGCACAAATTTGAATGCCTCTTTGTTAAGCCTAAAATAGCTAACAAATCTGAAAAAAATTCTGAAGAATTTTCATATATACATTTGTATGTACATATACTCACTTCTTGTTAGGCAAAGAGAATATATCACATTGTTGTCTTAAATGTTTTTTTAAACATCTGTCTGAAACGTTTAAATCTTCTTCGTCTTCTGAAGATGAATAAAACCCCACACTCAAAATAATAAAAAATAAATATCTTTTATACCGCGTAAATAACAAATTTTTTTTTTAAACAGCTTTAAATTTTGACAGTTTTCATAACAGGCTGCTTCAGATAAAAATAAAATTAGATAATCTGTTACAATATGACTCTTTTACAAAAGCTGCCGTACTCGAAAAATTTTCACGATACCATTGAATTTTAAATACGCCTACAAATACGACACTCGTCAAAATACGCCTACGACAACCACAATAAGGGTGATTATATTCAAAAGTTGCAACAAACTGCTCGGCAAACAAGCATCAGCTGATTTGTATTAGCGTCGGAAACTTATCACATATGTGCAACAGATGCAGCGCAGTGATGCTTTTCTGAACAGGCCCTGTAGTCATAATGATTTTCTAGATTATGCTGATCACAAATGTCAAAAAGCCAACGAAGAATGACAGTTCATTTGACAGCCAACCCTTTCGTAAGTTCTATCGAGTCTAAAAAACACCATTTATTTTTGATGATAAAAGGGCCTTTAAATTTGTATAAAAGCTAATGACGGCATTACACTTTACAAGTTAAATGCCTAAAAACGAAGCTTGTGACACACACTATATAAGTAAACCGTACAATTTTTTATTTTAAATTAAAAAGCGAAGAAGACAACAAATTTAATAAAGAGAAATAAGTTTTTCCTATTTTAGTTTTATGAGTCTATTGCTGCTCTTAATGCGCTGTAATTTAGGCAATTCTTTCCTTAATTTTAGGAACCCTGTCCAGAATAATTGTTCCGCGCTCATTTTTTGTTGTCAACTCTTAAAAACCCGCGACAGAATTGAACGTTTTTTTTAACATACACCAACCAAGAACTTGCCACATGGTGATATAATACAGGTGGCATCGCTACAACAATAAAAGCATTACAACAAAAATGGAAATTAGTCTAACGTCAAAAATTATTAAAACAAAAATCAAAGCGTGCCGCTGAACGCGATGAAATAAATAAATTTTTTGTAAATTTTTTTTAATTGTTGTCAATTTTTTTTTTTATTAAAATTATCAAAAACTTTTATTTGTTGTGCTTAATTCCTTATTTTTATAATGGATAAAAATACTGAAATTTATTGTTGGAAAGCTATCAGCAAACAAGACTACAGAGGGAATGAGAATAGCATACACTCATTTTGTTTAAGCTTTGATATCGTTGCATATAACCATACACTACACAAACGCTATATGACTGGCATAACAAATTACTGTACTTCCACTTATTTTAAAGGCTTCTTAAATGTTATAATTTTTTAAATCCTTGTGTTTCTGTTGTTTTAATTTTGCTTGTTACTGTAATTTGTTTTCTAAACTCTTAATAAAAAGTTATGTAGATTAAACAATTTCATGTGAATTTTAAGAGGAAAACCTCTAATCTCTTAGTGTTTAACACAAACATTATTTTAAATGGGTTTAAAGCTAAAAAAATTACTTTTTCTTATTTCAGTTTTTCAAAACGTGCAAATTGCTGTTTTATTTTATAGAAAGTACAAAACATTTCTAAAACCATTTTTTCATGTTTTCTTTCGTAAATAATTTATTTATTTAAAATTGATTTCGATTGAGTACTTTGTCTTTTGTGTGCTATTGTTTTCCTCATGGGTGAATGAATGTAATAAATAAAAAACAGTGGGGGGAAGGAATAAAAATTGTTTTTCAACCTTTTAAGCAGGATTCAAATGTTTAAAAATCAAGAGCTTATATTGAATACGCTCTTTCTCCATGTTTCAACAAAATGCGATTCTGATGGTAAAATATTAAGCAAAGCAAGATGTAAATTACATTTTACTACTTCGCGCTCATCAACAAATTTTTAATTTCCAAAATGTTTGCTTTATTCTTAAATCAAGGACTTACATTTAATATTCTCTATCTTGTTTTTTATTCGAGAATTTTAAATATTCAAGTTCAGTTCTTCAAACAAATGGAGCACAGTCAAGTTTACGCTGCGCACAAGCGTCCACCTGAGCACCTTACACGCAGAACTATTGATTGATTCATAACCACCTTTGCTCTTTTGGATAATATTCACCCAAATTGAGACCGAACCGTGCGTGCAGAAGAAGATAGCCGCTGTAGACCTGAGCGCGACAAAGGACTAGAATTTATCGATCCTACGCCCTTCTCAGCAGCTCGGTCTCTGCCCGTCCTCTACTTGGAAAATTTTGAGGAAAAATCTTGACCTACATCCATATTAGATCCAACTGGTGCAAGAGTTTGGCCAGCGGACAATCAATTCCGTCGTTTGTTCGGTGATTGGGCTGAGATTCAACTGGAAGTTGAACCAGATTTTAATCTTAAAGTAATCTTCAGCGATAAGGCTTATTCATGACTTAACGGGTATTTAAACAAGCCGAATTTTCGTTTTTGGAGAAAGCACAATCCTTGTGAGACTATTGAGACTCAATTATATTCTGAAAAAATCCCTGATTGGTGCGATTTACATTCCGAAGGCCTCATCGGCCCTTTTGTCTTTAAATACGACACCCGTGCCAACACTATCGTGGGCGGCGAACGCTACAGGCATAGGATTAGTGATTTTTTTTAATTCCTCATGTCATTTCAAATCATTTGGAGGAAAAATGGTTCTATTAAAACAGCGCAATATGCCATACTGCACGTGAAACCATCACTTTGTTAAGCCAACCCTTTGGTGACCAGATTATCTCAAGAAATGGATCCTTGAATTGGCCACCTCGTTCGTGTGATTTGGCGCTTTTTGTAGGGGTAAGGCAAATCTCTGAACTATACTGATAAGACAGCAACGATTGATCATTTAAGTTAACATTTGAAGCACAAGACAGGATGACGTTAATTTTAAACATAAAATGCCATGACATTTTTTTAGCCATTAAAGCAAACATTTTGGTAATTTCATTGAATTTGTTTTGTTTTATTTTTAAAAAAGTTCTATGCCTCTAAAAAAAATGACCCTCCAAATTGAGGTTTTTAATAAAATAGTGTAACGGAAAGAAGAAAGTTGGGGACAACTCCCATTTGCGATGCGAAAGAACATGGTAGCTTGCCTAGTGATTGGCACTCTTTAAGACGTTGGCGAATTTGTCCATCGCATCTTTTCATTTTTTCTTTTAGCAAATCATCACTTTTTTATTTACATTTATCAAATTTCGAATTTTGAGATTTCATTGTTGTCAATCTACGCCATCATAAATTTTTATTCAGAAACTTTTGCAAAAGCGATGCATAGAAATAGAGAAATTGGCATTTAGCTTTCGTATTAAAATTTCATTCGTATCGCAATAGAGATGCCCAGCCCTCTGTCTCTTTTTATATAATTATTTTTTTTTTTTTTTTTTTTTACCTTAACCCACTGTTACTTCTTATTCATATTAATTTCCTTGTGTTTTTTCCTTCTAGCTAGAACTTTACTAAACCAATTTGTTCGCATTTTTGTTTGTTTGCATTAAAATATTTTTCTCTTATTTTTTTATCAACTTCTTTTGCATTTGTTTGTTTCATTTTGGTTGCACTTTTCCAAGTGGAAATATTGCAAAAGTTATATTTTATTTCTTTAAATATTAATCACTTCTTTAGCAGATTTGTGCAAGAAAGAACATAAAAATATTTAATTATTTTTTTTTATTTTTATTAAACTTAAGCTGCTTAAACTTTTGCAAAAAAAGTCGAATCAAAATGTGTATATCCTTTCTTTACGTTTGTCCTTTTATCTGCTCAGAGTAATAAGTTTATATGATTTGAATGATTAAAATGTCAATATTTTTAAATATATAAATTCGAGTAATATATATAAATAGAAGAAAAACAAATTGAAATAATATGTAGAAATACTTAAGCTACCATAAATATTTGTTCAATAAAATAATCATAGATAAAAAAAAGAAATAGAACTATTGAATACATTTTGTAATATAAAGAGAAAACTATTGAAGAATTATACTGGTTAAACAATATTGCAAGGATATTACTTATGAATAACATTTTAAATGAATGTGAATTGAAATATAAATTTGATATGCAAGCAAAAAAGGTTTTCAGATATTTATAAAAGAATTTAAAAATAAAGGTGATTCGAAGGACCATAATATTATTTACAAAAGTTGCATATACAAAGAAGATTCTTTAAAAGAAAGTTTGTTCTCTGACCTTTTAACAAAACAGTTTAGTATTTTAGAATAAATTAAAATAAAGAAATGTTTAATATAAAATGGATTCTTTTCAGTTTGAATTATTTAATGAGGGTTCGAAGGACTATTCGAATTTAATTGTTTTTATAACAGTAAACGAATTATTTTGAAGATTGTGTAAAAGAGCAAGACAAAATTCTCTTGTATGGAAAACCTTTTTTCTTAATTTTAAGTTTCAAACCTTAAAATTTCTTCCTAATGTTGTAAAACCAGTATTTTTTCTAACAAAATCTATGAAGTCCAATTTTTCATAACTTTTTTTTTTTTAAATCAACTAAATATAAAAAAAATTTATTGTGCAGACGTACCAAAGAGGGTAAATAGAGCATCAGGCGTGACCATCTACAGAAAAAAAGAGAGAAAAAAGAGAGATTAAGTTAGCAAGAGTTTGATGTAAAATAAATGAAATTAAATAAAAATGACATTAAAAATTAAATAATAAACATATAAAAAAATAGGGAAAAAATAAAAAAGTTCTTTTTTTTTAATAAAAATAAAAAATTAGTTTTTAAAGATTTAACTGAAAACTTTATAATTATAAAAATCAAGTGCTTTAAGTAATATTAATCAAAACAAAATGAGTTCCTGCCTAAATATTTATTTGTCGAGACAAAATTTTACTAAGTTCAAGTGTCAATTTTTGCAAAATATATTCCGCTAAAACATTCCCAAAGAGCTTTTGCGCTCGATTTCTTTAAAATTTGTAAGCTTTAAACGCTAATTTTACATTATTTTCCCACAATATATACATTATGGTATAAACCGTGTGAAAACAAAAGAATAGGAATTTTTTTAAATTTTTTAAATTTGATACCCTTTTTCACCTTTCTAAGCAACTTCGAAAGAAATTTGACCCCAAAATAAGTACGCAACACAACTTTTTTTTTTAAATTTTAGAACTACAATTGATATTTTTCATTGGTCTGGGTCTACACTATGAAAGGTGTCTTTAAGAAAATCTTAGTTTTCTGGCAATAGAGTTGAGAAAAATAAATAGCATGTTTCCTTGTCCCCTCGCTAATAAACTCAGACTCTCTACAAGAACATTTACATAGTGCAAACCTAGACTTGCCTTTATGCTAGGAACACAACTGGGGCGAACGACGAATTTTTGGCCGCGAATATTCGTCGCCAAAAATAAAAGACGTTTGTGTATATAAAAATGCACACAATCCGGGCGCCGGCGAAAATTCGCCAGACGCGGCGAACTTTAAATAGATTTAATTCTATTTCATACGCCGGCGAACGACGAACAAATCAGTACTAGGTGACCATGTTTGGTTTTAGTTAAGAAGTAGTTTAGTAAATAAAGTTACTTTTTACTTTAATAATTTTTTTTTTTTTTATATTGTATTACACACAAAATAAGTATACAAAGTATTTTGTATAAAAATAGTTTTTAGTTGTGTTTTTGATTATGTTTTTATTTTTAAGCATTATTTTTTTGAATATGGTCACACTATTTCTCTCTCTTTGCACAAACAGTAATCAACTTTCTCAATTATAAAAGCTGCCAGCTATTCGTCGATATTGTGCTTCATACGACGAATTTACTCAGCGAATTTTTACGGAAAAATTCGTCGTGTTGGGCGAAATTCGTCGTTCGTCCCAGTTGTGTTCCTAGCATTAAGTGACTTCAAAATTCAGGAATTGTTGAAAACTATAACCGGTTTTAGAGCGCTTAAGGTTCTAAATCATTGAAAATTTTCTTAAATCGAATTATAAGAGGGAGTGAGAGAGAGAAAGAAAAAAACCTAACTCAGCTGTCAAACAAACCTAATTCAATGATTGCGTTAGTAAGAAATTTGACTACTTTGTTGTTTACACGTACAGAAATTTGAAAATAAACATTTTTTCTTTTGTTTTGACGGAGACATAGTGAACAATAATTTTTAATTATAAACCCGAAATGGCAAAAATTCTTAGAAATACCAAGAGGTATATTTTCGTCAATGACATTGCTGCATATAATTAGGGGACCTTTCTCTTATAAAATATTAAAACTAGACGGTTTCTACTTTTAAACACGAAAAAAATATTTAAATTTCATCCATTTTAATCCATTTAGACAATGAAAGAACACAGAATCTTCTCCGAAAATACCGACATACTGACTATACGATCGCGACAGATGCACTGAAGGAAGGTAAGGAGCTATGGAGAAATTTAACGGCTAAAATAAATCTCTATTCCGCTCTTAATTGGATTCACGACAATAAAATTATAAAAATGGATGAAAATAGCTGGCGTGGGGGCTTCTCCACGAAAATGCTGGGTAATGAAAGAAAACGTAGGTCATATTCGGATTCAGGAGCTCATTTTACATAAGGATGAGCAGAAAATTTCTCAGGAACGATTTTCGTGGAGACCAGTGCAAAATAGGCAATTAGTTATTTTTTTCAAAGCACCCCTATAAGTATGCTATCTATTAAAAAAAAACCTTATACCATTGACTTTTATTAACTATAATAGTGTTTAGAACAGAATTGTTTAAAGCAATAATAATAATTAACCGATTCCTTTAACAGTAGAATTTCAAAAACGCACATACACAAATAGAGAGATATAAATTAAATCAAAAAATATATACAAATCAATAAAGAAAAAAATAAAAAATCAGGAAAAAAAACCAGCATGAAATATGAGAATGAAAATTGAAATGAAATTTAAATATTTTCTGCTGCTGTTTTTCAAATAAATAATTTAAAAAAAGCAAAAGCGCAATAGTTTTTAAGTATAAATGCGAAATGGAAAATGTGGAAATTATACGGAAAATTAAATACAATACAGACAAACGAACATACATACACAAATAATTTAAATTTAAATTTTGTATGTATTCATTTGTTTATGTAGTATGTATTATGAAAGTTTAATAGATTTAAATCCTTCCTTTTTTGTTTTAAATATTTATTATTATTTTTTTTTTATAAAATACAATTTTTATTCTCTATATGGAAAGTAGAAATTAAAAATAAAATAATACACACTACTAATGAGTTTTTAAAAAGATTGAAAACTTTTTTATGAAAATGGACACAATAACAAAAACAGAAAAATACTTCATTTTAAGAATTTTTTAAAAGTAAATATTTCATTTTCATTTAAAATCTAATAGACTGATTGAGTTTTTGTTATTATTTTTTTTTAAATAAAACTAATAACTTTTTAATATAAATACTAGAAGAGTTTAAAATAAAATAAATTTTTTTAAATTAAATTAAATATAAACTAAATTACTTTTAAAATAATTATTTAAAATAAATATAAAATTTTTAAAAAAATTATTTTTTTTTTAAAAATATTTCAGTTCATAGAATTTAAAATTTCACTTACCTCTTCATTTAAATTCGATACAAGCAACACATTTGAGAAGCCACGCAAAGCAGGAGTGGCTGTTTGTAAAGCACCGCTATTGGCAAGAGCAAATGCACCCAAATTGGGTATACCGCTGCTATAGCCTCCGGCCAAGGGAGTACCAATACCCAAGGCAAATGGTGGCAACACACCGGGTGCTCCCAAACCATTTACTATAAATTAGAGGAGAAAGTACAGAAAAATATTTTTGTTTAGATTAAATCTACTTGTTAGTTAAAATTACGAAATTACTCAAGACATCACAGGCTGTGTGGTTAGTTAATTAAGAAAAAAGTTTTAGTAACAAAAAGAAAAAGAAAAAATAATAATAATTACAAGATTTATTTTTAATTTTATTATTGTTGGTTGGTAGACAAATTTAGACAAAAATCAAAATTTTATAAGGGACCAGCAAAAATTTTAACTGAATTGGAACCACTTCAGAAATAACACAGAGTCTACAAAATTGGATAACATTTTTGTTTTGCTGGAAATGAAAGTTCCTTCTTTAGTGATTTGGAACTCTGAATGAGAATCTGCACTCCGTTTTTTCATCAGTTCTAGTTTTCGCGATACAGCGTTATGTAAAAAATAAAGGCACTTTCACCGCATTTGTATAGTATCATAAATTGAGAACGGTTTAAAAAAAAAAAAAAAAAAAAAAAAAAAAAAATTCGAAATTCGAAATTCGACAACAAATTTATCTTGACGTTATTTTAACATTGTTTCTAAATTTGCTTGGTTATTTCAGGGATATAATTAAAGTTTGCCACAAACAAAGAAAAATTAAGTTTCTTGTTTTAAAGAATTTATAATTTATAAAAAAAATAAAACTACAACTACCAGCCAGTTTTTTTTCCAGTAGCATTTTGTTAAATGTATTCCAAAGGAATTAAGCGCCTATTCATTGAAATCGATGCTTTTTGATTTAATTTACAATTTAGTTACAATAAACTCAAGAATCACTGCAACAAAAATTGCAAGTCCAGACGATGACCTTTTTAAAAAAATTTACATTTTGTACTTTTGCCGGTTCATTTTTTCAAAAAAGTTAAAAATAATCCTTTTTCGGTACATTAAAATAAATTAATTAATATCCAGCAAAGGAGCTTCTTCAAAAAGAAATACAAGTATCGTCCACTAAAGTTTTGATTTGTTAAGATGATATTTGTCTTCTGCTCACAATTTTGTTTTCTAGAGTAATTTTCCATTCATTCATTAATTTTTATGCATGGTCCCAAAAAAAAGACACATAAAACAAAATAATAATAATTACATAAACAGTTCAAACACAACAAAATAATAAAGGAAATAAAGGAAAGTGTTACCTATTTTATCACCTGTTAATGAGGGCCTTTGACGGGCCGCTATCAATAGTAAATCATTGGCATTTACTAAACCGCCAGCGGTGGGCATTATATCGGCTCCCGGTTCTCCAGGTGGCAATGAGGGATTTGTAAAATCGCGTGACTTATCATTATTGTATTTAACATTGAGCGTAGTCATTTTACTGTTATCAATACGTAACGTACAGCAGCCATTGTAAATATTTTGGCCATCCAAAATGGTTTTAGCATGTTGAGCCGAATGGGCATCGGGATATTGTATTAGCGCCTTAAAAAAACAAGGAAATCAATTAAAGTTTAAGACATAAATTTGTGAAAACCAAGAAAGTTTTACCTGGAATGTATTATTTTTTGTAAATGTAACAATTTTTAAAACTTTGCCAAAACGTTGGAATATTTGATGTAATATATCCAATGAAACGGGATACAATTGAGATTCGACTATAACGCGTAAAACTGTATTGGGTCCACCGGCGGCATTGGCATTACCGGATACAGAATTAACCGCATTTGTATTATTTGTTAAAACGGCAACTGTGAGATCTGTATTTGTGGTATTGGTTAGTGGCAAAGGAGAACCAGAAGCTGGTGATTGTATGCGATAATCAGATGGTACAATGGCATTCTAAAATTATATATAGAAAAGCAGAAAATTTAATATTAATTTTTTTTAAAATAATTTTTTTTATAAAAAAAAAACAGTTTAGTTTGTTTAACGGTATTACGAATACTTAAATTACATAATCTGCTTTTAGGAACAGTTTCCTTTTCCCATTTCAACGTTTTTCTTTTTTTAAGTTCTATGTTAAAAAAAAGAATGTAAAATTAAAAAAAAAAAAGAAATACTTAAGCTCTCGTTTTAGTAGTAAAAACAAACTTTTTTTATTTGTTTGGTGCGGTCAAGTTAAAAAGAAAGTTTACTTAGGAATTATAAGGGTTCTTGGTGAAAAAAATCTTAACAAACAAACTTTTTATTCCTTTTTTCTCATACATTTTTTTTAACTTAAAAACAAAATCTATAGCAAACTTTATGCTAATTGTAAAATCACACCATGTAGAGCAAAAGTTTAAACTCAAAGCGTACAATGGGTCGTACAAACTTTATTGCCTATTCTTTATCAGCAGCCAACTTTAAATTATGTTAATCGCAATTTACACTAAATAAACACCAAAATTTACCTTTTGCCCAAAACCAAACAATAATAAAAACAAGAGTGCTATATTTGGCTAGGCCGAATCTTAAATACCCTTAACCATGGAGCAATTAGAACAAAAGGTGATATAAATACCGTTCTTTGGATATAAATTTATATATTTTCTCCCACGCCCATTTCACTCATCCCGCCCACATTTTGTCAGATGTGGTGTATTGATAGCTAATATGTTTGTACCTAATTTCGAAAACTTGGCTCTTGCCGCTCCCCAGATACACAGAAATCTATAATTTCTTTGTATGGGAGGTGGCCCGTCCACATTTCCAATCCCGCCCAGATTTTGTCGACAGCTATGTGTACTTAATGTGGACAATGTAACTTTTACCGTTCTTTAGATATAAATAAATATATTTTGTGCCACGCCCACTTATCCACTGCTGCCCACATTTTTTCGAATATTGTCTATTGATTACCAAGTTGCCTGTATCAATTTGCTATCTCCAGATATAAAGATATACAGATATCTATAATGTCTTTGTACTGGAAGTGCCAAGCCTAGTTCACTAATCCCGCCCACATTTTGTCGTTTGTGTTTTGATAACCAAGATGTTTGTGCCTAATTTGGAAACTTTTACTCTTTCCGTTCTCCACATATACAAAAAACAGACGGACATAGTTAAATCAACTTCGCTGGACAGGTGTGTATTTGTAAAGTGTAAAACCGCAAAAAAACTTATCCATGGTACTTTCGGTGATGGGTATAAAAAAAAACATCAACATAAAATTTAATGAAACCAATTAGAGACAGTTGTGGTTTTTGCTCATATCGCAGCCATTTATATACCCATCTGGCTGAATTTCAATAGCAAACTTTAACGGAATACATGTGACATAAATGCGTAACAACCTTGGCCTCATAATTTCTGGTGCCTTCAAAAACCCCACTTCAAAATACATACACACACAAATATACGCACGGACAGACAGACATCGTTAAATCTCTTCGATACTAATAAGAACCCAGAATATGTTTATATATACTTTATAGGATCTAAAATCAATATTGTAGATATTACAAACGGAGTGTCAAACTTATAAGTACGCTTTTACCTTTGGTGAAGGGTGTAAAAAAGGACCAAAAGACATTAAAGACATATAAAATCTAATAGTTGTCCCAAAAGCTGACAGAAAGATGAATTTTTTTTTGATGGGCCCATAAAACAAACCAAACTCAATACAAATCTAAATAAAAAAAAAACCACAGAACGGAAAACGGAAATCAATCACACCAATATTGATTTAAAAGCAAACATAGAAAAACAAAAATCTTACTTTCTTAAACAAAAGCTGAGTACAAGTGTGTATATTTGTGTATTTATGTGATCGGAAAACAATTTAATGACAAACGGAAATAAATTTATTCTTATGCGTGCTGATTTTTTGATGTCAAAAATAAGAAGAAGAAGAAAAAATCTAGTGGTAAAGAAAAAAACAAAAACAACGTAAAATAGAAGAAGGTATACTTCCAGATTTTTTTTATCCCAGCAAACACATACGTACAAACGAACCAATATATTTTATATATAAAAAAAAGGAAACAAATTTCACCCAAGCGTGTGATTTTCATTTACGCAGACACGATTCCAGCATTCGGGACAGACAGGATAACGAAAAGCATAAGAAAAGTCTATACAAAAGTAAACGAAAAATAAATAAATAAATAAACACTATAAATGTTTAAAAGTGTATATTTATGTATGTATATGTATACAATACATATAAAGGAAGGATATGTTTTTATATACCTGCATACACACTCAAGTGTCAAAATATATAATACAAATACGTGCGTGATATTGTTGCTTAGACTTTCAAAAAAAAAAAAAAAAAAAAAAAAAAATTGTTGCGAAGCGTAATACTGTGTTTCTTTCTTAGAAATAATAAAAATTGATTAGAATTGCTAAAGAGCTGACACACGTTCTAACATTTATACAAGCAAAATTTTTATGTCTGTGTAACTCTCTGTCTGTAAATAAGAAGTATGTGTGTACCATAAACAAAAGCTCACACTCTAAGATCAAAAATGCATCCATTAGAATTCAGTGAAGAAAAACGAGTTCATAATATATTTATACGTACGTTAGCAAACTTTCTCGGGTTGGTTGCCTTTATAAAACACTTCAAGAAAAATTTATTTAAATAACTTGCTCTAAAGCAAAACTGCACACAAATTTTTGAAGGTTGCAAAATTTGCACGACAAGATACTGGAAACTTTAACACGTGAGTACATTCATGCTCGCAAACTTGCGAAGTAACCTCAACCTCTCTGTCGACGAAATGAGAGGTAGAGAATTCCGTATAAATACGAACAAAAACGAAGTTTGGTAATATGGCAATAAAGAGTCCACCACTGCACTAAAATTGGAACAAGAACAACTATAAGAGGTGGAACAGTTCCCCTATATTGGATCAGTGATAAATGAGGATGGATCTTCTTTTATTATCAATCCATTGATGGTTTAAATTGATAACATGCATATTTTCTTTTTTTTTATATATATAATTGTTTGTGAAATGGATAAGGACATAAACGCAGGTCTTAATAAAAACTTCCTAAATAAACGTCAGGTGTTCACCAAAACAAAACCAGCTGTGTACAGCTCTTAATATACAAACGGCTGGTGTCATGAGCACTTACCAAGAAAACAAAGCCGAATTCATGCAGTTGAAATAAAATACCTAAACTATCGGCGCAATGTACCAATTTTCGATGCATTTCATATGCCGATAATGTGAAGGCTCGTTATTTTCCTGTGCCGAAATCGTCCTAACTTTAGACCCTGATGAACCGATAATGTGAACACTCTTTAGCACAACGGTTAGCAATCAAAATGGCACTTAAGTGTGCCGATTTGTATCCCAAATTAAAAACTGATTTTTGTAGTAAATTTTATTTATATTTTTATTACCTCGACCTTTTTCTATTAAATATTATACTTTCATATATTTTTCTCAAGTTTTAGGTCACTTTTTTTAAAAAAAAAATTAATAAAAATAGTTTATTTTTCAATATTTCGATTTCCGTTGGAAATCTTGTTCAGGAAATCTTTGTTTAAATAATTTAAAATTACATAATTGTTTTCGACAATAAATGGAAAAATAAATTTAATATTTCAATTAACAAACTTAAAATAGTAATAATAATATTAAAAAAAAAAAAAAAAAAAAAAAAAAAAAAAAAAAAAAAAAAGCGTAATTTTATATTATTTAAAAAAGATTTCCAATGGAAATCGAAATATTGAAAAATAAACAATATTTTAATAATTAAAAAACAGTGACCTAAAGCTTGAGAAAAATATATGAAAATATAATATTTTATAGTAAACTAGAGTAACCCTGCCCGCGTTGCTAGACAATTCAATAACATACGTTTACGTCTTTGTATTAAAAATTTAATTTTCTTTAAGAATAGACATTTTCCTGAAAAAGAAGGGCAAAATAATATAAACTTTTTAAAGTGAGAACATCAAAAATACAAAAATTTCAAAATCAATAATTACAAATCAATAATTAAAAAATGGCAATGCTCGCACTGTAAACAAAAATGACAATCAATTAACACACAGAAATTAAATAAGTCAAATGGCATGAGCAAGCAGAGCCTTATACCGACAAAATGTAATTCTTATAAGGAAAATAAATACCGACAAAATGTAATTCTCATAAGGAAAAAATACATTTTATAAAACACAACACCATCGTAAAAGTGCGCGTATAACGCATATTCGTAGAAATTTTTCGATGGTTTATAAACCATCAGTGAAAGTAGACCTTTCCTCGTAGACCTGTACTCGTTTGAAAATAGGTTGAGTGGTTCTCGAGTTATAAAATGACGAACATAGGACAACTTATTTTTATATATATATATACATATGGGGTATTCACAAGGTGTGCTATCATGGTTTATTGTCATAATGTTCTAACATTTTACAATGGTTTAAAAATATTGTTGTTGGTTTGTAAACAAAAAGTGTCTTAAATAAATAGATCGTTGCTTGCTATGTTTATTGTGCTGTCGGAATTAATAGCACATTAAATTATGAGGGGTTGCTCACAACAGTCGTATTTTTTCATGTTATTCCCCCAATATTGTAAAAATTTACTTTTTAATAGGAAATTTTGTTAAAATTTACTTTTTATAGATAATTTTGGTAAAAATTTACCTATTTATGAAAATTATGTTAAAATTTACTAATTAGAAAATTTTGCTAATATTAACTTTTTCTAGCAAATATTGTTAAAATTTATTATTTTTCTAAAAATTACTAACGTAGGTTATTTTGGTAAAATTCACTTTTTATACGAAATGTTTTTAAAACGTAATCCATTTTAAAAATATTAAAATGCACAGAAAAAAATTATCAGTAGTTTTTTTTTTATCAATTAAAAAAATTGTTTAAAAAGTATTTCAATTTAATTAATGTGATAATTAAATCAATTATTTTTTTAGTTGAAAGAAAATGGTTGTTTTTAAAAAATTAACTAACTAACAAAAAATCTTAATTGACTTTTTTCGTTTAAACTAAAATAATTTAAACTTGTAGAATTGTTGTTGGGAATTGTCAAAACCTGACCTATATTTAATTAAAAATTATTTGATTATTTTTTTAATTAACTGCCCGGCCCACAATATCGACAAGAACATTTCTTTCGCATTTTCATATTGAAAACAATAACAAAAAACCAAAATTTGTTTTTGTTTCCAATACGAAAGAAATGTTCTTGTCGACATTGTGGGCCAGGCAGTAAAATTAAAAAAATCATTTATTGAAAAAATTACAAAATATTCACAATTTAAAATTTTTAAAATTTTTTGTAATCAATATAATTATTTTGATAATAGGTGCAAGATCAACAAATTGTTTGCTTGATTCTATGAATTTGGTATAAATTTGGTGATTAGATAAAATTTTTAATTTTTTCTGTGCACTTATAATAAATAATATTATTTAGGCACGTAGTGTAACCATATTGTACCGATTATTGTCTCGTTTTTGCTTTAGCCAATATGCGCCGAAAAAAATCGTCACAAACTGCGACGATAATGTGACCCCTCAAAAATGACTTAATGAATTTGAGAAATGTGTGCCGTTGAACCAGGATTAAAATCTTCGTATAGTGTGATCTTAGCTTAAGAAAAGTGTAGCCGGAAAGACCAAAAGAGACAAAGTAAGGAACGAAACAATCAAAGGTCTTTTTAATACAGAAAACTTACAAATAAGAATGACTCGCTCCAAAGCGCGGTGGTATGGACACGTTGCCAGAATGTTAGATTCCCGACCCCCAAAAAGAACAATAGAGGCGTACCAGAAGGGTCAAAAGGAAGAGGACGCAGAAGAAAAACTTGGCAAGATACAATGGATATCATCGTCGAAAAAAAAAAATGTTTGGACAAACGAATGCCGAAATCAACCATACAACACAGACAGATATGCCGCAACATTTGCAAAAAACACTACTCTGAAAGGTAGAAGAGGTCCTTAATGTCCTTTTATTATTTACATTATTTTTTAGATCAAGATAGTATTTCTTAATACTGCAACATATAAGATTAATAACTAGATAATTTCCAAAGGTATTTTAAATTGTTTTCAAGGAAAAATGGGAAAGAACAAACGAAACATTTCGGAAACGTTTACAAAATGTACAATATTTTTAATTTTTTTTAAGTCGCTTTGTACATTAGTAACACCAAAACAAATACATATATACTGTTAGTGACAAAGAGTGCAAACAAAACAATTGCATCTTCATGCATTATTTTAGCGTTGCAATTGTACATTTGAGAACCAAACAAATGACGAAAAGAATTTTGTGAATGATTCATTTACTTTTTTTTACTAGGAAGTCCATTAAAAAAAATGTAACAAAACATCATTATGTGGAGCAAATCAATTTGCAGACGCTTGCGAAAAGTTTTTGCTCAAAACTTTAATTTCGCTCTCATTGTTTTCTCTTATAGATGCGTACGTTTTAAATAATATAAATAACAAAATCATTTCCACTGCTTTTGTTTTACTCAATACAAAGTACAAAACAAAATGATTGCGATGAGCTGCTTACTTTTAAAGAGCGAAACACCTACATCATATGTTGACCCGCTCCGATTCAAGGTGGTGCCTGCATGTGCCAATAAGTCAGACATACAGTTTCCATTTAAGCTCATAAGCCCAGGGAACCATTTAAGGGTAACCATTGACATACGCCATTCTTAAACAATTCTCAGTGTGATAAACACATTCACCAGGGATCTTACGGCTGTTTTACTATCGCTTACAATGGGAATATTCCTGCCAAATATCTCACCATACTGATTGTGCCTCGCGGCTGTGTAGATTTGAATTTACTCGGACTGAATGACATTCAATAATACGGCAGTCTTAGACAAATGTTCCCGTGAAACTGCTCAGAGTAAATGCCTGAACTGACAGCATACAGTGTTCTAAATTCGTCAGTGTATATCTGTCTCTATTGTCATCATGGGGAACTTGTTATCGCAAATTTCAACTCTTAAGCCAGGATAGCAGATTGGCTCAGGTGTGATACTATGTTATTTTCTATCAAAAGATTATTATATATTTGAAGCATACTTTAAGGCTGAACAAACTATTTAAGTAAAAGCATATTTTAAGGTTATTAATAAAATTTTCCAATGTAATTTCTATTTTCTATATGGCTGGCAATATGTATGAATATTTTCTTTGACTCAACACTGTATGCCACCCATAAAAATACTCTTCTCACTGGAAATAAGACAAATTCTTGATATTCACTTAAAATTGTATAGAACTTAAAGTTCTTTTTTTTTCTTTTAATTTAAAAAATTAATTTAAAGAAACCGGTAGGCAATCTATTGTCTACTTTAGGGTCTTTAAAATGATTTTTTCCGATAGACAAATTTTACGATGTTTAAGATTTTTTTTTTTTGATAGACAAATTTGTATTAACATAATTTTATTATTTTTTTTTATTCTTTTCTTTATTTAAAAGTCATAAATATTCAAATCGAAATTAGTTTTACTTAAAACAAAAAACTGTCACATTACATTGTCCACTTTAAGAACGGTCATAAACTCTTTAAAAAAGCATTTAAATATTTTTTTATAAATTAATTCCATCTTTTTTTTTTTAATACGAGGATTTTCCCTAAGGTTTACAAAACAAAAGTATTTCTGTTTTTTTTTTATAAAAATAAAACACATTTGAGGGTTGCCTGGCCACTAGAGCAATAATGACATATTTTTTTCATATTTTGTATTGTTTTTTTTTGACAAATATGCATGTTTTTTTAGTGCCAAAATTTTTTTAAAAAACAACAGGTAAAAATGAAAGAAAATGATAAAATACTTAATGAAAATACACTTTAGGGATTTAAATATAAAATGTGAAAAAGTACAAAAAAGCTACAGAGAACTCATCAACAAAAATGCGAAAGATGGGAAGTAAAAAAGGAAACAAAATAAAACCCAGAAAAAATAAACAAATTTTTAACATACACTGAAATTTTTTTTTTTTAAACTTTTTTCAAAGTTGCCAACAAGTAACAATGGCAATAAAAGCTTTTAACAAAAACTACTAAAAAGAAGTTTGGTAAATTTTACAAAAGTTTTGCGTTTACTTATGGTTTAAAAAAAACATAAACTATATATTTTTTTTGGGAAAAATGAAAAGAAAGAAAAATCCGGCTAAACATAATCCCTTAACATTTAAAAGCAAAAGAAAAAAAATACAATTCCTTTTTCAGGGAAGGAAAAAACATACATAAAATAATCTAAAGAAAATAAGAGATTCAAAATTAAAAAACCAAGAGAACAGAAAAATTAATGGATGCCTTATGATTTTTTTTATTTATTCAAAAAGCATATTAAATAAACCACAATTACCAAAACTAAACTTAAGAAATTTTTTTTTCGTTTTTAAAAGAAGTAGCTAGCGCCCTAAAGTATAGGCTCAAAATTTTAAATCTGGAGTTTGCCTGAAGATATACTTATCAAAAACGCTACAAACGTCATAACAGTTAAAACTAGCATTTCTTAAACACCCTCAGAAACTTTTTCTGCTTAATATGCTGACCGATACCAATTTAAACTATCACTTATGACAAGAATTATTTCTGCCTACAATCACTCCTGTTATAAAAGCCAAAGCCGACAAAAGTCGAAGGAAACGAAACAATATCTTTATTTTCTAAAGCTACGGTCACACTTATTACACATTGTACCAAATAAGCATAACCACTAATTTTGTTAATAGTTAGCGAGATTTAACATGCCAGACACAGCAAATAACTGTTTTTTGAACGATGTTAAAGCAGAGATGTGCTTGGAAATCACAAACGTAAAAAGCAAGAATTTTAAAAGTCGTTTTTAAATAAGATTTCTGCAATAAAAGAATTTTATACCAAACACAATTTTACAACAAAAATTCAAAACAAATATATAAAAAGTCTATTAAAAACAACTTCCAAATTCTTGCGTTTTACGTTTACGATTTCCACCACACCAATGAAATATTGCAGTTAAAGGAAATCAAATTTTAGTTTGCCTGTTGGTTACGTCGTTTTCGTCAAATATTTGCCGAGTGTGACCGTAGCTTAAGTCGTTATTACTATTGCCATTCACTTGGTATTTTATTTGGCGCTTTAACGTCGACATCGATTACAGGATGAAAATAGCATCTATTTTTGGTACTTTTTTTTACAAAACATTTTGCCCCATTCATTGCAAGTTACTCTCACTACAATATTGAAATTTTTGATAGTACAATGGGAATAAGAACAAGTAGCTAAAAGGGTAAATATAGGAAAAAATTCAATTTCTATGTTTAAGATTTCCAAGCTACATTTGGTCCCTTTTGAACTTTCAATAATATTGATCTTAGAAACAAAAAGCTATAGGTCCAGGGTCCTGAGTGAATGAGAATATATAAGATGAAAAATGTAGGTACTTTTTTGTTAAAATTTAGAAACATAAACTTTGGCCCATAAAAATTTCTAGGAAAGAAACTGAGACACCCACGGGTTAAATGCTAGTTTAAATTTAAACTAAGGATAAAACAAGCATTAAACGCTTGAAAAAAAAATTTGAGATGGGATTTTTTTTTGTCAGATTTTCGATAACATAACATTCTTAGAAAATACTTAATTAACGTCGAAGTGATGTAGTAGTCGACTGGATGTTTGTCACATCTTATAATTTACGTCAACATCGACTTACGTAGTATAATAGGGATAAATATATGTGCTTTCTTATAATATTCCCACTAATTTAATCAAATAAAACCACTGTTTTGAATATAAACTGTGCCTTGCCAGTAAATATGCTTTACTTTAAACAAAAAAACTCAGACAAAGCGGAAAAAGTAACCCTAAAATAACAATACCAAATAATAAACTTAAAAAAACAAACATGAGGGCGTAAAAGAAAAGAAAAAGAAAACAAAAAAACGCACACACAAAATCATAATGATTGTGGTAGTTGGTAAAAAAAAGTATTTTTTCTGCGTTTAACTTCTTTCTTTTTTTTCATCTTTTTCCACTGCACAAAATTGTACGCTTTTTAAGTTTTAATAAAACAACAACAAAAAAATAAAAATAAATATATTGTTGAAACAAGTAAAAAAAAAATTTGATACCATTGTTGCCAGAATAAATAGTCGCCAACACAAAAATAAATAAAACAATGACAAGTAGATGCTTTTTATTCAAAGTTGTTACAAAAATTATTGTTTTAAGTGCAGAGACAAAAAAACTCTATGACAAAAAGTTTTTTCCCCTTCTCTAAATTGACAGAAGGCAACAAGTTTTTCATTTTATATATCGAAAGTTTTTTTTTTTTGTTTTGTTTTATATTGTTTGTTTTTCTCCTTTTAGTTATGCAACGCAGATATAACTTGACAGCAAAATGTTTGCAATTGTGGAGCATACTTTTGGGTTTGACCTGTTAAAACATTAAAATATTGGTCATTTTGATAAGGGCTTTTCATTAGAGTAATTTATTTAAGTGATACCCAGAATGTTTTCATATTTTGTTAAGCATACTTTTGAGAGGTCACAGGTATATACATACCCTAAAAATTAAGAGGTACTTTTAGGAGGTTTTTATAAGTATGAATACATTATAATAGAAAAGTAAAAACATATTTTATTTTCCTTTAAACAAAATGAAAATATACATAAGCATGCCTGTCTAATTTTGAATACAATAAAATAAATAAATTATACTAATTGCCTATTTTAAGGCAGTTTAATAAACATAAAAAAACAATTTGAGATTTTGTCTTTTCCGTGTAAAATCAAAAAAAGTCTAATTACAAAAAGGTAAAGAGGAGAAAAGCAATACTTTTAAAAATGCAATATTTAAGCCTACTTTTAGAATTTTTAATGAACAATGTACGTCTTAAATGTGTCTGAGTATACCCACACCACAGAAGTGTAGTGCGTATGTGCTGATGTGTGTAACACTAAAAAAATTTGGTCCAAAATCCACCTTTAAGTATACCGATCAGAATCATTTTCTGAGTCAATCTAATTATAATTATAATTTGATGAAATTTGCTGCGTATGCCTCAAATCTCATAAGGACGAAGTCTACTGAAAATGGTAATAATCTATCCATTATTTCATATGGTCCTCATACAAATTTCTTTCCGGAATAGTCTTTGTGCTCATAAACTTTCTTATTATGACGCTATTTAGATTAAATTTGGTCCAAATTTTTTGATTGCAGTCTAAATCAACTAACCACATTTTATTAGAATGAGTCTATATTTGACCAGAGCTTCCATACAAATATCACACCCGAAAATAACTTTACAGGGCTGTACTAAAAACCGAGTAATTTCAAATCACGAGATTTTAAAATCACACGTGGTGTTTTGAAAATCATACGGTTTTGGAATTTTTCGGTTTGCTTTCGCCAATTGAAAATCACTCCGAAAAACACAAAAACGGACAACACCAAAAATAACACGTGTTATTTTAAAAGGCACATGTGATTTAAATCAAGTGATTTTCAGAACAGGTTTGTTAAATGCCATTAATTTCTTATACATATTGACATTGATATACAATTTGGTTACTTAAATTATAGCTACTGCGTGATGGATATACTGGTAGGTCCAAAATTCACCATATGTCTGTCCCATATAAGCGCTCTCTCCAAAATCGCTTTTAGGCGAACAAATCTAATATAGATGTTGATATTTAAATTATATTCGGCACAAAGTACTCTTATACGAGTCTTAAGCTCATAAAATAATTTTCATTTACCGGGCCCATGATTGGCCATGGGCCCCAAATAGCAGTGCAATTTCGAAAATGTGTCTTTATATACTGTGGTGTAGGCTATCAAAACGTGGGCTTGAACAACTAAAATCTTTTAATTGTTTTCCAACAACTTATACACAAGATTTTTCCTTGAACTAGAATTTAGTATTAAAAATACAGTAGCAGAAATGACTAACTTAAAAGCATATAAAGCATTTAAAAAAAGGTTGTTTTAAATCAAAAACCATTACTTACTTCTAGGCTGTGTAGAAAATTTTAGCTTTAAATCTAACTGAAGGCTAATATACTGCTTACCATTTCATTAAGCATTTCAAAGACATCATATTTAGTATTTTTTTTTTTTAATGGAAAATTACAGATGTCTCTCTGCTTTAGCAATCAATCTTAATAGAACATTTCTATTTATATAAACATGTATATTGTATTAAAACGTTTAGATAACATTTCATTTTAAGCTTTATGATTTCAATATATTTTTAACTCCTTTTATGGGAATGACTTTTGTTATTCTTATTCATTGTTTATTTTTATTATCTATTATTTGTTGTTTAAATTTGTATTTATAAATAGGTAATAGGTAATATGAATGTATATCTAAAAAAAAAAATAAAAAATAAAAAACATGTTATTACATATCTCACATACATACATATAAAGAAACCATGATGTGTGTATTTGTTTGCCACTTGAATTCCAGACGCATACATACTTGAAAAAAAAACGTAATTTAAATCCATTTGCACACGTCACTAACAATCACGTGTGTGTGTTAAGGAAATAAAAAATATAGCAAATGTTAAAAGAACGCGTGTGTATGAGTGCGTAATATTTTACGTTTAAAATAAAACTCTGTAGAATCACAACACGTCCGTTATAGTCAACTCTAAGGAATCGAAAAAAAAACCACAGACACACACTCATACAACACTCACCTATCAACATGCCACAACTTAACTTTTCACAAACTAATACACATACACTCTGTGTACGTACGTGTAAAGGATTTTTTTCGGTATACATTCCTTAACAATGAATGTTTCTGGAGAACAAAAATAACAATAAATGAATAAATAAATAAATATTTGTACATACACTTGTTGTAATATTAGCGAGTATTATTTGCAATAATAGAATGAAAAATTTTTTTCTATAGAATATGCAATAACAATAACAGGAAGAAGTCATCATACCTAGACAACCAAACTTAAATTTCAGGGAAATTTGAATAGGGAAACCTAGATTTAAAAAAAACACGATTTATTTATTTATTATCAATAGTATGGCTTGAGAGCAAAATTTTAAATCAGCATGATGCTAGAAACTTTTTAAACAAGGTTAATAAAATTTTCAGCCGAAATTCGTTCCCCTTTCCCAAAAAAATTTATGAGGAAAAGTAAAATTTTTAAGGGGAAAAAGCTGCTCCCGTTTTCCGTATCCACTGTAACATGCATTAGCAACAAGTAGACAAAACAAATTTACAAGAGAAAGTTTTAAGAAAAAAAGTGTAATTTTTTCTATATATAATTTTTCTATACATAAACAAATATGTTCTCTTCGGTTCCGAACGAAATTGTACTCTATGACATGGCTGATAGCACTCTCGCCTTTTAAGTCGCTAACAAAATGTTTGGTTACAATGTTCCCTTTTATGGAACAAGATATTAGTTACTACAAGCATTTCATCTTAAAAGCCTTGTACTCTATTCGAGCTTGTGAAGAATGTTAAACAACATTTATTATTTTGGCACAGGAAAATTTTGAGACGTATCAATATTATCTATTTCGCGGTTTTACAAACGTTAACGTTTTTACGAGTTACAACATTGTTTTCTCCATTTTTCTTTTTGTACCGCTTTTTATAAAAACCACTACACTCATATGACATCAATGAGAAAAAGAGTAACATGAATTTAATGACGAACGTCATCCTAAAATTGTGTCATGTTTTATGCGTCATCTATGCTATGACTACAGTGACATAAGTTCAACGCCACATTTTGTGCACACTGATAGAAAAGGCGTAATAACGCTGATGTATTTTAACATCAGTACAGACAACTGTCATCAGTGTGATGACAAAATGTCATCACTGCAATAACAAGCTGTCATCAGTGCAATGAAAAACTTTCATCAGTGCAATGACAAACTGTCATCAGTGCAATGACAAGCCGCCATCAGTGCGATGACATAATATATCACGTCATCAGTGTGATGACAAACTGTCATCAGTGCAATGACAAACTGTCATCAGTGCAATGACATAACATATTATGCCATATTATATTATTTACATTCGGCCTTATTACTTAAGGCGTTGTCGTTAGCGCGTGAGTCGTTTTCTGTAATGGATTAAAGAACACAGGTTGTGAGTTACTTTAATCTTTTACAAAAAAAAGACTCACGCGTTAACGACAACGCCTTGCACAATAAGGCCGATTATTTTCATGTTCAAGAAGTAAAATTAAAAGCAAAAATTCCCATATTGTATTTTTTTAATTATTTATTTATATACATCAAACTTTTGAAGAAGAATTATTACGAAAACCATATTGGGAATGCTGGTGGTGTATTATAATTGAGAGCTCTTCTGATAACAAAGGCCAGAATACAACAAAAGTGAAACAAACATATGTAACGGGTAAGTAAAAAATGATATTCTCTCAATTTGACTTAAGGTCAATTACAATGACAATTTGATGACAATTTGTCATCGCACTGATGACGTGCTTTATAAAACCGACTCCGATTCCTCATTTCTGTGATGCCAATATGTCATCCCATTGATAACATAATTTAAATTTTTTACCCTGATGAAAATTTGGCCAAGTGATGTTAAGGCTGACATCACAGTGATATAAAGTGTCATCGGGTCAAAAACGAAGACGCTTGTCACAGTACTGATGTCAAAATGCATCAGCGTTATGACGCCTTTTCTACCAGAGTACACAAGAAAGAAAAAGTACTGATGACAAAATACATCAGCGTTATGATGCCTTTTCTGTCAGAGTACACAAAAAAGAAAAACCGACAAGAAAATGATCTGCAGTTGCGAATTTTTTGTTTAAGAAAACAAAAGCTTTAAACATTTTATATACCAAACCTTATTCAAAACGCCTCTAGTGTTTGCCCATGGAAATCTAGGTAAGAAGCCATTTAAGCAATAAGATTAGCTATGCGCCGCCATACTTTAAGGGGCAAACAATGAAACCACAAGAATCCAGTCAAACATATACACAAATATACAAGTAGCAAAACAAACAATGACTATTTTCATCTTTTACATACACAAATAAATTGTATACAACATAAGGCCATTGATTTCATTCACATACATACAATCTCGTGTAAGTATGTATATAGAATTGAAATGGGTAATAAGAAAGGTAAGAAGTGGCTGATATATCATGATAAATCCTTTTTATTTCATCTCATAATACTTGCTAAGAATTTGTACTCTAGTTGAAGAGTAAAGGGCATTTTTTGTTGTTTCTTTTGCTTCATTGCTGCGTGATTTCATTCGAAGGCACGAAAATCAAGTATCTAATGTAATGGTCATGTTTTCTTGTAAAAATCCTTATAATCTGCTTACAAAATATACAACTTTGACTATTTTGTGTTTGGTTTGTTTAGTTAGTACTTTTGTTTGGTGTGTTGTTTTGTGTTTTACATTAGATTGAAATAAAGCAGAAAATTAAATAAACACAAAATTGCGTTAAGCCAAAGGATAACGTCATTAAGCATTTAACACACTTTCAGACATAAAAAGAAACATACTGACTCTTCTTTGCAGGATTTAATATTCTCAATGTCTGAATCTGATCGATACATACATTCTACGTGTAACAAAAAATGTTTAAGCAACATTTATTGGAGCGTTTTTTTAAACTAAATGTTTGTAGAAATCTTAAAAATACCTGGCGATATGAATAAATTCTCTACAAATAGAAAGAAGAATTTTATTTAAGTCTGAAATTATAGAAATCTTATTCAGCCGTATTACGAGATTAACCCGTTCGGAGATTCATTTAAGATCTTCAATTAATAAAAGTAAACAAAACTTTCAACGAAAGCTTTTTAATATAAAGGAACAATAAGAACACAGAAAATAGTTTTTTATCAATTAAAAAATGGTCTAAAAAGTATTTAAATTTAATTAATGTGATAATTGAATCAATTACTTTTTTAGTTGAAAGAAAATTAAAAATAATATAATTAAATTATCGACCTTGAGGGCTTTTTTATATAAAAAACTTTAAATGTTTATTCTATCCAATATTTCGGCACTTCGTTGAGTGCCTTCTTCAGGGTTTTTTCTTTCTTTTACAAATTTTTAACGGGATAAAAAGAAAATTAAAAATGTTATTTTGATTTAATTAACATTTAAGTTGGTTTGAAATACATTTTTAATTAAAATTTAATTAAATAACAAAAAATCTTAATTGATTTTTTCATTTAAATTAAAATAATTTAACTTGTAGAATTGTTGTTGGGAATTGTCAAAACCTGAGCTATATTTAACTATATCTATTAACACATTGTTTGAAATGGCAACGTTTTTTGATAATTTTTTTAATTAAAATTAAAAATATCAACTATTGAAAAAAATTCACAATTTTAAATTTTTACAATTTTTAGTAATCCATATAATCATTTTGGTAATCAGTGCAAAATCCACAAATTGTTGGCTTGATTCTACGAATTTGGTGATTAGAGACAAATTTGAATTTATGCTGTGGTCTTGTCGCCATTATGGGCCAGGCATTTAATCTAAAATTATGGATATATTTTTTTAACATTTATTTTACAACTTTATACCCTAAAAATGGGCAAACTTTTATTAACCCTGAAATATATGTCATGTATGCATTCAAATCTTTGCAATTAAATCAATTTTCATTTTACTCTTTTCACGTTATTCATGTATGTCAATGTTCGTTGCTAACAAGACAGATGCGAAAATGAAAAAGCCAAAGACAATAACAATCATAAACAAAAAACAATTTGATGTTGTTGATAATGACAAAAACGACGACTTGGCAAAAATATTCTAAAGCTGTCATTAATGTTCTTTAACACCAAAATGTCTTGAGGCGTACATTCATGTCTACATACATATACAAATGCAAAAACAAACACTTACACAAGTATAGATGTAAATACAAACATAAATGTGTGAAGTTGTATGTAGAACACATGTTAATATCAAAATCATGTATTTATATCTGTCCGTCTGTCTGTCTGTCTCTCTGACATGTTTGCTAATTCTCTTCTAAGTTAATCCTTTAGTTTAGTTCATTACCAAAGTTTTAGTTATAAGAATGTGATTTTTTTATTCTTTGTGTATACTCATATACAAGTTTTTGTATTTGTGTTCGTGTGTGTGTGTGTGTGTATAAATTAATCGTTTTTAGCTTGACACTTGTATTAAATGTTATTTTATTACAATCCCCCGTATTGTTTGCATTTATTAGTGTATGAGTTGGTGAGTTAGATGTCTAAAACTTTATTTAACAATTTAATATTTCCTGTTTACAAAGCAACCAGTTTATTTTGTTTACTTTTTATTGGTTTTCTAGGATATAAAAAGTTTCGTATGTGTGATTTTTCTTCTTTTTTATTTATTTTGTCATAAAGATTAACTGGATATAAAACGTTTCTGAAAGTGTCGTTATTGGTTTATTAAATGTTGTTTAGTTTTTAAATTGTTTGATTTAGTTTGGTAAATAAAATAAAATATAATGTCGATAATGATAGTTAGTTCGCTTAAAATTTTAATTGTTTACACTCACATGTTCACAGTATGTAAACAATATTGTGGGCACGTGTAAAATGTAGATTTAATATGTCTAGGTTTATTTAAAATGTCATGTAACGTTTTAAGAAAGGTTGAAATAAATAATTATAAATTTGTTTTTAATGTTTTTGAAACTGATGGTAAATAGTTTTGTAAATCCAGGTAAGATTTTAAAGGAAACATAAATTTTCCAGTAAATTTTGTGTTAAGCTTAAGCACCGCATTCAAAAACGATTATTATATTAAACAAACTTTCATTAAGTAAACATTTCATAGCACATATGTTTTGCAAAACTTTATTTCATTTAGAGTATTTTTACGACCGCCAATTAGATTAAAATTTTTAGTTCACTATTTGCTTGAAATAAGAATTACCTGTCAAATAAAATTAGTTTACAAGGAACTTGTAAAATTTTTTGTAATAAATTATTATTACAAATATTTTTCCTCAAGCATGACAATATTTAACCGAATTATGAATACAAATTTCCCGGGACTCAAAAAAAAAACATGGGCGTAAATATATAAAATCGAGCCCTTACCGAAAAAATAACTTATGCGATATCATTTTAAATTATCTTTTTTTTTAATAAATTAATTAACTGGCAACACTTGCATCATCTTCTAAAATGTTATGGTCTCATAAGGTTGACGATTTTATAGGTAAAACAATTTTAGCTTAAGCGCCAACCTTCATACAAAATTTTTATGAAATCTAATAGACAAAAGCCTTCTCCAGTAAAATTGTGTATTTGTCGCTTAAGTTTTTTTTGCCCGAAATAACGATGACAGAATTGTAATCGGCTCATTTTGTAAAAAATTAAAAAAAATTTCTGGGAATTTTTATGTATTTACAATTGCGAAATAATCACCCTTATCGAGAATAATTTGTTGTTCCCATGAAATTTGTATTCCCTTCGAAGGGAAAAATGCTAACGTGAAACTCCCGTGAACGGCTTTTCGAGCTATCAGTTCTCAGTGAATGCAAAAAAGAAGAAAGATTAAAAACCACAAAAAATCAATCACATATGTATATCTTTAAGAAAATTTAAAAAAAAAACAAAGAAAAATATATTGTATTGGAGTGAGAGTTTGATTGCAACATTAGCTTATTGCACTTTTAAGTAGTAAAATATTTTCTAAACTTCAGCCATCACGTCTTTGGAAAGCTTCCCAAATCCTCAGGCAAACGACCTGTTGTTTTGCATTTTGTTGAGCAATATACATACATATAAGTTTGCGCTTTTTTAAGGGAAATTGACCTTAAAATTAATTTATAAACTTTAATATTCGAATTATGAGAAGAATTACTTATCTAAATGTTTTTATCCCCAGCAAAAAAAAAAGTGGGAAATTTAAAGGAAAGAGTGAACAAATTACGAGTGAAAAAATTGTTCACGATAAAGGGAATTTTTTCACGCGAAAAATTTTTCACGTAATTATTCTCCTTTGAATTAATTTTTTTCATGGGAGTTTTTCAAGATCGCAAATACGCACAAAGGGAAAATACGTCATTTTGGGAAATCGAAAAAACGCGTTCTTCGCTGGAATAGATTCGAAACAAAAACAAAGTTTGTTGTGAATGTAGTTGTGGGAATGAAAGAGGTCTTTCGCATTTAGTGATACAGGCAGCAAATGTTGCTTATCATTTTCCATAAAATTTCAACAGAGTACCAGGCAAACAACAGAGTACAGCAAACTCGAAAGTCGAACTTTTTATTAGAGGGAGCTAATATCTTCATTGTAAATAAAATTTTCGACGAAAGGGCTAAATAGACGGCACAATCAGATTGGCAACAACAAGATGTTTGTGTAAATATTTAAATTTTTTTTGATATTCATACAAACATTCTCCATACTTTTTTCATATCGAGCCTTTGCTGCCATTGAGTCATAACACAAAAAAACCTGATTTTTGAGCTAATGCATTTAACTCCCAGTGGTACATAGTGCCGCCAACTTGCTCGTAATGTGGAGTTAGTCGACATATCGTATTTACTTATTGTGTAAAAATTTCATGCAAATATCTAATATACTCAACTCTAGAGAGAAGAATTAAATTTTATGGTGCTAAAAAATTCAAATTTGAGTTATGAATCTATTTCAGCAAAGGCTCGATATGTTTGTGTAACAGCTGGTGTCGTTTATTTGGCCCTTAAGTTATACTGTCTTAAGCCTGGTACTCTGCTCAACATTTCACGTGAAATGCTGTCAAACTCATATGAAAAAGACGTGTGGAATTTCTATGAAAAAATGTTGATAGAGTTGTAATCTGTTCAATTTCTGAAAAAGTTGCGAAATGTTTCTGGCAACATTTTTTTACAACTGCGAAATAATATAAGCTGCACTTATTTCACCTGGAATTCTAAGAAAATGAAAAAAGTTAACATTTTAAATTAAACTAGCTTAACCCGGTGTGCTTCGCTACCCCAATCGTTATAAAATGAAAAAAAAAGTATTTATATATAAAAATTTTTTTTTTATTAAATTATTAATTATTATTGCAACGCTTTAGAATACACAATGTTTTTAGTTTTTCCATCTGGAGCATAAACATATAAATCAGTTGGTTTTCCAACACGCGAGCATGCAACATAAAGCTGTCCATGCGAGAAACATGGATTTGCTAAATTTAAGCCACAAACTTGTAGAGATTGCCCTTGGGCTTTGTTTATAGTCATCGCAAACGCTAACCGAACAGGGAACTGTAATCGTTTTCAATCGAAGGGTAAATCAGTTGGTATCATCGGAATGCGTGGCAACAATACATTAACAACGGCCTACTGTGAGAATTTGATGACGGTAGGTTCAGTAGTTAATAAGATATAATCGACATAAAGGGGCGTGGCCCCTCCCACTTTTTTCATCCAATGTATTTATATGCATAACAATACCATATATATCAAATATCATCATTCTACGCCAAATAGTGGCTAAGATATGAGGACTTTATGTTTTGAGTTGTATCTG
This sequence comes from Pollenia amentaria, assembly GCA_943735925.1. Taxonomy (NCBI): domain Eukaryota; kingdom Metazoa; phylum Arthropoda; class Insecta; order Diptera; family Polleniidae; genus Pollenia; species Pollenia amentaria. The sequence goes on along the minus strand of OX031006.1, from coordinate 277,809,199 downwards.
CGTGGCACCGCCCCTTTTTCCTACCACATCTTTATATAGCTTAAAGTTCAGTAACTCAAGGCAATCGCTTACTGTGGAAATTTGATGACGATCTGTTCAGTAGTTTATTAGATATGGTGGTTTTTACTTTTTCTATAAAGGGGAGTGGCTCCGCCCTCTTTTTTCATGGAGCTTATTTCTATTCATACTAACACCATATGTACTAAATATCATCATCCTATGCCAAAAAAATGCCTAAGATAAAACGATTTTAAATTTTGGGTTGTATGGGTGTGGCATCGCCCCTTTGTCCAATCTCAACTTTATATAGCCTAATGTCTCTTCCAGGGTCACAGTTAAATTCTGTGAAAATTTCAAGATGATCGGTAAAGTGGTTTGGCTTCCTATAAGGCACAAATATATATACAAACATACATTCACTTTTATATATAGATGAGAACGAAAAAACATAAATTACACAACCGGTAACAGTTTTTCATCCATATTTACTTTAATTTTTAATTAATTTTTTTATTTAAAAAAAAAAAAAAATTTCAAGTTCACATTAGTTAACCAACACATTAATCAGATTCACTTTAGCTGGGCTTAACGTATTGGTTAACTTATGTGCACTTTAACTTTTTTTTTGCATAAGGGGGATATACTTAAAATTATTTAAACTTTAGATTTTTATTTTTTGTAATGTTTAAATTAAAAAATTCAACATAAACTTCAAAAGATTTCACCTTAAAATATTTTGCTCTCAACAAATTTCTCTTGGTGTGATAGATTAATAAAAAAAAAAAAAAAGAAATGCTATTTACGAAGTAGATGCAATTTGCCAAAAAAAAACTTCACTTTTTTTTCTCAACAACAAAAAAAAAATTTAAATTTATTACACTATAGTAAAATATTTATATATTTTATATATTTTTTTCTTTTGTATAGTATACCTTAAGGGATTTTATCCTTACGGTAAGGAAAAATGAAAAGTCACAGAAAAAAGAACAGAATTTGAAATCATGTGCTCAAACTCAAAGTGACTGATTGCATGGAAGTTGCCAACATTTACACTTACAACATTTACTTACACTTGAAGAAAAGGAAGAAAAAGGTGAGAACGGCAACAATAACAACAGCAACAATAAAATAAACTATCTTCAATTGCAACAAGATGAAAGAATATAAAAAAAGTGAATGTAAATATCATACATGTACATATGTATGAGTGTAAAATACTTCTATATGTACCAAATGGCAGTGTAGATGTCTGTATTGGCTGACATTTATGTTTTCGTTTTTATTTTTCAGTTAAGCTACAAAAAACGAAAGAGAAATAAAACATAAAAACAAACAATAACAACATACCGTTCAACTAAACAAACGAAGAAGTAACAAGTCTTAATGTGTCAAAAGAAACACAAGCAACTCTTCTTTTTCATGAATTTTCATTTAAACAATTGTATGAGGAATTGAAAACAAACAAGACAGGAAAAGCAGAGGTAGCTAAATTCTGGGTAAGCACAGATAACACGTTACCGACATAGACGCGCATATGCCAATCTTAAACACAAAGGCTCACTCACACACATACACACACACATATATACACACACACACACGCAAGCAAATGGCATCAACAAAAGGATTTAATGCATATGTTACCGTTACATACGTGAGAAACCTAATAGTACCACAAAAGAAGTATTCCATTTATTTAGAAGCCCAGAGTACACAAAGGGACGTCAGCATATGAAAAGGTTAAAATAAAAACCTCAACTTCACATGTTGCGGGAATTTTGATGTATTAAATGTGACATTAGGGTTTTTTTGGTATTAATTTTCTTTTTGCTTCCATTTTTATTTTTATCTTCATGCATTTATTCGTCACATTCTGTATTTGTGTAATTGAACATATACCAAAGGGGTACTTTGAATTTGATAAATTAATTTTTTTTTAAGTACGAAGATCTTAGCAGAGTTTTAACCCAGGCAAAGTGATGTTATTTGATATTTATATTTATACGATAGAAAAAAAAGCTAAAGGACATATTAACTAGAGAGAATAAAAACAAAAATTTTAATTAAACACATTTTTGCAATGATTAATTAAACAAAAGTAATTTTCAAGACAAATTAATAGAAAAAGGAAATGCTTAAATTAACAACTTACAAACACATGTTGCATATTTTAAGGAGCTTAAAAAGAATACAAGAACACATACATACATACTGCTTAATTGGAATGAATTTCCACAAATTCCAATAAATAAACTGAAAAATTATTAAAATGCTAAATTATTAACAGAAAGAGAAAAAATCTTGCTAACAACACGTTGCCAGCATATAAAATGAATTTGAATGAAGCAATTAGACATTTTTATTAGCACATATTGGATATTTGATTGCTTTAAATAGAAATTCTTAGAAGTTACGAGCACATTAAAGAAAAATGTTGCTGTTACCAAATAAAATAAAAAAAAAGTATATTCAGTCAAGCCAGGCCATACGATATCCTACAAATGGAAAAAAGTCTCAAAACTGCACAGGAGTCCCCCGTATATGGGTAAAATGTATGACCGACCTCCATTAGTTTTTCGTCCAAAACATGTTCTCCAAATATACTTGCCCCTTACGTACGTCTTAAGGGGGCCAACATACAAATATAGGGGGTTATTGACGGTATTCATTAGAATACCGTAGGCAAATTATGTTAAAAAAAAATATAGAAGAAAAAAAAGGTATCCAAGTTAGAAGTATTTTAATTGGTCAACTATGAATTGTTATTTACGTTTCTTTTAACCCTTTCACTACCGTACTAAAAGGACTGATTTTTGATAAATCTAAGTAATCATTTCGTGTAGATGTGATACTAAAAAGAGACAAAAAAAGTTTTAAAACAATCTAGTATCCTTTAAGGCTGTCTTACACTATCACACTAGTCTTACGTATTTTAACGAAAATTATTATTGTTTAAAAAATTTTCAAGAAACAATAAGAACTTATCATCACAGGGTTGTATTTTCCTCAAAATACGTAAGACTTGTGTGATGGTGTGAAGTAAACACGTATATGTGTAGGAGGCCATCAGCTTCACGACCCAGACGATCTTTTGTGCAGCCCATGTAACTCACCATGTCAGGTTTAGGCTACGTATATATCCTATTACCCTGCCAGGCGAAAGATCATAAATTTCCGAAAAATTCCTCCTGGAAGTCCCCAAGAGTTACATAAATAAATGTGAATTTCCTTACTAATTGTATTTGACATTATTTTCTACATTTTGCCTTTGTTTTTTTAAGGGTTTCTATGTTGTTTTAAGGGTTTTTCTAATTTATCATATATTTTCTTTAATTTAAATCTTATCAAATATTTTCTTTTATTTTAATTATCAAGAATTTTGTTATGAACTTTCATTCCAAAAAGTTTTGTAAAACGATAAAATATAAAAGAACCTGTATTAATAAATTTAAATTGATTTTGAAAAAAAGACTTTGAAAAGAGATGTCTCTAAATTGAAAAATAAAGAAAAGTATTAAAAATAATAATCAAATGTGTTTGTGTGTTTTTCTTCATTATAAATATTACTCAAGGCTGGACAGCAGCAGAGCAGATGTTCTGACGTTTCGTCATTAACCTCCCAAAATCTGCATGCCCTGGTACTTGCATTGTCCATTAAGAACTGGTGGTATCTTAAACCATAGTGAACAGGCCAACAAGCGTTCTAAGTTCCGCCTTCTAAAGCAGAAGTAGTCTTCCTGCCCTGCCACGGGACAATGTCACAAATCTCTGGGATTGTCTTTAAACAGAAGTGGACGTCCATGTGTGAAGGAATTCACGTTCGGACCAGTTCTGTAACGTCCCCCTTATGTGACCGACAGTGACGCCAAAGAAGGGCTCAGGGCCTATGAACGCTTCATTAAACAAATTTATTGTTTGCATAAAATAACAGAAAAATAAAAAACGTGTATTCACACTGAAAAGTTGGAAGCCACTTGCCGCCAAATAATTTTAATAAAAAACAATGTTCTCATTAAATACACTAAAAACAGCTCATTATGTGCAGCAAACACTTAAAACTACCAATGGGACATAATTTTATTTAAATAGAGCGTAAATTGTATTTTTGATTATTCTTAAAATTTCGCTTGGGATGCATGCTCCCCATGGTAGTGAAAGAGTTAAACTGATAACCCACATCAAAACGTTTCCAGTATTATGAGTAACATATAGGCTAATTTCGGATAAAAAAAACGTGTCTAATTTAGAAAAAATTTGAATTCAAAATTATCACTTCCGGTTAAAAATTTGCATTACTCTTGAACTTATGGGTATCCCATTCTCAAACTTTTACAGTATAATAAGGACACGCTAGGCTTATTTTGAAAAAAAAAAAAAAAAAAAAAAAAAAAATTACAAAAAGGTATCCAAGTTCAAAAGCTTTTTTAAGATAACCGATATCTTATAATAAATAATTCAAAAACGGCAACACATTAGCACCCCATAGCTCGACATATAGACATCATAAAAAAAAATATTTGTCACACACATTATATCTATTAGAGCTATAAATTACCAAATGTGAAGAAATTTCGGCAACAATTTTTTTTTCGTATCTCCGCCTAACGAAAAATGCCTGTTGCTTTAAATTCTGTGCGAAACAATTGGGTGATTCACAAGGTAGTCATAAAGTTGTAAAGTCATATGTCTTAAAATAATTACAAGAAATATATATGATTGCTGTGGGCAACCGCATATAATAAGAATTTCTACTGTACAGTTATGACGAATCAATGAACACAAAATTCAAATTTTTATTTTGTTTGAAACACAACAATACTTTTTTTAAACAATCTATATATGTATATAAAAGTGAATGTATGTTTGTATATATGTATATACATATATGTCAAGGAGGCCAAACCACTTGACCGATCATCTTGAAATTTTCGTGGAATATAACTGTGACCCTGGAAGATACATTAGGCTATATAAAGTTGAGATTGGACAAAGGGGCGATGCCACGCCCATACAACGCAAAATTTAAAATCGTTTTATCTTAGGCATTTTTTTGGCATAGGATGATGATATTTAGTACATATGGTGTTAGTATGAATAGAAATAAGCTCCATGAAAAAAGAGGGCGGAGCCACTCCCCTTTATAGAAAAAGTAAAAACCACCATATCTAATAAACTACTGAACAGATCGTCATCAAATTTCCACAGTAAGCGATTGCCTTGAGTTACTGAACTTTAAGCTATATAAAGATGTTGTTGAAAAAGGCCCATACAACCCAAAACATATAATCCTCATATCTTAGCCACTATTTGGCGTAGGATGATATTTGGTATATATGGTATTGTTATGAATAGAAATACGTTGCATGAAAAAAGTGGGATGGGCCACGCCCCTTTATGTCGATTAAATCTAATTAACTACTGAACCGATTGTCATCAAATTCTCACAGTAGGCTGTTGTTATGAATTAATAAGCCCTAGGCTATGTTAAGTTGTGGTTGGACAAAGGGGCGGTGGCACGCCTAATCAATTGAAAATTTAAAATCCTCTTATCTTCGATACTGTTTCACGTATGTAGGTGTTGGAATGAATTTAAAGGGGAATTTTTTAACATATTTACCCATGCTTGATACACATGTTAATTAAATTAGTGGGGTAACCCTATTCTCATTCTCCCACTCCCACAACTGACTGCCAAACAGCTATTAGTTTTATTGCTGCTTTCTGATTAGTCTACAAACCAAAAATGGTATAACGATTGGGGTAGCGAAGCACACCGGGTTAAGCTAGTTGTAAATAATATTTAGGACATTATCGCGATATGACTCGATAGCACACCCTGTAAATCACCGAAATATTTCGCAATATTAACAGAGAACAACCCCATCTACATTTTTTATATGTATTTAATAGATTTTTTTTATATTGGACTTGGCAACATTTCGCACGAAATACTAAACAGAGTACCAGGCTTTCGGTGAAAATCAAAAATTACGAAAAACAGAACGCAAACAGAAGCAACTACGAAAAACAGAAGCAACTACCACGAAAATATTAACGACATGCTAAATAACTTAAGAAACTTGGGATGCAACATCTCTATCAAATTGCACTACCTTCATAGTCGTCTCGACCGATTCCCAGATAATCTTGGATCTTGTAGCAATGAGCAAGGGGAGCGGTTTCATCAGGATCTGAAAACTATGGAATAGAGGTCTGCACAAATGTATTTGCTAGCTAAATGATTGTTGTGTGTGTATTTGATATTCATGTCAAATGTGTAAAAATATGAGAGATTGTCATTCACGCTCAATCATTTAAAATGAGAAATCAACACAACACCGTTCATGAAAAAGTGAGCCACATACACTAACACTAATTGTGTGTGTGTCCCTATTATTGTTTATTGTTTAATGAACTCAAATTCATACATCTAACAATAAAAAAACCTGAGTTAAGTTAAAAATCACACTAATCATTCGTGTGTTTGTTTGTTGTCTTTCTTGTTTTGTTAAAATTGGTTTTTCCCCTATTTGATAATTTTCCCTATCGTTCTTTGTTTTTGTGCGGGCGTTTATTAAATTGGTTAGTTTCGGTTGCCCAGCAGTCTTGCTTTTTCTCAAGTTGGGATTTACCTTTAGTTGATATTGAAATCAGAAGAAATAAAACGGTGGAAAAAGTGTACATAGTGAAGAGGAAAGTTAAAATTTTAACAAAAAAAGTAAGAAATTAAAATGGTTGTAAAAAATATATTTTTTATGTGCAACAACAATAACAGTAATAAAATTATAAATAAAAAAATTATTATTATGCAAACCGTCAAAAATTTTACTAAAATTATCGATAAAAAATTAGATAATGTCAAAAAAATTTAAAATTTTTCAATTTAAAACTTAAAAAAATTATCAAAGCTTAGAAAGAAAGCTCGTTATAAAAAAAAAAAATAATCTATTAACGTTTAAAAATAAGTTATAAGTTCTCTTGATTTAAAACAAAAAAATTAACAAAATTTCATTTCTTAAAAATATATTTAAAACTACTTTTTGCTTCTAAGAAGTTGGTATCACTTTTAATGCAATATCTTTTTACTAATATTTTGTTTTCGATACGATAAAAAAATTTCGAAAACACAAAACACATGTTGTGTTGATAAAACACAATATGTACATCGCCACACAAGTGTATTTACTCGTGTAAAAGAGCATATTTGTTATTTATACCTGTATCAAATATTTCTCTCACAACACTCACATAAATAACACAGTACAACATTTTTCAGTTAATTGATTGCCAACTCAATTCTGTGAACTGTATGTGAAATTAGACCCAAAAAGAAGAATTTCTGCATCATTCGTTTTGTCTTCTTACCTGCGATTTGAAGTTAGTATCGATTTGAAGTTAGTACTATCGTATAGGGGAATTTATCACGATTTAGGCCCTGTTGTTTGACATAGCTCGACAACCACTAGCCCAATTTAGTTGAAATAAATTTTAAAAAATTAAGAATTACAATTCCCTTAATCTGTTCATATATTGTTTTCCTATACAAGTAACACTTTCGAAGTTAAAAATGAATGTATGAAGGGAAAAAATTATTTTTTGCCTAAAAATTTAAATTTTTTTTTTTAAAAATACATAAAAAATGCAAAATGGAAAAAAGTTTCAAGTCTAGTTATTTTTTCGCAAAGTCACATAACCTATGAGCAAAATGAAACAAAGATCATAAAAATCGATGCACGCGTTTCGCTTTTATTCGCAATTGAGTAAATGTATGAATTTCAAAAATTTGCTCGAGATATGCACAACATTATTTGGAGAAAACATTGACACCTTTTTCATGATTCTGAGAATTAAAAAAAAAGGAATAAACAAAAGGTTATTTGATTTTTATGATTGCGGTAATAAATGTACGTGGACAATTAAACGGAAAGTGGACCTTTTTATTATTTGGGTTTTTCCGGTGGCTACCTATATGATTTTTTTATAGAAATTGCACCCACATTTAAGGGTGGTCATTATTTGGAAAGTTTTGCACAGTTTGAAACGTACAAGTGCTGAATCAGGTATATAGCCAGCCGCCCTTAAAATATGCGCCCATTTATAAGTACCTGGCAGTAAAATATTCAAAAATACGTAGTATTTATAGGTGTGCATTGATCGATTTTTGGCATTCAGCCCGTGCCGACGAACGCGAACAGTAAAAGTGATTTTTCTCCAGTTTTTTAAAAGTGAATAACAACAAAACATAAAATATATCAATATGGAAAACAACAAGTGCCCATATTTGGATGAATATTGTTACGTTTGTGGTCATATCGTCCGAAAAATACAGAAAAAAGATCGAAAAAATTTGTTTACTGAGCAATTCAAAACCGCGTATTGTAATTATTTCGATGAAGCAGATTTAGGTGGTGCAAATTTTACGCCGAACACAGTGTGCAACAGTTGTTATACTACCCTTCTAAAATGGATTCACGGAAAAAGTAGAAAGTTATCTTTTATGAAGCCAGTAATTTGGGTGGAAGACACAACTGGACATGATGAATCCAGGTGCTATGCATGCATAAATTTTCGTCCTGGATTAAACAGACAACAATTGAAAACAAAAGTATACACTGCTGCATTTACTGCCACACTTCCAGTGCAACGCCCTGCTGATACCGATGCACCTAAACCTCCGAGTGCGGATACTGTGTCCCTGCTAGCCGAAACCGTTTTCACCAATCCGACCGATTTGGATGATGCTGATTGGATACCCGATATTGAAAATAGTGCACCACAACCGCTACCACAAATCGAAATGGATTACATTGTGGCCAAGCTGGGTCTATCACAACACGACTCCGAATGGCTGACATCATTTTTGAAGAGAAGAAAACTCACACAGCAAAATGTCAGCGCAACATCATACCGACAACGCCAAGCTGACTCAGACCATGAATATGAACAACCTACGAAGAAAACAAGATCATCAGAACCACAAGCGTCAACTTCTACAAGGATGGATATTGTCAATAATTGAAAAAATGTTCTAAATTTTGTTTTTATGCATATTATAATTGCGTATTAATTGCATATTATTTTATTTTCATTAAGTTTTTATAAATAAAGTTTTTTTTGCATGATAATTTTTTAATTTATATTTTTATTTTTATTTTAAGGGTGGTGGCTATAACTGATTTTTGAAATTCATACCTTTACTCAATTGCGAATAAAAGCGAAACGCGTGCATCGATTTTTATGATCTTTGTCTCATTTTGCTCATGAAACTTTTTTCCATTTTGGATTTTTTATGTATTTTAAAAAAAAAAAAATTTAAATTTTTAGGCAAAAAATAATTTTTTCCCTTCATACATTCATTTTTAACTTCGAAAGTGTTACTTGTATAGGAAAACAATATATGAACAGATTAAGGGAATTGTAATTCTTAATTTTTTAAAATTTATTTCAACTAAATTGGGCTAGGGGTTGTCGAGCTATGTCAAACAACAGGGCCTAAAACGTGATAAATTCCCCTATACGATAGTACTAACTTCAAATCGATACTAACTTCAAATCGCAGGTAAGAAGACAAAACGAATGATGCAGAAATTCTTCTTTTTGGGTCTAATTTCACATACAGTTCACAGAATTGAGTTGGCAAATCATGTGTTGTACTGTGTAATTGAACGCTTTGCACACATAGGTTATTTCTTCTTACACACAATAAATTGTGTATGCTTCTAAAATCACACACAACACACTACTGGCTAGTCTGGTATGTGAATTCATGTGTCGCTTAATCGCACAAATGCAGATCTCTACTATGGAAGAGAGGTACCAAGGCCGATGGGGAATGCACCGAGACCTTCCCACTGTACATCATTCACAAAAGTCACGAAAAAAGTTTTTATGTAAATAATAATGCAAAAAATCACTTTTATCATATATATCCACAAAAGCGAAATACTAGAAAACAACACGTAAGAATTTCAACTTTTTATTATTTTTGTAATCTAAAATTTCAACTTTTTATTATTTTTGTAATCAGTATGAAGTCATAGTTTAAAAAATATATACAGTTCCTTGGCACCAAAACTAGTGTTGACTTGTGTTATAATTCTTAGACAATATTGTAGAAGAAAGTTAAAAAAAAACCAAGTTCGCGTACGAATCAGTTCTTTTGCTCTCCTGAACAATTGTAATTATGTAGATAGGAGATTGTGTATATATGCCCTCAATACACGCAGAGAAAAAATATATTTCGATATGGTCACCTCAAACAAATCTATTTTTAAGGAAAATTTAAAACATATTCGACCATGTGCTGGAAATCTAAATCACTTGAAATTAAAATCGTTGGATATTTTCAATTAAATTTTTTTGAAAATTAAACTCATCTATTCCTGATTTGGAAAGAGGTAGTGGTAAAGGTTAGTGGACCTCAAAATATGAGACATATAAAAGGAAATATTTTTATAAACTTTAATTTAAACTCAGGATAAATTTAAAATTTGGTTCAATATAAATTTCACGTGATTTCGTTTTCCAGAACATGGCCGATTATGTTTAATTTAACCATATTATGTAACCGACAACCATATGATTAAATTAGTCCTTTTTATGAAGCAACAACCATATTATGGTTGTCTCTAAACATGTTATGGATAAATACGACAATAATTTGTTTTTAAATTAACAATAGTATTTTCCTCTTTTCTAAGAGCAACATGCTATGGTTAAAAAACAACCACGCTAACATGTTCGCAGGCAACCATTGTATGGTTGTGACTTTGTTTACCTTAATTGTTAAACCATTTTAGTGTTTTTGTCGAATATATTCGATTTTACATTGTACTCTGTTTCTACGCCCTTTTACTGTATAAAAATGTACAGATAAATTTATATTTTTTTGTTTTATCTGAAAAAGAGACACTCTTCTGTAGAAAGCAACAAAAAAAATTATGAAATATTTTTGACTTTGTTTTTGCTTTCAATGTAGTTTGGGCGTTGCGTTGCGTTTTACGTTAATGAGGCCTCTCTTTTTATAAGATTTCATTGCTTTCAAAAATTCTCCGAAATCGACCAATTATTTAAAAGTAGAGCATACAAAAATATGCTCCCGGAATAAGGATTTTTACACTATAGCGCCCATACCATTTCGCTCATTTGTTGCAATAACGTAATAAGCCAAAATTTACCTTAATATAACTAATGCATAGTAAAAAAGATGTTTTATGAAGTGGCAATTATTAAAAATTTATGAAAGTCTGTTATGATTCGCTTTACAAATGAATAAAATTTATTTTTCTTAACTAAAAATTTCGACTTATGACGATGTTTCAGCAAATGAGTGATATGCACTAGGAAACAATTGGCTTTTTAATACTTTGGTGAAGGGTATAAAAGATTCGGCACATCCGACTTTAATACTTTTACCTTAATGTGTGTTGTTACCCAAAAAAATTACGCCACATAAACCAAAAGAAGTATGTATTTAAAAGATTCCAAACCCCCAATAAAAAGGGTTCAAATATTTTTAGAAACATTATTTTTACCTTAACGTAATTTATGATGGTCTGAGGTAAAGGAATGATAAATTTTGCTTCCGTTTGGTGTGGTGCCGTGCGGTGTAATAGTGGCTGTCATCTATTATGGTTATTGATCATGTTTAAATTGAGTTTAATGTAATTTTCATGTGTGTCATTAGACTGAGTATGTACGAGTGTGTCATTCTATATTTGTATATATTTTGTTCATCTTTAGATACTAACTAAGTAAACTATAACACATACATAATAGTTTAATTTGTTGTTTTGTAAAATGTATTGTATAAAGTTTATTTACAAAATTACAATATATTCAATGCAACAATAAACACACAAATACTCATAATGAAAGCAGACATTCACCTATATCAAGCAAGCAAAAATATTTTAGGCGTAGCATACATTAAGGAGAAAAAGCATTAAAGTTAACAGTAAGTTACACAATTTAAAGAAGGATAGTTTCAAAACTACGATATCTTGATTAAATACTTTTATACCAACTATAAAACATACATTCAGCTTTGATTTCGATCAAGCTTTAATTTATTTATTTTAATATTCCCTTTCACCCTGTCCGGTGAAAGATCGTAAATTTAAGTTGGGCCCATAATTTGCCCCCCGAAAAAATATCCGCCTGGAAGTCCCCAAAGCGGGACAGCAGCAGAGGAGGTGTTCCGATGTTTCGTCATTAACCTCACAAAATCTGCATATCTTGGTACCAACATTACCCATTATATGTTGATGGTATCTGAGACCGCAATGCCCCATTAATAGGCCCACAAGTAGCCTAAGTTCCCCCTTCTCAAGAAGAAGTAGCCTACTTGCCCTGCTACGGGACAGAGTCACAAATCTTGGACCATGTCTGCAACATCCCTTTAATGTGACTGGCAGGGACGCCGACGAAAGGCTCAGAGCCTATAAATGGGCGACGAGCGCCCCTGTTTGCTAAGCAGTCAGACCTTCCATGGCCCTCATGGCCGAGTACCCAACACAAATTCAATTCGTTGTGCTTTCCCAGATCAGAGATGCAAAACAGTCCATTACCAAAGTTATATTTTAATATTTATAATAATTAAGATTACAATAAATTGTACAATTTAAGACTAGCATCTATCTACGGCTATAGTTATATAAAATACTAGTTAAATAATTTCCCCCATATTCATAAAAAAAATATTTTTGATTAATACATTTTCATAGAAAATTCGTTTCATAAACCTGCCATAAGCCTAAAATATTTTTTATGATTTTTATGCTTGGACCTTGCCATTACATACGTAATACAATGCCATTTAAATTACCGCCACAGCAGTCAATCCTTTTGATAAAGATTTCGACCACTTCTTCGCGATAACTTGACGATTATTGGTTTCCAAATGCTCCAACGTAAGGGGACTATCCGCGTACACACGGCCTTTGATGAAACCTTAAAAGAGGCTAACGGCGTCAAGTCGCATGATCTTGGTGGCCAATTGACGACGCCAAAACGTGAAATTACGCATTCTGAAAAAATTTCCATGCAATAAAGGCAAAATCAGTCGTGCTGTGTGGCTCGTGGCATCGTCTTGTTAAAACCACAGATCTTCGAGTTCATAATCTTCAATTGCAGGCCAAAAATAAGTCGGTAATCATACAGCCATGGGCTTTAAGCCGCGACATCGAAAAATTCGGATTATCCGCCATACTTTCATGAACAGAATTGTTATTTTCGGCAATGCGTACATTTAGATGATGCACAGGCCTGACCACATCTGTAAAGCTTCCAGTCTTTTTAATTGCTTTAAAATATTGCCGATTCCTTGCACAGTAGGTAGATCATGACGACCATAATCACCTCGTAATGCTCGAAGAGGGGCCACCACTTTTGAACCAAAATTTTTTTTACTACTTTTACGCGTTCTTCGGTTGTTAAACGATTCATAATCGTAAATGACAAACCTTTTACTCAATAAATGACATTTCAGATGACAGATATGTAACAACTGACAACCTTGCCGGACCGGCGGTTTTGAAACCGCTAAATGGATAACCCAGTATTTTTCACGTTTATCTGCTATTAGAAAAAAAAATGTTCATTTGTGTGTATGTTTGTTTCTTTAAAGATTATATAATTATTGTTTATATGTTTTCTTTTTTTTTTTGCGAAAATCACTGTCCGAAAGCTTTTACTACAAACTGTATGATATTATCACATGCAAACATACTCCCACAGTCTATGTTTGTAATGTTCTGCTTGTTGTTTTTGTGGAGTAATTTGTGTAATCATTATAATTGGCAGTTATGCAAGCAAATACTAATATACGCACATAAACACACTTTAACAAAGTTACTTACAAACGAACTCTAATACATATTTCTAAACAGCCTATATGCAGGCTATATAATTTAGAATTATAAGCAGACCATAACCCTCCAAGCAATTGGTAGAGTGTTTTTCGATTGTCTACGAATTTTAACTACTTCGGAACATTTGGTAGCTAAACAGTAGATTTTTCGGAATTTAACAACAACAAAATACGTTAGAATCGAATTATGTGTTCTTAAATTATACTTTTTTGACCCTTTTAAGAGTTGTTTAGATAATTGTAACAGTTGTATAATTACAACGACAGCACTATTGAACATTTCCCATATTATATTGACTTCTTCGCAACGATTTGCTGTTAAATGGTGAATACTACAAAAGCAAAATGCGTAAAATAGGACAGATTGTATTTACATTGAAATGTGGTTGGTGGTACGTGCGAGTGAAATTTTAAATATTTGAAAAATGTAATAGTTAAAATATTGTACTTAAAATTAGGACCCCGCGAAATCTAAATGTTACCGAATAGCGTTCTAATATAAATGAGTGTACAAAACAGCCCAAACGTGTTCTTCGGTTAGATTGGATAAATTTTTAATAATTTTTCATACATTCATTTTGTTTAGAGCCAATTAAAATTAAATTTAAAAAAAATAATTGATAATTGTCTCTTTTTTTTAAAGGATTTTAGTGATTTTGTGAAACTGTTTGTTTATTTAAAAACTTTAAAAATTTTTGTAAAAAATTTGTGTTATTATTTAATTTTTCTAGTAAAGATCAACGTTTTCAGTGAAGCAGTAAAAACAATATGCTACGAGTAGTTATAATATGCTGAAGGTTTAGAAAGTTAGTGTTTAAACAAATTTCTGATTTTGTTTAAATTCCTATAAAAAAATTGGTCCACATAAGGTTTTTAACTGTAAAACATTAACAGCTATTTTGATTAAATGTACTGTAGATTTTTTAATATTTGTAAAACTTTAAGCTTAATTATTTTCTATTTTACTCAGACTTTCCGAACAAAAATCAAACAAAAATAAACCGTAAAATTACCCTCTATTTATTATAAACAATAATAAGAAAAAATGTATCTTTAAAAGAGTACTTTTTGCGCCAAAAGCGATACTACCAAATTTAATTGAAATTAAACTACCAAAAACGCTGTAACTAATTCGTCATAAACACGGCCCGGATTTTTTTGCAAATGCATATTTGTAGTCGTCAGTCTAAGATCAACATAAATTAAATATCAATATAATATAATAGTCTGGTAGTGTATAAAGTCATTTCTAAAAATAAATTTAAGGAATAGAGCTATTACAAAAAGCTTTATAAAATACATAACTGAAATTTAACTCATAGAATAAATTCGAAAAATGAAAAATGTTAAATATCTTTGCGGATCAAGAAATTTTAAGTAAAATGGCATCGACTTGTTAGTGCATATCTATGCATATTTTTCTATAAATGCATATTTTTGCATATATTGCTGACATTGCATATTTTTGTTGAATACGAGTATTTTGAAAAACTAAACCTCTTCTTTTGCGATACACCGTGGCAACTGCGATGATATTGATTTGTTGATTTCTTATGGGAAAAAATATTTTGCAAATCACCTCGCGATTTGTCGGATATTTACCCCATTTTTGGCCGCACCAAGTAAACAGACAATATAATAACGAAACAAGATTTAAAGTAACTGACAGAAAACAAAAAATTGCAAAAAAAAAAAAAAAAAAAAAAAAAAAAAACAGTTATCAGTGCTGGTGACTATAATCACCGGTCACCATCCTCCATAACCTATAACAACCATGTGGGGTAGGTATTATGCAAAAATGTTGACTAAGGATGTCGTGGATGGTGATACAGTTTCAATAAAACAAAATTATGGATTTATCTCAGAGACTATTGTGCAATTAGAAAAATCTAATACCTTGAGAAAGCAAATTAAATTAATTAATAAAGCCATACATAAAATGTATGCAGTAAAGGGTAACTTTAGTAAACAAATTCGTAACAAGCTTTATAAAGTTTTAAGAAAAATTAAGGATTCAAAACAATAAAACAAGCTGCTGGCATATTTAATTGAAATTTTTACGTAATTTCAGAATTTAATCATGTACTTCCGTCGCGTTCAACGGCCATTTTCCATGCTTAAAAGCTTTATCAGGCCAAGCTGCCTCTACTTTACATTTGAAAATATTAATGTATAAATATTATGTATTTAATTGAACAAAATGTTTTCTTATTTTTCTTAATTCATTTTATAGGTATGTAGGTTCAAATATGTATCTATTCAACAAGTAACTCAATTTACATTATTATTTTGCTTGTGGGTTTACTTTATATTTTTGTGCTTCACTTTATTTTAACTTCTACTTTTGTGTTTTTTGTACCTTATTTTGTACGATTTTATGTTTTTCTTCTTGTTATAGGTATTAATGTTTTTTTTACCATTAATAAATGTTTTAAAAATATTTTAAATGCATATTTTTCCAATTTTTAGCGCATATTTTTCTTTTTTTAGTGCATGCTTTATGCGCATAAAAAGCGATTTTAACTGCATAAAAATACGGGCTCTGGTCATAATATATAAACACTTAGGCCCTAATCATGTAAAACGCAGCGCAACGCCAAAGAATAACATTGAAAGCACAAACAATGTCATAAATATTTTGTAATTTTGTTGTTGCTTTTAACATAAATTTATGTACCGTTTTAAAATTTTTTTTACGACTCAAGCAATGGAGCGTTTGAAATTTTAAAACGCAATGTGAATTTCTGTACAAAGCAACAACAAAATATTTATGACTTTGTTTGTGGTTTCAATGTTACTATTTGGCGTTGCGCTGTGTTTAATATGATTAGGGCCTTAATGTTAATATTATCATTGTGGGACACTTTTTCCCGAACGATGTAACTACATCAATAATAATTGAATAACAAAAGCGATAGATTTTTGCTAAATGGGGAAACTATTTAGATTATTTTTAAAACGAAATTGTTTGCAGGGAAGAGTTGTATATTCGTAAGTCTATACAATTGTATTAGTTTGTATGTGTATTGAAATGATTGTATGTGTGTACTCATTTCAACAACAAACACTAACTTACTTTACATACGCCTGAAAGAACACGCAGGAAGGAAAACAAACAACTAATTAATAGGGCAACATTTAAATTATTGGTTTTAGATTAATTCAATACATAATTTGTTGACAGGATACAATAACCATGGCTGTTAAAAATAATGAACATTTTCCGCCAGTAATTCTTTAATTATTATAATGACAATTAAAAAAAATTGTATATCAAATGTTATCTTAAGGCAATGGTTGAATTAAGTTCACTTTAAATATGGATAGAGTATTAAAACTCCTTAAAGTATGCAACGTGTATCATTTTGCATTATTGCTAATGACTGAAAAATCGAAAAACTTTTTTAAAGCAATTATAAATTGTTAAATTTTTTTATTTTTCTTTAATTCTACACTTTGAGACAGCTGTTTCATAAAAGACAAATTGATTTTGTACGATTTTTTTCCGAAAATCATGAGATTATGCTTTTAACAAGAATTTTATCTCAATCAAAGAAAGAACCAGTATTAAGGAGCATTTTTTTACCTAAGTAACTATCGTCATCTAAAATCCAAAAGGGTATATCATCATTTTGAATAATTTTTCATGAGCGAAAAGAAACTTAATAAAAAGCAAACTATTGTATTAACAAAAACAGTTTTTTCAGGAGAGTGTCATTAATTCATAATTTGTTAATGATATAAACCAGAAAATTTTTTTTGCCATAATCACAATTGTTGTCTTTTTATTAAGGCCCTAATTGCAGAAAGCATCAACAAAATTATAAAATATTTTTGACTTTGTTTTTGCTTTCAATATAATTTTTGACGTTGCGTTGCGTTTTACACAATTAGGGCCCAAGTTTTTTAACTCTCCTGAATTTTTTTAGTGATGCAGGCCCTTTTTGCATTTTATATGTCGATATGTATTCGTTTTTAAAGTCCACTTAAGTATGCAATATTTGTTTATACCTTAAACTTAAAGTTGTTCTGAACCAATTATTTCATCATTTGCACGTTTTTGTTTATTAACCATTGTGAATTGAAATTGTTGGCCATTTTGCCCAAGGCCCTGGTCATACCTAATTATTCATACACAATTGAAATCACTGAACCATATTTAATGCCCAAGGCCTTAACAGATTTCGCTTAGTTGAATACATAATTTATGGAATAACTTTGCAACATTTTAAAGCACATATTAAAATGAAAACTATGCAAAAAGGGAAATATTATAAAGTAAAAAGGTTTAAAAAAAAATATTGCAAGTGGAAAAGGCAGATAAAGTAAGTGCCTTCTCAAAATGTTTAAAAGCAACTAAAAATAATATTATTTGATACATGCCAGTACTGGCCTTTGTACACTTGATGAACCGGGTTAGATTTGTCGCGCCCTCTTGATAGAAAAAAAGAACACTCAGGGATCTAATAAAATTTTAAAACGTTAGTTTTTTTAAAATATGGTATCTCTGTATATACACGATGGTATAAACAATTGGTATAAAACATTTGAACTTCTCTATAGTGAATTATCTATACAATGAAGCTCTCCCTACTATAAATTGATTTAAAGAACACGGCTGTTCTGTTTAAATTTTAGTGTGTTTTAGCTCTCCATAATGAATCTCTACACCGTGAATTTGTGCTTTACAATAAACAAATTTTTTTAGATAAAAAGTTGACTTACATATATGAATTTTTGTTTCCATATATAATAAATGATAATTGTTATTTTAATTAAAAAAATTATCAGAAAACTTTGCCACTTCAAACAATGTGTTAATATATTTAATTGAATATAGCTCAGGTTTTGACAACTTCCAACAAGAATTTTACAAGTTTAAATTATTTTATTTTAAGCGAAAAAATTAATTAAGATTTTTTGTTAGGTAATTAATATTTTAATTAAAAATTTATTTCAAAACAACTAAAATGTTAATTAACTCAAAATTATATTTTTAATTTTTTTTTCAACTAAAAAAATAATTGATTCAATTATCATTAAATTATTATTAAAAAAAAAAACTACTGAAAATGTGTTCTGTGTAATGAATTATTAAACCCAGTTGGCAAAACTGCCGTCGACAACAATGTCGTCAACGATTTATGGACGACATGTCCTCTATCACTTAGGATCTCCGGAAGACAATATTGAGGAGCATGTCGTGGACGACAAAATACTCGACATCGAAGTTTATGAACGACGACATGACCGACATTGTCTTCGAAGTTGTCTTTTATACAACCCTATCTACGAAAGCCTGACCCACATTGCCTTGTAAGGTGTCTTAATCTACACCTATATAGGACAGTATGAACAACAGTGTCTTGTAAGGTGTCCTCTATTAGCAAGTATACACGACAGTATGAGCGACAGTGTCTTGTAAGTTGTCCCTTATAAAAATCTATCCACGACAACAGGACGGACATTGTCTTGTAAGGTGTCCTCTTTCCACAACTAAACACGAATGAACCACATGAAGAACGGCAATGTCGTTCTTTGTGTAGTGCATGATTTTCGCGACACTTGGTTGAAAATGTCGTTAACAATTTGTTCTGGCAGTCCCTCACATGTCGTGCAGGAATTAACATTGTCGAGCATCCGTCTTCGAGGATGTCTTAAAGACGTGACCAACAGGGAAGAGAAGAAATTAAGTAGAATTAGAAAATTATTCAAATAAGATAAAAAAAAAAACCATTCATTACGATTTTGACATTTTGATAGAATGTCATCAAGTTGACAAAAGATAAACAGTTTGAGTGAGATTCTTCCAGGTTTAATTCATTTGATTAAATTATTAATTAAACTGATCTTATTTTTGATTAATGCTTCAATTGGTGAACAATTTTGGAAAATTTTTTCTAAAAATTTGGAAGACTAGCACTGAACGCAAAAGGGTTTGAACCTGTATTTTTGCAGTTTCTATAGAGTGAAGTAATTTGGTGCTATGCAGATTGATTATATGGAAGTTCGACTGTATATAACATTTGTGTGCTATTAAAAATAGGTGAACTGGATCCAGGTTTCTACATAGTCCACATAAAAATGTCCTCCTCGTATACCAGTTTTGACACAATATCTAGGATTTGAATAAAATCAAAAATATGCAATTGCATGTTTTTCCTTATTCGACCAATGAAGGCAGAAATAGTATATTTATCCCTTTTAGAGCTTTTTATGAAATCTGGCTTCGATTTGTTAGTGCATATATTTGTATATTTGATCCTTTGCAGTATTGCTTAGTTTAGCTAAAATAGTTTTTAGCATCTTGTTTTTATAGTACATATTCCCCTTTTTAAAGCATATTTCGATACATTTGATGACTTAAAATGCTTACGTAGTGACAACAAAAAAAAAAAATTTTTTTTTAAAATTCTGCACCCAGAGAAAATACATGTTTATATATGGTAACCTCCAACAAAAATATTTAAAAAAAATTGTTATTGTCACCGACAAACATATTATGGTTAAATTAGTCCTCCATCAAGAAGCTATAACCATATTATGGTTGCCTCCGAACATGTTTTGGTTAATAATAAATAAAATATGGTTAACACTTATAAAAGCATGGTTTGTTTCATGTTGCTCTTGGAAAAAAGAAAATAGTATTGTCGGTGATTTTCAACGCCACAAGCAATGCAGCAGAAATTTTAAAACGCAATGTGAATTTCTGTAGGAAGCAACAACAAAATTACAAAATATTTATGATTTAAATGCAATTCTTTGGCGTTGCGAAGCGCTTTACATGATAAGGGCCTTTATTTTAGCCATATTTTTGTCACCGACAATACTATTTTCTTTTTTCCAAGAGCAACATGAAAAATTGCTTTCCCACAACAATAAATTTCAGTGTTTTCATTCAAAAATTGGGATTATTAGCACATCATTAATTAAATGAATTATTAATATTTATGATATTGTTTGTGCTTTCAATGTAATTCTTTGGCGTTGCCTTGCGTTTTTCATGATTAGGGCCATAACATATTTAAAAATAGTTTTGTTGGAGGTGACTATTTTTAAACATATTTTTTCTCTCCGTGTGGTTAACAGATGGTTTTTAAATATCCTTCTGTATACCCAGCGTGTTGCTCTTATTTCACGTAAGCAAAAATTATGGCATAAGCAATTAAATACATAGAAATCTACACCGCTCGACTCGAGAATCATTTTTTTAAGTGATTTAACGATGGCCATCCGTCCGTCTAAAACACAAGTTGCACTTTTGTAGATAATTTAATAGATTTGGTAAATTTGTTTTAATTGTACTAAGAACGAAGAATACGATAAAATCGGTCTATAATTTCACCTAGTCCCATATAAACTTCTTTCCGAAATAGACTCTTTGTGACATAAACCATCTAATTGCGTTCCTATTTAGATTCAATTTGCTCCAAAAATATTGAACTGCAAATTCAATTTTTTTTTGGAATAGGTTGACATTTGACCTTAACTCCCATCCGTAAATACCTTTAACTTCCGTTTAAACGTTAATATTAATAAAAAAATATAGCGACCGTCCCTTAATTCCCCTTTAGACAAAAAATCTGTTATAGATGGAGAATATATATAGTCAGCCTTACGAACATCGAATCCGAAGTCACAGCCGTTTTAAATGTTTGTCGTTATCACGACAATGATAATATAAAATAAATAGAAAGTTTCTTATGTCGTTTACGTCAACAATAATACCAATTTCTAAAAACGACTGGTTT
Organism: Pollenia amentaria; assembly: GCA_943735925.1. Taxonomy (NCBI): domain Eukaryota; kingdom Metazoa; phylum Arthropoda; class Insecta; order Diptera; family Polleniidae; genus Pollenia; species Pollenia amentaria. Next base: position 277,787,578 of record OX031006.1, on the reverse strand, counting down.
TCGACTACGACAGTCTAAAGCTGGGACATCACGATTGCCGCAAAAGCACCAATATGACACAATTTTGATTGTGCTTTATTGACGCACAATAATGAAATTGCTCTAATAAAATATTCTGAAATCACACGATTGTCCTGTTTTATACAAATTTAATTGCCGCTAGTCGGTACAAAGCCAAATGTGTACAATAATTGCCGCATCACAATCACACGATTGTTCTTACTTGTTTCAACTGCGAAAACAGCTGTTTTGGTAGCTTTTTTATTTGTTTGAAAGATCTAGTTGGTTTGTTCATTAAAAAAAAGAAAATTGTATCATATGTACATTATTTTAAATTTTTTAAGTAAAATATATGAAATTCCAAAAATTAAACAAAGTAAAAATAAAATTTTAATTTTAAAGTAAACTTCTAATTTTAACATTTTGCTCCGTTTTCCTGTATATATTCTTTTAAATTGTCCTGAACAGCTATTGCACTAATTTAAAAAAAAATATGCATCAAAAGTTATTTTCGGGAATACAAAATTTAGTATTAATTTATTTATTAATGAGTTGCTAAATTCCCAATTTTTATTATTGATAAATTTAATTTTTATTTTTAATTTATTCCTACTAAAAGAAAAACACAAAGTAAATTTATTAAAAAAAGGTTAATATTGGCGCGTATTGTGTTGTTTAATTGCCGCACAAGAACCCAATAAATATTGGTAAATTTTTGTCATTTTTATTGACGCGCTGTTGCATATCAAGTAGTCACACGATTGCCGCACCAGGGTTGCATTTTATTGGTAAAATTAAGCACAATATTGCCCTCGATTGGTACATGAGGCATTTGATTGTGCAGTCAAACGATTGGGGTATTAAAAAGTGTGAAAAATTGGTACATTGCGGAAATCGTGTGATACCAGCTTAATAATGCCGAATATACGGCGAAAATAGCGAACGCACGCTAAAGCAGTAATAGTTTCGATATTTTATTAAAAATTAGAACGTTCTTCTGAATACTTAAAAAAAAATAAATAGTTTTTAAATAGAATATGCGAATTTTTCCTTTTTCATAAACTATTTTTAATTATATTAACCATTTTTTCGAATTTGCTTCTATGAAATACAACTCATAGAAGCACATTCGAAAAAATGGTTAATATAATTATAAATAGTTTTACTTTAAATGCAATGTAATTGGTAAAATCTCTACTTTTTTACAAATTCTGTAGATCCTTATTTGAAAAAAAAAAAATCTTCACACATTCTTAACACCTTTGAAGTAAAGAAAAATCAATATTTTAATTCATGTGAAAGCATGTGTTCATCTTTAGATTCTATAAAAAAAAAATAGTTTTCTTTTATTTTTTCCACACACACCCACACACAACTTATAGAAAATTGGAAAAACGTCTTTAAGCTGTAAAAACAGATGTTGTTTACCTTTTGCCATCTAAACAACAATACAAAGAATCAAAATAAATGTGAATGTATATGTATGTATGCGAGTAAGTATAAATGAAAACATATGTGTGAGAGAGAATAAAGGAAATGACAATCATATTGCCAGCCATCTGTAGGACTGAGGTGGATAAAATGATGACAACAATAGATCTTCTAAATATGGCCACAACAATACAAATACACATAAAAAAAAAACACATTAAAAAGGTAAAAAGTAAAAGATTTTGGCAAGGAAAAGTAAGTCGGAAAAACATTTGCCATTGGTATGGCAAAAATGTGGTAAATCCTCACACACTTACACACACATGCTTTGTAATCTAAGGATATTTCTCAAAGCATAACTTTCTTTCTACTCTCACACTCACTCAGTTATATGGAAGGACGCACAAAAAATAATCTTTGAAAAAAAAAAACCATAAATACAAACTTGGAATTGTTTGTAGACACTCTAACACACAATCTCACATTGCTTGTGTTGTGCAGTTTAACAAAACTGCAATAAAAATTACGAATGAGCATTTTTGATATGTGAGATTATCTAAAAACTTATGATGGGTTCTGTTTGTGTGCTGATGGGAAATTTGATATCTGACGAACTGTCTAAATTAGTTTTCCTATAAACTAAGATAAGTAAGAGTACTAAGTAGTTTTTGGTAGAAGTTGACAAGAACTATACAAGAAATATGAAAAAATTCTTTTGAAACAGAGATGAGGCTTGTCAAAATAGTGGTAAGTTTTCGAAAAAGATCTGTGTCAAGCAGATCAGGAGGTAAATCGTTTTCAACATGAACTGAAATAGGAAACTTTTTAAATCGAGGTAAACGACAGTGAAATTGTGCAATCAAAATCATGTTAGGCCTCGCTTCTCTTACGAAAACGTATACGTTGCTGATCAGCTGTTTCGTTTTCATACCGATCTAATGTATAGTTCCTTAGTTCCGTTGATACTCGTAATATTAAAATTTTTCTCCGTTTTTATGTATCAGCTGTTAAAGAATTTTATGTTGGTTTATTTTTTATGATACATCGACGTACAAGACGTCTTTTTTTCTAATTTTATCCAAAACTCTCAAATGACGAAAGCTAAAGTTTATAAATTAAATAAATTTTGTCAAATTTTCTGTGTGATTTGAAGCACGTTGCAAAACGTTTACGTATTCAAGTCGACCGCAATGTTCACGTATGAGTAACGAGACAATAAAGCTTATTAACTAATACAGGTCTGGCAAGGCTTTCAGCTATAAATATCTTTCATCTAAAGTGTTAATTATTTCGGGAAAGATATTCCATTTACAAGTATGATTCCTTTAACAAACGCAGAACGCGTTGAAATAGTTAAAACTTACTACAAAAGCGGTGGTTCCAACACGACCACTTTTCGGGCATTGCGGGATGATTATGGTCGTAAAAATCGAGCTACTGCGCAAGGAACCGGCAAGATTATAATGACATTTGAGGAGATGAGGTTAGGCCTGTGCATCATCGCAATATGCGCTTTTCTTTGTAGAAGTACGGCGGATTTCACGGCGTTCTCAACTAATGGTCCCATCTTACGACTTTTTTTGGGCTAGCAAATAAAGATTATTTAGGCTGAACCCACAACAACAAAAGACAAAACAGCTTTTTGACTAACAGGACAACAGAACACTAGGTCTTATAAGACACCCCACACAAAACAAAACAACCACAGAACTATATTTTTGACTTAGTGCGGCAAAACATTGAATGCAGAAAAACATGTGGTTTGATACAACATACCCACACAGAATAAGAGAAAACAGACTGAAACGAACCCCATTGCATATAATTGGGCGCTTCCTTATGATGCACCCCACACCAATTAAGACAACTCAAAAAAAAAAAAAAAAAAAAAAAAATTAAATAAAAAAATTAAAAGAGACACAAAACATGGTCGCATTACTGTCTGACTACCGGTTGTCTCTTAAGACAACAACTTTAGAAGACGTTTTTTTTGTGAGGGTAACCATCAAACAAAGAAAAAAACGTTTGTCTTGTGGGCTCAGCCTCAACTGGGCGATGTGGTTTTAATAAGACGGTGCCCCAAGCCACATAATACGATCGATCTTATTAGGCTGAGCCTACGCGGACCATCCCCTAATATTGGAGCATTTAAAACCCCACATTCGTCAAGTTTTCGCTGAGATACCGCCAGAATATGCAAAAAGTGGTCGACCAATTTAGAGGCGATTATTTAAATGATATTGTTTTTCATACGTAATGGCAAGGTCTAAGCATTAAAATGAAATAAATCGAAACAATTGTGTTTTTATTTAACTTTTCTTTTTAAGCCGAAAAATGGATAACTCGGATAGCATGATTGGATAACGCGGATAACATTGTTAAGTAATTTGTGATCTCTCTTTCAGTTAAAAGCGAAACCGGTTTGAGTTTAAAAGCAAAAAAAGTTTTATTTTTTGCAACTGATTCGGATTTTTCGTTTAACAATTTCTGTAGGGAGGAAAAGTTTGAAGATAAAATATATAAAGATTTTCCAGATTTACCACTTACAGATGAAGTCTAAGAAGAGAAGTCTATATGGAAAGAGATTCTATAACTTCACTGAATTGACCAATAAACCTCTACTAATTTATAGAAGTTTGAAAACATTTCTGCTTTTCTTTCGACTAAATTAAATAAAGAAAACACACACACACACACAGACAAATGCTGACTTTTATGATTTGGACGATCCTCTCTATGTCTACTCTGATAAATGTGTAAGTGGGCAGGTGTGACTAATGCCATTACGTATTAGTTTTCAAGTAAAGAATAGAAAAATACAAAAGTGTGATTAAAAAGTGTTTCTGTTTGCTGTCTTGCCGTTTTTCACTGGGTAAATGGGGGACATTTTAATCATATAAATGTGGCATTTCATCTTAGAAATATTAGTTTCTTTTCAACAAAAATTTTTGTTTTGATGTTACCACTAAAAGGCGAAAGGTAAAAGTGATACGTCTTCCTTCCTGTTGCTGCTACGGCATAGATAGAATCCATTTGTTTTTATACAGCAGCAGCAGCACGTGCTGTGATGACGACTTGACTGCATCTAGACACTAATGGTGATAACAAACAATTTTAGCCCAACCAGCCAGCGACTGACTGACTGTCAGCAGGCGGTGTTTTTTTTTTTTTTTTTGGTATGTGTGCGGCAGAAAAACTGAAATGTCTGGTGGAATTTAGAAATTGCAATATCATATGACATACACAGATTTAACAATCTCCCCTTTTTACCAACAAAAATACTAAAATATCTGTTAGTTTTTTTCATAACTTGTTTTACTTTAAACAGTTTCCCCTTTCTGAACATCCTTCCTCAGTTCTTGCTAACAAAGTTTAAGTGGGTTTTAAGATGAAAATTAAATTTAGAAAATTGGTTTTTGGGAAAATTCCAAGAGTTTCGAAAGCAAAAAAAAAAAAAGCAACAGAGAAGTTTTAGAAAGAAAAAAAAAAAAAAATAAACAACAGTTTTTAAGGGAAAAGTATACAGACATGTGCATGTAATCGAGCACTATAAAGGCCTGAACATGATATTGTTTTAATTAATTAAAAGAAAAGTACCGAAAATACACAAAGTGAATAAAGTTTATAAATGCATTTGATGATGAGTTTTCTTTTTTTTTTTTTTGTTGGCATTATTGAAACGCACTGTCATTTGACATGAAAGCGAGTCCTTAACAGGACATGTATGGCAACATGAGGGTCATTAAAGTAAATCCCTAATTGGTTGCATTAGATAATAATTCATTATTACTGGTGACTTTTATTTATTTGGGGTGATAAATATATGCTTGCAGTTTGCTTTGCAAGGATATTTATGTTCAATTTAATGATGTCCGTGGATACGCTGTAGGTAGTCCATCTGTGAGTTCCAATTTTGTCATATTTTTCCAGCATTTCAGCCGATGTCTCACCAATGGCAGCTGTAATGTTGTCTTTCAGGTTCGGAATTGTGGCTGGCTTGTCCCTGTACACGAGGGACTTCATGTATCCCCACAAAAATAGTATAGTGTCATAGTCAGTCGAGACTGGCGGCCAATAATAGGTTCAAGGTATCGCATGCCGCGTGGCATATTGCACCGTCTTGTTGAATCTATGACAATATTTCGTACAAGTCCTCTGTATGACGACATCATACAACGCCAGTTATTTACTGTGTCCGTTGATTTTGAATCATTCGGTCTAATTACCTTTTGCGTTGGCGTAATTAGTCTGATTATTTGGTCGTCTGTTGAGTATATAATGCGCATTGCTATCTTGTTTTCTATGTATATCTCCAAGGAATTGTCAAAGGTTGCCCCGGTAGGCTTGTTGGTAATGAGCTAGTCTATCAGCGCCGGGTTCCCGCCAGAGACTTTGGTTATTACTTTCCTGCAGACAAGCGTAGAGCTTCGCGGAAATAGCATAGGAAGAAAAAAAACCAAGTTCACTTCTACTATTAACGACAAAAACAAAATCAGTTATCATCTTTCAATAGTTTCTTGAAATTGTCAATTAACGTTGCGATTTTTATCGTTCTGGAAGAAGTACGATCCAATGATGTCGCTGGCCCACAAACGTCATCAAACAGTGCATCTTTTCGAGTGCATTGGCAGCTCTTAACCTGTCTTTGACTGCTCTCACACCAAATTCGGCAATTCTGTTTGTTAACGTGTCCATTGAGCCAACTCTGAGCCTCGTCAATTTTTCGATAAAACGTAATTTACGAAATATATTTTTCTTACAACACGAGATTTGATTATAAAATTCTATAATTTGGAAGCGTTGTTCGTTTGTAAGTACCTTCATGAAGCAGTGGCAAACCTTACCGAGCATTTTCGGCGTTGACACATGTAACGAACCTTTTTTTTCTTTAAATTGAAAATTAGCACCGAAGGACCAAATTGAAAAAAATCCTCCTTTATTAAACTAGAAGATAATGTAGACGAATTGAAAAAAAATTTAAATAAAAAAAAATTTTTGCTTAACAAAATTTTTGTCAAATTTCTCGAAAAATTTTGTTGATATAAAAAAAAAAAATTTAACTTTTAAGCAAAAATTTTTAATAAAAATACTCGATAAAAAGTCTTTATCTTTGGAGATAATTTTTTGTAAAAAAACGTTAGTGTTTTGTCTTTCAGGGATTTTTTTTTTTTTTTTTTTTTTTTTTTTTTTTTTTTTTGTGAAAGTTCGCCAGTTTAAGCCTCAAAAAGCAACTGTTTTATACCAAGTTTTTATTAATTAAAACCATTTACAATGTGCTATTCATTGTGTTTGTATGTGTTTTGTATAACACATTTATTTCTCAGAAAAAAAAAGAATAAATAAAATAGAACAAATTTGCCAAACAACAATTAAGTACTTACGCCATGATTTTGATCCGTTTTTAATTCACGATGATTTGAAAATTGTACATAAACCATGCGACCGCGCATCTGTGGCGGATTAATGTTATAACATGAGACCATTGCTGTTGCGGAAACTTCATCGGCCATTTCTAAAAATGCTTGATTTTTGCCCTTTAATATAAGAACATTTGTGACACGGCCAAAAGGTACACCCAAGGCAATGACATCAGCATCACCGGATTCATTTGGAATGTTACGCAAATGTATAACTTTTGAGGGTTTACCTGGAAAACAAAGAAAAAAAACCAAACAAAACAAAATTATTTAAATGACACAAAAGTTGTTAATTGAGGGATTTAATAAAAAAGGGACATAAAACAAAAACAAATTTAAATTTACCCAAAAAATTATAACTTTGTTTAAAAGTTTTCTTTTCAACACGTTTTTTTTGTGTTACAAAAGTAACAAAAACTTTTTTCAATAAGGTAATACATAAAATAAAAGAAAATTTCCCCTTTTTAAGCTTCAAGAATAATGCCATTTAAAAAAAGGTGTTGACTGAACTTGTTGACACATTGTAAAAACCTCAAATAAGGAAAAAACAATAAATAAATAGAAAAAAAAAACATCTTAACCAACTACATACATATAGTTATGTATGTAGATACATATAACCCCTTGAAATGTGTATTCTAAGGCCATGAAAAATAAATGTACCTGAGCTTATTCCATCAAGAATTTAGTTGTAAAAACAATGCAAAAATAGTGAATAAATAAACATTTTAAGTCGCTTTACCCAACTATAACTCAATTGTAAATGTTTGTCCTGTATGTACTTTTTAAAGTTGCCTAAAAGTATGCAGTAAAAATCTAAGAGAATATCTGTTGCTATTAAGTTGCGCGCATATGAAAACAATAGAAAATATTTTTTTATTTGTATGCACATTAGACCGACTCACCACAAAATGGACCACACGGCAACTGCGTAGACCAGACAAATACTCTATGAATTCCAGAAGAACAAGCAGTGAAGTGGCGAAATTCACTGTTCATACTTGGTATTCGTTGACTTTCAAAAAGCCTTCGACTCTATACGGCGTAGAACATTTTCGTTAAAGGGTGTGCCGCTAAAAAAAAAATCAGCCCAATTATGAATAAAAATTCCCCGGGAGTTTTTTCGCTTCTCTAATTATTCTTATTTAAATTCTATTGTAAAAATGGGAAAAGGGAAAAAACTCTTGAGAAATTTTTATTCATAATTGGGATGAATAAATCTTATACCTACAATCTACGCCAACTCAAAATTAAATGTGAAATGCCCGGTAATAATTTTGAGATGAATGTTGAAGTCAAACAAGGATGCCCCTTATCACCGCTTTTATACGCAACTGCTTTGTACGAAATAATGTTAAAACTCTCGAAGAAGAGAAATCCTCATCGTCACCAAGAAGACCTCGATTTTGCAGATGATATCAAAACAAAGCATGTCATATTTTTTAAGTTTTAACATATTCACTTTTTTCCTCTCCATACGACGTGCGTTGGTCTAATGTACATGTAAAACATGTATGAGTGTAAGGCCCCTTAAAATATGCTAAAGATTTTTATTGCAGCATACTACTACTACTATTCACTTACCCTAATAAATGCTAAAATAAAAACTGTAAATGCTTGTGTAAATGTATCTGAATTTTGTATTTTAAATCCCATTTGTTCACAAACATGAAGGATTTTTTTCTACAACATTTTGTTTTCACTATAAGTTTATGTTAAATTTTGGAATATTTTAAAAGCACACACAGGTATCTACAAAAAACTTGACTTCCAGTCAGTTACCTGTGTTCTTCTTTCTGGTTAAAGGTTTTTTTGGTATGAACAATATGAACGAACAACAAATAAAAAATACTAAAACAACTCTAAACTGAATTTTTTTCTAGTGCAAAATTTACCTCTTGTTTAACTTTATTTAAACCAAGACATACAACCAGGCACACATATCGTCAATTAAAATTCAAAAGGGCCTACCATAATTATAATTAAAAGAAAACTATTGTGATTACGGAAAGGGTTTTTTCATAAAAGTATCAATCGTAATTACAAAAATTGGGTTTTTGTTGAGCTTTTTAACTATTCTGAAATTTTTGTAGAAATGGTGATAGACCCTTTTGCATTTTAGATGACAATATGCACATTATGAAGTGGTAGGACGTTGGTTTTACAGTCGTATTGTTATTTACCAGTATTATGCATTCATTATATGCCGCCACCTTTAACAAATTTATTCTATTTCATTTTGTCTGCATGATTATGTTACATGTTGCATATGAAATGGTTAAAGTATTAAGTACAATGTTCACTCAATGAATTTATGATTGCACTGGGTTAGTTTGTCACTCCAGAGCTTTCACTCTAAAGGGACTTTAAATATGACAAAATAGTTGGTATTAAACACAAACAAAAAAATTGTAAAAACAATGTGGCAATGGAGACAAATTATTGTAACGCAAAGGATTTAGAATGAAATAAATGAAAATGGAAATGCTTTTGATTCTCCTTTTGAACCCTCTCCTCAGCAGATTCAATATTGCTGCAAAAAAAAACTGGCTGCAGGTATGTTTGTTGAAATTGTCCTTAACGTTCTAAATTAAAGCACCAGACTTGCGATTATATATTCTAAAGTAAACAACAGCTATGACTATATGCCTTGTAACTACGACTAAATTTTTTCTTTTCAACTTTATTTACGTCATCAGCCAGTAAGGTCAATGTTTGGCCACTGCTCTTTTTGTGTGTCCTTTTAGTTGTTCTCTTGTTCATCAAGCAAAAACTGTTGCACTCAATACAAAACGGAAATTACACTTTCTGATTAGTTCAAAAACGGAAATAAAACTGAAAATAAATTATGCAAAAAAAGGCTCATAAAACACAACGAAAAACTACAACAGCAATGGACGACAAAATCTGACAGCAAAATGAAAAAGGATTAAATAAAAAAAAAAAATTTTTTTTTTTAAATTAAAGATATAAAAAAATTTAAAACAAACAATTTATTACTACAAAATAAATTAAAATTTTAAAATGATTTAAATAGATTTAGAAAAATTATAGTAATTGAACCGCCTAAAAATATGCTAGAATAAAAAAGTTTTTAATCTTTTGTGTCATCGACTTTATCAATAAGATTTTCCTAATTTAATTTACTTTTTATAAAAAAAAATATTTATAAACTTGATTGAAACATGTTTTCATTCAACTTAGTTTTGAAATAGAATATGAGGATATTTTTTGGCTTTTGTTGAATTTCAATTTTATTGTAAATACTGATACAAGAAGGGATTAGGATTTAAAATAAATTGTTTAGTTTGAAAAATAAAAAAATAAACATAATAAAGGGTGTTTTTTTTAGACATATAGAACCTCCGATAGGGGTAACTGTGAAACTAGCTGATAAAGTAATAAAGTGTGTTTGACTTTTTCTCTCAGCTTACTTTGGCAAAACGCCATATAACAGCGATTACAAATCGTGGAAAGTTATGTCCGCAATACGCACTCTGTTCGCGAAACTTATAGATCACTTAGACAAGTTTACTGTGCGCACAAGCGTCCATCTGAGGAGCTAATATGAAATACTATGGACCGATTCATAACCACATTTATTCTTTCGGATAATATGCATCTAAATCGAGCCCGTCACGTGCGTATGGAAGAACGGAAGAAGTCATCGGCGCTGTAGACGTTAGTGTCTGCGCCTGTCCACTACTTGGTAAATTTTGAAGAAAGAAATTGTAATACATCCTTATAAGATCTAACTGGTACAAGAATAAAGGCCAGAGGACCATCAATTGCGTCGTGTGCTCGGTGAATGGGCTAAGACTGAATTGGAATTTGAACCAGATTTATATCGTCAAATTACCCTCAGCGATTTCAACTCATTTCTGGCTTAACGGATATGACAACAAGCAGAATTTTAGTTTCTGGTGAAAGCACAATCTTTATGTGACTCTTCAGGCTTACATCCAGAAAAAATTCCTGTTTGGTGCGAATTACTAGCCATAGGCTTTATCGACCCATTTGTCTTTAGATCCGAAACCGGTGTCAACATAACCGTGAATGGCGGACTCTACTGGCAAATGATTCCTGATTTTTTATTCTTTATGTCATTAGAAAGCATTTGGAAGACAAATGGTTGCTACATGACATTCAGCGTGTGAAACCATCACTTTGTTGAGACGAACTTTTGGAGACCGAATTATTTCAAGAAATGGACCTGTGAATTGGCCGTCTCGTTCGTGTGATTTGACATTTTTGGACTACTTTTTATTGTGGGGAAACGTCAAATCCCTGGCCTATGCTGATAAACTAGCAACGATTGATTGTTGAAGTCAACATTTTTAACACTATTTACGAAATAAGACTGGGTATGCTCTCAAAAGTGTTGCTAAATTGGATCGACAGGATGGCGGTCATAAGGAGCAGTCGTGGATGTCATATGCCAGAAATTAATTTTAAACATTAAATGCCATGATTAAATTTGTGAGCTAGTACAGCCAAATTGTTGCCATTCGATTGAATTTGTTGTTTTTAATTTTTAGTAATTTCATTTTAGTTTCTTCGACCTTTTTTTTAAAAAAATTTCTTGTTTCAAGAAAGAAAATCCTGAAGAAGATTTCGAATGGAAATCGAAATATACATAATAAACTAATATTTTATTTATATTAAAAACGAAGTGTCCTTTAGCTCACAGTAGTATAAGTATTTTATTAAAAAAAAAGTTCTGCCCCTTTAAAAAAATACCCCTTTTTAAACTTTAATACAAAGGGCAAACCTTTAAACCTTATTTTTAGGCAATCGCTTAAATGGCATTGTCCATTTTTGTTACATTAAAAATAGTTGAATACTGTTGCCTACTTTTAGGGAATTATACATATTTATATAGCGCTGCTTGCCCTAAACGAATTACAGAAATTTGTATTCAAACGAAATGATTTCAATTCAATGAGAAATATTTAAAAATGAATGCCTATTTTCCTGTTGCTTGAAATGTATAATCTTTTATTTAGGTTAAACTTAAACTTAGATAATACTTAAACTTAGATAATTTTGCATGAGTTTAGGGAATTATTAAAATTTCAAAATTGCCTACTTTTGGGCTATTGCAAAGACTTAAAAATGTTGCCAACTTTTAGGCACATTTTCATATTTTTTTTTTGATATTTTTTTTTCTCCAATATTTTTCCGATTTCATATTCAAATAACATTTTATTGACATTGTAATTACTACTACTGATGTTGCTGCTAATACTCCCAGCACTAGTACTACAAAACTTAAATCTCAGCTTAATGTAACATTCATAAAACTATGATTACTTTTTAAAGAGGACAAATAAAAAGCTCGCTTGCATACACATATTTTCATTTTCCATGAAAATGTAAGAGAAAAAAACTAGGAAAAAAATCATTTTGTAATTACTTCTTCAATGATGTGGAACAGTCAGTAATTTTTTTGTATTTTTGTTGAGATTTTTTTATTTTGCAAAAGTATTGTTTTATGAGTTTGTTTAAACGAATACACTGTGGTGGGTTTTGAAAAACTGCTTATACGTACATACAATACGAATGAGTTTAAGTAGAATATTTCGAACAGCTAAAGAAGAAAACCAACCGGCAAATGGTTGCAGAAATTTAAATATCGAGAGCAGAGGACAAGGACGAGTACCAGGGTTTATGTTTTATAAATTTTTTTTATTACAAAAAAAAAAAAAAAAAAACTATGCAAATATTTAACATGAAAAAAGAAACAAAAACTTTGTAGATTTTTTTTTTTAAATGAAAATGAAGCACAAAATTGAAAAAAGTGGTACTATTTTCCTAATTGAAATGCAATTAAAAAAAATATAAATATATATATATGTATGTACATATATTTAGCCCTAGACTGCATACAACAGGAACGGGGCTAAAGTATCGTTTTTCTCATCCCCCAGAAAAAAACATCTTTTAAATATATAACAAGCTAAAGCTTGATGTAATACCAGGAATATTTTCTTCTTTTTAACGTTAGTAGCAAAAAAATTTAAAAAACAAATGTGTGTCTAAAAAGTGTGTGTATGAGTGTGTCGAACATATTTTTAATGAATTACATTTCTTAAGGGTGTTAGAAAAGTAAACAAAGTTCCAATGAACATAAAGAAGTAGAAAAAAACACACGAATGAGAAAAACACAAAAAAAATCTGAAAAAATCCTTTTTTCAAAATTGAATTCATATTGCAACCAAATTTGTAGGAGCAGAGAAAATCTTACTACTAAAACAAGGTTTTTTTTCCTGAAAATCTATGTTAAGCAAATCGAAGAAAAAATAAAACTTTTATACAAGATTAAACATTAGTAATTAATTAAGTTTAAAGTTTTAATTAAATTTATTGAAATGTTACCGAAGGCAGTTACAACGAAAACGTAGTTGGACAACGTTTTAAAAGCTGTGAAAGGCTTTCAAAACAAGCAGGAGCTGATTTTTAAAGAATTTGTTACGTACACAGTGCGAACGACTTATATAGTTTTAAAACATAATGGATTTCATTGCTAATAAAAGACGAAACAGTTTTTTTTGACTAATACGACAACAGAACATTAGGTCTTATAAGACAACCCACACCAAACAAGACAGCCGCAAAACTGTCTTTTTGACTTAATGAGGAAAAAAATTAAAAATTTGTTCCAATTAAAAAATTTGTGACATTAAATAAAAAATTATTTAAATTTGCATTAGTAAATTGATTAAAAGTATTAATAAAACATTTAATTCACTTGATTAAACGCTTAATTCACGTGATAAAACGTTTAATTTACTTGATTAAATTTTTAATTAATCTGATTTTATTTTTGATTAATGCTTTAATTGGCGAACATCTTTGGAGAATTTTTTTCTGTGTACTGGGAAAAAACTTTGGTTGCAGAAAACAAATGTGGTTTGATACAACATACCCACCCTTAGAGTAAGACAAAACAGACTGAAACTAACCTCGTTGCACATAATTACGTGCTTTCTTAAGATGTAACCCACACAAATGACAGAAAACAGAAAAAAATCAAAATTTATATCACTTAAAAAATTTGTGATGTTCAGGTACTCGTATGTGATGTGATGACCGATTTTAAAAAACAGAACGATTTGAAAAGGATTATATCGTTTTCAGTATCTTTAAAAAGAGATATCTAATACATTTTCTTCTGTTTTCCGGTATATATTCTTTTAAATTTGTTGTTCATAAAAAATATTTTGATTAAAAAAAGGTTTATTGAACAAAATTCGTTTCATAAACCTGCTATAAACTTAAAATATTTTTTTATGAATATGGGGCTAAGACTTGACTTCAGAAATTGATTTTAAAATCGGTCAAAATTCATCACAACTGCTAAAAACGATCGTTTTTCATTACATACCTGATTAATTACAAAATTAATTATACATATTTGCACCAGTAAACAAATTTATAGAATCAATTAAACGGTTAATTCACTTGATTAAACGTTTAATTCGCTTGATTAAATCTTTAAGTAAGACTAAATTTTTTCCTCATTAGTGCTTTAATTGTAGAAAAATTAGTGAGTATTTTTTCTTTCTGGTTAAAATTATGAAAAATATCAATATCAACCTCGATTTCGAACGAAGACCTCGTTCACCTAACAGAACAGCTGCAAAACTGTCTTTTTGACTTACTGAGAAAAAAAAAATCAAAATTTTAATAAACAAATTTTAATAGAAAATTCGTTTCATAAATCTGCTATAAACTTAAAATATTTTTTATGAATATGGCGCTAAGACTACTTCAGAAATGGATTTTAAAATCGGTCAAAACAACTGCTAAAACCTGATTAATTACAAAATTAATTATACATATTTTTACCAGTAAACAAATTTATAAATCAACTAAACGGTTAATTCACTTGATTAAACGTTTAATTCGCTTGATTAAATTTTTAATTAAGACTGATTTTATTTTTCATTAGTGCTTTAATTGGAGGAAAATAGTGAGTATTTTTTCTTTCTGGTTCAAATTATGAAGAATATCAATATCAACTACCTGTCCCTCGATTTCGACCGAAGACTTCGTTCACCTAACTTACATTTAAAACAAAAACAAATTTTAAATTAATGCGAACAAAATTTATGTTCGAGGGCAGGCAATTAAACTATTTTGATATTTTGGCGCTTGATAAACTAGTTTAGTCATTAAAATGCAATAAATTGATTGATTAAAATTGAACTTAAATTACATATTTCGTTGGCCGTAATTTCCACTCGAGTATATAAAGGTTTTTTTTCCTATCTATTTATTGAATCTTCATATATTATATGAATAAGGAATAATTCATCAAATCTTAATATAATTCTAAAGTTTGCATCATGCCAATGTTGGACTAAAATTCTCCTAATCCTAATAGGTTGTAGAGATAATCATAAAGATCTCGTAGTACGGGAGTCAGTAGCCCTATTGGCACGGCTCCGGACTGACTATTTGTTAAGGCCTCCGTTTGTATGCTTCTTGTTTCGTTTTCTTTTGAATGGATACTTTTAGGAATCACTTGGTGGTTGTTGGTGTTTCAACTCAAAGTCGCGGCAAAGAATATCCTGAAAATCCCACTGAATAGCGGATTTTTCATCACTTGTGTGAGAATTCGTCTTGACGAAGGATTAGGTGCTGTTTTTACTCAAAAGATGCTGCTAGGATTTTTTCAAAAGCTGTGGAGGTTCGAAAGCTCAAGTTCCTTAACCAGTGGCGAATGTATAATCGGATTATGGACTCAAATTGCTACATGTGTGCGTTGCCTAAGCTCACACTCGGGGACGGTTGGTAATAGCATTATTTGTCACACAGTGGTTAAGATCGACAATGTAGTTAGCCCTAGGGCAGGTATCCATGTAAGTATTTTCCACGGCTCTTGGCTGTAAGTTTTGTTTTTTTTTTCAACTTACAAAACTTTATAATAAGCAAAAATCAAACTATAGGGAAATTTTCTAGAAATCTAAAGAAAGTGGAATTGATATCGAACGAAATTTTCAATTCAATTATTTACAAAATGATTGTTATTCAGCCATGTCACAGAGTACAATTCCGTTCGAAAACGGAATTCATTCCTCATTTTGGTGCTTCAGAAAATTACGAAAAAACTTTGCGGAATGAAACCATTTTGGTTTTCATGAACGGAATGGGAGTTTTCTGTATCTTATAGGCGAAAAAAACTATCAAGATATACTTTCTATCAATAAACAAATATGTTTTCTTCAATTCCGAACGGAATCATTCCGAACGGAATTGTACTTTGTGACATGGCTGATTGTTCCTGTTTTAAAAGTTTTTCTTGTTAAGTTAATCGCTACTCAAGTTACGTAGAAAGTTTATAAAAAGAAACATTTTTCAGAATTTTCTTTACAGGCTCGTTTTCAAAATTAGTGCCCCGGTAGACTTGTTGGTAGTGAGCTAGTATATCAGTGCGGGTTCGATTCCCGCCAGAGACTCTGGTCTCCTGCAGACAAGCGCAGTTTTGTGAGATTAGTATTAGAAAAAGAAAATAGTATCATAAATGTTAGTATTATAGTATTTAATAAATAACTTGCCGGCAGTACGATTTTAAATCCACTTCTTTTAGATTTACACAGAAAAAATTATCAATTAATAAACATTTTTAAAATGTATTTCAAATTAATTTATGTGATAATTGAATCAAAAATTTTTTTAGTCGAAAGAATAGTAAAAATATAATTTTGATTTAATTATCATTTGAGAGGTTTTGAAATAAATTTTTAATTAAAATATAAATTAAATATCAAAAAATCTTAATTGATTTTTTCGTTTAAAATAAATTAATTTAAACTTGTAGAATTGTTGTTGGGAATTGTCAAGACCTGGGGCCTAATTCTGGCAGTCGCGGTCGAGTACTTTCTCGATTCGAAAGCAATTTTATTTCCAATTTTTTCAGTCAATACTGAACGAATCGAAATTATTTTTTCAGTATTGTGAAACTCAAATTAATGCTTTACAGCACTGAAAAAAATAATTCCGAGTCGTTCAGTATTGACTGAAATAATTAGATACTAAATTGCTTTCGAAGCGAGAAAGTGCTCGATCACGACTACCAGTATAATGCCCATGAGCTATATTTAATTCTTTTAATCATATTTTTAATTAAAATTAAAAATATCATTTATTGAAAAACAAATTAACTGCCAGGCCCACAATGTCGACAAGAACATTTCTTTCGCATATTTATATTGAAAACAAAAACAAACTTAAATTTTTTATTAATGTTTTCAATATAAAAATGCGAAAGAAATGTTCTTGTCGACATTATGGGCCAGGCAGTTAAAATTTAAAAATTTTTAGTAATCAATATAAACAATTGGGTAATAGAGGCAAAATAAGCAACTTACTTGCTTGATTCTATCAATTTGGAATAAATTTGTTGATTAGAGAAAATTTTTAATGTTTTCTGTGTATAGAACATGCCCGAAAATGTCCGAAGTTTTCAAGTGGAATTTTAAAGGTTAAACAAAAATAAGATCAAATAAAATAATTCGCACAAGTAGAGCGCCTACGTACCTGCAAATATTTTTGCTGTATTTAATTCTTGGCCCTGCAATTATGTAAATATTTTCTTTAACAACTCGCAATACATACAACTGAAAGTGTCGTGTTAAGTCAATATAAAATATTGCCATATTTTCTTATACAATACATCACCTTCTTGTTTTTACAAGTGTGTTTGGTTTTTACCTCCCCTCTGTTAAATTTTGTACATATTATTTTTTCGTATGATTGTTAATGTTGACGTATGACTACTGAACAAATTGAAAATAAATTGTATTTATGTATGGCATACTTACATATACAAGAACATTTACATAAATATAAACAGATAAATACAATATGTCAACTTTCTCATGTTTGTTTGTATGTAAAATAACAACAAAAACCAAAAAGAAAAAAATAACAACAACACAAAATGTTGTAAATATTTGTTTATTTACAATAACACATATCCACCTACGAAAAAGATTCAAATTGGCATTCAATTTTATAAATGTTATACAAATGCATGTGTGTGTGTCTGTACGGTCATTCAGCTGTAGATAAGTTTTAACAGTAGTCTTTTGATATTTTTTCCCGTAGATTTTTATTTATTTTTCTGTTGATATTTAAGGCTTTATTTTTATTAAATATGTATCTGTAAGGTAAACGTATGTTTTTTATAATTTAATTGCTTTGACACCATAAACACATGACAAACAGAACAGCCGTTACAGTAAAAAAAACACTACAGTTTACATATAAATATGTATGCCGATTTCATTTGTATTCAATTGAATTCAATATTCGCAATATTGAATTGAAATGATGATCGGCCATAATCATACAAATAATTATTTTCATTCATTTAGTCAGGCCAAACAGAAACGAGTAAATGGACGTACAACAACACATACGGCAGTAGTCATGTTGTGTTAAATACCAATTATTAACTCTCGCTCTTATGCTCATTACAAATTTAATCGGATACGTACTCATACCCAAACACAACCCAAAATTATATTTGTTTAAAAATGTATGTCAGGAATAATAACAACCCTGCCCGAAACCTGGCATCAAGTGTCCCCAATTCACTTTGTCGTTTATTTTGGTGACACTTTCGAGGGAAATGATACATTTTTTGACAGCTGTAAAGCTGGAATAAGTGAAAAGGATAACAACAGGTTATATGGAACGTCCTGATTTTTTTAATGAAATAATTTTCACTTTTCTTTTATAATTGATTAAACATGTTATTTAAACAAAAAATATTCACTTAAATTATTAATGCAAAAATATAGTAATAACACAGCTCAACAACCAAAATGCGATTGGGATGAAACTAAATGCAAATGAAATTCGACATTATTTATAACAAAACCTTCAGGGGTTTTTTTTTAGTTAAGTGCGAGAGTTTTTTACACGCATTTGAAGCTGATGATTTTGGAATACTGTCTAACAAGAAAAGATCATTGAAAATTTGATAAAATAATGCTTATTTATTTTTATTATCCTGGAAAGTTGTGGTATCTTACTGTTTTTGGGGTCGAGGAATTAATTTTTGTTATCAAAATCACCAACTTCAAATGCGTGTAGAAAAAAATGTCGCACTAGACAAAAAAAACGTGTAAACTGAACAAAACGGCACATTTTTCTGGATGCAATAGAGTCTGTAGGCTCCGTTATGGGGCAAATTTGTTTATTAACAAACTCGTATACGAAAAAATTATCCTCATCGCTAAACACAATTTACAATCTTTAAGTTGCGCGGATCGATGTCTGATTTTTTAACGTAAATTTTGATTAGTTGGAAGCCTTGTTCAAGCGCAAATCTATGCATGATGAAATGCCAGAGTATACTTATCATTAATTAAAAAAAAGTCATCGCGGTATGATCTACGAATTCTTTGTTTAATTTTGATATTTGTTTTAGAAAACTGAGAATTTTACTACATAAATGGCTAAGAAATCAGTGAATGTTTACACGCCGGTTTAGTTGAACTAAACTTAAATTTATATGAGGTTTAAGCTCAACAGCTGTAAATCAGTGTCCAGTGCGAATTGTTCCAACAGACTGGTCCTGGGATTTGTGAAAATAGAACAAGTACAAAAAGAAAGAACTCATAACAAGTGAAAGGAGAACCAATCGTTTAACTGGTATTTGAAGAACCAAAAGGTAGATAAAGTAATGAATTACAGTCCAGTATTCACCGGTGGTGTGACACATTTTTTTGGGACTTTCTAAAATTTGGTTCTTAAACTTAGTTCTAGGACTTGTTTTATTGAAATAATATACTCCATTGTAGTAACTAACACTAAAAACGCTCATTGCGAACAGATGTGTGACTTATCAAATGGTGGCTGCTAGGTGTCAATTGAGCCCCTCCAATGACAACCCCATGTTAAAGTGATAGGTCCCATTCATATAGTGTTAGAACTAGAACTAGTCTCTACCACCAAACCCCTATCACGGGACTACTTTGGTGTCAGTTCGCTTCCCTCTAGAGATACTACATATAGTTTAAAAAATAAAATGTGGCAGACCTAAGATAAATGTTGTCGAATTCAGATGGTCTGTGTTGGTGGTTTAAACGCCTAGTTTTATGCGTTTAGAGATTGTTTATATGTTAAATGAATTGAAGATTTGCTGGTTTAAGCACATTTTAACCCAAAAAGAGACTTTAACTGATTTATAAGCGCTAAGGCGAGAAAATTCTGATGAAAAAATCTAAATCTTTCTTTTGGATTCTGTCTAAAAACTATCTATAAAAAAACAAAAGAATTATTTAGAATATAAATATACAATTTTCAATTGTACCAAATTAGTCAAAAAGTACAATTGTACAATGATTTCCATCCCTGAAGCATGTGTTTATTGTAACAAAATTGTAAGCGATATCCTGATAGGCTAAAAACAGAAAAGCTGCAAAAACTTCAATATTTTTTATTAAACAATACCTATGTATTTTGTTTTTCTCTTTGTATATTTTGTTGTATTTTCGTTTTGTCGTTGTAGCAATTGTTAGTAGTTGTCGTAATAACATACAAACATATTTACAATAAATGGAATTTTTAATTAATACAGCGTGTGATTATTTCCATTCAACATATGCATTAAACGTTTTAACGTTCTCATTTGTTGTGTTGTTATTATTTTAATTTTTTCTGAAAAAAAAAAACAAAACCAAGGCCACAAAGAGAGCGAGAGAGTGAGTAAAGGGCAGGTGAATTGTAGCTAAAGGTATTAATGCATTCTATATAATCGTTTATTTTGATTATTTAATTTAATGAATATTTTATGAACCTTTTTTTTTTGTCATTTTTACAATTGCCCCCATCAATATTCTATGCATAATAATTTTGTTTAAACATTAGGGTCCTTATTTAATATTAAAAAAAAAAAAAAAAAACAGTGAAGTTTGAAAAAAGGCTTATAGAACGAATTTTTTAAAAAAATTTTTTTATTAAGCCATTAGCGAAACTGAAATATTAACGTTTATTTTTCGCAAGCATCAAAATAAATTACCTTTTTCCATACAAGCTTAGAATATCGGCTTTGCTTCTAAGCAATTTTCTCTGTATCCTTTCATTTTGCTCATGCCCTTCTTCGTCGTCGAACCACAGTGCCACAGAATCCATTTTTATTATTTTTTTTTTTCTTACAGAATGTCTTAAATAAATTTTATAAACAATTTTCACAGCCAAGCACAAACAATTTATTTATTTTTAATTTGGCGTTTGTTGAGCAGCGTTGCCACGATTTGAAATAAATTGCGAATGCTAAAGTCTAACAGAATACCAATTTTCTTTCGCATCGCATTTCATTTGCGCATCGCAATTCAGAATAAGCCTCCTGTATTTGCTTACGCTAAATATCCAACCAAGTGCGTACATTTAAATGCATGTTTTAAGCCAAAATTTTTTGTTTTATAAGAAATACATTTCTTATAAGAGTAAAAACTTTTTTAAAAAATTTATTTCTTATAAAAATTAATTGCTTAAAAAAAGTTTAATATTTATTATCAAAGTTGTTTTTGGGAATACAATTATTAATTAAAAGATTTTATTTGTTGTGCTTAATTCCCTATTCTTGATAAAACAACTGAAATGTAAGAAAAGATAAACACACTGTTTTATTGTTGGAATTTTGTTTAAGCTTTGATATCGCTTTTCTAAAATTTTTTTGGAAAAACGTTTCCTGATGATAAGCAACCAGTAAAATGCGCATATAAACAGCTTATCCTCCAACAATAAATTTTCAGTTGTTTTATCAAAAATAAAAATAGGGAATTAAGCACAACAAATAAAATCGTTTAAAACTTATTATTTTCGTAGTTTTATTTCAATTTCTTATATCCGTTACCCACTGTAGCGTAGTGTTTTACATGCTGGCTTTCAAACCGGATTCCAAATCAGTTTCCCTCAAAATATACGATAGAAGTACTACGGAAACACAAATATGAATTAGTTGAAATGTTCTGAAAGTCTTCTCGAAATACCATTTAAGGACCTTTCAAAACTACCTTTGTCTGTTTAAATTAAGGATTCCCTTAGACCATATAAGAATAATGATTATTAAATTATATTGATATTGTTGAGGACAAGATTTCATCAACAAAACGGTAAATAAAGTATCTGGTCAATTAAATATTTATTTAATTGTTTATTACACATAAAAACCAGTTAATACAAAATTCGCTTTTATTTATTTATTATTGTTTTATTAATTTACAGTAATTTATTAACGGACTAATTTTTGCAACAGATGATCTGCGTTGAGAGCCTATTAAAATAACAATTGTAATGTGTTGAAAATGGTTGTTTTATAATAAAAAAGGGTATCGTAGTAAAATAAAATGATAAAATAAGTCCAGTATCAAGTGTATATTATAAAACAAACCCACTTAGCGCCACTTAATAGGCTATATGAAATATATACTTACATATATATATGGGAGTATTATACAAAGGGTATTATTATGTTTAAATAAAGATACATTTTTATTTAAATAGGAAATATGATTAAAAACTGTGATATTTGAAACAAATACATTAATAATGTAATATGAAAACCCCTATAAATAGGCTATACTTTTATATATACGGTTTTATTTTTCATTACTAATCTGTAATGAAAGATAAAGTATAATTTTTATATTTTTTTTTTTTTGTTATGAATCAAATTATTTTAATTATTATTTTGAGTCTCAAATAATAAAACTCTTTCAAAGCTTTTTCGATAATAGGAGATTTTACGTGCAACTTGAGAATCATTGTTCTTCACAGGGTGAGGTTTCTTGCGGTGTTCCACAGGGCTCTGTTCTGGCACCCCATTTGTATAATATTTTTATAAATGATTTTCCTCATGAATATAATAACTCTATGGCTGTACTTTATGCCGACGATTCGCTGCTTTATGCTCACGACGAGTCTCCGCTGGTTGCGCCCCAATGCGCACCTTAAACATGTCGATGAATTTTATTCTCATTGGGGAATAAAGATTAACGCTTCAAAGAGTAATGCAATTTGTTTACAAAATGCTTCCGGTAAGTGCACTGTTGTTCCGGAGAGCAAAAATGACACTGTTTCTGAATGGTACCGAAATGAAATTTAAGGACAGCATAAAGTACATTGGAGTCAACTTTAATTGGCTTTTGAAATTAAACAATCACGTTTCTTATAATTTAGCTAAAGCTAATCGTGTAAAAAGGGCATTTGCTAGGCTTTTAAATAGTAAAATTTTACCAATAAAAACGAAATTTCTTTGGTAAAAAGTTAGTATAAGATCAATAATTCTCTATGCTTGTCCAATTTGGTTTAGTATCTCGAAAATGGATGAGGAAACTGGAAATTTTTGAAAGGCATGTTTTAAGAAAATGCAAGTCAATAAATAAGACTTTCAAATAAGTTTGTTTACGAAAATACCAAGATAATTCTAATTTCTTTTTACGCTATAAATTTAATGAAGAATTTTGTGCAGAGGCTCTCATACTTTGAGGGAAGTGTAATTCAGGATATTTTATTAACTGAACAAGGAGTTAACTGGTCAAACAACAATTATCTTTCAATAATTGGGATTTTACAGGAACAAATTGGTAGCTTTCCTGGTCCTTACTTTTATTCACGTACTACTCCCGGATTTCACAGGGGTTAATTTTTTTATTTTTATTTAATTTTTTTATTATTATTATATTGATTTTCTTTATTATTTCTTGTTACGTTGTAGTTTTAAGGTTTAATTTTAAGTATATTAATACTCGTAGTAGATAAAACTCTACGTCCGAAGTTAAGAGCCGGGAGCAGGCACTGTTTGTATCTAAATACAGTTGTAATCAATTCTGTAATATGATTATTTCTTCTTAGTATAGATAAGCAAGACGTATATTCAAATATATTCAATTCTAATTAAAATAATACTCTATAGTTTAAAGTTTTCTAAAAATCTAACGTTCGCAAATCTTTATTGTATTATGAAAAAATTAAGTCTCAATAAAGTTAACTAACTACCTAACTACTATTTGTATTAAGTATTCAAAATATATTGCCTACTTCAAGGCACTTAATTTTTTTTTTGATATTTCCTTAAAAATTTTAAAAAGTCATGTTTTTTAAAATGCCATTAAAAAATGTTCTACTTGACATGAAATAAAAATGTTAACATGAAAACGAAAACCTCGTTACTTATCTGTGTTTGCATGGACAAAACAATCATACAAGAAAAACAACAAGACTAAGTGTGTTGGTTTGTTATAGAGTAAATGTCATCTAGAATAAATGTCACCTAGAATGAACAAACATGACCATTACACTAGAAGTCGGCCAATAACTAAACAACCGCCAATACCACCAAAACTTTAATGCAACAGCTACACCTATTTAAAACAAACATATCAGTTAAACTTAAAACATAAACGTCAGCTTGCTTTCCAATAAAGGGGAGCCGAGATTCCAATTGAAGCTGCCTTTAAAGCAATTGAATTCAAAATGCACTATTCCTTTTGGATTTAATGTTATTTTCAAATTCTAGCCTGATTATATTATCCTTCAAAATTGTATACGTTTTCTTCTCCTCTAACGAAAATTTTCTTATACTGGTAACGCTTTATTGTTGTCATCACAAATTTGCCATTCAATTTATCCAATGTCGAGTGAACAAATAAGACGGAATTTTAAAGCCCCCCAAATATTCAACGACAAATTCCCAACAGATACTTCTATGTGTTATTATTAGTCTAGTATAAAAGTGGTTGTGTGTGCGTTGCTATATAAATTCTGGTAATGTGTGTAGGTGTGAGTTTGGTTGGCTATATACATGTTCATGGTTACAATGACCAAACGTTTTTATGGCATTAAGTTGAAATTTGTTGCATGTCATAGGATGTTTTTAGTAGTTTTAGTAGCTATTTTTTCGTTGTTCTTTTTTTGTTAGCTTTTTGCAAGGTTATTAAAAATTTTGACGAGGGTAGATCGGGGAAAATTTTTTGCCAAACCAAAACACTAGAAAGTTTGAGTTTAACTAAAAGCGAATAAATACCTAAGTTTAGATGGCGCAAAAATTATCTTTAAGGACTAGTTTGGTTTGCTGCAAACCTGTCTAAATTAAATTAGAAAAACAATTAAAAACCAGAAAACAAAAAATATCAGTTGTAGCTAAATAAATTTCAAGTGGATTTTTCAAAAAGACTTTCTCGTATATTTAATTTTGATTTCGTGTAAAATATATGAATCTTTTGTTTATCAAAGGCCTTTTGAAATTTTATTTAGGAAACACCTTTTATTACGAAAATCGGTAGGTCATATGATAATAAGTCATTTGAATACGAAAGGACCTGTGTTTTCAGTATTTTGAGCTCCAAAAGCCTAAGCATTGTTACAAAACTTGAAGCGACAAAAAAGTTTAAAAGGGTAAACAATTTGTTTTTATTTTCCAAAAGTTTAATTTTTGTGACAAGAGGCTTTTCATAAATAGTCGATTCATATACAAATAAGTAAGAAAGTATAGCCGCTCATGCCCGACCACATGATACCACCGTATTTAAAAACAAATATTCTAAATTTGGGTCCTATGGCAAATCATGGACCCGCAAGGACAAATTTATGTTATAAGGTTGAGACTCATTCATATGCCGAATATTATTTAGATACCTTCATCTGTGTATATGAGATTTATTTGTCTTTAAGTGATTTTAGGATACAGGTCTATATGGGATCTATTGTTAATTTTGGACCTACCAGCACAAAATTTTGTCATTGAAACTTTAGCTCTCGTTGTTTTCGACAATTTTTATGTCAAAATCAACATTTATAAGAAAGTTATGGCATTAAAAGCTATTCTCGGGAGTAGTATTTGTATACAGGCTTAAGGGCTGCATGAATAACTTCATTCATAAACATACTGAAATGTTTCTTCAATGAAGTTCGTATTCTAATAAAATTCAGACCACTGAACAAACTGTTGTTTTAAGTGGGGAACAGAATATTCGCTGTAGTACAACGTTACAAATAGCGCTGCTAGCTGTGAAAAGCTAAAATCGGCAGTTTCAAAGTAGTGTCAACAGAACAAGTAGTTGCAGTAGTCGTTGCTGTTGAAGTTGAAGCGCAAAGTTCGAAATTTTGAACCTTCGACTTTTGTTTTACAGTTTTCACCCTCTCTCATTTTTTTTTATAAAAATACTCAATAGCAATGTTGCCACTTTGTAAATTTATGGAAATTTTCTTCTTTGTTACCTTTACAATAATATATGTAATTGTCAAGCATTTTTTAAATTAAATTAAAATTTTTTTCCTAACAACTTCTTTATGTACTTCTAAGCAAAACACATTGCTGAAAAATGTTTTGGAAAATAAAATGAAATTTTTTTGAAGTTTAAAAATTTACATTAAAACCAATTAATTTACATTGAAAACAAAGTCAAATTTGTATTATTTTTATTATTTTAATATTAATGTTCTTCCTTATCCTGTTGCTTTTACTCTTCATGGTTATTTTTTTTAGCTTTCCTAATGTTTTTCATTTCTTTGAGCTGGCAATACTGACTTTAAAATAAATGTGTTTTTCAATGAACTTATTCGACATTTATTCAGTGGTTGTTTTGTTTCAGAGTTGTTAGTATTCATATTCTCTTGTTTAAGTAAACAAAAAACTGCATCTTATTCGTCTCTTAAATTTCGTGTGCTTTCATTTCGTAGGTATTCATTTAACTGAATACAAACGAAGCAAATACAAAATTGTAATGAAAGTTTCATGAACATCATTATAAAGTTTCATGCAGATGTTTAATACAGGCCAATTATAAATAAAAATTCCCCGGCAGTTTTTCCCTTTTCCCATTTTTACAATTGAATTTACATAGAAAAAAATGGGGGAAGGGAAAAAACTCCCGGGGAATTTTTATTCATAATTGGGCTAATTGTCTATATAATCAAATATGGACCGATTGCAATTAAATTTGGTAAAATGATTAAGATTGTAATCAAATATCATCAAGATCTAAATACCACCATAAAAAGATGGTAAAGACTGTATTCCGAAAAAAGCTTGTATGGGGCTAAGTGCAATTAAAGACCGTTACTCACCATCTTCAATAGGCTTGGTCCTTGTGCCAATTACAACCTTTGCACCAAATTTGCTCAAATTTCCTCTAAAATCGCAAGCTTGGACATGGACAGCCAGCCAGCCGGACAGACGGACAACGTTAGATCGACTCAGATACTTATTCTGAGTCAATCGGTGTACTTTAAGGTGGGTCTAGGACCAACATTTTACGGATTTACTAACATCAGCGCATCTCCACTATTCCGATTTCCTAAGAAAGAAAGTCACATCTTCATTTTAGTAGTTTTGAGCAGAGTAGAAAAAAATTATACTCGCGAGCACAATTCGAGTCAATTCTCTCGTATTAAAATTTGTGCTGGCGAGTTAAGAAAGTTGAAAAATAAAACTCGCGAGCACAACTTATAACAAGAGAATTGACTCATATTGTACTCGCCAGTAGAATTTTTTTCCTATACTGCTGCAAACTACTTAAATGGAGATGTGTCTTTTTTTCTTCGGAGGGCAGTTTTGCGTATACAACCTCTAAAATACTAATACAGTATTAAATTTTAATAATTAAAAAGACTTGTTCTCAAAAGCTTTGTGGGGGTAAATAAATATAACAAATTACTCGCTAACTAAGAAAAGCGAACTTTTTTTTTTTTTTTTTATTTTTTTAACAATTTCGTCTTAAAGAAGTAGTTGAGTATAAAAATGTTAAATGATCAGAAAAACTGAACTAGATCAAGATTAACTTTTTTTAACCTCTCTCGTTGCTAAAATTTTATCTTTTCTCCTAGTTTTATTAAATGTTAGAATGTTTAATGTGTTTCAAATTTGGTTTTTTTTAGGACTTTTTTTAAGGAACCAACACTAGCGACAAAAAATGGAAAAAAAATCATCATTATTGTATAAAAGCAACACATGTTGCCTGTTCTAACTGAAAGCAAGGACTCACCTACAAATACAATCCTTATATAAGTATGTTGGTATGTGTGTATTGCGATCTAAAGTTATAAATACAAAATAACAATTGACTGTTGCTTGCTATTGTATTTTCTAACATATGACCATGAATAAACGACTCGACCAGTTTAGTAACAGAGAGGGAGGGAAGGAAAATAAGCTTTCAAGTTGAATTGAATGGACTAAAAGGTGGATTTGCTTTGTTGCATGTTATAAGTGGTGGTTGTGTGTGTGTGTAAGTGTGAGAACTGAGTGTGATTGTGTGTATCTAAGTGTATTAACAAAAAAATAAACATATTGACCATAAACACAACACAATACATTGTTTTTTTTTCTTTTGCAAATTTTTTGGTTTTCATGACGAAAATTGTATAAAAAACATACAAGTAGACCCCCCTCAAACTCAGTTGATTTTTTTTTTTTGAAGTTTTCGTTTTATTGGTTTAACATGTAGTATATGAAATTCATTGATATTTTTTTTTTTGTTATCGATGGTATTATTTTCAAAATAGCATTGTTATAGTTTTTTTGTAGTCGTTTTTTACTTTCAATACAAAGGCTGTGAGAGTTGTTTGCAGGATACAGGTGTTGTATGTGTAGAAAGATTTTTACGAAAATAGAAAAAAAAACAACAAACACAATATCAACAACAAATATTTATACGTAGACATTTACATTTATTTGTTTAATTTTCAATTGTTGTTTTGTCATTTTACATTGTCACAGCAAAAGTAATAAAAGCCAATAAAAATCACACACACAAATGGCCAATTGTCCTTAAAGTGGATATATATTTTTCAGGAAATATGTTAATAATTTTAAAACCCCTAAAAATAGGCTAATAAGAGGTCTAATTAATGATCAAATTATACATAATTTAAAAAGAATTTTTTAAATTCTAGTAAATAAAGTTGTTACAGGTTACTTTTGAAAGGGCTAAATAAAAGAAGAATTTATGCCTGAAGCAAAATTGAAACCAACTTACCGGTTGATAATCCAACAACATGCACAACAAGAACCAGAAAAAGCAACATTTACCATTTTACCGCCATCATGGTCGTTATCCATTCAATTTCTATTTTTTGCGTTGTTGTTTTCTGCCAAACCGACAAGCAGACAGACAAAACTACTGGGGGTATTGAACACCAGGTTTGTAAAGTGTTGTGGCAGGAGGAAGATGGGGAAAAGCCATACAACCAGCCAACACGACAAGCACCTGACTAATATAATACACAAATATTCATATACTCACATAACGAAATAAAAAATAACTGTAGTTTGTTGCTTTTTAATTAATAGAAAAGTCCTTTGTAAAGTAATAAATAAATATTATGTTTTTGTGGTTACGAATACATTGCAACAACGAGTTCCACTTCCTTTCTCTCTCTATCGCTCTCCCTGTGCACAATACACCTGAGTTTTAACAAACATACACTTACAGTGCCAACTTGGCAAGCACTATCGTGCAAACAGTCATTGGCGGCGACAACATTCTGGTTTGTGAACGGCTTGAGAGGACGGGAATGGAGCCTGCACTTTTACCGATATACGTACATTGCAATTCTGTGTGTTTGTTTGTACAGAGATGTGATGTTAATCCCAGAAAACACGAAAGTACAAAAAAATTGAGTTCCATTGTAACCAAAAGACCACATCACAGGTAAAATTAAAAACTAGTCAACGGTTAGTCAATGATTTTATGTATGAGGGTATTACCAAATTACCAAAAAAAAAAAAAAAAAATAAAAAAAAAAAAAAAAAAACTGTAGACGATTATAAGACTGATAAAGACTTCAAAGAATAATTAAGACGTGTCCTAAAAAAGCTTTACATAGATCAACCAAATACCATTAATAAAAATATAGCATATTGAAAGGGAGTAAATAAAGCCAAAGAACATTGCCTACTTTACTAAAGTTATGTGTTTCTACTTTTTTGAACTTCTTTAGCAGATCTCGAGATAAGGAGTTATATGTATTTATTAAGTGAAGACTACGATATGATTAATACACTACAATAAAAGTTTACCAAGAGATTCCAGAAAACCCACAATATTAAAAACAATGTTCAGAGGACAATTGTTTTGTGCAGTGATGTTATACGTAGGGAAAAATCCCTATTAGCAGGGATCTTCTTCTAAAAAAATGGCCGTAGGGAAAAGAAGGACAGATATTTTGAAATCATTATAATGTAGCGACTCTTCAAAATTATGGCAAAACTGTATATATTTGGCAATCTTTGTGGATTTGTGACAAAATACTAATAAAATTGTTGAAACGGCACGATTACAAATTGTTAAATTTCAGTGAGCAATCTCTTGTCCCCATTACAACTTTGATTTAAGGGTAAACTCTCTTTGACAAGAATTAATTTTTCCATAGAAATAAATGAAAAGATGGGCAGCAAAAACTTTTGCAGTAAGGTCACCAAAACGAAAAAATATTTTTTTCTTGATTCTTGACGAGCAGTGAAAATTCTTGTAAATCAATAGTTTTTCTGTGTACTTGAATTTTTTCTGTGTACTTGAATGAAGCATTCTCTACTTTTTTTTTGTTAGGACTAGCACTCAGGGGATGACCCTTACAAATGCAATGGATTGTGTTGGAACTAGGAAAAAAGGTTGTGGGAAGGAGGATATAGAGAGAGAACTGTTTGTGAACATTCGACATAAATTTCATCAGAACATATCCCATTGTAGTAGCGATAAGACAGGCAAATACAACCCACATTGCGACGGTGTCCAAGGGAGTCAATAGAATTGGCTTCCCTACTATCACCAATCAGAACCTTGCCCCCCTTCTGCACGCGATCAAGAAGCTCCAAAATAGACATTGAAGCACCGGTCCTCACATCAGTGTTGTATTCCATTCGTGGTCACATATAAATGGTATAAATAGTACGGAGATCAGGTGGAGCGAAGTTTATCCTACACCGTTTCAAAAAACCGAGGCACTTCAATGCTTCTTTCGACACCTTAAATATATGTTCTGTCCCTCGGACATCACACTGTATACTCATGCCCAGTATATTAAGAAATTCTGATTCCTCAATATTTATACCACCCATATGTACAGGGGAGGCACCTTGACCCGTCGCACGTTTATGCGTCAAAAAATCCGAACTTACGTAATCCGTAGCACGGGCGGACTGATTTCTCTTTTGAGTGCAAATAACCAGTAACACCCAAAAAATATAGTAGAACCATTTTACGGTGTTTAAAAAAAAGCAATATTAAAAACTACCGTTTTGAAAAATGTATTGGGGTATTCTTTTAAACTTTATTTATAGATTCCACAATGCGCTGCTAAGTATTTAATTGAAAATATTTTTTGAGATTAAAGCCCTGCATATATTATAAGGATCCCCACAAACTGATTCTATTCAGTTCTATCTGATGATTTGTGCTTAATTTCTCTCCAACTAAGACCACTTTGCGTAATCTCGCATTTCAGTTGGCACCTCCATGTGTGCAATGGACGGCCTCTTCTTCGTACTACCCTGGTCGATGGCGGCTCTTGCTATGTCTTGCTGTGCCATTTGCTATTACGTATTTCAATCTGGATTGTCTGTTTATTAGTTCTTCTCCATAGATGAATGTTTGATATTGTTGCAGGCCAGAATATTCGAAGAATTCTTTGCAAGCAGCGGTTGACAAACACGTGCACAGCATTTTTTATCACGTGGCAATGCGTTTCACGTCTCGCTGGCATATAGGTTTTTATAGTGTTTAAAGAGATTGCGGTTGATTTCCATAGTTTATTAACAATGCTGAATGTTTGATTGGCTTTTGATATTCGGTATACCACATCATTACTAGAGCCGCCAGTGTTCGGAAGAGAAAGATATTACGTCATCTATATCTAAGTAACGTATTTTAAACCTCTTAAAGTTAATAGTATTACATCGCATGCCTTTGCTCTTGGTGGTTTTAAACATAAGGTCAGCCTTGGCGTTTTCAATCTCCATAGACTTAAATTTCACCAACGTAGAGGTATTCAAGGCGTTTATTTAGGTCCCATCTCCGGTAACTACGTCGAAGCGGTTACTTAGGGCATTGGCAGCAAACATCCTTATAGAGCGACTTAAAAGCCCTGCATGGCGTTGCTTGAACTCCGCTTCATTTACCGTTTAGAATCATTTATTGGACCGAAATTTTGTACTGAAGTTAAAAAAATATAAACTCGGAATATTTTAAAGGCTAACATACTTTAAAAAAGTGTCGCCTACATTACGGCGTTAAAAATATCAAATATCTGCAAGGATTTTTAACATTTAAGGTAAAGGATTTTCAAAAGAGATTCAAAACAGCTAAAATTTAGGCCCTAAACATGTAATATGCAACGCAATGCCAAAGAATAACAATGAAAGCACAAACAATGTCATAAATATTTTGTAATTTTGTTGTTGCTTTCTACAGGAATTCATGTACCGTTTTAAAATGTTCAACGCTACAAGCAATGCAGCGTTTGAAATCTTAAAACGCAATCTGAATTTCTGTAGAAAGCAACAACAAAATAACAATATATTTATGACACTGTTTGTGCTTTCAATGTTAATCTGTGGCGTTGCGCTGCGTTTAACATGATTTGGGCCTAAATTTTAGCTTTAACAAGGGGACAAAAGGGTATAGATCTACGAAAAGGCTGCTTTTTTTTGAAGAAAGAACATTTTTGTTCAACCTTACAACGTTACAAATTATTTTTTTTAAAACAGTACGAGTAAATGACCAATATTGATAACCAAAAACGGTCGAGAACTTTTTTCATGTAATTTAGTTAATTTCGACTTAAGAGCAATTGACACGATTTAGCTTTTTTTTAGCTTAAACTTGCTGCAGTAGATTTATTAGAATTTTTTTTAACATTTAAAGTTTTTTTTTTTGTTGCAGAGCAAATTGCAAATATTGCTGGTTTTGAAAAGGAAAAATTTAAGTTAATTAGGTGAAAACTTTGACTTGCTCCCTTTGGAGTATTTTATTGAAAACATTTTCCAATTGAACAAAAATCCCTATTCATTAAATTATTTGATTAAGGACCAAAAGACCCTAAACAATTATTACCACTAATAAACTTCCAAAAAATTTAATTAATCTAACCACATTTTTAAGGTATTAACATAAAATATGTACATTAAAACCTAAAGGATAATTGAAAATGCCCCTAATTAATATTTCACAGAAACAATTTCACTTTACAAAGTATTTTATACACAGAAATTGTTTAATTCCAACAAACAACAAATAAAAATTCCATCATTGTCATTAAAAAAAAAATATTAATAATTATGAAATGTTTTTAAAATAAACAGGGGAGGGCAGCAGTAAAAAAAAGAAACACATTTTTGTTAAAGGGTTTTGAAATTATTGAAAACAAGAGAAAAAAAAATTAATACACAACTACATACATGGATGTCCTTAGGGGTAAAGAGGGAGTGTTGATTGTTTGTAGCCATAAAACATAACAAATGGATACTTGTGGCTATTGCAAAAAAAAAAAAAAAAAAAAATTAAACAAAAAAAAAATTTGAGAATATTTCTGATGGTTTGTAAACTTTGTAAAGGCGGGTTTAATGTTTTTATGAATGTATTGGTATTTTCAATCATAAATATTTATTGAACAACAAATATTTTAGACTCTTAAAAGTATGCTTTAGTGTGGTTAACATTCAAACTCACACACATACCCACACACACAACAATTTAGTAAAATAACGGGTGTAATGGCAGCTCTGCATGTATATTTTTATAGTTGTTTGTCTGAAGTTTAAAAGGGTGCATGTATTTGGTTTTGTAGTGGTAACACAACAGTGCACTCATACTGTGATGACAACAAAAACGTTAAGAGAATTTAAATTAAATTGTCTAAAATTGTGGTTATAACGCGGTAGTTGGCTTTATTATTTCGCTGTTGTTGTTGTCATTGTTGTAGTAGATTATATCAATGCAATTTTTTTATATGTTGGTTTCTATCATCAATAGTTATGTATTTATAAGGCTGCTAATTTTGGTTATCATCAGCTTTATATTGGAATTTGTTTTGTACTCAAAATTTAATAAAATATTTTGCATATTTTCAATACGTTTTGTATTTGAATGGTGAAAGCATTTTTGTGGCAAAAGATTTTGATTAGCCTTTATTAGTAAAATGTAAAAGTTTGTTTGTTGTTAACTACAGTTTATTAAAAAACGAATATGATTTAGGGAAAAATCAGGAAATTTATTAGATAACTTTTGATTTTTTTATTTTTGTTATTATGTCCTGTGGTTCCTATAAGGAACGAATAGCCACAAATAACTTTATATACGACCATTAGAAACAGAAAGTTTTCGTTAAATTTAAAAGAAAAAATTCTCCAGAATTTTTCACCAATTTAAGCATTTAATCACAAATAAAAACAGTTTTAATTAAAAATGTTTTCAAGTGAATTCAACGTTTAAACAAGTGAGTTAAAAGTCTAATTGATGCTATTAATTTGTTTACTGGTGCAAATTTAATTAATATCACAAACTTTTTAATTGAAATAAATTTTTAGTTTCTTTCTGTGAAGAAAAAAGTCAAATGGTTAAACTTCTTTCTCTTCGATAGGTCTATCGCACGAAATTGAGTCAACTTCAGTGCGGTCATTTTGACATTTTTGCAGCTAAATTTAGCATTAAAAATTTCTATTTAGCTGCAAATTTCGTTTATCAGTTGGCATTTTATTTAGCATTTTTGGAATATGTTTTTAGCATTTATTTTAAAAATTTATTTATTTTAAAAATTGTATTGATTGTACTACAAAAATTTTATAAATTATTATAAATTTTGACTTAAAATAGTTGTACCCAAGATGAAATTTCGTATGAAAATGGATAATTCTTATGTTAAGAAACATCTTACATGTCTTCTTAAAAAAATACAATATTCACGGAATATTAGAAATTCCCTTGTCATGTTGATTGTAAATAATATATGCTCTTTGATATTTCGACATAAAAGTACAAGAAAATTTCACTTTGTATTTAGATAAAAATTATTTGCTCTTAACTGCTGAAAAAATAATTATTTTAAAACTTCAACTTTTTTTAAACTATAAAAAATAAAATAATCTAAAAAAATTTGTATATCATGGAAATAAATCGTTTATTTTGCATATATCAGGATTGCAGCCCCCCTAAATTGAAAATTTAATCTCAACTACCTGTGCTTCATTTTTATATGTATAGCCACTTGCTTAAATATAACCATTTATTTCCATTTCGTTACAAAATTAGTCACTGAAATGTATTTAGTTTCGAATAAAATTTCATACTGGTAATAAATTTTTAACAAAAATCCTTAAAAAATTTTAGCATTATTTTAGCATTTTTAAAAATAATTTTTAGCATTTTTTGGCCATGTCTAATGCCAGATTTAGCTGTACAATTTTTTTAGACCTGGCCACACTGGTCAACTTAAAGTAAAAAATTTTTTGCATCCAAGAAATATGCTGCAGTTTTTAATTTAATTTGTTTAATAAGCAGCGGAAAAAGAATGTTGTAAAAATTAAAATTTTTCTACGAAATATTTAAATTACATTGATTATAAATTATTCTTATTTTCCATTTAAAATTAGGTAACATAAAGACTGTTACCGTTATTGTAACAGACACTTTTAATGAGTGGCTTTTAAAACCGTTTCAGAAATATATCGTCACCTTATATGCAAACGGACGTAACTACAAAAAAAAATCGATATTTGAGTTATTGATTGATTTTTCTTCGTTTTATTAACTACATATGAACACAAAATTATAGACCCCTGCGATCCAAAATGGCGACTTTTTTAAAGAAATGTAAACGCCAAGAACACATTGTTTTTATTAATTTTTTAAATTTTTTGATTTTCCTGTAACAAAAAATTTAGTTCCGACCGTTTACATTTAAGGTGACGATATATAGATACACTAATCCATACTCGTATATGATAACAATATAATATTTTTTTTTTTTGGAAATTTTATTCAAATTAAGTACAGCATAAAAATAGGCAACGAAATGTATATTTACAACTTAATTAAAACTTATTTAACGAAGCAAATGTTCAAGCAGCAAATTAAATATTAATTAATATTTGAACTTAATATTAAATCTAATTTATTATGCGCTTCTAGACCATATAATAATTTTAAAGTCTTTAATCACCCTAAAAAAAAACTTCATGTATTTAGATCCTTTTTAGAACTGTTTAAAAGCTCAACTACTCTTGCTCCTTTAAAAGTGTTATTAAACATGCTTTTTTCACTAAGGAAAAGTTCAATAAAACATTTTTAAATCCCACCATAAAATCTCTACGTAACAACAAAAATTACTTCTTTTTTTATTGTTGTTGTACTTTTTAAAAGAAAAAAAAAATATTAAAAAAATTATAGAATAGAAACCTACTTAATTGCTGTAAATGTTTTTAGTTTCGTTTACACAAAATCATCATTATTATTATTATTATTATTATTATGAAGAAAAACTTTCTTCGAACAAGGCAAAAACGAAAAAATGTGTTAAAAAAATACATTTTAAAGAAAAAAATATATAAGGATGGTACGAAAAGAATTAAATAAAATAAATATTCATGTTTTTACTTACCAACTCCACCCAGCACGGTGCTAGAGTCCAATTTGGCTTTCTTTGTGGCTAAGTCCTGATTATTATTGTCCGAAGCGGGCGCCATAACTGCTGCTTGACTTAAAAGTTCGTCGCTACCACGCTGCACATGAAAAGAGAACAACAAGATAAAAATATATTAAAATAATAATAATAATAAAATAAAAATTAATATTTGTTTTTTTTAAACCCCATATACGTTCTTATACCTACACACACACACACAAAATTTTAAACAGCTATTCTTGTTGATTTCGTTTTTTCTTTTCTTTTCTTTCTAATATAAATTATGAACAGATTTTCAGAGCTTATAATTGTAGCTACAACAGTTTCAATGCGTATAAAAAACAGTTTAAGGACACAACAACAACAACTAGAACTTACAATAATCAAGCATCAAATAGTGGATAAGAGAAAAAAGCAGAAAGCAATTTTGTAATTAAATATAAATAATGTTTAATTTGTTTGAAGAGAGTTAAAAAATCGCTGATACTGAATTTTAATATTTACTTAAGCCGACAATAATTTAATAGCAAAAAGACTTTCTTATATTAAAGTTAATGTTTTTTTTTGTAAAAAGAAAATATCTACTGCATATTTTTACACTCAAAATATTATGTAGGTAAATCCCACAGAAAATTCATTTAAAACAAGTAAAAATTTATTTAAAAAACTTATAATTTACATTCAATTGAAAATAACTGAATTTAACATAAATTTTTGAATTTTTTTTTTTTATTTAACAGTATATTCCGTAAAATTCTACAGTTATTGCTTTAAAAAACAATAAAAAAACAATATTAGTACGGAAAACCCGTATTTTTTTGAAAGTTTGATTTTTCAATAACAAACATAAATGTTAAAAAATAAATTTATTCGTAAAATAGAAAGTGTTGCCTAAGTTAAGGATAACTTATAATTAAAAAAAAAAAAAAAACAGTAGGGTCGTTTTCGATTAATTTGCTTAATGCCGCTTAAACCTCTAACGGCCTAAGTTATAAAAAATAAAGCATGTCAATAAAGGGTTTATGAAACGGGTTTTCATACAAAATCCGTTCCAAATATGACTACTTTCCATAACGCAAAAAATTTACGTTGGCGTAAATTAAGACCGAAAAAGTTTATTTTGGCATGAATAAAGGTAAATTTATATTTTCAAAGTTTATTTAAAAACATTTTTAAATCTGGTGTATTTAAGAATCCTGGGGGCCAACACCGTTGTAGGTAGTCCTCGATGCAAATTCGCCTGGCACATCGAGCATTCGTATAAGGTATTGTGACCACACTGTGGACAACAATGACGTATGAGTAGTTTTCCGATTAAATATACTCTGTGACCATTGGGCAGCCACGACATTCACCATCACAGATCTACGATAAGTGCGAAACCAATTGAGGAGGTTCTTTTCAAAACTGTGGAATAATCAACTTTTGATAGAAATAGTTTTTAACTTTTTTCTTGTTTGATAACATTGAAATAAAAACTCAACGAAAATAAAATTGGGAAAAAACTCTATAATAACACAAGAAAAAAAAATAAGTTGCACGATTTCGTCAAAAGTAGATTATTCCAGCTCAAAATGACATTCCTAAAAACAATTTTCTCAAATTGTGCAAAAACATAAAAAGTGGACTGGTCAAGTTTTGAAGAGAACCTACTCAGTCATTCTGCTAGATAAGAGAGAGCATATATTACGGTTGGATCCAGCGTTGCCATTTGTCAAGTTTTCCCTTTTTTGCAAGTTTTTTTGAAATGTAAAAAAGTTTTTAATATATATAAAGTTTTTTCAAGTTTTTTATAATGAAAATATTAAGTATCTTTTTTATGCGATTAAACGATCTTCCTATATATTTTCTCTGACCTTTATAATTGCAACAGTGTTTAATTGTATTTACTCCTTCCTACCTAAAGCATCCCAACTATATTTTTTTAAGTGCAAAAGTATCTTTAATACTAGGTTTATAAAAGTTATCTGAAGGTGATGAAATGGACGTTTAAAGCATTATTTTGAACTTTGTAAAGTTCGTTTTAAAAATGAGTTTCTAAAACACGTTAATGCATTAGCACCTTTAAGGTTTTTAATAAGCATTTACTTGTAAACTAATTTATTGGTTAAAAAGAAAAAAAATTATTTTTATTAACTTTTTTATATATTTTTAAACAAATTGAATTCCAAATAAATTTTTTGTTTTTTTTAATTAATTTTTTTTTAAATTTTGAAATAAAATTAATTTCAAATAATTTTTTGTGTTTTCTTTTAAAATTTTGACACTTTTATAATTAAAAGTTTTGTTTGAAAAAATATATATGGCAACGCTGATTGGATCTCACAGAATCTGCATTAATGGCATTACTTACTGATGGTATCTGAGACCACAGTACCCAGTGGTTAGGCCAGTAAGTCCCGTTAGTTCTCGTTTTTTTAAAGCAGAAGCTGATAAATCTTTTATTTTATGAAAAGTCAGAAATTTTCGTCTATAGACAAGTAAATTCTCGTACCGAAAATGATCTTATCGTTTTCCTTATGTAAACGCAAGTTCTTAGCCCACTTTTTATAAGTAAGAATAATAATGAAGTTCGAAACAATATTTGGACTGCTTTTAGGGGCGCATTGCAAATAAAGGAAATTTCTGCGTTTAAATAATATACAAGTTGACATATTAATAATTTATTTAAAGGCACAATATAAATTAAATATGTTTTTCTTAAAGGCCTAACATAAGTGGTTTTTGTTTTAACAAAAAAGGACTGTTTTATGTAACAAAAAGACATTTATAGCCTGCTTAAAAGTAGAAAATGTTCCTTAAACAAATCGAAGTAAACTTAATATTCTTCAACGCGTTTGCGGCTATATCAACTTTTTTCCAACTATTTATTTAAGAATTTAATTCCTAAAAAAATATAGCATATTTTTAGTATGCTAAGCATAATTTTACATGATTTAATTGACTAAAACTTCCACGGAATTACCTTAACAAAAAACTTGGTAAAATATTGTTCTAAGCAATCAAAAAAATCTTTTATTTTTATTTTTTATATCTACTTTTACTATTATTGCACCAACTGAAACGCCCAATTGTAATAATTAAACAGTTGATTATATACAAAAACACAGACAAAAGCACATACTTGAATAAAACTTTAACATAAAATTAACTGTCTAACTTTATAGCTTAATAATATACAGAAGAACTGTGTGTAAAGTAAAATTGGTAAAAGCAGGTAGACTAGAACTGGAAAAATAACTGAACATTTACAGCTACAAAAATTTAGTGCGTTAATAATTATAATTGTGTTAAGTTTTATTACAACACACAATTGCAATAGCAACAACGATAATATTAAGTTAAACTAATGAACTAATTACTACAACAAAATTAACAATAACAAGTCAACCCGAGTATCTAACGAAAGTTGAGATAATAAAAACAAAGTTCACCAAGAAAATAAAATTTTTGGTAAATAATAAAAGAGCTTTGATTGTATTTTTAAACAATTCCTTGAAGTATACTTTACTTTAAAAAAAATTCTTAAATAGTTTAAAAGAGAGAAAATAAAAGGTGATTCATCGTGAGGTTTGATTTCCAGTATGATTTTTTCACAGATCACTAGTGAATCATATCAAATTGCTTGGTCATTTTTGTTTGTTCCTTATCGTTTGGCAAGTCATCATGGAAAGACTCACACCATAACAGCGTCTCCAAATTGTTGTGGATGGGCTCTGGAAAAACCAAATGAAAGTTCGATGTTTTATCGTGAAATTATTTTGCAGATATTAAGCACATTGCTGGCTTAATTTCACCCATTAAAAACAAGGGTATGGTGTAGTCTATGGGCTGGTAAAATCATTCTTCAAAAATGAGGAAAATCAGAATTTTACCGTAAAGGTAACCGTTATCGGACCATGTTAACGGACTATGTACTTCCTGAAATTCAAGCGCAAGGTCTTGGAGATCTTTCAACAAGACGGCGTTACGAGCCAAACAGCGAGTGAAACAATTACCATGTTGAGAAATCATTTTGGCGAACACTTAATTTTACGTTTTGCTACGGTAAATTAAGTGCAAATAAAAACCTTTAGACAATTTTCTCTAAGGAAATGTAAAGTCTGAGGTCTTAAGGAATAAGCCAAGTACAATTGGCGCTTTGAAAGCCGAGATTACACATGTTATTCGTGAGTTATCAGTGGCTATGCTCGAACAAGTTGCCCAAAATTGGAACTTCCGAATGGACCACATCAGACGTAGGCATGGCAAACATTTACATGATATCATTTTCCAACAGTAAATTCCATAAATTGGAATTTAACCGATAATAAAAATTTCAAGTTCACTTTCAAATGATTGTGTTTTTTTATATTAAATATCAAGCCTCACGATGAATCACCCGATACATGAAACATTTTACTAAAGATTTTAAAATTAATTTAAATATTAACGGACCTATTCTTAAAAAATAACACAGATTTATTTATAAAACGTTTATGAAACGAAATTTCTATAAAAATTTGTTAAATAAACATTTAATAAACCTATTTTATTTTTCATGAATAAGGGGGTAAACATTTTAGCAAAGAAGTGATATTTATTTCGTAACGACTTAACAAAGCCATAAAACTGTAAATTTATTTACTTAAGCCAAAGTTGGTTTGGCTTGAGAGTTTTGGAACCCGGCCAAGCTGGTTGTGACTGGTATCTCTCCCCGAATTTTAGGACAACGGCACAGAAAATAAAACCCAGTTTCCTTTCCCTACTGGTCATGAAAACAACTACAATATTCATTGAATTCCATTATCATTATCTACGCATGAGTTACTACCGGCCAGTGCACAGCTATTACTCATATAACTCTTCTAATTTTTCCCTATTGAACCTTATGTCTATGATGAAGACAAGCCACAATGTCCTGAATAAAGAACAGATGGATTCACGAGTCCACTCGATCTATGCAAGTCTAAAAGACTCGCGCTTAGTAAGTGACTTATAGTTAAAGCTATTAGAAAGTCAAAGAATTGATCCATAAATCTGTCATCCAGAAGACCAACCTCGTTTGGCAAGCTCATCCACAGAAAAAAATAATAAATTTCTCCAATCACCAAATTTATACCAAATTCTTAATATCAAGCAAACAATTTGTTGATTTTGCACCTAATACCAAAATGATTATATTGATTACGAAAAATTGGAAAATTTTGAATATTTTTTTTTTTCAATAAATTATACTTTTAATTTTAATTAAAACAATGATCAAAATGTTTGCCATTTCAAACAATGTGTTGATTTATTTAATTAAATATTGACAATTCCCAACAAAAATTCTACATGTTTAAATTATTTTATTTTAAACGAAAAAAGTCGATTAAGATTTTTTGTTATTTAATTAAAATTTTAATTGAAAATTTACTTCAAAACAACTAAAATTTTATTAAATCAAAATTAAATTTTTAATTTTCTTTCAACTAAAAAAATAATTGATTCAATTATCACACTAATTAAATTTAAATAATTTTTAAGCCATTTTTTTTAATTGATAAAACACTTTTTTCTGTGTCAGCTATTTTGTTATCTTGGCAGTTAGCATGCCCTGGGGCCTTATTCTGTTAAGCGATGTGAAAGTCAATGCGACAAAAATTGACCAAAATTGTCAAATATTTGAGCTTAGTTTGAACATTAAACAAAATATTTTTTTATTTAACACAGTTTGAATCAAATATCAGAGCAAATATTTTCGTAAAATATTTGATTAATCTGAACGTACCTTATGATATATTAAAACAACTTTTTTTTTTGACAAATTATTAAACTTTTTGAAAAACTTGAATATATATTGTAATTAAGAACACAAAATATGTTTATAACCGGTGTTACCCAGATGTGAAATATCGTATTTAATTTTTACCTTGCAACAGAATATTCCCCTAGCCACGCAATCTTATTTAAACACATTCGAAATACTGCAGTTAATCCGTAGTAGAAATACTGTTTTTTTTTTTACCGGATTAATTGAGTCCAGGCAAATGACCCATTTACACTAAATAGTTAAAACACACACATTTAATATTTGCTCTATTTAAATCATATGTATTTTATTTCATTATTATTACTATTTTTTTTTTTTTTTTGAAACTTAACACATACAATATGTATATTTTTCCTATAAATATGCCTACTGAATTTTTTTTTTTGACCCGAAAAGTAGGCAACATATTATGAATAGTTTTGATTACAAATAAAAAAAAAACGTAAGAGAAAACAAAATATAAAAAAATAAACCATAACAAAAAAGAAAGCCTAGAAAAAATAAGATGAATGAAGAATCATTAAAACTGAAAAATGTTGAAAGTAAATGTGGGCCCATAAGTATGCAACAAAATGAGTGAATGAACGACTGAATGTAATAGTAACCCACATCTAAATACATATATACATACATTAATGTATTATACCTTTCCTTTTACATTCATACATTCATATGTTACTTTAAGTAGACCTTGTTTTATTTTCACTTATTTTGCTTTCTACTTTTACTAGACTTATAAAATATTTAACATACTTTTAGGCGTATTAAATGTGTGTTTTCTCTTTTTGGGTGCTTATTTTTAAAAGGTTTTTTTCTTGTGTTTTTTTTTTGCTAGAAAAAAATTATTAAATGGCCTTCGTAACATATGCTGGGACTTCAAAATGTACAAAATAGGGATTTAAAAAGCTTAACATATGCTTGATTTCAGCATCAATTTAAAAAAGCTTTTAATTTTTTTATTTGTAAGCATAATTAGTAAGATATTGCTCAAACATATTGCTTAGATTGTTCTAGAATATTTCTTTTTTTTTTAATTTTTTTTTTTTTTTTTTTTTTGGTAATAATTAAAAATGTTATAACAAAATTTTCATGGTTTAATGAATGAAGCATGCTTCAAAGTTTCTGCCTTGTTAAAGTGTGAAGCATACTTTTAGTTGTTACTTGGTAATTTTTTTTTTTTTGTATTTTTTGAAGAACTTTGTTTTTTCTAGGAATGTTGTGATTTATAAGATGTATTTTTTTTGAGTTGCTTGATTAAGGAGTAAAAAATGAAAAGCTACACAAACAAAAAAATAAATAAATAAATAATTGTCTCTTATCACCAAATTAATAATATCAAGCAAACAATTTGTTGATAATGCACCTATTACCAAAATGATTATATTGATTACTAAAAATTTAAAAATTGTGAATATTTTTTTATCAATAAATGATATTTTTAATCTTAATTAAAAAAATTATCAAAAAACTTTCCCATTTCAAACAATGTGTTAATGTATTTAATTAAATATTTTCCATGCCCAACAACAATTCTACGAGTTTATATTATTTTATTTTAAACGAAAAAATCAATTAGTATTTTTTGATATTTAATTAATATTTTAATTAAAACTTTATTTCAAAACAACAAAAATATTAATAAAATCAAATTATATTTAAATTTTTTTTTTTCAACTAAAGAAATAATTGATTCAATTATCACATTCATAAATTGTAATACTTTTTAAACCATTTTTTTTAATTGATAAAAAACTTTTTTCAGTGTATGTTCACACCTATTAAATATTTGACGTCCTACACATAACCACTAGTTTTATTAAAAAATTGTTTGCTTTTGCAAAAGGTTTGCTGGATCAAACATCATTTAACAGTTTCCTACAGTATCTTCTAACAAATAAAAGATACTGGTCATGCTTTTTTTATTTTTTCGTCAAATATTTGTTAGGTCTGAACATACCTTAATAGGTAATAGAAAAATAAACAAATTACACTATAACATTTTTATACCCCACAGGTGGAAACGGTATTTATCTATACAGAAGTTTGTCATTCCGGTTGTAACTTCTTTTCTTTGAACCTATAAAGTATATGTTGGGTCCTTATGAGGAGCGAAGTTGATTTATCCTTCTGTCTGTAAAAACTGATTTTCCGAAGACCGCAAAAATGATTGGCCCACAATGGCTGAGCTATGAGAAAAAAACCGCGACTGTCTCTTATTTTTAACTCATAAATTTTTATATTTAAAAGTCTTAATTTTTTTTTGCATTTCTTTACACATAACAAACACATATCGCTGGCTTAACATGCAAATGCTCGAATGTCCAATTTTAATCTATATTATGTTCATTTTCATATAAACTTAGATCGTTTTTAAATACAGATTGTTTTTTTTGAGGTTTTTTT
Source organism: Pollenia amentaria (assembly GCA_943735925.1). NCBI lineage: Eukaryota > Metazoa > Arthropoda > Insecta > Diptera > Polleniidae > Pollenia > Pollenia amentaria. The sequence continues at coordinate 277,742,896 of OX031006.1, read as the reverse complement.
TAAAAGTCCTTTTTAATTAAGGTAGCACTACTAAACAAAATATCATAAAAAAGTATAATTATTTACAAGATGGACTCAAAAAACAGCTGACTGTTATTGCTTTGCCTGTTGTTGTTGTATTGTTGTGATATTGACGTCAACTTGCTAAGTTTTTACAAGGAAAACTTAAGTTGAATTTAAATGAACCACATCGGTGAATTAAGTTTCATTAAAGTGTTTAGTGAAGAAAATAATTTTGCATTTAAAACGATTTTATAAATAAATGTGTTTTAATATCAATCCTGAAAAATGGCCATAACTCCACTTTTTTTAGAAATTGAGATTTTAATGCAGTAATGTGCATAAATAAGTAAAAATACATTAATTACAAAGAAAAAAATAGTTATCCCGTTTCTTTTTTGTTGTTGTTGTTTTGTTGTGACGAGCAAAAGCGCTTGGTGCAATTTATCACAAGAAAAAGCGCTGAGCCCAAAAGCTTTTATCTCGGCAAATACTTTTTTTCATTTTGCTGCTACGAACATAGAAATTAAAGAAAAATACATAAAAAATTGCGCTTACAAAATTCAAAAAAGTTCGATTGTTTTGTGTCTCTTCTGTAAACTTTTAAAATATGGACTTAGAGCCTTTGCATGTTTAGCCAGCGATACTTGGTTGGAGATTTAATAGAGAAATGTGTATAAAACAACCGTATTCAATATATTTCCTAAGGTGCTTCGTTAGACACGCTTTCTACTGGTTCTAAAAAAAGCTTTTCGAGAACTTTTATGGATTTTTAAAGTCTTTATTTCATTTGTTAACATTTAGTTTAAGAAATAACTTCTAATTTTAGAAAGCGTTAAAGGTAAGAAAAATTTAATTTTTGAAAGTCCTTGACCACATTAAAGTTTATTTTTTGTAAGCGAAAACTCTTATTTGCTGACTTTACTCGAGGTTACAGCAGCTTCTGTATGACACTAATTAACAAAAAGTAATTTGTCTAGCGGAAATTAACGTAATTCTGGTCTCTTAATTGTTACTTTTTCTTCTTCTTTTCCTCATTAAAAGTTAACTAATTTCAGCAAAATCTAGAAAAAGCGGTCAGCTAAAAACAAAAACAACGAAAAGATTTTCAGTCGAAAATTTAACATAAATCTTTTTTTTAAATTTCTAGATAATCACTAAGATTCATGTTTCCTAAGCATGATAAGAAATTTTGAAAATAAATAAACTTTATTTGCTTGAATCAAAATAAATGGTTTTAAAGTAAAAAAAATCTACACTTTAAATTACAATGATTAAACAATTTGCTTTGTTAAATTGTTTAGAAATCCTTGCGTTCATTGATTTTTGTTAGATATTTTTTTATGATATAAGCGAAATTGTTATTAATTTAATTGAATCGTATAAATTTTAGGATATACACAAGCTTGTAAACTTATAAACAAACTTCTTTTTTCTTTGCCTTTTGCCAACCATTTCCTTCCTTTCAACACAAACTCAGACTTACATTTTAAAAACAAAATTATTAAAACGCCCCCTAAAATTATGCTACGACTATTATGAAAAAAAAAAAAAAACACGAAGAAATGTTTATCAAGCAACATGTGGTATCATTAATTCAACACCACAAATAAACCAGCCCAAAAAACAACATAAACAACAACTCATACAACAAAATACAGTATTTACTTTACATGTACGTACGTTGTAACATTTTTGCCACTGCTGCTGACGTTTTTGTTGTTGTTGTTGTTTATAGAGTTTGTCTACAACATGTATTTAAATAAATCAATTATTTGCAAAATATAACGATTAAACTGTCGGTTTTTATAAAATATCTATAACCAGATTTGTGTTTGTATTTGTATTTGTTAAATGTTTACATGACTGTGTATAATTTGCCCAGCAAACATAAATTATATCAGTTGAAAGACATCATGCGAAGAATTTTAAAGAATTAAAAAAACATTTAGGAAAATGGTGGAATGTGTTCAATTCATACTCTAGGAGAAAGAGAGACAATCAAGCGATATTTTGTAAGATTTTCTGTAATTATTAACGAGATCTTGTTAACATTTTGAAAAGGAAAAACGTATAAAGAAAATATATTATTAATATTATTTTATTAAAATAATATTTTGTCTTTATCTTTTTATACCCACACCACAACAGTGGAGAGGGAATTATGCGCTTATGCTGATACCTTAAAATTTTGGTCCTGGCCAACCTTTCAGTATACTGATCGATTAAGAATCACTGAATCAATCTAAGGATGTCCGTCCGTCAGGTTGGCTTTCCATGGAAACATTGTGCGGAATGTACAGGTCATAATTTTGGAGATATTTTGATGAAATTTCGTACAAAGGTTTTAATTGTCACAAGGATCAAGCCTATTGGAAATGATGAGAGTCGGCCTATAATTTCACAAAGCCTCAGTACAAGCTTCTTTTCGGAATATAGTCGTTGTGCCCATAAACCATCTTATTATCCTTGTAGTTAAATTTGGTCCACACTAATTTTATTGCAGTCCTAATCATCTTACCAAATTTTACTGCATTTGGTTTGTATTTGACTAGAGCTCCCACACAAATACAACTCCCGAAAAACTTTATCGTCACCAATTGTTATTGACATAATAATTGTTGACGATAACGTTTACGGTAGTTTCTATGTCATGTCAAAATGTTGTGCAGGTAGGTCCAAAATAAACCCCCTCCTTAAACTTAAATAAATCTCATATATATGAAGATATCTGAATAATATTCGGCACAAAGGACTTTTATATGAATCTTAATCGCATAACATTATATTATTCTGTCGAGCCCACGATTGCCCAGACCTGATGCTAAACTACTGGGAATTTTTTCATATATTTAGGAACATGTGGTCCCTATATCGTATGAGAATATAATCAGTGTTTAGGTTTTACCATTTTTATATCCATCATAGATTTCCAGGACACGCACAATTAATGCATTTCGTTAAAAAATTTTAGCCAAAACGAATTTTTATTGCATCAAATGAATTTATTTGGCTTAAAACTTTAAATTTATATATACCCTTTCGACACAAACTCAGACTTACATTTTAAAAACAAAATTATTAAAACGTCCCCTAAAATTATGCTACGACTAAAAAAAAAAACACGAAGAAATGTTTATCAAGCAACATGTGGTATCATTAATTCAACACCACAAATAAACCAGCCCAAAAAACAACATAAGCAACAGCTCATACAACAAAATACAGTATTGTTTTTTAAAAGATGCCCACTTCACTATTTGTTAACGATAAATCCTTTTGAAATTGAAAACACAACTTACCTAAGCGGCTCATTTTAACAAAACTGAAATGTTACGCAAGAAATTCGCAATTGTTCAAGCGTACAGCGGAATCATGTGGGAAGCAAACATAAAGAGCGATCAGCGCAAACGATGCATGCCGGCGTATTTGGCATTGGTCAAATAGAAGCGAAAATATTGAGATCAAAACCCACCCGCACAATCGATGCATCACCATCTGCAACGGATACCGTGATGTAGGGTATCATATGGTCGGGCTTGACCGACTATACTTTCTTGCTTGTTATTTGTATCTTAATTTTAATGATAATTCAGGAATATAGCAAATTTGTCTTCGTTATTGTTTGCCATTAAACTTGTGTTTGCTGGGTAGTGTTATCTAAATGCTGCCCTATGTATGTAATTGTTTACATCGTTTTTATAAAACAGATTATCTAGTAAGTGAAAAATATTCGATTTTTTTTAGAATTTAAAAAAAAAAAATTTTAAAAATACTACAAAAGTTTAGAATAGGGCAGGATTTAAAAAAAAAAATTTAATTCATGTCATAAGGAACACTGATTTTGGCTTTAGTTTAAAAAAAAGTTTTACATTTTGAAAAGGAAAACTTTAATTTTGAGATAAATTAAATTGTGTTTCGCAAATAATTTTATTAACATAATTTATGACAATTTGTTGACATAATTTTATTTTACATATCTATCTGATTACTCATTCAATTATGTGATATTTATAAAATATAAACCCCTACAGTCTGCAAATATATTTAAAATCCCATAAATATGTATTTATTCCAACATAAAACATTAGAAACACTTACAAATTACATTGACAGTTTTGCTTTAAATTTGGTTATATTTAATGAAATCTCTGAATATAGACCACAGAACATTTAAATAACAGAAAATATTCTATCTCATTTTTTTTTTGTCTTTATATTAAATGTTGAATTTGATTGCCATTTTTAATGGCTGGCAATGACGTAATTTTTTTTTCGTTTTCCATTTTCCAATAAAATGTTTAATAAATTGTCGCTGTCAAAATAAATAACAAGTGAATTATTATAAATTGTGTAGAAAAAAATGCACTCAACAGGCTTTTCAATAGAAAAAATTATATATTTAAAGAAAATGTATTTTGGTGTTCTTTTTTAATTATATAATTTATTTCAGATATTGTAGGAACTTTTTAAAGAAAAAAGAAAACTAATTGAACATTAATGAATCTCTTAGTGGTTTACATTTATTTACTTTATGATGGTCTTTGGGAAAAGCCTTTTAAATACTTTTCTTTCTTTTTTTTTTAAATAGTTTATATCATATTCGCTTATTTTTTTTTATTTTATGCTTTCATTTCACGCTCTGTCCTTCGTTTTCCTGTCGTTATTTACACAATGCATGTTAAATGCACACAAGAAAAGGAAACAAAGGAAGATTGTGAGGATTACTTTTCCGGTGTTATTAAAATTAAGTACAACTACTACAGCAACATTGTAAGATAAAGGAGAGAAAAATAAAAAAAAAATTACATTAATTATTAAAGAAAAACCCAAACAGGAATAATGTGGGTAAGGAATATGAACAAAAAAAAAAAAAAGAAGCTATTAAAGGATTGTAAAACAAGTAAAGGACAGCAAGAAGCAATATTGATGCTGAATATTATAATTTTAATTTGAGCTCTCCGAAAAGTATACTACATTTGTTGATAATAAACCAATAATGTGTTTACCGGCCTTACACTACACAAGTTCAGTGCTCGATTCTGGCATAGTACAGTGCGTTTGTGTAGTGTATATGGCGTTATTTTCGCTATTTACGCAGTGAACTGAGTAAAAATCAAAACGATTTTGACATTTCCTCAAGTTTGTAAAACTGTACAGTGAAGTTGTGTATTGCTTTTTAAACGTTAGTTAATAACACCGTCATTTAATTGTAATAATTGGATATACTGAAAAATATTAGGACGGATGAGTTTGTTAGACTTGGCACCACCTTACGGGTTCCACTGGATTTGGAAGGTGTTAAGGTGTGCTGTTGCTCTTCGGCACACTCGAACTTCGGCGGTCGACTATCGATATTGCTTATTACAGATTGGCCGCAAGCTCTGGACGCAGGATTGCCAGGCAATTTTGGATCACGGGCAAGCCATGTCTCTAATATCGATCACCAAAAGAGCCTTTTGGTATCTGTTGTATGTAGGCATGCACAGCGTCTGGGACCAGGAAGCTATGATTACTGCCACAGCTGTGATTGCAAAACTTAGGAGGAGGACTGTCACTGCCCTGCACTAGCTGATAAGCAATTGGCCGAAATAAGATCCGCCACCTTTTACGGATTGTATGATAACTCTGGCGTTGAATTCGAGCGGATTTTAAACGTTATTAGAAGTTCGGGTTAGCGAGGGAGCTTCTGCTTTGGTATCACAATGGATCAGTAGTTCTACGTCTATCACATGAGTCCTGACTGCCATTTCTACCTAACCTTTTTGAAGTTCCAAGTATTTTAAGAACTGAAATCCTAAAAGTATGTTTTAAAATTGTTTTTTAAATATTGTTATGGTTTTTAAAATTCAATGAAGAGAGCTTTTTTAAAAAGAGTTTATACTGAAAAAAAACTAGGACTCGGCCATGTTCTAGAAATTGAAATCAAGTGAAGTTAAAATCGATGGAGTTTTTGAATAATTTTTTTTTTTAATTTCCATAGTTTTTCCTGATTTGAAGAGTAGCTCTGGCAATCTTAAGAAGGTCAGCAATTAATGAGGTTTATAAAGGACATTTTTTTATGAACTTTACACACAGGAGGATTTAAATTTCACTCGGATACGACTTTCAGAACATGATATACATATTGTCATGTTTTAAAAAAATCCCTAAGTTACAAAAAAATCAAAATCGACTTTTTCATCGATTATGATGAATTATAACAAAATACATGTACCTTGAAAGTTTTACATTCCTACAACTAAAAATAACGTTTTTATCAATAAAATTCTAAAAGGCCTTAGTTGATAAATACTAAATAGTAGGCAGGTAACGAATACCGATATCGATACAGATATATCGGCGATACCTCACGTTTGCCGATATATAATTTAACCATGAATTTAAATTCAGTTCGTTGTTTTTAAAGTTTTATTGAAGTGAAATTTAAATATTAATAGTATGCTACACTGTAATTTTGTATAATAAAGAAATTACTCTACTTGAGTTTTTTTTTAATTTTACCTTGAATTTTAGGCTCTACTCATGTGAAGCGCAATGCAACGTCAAAGAATTACGAGGGTGGATCAATAACTCCGTGACTTTTTGAATGAAACAGTTTTTATTACAATTATAAAAAATTTTTTTTCAACATAATCTCCTTTAAGCTCAATACACTTAGTCCAACGTTTCTCCAATTTGTGTATCGCTTCCAAAAAAATAGGATTTTTCGAGGTCCCTAAAATAGGCATTTGTTTGACCAATAATTTCATCGTTGGAGCTAAATCTCTTTCCACCGAGTCATTTCTTTAGGTTCGGAAATAGGAAATAGTCACTGGGGGAAAATCCGGAGAATATGGAGGATGAGGTACCAATTCGAATTTTTTTCTTGGCCGTATGGGGTCGTTTTTTTAATCCTCCTTAAATCGGTCCAATAAGTTGGCATAATATTCGCCGTTTATTGTTTTTCCCTTTTGAAGGTAATCGATGTGGATTATCCCGCGTGCATCCCAAAAAACTGTTACCATCACCTTATTGGCCGACAAACTGACCTTGGCCTTCATCGGAGCCGGTTCACCCGGAGAACTGAGCACTCGAAATTTAATTTTTCCATGTTTATAAAAATCCACGAGGTTTTAGATTTTGAACTGCTGTTAAACGCAAAGTAAATGACGGAACTTGCTCAAAATTTGACAGTAGTATATTAACAGGTGGTTCTTGATGGGAGCAGTGTTGCATTTCATATAACTACGAGGTAAGTTCTGAAAGTCACGGACGCAACGCCAAAGAATTATATTCACAGCAAAAACAAAGTCATAAATATTTTGTTTTTGATATTTTAATTAGGTTTAAGTTCATCAAAATTTAATTTACATTAAAAAATTTTTATTGAAGGAATGATTTTACAACATGAAATGATTTTTAAAATTTTTTGATAATTCTTGATTGAACACAGGATTGAACTCGGGTCGAATTTACATTCTCAACATCAGAATTCTTTGCGTTCTAGCGTTTGCTCCACTGCGGCGCCTGTCAGTCTATAGTCAAACATCAATCTTTAACCAATTGTATTGGTAGATCGAAATTTGCTGTAATTGATTATTAATTTTTCAATTTTTATTTAAATGTTTCTTCTTTCTTTTTGTTTTTTCGTACTTTTTGTCAAGACTTTGTCTTGAAAACTGAAATACATTTGTTTTTTATGTTGTTCTTTTTGTCCTTTTCTAGTTGACCTTTCTCTCTACAACTTGAATTTTTTTCCTTTTTTTTATTATATACTTTAAAAATATTGAAATAGTTTTCTATAAGTTTTGGGAACTTCTGTTAAATAAACCCTTAAATTATGCTTTACAAATTTATCAAAAATCAAGCAACAGTTCTTTTATAATTATTATTGAATTCTCTTTCGCATTAAACTTATCAAATTTAAACAATTAACAGATTTTCCAAATCTTGGTAAATTGTTTTTCATCCACAAAAAAAGTTTCCTTTTTCTTTCAACTTTGGTTTATTTGCTTGATCACATTATGCTAAAATCTTTTACATATACACTTTAATTCTATACTATATAAATAGAAAAAAAAAACAGTTTATTTTTTGCATTCATACCATTTCAATTGAAAAAGAAGATAAACTGTTAAAAAATAAAGTTGTTTAAACGAGATGACGTGATCCAAAAACCAAAGTTGGAAAAAAAATTGTAGAAAAACGCCAAAAAAAAAAAACGTACAAGGAAATAACTTAAGAAGTTTATTTATATTTTTTTGCCTTTTGCTAAGGATACGTATAAACTTTTTTTGTTCACAACTTGACTACTCAATCACACTTTTATAAAACGGCTAAGGAAACACATGTTTTGAATAATTTATTTATACGGCTGCTGGTTGAGTCAGACGGCGGTGTAGCAAACCGGAGACGAGTGAGTCCTACTGAGAAAACTTTTTTCAGGCTTATGAATCAAATATGTATGAATGTAAATTGTTTCAAATAAAATATATACATAAGGAAATAAAAAAAACACAGAAGAGAAATACATACATAATAAAAACTGTGAAAAATGTTGCAATAAAAATACTTTTGCCTTAATTTTTTTTTTTGTTACTTATTTTATAGTATTTGTATAAATATCAAAGCAGTCTTTTTATATCCTTTTTTTTTGAGGATTTTATAGACAGAAATATTTTGGTAACAAATCGTTTGGATTAAGAAAATTGCACAAAATACTTTGCTATCTAAAGTTTTATTTACTTCGGTTTGTGCTCCACTTGTTCATAGGCAAAAAAAAAAACCATTTTGTATGCTTAAGTGTTTTAAATATTTAAGTAAACAAATTGAAATATAAACGTTAAAGGAAAAGGACGAATGAGCCAAAAAACTAAGAGCAAGAGTTTAGTTCCAGACAATTTTATGTGAACGAAATAAAAAAATCCAAGTTTTGTCTCGTAGTTTCATGATTACAAACATTCGAGTTGGAGTAATAAAGCCAAATGTAAATATTTATTAAGAAAACCCCACCACAAAATGTGCTGGTTAACAGGAAGAAGTGGCAAAACTTTTCTTTTCTTTTATTTTTTTTTTTTTTTTTTGATAAATAAAATACTTTTAACAGTAAAACTTTATTTTTACTTCCTTCTGCAAAAAAAAAACTATATCATTTTCTGTGTGATAATAAAATGCATGTAAAAAATTGGCGTAAAATGTTGGCTTAAATAATGTATTATTTTGTATCTTTTTACTTAAAATACTTTTTTGCTGAGCCTAAAACCAGGCAACAGATTTTGTTGTGGCATCATTATTGAATTTTATAACATAAGAAAATGTTAATATTTCCGTTTATAAAGGAATAAGGTAAACGAGAACAATCTTAAATGTTAAAAAAAAAAATGTATTCAAGTAGACAAAAAGAAATATAAAAAATTACATTTTTAACCTTTTCCCTGTTCGTTTTCCTTACACAAGGCAGCAAGCAAACATTTCAAGTTTGTTTAACAAATAGAAGAGGTGTGTTTATGAAAATTGTGGCAGCTGTTGCCTGAAACTTGTAGAGCACAAAACACTAAATAAATGGGTGGCAGCAGGTAGCTTTTCCCTGCAACAAAGAAAATAAAACAACAAGGAAATTCAACTCTACCTTTAGATAGATTTGCGAAATGTTAGCTTTTTATATTTATATGTATAAGAGATGCTGTGTTTGCTGCCTTGTGTATTATTGTGGGTTTTGTTGTTTGTGTTAAACGGAAAGCTCTTTGACAGATAATTTATTACATTTTACTATGATATCTATACATAATATGTACTACCTTTACCACTCAGTGGATACAAATATCTCCATAAGAGTTTTAAAAGGAAACCGTTACGCCTTGAACAAAAAAAAAAAAAAAAAATCTCTAGTCTTGTTTAAATGTATGGTGGGGTTGAGTTTTTTTTTTTTTTTTTTTTTTGGCAGTAAATTTATTTCTCATAGATTTTTCTCTATATTGAGTGGTTTTTATTGAAAACCAAACTATAACCTTTTTGCTTTTGGGCTACAATCGATCGTTTAAAAAATTTAGTTTAGATTGTTAAACACTACAAATACACGATTTAACAAATTGTTTGGGTTTCAGAATTTTGAGATATATTTAAGTTTTATTTACTAAAAAAAAATTATTATTGAAGCCAGAAATATAATGTGTATTAGGAAAAACTTTATGTTTTATTTTATAGGAAAACCCTTTTAAATATTAAATCTACTTTTAAAGGGGCCAAGTTGTAATTTTGTACACCAACTTAAAGAAGACTTTAATTAAGAAGAAAGAAAAAGTGTTAAGCGTTTATAATCGTTAATTAACAAGGTTTTTGCTTTAAGGAACATTGACAATCAGCCTGCTCACTCCTTCTGTTGTGGTTTTACTGAATATACTAAATTGAGCAGTATTCTTTCTCTTCAGAATCTTGGCGATCTAATTTCGGAAGCATTTTAACAAAAATTCGTTCAAAACATACAAAATGTAAATTTTTTAGACCTAAAAGTTAAATTTTTATTTTATATTTCATTGCTGGTCGATAATATTATTTCTTAAGAATCCTTTTAATCTCCGAAAAGCAGAAGCATACTGTTACGAGCAAAAGTCGCCACCCGATGCTTTTTGACTATAATTTTTTCAATATAGAGAAACTTAAGTTTTTTATATTGCCTGTTTTTTTATGTCAATATTTTCGTTAAGTAGAACATATGATATTGACCAGGTGGACGCCGTTAAAAATGATCATACGAGACTGATTTACGGCATTTCCCATCATTCTTGCCAGAACTTCCTGTAGTAGGTTCCCGCATTCCTGATGGATACTGTCTTTAGAGCTTCAGGAGTCTGAGGCTTGTTCACTCGTGACTTTAAGAAGCTCCACAAAAAGAAGTCTAGAGCGTCAGAAGTCAAGATATTAGGCAAACTGGAAATTATTACGCAAAAAAATCAAAGCAATTATTCCGCGGCAGGAATAATTGAATTTGACTTGTTCTGAAAATCACTTTTATCCAAATCACGTGATTTATAATCAAATTTGCCTTTTAAAATCACACGTGCGATATTTTTTTGTTCCGTTTTTGTGTGATTCGGTGTGATTTTCAATTACCGAAGGCACGCCGAGAAACACAAAAACTAAATGATTTTCAGAACACCACAATATCACACGTGTGATAAAAAAGCACGTGATTTGAAATCACGTAAAAAAAAAACTAAGCGGACAGTTGGGTGCCACTTTTTAGCGTTTTGGAACTTTTTGTCACCCCATCTATCTTTTAAACCAATAAACATAGAAATTAAAATTGTTTCAGATTCGTAATATCTAAATAATATAAAAATAAATTTTGTAATTTTTTTGAAATTCGAACGTAAATGGGGTGAAAATCGTACATATTTGTGGTAATTTTTTTCGATACATAGACATATAGGTAGTAAATTGTGGGCTCCTTTTGCAATATTAAAATTTTTTGATAGTTAAATTGGTAAAAAAAAGGTATCAGAATGGAGAAAAGCAAGTCAAATTTCTTTCTTTCACTTTTCCGTTCTACATGTGGTCCTTTTTGAATTTTCTAAAAAATTGAACTTAGAAAAATAAAATTATAAAATTAAATAAAATGATTGTTTTTTAGGGGTTACGGCCATGTTCTGCGAATCGCACGATTTGAAATCGCAAAACGCCATATTTATTTTATGGTGTTCTCACACTCGTGCGTTTTGCTTACGATCTGCCATAGTTTTTTTTTTTTAAATATTATAGTTCCCTTGAACAATTAGAAGTCGCCAAACTTCCTGCGATTTACCGAACACCTGTTATGCAATTTCAAGTGAGAATTGCCAATGTTAAGCGTTTTGCGATTGTCAGAACATGCCCATTAGTGTAGTTTTTTGTTTTGCTATTTTTTTATTATAATCTTTTAAACGTTATACATTTCAATTAAAACCCCCTTAAATTATACAATTCCATTTTAGTAAACAGCGAATCAGGCACATGAATATTCAAGTTTTTTTTTCAGTTTCAACATTCATATGTTCATATTAAGCATTCAATTACTGGATATAAATTAATTTTCTGCTATACATATTTCTGTTAAACAAATTCATTTCGTTAATAAAATTAAAAAGTAAAATATAATGAAACAGAAAAATATTTAAAACTTTCTGCACTCAGTCATTCCACAAACGAACACTGAAATATACACATACAAACAAGATATGTGCATATAAGTAGTGAAAAATATGCAATATTGATTTATATTCAAATTCTGATTACCACTATGTTTCAACACACATACTTTTATGTAGTTTAATTTCTTTTTTTATTTTGTAAGTAACTCAAAACATCAATTAATATAACCGGAAATAAAGTTGATTTTCCTTTACAGTTTTTTTTTTTTGTGAACTATCCAGGTAATTTTTTTTTGTGATAATTTTATAAAAAGCAAACCTGAATGTATGCAGCAGTTATTACAACATATCAGACATGCAATATTATACATGTGTAGTTGTTTTTATTTTTATCCTGTATAATGCAGAAAATATAAAAAATATGCCAGAGAGAGAGAGAGAGAGAGACGAAAAGAAAAACTTCCGTTTTATACGAGCAGTAAAATTGCAACGCGATTAAATTGAAAATGCGAATGTGGGTACCGATAAAATAGTTGTATTAATTTAAAAAATTCTGATTTGTATTTGTAAATTTTCCATACATTTTTGCATTAAAAAAATTAATTGATAAAATAATATTTAAATATTTATTTATGAGTAAAAGTTACTTATTTTTTAACATATTAAGCACATTTTAACGAGTTTTTAGTAGTATACTTTAAGGGGTATTAAAATATTTCTTTAATTTATCTGCAAATATGAAAAATTATAAAAAAAACAATTTGTTATAAAAAACTGCACATAAATATACAATATGATTTACATGGTATTTTTGGTTTAAATAAATATGGTTAAGTTTTTTTTTCTTCTGCAAGGTATAACAGTATTTATTTTTACCATTTGTGTATGTAAAATTTTGGTTTTCAGCAACTCTGTGTACATGTGTTTTTTTTTAACAAATTTACTGTGCACACATTGTTTTACTTCCTGTTGCTGTGCTATCACTCAGTGACCAAACACACACATTTGTGGACTAAAGCTGTACCTGACGTGTGTGTGCAACCTCAGCTTATAAAGCACTTATACACCTACATAAAGCAAAAACAACACTAGCACATTAATGCACACATACACAAAAGTAAACAGACAATACTATAAAAAGCTGTACAGCTACAATATTGTTATTATGATGATGATGACGCTAAAAGTGTGTACCATAATTACCACATACAGTATATTACAGTCATTCGTATCCGGTTTCAACAGACCTACTAACAACACAATGCCTACTACAACCGCTATCATATCTTTTTCCATTTAACCCTTCTTTTGCCCTGTCTGCCCCTTTTACCTCTTTCTATACACTCACACATACATATGTAGTCAAACGCGAGTAAAAATATTTGTTTGTTTTATGTTGGCTGACTTTAGTTTTATGGCATATTTTGGCTTTTCTTTGGTTTGGTCTGACAAATAGCTCAAGCACATTACTAACCAACCCCAGGACCAGGCGAAGTGAAACCAAGCCATCGCATCCAAAAATGCATTCAAAAACTAACCATACACTAACCATTGTCGCCTTTGCGTGGTCAATAGTCATTCTTCGTTTATGTTCTTTACTGTTGTTAATGTGTCTCGGTATGTGCGAGTGTTTAAATGTACGTTGGTATGTGTGATATTCCTGAATACCGAGTACTTTATTCATAGTCATCATTGTTTTTGCTTAAGTAGACTTAAATCTACAATATGATGACCTGACCTGATACAAACAAAATAATAAAAAAAAAAACACACGTGTACTTATTTGTTTTTGTTTTAAGGTAGCCTAATTGATAAGTAATTGAAAGCACTTGTTTTACGTTTAAGAGTCAAACTGATAGTTTTGCAGGCAACAAATAAATTGATTGGATATAATTTCTGAGTACTCAATAATACAATTAAAATATAACTTTTTTATTTCCAAGATGTGTGATGTGATGTTCATGTTTTAGCCAAAAATTATGCTACAGTTTTTAAAAGGCATTAAAAATCCAATTTGAATAGATTTTTGGCTTTAGTGACATTAAAGTATAAAAAATGCTTCTTTTATGATATCAATCTTTTTTGGCTTAGGTATGCAACCATTTTTGAAAAATACTAGACATCCATAGAAATGACTACGGAATATGTCATTGACAAACAAAATGTTTTGCTTTTTATACACAGCAATCGAATCCTTCTAAATAACTAATACTTTTAAAGAATAAAAGCATTTTTTGGGGTTTGCAAAAATAGACTAAGCGTTAAATATTAAAGGCCTGGGCAAGTTGAACTATACAACATAGCGACATGTGTAACATCATACAGTTCATGCCATGCTGATACTACATGTTTTACAACGACTTATGAATACTTTTTTGAATAAATTTAAATTAAATCTGTACATACCCTGCAGACTAAGTTACTAATATTGTGCTTGAAATTAATTGGTTGGTTTTACTTTAAGCAAGTTACACTTTTGATTTTTTTCATATATCAAACTATCGCATTTAACGTTGTGATAGGAGCCCAACTAGTTAATTTTTATGCATTTTTAAAATAGTTTAAAACTGGTGTCTTTATTTACAGTATAAGTACTAATAAAAGCTAAACTAAATTTGACAGACAAATTCCCCTCAATATTAACTGAATTATTATTTTTAGTGTATGTATTTATTTTAGAATAATTCTAACCTCTTTCCCCTGGAATCAGAGAAAGAGAGAGAACATTATAAATCGTTATCCTGTTACACCATGCTTCACGTTTGTTGAATTCCCCTTTGTTTGCAGAAATTTAAAAAACTAGCAGAATGCCCCGAGATGGTTTTCGTCATCATTCTACATTGTCAATTTGAGGCATTTAACTAAATAATTTTAACAAAAAGAATACGGGAGTTTCCCTTATTTATTTTTATTATTTAAACACGAAAATAATTTGTTAACTCTAAACCCAACCAAACTGTACGTTTTTCTTCTTATAGTGGTGTTGTTTCTTACAACGAACAAGTAGTGAATCCTTTTTTCCAACTTTTGTAGTGTTGTTGTTACTTCAGCAACATACGGCGTCATGTATCGAGCTGAGCTGTCAAATTGTATCATCTTTCTCAATTTTCGACGCCTAACAACTAGTAATAGACAAGTCCTAGACCATACTAATAACGGTTTTAGCAGTAGGGAAGTTTTAACAGTGATTTAGCACACATGAACATATAAAATTAACATGTCAACACATGCGACATGTGTAGCATATGTTTTTAATAGTGCATGCTATCATTTGTATGGCTCATTGTATGTTTTAAAACTACAACAAAATGAGAAAACGATTGAATACGATTTTTATTACTTTCAAAGAACTTCTTTTGAAGCTTGACAAGTTTCAGCAGGTATTCGGTTTTTATGGGCTCATGTATATTTTCGTTAAAACGAAGAACATGCTTTTCTTCTCACAGCTATATCTCACCAACCAATTAGAATTTTTTATCAAACGTTATTTTCGGGAATACAACATTTATTATTAATAAGATTTCTCTATGACGTGCTGAATTTCCAATTTTTAGTTTTGATAAAAAAACACTGAAATTTATTGTTGAGGGAATTTTGTTCTCCTGTCTTCGGCGCAATTGTAGCTTTATACTAAGAGAAAAGCTTGTTAAACAAATTTATCCGAAAAAACTGTATATAGTGCCTGAAAATTGCTAAAAGTTCGAAAAATTTTCATTTTGAAATGAATTAAAAAAATTTTTTTTATTTATAATTGTTAACACGGGATTGAACTTGGGTCGAAGTTACATGTTTGGAGAATAACCACATTTCCATCATCAGAATTCTTTGCTAGTCAAGTATTCCATTAGGCTACAGAGCTTACAGAGCGCCAGCACATACTGACGACGGACGATTGTCGTTTATTACAATATTGTCAGATCTAGCAATGTGCTGGCCATCCACTGACAATAAAAATTATCACCACAAGGTAGATTGTCATTTTCACACGGTTATATCAAATTTGTCAGAAAATAAACAAGAAATTTATCTGACAACAATATTCTCCGTAAAAAAATTGTCAGTTCACGCGATTGTCAGATTATTGGATAGGAAAAATTGTCAGATTTATTGTTAGGCATTGCCAGACTTCAAGCAACACAAGAATGGAGGTCTCTATACATTTGATGAGCACAAATTGTATACAACTTAATGTTTGTATTTTATTTAGGTGTATGTATTTATTGACAACAGATATCTGACAATATTGTTGTCAACTAACTGGCAGTCTTACAACAGACTGGCAATGTTTTTTCTGACAACGTTGCCGGCCAAAAATTGCCAGTTCACACGGTTGTAAGACAATTATACACATTTTACAGACAACATGGTTATATCTGACAACCGTCTGGTCGGAGCTTTTGTCGCTTAACGACTAGCGTGCCCAGAGGCTATTGACTGCCTAAACACTGGGATCGGATGTGGAGTCGCAATCAGTCACCCATCCTATACACCAACGAGTATTGAAATCACAACAAATAATAGAAACCAACACATTTGGCATGATAAGGCCAACGCGAATCGGAATTTGGAACGTACCGCAATTTAAATCCTGCTAATAACTATTATAAAAGTGAAAGTTTGTATGTTTGTTAGTTTGTGGCTCAATCACGCGAAAACTTCTAGATGGATTTGGAAAAAATTTGGTTAGACGGATAGCATATGGCCCAGATTCAAAAATATGGTGCTGTTTAAGAGGTTAAAACGGGGAAAATATTGATACTTTGGTACTTTATCTCTTTTTGATAAATTTGGTAGACAGATTGCATATGGTCTACATTAAAAAAAGTATAAAATCGGTCCATTTTAAGGGGTAAAACGGGATCAAATTGGTACTATTTCTCGTTTCGATAAATTTGATATACATATAGATTAAAATTTTGATATTTTAATTAGGCTTAAGTTCATTTTATGAAGACAGGAATTTTTACAACATGAAATTTATTAAAATTTTATTGATAATTTTTTATTCTTGACTGCGCTGAGATTTGAACCCAGGCTTTCACGGACAGGTTGCCCAGACTAGTTTCGATCTTCAGTGGGGTTTGCCGTCTTTACTCACTCGGCTATTGAAGCCGGATGACGTCAATAGTCCAACATCAATCTTTGAACCAAATGGTATCTCACCTTGGTAGATCGAAATTTGGTTTTGAATGAATGATTATCTATTTTAATTGATTTACATGTTCTTCTGACAAAAAGTACGAAAAAACAGAAGTTAGGAAGAACATGTAAATCAATTGGTACTCTTGGTACTCTTTGGCATTAGGTACATTTACTCTTTTAGAAACATTTGGTATAGAGATAGCATATCGTCGGTTACAGGTTGACAACTCTTAACATGTTTTTTTTGTACTTTTCAGGAGACAAAAAAAAAAAAACGTTATTACTCCGTTACTAAACCGTGTTGGAAGTAAATAAAAAAAAAAACCAAAATTAGTAGGAGATATTAATTATAAGATGGTGTAAAGAAAACAAAGGTATTGAAATAACTTCAGATTAAAAAAAAATTAAAATAAAGACAATTTTAAAAAATTTAAAAGTGAGTTAAGAGTTGTCAACCTGTGACCGACGATATGTCTCAGATTAGACTATAGGGGTACTTTTTATGATGTAAAAATGGAAACAAAATTTACTAATGGTACTCTTTCTCTTTTGGATAACTTTGGTATATAGAGTACCGGTGGCCTGAATATACATATTTAGACACCCCTTGTTTTTCATATGGACATTGAATGTCGGTTGCTCAAGAGTATCGAGTGCTCAAAACTTGTATCTATGTGTTGGCAAAATATTATAAAAAAAATAAAATTCGTCGTATTCACAAAACCCTTTGTATGTTGTATTTAAACACAAAGTTCACTATGGTTTTTTGTACAACATACAATCGATATAACGATACAATGGTTCTTGTGAATACGGCAATTGTTTTTAACATAAAATAAGTATAGATTTTTTAAATGACACACCCTTTCCTTTAAATCTTGCTCTAATTTTCACGTAAGTCACGGGTAAAAGCTAGTAATCAATACTAAATTTTCAAATTATAAAAGCATTCAGACATGTTCCAGAAATCGAAATGAAGTGGAACTGAAATCGAACGAGATTTTGAATTTAGTATTTTACAAAATAACTGTAGTTTTTCCTACAGTATTATGAAGTATATAAAATGAAATATTTTTATGAACTTTCTCGTTTTCAAAATTTGTGCAGTTTTAAATCCAATTCATTTCGATTGGTAGAACATGCCCGATTGGCATATTTTAAGATATGCAAATATTTTACATTCTTACATTAAAAGTTTTCGGAAACTCTAATGGTTTTCAAATTGTTAAGTTTCGAAATTCATATTAGACACTTTTCAATTATCTCTCTTAGCAAACCCTACATGTGCATGTATCTGCAACTATATAATTTGTTTAAATGTCTGAACATTTGCATGTTTTATATGGGGAGTAACAGAGAAAAAAGCGAATGAATGACCAACAACTGAACCATTCGTCCGGATGTACATTTATAAATTCACATAGCGCTAATTATGGGATTTATTCATTGTGAATTTACTGTAAATGTGTGTATGCAGTGAATGCATGAATATGAGTATTTATATTTTAAAATTATAGCAGCAAAACAGGCGCTGGTTAGCCAAGGTTTATTTGCAAAATATTTTTCTATATTTAAATACTTTATAATATAAACAACACATACTTGTGAAGGCACAAATGTGTGCCTACAGTACAGACGTGAAGGTACATTGTATATATATATATATATATATATGTGTTTGTGTGTGTGTAGTATATGTAAATATATACATACATACTTAAGTATGCACTTTATAATAATGAAATTTAAATTTTTGCTCTATTACAAATTTATGAAGTGTTTGTTGGTTTTTCAACGGAAACTTTTTGTTATTAAAACAAGGTAAAAAAAAAAAAATACTTTAATGCAATGCACTAGTAATTTTTCGTTTTTTAAATAAAATTTTTTGAAAAATCTTTTAATAATGATATTTTAGTGGCAAAAGAGAAAAGGAAAAAAAAATTTTTTTTTTACAAAACTAAACGAGCATACATCATTTTAATGACAACAGCTCGATTACTACATATCGACATCACAAACAAACAACCTACAACTCATTAACGTGCATAACCAGTAACCCATACACCGAACATTTACAGACATATTTTCATCATTTGTCGCATAATTACACCCGCTATTTTTGGAGGCACAGTAATCATCGCCATCGTCAACATCATCACCACGAGGGGACAGTGTTTATAGCGACGAGGGTTTAACAACATCAGCAAATGAACACATTTGCATTAATGAAATGATAAATAACTGACTGAATCTAAATGAAGGACATTCAGACATTATGTGATTTGGTAACTAAATATTATTTTATGTGAGGAGATATACTAAATTTGAGAACAAAATTAAAAGTATTTTAAATGGAAGAAGATGTGTAAAAGCTTATGCTCTAATCGAATCTCCTACAGTAGGTAAAGCTTTTTCTTAAAAATATATCTGTTGCAATTAAGTTAAATTTTAGTATATACAAAAGACCGATGGATGCACTTTGCATGGTGAGCAAAAGTGATTTTGTTACATCACCCTTAAAATCTTCCACGGTTTTTTCTATAATGACCAAAACAAAAAAAATGGGCGAAGTGCCAGAATGTTTCTCAATTCTTTAAGTTTTAAGAAATTTTTATATTATTTCCCAAATTGTTATTTTTTGATTATTTATTATTTATTTTTAGTTACAACTACAATTACAAATTATACTCTAACCAAATTATTCGAGCAATAGTAACTTAGACCTTCAGCCTGTTGTAGTGAAACAGAGCAGAGCCTCTGGCCGGAATCGAACCCGCAACCCCCGGAGTGCTAGACTAGCTCACTACCAACTAGCCTACCGGGCCACCTATTTTTTTATTTAGTTTTTCAACTTATTAGGATTATAATTAATATGATTAATGTAATTATCAGCCCAATGCTTAGAGATTCTTTGGTTTTATTTGAAAGGTTTTCTACACAAAGAAAACATTCTCCAAAATGTTTCACCAATTAAAGCATTAATCATAAATAAAATCATTAAATTAAAAATGCAATCAAGTGAATTAAACGTATAATCAAGTGAATTAAACGTTTAATCAAGTGAATTAAACGTTTAAGCAAGTGAATTAAAACTATTTATTTGTTTACTGGTGCAAATTTAATTAATAATTTAATAAACATTTAATTTTTTAATAAAGAGCGTTCAATGACATACGGCCATATTCTGACAATCGAACGATGTGAAATTGCAAAACTTCAGGTTTTTTATATTGTTCTGACACTCGTACGTTTTGCTTGCGATTATTCCCCAAAATTATTCTAGTTCCTTTGGGATTACTTTTGCAATTGGAAGTTAAGAAACTTCTTGCGATTGCGATTTACAGAGCACCTTTTATGCGATTTCACGTCAAAATCGAAAATATGAAGCGTTTTGCGATTGTCAGAATATGTCCGATAAGCTTCGTTATCAGATAAATCCAAAAAATCGAGTAACTGTAAAAAATGTGTGGTTTGTCTACGATTTTGTTCTTTTTTTAACTACCACAAATATGTACAATTTTCACGCCTTTTACGTTCGAAGTTCGAAAAAGTACCGAATTCATGTTTGTATTTTATAGATTCGTCACCGTTTTTACTAGTGACCTCACTGAAATTTTTTTGAAAATTAAGTTAAGTGCAAAATATAAAAATATTTGTCATTTTTTATTTAACACATAACAAAAGATGTTATACTACATAGCAAATAATTCATAAACCCAATTTAATTCGTATTTTGGCTAGGAAATGACTACATTTAACACAAAAAACATTAAAAGTGCTCTCCTGTAAAATTTGTTAAATGTTAGTTAGATCGGTTTGTTAAAACAGCGACGATATTTTACAAATCAGAAATTTTTATTTCTATGTAAATTGGGTTAAAAGATAGATGGGGTTGACAAAAAAGTTCCCAAAGGGTTGAATTTGAAAAAAAAAACGAGAAACCTGTCCGCTTTTTTTTAAAGAACAAGGATAAATCGATGCATTAAGATTAAAAAGGCGTAACTCGATCTTGTATTAATTTACAGAGGAAAGAAAGAACTGAATAAAATCCGTAGAATTTTAGACATTTATTGCGATTTTTAATGAAAAAATCCAATAAATTTTCTAACAAAGCTCTCTGAAATTTAAATGAAATATGCATTTGGCATTTATCTACCAGAATAAACAAAAATTATTTTGAGAAAAATTGTTTAAGGCCTTTTCTATATTAAGCCATCGAAATATTAAAATCGGTTCTGTTTGGGAGATATATGTTTAGGGAGTGTAGACGTTTTTACGACTTTTTGCCTCTTAAACATTCGAATTTCCAAGAATGCTTAGTCGATCGATTTGGCCAACCTTATCATGTAAAACGCAGCGCAACGCCAAGAATAACATTAAAAGCATTAACAATGTCATATATATTTTGTAATTTTTTTGTTGCTTTCTACAGAAATTCATGTACCGATTTAAAATTTTCCACGACACAAGCAATGGAGCGTTTAAAATTTTAGAACGCAATGTGAATTTCTGTAGGAAGCAACAACAAAATTACAAAATATTTTTGACATTGTTTGTGCTTTCCATGTTATTCTTTGGCGTTGCGCTGCGTTTTATATGATTAGGGCCTAAATTAACTTTTCGTTAAAATTAAATGCAAAAGAAGTAGATTGATTTTTAAGAAAATTTACAGTTGTCTTAAATTTCATTTTCATTTAATCTTACATACAGAATCAACAGACAATATTAAATGCAACCGAAAATCTGTATTAATGTGCACTTAGTTTTTTTAAAAAAATTTTAGAATCAGTTAAAAATAAATTTGCTTGGAATTTTAAATGTTTATTTATTTAAAAATGACTAAACGGAATACTTCTTGAATAACCTAGAGTCCGTTACTGTAATAATATTGTGAGTGTACTCAATACGTCATATTGTAGGCGAAGTTGTTACTGGGCCTAAGCAGTTTGAGATTAAAATCTAACCAAATCGGTTCAATAGGTTAAGAGTTACGTATCTAAATGTGGAACAACCATCCTTTCCTGAAGACGGGTCCATAATTTACCATAGGTTTCATATAAGGCGTTATCTCGAAAAATGGGTTAGAATGCCTAAAAACGCAACTAATAAGGTTAGTGTTAAAAAATGTGGTCTGTCATAGTTTTATATGAGTAGAAATCACACTGTCAAATTTCGCGATAGGTCCCAAATAAAGCCCACTCTAGGAAACTGCCTAAAACCGTAGGAAATATGTATAGATATTGCGGTACACTTATGCTACTTTTTAAGTTTTTATAGACTGGTTAATAGCTTATCAGGCCTGTTCTGAAAATCACGTGATTTCAAATCACATGTGCTTTTAAAATCACACGTGTGATTTTGTGGTGTTCTGTGGTTTTCGGTGTGATTTTCAATTGTCGAAAGCACAAGAAAACACAAGTTCTTAACACCTGCTTGTTCTACAAAGGCGTAGCTTATTTTTTAACGCTTTTTATGCTATTTTCCGATAATTTGTTATTTTAACCGATTTGGCCATCTCAAGTTGGTTTTAGGGCTTGTTTAATATTTTGTAATTTTTTGCCAATTTTAGCCATGTTCGCGAAAGAAGCGATTTGTTCCTGTAAGTTTTCTGATTCTTTACAGCTTTAGAGATTTATAATAAATAGAAGACTCTTGCCGCTGTTAACAAATTTTTGCGAATTTCCACTAATTTATCAATTTTTACCGAATTTTTGCCATTCCTTATAGTTTTAGGGACTTTTAGTCAATTTTATAGCTTGTTTGTAATATTAAAAATTTTCGCGAATTTTGGCTATTTTTGGAATTTTTTTTTTGTTATTTTCCGATATTTTTTTTAGCCCATTTAGCGATTTCAAATATGTTTTAGGGTTTGTTTGCAATTTTTCGTGAATTCTTGCCATGTTCGCGGATAGAAGCGATTTTTTCCTGTGATTCTTCAGTGCTATCATGTCGCTGTTAGCAAATTAGCGATCTTTTATTCAACTAAAAAGACAAGCCTGAAATTACAACAGAAGTCACAAAAGCAAATTTTATTTTTGTACTGTCGTCGAGTTTTCTTAATTTTAAATGATTTGTTGTAAATAAAACAGCCATAAAAAAATTAATAAACAACACATTGATTATTTTATTAGGTTATTTATTATGACGGTCATCTTACAATAGTCGCAAAAATAACAAAGTGATTTTAAAAAGTTGTTTACGCAGTTGAACGTTTTGTGATTTCAAATCACTTTGATAAAATGTGATTTTCAGAACAGGCCTGTATATAACCCATATAGAGCCTTCTCTTGATATATTCTAACTGTCGGTGGAGGGTATTTAAGATTCGGCACAGCAGAATGTATCGTTCTAACTTCGTTCTTTTAAATTTAGAAGGTAGAATTATTATTAAAAAATTAAAACAGCAATATTATGATTAAAAAAAAAAAAATATTCTTAAAATAAAGTAAAATGTCACAATTTTTTATTATCTTATTATTTTTTCTTAATACAACAAGGCAAGACAAAATGTGAAAAAAAAATACATAAAATTTTTTTCAAACATTTCTTGCACATTTCTCGTTTTGTGACTTTTATTAAAAAAAAAAAAAAAAAAAAATAACATAAATGTTGTCATTCTTTTAACATCATGATAGTAATAATCTCTTTTGTAAAACATTTCTACTTGTTGTTAATTTTTTTTTTGTTCTTTTAAAAAAATATCTTCTACTGGTTGCTGCTACTGATGTTGCGGCTTGTAAAATGTGGTTGGCTGCATTCCATATTTATAATTGCTAATAGAATATGCTATGATCTTCTATAAAGGACATTGCGAGAGAGAGAAAACACAAAAAGATGTGTGTGTGTGTGTGTTTGGTGCGGAAGGTCTAGATAAATACAGTAACATTTTGCTAGTAGTTAACCAACATATTATTTTATTTTGTTGCTATTATATTACCCAAAAAAAGAAAAAAAAAAACAATATAAAGAACATAAGAAACCAGCACCCAAAAACAAAAAATAATTTTTATGGTGGCAAGTGAGTAATACAGCTAGATACACACCACTACCTGCCACAAAACCACAATAACTTCAAACACATTTAATCATTTCATGTTGCTGTGTGTATTCTTTAAGCAGCAATAAAAGCTCTAAAGCCAGCTGAACTTTAGCTACTTCTCAATGCCAAACTGACTTGACTGTTTGGTTGCCTGTTTCTTAATTGTATATCTACTCATAAATGTTTTCTTCTCTTTTTTTTCTTTTCCCCTTGCCAAGTATAGTGGGCTTTTAGGTTACCTTTAAAATGTCTTTTTTATGCTTTTCCTTTGCCTTTCTTATTTCTTTTATTTTTCTTAGCAAGTCTTACTACTCATTTAATGCTTTCTGCTTGATTCCTTAGAGAAATTAATTTCCAACTTGTGAGACATTTTCACTTGATGTGTTTTTTTTTACATTTTATTTTTGTTTTTCTGGCTCATAACTATAAAAGTGTTTAGCTGCTACTTAAGGTAATTTAATTCGGCTGGATGTTTGCAACAGAGGGTACTTTTTTTTTAGAATTCAAATTGAAACCCAATTAGGAAAGAGTTTATCAAATTGCAGCATAATTTAAAAAGACAAATAGATCAGATCCGATTTGAAGCATTTTAGGGCTCTTGGAATATAAATCAAATCTTTAGTGAAATTTTGCAACATTTTTGAAGTTGCATATTTATAAAGCAATGAAACAATAAAAAGAAGAAACGTTGAACTCCAAAAATAATATAAATTAAAAACATGAGGGGAGGGTGCATTGGTAGGCTGGTTGGCGGTGAACTAGTCCAATAGAGTGATGGTTGCTGTTTTACTACAACGGGCTGAAGTTCTAAATTACTATTGCTCCGTAAAATAAGTTAGAATATAATTTGTAATTGTATTAGTCGCAATTAATTGAACATTTTTAGGACATAATTAGTTTTTGATCTAAACTTCGGAAGTAAGCTCATCATAGGTCAGGGGGCTAATTCTGGCAGTCAAAGTCGAATACGTTTTCGATAAGAAAGCAATTTTATTTATAATTCTTTCAGTTGAAACTGAACGAATCGAATTTATTGTTCATTGTTTTAGGAACTCAAATAAATGCTTATAGCTGCTTTACACTATCACACAATTCTAACTTAGTTTTAAAAAAATACAAACCTGTCATGATAAGTTCTAACTGTTTTTTTTGAAAATTTTCAAACAAATTAGATCGGGGAAGCATTTTCGAAAAATACTTGGACCAAAAAAAAAAAAAAAAAAAAAAATATAATTTCGATTCGTTCAGTATTGACTAAAAGAATAAGAAATAAAATTGCTTTCAAAACGAAAAATTATTTGATCACGACTGCCAGAGTTAGCCCCAGAGAACGGCTCACTTGGGTTCTAATTACCATCCATTTGTAATATCCTAAGCCAGTGATTAGAGCCAAGCCAGTAATCACCAGGCTTTTCTCATACATCACTACAGCCTCGAACCATTTCGATTCCTTACAGCAGAGAAAGATCGCGCTTAGTCCTACATTTGATATAGCATCCCAACAAAGCGATTCTGGTCTCGCAACATGCCTCATCCTAATAACTCCGAGACCGGGTCATTAGAAAAGAAAGTGAAACAGCGTTTCCTCCTATTTCTCATCAAGACAACATCTGCTATAGTCAATATAACCTAGGCCCATCCAAATGGCCTAGGTCCCTATCAACCAGTGAGCCGTAATGATGTTAACCCTTAATCACCGTCCTAATCTGGTTCCTACCAAGCCCAAGTAGCTCGTGGGGTTTCCCCGAGTCATAACCTGGCCATAGAATCTTGGAATCTCTCCTGAGCCCTCCTGTACGACTAACGTTTGATGAGAGTTCTACAGTGAGCCATCGAAATGCCGACTAGACCGTCGACGAACGTGTCGTCCAACCGTCTTTGTTTGGCCAGGCTGTCAGCAGTTTGATTTTCCATGCAAACACTGTGTCCTGGTACTCCTGCCAGCGCTACCTTAGAAAGTTTAGACACATCCGGCATTCCACAGTTTACTCTGATGTCGTGAAGACATCAACCAGAGATGTATGACACCCTTAAGCCGGAGGTTAATACCAGGCGTTGCGCGCCTTTTCTCTGTCTACGCAGCTGTCAAAAAAGTAGCATATGTGTAGATATGTTACAGGCCCAAAAGCATAGGATGAATTGAGGCATTAATGCTAAAAGTAAGTTGACTTTCTACTTTATCAAGCGTCACAAGCAGCTTACAAACAAATCAGCAGATTTTGATAAATTAAATTAAATTTTTACTTGTGGTGATGCCGCATAAAAAGCGTTGCATGAAACTTGAAACGTAAAGCGCAAGAAATGTGTAAAAACCATGCAATGCATGGAGGTAAAAACACACGGTGCGAACCTCCAGTTTTTCTGTCCGTAAATATGTAAATATTTTTTGATAAACGATCCTTATATCTATATTATTTCAGTTTTTCAAAATACATTTTATTTCTGTTTGGTTTTTTACTTCGCTTATAACTTTACGGGCCCTGGAGTCTATTAAATAAGCCCATCAATCAGTGCATATGTGTTAAAGTCGTTTATTTCAGGCTTTTTCTGGGATGTACAAATAAACACGACAATCAATAATTGTATTTTGTAAAAAAAACTAAATATTTATATTTTTCATGACAACAAACACAAAGCAAATAAAATTTTTGTGTCAATCACAACAAGAGACTATCAAATAATTAGCCATAAAATAAAAATCAAAACTTTTTGATTTTCATCAAGCATTGCCGACAACGCGTACGTGTAGCCGAAAAAATACGACTGCACGCACACAACTATGTGATTGATGTGTTTATTTGATAGTCTCCAGGGCGCTTTAAAGATTTTTTTAATATAAAACAGACCTTAAGGTCTAGTTAATATATTCTACAAATCGTCTTAACAAATTGTAGCTCAATTTTCCATTTCGTAGTATTGCAAAACTTTCCAACACCTTTTGATAATATTTTACATTTTTGACACATTTGAGGTTTTACTTTTTTTTTTTTTCATGATAGCATTAATTGAACTAAGTAAAACGGACTGACTGAATGACTGCTTGACTCCAGGCAACAGCTGCTGCAACTGCTACTTTTTATGACAACCTTTACTAATCTATACTAAAAACCTGCTAATTATTTCCTACACACCATTCAACAATTTCTTACTAGTTTCAATGGAAAATTTCTTAGTGTTTTTTGTTTGCTTTTGCTGCTTTTTTCCTTTCATATGGCAGCCAGCCATGTCATTTCACAGCAGCATGTGTCACTTCAGTGTGACGACACTAAAAAAAAAAACTTTGTTTTGTTAATTGGTTCAGTCACCTGTTTCTACATAATTTTTCTGTTTCATTTCTTAGCTGCTTTACCACTTGGCCATTAAGTACCCAACCCAAGCAATTTTATTATATCTTAGTGTTTCCTTTTTCCTTTGCTTTATATATGTTTGCTTATATGTGTGTAAGTTTAAGTTTGATGTGGGTTAACATTAACATTATCGTTTTTGGTTACCTTGAAGTATGCAACAAAATTTTATATAGAAATTCATAGTAATGCTTAAATATCATACTCATTATCGTAGACTTCTCATCATTGTCATCATCATCCTTATTTTTATTTTGTTGTTGTTGGAAAGTTTTAACCTTTAAAAGGCATCATATGAAAAATTGGCTTTGTAAAACTTACACTCTGGAACTTCCGTTCACCCAACCAACCATCCATTCGTCCATCCATCTTTCCGCTTCTTTTTTCTTTGGTTTCGGGACTTCCAACACACCTTCCTTTTTGTGTTTATTCCGACATCATTTGCACATTATTTTTACCGGCCATTTCTGTTGAGATATTTAACTGGCCTTCTTAAGGGTGGGGGGCAACGAAAAGTTTTGTCTTTGGTTTCGTTTAAAGTGTTTTTGTGTAAGACAAGAAACCGCGTGTCATTTTTTTATTTGAAAGACACTAAGTATGTGAGTGTGTGTGTGTGTGCGCGCGCGCGTGTGTGTGTGTGTGTGTGCATGTATGTGTGCTAGTTTTAAATATTTTCTTTTAAGTTTAGTTTTCTGGGATTTCATTAAATATGATACCTTCATACAAATGACGAAAATAACTACAATAAATGATGAAAAACTGCTATGTAAATGTCATTTGTGTTGTTGTAAAATATTTTTGTGTTAATTTGTAAGTCATTTTCCACATTCTTTCATTTGCGATTGGCCTTTACACAAAACCCAAACACACAAACACTCCATTTCAAATTTTCTTTTCTCTGCTCTTTTCGATCTTAATGTTCAATCTTAGTGTCGGTGGTAACGATAGGGAGGGGGAGGGGGGTGGGGCAGGGTTTTAAATGCTTTTCATTAGTTTCTTATTGTTGTGATTAATAGGTGTGTTAATGGATGTCATTTTGATGTTTCCGTTCTTATTTGTGGGCCCATCAAATTGTTGCGGGTTTTCGTTGTGGTCCCTTTAATTTTCTCTGTAGCGTCTTAATTCTATTTTGTAATAATTTTTTAAGGATTTTTTTCTATGGTTGCTTTTGGTAATTTGTGGACTAATTTTAAGGTTGATCATTAGTTAAATCGTTTTTATTTATTTTTTTAAAAATTCGGGGTTTGGTCTACTGTTTGTTTGTGAAAGTCTTGCTTGCACTGTCATTTGGTGTTAGACATCTCTTTTGTTTGGCATTTGTTGATAAATGCTTGAGGCTTTTATTAGTCTAAATATATTTATATTCTTGTTAAATATTTAATTTACGTCCAACTTTTTTTAATTTTTTTTTTATAAAAAGCAACTTCAAGAATTAAATTAAATTCCTTCCAATGCAAAATATAATATTTGTTTGCATGCCTTAGAAAATGGGGACTTCATAATAAAGATTTTTTTCTTCTTTTTGTGGCACAATTTTAGGGATTTTAAAGTGAAAATTACATTCAGTTTACAGTGTGTAAGGAGTGTCTAGTGTTTGCTAATTAAAGTAAAATAAATTTGTTATAAATAACAGATTTAAATTGTGAATTTCTCAGCATGCCTGCAAGATTTTTAATTATTCTTGATAATGGAAAATGTTAAAGAAGTTAATTATGATATATTTAACAAAATTATAGTGCAAATGGTTTCAATTTATAATTACATATCGTCGGTTTGCTGCATAAAATGCTCAAGTCACATAATTGTGTTTCTGAGTTATTGATGATTTAAAGTTTATGACCGCCGGAAAATCTAAAAGCAGCTTCGATTTGAAAATCTATATTAAAATCTGATAGTTTAGATTCAACTGTTTTTTTTACAAAAAACAAAATTACATTTTTTTTAGCACAAGTCCACTTGTGGGTTTTGGATGTAGAACGAACTGTTTCGATTTAATAACAACAAAACAACGCTTAAAACACAAGGGATTTTTATTTACTGTGCAAAGACTTTTGTCAGACCTTTGCATTATTATGTCCATTTTACACAACAGTAGACTAAAGCTCTTTATACATTAAACCTTTTTTACGGTATACCGACAATATATTTAATATCACAAAAGCATGACAGACCGTATGCCGGCCATACACTACAGAAGTTCAGCGCTCGAGTCTGGCATCGTTCAGTGCGTTAGTTTTTACTATTTACACAGTGGACTGAGTAAAAATAAAAACCAGTGCCCATGTTCTGAAACTCTCGCTTCGAGAAACTTTTCGATTAAAATGCGAGAAATGAAACAAAAATGCCACAAATTGAAACAAACAACTGTTTTTCTCACTTAACTGCGTCTGTAACATTTTTAGCGAGTAAAAGCTGTCACGTAAGGAAATAACTCGCCAATTTACAGAAAAAGTGTGTCTGTAAAATTTTTGTGAGAAAGTTCCCGCTTTGAACTGTCAAATAAACTCACACATAAAAACGGAGTGAAAAAAAATATCACCACTAAAAAATATATTAAATATGCGAAATGCAATGAATAATAAATAACATGGAAAAGAAAAGTATTTTGTTTTTGACTTATTTTTTCATTGTTTAATTATTTTACTTTTAACATTTTTGAAAAATATACGAATGTTTTCAAAGCTATTTTTTAAACAACAAACATTAAAGTCGCACTCTACATTATTTGCTATAGCCGATCGTCTCAGATATTTTCTCAAAACATACTTGCCCTTTATCACCACGCCTTAGGGGGGTCCCACACAAATATGGCGTTTTATGAAATTCTTAAGCTTAATTAACATTTTTACTCTCTTGTGAATAAAATCATAAGTTTTAGACGGATTTTAATCATTTATGGCTTGTTTTGTTAAGAACTTTGTTTACTTTACATGTAGATTAGAGTCATAGCTTGTTTTATGCATTTTTAAAAAACTAAGTTTCGACATTTTGCAAAAAAAAATCGTGTTTTTTTTTAAATTTATTCAATAAACGAAAACCTTTTTGAGTTACCGCGAATATATGTTGTGCAACCTACTCCAAAAACGGGATGTCTTGAAAACAAAGAAGTTAGCACTACTGGATTCAGCGTAGCCAAATTAGGTTAAAATGCCAGGTGTCCCGTCCCGCTTGTCACATAAAAAATGTTAAATTCTAGCACAGTGTAATTTGTGGTGTGCAAATTATTGTCATACCATAACATGTTTAGAGGTAACTATAATATAATGGAAAAATAATTTAACCATAATATAGTTGCCGGTGACGATAATATGGTTAAATAAACTATAATATATATAAATTTTTTATTTTTTTTCGTTAAGATTAGTTTTGTTGGAGGTGACTATTTGAAAAAATTGTTTTTTTTTCTGTGTGCAGTGATCATATTGTTAAAAAATTGGTTTTTACGGTCGTTTTTAAGTAAATTTTTTTATAAAAATATTGGCAAAACCATTAGAGCAAAATCTTCACTATCTTTTTAAAAAGAAACAAATGCTTTGCCTTCAATAAAGAATTTTTTTTTTGCCTATTTGGAGATGTGAAATTGATAACAACCCCCCAAAATGTTTGATATTTTTTTTTTATATACGTAAATAGAACTTTAATGTATTGTCTACTTTTAGTAATTACTAAAAATAATTTCAAAAATAATTAACGCCTTAAATGGATCAAAAGATTTAAAAAAAAACGCCAACAACCCAGTAAAACTATGCAACATATTTTCCAAGTAAACTTTAAACTCCTCTCTGTATCTTCTCACTAGAAAACAAAATTTTTCACAACCAAAAATTTATGCTCTTGTGTTCATCACTATAGCTTTTAATAATTAAAAAAAAAATATTAAAATTCAAAGAATTTTGCTGCCAAAATATAATTTGGCTGTAGAATTTTTTACATTTTTGTTATTTTGTTCCAAGTGAAACGGCATAAATTATTTAATTGTTCATTATGAAATATATAATATTTACAAGTTGGTTGTTTTTGGTCTATAAAATTCCAAATACTTATTAAAATCTAATTAAAAATTCTAAGTATTTTTTACGTGTGTTCTTAATGCATATGTATTTAAAAAAAAAACGCATAAAAAATGTTTAGAGCTTTAAATTAAAAAATGTTTCATGCTGTTTTATGATTCATTTTCATAGATGGTTTTAATCTATTTGGTAATTTTTTTTTTTTTTTATCAAATATTCAAAAGTAATGTTAAATGTTATGATAACAGTGAAGGCAAAATTTTACCACTAGAGTTCGAAAAATATTCACTAAGTTAAGGCAAAATAATTTGCCATTAACAGTACACATACGCATTCTATACAAAAATTAAAAAAAAAAAAAAAAACATGAATATTGAGTTATTTATTTGTATTGCATTTGAGTATTGAGTTATTATTTTGTATTGCTTTTTTTAATCCGTTTAAAATACAAAACGTTATTGTATTTTATTGACATGATCAATATATTTCGAAAATACAGTCCATCAGGATCTATAATTTTTTTTTTAATTGAAGATGAACTGTATGTTCAAAATATGTTGTTCAAGTTTATAAATAAAATAACGTTTTTTAATTTTTTAAGGATAAAAAAGGCAATACAAAATAATAACTCAATATTATATATTAATAATATTATAATTAATAATAACTCAATATTAGCAATACAAAATATTAAATTATTAAAAAAAATTTGATTGTATTTGTGAAGTTGTTATTTATCAAATATTCAAAAATAATTAATAATAATTTAATAATTTAATATTTAATAATAATATTACCACTTAAGTTCGAAAAAAACACTAAGGTAAGACACAATAGTGCACCGTACCGTATTTCGCCATGAACTGTGTATTCTGTACAAAAATACAAAATACAATTTTTTTTTAATTTTTTTTGTGTTTGTATTTTTGTACGCAAACGACTGTGAGGTGACGAACAAAAATACTAAGTAAACGTACCGATATTGTTTTAGCGTGTAAGTTCCGTGCTTTTGCGCCACCTCTTTCCCATAGAATTTCCTTCATTAAAAAAATTCAATGCAAGTTCACTATCCCGTTCACTTAAAAAAACAAACCGCTTATGCTAAAAGAGGATGCTTCAAGAAGATTTAGAGAAACCCTTCAGCGATTTCTTTAAAAGTTAAAATAACTTGTAATACAAGTTGTAGCGCCAACATTTACACAGTATTAAATTAAACATAAAATAGTTTGCCTAGTTTTCGGTTCAATAGAATAAAATAAGAAACAAAATTATAATAATTTTAGCAAATAAATATTGACCCCTATCGTGGTTGGCGTTTTGGTGGCGAAGTTAAAACGTTTAAAAAAAATGGTATTGTGGTTAGCAAAAACGACAAGAAATATGAAACTTTTATAAATCTATTACAAGAAAAGGTTATCGTGAAGCAAAAACTATCGTTGAGTTTTTTAATCCCGACAGCATATAGTGTACAAATTTGCGTCTAAATACGCTTATGCCAACCAAAATAAGGATGATTGCATTGTATTAGTCATTGCTGAACAGGTGCTTTAATGGCTAATAAATCAGTGAATGTTTAAACGCTGGTTTAGTTGAACTAAAATAAAATTAAAGCCCTAAGAGGTATATTAGTATTTTCTAAATTAAGAGAATATGTAAAGAACAAACTTCAAGAAGAGATAAAAGTTATTTTTTACATTATACAAAAATGTTGCATATTTTAAGGCAGTACTAAAATTTATTTTTAGGGGTTTCTATTAAATCATGTATTTCCTTTTGTTTTGTTCTCCATTATTTCATTTTTCATACATTCTATATTATATTTTCGACAACATCAATAATAAAAATGAATCAACAAAAAAAAAAAAAAAACCCAAAAAAAAAAAATCAAGGGTTAGTTGTTGTTATGAGGACAAGAAAAAATACAGAATCATAAAAATAATGCTGCTGCTCTTACTGCTAATGGTTGTTGTTGGTGGCGGTGGTGTTAATATTATAATCACCGTTGTACACAACTTTTTTGTTCTTTGCAATTTTTAAGCAGGGCTAGAAAAGGAGTAAACGAAAGAAGTGATGTTATGGGGAAAAAAGTAAGACCAGGGTAAAACATTAATTAAAAATGCTATTACAGCAAACTTTAATAAATTTTTAATTAGCAATTTTTGCTATTTTGCTACTTAACTCTAACAAACAGCCAGTGAACCAAACAACCAACCAAGCAACTGCTGGCGAAGCTGTTGCTTTCATTTGTTTCCTTTAACACGAGTAACATCCTTTTTTTTTTTGATAGAGTCTAAAATAACCAAACCGGCAACCAGACAGACATTCATTTGGTTTAGCTCTAAAACACACATAAGGTAGAAATACATACAAGAAAAACAACAACAGCTAACAGCCACAGCAGCAAAAACCAACACGTTTGTTTTATAATTTTTTACGATTTGGCGTTTTTTTTCTCTCTCTTTTAAACAAATTTTTTTGCTAACGATTTTTTGCTGCTGTTGTTTTTGTTCGTTTGTTTGATAATGTTAAATTAACACTTTGTTAACACCCGTCACAAAAGAGGATTTAAAGCGTTTTTTTCTCTTTCGCTATACTATACAGGCTTTTTTATAGTCCTTAATCATATACAAAAGAATAATTTTAGGTAAAAACACAAGTTTGGAAATTTAAGTTTTAGCATAAAAGTAGAGAAGAGCAGAAAAAAACCGCCTAAAAAGCAGTAAATTGGTAAAAATTATACCAAGAACTTATTATTATGGTAAAACGAGTGGAAGGTGGGTGAGAAAGAGAGAGAGAGAGAGAGAATGAGACAGTGAGAGAAGGGGACGAGAAAGGAAGTGAATGTGTG
Organism: Pollenia amentaria; assembly: GCA_943735925.1. Taxonomy (NCBI): domain Eukaryota; kingdom Metazoa; phylum Arthropoda; class Insecta; order Diptera; family Polleniidae; genus Pollenia; species Pollenia amentaria. The sequence continues at coordinate 277,708,406 of OX031006.1, read as the reverse complement.
TATATTTTTAAAGATACATATTTTTTGTGGTGTTAATATTTTTCTAAAATGCTTAGACATCTCATAAAAATTCCACTTCATTAAAGTAACTAAACAATATTTTAGGAAATAAAATGAAAACCAAACAAATTGTTATAAAAACAAAAAAACAGAAAAAGTTAATTAACATACGTGTGGTATGATTGTACAATTACTTGGAGTAAACAAATTCTCAAAAAAGGATTTGTAAGTTAAAAAAGCCAGTAGAGTGGTAAAACAAGTAAATAGTTAAAGTTGAATTTGGAAAACTAATAAAAAATTTTTTTAATTAATTTTCTAAGTGTAAGAAATGTTTTAAATTTACTAGACGTATGAGTACTATTAATATTAAAGTCTGCATAGCGTATGAGTTTATAAGGAGTTAATAAATCATACGCCTACAAAATCTAACAAGCAATTGGCACTTTCTGATAATATAAAGCAAGAGAGTATAGGCCTTCAAGCCCGCCCATATGGTTCCCTACAGCATAGTATTAAAACCAATTTTCCAGAGAGTACCCTTTTTGCGACCCATGGGCAATCATGAATCCGCAGAAACAAATTATGTTATGAGGTTAAAACTCATGTAAAAGATCTTTGTACCGAATATTGTGTAGTTAGATATCTTCATCTTTATCAGGCCTGTTCTGAAGACTACTTTAACTCAAATCATGTGCTTTCAAATCACATATCCATATGAAAATCACACGTGTGATATCTTGGTGTTGCATTTTTGGGTGTTTCGGTGTGATTTGCAATTACCGAAAGCAAACCTAGAAACTCAAAAACGGTATGACTTTCAAAACACCACATAACCGCGCATGTGACTTTAAAAACGCGTGATTTGAAATCATATATGATTATTTTTTATGTATCAGGCAGCACAACATTTTGGCATGACATGGTTTCTATCGCTATAGTTATTAGCACCAAATTGTATGTAAATACCAACATTTAAAAGAAAGTTATGGCATTGAAAGTATATGGGAGATATTGTCATGTATCGACCGATTCCAATAAAATTTAGTAATCTGGCTCGCCCTGTCCTGGAATATGGATCAATTGTATGGGATCCTTACTTAAATATATATATCAATAGCATTGAATCTGTACAGAAAAAGTTCCTTTTATTTTGTTTAAAAGGTCTTCGATGTAATTCGCTTGTACTACCTCCATATGAAAGCAGACTTGGTCACATTAAGTTACGCTATCATTAAGAACAATGCTTACAAAATCGTTTTTAATGGGTGTAATACGCGGTGATGTCGATTACGGTTACTTGTTGAGCAAAATTAACTTTAATGTTCCAGTGAGAGCTACATGAAATTTTCAGCCGTTAAATTTAATGTATTACCGTTCTGTTTACACCAACAACGATTCATTTCGTCAAATTTGCTTGAAATTTGATAATCTATATCATCTAATTGACTTTTCTGATAGTAAAAATTCAAAATCATTGTTTATTTAAATTAGTTGATATCATTATTCTTTATTTATTGTACTCTAATTTTAGGACTTATGTCTGTAAGGATATTTAATCTATAAACTGGAAAATGAATAAATAAAAAAAAAGGATTAGATTGCAATAACATAAGCTTAATACTAACATAATAATATGGTTTATGGGTACAAAAACTTTATTCCGCAAATAGGCTTGTATTGGGGCTATGTGAAATTATGGACCGATTCTCCTCATTATTAATAGAGGTCCTTGTGACAAATAGAACCTAACTATCAAATTTCAACAAATTATTTCCAAAACTACCATCCGAACTTTGCGCACAAGGCTAACATAGACAGCCTGCCAGCCAGCCCGACGGATGGACATTGTTAGATCGATTCAATAAGTGATTCTTAGTCGACTAGTATACTTCAATGTGGGTATTAGACCAATATTGTTGTGTGGATATAAAAAGGGACAATGTTTCTTAAGACTTAGTGGATTTATAATTTTTTTTTTTATTTTAAAATGATGCCAAGTCTTGTAGAAAACTGTAAATAAAAATAATTTAAACTAATTTTGAAAAAACTATTTGTTTTATTATTTTAAAATCGGATAGTGGACTTAAATTGTTGCACTGAAAATGTTGAAAAATTGTTACTCCTGTTGCACACTATGCGACAAAGCCTTGCAAAATATTCGCATTTCCTTTTGGTGTCCCTTCGAAAACTTGTGCAGACGTTCAGACGTTAGGTTTTTTGTTGCAAGCAATATGTTACAATTTAAGGTCCCACTATAAAATTAATTGTTACATTTAAAACATGTATAGGCAACATTTTAAATGGGAACATCAGATTATCGTGCGGGAAATTTGTGTCAATTGTTCCAACAATTGTTCCTGGTATTTGTTAAAATAGAACAAGTACCAAAATAAAAAAGAACTCATGACTAGTGAAAGGAGAACCAATTATTTAACCCATATAGACCTATAATTATTTTTGTGAAAGAACTGGTTTTTTTTTTGGTAATTCTTATTAAAGGCAACCTAAAATTCATGGAAAAATTTAAAAAAAAAATATCTGGTAAATAGGGGGCAATAAAGGGACCGTATATGTAGAACCAAAAGGTAGAAAAAGTAATCAATTACATAACAGTTATCACCGGTGGTTTGACACATTTTTTGGGACTTTTTCAATTTGGTTCTTAAATTTAGTTCTAGGACATGTTTTATTGAAATAATAATCCATTATAGTAACTAATACTGAACACATTTAAATGGTGTCAATTGACGCCATCCAATGACAACGCCATGTTAAAGTGATGAGTCCCATTCATATAAAGTGTTAGAACTAGAACCGGTCTCTGTCAGTTCACTTCCCTCTAGGGTAATGCCTGATTTTACAATTATAAAATTATAGCCACACAGAAAAAGTTTTTTTTTCAATAAAAAAAATGGTTTTAAAAGTATTTAAATTAACTTAATATGATAATTGAATAAGTTATTTGTTTAATTGAAAGAAAATTAAATATATAAATTTGATTTAATTAATATTTAAGTTGTTTTAAGATAATTTTTTTATTAAAATATTAATTAAATATCAAAAAATATTAATTGACTTTTTCGCTTGAAATAAAATAATTTAAAGTTGCAGAATTGTTGTTGGGAATTGTCAATATTTAATTAAATAAATTAACACATTGTTTGAAATGGCAAAGTTTTTTGACAATTTTTTTAATTAAAATTAAAAAAATTATTTATTGAAAAAAAAAAAAAATATTCATATTACAATTTTTAGTAATCAATATAATCATTTTGGTAATAGGTGGGTGCAAAATCAACAACTTGTTTGCTTGATATTATGAATTTTTAATTTTTTCTGTGCATAAAAGCAGATTACTTTTAGTTTTCTTGAGTTGCGCTGTAAAAATCAAAACGTGGACTTGTTATATATTAATAAATCATAAAGAGAACGCTATAAGGCCCCAAGAATCAGCGGCTATCGTGCTTAAACTTATACAAAAATTTAATTACGAAAAGGAAACTGTCATTTAATTAAAATTTGATTGCAACAAAAGCTAATTGTGCTAACAAACTAACTATTTAACCTTTCCATGTTGCTGTAAACACATTCGGCTTTATAAAAATAAATTAATGTGAATTTTAAGTGTTCGTCAAAACCGGCTTTCCATACAATTTTTTTGTTTAACGAACACTTCAAGATCACAAAATTTTTTATTTTTTTTTTTTTTTGCATAAGGCCGATTGCCTTTAAAGTTTTGAGTCTCCGCGAACGATGATTATCTTCTTTAAAAAAAATATTAACAGATTTATTACAAAAAAAAACAACCCATTTAATATGTCTCACAAAAAATGAACGTACCACACACACACATCAAATCTTCTAAATTAACAAAAAATGGCGCGCAATGAATATGAAATTCAAGTCATTAAACTTTAAATGGTTAAAATGTCTCGTCTCTTAAAAATTGCCAAAGAAATAAAGAGACAAACAAATGATAATAAAAAATTAAAAAAAACTCTAGTTTAACAAAACCAACAATTTTTTGTTGCTTTACATTTAAACTTAAATGTTTTGTTTATATATTGTTAATATATATTTCAGCTAAAGAAAAAAAAAAATACTCAAACAATTACACTTGTCCTCCTCCTCCCCTCACTCACCCACTTTTATTTAAACATCTGCTCTAGTTAAAAGTTTTCTACTGCTTTACTGTACTACTGCCTTGTAATTGTTAAGGCTTAAGAAATTGAAACTGGTAGAACAATTCTCTAATACTAACAGACACACACACTCATGCTTTACTAGTACACACACGCTCTGGTAGACTTAAAGTATGGAACAAAAAAGGCTGTATAAAACAGTTAAGAAGTGCTCTGAGTAGGTTTATGTGTTTTTTTGAAAAAGAGCCTGCCTTGCTAGTACAAGAGTAAACTGTTAAGATCTTGTTTGCTTTTGTCTCTTTGGCAAGCAAAATATCAAAAAAAAAAAAAACGTGGACGCATGTGGATGTGTGTGTGTGTGAATTAAGTAAACATGCTGATGTTGCTTATTGTCACACACAAAAGCATCGTATAGTGGTGTATCGTTATTTTGAATTTTAAGCTTTCACTGACACACATACACACATACATATATAAATTTCCTTTTACTCACACACTAAACTGTGCAAAGATGACAACAATACCAGCAACGACAATGATGATGACAATGATGTCACATTGTGCAAAGTACAACATTCATACGAACACATAAACAAGAAAAAGGATGTTTTATGAAAACTAAACGCCAAATGAATATGGAATCATCAAGTTATAAGAATCTTGTAAAGATTTTGAAATATATAAAAAAAGAAAAAAATACAGACCCGCATTGGACCATAAAATCCCTTCTTTAGTCTGGGTTCACAATATGAAAGTTTTCTTTAAGAAAGTCTGAGTTTATTGGCGAGAGAGAAAGAGAACATGCTATTATTCGCTCCCTTCTAATCAATAAACTACGACTTTCTGAAAGAAAACTTTCATAGTGTGAACGCAGACTTATCTACACAAAAAAAAGTGTTTTATCAATTAAAAAAATGGTTTAAAAAGTATTTAAATTTAATTAATGTGACAATTGCATCAATTATTTTTTTAGTTGAAAGAAACTTAAAAATTCAATTTTGATTTCATTAACATTTTAGTTGCTTTGAAAAAAATGTTCAATTAATTAATTTAATTAAATAATTTAATTAAATCTTAATTGACTTTTTTCGTTTAAAATAATAATAATATTTAATTAAATAAATTAACACATTGTTTGAAATGGCAAAGTTTGTTGATCAATTTTTAATTAAAATTAAAAATATTATATTCAAAAAAAATTTTTTTTTATTCTTTATTTTTTCGAATTTATTCTATGAGTTAAATTTCAGTTATGTATTTTATATAAAGAAATAATTCTCAATATATATTTATTAAAAATATTATTTATTAAAAAAAAAATATAATTATCAAAGTTGTTTTTGGGAATACTATTATTTATTAAAAGATTTTGTTTGTTGTGCTTAATTCCCTTTTTCTTATTCCCTCTGTAGTCTTGTTTGCTGATAGCTTTGGCTTTTCTAAAATTGTTTAGGAAAACGTTTACTGACGATCTGGCCTAAGCAACCAGTGAAATGCGCATAGGAACAACTTATCCTCCAACCATAAATTTCAGTATTTTTTATCAATTATTAAAAAAGGTAATAAGGCACAACAAACAAAATCTTTTAATCAATATTCACAATTGAACAATTTTTAGTAATCAATATAATCATTTTGGTAATAGGTGCAAAATCAACAAATTGTTTGCTTGATATTATGAATTTGGTATAAATTTGGTGATTAGAGAATATTATTAATTTTTTCTGATTAGAAACGTTGTTGTACATAAATTATATTTTTCTACATTTATTTTAAATAATCAATTGTTTTAGTTTGACTAAACCAAATCATTTAAATGGCAGGTGTAAAGTAGTGATGGGCAACTGTAGATAGTATTCGCAATCAATAGTTATATCGAGCATTTGCTGCAATAGAGTCATAACTCAAAAAACCTAAGGTTTGAGCTAATGTATTTAATTCTTTAAGTCCCAGTATAACACAGGGTCGCCTACTAGCTAATAATATGGAGTTAATCGCTTTATCGTTTCTTCATATTGTGTAAAAATTTCATCAGAAGAATTAAATTTTAAGGGGCTAGAAAATTCAAATTTGAGTTATGACTCTATTGCATCAATGGCTCCATATTTCGATAGTATATTTCTAACCATCGATAACATCGATATTACTATCGACTTGATTTCATTGAAAAAAAGTCAAAAACCAATACAAACTAATTACAACAGTCATTCTTTTTAAAGTAGTGGCTTTGCTTACTGCTTAAGCAGAGAACATACACAAAGTGAGATTAAGCTTATTATTTATTCTCTCTTTTTCTGCTTTTTCTGTTTTTGTTTTTATTGCTTTTGCTTATTATCTATCAAAATGTTCAGTAAGTATTTAGCAACACAGTATTTTCATTTGCTGAAAAAAATGTAAGCAAAGCTGAAATTTTATTGCTGTTGATACTTTAAAGCAAGCAATTTAAACGCTGGATCAAACTGCACGATTTAAACAAAAAACAGTATTTTTAATATGAACTGATATAATAGGGAGAGGTTTATTGTTAAGCAGTTCACTGTAAAGAAGTTCGAAAATATTTAAAATTCCATATACATTAGTAACTGTTTTCTTATTTATTGCATCCACAGTGTAAATTTCATACACGTTTACGCAAATAAGTACATACATATACATATGAATGTGTGTATGTTTAACACACATATCTTGTGCAGAGCTTAACATTTAATTGCATGTGTACTTTAGGTAGTCAGTCTAAAAGCAAACTAAAGTACTAACAGTCATTGCTACATAAAGCTCTCTGGCTATAAGGAGGTGAAAAATATTTAAGCATATGTGAAAATGCTTGTGTTTACATTTAACACCCGAATGTATGCAAAGGTTTTTTTTTATCTATTTTAACGAACAACAGCTAGCGAAAAAGCAACTTACAAATTTTGTCAGAGTAAATGTTGTATTTTTCTATATACATAATATTTTTTTTTTTTGTGTTATTTAAAGGTATTTTAGGATTCTAACACTTTTAACACAAAAATCTCAAGATAATGCTGTTGCTGCTTGTTCATGTTTAGACTACTAAAATCATACTAAAACATGCCGTAACATAGTCACACATGAACATCAACTATATAGACTTTATTTAGTATATAAATACATATCACCAAAAGAAAGAAAAAAAAAATACTTATAAAAAGTGGATTGTTATGATAAAAATTCTCATTGTTTGTCACGAGCACATACATATGTATGTGTTAATGTGTGTATGTGTAAATGAGTTTTAGTGTTAAAATTGATATTCAAACACAAACACCTACAACATACACAAACACTGAAATAAACATCGTAGCGTATTTAACGAGCATTTAAGTGTGTCAGCAACTAAAAATGCATGCGATTCTTGTTGTTTTTTTGTAGGAGAGTGTGTCTCCTTAAGTGTTTATGAATATTAAAAGAGTGTTTGCTATTTTTTTGTCGATTTTTTTTTTTTTTTTGCATAAATCTTTAACACTTTTTGGGCATATATTATTATAAATTTTTCGACCATCAGTTTTACACAGAAAAAATTATTAAATTTCTCCAATTTTACGAAATTCATAATATCAAGCAAACAATTTGTTGATTTCGCACCTATTACCAAAATGATTATATTGATTACTAAAAATTGTAAAATTGTAATTTTTTTTTTTTTCAATAAATGATATTTTTAATTTTAATTAAAAAATGATCAAAAAACTTTGCCATTTCAAACAATGTGTTAATTTATTTAAATCAATATTGAAAATGTCCAACAATAATTCTACATGTTTCAATTATTTTATTTTAAACGAAAAAAGTCAATTAAGATTTTTGGTTATTTAATTAAAATTTTAATTGAAAATTTATTTCAAAACAACTAAATTGTTTATTAAATCAAAATTAAATTTTTAATTTTCTTTCAACTAAAAAATATCTGATTCAATTATCACATTAATTAAATTTAAATACTTTTTAAACCATTTTTTAATTTATAAAACATTTTTTTCTGTGTATATTATTTTTAATTTCTATTTATTTAAGCTTATGGTCTATTTTTTATGTAGTAAAAAAGTTAATCTTTATTTTTATTTCGAATTTTCGTAACCCCTTTGTGTTAAGTCTTCAGGATTGAAACATTTTTTAAAAAAATAATTACATAAAAAACAAATCAACAAAATTTCTTAAAATACAAAAATTTACAATATTTGAAAAAATTTTTATGCTAACAAAATATTTAAATATAATCTATTACAGTTTAAAAAATGTATTTAGTTTCTGTTTCTATTTTTACTAACTAAATGTCCTATAATTTATTCTTAATAAAGATGGAACCTTAATTATTTGAAGCATTTCTAACAAATAACGTCTCTTTTAATTAATCTCCGTGTTTAAAATTGTTACATTCTCAAAATCTGGATAATTATTTAAATAAGCACAGTGGGTTGCTAATGCTGTTTTTTGTAATGTAATAGTGTGTTTATATTTCTTATCTGATTCATGTCCAGCAATTCTCGTTGCTTTTTTGTTTGGGCATTTTTTAAAACTGAGTTTGCAAAAACAGTTAATTTAAATTAAATTTAAACAAACAAAATATTCCTAAAAACGACGGAACGAATTTTATTATTTTAGAAATAATCACCCCTGTTATGAATACTTTTTTTCTAGAATTTTTTTCTCTTTCCCTAAATTTGCAATCGTGATTAAATTCCACTTAAATAATTTCTTGCTAAAATAAATTTCCCCTTATCGTGATTATTTTTTTTTTGCTGCAGAATTAGGAAATGTCTTACCCAAGATTTGAATAGCGCTAGGCCTCCTATAAAATCAATCAAACTACCACTCTAATTCTAACGTCCATCTTTTTAGGTTTGATATAAAACCACATTTATATTTAACATCGTTTTAAATGACAAATTCCGTTCTTCACTAAGCACTTAAATTAAACTTAGTTCACCAAGTTGGTACATTTAAATCAAATTTAAGTTTCCATTGTGTATAATTGAGCCAGGTGGCCTCCATATAGGCTTGCCAGATGGTCATAATTTCTCTTGATTTACAAGAATTGTCAGTGCTCGTGAAGAATCAAGAAAAAATAGGTTTTGTCAAGATATTTTAAAGCCCAACCAAAAGCCAACTTATTAGTTTTTAAATTTGTTTACACTTTCCTTAAACCAAAAGCTGTATTAAAAAAAATAAACCAGAACGCCTGTTAAAATTAATAATTGGTAGAAAACTGAAAAATTGCGTTTTTAGAACTTTAAACTACAATTTGTAATCTTAATTTTTTTTTTAAGACAAGAGCTTACCTAAAAAAATGGAAGCGTACTCGAATTAGGTTTATCCACCGAATGCCCCAATTGTTAAAAAAAAAGTTTCCGATTCTACCACAGTGTAATTAAAAACATTAAACAGCAGATTCAACACAAAGCGTACAAAAATTTTTTGTGCAAAAAGTGAATTAATTTGCTTGTATTTTTCGCTTTTAACTGGTTTTGACAGTTATGTTATAATAATAAAAGATAATATTTGAAAGATTTTAAGAAATCTTATCAATATCAAGATTTCTTTTAGTGAATGCCAAGAATTTTGCAAACTTGAATCGGGCAAGCCTTATTCAATATCAAAACAATACAACCACAATAGACAAAGCAATAACAGTCAGCTGATTTTTAAGGCCACTTTGTAAATAAATACACTTTTTATGATGTTTTTTTTTTGTTTTTTTGTAATTAATAGTGCTACCATACTTTTATCTTAATTAAATAAGAAAAAAAATTTCGCGGGATTTACGACTGCATTTTCCCCTTCGAGGGGAATAAAAATTTAATGGCAACAAAAATTCACTTGTCCAAAAAAAAAAACTTCGAAAAAGATTTTTTTATTTATTTGTTGTAAAAAAAAAAATTAAGTAAAAAACAGAGGATGCTTCTCTTTTAGTTGATTTTTCTTATTTTTTTTTTTTAAATTTTGTTTAAGTCTGACTTATGCTAAAATCTTTAGTTACACAAGCGTTTTGTAAAAAAACTTTCTTAGCTTACAAGCAAAAGGAACTTTTTTTTTATTTTTGTTTTCTAAAGCTAAAATGTAATTAAAGTTTTTTTTTGTAAAAGCTGAAAAGTATTTTTTGGCAAAGGCTTATAAGCAAAAGAATATTTGTGTAAGAAAAGCTTTTACATAAATAAGAGTCATTAAACATTTTAAAACGGTCGTAAAAAAAAATTAACTTGGTTGAGCACTTGATTTGTTCTAAGATATTTTGAAAAAAAAAGTATGATAGTGTAACCTTAAAATCTGTCCGTCCGACTTACAAATGTTTATCAAAATGTTTAAAACTTTCAGAGTTGCAGTTCTTGCAAAGAAGCTGAGACATTCGATTATGCATCTTATTTGTTTGATAGTATGGCTTTGACAACAGATTTTGCAGTCATTTTTTATATGTCGGATAGAATTATGTCCAATTTTCGGAGGAACGAATCGTACGATTATGTTAGTTAGTTAATCCTATAGTATCATTAATATAAAAATTTTACTTCTGAGTATTTAAATTAAAGATTTGAAAATAAATGGAGCATAAATACCAATTTCGATTAATTTAGAATTTTAAACATTATAGAAGAAAAAATAATTCGTTTACGATGGAACTGAAGTGGGTAACTGGAGCGTGTTTAAAAACCCTTACGGCGTTACGTCCTACAACGTACGACAAAATTGTGTTCTTATTATTATTCTATAAAATCTGGTTTAAACCGGGTTTAAAGGGGTTTTCCGTTCTGTTTTTTAAATTTTATATAACAAAATTTGTCGTCTTGTTGTTTTATTTTTAAATTCAAAAGTCACCCGTATTTTTTATTAACCGCTACGGTTTTTATGGGTAATCTCTTGAATTTAAGAAAGTTAATTTTTTTTCGAGTTTTTTGTTTCAAACTTAATTTAACGTCAATTGCAACACAAACATCCAATAACAGAATAAACTCCAGTTACAACAAAAACCCTATCAGTCCTACAATGTACAACATAAATTTTGTATATGTAAGTATGAGCGTTTGTGTAGCTCTCTGTGTGTGTATCTCTGTGTGTGTATGTGTGTGTAAAGAGAAGCAACAGGTCTTAAAACAACCATGCAGAAAATGCAGCTTACAAATTCATTTATAGCATTAATAGTACGTGGAATGTTTATTATGTTGCGCCAGTTGCCGCATACTTATACAGTGTGGAAGAGCAAGAGAATTGCCAAAAAAAAGAAGATGAAACGTTGTACACGGCTAAGTAGAAAATACAATTTTGTATGTGGTGTCTGTCTGTCTATCTGATTTTTTTCTGCTTTATCTAGCGGAGTGTGCATCATGGAACAGTGGTTGTTAAAAGAGCACACACAAAGACAGTTTTGGAATTTTAAATTTTTATAAAGGCAAAAAATAAAAGGGAAAAAGTTAAATTTGCCACACAAAACTGGCAAAAAAATTATATTTAAGTGTTTGTGAAAATCAAAAGGCGTATGATTCATTTTTTTACAAAGTGATAAATTAATAATAGTCATACGCCAAGAGAAGGGTGTTACATTTCGTAAATGAGTTTACTTAAGCAATTGGCTTACTTGTGTACTTTAGACCATGAGCTGTGGGAGGGATTTACAATGATACCATTCCTAGGGCCTACTCCATTGTGGATCTTAACCACTAGGTGAGAAACAATTCATTTACTAGCCCCCGAGTTTGAGCGCAACCAACACACACAGGTACCAATATGTGTGCATAGTGCGGAAAAATTATGCTCTCTCCCCTTATTGTCCAGCTGGAGCTATCTAACTTGCGCGGCTTTTGGAAAAATGCTAGCAGCAGCATCAGCAACTAGGAAATATTCTCCCTCAAGTGGTGAAAATTGGCCCTTTAGTGGGATATTTTATGATATCCCTTCACGCTTATTAAACCGCAAGTACCACGTGATTCTCGAAACTATAGTTTTGACCGTACAGCGAAACTTTCGCCGATAATCTTTCTGAAAGACAGAAGGTATTTTCCGCTAGAAACATACTACCGAAGGCCTTAACCAATTGTCAGTCCGCTGCCGTTCCACCGGGGCCTCCTGACTCTCGTGGTAGGGATCAGATAGGATATATGGTCAGTCTGTTTAACTTTATTAAACTTGTGAAAACTTATTTAACTTTCTTTAAGAAACACAACACGATAAAACAACGATCTGGGCAATCTTAATTGCCAGCAACTATAACAAACACACAAATCTATTCCCTTTTAAAAGCAAAGAGCTGTAAGAAGAGAGAAAACCACAGAAATCAACAAAATAACGAAAGAAAATGCCACAAAATGATTTTATAAACAAAAACTTTAATAGTTATAATGTGTAAGCAAACAGGAAATGAACACTCACACAAGCACAGTGCAAATAAAAGAGCCTTTACAACTGCATTTATAATACGAGTTGTATAGTAATGGCAGTGCGATGAATAACAGTTAAAGCTGAGAAGAGAGGGAGAGAGAGAATTGAGTTGGGATAAATTAACAACATCATCATCATCCTTGTGATTTAAAAGCGCATTAAAAACTTTTTAGATTAATTTTGCTTCTTGCTCTCGTTTTTATTTATATTTTTTTTTCTATAATTTAGTTTTATTTGCTTTTTTCTGTGGCAAGGTTGGTTCTTTTTGTATGTATTTGTGGCAAGAGGTAAATATCCTTTTTTTTCTTAAGAAAGACAGGGATATAACTGGAAAATATATTTAGCTATAGGATACTGCTGCTAGCAAAAAAAACAAAAGCTAAAGAAATTAACATTGATGTTATTTTTAAATTAAAAGTTTATTTTAATAAAGCAAAAAAAAAAGATTTAATTTTGAAATGTTGTTAAGGTGCCATGATTGAGAGTAGAAAAAGTAAAATACAAAATGAATGTATTTTAATAAAATTCTTCAAAGCATTCCTACAACTAAAATCAAAAGTTTATTTTACTCTAAAACATTTGCCAGAAAAAATAGTAGCGAAATAGAACAAGAGTATAGTTTTTGTCGAAAAAAATAAAAAAAAAGTTCAGCTCCAGACGGACTGACTGACTGAGAAGACGATCTTTGGCCTGGTTTTTTTTTTTTTTTTTTTTGTATTACCGATGTAAAACTCTTGCCCCGTTTTTTATACCCAGTTTCTGTGTGTAATATGCAACTTAAAACCTGTTGAAAGTTTCTATATTGAAAACTGTGCGAGTTTAAACGTGTTTGTTTGGCTGTATTTGTAATTGTATACAAACCATTTATTTTTGCTAGAAAATCAAAACTAAACTGTAGTTTACATGACTGCTCTGGCATTGTGCTGTGTTTTACAAATGTATTCCAGTTCCTTCTTTTTCTTTTAATTCATTAAACTTTTTATTTCAACTATTACTCGGTTTATTGTTCTTGATGATATTGTATTCATACTTAGTCATTCATTCATATTGAAAAAGAAGGGAAGTATAAAAAAAATTTATATTAATAGAAATAAGTTAGAAATATAATGCTTATAATGGTTTATATTTTGCATACAAATGTTGCCAGTAAACCTTGATGAAGATACAGTGAGACCTCGATTATGTATATGGAGTTTTCCCGGTTATAATAAGAAGAAAAAACGTAATTTTGCCCGAATACAAAACATGCATTTAGTAGAATGTAAGGGAATTCCCCTTTGATTAATTTATATATTTTTTTTAATGGTTTAAAAAAAAAAATTTTATAATTCCGTATAACAGAGTTATACCCGGATAATAGAGATGGTCTTTGCAAAAAAAAAAATAAATAGATGAAAAATTAATTTATTTTTATTTTCACGGATAATTGCTGCTGCCGGTTAAACAAACCACGGTTAATCGAGGCCCCACTGTATATGTAATTTATGCTTCAATTTTTAAATGTTAAATAGGGGGAAAATTTTATTCAAAAAAGAAGTTTAAACTTACATTAGTAAAGAAAAATGTTTCTAAATAAATTTAATTAAACTAAACAGACTTTTCTTTTTTGATTCGCGAACTTATTCAAGAAAACAGAAAATTATTATTTTTAGTGAAGTCTTTAATTTATTATTATTATTTTTTTTTTTTTTGGTTAATTTTAATAAGCTTTCGAAGTTGGTTTTTGTTGGTGAACTACATAGAGTTCACTTTGGATAAGCCTTTTTTGCTTTGCGGACAAATAAGTTTAATTATTTCAATTACTGCAGTAATCGCTGCATTTTTGTCGTGCTTTCTTCCTTTTTCTTTTTTAAAAGTACTTTTTTAGGTAAACTGAATAAGTTCCAAATTTTGTTTCTATTCGCGAATTAATCTCATTTCGTACGTGGACTATACAGATGATATACTAAACTATTCTTAAACTAATTTTTCTTTTTAAATTTGTTTTGAATAAAGAAGCATACAGTTTTGTATTTAACTGGGAAACGAACTAGATCGCATTAGCACCCAATTTTTATTTTAGAGATTGTTAGCTATTTTTGAAAAATTTATTTTATTTATTCACACAGAAAAAATTATCAATTTTCTCCAATCACCAAATTTATACCAAATTCATAATATCAAGCAAATAATTTGTTGATGTTTTACCTATTACCAAAATGATTATATTGATTACTTAAAATTGTAAAATTGTGAAAAATTTTTTTCAATAAATGATATTTTTAATTTTAATTAAAAAAAAAATGATCAAAAAATTTTGCCTTTTCAAACAATGTGTTAATTTATTTAATAAAATATTGACAATTCCCAACAACAATTCTACATGTTTAAATTATTTTATTTAAACCGAAAAAAGTCAATTAAGATTTTTTGTTATTTAATTAAATTTTTATTGCAAATTTATTTCAAAACAACTAAAATGGTTATTAAGTCAAAATTAAATTTTTAATTTTCTTTCAACTAAAAAAATAATAAATCATTGGCCGCTAATGGGTTAAACAACCCACTTATTAAGCAAACGAATAATGATTAAATAAAAGCTATTCAAATACGGGCATTTTATGAAATCGATTTTGAAATCACGGGAGGGATATTTTGGTGTTCTGAAAATCTCGAGATTTTTAGTTTTTAGCAGTCATTTTGTTTTAAATGAAGAGCAAACAACTGTGCGCTTCTTTTTACATTCCTGCCACATTCAATTTAGTACTTAGTGTTGCCATTTTCATTTAGTTTTTCCCTTTGTATATTAACATGTAAAGGCTAGTTTACATGGTAATACAATGTATTACGACTTTGTGGAATCAAAATATTATGAAATTCTCTCCGTGTTTAAAATAAAAAAATAAAAATCTGTTGGTAAGTATTTTTCATGTTTACACGGATGGTTTAAGTAAAATAAAAGCAAAGTGAGTTAATAACAAAAAAGCAGATGGTTGCAGTTTTACAATATTAACAAAAACAACATGAACATTTCCAGAGTTGATTCTGCTTGTTTTTGTTATTTTATAAAAATGTTACCACCTTCAATATACTCGGTTAAAATGCGACTCTGGTGTGTTGAGAATACATGAGTTTCTAAAATGGTTTAGAAAATGAACATTTACCGACCGCTTGTCAAATTTTGTATCCGTATTCTCTCTTACTCAATACATTTTGCTTTTACATGGTAAGATTTTTCTCATTCTTTATTGTATTACCGTGTAAACTAGCCTTAACCAATCAATTTTGTATTATTAAATTTTTATTTTCAATGATTAATTTAATTGAAAAAATAATCATATTCTACATGACTTTAAAACTTTCTTGCTCTGGCAACCGCAAGTCTTTTTGATGAGCCATATTAGCTGACGACTAAAAAGGAAAAGTAAATCACGAAAAATGTAAACAAAACAAACTAAAATAAAGTGTGAAAAAATATAGCGTGCTCCGAAATTTGTAAATTTGTTTGTTCTTCCGTGTAAAATAGATAATTTTGTTGCAAAAACAAAGAACAAATCATTTAAAGTATATGCGATAATCTATCTATATATCTTTATATGTATATTAAAACGTTTGTGACGGATTTGTTTCCCTAAAACTCAGGAACCGCTGTATTGATTGAGACCAAATTTGGCCAATAAATTAATTTAGTCGAGAACCAGGTTTCTCTAAAGTTTAATCTCGAAAGATGGTGATGTTGTACTGATATTTCAACTTTTTTTTTATTTACAGTAGGATTTGTCTGAAATACACAAAATATTTTTATTAAACAAATATAAATTTCCTGATAAAATGTTGACCCGGTAGATAGCGCTGGGGTCAAGTAAATAACAAAATTCTTCATTTTATTCTAATTTGCCGGCACTTCGGAAGGTATTAATTTTCCTGTGTATGTAATGCATGGACCCGATATGTAGCACTATGGTGGTGCTATTTAGATAGTCATATTTGCGTAGACATTTTACTAAAGATAAGAATGTATGTATGTTTATTTCCTCATGGCAATTTGTTTTATGGACAATCAAAAAAAAAAAAAAAAAAAAAAATTTATTGTCAAACTATTAAACATTTTCTTACAACAAATTGTGAAAGAATTCAAGTTTCCATTAAAAAAAAATCAATTTAAAATTCCGAAAAATTCAATTTCCTTTATAATAATGCCGACCCGATGCAGAGCACGAAACATTGGCACAATACTTCTCTACTATTATGGAGCGGGTGTAGAAAAAACTATTGAGGGTAAGACAACGTTTGCCGGCCTCTGCTAGTTATATTATAGTTTTCAAAGAAAAATGCTTAAACAATTTTAAGTGACTTAAAATCGTCATGCTGTAAGCTGACCGGGTTTAAATCACGAAATTTAAAAAAAATTTTTTAGGCAGGCCATAATTTTTTTTTAGTGATTTCAAATCACTTGACGAAAAAGTTACCTCAAACAAGGCTTAAGTGACAAAAACACAATTTTACTGGAGAAGGCTTTTTTATTTCATAAAAATTGGGTATAAAAGATGGCGCTTAAGCTAATACTGTTTATTTTTTAAATCGTAATGGTACATTATGTGGCCATGACATTTTAGGAGATGATGCAAGTGTTGCCAATAAATTCATTAATTGAAAAAAAATGATGTCGCTTAAGCCATTTTTCCGATATTTTTGAATAGCCTCACACATATCTTTAAGAAAACACATTTGTCGATATGGTCACCTCTAACAAGACTTTTTTAGACAAACATTTTTAAACATGTTATGGTTACTTGAGCCATATTATGGTTAAATGAGTCCTCTATTTAGAAGCCAGAACCATAAAATAGTTGCTACCAAACATATTATGGTTAATAATAGCAATACTATCTTTCCGATAACAGAAAAAATTTGAAATTGCCTCTAATCCCCAAATGTATACGAAATTCATAATAGCAAGCAAAAAATTTGTTGATTTTGCGCCTATTACCAAAATTATTATATTGATAACTAATAATTTTAGAATTATGCAAATTTTTTTTTCATGATATTTTTAATTTTAATTAAAAAAAAAACGATCAAAAGACTTTGCCATTTCAAACAATGTGCTTATTTATTTAATTAAATATTGACAGTTCCCAACAACAATTCTATAAGTTTAAATTATTTTATTTTAAGCGAAAAAATCAAATTAATATTTTTTGATATTTAATTAATATTTTATTAAAAAATTAATTTAAAACAACTTAAATCAAAATTATATTTTTAATTTTTAATTCATTCAATTATCATATTAATTAAATTTAAATACTTTTCAAACCATTTTTCTAATTGATAAAAAACTTTTTTCTATGAATAATAACTTGTTGTTTTTGGAAAAGAGGAAAATGTTATAGGTAATTTTAAACCATAAAATTATAAGTTGTAAAACATGTTCAGAACAATCATAAAATGGTTGTGGTGCCTTGCTGGAGAGCGAATTTAACCCTAAAATGGTTGCCGGTCACATTGATCAAGATCCCAAAATATGTCTATATAAGAAAGGTTCGTTCAAAATTGTAACCCTATCAAAAAATCTGTTTTCTCAGAGTGTAGAGTAAAAAATTGCTCATTAGAATACAAAAAAGCAACTCAGTAAAAATTCGAATAAATTTTACATTAAAACTTAAATAGTTCCTAAAAATAGTTCATTCTTCTGCAGTCTGTTTCTTATGTCTTTCTTTCTCAAAATTCTATGGTCACATATTTTATTTATTAAAAAGTAAATTTTCTTCCACATAAAAAAACAACCACAATCCATAAATTTTTTTTTAGCAAAGAAAAAAATTCATCTCAATCGAAATAAGAATTTATAAATAAAAAGAAAATTTTCTTATCTTTAAAGGGATAATTCAGTAAAAATTTTTTGCTAACATACAAAGAAAAAATTTCTCAGAAGTTTAAAAACTTACAAATCACATTACTGACCACAGTGTCTTGATTATTTGGGAAAGTTTCATTTTAAGATTATGATAATACCACAATACATTCCTTTGAAATTAGTAAAGTAATCTATTATTTAATGCAAAGAGCCAACGAATAACTTAAAAAAATATGACGTAGGCAGATTTCTCCGACATAACTAATCTTTAAAGTGTCATTTGGTTAAGCCTCAGTTAGCTGACAGTAACAGCAACGTGGCAAATCTTCTGCTTCATTTTGTTGTATGTAAAGCAATAAGAACGATTATAGTTAGCAGTAAGACCGTAACGTCTTACTCTGTAGAAAATATTTTTTAAATTTTTATATTAATTCGAATGTGTTTTCTAAGTCAAATTAAAATTTAAAAAGCTTTTATACTTTTAAAAGTCTTATTCTTTCAATATTTTCGAGGAATATTTTCTATGCACTATCACAATTTTGTAAAATAGATTTTCTTACTTTTTTACAGTACGTAGCATTACTGTTATTGTCAGCTAACTGGGGCTTTAGTATTACAGCAGACCCAAATAAGTGACAGACAATGAATTTCCTAGTTAAGTGAGCATCCCTAGAACTAAAGGGATATTTTCCCTGTAGGAAATGTCTATAGTGAAGCTGTTCTGATTCACTATTGTATTTGTCACCAGTACTTCTCACCAACTGTAGCCCAGACAGGCTTTCTGTTGAACTGATCTTACAACTATGGACTGTGCAGTTCTTGTAGGACCATATGGAGACATTGGAACTAAAAATTCACTAGTAAATTTAATTGTTCTACTCTACATGTGTGAATAATTTTACTTATTTAGGTTAGGTTTCATTGGCAGCCGCGATCAAGCACAGCTCACGTGGGTTAAGTAATTAGTTCTTGTTGTGTTACAATGTTTCACCGTCTCCCCCATGGGTTCTTTGCTGCCCGGCTCTTGTCATTCTAACTAGAGCATCCAATTATTCGACTTTTGGTTTTGTTCGAGTAAGGAATTAATCGATTTTTAAATTTTAAAATTGCTCGATTAATCGAATAAATTGTTCGAATTAATCGAATAATTCAAATAATTTGAACCAATGGGGAATTCTTTCTCAAACAAGGACACTTGGGTTTTTGAGACGGATCTAACGATATCTCAAATGACAAAATCCAGCCGATTAGAAGATAACCCATAATCTGACAGTGCATTGTTTACACATTTGTAACTACTGATGATTGTTTACAATAAACACAATAAGATTTAAGGTATTTAACCAATTAGAAATAAAAAAAAATAGTCTGGGAATTTTAATTCTTCTGTTGAGCTTCATTTTTATTATAAATTTTTATATCAAATTGCGATAGTGCATAGAAAATATTCCTGGAAAATATTGAAGGAATATTTATTAAAGTATAAAAGCTTTTTAAGTTGAAATTTGACCTAGAATACACATTCGAATTAATATAAAAATTTATAATAAAAATGAAACTCAACATGAGAACTAAAATTCCCAGATTATATTTGTTAAAAATTATGTAGTTAAATACAGCTATAAGATACAAAGAATGCTGACGAAGGACGAAGCGGGACAGAAAATGCATTATATTTTGCTGGTATCTAATAGTTGTATACATTTTCTGTACAATTTACTTCATTGCTAGCCAAAGGATACCTAAAGTAAGCCTCGTAATAGAAATATACAAACAAACAAAATTGTGATTGTGCATAGAAAATATTTAGACTATTAAAGTATAAAAGTTTTTTAAATTATAATTTGACTTAGAATACACATACGAATTAATATAAAAATTTATAATAATAAAAATATTTTTACATTAAAAAAGTAGAATTTTCTAAGATATTAATTTTAATCGATTAATTGACATAAATTGTTCGTGTTATTCGTTATTCGAAATTGGCTATTTTAATTATACGGTCAAATAATGGCGGAAAAATTCCTGGATTAATCGAACAACGACTAATTGATTGGATACTTTAATTCTCACCCAGGCATCCGGTTGATTCATAGAAGAAATGAATCCTGTTTAAATCAATGGCAGAGAGACAAGTTTCGTCCCTAAGGGTTCTTTGACCAAACAGCTTGAGTTTTAGGTCTCCGAATGCCAGGCAATGGCAAAGATAGTCCGTTGGCTCCTCGTCCCCGTAACTACGTCATAGGGCATTGTTAAGGAGCCCTAGCCTTTGGGCGTGTTTTCCAATGGGCCAGTAATATTTTGACTAGAATTTTGCGCCAATAAAAGTGGAGATGCTTTACTGACAATGTCATTAAAATATTACTAAAATAATCAACATAAGCGACGACTTGGACAAACTTGATCTCAGGTTTCCTGTAGGGTTTACTTACACACACAAACACAATCGTTTATTTACATCAGTAACGTCCGCTTCCTAACATCAGGTTTAAATAAAACATTTCATTTGTTCCATTTTTCAATAAAACTAGAGACAAATGTATTGAAAAAAATCTTTTCCATTGCGCATTTTTTTGCTTTCTGTATCTAAATATAATAATATAACATACATGCAGGGATTCATAGAGTTTTGTCTGGCAAAAAAAAAATCTGGATCACATGCATGTATGCATTGCATTGAATGCCGTTTGATGATTGTGTTGTATTTTCTTTTTTCTTTAAAACTTTAAAAATACATGTTAAATCTTGTATTAGAAAAGGGTATAAATAGGATTTTTTTCTTCTTTCTAGAAAAAATGCCTACAATGGCGCATATGCTTGCATAGAGGCAAAAAATATGGAGAGAAAAATTTTTTGTTAAGGTTTGCCGTTTTTTTTTATAGAGACTTTTGTGTATAGGATATCATGATTATCTCAACCTGTGTAACAAATAAATAGAATAAAATTCTAATCAAAGTCCTTCTAATAGAGTTTGATATTCATAAGATTTATTTAGAATTATTAAAAATTCTTTATACATGAAAATAACTATGAAAAATATAACGAGTTGATTGCTTTAATGGAGTTTATATAGAAACAATGTAATAGATTAAAGATTTTTATATTATTCAGAATATTTAATTTTTAAATATGTAAATATTTTCAAAATTTATATGTAATTTTATAGCAGATTAAACATTTAACGAATGTTAAGCTGGAATGTTCAAAATGTAGTTAAACGATTATGTAAAATATGTAAAAAGTTTTTAGAATGTTTTTCCTATTCTAATGATAATCACCTCCTTCTTAAATAAAATTTCCCTTGAAATGTGTTACCTTTTTGTATACCCTTCAACGAAGGTCAAAGGATACATTTAAATTTGTCTTCTTGTTTGTAATTTCTATAATATTGATCTTAGTCCCTCGGTCCTTATGAGTAGCGGTGCTCGGTTTTCCGAAGTTCACAGATATGATGGGGCAAGGTTATTATATATTTCTGTCACATCTGCTTCTATTTTCTATTCAGCTAGATTGGTCAATAAATGGCTGAGATATAAGCAGAATACCACGTCTGCCTCTAATTTTCCCCTATGCAATCACTTGTAATTTGTTTTTATTTGAATGTGTTTAATTTCATTTTGCATTTATTTATACAAAGTAAACACATGCATACACACAAACATGATTTGTAGTTACTGGCCAACGCCAGTATACTACTAATGGTCTGAAGAGTATAGACTCTATATAATTTATATAATATATAATTTTTTGAATTTTAAAGTGGACGTGGCACCTCCCGTACAGAAACCATATAGGTATCTATATATCTGGAGAACGACAAGAGGTTAAGTTTATAAATTGTGTACAATTAACTTTGTTATCAATATACAATATCTGAAAAAATGTGGGCGGAATTGGAGAAGTGGGCGTGTCCAAAAATAGATTTCTTTTTATCTGGACAGAGGTAGCAGAAAAAATTTTTGAATTCGTTACACATGGTAATCAAAACACAACTTCTCTTCAAAAAAAATGGGCGGGATTGGAGAAGTGGACGTGGCACCTCCCATACAAAGAAATTACACATTTATGTATAACTAAAGAATGTCAAGAGCTAAAGCTTCCAAGCATTGGATGTCAAAAGATAACATCCAGCAAAATGTGGGCGTGAAATAAAATAGATCAGTAACAGTAAAAATTACAAAAATTTGTACAAATATCTTCGATGTCAAGGCAAGACATCCGCAAATGAACGCTTGGCGAAATGAACGCGGCACCAAAATTTAATTTTTGTATATCTGAAGTAGTGGCGGGGTTGCAAAGCGCACCGGGTTATGTATATATATATATATATTACTTTATATTTACAACAAAATTACAAAATATTTATGACATTGTTTGTGCTTTCAATGTTATTCTTTGGCGTTGCGCTGCGTTTTATATGATTAGGGCCTTAAAAAGTTTTAAGTTTACTTAATATCTTAAGGCTTCTACAAATGTTGACATTGTGTAAACAATTAAAAAAAAATATCTGAATAAAAAAAATTTTTTTAAATAATTATATTTTTTTTTTTATATTATATACACCGTTTTATATATTTTGTGTAAAACGAAATAAAAATATTTTGTTTTCTATTTTTAAGTGAAAATATGTTTTTACATCATGTAAAATATATAATAGATTAAGTAAAAAAATAGTTTTTTCTTATTTTAAAGAAATATTTATAAAATTTTGAAATTGTGTGGAATATTTAATGATGCCTTACAAATGCTGAACGTAGGGGGCATTTTAAGAATAATCGAAAATGTTTTTTAAATTAATCTTCACGGTCTTGTCTATTCAATATGTGTATTAAAACAGATGAACAATTGTGGCAAACATTAAGTGACTTAATGGTTGCGCATGGTTTTACTGTCGAGGTGACCAAATTTAAGAACCTGTAATGTACCCAGTATTACCACATAGTTTTACCTCCATATTCATAAAAAATATTTTTGATTAATAAAAGATTTATTAAACAAATTTTCAAAGAAAATTCATTTCACAAACTTAAATTTTTTTTTTACGAATACACAAAAGAGATAGAGCATGTACCATTTATGCAACATATTTCTCAGAAAAGAAATCGCCATAAAAGTTCTATTCTCTCATTTTCGTAAACATGGTTGTAAAAACGCTTTAAAATTTTAAGAAATATATTATATTTAAAAGACCATATTATGGTCTTTACAATTTTTATATCCCAATTGGTTCAATGGTTCTCCAAATTGAAGATTAAAAGATTAATTTTGCTATTAACTATTTTTAAAGGATTATGCTACAAATACCATAAATTAAGAAATTCAAAATCAGCACTTTCCAATAATTTTTTTATTTTCACGCTTGAAAATCCCTACAAAACTAATTCAATAACATTTTTTTTTTTTTTTGTTTGCTGTTTACTCTCTAAAAGATGTATGTATGTTGATATATATTTTCTGCCAATTTATCAATTTATATTAAAAATATTAAACATTTTTAACCTTTAAATAACAAAGACAACGAAAGACATCAAAAATCAAACAAGTTAACGGAAAAGTCATTCAAACATGGTGATGACTTTTCAACATTTTTAACCCATGTTTTTTTTTTTTGATGCTTTTTATCCTGTTTTCAACAATTGAGTGCTTGTTATTTTTTTTTGCATGAATTTATTCAATATTCATAAATTTTTAGAACTGACATTCATCATATTGTAAATGTTGTTTGGCAGTCCCAAAATGAAACACACACACAAGAGTTAAAGAGAGAGAGACAGAGAAAAAGCAAAAAACCAATTCATCACCATAAACTCCGTAACCAAAAAAAAAAGGAGTTGATTTGTCTGGGAAAGTAAGCTTGAATGTATGTTTAAATGTTTGTGTATGAAAGTTTATAACTGTCAGTTAAGTTCTTGTTGTTGTTATTTTCATCATCGTTAGTGTTTCAGCAACACTTCCGGTTTCCGCTTGAATTTTGAACAGTTATTGTTTTTTTAAGCACAAATTTTTCTACAAGGATTTTAAAAAATTTCAGTGTGTTATAATTCTGTTGAACAATTCGACAATTCAATATACTATTTTTACATTTACTGTTCGTTTTCTTCCTAAATTTCATTTCAAAGCTGGAATCTATTCTTTTTTTTTTGTACATATTTATATTTTGTGTAGTCTGGTTCATTCCCCTGTTGATTTTGGACTGTTCATTTTCATTTCTACTTTATGTTTTTTATGGTCTTATTTCTTCAGCATTTATTTACAATTTTACAATCTAAGGATTTCATTTGTAATCTGTGGGTTTTTCTATATTATTCTCTGTATTTTTACAGGATTTTCTGTTGTTTTCTTTCCGTAACTAACTGAGCTGCTGTTGAGTTTTGTATTATATTTTTGGTTAGATTGAAATTAATTCAGCAATTGATTCTCAATGGGTTTTTGAGTTTTTTCTAGGATTCTTTCTCTACTTACTGGGTGGTAAAAAAAAAACAACAAATATATTTTGTTGTTTGTCAAGTAAATTTTTTTTCCATAATTTTTGTGTTGAAAAATTTTCTGCTTGAGCAATCATTTACTATTCATTTATTAAGGTCTTTCAAATCTCTCTCTTTCTCTCTCTCTCTCTGAAACAAAATTTTCAAGTTGTTGACCAATATTATTTATTAGTAAAGGCAATAAGAAGAAAAAATTATTTAAAAAAAGTATGTTTTTGATTAAAAGTACTTTTTATTTGATTTATATAAATAAACAGCATTTCAAGACAGTTTTAAAATAATTTCTTTAAAATATGAGAGTTTAAAAAAAGATTTCTACAAATTCATATTTAGGTTTATTTTTTTGTTTTTTTTTATGATCTTTTTTGTTCAACAATTTGCCTTGATTTTTGTTGCTCTATTTGACCTGACCTTTTAATTAAATTAAATTTATTGTATATAAAAAGGAATCTTTTACTTTGTATTTTAAGTACTTCTAGTGCTGCTCTTGATTAAATAAGTTTTTGATTTATTTTTTTTTACATTTTATTTGGTATTGCCAAAAGTCAAGTCGAATTCAAAGAAATACAGGCGTCATTTTAATTAAAATTTATTTTCAAGTGAATTTTCAATAGTATTATTTATAAGAACCATTTTTTCAAAGAAAATTCATTAGTTTAGAGAATGTAAATTTATATTATGCAAAAAATATGTATATGACAAATAAACCCTAAAAGAATGTTTAGTTCAGTCAAAATCAAGCAATACAAGCTTAAAAGTGGTATATTTAAACCCAACCAGAATGTTCTCAGTTACAGAAAACTGTGTAGGATACAATTTTAAGGTTAATTTTTTTACTTTTTCCTAAGATCAACACTAACACTAGGCTTTTTTCCCTTAAAAACTTAAAATTTGTTAGAAAAAATCACCATTAAACTATCTAACAAAAAAAGATTATTTTTAAAGGATATTTCTGAAGGCCGATAGAACTTACAAAAGGGTTAGCTGTCAAACAAGCTGTTTTAGGTTAGGTTCAATAAGCAGGCGACACGAGGACGACTCACCTGGGTCTTTAAAACGGTCTCTTTGTCAATCCAGTGTTCACCAGATTATTCCCCAGACATCACTGCAGCCTCAAAGCCTTTCTATTCTCTGCAGAAAAGAGAGGTCGACCTTAGCCCCGCATTAGATATGGCATCTAAACACGGCAAATCTGGTCTCATAAAATGAATCCTCCTAATAACTGCGAGATCAGGACATTGGCAGAAAAAGTGCAACACTGTTTCCTTCTCATCATGCCAACTTTTGTAGTAGTCTGTGTAACCTAGGACCATCATCGTCGCATGGGTCGCACTCAACCAGTGAGTCATAAAGACCGATATAAATGACCTAATCCTACCAAATCACGCGGGCTTTCTCCGCGTCATAGCCAGGCCATAGAGTCATGGTCATCGTGGAGGTATTTCCACCCTACCATCACTCATAAACCCCCTGTACGACACAGGTACCCCCAAGGGGCGTAGCTAAAGCACCTTCAGAGGTCCCCACCTCTTGGTGTTACATCCTCTGGAGAAAAATGGCTTGGGTAAATATTAATCAAGAACCGAAAGTACTGCCATTCTCCGGAATCTCAAACATTTTAAGTTCAGGTGTATGCTGCCTGGAATGCACCAAACATTCAAAAGAAAGAGCTCTTTGGGGTCCTATGGAATTCATTGGGTGAAAGGTTGTACGTCAGCATTAAACTGACGGTGCCACGGCTACCAGTAGCCCCGGTGAGTGCAAGCACAGGTCTGACTATTGGTTAGGTCTCCGCTAGTATGCTTCTTGCAAAAGATGCTTCCTGTCTTTCAGGCTGATTATCTTTGCGAAAGCCTTGCTTTTCCAATAGATTGTTATTCACCAGTTAGTTGAGAGGGCCTTTTCCAAGGCATGAACTCACAAAATGGTTCAACGAAGAGCAGACTTTTTGACTAGTAGATACTACCGGGATTCATGTGGTGGCTGTGGTTTAAGCCCAAAGTCGCAGATAGGATGGCGTCAAGTTGAGGACTGATATTTTCCCTACGGCAAAGTACGGTTCGTGGAGGGATCCCTAGGTGCTCTTTCTGTTCGACAGAAACTGCTGGGATTATGTAGAAAGCAGTGGAGGTAAGATAGCTCCGGCTATCAGCCTACCTATTTATAAACCAGCAGCAATTGACGCCAAGGAAGCCAATTGACATACGGCCTCAAGAGCTCGAATTCGCCTCAAATTCGACGTCCAGAATGCACTTTTTCATCAACAACTCCTATTCCAGAAATAATTTTCAACTCAGTTGAGTTGTAATTAAAATAACTGGTTATGATGGGTTGTAATTTTTTGATGCTTTTGTTCGCCGCAATATAGTAAAGTTGTTAACCATAATGCAAAAATTAAGAAATAACAACTCAACTGTGCTGAGTTGTGAACCGTAATAGGGGCCTAAAATTTTTGTTTTTTTTTACAATTTAAAATTCTAGCTAGCTTAAAAAATACCCTTTACAAGAGATTGTAATTAAAAAAAAACTATTAAAAAAGAGGACTACATAAAAATCCAACGAACTTTTTCATTTTGTACAAGTCTTTGCTATTATTATTAAGCCCGAACCGGAAATAGAGTGAAAATTTATTATCCCATAATTATCAAAAGCAAATAGTACTCAGCCTGAATTGCAAGTACAAATGCCAAAAATTTTGTTCCTAACATTAAGAATTCAATAAAAAATGGAACTAAAATATTTCAATTAAATTTCTAAAGGCAAAATTAGGTTTTAGGGCTTTTGTTTTTCTTTAAGTGAAAAGTAAGCTCAAAATATTTTTTTAAAACATTACAACAATCGTTTTCATATATTCCAAAAATGTTCATAGAGAAAATAAACAAGCCCTTAGGCCGTTGTTATGTGAACCTCCCTCTTAAAAGTAAACCTCAGGGTATATGGTGGTCTTATGTTTCAAGTCTTTTAAGGGTTAGAGTTGGGGGGGTTTGACAATAGGAGGCAGTTAGTGAGTATGTTGCCAGCATTTTTTGGGCAGGAGACTTTAATTAGACTAAACGCAGCACAACAGATTGATCAAAATGTAATTTGCATAAATACTTAAGGAAAGTTTATACAACTCTGTTTCCATCTTTTCTGATTATAAACAAGTAATTTACGTTTATATTATTGGTAACAATACACTGCACAGAAATGGAATATGGATAGGTTTAATAAAAATCAAGAGATATCAGTTAAAATTCATAAACTTGCAGTGGGAATACTTTAAAATAATGTAAATGTTTCCAATGCTTTTTTTATATTCCTTAAGTAGTTCATACTCTAAGGGCTAAGATAAAAGTAGAAAATATTGTTAGATACAAGGAGGTGTGGCTGTATTTAAAAAAAAATCTTTTAATAAAGCTGTCAGTGTTAAAACAGAAATGAGTGTTCAACTTTAGTCGAAAACTCTCAAATAATCAAATCATCTAAAGTAACTTCGATTTTTCCCTTTATTTTGTTCATTTTTTTTTGTTAGCATTTGCATTTAAATTTTTTGTTTACAAAATGTATGAAATTTAATGAAAGTATGGTAGCATTGTTTAGAGAATGAGTGTATATATGGGAGACCATAGAAAAATGCATCTTTATATTGATGATGCCCTAACATCAGAATTGTGACATCAATGTTATTACAAATGGCATCAATAAGGCAAAATGTGACATCAATTCAATGACGAAAGTCATCATAAAGTTTTGTCATAGTTTATGCGTCATCAACGCTATGACTACAGTAAAATCAACTCGATGTCACATATTGTGTATTATTAATATTATTTTCATGTTTAAAAATTTAAATGAGAGGCAAAAATTCCCATATTAAATTTTTTAAAGTTATTTAGTTAAATACATCAAATTTTCAAAGTAGATTGATTACGAAAACAATATCGGGCATGCTGATGGTGTCTGATAGTTGAGAGTTCTTCTGTAAACAAAGGGCGGAATACAACAAAAATGAGACAAACATGTATAACGGGTAAGCTAATAATAATATTCTCTCACTTTGACTTAATTCAATCCCAATATTAAACTGTCATTAAATTGAGCCTAATGAGTCGTTTCTACGATGTTCCTAAGTCATCGCACATTGACATATTTTATTAAACTAAATCCGATTCGTCATTTCTGTGATGCTGACGTGTCAACCCATTGATAGCGTAATTTAAATTGTTGACCCTGACGACAATCTGGGCAAGTGATGTGAAGGCTGACATCACAATGATAAAAAGTATTGTGGGTCAAAAACGGTGACACTTGTCATATTTCTGATGTCAAAT
Organism: Pollenia amentaria; assembly: GCA_943735925.1. Taxonomy (NCBI): domain Eukaryota; kingdom Metazoa; phylum Arthropoda; class Insecta; order Diptera; family Polleniidae; genus Pollenia; species Pollenia amentaria. The sequence continues at coordinate 277,679,236 of OX031006.1, read as the reverse complement.
ACATCAGAGTTATGACGCTTTTTCTATCATTGTAGGAAAAACTCAATCAAAATAAAATAGATTATATTTCACGCTGGCTTTCTACGGCCAAATTTTTATGTTACAGTGTATGGAAACTGTGGGTCAACGCAGTTCTGCAAGAAGGTAAGTAAGTGAACATTTAAACCTTTAATTTGATTAAAGTAACGTCCCGCATACTTTTGCGGTATTTCAAACTATTAATATACTGTATACTTTGAAGCCCTCAACAAATATTTCTTACTCCCACTCCGACCCCAACCGCTGAGATTTTTTAAGTCCGCCTCTAACTCCGACTCCTACTCAAACCTTGGTGCTAAATGTATATGAGACTGCTCCTTATTTGACTAAACTCAGTTTTTTTTAATACTGTACCTTTTAAATGGTTAAATATAGCATGAAAACTATTTTCTAAAATTCCAAATCGATATTTTTATTCTAACACCCGCATTGATCTTTAATATAGTTATTTACATATGTAAAGTAGATTAACTTTGAGTCGGACACGCGAGTTTTACGGGTACTTCGACTCCGACTTCGGTACAAAAACCTCAAATCCGAATCCACAGCTCTGCAGACCTCTTTCTACTTTTCAGAAATTGTACCTTATTTCTTTTTCTTGCAGTATTCTATTCGACAATTTCCATTAAGGCAAACAAACAAGTTTTTGCAAAATACATAATGGCTCATTCATGACGATAATAATGATGATGATACTCTGAACCCGATGATAAGCATCTTATCTAGTTTCAACAAGTTTTAACAACAACAACAAGTAAGAAATATATATTAAGAATAGAAGTAAAAGCTTTCTTTATGTTTAAATAATATTCTAGGCACAACATCGACCATACTAACCAAAAAGAAAAAGAAAAACAAAAAAAATCAAAGAGATAAGAGATAAGAACTTGTATTATAACACAAACTCAAGCACACACACACAACCATAGCAATACAACTAACAAGCGATTGAGATGGGATGTTGGGTAATAAAAACGACTTTACAACAAAATTGTTCGATTTAAAGGCCGTACACTCAATATAATAGACATTAAAAGAGATTTTAACTAAGATACGCAAAAACGCGAAAAGGGTGGCAAGAGGCAAATGCGAAGGTTGACTGCTAATTCTATGGAAAACCATCAGTCAGTTAAATAGTAATACAGTAAAAGCCAAGCAGTTAAACATTATTGTGGCCTGAGTAAAACAAGTACAAATAAATGCGTAAAGTTTACTTGGTAGTGGTTTGGTGGTTATGGTTCTCGTAGCAAGCAAAAGCAACAGCATCGTTTTCATTACATGTTGATGTAGCGTTTAATGTTTTTTAAACCTTTTGTCTATGTGTATAAGAAAGTGTGCTTTTGTATTATGATTTCCCGAAAAATTTCTTTCAATAACAATTATCATAATTAGCATTTTGTTTTCATGACACATTGTCTTGTCTTTTGTGAAAAGATTGTTTAAATATAAAAGTAAATGTTTGGTTTTGGCTGTTGTGTTGCTGCCTCCCTAGCGATTTTTATGCTACAAATGCTAATTAATTATTTTTTTTTCTCTATTTTTGCTAAATAGGCATAACATTTTCTTTTAACTTGGCTCTTTAATTTGTTATAGATAAAACAAGGCATTAATAGGCAAAACAAAAATTAACTTAACGAAATAGGTATTTAAGAGTGGTCGTTCTATTTTCAACAAATTTTCAAGTAATTATGAAAATTTCTGTATTGTTTTAGGATATGGGTAGGAAATTTCGCCTGAAATGCAAAGAATGTTTGTATGAATGGCAGCTTTATGTCAGCACAAAGTTAAAGAAAAATATTATTCATTTAAAATTTGTTCTTTGTTTAATTTTCTACGGAATTTTTTAATGTAAGTTTTTTCAAATGAAAGTTTCTAATTTATTTCACAAAGATTTATATTTAATTTATAAACGAGTTGAAATTAATTTCGTTATAGTATAATATTTGTTTTAAGTAGTTGCAAACTTTTTGTAGAAAATTTAAAATAATAGAAACTATTAAATTAATTTAAAATTAAATGAAATGAAAAGTAAATATGATATTAAAAAAAAAACAACTTACAAATTTTTGCGGCATTGTTATGTGATAATATTCGTGAGGACTCACCTGAAAAGGGAGGGGGAAAAAAGAAATATTATTATTAAAATGTCTTAAATGTGGATAAGAAATATGTATATACACTATTCTTTAAAAAGTGTTCTTCTGTTATAAAAGAGTACTTTTTTAAAAAGGGCATTTTTTTAAAATAACAGTACTTTTTTCTTTAAAAAAAAAGAGTACTTTTTAAAAAAAAAAGTACTAGTTTAATAATAGTACTTTTTTAAGAGAACACTTTAATAAAAAAAAGAGTACTTATTTTAAGTAATGAGTTCTTGTTTAAAAAAGAGTACTTTTAATAAAGAGTTATAATTTTTTAAAAAGGTTCTTTTTACGAAAAGAGTACTTTTATGAAAGGGAGTTTTTCTTTTAATGAGTACTAGTTTTAAAGAGTACTTTTTTTAAAGATAACTTTCTTAAAATAGTACTTTTTTTTAAAGAAAACTTTTTTTAAAAGAGTCCTTTTTTTAAGAGTACTTTTTTTAAAGATTACTTTTTTTTAATAAGTATTTTTTTTTAAATAGTAACTTTTTTAAAGAGTACTTTTTTTTAAATAGTAACTTTTTTAAAGAGTACTTTTTTTAAAGAGTACCTTTTATTGAGAGAACTTTTTTTAAAGAGTACTTTTTTTAAGGAATTCTTTTTCAAAAAAGTTCTCTTTTCAAAAAAAGAGTACTTTTAAAAAAGAGAACTTTTTTGACAATATGTAGAGTACTTTTTAAAAGAGAACTTTTATTAAATGAGAACCTTTTTTTTAAAGAGTACTTTATTGAGTCTACTTTTACTACTTTTTGTTTGTATGAAATTGTTAATGTATAGCGTTATAAAAATTTGTATAAGTTTCAAATGGAAATTTTAAAAATATGTATTGAAAATAATAACTTATAAATAACTTTCTTGTAAGTAGCTGGCAGATACATTTGTCTCGGTTTGCTACAAAATCGTTGCTATCATTGCTGCCTTAATTCATAAAAACAATATTTAAGATTTATAAATTATAAATTTTCCTTGAAATTTTTAAACATGAAATATTCTTTATGAATTATGCTTTTATTATGTAATATATTATTTAGCTTTGTATACAACTGCTTTGTTATAAAATAAATAATTAAAAAGCCCTCCAGATATTAAGAGTTAATTAAAATGTCATAAATTTTTAAGAAGGTCTGTAACAAATGATTTAATTTTAACATAGTTGTTTAAAAAATAAGCATATCTAATAATAAGTAATCAACAGTCAGATTATTAAGCAAACCTACAGTAATAAACAAAATTAAACTATAACCCTTAAAGATTTTTAAAGTAAGAGCCTTTTTGCACACGTAAAGTTTACTTAGCAAAGTCTTTAATTTTTTAGGGAAGGGGGAAAATGGGGGTGATTAGAGACTTTGATGTACTCGCATAGTTGCTTTGTTCTTCGTTCGTTGTTTTTAAAGAGTGTTTTTTAAGCCCGATAAAACTTTAAATTTTAAAAATGAACACAAAAAATTGAATTAAAAACGTAAAATAAATGTAATTTCATAACATATAAAAAAATTTTTTTATTCAAAAAATCCACAATTCATGGCATCATTTTGTCAAACATTTAGAGCCATATGTCACGAATAACACGATTAAATTTCTCCTCTTTGGCGTCAATTGTTGCTGCACGCAGAAAAAAAACATGTTTAAATATAGTCACCTCCAAAAAAACTATTTTTAAAGAAAATTTTGAACATATTATTTTTAATTGACCCATATTATTGTCACCGACAATTATATTATTGTTAAATTAGTCCTCCATCAAGAAGCCACAACCATATTATGGTTGCCTCTAAACATGTTATGGTGTGGTTTATTAGCAAAAGCCAGTGCCTTTACGTAGCCCCACAGAAAATAATCGAGAAGTGTCAAGTCGCACGACCTGACACTTCAAAATGTTAATTTAGATTTGTAAAATGTCTATAAGGAAAAATCTATAGACAAATAATTAAGAATTAAATAAACGGCAATTCTCTGAAGGAAATGGAGATGGATTGGGCATAGCCTACGTAAATCGGATAGCGACAGCACAAAAGCAGAAATTGAATGTAACCCACAGGGAAGCCGATAAAGTGGAAGACCGTCTAATACCTGGAGAAGATAAATAGAGAAGGAAGCTGCTGTACAATGAATGAGTTGGAGTCATTACACAAAAAAAAAAAAGGTTTTCATCAAAACAAAAAAAAAAAAAAAAATATGGTTTAAAAAGTATTTAAATTTTATAAATGTGATAATTGTATCAATAATTTTTTTAATTGAAAGAATGTTAAAAAATAAGTTTTGATTTATTTAATATTTAAGTTGTTTTGAAATAAATTTTTAATTAAATAACAAAAAATCTTAATTGATTTTCGTTAAAAATAAAATAATTTAAACTTGTAGAATTGTTGTTGGGAAATGTCAATATTTAATTATATAAATTAACACATTGTCTGAAATGGCAAAGTTTTTTTCTAATTTTTTAATTAATATAAATAGCAATATTTTGGACAAGTCTCCCTCATTTGTCCAAAAACGGAAATTTAGGTTGTCCTTTAAAACTTTGGTTTTGTTTACTAGTTGGGTAGTAATCTTCCATTTTCGTATATTGTTGCAAAAATACACTAAGAAATAAATGGCATCAACAAAACTTGGAAGTAAGAAAATACTAATAATAATAACGTGGCACAAATCCGGTTGAATATTATGTCTTGCCATTCAACACAGTTGTAAATGACTTCAAAATCTAAAATTCTGCGGTGGTGTGTGACGATCGCATTTTTCGCTTACAAGAAAATTTGGAAAATGTTAAAAAAAAGCGACAAAATTTAAAAAAAAATCCGTTTTTTCACCCTCATTCACATATAACTTTTGAAGTAGGAATGTAGGAATGTGCAGAATTCTAGATATTATTGGTATCAACAACTATGTTGACTTTCAGGGCATAATATTCAGCCTAATTTGTGCCGTATAAAAAACATTAAAGCCTATTTTCGGCCAAATGTTATTCATTTATTTATAAAATAGAGTGAATATTTAAAAAAACGGGAATTTTCGCTACTGAAATGAATTATACTTTATAATTTATACATTGGTAATTAAGACCATAGACAAGACATTCATGTAGACGGCGGTAACGACACTACCACAAGTAACAACACAACAATGTATTTATTTGTTGCTTTCGTTGATCGATATGTCAAAAACACAATCAAATTTTGACATTTCTCTCTCTAAGTAAGAAAAAAAGTAGCACAGCTGTGCTTTCAACGCCACCTAAAAAATTAATTCACCTTGACCATAGAAACTGTTTTTATTAAATTTCTAAATTTGGTTTATTAACTGACAGTCAAGTAAAACAGACGAGGTTTCTTAATTTTGTTTCTCGTTTGCATTTTATTTAAAAAAATCGCTTAAAAATGTATCAAATTTGTAAAGTTTCTTTAAATTGTTTATATAAAGATAATAACAGTAGTTTAAAATGGAAAAACGGTTTGAACAATAGTGATGTGTTTGAGTTTTTTAAACTATTTGTGGTTAAAAATATTAGTGTGCAACTCATAGAAAAACTACAGAATTTACACTCTTATATAGACCTCTAAAATTTAAATAATCAAAATAGCTTAATGTTTTTAAAAGTATTTAAATATTAAAGATTCTGTTAAATACAATTCTATTAAAATAACTAATATTTCAACCGATTTTCAAAAAAAATTGTTGGAAAGATATTTAAATAATTACCTTACTAATTGCTGAATACTGTTAGTAAAAATTATTGCCGCTAGATGGCACAAAATTCATTTTTATTGAAAAATGCATCAAAACACCCTGTATTTGCAAATATTATGTGTTCATATGTTCAGAAAAAATACTCGCCAAAAGATTTTGTCATAGTTGCCAAACATCATTTGGTCGAATTTTGGAAACTTAAACGTCAAAATTATGATTTTCTTCAATAACCTAAAAACAACGGTAATATTGTTAATAACGGAATTATGAAAAAGTCGCAGAACAAAAGTTGCTGCTGAAGACCTAATGTATAATAAAAAGTTCTTTTACGCAAAAAGTCGATTTTGGCATATTGCTAAATATAAAAAATATCATTTATTGAAAAAAACTTTTAAAAATTTTAAAATTTTTAGTAATCAATATAATCAGTTTGGTAATAGGTGCAAAATCAACAACTTGTTTGGTATACATTTGGTGATTAGAGAAATTTTTTATTTTTTCTGTGTAGCAACTGATAGATGTCAATGAAATGGAATTTGTTATGACCCTATGATTCTCGATGGATCCAAAAGGAACTAATAATGATAATTATAATATAAATGGAATCTGCAGGGTCCGTTATGGATTGGCCTCACTCCAATTGCGGCTTCTTTTATTTTTTCACAAACCCGTCATTTGAATACAACATTAAGCAAGTAAACTTTTTAAAAAATGTAATAGTTTTATAGACCTTCAATGTTTTCAAAATACTTTTTTATAGTCATGCTATTAGCAAAATTATTAAAAAAAAAGCATATTTAATTAAATTTTTTATTAACCATAATGTATGCATAAGTCCCTTATTAATTAAGTGATAAGTGAAACAGTTAAATAATTAATTAACATATATAGAAATATAAAAATATTAATTAATGTTTGTATTGAAATTTTCAATATTTTAATACAAAAAATTGCATATACGCACATATACATAAATCGTAGAGAATCTGTGAATACACATAAGTACATATAATTCTTTGTTGTGAATTATATTAAGTAAATACCATAAATATTAATATTCAAATAATTGCAATAATAAAACAGAATAAATTATTTTTAAAATCTATATAATGATTAATTGAGAGCCATAGTGAGAGAGAGAGAGAGTGAAAGAGAAGTAAAGAAAGTGGTTTTGGGTTAAGAGTGTGAGTATTAAAATGGCATTTAAGTGAAGAATTTTCAAACAAAAAGGCCAAGACTTATCAACATTTATTAATAACTATATACACATAAAAGGTAAAATTAATAACTATTTCAAATTTTAAACATTATTATGTAAATTAACGAAGATTATACAAATAACAAAACAGTAGAATGCGGTTAAACAGAAAAAAGCCTAAGAGTAGGCTCTTCAATAATTAAATTGAAAACAGAATAATTCTATAGTAGTTTTCTTTTGAATACATATACGAGATAAATGTTTATTAGTTAAACGAGGATTTACTGTAAATTAATAATTCATTGGAATTTCTAGAAAACTTAGGCATAAAGAAGAAATAACTAAATTAAGCCATATAATACAAATAATCCTTAAGTAATCAAAAGGTATTTTATGTGCTATAAGTAATTGTACATACAGTGAAGATCAGAACAAGCCACGAATTAGGAAATGTTAGAAGGCTACCTAAAATACATGAATATTTCAGGTTGTTTTAGAAATTTCTTCAAAAAATGTTCATGTCTCAACTATTTTAATTTTTTAACTCAGAAAAAAAAAACGTGTTTAAAATGCTACCCAGTAAAAAAAATTTGTGTTTTTTGAAGCACTTAAGAGAAAAAGCGCATAATCGAGCGCTTCAATAAGAGAGCTCTTATACAGCAGTAAATGATAACGAATAAAACACAAAAAAAGCTACTATTTTAGTGCTGACAACGAAGAAGGTTTTAAAGCGAAAAAAAAATAAAAATATATTACGGTTTACGAAAATGCTTAAAAAAAGGCATTTAAGCCAGTAGAATCCAAACATTTATGAATATGTTACTATAGTTATCCCTTAAAAAAGCACTATCGGAGTGCTTTATTTGCATTTTTTTGTTAATAGAAGCGCTTATTGTCAGCAGAAAATAGTCCTCCAAACCGGGAACACTCCATACAAAAATCAGGCATCCCATCAGCAGGTTTGAAGCGATTTGACGTATGTATTCATACATAAAACCTGCTCCTTTTGGAGCACATTTTTAACTGGGTATAAAGTCTTATATTTAAGTCTATTATTGATTACGGGAATATATTCTTTGCTAATTTTTGTCTTATAGACAGAAAAAGAAATATTTTTGATTGAAAATATTTGTATGTGTCTGTTATCTATTTTGATATTTAGGTTAAGAAAAAAGTACACTGTGCGTTTGACTCCATTTAATTTGTTAATTTAAAATAGAAGAAAAGTTCAAAAATAACGACTATTGATTACTTGAAAATATATTTTAGACTATTTGATAGTTTCCTAAATTAAAGCAAGTAAGAAGTATAGTCGGTCAAGCTAATTTTTGAGAGTTCGGGACCCATGGACAATCATGGACCCGTCTTAACAAAAATTATGTCATGAAGTTAAGATTTAAAAAAAATATGCCAAAAGTTATTTAAATTTGCACCAGTAAACAAATTATTGGTACCAATTAAACATGTTCTGCAGTAATATTGTTGAGATACGTAAACATTTAATTCACTTGATAAAATTTTTAATTTAAACGTATTCTATTTTTGATTAATACTTTAATTGGTGAACAATTTTGGAGAAATTTTTCTGAGTTCTTTGTGCCGAATATGTTCATCTCTATGAGATTTGTTTGTCTTTAAGTGATTTTAGGAAGGGAGAATTTTGAACCCACTAGCACAATATTGTATCATGACATAGTTGCTATTGAAAAAATGTATGTAGCCAATTTGTATGTCAATACTTTATAAGGAAGTTAAGGTATTAAAAGCCAGTTGTATGGGATCTATGGTCAAATATAGACCGATTGCAGTACAATTTAGTTAGATGCAATCTAAATTGCAATAAAATACGTTTTAAACAGATTTAATCTAAATACCAACATTATATGTTTTAAATGTTTTATTTGCACAGAAACTCTATTCTGGAGAGAAGCTTGTATTAAGGCTTTGTGAAATTCTAAGCCGATTCTCACTTTTTCTAATAGGCCTGGTCCTGTCCTTGTGTACAAGATTTCATTAAATTTTCCCCAAAATCGCGATCGACTGGCTTAGATCCAGCGATACACCCCAGTTCGCCGTGAAATCGATCTCCTAGTCTTTTCTGCCTGAGACCCGGCATCATAGGACAGTGACACAGTACATGCCCAATCGTCTCCAGTTCCTCATCATCCTCGCATAATCTGCTGAAGTCCGGCATGGTATAGTCCCATTTATTCGTAAAAGCCCTAACAGAACAATGATCCGTCAAGAACCCTATAAGAGTCCTAACACCACTCCTATCCATTCCTAATAAAATCCTGGTGCCCCTGCGTCCAATTCGAGCCATAATGACCTATGCCGGTTAACGGTATCACGGAATCTTTCCCGTATCACCCTTTAGCAAAATTGCGACAAGTACTTTGTCCACAAAGTTTACTCGAACAGCCAGCCAGATGGACGGACGGACATCGTTAAATCGATTCAACAACTAAGTCAATCGGTAAACTTAAAGGTGGATATTGGACCAATGTTTTAAGGTGTTACATACATCAGCACAAACCCGTAATACCCTCTCCCCTATTGTGGTATGGACAAAATTATGTCAGAAATAAAAAAAACGCTTTTTAATTATCATAATATTTTTAAAGAATTTGCATTTCTTTACCACCATTTTCTAAATTATTTATTTTCTAAATTTCTAAAATTGCTTTAGTTATGCTTTCCACTGTACCATTAAACAAATCGCATGTGTTTAAGTACAAATGCCACAATTAATCATGGCAACATTTATGAAACAAATGTATTTATTAGTTAAATTGAAAAGTAGTTATTATTTAAAACTCTTTAGTAAATACATTTTAAAATTAATGTCTTTTTGTCGCCCTCATAATTAACAGAAAGTACGTAAATACATACGTATTTAATAAGAGATAAAGATATTTTAAAGGAATCCCGCACATAAATTAACTAACAAAATATTATTTACATAAATGATCTTTGAAAAACTTCAATAAAGTTTAGAGTAACAAAATATATAAAACTTTTTTTATATTTATATAGATAAAATAAAGATTTTTATTAAACAAATAAAAAATTCGTTTCAAAATTTTATAGCAAAAGCAAAAATAGCAAATTTACATTTTATTATTGTTTGCTTAAATTTGTTTTCAAAAGGACAATAATACGTTTTATGAAAACAGGGTTAACTAACTTTCATAATTGTTATTGACAATTGTGAAAGTGGGTGGTAACAATATGTTTTTGGTCAATTAAAAAAAAAAAACACCAATTTGAAAGAAATAGGGTGTTGCAAAAGTTTGTAGTTCACAACGAAATAATTTAATTTTGCTAAAAACAATCAATGCACAAAACATTTGGCATAAAATATTATAAGAAAACTAGACATCACTTAAACACAAACACTAACAAACTTAAACAACCCTTCAGTTTAGCAAGAAAAAAGAGTATACAGTGTTATCTCCCTTAACAGACATATTTCCGAAGCGAAAAAGTCCTTTTGACGGACGCAGTTCTTTGCTCGAGAAAGTGTTTTAGCGAACAACAGTGAGTTCATTTGCGAGGACATTTCCTTTGAACGAACACATCTTGAGAAATTCCACTGTATACTCTCACACACACACACACACTTTTGCATTTAAAGGAATTTTGTTTTTCACAAAACAATAGGAAGACAAATTACTGTTTTGAGCACTCAAATGTATGCTACAGAATATGATGACTCTGAAGTAAAAGAATAAAAAAAGAGAGTGAGTTTAGTTTTAGTATGAGTAAACAGTAAGTTTTATGTGTGTTTTGGGATTTTTCTGTTGATGTTTATGCAGCAACATTGTATGTTTGTGTCAATACAGTTTGATAAGCATCGCTGGTATGTGTGTGTGTATTGGTTTATATTCGAAAATTATTTTGGTAAAATTGAGTTGCATGCAATTGAATTGTACTGTCTTCTTGCATTGAATAGCATAACAAACACTCAAACACGATAACAGTACAACGAGTGCTAGAGCATACAATACCACAATTATATTTCAATATGTATGGCAATATACAATAATTCAGTTGTATGCAAATTTGTAAATGTATGTGAATGTGCATATACATGTCGGTGTTAATCTCTGATGATGTATGTGTATTTGAGGTAACTAACAACAAGTAGCAATGGAAAATCGGCAAACATATAATTTAATATTTGCAGTAAGTGACAATACAAGCGGAACATGGTCTTTATAAAACATGAAACAAAATTGTTGCATATTTTTTGGGGTATATATTTTTGCCTCAAAATAATATTTTTTTTTTAACTATAGTTTAAAGACACAGGGATTTTAAATGTTTATTTAAAAAAATGAAAAGTTGCCTTTTCAGGGGGTTGGGTAAAAAACCTATCCAAAATAAATGCAAACTTTTTGAATACTTCAGGGGGAAAACCAAGAAATTTTTAAGAAAAATTTTCTTTGTGTATTCGAAAATAAAAAACTTAATAATTCCAAAATAGTAAAATATTTTTATATTTCCTGATAAGCTTTCTTAATACTTAGGAATAATGCTGGAGTAACAACCGGTTCAACAATTTGGACGTAAACGAATTTCATATGGAAAATATTTTTTAAAGATGAGTCTTTTTCAAAGAAATTTTCTATGCAAACGTTAAAGTTCGAAATCTTTGAACAGGCAGTAAGTTGAATTTTTTTTTTTGTTCCTCACTGTTTTTCCTGTACAAGTAGATTTAACATGTTTTCCAATAAACTCCTTTCATAATGTTGTTGAAATTCTATCTGTTTATTTGAAAGGAAAATGCAGCTTTTTTTTGTAGCCTTCATAGAACTGTTTATATTTATGTATCATCGTCAACATCATCATCTATTTTCGAAATATTTGATAAATTTTCTGCAAAATTGTATTCAATCATAAAAGCCAGTGTGCAACAAACTCACACAGACGGCAGGACGGAGGTACTTAGATCAAGCAGATAGACAGACAGACAGACATACATATAAATTGAAAAATAATATTATGCAGCAGATGCTACTGCAACAAATGTTAGGCAAAATAATATTTTATATTTTTCTATTCAATTTAAGCATAAATATGGCAAATGGGAGCAAATTTTTGTATTTAAAAAATTCTTATTTCTATTAAAACTAGAAAAAGAGTTCGATGTTTTCATGAAATAGATTTATAAAGTTAACACAAACACGATAAATTTATGCAAAACAGAAATTAAAGTTTTGCAATTTTTATTCAAAAAATCTTAATAAATGCAAGTGATATAACAGCATCACTTAAACTTGAAATTTAATGTTTCCTCTCTCAAAATAAGCGTATAAGTAACATACAATTAATTAAATTGATATCACTTATACGTCAGGGTATGAGTGTTTTTGTTTTCTTTTAGGCAACATTTTCATTTATTAGTTCAAAAACTGAACACGTTCCTGTCAGAAAACAAATTTTAAAGCAAAACAGAGGGTAACCCCGTTCTTTTGCTGAGAAAACATTTGAAAAAAATTGTGGTTTTGCAAAAACTATGACAACTATGGTTTTAATGGCACCAAATCCAAACAACAAATGTTTTGCTTGTCAGCAGCATTGAACCCAAACACCCACAAGCCTCAACAAAACAAGTCCAACAGCCAGCCAACAAACATTTCTCAATTTGTTTTATACTATAGACTCTAAAAACTGCATCATCATAAAGTCTAAGCCATCATTTTGATATTTTTGTCGTACGTCATTAAAACTGAAAGCGAGAAATTTTTGTAGTTTAAAATGCAAATACCCACAAAAACATAATTTCGTTGGCTTTTGCTAAAAGTACTCGGTAATATGACACGCCAGCACTCAACTCAAAAACATAAGGCTGGTAAAAATCTCACACAAACACAAGTCATTAGACTTAAAAACTTACCAAAAAAAAAAAAAAAATTAAAAAAGAAGATAGCCATAGAATACACTGCTGTGTAGTATTTAGGAAAATTTTACAAAACTACGAGTACTAGTTCAATAGTCGGCAAATGACATACACAGGATACGGTTTTGTTTGCAACAAATGCATTATACTTATAGCTAATTTAAACAACATAATATCTTTCCCCTCAATTACCCTTTTTCCATTACTGCTGCATGCACTTGCTTGATTTGTTTGTGCTAATGCAAGATTTAACTTTGATTTTTAACTTTGTAACTTTTACAAATGTATGTATGTGTCGGTATAATAAAAAAAAAAGAATAGTAGGCCAGCTTGACTTGATAATACCAATGTCAACAGCACAAGTGTAAAACACAACAACAACATTAGTAACTTAAACTACAACTATAACTGCTACCACCAACACATCAACTACAACATATACATCATTTGGTATCATGTGAAACGGAAGTAGTAAAAAGTTTTTTTCTGTCTAAACAGTGGCTTTTAGATTTGTTGTTTGTTGCATCGGTATTCAGTAAACTGATCCCTCAAACATTGAAATTGTAACCGTTTGCCAAAAATTTTGGGGAAAAAACTTACGAGTTTTTTTCTTCTCTATTTTCAGCATGTGTTGCTGTAATGCGCAAACAAACATGACCGACCCCTTTGATTTTGTTTGTAAACAGCACCCATCATATAGACAAGACTACAAAGGAACAAGGTGTCTAGGATGTAGCTAAACATTAGATAAGTTACACACTGAACGAGAAAGGAATACAAGAAGTTCTTACTGACCTAATCAAGTTTTGACTAAGGACATTGTTTTCTAAAAGATAACAGTTTCTCGTCTAGAGATTTGACGCATAAAAAAATGTAATGTTACATACTTTATTATTTTTGGAACATACGCATGTGTTTTATATTCCATTTCAAAATGAGAGTGAAAGATTTTTTTAATTCTAGATATGAGGGGCAGTTTCTCGTCTACAGATTTGAAGCATAAAAAATTTAATGTTATATCCTTTTTTTTGGAACATTCGCCTGAGTTATAAAGGGTCCGCCATCTAACGTTTTTTTTTCAACTAGTGCTTATTTCGTGAATGGTAACACTTAGCTCATGTCTGATTTGACAGATAATTAGATTTGTCCTTCCGCTGAACGAATATGGTTGTGTATACGCTTGAACAACGCTGGGAAATATTGCGACATTACTTTGAAAATCATGGTAATGTTGCAGAATGTGTGCGAAAATTGCGTACGGATTTTGGAAGACCGTCAGCTCCGTATGTTCGTTATCTTGTGAAAAAAAGTGAAAGAAACTGGCATCCTAATCGATTAGCCAAAGCGTGAAAAGCCAAAAACAGTGCGTACACCCGAGAATACTGCTGCTGCGGCAGAAAGTGTGCGTGAAGCGCCATCAACATCAATTCACCGTCGTTCTCAACAATTGAACATTTCGGAGACATCATTAAGACGAATTTTGTATAAAGACCTTCGTATGACGCCATACAAAGTCCAATTGGTTCAGGAGTTGAAGCCAACTGACCATCCAATGCGTTTTCGCTTCGCTAAGTGGGCCTGCGATCGACTTACAGAAGATGCCGATTTTGCCAAAAAAAAAAAAACATCTTTTCAGATGAAGCTCATTTTGATCTTGGAGGGTATGTAAACAAGCAAAATTGTCGCATTTGGGGCACAGAAAACCCGCACGCATACATTGAAAAGTCGATACACCCAAAACGAGTCACTGTTTGGTGCGGATTTTGGTCCAGAGGCATAATTTTTCTTCGAAAATGAGCAAGGAGTGGCCGTTACAGTCGGGCCATGTTAAACGAATTATTGTTCACAAAAATTGAAGAGGATATTGGCAACTTTCAACAGGACGGCGCTACGTGCCACACAGCCCAAGCTACACTCGATGTTTTGCGCCCTGTTTTTGAAGATCGCATTATCAGCATCAGATCTGATGTCATTTGGCCACCTCAAAGCTGCGATTTGACACCGTTGGACTATTATTTGTGGGGTGCCGTCAAAGATAAGTGTTACGCCGACAAGCCAGAGACAATTGACGCTTTAAAGGACAATATTCGTGAAGCCATTGGTGAAATAGAGCTGCACACAATCATTAATGTGCTTAAAAATTGGACCGATCGTTTAGGCTACCGCATGGCCAGCCGAGGCAGCTATTTGAATGAAATTATTTTCCATTATTAACCGGAAGGATTTTACTTTCAAATAAAAAAAGAAATTTGAGAAAATATTCAGTAGTTTTTTTTATAGCATTTAAAAAAAAAAAAAGTTATTTGGCGGACCCTTTATATTCCACTTCAAAATTAAAGTGTAAGATTTTTTAATTCTACATATGGAGAGCTTAAAGCACAATATTTTAAAAATTAAGATTAAGAGCCCATAAACCCCGGGTGCTCCAAGCGAAACAGGTATTTTAATGACAACTAGTAGAATTGGTCGCCATATCTCGCTTCCAGATGAGAATTACACTTCCATTCACCTCTTGGGTTCGGAACTTTTCTGAACTTCACCTACTAATTCCATATGTAATCTCAATTTAAAACAAAAGCTGTCCCTTGTCCTTTAAGCGTCTCATATATAATTTCACTGTTTTCTAGAAAAGTAATGAAAATTTATTTTCATGAGGATTTCATTTTTATTTTGTTCTAAACAATTATTTTTTTTTTTTTTTTATATTTTTTTAACATATTTTTGGATGTGTTACAGAGGTCTTCCAAAATTTTAACAAGTTTTTTTATTTATTGTAATTTGGTTCTTTATAAAATCATATTAACTCGTAAGTAGACCCGTAATTTGCACACGTAGAGAAAAAATATGTTTAAATATGGTCACGTCCAACAAAACTATTTTTAAATAAAATTTTAAACATATTATGTTTTAATTTAAACATATTTTGATCACCGACAACCATATTATGGTTAAATGTGTCCTCCATCATGAAGCCACAACCATATTATGGTTGCCTCTAAACATGTTATGGTTAAATATGACAATAATTTGTTTTCCAAGAGCAACATTCTATGGTTGAAAACTAACCATGCTATTATAAGTGTTAAACATATTTTAGTTATTATTGACCAAAACATGTTCGGAGACAACCATAATTTGGTTGTGCTCTCTTGATGGAGGACACATTTAACCATAATATGGTTGTCGGTGATAATAATATGGTTAAATTTAACCATATGTTTACAATTTCTTTAAAAATAGTTTTGTTGGAGGTGACCATATTTAAACATAGTTTTTCTCTGGGTGCATGGAACCAACTGCCACCTGGACCTGGATGGAACCACTTGTATTTGGTATGGAGCCTTTTGTGGCTATCGAAAAAACTCACACTAACGAACTCTTAGGCCTGGCTGGCACCACTTGTATTTTGTATGGAGCTATTTGTGAATATTGAAACAACTTACACTAACGAACCCTGGGCACAGCTGAGACTACTTTTATTTGTATGGAGTTTAATGGCTATAGCAAGAACATGTTGTTGTCAACTAGAATAATTCTTCGAAATAAAAGTAAAGAAAACAATTCTTATATATTGCGTATGCGTTTTGATACGTTTTGTTTTAATTTTATTTACTATAGTACATACTTATATAATAGGACAGGGCAGGGCCTGACCAGGCCCAGGTGTATGGAATATGCACAACATTTTCATTAGGTCAATTGCAACGCCCTCGATGTTTAAATTTAAACTTTTTCTCGTTTTCTTGTAAAAAACACGTTGATTAATGAATACATAAAGTTTCGTTCAAATGCATTTAATAATTATATGAGAAAAACTGTGAAAAGTGTAAAACAATTTCCTGACCAGGACCAGGTATACACTTAATGTCCGCAGTTTCAACAAATAGAAATCTAGCTGTGCATAGAAATCTATTGGGTAAATGCTGCCCATTTTTAAAGGAAACTTAAGGTAATAACAGGTAGGCCAAATAAACGTTGAGAGAGGCAAAGATAACTGTTAGATTCGAAGACGAGACCAGATATCTTTTTATAGATATTACGGGCATTAGGGTTAATAATGTTGTATTGCTTCTACTCTTGTTACTTTTCATCTGGCATTTTATGTTAACATGCATCTTCAAAAATATTAGCATCCAAGTTTTCCAGTTCAATTGGCTGAGATTTGTCTCTTTTCTAGAAACGCCGAATGATCGGACACCTTTTGTACCCTCAAACGTAAAGCTTTGAAACTGCATCAGCTGTAAATAAAATGTGGTGTATATTGTTAGGACTACCACCGACTGTTTTTTTGCGAATGCAGGCTTTCCTATCAGCCCAAACCCATTTTTAACCAGATATAACGGGTGGTTAAATTTTAAGGGCCGATGTTAAATGTGAACCACACCTAAACGACAAGTTTTTTTCAGCCTTTCATTTGACATTTCTCAATTTCAGACGAAATCAAATTTTAACCATGGAAAGATAAACAATCGATTAACGCGTTAAAGTTATTCAGGCTTATTGTGAAAATGGGCGTTCAAATCATAATGCATATCGTGAAAATCATCTTCAGTGATGAGGATCATTAATTTCACCTCAGTGGATTCGTCAATAAGCAGAATTGCCGCATTTGGGCGAATGATAATCCAAAAGTGATGGTCGAAAAACCAATGCACCCACAAAGAGTGACTGTTTGGTGCGGTTTATGGGCTGGCGGCATCATCGGGCCGTATTTTTTCCAAAATGAGGCCGGTCAGGCAGATACTGTGAATGGTGTTCGCTATCGTGAGATGATAACGAACTTTTTACGGCCCGAATTGGAAGATATGGATGTGGACGATATGTGGTTTCAACACGACGGTGCCACTTGCCACACAGCTAACGAAACAATGGCTCTTTTGCGCGACAAATTCAATGGCCGTGTTGTCACACGTCGTGGCGAAGTTTATTTGCGGACAAGATCATGTCTTTGTCATTTCTTTGGGGTTATTTGAAAGAAAAGGTGTACGTCGATAAGCCAGCAACAATTCAAGAGCTAAAGGATGAGATAATTCGGCACATTAACGGCATAGAACCTTAATTATGCCTCAGCGTCATTGAAAAATTGGACCATCGGATGGAGGTGTGCCGCCGAGATCGCGACGGCCATTTGGCCGATATTTTGTTCCATACATAATTGAACCATACCAATATTATCATAATTAAAAGAAATGACAATAATTTCCTAAATACTTTGTGATTTACTCAAAATCAGCATCGGCCCTTATAATTTAACCACCCTTTACATTTTTCTGAAAGACCTATGGAAATGAGTTCTCTTGCTAGGTCCTTCCATAGCTGATCACCCACCTCCCTATCACCCTGATAAAATTAAACTTTTCGATGAATCGTAGCAACACCTCTTCTTGTTTCGGATTTTTGTTAATCGATATGAAGGGCTTATTGTTAAAACATCATATGGACCAAAAAAAAAAAAAAAAATTTTGAGAAAATTAACTTTAAAGTTAAAGAAATATATTAAAATGTATTGAATGTAAGAAGTCAATTATCGTCTACATCAAGAACTTATTGGAAAATAGCTTTAATCAGGTATAATAAACAATTTGAAAGAATATAGACTGACGAAATGTATTAGAAATCAAAAACAACTTAAGTGACATCATTTTCAATTTTTTTTTTTTATTTTTTTTTATTTTTAATAAATGAAGTGATGTTGCGCAACACTTGCGCATTAGTAAAGTTTAATGTCCGTAAAAGCATCACATGTACGAAACTTGGCGTCACTCTTACATGTCAAAAGTTTCTTTTTTATGCAGTGATATCTTAGCTATTCAGCTAATTTTTTCAATTATTGCATCAGTTAATGCAATAATTTTCCACATAAAAGTAGATAATTAGAAAAAAAATTAACTATATGAGAAACTTTACTTTATTCAGTTCTTGCGCAGCATAAAAGAATTATTTGCCACATAGACTTTTGTAAAGATGTTAATGAAACATGACCATTAAATGTTTACAAAAAGCACAGAAACCCAAGTAACAAATGCCCACAAAAAAAAAAAAAAAAAAAAAAAACACGCAACAACTTGCAACATTTACAAATAAAGTAACAACAACAAATAGGAAATCATTTAAACTGAACAGAGCAACACATTTCCACCATAAAAACAGCAAGCAAAATTATTGCCTTGCCACCACCATCATCATCACCATCGTATTGGTAAAATGGTCTATTGTTATCCTTTTTTTTAATTTTTTTCCTTGTTCCCAGTTTGAAGGAGTTAAGTTGTTGTAAACTGCAATCTGTTTGCGGGTTACTGACGATGATGACATGGGTTGTATGGGCATTGTTCGTTCTGGTTTTATGCATATTTGTTTCATTGGTTTTATTGTAGGCCATTTTTTTTTTTTTTTGTTTTTCGGTAACAATGAAAATTAAGAACAGAACTGGTAACCGAAAAATAAACAAAAACATAACAAATCTGCACCAAAAAATCCACAAAATTGTGGCTTAAAATTGCATTTAACCCACCCATACTAAAGCTATACAAATTTACTTGCACAAAAAAGATCTACTTGTGAGAAGAAGCCATAAGGATTGGCCTGAAAGGCCTGAAAAAAAACTCCTACTACTGCAACAGTATTTCATAAGGCTGGATTTAAAATACAAAATGTCAGTATAAATGTTGTTTGTTTGCTGAACTTCCTGTGATTTTAATTTCTCTTCCTTTCACTGCATTTGTAGTGTGAAACCCATAAATTTTGTTTGATGTTGTCGTTACATGTATACACAATTCTCACAACTTGTTTGACTTGACCTGCTGCTACTTTGTTTGGTATTTTCTTTTTTGCTTTTTTTTTTTGTCCAGAGTTAATGTGCTTTTCAGTTTTGCTTCTTAAAACAAAAATCATTTCGTTTAGTAGTTTTACTTGATTGTGTAAGTGTGTTGTAAGTATGTGTTTGTTAACTTTTCATCATCTGTTTTAATCTTTCTCTCTGTTTGTGGGCTTATTCTACTTAATATTTGTGGTTATATTTTGTATACTTTGTTTGAAAAAAAAAAAAGTTTTGTTATTTGTTTGTGTTTGTATATGAGGCTTAAGTTTATGTGTTTTTCTAGACTTAAAAAGAAACAACTTTTAATTTTTAGTTTTTAGTACACTTTGATTTTGGCTTTTAATGCGGTTTTCCAAGGTTGTATTAGAATTGTTTGGCTTTAATAAGTTTGGCAAAAGAAAAAAAAAATTCATTTGTAGGCAAAAGAATTAAGATGGAATTAAAATTCAGGTGAAGAGAGCTAAGCAGTTCAGTAAAGTCTTTAGTGTGTTCCGTAATTTAACGTCCTTGTTATTAAATGGAGTTTTCCGTAAAGTCGCACGTCTACTGCAATATTGTTGATGAATAACGTTCAAAGTGTTCTTTCTTTTTCAAAATACAATAACGCCCTCCAAAAGACCTACAGAATTTACTTCAAGAGTCCTAAAAATAGATAAATGTTTTGTTAGTAAGAACTAATCAGCCTTATTACGGTTGTCTTTGTCATAAACGACTGTGTCGTTTTTTGTGATGGCTTTAAGAAACACACAACATGAGTTCTCAGACGTTTACGCCAACAACAACCGTTATAAGCAGGGCCGGGGTTTGTATGCAGGTAAAATCGCGATTTATGCGCATAAAACATGCACTAAAAATATGCACTTACAATTTTTTTTTAACACATTTATTAATGATAAAAAAAAACATTACCATAACAAAAAGAAAAACAAAAATAACATAAAAACGTAAAAATTCCGTCCCATAAACGAAAATAGGTACAAATAACATAAAAGTAGAAAATAAAATAAAGTAAAGTACAAAAAAATAAAGAAAACCAAAAAGCAAAATAATCATGTAAATAAAGTTTTTTGTTAGACAGATATTTGAACCGACATATAAAATAAATTAAGAACATTAAGAAAAAAATTTGTTAGAATCTGAGAATTATTTCTTTTTCATAAGTTACTTTATTATATTCAACATTTTTTATTTTTCGAATTTTTTCTATGGGCGTTTAAATCAAAATGCATATTGTGAAAATAATCTTCAGTGATGAGGATCATTTTCACCTCAGTGGATTCGTCAATAAGCAGAATTGCCGCATTTGGGCGAATGATAATCCAAGAGTGATTGTCGAAAAACCAATGCACCTACAAAGAGTGACTGTTTGGTGCGGTTTATGGGCTGGCGGCATCATCGGGCCGTATTTTTTTTCAAAAATGAGGCCGGTCAGGCAGTTACTGTGAATGGTGTTCGCTATCGTGAGATGATAACGAACTTTTTATGGCCCGAATTGGAAGATATGGATGTGGACGATATGTGGTTTCAACACGACGGTGCCACTTGCCACACAGCTAACGAACCAATGGCTCTTTTGCGCGACAAATTCAATGGCCGTGTTATCTCACGTGGTGGCGATGTCTATTGGCCGCCGAGGTCATGTGATTTGACACCGTTGGACTTCTTTCTTTGGGGTTATTTGAAAGAAAAGGTGTACGTCGATAAGCCAGCAACAATTCAAGAGCTAAAGGATGAGATAATTCGGCACATTAACGGCATAGAACCTTAATTATGCCTCAGCGTCATCGAAAATTTGGACAATCGGGTGGAGGTGTGCCGCCGAGGTCGCGACGGCCATTTGGCCGATATTTTGTTACATACATAATGGAACCATACCAATATTATCATAATTAAAAGAAATGACAATAATTTCCTAAATACTTTGTGATGTATTAAGTTATGTATTTTATAAAGCTTTTTGTTTGCTAGTGTATAAAGTCATTCCTAAATATTTAAGGAATAGAACTATTACAAAAAGCTTTATAAAGTACATAACTGAAATTTAGCTCATAGAATAAATTCGAAAAATAAAAAATGTTGAAAAAAAATTGTTTATAAATACATAAATTTTTTTAATACATATTTTCAAATATAAAGTTAAGGCAGCTTGGCCTCAAACATCTTAAAACATGGGAAAAGACCATTCAACGCGAACGAAGTGATTGGTACATGATTAATTGCTTACAGTTCCTTTGTTTTATATTAATTAAGTACTACTGTAGGGTTTTGTGTTGTGGTGTGAGCGTGTTTTTCTAATGTGTATTGGGCCCTATAGCCCTTATTTTGTTTAAATAGCTGTTAGGGTACCAGCTGATTTGTAAGGCGTTCAAAGGAACTGCCGAATTTGGATGAGTCTTTAAATTAAAACCAGGCAAGTTATTGCCGAATTAAGTTATTAATTTTAAGTCTAATTTATTTTCAATTTACTGGTGCTTATATACTATACATGAGATTTTAACTTAACCGTTCTAACTTAGTTTAATTATTTACATTTCTCTATTTGTCTTTGTCGGTCATATGGAGATATCAATAGATTGTATCAATAACAAGCCCTCATGACCAGTCTCGCCAATCGGAATGTTGGACGTTGGAATGCACTCAATTTACACTCAATTTTAATGTCATTCACTTACATTCCGATTGTCGTCATTTGTTTATACCGTTATTTGATATTTAAAATACCCTACTCTATATAAGTTGGTAAGTGTTGGTTTTAGAGTAGTTTAAGAGTATGCGGTGGCGACTTATGAGGTACACTACACTACGCCGTTTTCGTAGAAATTTTAATTTAGCAGTTTGTTTTATTGTTTTGAGTCCTTCATTTTGCTAAAAACTTTATCAAGCTTGATACGAATTTGTTTACTAAGGTTACCCACCACTGCATACATTTTATTTATGGCATTGTCAATAAATTTTATTTTCATTCTTAATGGATAAGATTTCTGTAATTCAACAGAGATAAATCCATAATTTGAAGACACAAACATTTGAGCTTTTATATTTGATAAATTTGCTTTTTTAATGAAACTGCATCACCATCGTTGAATCCTTCCACCACATCCTTCAATTGGTCAAAATTTTCAGCATAATAACTAGCTTCTTTTAACCACGTTCCCCTCCTGGATGTTAAAGGCTGTGGAGACAGAAAGAAATAGGGATACTTCTCCTAATATGCTGTAAATCGCGAGGAGCATTGCAAAATTTTGTTTCCCATAAGAAATCAATATCATTGTAGTTGTCTCTTATCTCTTCTGCAACACGGCGCATCGCATAATAACAAAAATATGCAACAAAAATATGCAATATATGCAAAAATATGCATTTAAAGCACAATATGCAAAAATATGCACTAAAAAATCGATGCAATTCTACTTTAAAATTCATGACTCGAAAAGATATTTAGTTTATGTTGATCTCAGACAGACGACAGCAAATATGCATTTGCATAAAAATCCGGGCCCTGGTTATAAGTCTGAATATTATTATCTATATTTTGCACCTGCCTCGTTTTAAAAGCTTTTTAAGGGTTTGAAGACCATCTTTTGCGTCTTTCTTGCCGTATGAGTGAATGTCTTTCGGTAGTTGAGACCTTTATACGATGAGTTAATGGGCATTTATGCCATCGTTTCCCTAAGATTTACATTTATTTACTTACCCAATAATCGTGCACTACGGACTTTTATGACCTTGTTGCATTGTAAAACTTTGTCGTTTGGGCGAACGTGGCACGCAACTAACTAAAACGACTTTGTTCATTTAAAAAGCCTCGTCGTTAGATCTTTTGTGTCAGAAAAGTGGTCTCTTTTGGTCGCTAGCAAAGATACAATTTTGTCGATTTATATTAACAATAGATTTGAAAAGTATTCGAAAATAAGGCCCACATCATGTAAAACGCAACGCAACGTCAAAGAATTACATTGAAAGCACAAACAATGTCATAAATATTTTGTAATTTTGTTGTTGCCTCCTACAGAAATTCAGGTACATTTTTAAAATTTTCAACGCCACAAGCAATGGAGCGTTTGAAATTTGAGTACGCAATGTGAATTTCTGTAGAAAACAACAACAAAATTACAAAATATTTATGACATTGTTTGTGCATTCAATGTTATTCTTTGGCGTTGCATTGCGATTTACATGACACAGTGGCCATATCCCTCACAGAGCACTTTCATGAGAGTTTTCACTCTAAGTCAAATTTTCAAATATGTAAAAAAATTTTCACAAATACAATTTGGATATAGTGTGTATAGTTTATAGTAGCCTTATCCATAGGCATCATTTTCTAGTAGGTAAGATTCCTTGAGATGGAAGGGTTTGGACACAGTGGACATCACGGAACTCATTGATAAGAATTTCAGTCTAACTCATATTTTTTCAAAAATCATAAATTATAATATTAACTGCCAGGCCCACAATGTCGACAAGAACATTTCTTTCGCATATATATATTGAAAACAATAATAAAAAACTGAAATTTGTTTTTGTTTTCAATATAAATATTCGAAAGAAATGTTCTTGTCGACATTATGGGCCAGGCAGTAAAAGACTAATTTAAAGATTAATTAAAAAAATCGATAAAACGATTTATATTTCATAAAAACATTAAAATTTCGTGTAAATACTTGTATTTTCTTCATAATATTTTTTTATCGCTTGCGATATTTTTTAAGATATTTTTAATCGCATGCGATATTTTCAAAAACATTTATTATACTTTTGAATTTATCTTCACACACATTATTTATATAGCTTTCTGTTCTTATCGCACCATGGTGAGTGGTATATAAGATTCGGCATACGCGAATATTGTACATACTCCTACTTGTTGAATTTAGTATTGTTCTGTAAAATTTTGGTGTTGATCGCTTGCTTAACCCAATCCAAAGTTATGGACACAGAAAGTTACTTTGCTTACAACTGAATGTTGTATCGAAGTTAAACTTTAAGGGCTTCTGCTGCAAAACTCACTTTTTCGACTTAGCATGTTTTGGAATTGAGCTGTTGTTATTGTAAAATTTTAATTACAAAATAATTTTTCTAAACGCGTTTTATTAAAATTGATATTATATGAAAAATAAGCGCCTTAAGATAGGCTGCGCTTTTCCTGCGCCTAAATTAAAAATTGACTATCTGCCCTTTAGAATTTAGAGTTAAGCTTTACTCTTTTATTTCAATTATTTTCTTAAACATTTTTTTTTCTAACCCGGAAAAATTATCGTTTTGAATTTGCAAAAAAAAAAAGAAAAAAATAAATTTCCAGCAAATTTGCATTTCCATTTAAAAAAAAGGAAACTTTTGTCATAAAATTTCAGGTTGTTGTTGCTTAGCAAAAACTAACTACCCAAAATAAAATAAAAAATGTCATATAAAATAAAACTTGCAACATAAATGTCTGTTGTTGAAAACATTTCAGTATTTATTTTTGTTTTTTATTTTATTTTTATCTTATAAAAATGATGATAAATATTTGATTTGCATTGGCATGTTGTGTCAGGATAAAAACTCTCATCATTATTTCCGTTTTATGGCTGCATACATGGATGTTCTACATTCACAAGTTTGAGGAAACATTTTGTCCAGTAATAATGTGGGTGCCAAAAAATATGGTCAGTGTTAAATATTTAATAATTTTTGCCATTTTAACTTGTAAATTTTAAAATTGAATATGCATAAATACGTATGTATGAATGTAGGGATGTGTAGCATATGTATGCACCTGATTACAGTAATAAACAAACAAACAAACAAACAAACAACAAGCCGGAAACCCTTTAAACCGGCAACCAGTTGGATGAACTTTCTTTCTCACTCTCCCTGTCTGTTTTAGTTTTTGTCCAGCAAAACTTTCACAACCAAAAGTCATGTAATAAAATTCATATTTACAAGTTTATAAATATGAAATTTACTCAAACAAAGAGACAAAAGCATAAGAGACATATTCATATTTATAAATTTATAAAATTCATTTACTGTTTTTAAATAAAATAAACTTTGCTGTTGTTGTAGATTTTGTGAAAAACTAGCAAAACTCTTGCAACAGAATGCAAAATTCATCAGCAGTATCAAAATGTCAAGTAAATGGTTGCCTGCAAATGATGATTGTGGTTGCCGTAATGATGACGTTGTCCATGATGTTGTATGGCAATCGTTAGCAGATTTTTTATTTGTTTGTTTTTGCTGTTTTAGTTTTTACCAAATTTATAATACTTTATACATAATTTATAAATATTTGTAAACCTTTTACATTTTGTTGTTTTAATTTAAATGTGTGCTGCAATTATTTTTTTTTTCTTTTTTACTAATCATCATTTGCATTTTTCTTTAAATTTATAATGTCATGTTAAATGTCAAAAATTATTAACATTTATTTTAACTGCATTTTAGCCTCAAGTCCCTATCCACCTCCTGTTTATTTATTCCCTAGTCTAAATGTGTGTTTTAATTTCCTTAACTAACACTCTGCTGCCTGTGTTGGTTGGGGTCTGTTTTTTTTTTTTTTTTTTGTTTTTAATAAAAAATATACCACGAAAACAAAGTTTGTGTGACAATCTAGAGTTATGCATGTGTAAAACATACAATATTCATGTTTAGGGTCAAATCTGAAATAGAAAAACTATTCCATTTCCCTTTAATTCAATTTTTTTTCTGGGTATTTGTTTTTGAAATAACAGTTAGCACAGTTCTGTTTTTTTTGCACATGTGTTTTTTTTATAATTGTCATCAGTGCAAAAAAACGTGAACAAAATGCATCCAATGAGGGCAAAGTTTATTTAAACAAAAGAGGTCATATTGAATTAAATATTCAAAACCTGGGGTTAGAAAATCATACAGTGTACAGAATCTATATATTTTAAACCATGTTTTTTTTTACTAAATATTGCACAGTGGGCAAATTTTTTAATAAAGTTCTTTTTTTTTAATTAGTTGCTATTAATTGATATATTATTACAAAACAAAAGTACAAATTTCAAGGACGAACACAGAAAAAATTAAAAATTGTCTCTAATCACTAAATTTATTCCAAATTCATAATATCAAGCAAACAAGTTGTTGATTTTGCACCTATTACCAAAATGTTTATATTGATTACTAAAAATTGTAATATTGTGATTTTTTTTTTTCAATAAATGATATTTTTAATTTTAATTAAAAAAATTATCAAAAAACTTTGCCATTTCAAAGAATATTTAATTAAATATTGAAAATTCCCCACAACAATTCTACAAGTTTAAATTATTTTATACGAAAAAAGTCAATTAATATTTTTTGATATTTAATTAATATTTTAATTAAAAATTTATTGCAAAACAACTAAAATGTTTTTAAATCAAAATTATATTTTTAATTTTCTTTCAACCAAAAAAATAATTAATTCAATTACCACATTAATTAAATTTAAATACTTTTTAAGCCATTTTTTTAATTGATAAAAAACTTTTTTCTTTGATATTATTATTTTGCAACTTTTTGGATTGAAATTTTATAAATTGGCAGATAATTTAATTTTTGATATTTCAATTAGGCTTAAGTTCAAATTTAAATTTCAATACATTATTTGTATTGAAGGAAGGAATTTGCAACATGAAATGATTTTTTTTTTTTTAAATAATTATTGACTGAACTAGAACTCGGGTCGAATTTACATGTTCGAGAATAACCACATTCCCATCATCAGAAATCTTTGCGTTCTAACGTTTGCGCCACTGCGGCGCTTGCCAGCAGGGTTGTCAGAATGATTTTGCCACTTTTCGCCAAATTCAATGTCAGAAATCGCCAAAGGCGCCAAAGCATTTATTTTTTAGTTTTTGACAATAATATATGTATTTTTAAAATAATTAAAAATATTTTTTTATCCCAAAAATAAATTTGTTTCGTATAGCTAAAATCCGCCAAAAATTAAAAAAAAGTCGCCTTAATATATTTTGTTTAATTTTTACTTAGAATAAAGTAAAAATGATTAGTGAACACAAAAAAGGTGCAATGTTTAAAATATTTTATAGTAGTCTACTTAAAGCAACAAAAAATAACTTTTGCGGTAAGTACTAAACAAATATTGGATATACAATATTTTTAAACGTAGTTGCAGTTCTATTATATATCTAAAAGGCTATATACTTCACCGGGAAGACTCCCTTTTTGCCTTCTTTTTTGGAATACATTGTGAAGGTACACAAGAAATGCAACATGTACTATTTACATTCATATAAATCTTAACTCGTAAAACCGTGTCGAAAACTTCATATCGCATTCTTGTTCGAAGGCGACTTTAAGTGGAGTTCATTATTTCAACACAGGCATTACTAGTTGTAATAATCAGCATATAAAGAACTGCCAATGCAAGTTCCTTAAAATGGTACGTACCTGCCGCATCCTTGTAGCTATAAATTGTTGGCATTAACTGACTAAACAAACTTTTAACAAACGTTATTTTTACCATTGTGTTTCATTAACATCCAAAGGTACGTTAGGATTCATAAAAATCTTTAAAATATCTTTAACAAAAACAAATTTTATCTGTGATAATTTGTCACATTTTATAATGGAAAAATGTTCATACACTTTAATTATATTAATATTTAAACGAATTCTTCTTATTATTCTTTCAAGAGCACATTTAAATGTGAAAAAAAATTTCTCGAAGATTTTTCATTATCTTCATCAGCCATTTCAACATAATTTAGTTTTAAATACTGGTCATACATACGAATGCATCAAATTTCATACATTGAAATACTAGAATAAAAATATATAATTTCTTCGTATTGAATTTAACAAATTTCAAAACAAATTCATATCTCATCAAAAATAGCCAACAAAATCGCCAGTTATTTTATTAATCGCCAAAAAAAAAAATCGCCATGCCGCCAAATCGAAAATTAGGTCGCCAAACAAGTTTGAAACCACGCCACGTTTGGCGAGAACTCGCCACATCTGACAGCCCTGCTTGCCAGTCTATAGTCAAACATCAAACACAAGAGCTTAAATAAAAATCACAATTGTTATTGACAGATAATTTTAATATTTTTTTCTTATTTTTAAATTTGTATTTTTTTCTTTTATCGCCTTTTAAATTTTATATTTTTTATAATTCTAATTAATTAAAACGTAGCCCCACAGGAAAAACGCAAGGCCTTGAAGTTCCATTTCTTGAATTCAACTTATCGCCAAATTTTTAATTCAATAAGCCGAGGTTTCGGTCGCCGCATGACAAGCAGCGCCATCTTATTAAAACCACATCTCGCTCGGATCAAGGTTATCCACAAAAAAGTATTGGTCATGGTGCTGGAGGTAATGGGGTGTGAAGGCTCTATTGATGAGTCTCACTCCATATGCCGCAATTTTGTTTATTTATTTAGCTCTTCGGATAGACGATAATGTACGCGTACCTTTATATTATTAAAATTTGTGTCTTTTTTTTTTTTTTTGTTGAGTGCTTATTTTTTAATACTTTTCCCAAAAACATTTGCTATTAATTTTCTTTCTAAACTTCAATGCCTTGAATACCTTCCATTGCCTTTTTTAGTAAAACATTCAAAGAACTAAATTTACTCTCACTTTAACTCCGTTTTGATTTCTTTCTTATTCAAATTAAAAATATAAAAGTAAGAAAATCCATATGGGAAATCAAATGTAACTACAATTTTATTACTTAGAAAGAAAAAAAAACAACAACAGCCGTAATATTAATGAAATCTCTAAGAAATTGTATTCAATGTGTAGAGATGTTAAAATGCGTATGTGTATGAATGGGCATTTCTATTTCCGGCAATTGAATAAAATGGCCAAATATAAAATTAACAAGGGGATGAAATTAGTTTTCTTTCTTTTTTTTTTTGTATTTTGTTGTTGTTTTTATTATAATTTTAAGTAAATTTCCGGTTTTTATATAAGCTGAGTCATAATAACAATATGATGATGGTCAAAAAATAGTAAAATAAATCCCGAGAGTGTTAAATAAACAATTGCATAAAAAAGTAATAAAGGCCAAACAAACAGCAGTTGGAGAAACAAAAAATAATAGGCTCTTAAAAGTATGCTTCAATAAATTTTACAATTTAAGAACTGCTTAGAAAACAAGGGTGCAGAGAGCCGAAACGGAAATGGAAAATTGAAAAGAAAATAATAGTGAATTATAAAATTAATTTTGATATAATTTTGATTACAATATTATATTATCCGAAAATTGCTTGAAAATAGTTGCAGACTTTTTGCTTGCCTTAAATTTATTTGAAAATAAAGTTAATTTACTTTTGCTGTCCCCACCTCTTTGATTTATATTCTAATTCTTTTATTTTTTGTTTTAACTTAAACCATCAATTTCTGTTATTTTTTGCCATTAAACCTTTAAAGTTTATGCTTAACTTTAATCCTTGTTGCTACATCCGTTATACTACCTGGCCTTAACCATTCTTCCGAATCCAACCCCACAACTCCCCAAACCCCACCCCGCAACCCAACACGATTTAACTGTCTCGTGTATTTGGCACACAGTGACGTTTATTAAGAAAGAAAAATAAAAAATGGCTTAAAATGAAACCATCGAAATAGAAGGCAAAGACGAAAAAAAGAAACACACAAAACGACAAATAAAATAAAAGGCTAGAAAAATATGACCTGTTTTGTTTTTTCTACTACATCTTTCTGTCCGTGCTTTGGTTGTAAAACCAAAAAGAAGAAAAAATATATAAACTTTTTGAGGAGAAGTAATAAAAAAAGAAGTATAAATGTATGTTTGTATGTGTATAAGTGCGATTTATATGGCAAATATTACCGGCAAATTTTGAGGTTAGAAAAAATAACAAACTGTATTTTAAGACCCTAAAGTTGTTGTAAATTTTTTGTAGCAAAAAAAAAAACAACAAAACAATTAAAAATAAAAAACTTGTAGAGGAAATAAAAATCAATGTTATTAAAAAGTTTTGCAGCCAGTTTTATAATTTTTACACCTTTTTTGGTAAATGGACTTTTTTAGGTTTTTTTTTTTTTTACTTTAAGTTTAATAATTAACTATTTGTGCTTAAACTTTAAAAAACATTTAAAATTAACATTATTAAGTTATTAGTTTAATCATTATAATTAATTTGGGAATATTTTTTGGCATATTAATAAACCTCTTGATTCAGCCTAAGGAAGTCCCTTATATTAGGGTTCCTCAAAACAGCACAAGCAATTTGTTAACGTTTTAGTTTATTATTTATTTTTGTTAACTTAGTATACAGCGTTCTTAATCACCGCATACGATATCGAGCGAAATTTTTTATTATGACATTATGACATTTGACATCGCATGAAATGTATCGTAATAGCATTCGATATCGAGAAAAGACATCACATCTCTCGAGTTTTCATTCGATACGACACACAGTGCCCTGTCCCGATATAGTGAATCGGCAAAACTAGAGTTCTTATCGCAGAACGACAAAATTAAGCCACAATTTATATCAGAATGTAGAAAAAACTGGTATCTGTCTGTTTAGTCACGTTTTAGCGTTTTTTCAAATATTGTTGCATTGGGTGCAAGGACATGCCTACCTCACATATATCCTTTTCTTAAAAAACTACGTTTTAGCTGCATTTATGACAAGAATGCACTAAAAATTATTAAGTGATTCTAAGATAATGCGTTATAGATCTGTTGTAAATTTGGTTTCATTCGGTGCATACATTTCTATAAAAATGCGAAAATATGATGGTGGTACTCAGTAAAATGTAAGTTAAATGTTATTGCCTTTGTTTTCTTATTATAGAATGTTTAGCTTTTATCCTTTTGCAGTTCAAAATGGCGTAACATTTTTGTAATCACATGGACTACATAATTGAAATAATTTGAAAAACTTTTGCTATTTTTTGTGGTACAAAACATCTTCCGAAGTGATAAAAATTGCTGATAAGCAATAACATTTTCATAAAATCGTAGCCTTGATCCACTATAACACAGGTATTTTCTATCCAATAAGCCACTAGCATCCTTTAAAACAAGATATAATTAATTTGAATTTAACCAGCATTTAATGCTGGATGGCGGCTGAAAGAGAAGTTAAATCGCAAATGTACTGTTATGTGATATATGTGACGTGGTATATTTAAACGAGATTTCTTAAGTGCCAAACTAAGAAAAAGCCCTAACTTGGTGCTTTTTCAATTTTACGTTAATGCCTTTAGTGCTTTTAACAATTTTTAGTTTTTTCTACCATTTTATAATTAATTATGCAGTAACAATTTTGTTAAATGTAGAAAAAGCTTTTAGTATGGAAACTGTTTATTAAGTAAGCTCACTACAAAGGAATGGCCCATACTTGCAATTTTTGTAGCAGCAATTCTTCAGCTTTTATTAAAGAATATTGCTAGGAAAATATAAAGAATTGTAAATGGAAAAATCAACAACGAACCGATCTTTTTGGGTAGAAGTCAAGGGCTTTAAATATTCAATAGGACAAAATCTATTTTTAGATTTGTACAATTTTGTATTAACGCGGAAGTTGAAAGAGCATTTAGTTCAATGAACTACAGTAAATCCAAAATTAAAAACTGACTATCCTTGAACTCTATTAACTCAATTCCTCACATTAAATATAAACTTCGTCGACATAATTCATAATGTAATGAATAAATACATAGTGTCTGCAGGGATTTCTTTTCCAATGAAACATACAAAAAATCAAAATATTATTTTAAAACTGGATTTCAAGAATAACTCTTGACAAAAAGTACGAAAAACCGAAGTAAGGAAGAACATGCAAATCAATTAAAATAGGTAATCATTTATTCAAAGCACATTTCGATCTACCAAGGTAAAATACCATTTGGTTAAAGATTGATATTTGACTATTGACGTCATCCGGCTTCAATAGCCGAGTGAGTAAAGACGGCAAACCCCACTGAAGAGATTGTGTGGTTACAACCGAAACTAGTCAGGGCAACCTGTCCGTGAAAAACCTGAGCTCATCCCAGAATATAAATTATCAATAAATTTTAATTAATTTCATGTTGTAAAATTCCTTTCTTCATAAAAATAATTTAATAAAAATAAAATTCAATGAACTTAAGCCAGTTTAAGATATCGAAATTTGGATTAAAAACCATTAACAGTTCTGTACTTTTTCTAAGCAATTATGATGACTGATGTTGAGGTATGTAGCTAAACATGCACTTAACTGGTGTGTTAGAGAGCGCAGTGTAGGGTTGTTGTTGGAGAATATGACTCTTTGTAGATGATGACAGAGGAAGGGGAGGTTGCTCATCGGCACGTGCCAATCTAGGAAACAGAGTATTTTATAATTACTCGTTGATATTGAGTTATTATAATAGCAGAAAAACAACAAAAAAAAACCATTAGCTTGCAGTTAATTGCATAGGCACTGATCGTTAGGGTATGCTCACCTCCTGTTTAGCTACCGATAAATAATAAAGTGTTGGGAATATTATTTTGGGCAGAATTCACTTTATTAACAATTCACTTTGGTAATTAGGAGCTATTATAAGATAGGTAGAAGTTATATAATTAAGGTTAAGGTAAGTAATTATAGTTCTGGCAAAAAACTTGTCTTGTTGACAGACGCAAGTAAAGTGAAGAACAAATGGCCCAACTATGTGTACACTAGCTTTGACGCCATTTAAAAATTGAGCAGATTGGAAGTTGATATTCTTTTAGCGCGAATTACAATAAGTGCTACCTAGTTATTTTTCTTTATTCGCGTTATACCTATATAATTTTCTTCAAGTGTATAAGTTAGTTAAATTCAAAGGGTTCAAGCATGTAACTTATAATATTAATGTTAGTTAATATAAAATTATAATTAATTTGTTAGTTATAATTTAGGTGTCCAATTTTGTTTGGACAAGTTCAATAAAATAACCACAACACTAATTATTTAAAAACGGCTGTGTGAAAAATCGCCCAAAGAAAAATGGCCCAAAAAAAGAAATGAAAAATCGCCCAAAAAAATTCCATGTAAAATTGGGCCTAAATTCATATGAAAAGTGACCTAAAATTTTTGGGCTATTTTTCGTTATTGTTGGGTGATTTTTCGTTTTTTAAAAATGTTGTATGAAAAATTACCCATTTTTTTGATTTTCTCCTCTATGGTATAACAAATACCGGCTTCGCTAACTAAAGCTTCTCTGCACAGCCGGCCTTTGGCCGGGCGCAAGGATTTTCTCCTCTATGGTATAACAAACACCGGCTTCGCTAAGTAAAGCTTCTAAAATCTGCCTTGTTTCCAAACGAAAGCCGACTATGCAGAGAAGCTTTAGTTAGCGAAGCCGGTGTTTGTTATACCATAGAGGAGAAAATCCTTGCGCCCGGCCGAAGGCCGTCTGTGCAGAGAAGCTTTAGTTAGCGCAGTGTCCATGGACACTATGACACTTTTTGGAGTGTCATAGCGCAGTGTCCACTGGACGTTATAACATACCACCGGGAAAAAATTCGTTTTTGCTTTTTTGGTCATTTTTCATTTTTTTTTGGGCCCTTTTTCGTTTCTTTTGGACAAAATTTCATATATAACTTTTTGGGTCATTTTTCATGTTCTGTTGGGCGATTCTTCATTTGGGCGATTTTTCATTTCTTTTTTTGGGCCATTTTTCTTTGGGCGATTTTTCCCACAGCCTTTAAAAACTGTTTTATGACCCAATTCAAATTCAACTAATGATGATCCAAATTAAAGTTATGTACGAAAATGGTCCTCCAACAACGCCGTCGCCATTTTTTTTTTAAATATTTGGTAACTTGTGTTCTGTTCAATTAACGATTAAATTGAAAAAAGTGCTTTTTTACGCTTTTTTGCTTGAAATAGTACTTATTAGTGCTTGTTTTTAAATTGTAAAGTGCTTTTTGCTCCAAGAAAGTTGGCATCACTTCTTTAATGTAAGACCACTCTACAGTAGCTGTAATTATTTGATAAGGCTGAAATTTATACATATTTTGTATTTTTAATTAAATTTTTGTAATTATACCTCCGCCAAACGGAAATTAATTTTTCCCTTAACCTTTTTTTTCTAGTTTCAGCTCATGTGTTGTGTTACTGTTGACATTTTGTTGTTGTTAAAATCAAATATTTTACTTCACTTCCCTCTGTTTTTCACCGCCATTTACTGCTTACATTTCTAGCCAATCACATGAAATATACAATTGCAACAAAGTAACATGATGAAACTACTACAGCCACTTAAGGGAAAATGTTTGTTTTAAACATAAAAAAAGAAACACAAAACTCGCCAATTTTGTTACTTGTTAGATGAAAACAACATAAAGTAGAGGAAGGAACTTCTAAGTTGAAACATTCATTCAGTTGAAGATGATGTTTGCTTTGATGAAGAAGAAGGAGGTTTACAGAGAAAAAAAAACGTTAAATGAAAGTAAAATAAAAATAAACTGAAGAGTTTTGAGAAATAAAACAGTTGATTGTTTTTTTTTTCAGCTTTATACCGAAGCAGAACTAAGAAACTAAGCTAAAAGATGGACGTACGGAAGAACGGACGGATATTTTTATAAGCAATTGCAACTGTTATTATAGCCAAGGATTTAATCTTACACACACATTTGCCACAGTTGTATGTATACATTTGAAATTTTTTGTTGCTTTAAACATAAGTTGTTATTATGTTTGAGGTTTTGTGTGAATCTTACATTGCCTGCATTTTTTATGCCTTTTTTTATTTCCGTGTGCCAGTAACTCTTGGTCGCATATGAAAATGTATATTTTCTTTGACGTATGTGTGTGTATGCGTTTTTTTTTATTTATTTTAAGGTAATTGTGGTTTTTCCTCCTAAAAACAACATCCACAAAAACACATGTCGCTAGTAGATTTTACTACAACAAAAAGTTACATTTATAACAACTTCTCTCTCATGTTAGACCAAAAAAAAAAAAGTAAAAATAAATATAAAATTTCAAAACTGCTGTCTAAAAACAAGCAACATTGTCGGCACTAAAAAGCATTTCAAAAAATATAAGCACAAGTGAGAAATGGCAAAAAAAAAAAGTGTCAGGATTTATGTGGCAACGGAAGTGCTATGCATATGAGTAGTATGTACTACTTTTAGGCGCGTTCGAAAAAAAAACTCCGTCTCCTCCTTAAAAAGTCTCTGCCTCTTATAAGTAACTTGACGATATAAATATTTTTTTATGAGTTTCATTTTTATACTTCTTTTTGAATGGTTCAAAAGTTAAATAAACATAATAAAAAAAAACCATGAGAAATGTCTGTGAAAATTAATTTTTAAAGGCCTGTAATCAATTAACATAACTTGTTGTCTATTTTTGTAATGATATTTTTTTTTACTTATTCCTGTTTTTTACAATTTAATTTTTTCGTTTTTATTTTTAAGTGAAATTAATGTTTTCTTTTCTGCATTTGACATTATTAACAAACAGTTGAAAGCCAAAGTTGAGACATGAAGAAATTATGAGTAATGAAAATTGTTTTGAAAATTTTTAGATAAATGATTGCAGGAAAAATTAATATAAATTTAAAAATTAAGAAGAAACAATTTGTCAAAAAATCAAAGAAATTACAAAGAAATTGTATATTAAAAAAAATATCACATATACTATGACTTCTGAAATTGTTCTGAATAATAATTCAATTATTTTGCAAGGCGATCAAAATTTCTTGAACCAGGGAACGGCTTTAACTTTATCTTGGAAAGGAAATCGAACAAAGTTATTTGAAAAATATCCAATAATATAAAAACATTAAAAAAAAACAATCCTAAAATTATATTCTGTAAAGCCCAAATACCAGACGAGTTTTCGAGATTTTATTTGGAAACGATGGGCAGTCATGGGCTCACAAAAACACAGGTTTGTTATGAGGTTTAAGTCCATATGCCAGACGGACGGATGGAAATCGTTAGATCACCCTAAAAAGTGATTCTAAGTCGGTCGATTTACTCAAAGATTGTTCCAGATTTCTCGTACTACATCGTCAAAAATGTATAAAATAGATTTCTCCTTAATTTTTGCATATATATTTATACAATTTGAAAGTTTAAAATAACAGTAATGACAACCTGCTTTGGTTTAAAATTTTAGAGTAAAAATTAAATGTAGATGACGAAATGGAAGCAACACGTTGGGTATACAAATATAAATTTAAAACAGAAAAAAAATAGAATTTTTAAAAGAAAACAAAATTGTATTTGCTGCGAAAGCTTTTTAAATCATCTAAAAAAATTTAACGTGTATCAAAATATGCCTCAAAAAGGCCAAATATGTTGTGACGCTTTTTCTATCAGTGTAAAATTGTTCAACTTAAAACATTAAGTCTTGCTGAATCAGCGGTTAATGGGCAAATTCAGCGACTTGCTGCTTTTTGTTTGTTTTATTTTTATGTTTCCCATAAACAAAAA
Organism: Pollenia amentaria; assembly: GCA_943735925.1. Lineage (NCBI taxonomy): Eukaryota > Metazoa > Arthropoda > Insecta > Diptera > Polleniidae > Pollenia > Pollenia amentaria. The sequence goes on along the minus strand of OX031006.1, from coordinate 277,642,060 downwards.
CTTGACAACATTTATTAAAGTGAACAAAATCATAACAAAAGAAAAACTGAAAAAAAATTCTGTTTACATTTTTTATAGTTTGCTCTTTCCCACATTTACTGTTTCTTTCTACGAGTATCAATTCTATATCAATTCAATGAATAAAAAATTTAGTGTCATAAGGACTTCAGATGTCTGCACAAATATTAAAAAATTTCGTTCACAAGACTTTTAAGTTTAGAAAAGTGAAATATATTTTAAACGGTCTGTGCATGAAAAATTAAAGAAAAAACTGATAAGGAAAGTTTGATGGCTTTAACATCAAAAACATTCTAGCACGATAGTTAATGCCTTCTCATCTGCAATATTTGTTACACTATTCCTCTCACAAAAAAAGCAAAAAAAACTTCAATTAAAATAATGTTTAGAAAGCTTTTAAGAGAAACACTTTAAGGACCAAAATAGGGTAAAGAAAATTTTTTGTTTTAAAATTTAAAATTTAGCTCGCATAAACAACCGATCTTCAATCCGATATCAAAGTTTTCGCAAATATTTTTGACCCAGGTATTACTGACAAACAATACGGACTTCTTCCTTCAAATTATTGGTGTTAGATTACTAATCTCTAGATTAAATTAAGTCTTCCAATGAAATACAGAATTTTGCCTAAATTTTGCGCCTCAAATGTTTTCCCTTACCCAATTTCTCAGGATCAACAATGTTTGCCTTTTTCAGGTTTTGAAGTTAATAATTGAATACAATGCATTGCTTGGATTTATGAGTTTAGTTTTTATTTTTAAACTTCTAGTTTATTTTTGTGTTTCTTGTTTGATTTGGAAAAAAGTATAAGCAGAGAAATGTAAAAAAAATCAAAAAACAGAAATCAAAAACTAACAACAATGTTTTTTATTTTATTTCTCCTAAGAAAAAAGGATAAAATTATATTATTTTGGACGCGACAAAATGTAACCAAACTCAACACAATGAAAAAGATGGGAGGAAAAATTAGAAAAGTATGGCAAGCTTCAATGTTTTCAAAGCCACCCACACTTAGATCACCATAGCCTCTTACATATACAGGGAAACAGTTAAACAAAAACTTCTACACATTTTCATTTTGCATAGAGAAAAAAGACGAGTGTGACAGAAAAAAAAAATAAACTAAATAAAATCTAGCAAAAATGGCAAATATCAAATATTTACTGGTTGTATGGGTAAGTAAAGTTAAGGGAGAGAGATTTTTGTACAGACATTTTTCATTTCTTAACTAGCTTATTACGTTTTTTGTTTTGTTATTGTTTGCTGAACAAAAAACTAAACAAAAAAAACCAGAACTTCCATACAAGATAGTAAATGTGAAGTGAATGCAGCATAAAATAAAGAAAATTAAATTTCCCTCTTTATAAACAATATAATATACATACAAGGAGTATTCTACAAATACATGATACTTAAGAACACATACATGTACCCTGCAGACAAAGTAACTAGTATTTAGCTAGAAATATACTGGTTGATTTTTTACTTTAAGCGGCTTGCACTTTTGATTATTTTTTTCATAAGTCAAACTATCGTATTTAACGTTGAGATGTCATAGGAGCTTAATAGTTCGTTTTAATGTATTTTTATAACAGTTTAAAACTAGTTGCTTTATTTACAGTATAAATACTTATAAAAGCAAAAGGAAGTTTGACATTTCCCCTCAATATTTTTTGATACTTTATTATTGCTTTGTTTATATTATATGTATTTATTTAAGAAAAATTCTGTAATTTATTTTCCTGTTTCACCACGTTTCACTTTTGTTGAATTCCTCTTAGTCTACAGGACTATTAGAAACTAGCAGAATGCCCCGATATGGTTTTCGTCATAACTCATTGTTGTAGAATTTCATATATTTAACTAAGTAATTTTAATAAATAGATTGTGGGAATTTTAGTTCTCATGTTGCGCAACATTTTTATTATAAATTTTCATATTAATTCGAATGTGTATACAAACAAAAATTCCGATAGTGCATAGAAAATATTCCTGGAAAATATGGAAGGAATAAGACTATTAAAGTATGAAATAAGACTATTAAAGTATGAAATTGACTTAGAATACATATTAGAATTAATATGAAAATGTCTACGAAATGTTAACAAAAAGAATACGGGAATTTGTGAACTCTAAAACCAACCAAAAATGTTTGTTTTACTTCTTGTAATGTTGTTGTTTCAACAACAAACAAGTTAGCTGTTTTGTTTTTCTTCCTTTTTAGAGTTGTTGTTGTTCCTACAACGAACAAGTAGTAAACGCATTTTTTACCAACTATTGGAGTGGTGTTGTTGTTTCTACAACAAACGGCATCACGAAGAATACTGAACAGCTGAAATGTTATCATCTTTTTCGACGACAACCATCTAGAAATAAACTAGTCCTACACCTTGCTGGAAAGTCTTGGTTTATCCGCTTCAACTTTTCCTGCTCAACTTCTTTTCAAATCTCTTTTAAAGACGCCAACATGATCACACGCAGCAATCGGTTATAACGTTTTTCGGCTCAAAACAACAACAGTTTTATTCACAGCGAATCAAAGAGAAAATGAGAAGAAAACAATTTACATGCATCGATCGTTGTGTATATACAATAAAAAGACAAAGCGCACTGGCCGAGTTCAAGAATCTCCGTACCAGTCCTCTTTCAACTTTTTTTATCCCTTGTAAGAACTCACAAGTTCAGCATCAAAAGTTGAAACGTGTTAATCTTGACTAACGATTAAAGCTGCAGGGTAGTCACACACACACAAATGAACATAAGAGAGCAAGTATTCTTAACTAACCCTATTTAAAAAAATTATTAGTAGTATATTCGTACCACTTTGGTTAACCAAAAGTCAACTATTTTTGTAAGTGAAATAAACACTTGAAAATGTATATTTGTTAAGAGTGATTTATCGTGAGGTTTGATTTTAAATATTCTTTTTATACAGATAACGCGTGAGTCATATTAAACTGCTTGACCATTTTGTTCAGTATCGTTTGGCAAGTCATCGTGGAAAGTCTCACACCAAAACGGCGTCTCCAATTTGTTCAGCTGTATTACGACAATTAGCTTTCTGTAAGAAATGAAAATCCGGTATTTTATCGGGAAATTTTGCTCAGTGATCAAGTGCATTAATGGCTCAATGTATACGTTAATAAACCAAATTGCCGTATTTGGGCTGATGAGCAACCCGAATAGTACTAACATCCATTAAAAACAACGGAATGGTTTGGTTTATGGGCTGGTGGAATTATTGGTCCATATTTCTTTAAAAATGAGGAAAATCAGAATGTGACCCACAATGGTAAGAAATATCGCAACTTGATAACAGACTATGGGCTTCCTAAAATTCATGTACATGGTCGCGTTGAGCTCTGGTTTCAACAAGACGGCGCTACAGCGTCTTGAAAAGCGTGAAGCAATAACCTTGTTGAGAAATCATTTTGGTGAGCATTTAATTTCATGTTTTGCTACGGTAAATTGGCCGTCTAGATCGTGCGATATCACACCTTTGGACTATTTTCTCTGGGGATATGGAAAGTCTGAGGTCTTCAGACATAAGCCAGCTACGATTGACGATTTGGAAGGCAACCTTACTCGTGTTATTCGCGAGATACCAGTCGCTATGCTCGAACGAATCGCCCAAAATCGGACGTAGTCTTGGTCAACATTTACATGATATAATTTTTAAACAGTAAATGCCATCAATTGTTCTTTTAACCAATAATAAAAATTTTAAATTCACTTTCAAACTAATGTGTTTTATTTCACATTATAAATAAAACCTCACAATAAATCACTCGATATATATGACTGTCTGTCTGTCGGTCTATCTCTTTGTATATGTATACTTATTGCTACCCTGGTATAAATATAATTCACTAGTATAAATTATGTTATAATCCAGCAAGCAATTGGAAGTTAAGTTTCTTCAAAGTCCAATTTATTGCTTGTAAAGGGTGATCCAACCAAAATGAGCGATGTTTATTGTGAGTGATACCTTAACGTCAAGTTTTTTGCCCAACTTAATTTGACATTTCATTGTTTCAGTGTTTGACAAGCTGAACAATGGACAGGTACTCACTTGAGTAGCGCGTTAAGATTGCTGAAGCCTTTTACGAAATCAAAATGAATTTCGTGCCCTTCGTGATTTTTTTTGGCCATAAGAATCGACCAAATGTATCCACAATAGGGAGAATTGTGCGCAAATTTCAGCAAACCGGCTCTGCAGGAAACGTGAGAACACCTGTGTTTGCTCGCCCAGTTCATTCTGCGGAAAATATTGCTGTTGTTCGCGACAGGGCCGTATTTCTCCGAAAATGAGGTCGGCCAAGCAGTTACCGTGAATGCTGCTCGCTATCCCGAAATGATATCCAACTTCTTGTGGACAGAAATTGAGGATATGGACCTGGATAATATGTGGTTCCAATAGGATGGTGCCACTTGCCACACAGCGAACGAAAGAATGGCTCTTTTGCATTGAGAAATTCAATGGCCATGTTATCTCACGTCGTGGCTATGTAAAGACGTCCATTTCTTTGGGGAAATTTAAATGGAAAATTGTACTTCAATAAGCCAAGAACAATTCAACAGCTAAAGAATTAGATAATTCGGCACAGAGTCATTGGGAATATGGACCATCGGATAGAGGTATGCCACCGGAGCCGTGGAGAGCGTTTAGCCGATAATTGTCATAGATGCTTTTTTTATAATTAAAATTATTAAGATAATTCTCTAAAAACTTTTTGTTTTATTTACAATTAACATCGTGCGTTTTGGTTGGACCAACCTTTTTATAGAAAAAATTCAAACATATCTGTTTTTAATATTCTTTAATTCACGATTTTAGAGCAAAGTTTAGATATTTTAATGTCTGAAACATTTACAAAACGAATTCGTTAATGCTTGGAATCGAATTTTTAATTCCAGCTTATCATTTTCTCACCACTGTGTTTGCTGGGTTATTTTTCAAGTTTTCTTAAAAGTTTCATTTCTTTAATATGTTCATGTGAGTTCAGGCAAGTTTGTGTGAGAGTCTTAAAATAAATTTCAGTACTCTTTTGCTATTTTGTTTTTTTGCAACATCCATCCAGCATCTACAATTCTTACTCTTAATGCACATACATAAAAGTCTATATGAATTACTAAATGTGTGTAAGTGTGTTAAAAACAAACTTTTTTTGTTTTGTTGTTTAAGTTTTTAACAATATTTGTTTTGTTTGCAACAAGTCAACAGTAGTTAGAAACTAAAGAAAAGTAAGCATATTTGTTGCTTTAGCCATTGTGTTTTTACTTTTGTTGCTGCTGGTGTGTCTGTTGTTGCTATTGTTCTTGTTCTTTCATTGTTGACAATTGTTTTTGTTTAAGTTTTTTAATTTTGTTTTTTTTTTTTTACTTTAGTATTTTTGTTATTTGTAGTTGCTATGACTTATTTACTTTTAGTTCTTAAATGGAGTTTATAATCTCTTTTTTTCTATTTGTATGTTTTCCTTTTCATTCTTCTCTTTTTTATTTTATAGGTATAAAGTTTTTTTCTACTCTTTAATTTGGGTGAGAGTTTGTTTGCTGTTTCAGCTTTACTAGAACACAATTTTATTAATTTAATCAAAATGTTGTTTTATTGCAAATGATTTAAATTTTTTTTTGTTTATCTAATAATTACCTTGAAAGTTTATATAATTTATTGTTAAAGACCTTGAACTGTTTAAACGTTTCTATTAATTTGAAATTTTATTGCAAATATTGCGTGCTTTTAGGCGCTTGCTTGTGTATCGTAAGATTAAAGAGAGTTGTAATGTTATTTATTACTTACATAGCAATCGTTTGTGGTGTAAAAAGAAATTGATTAAATATGTATGCAAATGCGTTTAAAATTTAATTAAATTAAAATTTAAATATTAAAAATTAATAATTCAAAATATAAAATTCAAAATTAAAAATTCAAAAACAATTAAAATTTCTCTCAATAAACTTTTAAATTATAAAATTTGTTTTTCTGATAATAATTTAGAAAGTTTACTTAGGAACACACACCCGGGGGTGTTTGGATCATCTAAAGGGTATTTATCCTTTTGGTGTTACATTCTGAGGGGCAAATCAGTTTGTGGCAAATTTTTAACATTAATACTCATGCTGCGTAATTATAAGACTCTAGGCCTCATTAGTTGTTACTTTCCGTTGCCGTTCTGTTTCGTTCCTTTCTGTAGGAAATATTTTGTAATTACTTTTTCTGTGAAGGGAATCATCTGCTTTTAAAAAGAAAATCATTGAAATTGTAAAAAAATCTTTTCGTAATAAAAAACTCTTATTTTGTGTCAAAAATACGTTAATTTTTATCATTAATTAAATCTAATTTTTCTAGCTTTAAACAAAAAATTAAAGATTTTTCATATCACAATAAACTAATACAAAAACACTTTGGCCATAATTTAACGTTGAATTCTATTTTCGACAGATTTGTCCGCAACAGAACAGAACGAAAAATTAAAAACAAACTACACATACAGTTTCAATTGAACAGAAACAACAGCTGATTCGTAACAGAACAGAACGTACAAACTAATTCTGCCGTCTGTCTTGTTGATTAGGATATCAATAAATAAATTAATACCTGGAATCCGACAAAGAATCAAAATTAGTAGGGCTTCTGCAGTGTTTGTGATTTCTTGAGATCAAAGACTGACCAGAAATCCTTACTATGTACTACCAAGAGCGTCAGTAGCCGGAATGCCTATTGGTTGAGGTCTCCATAAGTATGTTTTTTGCGGGAAATGCTTATGCTATGTTCATACGACGATATAAACCACTCGTTTCACTCTCTGAAACTAAATTGCCAAACATGTTGTTCATACGACTCATTCTTGTTTCATTTTGACATTTTTTTGTGTTGTTAGTGTGATTTTATTTAAAGTAGATAAAAATGTGCGTAAAAATTAAAAATATATTATTTAATACTTTTATTAATATTATTATCTAATATTTTTCACTTTATTTTATTTTACATGAATATTTCTATTGTTTTTTTTTCTTTGTTTTGATTTTTTTTTTGAGAGCTAGTTCCGATAAACTAACGATAATTGTTATCAAAATTGGAGATGATAGAACATTTTTCCTGTTTCGCAGCACATGTTTCAAAATGAAACGAACTGTTTCGCTCTCAAAATTTGTATGGCAAAACAAGTTGATTCAATATGTTCGGGCGCGAAACAGGAATGGAATAGCGAAACACGAATATTGCTGTCCGTGTGAACATGGTAGTAGTGTCTTTTGGAGAGATTGTCTTTGCGGATGCTTTACTTTTAGAAAAGGCTGCTTTTAATCAGGTTGTTATCTGTCCGATTGGGGAGTGCCCACAAAAGGTTTCAACGAAAAGCTACTTTTTTTTGACGAAGAGATACTATCGGGGATCACGTGGTGGTTGCGGTTTGAACCCAGTCGCGGAAAGGAATTTTTACCATTATGGGAAAGTTCAACCTGTGGCGGTACCTCTTAATGCTGTTTCTCTTCCACCGATGCTGCTACCAATTTATAAAGCAGCGAATGTTTCATACCTCTAGCTCCTCAACAAGACGCGATTATATAATTTCTGTCGGTTTATTCACTTAAAATTGCTTAGACATGATCCAGACTTGCAATTTTTGTTGGAGCAATTCTTTAGTTTATTGGTGATGACATCAAGAATTGCTGCAACAAAAATTGCAAGTCTGGACCATGACTTACTGTATGCATTGGTTGCGCTAACACACAGGGGAAATTGGTAAACGCATTTAGTCAATTCACAAGGTATCCTAACATGTCATATTGTCAAAATGTCCTAATATTTCACAATGGTTTAAAAATATTGTTGTTGGTTTGTTAACAAAAAGTGTCTTAAATAAATAGAACGTTGCTTGCTGTGTTTATTGTGCTGTCGTAATTAATCAGAAAAGTCCAGCGCTTAGCGGCTGAGCCGTACAACAATATTTTTAAACCATTGTGAAATATTAGGACATTTTGACAATATGACATGTTAGGATACCTTGTGAATTGACTAATTTTTTGTCATCCAGTGGTTAAGATCAAACATAAGATAAGGCCAACATGGCAGGTACTCATGTAAACCCGTTTGCACATTTACTTAGGAACATAAATGTTTCTCTTGAGGTTATACTACTTGCGACTTATAAAGAATCTGGATTTATAACAATTTCAAAGTTTAAAGCAATCAAAGATTTTGTGAAAAAAAATAAAATTAAAAAGGCCAAAAGAGTTAAGTGAGGGCAAAATTAGATCTGTATGACCATTTTATGATTGCCTTCTATTGGCCTGTAAAACATTAAAACCTTTAAGTACACAGAGTTGGGCGTGATGCATTAAAAGAACGGTTAGTTTAGTTCTGGGAACTTATGGATTATAGTAAGTTAGAAAATAAAGAAAAAAACATAACAGAGTACAATCTTGTTTGTTTTGGAACAGAAGAGTGACTTTTGTCAACAGGATTGCTAACATGGGATTTATTAAGTAACTGATTTTGTGAAAAAAAATTGTTAAATTAGAAAAAGACGCAGAAATTATAAGAACACAAGGTAAGAAAAAGTTTTAAAGGTTAAAAGCATAAACATTTTTATTTTTGTCAAAAGGGGTTTTTGAGCTTGTAAAACGTTTGGAATTCTTTTGAGTTAAAAACTTTAGAAATATGTTAAAATCGAAAGAGAAAACTTAATAGTGTTCATCTTGTCTGGCATGTTTTCGTTATTTATTGCGGCTAACCTGAGGCCAATCTGCTACCAGAGAAATCTGTGCGCCCATGATAGATATTCCCAAGACTGGTCATTTGTAAAAGACTCTTAAGGAATGTTTAACAACATCGCGAGAAAGGGAATCCTATGGATCTTAGATTTCATAGACAAATTAATTTTACCTGGTTTAAGAAGGCACACTGTAATCTAATGAAGCAGTGACCGTAAGTACCCAAGATAGTCTTGAATATTAATTTTTTACGGATTGTAACCTTTGCACATCAGCATTTAAGTAAATTAGTAAGAAAATTTTATAATTTAAAAAACCTTCGCTTTTGTTAATATCCTGAAGAGCAGCAAGAAGAATTTTAAGTTGTAAGCACCGAAAAACAGAAGAAAAACAAACGTTTTTAAAACTCAATTTTGTTAATTAATCTTCTTTTTTTTTTATTTCTTTTAAGATACAATATCGTGTTATGCTGCCCTTTACAAGCTCTTAAAAAATATAATTATATTTTACCAGGTAAATAAATTCCTAGATATTAATCTAGGAAATTTATCATAAAGACAAAAAATAAATAAAAAAAATAACTCCCAGTTTTTTCCCTTTTTTTTCTAAATAATAAACAAAGTATTTAATTTTTAAGCTGCCATTATAACAAAATACATAAAGAAAATAAATGGGGTTTATAAGTGGATTCTATTATACTTTCAAATAAAAAAAAAAGATGCCGTCAATCACAGGAATAGAAGAAAATGAACTCTGCACTTACACACCCCCATACATACACACAGCAACAGTTATCTGAAACATATGTACGTACATACATAACGGTAGATCGTAATATATACTAAAGAAATGCGTGCTTAACTAACGTGTGCGTGAGTTAAACACAAATATTTTTTTAAAACAAGCAACACAGAACAGAAGTTTTTTTTATAATTTTCTTTCAAGGAACTCCCCATAATATTTAAGTGCTTTAAAAGGAATCCATGCACACAACTATGCACTTGATATTTTTCAATTATATTTTTGTTAAATACGTCTAAAAACAAAATAATGGCAAGGAAGTGTTAAAAAGTAAACGGCAAAATAGCTAAAGCATTCTACAAAAATTCTTTTTCCAATTTTGTCCTTTTGACAAAAGGGGCATGCTGCCTATAAGCCAAATATATAGTTGTTGATGATGATGATAATGGCTGTTATTTGTTTTTGCATAATCATTTGTACTGCAAAGTACGAAAATGTATGAATTTTCGAGGATGTGGCGTCAATTACAAGATAATTTGTCCTCTAGTGATATATTCTATTTCAATTTACGCAAATTTGACAATAACAAAAAAAAAAAAAATACACATAAATATTACACATACATACGCATATAACGACAAAGACCGAAACAAAAACTGCTTACAAGAGAAAAATCACAAATATCTATTCGTAGCAATAGACAACGACTCGTAAGTAATAAATGTTTTAGTAGAGAAGCAATCGTTTGTATGTGTGTATGTATAATATTGAACCATTTCCTAGTCTATGGCCCACATAAACAACGTAAAAGCATAATTTAAAATGCTTTGGGGTATAATAAACACAAATACATACATGTGTTTTGTGTACTTGAGTGTGTCTTTCTGTATGATGGCACCCCGGGCGCATAAGTAACATTTCTAGTCATCATTGTTGTTTGAAGTCAACATACGCACAATTTATTATTATTTTCTGCAAATGATGCATTCCTTTAAAAACAGTACATATTTAGTATTTCTCTTTTTTCTCTGTTTTAAAATTGCTTTCTGTTTGTGTAAAAATCTATACTATAAGCATTTCTGCCTGTTGCCATTTTTAAAAAGCCATTATAAATTTTTTGTAATTTTCACATACGTTTGTAACACATTTGACAAAATATCCTATTTTTATTAGAGAAGAGAAAAACAGATGACAGACAAACAAATTTTATCCAAGATTTATCTCGATTTTGTTAAATTAAGCAAAGAAAATTATTAATTAAAAAGATCTACATGGGGCATTCCACGCCAAATCGGATGGTCTTACAAAAAATTATTAATTAGATATTTTTAGTTAGGCTTAAGTTCATTGAATTTAATTTTCATTAAATAATTTTTATGAAGTCAGGAATTTTACAACATGAAATTAATTAAAATTTTATTGATAATTTTTTCATTCTTGACTGCGCTGAGATTTAAACCCAGGCTTTCACGGGCAGGTTGCCCAGACTAGTTTCGATTGTAACCACACAATCTCTTCAGTGGGGTTTGCCGTTTACTCACTCGGCTATTGAAGCCGGATGACGTCAATAGTCAAGCATCAATCTTTAAACCAAATGGTATTTCACCTTGGTAGATCGAAATATGCTTTTGAATGAACGATTATCTATTTTAAATGATTTACTTGTTCGACAAATTAGAAGCTAGGAAGATAATAATATAATTACATAAAATTATAATATGATGTAATAAAAAGAAATTGGGATTAGGGAAAAATATTATGATGTTATATTACGAATTATTTGGTCATAATATGATTCAATAATAATCGTAATATGATGACTACAATTATGAATCTTATCATATGTTGATCTTAGAATATCTTTACCACAGCCATGCGTTTTCTTTGCGTGCACTAGAGCCCTAAAGTTAAAATTTTTTAAGTTTTCTTGACCATTTTTTGAGTATTTTTAATAATGTTTTTGTAAGGGAGGTATCACGCCCACTTTTCCAATCACTCCCATATTTTGTGGGATGCTGTGTATTGATAACTGAAGTGTTTGTACCTAATTTGGGAACTTTTGCTCGTTTCATTCTCCAGATATACAGAAATGTATACTGTCTTTGTATGAGAAGTGCCACACCCACTTCTCTAATCCTGCGTATTTTTTTAGAGAGTTGGTGTATTGTACCAAGGGCCCTGGCCCTTGCCGTTCTCTAGATAAACAGAAAAAAATAAATTAAAAACAACAACATGGGATTTATGTAAAAAATTAGAGGTAGTCGTGGTTTTTTGCTCATATATCAGCCATTTATGGACCGATCTGGCTGAATTTCAGTAGCAAAATTGTAATGAGCATATCTGACATTAATATACACTAACCAAGTCCCCATCATATCTGGGCTCTTCCGAAAAACCATTTGAACAGACGGACGGACAGACGGACCACCGGATTTGAACTTCCCTTCTCATAAGGAGCCAGAATATACATATATACTTTATAGGGTCTAAGGTCAATATTTTAGAAATAAAAAACGGAATGACAAAGTTATATATACTATTTTACCTTCGGTGAAGGGTATATAAATGATCAAAAAACTTTGCCGTTTCGAACAACGTGTTAATTGATTAAATTAAATATACGAATATATTTCTCGCATCGTAAAATTTCCCGCATGAATCAAGTGAATTATGACAAAAACAGTGCAATATGAAACAAAAAATGGTTTTTCTCACATAAGTGTTTCTGTACTTTTACTTTGCGAGAATTATCTGTCATTTAAATAATTTTCCAGCAATTATTGGAATAATGTGAGAACAAGTGTTTCTGTAACAATATTTTGCAAAGAGTTTCTCACAAGAACTGTCAAAATAAGTCATATTTGAAATTGATGCGAGAAAACAAAATTTAAAAAAATGGAGCCCAAATTATGTATGTATGTACACAAGAATGTGTATAATTTTATTTTATTTTAAAAGAAAGAATTTAAATGAAGAAAATAAGTATATAAAACACAATTGTTATATTTTGTTATTTAAATTTTTTTGGCCTTTCATTGTGTTTGTTTTATGCAGGGCTGCCAGATAAATTTGTGAAAAAACGTCAATATCCTAAGCAAAAATAAAAAAATCGTCTATTTTTTCGGACAATTTAAAATTAATTTTGACGAATTTTGTTCGATTTTTATCATATAATCACAAATTGTTATCATATAAACACATAATAAAAAAAAAAAACAAAAAAAAAAAACATTAAGTTCATGGGTAAAATACATATTTTATACATACATAAGCTTGAGGTCTATTTAAATAAAATTATTTATTTTATTTTCCTTAATCCGATAAGAAGAGTTTAAAATTTCAGATTGTTATTTTTCCCTGCAGAAATCACACAAAGGAGTGACAAAATATCATATTGAAATAAAATAAACACTTTTGGACAAAGTAAAAGGCAAAAATTTCCTAAAGTGCATTGACTGAAAAATGGGGTAATAGTTTAATCTTTTGATCACACAAACAAATGTATCAAATAATCCAAGCAAATAAAAATTAAACAGTTTTCGTTCGAAATTTTGCTTTTGCCGATACATTTTTTAATCTGTCTTGTTTTTAAAGATATCGGTTTTCTGTGGTGCCTAATACACAAACATATAAAACTATTTAAAATTGTTTTATTTCAAAGACTGAATCGTCACTAGAAAAAAATCAGCAAATTGTCACTTTGCTAATTTTGGAACAAAAAAAAATCGTCAAAATGTCGATAAATCTTTAAATCTGGCAGCCTTATTTTTATTATATATATTTCTTTCGTTGACGTTTCGCTTGCATTTGACACTTAATTACTGGAAGTATTCCAGTTAAAACAGAATCTGTGTTGTCTGTTCTCGCATTTAAATACAGAAACACTTTTTTCTCACAAATCGAGAAACGATGGAATATTTTGTTTCACACTTAATATGAGAAAATTTGCGATGCGAGAAATACAGAAACGAGCTACAGGTTTTGAAAATTCCCAAGAACAATTCTACAATTTTAAATTATTTTATTTTAAGCGAAAAAATCATGTAAGATTTTTTGTTATTAAATTAATATTTTAATTAAAAATTTATTTCAAAAGAACATAAATGCAAATAAAATCAAAATTAACTTTTTATGTTTTTGAACTAAAAAAATAATTGATTAAATTATCACATTAATTAAATTGAAATACTTTTTTAGCTTTTTTTTTTTAATTGATTAAAAAACTACTGGTAATTTTGTCTGTGTTATTGAATGTAAAGTACTATAAACATAATGCAAGTCTTAATAAAGAAGAAGAAGATATCTGTGGTCACAAGCAATAACCGCCTAAGTCATATGTCTAAGCCTAGGACTTAGGCGGTTATTGCTTGTGACCACAGATATATTTTCTATGTATAAGGAGTTACAAATTTAGCTCCTTTAAGATATCATTCTACAAGCATTTAATTGATTTCACGTTTAAATACACATTTTTTAGCATGACATTTATAGTAACACTTTCTTTAACTTTAAATGCCTTTTTAAACATTAAGTTTACATACTTTAAAGCTCACAGTTACTACAATATCCATATTTTAGCATGAAATTTTTTTAAAGTATGCTATAAACAACATTTATGCATGCTATAAACAATATATTTCATAATTAAATGCATATAAAAGCATATTTTAACAAAAAACTAATTTGTTAAGCATACAAGACATATTTAAGCAAAAGTGCATATGTTAGCATAAAATGCATATTGGAACAGAAAAAATATAATTTGCTCTCGAAGACACTTTTTATTACATATTTATATTATTTATTTCTATTAAATCCATATTTAAGCATATTAGCATAAAAAGCATGTTTCAGCATAAAAGGCATACTTTGGCATAAATTACTTCTAAGCACACACGCCATATTTTAAAGTAATAAACTGACAATTTCTAAGAAAGTCATTCACCCTTATCGGTGCTGGCGAATTTAAAATACGCCTGCGACAAGTTGGTAATATCGATTTCAATTTCACGTGATTTCGATTTACAGAACATGGCCGTATATTTTCTACAAAAAAACATATTTTAGCATAAATGATTATTTTTAAAACCTTCAAGGTTGAATTTTAACTCACTGACCAAACACTTTTTATTTTTCTACATGAAATTTAATTATTTTTAAACCACAAATTATCTGAAATGAGCTAACTTTGCTATTTCTCAACCCCTTTCCATCTTAACAATACACCCCTCTCAAAAAAGTAAATAAAACAAAAATCTTTTACACAAATTGAATTCAATTAATTAATAGCTTAAACTCATTATAAAAGGTTTTTGTATTATTTTATTATTGTTACGTAAATGGCTTTGGCAAAAAAAGGAAAAGGGAGAGAGAAGGAAACAACAACATCACCTTTCATGTAGATGAAGCAAGCAAAATCATCCTTTTGTCCTGCCAAAAATCTATAATAACTGAAATGAAAAGTGAGTTCACATACAATCACACTTATGATATTGTTGGGTTTTGTCCAGATACTTTTGATACATCTGGGGGACAATGTTAACTAAAGCAACGGCCAACAGCCAGCTCATTCATTTGCAGAATCTACCAGTCATTTGTTCATTTATTTTATATTTTTCCTATTTAATTTACAATGTGAAAAAAGAGGTAAATAAGTGAAAAGGATTTTACTTTTATATTGTACAAAAAGCCATTATTCTTAAGGTTTGTGTTTCTTCTTTGGTAACTCATTTCATTAGTTTATTGTATAAGAAAAAGATACTTCATCATCGTCATATCGTAGGATGTTATGAAGGCAGGAAGGAAGGACGGTAGGGGCATTTTGGCGAGGTTATTTAACAAAATTTGTCTTGATTTCTTTTTTTATGTTCTAGATTTTTCTTAAGGTTTCTGTGTTATACTTAGTTGATTATAGAAAAATAGTAAAATTTCTTTGTTTGAAAGGTCCTTAAGGATGTTAGATGTTCTATTATTCTTGAAAAAGGTATAAATTGTCTAAGATGTACTTAACAAATTGATAAATGCTTTGAAATATTCTTGAAATTTTATAATATTTTTTTTCTTCTGGGAAGCCAGTCTTTGCAGGAGATTGAAGGACTTTAGTATTAAAAGAAATTAACTCAAGTTGTGGCCGGTGTACTTTTATAGTTCATTAAAACGTTTGATAACTCTTCAAGTAACTGACTTTTGTTACATTACAAATAAACTACCTGGATTTCTTTAAACTAATTTCAAGGATTATGTTTAGTTTGTTTTAATTTTAACAGTTTTACGGATCAATTGAATTTGTTTAGTATTATAAATTGCAAAGTTAAAGTATAATGCTAAGACTCTTTTTTAAATTAAAAATTATATTTATATAAATTCGACTTCTGTGTTAAATTTATATTTTTGTGGCTTAAATTTCTATTTCAGGTATCTTTTTTTAGCATTAAATGCTTATTTAAGCATATAGTATCTATTTTAGAAAAAAGCGTGTTTTAACTTAAAATAATGACTTTTTTTAAATTAGATTAATATGAATTTTTTTGTTTATGACCCAAGTTTTATTTATTATTATTTTTTAGATGTGTTTCTCACGGCCAATTTTTGATCAACAATTTTTTAACAATTATAATTAAAAAACACTTTATAGTTTTTGAATAGTTTTATCCTTTTTTTTATTAAAATTTAACTATAAAAATAAGCTTTAACATGAAAGATTTTTAAGCATAAAATGCTAATTTTAGTACAGAAGGAATATTAAGCATATACGTTTTTTTTAGTAAACAGTGTTTTTAATAGCAGAAAATTTATATTTTCATAAAAAAGCATATAAAAAATGTATTTTGGCATATATGGCGACTGTAATGTAAAAGGAATATTTGTAAAAAAGCTTCATGTTTGGGTATAAAATGCATATTTTAATATATTTCCATAAAATGCATAATTAAGCGTAAAATGCATATTTTAGCATAAAATGCATATTTAAGCCTAAAATGCATATTTTAGCATAAAATGCATATTTTAGCATACCATGCATATTTTTGCATAAAATGTATATTTTATCATAAAATGCATATTTTTGCATAAAATACATATCGCCCTTGTTCCTCTAAGCAGCGTCATCTCAAAATTGTTCAATTTTCACTTTTTGCAAGAAAACGATAAACAGTGTAAAAATCTTAGATCTATTTCTCTAGTATAAAAAAAAAGTTTTTTGTCTCTACTGAAAGTTTATAAATTTTGAGTTGACTCTGATTCAAGGAACAGGAGCGATATGTTAGCATAACATGTATATTTTATCTAATATGAAAATGTTAGCATAAAATGCATATGTTAGCATAAAATGCATATTTTAGCATAAAATGTATATTTTTGCATAAAAGGCATATTTTAGCATAACAGGCATATCTTAGCATTGGATTCATATTTAAGCGTAAAATGCCTATTTTTAGCATAAAATGCATATTGTAGCATAAAATGCATATTTTAGCATAAAATGCATATTTTTGCATAAAATGTATATTTTAGCATAAAATGCATATTGTAGCATAAAATGCATATTTTAGCATTAAATACATATGTTGGCATAAAATTTATATTTGATCTAAAATGAAAATTTTAGCATAAAATTCATATTTTAGCATAAAATGCATGTTTAGACGTAAACATAATAAATTTTTTTTTTTTTTTTTTAATTTCATATTTACGCAAATGTTGACATAAAACGCAAATTTAGATAATAAATTCATGTTAAATTGTTTAACCATAAAAAAGGGATTTAAAAAAAATTTACCATAATATGGACACTTAAGCATATACATACATAATTTATATATTAGTATAAAGTGACAAATTTTGCAAAAAAGTACCATTTTAGCATACAATTTGTGTTTAAGCTTAAAATTCTTCAGTTAGTATAAATAATTAATTACGTATAAAATTAGTGGTTTAGTACAAAACATGTATTGGCATATTATTAACATTTTCACTTGCAAAGTTCATTTAGGAATTGAATAGATATTTTAGAGAACATTTTTAATTTTAGTGTACAGTTAATTCTTATTCATATGATTAGATTATGTTATTAAAAATAAAGTTCTTTTTTTTAACAATATTTTATCATTTTTGTAGATCAAAATTAAATATTTAACAAAAATGTCGTTCGGTTCTGGAAAGAGACTCTCTACAAATATCTTGATTATCAATACACAAAATCTGCAAAAAGAAGTAGGGGTTATTAGTTCCGTGGGTGTGGCAGCTCCTATACAAAGGCAATATAGGGTTCCGTATATCGGAGAACGCCAACAGCTATAGTTTGCAAATCTGGTACAAATGGCTGGTTTATGAATGCACAACAACTATCAATTAAAGGGCGGGATTGGAGAACGCCTAAATAGAATAGCTAAACTTTCCCAATTTTTGCCCAAATGGCCAGATTATTAGACTGAACCCACAAAAAACAAAACAGTTTTCTTGATTAGTACGACAACAGAACAATTAGGACAAGTCAAAAAAAAAAAAAAAAACAAGGAAAGACAAAAACAAAAACTTGATATAACTTTTTTTTTGTGTGAGTTAGCATCAAATAAGTGTTTTTGACTTTAAATACAAAAACGTTTTGTGTTTCGTTGGTGTGGGTACAGCCTAATATACAACATCTGTTAAAAAGTGGATGGGAGTGGATAAGTGGGCGTGGCACCTCCCTTACAAACATATTATAGATTTCTGTACTATGGAGAACGGCAAGAGCTAGAGTTGCCAAATTAGTTACATACATTTTAATTGTCAATACACAACATCCGACAAAATGTGGGTGGGGTGAGATAAGTTGGCGTTGCACAAAATGGCGTGGTACCTTTCATACAAAGCCAATAAATATTTCTATAAAAAGGGAAAAAAATGTAACCAAATTTTTGATACAAATAACGTCGTTTTCATTTTACTAATTTGATTTTAGTAAGCCTAAAATAAATTTTTTTTTTTTGCTTTAAATGCATATTTTCTAGCATATCTTTTTATAATGCATATTTTAACACTAAAGGAATATTTAATTATAAGAGTATGTTTTAGCATAAACAGTAAACATTTACAACCAAACTCTTTGGCATTTCAATATTTGGTTTCCAATGCTAAAAAAAGGTAAATTTTTTTGAATTTATTATCTTTTGATTTTTTTTTTATTTTTTTTTTTTTTTTTTTTTTGCAGTAAGCAATCTTTTCAAAACATAAAGTTGTACTTCCTAAACATATTTTCGCTATTGCCAAAAATTCTTCTTATTAAATAGACTATGACAAAATATGACATCATACGCTTATACTTAACAGACTTTTTTACCCACATTTGAAATTCTTGGATAAAATAAGAAACTCCTTAGACCTCTTAACAGAAATAAAGAGAAGCCAAAGAAATTGTACCAGAATAAAATAATAAAAACAGGAATTACTGAAAATGAATTTTTGGTTATGAAACGTTGAACAGCGTTTTTCATAACAAACAATTTTATATTAAATAAACGTCGTTGTATAAAGACTACCAGCAAGGATGGCTGGAAAAATCTCCAGTGATGTAATCATAGCAAAAAAAAATAATATATATTTGTAATATAATTTAAACTACCACAAAATATGTTATACGTATATCTGTCTGTCTGTAGGTAAATATGTATATGTTCTTAGGTAAGTTCCATTCATACTTTTCTACTTGTACAATCATTTTAGAGCTTCCCCTCTTATACCAAAAACCCTTTTCAATATAATAATGAAGCAGAGTCTTAAAAAGGGAATACAAAAAATAAGATAGAACCAAAGAAATCTCATCATCTTGTGCAACATTAAAATATAAAAAGTCTAATAGAAATAAACGAAAATGTAAGTAAAACCTTCACTTCTTTACTGGCAAAATTTTAATGTTAAATATTTTATGAAATATAAAAATAAGTAACCAAGCCCCCTCCTTCCTTCCATCAATTTCTTTGTGCCCGACAAAAAAAAAATTAAAAATAAATAAAAACTCCACACTTTCAACCAGCATCTTTCTGTTGCAGAAATTGCATCCCAAAGCTAAAGAAGTCTTACCGGCAACCTACTAAATGTTGTAGGTAGAATTGCAAAGAAAGAAGAGTTAATAATTTTTTAAGCTCGAAAACCTATGGAAATTTTCAACACACAGCTAGTAGAAGGAATAAAAATCTTTTTGCCTGTATTTACAGACTTGATAAAACGAGTGCATAAACTCGCACACAGACACACACATCCATACACTTCCACATACAATATACACATTATTCCAAAGTAGTTGAAGTTGCACAGGTAGTTGCATTGAGTACTAGAGTATGGATGTGTTTGTTGGTGTATGAACTACAATCTTAAAAATAAGGAAAAAACGAAAAGACTGGCATACAATCATTTCATGCTTTCTACACGCAGGCATGTGAAAGAGGAATCTTCTATATGGCTGGATGTGTCTATGTAAGGAAAACAAAAAGAAAAAAATCTCTGTGAGTATGTACGTGTATAAAAGAGTATGAGTTTATTTAAAATTCAATTATGGTATAAAAGGCGAAAAATATATAAACAAACAAGTACATAAGAGACAGCTTAAAACCGGTCAAATGGCAAAAATAGCTTATAATGACTCACACACACACTCAGACACAAACATGACCACCAATAAGCACACACATCTTGAACAAGGACAATTTCTTTAAAGTCCTTTTAATACAATTCCTACAAAACAGTCGTTCGTCTATGAAGTTCAGTAGCAACTGATACTTCGTGCCAAGATTTTGTACAAAAGAGAAAAAAAATATAGTACAATTCAAAAAAAGCTTGAAAGAAAAATCGTTAACGTGCATAAAAATTGCCATGAATTGCACTTTAAATAAATGAAATTGATTAGGGTTTTCTTTAAGTGTAATGCGAAATAATTGGTTTTTTAATAAGGATTGTTATGTGAAGGTATAAATAAATAATAAAAAAATAAGAAAAAGCAATTTAATACTCTTAAACAAAGAAGAATTTAAATGATTCAGAAAAACATTTCATTCTTTCTTTAGATTCAAAACGGATTTAAATTTTAAGATAAAGTTTTTTAACTTTTTGAGATCCAAATAATATTAAACAGGTAAAATTGGGGAAGACTTTTCATCTTAAAAGCTAAAGTTTTAGTAAAAAACTTATATATATTTTTTTCTTGGTAAAATGGATATTTTAGCATAAAATTCATATTTAAGCATAAAAAGCATATTTAAGCATAAAATGAATATTTTAGCATACAAAGCATATTTTTTATAAAACGCTATTAAGTCATAAATTTCATATTAAAAAATGCATAATTTTTGCCTTAAATCTATATTTTATTAAATACATATTCTGGCATAAAAAGCATGTTTGCCATAATACCTTTTCGGCCTTATTATGAGTGTCGTTGTCGTAGTCGAAAACCAATCGTTTTTGAAAATTGGTGTTATGATTTTCGTAAACGATACAAAAAAGACAAGCTTTCTATGAATCAGAAATAAAATAAAAACATTCAAACGACTACTACCACGACAACGACTCTTGTAATATGGCCGAATATTTTAGAACAAAATGCATATTTGTACCCAAAATGCATATTTAAGCAAAAAAGTTTTTTTTTTGTATAAAAACTAATGGGTCGATTACGGATGTCAACTGAGTGATTTGTGTTGCCAACACCGAAATTAAAAAAAAATATTTTTTTAAACAAAAGTTTTGTTTATAAAGGGTGTTTTTAAGCCCAATAGAACCGTTTGAGCTTTTTATGAATTTTGGCATCGATTTGTTAGTGCAAATTTTACCCTTTACAGCATTTTTTTGGTATAATTTAGTTAAAAGAGCATTTTTGCTACATTTTTTTAATTTATAGCGCATGTTAAATTTTTAAGAAAAAACATTTTTTTTCAAAACACTGTTTTTTCTGTTTTAAATATATATAGCTGTACCCAACGTATTGCTTAAATTTCGCCATATACATTTAATTTTTACTATACAATTGTAACCCAAATCAGGTTGTCATTAGAGATAAATGTTATTTAAACTTTCAAATTGTACACTCATAGAAAAATGCATCTTCATACTGATGATACCCTAACATCAGAGTTGTGACATCATTGTTACTACAAATGGCATCAATGATGCAAAACGTGACATCAATGCAAAAACGAACGTCATCTTAAAATTTTGTCATATTTTATGCGTCATCTATGCTATGAATACAGTGACATCAATTCGACGCCACATTTTGTATACACTGATAGAAAACGCGTCATAACGCTGATGTATTTTGACATCAGCACAGACAAGCTGTCATCAGTGCGATGACAAGTTGGCATCAGTGCGATGACACAATATACCATGCCATCAGTGCAATAACAAACTGTCATCAGTGCAATGAAAAAATGTCATCAGTGCAATGTCAAATTGTCATCAGTGCAATGTCAAATTGTCATCAGTGCGATGACATAATATATCATGTCATCAGTGTGATGACAAACTGTCATCAGTGTGATGACAAACTGTCATCAGTGCAATGATAAACTATCATCAGTGCGATGACAAACTTTCATCAGGGCGATGACATAACATATCATGTCATAATATATTATTAACATTATTTTCATGTTTATAAAGTCAAGTTAGAAACAAAAATTCCCATATTCTATTTTTTAGTTATTTATTTAAATACATCAAATTTTACCAGTAGAAATATTACAAAAACCATATCGGGCATGCTGCTGGTCTCGTATCATTGAGAGTTCTTCTGTTAACAAAGGGCGGAATACAACAAAAGTGAAACAAACATGTGTGACGGGTTAGAAAATAATGATATTCTCTTAATTTGAATTAAGGTCAAATACAATGACTTAATTTGATGACAGTTTGCCACCGCACTGATGACATGCTTTATAAAACCGACACTGACTCGTCATTTCAGTGATGCCAATGTGTCATCCCATTGATGACATAATTTAATTTTTGACCCTGATGACAATTTGGCCAAGTGATGATAAGGCTGACATCACAGTGATATAAAGTGTCATGGGGTTAAAAACGAAGACACTTGTCATAGTTCGGATGTCAAAATACATCAGCGTTATGGCGCCTTTTCTATCAGTGTATAGATTTATATATATATATATATATATATGCAAAAATTAAGGAAAAGCAATTTAATACATTGTTGGCGATGTAATACGTAAAATCTGGACCAATCTTTGAGTAAACCAACCGACTCAGAATCACTTTTTAAAGTGATCAAATGATGTCCATCCGTCCGTCTGGCATATGGATTTTAACCTCATAACATAATTTTGTTTTTGTGAGCCCATTTAACTGCCCATTGTTGCCAAATGGGGTAAAATTTCGAAAATTCGTCTGAAGTTTGGGCTATACCGATTATAACTTAAGGATTGTTTTTTTAAATGCAAATATTTTTAGTGCATATTTACGGTTTCCCTGATCAGTTTAGTCTGGCAAATCATCATGAATAGATTCATGCTTGAAAAACGTTAAAAAATTATCCAAACTGACTTTGAAAATAGTTTATAAAGAAAGTTATATCATTGGACCTTATTGCTGTAAAAATTAAGCCAAAACTCACGTTATGGTCAACAGCGATCGTTACCGTACCATGATCAATGATTTTTATGTACGAAAATATTGATGGCATTGAACCGAAGGAGCTGTGGTTTTATCAGGGTGGCGCTATTGTGCCATTGGCGATATGGTGATTTCGAGAAATGGATAATGTACCTTCGAGGCCAACAAGATTGTGCTATCTGCCAATTCTCGATTACTTTCTGTGGGTATTTATGATGTCAATGGTTTATGCTGATAAACCAGCAACAATTGACGCCTTGGAGGCGAATATTGTTCGTGTAATTCGTGACATGCGTCCAGCAATGCTTGGAAAAGTAATCTATAAGTGGACGTCCACAATGCGCTTCGTCATATTACCCATATGCCCGAAATCATTTTTAAATCATAATCCCCATGTTAATCTTTCGAATAAAATATATTTTTTTTTTTTTATTTAAACCTTATCTTTTCCACTTTTTACAATTTCAAGTTCTATCGGGCTTTAAAAATCCCCCTTTACAAATAAAGCTTATTTTTTTAAACTGCATAGTTTTGCAAAAATTTCATGTTGTTTCATATTGTGGCATAAAATGCATATTTTTTATTAAATAAATATTAAGGCTTAAAATGCTTATACTTTCATATTTTTGAGCATTAAATGCATATTATGACTAACAGTTCAAGTTTTGGCATATTTTTTTTTTTTTATTTGTTTAAATATAATTTTTTTTTTGCTTACCAAATGATTTAATTTAAATAAAAGTTGTTCGTCAATTCTTACCTAAAACGAAAAAAGAAATAAAATATATTTATGAATAAAAGTTATAAAACTATTGTAACAATCACAAACAAATAAATACACTTATTTACAATATTAAGAAAAATATTAGAATTGTTTTTTAAATAAATATGTCAATAAGACTACTGCAAACACACACATACAAACATTTAGAAAAACATTAATGAAATTTGATTTCCTAAGGACAAAACAAACAGAGCTAAACATTTAGGACACATATTTACATTACAGTATATATCGTCACCGAAAATCCAAAAGGCCGTAAGCGATAAAAAATAATTCAAAATTGATTTATTTTTAATTGATTATGATATATTTTGGTTAATTACATACAACATAATCAATTTAAAAGGCGATATTGAAATTTAAGTCGCTTAGGGCCTCTTGTTTTTTAGGAAACGAAATATACAGAGATATTTTATATTAAAAAAAAAATCAAATTTTAACAAATTCTATTAAAAACATAAAATCCCATGAGTTATAAATGTAAAATTAAAATAATTATAAAATACAATTTTGTAAACAATTCAACCATAAAATATTTTTTAATACATTTAATATTCTAAAAATGTTTAAGTATTTAATAAAATTTGTAACATTCTAACACAAAGTTGTATTTTGTTTGCAACAAGAAATACAAACACATACACATCACACTAAGAGTCGTAAGTCCTTTTGCCTGTCTGGCCTGATAACAGCAAATTTTCAATCAGGTCAATTAGTTTAACTTCGATTTATTTAAGTTGTTATTATTATCAAATATGAATAAATATTATAATTAAATAATTATGTAAATCTAAATTCAATTAATATGTATACCATTTCTTTACCAATAATCAATTTGTATAAAAAAGTCTATCTCAAAATGACATTTTTTTTTTTGTATTTAAAAAGGCAATAAAATATTTTAATAACTTAACAAATCGAAAACAAAAACAATTTTAAGGATAAAATCGTTATTGATAATTATGATAATAATGTATCATGATAATGAGCCACAAGAACTGAATGAAATTTGAGCGATTACAGTTAAACATTAATAATAATCATAATGAGCTTTTCTGTTTTAAATAGGAAATTTATAGACTTCTATTTTGCAAAAGGATTCAATTTCAATATCCAAATAGCATTGATGAAGGCCAAAGGGAAGAAGGACAAATAATAAATAGATTAATATTAAGGATGTACAAGGAACGATTGCTGTTAAATTGTGTTGAGCTCTTAAGCAATATTATTGACATTTTTGAGTTCTAAGAATTTGTAGCAATTGTAGCAGAAATTTCTACATATAAAAGCTAAAACTTAAAATTTAACCATTTTAGCACAAAACTTATGTTTTATAAGAAAATAGATATTAAAAAAATAATAAATACATATATTAGTATAAAAAGCTAAAATGCATATTTTCGAGTTTCTTCTTTAACCACGTAAGAGCCAACAACATATTTTCTGAAAACGAGAAAACTTAATTTGATAACTTTTTAAATATGGGTTTTAGGACAAAAATTTTTGTTTTTTTTTACAAAACGATTCTTTAAAGGGTGTAGTAACATTTTTTGAAAAAAAAAAAAATAAAAAAATTTTAACTTATAACTGTAGCCAAACTTACGCTTGCGTGTTTTAGGCGCAAACCGCAATTTGCAAATTAAATAAAATTTCAAATTTATTTTTAATTTTATTATTTTTGTATTGTATTGCTTAATCCAAAAAAAAATAAAAAACGTTATGGTATTTATTAACTTGATCAATATATTTCGATAATAGGGTTCATACTCAGGATATATACAGCTCAATAACTCAATATTTTAATTTGATGCAGCAGTACAAAATATTAAATTATTTCCCATAATTTATTTATCATTTTTTGTTAAAACATTAAAGGTCCAATTCACCAAGTTCATTTATAATTAAGTATCAGCTATAACTTTAAAAAACATATTTTTAACCGGTAGTTAAAGTAATAGCTAGTTTTGTTGAAATAGTTTTTGTATTCCACAACAGATCCTAACAGGGAATTTCAAACGTGACTCCTCAATATAATCAAAGGAAAAATTCGAGTTAATTTGTTTAATTCAATTTAATTTGAGTTGAAGTTTTATTTAATGTTAAACGATTAGATTATCAAACAGGAATGAATAGAAAAATATTACTTTATGACAGTTACAAAACTATTCATAGTTGTATACATTTCGGTTGTTAAGTAAAGGTTTCATTTTATCTTACAAGTTTTAACTGAACGTGGTGAAATTTGCCTTTAATCAGGTATCCCAATTTCTCCATCTACAAACTTATGGCTCTTAACTTTAAAAAGGAGGCTTTAATTTTTTTTCCTACAAAGTTGTCAAGATGAGAATGCAATCGGATGGCAAATGTTATTTTCATACAAAAAACCAAAAAAATTAATTTCAAAAACATTGCACTTTCGTGATTAAAGAGAAACTCGATGATGTGTTAAAAGGTCACGCCTTTTAAAACATACAACGCATTTTAAGGCATAGATTGGCTAAAAAAGCATATTGTTTAAGCATAAAATAAAATTCAAATAGATATTTTCTATCAAATTATAATATAATCAACATTTTTTATTTTTCAAATTTATTCTATGAGTTAAATTTCTTAAAATATGCATCATAAAATTCATATTTTAGAATTAAATATAGATTTCAGGATTAATGCAGATTAAAGATCATAGGATAAAATTGAGATTTAATAATAAAATGCATATTAAAGAATGACCAACATATTTTAGCATAAAAGACATATATAAGCATAAAATCCATATATAAGCATTAAATACATATTTTAGAATAATATGAATATTTTAGCATTTAATGCATGTTTAAGCATAAAATGCATATCTAAGCATAAAATGCATATTCTAGCGTAAAAGAAAAATGTTAGCGTAAAAAGCATATTTCGGCATGAATTTCATATTTTACCATAAAATTCATATGTTAGCATAAATTTCATATTTTAGCATAAAGTACATATTATAGCACCAAATGCATATTTTAGCATTAAATGCATATTACAGCATAAAATGCTTATAAAAATTTCTTTTTTTTTGACATAAAATTAATATTTTAACATAATTTGCATACTTTAGCCTACATTTTATTTGTTTGCATAAAGTGAGCATTTAGCAAAGCAGTGATTGTACATACACATCGTTGGTCTCATGTAGAAATGCACCAACCCATTTTTTTTTCAAAATTGAGTTTTGTAGTAAGTCCAATACATTTGATACAAATGTACCTCGACACAAAATTTAATGCAATAATAACAACAACAAATAAAAAACAGGGTTTCACAAGCAATTGTACATTCTGATTCATACAATTTATATTTTTTTGACCAGCCCTATTTATATCTATTTTAAAACAAACTGCTTCTTGAAGTTGAAAATGTATATTTTGACATAAAATGTCAATGGATATATACTAGAGTATCCAATTATTTGACTTTTGGTTTTGTTAAAGCAGGAAATTAATAGATTTTTGAATTAAAATTTGGCTCGATTAATCGGAAGAGTTTTAATATGTTCGAGTAACTCGAATAACTCGAATAATTCAAATAATTTTATCCAATGGGACAAGTGTACATGTCTATTTGATTTGATACTTTTATTATATTAATAAACGGAAAAAAACAATAAAATAAAAAATAGTTAAACAATAAAATATCAATTCATTTATAATACGCACACAGTTCTATTTTTAATTTTAAAGAAAATAATTTTAACCGATTAATTGACATAAATTGTTCGAATTATTCGTTATTTGAAATTGGATATTTAAATTATTCGATCAAATAATGGCGAAAATTTTCCTCGATTAATCGAACAACGATTAATTGAGTGGATACTCTAATATATACGCATAAAATTTACACTATAATATGCAATGCATATTTTAGCATACAATGCATAGTTTAGCATAAAACGCATATAATTATAAAATATGCATTTTCTTGTATAAAATTTATTTTTTAGTAATAAAATTTATTTTTTCGTATAAAATTTACATTTTAGTATAAAATTTATATTTCAGTACAAAATTTATATTTTATAACAAAATTATCGAGCTTAAGGTCTTTTTATATAAAAAACAACTTTAAACGTTTATTATATCCAATATTTCGGCACTTCGTTGAGTGCCTTCTTCAGGTATCAAGTTTGTATTGAAAAATATTTTTTTATATTCAATTACAAAAAATTTTTAATTTTGTCCTTTTAATTGTTATATTGTTAAATTTGTTAAAAATTTGTGAAATTTATAAAAGAAAGAAAAAAAATCTCTAAAGAAGGCACTCAATGAAGTGCCGAAATATTGAATATAAAAAATATTTAAAGTTTTTTATATAAAAAGACCTTAAGCGCGATAATTAAATTATAGTATGAATAATAAAGGTCGAATAAAATATACATTATATTTTATAATAAAATTTATAATAAAGTATAAAATTAATAGTTAAGTAGTAAATTTATATTTTAGTATAAAATTTATATTTTAGTATAAAATTTATATTTAAGTATAAACTTTATATTTTAGTATATAAGTTATATTGTAGCATAAAATGCTTATATATGAAAAAAATCAGTTTTGCATTAAGTTAATATTTTACCATAAGACATTTTTATATCCTTCATCGAAGATAGAAAGCGTATATATGTACATGTATGTTTGTGAAGTATAAAATGTTCGTTGAAGTTTTTAATGTATAATGCATTTAATTAAAACTATGTATATTCATTGTAAGGTTCTTTTACTATTCTTCTTTTTACGGGGGCACTATGCAATAACAAAATATATTAATTAAAAACTTTTAAGATACAAAAATATTAGAAAGTTACAAGTTATTATAACAAACTGTCCTAACTTTATACTAGAAATCCCCACAGCAAAAATACATAAATTAAAGTAGGATACATTTTCTTTTGCAACATATTAGCTTTTTGTTCAATACCAAGTTCCCATATGGCATATTTAGAATTCGAAACATGTCATCCTTGTAAATAAAAAAATATATAAAAAGTTATAAATATTTGATCTGTGTCTGTTCAAAAAAAAATAACAATTTTCTACTAGTCGAATCTTAAAGATAAATAAAAAATTGGTGTAAAAAAGTTTTCTAGATGTTCAACAAAACTTTATTGATTAATTTCGTAAACAAAAATATGTTTTTAATATTTATTTTTTTTTTTTTTTTTTTTTTGTTTTTTTTTTTTTTATATTCTTTAGATGTTGTACGTGTTTTTTCTTTTTATGAATTAATGGTATTTTGTGGCCATTATTAGAAATCTCCCAGATAACTTTATCTAAAAAAGTTCTTCTAGATATAACACACTTTTTTCGTGGCAGTTAAAAAAGCTAGTATACTTTTAGTCGGCTGAAAAAAACAAATACGTAACCTTTTTTAGAAGGTGTTTTTTCAAATTTTATTTTACTTTTATAAGTATTTTTGTAAGATATTTGATTTTATTGTTGTACTATATATGAAGTTAAACTTATGCTTTAATGTTTATTACTTTTTTGTTTTAGACTTTTTTTTCTACAAATAAAACATTTAAGTTTTCAAAACATTTACCGGAAAATGAAAGCAAAAAACAAAAATTTTATTTGTTGATCTTTTAGACAAAATCACTTACAAAAATTTCTTAAAAGGACATTTCCGAAACAAATGTTTATCATTTTATGTCATAAAAAACAAGAAAAAAAAAAGCTACAAACACACATGCAGATATTCGCTTAGCTGCAACAAAAAAATAAAAAGATTTGGTAATGTGTATAGAAATGTTTTTTTTTTTTATTTCATATATGCTTTTCTTGGTCTATTTATTGCAATATATTTCATCTGAGTAGAATAAGAGAGTAAATTTATTTTATAACCTGGTATTATGGGAAAGATGATTAGCAAAATGTGTGTATGAATTTTTTTCAAGGATAATAAATATTCAAATAAATAAAAAAAGTATTGAGAAAAACTTTTAGCATTAACAACTTAATGCTTTATGTTAAACATAAATATTGTTAAAAACTAAATCGTTTGGATTTGTTTGTTGCTAAGAAAAAATTTTATTGCAATATTTTTATAGCCCCCTTTAATTTCGGGCTATTTTCTACTTTTACTATAGATAAATGTGTGTATTAATTTATTGTAGCTTCTTTCCCTCTACTTTTTACAGGACACTCTAATACAAAATTAAAGCAAGTTTTTCTCTGATAGCCAGTAAAATGTAAATTTGTAGATAAAAAAAAAACTTGACTATGAATTTTAAACATTTTATTAGCACATAGTTAGCAAGAAATTTTTATATAGTTACATATAGACAACACCAGCATAAACATTTTATTTTAGCTTTAAGTAAATCTTATGCCTGAAATAAGTACATTTAAAAAAAAATTCCTGACGAGCTGGCCTAAGCACCCAACGAAATGCGCATAGAAACTGGCTTTCCCACAACAATAAATTTCCGTTTCTTTATCAAAAATAAAAATTGGGAATTTAGCACGCCATTAATAAATGAATTAATAAAATAATAAATATTTATTCAGAGGTTCGTATTTTAATATAAAATGCATATTTTAGTATAAAATCTGTATTTAAGTATAAAATGTATATTTTAGTATAAAATACATATTTTTGTGTTTAATAGATATTTTAGTATAAAAAGCAGATTCTAGCAAATGTATATTTTATACTAAAATTTGCATTTTATACTAAAATATACATTTTATACTAAAATATACATTTTATACTAAAATATACATTTTATACTAAAATATACATTTTATAATAAAATATACATTTTATACTTAAATATACATTTGATACTAAAATATTCCTTTTATACTAAAATATACATTTTATACTTCAATATACATTTTATACTTAAACATACAGTTTATACTAAAATGTACATTTTATACTAAAATGTACATTTTATACTAAAATGTACATTTTATACTAAAATATACATTTGATACTAAAATATTCCTTTTATACTAAAATATACATTTTATACTTCAATATACATTTTATACTTAAACATACAGTTTATACTAAAATATATATTTTATACTAAAATATACGTTTTATACTAAAATATACATTTTATACTAAAATATACATTTTATACTAAAATATACATTTTATACTAAAATATACATTTTATACTAAAATATACATTTTATACTAAAATATACATTTAATACTTAAATATACCTTTTATACTAAAATATACATTTTATACTTCAATATACATTTTATACTAAAATATGCGTTTTATACTAAAACATACAGTTTATACTAAAATATATATTTTATACTAAAATTTACGTTTTATACTAAAATATACATTTTATACTAAAATATACGTTTTATACTAAAATATACATTTTATACTAAAATATACATTTTATACTAAAATATACATTTTATACTAAAATATACGTTTTATACTAAAATATACATTTCATACTAAAATATACATTTTATAATAAAATATACATTTTTAACTAAAATATATATTTTATACTAAAATATACATTTGATACTAAAATATTCCTTTTATACTAAAATATACATTTTATACTTCAATATACATTTTATACTTAAACATACAGTTTATACTAAAATATATATTTTATACTAAAATATACGTTTTATACTAAAATATACATTTTATACTAAAATATACATTTTATACTAAAATATACATTTTATACTAAAATATACATTTTATACTAAAATATACATTTTATACTAAAATATACATTTAATACTAAAATATACCTTTTATACTACAATATACATTTTATACTTCGATATACATTTTATACTAAAATATGCGTTTTATACTAAAACATACAGTTTATACTAAAATATATATTTTATACTAAAATTTACGTTTTATACTAAAATATACATTTTATACTAAAATATACGTTTTATACTAAAATATACATTTTATACTAAAATATACATTTTATACTAAAATATACATTTTATACTAAAATATACCTTTTTTTTAACACTAAAATAAGCGTTTTATACCAATATATGCATTTTATACTAAAGTATGCATTTAAGCCAAAATAAGCTTTTTAAGGTAAAAATGCATTTTATATTTTATTTTATTTTATTTTAATGTAAAATGAATACTTACATAAGTATAAAACTAGTTTTTCAGTAATTTGGGATGTTCATTTTTTATAGCATATTTCTTTCTAAATAAGTACTGAAATGACTATAAACCAAAGTGCTTTTACCGGCATAAATGTTATAAACGTACGCTGGATAAAATGGCAAACTTTTCTATCGTCAAACTTTGGTAGGTTTGTTCTTCGTTCTTATTCGTTCAAACTCACCTACACAAACAGTGTTAAGCATTTACAAACAATTAACTCTATCATCCAGGCAATCTAAATGTATACAAAGAACTTTGCTATAACAATTTTCTCTATGCCATATTGTTATCATAATTTTGTTATCATTTGGCGTTATCGCACGCGTATCTATTTTCATTTTTTTTTCTTCTTAGAAAAGCCATAGACAGGCGTCAGATAAATACTTAAAAAAAAAACTTTTCAAAAAAGTCCTAGGAGAATATATTTAAGAAGCGCCATACAAAAGCAATACAAATTAAATGTGTAAAATAGAAAAACAGAAGTTCTGTACGCGTGTCTGTGATCAAATTTCGTTTTTTGTTCTATAAAATGTTACCTGGCAACTTAATATAATTGCTTTATTGTTATTGTATTGCTATTAATGTTTACAAAATATTTATATCAGGATTTTTGTTTTTTGTTTTTTTTTTTACTATGTAATTTTTGTTTATACACTTACTGTAAATGGTAGATTTCTCTAACTGATTTATAATAAATATTTTTCAAGATGCCGTTAAAAGCAATTTAAGTTTTAAGAAAAAATTTCAGCATATATAGAAGGTGTCAATAAATATTCACTAATTATTAAAATATAAACTATTTTTGTAACTACCCAGTAAGAACACCGGGTTTGTAGAAATACAGTGAATTATTTAAACTAAACTTAAGCTACAGCTACCCTTATTAAATATTTGACCAAATAATCATAACCACTACTTCTGTTATTAGTTAGTGAGATTAAACATGGTCTTAATATCAAAAAATAAAACTGATTATACTGCTAGACATAACAAAAAAAAAATGTTTTTTGTAAGATGTGGTATTATAATTAAAAAAAAAATTATATTTAAGTTTTCCTCTTGGTCCCACTTTTTTGGTCAAATATTTGCCAAGTGTGACCGTAGCTTTAAAAAAACTGTTATCACTGGTTAATACAATTTACATTAAATAAAAAGAACTTATCTTGAAATTTTCATTTTTACCATTTTGTTTTTTCCATTTCCGCTAAATAAAAAAATCAATGATTTCTCTTTCCGCTTTTCCTCTTACAGTACTTAATCAAATTCATTAAATTCACTTTTATAATTAACACAAGCGATACGGAAAATTCTAGATTTACACGTTTGGAAAAACATTATAAAAAAAAAAAACTAAAAACTTATTTTTTTCATTATCTATGCGGAAAAGTATGCAACAGTTGTTAGTATTGTGCTTAATTTGTTTGAAAAGTGAAGAGGGAAAACGAAAACGAAAATAACAACAAAAAACCAAATCCTAATTTGTTTTTGTACTAGTTTTAACCAGAAATTCTTATCTAGAACGATATTTTTTATATTTCTATATACACACATACACATACACAAAAGCTTAAACTATTTACTAACACTAGTTGCTGGCATGTAGAGGAGGAAGTAGCCCAGCAGTGTCGAAAATGGAACCATTTTCCCTTAATAACTGATTATATCATTGATTTCTATGTATTAAAAAAATAATTCAATTACTAGAAACACGCTACTGGATAGGGCCCTCATAACCTATTGAAAGTTTACTCTTCACCTCCGCACATGTTAAAGCCATTTAGCAATTGCCTTCGGGAAATTTTCAATTCAATTTCAATTTCATTTATTTTATAATCTTTAAGCCATAAAAAGGCAAAATTGACTACAGTAGAATTGTTTGTGGCACTATAATTATCGATATTTACAACTAATTATTTATACAAATTTATATTAATACTTATAAAATAAATCTCTCTCAATCATGGGTATGAATTCTTCCTATTACAATAAAAACTCATTGCATCATCACCAAGTTATAGAACTGAAATAAGTTTATT
Source organism: Pollenia amentaria (assembly GCA_943735925.1). Lineage (NCBI taxonomy): Eukaryota > Metazoa > Arthropoda > Insecta > Diptera > Polleniidae > Pollenia > Pollenia amentaria. The sequence continues at coordinate 277,607,979 of OX031006.1, read as the reverse complement.
TTTAAATTCTTTAAATGAATAAGCAAAATGTCTATCAGGATAGGGTAAGATATAATTCCAAATCTTACAAACTCTAACAATAAAAGAACGTTGCATCATTAGCGTGTTGAAACGAGGGCATATTAGAGTGTGTGATCTGGAAATTTGTGTCAATTGTTCCAAAAGAACTGATCCTGGGATTTGTGAAAATAGAATAAGAACAAAAAGTAATAACTCATGATATGTTGAAGGACAACTTATCACTTAACTGGTATATTAACCCTAAATTTCACCAAGTTCAGTTAAAACTAACTATTACTTTATGTTCTAGTTAACAATATGTTTTTGACAGTTATAACAGATAGTTAATAAACTTGGTGAAATTGATAATTTTTGTATAGAAAAGATTTTTTTTTCTTAATTTATTAGAACCGTTTTTGTAACAGCTTCAGTATTTACCGGTGTAGTGATACTTTTCTTTGGGACTATTTAAAAATGTTTCCCTTAAATTAATTCTAGGACTTTTTATCATTGTAGTAACTAACACTAAACATGTGTATTGAGAATATATGTGTAACTGGTCAAATGGTGGGTGGGAGGTGTCAATGAACCCCCTCCAATGACAACCCCATGTAAAAGTTATAGGTTCCATTCATATAAAGTATTAGAACTAGGACTGGTCTCTGCCACCAAAGAACCTATCACGGGACTACTTTAGTGTCAGTTCGCTTCCCTCTAAGGTTATATCAGCCTACACTGTAACGACTTTAAATAGGTAATAAGTGAAATTTTTTTTTTTGAAACTTTCTTCAGAACTAGAGGGTTTTGTTTTCTTCACTGTGAATGTGTTCGATGGAAAATTCAGACAACTAAGCAACAGGCAACTCTGTTGCTTACACCAGTTGTTTCATTCCTTTTTTTTCCCCTAGTTATAACAATATTAAATAAAGTAAAAACGACAACAGAGGAGCAGCAGTATGTCTATAATAGAGTATGTGGCGGATAAAAAAAAATTAGGAATAAAACATTTACTTGTGTATCTGTTGCTCGTTTATATTTGATGGCAGATTTTTTATAAGGCAACTATAGAAAAATAAAAGTATAATGGGTTTATTATTAAAAATGGAACACATGAAAAAAAATATATATAAATAAATGCAACTGGAAAGTCTTATAAAAACATAGAAACGCTGCTAATGATATATAATTGGCTGCTTAAAGTAGCTGTGGGACAACTTTTCTAGAACATCATGAGGCCACCGTTCCTACAAGGTACATAGGGCCTTAATGAAATTCCTCAACATATCCCCATTTTGAGCTAACGCCTTCATTTCAACGCAAATATGGCCACTGCTGCTTACGCAAGTAGTCTTCTCCATGTATGAGCTGTGCGCCACCTTTTTCTATTCCCTTGCGGGTGCCAGTCTACAGCAATTCTTGTAATATCGTTAGTGTGCTTTCTAAGGGTGCGACTGATCCAGCACCGCTTGCGTTTTCTTTTTTCTATTGATAGGATTTGTTGGGCTGTTCTTTGCCAGAGCATATGGCTACATATGGTTCTCGTCCAGAAAACACGTTGGATCTTGCGAGGACAGCGATTCACGAATACTCTAATTTTTTGCATGTTAGGAGTGGCAGCATTCCAGGTTTCGTAGCCGTACAAAACTGTATAGAAGGGTATGCGTATGAAGATTGCCATTTTTGTACGCACAGCAGAGAGAGGCTGTGATTTCCAAAATAGATTTTAGGCGGCCAAATGTCTGACGTGCCTTCTGCAAGCGATTATCGCATAATGCTCCCAAATTCGCTTGCACCAGTTACAAATAAATCCCGGAAACTTGCATTGACATGTAAAGTTTTTGCCACGAAGACATTAAGGCCTTAATTGTGTAAAACGCAAGGCCAAAAGTACATTGATAGCAAAATCAAAGTCAGAAATATTGTTTCATTTTGTTGTTGCTTTGTACAGAAATTCATACTGAATTTTTAAATTTCAAACGCAACATCTCTTGTGGCGTTGAAAAATTTTAAAACGATCGTTTAGGCGGCCCTGCAATCCCCGCATTATCCCCCTGCCGTTATCAAGGATCAAGTCCAAAAATATATTAAATAGAATTGGTGCCAGGACACAGCCCTGTCAGACACCTTTCCCAACTCTCTCCGACCCACTCAACAATTTGCCAAATTTAATCCTACAAGAGGCGTAAAGTATAAGCTCTAAGGCCTTTAAGTTTAAGATGGGTTTTTGTCTTAATAAGTACTATTTAGGGCTTTAATAAGAAATAAAAGTTAAAATTAGCTTGTAACTGACAGAGTGTTTTTGGTGGACTAAATTAAAATTAATTTTCTTTATTTATGAACAGGATCTGCGCGGCAAATAATAAAAAATAAGGCGGGTATGTTGTAAATTTGCAGCGGCTCGGTTTTGACAGCAATTTTTAATAAATAGAATAGAAGAAACGCAATCCAATCTGGTGCAATTTTTCGTCTATAAATTATATCAATTGCTTGGTTGCAATTTGGTTGCCTCGCATACAGGCAACTCCGTTTAGTCAGATTTATTAATATATAGTGCAAAAAAATGTAACTTTAAAATAACAAAGATTTTATTTTAGTAGGTTTTTACCTACTTTCTATTTTTTGTAGATCTTTTCCACAAAATCCCACTTCTCCTTCTCCACCACTTCAAGTAACTTTAAAGTAGCTTTAAGCCAAATTGAATCTTCATTTTGTCCTGTTTTTATTTTTAATATTTTAATTCTTTATCTACGATTTTTTTTATATTTTTTTCGCGTAAGATAAAAATATCAAATAGGAAAAAACAAATTAATTAAACAAACATGAAGGAGCATGTTGTTTCAAGAGGAAATAAAAAAAAGCATACAGTCAAAATAGCAAAAATGAAAAATGGGAAACACTTTCTTCCAAGAGAGAGAGAGAGAGAGAAAGGGAGAGAGAGATAGAACAGGAAAAGAAAAACCTGATATATTAGAAAATAACTTGCGAGGATGGTTTCTTAAACAATATAGATTTAAACGATTCGAATGCCTTTTTGCTTGTAGGTTTAATAAAAAAAAAACTGACACAATTTAAATACAAAAGATTAATTGTTAAGGCTAGAAAGAGAAAAAGTTTGAATCGAAAAAAAATTACAAACCCAGATGCAAATAGACAAACAATGTTTTTCTTTTAACTTGGCCCCCAAAAAATACTATTTTTAATTTCCAAATAAATCACTTTAATATAAAAGAAATTACATTTCAATCTTGTATTATTATTTCCACTATTTAATTTTGCCTTTGGGGTCGTCATAAAAAAAAAAAAAAAAAAATTTTTGTTTGTTACAAAAAGAAAAAATTCTTTAACAAAATTTTTCATAAATTTTAATCAAAACTTAAGAGGGAGAACTGAAAAGAATCACCAAAAGCCTTCACAGACAAACCTAAAAGTATGCAAAGTTTATTTGTACTTGTTCTCCCAATCCGATAAGAGAAAATCCTGTTAATATTGTACAATACATAAATAAGAATAATACAGATATATAAAAGTACATTAACATTTCAAATGTAAATGATGGATTTTGTAGCACAAATCAAGAGATTTTGTATGTGTGAAACCACAAACATGCCAAAACATGCACAAACACTGTTTAATGTACAATCATAGAACTCAATTCGTTTCTACTCATACTTTAGTTTAATGCAGGGAAAACAAGGATTAAACCGACAGACACATAATCATATACTTAATGAAAAAAAAAAAAAAAACGTAAAGAGAAACACAAACAAGTACAATATGAATGTATTATTAGATTCTTAACAAGATGAATATGATGAACAATAATAGTCTTTATGGCACTTACAACAAACACAAGAGAAACAGGACAGTGACAACAGTAAATGAGGGTAGAAGGGATATATGACGAGTTAAACAGACATTTCATACTTGGAATACTCAGATACATACATACATCTGTACATACCCTAACACAGAGAGACAGACGGACAGGCGGACAGACATTCAGTAATGTATAAATATTATGTGTATAGGTAAAAACGTTAGTGTAAGTTTGTGTATGGGTCAAGTATACATACATGTGTGTAGGTATTTGAATGTAACAATTTCATTCCCCATGTGGCACGCTTAAGAAATAAATGCAACCAACCATGTTGGTTGGTATGTAAGAGTTGATGTATTTGTAAATGTGGAAAATTGCATACGCGCATACATTGGCATACACACACATATAAATCGTATGGAATTTATGGCAAATACTCTCTGCATGACCACTGATTTTCCATACGAAAATGCAATCAAGGTGTATGTTAGAGTATGTATTTGCTTATGAAGCCGGTTTGGGTCTCATAATTTTATGATTAAGTCCCAGTTTGTGCGTAGGCCAGTTTGCAAGTGTGTGAGTGTTATAAATACACATGCTCGGAGATGCAGTAGTAAAATGAAAAATGCATAAAAGGGTTTAAATTGCACAATACAAATAATAAAATTTTGAGAACATAGCAAGACAAATTTTTATGAATTATTGAATTTTTGAACCGCAAGTTGAAAAATATTTTTTAATAAATAAATTGTTGTCTGATTTATTGAGTTGGGGGTTTACTTGTGATATAAAAATTTAATGAAAATTAAGTTTGATGAACTTAAGTCTGATTTAAAAATGTCAAAAATTTCAATTAAACCAACAGTTCAATAAACCACAATTTTTATAAAAATAACTATGGAAAAAGCTCTATGTTTACATTTGTCCTTCAAGTTGTGCAAAGAAAGGTCAACGAAAGAAGAAAGACAAATTACAAAACATAAAAAGAAAAAAAAAACAGATGTGAGGAAAAAATATGTTAATAAATTGAAATTAGGTAATGAATTACAGCAAATGTTGATGCTCCAATACTATTGGTTAAAATATTGATGTTTAACTGGTGAATGCCAAGAATTCTGAGGATGAGATTGTGGTTATTCTCGAAACATGTAAATTAGACTCGAGTTCAATCCCCCGTTCAGCAAAGAATAAAAAATATCACAAAAAAAAAAAAAAAAAAAAAAAAAAAAAAAAAAAAAATCCATTTTATATTGTAAAATTCCTTCCTTCTTTAAAAAAAATTATTTAATGAAAATTAAATTTAATGAACTTAAGCCTGATTTTAAAGTATCAAAAATTTCATAAAAAAAATTATAGCAGTTATTTTACTAAAGTGACGCATATTTCGATATATCACATCATCATCAGGGAAAAAACTAATGAATTGTTTATTCTTTCCCTCATGACGATACACATTGATGTATTGAAATCTTGGACAAATTAATAATAAAAAATATTTATAATTTTGTAAACAAAAAGTAAAGCTCAAGCTCAATTAAATAGACAACAATATAATAAATAAAGAATAAAAAAAAATATAATTAATTTAAAAAATTAATTATAAAAATAATAACAACAAACTTTTATATTAGCACAATTAATTAACGGCATAATTTATTTACACTACAAGTCCTTTTTCCCATCCTGGCACTTACAATTAAAACGCTGGATATAAATAAATAAATAAAAACGGAAGGTTAAAGATATTTTGTTTTCTTATTGTCTCATTTGTTGGAGGCCAAGTTGTGTACTCAGGAGGAAGCATTCGGGAATGCCTTCAGTACGACAACATATGCCTAGTTCTACCTCCTAGTGGTGGTCTCTGGGCATCTAATTTTAGATGGCGAAAGGATTTGGCTTTAGGTGAGGCTATCCTAGAGCATGTTGGTGTTCAAAAGCCGAGTGCTCTTGAATGTTCTTTAATTAGAATATTTAATAGTGCGGGGTATCGACCCGAGTACCCACAGTTATCTGGTGCCTCGGGAGTCAGATAACCCCCAGTGGCACGGCACCGGTCTGACTATCTGGTTGCAGGTCCACTTTACTAATCCACTTGTAGTGGAATACTTCCAGATGAGGCAAGATATCCGGATAGGTGAGAGGAATTCTGTTAGTTCGATGTGTTTTATGTCGTGATGTACATTGTTGTTGGATGAGCTGGGTTAGTAAAAGCGATGGAGCCCTAGGGCAAGTGGATGAGCTGTGTGTACAAATGCGTTGGGGCCTAATGGCCTAAGGGCCTGGATGAGTTGGGCGTGTGGATGTTGGGGATCTAGGGCAGGAGGATGATATGGGTTGATGCGTTGGAACATCAATGGCTTTGTGGCGGTGTGTTATGAACGGAAGGATTCTTATTTTTTTTGGAATGCTGGCCTCCTCCTGGGAGCTAGTAAAGATGGTACACGAGTTGGCTGTCTGGTGAAGCCCCAAAGTAACGCGGGGTGAAGGAACCTGAATTGCGATGAGTAAGATAAAGTAAAACACGACCTGTGTTCTTTAATCTACTACAAAAAACGACACATTAGTATACGACAACGACAACCGGAATAAGGCTGAATGTTTTCTCGACATTTTGAGAAAACCAACATCGTCAATGAAAACTTTATCACTCCAAAAAATGTATTTCGAGAATTAGTAACAGGCAGTTTGTCGATACATTGAGCAAAAGAAAAAATGGAAAATTGTCCATCATTTTTAATTAAAAATATTTTACATACTTGACTCCTTAAGACTATTAAAACTATTCCTGGTATTAATTAGAAATCTTTAGAAAAAAATAGCTGCTTAGAATATGTTAAAATAAAAAAAGCGACATGCATTTTTGCATTTTTGCAATAACAAATAAAAACGCAAGACGAAAATATGGTAACAAAAAAAGTCTTTCATATAAACAAATACGATAATAAAAAAGAAATCTAAAAATAGAAATATTAAACAGAAAAATATAGAAACACACAATCGACCCGACCGACAGACAAACAACTCGAAAAAAGTAATTTTTTTTTTTGTAATATTAAAATGATGAAATGGCAATATATTGCAGGAAAAACACAATCACCTTTGAATGACTGTTTGACTACTAGAAGCTGCTGTTAAAGCAAAAAAAATATAAGAAAGACTTGAAAAGAAATCAGAATAAAATTCTTATAAAACTCAACAGACGTTAAATAGATGAAGCAGAAAATAGGAAAAAAAATAAAAGCAAAAGAAAGGGAAGTCATTTTGAATTTATAAAGAGTTCTTATTTCTTTTTTTAAGCAATTTAGAAAGATGTGCCACCATTTACTGGATAAAAAGTGTTGACACAATATATTGCAGTAGTTAAACGAATAATCTAGGACATACATCTTTAAGTCAAACACACACACAAGCTCACACATACAGTTATATAATATATATTTATAAGTATTTAAAAACAAACAAATAATGTAGACAATGTATTTGCTTTTGTAGTATATTTCTAGGAGGGAATTTAAAGTTAAATTCAGAAGTTCCTTTCTATTTAGATATTTTTTTTTTTTTTTACTTAAAAACAAATAATTTTTGTGTTCTTTTTTTATTTAAATTTGTCATAAACAGCAAAATAATAAAAATATTACTATAAAAAAAAATCTGTGTAAAATTACGGTTTAAGAGTTTGAAACCTTTGCCAATTTACTGGAAACAATTCTGGCTTTTTTTCTACTCTTTTTCTAGCTAGAAAAAAATTTTTTATTTAATTTTTTTTTATTAGAAACACAAAGCAAATGAAGTGCACTTAAAATTGTTAAACATTGTCTTTATGATGTAGATATTAAAAAAATATATATAAAAAAACAAGTGCATACTTGAGGGAGCAAATAGTTGATTTTGTATGAGAAACTGTCGTTAAAAATTTACGTGTTTCTATTGTTTAGAACTTCTTAAAAGATTTATGATATTTCAAATATTTAAAAGAAAGCTTGTAAAGGATTAAAGTTTATTTAAGGGGATAAAAAGAAAAATTAGAAAGGGAATGTAAAGAATGTGTGTTAAACATTTTTATGGTGTTAATTTAAACATAAACAAAAAAGTACTTAACTCACAAGGTGCTAAGAAACAGTTTAAAATCGACTTTATATTATGAAGTGAGTAAGCAACTCAAGACTTTTTAGAAAAGGAAATCAAACTCCTCAACTTTATAAAAGAATTTAACTTTCTGCCAGAGGAATTCAGAGATTTTAAAATAAGTTTTTTTAAACGCAAGAAAAAACTATTTTCAAATGCAAAAATACATTAATTTGTATACCAAGTGCTTGCCTAAGTTTAATGAAAAAGGGTAAAATTTTTGTGGGAAACTCGGTTCTTGTTAATCTGTTCTGAAAATCACGTGACTTCAAATCATATGCTTTTAAGATCACATGTGTGATTTTGTGGTGTTCTGAAAAACATTTCGTTTTTATGTTTCTTGGTATGCCTTCGGCAGTTGAAAATCACGCCAAAACATACAAAAACGGAACAGAAAAATGGTGGGGTGTCACAAAGCCATAGGACATAAAGCCATATGGCGTTAAGTCCCATTCCATTGAGACATAAGGGCATATGGCATTAAGTCTCATTATAATGGGACTTAACGCCATAAATTTTTTTCCGAAAATGAGACATAGAGCCATATTTTTAATAATGATTTCATGTCACCCTATTTCATGTAAAAAATACATTGTTGTTTCATGTCGTCAAAAATGCATTTGTCTGTCAAAATGTTGTTGGCAATCAATAAAATTCCGACATTGCAGGTGGTCCACGTGTTTATAGTTCCAGAGACACTAAAGTTAAGTATTAAAATCTGGCTTCGCATACTAAAATTTGTCTGCTTAGGGGTTTTTTTCCTCCAGTAGGACGCGGCAGGTGGCTTCGCTGAATAAAGTATTCCTGCGTGCGTCACAAGAATAAAAAAATGTTTTCCAATGATAACTAAGGATTTTTCCTTTTACAAAATGTTTGCAGCTGTAATTCCTGGAGCCTAGAAATTTTGGATTTTTTAAATCATTAATTTCATAGATAAATAGGCATATTTAGTGAAATAAAGCATTTGTAACGCAAAACATCAAATGGGACATAAAACCATAATGGCTTTATGTCCCATTTCACTAAAATTGATATGAGACTTAAGGCCATATCAAAATTATGGTTTTATGTCCATTTGGATTGAGACATAAAGCCATTATGGCTTTATGTCCTATGGCTTTGTGACACCCCACCCAGAAAAATATCAAACGTGTGATTTTAAAAGGCACATGTGATTTTAAATCACGTGATTTGAATAAAAGTGATGTTCAGAACAGATCTGATAGTAGAAAATTTTAAAAGAAACGGTTTTAAGCATTGCGGTAAATGTCCTCTTCCGCCATTAAAAACTTTGAACTGGATCCTCTCTAAATTACTTAGAGACAGTAAGTTGGCAACTTATGACATAATAAATTATTTGTTACTTATAAAAGAGTGAAATGTCTGACAGCCATGTGCTGAAACTCGCACGATTCTTAAGTCACTTGCGATCTTTTTATTAATCTATTTATTAATTATTAGTTGTAAAATTTTGTTTAGATGCAGGCCTACGCCTACTTCTGCAATCTTGCCCACATTTTATTAAATGTTGTGCATTGACAAAAGATGCTTATACTTATTTTGCTCTTTCCGTTCACCAGATATACAGAAACCAGACGGACATCGTTAAATCAACTTCGCTGTACATGTATGTATGTGTTATGTGTAAAGACGCAAAAAAAGTCATTAAAAAAACCAACTTATACAACGTTTAAATATAGATGTACCTTGTTACTTTCGGTGATGGGTATAAAAAACAATATGGAATTTTTTGGAAATATTTAGAGGTAGTCGTGATTGTTTCCTCACATCTCAATCATTTATGGAGCGATCTGTTTGAATTTCCATAGCACAATTTAACGGAGCAGACGTGACAGAAATATATAACAACCAAGACCCCATTATAATGGAGGTCTTCGGAAAACACATTTCAACAGACAGACGGACATCGTTTAATTAACTTCGTTTCTCATAAGGACCCATAATTAATATACGTTATAGGGACTTAGATCAATATTATAGAAATTACAAACGGAATGACAAACTTATATATTATCTTTTCACCTGTGGTGAGGGAAAAACGAGTACGTTTTTTTGTTCCATATATACTCCTCAACTAATCCAGCGATTTTTCTGAAATGTTCACAATATTTTCCTGACTTCATATCGAGTGATACCAACCATACAATTACAATAGACTTCGGTATAACAGAAACTGTTACAGTAATTATATCCAAACTGGGTATAAAAAGTGGGTTGGAATAAAGAAGTGGGCGTGGCAACTCCCTTATAAAGACAATAAAAATTTCTGTATATGTAAAGAACGGTTACAGTAAAAGTTTCCAAATTTATTACAAATAGTTTGGTTATAAAAACCAAACTTCTATTAAAGCTAAGGCTGGCTTAGAGAATTGGGCGTGGCACATTTCAGGTTGCTGCATATCTAGAGAATAGTACAAGTATCAAAATTAGGTACAAATAGCTGTGTAAATGTATTTCAAAGGGGCTAGCGAAGCGTAAAGGGTTAAGCTTGTATTATATGACCTGCGACAGGTAAGCAGCTCAACCATAGACGTAATTTTGTATGCTTATCACACGATAGATTACTTTGGAACAAAAAAGAAACAACTTGTTCTTAAGCTCATTACTTAGAATGGGTAAATTGGCTTTGATTCTTATAAAAAAACCAAGTTAAAAGAGTAACATTAATCGTATAACAACACAGCTATACTAAAAAAGAGAACATCTGAGACCAGAAAAGTGACAAGCACAGATGTACGAAATTACTCAATATTCGGCCTTATTATGTAAGGCGTTGTCGTTAACGCGTGAGTCGTATTTTGTAATAGAGTAAAGAACACATGTTGTGTGTTACTTTAATATATTACGAAAAACCGACTTGCACGTTAACGACAACGCCTTGCACAATATGGCCGATTGTATGAATCGGGATCGACCAAATAACTAAACATTATCATCCCAATCACGAATATTCCCAAGGTATTTTTCTCATGGAAAATACTTTTCTCGAGAAAAAAAATCCTCCAATTATAAATTTCGCGGGAACAAAAAAATGAATAAGTGGCATCACCGAAATTGTTTTCCTTACTTGCATTCAGGGCTGCCAGATTTGACGATTTATCGTCATTTTGACTATTTTTGGTTCCGAAATTAGCAAAGTGCCGATTTGCTGATTTTTTCTAAAAAGTGACGATTTTATTCAGTCTTCAAAATAAGACAATTTTAAATCTTTTGATGTTTGTTATTAGGCTGCACAGAAACAAAACATTTTTGTAAACAAAAAAGCTTAAATTTGTATATGAATTTCTATTGTAAATAAAATTATACTAGAAATTTTTCCTCTTTTCCATAAAAAATTGTATGAGCAAAAGCTAAATTCATCAATTTAAGAAAAAATGCGTACCAAAACCTTGATTTTGAGATTGAGAGTTCACTCGTGTGGGGAGCAGGTGAAGTTATGGACTGATTTGGCTCATTTTTAAAATTTAATACTCCATATATATGAAAAATTTTTAAGCCAAATTTTATCCTCCTTTGTCATGGTGCCAAAACTATAATTTCGCGAGGAAATGTTATTTCAGGTAAAAAAGAAAAAATAATAACAAATTATAAGAAGATTTAAAGAAGTTAAGGATTACAGGTCACAATTAAAGATTTGGATTTAGAGATGGGTAGAAATTACAGGCAGTCGTGGTTTTTTGTTCATATGTTAGGAATTTGTAGACCGATCTGGCTGAAATATAATAGCACACTATTCCGTACTATATCTAATATAATGTGTAGCAGTTTTTATATACGAGTCTTCGGAAATCCCGGAAATTTCAACAAACACGTGGTTAGATTGACGTCGTTAAACCAACTTTGCTATTCATAAGGACTCAGAATATACATATACCCCTATATTCATAAAAAATATGTTTGATTAATAAAATGATTATTACACAAATTTTCATACAAATTCGTTTCATAAACCTGCTTTAAACCTCAAATATTTTTTATGACTATGGGGGATATACTTTATAGGGCCTTATATTAATATTGTAGCAATTACAAAAGGAATGACAAACTTATAAAAAACCAACTTGTATATATACCCTCTGTGGTGAACGGTATACAAATTTGAAATTTTTTAAAAAATGGCTCGATTGAAAGTTCTTTTATTCTTAAGACTTTGAAAAAAACCCTTAGATTATTATAATATTGTAATAAAATCTTTACAAAACAAATTTTTACGAAAATTTTCCTTAACAAACGTTTGTTAAATTTAACAAACAATTTCATAAACATACGGGGGTATATGTTTTGTTTGCTTGTTTTTAAATTAAAATCGAACAAACTTCGTTTAAAATCTAAACTTAAATTGTCCGACTTTTTTTGATGATTTTTTAAACAGAAAAAGACGAATTTTTTATTTTCTCTCAGGAAATTGACGATTTTTTCACAATTTTATCTGGCAGCATGAATTAATTTTTTTTTTTTTTTGTGGCTTTGTCAAAATGAAAAATTAAAAAGAATAAAATAGCCTTGAAAGTTCTTTAATAGAAAAATTTCTTTTGTGACAGGCTTATCGGAAACGCCAACGGGCTTTACCAGCACAACTTCGACATATGATTTAATAGTTTTTTTTTTTTTTTTTTGATTTGTGCTGCAGCCTTTTGTCATCCTTACTTTTTTTGATTAATCAATTTAAGAATATTAATAACAAACATTTTTCGCTCGGTAATTAAGCCTGTGTAGTTAAGCCAGTTTTCAGTGCCCCTTCAAAAATCATATTTACCGAATTTTTATAAACTCCCTTCTGTCCCGCAAGAGAATTTTCGGGAAAAAGTGAGAAATTTCACGCGAAATTTGTATTCGTCATTGGGCTGTAGGAGCGATCTGGCAAAAATTAATACTCCTCTTTGTCAGAATTAGCAGAGTTCTTTGTTTAACAAAAGTTTAACTAATTTCGTGCTTTTAATACAAAATTAATTTTTAAGTTCTTTATCAAATTAAGTAAAATTCTCTAGTTCATTGCAAACAGAAACTGTTAATCTAAAAAGTTTAAAATGAATTTCTGTGACACTGTAAACTTAAGAATTTTTATTTAATTTTTATTTTAATTTCCAACACAAATCCCTTAACTGATTTTGTATTTATAATCTTTAAACGCAAACACACACTCTGAGATTTAGAGATAAAGCAAAACTTATGCTTTTAATATAAAAAATTATAAAAATTAAGAAAAAAAAAAACGGAAATAAAAAAATATTCTAAATAAAAACTTTATCCATGTAGAACAGTAATTTTTCTATCATCCACAGGTATATCTAGTTCTATAAGTGTGTGTGTGTGTGTGTGTGTTTAATACATAAGAAAGTGTTTGTATGTAATTTTAACAAATTAATTTTTAAGCCTTTACACACATACACAATCAAACCAGATGTGCAAGGATAAATGTGTGTTAAACTTTTTGAATTGCATGCATTTTTGTTAATGAAATCAACTAAAGCATTTGAGGCAGAGCAGCAAACTGCCAAGCAGAGGGTTGACTCACAGACAGTTAGTTAGTTTATTAGGCAGACAGGCAGACAACATACGAGTACTCAAATTTCACAACTTAAGTGCAGTGGTGTTGATGAATAGATACCAAGAGTACGAAAGAGATCTGTTGCTTAACAAAGTACGAGTGAAATAAAACTTTTTTTTATATTATTTTTCTTTCACAGGCAAGTGAATAGAGGTAAAGCATGCAGAACTAGTGAAAAAGCAGCAAAAACGTAATGTGACGCATAGGGAAATGTTAACTATGCCATGACTTACACACACATGCTCACTTATAAGCTTTTATTTAAGCATGTGCATGTAAGTTAGTTAAAGTATCATGTATAACTCTAGGCTGTATGTAAAAAGTAGTTTTTTTTTTTTGCTTTTTTCTTCTTTTGTTGCTGCTTTTGCCTTTATTAGGTTTTGCTGCGAAAACCCTAACGAATTTATAGTTATAGCACATATGTGTGCTGTTATATCTATCCATCTATACATTTATAATTTTTTGTATACATAACCAAAAATTAGTAAGACTGATGTTAGTTTAAATTACTACAGATACAGGTGGATAATAAAAAGGCACTCATACGCATGCATACATTTGTCGGCGGACAGACAGACAGACAGACAAGACAGATAGGTAGGGTAGTTAGTTACTTATATAGATAAGTTTATCCTAGATTTGTTAAAACGAGGGTGAATTGGAAATTATTTATATATTGTGTCGTTTTAGATGTATTTTGTATATTTGTAATTTTTCATCAACGCTATTCGCCTTTGAAATGCTCTTCCTTATGGCCAACAAATAAACAGCAACGCAATGTCTTTTAGGGAATTCCTTTTTAAATCTTTTGCCCAATTTATTTTGTTTAAAATTTTTAATGTTACATTTCTTAATGTTTTTTATGTTAAATTTTATTTATGTTTTTTATAATAAATAAAATTTTTTTTTTTAATTTTTATTATAAAATGTTTATAATCATATATTTTTTTGTTAATTTAAGTTAAGTTTAACTTCATTTAATTTGGAAACTAATTAAAACTCGAACAAAATCCTGCACTGTAATTATAAAACTTAGTTCTGTTGTGCAGGAAATCACCATCAATTAATAATTAATAAGTAAATCAAATGAATGTCACATTCATAAGATATGACAATATTACACAATAGAACACTTTGTAAATTGCCTTTTAAAAACTTACTTAAAAATTCATAAGGCGTGAAATCCAGAAATAGTTTAAACTTGGCAAAGATTGCATAAAGTAATTGTGCCATGAAAGTTTTTGGTTAGATGCTCACTCTTAGGGCTAATAAACCAGAGCCAGTTAAACTCTCTTTTTGGTTTAAAATGTGTTTAAACCAACAAATCTATAAATTAGTAAATATATAAACCATCTTTAAATACATAAAATTGTACCAATACAGACCATATGAATTTGACAACATTTATCGTAGTGCTACATGGTTCTTTTTAGACTACATATAATACATTGGACTCTGATTCACAACTGTTGAGTTTAAACTACATGTAAATTTATGTTTAGCTCAACTAAACCAGCATTTAAACACTCACTGATTTATTAACCATTAGCGTCAGTTACGACGCCATAGTTTAAATGTTGGCTTCTATATTGTTTCCTATAATTAATTTAAGAAACAACGGGCCTCACAACAAAGTTTTTCCAACGGCCTCTTTTATTTATAACACGCATTATCTCACTCTATGTGAACTTGTATCTGCTAATATCGTCTGGCCATTTCCTAAGTGTTTATCGAATACAACGACATTTACGCCTACGAATCTCCGTCTGAGTGGCATTCCTGTAAGAACTGCAATCAATTGGTGTTGAAATTAACCAATTTTCAACCAGGCTGATTTTATTTTTGTTGATAAATAAAATAAATAAAATCTTTTCAAAATTGCAATATTTTGTGATTGCAATAATTTTGAAAGCAGAAGGCATTGCACGCAATTAATTTATTTGCAATCAAATGTTTATTGAAATAATGCGATTTCAATAAATTCTCCTAAAATCAGAACTATAGTGAAAGTGAAACGAAATAATTCTGAGTGTGATCAAAATCGATCGATTTCAAAACGAGGGTTTTTCAAAGGTGTGATGAATTCAGAGCAATTTTAAGATCCATTTCTAAATTAAACCGGCATATTCTAGAAATCGAAATGAAGTGGATTTAAAATCGAACAAATGTTTAAAACGACCCTGTAATGAATGATCATAAAAATATTCCTTTTTATACACTTTATTCTATGAGTACTCGATATTTCTACAAGAACAACTCTTAAAACCGGGAAACGGTACTTTTGTTAAAAATTTAACACATCAGCTACTTTATTATACTCAACATTTTTTTTCGGCTTTAAGGCATTAAAAATCGCGGTTTCGATTTCGGGTAAAACCGAACAGCAATCCCTAATTTCTTGATTTCAAATTGAAATCATACAACCAATTTACGTCATTGAGTGTAATCAAAAAATTAGCAATCATTAACATGAAATTATATGATGACAATTAAATTGATTGAAATGTTTTACAGCTCTGCTGAATTCAAATATTGGCGAACCAAAAAATAAAAAGGAATTTACCGAGTCAACTGTTCATAAAGACTTAAATGGTGTTGGTTAACAGTTGGGAAAACCGCCAGGCGGTTTTTAGAGTGTTGCTTTATACTTTGGAATACATATTTTTACATTTTAGCACTCTGTTCATACAATCCATATTTTGAAATAATTCTGTACTGTAACTGATTTTAATTTACGTATTTAATCATTTGAAAGTCATTCAAATCCATTATATTCCTTAATCTAAATCTGTTGGGTTATATTTGTCTGAAAGGTTAGATTAATCTGTCAGATCCGGAAAATCTCAACAGGAGTCAAAATTTACTGAAATATATTTTTGGTAAGTCAATGAAAAAACCCCGTTAATAAAAAAATACATCACATTATTTATAACGAAATTCGCGTTTTAAGAGGAATTATATTAGTAACTCTTAACGTTCTCTTTACGACTTTAAAACAGAAAGGCTAAAAAAATCTTACTTTTTAGAAAAAACCCTGATTACCCTGATCATTAAGAATAATTATTTAAATTTTTTTTTTTTTTTTAGTACAATTAAGACCCAAAAAAAAGAAGAGAAAAAAATCAAAGCAATCGGAGTCTCAACACCAACTGCCTGTTTTCAAAATAAATAAAAATTTTCGTTTAGAAATTTATAAAAAACACATTTGAGTTTTTTTACTGTTGTTTCAAAATTGTTTAGCTTATTTTGAAAAACAGACACTAAATCTGGATCAGTGATGTTATACGTAGGGAAAAATAGGGATTTTTTCGTCTATAACATCACTGATCTGGATTCACACTATGAAAGTTTTCTTTCGGATAGTCTGAGTTTCTTGGTGAGAGGCCAAAGCAGAATAGATCATTAAACTCATGGGTCTATTACGGATGGCAACACAACTGAAGTTGAGTTGTCTGCAGAAAAATTAGGCAACGACGCTCATGTTAAGATATACATTTTAACATGCGCTTCCGGCAACTCAACTTCAATTCAATTGCCATCCGTAATCGACCCATCAGACTTTCTGAAAGAAAACTTTCATAGCGTTAACCCAAAGTAACTAACTTTTAGATTTACCCTCTTACATGACCCTTATTACAAGAAAATTTACTTGTTAAGAAAGTGAATTATAATTTGTAGATTATTTAAAAAACAAAAAATACAAAAACTAACTACAACTCACAGAAACCGTTGTCAAACTTTTAAAGGAAAAGTTTTAAGTTTCGTTTTATTTTTCCTAATAATTTTGCGAAAAATTAATGCAGAAAACTATGAATAATGAGGAACGAAACTGAAGATAAGGGAAGTAGCACCCTCAAAAGCTTAAAGACAGATAACAACAAGGGATGGTGGTGGCAGCAGAAAAAAAAAACATACATATTCATTTAATATCTAAGTAAATATTAACTAGCAGCATCACAGTTTTGTAAACTTAAGTGTGTGTACGTAAAAGCCCAGCGGGAAATTCAGTTCATTTACCAACAAGTATCTACAACCGGTGCACATCTACACACTTATATGTATATGTATAGCGACACAGCAGCAAAAACTAAAACAAGGTAGCTAAATAACATTAAACCAGCATAAAATATAGAGAACTCACGCATACATACACTTGTACACAAAGACATCATTAGTATCGCTTTACCAAGAGACATTTTAACGATGTTGTTACTAGCAAAAGAAAAAAATTATAAATGTTTCATGTGTCTGTTGGTATGTGTGTCTGTAAACTTTTTAACTGGGCGCGTGCTGTTCCGCTTCCCCCAACAGAGCTGTCACACTGTGGTAGACACACACATGTGTTAATTACAATGTGACTGACTTGTGTATGTTTTTGAAGGCACTTTCAACAACTATACACAAACACCAATATCCTTTTTTTTTTTTTTTTTTTTTTTTTTTTGAAGGAAATAAAATTAAAAGGAAAACGAAAACCAACAAGAAAATGATTTTTCAATAAATTTATACAGCAAATGTCAGCAGTATGTTAAGGAGTCAAAAGCAAAATAATAAAAGGAAAAAACAAGAAGGTTGACTGCCATGTCAGTAGTTTGGGAGGCGTTGACTTATTCCCACTTTAGATTATTTATCATATTTCATCTTTAGTTCAAAAATAAATCACTTAAAGTCATGTTATCAAATCATCAAATCAAACATGAAGGGAATGAAATAAATTATTGAAAAACAAACTTAAAAACTTGTTGTTGATTGAAATCCGTTTAGCTGAGATATATTTACTTTGCTTTACTTTGCCGAGATAGAAAAAAGGACTTAACACAAAAAAAAAAGAGAAAACAGCAAAATACAAAACGAATACAAAAAAAAAACACAAACAAATTGTATGAAAAAGTTTTTAATAAATTTAATGACATGTCTTTTACGCAACGAAAACTTTTGATTTATGAGAAAACATTTTTCTCAATGATTTGTTTAAGGCTTGAAAAGCAAATAAATAACCTAAAGAAAGATTTTCTATAAGAGTTTATTTTAGCGAAGAAATTATTAAAGGGTTTCCTTAAGTAGACAACTTTTTAATTTAATTAAAAGCCAAAGAAGTTACTGTGGAGACTGTTATTGCTTAAACAACAATTGGTCCGAAAGCAAAAATTTTGTGTAGGATTTTAGATTTGCTTAATAGTCATTCAAGCCATACGTTTAAAAATTTTTTTAAATATATATTTTTATAACAACTGTTGATATTAGAAATTAAAATCTTGTATAAAAATATGAAAGCATTTTTAACTTTTATAAATGGTTGAATAATCTCAATGGTCCTTCGAACCATAAATTTTCATCATAAGCAAAATGTGTAAATTACCAGTTTTTTTTTAGTTTATTAACGGCCAATTTCACCAAGTTTCAACAAACCATATTTTTAGTTGACGGCTATAGTAATAGTTAAGTTTAACTGAACTTTGTGATATTGGCCGTAAATATCATAAGACAAAATACGATCATCATTATTATTATTTTACTAAAGAATTAGTCAAAAAATAAAACTTATGCACACCATTCCAGCCAAAACTTATCCTTGGTCGACAGCAAATTATTATTTTTTTTTTTTTTAATAACGGTAGCTTTTAAAAATATTGCAGATATTATCTTTTCTAAATAACAAATTTGCAACTGTTTCAAAATAAAAAGCGAATAGAAAGAACATGCAAAAATAATTGAGACTTGTGAAAATATTGGACTTTCAAAAAGTTAAAAAGTTAAAAAAGTTATCTTTATTGAGCCTTTTCCAACGTTATAAAAAGTACAGGTAAGCAAAAAAAAAAAACAAAACGAAAACTTAATAAGACTATAATGTAACATCTTAAAAAACTAGAGTGTTTATACATAGCAACAAGCTTACAATAAAAAGTAATTTATATAAAACACATTAAATATTGTTTTTTATGCCCTTGCTCCCGAGGCTTCCATCCAAAGATCTGAAGGTTCATAGTTACACTATTTCAAAAGCCATGAAACAGTATAACGAAGATTAAAACATTGAAAGTAAACCTGGATCAGGAAGAAAAAAAGGTCTAACAGATATTGATAAGGCAAAAGAAGTCAAACAACTCTTTCGAGAGCACCGATCACTTCAATCAGAAAAGCTGCTCGTAAAGTTAAATGCTGTGATTCTTTTGTGCGTAGAGCCAAAGCTCGTGCTGGGTTGAAGTTGTATCAACTTCAGACAGTTCCAGATCGCAATGCTGTAAAGAACTTAGAAGCAAAAGAACGAGCGAAAATTGAGGTAAAATTTTATTAAAAAAAAAATACCCAGTTGTATGATAGATGATGAAACTTATGTACTGGCAGACTTTTCACAATTGCCGCGTCAAGATTTTTAAGTGACTAATGGACGAGGAAATGTTCAAAAACAATACCGAAAAAAAAATTCAAGAAATTTCTGGTGTGGCAAGTTATTTGCAGTTGTGGCAAAATAAGCCAATCATTTATTATATCTGGCACGATAAACACAGAAATATATATTACGGAGTGTCTTCAAAAACGGCTTTTACCTTTCTTAAAATAGCACAGAATGCCTTCATTTGGCATCATGCCACAATGGAAAAATGCCCTTGAGTGGTATTCAAACAATTATGTCTATTTTGTACCATGGGAGGCAGATCAAACCAATTGTACAGAACTTCGTTCTGTGAAAAGGTATTAGGCTCTTGAAAAAAAACAAAAAGGTATACCAGTACATGTTCGATTTTATGCTTACGTGGAACACTTCGTCCAAAAAGGTAACGAAAGCAACTATAAGATCTTTAATGGGAGGATTTCCTATAAAAGTGGATACATTTATATATATTGGGTCATTTACCAATATTATAATGTTAAATGAATTTGTACAATATTTGAATAAATTAACGTATTTCGGAAAATTTAAATATTGAACAGTTTAAGTTTTATTAATCTTAATACAATCACCCATATTATTCACCAATATTATGAAAGTCGACGTCAACGGCACCGCATCAGTAGTTGTATTTTCTAAGTCGTTATTGACAATATCGATTACAATTCACAGTCACTTGATACTTTCAATTGAGATTTTAAGTCGACGTCGAGTAGAATTGTCTCAGTTTTAGTCGACACGAAATTTTGCGACGAGTCAAATGAAAGTAAAACAATTTTAAAATAGAAATTAAACATATTTATTAAATATGTTTAAAATAAAAAAATGCAAATTTAAAAGATGTTATGGGCACAAATTTTATTAGTAAATAAAACGAGAATATTGCAAATATTCGGAAAAGTTTGCCAAAAAATTTAATATTTCAAACAAGCCATAGGTTAAGAAGGGTTATGCGCCAAAGGGCACATTTCCACTCAGAGACCAATGCGGTCCATTGTGAATGCGCACATGCCATAAAATTGATTAAAATTCTCTTAAACTATAAGGAATAGCAAAAATTTAGTAAAAATTGCTAAATAAAAAAAAAATTTGCAACAGCGGCGTGATTTCAAAGTCTTATATTTATTGAAAATCTAAAAAGCTATAATGAATCAGAAAACTTACAGTATAATTCGCTACTATCGTAAAGAGCAAGGCTAAAATTCGGGACAAATGGGAAAATTGAATATAAACACTAAAATTTATTTCATATCGCTAAATCGGTAAAAAAAAACAATATTTCGGAAAATAACATGAAAAGCGTTAAAATTTATTAGTGATGAGATTTGTTTTTTTTTTGGTCAGATATTCGATAACAAGTCGTCGTCGACACAACATTCTTATCAAATACCAAATTAACGTCGAAGTGATGTAGTTGCCGACTTGATGTGGCAACAATTTAAAATAGATGTCAACATCGGCAACGAATTACATAATAGAGGTGAAAAAAATTTTTTTCTGGCTGACTGGTTACATATTTTAGTGAAAATAAATACTTATATTAAAAAGTCTTTTTGAACTAATGGTCCTTTGAGCTTTCATATCAGTTCGCTGCAAAATTTTACTGGTACTAAACATTTTTAATCAATTATGTTTATGAATCAATAAATTTCATAGTTTTTATTGGATTTTTAAAAGTTTTAAACTATCGTCCATGTTCTGGAATTCGAAATCACGTGTAAGTGAAATCTATGTATATTTTCAATATTAATTTTTTAAAAAATAAACGCACCTTTTCCTGACTTTTAAAAGAAGTAGTGGGTGGTAAAGGTATTTGGACTTCAAAGTATGAGGCATATAAAAGGAAATATTTTATTAAAATTTAAACACAGGATTGTTTTCAAAATATTTTTGATTTAAATATCACGGTATTTTGTTTTCTAGAATATGGCCGTTTATTCGCTTTATGTAATATGAGTATTATTTCGACTGTCTGATATTTAAAAAATTTTGGTGTGCTCGAGGCCAGTGTTATATTATTTATTTTTGATATTTCGATACCTTTCGATTGTCATTCTCCAGAAAAATGAGTAACAATAACTCGCACAGGATGTCACTATAACATTACATTTAATATTGCATTATTCGCCTTAAATTAGGCTGCCCGTAAAAACAGCCCCATTAAAATTTGTTCATATTTTGCGAAGCACTAATGGGGCATTTGAAAAAGTAAGCGCACATTTATGCACTTGGCAATAAGGCATACAAGGAGGCAGAAAGGTAAGAAAACGAATTATTAACCAATTTTATAAGAAAAAATAATATTAAAAGAGCCTCGGCATTCGCTTACTACGAAGCAGCTATTTAAGGGAGAATATTTAATAATAACTTAAGCAACAATTTACATACTGAGATTATCATAACACTCACCACTTTTTACAACGCTTTTTGTGTCAAAAATGTATTGCTTCAAAGTGGGAACTCGCCATACGAAATTCATGGCTTCCGTAAGCGGGATGGTAAGAGAAACTTTAACTTTCTTCATTTCAAATCTGATATGTTTAGAGCTCAAATAATTTTTTTTTTTTTTTTGGTGATTCCTTTAAGCGAAATTTTAGTTTACTTTTAGTCCTTCGAACCTCGAACAAAATTTTAATTTTATTTAATTTTTTCGTCAGGGGTTTTTTAAACGTAAAAATTCAATTGCCAATACATTTTCAATAACACAAACTGACCTAGCGATCTGGCAAATAAGATTTTCCAGCATTCTGAAGGTTGGTCTCGTATAATAAACTGTATGAAAATGGGATGTTTTGACATAAAAACAACGATTGTCGCTTTTATTTAGGTAGCTCAGTTTTATGACAAAAAGAAAAAAAAAATAAATAAACACAATTTATTAATTTTATTTTTATTTATCGAGTTATTTATTTTAAGACTCATCGGTTCTATGTAATTAAGGACCAAATTTATAGTCATTAGTTTGCTAATAGCAATAGTTTAACCAATTAAATATTATTTCCAGCTTTTTGTTAACCATTAATTAAACCATAAAATGTTATTGGTTAACTACTAGTTAGACAATAGCTCTTCATTTAAAATTATTATTTAAATTTTTTTTTTTTTTTTTTTACCTATAATAACTTGTACATAGACGCTGCCATGCATTCTCTTTTTGTTTATCAGTAACACTGCCTTTTTTTGTTTTATATAACAGTTTGTTATTTTATTCATATTTAGAGATGATACAAATACTACCAACATTAAAATTTGATATTTTAATTGAGTTGCCATATTTTGTTCTGATAAAAATTTTTATTTATCCAATATACTGTAAATATGAAAAGCTAGGTAACCAATAGTTATCATTTTAGTTTACTTATAATTAACTAACCACTGTAAATTTGGGCCTTAATGTTGTTAAATTGTTGAAATTTTGTATATTATTAAAAAAAAACTGTAGATATTCCTTAATATGAAGCAGGAAATTTATGAACAGTTTTGTGCTCTATTAAAAGTAAATCAAAAGTTTCTGAGTAAAAAAAAAAATATGAATAACCTTAGCCAAATATTAACATCAAATTAAGGTTTTAAAAGGAAGCAATAGACATAGATATTTAAATATTAATCAAAATTTGTATGCAAATTCAATTAAAATTTTTACTCAAATTCCTTGCAATTTTTTTTAAGATTTACTGAAATTAGTTTTTTTTCTAACTGACCCAGATTTGGAAAAGCTGATTAATTATACAGATTTTTGTAAATTCTTTTTCTTATTTCCTTTTCGGTTAACATTTGATTTAAGCTTTTTGCATGAAATTCCCCTTAACCCACGCAACAAAAAATAAATCTGTCTCTCAATAAATCGCTTTCAATCTAAGTGGACTCATTAAGCAACAATTGTATTACAAATATTTTTGTATAAAAATTTTACGCTTATCATTAAAAGGAAATAAAAAAAATAATAGACAAAAATGACAAAAAAAAATCCATTCGTGCTACTTGACAGGCAACAAGACAGAGCTAAGTTACATAAAATATTTCTCATAAATTCCTATACATTAAAAAATTGAGAGGGAGACAATAATACAATTTCAGCGATTAGATAATACAACTCAAGGGACATATGCCGAAATATGGAAAATACTGGCATCAATAAAAAATGTGTATATATAAATAAGGAAGGCGGGGGGTTATAATATTTTATTATTATTTTTTATTATTATGTATTATTTTTTTTATTAGAAAAATAGCATATTGATAAAAAACAAAATTCGATTTTAGGAATAAACAAAATAAGCAAAAGGGTGCTATAGATAAGAAAAAAAACATGACATGAAGACAGACAGACAGCAAGACCAATTGTAAAAACTTATTGAATTTATTTTTTTTTTTTTAGAGGAAAATGTAACAGTACTCCAAATTTTCTTTAACAATAACTGTCAAACAAATCATGTGTTACTTATTAAAATTGTTGCAGGCCAAAATCGATATTTAAAAAAATGTTGATAAAGGAAGCGGAAATGAAAACATTGTCACCATGGAAAGTAGTTTCCTGGCATAAAATGAATTGCATGCTAAAAAAAATGATAATAACGAATTAAAAAGTTATAAAATTATATAAGAAAAGAGAGAGAGAAAACAGCTATAAAGGATAAAACTAAATTTAACTTGTAGATTGTTTTGTTGCTCAAGAGCTGAAAGTAAAGGTTTGTGTATGTGTGAAGGACTTTTTCTTGTTATTGTTTGAAACAGTCAAGGAAGGCATTAGTGCATTGCTAGAGATGCAGAAAATTTAAATTACTTTTGCGAGGCAACAGCAACAGCAGCATGAGCAACAAACACAATAAAGTGTTTAGTGAAAATGCACAACAAAGTTTTCCTTCTGCCAGGACACTTTAACTCTTTGTTGTTACTTGCAATGGTTGTTGCTGCTGAGTTTCTTTATACATTTTTGCAATTATTTTTTATTATTATTTTAGTTTTTTAATAGTTTAGTTTTATTATGGCTCTTGTTGTACTTGTTGTTGTTTTAGTGAGAAAACAAACAGCCGTAGAAAAAACATGTAAAA
Source organism: Pollenia amentaria (assembly GCA_943735925.1). Classification (NCBI taxonomy): domain Eukaryota; kingdom Metazoa; phylum Arthropoda; class Insecta; order Diptera; family Polleniidae; genus Pollenia; species Pollenia amentaria. Next base: position 277,583,026 of record OX031006.1, on the reverse strand, counting down.
CAAATCTTTAGGATTAACAGGCTTTAACTTACTCATAAAAACATTGTTTTGAATTTAATTTATTTTTTTTTTTTTTGCTTTACAAATTTAGTAGTTGTTATGAATTTACATCTAACAAAATTTTATTTTTTTTCTCAAAAACAAATAATAAAATATTCAATTAAACATAAACAATATTTTAACAATTTTCTTTTTTCGTTGTTGGTAGTTCAACTTTCCTACATTTAGCAAAAGGATTAAAAACCAATAACATAAATATTTAGATTTTTCCACTCTCCTGCTATTGATGTTATTTGTAATATTTTTGTTATTGTTTTATGTTAAAAAAAAAAATAACAAACAATAGCATGAAATATTTTTAGAGAATTTTTATCGAAATTTTATATGCACAGAACAGGTGTAGAACTGATGTTTTATTAAGGAACGAAAAAAAAGAATTTAAAGCGAATTGTAAAACAAATTTAAAACAAGAACGAATTTCATGAATTTTAAAACAATATTTACAGGAAAATTTTGATTTGTAAAATGCAAGTTTACGAAGCGAAGTTGTGGTCCTTCGAACCGTTGTATTGTATTTGAATAATTTTTGTTCTAGAACCGAAAAATAATAAAGTTATGCTAAAAACTAATTGAGAATGAGGGCATTATAAATTAATATTATAACAGAATTATTAGTTGCATCCAACAATGGAATTTTGGCAGAAATTTTTGAAAATTAACTAAAAAAAATTATGCCACTAAAAAACAAAAAATTAACGAAATCAATCAGGGGTGTTCTGGAAATCGAAAACGCAAGAATTTTGAAGTTCTTTTAAATACACTCTTAATCCAATTTTTTATAATTTTCTAATAGAATTCTTTTTAATAGAGAAATATTTGAATTGTATTTGTATATCTTTTACTACAAAAATCTTATTAAAAAACGACTTTTAAAATCTTGCATTTTCGATTTCAAGAACACCTCTGAAAATATTTTACAGAGTTTTAGAAGTATAAAAGTTGTCAATCTCGTTATGATCCTTAACAAAAAAAGAAAGCGGCAATTCCTTAAATAGGAGACATTGAGTTTGAAAAAAGCATTAAATAGTAATTGATAAAAAGTATTTACAAAAGTTTTTTTTTTAACAAGAAGATAATTTTGAAGCAAATGTCCCATATACTCTAAAAAAAACGGCTTTAGTTCTTTATTGGAAAAACTCTAAACAGCTTAAATCCATATTTTTTGCACATTTTTAAAATATCTGTTAATTAATAAAATTTAGGCCATTTAGCTATAATGCCATAAACATGATCTTTATTTAATTTATAATTTGTTTAGAATGTTGTTTATATTAAATATAAACGAATTTGTAAAAAAAAAAATACAATGACACAAAAACTATTATGCTATTATAAAAATTAAAATAATATACAAAACAATTTAATATGCAAAAATCACTTAATCCTTTTAGACGCTTAAATAAAGCAACAACAAAAAATTACAAAAAAAAAAAATCTACACAATATAAAATAAATAATAATAATATAGAATAAATTATAGAAAATAACATTTTTTCTCACACCATTAACTATTGTAGAAGTCATATGAAATATAAAAAAAAATAATAGAAATGTAATAGTCAAACAAATCCCCAGGAAATAAACTCATTTAATAAATTGTTTAAAATTGAACACACAACCCAACAATTCCAATAGAAGCACCAACTTTTAAAGGACTAAAGAGAAAGATAGAACAAGAAAACGTAAAATATGGGGGGAGGAAAAAAGGAAGGAGTGTGAAATCTAAAGCCAAGTTAATGCTTCAACAATTGATAATAGTCCTGGTAAAACTTAAAAAAAAAAATATATATAAAAAAAAATTATTATAATTCTAACGACACAATTTTCTTGTTGTTGCTTTAGACCTTTTTTGCTACAAACTCTGGTTCCTACAAATATAATGTCGATAAAGACACATAAATTGACCAATTTCTTTTCGAGTGTGAAGAGGGTGGAGTAGATAGACAGGCAGACTTTATCAGCTTTTAAATGCACTTAAAGCACTTGTTCAATTATTTAATACACATCAACAATGTTGCCTTCTGTAAACATGTGACAGTGTAGTTGTAAATTTTTATGAATGTTTGTTTGTGCAAGCCCTGTTGGCAAAACTGCCGTCGACGACATCGTCGTCAACGATTTATGGACGCCATGTCCTCTATCACTTAGGAACTCTGAAAGACAATATTGAGGAAAATGTCATGGACGACAGGATACTCGACATTGTCTATTGCACTGTCTTCTAAAGAAGTTTATGAACGACGAGATGACCGACAATGTCTTCCAAGTTGTCTTTTATACAAGCCTATCCACGAAAACATGACCGACATTGTCTTGTAAGGTGTCTTATATCAACAACTATACACGACAGTAAGAGCGACAGTGTCTTGTAAGGTGTCCTCTATCAACAACTATACACGACAGTATGAGCGACAGTGTCTTGTAAGGTTTTCTCTATCAACAACTATACACGACAGTATGAGCTACAGTGTCTTGTAAGGTGTCCTCAATCAAAAACTATACACGACAGTATGAGCGACAGTGTCTTGTAAGGTGTCCTCTATCAAAAACTATACACGACAGTATGAGCGACAAACAGTGTCTTGTAAGCTGTCCTTCATCAAAGTGTATCCACGACAACATGACCGACATTGTCTTGTAAACAGTCTTCTGAACAAACAAAAATAATTTGTTCCCAATTAAAACAAAAATAACGGTAAAATAACGATATGAATAAAGACAACCAAAGCAAAGTTAAGAAAATCAGTCAGTCATGTCTGAGAAGTCAAAGTACGATTTAAAAAATAAGTGCTATTTATTGTATATTTTTATTTATTTGTATAATTTTATAGGCGACAGATCGTGTAATCTGTCTTCGACGACTAACTAAATGTCAATGACGTGCACACGGTCATCAGCGACAGCTATACGGAGCCGTTGGCAACAAAGAAGAATCTATTGTCGTCTATATAGTCATCAAAGGCAATATGGACGACAATGTCGTGCATGTGGTCATCAACGACAAGTTAGGCGACAAAGTATACGATATTGTCCTCTATGTAGTCGTTTTTTGTGTGTGCAACAGGCTGAACGACATGGTCTTTATTTGTGTCGTGCACGATTTACGCGACACTTATTTGAAAATGTAATCGACGATTTGCATTAGTTGTCCCTTACATGTCGTGAACGAATCATTGACTGGGCGTGGCCAACTGGGAGAGCTTTTTATAAAAGTGTATAAGTGTTTTGGCCTGAGTAAATGCACAGTTTTAACATTTATTCTCTTATCAACACAGAGTTTTTCTTTAATTCCATTTGTATCAAACATAAAAACTGAACAAATTATATTGCATAAACTAAAAAAATTATTTTTTTCTGTTGTCATTGTATTGTTTATAAAATATGCAATAATACATTAACACTAATCGATACAAAGAGTTTTATACAAATACATTAAAAAGGATAAAGTTTAAAAAAACAAAAATCCAATATAAAAATAAACCAAGTGACTGACTGAATCTCTTGTTGGCTACCACATTGGGATATGTGTGTGTGTTTGTGTTCATACCAGATGGAGGTGGCGCAGGCCAGAGTCATTATTTTTCCATTTTTTTTTTTTTTTTAAATATAAAATAATTTAGTGCAATTATATGCAGGTATGTGGTAAATCCTGTTGCTAAAAAAAACACCATTTCCTATATAGTTTGAAGAGCGAATAACCGAAAGTTAGGAAAAGGGCAAACTGTTTTGGTACGAAAGTAAATTTTAAAATATTTAAAGCTTGGGGGAAAGGGATGGAAATTTAAATTTTTTTAATTTGAAGGACTATATCATACACTATAAAATATAAGTTTTATATAAATCGACTTTAAAGTTAAAGATTTACACACAACATAATGGAAAAAGAAAACGTTATTCCTTGTCAGCAAGTCAACATTTTTGATTTATGACTTATGACGTTGTTGCAGCAAATGATCGATATAAGGAAAAACAAAAAAGTATTTTAATAAAAATAAAGTCAGAGGCTGACTTTCTTAACGCACTGATGCAATGCTACATGGAAAGGAATAGCTTCAAAAACCAGATGCCTTGAGTTCATTATTGCACGGTAGTGCTAGACACTGCACAACGAAATTTACTTGTGGGACTCTAAACAATGTAATGCCCCTTAAAACATACCTTAAGCGGACACCCACTTCTGATGGACATTGTTGTCTGCCCTCAGCATCGTACATTTGGTTCATTCGGTGTCCGGCGATGAGAAAACAATAATTTTTTAAATGAATCAAGAACTTCTTGTGGGAAACTAAGCAATGTACAGAGTAAGTCACCTTAACGAATCCTTTCCTTAGGCGGACACCGCCTTCCGTAGCACCCTTTTTCCTGGTGCCAGCAGGCTTCTATTTAGCCCATATTTTGCCGACTGTTTTTTTTCCGCCAGCTACTTAAAATCTTATATCGTTTTTATATTGTCAGTTTACTTGATGCGGCGAAAAACGGGTTAAAAAGCCCTCTTGTAGCGGCACATTTTGTCCCTTCGGTGTCCAGTGATGAGATTTCACTTAAAATTATGATATGAATACACATTTTCTAGACCAGCGGCTTATAATTAAAAGTCAAAGGACGCCTTTGGCTGCGTTATTTTATTTGTTGTGCTTTATTCCCTATTTTTATTCTTGATAAAACAACTGAAAATGTATTGTTGGAGGATAAGCTGTTTCTATGCGCATTTCACTGGTTGCTTTGGCCAGATCGTCAGGAAACGTTTTTCCCAAAAACTTTTAGAAAAGCCAAAAATGCCAGCAAATAAGACTACAAAGGGAATGAGAATTACAAACACTCAAAAAGTCTTATTTGCAACGATATCAAAGCTTAAACAAAATTCCAACAATAAAATGGTGTGTTTATCTTTTCTTACATAAAAATAGGGAATTAAGCACAACAAATAAAATCTTTTAATAAATAATTGTATTCCCAGAAACAACTTTGATAAATTTTTTTTAAGACTTTAAACAACTTTAGTTGAATTTACAAAAGAAGGAAGAACTGATTAACGTTTATCCTGATAAGTTTGTTGTGATAAGTTCTAAGTACAAGTTGTAACTACAATTCAGTTAGTAAAACGGGTTGAGAAGCCCCCGTAAAACTAAGGTCGGTTGGAGGTTGCAGACTCGTTCTAACAGACTATTTACTATTTTTCAAAGACTCTTAGAACTGCAAAGAAATCATGTTGAATTATATTATTAAAATTTTTATTTCTTTGCTTCCGAAGGACCATAAATATTCAATGTCATTTAATAACCCAAATTTTGTATAAAAATTTGAAATTTAATAAAATTTAGGAGTTTCAGAAAATGAGCAACTAAGTTTTGAGGAGTTTAGATGTATAATTTTTGTTATTCCAATTTTTTTTTTTTTTTTTTGCATCCGAAGGACCATCTGTAGTTACGATGACAATTACTAATTTCACTGGGTTTTGAATGACCAAAGTAAATGACAGTTTTATACAAAAGACTTTTGCAAAGCAAATAATAGTTACATTTAAACTTCGCTTAAATGTAACACGTCACATTTTCGAGGAAACTTTTTATGAAAATGTTAACGTTTTTCACTAATTTTGTCACTTCGGAAGATGTTTTTCATCATAATTTATTAAATAAACATGATATAATTAATTTCAATCGCACCAGCATTTCACTCTGGATGGCGCCTGAAAGCGAAGTTTACATCTAAAGCTACAAATTTGGCGTTATCTCGCAAATGTGACGTGTTATGAATCATATCAATGTCGTTTCCCGTCACTTAAACGACAATTACCACAAATAATCAGCCTTCTTAGGGCAGTCGTTGTCGTAATCGACTTAGTCGTTTTATATAGTAGATTAAAGAATACAGGTTAAAAAAAACAGCAAAAGTTATTGAGTAATAAAAGAAAATTTTTTAGATCATTTTTAATAGTTTTAAAAATTTTTTTAATTAACATGTTTATTCAATGTCATATTACCAACTTGGTTTATTTGTAGAAAATTAATATTGATGTATTTCATAGAAAAAATTATTGTGCCAAAAAGTTAAAAACATAAAATAAAAAAAAATAATATTTTCAATTTAAAATCCTTAAAAGAATAAAAGATGTGATGATTGTTCTGAAATTTAATCAATTTATACGTTAAGTAAAGTTATTATTTCATGCTTCATAAAGAAATTTTAAAGGGTCTGTTATAAATTCTAGTTTTTCAAATAATACTTTTAATTTTGTCAAGATTCCGTTTTGTGTTGATGTGAGAACCTCATAGTGCAATCCAGGCCTATATTTAGTGCTTAAAATGGTTGTTGTGATGTGATTTTCAATAAATTTTACTAAAATAAAGAAGTAAAAACAACTTTTAAATACATCTTTTATTTCAATTTAGTAAGCAACAAAATAATCTTTTAAAATGACAATTTCGTAATAAAAATTAATATTTAATTGCCAACAAATATTTTATTCAATATGACAAATTCATTGTTAAAAATATTTATTGAGTTTTAACAATTTTTATTAACAAAAAATTTTTGTATTTACAAAATCAGTTGTTGGTGCCTTTTCAATTAAAAAATAATTGTATTGACGAATATGGTATTCAATATGACAATTGATTTGTCGTAATTTTTTTCTGTGTATAATTTCGGAGGAATGTGTGTTATTAGGTCCGAAGGACCAATCGGTTTCGTCTATCGATAAAAACCAATTACGAGCTTTTTGCAAGGGTTGTTATGAAGAAAAAACTAATGTTTAATTGAATGCCATCCTAATAGTTTTAGATATACATAAATCTTGCATGTTGTCACACAAAAATTATTTTGGAAAATACTGTTTTCGTCAATTTAAAAAAATAATAAAGAGCGATATGAAAAGTTGTATGTAGTATAGTTTGACAGAAATACTTTAACCACTCCTATTTAGGTTGACCTGTTAGATTCAATCTATTAAAACACTGCTGATAACTAGTAAGTTTGAGCGCATTTGTAATTAACAAAAAATTCTTTGTATCCTTATAAAACTCCTACCAAAGCACATAAAACTTTTACCCAAGACAACAGTGTACAATCCAGTCTTATCGTACAAAGCCATCACATACCACACATTACAGGAGTGCAGTAGTAGTAGTACGTACAAGGAAAATTAGAGAAAAAAAAACAGCAGCAACTAAACAGTGATAAGCACTTTTTTTAATTTAAAAGCGCGTTGGCATGGCACATCAGACCCTGTGAAAGCTAATAAATATGCAGAAGGTCGCAAAAACTGATATGGAAAGTTAAGGAAGTTATAAGCAAAGGACAAAAGGTTTTAATGCATATTTTATAGGTGCCTACTTCATTAAATTTAAATACAGGGTTTACAGCAAAAAAACCGCACAATAAACAATATTAAAACTATAGATAAAAAGCCTGATACGAGCCAGTCATACATAGAAATTCAATTGAGAGTATCTAGCGAATGGTTTTTAGCACTGCTGTGGTTTTCCTAGAATTCTCAAACAAAATTACAAAGTCATAGTGGTAAGAGAATAAAGCCACATGTTTATAACGAATTCATTTGCAGTTAAAAATGCGGGGGACGAGAGGGGCGGGGGCTGTAATACAATTTATTAGGCATTTATTAGATATTATTTTAGTTGAACACATCCATCACTCGGTAGCTGTTTACGTGTCAAGTTGGTAAAATTTCTAATTCATTCTGATGCGAATTTATATTTAAACTTTTGAAACAATTTTTTCAGGCGTCCGCGACAACAAGCTTTAGTGTGAACCCAACTATTAAGAATTTATAAAACAGCTTATAACTTTCAAGTGTTTTCAAAATCATCTAATTGATTACCGTGGTCAATGTTATTATCCTTAACAAAAAGGATATTTCACTTAAAAGCTGAAAATTTATTAAAAAACCAAATTACTAATAATAAAAACAATTTCTATTGAATAAATAATTCATACATACTAAATGAAATAATTAAATTTAATTATACCAATATCATTTAATTAAACACTTTGTTACAAATACAAATACTCGAGTTAATTAAACAGGGCATTAGAAAGGATATTGTTAAACCAAAAAAAAAAAGCAACTATCTATGTTTTAAATAAAAACAAATTCTAAGAAAAGTTACAGAGAAAAACAACTACTGAGCTATAAGAAAAAGAGAGAGAGAGAGAAAGAGAGAGTAAGAGAGACAGAAAATTACTTATTTACGATTAGAGTTAAAGAGAAATTGGTTAAGTATTCAAAACTCTAAGGACAACAACAATCAAAGCCATGAATGATAGACAAAATAAAGAGTATAAAATTCTGATTTTTATCTTGCAAAAGGATGTGATAGGATTTCAGGAATTAAGGATAGAAAGGATTGCTTAAAGGTTAAGATTTGAATTATGTTTTTCTTTTTTTTTTTTTTTTGTTTTGTTGCTCTAGGCGAAAAGTAGACACAAACCTTTTTAGGAGAAGATAGGTGTAATGAAGATGGCGATGGCATAGAACAATCAGAAGAAGCAGAACTGCAACGACTTGAGCTGGAGGAGTTCGAAGCCAAGGAAGTGGCCTGACTGTGGCTTACCACTACTGGTGAGGCGGCCAACAACAATTTCGAAGTCTTATTGGCCAACTCAATGGTGGGACAGCCAGGAGCACTACCTAGCAAACCAGCACCTGGACGCATACCAACATAAGCTCCACCATTCTGGGCTGCAATACTATCAGCTTTGGACAAATATTTTCCATTAAAATCATTGTTATTCAATAAAACATTGGGTGGTCCTCCCAACAGGCCCGGGCCTGAGTTATTCAGACCATGATGATGGTGGCCATTTGTGTTGATAGACGTAAAAGCGTTTGTTGTAGCCAAAGCATTTAAGAATGCTCCCCCAGTCGCTGCAGTTGCTGCTGGAGAAGAACTAGTTGCAGATAGACTAATGTTATTATTTACATTATTGGATGGAGTGGTTGTTGACGACGATGATGATGTCGTACCAGCCATATTTGCTGCAAACATAGCAGCCGCCACAGCTGCCGAGCCATTACATGTGGGTATAATCGTCAAAGGTGTAGCCGCTGCCGTGGTAAAGAAAGCAGCCGTTTGTTGTTGCTGCTGCTGTTGAGCCGCTTGACCCAATAAATTGGCGTTGTACTTGGTGGGAGTAGTGGGCGAGGTGGCATTATTCACTTGCATTTGCATATACGTTTGCAACATTTGCAACTGTTGCTGCTGCTGTTGTTGTTGCTGTTGTTGCTGCTGTTGCTGGGCCACAGCAGCCTGTTGCTGCTGCTGTTGTTGAGCATAAAATTGTTGCATCTGAAATTGATGCTGCTGTTGCTGTTGCTGCTGCTGATGCAACATAGTGGCAGCGGCTGCTGCAGCAGCAGCTGTTGCTGGATACGTGGCCGTGGTAAACGATTGTGGCGTCATATGCAAATGATGAGGATGCGCTGGTGTTGGTGCTGCTTGTAACAACTGCATTTGCTGTTTGTGGTTGGTTTTTACAAAATTGTTTAGTAGTGTATTTAAATTTTTTTTTTTTTTTATATAAATTTTTTAATAATAAAAAAAGTAGTGATTATGTTTCTTTTTTTTTATATACAACAAAAAATATTAAATTTTTAATTAAAGAAATTCATAAAAAAAGAAAACTTTTTATAAAAAATTTGTGTATTTAAAAATCGCATTTAAAGGCCTAAAAGTGCTTAATACATAAGTTCTTTTAACAAGTAAATTTTAAATTTTAAACTTAAAATTGTTAAAGCCAAAAAGAAAAGTTTTTCAAAATAATTAAATAAGAGAACAAAATTAGTTAGTTTTATATTAGTGTTAAAAAAATATAGTTAAAGATTAGATGAAAATATGCTACAAAGTGAGTGAAAATTAAAGTTACTTGAAAATTGAGAGTAGAGTGAAGTAGAGTGGAGTTGAGCAGAGTAGTTTTTTTTTAGCCAGACCATTAGCAACTTATGAGAGACAGTTATTAGTTTGTTAGTTAGTTAGTAAAATATTAAATTTATTGATAAAAAATTAAAAGAAACAAAAAATAGTTTAGTAAATAAGTTGAATAACAGCAGTACATTATCTTTTTAATTGTTGACTACTAATTAGAATAATTATTTTACTCATAAACTCATTTCAAAAGGAAAGCAAAAGGAAATATGAGCAAATTTCTTTGTAGGCTTTTTCGCAATTAATTTATTTGATTTACAATTAATTTCAATAAAATTTTGTTTTTTTGCAATGAAGCCGGACAAATTACTTTAATTTATTGTTTATAATTTAACATTTAGTCTTTGTAATTTGATTAGTAACTTATAATAAAAGTATTTGAAACATTTTTTTTTTTTTTTTGAAAGTTGAAGAAAAAGAACGAAAGTAAATCGAAAATTGTTTGAACATCTTGAAAAAAAATAAACAATTTGGCAGGATAATTAAATCTGTATTTTTATAAATACCAAACATCGACTATTTGAAGAAATTTCAAAACTGTTTAAATCGAAATTTCTAATTTTAATTTAAAATTAATTTTCAAAAATAAAATTAAGGTCATAAAAAAAGAGTCTGAATATTCTACATAAATTCGCAACCCAGTAAAAAATGTGCTCTATAAGGAGCAGGTTTTATGTATGAATTCATACCGCAAATCGCTTCAAACCGGCTGATGGGATGCCTGATTTTTGTATGGGGTGTTCCCGGTTTGGAGGACTATTTTCTGCTGACAATAAGCGCTTCTTTTAACATAATAAAACATGCAAGCAAAGCACTCCTAAAGTGCTTTTGTAAGGCCTAACTATATTAACATACTAATTTATGTTTTGCTTTCACTTGTTTAAATGCCTTTTTTAATAATTTTCGTAAACCATAATATATTTTAATTTTTTTCGCTTTAAAACCTTCTTCGTTGTCAGCACTTAAATAACAGCTTTTTTGTATATTTTATTCGTTATCATTTACTGCTATACAAGAGCTCTCTTATTGAAGCGCTCGATTATTCGCTTTTTCTCTTAAGTGCTTCAAAACACACAAATTTTTTTACTGGGAAATATGTATTTAAATTAGCGCTTTGAATTCATATTGATTGGGCTAAAAAGTAGAACAGTTGTTTTCACAAAGCTTACGTGAATGTTAACGTCTTAACTAAAGGCAGCGGTGTTCCAATTCCTCGGTTCTCCTTCGTTTCAGGTGAATCACCAACTAGAAGCGCCACTATCATCATGGATTACATTATAAGCTGTTTTACTTACAAAACTTTTAATGCCGAATCGTTGCTTGAAGGCCACATTGGACGGCTGCATTTTGTATTCGCGTTTTCAATTCAATTATTTAGTTGTCTTGCAATTTAATTTTTTTTAAATAGTAAAAATTGTAATAAAATTGTTTTGAATTTCAGACAAATAAAAATTATATTTTAAAGTTCTTAGAAAACAAAAAAAAAAAGAGAAAGTGTTTTTTATTTACAAGAAAGTGCATTTTGAATCCTAATTTTCGTGCCTTTTTTATTTATTTTCTCTTGAACTATCACCAAGTTTTTTTTGACACTTGTCGGATTTTATAGAACTTTATACCACAAATGCATCCCCTAAATACAGTCCATACCCCACGGAACGTAATCGATGTTTAATTTGGTGCATCATCAAACGTATTCGAAGTCTTGAAAATAGTCTAAGAAAAATGCTATTTTGATTTTAAGACTTCTACTGAAAGAAACAATCTTTTAAGCGAGAAGGACACAACCGCTTAATCAGCCATTTTTATTCTCATTGCTTTAGCTACGAAGTTGATCGGTTATTTTTTCATTTATTACACGAAACTAAACAAAATAATCTAAAAAGATACAATTGGGATTTTAAAATTTCAATTCGCAGCTTTTAAGCGAGAAGGGCAATATCGCTATCTTTATTCACATTGTTTTAGCTACGAAGTTAATCGGTTATTTTTACAATTATTACACGAATATTACTACATGAATATATTTCGATGAAATTATACGTTTATTGAAAATTGTGAGAATCGGTCCAAAATTTCAAACGTCTGTCCCTTACAAACTTCTGTCGGTAATAGAGTATTTTGGCCTTTAAACTTTCTTATTTTTAGTACTTAGAAAAAATTTATTCCAAAAATATTTAAATTCCAATCATCTTACAGAATATTTTTTGAAATCGATCCATATTTGACCATTGCACTTTTGACAAATTGCACTCCCAAAAATAGGTTTTACTATCATAACTTCCTTATTTAAATAAAATTTTGTGAGGAAAACTTCTATAATAGCAACTTAATTACGTCAAAATGTTGTGCTGGTAGGTACAGCATTCACCATACGCCCCATATAAACCACCTCCATAAAATCACAGATGTAAGATTTCTAGATTTTATGCGGCGTTAAGAATTTTTACTTCAATTTTAACCTCATATCATAATTTTGTTTTAATGGGTGGTTCCTTTAGGATCCGTATGCAATAATGGACATATGGATCCGAATTTGTCTGTAAATACTGTTGTGAACGGCATCAACTGCACGAACTTGACCAACTATGCTTTCTGTTTCCTTTTTGTTAAAGGTTTTTTTTAATAAAATAAACTTTAATTTGATATCTGTTGTAGTTTTATTTCAATCGGGTTATTTTTCTTCATCTCCAGTGTAATTTTAAATTTTGCTAGTGGTAACACTGGTTTTAAAGTAGAGACCGTAAGTTAGTGTTTACAATGAAATATTTTAACAGGATTGGTGGGTTGCCAAGTGTTGCCAAAAGACTTATATTACTTTATTAAAACATTATTTTAAAATCTGCTAAATGGAAAATATTTATTTTGGATTATAAAATTATGTTTAATTTATCAAATCTGCACTAAAGTAGAGCATTATAGTAACACTGAATGTAAAATATAAAGGTGGATTCATCCATGCGTTCCGAACAACATTTTTGTCCGGAGAAAAATTATTTTTACTGAGAGTGCTCTGCAGAACGATTCACTCATTTCGGACAATTTGTCAGGAAAAGCAAAGCTACCATGTGGTTTACAGATGTTTACAATTAAAAAAAATGACAGCACAACTATAATTGCTTTCTTAAAGTGTTAAAGAATATGGACCAAGAATGGAACAAGAATTAAAATTAAGCCAATTCAAGAAAACTTGCCGAACATAATAATTTCTCTCTCTCTCTCTCTCTCTAGGACGTCAAACTCAATATAAAAAAAAAAAAAAATTGTGCGACAAAAATATTGTTCGATACGCATGGGTGAATCGAGCTTAAGCGATAATACAACTCGCACTTGATTATCAAGAGAGTTTTAGCTCAAAATGTTTATATTTTAACCTTTTGGAAAAAATCGAAACGCAGTTATCATACACAGAAAAAAATAAAAACCAACTTCAATTAACATATTAGTAAGAAATTTGTACTATTTATTAAATTCCGTACTGATTTTCCGCCTGCAAACAAATTTATCATATCAATGAACATATTTGTAAATTTGAGCTTTTCTTGCTGTTGAGATTCAATCAATAGGATTAACTAAAATGTGACCTCCAGCAGAAGAAGCTTTATAAAACTTAAACACAAATCCATTTATTTTTTCCGATCAACAAAATTAATTGAAACAATTAAAAAATTTTTTGAAACTTTAATACAACATAAAATATTTTAAAGTTTGTGTGAATGTTTTCATATTTGCAAATCTACACACAAACAGCATAATTTTTTTTTTTTTCAATTAAGGCATATCAATTGGACAAATTTTTGAAACAGTATGACTTGATTTATTTGAAAAAATGTTGAAGAAAAGGTTTTCCGTGTATTTGCCCGCTGTAAAAATATCGTGCTATTTTGTCTTATTTTGGTAACGAAGCTGTTCGTGCGTTTGATATTAAATTAAGAATTGTTTTTCTGCTTGAAAATTTTTAAGTTTCGATTAAATACCCTCATGCTGATCAAGTGCGAACTGCATTGTGTGAAACAGACATGGAAAATTTAGTAGTTTTCATTTTTCAGTACTTTTAAAAGTAGAATGTACCGAAATAGCAGCTTGTATATAAAAAGTACCATTTCCTAATTGCATACTATTTTGTTTGTTTTGTCAACTATGAAGAATATAAGTTGAAAATTATTAAGAGATTTTTATATTCATATGAGGGAGAGGTTTTAATTTCACTTTGCGCTATAAATCAGCACAGAGTTAAAAACAATCAATCTGGGGATGAACAAAAGCCATGATGTTAATGCATAGGAAATAAAGGGTTTGACCTTTATTCGAATTTGTTTAGTTAATAACACAGTGATTTTTGTTCACAATTAGAATCAGGAGAAGAAGCCATTAACTGTTGTGGGGATATCTGGAATTGGAAAGCATTGTAGATAATATATCTGGCTGTTTGTAGCTAATTTGCTAGATCGACAGATGAATCGTGGCAATGGTTCAACGACTGTCGCTAAAAATTGCAAAAGAAAAAAGGTCTGGAATGGTATCAGATTCTAAATGATTTTAAAGAAAATATTTGCTATGAATGGTTGGCATGGATGGTCAAATTAAATATCCGGCAGGAAGACCATTAATTTTTAGAAAGTTGTTTGAATTTATAATTCGATAGCTTCTGTACAGGTATTTTTTAGCAAAGAAAAGTTCATAAAAGAAATTCATAATTGATTTTTGTTAATATTTTCGTACAAAAGTTTAAAACTTTTATTTTCTAAGAAATACTTTTTAAGTAGGGATTCGGTACCATTTTAAACTCTAAATTTTCCATCCCTGCATTCGTAGAAAAATGCATCTTCATATTGATGATGCTCTAACATCATAATTGTGGCATCAATGTTATTACGAATGGCATCAATAAAGCAAAAAGGGACACATTTTATTATGACGAACGATGACGGCAAAATGTTACATCAATCCACTGACGAACGTCATCATAAAATTTTGTCATATTTATGCGTCATCTATGCTATGACTACAGTGACATCACTTCGTTGCCACATTTAGTGTATTATTAACATTATTTTAACGAGTAAAAAGTTAAATAAGTAGCAAAAATTCCCATATTCTATTTTTTTAAATTACTAAGTTTAATATCTACACCAAATTTTCAAAGTAGAATGATTACTAAACTCATATCGGACTTGCTGCTGGTTTCTTATAATTGAGAGTTCTTCTGTAAACAAAAGGCAGAACTCTCAAAAGTAAAACAAACAATTGTTACGGGTAAGTAAATAATACTATTTTCTCACTTTAAAAGAGAATTTTTACTATGAATGGATGGTAAAGATGTTTATATCAGACCATTACTAATGTTAAGAAAGTTGTTAAAATTAGCGAGTCGATAACTTCTGTACTGGTATTTCCAGCAAAGAAAAGTTCAAGAAATTTATATTTAATTTTTGTTACAATTTGCATACAAAACTTTAACACCCATTCATAAATGATTATTAACTTTAACAAACGTTTATAAAGATACATTTTCACACAAAATTTGTTTTGTAAACCTTAATTAACGTTTACTCATAAACGATTATTACAATTAACAAACGTTTATTAATACAAATTTTCATACAAAGTTTGTTTTATAAACCTTTATTAAATTTAAAAAAAATTTAATGAACACAGGCGTAAAACTTTTATACTCTAAGAATACTCGATTCAAGGCAAACTTTATGATGTAGTATTACACTTTATTTGCTCTCTTGTTAATAAATCCTGAGTAACAGCAGCCGATAACAATTAAATATTTCAGAAATGCAATTACAATCAAATATTCTATTTCATAGATATCTTTTTAACTTTTTTTTTTAAATGTTCCAAATACTTTTATTTTAATTACTACAAAAAAATCCAAAATAAAAATATTTGAAATTATTATCGTCAAATATTTTCAAATAATGAAGACTTAAGAGAAACTTCTTACCATTATAAATAAAGTTTAAGAGTTTTTCTTTGCTGTTGCTGAAGTTTGAAGTTAGTAGTTTTTTTTCTATGATTTTTTTAGTTTTTAGCTCAGTGTATTACTGCTGGCAACAAAACGAAGCTTGTTTTTGCTTGATAAAACTTGTTGAAATTTGTTTAAGTTTTATTTGTTAATTTTTAAACACTGACAAACACTTTATTCGACTGTTTTTTTTAAATTTGGCAAATTTAATTTACTTTTATAGTTAAAGGTTTTTATATGAATTGTTTTAATTTAACTCGTTAAATTTATTGTTCTTTTTTTTTTGTTTTGTTGTTTTTTTTTTGTTGTTGTTGTTATAACGAAATTCTTGTGGTGGTATTTAAAGAAGGGGTTAAGGAAAAGGAAGTTATTTCTCTTTTGAAAGGGAATTATTAAAAGGGCAAGAGTGAAGATTTCTTTTGTAAAGTGTTAATGCGAGTGAGTTTTATTTGGCTTTAAAGCAGATTTAATTGTTTTATTAAAATTTATGTTTTTTTTTGTTGTTTGTTTTTTAAATTTAGCAATTATTTTAATTAAACAAATTGTTGCCTTGTTTTTTTTTTATTTCTTTTAATTAATTATTTCTTATTTACTTTGATTGATTATGTTTTAATTGTGAGAGAGATAAGTTCTACTTATTTTCTAAATATATGTATCTGGAATAAATTCAATAGATTGTTTAGAGCTGATTATGGATTTTAGTAGTTTAAAAATTGTAGTAATGAAACACTTTAAGTTTAAGATTGATAATTGTTGCCTATAATTAGTTATAGATGATTGAATAAGATTGTCAATAAGATTATTTAATGTATTGAAGTATATTGGATATCTTTATAAATTTTTGTGCTAGAGTATGTTTATTTATGTTTAAGTTTTAGTTAATTTGTATCTAAAGTTTAAAATTTTATGGTTAAATTCTAGTATAAGTTTATTTTAAATACTATTTTAAAATGTAGAAAAATTTTTATAGTAAAATTTGTAGATAGATTGTCAGGGATAAGTTTTGAATAATTACTAAATGTCTGTATAAAGATCACACTTTAAAGGGGGTTTCGAAATATTAAGAAAATTTCTTAGATATTTGCTAAAGAGGGATTGTCGTTTAGTGTAGAAGAGTCATAAAGAGAGATCACAATAGCAATAGCGTTTTATAAAGATTGAAGTTTTTTAGTTTTTTTTTGCTAAATTTTGGTAATATATTTTGTATATTTTCTAAATATTATATTAATATTTATACGCTATTTATTTTGAATGATTGTCAAAACGCGTTTTCTTGAGTTAGTTTTATGTTTTTAAATACAATTCAGGTTTCTAATCAATTTTGATTGAAAATCCCACTAACTGTTTTTTTTTTTCTCTAAAATCTTAAGTTTAAAAATTCTTATAACTCTTTATAATAATAAGTTTTATAACTCTACCAGAAATATTTCACAAAAGTGTATAAGAGTATTTTTGTTGTTGTTGGTTTTTATACCAGTATAATTAATATAAATATGATATTTTGCTAATTCTTTTAATTTTAAAAAAATTTATACAATTGACTTGGGTTTTGTTAAGAATCGAATACTTTTAAAGGTAATACGAATTCTGTTTGTGATTGCTAAAAATTTACTTTGAGGGCTTAGAGGGAATGCTCTAATAAGGATTATAATTTATTTGTAAAACAACCTTACGAATTGCTAAGTGATTTGTTAATAATTTTACAATTTTTATTTCTTATGAAATTTTTTAAAATTTTTTTTAAAATATTTGATTTTTTTTTTTTTTTTTTTATTAAAAATTTACAATTTATATTTGCAATAAAAATATTTTATTTTATTTCATAAAAATTTATTTCTGTTTTCAATTCTAAGCTCCTTTTTCTTTGTTCAATTTAGTTTTTTTCCTTCTCTAAATTCTTTCTCTTTTGATATGTAAAAAAATTAATACTGTTAATTTGTAATTGCTGTTGTCAGGATTTAAAGCAACAATTTGTTAAATGTTTCTGTTATTTTTCTTTTTTGTCTTAAAATCGTTTGTTGTATTTAAGTGAGTTAATGATTGTATTTTTTAAGGATTTTTGAAAGGATTTATTGAAAGGAAACCACAATTTTTTTGTAGCAGTTTATGGCTTATAGTAGCAGTTTTTCGTAGAAACTATTATTCAATTTTGGGTTATAAAAAAAGAGTTAATAAAATTTTGTTATTAGTATGAAAAAAGAAAAAAATAGATATTTTTACAGCAAGTGACATAAAAAAAGAAGAACATTATACCCTACACCACCGGATTTAGAGAAAAATTTTTAAGAGTGTGCCCTATTTGGGACCCTGAATTTTGTATTTTTAATGGACAGCCAGCCTGCCGGACGGACGGACATCGTTAGATTAATTTAAAATTTTATAAAGAATTGAACTTCGGATTGTGTTTTTTCAAGAAAAAAGTGTTTTCTTGGTTAATTTGAATCTCAGCTTTAAAGGCCGTTTAACCATAATTAAGTCAAATATTTGACCAGGTTGCCAGAAACATAATTTAATTTTTTTTTTATTATTAGGCAAAGTGAATAATATTTTTGGTGTTATGAAATTTCCAACTACGAATCGATTTTTTAAAGCCATTATAGACTAACCCCCATATACATAAAAAATATTTTTGACTAATAAAAGGTTTATTAAACCAATTTTCATACAAAATTTGTTTCATAAACCTGCTATAAACCCAAAATATTTTTTATGAATATGGATGTAAATATTTAATGAGCTGAAAATGCTTTTGTGAAATATGTCCCCTTAATTTCTTACAGCCATAAACAAGAACGGAAAGCGGAACATTTTCTTCCGCTTGGCTTTAAGGATGAGATGTTACACTTAAACAAAGAAAAACAATTTTTTTTTTTTTTTTTTTTTTTGCCAATTTTTGGATTTTCCAATTGCAAAGTGTTGCCGCATCGTTATTGCGTTATGCTGCATACACATTCTATGGCATGAGCATTTTTGACATCTAGAAAACGCTTTTCGCTCTTGTTTGGGTATGACTGTTAAAACGCTGGAGGGAATGTGGTTCTTTGCCAGAAATTAGAACATAAAACGAATATTAGCAATATTCTTCGAAAAAAACGCACATTAGATAAGAACTGAAAATTAGCCTTTAAGCAAGAAGGACGACATCGCTTGTTAAAAAAAAATATGTACACAGAGTAGAGATAAACAACAAAGCAAACATAAAAATACATTTTCATACATTGTATGCAATCTTTTTGTTTTGTGGTTGGCTGATTTTAGGACTGCGTCTCGCTGAAACGAGAAAAGTCTTTAAAGACAAATTCTGCGTAGTCTCTGCATTGCTGATTGAAAGAGATACTAATAAATAATAAAAAAAATTGGTTTCGTTGAAACGAGAGAAGTCTTTCAGAACGAAAAGCCGAAAAGCAATGAATTAAATATATCTTTAATTATTTAAACAAGATCAGTAGTTTAGGAGTTTATCGTTAAAATATTGAATAAGCTTAAAAACGTATTCAAAGAGCTCAACAAAAAAACAATTTTTTTTTTTAGAAAAATTATTTCACAAATATTCGCAGTTTTTTAGCCCATAAAAATAAGTGTTTAGAATTTTTTTTTTCTTTTTTTTTTTTTTTTTTGGTCACTTACTGCAGTTGTTAGTTAGATTTTTTTTTAAGTTAGTAATTAATTAGTTTACTAAATTAAAATCTAAAAAATGTAACAAAATGTTTTTAACATAAATGATTAAATAGTTTTCAAATCATAATAATAAAAAACCACCAGCTCTGGAGTTCGAAGGACCATATGCCATCAATTGGAAGAACCCAATCGAATCGTTAAAATAAAACATTTTTCAAAGTTGATTTTAAAAAATCCAAGTAGATGTGTTTATTACAGAAAAACATTAATTTATAAAAAAAAAAACTAAGTATACAAAATATTAAAGGTTTATTTATACAGGGTTTATAAAATGAATTTCCTATGAAAATTTGTTTAAAAAAACTTTTCTAAATACAAAATGTATTTAGTAAGAAATTGTATAGGTCCCTTATACTATTTGTATTAATAATCATTAAGAGCTATTAAGTGAATCAAAATATTCAGGATTTATATTTTAAACAAGTCTTTCTGATAAATGTTCACAACATTTCGTCATCTGAGCTTAAAAGTTAGTAAAAATATTTTTAAAGAATAAACATTTCTATGTATATCATTTTTTAATAATGTCAGATTATCTTTTTTTTCAACTTTTTTAATTCTATTATTCTTAAACCAGAGCTGGCAGGGCAAAATTCATATTCCTATCCAAATAAAAATATTCTTAAACAAAAGAGATTAACTTTTCTTAATGGAAACTTTACATAATTTTTAACTAAAAGAACTTTGGTTACATGTAAAAGTTTTGAAAAATTTTGGAACATTTTTTATTTTTATAAGTACAGAAAAATATAAAATAAAGTAGGAATGCTATATTCGGATTAGCCGACTCTTATACAGCCTTCACTATAGTAATTAAAAGGCAATTTTTTTTTGTATTGTGGTTCCAAACTGTGTTTTAAAAAATTTATATTTATTTCTTCTAAAATCAAACCGTAAAATTTTAATCTACAATATCTCGGAAATCATTAGCCTCAAAAATAACTGCTGGTATTTTACTTAATTTATTGGAAAGTGAAAAAAGAAAGTTCACAAATTTATTATTAAGAGGCAGTAGTGATCTTAGGCTCATATCTCAGCCAATTATAGGACGATCAGGGTGAATTTCAATAGCAAACTATTCCAGGTTATATCATATAGTCCTATAACAACCTAATCACCATCACAACTGCGGTCTTTGGAAAACCCATTTCAACGGACACACGGACAGACGGACATCGTTTAATCACGCTACTTACACGGACCTAGAATATATATGTACTGTATAACGTCTAAAATCAATCTACACGCAGAATGACAAACTTATATACACTCTTTCTATCTGTGGTGAACGTTTTCTTTGTTGTTTTTATTTCTGGTAACCGAAATATATTCCCAGTTTGCAAAGTTATTTCAAGGCATTCTTATTATTTGAAAAATGAAACCGTTTTCGGTTCTATATGAAATTGAGGGTTTCTAAATCATAAACTATGTTTCTTATACGGAACATTTCCTTCGCATAGAAGGAAATGTGGAATGTGTATCTTATCTTTTATATGGAAAAGCCGACGCCTTCTATGAGGTATTCTTTTGCAGTTAGAGTATAATGGCAATCGAATCCAAAAACATGTCTACGCAAGCCTTTAATAAGGCCTGAAGTCAGAACAACTTCTAAGTATTCCCGCTGAGAAGAAACAAAGTCTTTATTATACTGAAAGTGTGCGGGTATAAAAAATACTCTTGAAAATTACCAAGGCAATAAAAAATACATGCAGCATTAAGAGTGGAAACAAAAAATTCTCACATTCTTTTTTTATACATATTCCAAGGTTTGTACGACATATTTTGTATATTTATCTCTTTGATAAAGTTGCAACAGCAACTCTTTGTATACAACAGACAGGTAAACATCAGAAATTCTCGCAGAGTGCACGAGCTAATTTTCAAATACTACGAGTTAAGGCAAACATTTGTTAATGTATTGAAAGATTTTAAAAGATACAAGTACTGTCTCGAGTGTATTTTTTTGAATTATTGTACAACCACTGCACTTGTTAAATTGTGCGACGAAATGTAACTCATAGCATTTGTCTTTATGGTCGTACACACATTTGATTTTTGTTGTAGGTTTGATTTTCAAAAACATTTATGCAGACCTTAAGCATGAAGTATATAAAAGAAAATATTTATACCCTTCACCACTAGTGGAAGTTTTGCAATTCGTTTACAATACAAATCTAAGACCTTATAAAGTATACATATTTTGGAACCTTATGAGCAGCAGATGTGATTTAACGATGTCCATCTGTCCGTCGGTTAGTTTGTCTGCCTGTTAAAATAAGTTTTCCGAAGACTCCAGATATGATGGGGACTAGGTTGTGATATAATTATGTCACATATACTAAGTTAAAGTTTGCTATTGAAATTCAGCCAGATCTGTTAATTTCTTAACATATTTCCTATATATAAGAAGTATTATATAACGAAAATGTAAGATATCGGCCTATAATTCCATCTGGCCTCTATACGAGTGTACTCTCCAGTTTAAGTTTTTGCTATGACTGAAAACTATAGTAATGGGTGTTTTTACGATTCGGCAGAGCTAAAGATGGCATTTTACTTTTTCTTAACGTTCAAAGGCGGACCGTTTTTAAATTTGTTCGATTTCAGATTTTGTTTATAATTCGTTTCTTTGGTGTTTTTTTGTCGATTTTAGTTCTCTTAACAGAATTTTGATTGCTAATACTTGGCATCAAAAAATTCTTTAAAACGCAAAGAGGTAATATGTAAAATTTTCAAATAGATTTTAAGATGTTAAATAAGTTAATCAATTTTGTTTAAACTCTTTCTTCAAACAAGGGAAAATCTTTAAAAAAAAAAAAAATCTTATATAAAAAAACATATATTAATAAAATAAAAACTTTAACCTTAAATAAAATATAATCATATTTTAAATTATAGAGAAAAAAAACTTGTGTAAAACGTTACCAATTAGTGTAGTCAAAAAGTTTTGTGATGAAATTTGAAGTGTGAGATTTTTTTCTTTTTTTTTTTTTGCTTTAATTTTAAACTTTTCTTTCGAAGATTTGTGTTTTTTTTTCTCTTGGCGCGCAGTAGTTTTAACTGGATGCTTTAACTCGAATTTGTTTCTATAGTTTTAACACTTTTTAGAAAAATATTTTGATTTTTGTTAAAAAGAAAATTGCACTGGTTTTTTGATTTCAATTAATTTTTTATATATGCACAGTGGGTTAGATGTTTTGATTATTTATACGATTTTTTTTTGGTTTAACAGGTTTGATACAAAACTTTGAAGTAAGAATCACGATAAATTCACTAGAATTAAAGAAGAAAATAAATATTTAAAAATATTTTCAATATAAATAATTTGTTGTAAAATAAAAAAATTATAGGTATTTCTTTCAAAATTTGTTTTTTTTTTTTCTTTTATAAATTATGTAACTTGTTTTTAATTGACTTGGTGGAATTAATTTTTGTGTGATTTTAAGATATTAGTTGTTATTTTTTTTACACATAATTATTTTCCCAAAAAACGAAGACACTTGAACACTACACACACATTTTTAGTTTAAATTATTTTTTTTATTATTTAATTTTAATTCTTTTCAACAATTTTCAAAGCAGTCTTAACAGGTAGAGCATTAAGAACTGTGTAGGGAAGAGAGACTTAATTGTTTGAAAGAATTTGTTAGGAATGAAAGAATAAAATAAAGATCAGAGTAGAGAAAAAAAGACTACAAATGCTAAAGATACCACAATTTATTTTGGTTAAACATTTAGGCCTACTTGAGGTGCATGCATATTTCTTGGTATTTTCATTTTAATTCTACCTTTTAACTTCTGTCTGTATATTGTCTTAACCATTAAGGTAATCATAACCATCATCAATATCATTCTCATAATGATGATGACTTTTTATTTTATTCTTTCTTCTTTCATTTAACAATTCTCGGCTTTTTTCTTATGTGTTTCTTTTTCGGCTTATAAGAATATGTGTTTTTTTCGTCAAGTGTGTGGAGGAAAAAACAAAAGTTTAAGTAATTACGCAAAGTCTTCTCTCAAGTGTTTGTTTGTTTGGTTGTTTAAAATTTGTTTGTATTTTATAAAAATTGCTTTAAAAAAACAAAAAAAAAAAAATAAAAAGGTTGCCAACATAGAAGATTGACTAGAAGGGAAAGAGAGCCACAAAGCCCCTCAAGCAACCTAACTTTGTAATTGTGTTAGTAAGAAATGTTTTCAACTTTGTTATTGCTACTTCACACGTATGGAATTTTGCAAGATAATTCTCTATTTTGATTTGAGGAAGTTCTCGTTCTAGTCAGTATTCTACGGTTGCCAGCTTGAGTAGCTCCGCTCTTTTTTTTATTCTCTTTTTTCAGTTTATATTTAGATTTATTATAGGATTGCTTTTGTTACCAATTTCGTTAATAATATAAACGTGTTTCATTCTGAGGTTGAGGTCTTGTTATTAACTTTTTTTGTGGAATTTCTATTTTTGCCGGTTGTTTGGCATTTTTTTTTTTAAATTTTTCATTCAATGACTCTGTGTATTCTGGTTTTCTGAAATGCTAACATTTTTACGAGAGAGAGAGAGAGAGAAAGATAAATGTATTAAAGAATACACTCTAAACTCGGCTTGAATAAAACACCATTTCCAGTTAAAAGATGAAATTTTATTATCCAAAACCAAATTTTATAGATTTCTTTTAATAAACATTTGAATTTATATTGAATGTAAATAACTTTTTTTAACCCTTCTGTATTGCTGCCTAACTTTTCCATCTTTGATCTTTGTGGGTCAATTTGACACAACTTTTACTTAATATCTATGAAAATAACAGATTATGTTGAAATGAATAAGATCTTCCATCACTCTATTTAGGTCGTATAAAAACAAAAAAACTTATAAACAAATTTGTTCAAAGCTTCCGAAACGACTGGTCTTACTTTAATAACAAAACAAAATAAATTTCACTTGCGTTAAAAAAGGGGATTCACAGTTTATTTTACTGTAAATTCTTATATAATTGATATTGTCACATCAATATAAATTTTTATTTAAGGTTACCTTATGAATTTAATAGCAAAAAAGAAAATAACGACAAACTTTTTATTAGGCCAAGAATTAAGGCCAAAAATTCACCAAGTTTACAAATGTATAAAAAAAATATATTTTATTATTTGAACGAAACACACAAAAAAAAATTTAATATTGCTACTAAGGGTGTGTGTGAAATGGTAGCAAAGTTCTCTAATGAATTAAAATTGTTAAAAAATGTCGACGCTAATGTCAAAATTTATACCAGCCAACTGGGCTAGTGAAATGTTATTCACCTCAGTGTATAAAATTTTACTTCCCTTAATAATTATGTATTTATATTCCTGTTTAGTATCAAACAAAATTTTAGGGCAATACAGTGTCACCAACCTGGAAAAACTGAGTTGACAAGTAAAATTGGGTCATATTGAGCCAAAGAATGCAGAAGGATTAAGTTGAATCCATATCGTTTTTTATATATCTATCGACAAGCGTGTTTTCTCTGTACTATGCCAAGCGAAAATTAAAGATTATACAATTTCGAGTCGATTTGAGACAAATATTTTATAATATGGTTTATAAAAAAAAAAATATGGGTGCCCTGGTAGGCTAAAGTTTACCAACTGAGCTGGTGATATAGTGGCAAGGTTGCGGGTTCGATTGATACTGAAGACTTCGGCAGTTTCCCTGCAATAGGCTGAAGGGCTCGTTAAAATAACTTGGAGTATAGTTTGTAATTATATTTATAACATTTCCTTTAATTTCCTTTAGTTAATATAAATATCAATTAACAATATATTAATTGACAGTCAAAGTTATAATTAATTATAACTGTACTTGGTTTAATTGGCCGTTAATAATTAAAAAAAAATGAATATTAAAGAATATTATTTTTCTACTTCAGAACTTAGTTTCTTGCTGCGCTATTCATAAAAATATTTTTAAGTTAATAAAGGTTTACAAAACGAAATGTCTATGAAAATTTTGCTGAATAATCGTTTGTTAAGTTTAATAATCGTTTATAAATACGGGTTTAAGCATTTTGGAAAAACTTGAATTTTTAAAGAAACGCAATGATTTTGTTTAAAAGAGTCTTTAAAACCACCAGGTAGTTTGGTCTACATTTCCTGCTCTGACTTTTTTAGCCTACCGAGAATTAAGCATATCGTGAATTATTAATTTGTTTCCTACCGGTTTGATATTCGCCGCGGTTTTCTTTGTTTTTGGCCGTAATCGAAAACTTTAACTTGAGTTTTAAGGGCAGTTGCTTCTTAGCTGCGTTAATCACCAGGCCATCCTCCGGCTCCCAATCAACAGGCACGAGTTTTATTCATTTACATACCTAAGTATACCTATATTGTACATTAAAATAAGTATAACAATAAATGTATGTAAGTACTGTGAATTGAAAGTGTGGCCGTATTTTATTTAAACCCCTAAAGACTCTAGGAATCCCCACCTGCCCTTGTCTCTGAAAAACCCCATTTCCCCCGCTAAAGAGTTTTTCGCCTAATAAGCTCTGTTCACCATCTTCCCGAGGTTTCTTAAGGTACCAGTACCCTTCGTTAGGTCATTTTTCATTTCAATTGAAGTAACAAACATTTCCTTTATTTTTCCTATAATTGTGATAATAGTTATACACAATTAAACAGATTTAATTTTAAAATGTATAATTGCAGTTACATAATTTAAGTTTAATTTAAAACAAATAAGAGTGATATATTCGGCTGTGACAAATCTTATTTACAATTCACCAAAGTATTAAAAATCGTACTAAGCCCTTAAATTTGAGATGTATAGGAAACAGGGAAAATAAAAGTCCTTTTGAATATCTATTACTCATTCTATAGAAGAAATATCTGGCAAATTCTGTTTTCCTAGTTCATACAGTATGATCGCTATTGTCCCAAAACCAATACCTTGGGAAGATGTACATAGTTATTTATCTATTTATGAACAGATTTTGTCAATTTGCACAACTAGTATCCTACAAAGTTTATTTAAGGTGAAAATAAAAAAAAAATATGTTTACTATTATAATCTTGTATGACTTTAAAAAAAAATTGCTATGGGCATTAACTAACGGTAGTCTAGTTTTGCTCATACCTCAGTCATTGTTGGACCAAGCTGGCTGAATTTCAATAGCAATCAATTCCGAACTATGGTGCTTATTATGAACTTAATTCGATTTTCGACAGCAGTCGAATTAGTTGATCGAACTAATTTTCATTTGGTATTATGGCACACATTCGATAAAAAAGTACTATTGTGACTTAGTTTATTCACAGTAGTACATTTGCTATCAGCTTTCACTTTAAATAAAAAAATTTTGTTAGCAAATTTAAAAAATTAAAAAATAAAACTAATATAAATCATGACTACGACGGACTTATGGTACGATGATTCATCTGATGAAGATGAACGATTACTAACACTGGCATGTACCTGTAGCCTGAACTTTTGTAAAAATTCCTTTTGCCTACAAAGGATTTTGTTCCATAAGGGAAACAAGCTTTTCCAACTGTTGTTTACTACGTCGACTTTAGACTTGCATAAAATAACCAAAAAAAATTAAGAATGTGGAGTTTGCACACCAAAACTAATAAATTAACAAAAACTTACAGTTTCAACAATTTTTTTTAATTATTTACACCGTCGAAAGCGAATTTGTTTTCGTTGAAAAATTCGATGCACAACGAAATTTTCGACAGTGCTGCCAACTCATAATACCAAATTAACATTCGATAGTCGATGTTCGATAGCCAGCGAAAATCGTTTATCGAATGTAACTCCTAATAATGTTGTATAAATATATAAGAATTTTGTTGCCATCATATCTGGGGTCTTTGGAAAACCCATTTGAACATACACTCGGACAGAGAGACAGGCGGACATAAGAATCCATAATATATACTTTATAGAGTCCAAGATCAGTATTGTAAAAATTTAAATGAAATGATAAACTTATAATTATAAAAAAAAAAACTTATAATATACCCGTTCCACCTGTAGTGAAGGGCATATAAATATGAAGTTGATACAAATAAAAATTTTCTGCAAACCAAAATCGAAATTTTTAGTTTAATTTTTTGTAAAGGGCCGTAGTTTTTTCAAATCCATGAGTATTTCTGATACTGTATGGTGTATTTATTTAAAAGGAAATTATCTTTTGATTCTTTAAAACAGGATCGTTTTCAAACTTTTTTCGATATTCATTTCACTCGTATGTATTTGATTTCCAAAACATGACTGATAGGGATTCCCTATTCTGAAAACTCGATAAAATTGCTTAATGGGTATTTAAAGAAAACAGTTTAATTTGAACGATTTAAGCCAGATTCACAATAGAAGCAACATTTTCACTGGGTGTTTACAATGAAAGCAATAATTTTTTAAACACACTTTTCCAGTAAAAAAAATAAATAATTTGGACAATTTGCACCGAACAATTTTACGTATAAATTATTATTTTTAAAACTTAATGGCAACATTTTTATTAAAAAAAAATTTATGAGACTGAAGAAAATAAACCAAATTGTTGCTCCTAGGTTACATTTACACAATGTAGCAGCACTAGATAAACCTATGCTGGCTTTCCTTTTTTATGTAGTTTTATATGTCTTCTTTATGTCAAATTCATGTCTTCAATATGTCAAATCCATATACATACAAAAAAAAAAACAAAAACAGAACACCTAGATTCCGAGTGCTGCTAATTTGTACTTTGGTTGCTCCGATTGTGAATGAAGCTTTAATATGTTTTCAAGTTTTTCAAAATTATTGTTTATCTCAAAATTTTGAACAGACAACTTTGAAATTTTATTTATTTCATTTAAATTTTTGTTTCCTGAACTAACATTTTATTGGAGCAAGAGAATTATTAAATTTACTGGACTATTAATTGTTTATTGAGAGAGATGAACAGGACGGACTGTGATCAAAAGTTTGCTGAAAATATTTTATTATACAGGGTGGCTGATGAATTTTGCAAGAATTTTGCTACATTAAGAAAGTCGATTTTTTTTATGTTATGCATGGAATTTATTCATTAAAAATAGTTTAGTTACTGCCGTATTCATAAAAAACTAAAACGGATATGAAATCTGTTTTAAGAAAAATTTGTATGGAAATTTTGTTTTAAAATACGTTTGAAATCTATTTTATTTTTTATGAATACGGCAGTTAGTCTTTAAGATAATTGAATTTAAATGCCCGCCCTTAGGTCGGGCAACCTCGGAGGCTAACGGAAAGTTGAGTTTCTTGAAATGAGCCTGTTGGGAAATTTTTTGCGTAATTCGGTCATAACCGTTTGAGCTATGTGTGCAGTTGCACCATCTTGTTGAAACCACAAAGAGCTGGAAGGAATTCTCTTTCGGCGTAGTTCCAGATAGCAAAATTATTATGGCATTACTATTATAGGAAAATTATAAATTTTAAGATGATATTTCAGTTTTTCAAAAATTTGATAACAAAGCAAATTTTGCGTTGATATGCGAGTTGTATCATTCAAAATAAATTCAAAACGGCATTTTACTAAAAATTTAAACTTTCAAGCACAAAAGTTCAAACGATTTTAAACTTGAAAAATTTTATAAGAAAAAAATTTCTACATTATAATATTCAAATTTATTTAATTGCAGTTTGCCCGTGAGATATAAGATTTTTATAGCAGCAAACGTCAAATTCAATCGCAGTGATTATTATATTACGTGTGGACTCTATTATGATAAATATTATGAGACGATTTATATTTGTATATATTTCTCTATATATTTAGCTGGTGAGGCCTAATGTAAATAAAAATGCAAATTTGTTTATTTAATTTTTTCCCGAGGTTTCGTGAATTTTGTGTTCACTTCTTCAGGGGATTCGTCTATTAATATAAAATCAAAACATCAACATTTAATAATACAATTAATATGAATTTAACAAACTTGCAGTGAAAAAAACAAATTTGTATTAAATAAATTAATTTTCTAGTGGCGTCATCCACTGTTTTTAATAACAACTCTATAGAGGGCGCTAAAATCCGACTGTTGTTATAAAAAATACCATCACAACTTCTTTATAAGGTGAACTCTGCGATTGAACTTAACGTCTGCTGATATAAAAATCGTATATCTCATCTCACGTGTAGACCGCCAGTTAGATTTATAAGTATTTTTATGTTACAAATACTTTTACTCTTAATATTTTAATTTAATTTACCGAGCAACGGCAACGTAGACCGAGTCTCTGCCGTGAATTAAGCCCGCAACTTTGTTACTTATAGACGATAAGTTCACTACCAACTTCCTTACCAGGACACGCGGAGTATAAAGTAAATCATTCCATTCTCTTTAGTATTAACCAAATTTCTAAAAAAAATTTAACTTTCCCGTTTACTCTATTTAAAAAATCTAAGTAAAAATATTACATGTTTTTAACACTAAGGGATACTTTTTTGTTCTCTCAAACTGAATTGAATAAAATTGATGATTTCATTGAATCAATCTGATGATTTCATTGAATCAAATGGATGCTTTTATTGATGCTAAGGTAATGCAGGAAAAGTGCGTTTCCTACGTAATCAGTTACAAATGCCAACTAAACACTTTTGTTTTTTATGTCGTTAAATTGAAAATTACATAGCTGGGAACCTTAAAAAAATCGAATTTTCAAATGTTTTGATACAACTGTTTTGTTAAGGTTTTGAAGTATATTTTTTTTTATTATTATATTAAAAATGCTTTTAAGTAAAACTTTAAATGACTGTTTAGCAGTTTTCTGCCTGTTTAAGGTAACGTTCGTATAGCAAATTTGTATCAAAAACACTCGGTTTTTTTTTAGATATTTTTCCATATGAAATTTATGCGAAAATTAAAGGTCGAAATTGTAAATCAACTTTAAATAAATCTCTGTTAAATAATAAAAAAAAAAAGAAATCCTGAAAAAACTGCTTATAATTTAAGATTTTATAATATGTATTATAAAACTGTCAAAAGTTTAATGTGCTGTTTCCAAGTGACAGGCAGTGATTGTGTAGTCAATTTTATATGAAAAGAACTCAGTTTTTTGAGTGATTTTCATATAAATTTTCATGACAATACAGTGTTAATTAGACTTTTTACAAAAAAAAATTAAATTATTTTTCGATAAACAACTTTAAAGAAAAACTTGAAAAATGCGCACTAGCTTTCCCTTAACAAAAAATTTCAGGGTTTTTATCAAAAAAATAAAAATTGGGAAATTAGCACGTTATAGATAAATCTTATTAATAATAAATTTTGTATTCCCGAAAATAATTTTTGATTTAAAAATTTTTACCTTAGATTTTTTGCAAGAAAAACAAGTGTTTGACGATTTGAATGAATAAAATTTTGATATAAAGTTTAGAAAATTAAAATTTTTCAAACGCAGTTATATTCACATAAAACACAATTTTTAATATTTTTATTCAGTTATTCAGCCCTGTCCTTGAAATCAAATTTGAGTGAAATTGAAATCGGACAAATTTTAAAAATATTTTTAAAGATTTTTTTTCTATTTTTCGAATTTATTTATTTATTCTGGTAGTGTATAAAGTCATTCCTAAAAATTGAAGGAATGGAACTATTACAAAAAGCTTTATGAAATACATATCTGAAACTTAGCTTATAGAATAAAAATTCGAAAAATAAAAACAAAATGTTGAATATAATAAAGTAGCTTATGAAAAAGAAATAATTCCCAGAGTTTAAAGTTTATTAAAATATTTCTTATTTTATTCTGCATACTTTAAGTACCAGTTATCTTTACCAAAACTACTCTTTAAATTAATTTAAACTGCGGCAATTAAAGAAAACAAATTTAACTAGAAACCATCCACGATTTCTAGTTAACTCTATTTCCAGAAAATTATAATAAAATCAGACTCAAATTTTTTTTTTTTTTTTTAAATAAAGGGCTTATTGTTAAAACATCATAAGCCACCTAAATTGACAAAATGGGTTTATATGTTTTCCTATTGATTATAACCATCTTAACATCCCCTCAAAAGTTTTACTGGCTATTTCACTAACTGTGATTGTCAAAAATTTGTTTTTGTTTCAAATTTTATTTTCCAATTAGTTTCTGATTTAGGCGATTATTAACTTTTTACATTATAATTTTTTATTTTTTTTTTTCGATTTTCGCAAAATAATTTGTGTTATGGCATATGATGTTTTTACAACAAGTCCTTCAATTGAATCAGTAAGTGCAGAAAGGCAACTATTGACATATACTTCATGTAACTTATTTGAGTATTTCAAGAAACCAGTGTAAAAAGTGTCATCTTCGACCACTTCAAATTAAAGTGAGAACTGACTTTAACCCCCTCTAAGAGCTAAGAACATAATATTGGCATTTCTATTTATTAACTTCACTGTTTTAATTGATTATTTCAAAATAAATGTATTGAAGTAGTCCTTTTTCTGCACTTAGCGATTCAATTACAAGGTGAAAAATTTTATTTTTATATATATGTATTCTGAATGAAGTTTGGGATATGGCGTTTTTTTATATTTGAATAAGTCAACAATTTATGAAACCTTATCTCATCAGATTCTAAATTTGTTAGAATTTTTTTTTAAAAAAAAGATAAAGATTTCTACCTCTTGAAAAACATTTTATTGAAAGAATTTTGTTTTCTTTTCTTAAAATAGTTTTCTTAACTCTAAAATTTAGCTTTTTCTCCTAAAAATCCTTCTTAGAAATGGTGTAAAGGTATCAACGAACTTTTGCTGATTTTTTTGTTCAAATTCTCTGTGTTTCGAGTATCGTGTGTGTGTATCTGGGTGTAGTTAAAAATTGCACGTTTTTTCTTGAATGATTTTTATTCAAAAAATAAAAAAAAATTACTTTTAAGAATGAAAAAAAGAGCATTAACTCGAGCTTAGACTGTATTTGGTACAAAAATTTCTTGTTGTTATTGTCTTTACCGTCTAAGAAAAAGATATAGAGTAAAATTTAAAAAAAACTAATTGTTTTTTTCTTTTTTGATATTTTGGAAAATAATTAAAGCAGGTTTAGAAATGTTAGTAAAAGGTGTATAATTAATAAGAATTTTTAACAACAAAAACAAATATAAACAAGTTACAATATAAGAAAAGAAGAAAAAAGTTCACATTTTTATGAAAATAATGAAAGAAATACATTATAATTGTACAAAAAAGATAAAAGGTAGAGAACTCACGAGGTTTTTGTTTTTGCTTGGAAATATAGAAGTTTTGGAGTTTTTTTTTGAGAATTTCGAAAGATCTTTTATAAAGAAATAAACACTTTGATGATTAAGCACAAGTTAGAAGAAAGTCTTTTTTTTTGTGGCAATAATATTTTTTTATTTAGGTAAAAAGTTCAATACAAGTTAGGAAACTCAAATCCGCGTTTTTTTCGTTTAGATTAATTTTATTTTTGATTTTTGTTTTACTTTTAAATAAAATTTCAAAACTAAGATTTGAATCTTTTTTTTTTTTTTTTTTTTTGTTACTTTTTTCGACAATTATTTTTAATAAATTAATTTTTTAAAATAGAATATTTTTTGATTTAAGTTGTTTGATTATTTTCTTTTTATAATTTGTTAAGAACGTAGAATGATGGTTGTTATTGCGTGAGAGACCAACGTTAACTATTGCGTTAAAAGCGTTTAAACAACAAACGAACGTGTGTATGAACAAAGAACGTACGTACAACGTTTAAGAACGATGGTGCTGGTATTACTGACGTTTAAGAATTGAACCTCTAAGCTCAACTTTGATTTTTCAACGTTATTAAAAAACGATGGTGGTACTTTTTCTGTTGTTGCTTTTATTTATTTTCTTCTTTTTTTTTTTTTTGTTTGTTTTGTTAAAAAAAATTCACAGAGCAGTTAGTAGGAGAGCGCTGTAGAGTAGAGTTGCAGGGAAACAGAAATAAACTGCTACAAACACCGAATGAAATACACAAATTCACTCACACACACACGCAGAAAAGAGCTAAAATATGCTGCTTCCTCTGTTAATGTTGCTGCTAGCGCCGCTGTTTCCTTAACTTTACGACAAAGTTGTACAGAGTAGTAGTGGTAGATGATGATAATAATGACGTCGACGAAGATTGAGATGATGAGGATACTGATAATTAGAAGCGATAAAGACGTTGATGAAAAGAGAGTAATTTGTTGCTTGTTAAATCAACAATTTTCGATTAAAAAATAAAACAAAAATAATATTTTTCTTTTGAGATTTTTGTTTTTATTATTGTTATTTTTTTGAAAAATTAAAGAGGTTGTTGTTATTTCAGATTTTATAAAACAAATTTTATTTGCGATTTTTTTTATTATTATTATTTTTGATGTTGTTGTATAATATAGAGCAAACGGCGGACAAAATTTGGAACGGGTTAAAGCAAAGACTGTACGAAGACTGAAGTAAGAACGTTTGTCATACTAAGGTAATATACCTACAATTTTATTCGGAGTTTCATTTAAAATAAGCACACACACACAAACACACATTAACGGCAAAAGGAAATGAAAACAAAAACAACACGCAAAACAATCATCAAAACATTTTATAAACATACAGAGCACACGACCGATGCCGACGACACTCACTCATTTCAATTTACAAAACGAAACCAAAACACAAATAATCTCGGTAAATCGACAACGTCTACGTTGGCAGAGCTCGAAACCGTCATGCATGTACTCAACTCTCATCACAAGCAACAAATCCACCTTCATTATTATCAACATACGATTTAAAAACAAAACAAAAACTGTTGAATTGTCTTTCGTTTCCATCATCATGACCATTATCGTCTTTCTCTGTCGTGTATTTCGGGTTTTCTTTTACTCCTCGCTTGACTACATCGTATTCAAACGAAACGAACAAAACCAACAGGAAAGAAAATAAAAAACAAAAAGCAGCAGGTTGCTTTTTGCCTGTTGATGTTGTTGTGTGTTACACAAACACACTTGAGCACACACTCTTAAGTGAAATTTTGGTTTTGACCACATTTGTCAACAAAAATAAGGGTAAATAAATGCATTTGAAAAATTCTCCTTGTATAACAGTTTTTTGTAATAAAATCCATTAGATTAGATTGCATTATATTCCAATTGGAATTCAAATGCTGAGAGAAAGAAAAAGTGAGAATATTTAAGAGTGATGGATACTTCTTGCAGGTTTTCAAAAAAAAAGAGAAGAAATTGTTAACAATTTTGGTTAGAATTCATACAGGTTGTTTTTTGGGCAATAAGACTTAAAAGAGAAATTTTTAAAAAAGTAAATAAAATTAATGAATAAAGAAAACAAAAGATCGTACTAGAAAAAAGTGCTCTATTTTCATTATGACACTTTGACCAATATTCGAAAAAATAAACAAATACCTAATTTTTGAATAAGAAAAAAAACTTAGGCAGATTTACATTTACATAAATATCTTAATAATTCGGTCACAGGAGACATAAAATAGTTGAGTTGAAAGTCCATTTAATACCTTTTAATGACAGCAGATTATGGGTCGATTGCGAATGGCAATACAACTGAAATTGAGTTGCTAGCAGCGAAATCAGGCAACACCACACATGTTAAATTATACAAAAAAAAATGTATTTTATATTTTAACATGAGCGGCGTTGCCAGATTTCACTGCTGGCAACACAACTTCAGTTCAGTTGCCATCCGAAATCAACCCATTAGATTTGAATTCATATCTAAACTGCATTCATCTAGTAATTTGCTTTGATTTGTAATTTATAATTTAAAGGATTTTTTTAATTAAAATTTATTATTAATTGTTCAAAAAAAATGTTTAAAAATTTACATAAAAAAAAAAACATCGGAATTCTTACAAAGTTATGATATTTCAACTAAAAATCCGAAATGATTGATGAGGTCCAATTCTATTACTTTAATTAGAAGATTAAACCAAAAATGTTCATACTCAAAGAAAGATTGAATTTGCGAATGAATAAATATACGGATCTTTACTTTCAGAGCATGAAAGAAACTTAGTAAATCATTACACGTCAAATGAGGTTCATGGAAATATTAAATTTGCTGTACTTAAACTTCCTAAACAATTCCATTGAGTAATATGAGATTTATATTAGAAAAAAGTCAGCACACATCAGCAGAGTGGAAATTACAGTGAAACCTCCGTTAAAAAAAAGAAACCTCCCATAGCCTGACACTTTTCATAAGGGGGCCATATGATCCAAGCTGTTCATTATTTTTTCCGTACAAAAATTTGATTCCCATAACCGGACCCGGGCACGAAATTTAAATTTTTTCTGTTTAAAAATTTCTATCATAAATGGACAGAAGCTTTGATTGAAATACTTCAACAGGAGTTGTATGTTATAAGTAGTTCTTTTTTTGCAACCCTCAGCTGGTAATATTCTTCTAGATTTTGATACCGAGGATGATTTCCCACTTGCAATTTCAAAGAACTGTTTGGACAATCAAATGGCTTTAAAGAGTTTCAAAAGGTAAATGAAAGCGTCTGCACTGAAGATGACTGCATTATAATATTAAATTCAAGCGCAGTGTTCAATTTTAGTCAGTCTGAATACTCTAAAGACGAGATACATGTAGAAATAAATAATTCCATAAATTCTTTAAAGGATATTGCCAGAGAATATCAATAACAGATCTCAGTTAAAGGCTACTCTATAAATTAATTTGTTCAACTACAATAAACTAGTCAATCTACTACTCCTGTAATGAAATGCATCCTTAATAAAAAAAAAATATTCAAAATAAATGTTTACCTAACAAACATCTCTCATAGCCGGACAAAGACACAGCCACGGCGAGGGTCCGGTTATGGGAAGTTTCACTGTATTTGTCAAATATTTTTGTAAAACACAATTAACTCCCATGATCATGCAAAATATTTTAGATTTTTCGGATTTTTTTTTTTAACAAATTTTAATAAAAAATTCGTTTTACAAATTGGCCTTCACACTTTAACTAAAACTTTGAGAGAAGTTTTTAAAACAATATTTTACTAGAACGGAAATACTCAATTTATTTCCTACAAATTTTAATCAAACTAAAACAACCACAATTACAACCTGAGATAAGATAAACACAAGATAACAATAACTATCAAATATTTACAATACAGCCCCTTCAAAGTTGCAAACCATAAAATAAATAAGAGGCTAAATGAAATTAATCAATCACCCCTTAAATAACCAACAGATTCATAAAACAAAACACCTGGTGTTTTAATAAAGCCAAAACCTTTAAGCCCGCCAGGTCAGGTCACTCTTTTTAAATTATTTTGCACAACACACAAATGTCAATAAATTTTTAGGTCTCAGTTCAAACTCATACTCGTAATATGTGTAATTCTCTTTAGAACAAAACTGAAAACAAAAACAACAATATTTTTTTAGCATAAAATACGCATCTCTAAACAATACAATTGGAAATACACGCGGACTGAACTCTGACTGACTCTGTTGCAGTTACAACATCTGACAAGTAAATCGTGATACAAGCGCGCAAACACAAATATAAAAACGCATTTAAAGTAAAATACTTTTTGCTTAGCAAAACCGAAAACCCCCACCCCCTTAAGTACAACACAAACACTCAGGTTGGCACACTCCAACTCTTGGCCTTACCACTCTTAAATGTGTGTGTGTGTGTGTTTGTTAAACAAGCACACACTTAATAACATACAGACATAGAAAGTTAAAATGAAAAAAGTCCACTACCTTTTGACCCATTTCAAATCATCATCGCCGTCGTCGTCATCATCATGAATCAACAGCAGCAACTAAAAACAGCAAATTAAACACACATACATGCACACATATTACACCTTCGTGTTAATGTTTGTTTTAACATATCACCCATGCTCTTCCCCAACCCCAAACTACTCACACTCACCGCTGCTCTCCCACACCCCCTTTTCCAATTACAATCTCACGAACAACTTATACATGCGGGAAAGATAACACAACA
The DNA here is from genome assembly GCA_943735925.1 of Pollenia amentaria. Classification (NCBI taxonomy): domain Eukaryota; kingdom Metazoa; phylum Arthropoda; class Insecta; order Diptera; family Polleniidae; genus Pollenia; species Pollenia amentaria. Next base: position 277,545,415 of record OX031006.1, on the reverse strand, counting down.
ACAAAAATTTACTTTTATTTTACCGTTATTTTCTCATAGGTATGTTTTTTTTTTCTTTCTTCTCAATTTGATTTTGTTGTTGTTTCATACACAGGAAAAATCTATTGTTGTTTTTTCTACATTTTGCACTCACCTACGCACACCAACAAACACCAGTAACATACATTTGTTACTTTAACTGATGTTGTTTGCAAGGAACAAGGATAGAAATATCCTGTGAGAATGCGATAACAATATTTGGGAAATTCCAAAAAAAAAGCAACACAAAAATAGGAAAACAAAATTTATATAATAGAAGGAAGAATGCGAAAAACGAAAAAACACCTACAAAAGTAAAAACAACATACTGTAGAGGAAACAACAAATAACTATGTATTACACCTGCTTTGGGTTCGAGTTGTTGTTATTCTTTTATTTTTAACACACACACACACATGTAGACCTTTAGCAGAGAGTGAAATATACTCTACAACAACTACACTTTTTATACAATAAGAGCGGGGGTGTCCTAATGTCGACGACGCTGCCGAAATCAATTCGGAATGTACAGGTAAATTAGGTACACAAGTTGTTGCGCTTTTGTTTTCTTTTTGGCTTTGCTTTTGCTTTCACTCCCAAAAACCACCCCATCACAAAAGTCACATGCAAAGTTTGTAAAAAACCATTTCTTCAGTACTCGTGCTTTTCCGAAAGTTTTCTAACGCGCAAGTTTATAATTTTAAGGGGATGTTTCTGGTGCTGATTTGTGGATTTAATGCTTAATATAATTTTTTTTTTTTTAATTTCTCTTATTTTTTCGAAAGAGGGGAGCTGGTCTTGTAAATATTACATAACGAAAAAGTTTATGAATATTCCCCTGAATGTTAAAAAAGTCACATTCAAGTTAATTGTTATAAAAAGCTTTTGTAAAACTTTTAAAAGGTATCAAAAGTTGTATGGAAAAATTTGAAAGTATATTAACTGTCCTCTATGAAAATGTAGTTAAGTAAAGCTTTGACAAAATAAAAATTGTTGTAAACTTTTTAAATACATTCTGCCGTATTCATAAAAAATTAAATAGATTTCAAACGTATTTTAAAACAAAATTTCGATACAAATTTTCCTTAAAATAGATTTTATATCCAATTTAGTTTTTTATGAATACGGCAGATAAACTTTTAAATAAACAAATAAGAATGATACATTCGGCTATGCTGAATCTTATATACCCTTTACTATGGACCACTTAGAACAGGAAGTTTTACAAATACCGTTCGTTAAATACACATAAATAAATTCATGTTGTGCCACGCCCACTTATCTAATCCCGCCTGCATTTTGCCGAATGTTGTGTATTGAAAAAAACCAAGATACTTGTACCTTTTTTGGAAACTTTGGCTCTTGCCATTCTCCAGATACAGATATAGCAATTAAAAATGTCTTGTAATGGAAGTTCCACGTCCACTTATCAAATCCAGCACATTTTTTTTTAGAGCGGGATTTATGGGTAAAATTAAAGGCAGCCGTGGTTTTTGGCTCTCATCTAGGTTATTAAATTTCAACAAAGTATATGTGACATAAAAAAGCAAAGGCCCCATCGTTTCTGGAATGTTCGGAAAACTCATTTCAACATACACACGAACAGCAGGACATCGTTTAATCAACTTCGCTTTTCAGAAGGACCTAGAGTATATAAATTTTATAGCGTCTAAGCTCAATATTGCAGAAATTACAAACAAACAGGGAAACAATTAATATGCAATTGCATGTTTTTCCTTATGCGACCAATGAAGGCAGAAACAATATATTTATATGTGTGTAAAGAAAAATACGAAAACTTAAATTAATTTTTTAATAATATCGCATGCGATAAAAAATATTTTAAAAAAATATCGCAAGCAATAAAACATTATTATAAAGAAAATACGAGTATTTACACGAAATTTTAAGGTTTTTATAAAATATCCATCGTTTGTATCGATTTTTTGATATTTTCTTATTCATCGCCTACGGATGGCAACAAAACTGTAGTTGTGTTGCAAGCAGCGAATTTAGGCAACGCAGTTTTCTTATTTTATATTTTAACATCAGCGGCGTTGCCCGATTTCACTGCTGACAACACAGCTGAATTTTAGTTGCCATCCGTAATAGACTCATTAGTCTTTTAATATTAAAATTTATGTTTTTTAAAAACATATGAGTTAGACTGAAATTCTTATCAATGAGTTCCGTGAGGGATATGGCCACTTTGTCCAAGTTCTCCTATCTCAAGGAATCAAACCTATAAGAATATGAAGCCTATTTATAAGGTTACCATAAACTATAAACACTATATCCAAATTTTAATACATTTTTTAAAAAGTGACTTACGAAAGTGCTCTGTGAGGGATGTTAATCAAACCTATAAGAAAATGAAGCCTATGGATAAGTGGCCATATCCCTCACAGAGCCTTTTCATGAGAATTTCACTCTAAGTCAAATATTCAAAAATTGATAAAAAAAATTTTCACAAATACAATTTGGATATAGTGTTTGTTTATGGTATCCTATTTATAGGCTTCATTTTCTAATAGGTTTGATTACTTGAGATTGAAGGGTTTGGACACAGTGGCCATTATCGCTCACGGAACTCATTGATAAGAATTTCAGTCTAACTCATATTTTTTCAAAAATCATAAATTTTAATATCAAAAAATCGATAAAAACGATTGATGTTTCATAAAAACCTTAAAATTTCGTTTAAATACTCGTATTTTCTTTATAATAATGTTTTATTGCTTGCGATATTTTTTTAAAATATTTTTTATCGCATGCGATATTTAAAAAAAATTAATTTAACTTTTCGTATTTATCTTCACACACATTATATTTATCCGTTTTAGAGCTTTTTATGAATTTTGGCATCGATTTGTTAGTGCATATTTTTGCATATTTTACACTTTACAGCATTTTTTGCACAATTTCGTTTAAAGAGCATTTTTGCAGCATTTTTTAAGTGTATAGCGCATATTTAGCCTTTTTGAGTCATATTTTGATACATGAGAACTTTTTTTTAGATGCTCAGGAGCCTTGCAACAAATAAATTTTTTTCTTTTCAAAATTCTAGTTTTTTTCTGTTTTAAATCTCTATCTGTATACTCACGTGTTGCTTCGATTTCGTCATATGCATTTAATTTATACTCTAAAATTTTAAGCCAAAGCAGGTTGTCATTAAAGATGAAAGTTATTTTAAACGTTCAAATTTTATATTTATATAAGCAACAGTTAAGTAAAAAGCAATATACGTTTTGGGCGATGTAATATATAGAAATCTGGACCAATCTATTAGTATACCGGCCGACTCAGAATCACTGTTTATAGTGATCTAACGATGTCCATCCGTCCGTTTGGCTGGTTGTCTGTCCATGTACATGTTAACTTTGTGCGCAAAGAACAAGTTGCAAGCATTTTTGTAGATATTTTTATCAAATTTGGTGAATTCATTTAATTTGTACTAAGGACGAAGCCTATGTAAATGGCGAGAATCGGTCTATAATTTCACATATAAACCATAAAAACTTCATACCAAATTAGACTTTTTGTGTCCGTTAACCATTTATTTATGTTGGTATTTAGATTTAATTCGGCCCAAAAATATTTCACTGCAAATTAAGTTCTTTTCGAATCGGCTCCCATTTGCCCAAAGCATATTTATTAAATGAAAAATTGAGACATATTTTTGTAATGCGCCACTTATTGATTAGTTTGGAGCAAAAAGGCAATAATAATGGAAATAGAGTACTCAAAAATATGTGTAGTCGATGGGTATCTTGAGGTTGCTGCATTAAAACATGACTGTGTGAGTCATATACTTAACATGTTGCTCGAGAGTTGAATCATTTTATTAACTCCAGGCCAAACTTGGTAACAAGCCAAAATCAGTGCCAATACCGACATCTTAAAGATTATAATACGATGTGTTGTGCTCGCTCCTAAAACGATAATTCTGCTTGTTTTTATGCCCGTTAAGCAAAAAATGAGCACACAGTAAACTTGACGAAGTGCTTTATAATTTTGGCGAACTGACCGCGAATTTTAGAAATACATTTTCATTATTTGTAAAAGTTGTCTTTGCATGGTGATTTGCCAAACTATACTGAACAAAAAAGTCAACCACACTTCATTGGAATGGTAGTTTAACAGTGTTAATTCGGCTGTGCCGAATCTTTAATACCATCCACCGACATTGAGTAAAATATCATTTGAACTTAAATGATTTTCAGGAGGGGAATTTATATTGGACCCATGATAAATTATGGATCAATCATCCAAAAATTATGTCGAATAGTTTCTGGTATTAAAAAACATAAATTAGAATAAATTTCAATACAGCAGTGAAATAAGTTTTAGCGTTTACAGTGAATTTTAGAAGGCTGCTTAATATGCTTAATTAATAATTTCATGAAATTTTTTATGGCCATATGAAGCTAATTTGGAACAAATTTTACCGCAATATCTATATCTGCAACGGTTTTTAGCGTATTTAGTTAATTTTTCAGAATGGGCTTTATATGGCGCCTATGGTAATATATGAACCGATCTTCACGAAATTTACCAGTGTGATTTATGGTCTTATAAAACTGTTAAATCCAAATTTATAACGATTGCATTATTTATTATGGTTTTAGGCGTTCCAGTTTTCGTAACAATATTTCAAATTTGTTGGAGGTGGTTTCACCTTTTGATTGATAGCTCTGATCCTACTGAACCGATTTTGCTGGACTTCAATCCTAAACTGCTTAGACGAACTAAAGGTTGATTTTTTATGAATTAAGTTGTGTCAAACTACATCTGTGAAAGTGAAAGTGTTCAGTATACTCTGCCATTTCGTCATGGAGAAACTCACAAGCGAGCAACGACTGCAATTCGTTGAAATTTATTATCAAAATTCGGGCCTTACATCAGCTCGATGGAAATCCACTGTTTTATCGAAAAATTGTTTTCAGCGATGAGGCTCATTTCTGGCTAAATGGATACGTAAACAAGAAAAACTGCCGCATCTGGGTTGAAGAACAGCCACATGCCGTACAAGAGTTACCGATGCATCCTGAAAAAACGACAGTTTGGTGTGGTTTATGGGCTGGTGGCATCATCTGTCCATTTTTCTTCAAAGACAACCGTGGAAGAAACGTTACCGTCAACGGCGAACGATATCGAGCCATAATACGCGACGTTTTTTGGTTGATATGTGGTTTCAACAAGACGGTGCCACATGCCACACAGCTCGTGAAACAATGGACATATTAAAGGATGAATTTGGTGAGCAGTTTATCTCTCGAAATGGTCCTGTGAGTTGGCCGCCAAGATCATGTAATTTGACTATTTCTTGTGGGGTTATGTGAAGTCGTTGGTCTATGTGGACAAGCCAAACACGATTGAAGCCTTAGAGTATAACATAACACGTGTTATTCATGGAAGTGGTGCAAAACTGGAACTTACGAATGTACCATTTGAACCGGAGCCGCGGGCAACATTTACATGAAGTTAAAAACTAATGGCAAAGACCAATTTATCGATTCCAATAAAAATTTTGAATATATGATGCAAATTTGAGTGCTTTATTAGATTTAAAAAAAAAAACTACGGTTAAAAAATCACCCATTTCAAGGAATTTGACACCAAGTTTGTTCTTTTCTTTTGAGTCTTTCAAAAGTGAGCGTAATTTCAACAAAAGGACAGACGGTCAGACCGCCAGACAGACATGGCTAAATCGTACAACACTGGAAAAATAATTTCGATTCGCTCAGTATCGACTAAAAGAATAATAAGTAAAATTGCTTTCAAATCGAAAAAGTATTCGATCACGACTGCCAGAATTAGCAACAAGAACATATAATTGACGTCGTTATCGACAACGTATTGCATAATTGCGGTGAAAAGCTGCAACCAGTACCTAGCAGCATTGAAGCGAGAAGGGCGATATCGTTTGTTTTAAAATCAAATGTGCAATGTGTAAAAGTAAGCCAAACATTGCATGATAAAATTTACAATATTTTTAAATATTGAAAAAATCGTTTTCTTTTAAAGCATAATAATAAATTAAAAAAATTTTTGTGATCTCTTATCGAGGTGCTCTGCTGTAGTCACATAAGAAACTTAATACCAATTAGTTTGTTATAATAAGCACATTATAATCTTTTACAGATTTTTTAGCACATCTTTTTGTTTAGATAATGAACTAGGTACTTTATTCTTAATATTACAAATAATAATTACTAACATTTGTCTTACCACTTACAAACAGTCTTATCTAATTGCCACAATTATCTATTGCAAAGTGTTAGCGAAAACATCTTTAACAAAATTCATTCCGGTTCCAAAATAAATTATCACAAAGCTTACCTGCAAAGAAATTTAAAAAGAAACAGAAACAAAAGATTTAGTATTTTAGTTGCAAGCAGATTTTAAAAATAAATAACAAAAAAAAAAAAAAAATTAAGCAATTCCTAAGATAATTGACTTAAAAAGCTTTATTAGAGAAGCAAAAAAAATTGAAATTCATTACCACAAAATAACAAGAAACAACAGCAAAAGATTTAATACGAAAAAAAAAACAAAACAAAATACTAAAACTAAATTAAATACAGCAACAAAATAAATGCATAAAATATGCAACAGCAACAACTTGAACAACTGCCACTAAAAGCAGTAGAAGAAATAGTTTATAATAAATGGTTTATGGTGGATAAAGAAATGTGGACGTAGAAATGGAAGAAAAAGACATCATCACGAGCAACTGCAACATGAGCAGCAACAACCAAAAGTACAGCACCAAACAAAAATACCAACAACATCAAGTATCCAACAAATTCATTGCAAATCATTTAAAAGCAGTTTAGTTTTTGCACAAATCGACTGTTGCTGTTACTGCTGCTGCCACATTCAACCAAGCGAACAGGCAACCGGCCAAGACATTTTATATTTGTTGCATGTTGTAGACAAGTATGTAGCAAAAACGAAAAACATATTGTATTTTTCTCGTTGCAGTTTCAGCAAATGCAGCAATGAAAGGGAGGCAAGCAAACAAACAACCAAACAGTAAGTCATATACCGCCACAGTGCATAAAGAATGTTTCTAGTCTCTTTCTCTTTCTCTCTCTCTCTTTACTCGTAGTTAAAGGAATTAAAAATAACAAAAAAACATAATAAGAAGATTTTCTTTCGTTGCATGCTTTAATGTTGCAGTAAGTGCATGAGTTTGTACGTAAGTATCTGTGTAGAGATTGTCAGTAGTATTTTATTTTGTGGCAACAAGTTTTTTGTTGGCCACAATGCAAAATAAAAAGAAGTTAAATACATAAAGTATTTTAGATTGAGTGTATGTGTGTGTTTAAAAAACTAGTTGTAGTGGTTGGTAGTTGTTGTATTATTGTGCTTGTTGCCACATACAGAGTTTGGCAATACTAGTTTCAAGTGCAAGTCCAAGACCAATAAATTCACAAAAATACAATGCAGAATTATAAAAAAAGAAAAAAAAAATCCCAAGAAGAAATAAAAATGAACTAAAATATATTTAAAACTTGAGAGGCAAAAGCCGAACTTTATATGTGCCCTATTTGAAATAAGTTTTATTTTGAAATATTTTCGTTTGTAATTTCAATTGCCAAAATTTTTATTGCGGTATTAATTTTTGTTTATAATTCCTTTACAAATTGTTTTAAAATGGAATTTTATTAATATAAAAATTAACTTGTGGTGTTTTATTTGCTACAAAAAAATGAGACATTTTATTTAAAAATTGCATTTTTTGGTGTTAGTTTCTTAAAAATTGTTTGCTCTCTAAAATGGTAGCATATTTTATTTTTAAATATTCACCCTAACTAATGACGTAAGGCATTGCACTTTTCGTATCAATCGACAGTGTTAATAGTGCCCTGAAAAATAAGTGACTTCGGCTTATATATGGGCCATAATATTCAATAACTTCAACACTTGGCTACATGTTGCAAGCAAATCTATTATAAGCGTCAAAACAACTCCTAATTTGCTTCAGGTCAAGCAAATAATGCAAATTTCAAATGCTGCGAATGAAGGAATGATTCGAATTGGAATACGGTTCACTTCAACACGACAACTCTTGGACATATGCCAACAGAACTGGGGCCTAATTCTGGCAGTCGTGATCGAGTACTTTCTCGATTCGAAAGCTATTTTATTTCTTATTCTTTCAGTCGATACTGAATGAATCGAAATTATTTTTTCAGTATTGTAAAACTCAAATTAATGCTTTACAACACTGAAAAAATTATTCCGATTCGTTTAGTATTGACTAAAATAATTAGGTATTAAATTGTTTTCGAATCGAGAAAGTACTCGATCACGACTGCCAGAATTTGGCCCCTGGTAATTTTTTTAAGGTCAAGAAAATAAATCCAATTTCGAATGTTTGATCGAAGCAGCATGTTTTCATTTGAATTCGCCCCGTCTGGAATGGCCTGGGTGGTCAAGTTTTTTTGGCTCTTGTTCAGATACCAGTTCAAATACAATTTGTCCAGTTAAAAAAAAAAATTTTTAATTAAAAAAAAATGATTTTTTATATTAAATATATACACTCAAACAAAATATTATGTAGGTAAATCCCACAGAAAATTCATTTAAAACAACTAAAAAAAACAACTATTTAAAACACGGATTATTTACATTTCATTTAACATAAATGAACTTTACATAAATTTTTGAATTTATTTTTGTTTTAACAGAAAATTCCGTAAAATTAAATAGTTGGGTAATTCCATTTCAAATCGACCAAGAGTGGGACCCGACCCCTTTCGAAATTTGGTGAGAAGGTTCCTTTCATCCTCTAAAGAACATATATCAACGAAAAAAATTTTAAAATTCGTTTTTGCAAAAGTTATGTCATATTCAAAATGTCATAATTTCTCCGAATAAGCCGAATGTGTTGAGTTAATTTTTTTAATATGTCAAAAACTACTACACATACGAAGATGAGTTGTATGTCATTTTAAAGAGAAGACTTCTGGCTACAAACAATTTATTAGAAAAAAATTTTTTTTTTTTTTTTAAATTCAATACCTGCAAAATATTAAATTTTAAAAATGGACTAAGTCTAACCTTATTTTTTATTTGGCTGATTTTTTTTTTATAATCAACCCTTATCGTGAAAAACAAGTAGAAATTTTGTTCCCATGAAGTTTTTATTCCCCCTCGAAGGGAAAAATGCTATCGTGAAACTCCCGTGAACAATTTTTCGCGCTATTAGTTCTCAGTGAATGTAAATATAAACAAAAAAATTTTATCAAAAATATACACGTATATTTTAAAGAAAAGTTAAAAAAACAAAATAAAATATATTCACCCCTATCGTGAATAATTTTTCCCTCGTAATTTTTTTTACTTTTCCCTTTGAATTTACCAATTTATTTTTACAAAATAATTAACGTTCGCATAGTAAATAACATTTAAAACAAAAACAAAATTTCAAAAATTGGTTTTGTTTTAAAAGTAATTTTCTATGCGAACGTTAACGTTCGATATCGGCGAACGGGCAGTTAATGTTTTTTTTTTATCTTTCTTCTATTTTACATTCACTAAGAACTGATAGCGCAAAAAAAGTTTTTATTTTAATATACAGGAATGCTGCCATCACACGAACGGTAGGAAAAGAGGCAATGAAAAACGACTTCGCTAAAATAATGTATAAAACTCATCTAATTTCTTGTAGAAGTAACGTGACAAACAAAAAATGCAACAAATAAAGAAAAAAACTGCATCAATGTCGTTACTTTTTTTAATCCTCCTTAAATAAAACAAATCAGCCTTAATAAATACTTATAACTCAAAATTGTTTGTAGCCCCAAGCATTCTCTTCAAAATTACAAGCAAATCATCTTCGTATGTTAAGTAGTTTTTGAGATATTGAAAAAATAAACTCAACACATACGGCTAATTCGGCGAAATTATGACACTTTGAATATGACATAACTTTTGCAAAAAGCTAGAGGATGAAAGGAACCTTCTCACCAAATTTCATTTAAATCGAAAGGGGTCGGGTCCCACTCTTGGTCGATTTGACATGGAATTACCGAGTCATTGCTTTAAAAAATATAATATTAGTACGGAAAAACAGTATTTTTTGGTAGTTGGTTTTTTGAAAATTTAAAAATAAAATTGATTCGTAAAATAACTATATTTTCATTCAGTTTTAACAGCACGGAAAACGAATTTAATAACCTACAATCAGTTACTGTAATAATTTTATGAGTGTATCTACCCTGCGGAAAATTTGAGTAAATTATTCCAACAGAACTGGTCCTCGCATTTGTGAAAATAGAATAAGGCCAAAAAGAAATAACTAATGAAATGTGAATGGAGAAGAAATCACCTAAATAGTACATTAAGTAAGAACAAAATGGTATAGTTTTAATTTTGTATTAATTTTGATTTAATAATTTTTTATATAAATGATTTTTTTTTTTTTTATTTATTAGGTCAGTTTTTGTAACATGTTCAATATTCACCGGTGTTGTGATACATTCTTCGGAGCCATTTAAAAAAATTTTCTTAAAATTTATTCTAGGACTTTTTATTGGACTAGCATTGTGGTAAACAACACTTAACACGTTTATAAAGAATAAATGTGTGACTGGACCAATGGTAGCTGTAAGGTGTCTATTAACCCCTCCAATGACAACCCCATGTTAAAGTGATAGGTCCCATTCCTATAAAGTGTTAACACTACGATCAGTCTCTGCCATGAAAAAACCTATCACGGGACTACTTTAGGGTCAGTTCGCTTCCTTCTAGGGTAATATAGATAAAGTACCAAATCTAAATATAAAAATAAATATAGATCAATTGATTTCGTCTGTTTTTCCCGTACCAATTAGTAATGTTTTTTGTAAAAGTACTTAAACTGCCTGTCCATAGATTTCGAACGAACATTTCGTTCGCTTAACTAACTTTGAAAGCAAAAACAATATTTCAAAATATATTTGTGTTTTAAATGTTAGTTAGGCGAACGAAGTGTCACTCCTTCCGAAATTTTAAAACGATTTTAAAATAAAGAAGAAAATATCAAAACTTTTTCCAACATGAGCTAGTAAATTATGTAAATAACAATACAAAATATGTTTGTGTATTAGAGTGGGTCAATTTTTTTTCGACCAAGCGGTTGTCGAAATCGTAGTTTACGACGAGTTCTAAGCAGGTTTGCCGAAGAAACCATGGGTCTAAAATCAATATCGAGCTTCCAGTTTTAACGAGAAACTTTTCTTTTCGTATTTTATATTTTGTTTTAATATGGGGGGAGGGCGGGTCATTATTTCTGAAGCGGACAACCCAAAATTCTTAAATTGGGTCCCTGCAGCGCGTAGGATGCTTTTGTGAATAAAATCAAAAATTGTAAACAGATTTTAATTATTTATGGCTTGTTTTATTTGCATCTTCGGGTTTTATATGGCTGGAAAAACTTAGAAGATTATTTCCAAAAATTTCGACATTTTGGTAAGAAGTTAATTTTTTTTAAAAAAATTTTTATTTTATTTGATTTATTTTATAACTCCAATATTTAGACGTAGCTGTTAAGCTCAACTGCTAGAAAACTGTTGACAACTGTTGAGCCGAACATTTTCGTCTTAGAAACGGCATTATGAGTATAATGCAAAATTAACAGCTGATAAACATAAACAATTGAAAAAAAATAAAGGTTGAGGTTGAGCACAACATGTTGACTTTAGGTAGCTAAAAAATTTTATGATGGAATAAATGGCCTCAAATACCCAACTGTTATGTTGAGCGAAAGTGCTCAACTATGCGTTTCTAAGACAAACACTAAACGGTTACACAACAGTTACGCCTTATGAACGTGCCCAATGTCTTTAAATTTGTGCTACATTTGCCGTGTCCGATTTAAAATTAATCCTTAACAATTCTGGTACCTCAAGCTCAATAAATACTACAGCAATTTAAAAAGTAAATGTTGAATAAAATAAAATTTATACAAAAATATTTTTTATGAATATAGGGGTTTGTTTATCTTTATAAGTAAATAAATTTATTTACATATATGTAGTTCGAAAATTTTGAAATTAAACTAGTCATTTCCGGTTTTCCGCGGTTCAACAATGCAATAACCACTTGTATGAGTGTAAAGAATTTTGCATAACTTCTGAACTATTGGATGTCCCATAATAAAACTTTAACAATATAATAAGGACAGTGTAGGCTAATCTGGCTTAAAAATTAAAAAAAAAAAAAAATTAGGATTAAGTTATAAATTTTTTTTATTTAAATTGGTCATTTCCGGTTTTGCAGATGAAAAAAAATTTTTTTTCAAATATATTTGTTTTTATTTATAGTTCAATCAATTTTCGATAGGAATCAAATATTTTTTTTTTTAATTAGATTTTAGTTCGAAAAAATAATTAAAAAAAAAAAATTTTGAAACGGCAACACTTTACACAAATCGACAAATAACCATATATATACTAGAACTATAGTAACTTATGCCAAATATAAAGGAATTCCAACGAAATTGTAATATTATTTTTTATTGGGTTGTCCGCTTCACAAAAATTGGACCAAATTAAAAAAAAATATAAAATACGAAAAAAAAAGTTTCTCTTTAAAAATGGGAAGCTCGATTTTGATTTAAGACCCATGGTTTTTTGGGCAAACCTTCTTAGAAATCGTCGTAGATTACGATTTTGACAACCGCTTGGTGAATTTATTTTGATACATACAAATTGAACCACTCCAATGTGTATATATCTGGCAAAACAAATAGTTATAATTTTTTATGTGCTTAAGTTAATATGCATCGTCACCTTAAAGTCAAAAGGCCGTAATTTTGAATTGATCATAATGTTATTAACTAAAATACATCATAACCAATCCAAAACTAGATTTTTAATATTTTTGTTATTTATGGCCTTTTAGGTGACGAAATGTTATATAAAGTAAGACTGAATTTTTTAATGTTACGTGCAAAAACATTAATGAAAAGTTCATTTTTTTAACTTGTAACGTGTAAGTGTTTTCAGTTTTTTTTTACATTGTCCAGTTATTGCAACTTTGTTTTCAGGCAACCCTAACTTGAATACAGGGCATCTAAACTATTTCTTTATCTTAGAAAAATAAGCAGTTCTTTTGGCGGTTAACCATCATGGTGTCCGAAAGATGCAAAAATGTCCGAGCTGGCCAATACTTTAAATAAATTTTTGTTGTACAAAACTATCACAATCAAAAAAAATATCACAGATAAAAAAAAAACCATTTAAAATCGTATCATATTTGGGTAATATATACATTAACGACACCAGGTTAAAAAAAAGCCAAATCGTTTAAAATATAATTTTTCAAATTAAGAACTGTAATATGGCGCCGCCATCTGTTAACGCAATTTTTCCATACTTCTTCTTAACCACTTAAATTCCACAAATATCAATTACAACCAAATAAGGATTTAATTTTCGTACATTTATCAAACACAAAATGTTTCTAATCATTTAAACAACCAAATGTAACTAAAGAAAACAGCATCATCAGCATTTGGCTGTTTTAGGAGAAAAAAACGCCAGACAGTTTGACAAGAAATTAAAAAGACATACCGAAAATCCAAAAAGAAGGTAAAGAATCAACGTAAAAAAACCAAAACGGAATGCATTTCTTAAAAAAAAAACCCCATCACGAAAAAACAGGAATAGAAACACTGAAAGAAAAAGTTTGACATTTTTTAAGACTACAAAAAAAGCCAAGAAAGCCAATAATTCAAAAATATATGTATTTAAACATCGACGACTAACATTCTTTAACTTTTTAAACGGCTTACAATTGCACAAGTTGCAAGGTTAGTTGCCACTACGACGACACCAGAGATAATGAAACATGTAGTTTTACAGTCAATATACCACATTCTTTTATGAAAAAGAGATAAATAAATAAAAACTTATTTTCCATCATAAAAAAAAACAAAACAAAAAAAATCCCAAAAAATCAACTACATATTTGGCTACAAGGTAAAAGCAACTTTTTAGAGGTTTCAAAAAATTGTTGTATATGCAGCAGAATTGCAGTAAAAAAAAATAATACACTAAACTGCAAAGTAGCATGCAACAATCAGCAGACACTCAACAGTAATAAAATTAAAAAAATAACCAAAAATCTAGATAAATAAAGCAACAACAAAATGTTTTTGATGTGGTGTGTCTTCTTAACACACAGACTTACAGCCAGTCCTAAAACAAGGAAAATAAGAAGCTCAGGGGGCGGACGAACTGACGAACGGGTGTATAGAGAGATAGACGATGCAAGGACAGACACACTTGTTTTATTTAAGTTGCATGTTACCTTATGGCTGCTAAAGCTGCAAAGTTTACTTTTTTTTGCGGATGGTTTAGCTAGTAAATTGGTAATGCTTCGATGCTTCAGGATTGTACGAGTTAGAATAAAGTCTAATAGAACGAAATAAGAAATCTACCACAAAGAAACTCGATGGAAAAAATGTTAAGAAGTATGAAGGCCAAGGAATCTATTTGCTACCATTATTGTTGCAAAAGAAAAATTTGTTGTAACAAAAATAATTCATAAAAAAAATGTATAAAGTTTTCTTGAAGAGGGAAAACCCAATTCCATTTATTGTTTTTTTTTTTTTTTTTTTTTTTGTTTTTTTTTTTTTTTTTTGAAAATTGTAAAGCCCCTTTAACTCTGCGTTTTACGACATGTCAAAATCCGCTTAAATTAAAAATATATAACAGTGTGATAACAATTTGTTATGAAACGTCAAGAAATTTTAAAGTCGTATGGCATTTACCATTTTTTTTTTTTTTTTAATTTTTCTAAACGTTAAGATTTTTTCAATTTATCAGAGTTGTATTTTTAGGAATACACACGAATAAATTCAGAGATGGTAAATTGAAATTTTATCACAAATTTTTACAGTTAATTTTAAATTAATTTTTTTGTTTCTAATGGAAAAAATGCAAAAATTATGTGCTGTTTTTACAACACAAGTGATTGAACGTGTGGTAAAATTTTTTCCTATGTAAGTATTTCTAAATTTAATTCAATAAGTTTAAATTTTTTAGATTATTTATCTTTTTGTTATTATTATTATTATTTTATATTAATTTAATTATTATTACAAATAAATAAAAAATGTAATTTGTCGACATCTCTAAAGGGATTGTATTCCTGGGATTAACATATTGTGGGTATTACAGTATCGAGGGTATGAAATGCTAGTTAGGTATGTTATATACCGTCGGAAAGGTTAATTTATCTAGTTTCACAGCATAAGTTTTATTTTGAAGACTTTAGAAACACTTACACACAAATAGGAACAAATTCAAAATAGTGCATATGCTAAAAATTAAAAAATCCTCGTCTTGACTTAGAAATTTTTTTTTTTTTATACATAACCCGCTCGCGGCCCAAATAGCGACCAGAACTACCTTAAAGGAAAAGACCTAAGCTTTCTTTTGAGCAGAAAAAAAAGTACCCGCTTAAAAAAATAAAAAAAAAGTTTTAAATTTAAAAAAAATAGTTTAACCAAAATATTGCTTAGTCCTACTTCTTTGTAAAGATGTTGCTATGATTTAAAAGTTCATAAAGATAGAGGACACATACCTAGAATACGTATCGATTAGGGATGCAAATCCCGAAATCCCGATTTAGCGAATCCCGAGTCCCGGGATTATAATTTTTTAATCCCGGCATTTCGGGATTTTTACCTTTTTTATAAAAAAAAGTTTATCATGACATTCTCCATTGAGAGGATATATGGGGAACACAATTTTGATATTTTATATTTATTTAATTAACTCCGTTAATACTGTCATTGAAGACGAAAAAAAACAGTTAAACTTTGTATTTCTTTTTAAGCGTGTCCAACAATTATAAAGAAATTTAATTAAGAGAAGTGCTGAAAATAATTAGAGAAGAAAAAACCAAAAGTTAAGTGTGGTTTTATTATTTAAGTGATTCCACCGATGCACCAAAAACAAAATTTAAACTTAACTATTTACAAGTTTTGGCTTATTAAAGTGTTTCCCGAGAGTGGGCATGGGACCTAAGGTAATTTATGGAGCAATTTAACGAAATTAAGTATGTAGTGTAATTTATACAATACATAATTCCTACCACCAGTGGTGGGTGGTGGATATAAAAATGTGTTTTTGTTAAAATAAGATTTTAATGGTTAACTTAAAAAAATTGATTTTGCTAATTAATTTCGCATTGAAATTTCAATTATTCATCTTAATTCATTTAATAAAAATTTTAATAGAATATTACAAATAAATGAACTATTCAGGCCTGTTCTGAAAATCACTTTTATTCAAATCACGTGATTTAAAATCACATGAGCCTTTTAAAATTACACGTTTGATATTTTTGGGTTCCATTTTTGTATGTTTTGGTGTGATTTTCAATTGCCGAAAGCATACCAAGAACCTTAAAAACTAAATGTTTTTCAAAACACCAAAAAATCACACGCGTAACTTTAAAAGCACGTGATTTGAAATTATGTGATTTTTAGAACATGCCCGATTAATTTGCTCTATTCAATTACTATATTAATTATTTTTTTATTAAGTTTGAAACAACTGAGGTAGTAGAGTAAAATATCGACTTTATGTTAATAACTTTGTTAATTGAATCAATTAACACATTGTTGGAAATCGTACGTTGTTGTTTTATCATATTTTTAATTAAATTAATCATTAATTAAGAAAAAATCACACTTTGAAATTTTTACAAATTTTAGTAATAAATCATTAAGCAACTTCGTAATATTAAATGAATTATAATATAAAACTATTGTTTGTAAACCACTTTTAAAGACTTTTTTTTTAAATAAATATCTATAAAAAGAATCCCGAAAAATAACGATATCCCGAAAATAACGATAATCCTCGGATTTAACGGTATCCCGGGATCCTGAATCCCGAGATTTGCGAAAATCATTCCCGTTTGGCATCCCTAGTACCGATGTAAAATCATACAGGTATGTGATGGAAGTTGATTTGGAAAACGAAACGACTTAAAAACGATAATATCGTTTTTAGAATCTTTTAATATTAATTTCGTATACATATTCCTCTTATTTCCAGTCCATATTCTTTTAAATTGTGTATTACATGAATTTAATTTACTGTATTTTGAACAAAAACTTAAGATTATAATTCAGAAATTGATTTTTAAATCGCTCGAAATTCATCACACCTTTTAAAAACGTTCGTTTTGAAATCGATCGATTTTCATCACATACCCGATATACATGCAAACAAATTGAGTTCAACCTAACTAACACCCCTCGCACTATAAACCCAAAGCTCACAATCCTGTTTTTAAACAGAAATTAAAGTTAAAAACTTACTTTTATTATGCACTAAAGTAATTCAAATTTAAAAAAAAAAATTAAATTTTTCTCGAGCAAAAAAAACCAGCACGAAGCAAATACAGTCCTACACAGAAATGTGTTTCATTAAGTTATTTAAAATATAAAATAAAAAGTTAATTTGCCATCAAAAAAAAAACTCTTTCACGAGCAGAAGAATTATATTGAATGTTGTTACAAGTACTAACATTTTTAAGCTGAAATTAACAATTAAATCACATGCATTAGTCTGACTTACTGACAAACTGCCTGCCTAGCCGCTTTCCATTCTAGATGCTAAAAGTGTAATTAAAAGTAGCAACTATTAACTGCAACACGTTTTTTTTTCTATTTGCAAACATTTCAGTACTTCAAGCAGCAACCAAGCATAACCTTAATGGATAAATTAGTAGAATAGAGAAATAAAATAAAAAATTATAATAAAACATGCAGTTTAATTTGAGGCAAAAACTACATTCCTGAGAATTAGAAATGTTTTGAGAAAGAAAAAATTAAAAAAAAAAATGCAAATGTTTGCGTGCTACAAGTCTGCAGATTTAAAACCGGCATGATGCATGAGTTCTGCCTGCATGCAGAAAATATTATAAATGCATTTGTATTTATAATCTCAAAAGCGCATCTTTTGTCTATGCAACAGTACACAGATAATTCTAGATGCAGCCTAGAGAAAAGGAAATCGTGAAGAGACTAGAAGAATAAAAACCAACAACAACAATAGCAAAATATTATAGCTACCTAGGCTTGACCATGAACTTGTTTAGCCAGACATGAAAGTTTATTAAACTCGAACAGCAACAACAATTTAAGAACTAAAAACAAAAAAGCTAAGTGCTGTGCAACATGCAAAAAAAGCTAAAATAGCATTAAATATTTATACCGGTTGCAGTAACAATTACTTTGAAGAAGTTCTTAGCTGAAAATACGCAAAAGTTTACCAGAAAAGAAATATCTTTGAAAATGTTCTAAAATTGGTTTAAAATGGTGTCCTAAATGTACTTTAACCAAAACATTTATCAAAGAATACTTTTGTATTTGCCATACATTTAAACGGCGAAAATGTTTATCAATAAACTACAACAACAGCAACAACAACAAAATTCCAAGACTCGAACTTGAAATTCAAGCCACAAAACAAGTTTTGCAACCTTAAATAAGAAATAATTGCAGCCAAGTATCAGGCAGCCAGGCATAAGCAGCATCTTTGTCTCCTTCATAAATATTTTTTATAGCGATTTTTTTTCGTCATTTGCCCTGTGTTCTAAAAAACCTCAAGACCACTTTGTGGTGGAACACGCAGAAAAACGGCAGAAAGAGATACATACTTGTAGTCGTACATTTTTCTACACGTTCAATGGCTCAGCAACAGGCTCTTTTTCAACCGATACTGACTGCAAATTATAATAATCATAAAAAAAACCTAATTAATGTCCCAGTAAGCAATTCGAAACAGATTTATTAAACATGTTTTCCTTAGGAAATAGTGGCAAAAATATGGAGTACATTTAAGAAATTGTTCTAAAGGTGGCAAAGGAAATACTAATAATAGCAATCTTGTGACATAAGATTTTCACATCAGTTTTAGATCTGTAGTCTGGGAATAATTAAAAAGAAAACAAAAAAAAAGCGGAAAAGCTAGATACATATTTTAACGTGACGTGGGACAGAATCAATTTACTTTACCCACACTACCGTAGGTCGAGGGGTATTAGGCGTTTGTAGTAATGTGTGTCACACATAACGCTATTGGTCCTAGACCCATCATTTAGCATACCGATGGTCTCAGACTTTCTAAAGCGAAAATTTTATAAGCCTATGGAAAAAATTAAAATCGGTCCATTAGTTCACAGAGCTATCAATCAAACTTCCTTCCGGAATAGAGTCTGTGTGCTTAAAAAAAACAATTTAATTGTATTGGCTTTTAGATTAAATTGGGCCATATTTGAACATAACTCCTTTACAAATATCACTCCCAAGAAACAGCTTTTATTACTATAACTTCTTTATAAATGTTGGTATTTTTTTTCATTATTAATTTATTGAATCTTCATATATCAAATATGAACTAACAATAACACTGTCCAACACACAAAAAATAAAAAAAGTCTGCCAACTGATTCTTTTAAAAGTTTACATCTGAAACTAATTTTACGGCCTATTTAAAGTTGCAACCCTGTGTAGTAAAACAACGTAGAAAATCGTGTGCTACTTAGGTTTTTGGTACATGGTGTCTTCAGAATATTTGTTCAGAACATAACAAGCAACGTAATATCGAGACATAACCGCCAAAAAAAGCTCAAGCGACAAAAACAAAATTTTACAGGAGAAGGGTTTATTTAATATATTTCATAAAAATTTTGTATGAAAATTGGCGCTTAAGCCTAGTACTCTGTTCAACATTTCACGTGAAATGCTGTCAAAACTCATATGAAAAAAACTTGTGCGGAATTTCTATGAAAAAGTGTTGATAGAGTTGTACTCTGTTTAATTTGTGAAAAAGTTGCGAAATGTTTCTAGCAACATTTTTTTACAACTGCGAAATAATATAAGCTGCACTTATTTCACGTGGAATCTTAAGCAAACGAAAAAAGTTTAAACTTAATATAAAAATGAGAACTGCAAAACATAAATAACACAACCGGTAACAGGTTTTCATCAATATTTAATTTTATTTTTACTTAATTTTTTATTTAAAAAATACTTTTTAGTAAAATACATGTGGGTTTTGTTTACATATGCAAAACAATGTCGCATACTTTGAAAGATTAAAAACGTCAAATTGTGCAAACTCTCGAGATAGGTAACATTGATACATGTCAAATTTTTCGCATGAAATAATAGATGTTGCTGAACATTTTTCACAAATTGGAACAGAGTACTAGGCTTTAAACTAAAATTGTTTTTGCTATAAAATCATATCAGTACCTTCTGTGACCATGAGATTTTAGGAGATGATGCAAGTGTTGCCAATAAATTTATTAAAAAAAAAACGAAAATTTAAAATGTTGTCGCTTAACCTTTTTTTGCGGTTATGGCTCGATATTATGTTGGTATACATTAACCCTCTATCTCTTCTAGAAATTGGTCTTATTTGCAATTTTTTTGAAAAACAGCCAAATTCACATTTAAAACAGGGATCTATGTAGTTAAAATATTATCCGAAAATATTTGTCATAAAATTCTACTATAAGCCTCCCCAACTTTAATACAAGAAATAAGCAAAAACTTAAAAGTTAATGTAAGAGTTAATAATGTACTTAAAAAAGTACTAACTCCGACTCCGACTCCAAACGCTGAAATTGTTTAAGTGCGACTCCGACTGCAACTCCTACTCTAACCTTGATGCTAAATGTATATGAGACTGGTCCTTATAAGATTTTAAACTCTTTTCATACTTCACCACTAGTAGTGAATGAGGGTATACTAAGTTTGACATTCGTTGTGACATTTTTATTATGCATCTAAGACCCCATAAAGTATATATCGTTACCAAAATTTTAAAATCGACATTTTCATTGATTCTGTTGTATTGCATCAACACAAATGTCCACAACAAATTTTGAATCTTTCGACCAAGTTTAGGGATTTTATTTAATTTAATTAACAGTTTGCATAATATGTAACATTATTATTTGTCAAAACCACTGGTAGGTTTGATAAGAAAAATAGAAGAGAAGTTCTTTAGAAGCAGTTTAATGTAATTTATCAATTTATCACTTTAAATAGTTTTTGCTGCTCCTGTAAAATTTTCAAAATGTTAGAAAGGTCCTTTTGCGTTTTAGGTAACGATATATTCTAGCACCTTGAATAATTCTAAGTCGATTTCGGTATTTTTATATAATATATATTTAAAAATATAATCCACATTGGTTTGTTTTTAATAAAACAAGAAAATACAACAATATAGCAGGTTAAAATAATGCTTCAGTATAATGGATGATTAACTTTAACATATGATTATCTTTCTAGGGTTAATAAATTCTCAAGTTGAAGGAATCTGTGCAATCTCTCTTCTAACTCTCCTGTTTTCAGTCAAGAGCCGCTCGACATCTGTAGAATATATTTTATTATTTTTGATGTTATTGAGGGTTATGCTTGAATATTGAACAGCTAAATAATTTAAGATAACTGTCAAAATTAACAATAGAGAGATCCACGTTATCCGGTGTACTAAGCGAAATATTTACTGTGCAATGGACACAGATATTTTTTTCAGTTAAATTATTTACGTGGCTGACGTCGATAAGTAACCAGACGGAGCTAAAATTCTATTGGGGTTCATTACAGTAACAATTGTAGGTGTGCGATCAGGAGATAATTCTAAGAACGCTTTAACATGAATCTTTCCTGTGGGGATGTTTTTAACCACGCAAAAATTTATTACATCTGGAATTTTTTGCTTATCAGTAGGCCAATAAGTTGGTTGTCCGCTCGCTAACACATTTAAATCCATTTTAGAGATTGTCTTAAATAAAACACGACCTTTTGGTGTTATAAGTCGTGACCCCTTAGAAGGTATGTTTAGCGTTATAATCGCCAGCGGCCAAGAAACAGAATCGTAGTGATTTATAATCTTCATACTATTGCCTTACTGATTTTGGAAATCTTAGATTGAATTACCAGGTTTCAATTTAACTCTTCAACGCGAATGTTCGTTGTTTGTAGATAATCTTCAAAATGATCACACATTTAGTAGCGTTTGATTTGGGCTTTTATTAGAATTACAGAAAAAAAAAATTGAAAATTGTCTCTTATCACCAAATTAATTCCAAATTTATAGCATCAAGCAAAGAAGTTTGTGATTTTGATTACTAAAAATTGTAACATTGTGATTTTTTTTCCAAAAAATTATATTTTTAATTTTAATTAAAAAAAAATGATCCAAAAACCGTTTGCAGTTTCAAACAGTGTGTTAATTGATTTAATTAAATGTAGATAATTCACAACAACAATTCTATATACAAGTTTAAATTATTTTGTTTATATTTTGATATTTGAATCAGGCTTGACTGAGCTGGAAAATGAAAAATTAAATATTATCAATAAATTTTAATTCATTTTCATTTTGTAAAATTCCTTTCTTCATAAAAATAATTTAGTGAAAATTTAATTCAATGAACTTAAGCCTGATTAAAATATCAAAATTTGGATTAAAAACCATTAACAGTTCAATAAAATAACGACAATACTAATTATTTTTTGATATTTTATTAAAATTTTTATTAAAAATTAATTTCAAAGCAACTAAAATGTTAATTAAGTCATAATTTTATTTTTAATTTTCTTTCAACTAAAAAAATAATTGATTCAATTATCACATAAATTAAATTAAAAAACCTTTTTAAACAATTTTTTTAATTGATAAAAAAATTACTGATGATTTTTTCTGCAAAACATTCAAGTGTCGGTATTGATAAATAATTTGGCAACGGTTTCTCTATTTCTATAAGTATGTCTTAATGAAATTTGGCTAGTAGGAACAACACAAATAATATTTCCCATATAAATCCATCCGAAAATCACTTTAAGTTGGAAAATGGCATATATCGGGTGATTCATAGGGGGGTTTGATTTATAAGTGAACATAAAATTTTTATTTTCGGTTAAAAGAACAATTTATAGCATTTTCTGTGTGAAAATAATATCATGTAAATGTTGGCAATTTTGGTCGACTCGTTCGAGCATAGCGATTGGTATCTCGCGAATGACACGAGTAATGTTGGCTTCCAAAGTGTCAGTCGTTGCTGGCTTATGCCTGAAGACCTCAGACCCCAGAGAAAATAGTCCAAAGGTGTGATATCGCACGATCTGGGTGGCCAATTTACCGTAGAAAAACGTGAAAATAAGTTATCACCAAAATTATTTCTCAACAAGGTAATTGTTTCACGCGTTTCAAGTCGCTGTAGCTTAGTCTTGATGAAACCAGAGCTCAACGAGACCATGAACATGAATTTTGAGAAGCCCATAGTCCGTTAACTTGGGTGCGATAACATTCTGATTTGCCCCATTTTTGAAGAAATATGGACCAATGATTCCACCAGCTCATAAACCACACCATACCATTAATAGATGTAATGGTAGCCTTGGTACTGTTCGGGTTGCTCCTCAGCCCAAATACGGCAATTTCGTTTATTAACGGATCCATTGAGCCAGAAATCTGCTTCATCACTAAACAAAATTTCACGATAAAACACCGGATTTTCAATACGATGATTTTCGTAATACATCTGAACAATCTGGAGAAGCTGTTATGGTGTGAGTCTTTCCATGATGACTTGCCAAACGATACTGAACAAAAATGACAAAGCAGTTTGATAGGAGTCACGAGTGAGTCACCTCACGATAAATCACTCTTTAGATATAAATATCTTGTTAATATTCCGCACAAAGAACTCTTGTATAAATTTTAGCCGCACCACAATTTTGTTTTGCCTGGTGCATAATTGCCATTAGTAGTGATGTGATCGTTCTTGACCGACTATACTTTTTTAATAATTTTTGAAACAAAAATTGTTTATAGCTCAACCAGAGATTCAGGTAGTATTGACAGAATACCGAGAAGAAAAGAAAGAAGAAAATAAAGGGTAAAAGCATAAGGGTAAAAGTAACAGACTATTCGTGGAAATTGCTAAGCAACAAAACTAGTGAGAAGCGTTGCTAACATTTTTTGTTTGCTCATTCCATCATTAATGTAAAAAACACAACTAATGATGATCTCTAAAATATAATTTATGTCTACAGCATCACTAGAATTTTTCTGTTTTATAACGAAAAACAGAACACTACATACTGTTCTGATACTTTCCTGAAAATAGTTATGAACGGTATTAATGGTTGGGTACTAATTTGCAAACAATTAAAAAACATGTAACAGCCATGTTCTGAAAATCGAAGTGAAATTGAAATCAAAAAAATTTTCAAAACCATCCATTTATAAAATTTTTTCATAAAAATATTTCGTTTTATATATGTACGTAACATCTTGAGTACCAATTATATTTATTAGAATTACTCTAAAAATCATAAAATAAAATTTAACTGAAAATTTCCTTCGATTAGAATTTTACTCGATTTCGTTTCTAGAACATGGCCGTATATCGTTTCTGGGTGTGTGTACCGTATGCTAAATAATGTTTGGGTTCTTTTCGAACACTGTTTTCATCACTCCTAATATAACATTTTACGAACAAAACAAGTTATAAGTTCTTTTAACCTGTTCCTTTTTTTATCCTTAGATTTCTATCAATTTGCTAAATGAATTTCTCTAACAAATAATTAAATTTAAAAATCTAAAATAAAATTTGTAAAAAGTTATAAATATAAGTTAAATAAACTTACACTAATAAGATGAATGCAACAACATAAATAAATAGACGTTAGAAGTCCATCTAAAGCCTGTTTAAATAAAGAGCCAACATTTTTTAAATTCCTGGCCACAAATTGAAATAAAGAGGGAAAAAAAAGCATAACAAATAAGCCAACAACTCAAGAAGAACTAAAATAAAATAGTAACATTTTCTTTTAAGTAATTGAGCACACGTAGCGGCCGTTTATGTACAGCAGCAGCAACCCATTTCAAAAGTATTCAATAGCTGCAGCAGCAACAGCAGCAATGCAATAAAATGATGCCAGTATTTGCAAAGGTAAAACAAAAAAGTTATAAAAATAAATAAATAAAAAGTGGAATGCTAGATTGCAACAATCAGTAGCAAAGAATTTAAACAAAATCCAATTTCCACTGTTTAAGGACACCACTAACCAAACAAACTGTAGAAAATTATGTTAGGCAACTAAAGGATACGAACAGCAACATTTTTATAATCATTTCAAATATTTTAATAATAAAGAAAATTATATAAATATATTTTTTTTTGCTGCAACAACAAAACAAAACATCAAATTGAATAAATTCCTTTGCTAAGTTTTGTAGCATGAGCTAAAGCGATTATTATGGAAACGAAGGTAAGTAGAGTGGGTGTGCGGAATGCAGTAACATTCAAACTCATACACCACTTCATTTATTTTAACCAGCAACATCATGACCATCATCACTCGGAGTCACCGTCATTCAGTGCATATTTTAACAATAAAATTATATTATTGTAGCATTTCTAGTGCAATTTTATCGCTGGAAAAAGGTAAAAGAATTCAAACCAAAAGTGTATTGGTTGTACAAAAAACTGTTTGTCGTGAGGCAGTCAACGATATTCTAAACCGGATTTAACATTTCGAAACCATTAAAAAAGGCACTAAAGTGCTAAATCAATATGAAAGAATGAATTTATAAGAGCCTATTTTCAGGCTATCGCAAAAGAGTTGTGCTAATAAACAGAGTACAGATACGTTCGATCATTGCTTTTTTTATGAGTGAGTGTAAACGTTTTAAAATGATGCTGCTAGTTTATATTCAGGAGTAGGTTAGGTTCGGATAGGTCGAAAGGAGGATGAAGCATCAAGATGCAACTTCATATATGTTGCGATATACACCTAGGCCACTATCGGGCCTGTTGTGCGAAGAAACATGGGGGATATAGGTGGATAGTGCTGGCACAACCTATAGGGAGGGGTTATGCCCGGCGTTAAGAACCCCAGTTTCCCGGACAGAATTCCTTAAGATTTTCCAGTCAACGTTCCTCAGGGATCCCAGACCCAACATGACATCGAGGTGTGTGGATCGTAATTCGGCGAAGGCCTGACAGTAGCAGAGGAAGTGTTCTAGCGTCTCGCTGTCCTCGCCACACGCTCTACACTCGTCAGATTCTGCCCGTCCAATTTGGTGTAGTTATGCCCGAAGTCCTGCATCACCAGTCACGATACGCACCATCATACTAACATCGGATTTACTCCCGTTGAGGAGGCTTTTTTCCCTTCCCTCGTCTGGGTTACCCCATACAATCTAAGTGGTCCTACACACAGCCCCACCGTTCCAACTGGCCGTATGGGTCTTCCGAGCCCACGCGTTCAAATCCGCCTTCGTTTCCCCAAACGGCTTCGCAATCGCCAGGTTAACTGCTTCGAGTTCTCTTCCCCCGATAGCGAGTATATTGGCTCTTTCGTTTCCGATTATCCACGAGTGTCCCTGCCCCATATGATACGGATCCCACCGCCCGAGAATTCAGTAATGGCCTTCCTTCAGTCTAATAAGGTCCTGGGCCTAACGCTATTAAATGATAACGCACTTATTGCTCTTTGGCTGTCGGTAAATATGTTAGCGTCCACCCGCCCCATATTCTCTTCAATCCATCTCACACATTCCGTTAAAGCACGGACTTCTACCTGGAAGATTTTCTTGTGATCCGGGATACGGTAGAATACCTCGGTTTCCGGGTTCTCAACGTAGACCCGTATGCCCGTTTCAGTCCCCAGTTTAGAGCCGTTTGTGAGGCAACATATCCCCACAGGCGTTTGCCCCATAGGTTCACTCGGCCAAGATCACCTTTCATGACTATATTCATGAGAATTATAAATAAAAAAATTTTCCTTTTGCTCACTCTAGAGCAATGAGCAAACACAAATTTGTCATATGTGAATTTTTTGATGTAAACAATTACGATTAATTCACTTTTGATTGGTTCATATGAGAGAAAATTTAGCAACGCTATTTGTTCATATAGAACAACTTGTAAATTCTGCACACTCGTAAATCAATGGGACAAAAATTTCGGTCATAACTGTGAAAAAAGTAACAAGTTATTGATATCTCATTCATGAACAAATTTATCAAGTAGTGAACATGAGTAAATCTGGTTAATTCATCATATACGTGAATGAATGGGTCAAAAAAAAAACGTTTTGTTCATAACTGTGAAAAAGTAACAAGTTTTTGACTTCTAAGTCAAGACCACACTCGTCAATGAGTGAATATAAGCGCTCGTATATGAAAAATTTGGAATTCTGCTAATTAATGACCAGTGAATTTTTTTTTAAATCTTAATCTTTTTGCTTAAAGAATAAATTCTTATTAAATATGAATAAAGAGACCATAATATTTTTTGAATTTTCGGCATCCATAGTGAATAAGTGAACCGGGTGAAATCTCCACAACATTTCAAATGAAAATTTTACTTAAGTCAAATATTTTGACTTAAAACCAAAATTCTTATTCGATTAAAAAAAAATATTCTTTTAATTGCCGGGAATTTAAAGGAATTCAATAAAATAAAATTTGTTTACGTTTCGGGATTTTTTAAAGTCTAGAGTGTTGGGAGTTCTCACTTTCTCTCAAATATTAGCAAGAATTTATTTGTACACCCAATAGCAAAGACACAAAATGAACAAGACTTAAAAAATGCGAACATTTTTAAAGATAATGAATAATGGCGACTAGAACAACAGCAAGAACTTTTTGTACATGCAATATCAAATGCAGAAATGACAAAGAATCGACGAATGCAAAAATTTGTAACAGATATTAAAAGTATAAAACCTAGGGAAGACTTTTTTTTTAGAAGGAAGAGAACGGGTGTTTTTACAGCCATAGGGAAATTCCAATAAAATTGTAACGTAGTTGTGAATAATAGAGGCTCCTGCAAACTTTGGAATGTGAACAATTCGAAACTAAACCAATTCCGTTTATAAAACTAGTATTTTATTTAAAAATGACTTAACTTGTGATATACATATAAAGTAATAACTATTCCGACTGATTCATCACAGAGCCTTAAAGCCTAAAATTTGAAACGGATGAGGATTTTTGGAAATTCGAATGTTTAGGGGGTACAAAAAAGGGTAACCACGTATAAAAACCCGTGTCCTTAACTAAAGAGATAAAAATAAATTTAATATTTATCGATGTTGAATAAAAAAAATAAGCGGACTGGTGTAGTACTTTTCTAAAATCCGTCTCTTTTGGAAAGTAAACGGGTTAAACCAGTATTCTGGAACTTTTTTGTCACCCCATCATTATTTTAAACAAATCAACAAAGAAATAAAAATGATATCACATTCGTTACTAATCTCAAAAATACAAATGGGGGATTTCATGTCAAGTAACCCAACTTTTGAAATAGATGTCTTCCGATTTGGATGAAATTTGCACCAAGGTTAGTCCTATTGGATAGTAGTTTAGACACAAACAAGATCGGTCAAAAAATTTCTGAGTAAGAGGGAGTCAAAATTTGAAATTTTGGCCAAACAGGTGTTCTTACTCATATATGTTACTTATAATCTATTAGTGTTAGCAAAATTTGTCCCAAACAAATTAGACAGCTATTTCTTCAATCTTTCGAAAAAAAAAATTTTTTTTGCTCAAAAGAAAGCTTAGGTCTTTCCCTTTAAAGTAGTTCTGGTCGCTTTTGGGCCGCGAGTGGGTTATGTATAAAAAAAAAATTATTTCTAAGTCAAGACCAGTATTTTTTTGGGTACTTGACGTGAATGACATGAATGTCATGAAAGCCCACAAAATCGTACGTATTTTAGTACTTTTTTTTACAAAACATTGTTCTCCATTCATTAACATATACGTTATATTAAATTATGGGTTCCCACTACAATATTTAAGATTTTATACTTCATGATACTTCAATGGGGAGTAAAAAGTATAAAAAAGGACAAAAAACGGGATATTTTATTGTTTTTTTATACTTTCCGTTCTTCATGTGGTAATTTTTGCATTTTCTATAATATAGAGCTAAGAAACATACAATTATAGTTGCAGGGTCCTAAGTGTATCAGAACCTTTAAGAAGAAAAATGTTGATACTTTTTTGTTAAAGCTTAGAAAAATTTACTTTGGCATATATAGAAAGGCAAGCGCTAACGAAGTAGCGTGTTAAATTATTGTTTTCTATAAGGTCCCCCTTAACAGGCAGCTTCATTAGGATGATAGCCTTTTTAGAAACTGAAGGGGTTGTCTGGTCCCGCTTAAGTTCATTTGAGTGAAAATACTCCCCTTTACGGACACATTGCAATGGTCATTTCGGTGTCCGTTGTCTTATGAGAGATTCACTGTACTACTAGACGTACGTACGATTTTATCTATAACTAAAAAACCATTTCAGATCGAATCTTGTTTATCAACCCAACTGACTTTATCTCTATTACATTCTACCGATATCATTGAATTGTTGTTGTTGGTTTTATTTTCAAGGTACTCCTTTTCTCACCTAATGGTTAGTTAAAACTAAAAATAATATAAACTCGTTTTGTTAACGATTATTGCCAGAGCAATGAGTAAATACTTTACGGACGAAAAAAAATGTATTTATTTCTTGATTTTGTCGTTGTTGTTTTCTTGTTGCAACGTTGTTAAATGTCACTTCATTATCAGCAATAAACAACAATTCATTGGCTTAAATAATTTACACTTTTAATCCTGTAGTTGCATCCACCCAACAATATTTAGATCAACAGCTTAAACAATAATAAAATTGTCGTTGTCCTTGAACGAGTATGTTCTGAGGATGAGGATTTTTGTTTTATTTTCATGTTTGCTCTTTCTTATTGTTGGGAATTTTATAGCAAATTTGTTTATTAGCAGAATAATTGTTAAAATTGCTGTATTTTTATGATTATATGCAATAAAATACTTCATAAAATTTTATTTCATTTTAAAAGCCAAATAGTAGATGATCTCACGAAATAGGAGAAATAGAAGTTTTGTGAATTTATTTAAGTATAATTGAAAATTAGATGAAATTTAAAAATAAATTATTTAGATGGCTTTAAAATTTGAAAGTGATAAAAAATATTTGCGCCAATAAACAGGTCAGGTTTCCATTCGTTCAAATAATTTAAAATTGATTTTGTCCTTCTGTGTGTAAGACGTCAAAATAAAAGCCAAAGACCCTTGAAACTATGAATAGACAATATTTTGGACCGTTGTGAAATTCTTTAACGTTCTGTCGTCCGTCTGTGGACAGCATGATAGAGGTGTAAATTAAAAATTTAGGAAGGTGGAATTTTTTAAAAAATATTTTTGCATGACGGATTTGTTTGGTATTCAAAATATTACAAACCGGTAAATTACTTCGCCTAGTCCTAAATAAAATTCCCCTCAGATTAAGACCTTTGGCAATAAAACGACTATACGGTATGAGTTAAAGCAACTATATTTATTAATTTATACTAGAAATGTTCGGTAGCAAAAAACGGGTCACACTACACAAATTTGAATTTCATATTTCTCATTATACTAATATCATAAAAAAAAGTGTATTTATTTACAAGGTGGTCTCAAAAAACAGCTAGTTGTTATTACTTTGTCTGTTGTTTTTGTATTGTTGTGATATTGTGGCCACCTTGCTAAGTTAATTCAATGGAAACTTAAGTTGAATTTAAATGTACCACATCGGTGACTTATGTTTCATTTAAGTGTTTAGCGAAGAAGAGAATTTTGTATTTAAAACGATTTTAAACATAAATGTGTTTTAATGTCAATCCTGAAAATTGGCCATTATTGAGCTACTCAACATGACTCTACATTCCGAAAGTGTTGAAGAAACGGTCACCCCACATCTAGCAAAAGTTCTAATAAGTCTACAAGAACTGACCTTTGGAGCGTTTGTGCAAATCTTAGAGGAAAATTTGGAGAAGGGTGATCCTTCGCGATCCTACTCTGTGGCTTAACTAAAGAAAAAGTCTAGATATACCTTAAGATTTTCAAATATTTCTAGAGACGCAGATCTGCTTGTTTACTGGCGCAATTAAATGTTATACTCAAATTTTAAGACCACGGCGCAGAAATACTTAAGTTATTCAATGAGTTCAGTCACATCTGAGAGATGCTTTTTTACTGCAAGTCTGCTTCGAACAGAGTTGCGAAATTATCTCCGCAAAAGTTGAGAATACTTTATTTTTAAAACGAAAATCTTATTAATATAAACTTTGAATACTTATTATCTCTTACACTTTTTTTTTTCGAAAATTAATTAATTTCACCATGAATTTTTATTCATTTCGTTGTTTTTTTAAAAATCTTATTAAAATCAATTTTAAATATTAATAATCTCTTAACCTGTTTTTTTTTTTTTTTTTTTTTTTGCTTAAAAAATAAAGTACTTCCTTTAGTTTTGTTAATTTTACCGGTATCGATTTTGGCGATATTTTTTATTGAGTATCGGTATCGTATTAGCAAAAAGGCGTATCGTTACTTCCCTAATATTTTTTTTACTTCAAATTAAGAAAAAAAAACTAATATTTTTATGATGTTCACCCATTTTTTTTTTTTATTTGGAAATGGGTTTCTGTTGTGGTTTCAAATTAAACACTCTGCAGACAGTAGAGGCTATCAGGATTGCTTTAAGTCGATGCTCGGACTTGATCACCATTCGCAGCCTTTAACTGCAATCACCTTAAAAACTCCGGAGCAAAAAAAAACTTCAGTTGTCTTACTCATGCGAGATATTTAAGGAGCACAAAATCCTCGCCCAAGATAAGAAAGATAGGGAGGAATCTAGTCCAAATTAATTAAATATATACCGCTTAAATACACGGCCATGAATTAATAGTTAGGGGAGGGCTTCCCTGAAATAGTGGTTAAAGAGGGCAAAAGGAAGATCATAATCGGATGGGGGGCTCATAGATCAGCTGAAACAGCCTCAAGACCGATTTTAATGCTGAAGAGTGTAGTCAATTACTTGGCTTGTGTTTTATGAATTTACGAAGCTTAATTTTAATGTGGAGTAACGGCCTCGTTTTAAGTTTTGTAAAATATGCAAATTATTTCTTAACATTATTTTTCGAGCAAAAAGCTTCAATAGCTTGCCCACTTAGAGGCAACCGTCTTAGTTTTTTTTCTGACCTTACAAAGTTCATCGGCTTTTAACTGTAAAGCTGCGATCGGCAACCTATACTATTACATTTTGCGATTGTATGCGTTGTATACATTTTACATATGTTGTTGTTAATGTTTTTTAATTATCTGCAATGTGTGTGCACAAGTACTTAACAAAAGAGAATAAAAGGGAAAAGAGAAAACGCGACGCCCTGATTTTGCCGATCGCAGCTGTAAAGCAACTAGAATTTAAAAAAAACACTTTGAAGCATATGTGTAGTCCACTTGCAAACATCGCTAAGTTAAAAAAAAGAATAAATATTATGTGAATGCGCCATTTCATCTATTTTTTAAAAAGCCTCCCTAGGCCATCAATTTCGTTTAAAACTCGGTAAGTTACGAGCAATTTCTGGTTAAATATTTAATACTCCTGTAAAACTCTCTATATTGCTTGGCATTTCCCTTTTTTTAATAAATTTTCTCAGCATTACATTTTTATTTTTTAGTTTTAAGTTTTTGCAAGTGGACTGATACTCATATGAAAAATAATTTTTGGCAAAGTTAATATTACAACAGGTCTCAAAAATGTTTTTTTCAAAAACTGTTGTTTTCAAAATTTTGGCTGTGTCTATCTTAATTTCCATCTAAATTTAAATTTTAAATTTCTTCAATTCTTTTATATTAAGTAAAAATAAAAAAATGTATTCGTGGATTTTCTTAACTTCAAAGCTTCATCTATTATTTTGACTGTAACATCCTAGAAAAATGAACATCTGTTGCATAATTTATGGAGCAACTAGTATTTGTTTACATTTTAAGAGAAAATCAATGTCTAGTTGAAGGAGAAATGGCTACATTTCTAAGTATAACACTTTTTTTCCTTTAAAGTTCGGAAAACTTAGATGGCAGTAATTCCTTAAGAAAATATAAATATTGTTCGAAAAAGCTTTCCATGTTTGTTTAAATATGTGGTAAAAGTATAACACTTTTCTAGCTAAAAAGAAAAAGCTTTTAGTTATTTAACAGTCATGTTGAAAAAAATGCATAACTCTGGCATGGAATTTCGATTTATAAAAAAACTAGCATTTAATCCGCTAGTTAGTTTAATCGTGGACATATTTGTATGCTAAAGTTTATGTTTCTAAGCTTAAACAAATAAGTGCTAAATTTGTTTATATTAAAGGTTCCTAATCACTCAGGACCTTGCGCCTAAAATTTTATGTTTTTAAGTTCAATAATATAAAAAATTCAAAAAGTATCACACGTAGAAAGGAAAAGTAAAAGAAAGAAATTTTATTTCCCGTATTTCCGCTTTTTGATCCTTTTTTCCCTCATTAAAGTTTCAAAAATTTCAGTATTGCAGTGGGAGCGCGTAATTGAATATGTATATCAGGCCTGTTCTGAAAATCACATTTTATCAAAGTGATTCGAAATCACAAGAAAGATGTTCTGGGCAAATTATTTTATGATTTCAAAACGTTCAGCTACTTAAACAACTTTGTTATTTTTGCGCATATTGTAAGATGACCGTCATAATAAATTACTTAATAAAATATACAATCTGTTGTTTATTAATTTTTTTATGCAATAAGCTGTTTTAGTTACAAGAAATCATTTAAAATTAAGAAAATTCGACGACAGTACAAAAACAAAATTTGCTTTTGTGACTTCTGTTGTAATTTCAGGCTTGTTTTTTTAGTTGAATAAAAGATTGCTAATTTGCTAACAGCGGCATGACAGCAAAGTCTAGTATTTATTAAAAATCGTAAAAGTTGTGAAGAATCACAGGAAAAAATCGCTTCTATCCGCGAACATGGCTAGAATTCACGAAAAATTGCAAACTTGTAAACAAACCCTAAAACTTATTTGAAATTGCTAAAAAAAAAAAAAAACAAAATATCAGAAAATAACAAAATATTTTTGCAAAAATAGCCAAAATTCGCGAAAATAGTCGGAAAATAGCATAAAAAGCGTTAAAAAATGAGCTACGCCTTTGTAGAACAAGCAGGTGTAAAAAACTTGTGTTTGCTTGTGCTTTCGACAATTGAAAATTACACCGAAAAACACAAAAACGATGTGAT
This sequence comes from Pollenia amentaria, assembly GCA_943735925.1. Classification (NCBI taxonomy): domain Eukaryota; kingdom Metazoa; phylum Arthropoda; class Insecta; order Diptera; family Polleniidae; genus Pollenia; species Pollenia amentaria. The sequence continues at coordinate 277,511,251 of OX031006.1, read as the reverse complement.
TTACAGAACACCACAAAATCACACGTGTGATTTTAAAAGCACATGTGATTTTAAATCGCGTGATTTTCAGAATAGGCCTGTATGTCAATGAATGTAGAAAAATGTTTTGTAAAAAAAAAATAACAAAAATTGTATGATTTGCACATCTCTAACGTCAGAATTTCGAAAAGAGAACATATTTATATTTGTATTTTTTTTTTAGATAAGATACGAACGTGATATAATTTTTATTTCTCTGTTCATTGTTTAAAAAGATAGATGGGGGGGCAAAAAGTTTCAAAATACAGTTTTCACCCGTTTACTACCCAAAAGGACTGAATTTCCAAAAGGTACCAGATAGCTGTCCTCCTATTTCGAATTTCCAAAAATCCCGTCGATTTTGTGAGAGTGGACCATATTTCAACTTTAGCATACTTGAAGGATACCGATGCTTTTGCAGAATATTCATTTTCATATTCTACTTTGATTCCAGATCATATCAAAAATCTTTGAAATGTATTTCATCATTTGAGATCCTTAATTTTTTGACAAAATCTTTTGGATTGTATTTTTATATTTTTCGAGCTATTCTTCCTTTCACATTGTTAATTTTACTTTCTGCACTATCAATTAATTGACTTTAGTATTAAGTGAACTAAGTCCCTCTAACTTAGTTATTGGTTCACCAATATATCCGTAGTTGAAAGAACCAAATGCTAATTGATTTCTGAAGTTATTTAAATTTCATATTTCTTTAATTTTTTTAATTGCATAATCATCTGTATCAAAAAGCTCTTCAATACGTTCTGTATTCTAAATTCTATTCATAGTTTTTTTTAATAGAATTCTGAAGCAGGTTCCCCACCTTGATACTAATGGCTGGAAGGGGAATCAAGGGACACATTTCATTAAAAACTTCAACATTATAGATTTTTCTTCTAATTACGAGTACCTCTGCAATGCGGTGTAACCCACGTGCCAAGCAAGTAACCTGTGACAGTTTTGGATAAAATATTTTCAGCCCCTTCGCAGTCTTCACCTTGTAAAGTGCTGCATCGGTTAACATAGAAGGATCGTTTGTCGACATCTGGAAAATCTTGTAGTTTAAGCAGAGCTCCAAAAGAATTTATTTATTGATTTTGAATTTTTTTGTGTATTTGAAAATTTATTGATGATTTTTTTTAAATATGGAAATTAAAAAAAAAATCATTAAAAATGTCAAAATATGCAACTAAAAAATATGCATTTTAAACCAAAGTATCCATTTTCACAAAAATATGCAATAATATACATAAACAAATCGATGCTATTTTAACGCAAATTTATTGATTCGGAAAGATAATTGGTCGAAATCGTTCATAGGCTATCGAGAAAAAACATGCATTAACATGGAATTCGCCCTACTTATTAGACTCCCGCTAGCCGGTAATCTAAGGAGATCCACCAAACCAGGGGGGCTCGATGCGAAAGAAAATTGTAGCAAATCTAGTGATTGCACCTTTTAATTTTTTTCTTTTCGCAAATCATCATTATTTCTTTTATTTAAACTTGCCAATTTCGAATTTTTTTACATATTTTGCCATTTAATTACTCGAAATCTGCGCTATCTTTGATTTTTATTACCAGTAGTATGGCTTAATTTTCAAAAAAATTTGCGAAAGTGATAGAGAGTACCAAGTTGGCATTTAGCTTTCACATCGAAATTGTATTCGCATCGCAATAGAGAGTAGCCCCCTGAACTACCACGTGATCCCAAAGGCTTCTTAGCCAATAACGCCTTCAGGACTTATAGATCCAGATAAAACTCTGATCAGCTGTGATCTGGGCAGCTTAAATACTAAGCTTTCAACACCAAATTGTAGGTTCTTCTAAAGACCCGTTTGGACACATGGAGTTTAATTACTAAACTCGAAAAGAGATCAGAAAACAATTATCACTGTGGTCAACAAATCAAATGTTTTACTTCCAAATAAATCATCTAATGGAATCAAGAAGTGAAATTATTGAATTAGCACATGAACCAAATGCAATTTTATTGACAATACTTATAAAAAAAAAAATATATTCCTTTGCTGTAAAATTACGCTCCCAATTTAAAATCGGAAGATATTGAAAAATCCGTCTATCAATATTGCAATCAAGGTTGGAAATCTTGTCCCATAGGGGAAAAATTATTGTAAAATTTTGTTAATTTTTTTTATATATTTCAAATCATTTCATACCAAAATTCCACACAATTTTATTTTGAGGTTTAGTACCTAAATCCGTTAATGTCCAATATATTTTCCTAGTTTTAGTGCATTTTGATTTATTTCCATTTTTCTTTACAATTCACTCGTAATAATAATTATATTGGAATTTCCAGTGATAAATAAATAAATGACAATTTCATGTTTGATAATCTTGAACTTGTCTCAGGTTAAGTTTTATTAGTTTGCCTCTTACGATGTCTGTGAATGTTGTTTTTAGTTTTTCTTTTTGCAACTTTGGAATTCAGCACGCCATTTTTTTGTTTCGCTTTGGGTTTAAAGGCATCTTCTTAGCATATAAAAAAAAACAGCATCTACTACTAAATAAATCTTGTTTTACGTTGCAACTTCAGAAGAAAATTGCAATGCCACAATGAAATGCAACATTTAGTTGCTGGGGCTGGCTGCAAGCAAGTATGTATCCCTGACCAACAAAACGGCCAGTTATGATACTTAAATAATCATGTAGACGACGAGCGGCTTTAAAAAAAAAGTTGTTTTTAAAGTTGTCGTTTTTTTTTTGAAACGATTTTCGGATTTTTTTTTTACCAAGATTTTTATATTATTTTTTTTTTAAGGGGAGTTGCAATGAAACCAGCTTTATCATATTTGTTATTCTTATATTACAAGATCGTGGCCATAAAACCATAAAAAGGCCTTTAGAAAAATTTTTATTAAATAATTATAAACATATTGGCAAAAAATTCATAGTTGTCTTAGGTTTCCCACAATTATGTCATACAGACAGACAGACAGACATTTATTATTTTATGTTCGAGACTAGAAGAAGAAAAATTTTTTAATTTTTATAATATTAAAAATGTTAATGTTATTTTATGTTCCTTGGTAAACAAAAAAAAATAAGCTGCTTTAACTTCTTCTCATCACCGTGATCAAACCACATTCAGTCAAGTTTTAAGTCAGGCTGGAAGTATTTGTTGCATGCAAGTTGTTTGTTGGTTCGTAAGTTTGTTTTAACATGTGTCTTGGTATTTATTTGTTTTTTCTTCTACCAATTATTACAACTGTAAGCCAATCTACCACAAAAAAAAATTAAAAATATATAATAAACTCTAATATTTATTAAAAAAAAAAAAAAAAAAAAAAAAACAGCGAAAAAAAACCGGCAGACAAGAGAGAACGTCTTATTTAATTACTTATTAGGGTCAATATACTCATTCATTCAATGCACATTTGTACGGAGTTAGTTAGTTTGGTGTGCTTTTTTTATACTTAAATCTGCTGCTTTTAGTAGTCGTCGTCATCGTCTCGTTTGGCAAAATCTAATTTCTTTGATCATGAAAAAAAGCCGGTTTAATTCTTAACACACAAATGCAGTCAGCCACGTTAGTAAGTGGTGTTGTGATGGTGGTTACTTTAAGTCGGCAATAGTTGTAGTGTTTAAATGCATTATTTATTTCGCTTCGTTTTTCTTTTTAACACAAATATTTTCAAACTAAAATTATTCGACATGCATCTTAAAATTATGATGCTTTTTTGTATAAAATCAAATAAAATTGAAACGAATTAATGTTGTGTATCTAAATAATAACACCACCCAACACAGAAAAAAAATGATAGCTTATTACTTAAAACATTACTGGGTAATGAACATTTCCTTAAACTAGGCGCAGGTAATTTCAATAATATTTTCATCAAAAAGCAATCACTTTTATAATCTGCGGAAATTATAGCGCTAACTCGGCTTTTTAAAAAAGACAAAAAAAATCAATGATAACTTTATCGTCTTAAAATCAAAAATTTGTCTATATTAAACTTTAAATAACTTACGTTATTTATAAAAACTTGTTCTACAAAACATAATACAAATAAATAATATAAATAATAATAACATAAATTCCTATAAATTTTCTACAAACATTATCGAAGCAATTAAGAACTTATCAGCGAAATTTTTCATAAAATTTAAAACTTGTCGACAAAATTTCTTTGGAATAAAATAATCATTGATAAATTTTATATGGTATATAAAAGTTATCGAAAAAATGTATGTATGTATATACAAATCTATAGAAAAGAAATAGTATAGTATTAGTAATAGTATCTTTTGAACAGAAAATGTATGGATACATTTTTTATAGAATTTTCTATTTAATAAACCAGTTATCGATAAATTTTTAAAGAGCAGAAAAGAGTAGTAATTTTTCCAAAGAATAAAAAAGCTATCGATAAATTTTCTAGAAGTTAGAAAAGTAATCAATGTATTGATTTTATACAATATAAAACTTATCGTCAACATTTTTCATAATCTTAAATATTAATTATTAATTTCTCTCGAATAGAAGTTATCAATAAATTTTATATAGAAGAGAAATGTAATCGATTATTTTTAAATAGAATGGAAAAGTTATCGATAATTTTGTCGCAATATAGAAACGATATCGATAACTTTTCTATGGAACGTTATCGATATATATATATATTCTATAAAACAGAATATTATCCATTACTTTTCTATGGAATATAAAAGCTATCGATCAATTTTATATAGTTATCGATAAAATTTCAATAGAATAGAAAAGTTATCGATAAATTTTTTTCTTGAATAGAAAAGTTGTTAATAAATTTTCTAAACAATAGAAAAGTTGCCAATAAATGTTCTATAAAAGAGAAAAGTTGTCAATAACATTTCGATAGAATAGAAAAGTTGTGAATAAATTATCTACAGAAACGAAAAGTTATCGATAAGTTTTCTATAGAATAGTCGATAAATTTTCTATTTATACATTGTCTATGGAATAAAAGTTATCGAAAAAGTTTCTATAGTGTAGAAAAATTACGAATAATTTTTTTATAGAATAGAAAAATAATCAATCAATTTTCTATAGAATAGAAAAATAATAGATACATTTTTTTTATTTTCTATAAAATATAATTTATCGAAAAATTGTCTCTAAAACAGAAAATTATCGTTAAATTTTTAACAGAATAGAAAAATAATCAAATAATTTTCTATGGAACAGAAAAATTATAGATAAATTTTCTACAGTATATAAAAGTTATGGATAAATTTTTCATAGAATATAAAAGTTATCGAAAAATTTTCTGTAGAATAGAAAAGTAATCGGTATATATTTTATAGAATAGAGAACTTATCGATAAGTTTTCTATAGAATAACAAAATAATCGATAAAATTTGTATATAATAGAAAAATTATCGATAAATTAAATTTTGCTTCGGAACAAAGCAAACGTGTAATTATCATTGGAATGGAATAGTTATTCGGAATTATTTATAAAAAATAAAACTGGCTTATAAAAAACGGATTTTCTTTGAAAATTTGTTTAATAAAACCTTTATAATAAATAAGTTTAGATGTTAAGAATATAAAAGATATTTATCAATTTTATTTAAAATAAAATAGTAATGGATCAATTTCCGTTTAGGCATAGAAAATTTGTAAACAATTTATTATTTTTTTGAAATAGAAAAGTTATTGACACCTCTTTTTTTAACGATTCTTTGGAAAAGAAAAGTTTCGATATTTTTTCTTAGCAATATTAGAACTTAAGAATTATTAACTAACTGAATACTCTTCAAAAAAATACCGCTTATGCATCCCTTCTTGTCCTCCTTCGGCCAAAAAATTTGTTTTTTAAGTAAAAAATTAGATTATGCACAACTATGCAGCACATTGAGCCAAATAAAAGCGTTAAAATGTTATACACAACTGCCAACAAAGTTTTTTGTTGCAGCCTTTTGAGCACACACACAAACTTTAATAAAATCATATGCTCTCACATGCAGCAACATGTTGAATATTTGAAACCAGCAACCAAGAAAAACGTACAGAACAGAAACTTACAACAAGTTAGTTAATATAATAATGAAGCTACTTAAAAGTTTAAAATAAAAGCAACAAAATAAATAATAAAGAGAGAAACACAACCCAAAGACAAAGGAACAAGTTCGCTTTTTATCCAACCATGTTTTTTTTTTTTTTTGTTTACAGCTCAAAAACAAGTATTCAAGGAAAAACAAGATGCGACAACTTTTTTATGGCAAAACTTTTTGAGTGAATAAATGAAAATGTATAAAAATAATGTGACATACTTTTAGGCATTTAGAAATAAAGATATAAAATCAAACAAACATTATTTAAATTTATTATGCGCCCAAGAAGTACCAACGGAAATTCAGTCGCATACAAATAAAGTGATAATCAACACTAACACCAGCAAGCAACAACGTTGACTTACGTTTGTTAAATATGGACGTTTTTGCGTTTTTACTTGCAAAACCAAACAACAATCAATTTATTACATTTAATTGCGTTTTTTGGGTGTCTTATTTCGGCTAAGCCAAAATCTTTAAACAATAGGCCTATTCCCTGATTTTGTGTTTCTTATTTTTCTTGTATTAAAAAAAAATTTAAAAATAAAAAACGTAGTTGCAAGTTGTTTAAATTTTAATTTACGAATTTATCTTATTTAATGGCAATTTTTCATACATTCGACAAATTTTTTGTAACTTTTTGATTGTTTTTCTTTTCCGATTTTCCTTCTTTTTGTTTTCTACTACGTGTGTTTTTGGGGGGAAAATAAAAACATGCATATTTATATGTTAAGCAAAAAGGTTTTTAATTTTTAGCCCATTTTTAGCATCCTCGACGACTACTCATTTTTTTTTTTTTTTTTTTTTTTTCTAAACTGATTGAATTGTTGGCTGTTTGGAAAAAACAAATGAAAATAGAAAAACAAAAATAAATGGAAAAGTATCAAAATGTAAATTGAGCAAAGAAAAGGGGGAAAACAAAGTTACGAGGAAGGCACTTAAAGACGCTCATTTAAAAGAATGAAATATTCATTTATTTAAAGTAATAAAAACAATTACAAATTATATTCTTATTAATAAACCAAACACTAGTAACTTAGACCAGTAGCCCGTTGTAGTGAAAAAGACCAGAGTGGCTATCGCTTTGATAGACTAGGTAACTACCAACTCGCCTACCGGGGCAACCAATGAAATAATGTTTATGGTTTTTTTTTATTTCCAGCAATGCTTAGTGTAACCTTTTTTTTTTGCAATAAAAGGTCAGTTGAAAGTCAGGCCTTACTCGGAAGACGAGGGCTTAGGTTAGACCAAGCAACCATTTTGTAGCTAAGATTTCATACATTAACTGATATTTTGAAGGAAATTTTGGGCTATCTGTGATAAAAAAAGTAATCAGAAAAATTTCTATAGAATAAAAAAGTTATCAATAACCTTATAGCCAACTTGATTTTGGAATAAAAAATTTCTTTAGAAGAAAAGCTATCGAAAAATTCTTAAGAGAATAAAAGTTGTGGAAAATTTTTTTTTCAAATAAAAAAATATCAATGTCGTTTCTAAATGACTTGTTAAAAAAAATATATATACAAATGTTATCAATTTTTTTTTTTTTTTTTTTTTAACTGGAATGAAAAAATAACGATACATTTTCATTGAAAAGAAGAGTAATTAACATTTTTTTTTTTTTTTTTTTTTTAAATGAAAAGTTATCGATAAATTTTCTTTTTAAAAAAGGCATTAATACATATTTCTTTAAATATAAATGTTATAAAAACAGTTTCTTTGAAATAGAGAGGAAATCCCTAAATTATCTTTCGAATAAAAAAGTTCTCCACACATTTTCTTTGAATAAAAAAAGATATCAATACATTTTTAACAATATCAAATAGTTATCGAAACACTTTCTTTTCGTTGAAAGGGGCCATTTTGATTGTTGATATGGCCCCTATGTGTTGAAGATATTATGCCCATTTCTGGATAAATGGCTACGTCAACAAACCAAATGGTTAAATTTAGGACGACACCAATACTCATGAGTTTCAAGAGCATCCCGGAATAATCATTGTTTGGTGTGGATTTCGGTCATATTTCTTTGAGAACGATGTCGACCAGGCCATCACCGTCAACGGCGAACGCTTTAGGTCTTTTTTTTGACCTGAATTTTGATATGGTTATAGCTGATTTCAACCGAACGGTACTACGTGCCACGTAGCTATTGCCATATTGGACATTTTATACAACCGATTTTAGGGCATGGCCATCTCGCGTGGACTTGTTGTGAACTGGCCACCGAGATCGTGAGATTTGATCCCGTTAGTCTTTTTCTGAATTTATAGGTCTTTGCGACTAAGTCACAATTACCGATGCCTGATTTATGCGCCAGTCATGGAATATTGGAGATTTATAAAACGCTCCCCCCAGCAAATAAGCGGCGGGCATTTGCATCATGACATATTCCACAAATAAAAGCATAGATAGGCTTTTCAAACATCTAAAAAATATTGTTTAAATCTCACACATAGATAAAAAGCGATAACTGAAAGACCCGTTTCATACTAGTTTCATAATTCTTCTTCTGTTCCACTTAACTCCTTGCGGAGCATGCGGCCTCTGAGAGGTTTTTAAATACTGTTCAAACACGAATTGCTCCCTCGCAGATACGTGGAGCTTGCCGCCGAAGCGGGAGTGCTTGAAATATGACTGTGAAGTCCTGAGAGACGTATCCTTACATAAATGCTTGTAGGGACAAAGAAGAGCTTAGTGAAGCCTGAACTCCATGTTTGGCTAACCACAGATGTCGATTTCCAGGAAAAGATTTCCGCATTACCATCCCTTTTGCATTATCCTGCCATAATAGCGCAATAAACTGCCTGTCCCTATTACCCGAATAAGTCGAGTTGGCCCAAGAACAGATGTGTCGTTGCGTGCACTATCCAACATCTATAAAATCCAAAACATCTAAATCATCTTTTCAAGAATAAACCATTTTCACACTCTGTACATTTACAGTTGAACCTAAAAGTGACACGAATATTTAAATGAAACAAAATTTGCAAACAAGTTAATTTAGGCAAAAAAAAAAAAAGCAAACTCCATTGTTCTCTTAAAATGACACAAAAAATATTCAATTGGTAAAGGAATAAAAAAAAACTCTAAAATAAATTTGATGCCTGGGTAACAAGTGGGTGGGGTAGATTTAAATATTCATGTACTCTTAAGACTACTACGATGATTTTTCCATGTGAATGTTAATAGACATGTTTTCTTTCTCTAACACTTAGCAGGCGTTTAGCATGGAATAAGACAAGCGGCATAAATTAACGAGATAAGGGTAGAAGAAGATTTTTAATAAAAATACAAATTAGGAGGGATGTTCTGGTGGTGGCAGTAGAAGTTGTTATTTTAATGACATTTAAGCCAATTCAAAAGACATAATACATTTAGGCATCACACACGTTTATCTTATTTTTTTGCAACAAATCAAAATGAAATTTTAATTAAGTTCACATAAATTATTTGCTAAATTTATTTTCAGCAGGAGTAAAGAAGTGTCGTTAATGTTAATTTGTGGTAAATGTATAAAAATAGAGATTTCAAATCCGATTTTAATGGATTTGATTTCAATGTATATTATTTATTAAACAGAACAGTGGAACAAAGAAGTTTTTATTGTGTATAATTAGAGATAGGGGAGAGCTTTTGAAAAGTAACTGCCTGTTCATCGATATCGAAAGAAAATAATGTTGGCCTAAATGTAACTTAAGCAAACGAAACGTTCGATATCAATGAACAGGCAGTTAGTTATTTTCACTTACCATAGTTTATGAACTAGTTAAGCATAAGTTGCCGATATTGTTTAGCTTTTACTTATAGTGAGTTTATATCTCATTGGAATTTTCTCTATTTAAGACGAGAATAAGAGCAATTAATTAGATATAGGATGTGATTAAGTAAGATTTTAGATGCTTCCAAACAAGTTAAAACCGAACTAGATCATCCTTAAGTTGTAGATAAGATTAACATTAACAACTTCCCTGTGGGCCTCATCTCATGGTGGACTTAACCACTGGGTGACAAACAATGCATTTACGAACCGTCCATGGTTTTGCAGCTTGAGCTATCTAACCTCCGCGAGCAAGCAGTATACGTAGAATAGCAACAGCATCTAGGGAGATCCGATAGCAGGCTTGAATGTGAATTTTTTAAAGCTTCCATCCCGCGACTATATATCCAACCCACAACCCCACGAAATTCCCAAAGGGATCCCCAATAATCAGCCATGACCGATGTATTAGGTGCATCTGCCCGCCATGGTACCAGACTCTAGTCAGCCGCGAACTCAAGAGATCTGTAAATTTTTAACTCTGCCGAATTCCATGTGTTGTCTGCATTGAATTTCCCCGGAGGGTGTAACACCAAAATGTGAAATACCATTAGAATGTTTTTCTACATATATCCGGAAGGAGTTTGCCCTTCAATTGAACTAGTTCTTAATTCTGTAATTGCTTCTTTTAAATAACCGATTATCCATTTTCGGTTTCAAAAGTAGAGTCTAATAAAACAGATATCGCTAATTTTCTGCAACATCGTCATAACTCAGAAAATTAAATTTTGGACTTAGTGATGCAGAACTGTTCGCTATGTTTTTTTCTTTATATTGTGTATAAAATTCATATTTTTATCTTTCGTTTGAAGAGAATGTGTCTAAGTGGTCAGAGCAAATTAAACACTTTAAACGCGTTTCTTTCGAAATATATTTTTTTGGGTTATGACGAAGTTGCAGAAAATAAGCGATTTCGATGAAACTTTCATTTAATTTCACCTTGACATTACGAAAGAAATACAGTGTCATTTAAATTGCCGCCTCTAGATTGGATGCAGCAGTCGATCCTTTTGAGGAAGTTTTTGACCACTTTTTCGCACATTTATGGCGGTATCTTGAAGATAACTTGACGAATACTGGTTTTCAAATGCTCCAATATTATAGGGATTATCCGCGTAGACACGGTCTTTGAAGTAGCCCCAGAAAAACCAACTAACGGCGTCAAATCGTGGCCAATTTCCGTCGACAAAACGTTAAATGACGCGTTGTGGAAAGCCAAAATCCGTATTGTTGTTGTCTGGCTCGCGGCACCGTGTTTTTGAACCCACATATTATATCTTCATAATCTTCAATTGCAGTTCAAAAAAAAGTCAATTATCATACGGTCGGTTAACAATCGACAAATTCGGATTATCCTCCACACTTTCACTAACAGAAGTGATACTTTCTGCAGTGCGCACATTTCGATAATGCACAGGCCTGACTAAATCTATAACGCATGCAGTCTCTTAAAATTTCTTTATAATTTTGCCAATTCCTTGCACAGTAGGTCGATTGTGACGACCATAATCACCCAGTAATGCTCGAAAACTGGCCACGTTTAAACCACCACTTTCGTAGTAACTTGTTTACTATATTTACGCATTCTTCAATTGTTCAACGATCCATTTTCGGAAATGACAAACGTTTCACTAAATAAAATTACACTTCAGATGGCAGATATTTAACAGCTTACAGCCTTGCCGGTGCTTTTAAGACCACTGTCAGCCTTATGCAAAAAAAAAGTTAAAGTTCACATTATTTAACCTACACATTAAGGGCTACTAAATCAGAACAAGTTAAATTCTCTTTGTGGTTTAAAATGTGTTGAAACCGACAAATCTATAAATCAGTAAACATATAAACCATTTCTAAACGCATAAAATTGGGCGTTTAAGCTACCAGTAAAGAACATATGAATTTGACAACATTTATCGTAGTGATGCCACATGATACATTTTAAACTACATATAATACATGGACCACTGATTTACAACTGTGAAGTTTAAACTTCATATGAATTTAAGTTTAGTTCAACTAAACCAGCGTTTAAGCACTCACTGATTTATTAGCCAAAAGCCCATTCACTTTTGCTGGGCTTAATGTATTAATAAACTAATGTGAACTTTAATTTTTTTTACATAAGGGGGTATATACCCTGTATGTATTTCTTAAACCGACAGTATTGTATGCCCAGCAATAGTCTTGCCACTCTGTCTTTAAATATATGTAGGTAATATTAAATTTAAACTCCCCTATTACAATCTCTAATTCTCCATCTTTACCTCCTAATTAGTTGATGGATTTCGAAATTTTTTTTTTTTTTTTTTAATTTTGTATTTTTTATTCTCCTCCAGTAAAAACAAGATTTTTATCGTTAAATTTTCCCTTAGGGAAATAAAACATTGATTATTTACAAAGTTACGATGCTTTTTTTCAAACGCATGTTGTCATACTTTAAGTAACGGAAGGATTTACACGTAATCACACAACAATTTAACAACATAAAACAACAATAAATTATAGCAATGAATGGATGAATGGTCACTGGGACGGACAGGCAGACATTTAATCCAGACGAAAAGTCAAACAGAGACAAAACAACCTGACGTTTAAATGACTCAATGAATAAGACCATTTGAACTCTCTCTCCTCTAACGCTTCTCTTTCAGAATGCCAAAAGAAATTGAATAAATTCTATTATTTTATTATGCATGGCAGCATAAATAAAACATTTGACAAAAAAAAAAAACTATTACACATCCAAGAAATAAAAATACCCACAGTTTAGTCCCACACGACCAAGATGGATGACCTTTTTTTCCATTAAGTTATTGAACATTTTCGGTCGAAGCCAAATAACTAACCAGTCAAATAAAGCTAAAAGTTTAAGAAGAAAAAAATTTAAGAAAAAAAAACTTACGAAAATAAATTCACCATATGACGTTTCAAATCCAAGATGTCATTCCAGTCAGGAAATGTGTGTAAAACAAACCCCTTTATAGTGTAATACAGCAGAAAATAGAAAAAAAAACTGAAAATTTGCTCAATAAGACCAAAAGTAACGCAATATGAAAAAAAACTTACAAGTTAAAACGAAGATGAAAAACTTTTGTTTGGGGGGAGGTCGGAAGAGTTGAAAAACTGATTGAATGTATGGTCTGTGAGAATTGAGTTTTTTTTCCTTATTTCTAATTTTATCTTTTGGACAAGGTAGCAAAAAAAACAATTTTCTGAAAATGTTGTTTAGCTTTAACATTAACAAAGAGGACACTCCAAAAGAAATATTAACCTTGAAGTTGCACACGGGCAGCAAAGACTGGCAAGCATGCTACAGAAAATTATAAATGAATTCGAATTTATCTTTACAAAACGTTGCACATGTTACTTTCCCTCTTTGGGTGTGTGTGAAACGGTAGCAAAGTTCTATGATGAACTAAAATTTGTCTGTGATAGAAATATTCCATGTTTGTGCTGTGTGAAAGTATAACATTTTTGACAACGTAAAATTTTGACATAAAGAAAAGAACAATTTCTTTGTGACATTTCTTAACAGAAGTCTAAGTCGGCAAATTTTTTGGCGGCAGTGGTTCAGCAAAAAGTAGCCGGTAGTGGATCGATCACCTGACAAAAAAATTAGTTATTCAAAATGAAAAAATTATCTGTTACAATTTGTTATTATTTAAAATATATGTACGTATTTGTTATAATTTTCATTAAAAAATTGGGATTATTAGCACATCATTAATAAATTAATTAATTAATAAAATATATTTTAACCCGACTTCAAAATAGAAGGAGGGTTTCAATTCGGTTGTGTTAATTTTTTAATGTTTGTAACCGCATAACTCCGTCATTTGTGAGCCGATTTTTTTTTGCATTTTATAAGGACGTGTTAACAGATTGTAATTACAAAAAATTTTGGAAATCAGACGGACAATTTGTCTGTCCGGAAATTTTATTTTTGAGCTGCTCCATAATTTATAAACCAATTTTCAGAATTCGCGCTTACTTTTAATATGATTTGCTAGCAGGTTGCATATGTGAACAAATGTTCAGGAATTTTTGGAGGTTGCACATTTGGCTTTTTTAAAATTTTTTGCATTTTTGTCTAATTTTTCACGTTTTCCAGCGAATTTTTTATTATCTACTGGTTGGAACCCATAAACAGTAATTTTATGCTTTTATAAACTTTTAGGAAATTTCTCATTATCATTAAATTTTTTTAAGCCTTGGCGAATTGCGCGTTCTAGGTAACCGAAATCATAATAAGCTGATTAATGATCAGATTAAAGATCTAACAAACATTATTTATCCAGTTTTCTTTATTTAGATTACCTCTCAATCGAATATATTTCCATGTTATTGTGATTGGTTTTTTCCAATTACAGTTACATAAGATTGTGCCTTGGAAATATAGCAAAATGCTTGTAATGTAAATGTTATTAGCGTTCTGTAGTCTACTATTGAATTTTAAATTTATTTAAAAAAATTATTTTACTTTTATTAGACTCTAATGTCAACATGCACAAATTATAATAACAAAATAATAGCTTATATAAATATGCAACACTGTTAAAAAGAAAAGTTTGACTGAAAAAAATTAGGGTAAATATGCCTTTCGAACCGGCGGCTAAGAGGCGACTTTGAGCTGCAATACCTGGGAGTGTGTCAGATAATTGTGAGGTTGTCAAAAATTTCTACGCTAATGTCAAAATTTAATTTATGGGCTACGAAATTTTATTCATCTCAACAGTGTTAAATTTTTACATTCATGAGTACTTTGCTTCCGTTTCACACACGCCCTTTATGTAAAAAACAGCCAGACATTGGTGTATCTTATTAATAAAAAAATATTGATTGAATACAAATTTGGCCTAATTATCTTTAAAATCAGGTATGTCGCAACCCGCTGGGCTTTCTAGTTTGCCCACAATGGCCAGAAATCCCTCAGAGAATCACAGTATAGTTTTCCCATACGTTGCACATGTTTATTTCCCTCTTGTTTCAACTTTGACTGACTGATTTGAAATTCTGATAATTTTTTTTTTATTTAATTATATATACATATATAGTCCTTTATTACCTTGTGGAACATAGGGCCACCACAAATTTCTTCCATTATTCTTTACCAATCACCATTTATGACATCTCGTTCCAGGATACAACATCATGTTCTTGCAGTTCGCGCTCATATGGGCGTCCCCACGTGCTGGAAGGACTGCCGGTCTCCTGGAACATTAGGGGTTGAATTCGACGACTTGCCTAGTTACGTCGTGGGCAGGCTTTCGCACTGTGTGTCCCAACCAGATAAATTTTTGGGGAATGTGTAGTTTTTTTTTAATATTCCTAAGTAGTTCGGGATTAAATTGCAGCAGAATCGGTTCAGAAGGGAAAAAGTTATGATCCCAAATGTGAAACATTCTCCCAAAAAAATTTACAAAAACTAACATACGGCCATGTTCTAACAATCGCACGATTTGAAATCGCAAAACGCCAGATTTTATGGTTTTCTAAAAATCGTGGGTTTGCGCTCTGCCATAATTTCTTAAAAATATTCTAGTTCCCTTGAACATACTTTTGCGATTTGAAGTCGCTAAACTTTTTGCGATTGCGATTTAGAGAACATCTAGTATGCGATTCCAAGCCAGAATCGCAATGTTGCGTTTTGTGATTATCAGAACATGGGGGAACGCACAAATTTTAACAAATTGGTTTTACATTTCTAGTAATCACACCACCACGTTTTGTAAAGATCTGTCCCATATTTACTTTTTGCCCATATAAAGACCACTGTCGGAAATCACGTTAGTATGGCTAAAACCGTAACAAATAATGCTTTTGTGGTGAAATTCGGTACCATCTAGTTTCATAGACTCGAAATCACACCGCTAAATTTCGGGAAGATCTAGTCATATGGTGTTTTCTTTTCTCTAAAAAATGTGACATTTTATTTAAAAAAATACAATTTGGTGTTCGTTTCTTAAAAATGCTTCGCTCTCTAAAAGGGTGGCTTGTTTAATTCTAAAAAATTCACCCCTACTAATGGCATAAGGCATTGCATTTAACGCACCGCATAAATCGACAGTGTTAATAATGCCCTGTAAAAATATGCCTTCTGTTTATATATAGGGTTACCAGACGAAGTAGCCAAAAAATCGCTTCGAATGAGGACAGTTAAAATTTAAATAGTTATTTTGTCTATTATTTTATAGTTAAAACATAAGAAAGCATTACATTGTTAATGAGAGGTTGTCAGTGATATAAAATTTAAGTGGATTCGGTGTTATAAAATTGTTTTCGAAAAATAAACGTCAAATCAAGAAATCTGAAAAAATTGGTGTTAATAAATCAGCAATCTGGCAAATGTATTTTCTTGTTTACATATTTTATAAAAAACAAACTAAAGAAATTGGAATTTCGTCATTCATTTTGTTCATTTCTGTAATACTAATCTATTAATTAATAAAATTCTTATTAATTCTACCTTTTTTTTATTAAATATTGTATTTTCATATATTTTTCTCAAGCTTTAGGTCACTTTTTTGTAAAAAATTAATTAAAACATTGTTTATTTTTCAATATTTCGATTTCCGTTGGAAATCTTCTTCCGGAAATCTTTCATATTATTTAAAAAGGTTTCCTGAAGAAGTTTTCCAACGGAAATCGAAATAGTTTTGTAGGAGGTGACAATATTTAAACATGTTTTTTCTCTGGTTGTACTCTGTCTCAAGTTACGTTGTTTCGGGTTGCATCTTCATTTAATGTGTTTTCTAAACTTAACGCCGCCAATCGGTTAATGTCGCCTTAGCTATTAAAGTATGAATAAAACCGGAAAGTATGACTAAAAGCCGGGGAATCGAAGATTATTATTCAAATTTTTATTTAAAGCTTGATGCTAAAATACACATGCGACAACAACAACCCACATTACAACATAAATGCCTAGACTAAATTGCTGGTTTTTTAATACATTATTTACTGAAACTGAAGTATTTTTTTAATTTGTTTTAAGTTTTTCTGAATTTTCAACAAAATAAATCCTTTTACAACATATAAAATTTTAAAATTAGGTCCTAATTTTCCTGAAACCTTCACGACGTAGGTCGAGGGATGACTGTAGTTCATAGCTCTTGCTCGAAGAGAAGCTTAATCTGTATGCCAAACTGCATCCACTCTTCAACTTAGAAATATATTTGTTATATTTAATTTTGCCCTACATTTCGACTAAACCAAATTGCCCTTAATTTTATCATACTGTGCCCAACATAATGCTACCAACAAAAAAAAAAAGAATCAGGTGCCATGAATATATATGAAAACATAAGATTTACAACGAGACAAAAAAAATCTGCGTAAATAATTTTGAGTTGCTGCTGAAATATTTTGCTTGACCAAGCAGACAATTTTTTACAACCAGTGTCCTGAATAATTGAAATATAAAATATGAAACGACCAACCATCGTTACTCCCCAGCGATATTGACATTGATGACCCCTCAAAGTCTAACGCACAGAAACAGAGGAAAATCTTAACTTATAAAAAAAAGATGTTCATTTTAGATTTAATGATTACATTTTGATTTCCTATACTACAACCGGACACAGGCGCGCACACACACCGACACAAAAGCAACCAAAGGACACAGGAAAGAGTAACAGATTCGTTTCATTTCTTTTCTTCTCTCTCTCCCTTTTTATTCCCACCACCAAGATGAGATTAAATGCTAACATATAAATCTTAACGGCAGCATTGACATTGTTGCCAACAATAAAAACGAAAGCAACAAAAATTTAATAATGCAAATTGGACAAATAACTGGAGCATACATCCTTCATTGTAAACAACCAAACGTTTTGGGTGCGACAAAAAAAAGGAGAAGAAAAAACTATTGGGAACATGACAAAGAGGTATAACAAAGTACCAGCTGTTGACTACTACCGGCAAAATATCAAAGATATTAAGTGTTGTTTTATAATTATTTAAGTTTAGAATTTCTTGAAAATACATACAACTTTTTAATCTTAAAAAAAAACATCAAAAAAACTTTAAAGGGAAATGAAAACAGTGGGGAAAGTGTAAAATCAACAGCGAAAACCACTCACACACTATTTAAATATGTAAGGAGAAAAGGCAAGGAGTTGGCTAATGTATATAAGTTTGATATAAATTTGCATGCATGTTTCTATTTGTGCATGTGTGCTTTAATTTCAACACACATTTTATTGTTTGCCTATGAGGTGGAGTAAAAGCCAGGGGTGGGGAACTGAAAATGTTCTAACAATGAATCAAATAAGATTCTTTTCTCCATGTATTTTAAAACTAGAATTAAACACGCTACTTCGTTAGCGTCTCCGTTCCATTCGTGGACATATTTATATCCCAAAGTTTATGTTTCTCGAGTTTAACAAAAAAAAAAAAAAAAAAAAAAAAAAGAGCTCCATTTTTCATCTTACAGGTTGTCATTCACTCAGGACTAGAGATGAGCGATCCCGTGATTTTTAAAGATCAACGTGATTACTGAATGTGATTTAAAAATCACTGCTCCTTTAAACTGTGATTGTGATCACGGTTTATCAGTTTTCTGTTTTAAAGCAAATGCGGCCAAGGTATAGGGTACGTTCGTAAATGCATCACTGCGCTGCATCAGTGATATCAAATGTTTATATATATTTCAATGAAGTAGATATGGACCAAAAAATTGTCAAATACTTCATAAAAAAATTAGTCACACTATAAAAAAAATTATAATTACTTTTTTATCTGCAATAAAAAAAGTTTGCTTTTCTGATGCAGCGCAGTGATGCATTTACGAACGCACCCATATGTACAATGCGCGAGCTTTTGCAAGAGCTTTTGTAAGCACTTTACAAAGAAACAACAACAAATTGTAAGAGCTTTCAAATCTGTTTACTTTCATATACATACATACTTGAACAAATAAATTTTGGCATAAAAAAATTCTAATAAGGTAGAAGACAGAATGAAAGGAACAGCAATATCATTCGACATTTCATTCAAAAAACGCTATTACCCACACAAACAGTGAAATATCATAAATTTATATATGTAACAAAATACAAAAATAACGACTTAGAAAGTACCTATTACTTGACAAATTTGGTCACAACTGTGATTCGTGATTTTTCAGTAACAGTGATTAAATCACAGGTACAGAAATATCGCTCATCTCTACTCAGGACCCTGCACCTATAATTTTCTGTATCTTAGTTCAATATTATAGAAACTTCGCCGCAAATAATATTAAGCTCCCATCCCCGTTTTTAATTTTATTGTTCTGCTTTTTTCCTACAAACAAACATGTACAAAGGGTTTTGTATTTAGAGCGACGATTTTTTTGTTTTTTTTTTTTTTATTAAAATATTTGTTTTTGATTTAGACCTGTGGTGCGATTAACTAACTTTTAACGAACCTACAATCGTAATTTTTGTCGAAATATATAATCGCTTGCAGTAACGATAGTGTGATTCTGTAGTTTATTTTTAACGACTGTAAACAGCTGTAGTTTTTGTAACATCTCTGTCTCCAAAATGTTAAAATAAACGTAAAGCACCAAAGAGAATAAAAAAATAAACATGTGCTTAATTTACTGTTTTTATATTTATTTTGTGGGTTTTACATTTAGAATTTAGTTTTTGTTCATAAATTGCTTTTTTGTATATTTTGAACAAGGCGAATTCATTACAGGTGATCCTAAAAGCCCTGCTGGTAACTTTTTTTCTTTAGCTTTATAATTGTGGGATGTCAGAATTTTGTTTATTATCTTTGTTTCTGTTTTGATTTGTTTCGGTTTTTGACATTGTACAATGATTTTACAAAAACAAATTGCGAGTTGTACTTGTTGTACTACCGAGATTACCTGGAATGAATTCGCCTTGATTTTGAATTTAGAATTTTGTTTGTGTTCATACATATACATACATATCGTATCGTTAAAATAAATATAACGAAAATTTATCGAATTTGCTATTCAGTAACATTTTTAAAGATCGCTGTTCGCTGTCGATTAAAGTCAGTTGTTACTTTAAGCAGTTTATTTTTCGTTATTTTAACGACAATACGTTACGTTGTGTTTATTTAATCGATAAGGTGTATTTTATGTTTAAAGTGGCTGAGGCCCGACTTCATACATACATACTAGATACATACATACATACATATGTAAAACGTGATCCATTTCGAGGTTCCCTACTTTTTTAAAGAAAAAACCACAGAAAATTCCAATTTAGTGGGGAATGTTTATTATCATTTGAAAGAACATTCTTTGGCATTTATTTTTTGAAGATTATGTCTATAAAATGTTGGCCGTTGCAACGTCGCAGATGGTCCATCCGTTAAGTCCAATGTTCGATGACTCGTTCGAGAATTTCGACTGGTAACTGGCGAATGACACGCGTGATGTTTTCCTCCAAGGCCTGAATCGAAGCGGGTTTGTCCGCATAAACTTTAGACTTTACATATCCCCACAGGAAAAAGTCTAACGGTGTGATATCACACGATCTTGGTGGCCAATCGACCGGCCCAAAACGTAAAATTATGTGCTCACAGTAATCTCTAAGTAAATCCATTGATTGATGCGATGTGTGGGAAGTGGCGCCGTCTTGCTGACACCAAATGTCGCCGAGATCACGAGCTTCAACTTCAGGCATCAAATAGTCGGTTATCATGGCACGATAACGGTCCTAGTTGCTGCGAACGGCGCCGAATCTACTCTCCACGGTCTTCGTGTACACTCTCAGCTACGGCCGCTATATTTTCTTCACAGCGTGCTGGACGTGGTCTATTCGGACGAATATTATCCAATAATGAATGCTGGGTCTCAAAATGGCTGATGGTGTTGCAAATAGTACGCTCAGTAGGCCGTTTATGTTGACCATAAGTAGAGCGAAGTGCACGAAACACATTCCTCACAGAACGTGAATTTTCGTAATAAAGTTGAACGGTTTGTATACGTTGTTCAGGCGTAAGTCTTTCCATTATGAAATGCCAAACAATACTAAACAAAAACAACATGACAGCATGACACGACTCACACGGGATCTGTCAAAAAAAGGCTATTGAAAAAAGTATCTCTACTTGAATCACCCATTATATGTATAAACAAAACCAAATTCAAAATGTACAAAAAAGCAAATTATGAACAAAAGCAAAATTCTAAACATAAAATTCCCAAAATAAAATATAAAAACAGTAAATTAAGCACAATTTCATTTGTTTTTTCTTTATTCTCTTTTGTGATTTTCGTTTATTTTAACATTTTGTAGAAAGAGATGTTACAAAAATTACAACTGTTTACAATCGTTACAAGGCACGAGTAAATATGCTGGACCCGATTAAACATACACTCGAACGCACAAATAACGGGAATATCGTGTTTCATGTTATACTGAAGCTCTTTTAACGTGTTCGGCTTGGTTCGCATAGACCAGCGATTTAATTTTACCCCCAAAAAAGTTTAAAGCGGTTAAATCTCGAGCTCCGTTGCGAGAGATAACTCGCACGTCAAACTTGTTCTTAAATACTTCGGTTGTACAGGACGCTGTATAGTACGTTGATCTGTCCTGTTAAAGCCTCATATCGCATAAACCAACAGCGTTGAGCTATATTTAAACCTTTCCGACATTATGGCTTTGTAGCAATCTCCAAGACGGCTGTTTGCCCGCTGTTTTAAGTAGAAAATATAATTATGGGCCGAAAACTATCGGCCTACAAATCAAAAATAAAAAAAAAAAAAAAAAAAAAAAAAAAAAAAAAAAAACGCTCTCATAGCATCTATATCTCCACTAGCCTTTGAAAATATTTCAGAATTGCGAAGCCATCTACACTTTTATTTGAGAAATGTCAAAGGCAAAATGCGTGGTACTTATGGTAACACCATTTATACATATTTGTAAACTTTTAAGTTAGTCTGTGTGTGTGTGTGTAAAATTGACTAAGCTTTTTGTTATTTTGACTTATTTAAATATTTGCATATGCAAAACACATATGCGTGTGTGAGCGTTTAAGTATTTGTGTATTTAAATTTAAGTGCGTATGAGTGTGTACTTGTTATTGTTTATGCATTTGATTAGACTGTTGCTGCTGCTTTTTCTTGTGTTTTTGCTTTCCTTTTTTTCTATTAAGCTTTTTGTTTAATGCAAATCTACTTCAGTTTATATACAAATACTTTTTTTTTCCTTTTTACATTGTTGCTGTTGTGTTGAACCCTCTTTATTGCTTTTAGTGTTTAAGTGATTTTGACTTTAGATTTTAAATAAACAGTTGCTTCAGGAATTATTAGCAATTTTAGCACAAAAAAAAAAACAAAAAGAGACAAAAAGGACAAATGGATGGCAGAAATTTAAACAAGGAATAAACATCTTGAAATTGTTAATTCAAAAAGAACTTTTTGAATGAATGCCAAATATTACTTTTTAAGTAATTTAAATTAATTGTGGCATACTTTTAGGATAAACAATTCCTGAAGCCACCGGATTCACTGTCCTATTTATTTGTACGATGTGTCAAGAAAATAATATGTGCTCAATAAGTATTATTGTGTCGGTCAGATTCGCCAAGGTTATAGATTTTATGCGAGCAGAGTTTAAAGAATCCGACTCATATGTTTCTGGATTCTTTTCTGTATGACAGTGTGGCATCGGAAACAGATTTTGCAGACATTATTATTATGTCGGTCAGAATTTTGTATAAATGAATCGTACGATCGTGTAAGAAAGTAAATCAGGGCCTTAAGTGACTATTTTCAGTATGTCTTAAATATGAAACAAAAACTTTAAATTACATAAAATTAGAGTTTTTTCGCCACACTTTTTTTAAAGCGGGAAATAAAAATCAAATTCCCGGGATCACGGGATCCCTCGAAAATTTTTTTTATTTATTTATTTAGCTAATTCTCCAATAAAACTGATCCTTCTTACTGGCTAGTGTGCTTAACATAATTAAATATAGTATCTATTATAACGGGTGATTAAATTTGTAAACTACATCTAAACGTCAAGTTTTTTCTGCATTTCATTTGACATTTCTCAATTCCAGACTAACTCAATTTGAACCATGGAAAGATACACAATCGAGCAACGCGTTAAAGTTATTCAGGCTTATTATGAAAATGGATGTTCAAGTTAAAATGCATTTTGTGTACCTTCGTGATTTTTTTAATCAGCATAATGTGGATTCGTTAACAAACAGAATTGCCGCATTTGGGCGAATGATAATCCAAGAGTGATTGTCGAAAAACCAATGCACCTACAAAGAGTGACTGTTTGGTGCAGTTTATGGGCTGGCGGCATCATCGGGCCGTATTTTTTCCAAAATGAGGCCGGTCAGGCAGATACTGTGAATGGTGTTCGCTATCGTGAGATGATAACGAACTTTTATGGCCCGAATTGGAAGATATGGATATGGACGATATGTGGTTTCAACAGGACGGTGGCACTTGCAACACAGCTAACGAAGCAATGGCTCTTTTGCGCGACAAATTCAATGGCCGTGTTGTCACACGTCGTGCCGATGTTAATTGGCGGACAAGATCATGTCTTTGTCATTTCTTTGGGGTTATTTGAAAGAAAAGGTGTACGTCGAGCAACAATTCAAAAGCTGAAAGATGAGATAATTCGGCACATTAACGGCATAGAACCTCAACTATGCCTCAGCGTCATCGAAAATTTGGACCATCGGATGGAGGTGTGCCGCCGAGGTCGCGGCGGCCATTTGGCCGATATTTTGTTCCATACATAATTGAATCATATCAATATTATCATAATAAAAAGAAATGACAATAATTTCCTAAATAATTTGTGTTTTATTCCAAATCAGCATCGGCCCTTTAAATTTAACCAACCTTTATAACAAAAACAAACAAAAAATAAGATTAATGAAAGCTATTTTAAGATATTTCAGTGGTCATTTTTGATGCGAATAGGATCATAGAAAGCAACATTGTCAAATTCAGAGCTGATTTGTATAACTAGAATGAAAATATTGAAGTCTAGAGAAAAGTCATTTCTGGAACAGAAAGCTCAACGTTACCAAGTTGGAATTCTGAAACAATTCTACCGTTTAACAAATTAAGCATTAGAGTCTAAACACAATGTTTGCGATCCGGTGCGATTTCTCGTTTCGGGAGAGAAAAATAAACATAATACAACGGAAGACAGCGACGGCAATATTTGGAATTAGAAACCACGACACATACTAAGAGAAGATGGTGGGATGGATTTTTCAAAACATGCTTGCAGTAGATTGAAAGCCAGGATGAGGAGCATTTTCATCTAGCAACAAGAATGAGTGATTCTTAATACAAGCTGCTCCTTCCTCAACTTAAACCGAAACTGGAAAAACATTCAGTTAGACACCCGCTTAGCCCCGGGTGTAAATTACGAAATTTCTAACTAAAAGAAATTTACTTGCCTGGTACGCTAAAATCTTTACCAATTTTGCACCACAAATCTTTTTTATACTGGAAGTTTTTGCTACTTCCCGGCTGCAAATTATAGAGATAGTCATACTTTATTTCTTCTTCAATGATTCTTTCGTTAGTGTCCAGTTTTCTACTTCTGTTGATATATTTTTTAAACTTTTATATTTTATGACACAAATTAAAAAGTACCAAAATGGTTTATAAAGGACTTTTTTGCTTGGTGGTCAGTACCATTTCAATTATTCAATTTTCCAACACTGATGTACGTATATACACGTACACAGGTTTGAAAGGTCTTACAATTTGCTGTTGTTTCTTTGCAAAGTACTTAAAAATGCTCATACGAAAGCTCGCCTATTGTATGTACAACTTCGACGCACTTGCTATAAGAACTAAAAACTCACAAACCGTGATCACAATCACAGTTTAAAGGAGTTCTGATTTTTAAATCACGTTCACTTATCACGATGTTCTTTAAAAATCACGGCATCGCTAATCTCTAATGTATACCCTGCATGTTATTGGCACGTAGAAAATGTTATCAATGTTAAACAAAAAAAAATAGAAACGCTGGATTTCTCAACAAAGAAGCATAACAAGAAAAGAGTAATAAAACAGACGTGCGGGTATTTATGAAAAGAAAAAGTACTGAAAATAGTACCATAGTACTGAATGTTACATCACTGACGTACATACTTGAACAAATAAACTTTCGCTTAAAAAAATACTAATAAGATAAAAGGGAGAATGAAAGGAACTGCAACATTAGTCGCCATTGCATTCAAAAAACGCTATTACCCACACAAACATTGAAATATCATAAATTGTTGTATGTAGCAAAAAACAGAACGAGAAATAAAAGAACGACTTAGCAAGTACCTGATACTTGACAAATTTGGTCACAACTGTAATTAGTGATTTTTCAGTAACAGGTATTAAATCACAGGTACAGAAATACCGCTTATCTCTACTGAGAACCATTCTAATAATTGTACCAAATTAGAACTATTTTACACTAAATGTTCTTCAGGTATACTGGATAATATTTTGTGTCACGATCACTTTTCTAATACCGCTCATTTTTTGACTGATGTTGCGTATTAATAACTCCAACCGCTGACATTTTTGTATATGAGTCTAGTCCTTATTTGACTTTAAACAGTTTTTTTTTTAATGCAGTACCATTTAAATGGCTAAATATAGCAAGAAAATGATTCTGTTAAAATTCCAAATCGACATTCTAACACGTGCCGTGTTGAACTTTAATATAGTTATTTACATACAAATGTAAAGTAGACTGCTCCTAATTTTCTGACTTCAAATTTTTTAAAGTAGACCCTCTTCAAATGTTATTGTTAGTAAAAAATCCTTACGTTATCTATCTCATGTGCTATTTATTTTAACACAAGTAATGGACTTATAATAACTACACATCTTTTTGCAACAAGATCAATTACTGAGTATAAGATTAGCTAATGCAATTTAGACTCCCGCACGTATAAACAATATGCCACTTTTATACTATTAAAGTATAGTACTTGAATCGATCTCACATAAAATAAACTAAAATCAATTTAATCATAGGGATCTGCAAAATATTGCATCGCCAATTTAGAAGAATTTTTATTTTGGAAAATTTTTTATATTTTTTATGCCGAAAAATTTTGGAGTCGGAGTCACGAGTTTTTGTGGGTACTTCGATTCCGACTCCGACTCCGGTACGAAAACCTCAGCTCCGACTCTACAGCCCTAATTAATAACCAAGCTTTTTGTTCCAAATTTGGAAACTAGCTCTAGATATACAAAAAGTTCTTTAAAAAAAAAGGATATGTGTCTCTTGTTCCTAAAAAGGCACAACCCATGGTACAACTACACAAGGTAAACTCGTTGTTACAACAAGTACAACAAGACAAGAACAACAGGCAATTTGTTTTTGTATTTTCTATCGAGACTTCAAAAAAAAGAGCAACACTGTGCCTTCACAAACACAAAATAAAAATACAAATTAAAAAAAAAGCAAAACTATACGTGAAGGCAAATAAAAGTAACAAAATAGAAAATTAATATTATGTGATGGTTATTATGGATACAATACAATGTGGTCAATTGAGTGTTTCGGCATCTATAACATATAACATAGAATCTATAACATATGCCTCGCAAGCCCATGATCACCTATTGGGGCTCAAGCTCGTGATGTCTGGGACGTCTTCAAACGTTATGCCCACTTAATGAACGCAACTGCTACAGTGTGGTCAAGAAGGTTAAAAAATATAATTAAATCAATCTAATTAGCCTGCTTGCAATTCGGGTATTTGTGCCTTGGCGCCCAATAAAACCATATCTAATTTTTTAATTTCCGGATGGCCTTTTAACGCCTTTTACGCACATTCATTTAAAATATTCATAAATGAATTAATAACCGGCTTTGTAAGACTTTCAAAACGTGCTCGGCTCATTTGATTATTAAAATCTACACCACCCGTTAGGGAATCTATTAACAGTTGATTGGAAGGTTAATGTTTACAGTTAGCAGCAGCAGAACGGATCTTGGCTAATGAACGATGACTTTCATGTGGATGCAATTTATATTTTCTTTGCCAATTCTTTTCAAAAAAAATTTTACCAACTGTTCTGTAAAATATTGTCCGATTATGGAGAAGAGGCCAAAGCATTCCACCTTTGTGTATAGACCATGCTTCGAACAAAGCTAAATTTGAGGTCATACCTCCACATTTTACACTAAACACATATTTGACATCCTCCTAATTCTGAATAAAAAAACTTGACTTGTACTTAAAATGGCTAACACTCTTTAACAACCTCTTTGTCTTCATCATCATCGTCGGACTTCATGGCTTTCAACAAAAACGTGTGCTTCACTGAATCATATTCACAAGATACCGCTTTTCTGGCCTATGCCAATGATTCTTTCATTTCGTTCACGCGTTTTTTTTTAATGTTTTTGTATTTTATTTATATTCACAAAATTTTTATATAAACATTTTTAATATAAAAATTTTTGTATGTAAACCAAGGCGAATATACGTATGTAAATAAAAATAAAATTTTTTTGACATTTGGGTTCTAACTAGGGTAAACAGCTGACAAACATCTGGGCCAACGAGTCTACCTTGTGTACTTGTACCATGGCACAACCACTATTCACAGGGGAATTATGTTCTTCTATATATAACAAGTAATTTTTCTTTTTAAATGCAATTTTTATTTCCAAGAAGTACTTTGTTTTGTCTATTGCACAAAATTTTCCACTTAGCCCCACTGTACTATGTTTGCAAAGAAGTTTGTGCCAAAGAAAAGGCCAATATCAAAAACTTTGCCATTTCTTTTGAGGCAATACGTTTTTGCGCTACTTAAACATGAAGTAGCGTCAACTTATGCAGATTTTTATTTTTCTTTCAATGTTTTTCTCTTTTTCTACTCAGACCAAACAAAAATAAAAACAAATAGAAAAATAAAATTAATTTAAAAGTCCACAGGAGGACGGCAGAGAAGGTAATTGCTCTATATATGTTAATGAATTTGACTTGAAAAGGAAAATAAGTGCTAAAAACATTTCGAATACAATAAGTGGTTTACATTAAACAAATAAATATTTAATGTTTTCAAACAGCAAATACAAAGACATTTTCGATACGGTGGAATCTTACACGCACAGAAAAAACCAAAAATTGTTTCTAATCACCAAAGTCATACTAAATTCATAGAATTAAGCAAAAAATTTATTGATTTTGCACCCAGCTATTTTCAAAATGATTATATTGATTACTGAAAATTGTAAAAATTTTATATTGAGAATATTTTTTCATTAATTTTTTTTCTTTCAATAAATGATATTATGATGATGATAATGATATTAATTAAAAAAATGATAAAAAAAAAACTTTGCCGTTGTAAACAACGTGTTAATTGATTTAATTAAATATAGCTCAGGTTTTGACAATTCCCAACAACAATTTTACTAGTTTAAATTATTTTAATTAGTATTGTGGTTATTTTATTGAACTGTTAATGGTTTTTAATCCAAATTTTGATATTTTAATCAGGCTAAAGTTCATTGAATTTAATTTTCATTAAATTATTTTTATGAAGAAAGGAATTTTACAAAATGAAAATGAATTTAAATTTATTGATAATTTTTCATTCTTGACTGAGCTGGGAATCGAACCGGTTTTCGCGGACAGGTCGCCCTGATATGTTTCGATTGTAACCACACAATCTCCTCGAAGGGTTTGTTTTACACTCACCGCCATCGATGACGGTTGGCAGTCAATAGTCAAACATCAATTTTTAAACCAAATGGTATTTTAACCTTTGGTAGATCGAAATTTGTTTTGAATGATTATCTATTTAAATTGATTTACATGTTCTTCCTCACTTCTGTTTTTCGTACTTTTTGTCAAGAACTCTTCTTGAAGTCCAAAGTACATTTTTCTGTTTTTCATGTTTTTTGTCTTAATTTTTCATGTTGAACGTCTCTCAGCACAACTTGAAGGACAAATAAACATCGAGCTTGTGCCTTGAAGCTGAACCTGGGTTCAATTCCCAGCCCAGTCAAGAATGAAAAAATATCAATAAATTTGAATTCATTTCATGTTGTAAAATTTCTTTATTCATAAAATAATTTAATGAAAATTTAATTCAATGAACATAAGCGCCAGAATAAAATATCAAAATTTAAATTGTTTTATTTTAAACGAAAAAATCAAATAAGATTTGTTGTTATTTGATTAATATTTCAATTAAAAATTTATTTCAAAACAACTAAAATGTTAATTAAATGAAAATTATCCCTCATATTTTTGATTAATAAAAGAATTATTAAACCAATTGTAAAATTCGTTTAAAAAATCTGCTATAAACCTAAAATATTTTTATGAATATGGGGGTATATTTTTAATTTTCGTTCATTAAAATAAATAATTGATTCAATTACCACATTAACTAAATTGAAATACCTTTTTAAAAATTTTTTAATTGATAAAAAACTACAGATAATTTTTTCTGTGTGACCGGATACGGATGGGAACATTAAAATTTGCCCGGATAAAGGGAATATCCTCTTAAAATAGCTCACTGCCTTCCTTTAGAACGCTGCCGGGACCAGTGTCCGTCGGAAAGGGATTTCTGCTTAAAGAAGGTTTCCGTTAATGCAGATTACACTGTATATATACATGCACTAAAGAATAAATTGGTTTTTTATTATAATGTCGGCATTAGCTTAGGGCCATTTGATATCTTGTTTAGTTAATTATTTAGTCCATTATTGCAGTTGTAAATTGCAGTTATTGGTGTTATAAAAATTAAGAACCCAAAGTAGCATTTTCCCTTAATATAAAAACATCCTTTATGTGAATCCAACCAATAATAGAAGTTTTTCAGTCATCCATTAATTTGTTTTTACAGCAGAGAGGAACAAATAAAATATTGGCAAAATTACCATTAACATGAATAATTAAAATTATTATTCATTACACCAAATCACCGGCAATACGTAAACGCTACTATTATTGTCATTTTGTGTATTAAATTTATGTCATTCATTAAGCAATTTGTTTGTTTTGTATTTCTCTTTGTAAAGAGATGTGTGAGTATGTAAGTATGTGTGTGTGTGTGTGTGAGTGATTGTATACGAATTCGTATAAATTATTTATGTAAATGTTTTGTTGAACTTAAAGGAATTGGAAAAAATAAATATTGTTTTTATCTGAACTGTATGATGGTGGTTAATGGCAATTAATAAATTATATATTTACAAATTAATCTAACATAATTAAAAGTTCATTTAAAATTTTTAAACAGTAAAAAGTAGTTAATTAGTTTGATAATATGAATAATAAAAAAATTGTAATTGTTTATAACAAGTTATTTTTTAATTGAATAAAATTAAGTTTCAAATTGAAAATAAAACGAGTAAGAAATTACAGTCGGTCAAGCGCGACCATATGATTCCCTACTTGTATAGTAGCTTTTTTTATTTATTTATTTGTTTAGGAAAATTACAGTACAAGACATTTTAATCAGGGCTGTGGAGTCGGCGACGTAGTTGAAGAGTCGGAGTTGAGGTTTTTGTACCGGAGTCGCAGTCGGAGTCGAACTCGAAGTATCCAGAACAACTAGCGACTCCGACTTCAAAATTTTTCGGCATAACAAATTTAAAAATTTGTTCTAAAATTTTTCAAAATAAAAATTCTTTGAAATGAGCGATGCAATATTTAAAATTATCGATTCGAAATTTTTATAGAATCATTTTCTTGCTATATTTAACCATTTAAAAAGTACTACATTAAAAAAAAATGGGAAAATGTATGAAAACATGTTAGGCTGTTAGGACGTATCAACTTGTTTGTAGTTATTTTAATTTTACAGTGTTTTAAATCCCCTGAAGATGACTATCGATCAAATAAGGACCAGGTCTCATATACATTTAGCATAAATGTAAGAATATGAATCGGAGTAGGAGTCGCAATTGTAGTCGGAGTCGGACTCAACAAATTTCAGCGGTTGGAGTCGGAGTTAGAACTATTTTTTGACGACTCCACAGCCCTTATTGTAATCTTATATAATAGTACTGCTGATTAGGGATGCCAAACGGGAAATCCGGAATCCCGAATCCCGGGATTTATTTTTATGAGTCCCGGGATTTTTAACATATCAACTTTTATGTACAAAAATTTTCGTTTTTATACTATATACAAAAGAATTATTAAAAATTATATTTGAGTTATATTTTTTTTTGCAAATAATTCTTATTTTTGAGTTTAATTTTTGTTTTAGGCACACAGCGAATATTTACAATTTTAAATTTTTGCTTGATATATGACGACTATTTCTGGATTTTTGTATTTTGCTTAATAAAAACAATTATTTTAAGTAAAAACGAAATTTGAAGATTCACATCTCAAGCCTTTTTTACAATTACGTTTAGCAAGTTCAGCTTTGGCTTAACCCATTACGGGCCATTGTACTCGCAAAGGTACAGAAAAACTCTCATATTTGAATTGCCATAAATCCAGTAAGAAATGAGTTTTTTTCAGTGGTAGTTTTGATTTTATGTTAAGTGTACAAATAAAAGTAATTCGAATTTTGCTTTGGTTTGCTTAGCCTTTTCTGAATTTTCTTTTTTTGGGTAGGTCAGTGATTGTTTGACTCTGCCAAAAGTTTATAGCATAGCAATTAAAAAAGTTGCACTTAATTGCAAATAAAAAGGCTTGTTTTATTCTAATTTGAAAAATTGTTTCATAAAAAAGTGATTTTCAAAGCGAAAGAGAAGTTTTAAAAACAGTGTACTCGTTTGGGTACAGTGGCTGACAACGTATATATTTTGATGAGATTTTTTATACTATATTTTTCGGATTGCCATGGCGTTTGAAAGCCTCAACCCATCAAACTTTTATGGCAAAAGATTTAATAATCTAGACAGCTCTTTGGATTTTGTGGAAGGGGCTTCAAATCATAATTTTTTGATGTTGGCTATATTCCACCAGGTGCAAATATCAATACAGATGAGGAGAACGGTGATGCTGAGGTTCTTATCGCTAACATCATGCCGCGAGATATTCCGGGTAATATAAAGGTTTTTTCAACAGTGATAGCGAAGACGTCCTTCAAGGGCTGCGTAGGAAAATCCAGCACTCAACACCAAGTCAAACTTCTCCCAAATGGTCGTAAAGAGAATGTTTCATTCACTTATTTATTTTTGTGAAATGGATTGTATTCATCGGCTCAAACGATGAAATTGATTGCAGATTACAATTCAGAAATGGGTGGCGTTGACCTTCAATATCAAGCCCTAAATAATTACATGACAACAATTCGTGGAATTAAGTGGTGGTGACCGCTTTTTATATCAATGATGAGTTCAATCGTCGTCAACTCACTGAAGTTGTACAATGAAGCCAAAAACTCAAAAATAGACTATCTGAAGTTTCATCGTGCCATCATCCGGCAATTCCTACGAAGCCATCGCAACAATCAATATCTAAACGATCGGTTGCTCCTAGTGTAGCACCTAATGCTGGAAACCATTTTCCGAAAAGAATTGAAAAACCTCTACGCTATCTTCAATGACACAGCCGAATAAGATGCACTTGCAAACTATGTGGCGTAGCTATGTGCGTAGAAATGGAGTGCTTTTAAAAAATTTCATACAAAAAAATAAGCATATATAAAAACATGCATTGAGCCATTGCTTGGGTACAGCCTCAAAAACCTTCCAAATACACTTTATTTTTATTTTTTTATATTTTTTAAGTTCATTATGCGTCTTTCACTTATACTATATAAACAAAATTAATGATTTTTAATTTTAAAGACTGTTGGCTTTTAATGGGTTAAGACATAATACCAAAATTAAAATGATTACTTTTATGCAAAATAAAGAAAATTATTCACGATCTAATTAAAGTATTATTCAGAAACAAACGAATAAAAGTTGATATAATTATAACAATTAAGTCGTAATATTGATAAACAAGCTCATATTCCTTCCGGTCCAATAATAGAAAAAATTTGCTTAAAAAACATACGGTAAATAAAATAATTTTTTTATAAATAAACACTATCTGACGTATTCATAAAATAATTATTTAAACTTGAAAACTGTTTTTTTTAATAAATTTCAAACGTACTTAAATTATTGATTATGAATCTCGCCCTCACCCTGGAGATGTACTGAACTGCAGTCGACATAGTGTTAGTTTTTAACTCAGATATCGAGATCGATGAGGGACTACACTTTGTAGTGTATTTATGTCGTTACAACTTAATTCACATTAAAAATTGAATTGCTGTCAAAAACCCGAAACGAATTGATCTAGAAAAACTAAGAGATAAGTATATTTGTTTAAGCTTTTTTCAAATCTGATCAGTTTGATCATGGGTGAGGCCAGTGTTATAAACATATGTATAAAATAAATTGGTTTGTTGTTTTCTTTTTTAAAATTTATGTTATGTATATAAAATCTGTTGAATATTCAAAAAGTGTTGTTTATTTAAAAAAAGTCGTATCTTAAAGAAACACATTGATCTTGAATCCCGAAAATACCGGGATTTTCAAAAATCAGTCCCGATTGGCATCCCTACTGCTGATACAATGGCAGATATTTTGGTAGTTGCTAAAAGATTAGAGAAATTGATTAACCTTCATTTTAATAATAACCCAATTAGCACTCAAATTTTAAAAATTCAAGTGCTTTAAATATTGCTTAAATTTATGCCCTATTTTTAAGGAAAAATTCCAGTGCATACAAAATATGTGTAACAAAAAAAAATTTAAAAAATATTCAAATCGTGTTTGTGATCATATCTATTATACCCCTTATTCAAAACATAAGTAGATGGATTATAACAACGAATTTAATGGTAATAATCGGGACGCAAAGTTACAAGTATTTGCAACAATGAAAGGTAAAAAGTTTTTTCTTAAAGCACATTTTATTATTCTTTATATTTATTTTTAAACGTTCCGTTAAGGTAAAATTAGATAGCACTAATCGATTGAAAGGCTGTTGGAAGAAAATAAATATGTACATATGTAAGTTCAAAATAATTAAGCATCATTTAGCAAGCGTTCTAAAAATTTTACATCATTTTTACCAAAAGCTTCTTTTCAAAAATGGATGAATTTCTAACAGTGGAAGGCCAATTTAAGCGGCATGCGGTCGCGTGCGCCACTCAGCTGTTCTATTTGCCGCCTGAACTTAAGTTGGTAGCCAAACGAGCGCGGCATATTAAAAAGCGGCAAATGTCAAAATAAATTAATTTGATTGGCTGATTATAAAATTTAAATTATATAAAAAGGATTTTTTTCATAAATATGGACAGTGACTTTGAAGAATATTTGTTTTTAATTAGTTGGATGTTCCAAGCATTTATGATATTGGAGGAAATAGCATAATTATAAACGTAATTCAACATATTTAATTTCATTTGGTCGAGGTGTGGTTCAGGAATAATTTGAAATTTTTGTTTCAACATTTTAAATAAATGTTCATGCTTATTTGTATCCGGCTGACGCCTTTCTGTGTATTTTGTAAACTGTTTAACTAACACACACATCTTTTTGGTCAGCGGATCATCGCGATCTCGTTCACTCTTCCTTTTTCTAGAAGTTAATGGTGTACTAGATGAGTCTTCGGTAGCTACAAGGTATAGTGACTGATTCATTGACTGAGTACCATATGTACATATTTATATGCATCTGTGTTTACTTTATGAATGTGCAAGTAAAAATATTAAAGTTGACTTACTTCCTTGGTTGGATATGGTCACTTAAAAACTCCAGGTGATTCATTTAACTCCATGAAGTTTCCGCCATAACACTCGCGCTACCAGATAAAAGTTTTTTTTTGGTTAAGCTTTACATGATATTTTTCCATCTCCAAAATTGCTTATTGGGAAGTTAAAATAGATATAAATTAAATAATAAGAAACAAAATTTTTAAGCAAAATTAGAATATATTGCAATGTAGAAGTGCTTATCCTTACAAAGGATTTGTATATTAGATGGGAGTTCATTCTAGAGACGAATGGCTTTAACGAAGTCGTGTGTTTCTGATATTAGTTTGCGGTATGGAATGGAGTTTATTCTGTATCCTCTCTTGTATCTTGAAAATGTTATTCTTTTTGTAAAGATACTCACATTGTTTACTATAGATAATTTTGTGTATAAATAGTAGAGTGCGGCATTTTAGGAGGTTTGCAAAAGGTATGTACATTAAAAATTTGGTAAGGAAGCTGTGAGATTCTACTATATCTAGTACTACCATAAATATATCTTGCAACATTGTTAAATGTCACATTGAGGTTATTCTGGCATAGTGAATTACCAGAATTGAAGGGTCGGCAGTCAATATGTCTTGGCAAAAGGCATGCGTATATTAAATGGAGTAAAATATTTCCGTGGTCCATAGATTTCTTACCATGGAATAAGTTTTTCCACATAAGAAGTTTACGTGACTTGACCAGGTAAGTTTATTGTTGCTTACTATTTCCCAATGTGTATCGGTAGTAAGTTTGAGTTTAGATAACTGCTTTTGCTTATAAATATTGCCTTGGATTTCTTTGCGTTTAAAAAACGACCATTTATCGAGGCCCATCTATTAACGTTGTCTAGATGATGGTTTAACGTTCCGATACATTCATTGACACTGGATGGCGAACAGCTAGTGAAAAGTTGTGCATCATCAGCGTATATGCGAATGCTGCAATAACTGACTCTAGACGGAAAGTCGTTGGAATAAATTGACTATAGTAGGGGACCCAGAATTGAGCCCTGCGGTACACATCTTTGTTGTCAAACAAATATCAGATTTTTCAGATCCAGAATATACAAATTGAGTTCTGTTTTAAAGATGTGACGTAATTAAGTTAACAGCAGTGTTTGAGAAATAGCACATGTGTTTTAATTTTTGGCAAAGTACAGTGTGGTCGACAGTATCAAATGGCTTTGAATGATCAAGTAAAATTAGAAATGATATCATGTTATCATCCATCTTTGTTCGTAGTTCCTCACATATATCGATTAATGTAGATATACAGCTTTGTTTGGGTCTGAAACCCGTTTGCCTATCAGATACTATAGACTTATCATATATGTGTTCGGTCATTTTCCCATAGACTTATCTTTCAAAAACTTTTGACAAAAACGGTAGTATTTCGATAGGTGTATAATTTTTGTCGGCCTTTTGAACAGGTTTATTTTGGTCGGCTTCCATTTTAATGGGAATGTTACTTATATTTGTGTTTTTTTAATGTGTTATTTGCGGGAGTATATGCACCCAGAGAAAAAATATGTTTAAATTTGGTCTCCTCCAACAAAACTATTTTTAGACATAATTTTAAACATATTATGTTTAAATTTAACCATACTATTGTCACCGACAAACATATTATTGTTTAATTAGTCCTCCATCAAGAAGGCACAACCATATTATGGTTGTACGAAAAAATTTTTTTTGCCGAGCGTAGGGGTCGCCTTTTTACATTTTTCGTTATATTTTAGGCATTTACAGTCCGGTCTTAAAGTATGATATATCAATGTTTTTATCTCGAGAAGACCAATGTTGTGCCATTAGGGACCATCGACCTCAAGTATATCATTCTAGTATTTATCCACCAGATCTCTGTTCGTACCACCCTAATGTGCCACTCTAATGTACCACCCTAATGTCAGAAAATCAAAACCTTGTCAAAATACTTTATATTAGGGGTGGTATGGGGAAACTTATTTTTGAGGTACGGTCTACTGTACATTGTATAAAACATCACTCGAATAGATATACGTTCGCCAATATTTTTAAGATAACTCAAAGTGAATATTTAAATATCTTGATACATGAAAAAATGGTCTTATACCACCTTCAAATATAACAGCTTATATTTACATCCAATCTCCAAAAATCTATTCATATTCAAAAAAAAATGTTAATACTTAAGATGTGGTAATCTAAAAAGGAATTCAAATCAATGTTTTGAGTGATTAAAGTTCTTATTTTGTACTCCTAGAACAGTTTTTTGTATTATCAAAGAATTTTAAAACTCTGGCTACAACTAATTTAAAAAAAGAAAGATTAAAAGTTTTTATTTTTTTTTGAATTCAGTTATTTTGCCTAGTGATACTTTCCTTCTTCCCAAACCGGATTACTTTTAATAGTATTAAAAAAAGTTCAACAGACTTTATTTTATATTACTATAAAGTAACTCAACCTCTACCTTTTAAAACATATTCCATTTAAAATAATCTAACCCAAAAATATGATTACAAAATTTCATATTGAATTACAGTTGACTTACAAGCATATTTAAGGTATTTCTAATTAACCTTTAAATCTTCTTGACTCTATTTTATGAAAGATTTCACTTTAATCTGTTTGTTGGCTGACTGCCCTTAATAACTTGCATATCAGTTTCTTAATCCCTGTTTTGTTAACCTTTTTCAATTCCTTTATGATTTATGAGAGCTGTTAAAAAAGAATTACACAAAATTTAATAGAAAACGGAAGCTGTTTAGGAAGGCAAAAAAGTAAATTTTTTTCAATAATTAAAGGACCGGAAAATGTTTTAAATCGTTAACCACCTGCTGATAAACTTACACATGGCCGAATCAAAATTGTGAAAAAAAACGAAAGAGTATTAAAAAATATGAACATAATTAACATTAATAAAGGCAGCAAGAAAGTTTATGGCAAAAACTTAAAGAATGATACCGTTAAAAACAACAAGAAAACTCACCTTAACTCCAATATGTATGGGCGAAAACGCTTGTTCGCTGTGTAGTGTTTGTAATATGGGCAATTGGATTGACATGGGACACGACATCATGGTCGCTACCTAAAAAATAACAAAATAAAAATTTTCAATCAAAAGTTATTTTTGGGATTACAAAATGTATTATTGATAAGATTTATTTATAACGTGCTAAACTCCCAAATTTTGATAAAAACACTGAAATTTATTGTTAAGGGAAAACTAGTTTATATGCGCATTTCGCTGGTTGCTTAAGCCAGCTCGGCACGAAACTTTTTCCAAAGGCTTTAGAAAAGCTAAAAATATTATACCAATAAGACTATAAAGTGAATAAGAATTTTTAACGCTCTGGTCTTACTTATTACAATATCAAAGCTTGAACAGAGCCATAACAATAGACAGCGTGTTTATCTTTTCTAGCATTCCCCTACAATTGGCTGGTGTTTTTTTTCCAAATTTTAGTTGTAATAGGGTAAAAAGAAAAGAAGTAAAAAAACAAATTGCTTAATAAAGCAAGTTGCCATTTCAGTTCAAATTTCAAATTTTCATTAGAACATATTTATTTTTTTGAGAGCAAATTATAAACGACAGATCGATTTAAAGTTAAAATACTTGTTCTATTTAAGAAATAAAAGAAAATAAAACAAAGTTCACTAGAATACAAATTGACTGCAAATTTTAGCATGTCGAAAAAACGCTTTCTTTCTTTCGCACAAATGCTATAAAAAACAAAACAAAGTTTTTACAACTTGTTGTTGTTTTAAATGTAATTGTGCAAAAGAAGAAGCTCTGTCGCATTAAGAGAAAATATGCAGTTATTCCTTTCATCTTTCACCCAATTTTCTGCTTTTAAATCTTCCCTGCCATTTTTTACTTTTATTTCTTTTGTAAGCATTTTCTTCCTTTTTGCTTCCTTCCCTTCCATTCCTTCCTTTCGTTCATATCCTTCCTTTCCTTCATTTCCTTCATTTCCTTCATGTCCTTGCTTTCCTTCCTTTCCTTTTTTTCCTTCCTTTCCTTCGTTTTCTTTCATTTCCTTCATTTCCTTCCTTTCCTTTCTTTCCTTTCTTTCTTTCCATTCCTGTCTTTCCTTCCTTTCCTTCCTTTCCTTCCTTTCCTTCCTTTCCTTCCTTTCCTGCCTTTCCTTCCTTTCCTTCCTTTCCTTCATTTCCTTCCTTTCCTTCCTTTCCTTCCTTTTCTTCCTTTCCTTCCTTTCCTTCCTTTCCTTCCTTTCCTTCCTTTCCTTCCTTCCTTCCTTTCCTTCATGGCCTTCCTTTGCTTCTGTCCTTCTTCTCCCTTCCTTTCCCTTCATTTAATTCATTTAATTCATTTCATTCACTTCCTTCATTTCCCTTCCTTTGCTTTTGTTTTCTTGGTGTGCTGTTCTCTATTTCCTTTCCTTTTTATATTTCATTTCAGTTCTTCTTGGTTTTTTTATTTTCCCTTTCTTTCAGTTTTCCTTTCTTGCGTTTCGCAATCTTTATTCTATTTAAAAAGGACTTCAGCTAAGAAAAGATGCCACAGTGGACTGCCAAATCCAGCAAATTCCAAATTTTGACGCACTGTTCACGACAAACTTTAAACTTTATATTCATTAGGAGGAATTTTTAAAAGCAAAAATAGGACATAAAAACTGCAAGAAATGGAACAACTGCGTAAAATTTGTTACAGAAAACTTTTCGTTAATAACTGCAACTAAGTATT
Source organism: Pollenia amentaria (assembly GCA_943735925.1). NCBI lineage: Eukaryota > Metazoa > Arthropoda > Insecta > Diptera > Polleniidae > Pollenia > Pollenia amentaria. Next base: position 277,471,955 of record OX031006.1, on the reverse strand, counting down.
GCAGTTATCATGAAAGCATTCCTCAAACAATTTACAGACACACATACTGAAAACTGTCTGAATAAGTGAAGCAGCGAGGACAAAAAAAAGGTAATACACACAATTTTAGTAACAAACAAGAAAAGAAAATTTAAAAACGCAAATACTATAACTAAAACTAACAAGTTGCCATGCTGATGAGATACGTAAAGAAAATATGCAACAATGGCATTGAAATACCACGATGCGATAACACTTCTTAAACAATAGCTGGCACCGAATATTGCAACTGACAACCAAAATGGCAACCCCACACAAACTCTGTCACACACACATGCCACACAACCAACAAACAGTGTACATAAATCAAGTGCAAAAAACAATTATTTATGAAGAACCAAAAATAAAAGAAAAAGCAAAATGAAAACAAACGCGCGTTTTGTAGCTCTGAAACAAAAGAAGACGATGAATACCGACAGCAGCAGCAGCAGCTACAGCAAAATCAGCAATATATCTGAATAAAACAAGAACTGACAGCACGGCCATAACAATCACAACGCAACTCAGTTGCATTACAGCTAAACACACTTGCAACGAAATAAAACCTGCCACAGAAGAGACAACAAACAAATATAAAGTCAGGCAGACGGGCAGATGGACGGACGTACTGGAAAACAGACGAACGATAAGACAAATAAATGAAAACGAGAGGAAATTGACTCTGGCCTTGACTGCCCTACAACCTTCCTTCTGTTATTGTTGTTTGCCATCATTTATGTATAGGTATACATATGCTGACAACAACAACGATGTGGTTACACAACACAAGCAAACAACAGCAATAATAATCGTATCATGCCCCAGATACGAGGGAAGAATATATTTACAATTCCAAAAAGTAGGAGTATTTACAAGGAAAGCTCAGTATAAGTCCCTCTCCCTACGTTCGTCTTCTGACAATGATGACACAGACGATGACACCACAAAAGGAAGTTGATTCAAAATGCAGCAACAATGCCATCAGCAACAAAATAGCAGCATCTCCGATGGAAACAATAAAATTTGTTGTCACTATTTAATAGAGCAGAAATCAACAGCATCAACACACACAACGTCGTATTTTCTTTTCTTGACGCTGTGGAAGTTGTAAGAAATATTTTTGTCGCAAGAAAGCTACAACTTTGAATGTGGTTTTACAATTTTATTTATAGGCGACGAATGAACTTCATACACATGTAAGTACGAATATACACAGTTGTATTTGTGGCAGCAAATGGTTATATAAACAACTCAACTTGTGGCAACTCAACTATTTGACGCATCAAACGTAAATATGACACGCGATATTAAAAAAATCAACCACCATGTTGCTGTAATTTATTTATTTTCTTTTTTGTGTTTTTGAACTCGTAGGTAGTCCCTTAAGCTTGGGTTTATTTGTTTGTCCTGGTGTTTGTAACGATTATAAATTTTTGTATTAAAGGCTCCGATTAGAATACATAATTAGCAATGACGGGTTTTCTACGTGTATGTCAAAATGCTACTTTTACCGAAACTAAAAGGTTTTAGTTAAATTATCTATGTTTAACGATTTTTATGTTAAGTTTTTCAGAATATACAAACAATCTATCTTAATAAATAAATATTTAATTTATATTTTAATACCACCAGTAGACCGTGTCACTTTTCATTTTTTTTTTTTTTCGAAATTTCTTCATGAACATCGATTTTCTTTATCTACTATAAAAACCAAGAATTTTGGTGTATAACACTTAAATATTGATGAATGGGAAGTGGTCTCTCAAATCGTTTTTTCATTTTTTTAGACAAAATGCCTTCTTTCAAAAAATGAAAAAATCTTGATTTAGTAATTTGCCTCAAACTCAAGCAGTTCTGATTGGATTTGAACATCATTTTCTGCATTAGAAAGCTTATTAAATTTCCTAAATGTTTCTTAAAGCAACATTGCCATTTTTTCGATGGTTTTTTATTCATGGAACTACAAATTCAGATTTTCAAATACAAACTTAAAATTTTTTTTAATTTTTGCTTACCTTTTCATATATAAAAATTGAACGAGGCAAAACTTTAATATTCTGTAAATGCAGTATGGTAAAAATATTTAAGTAGAACATATTTGCTGAAAAACTCGATAAAATCGGTTCAGATACAAAAAAGTTATTTCCAAAATATAATTTTTTTTTTTTTATATTTAGAAATAAACAACTTTACTCATTTCAACTAAAACTGCAGATTTTCTTAACAGAATGCGACTATTATTTACACCAAAATCTTTATTTTTAAATTTCCTACCATACTGCATTTACAGAATATAAAAGTTTTGCCTCGTTCAATTTTTATATATGAAAAGGTAAGCAAAAATTAAAAAAAAATGTTAAGTTTGTATTTGAAAATCTGAATTTGTAGTGCTATGAATAAAAAACCATCGAACAAAATGGCAATGTTGCTTTAAGGAACATTTAGGAAATTTAATAAGCTTTCTAATGCAGAAAATGATGTTCAAATCCAATCAGAACTGCTTGAGTTTGAGGCAAATTACTAAATCTAGATTTTTTAATTTTTTGAAAAAAAGGAATTTTGCCTAAAAAAAATGAAAAAAACGATTTGAGAGGCCACTTCCCATTCATCAATGTTTAAGTGTTATACACCAAAATTCTTGGTTTTTATAGTAGATAAAGAAAATCGATGTTCATGAAGGAATTTCGAGAAAAGTATAAAAAGTGAGACGGTCTAACCACCAGTTCACCTGACTACTAAGAGGGATACAACCGCTTAAAGGAATATCGTTATTTTCCCTCATTGAAGCTTAAAAGAATCTACAAACTAAAAAATCCTAAAAAAATTGTTTACAAATTGTTTTTAACAATTTGTTCTTCTACGGAAATTAATTTCCATGTTTTCGAAAAGGTTAATAACCGGTTCTTATTAAACCCGTGACTCCACTAGCTACACTTAACGTTTGAGGGTGGGTTTTTAACAAGGAGATCAGAGATTTAGTCATCTTTAATCTGTGTTTTTAGTTTTTAAGATGAGGATTAATTAATTTTATTTGGCAGTTTACGCGGTCAATGTTGGTGGTATAAGCTTAATCTACAAATGTCCACACATATACATGTATAACAAACGCAGCTGTTAAAATAAAAAAAAAAAAAAGAATACATATAAAAGAATATGAAAACCGGATTATTCTAGTGAAAATGAAAACTTTAGTGATTCTGAAAAATATGAAAACCTTAATTAAACAATTATAAAGCCTATAGTACACGGCATGTAAAAATACACATGTGCATGTGGTTCTGACGTAATTTTGACGTCAATGCAAAGCCACAATAAACATTGCGTGTTGTGTGATGACGTCAAAATTACGTCAGAACCACATGCGCATGTGTCTTTTTACATGCCGTGTACTATAGGCTTAAGAAGTAAATTTATTTTAATAAGAATTAAAAGGGCCGAATTTCTTCTTCTTCTGTATGAAATGCAAAGTGCATTGATAAAAAGTTGCCATTTTTTGTTATTCAGTATGGCAATGCCGCGAGGTTTAAGCTTCAACTTAAAAACGGCAAACCCAATAAGTCTCAATTAAATTTATTCTCAGATTAATTAATTATTGTTTGCTGCTAAGTTTAACCTCGATGTTAAAAATCCACTCTTAATTATAAAACAATGCTAATAAGGTATTAAAAATTAGGATCTAGAAAACTAGTCTTTTTATGTTCCATTAAACATTTATTAGATTCGGTGATTCCATAGCTATAAGCTTCCAAAGATGATACCCCCAGACAACATAACCGGGGTACCCGAGTATCCAATAGCGAAGAAGACACTGTTCAAACTTTTTTTTAATAAATAAATTAAATTAGTTTTTTAAATTAATAACGGTTTTCAAACAATTTGTTTTTAAATTTTTTTTTTTTTTAAATTTTTTGGAAAACTGAAAATTATGGTGGAGTACACGGGGGTACCCTGGTTATGTGTTTGCGTGATTATTTTTTGGTAATTATTATGTGGGTAAAAACAAAATTAATATCTATTTTCTAATATAGGAGATATTAGATTCGAACAGGACGTAATAAAATTTTTTCATTGCATTTGTTTTACATATGGGCATTTCCATGTCATCGTACGTGACATTTGTACGCCTTCGGAGCGATGGAATTTTTGCGCAAATAGTAGTAACAGGAAAACTTATTAATTATTATGTTTCTTTTAGAGGGTACTATATATGAAAAAAAAAATTATTACATTCGAAACCTTGTTTTCCAAAATACTTAGCAAAATAGGTGTATATCGTACGTGACATAAAACAGAAGTGATTTTGGGGTGAATGTAAAAAAATCCGAAAATCTGCGAATTGTGGGATGTATTTTTCCTTTTTTAAATTTTTTGCATTAAACCATATATTTTTCCGTTATAATTCGTAATTGGAAAGAAAAATATTTTTCTGGATGGTTTCATAATGAACCAAATTTAATATCGTACGTGACATACCGTACGTGACAGATTTTTCTCTTATAGTATTTACAATATATGAAATATATTTTTGGGAAATATATGCATACAAAAACTTAAAACAAACATGTCAGAAAGTATAGTCGGCCAAGCCCGACCATATAATACCCTACACCATAATATTTTAAAAACAAATTTTTGAGTGTCCCTATTTTTAACACATCGCCAATCATGGTCGCCGGAACAGAATTATGCTATGACGTTAAAAGTTATTTGTGCCGACTTTTATTCATATATCTTCATCTATATGAGATTTGCTTGCCTTTCAGCAATTTTAGGAAGGGGGTTTATATGGGACCTATAGTTAATTTTGGACCTACCAGCACAACATTTTATCACGACATAGTACCTACCATAAAAGTTATTGTCGCCAATTGTTATGTCAATACCAACATTTATAATGAAGTTATAATATTAAAAGCTATTTTCTGGAGTAGTATTTGAATTAGTGCTATGGTCAAATATGGACCGATACCAATTATATTTGTTTAGATCATTAAGACTGCAAAAAAATAATTTTTGATCAAATTTCAACCTAATACCAACATAATAAGATGATACATTTAGTTGAATTTATAGTAATATAATATCGTACGTGACGACGTTTAACAGCTTATAAAATTTTTATTATACCTATTTAAAAAAAAATTCCGGTCAATATTTTTTTGCAACAAATATCTTGCTTTGAACCTTTATTTTGAAACACGTACGACTGATCAAATACCAATGACATAGACAAATGATGTTTTCGCACCACGTACGTGACATTTAAATAGCACCCAAAGCAAACCAAAAAATATACCGCTAATCAAACTATATATTTGGTCTCTCCTCGTGAATTTTGTTCATTGTTGTTGTAACATTAATTTTAAGGTATAATTCCAATGTTACCAGTATCTGTATTAAATCGGCAGAAAAGTAAAACTTGTTGATTGCAGTTACTAAAAATTAATCAAAGAGATAGTCAGTTAAAACTTTTATTTTTTGCTCTTGAAAAGTTGTAATAAGCTGTAAACCCCTTTCCATGGTAAAGTTTGAGTGTTTTTTTACTTTCTACCATATTCGAAAAATAGTTTCAAGGCTATTTATTTTTTGAGTCGTGGTTGACATTCTCATGGAAATGCCCATATTTGTGTATGAGACCTTGAGAAAAATTTATTTTATTATTATTTTAGCTATTCCTTTCCCAAGCAGATTAACTGCACAAACGTAATTTGAACTTTAAGCCTGTTTCGATGACATGAAAGTGATTCGCAAGAGTGTGTGGTAAACACGGTGTTAATAGAGTTTAGTTTATAGTGAAATAAATCGTTTAATGGCTAAATTCTTTTTTTATTAACAAGATAGATTGCAAATAGAATAAGGGTTGACCTTCAAAAAATTTTTGTTATAATACAAATTTTTTAACGAAGATTTTATTAAACATATTTTGATCGTGAGGAAGTCACAAGCATATTACGGTTGCATCCGACCATGTTTTTTTTATTTATTTGGACTATGGACTAGAATCCTTACAGACCAATAAAATAATCTACATTTTATTAAGAAACTTAACTAATGGCTTACAGTTAAGAACAAAATGATGTTACGTTTTATAATATTGACATTTACAGGGTAATCAATAAAATTATAGAAATCATTAAAAGTTTTGCATAATCTCCTTAAGGGGTCAGCGTTTGCATAATTAGTTTGAAAACACTGTAGATGAAGTGGTGAGAAGTTCCGAGTTGATCTTAGAGGTACATTGAAGTTAATTGTCGTTTGCAGGAAGTCTGAAGAAATTGAACCATTTAATAAATTTACTAAAAAAGCAACGTTAAGCACGATGCGTCTACTTTCCAAAGTCGGCAAATTAATTATAGAGAGTCTTGAAGAATATGGGAGAAAATCCACATTTGCATTCCATGTTGTATTTCCCAGACAAAACAAAAGAAATTGTTTTTGAACAGATTCAATGCGCTTCTTCTGATAGTCAATGTAGTGATCCCAAATAATGGAACCGTATTCCAGGATAGGCCTTACTAAGGATGTGTACAAACGTTTGGTTATTAATAGGATCAATAAATTCTTTAGCCCATCGTTTGATAAAAGCAAGCACGCCACGTGCTTTATTTACCATCATGATAATATGTTTATTAAAGTTTAATTTACTATCAAGGAGAACTCCTAAATCCAGAAACTCCGTCACTAATTCTAGCTGATTTCCACCTAAGGAAAAACGACCATCCTCATTCCAATTTCGTGAAAATCGCATATGTTTGCACTTTTTTAAATTAAGGGCCATCAGGTTGATATTGCACCAATCATAACATTTGTTTAAATCATGTTGTAAATATTTGCCGTCAGAGATATTATTATTACACTCGGTAAATCGTTTATAAAAATAGAAAATAAAATCGGTCCCAGGTGGCTCCCTTGAGGAACTCCAGATTTCACGATAATATTTTTAGAGGTGACATTATTAAAGATAACACACTGTTTCCGACTTGTTAGGTATGACCTGAACCATTAATATGTTCACCACAAAAAAATTTTACTATTTTTAAAAAGCTTTTTAAAAAACCATAAGAATATTTGTGGTTAACATTATGATACTGTTACTAACCATACCATTGTCAGAGGCAACCATTATATTGTGGTACAAGAAACTGTTATAGATAGTACGCGGCAGTTTCAGTTAAACTTAAATTGCCTTATTCATAAAAATATTTTTAATTTAATAAGGGTTAACCAAACGAATTTGATATGAATATTTCACTTAATAAACATTTGTAAAATTTAATATTCCTTAATGAATACGGGTAAAGCCTATAAAATTTTATATAGGAGTAATGATTGATTAGTTCTTCGTCCTTCTTTACATTCTAATTGGGTATTTTGTGATTTTTATCTTAACAGCTGTTACGTTCTGCAGCTGATTTCGTAAATAACGTAAATATCAGATACAGGTCAAAAATGTTATTTGAGTAGTCATTAAAGATGTTCAAAAAAAGAATTTGAGCCAGCCACCCCCTAGGATAAAAGATTAGTTGAAAAGGATTCCAGAAAATATTTTTTAAATTTTTGCCATGCTTCTGGTTACCGCCCTTTCAGTTTTTTGTATACCGCGCCTCCACATTAAGTCCGATCATAACATATTGCATATCGTTATTCATAGCTCGCATATGGCCTCATTTTGGCCTTAGGGAATTTTTAATCCGACATCAAGTTATGGTCGTCACTGATGCCATCTCGGATCGAACTTCCCTAATGTAAAATTTTTTGCACGTGGCAAGAAAGCCCTTCTAAAATTATGTTTTTCTAGCTTTTATTGTACTCACTTGTATGCCAGGCCCCGCTGTAAGGCCCATTTTTACTTAACATATATATTGCATTTCACTTGTTTTTTTTTATATAGTGCAGCCGTTGTTAGTCCGATTTCACCGTTTTGGCTATCATTACTAATGGCCTTACTATTGCTTCATTTTTGTCTTCGGTAACTTTTTAATCCAAGATCGAATTTTGGGCGCCAATTATGGCATCTTGGACGATCCTGTTTTTCAAATGTCCAATATTCCTTCCTTTCCTTCCTTGCCTTCCTTCCCTTCCTTTCCTTCTTTTCCTTCCTTGCCTTTCTTTCCTTCCTTCCCATCCTTCCTTTCCTTCGTTTCCTTTCTTTCCTTTCTTACCTTCCTTATCTTCCTTTCCTTCCTTTTCTTCCTTTTCATCCTTTTCTTCCTTTCCTTAATTTCCTTCCTTTCCTTCATTTCCTTCATTTACTTAATTTCCTTCCTTTCCTTTCTTTCTCTGATTTTTTTCCTTCATTTCAGTTCCTTTCCTTTTCTTCATTTGTCCCTTCCTTCGTTTCTCTTTTTCATTCCTTTATTCTTTCTTTTCTACCTCTTTCTTTATCTTAATCGATTTATCCATTGCTATCATAGAATTAGACAAGATGTTGATATTGATGTTTTAGGTTATAAAAAAAGATATATTTTAGTTTTATTGTTGTTTTAATAGGAATTCGTCTGGTAAGTTGGCAAAAAAACCAACTATATCGTCAACTTTAAATTAATTTAAAAGCTCACATTTATTTTAATAGCTCATGTCACATATGAATGTTTGCAGGGTTTATACAGCCCAATTATGAAAGAAAAACTCCCCGGGAGTTTTCTCCCTTCTCCCATTTTTCCTATGTTAATTCAATTGTAAAAATGGGAAAAGGGAAAAAACTCCCAGGGAATTTTTATTTATAATTGGGCTGATAGTGTTTGCATTCACAATTCCAAAACTATTCTACAATTACCTCCTTAATGTCTCATTAAATAATACGAAAGGACATTAGAGAGCGAGAAATGTGCTAAAATTGTTGATATCTTAAATGATGTCGACGGTGGTGACAGCAATGGCGACTCTAAAAATGTATTTTGATACTGCAGTTTAATGGCGTTTGCATTGAATTTTATTTTTGTTGATGGCAAATGATGAAGACGAATGAATTTAATGATTCATGATTTTTGAGTAGATATGAATTGCAATAAAAAAAGACCCCCAAAAACATGAATAAAATGAATAAATAAAACAGAGAAAATGGAAAAACAAGTTTAAGAATTTCAAATGAGAAACAGTTAAATATACTTTAGCGAAATAAGGGAAGGGTATTGTTAGGGGCAAGGTTGGACAAATAATGCACTGAACCATAACAAATGTTGTCTTCTTGTCAATGAGATTTTTGAACATCAAAATAACTTATTCACTGAATTATTCATAGTAATTGTAAAGAGCACTAGTTGCAAATTTTATGGGTTGCTTTATATTTTACAAAAAAAAAAACCGAAAAATAAGCGACACATGCTGTTGAGATAAAGAAATATTACTGTTGTTGCTTCCTTTTAATAGTGGCAGTAAAAACAGTAGAACTACTTATGGCTCATAAAAGGAACGGCTTTCATACAAAGTGTCCGTAAATTATAATACTGTTATTAGATTTTGTCTATTTATGAAAACCACAGACTTCTAAATGTCACTTGTTTTAGAAGTTGCAAATTATTAAAAAAAAAGTCTTATATTTTATAATTTTGAAATCTCTATCAAACAGCACACAGATGCATTTTGTTCTTCATGAATAAATTTCCGAAAATTATTTTTGCCCGTTATCACAGCCCACACATTTTACACATCACTTAACGATTTTTACAATCAAAATTTTATTTCATAGAAAAACTCAATAGAGCCAACAATTACAATTGTAGAAGGAAATAGAAAAACTAGAACTGGCATGTGCATTTTGCAAAACAAAAAAAAAATAATAAATAAATAAAAAAAAAACAGCAAGAACAGCGAAATAGACATTATTCACATGCTACGTTCTCCAAAGAGGTGTGGCAGCAGCAACTGCGTTTGTTGCATATTGGGTAATTGAACTTACTTTTATTATTTGTTGTTCTTGTAAATGAATTTGAATACGAAACGGTTAATGAACTTGAAGAGAATGGTCGTCTACTTGCAAAAATGGAGTTATTGTTTAAGAATATAGAGGAAAAAATAACTTTTATTTAGATCTTTTTAATATTCTTAGGACACATTCAATTTGCGTCAGTCATTAAAAGTTTTGATATTTAAATAAGTAGGGAAGTTCAGGTTTAAGTTGGTAAAATATTTTCTAAGAAATGGATATTATTAAAAAAGGAGTAGTAGAGTAATGCGAAGGATTATTTAAATTTAAGAACAAATTAAACAGCTGTAGCTGAAGTGTAAGTTTGGTTTCTCTTTAGAAAAGTACTCTCTTTGCGGTTACTTCCTTCTGGAATGCAGACACGGTTTTAAACTATCACCGAAATAAATATAAAACTTACCACAACTTTAGATTTAGTAAGTTTCAGGCAGAAATTTATTAGAAGTTTAAGAAGTGTTATCTTTAAAACTATTAGTTTGTTTAACGGAAGGCTAGAATTGCTCATAGTAGCTAGAAGTGACGTGTCCGAAGAGCTTTTACTAAGACTCCTTGGCGAACACATGGGAATGTCTGAGGAGGGCATTATTTGTGATTTCGAATAGGTAAGCCATTCTAAGAGCACTATCTTCTTTAGAGGTGAAGTCCAGGTTGGTCGCGGACTATTTTACATCTCTGAACAATCTTGGGAAACACAATGATTTGAATTTGTGTTGGGTTCCCGCCCTTAAGGTTCAGGTGGGCAACGAAAGGATTGACTGCTTGGCAAACAGCGGCACTCGCCGTCCACTAATAGGCCCTGAGCCTTTCTTCGACGTCCTTATCGGACACATAAAGGCGACGTTACAATCAAGGTCCGAACGTGAATTTATTCAGACATGGACGGCCAATTCTGGGTGGAGGCAGTCCAAGAGATTTGCGACCCTGTCCTGTTAGCCTATTTACGAGGTACTGTGTTATTAGGTACAATCAGTTATTAATAGGAGAATAAAAGGAGTGCAGATTTTGTGAGGTTGATGACGAAACGTCAAAACATCTCCTCAGCTGCTGTCCCTCCTGGGTGATTACCAGGCGGAAATTTTTTTGTTTTTTTTTTTGGGATAGGCCCAACTGAAATTTATGCTCTTTCACCAGTCAGGGTAATTGGCTTTATACGTAGCCTACGCCTGACATGGTGAGATACAAGGGCTGCACAAAATATCTTCTGGGTCGTGGTATTTATGGCCTTCTACATATCTATCTATCTCTATATAGTGATGCCCCATAGTTGGAACGATTTGTAGCAAGCAATAAAAAACTGCTAATCTCACGACGCCATCTCTGATCTTACGATGCCTTTAAAACCGGGTGAATATTATGCGTGTTCGAATGTCCATAGCATCCAGTTGCGGTCCATCGACTTGTCGCGATTGTAACCCTTTTTTGCGGTCTTGGACTTTTCTGGCCGACCGGTTATTATAATTACCAGCACTCTTAGGCTAGGCTTTTGAGATCTTTTTTTTTTTTATTCCTACTCTAATCCCGCGAAGCTATTCTATTGTCTGCAGCATACCAATCTCTGGCGGGAATCGAACCCGCAACCCCGGTTTTGATAGACTGGCTCACTACCAGCAATCCTACCGGGGCACCCCAATCTCAGTCAAACCAGGTTTAGTTAATCTGAAAACAGATTTGTTTTGTTTAAAATGTTGGTCATTTATGAAATAATAATAAAAAAAAAACACATTTCGCCGGAATAAGCCGCGTTTCAGATTACGTTAAACCTAGTTTAAACTCAATCCACATCTCAATAACCCGGCATTACTATTTTTATTTTGCAATTTTTCTTTCGGTATTATATTGTCAGTTTACTTGATGCGGCAAAAAAATGGGTTGACAAAAAAATCGTCGGTTTCAAGGCCCAGGCAACATCATTGAACATATTTAGCGTTTTTTTTTTTTTTTTTTCGTTTTTCTTAAGGCGTACAAAAAGATTATAAAAACAATTTATTTATAACACCTGCATTAAATACAAAAAAAAAACTTGGACAGAGTTTTAAATTTTTCAAGCAATAAATTCTTAAATTTATTATTAAGAAGCATTCAAAGTCAACAAGACCAAACTTTTGCTCCGTTTGTTCAAAATAATTTCTTTGTCGCTTCATCATTTGCCAAAATCTCATTTCGAATCTTAAATCTCCAAAAAAAAAAGCGAAATACAAAAAACAAAATTATTGAAAAATTATATAAAAAAAAAATATAAATAAATAATTGCAAACCGGTTTTAAGTGCGTTTTGGAAACAGTTCATTTACAGAAATAAAGTCATATAAATCTAGTGTCAAAAAATTCCTTTGTTTTAAATGACAAATAAGAAAAAAATATTTAAAAACAATTATGATGAAATAAAGTTCAGCTGAACGTAAAAAAACCCCATTCAAAACCAAATAAATCATCGTTAAGTACAATGACAGTTCAAATTCAAAATAAATTGAAAAATTATTAAACGAGTGTTGAACTAAAAAAAAAGACGAGACACTTTTTTAAAAGTTCATTTTTGGTAAGAGTAACAAAAAAAAAATTTTTTTTTTAAACCTAATGCAGCAGTTAAATATTATATTTTTATATATTTTTATTAAGCTTTAGGTCCCTTTTTTAAAAAATCAATTAAAATATTATTTTATTTTTCAATATTTCGATATCCGTTGGAAATCTTCTTTAGGAAATCTTTTAAAATAATATAAAATTACAAAATTGTTTTTGACAATAAATGGAAAAATTAAAAATGGAAAAATAAATTTAAAATTTTAATTTACAAACTTAAAATTAAAAGAGGAAACCAAACAAATTTTGAAAAATATTCAAAACCTAGAACCTATTTTAATTTCCCTTTCCGTCAATCTATTTATTTTTATTCAATACTAGCTGACCCGGCAAACGTTGTTTTGCCTAGAAAAGTATTGTTTTGTGTATATTTAAAATACAGATACAGAATCAGGTACAGGTAATATTCGGTGCAGATAATTTATCTTTATTTACAAAAAAAAAAAAAAAAGAATATGAAAATGTGAATTATAAGTAAACTATTGAATAAGTTAAGAGAATATCATTGAAGCACTTTGTGATAAACAATATTTTTAGTTTTGTTGTCAGGTGCGAAAATGAACAAAGAGGATGTCTTTCCGACACGGGAACATGCGACAGACATAGAGTTGACCGTGTGAAAAACAGTCGTTCTCCAATTTAAGGCCACAAACACTCAATGAAATCACATCAATTTAGAAACCTCCGTCGGCTCATGCACAACTACTTCGATACAGATCAAAGTATGATCAATTGCATAGCTTGCGATTTAATTCATTTTCAATGGCACTTCTTGTCGGAAATTGTTCATACCAACATAGAAACCTTTGCCGGCTCATGCACAACAACTTTACTAAAGACCATAGCATGATCAAATGATATAATTTATTTTGAGTAATTTTCAATGGTGCCGCCTATCGGAAATTGGCCATACCAACCTAGAAACCTTTGTATGCTAATGCTCAACAGCTGTGCTAAAGATCATAGCATGATGAAATGCACAGTTTATGATTTAACTCATTTCGAGTCATTTTCAGTGGCGCCACCTGTCTGAAATTGGTCATATCAACTTATAAACCTTCGCCGGCTCATGCTCAACAACTTGGCTAAAGATCATAGCATCGTCAAATGCAGAGTTTACGATTAAATTCATACTGAGTAATTTTCAATTGCGCCACCTAGTTTAGATTTTTTTTGCTATTCTTCTTACTTGGTCATCGAAATCGGTCCAGCCGTTCTTTAGTTATAAACGTAGTAACTAACGCCACTTTCTTTTATATATATAGATAGAAGATATATTTTCAATCCTTGCTTGGAAGTCAAATTTGTAAAATTATGGTTTTATAAATTTATTCAAATACAATTTTTTTGTACTACCTATTTAGGAAGGTTTTAAGCTTTAAACTTTTAAATAAAGTAAAATACTTTTTGTAAAGGTCCAAGATTTTAACCCCCTAACGGATGAATGCAGCTATTTTTGTTCTGTACTGCAACCTACTTAGGTATTGATATTTTATTTAAAATTGAAGGAATTAATTGAGAAAGATACTCGCCCCTATTATAAAAGTCGACGGCAGCGGAAATATAATTGGAATTAGAATTTTCTTAGTTGTTAATGACAACAATTGATTACTATGGACAGTAATTTGGTAATTTCTGCGGTGCTTTTAAGTCGATGTCGAGATAGAATTGACACTGTTTTAGTCGACAGGAAATTTCGAGACGACTCAAATGAAAGTTAAAGATATTTCCAGGATGTCGAGCGTGGCCGTTGTACACATTTAAAGTGAAAAAGTAAAAAAAACGGATTTTCATTTAGACAATTGATTTAACGTATAGCTCCTATTTAGCCCTATACTTGGTCCTATTGTTTATTTTGATCAATTTTTTCGTTTTTAAGATAATTGCAAAAAAACAAGGCTGATTTTTGTAGTAGATTAAAGAACACAGGTTGTGTTCTACTTTAATCTGTTACAAAAAACGACAACCGGAATAAGGCTGATTATCTTAAAATTTGCGTCGACGTCGACAACGATTTATATTACAGGGGTGGGTAACACTATTTATATCCAATAGTATTGTTATTAAATAATTTTTTTTGTTTTGAGCTATAAGTATAATGTTCGAGAATCTATTTCCAAGCAATTTGGCATCCGAGTTAGAGATTTTATTCCTCAATATTGAGATCGCTTCAAATTATTGAGAAAGCAAAAAAAACTATTAAAAAGAAAATGTTTTCCATCTAGGTTTTCGAAAAACACAATAAATTAACTTAAATACCTACTTTTGCAAAATTAATTTTCTTCTTTATTTCCAAATTTTCTCAGAATCGTTTCAAACTCTCTTAGCTAAAACAACATTAAAAAAGACCACAAATGTTGGTATGAATTGGATTTTTATAAAATTGTTTTTATACCTATAAGCTTTTCGCTTGATATTCACGAAGGAAGGTCATGGTAGAAAATTTTAGAAATCTGTATTCATTATGAAAGTATAGAAAAATTGCATGCATTTTTTCAGATTTGGTTTTTTAAAGAGACTTATAAAAGACAATAAAAAATTATTAAAATTCTTATAGGTAGGTATATGTAAAATAACCTTTAAGATACCTTTTGAAAAAATTAATTTTAATTTATCAAAGTTATTGAATAAAATACAGAAAGGTATAAGACATAATTTGAATTGAATTTTCAATGCTTCCACTTTTTTTTTTTGTTGTTATCAATAACTTCGCTGCTCACGACGTTAATCCACCGTTTAAAAAATTCATATCGTAATTACTATAATGATCATTAAAATATTTCCCCCTCGAACAAAAAAAAATGATTCATTTTGGAGACCAAGAGTAAACAAAAAGAGATTAAAAATCCCCACGATCAGATCATGAGAGCAAACGGAAAAATTCCCTCTCGTTTTTAATCAGTTTTGTTATTTTTTTCTGTTTTTTGCTGATATTCGATGAGATCATGCGCAAAATAAACGGATTGAACAGAAACGACTAAAAAAATAAATAAAATAAAGAATCAACAACAACAAACGAAGAAGGAACACAAAAAACATACAAACAAATTAATAACAACAGTGTGAAAGAAACTTCAAATAAAGAAAATCAACAATAAAGAAAAGTTAAAACAAGTCAAAGTGCTATATTCGGCTGTGCGGATACTTTGATACCCTTCACTGACATTTCGAATATTTTAGGTATGGGCTTTATATGGAACTTTATTATGGGACATAAAGTACATTATGGACTGATCTTCATGAAATTTGAGTTTGATTTCTAGTTTGTTTAACTATGACAGACCAAATTTTGTGATAAATGCGTTATTCTTAACGGTTTTACGCGTACTAAATTGTTTTCTGAGAGTGGGCGCTATATGGGGCCTATGATAAATTATGGATCAATCTTAACAGTGTGGTTTCTAGTCTTATAATAAAACTGTGACAGACTGAATTTTATTATAATAGCGTTATTCGATGGAGAGCGCATTAACAAGAACGTATGGTAAATTGTGGTCCGAAATTCATATAGAACTAATTTGTGCAAAATCTTATAGAAACCCGTGCATTCCGCCACTATTTATGTACGTACACCAATACACCGGTTTGCGTCGCTACTTGGGACTGGATAAACGCGACGCAAGCTGAAGCACGATTTCCAATACATTTGTAATGCTTTTATTTTAATTGGATCCGAGATTCATAATTTTAGATGAAAAAATTAATTTTGACTTGATAGATTCGGTAATGGATAATTTTCTTTTAGACCTTTAAATAAATTTAAAGATTTTGATCTTTAAGCCAAATGCTAAGAAGTGGCAAAATTTTTTCATTAAAGGACTTCTTCAGCCCAATTATGAATAAAAATTCCCTGGGAGTTTTTTCCCTTTTCCCATTTCTACAATTGAATTAACATAGGAAAAATGGGAGAAGGGAGAAAACTCCCGGGGAGTTTTTCTTTCATAATTGGGCTGCTTATTTTTTGTAACCTGTAACCCGTTTATGGTGTAACGATGTGGCGGTTTCAACACATCTTTTAATTTTATCAGCGTCTCTGTGACAACAAATATATTTTATTGAAGAAGGGGCTAGCTAGTCCATGGTTTCTTCCAATATCAACAGCCTTTTCTCTGATTTATAAAGTTTTCAATATGTACAGTTTTTGTTCTTAACTTTTTTACTTTGCAAAATATTTAAATTTAACTTCATTTCAGCAAATGCAATTTGAAAGTACATACTAACGACCTTCAGCATGCAACCAGCAGACAACCTTCACATGCATACATATGTGCATTAGACTTAAAAGGGATATCCCCTTTTTCTGCTTTAGCTTTTAACAAACATTTTCATATTAACGATGCGATTCGAAGCACTAATGCGATGCAAGCGACGCAATCCGGTGGGTATTGGGGTAAATAAATGACCAATTTTTTAGGGTGGTGGTGTCAGATTTGGATTCATAACTTTTATCATAATGATCCGATTTTGCTGGGTTTCAATCCCAAACTGCGTGGAAGAACTAGCAACAATTTGACACCAATATTTTTCTTTTCTTTTGAGTCGTTCGAAAGCGATCGTGTTTTCAACAGACGGAGACAGACCAACGGTCATGTCTAAATCACCTTAAAATTACTTAAGGGCCCACAATATAAACACTTTATGGGGTCTAAGATGAATATTAAAAAAAAAAAACGTTTCACATGGAATAAAAAACTAAGTATACCCTCATTCACCACTAGCGGTGGAGGGTATAAAACAAATAAAGTTTATGTATGTTTAAGTGTTTAATTATGTCTGTAAACAACAACCAAAAACAACTACTACTAAATTTATAACAACAACAAATACAGTTGTAGTTTTTTTTTGTGAGAATTTGTAAATAAAAGTAAAACTTGTTAGACAAGATACCAGCTGCTGTTGGTATCCAACCCCATTAACAACACGACAGCAACCTCAAACTGCCGGCCGGTAAAACAATCGAAGCTGCCTGATTCAGCTACTTTTAATGATTATGATGATCATCATGAACATTGTCATTATATCAACAACATGGTTGGTTTGTTGTTGTCATTCATACACTGCTTTGACATTCATAGTGCCATGTTACATCAAATCACACACGATAACTTTGTTAAATAGGATTCAAAAACAACAATAAAACACCATCAATAAAAACAAAGAGCGATAATGTATGTATTAAAGCGGCGTCAGCAAA
The DNA here is from genome assembly GCA_943735925.1 of Pollenia amentaria. Taxonomy (NCBI): domain Eukaryota; kingdom Metazoa; phylum Arthropoda; class Insecta; order Diptera; family Polleniidae; genus Pollenia; species Pollenia amentaria. The sequence continues at coordinate 277,454,239 of OX031006.1, read as the reverse complement.
CACCAACAACAATACATCGAATACACAATAAAAATCAATGCAAAATACAATAAATTTGTTAAAATTTTAGAGTTAAGGTGGATTCGTTCATGCGTTCCGAACAATATTTTGGTCCGCAGAAAATTTTTCTTACCGAGAGTGTTCTGCAGAACGATTCACCTATTTCGGAAAATTTGCCAGGAAAAACAGAGCTACCATGTGGTTTATAGATGTAAAGATAGAAAATGTTAAAGAAAATGGACAAAAAAAGGTAAAGCCACTAGTACAGGAATGTAAAAAGCCACATGCCCATGTGGTTCTGACGTAATTTTGACGTCAATGCAAAGCCCCAATAAGCATTGCGTGTTGTGTGATGACGTCAAAATTACGTCAGAACCACATGCGCATGTGGCTTTTTACATGCCGTGTACTAGAGGCTTAAGTGATATTTATATGTATGTATATTGTTATTATTAATTACATATATTTTTATTTAATTATTCAGCAAAAAAACCATTGTACTATCATTGCAAAAACACTATCTGATGTGGCAGTCCACTTCAACTTTTAAGTAGAAATTGGAAAAAAAAATGGCATCTTAGTTAATTTTCAAAAAAAAACTGCCGAACAAAATCATTTATCTCTCTCTCAAAAGTAAGACGTCAAATTCAGTATAAATATAATTAGTTTCCGGACAAAAATTTTGTTCGGAACGCATGGGTGAATCGGGCATGAATACTATGTTTTTTTTTGGCGATTTATTTTAACAATTCCAATTGACGCATCGGGCGATAAGTACAATTTATTTTCGAAAGGGAGTGTAAAACAATCTCCAGCAAAGACTAAATTATTTTTTCCGTTGGGAAAAGTAAAGAATTTAAATATTTGAACTATTCGTAAAACTGCTTTGGGTGGGGATGCAGCTCCCGCGTCATTACAATTTGTTTACGGACAATCGGTCTAAGGAGGGCGGCCTGTCCTTGTTTATCTTCACGCGTTTTACGTTTCACCCACAGTGGGAGTATTTGGGAAAAAATGGAAATAATTCTGTATTTTGTTAACCGTTGTTTCGATTGGAATACAACTTCAGTTGGCAATTAAGGTCTTGTATTCGAGACTAAGTTTTAAATTTTGCGTCTATAGGTATACCAGGAGTTCAGCCATAAGTTCCCAAAGTAGGATACCTCGTGTATTGCAATTATTAAAAACGATCCAGAGCCAAAATTCCAAAAGTCATCTATTTTGGCGTGGTTTCACGATGGAAACTTTTTGTGTGGAGTATAATGAAATCTAGCGGCAGATGGCCCAGTAATAAATTGGTTAAAAAATATATCAGTACCCTCTGCACGGAGCCTATATATCGCTTGGCAAATCAGAAGACATAGACATCTCTATTGCCAATATTAAAAAATATATCAAACTAGCTGTCCAACATTCTCCCATAGATCCCAAACAAACCAGCCAATAAAATACATATATTTTGCAGATGTCGAACGAGTCTTGGCTGAAAAAAGAAGATTTTGTAGAGAATGGTAACTTCACAGATCCGCTCAGCTTAAAAATTTACTGAAAGAACACACGAAAAAGCTTAGAAAGTTACTCCATGCTCAAAAACGAACATCCTTAAAGAACTTGCTGCAACGCCACAACTTTACTATTTATTATGGCCGCAACTAAAAATCTTAAGAGACCGATAATTTCTAATTTCAATTGGAATTTTCTCAGTTTAAAATTAAATTCTCAATTTCATTTGGAATTTTCTCAATTTCAAATTCAAATTCTCAATTTCATTTGGAATTTTCTCAATTTCTATGAAAAATGGTGAAAAATTAAATTTACATTGAAAGATTTAAAATTTTAAATCGGGTTAAAATTAATAAGAGTTCTGTAGTGTTTTAATTTTTGCAATACCCAAGGTTCCCCTTCTTTGGAAACGTATGGCGGTTCTCCTGGTATGCATATGCATAGACCTTAAATCCAAAACTTAAGCACGAATACAAGTTCTTAATTGATAACTAAAATGTTATTCTAATCGGTGCTACCGTTTACAAGATACAAAATTATTCGCATTTTTTTCGAAATCAAACACTGTGCATCGCATACCTGTAACGTGTTAGCAGTTTTTCGGGGTCGACATTAACCATTTGGTTTTAAGCAAGCTTTTTCTATCATACTGATGAAGTACCAATAAAAACTTATTTTTATAAACAAGGGGCTGACTTTGGACGTGTCTGTAAAACGTTCGAAAGCTTGTTAAGTCGTGGCCTATAAAACGTAACATCCCAGGTTCGATCCCTGGCGAAGGATAATGTTCATCATGGTTTTTGAGTTTTAAAAATTAAGTGACTTCAACAATCTTACCTGTTACAGCAGACCAACCATCTACTTAACTGGAAATACAACCAATTAACGAAACTAGTACAAGGAAAAATAACAAAACAGAATGGATGGGCAATAAATATCGATCTATCAAAATATCCATATTTAAAAAAATTATAATCGATATTTATTTACGACTATCGAATTCGATATTTTTGAGATCTCTTTATAACAAAATTCAACATTTTAACCGTTGCTCAACTGCTTACAATACTGTTGTTTTTTAAGAATTGCATCATATGTTTTTTAACTAATATTAAGAAAATAACGGCGCTTTTCCATTGTACATTTTCACAGATTACACATATCACTTTTGTCTCGTTTTTTTAAGAGATGCCAACAATAAAATAAGCGCAGAAAAAATATTCTGGAAAGGCTTCCTAAATTATGCAAAGAATCACCTTAGTGCCCATTTAGACAGGGAAACATTTGGAAGGGAAACATTTTGTTTGGAGCAAATTACGGGTGGGGAATAGAGAATGGTTTTTGTGTTCGATACTCGGCGACACGCTTTGCAAATGTCAACAAAGAAAATGAAAATTCTTTGTTGACATTTGCAACAATAGTAAAAGAATGTTGCCGGCAACATGTTCGTCTGTGTGACCGAGAATGAAGAAACAACAGAAAATTCCAGATGTTTTCCTTCCAAATGCTTCCCTGTCTAACTGGGCACTTAATTATGGCGTATTATCAGCAAGCAATAGACTCATGAAAGTTGGAATGTTATTAATAAAAATAAATATTTATTTTTTTTTTTTTTTTTTTTTTTTTTTTTTTTTTTATTTGAGCATTTTCTTATATATTAAAAATAAAATATTGCACAGTTTACTTGTATAGATGTGTCACAAGTTTCGTTTACCGGCATTATATAATCCCGATTTATTTTTTTTAGATTTCATATGGCGAATAAATAAAAAAATTTTAGTATTCTTTTCTTTTTTTTTGGAATTTTTTTATATTGCAGAATTAATTGCCGGTCCCTCGATTTCAAACGAAAACTTCGTTCACATTATTTAATTTAAAAACTAAGGCCCTAATCATGTACAACGCAGCGCAACGCCAAACAATAACATTGAAAGCACAAACAATGTCATAAATATTTTGTAATTTTGTTGTTGCTTTCAACAGAAATTCATGTACCGTTTTAAAATTTTCAACGACACAAGCAGTGGAGCGTTTGAAATTTTAAGACGCAATGTGAATTTCTGTAGAAAGCAACAACAAAATTACAAAATATTTATGACATTGTTTGTGCTTTCAATGTTATTCTTTGGCGTTGCGTTAGTTCTTTGGCGTTGCGCTGCGTTGTACATGATTAGGGCATAAATTTTAAAATTGGTTTTTGTTTTAAATAAAAGTTAAGCGAATGAAAGTCTCGTTCGAAATCGAGGGACGGGCCGTAAAATTGAAATTAAAAGAAACAATAAAAATTAGAATGGAATTACATGTAACATGTTTGTACATATGTTAATATGTATTGAAATTTGGTAATAATTTCAGCTTAATACGTTCAATACATCGATATTTTTAATTAATAAATATCGATACTGTTAAAAAATATCGATGGGATATATATCGATATATTTTTTCAATTTGCCCATCCCTACTGAATGGATTGATACTCCAAGAACTAGGACGATGCTATCTAACATGGAAAACCCCTGAAAAAACTTAAACAAATGGTGTAAGATGGAAATGCTTTGTTGAAGCCAGATGCTCCCAAGGGGGGTAATGGAAAAAACAGGGTTTAAAGTAGGCAAAGGACATGTTACCTTTATATTCTTAAAAATTAACCGAGACAACGAAACTTTTAAGCATTTAAATAATACAACAAAACATGCCAAATTTAGATTTGTCCTAAAAGGCATTAAATCCTCTAATGTTAAGTACACCGGTACAACTTGTTGTTGGTATTTATACCAAATTTATAATTACAAATCAAAACCAAGAAAAAACCATATCTGGCCTAATAGTAAAAGTTAATGCCAGTAACGGGCGGCAACAAACACTTGTACTCAGGCGGACTAACGAAAAATACATAAATAAATAAAACAAACATACAGCAACAACGAACTACTTTTATCAGAATAACAATAAACGCTTAAGGGTACGCATGTCAACAACATAATCGCATGCACTTAAAAGCTTAGGACTTAAGGATCAAAAGGAGCACAAACATAACAAACACACAGACCTACAAAAAAAAACATCATTGGTAAAAGATGAGCTAACAGCACATAAGCACAAGAGGTTGTTGCAATTTCCACACACTCACTAACACGTACAAACTCATCCGCACAAGTTAAGATTAGATAGATAAAACCCCTACAGACTTTCACTATTACTAACAAAAGGACCTTTTGCAACCGTAGCAGTAGTAGTTCAAAAAGACCTTTTAATGGAAAAGTAAATGAAAAAAATCATGTAAGAAGAAAAAGAACGTAACAATATTTTGGCATCGTATGTATAAATAATATAAATACTGGTGTTGTGTGTGGGTGTGTAAAAGTTTGGTTAAGGAATGGAAACTGCCAATCAGTGTAAAGAAAAAATGACATATCCCAGCTAACATTTGGAGATAATTTTTTGTAAAAATCACCTAAATGAGTCTTCTGAGATCACTCCCCATAGGAGTTACCCAGACGAATCCAGAAGCCTCCTCAACGGAGGAGATCCAAACACTTCGGGAACGACGTCATGTTGGACTTGAGATCCCGGAGTTTCCCAACGTTGACTAGAAAACCTTAAGGAATTACGTCGGGAAAACTGGGTTTCTTAACGCCGGACGTTAACCCTATATGTGGTAGCACTATCCACCTAAATCCCCCATTTTTTTTCTCTTAACTAGCGCACAACAGGCCCGGTGTTGGCCTAGGTGTATATCGTAACAGATATGAGGTTCCATCTTCGTCCTCCTATCGACCTAACTCTAACCTAACCTATATGACTCATTCATATGTTCAAATAATGATTTCTAAATTTTTGGAATTTAAAACTGATTTATCATTAGAGCGATTGAAAAGGGATGCATTCATCGATTGAAAAAGGATTCACATATGATTCATACATATGATCAAAAAGGAATCAGCAAATTGTATCACAAATGATTTTTTGAGTTGATTCATCGGTAGGGTACCATTTTGTTACAACTAGAGTTTAATTAATGTTCCAATAATGAGCTCATATGTTGATATTTTGCTCTTGAAACGGATTCCTAAAAGATTCGATTATGATCCAAAATGGTAGCTAGGTTAAAATAAATGTGATTTATATTTTGTTTGTGTGTGTTATGTAAGCTTATTAGATTTTTACATTTCAACGTTGTTCTAAGAGAAATTGTCTTAATTTTATTTTTAATGTTTTTGTATTCGAATTTTGTAGAACTACAAAAAGCTTTATATTAATTAAATAATTAATTGAGTATTTTTTGAAATACTGACATGCTAAGACAGGCTAAAAAACACATACACACTAATAGGACTTACATTTATAGGAGGATGAATTGATAATTATGCAAAAATGAGAATTTAAAAAATACCGAAATTAAGGCCAAGTCGTTGTTCATCGCATTAACGACAATTTTTCGTTATCCTGTGGGGGGAGCTGCCGAGACCGGCCTGTATCACAAATACAAATATCACAATGGGCTTTGTCGGGCTACAATCATATTATGGTAGCCTCCGAAGATGTTATGGTTATTAATAACAATAATTTTTTTGCCACTAATAATTGTATGGTTTTAAATTAATAATAACATGTTCCTCTTTTCAAAGAGCAACATATTATTACTTTTATTTGTAGTCAACATATTTTTGTTGCTATCAGCCAAAACATGATCCGAGTCAACTATAATATTGTTGCTACATCTTAATGGAGGAATACTTTAATCATAAGAGGGTTTCTGGTGTCAATAATATGGATAAAAGAGCCATATGTTTAAAATATTTTGTTTTAAAAATATTTTTATGGAAGTGATCATATTGAATACTGTGTTTTTTCTGCGTGTATTTAAACATTTTAGGAATTTGTAAAGACCATGGGATACTGTTAAGAAGCCCAAAAGGACTGTTCGTTACTATTTGGGAAGTTTAATTAACATTCTGCAACATTCCTATACTTTTACCCTGCAGCTACACGTTTAATAAATCGCATTCAAGTTGTGCACACAAGCTGCTTGTCAAAACTCGTTTTAATTGACATCCATGGCACATGATTCATACAAATTAATTCAAATTCATTTAAAAATTCCCCTGACGAACAAACCACTCAAAATGGTGGCTTTTATCAAGTTATGGTGTAAAAAAATCACAAGAATTTTGAAGAACACACTTTTTAAAAATTAAACACATTAACTTTTAGAGAAATATATTTTTGAAGGGAAACACAAAATTTGATTTGTGGTCGGTTCTTAAAACTAAAACTAAAAAAAAAAAAAATTTAAAGGTACATTTGAAAGCAATCTATTGGTAAATTTTAAAATTGTGTGGCCGCCAAGTTATTTAGGTGATGCTATTAAATCAACATGTGTTGTAAGCTGGGAAGAAAATAAACAATACCATTATCGAGACATCAGCCAATGTGCTCGAAAGCCCCCTTAAGAAATGTTAGAAACAAATGATGAGGATGAGAAATAAAGTTGGGTTGGTCATACATTTGACCAGTCCAGAAGAATTCTATATAAAGTCTGGCATCACCGGCAATATTGAGTGATTGTTCAATTTTTGCATCAGCCAGTTTTGTTCAACAGTAGGTTCAGAAAAGAGAACATCACGTTTTTCTAGATTAACAAACAAGTACAAATTACATTGTAAATTAAACACATTTTATTTTTATTTAAGTAAACCTGAATTTATGAAAATAGTAAATCCAGTGTTTTATTTAATATTATTACACAACGCCAATTTATTTTTTATTCCCATTATTTGTTCCTAACATACGTACTCGCTATCTCTATTTCTTAAGGGGTTTCCATACAACATTATCTAAATTTAAGAATTTTATTAAACCGCCATATTTGTATGGAAGCCCCCTAATGAATGGTGATAAGGGGCAGGTATTTTTTGAGCAAATGTAAAGGACAACAAACTAATGGAGGTCTGTTATATATTTTATCCCCCTAGGGGCTACTCCTAGGCAGTTATGGGACTTTTTCTTCAGTATATACGGATTATACTGTTCGCATATAAGAAAAAAGTTAAGCCTTTCTTAAGGGAAATTATATTGCGGAATTTCCGTTTTTTAGTTTATTCATTTAACTAAAGCGTTGCTGAGTTACGCGAATATATAATGTGCAGCCTCCTCCAATTTCGAAATAACGGCATATCTTGAAAACAAGAGCTACCCTAAAAAAACAGTTAGCACTACTGGATTAAGCGCAATCGAAAAAGGTTAAGGTGCCCAGCTTGTCAGTTTTTTTTTTAACTATCACAGTGAAATTAAATTTAAAAATTATTTTCAATTTTGCCTTTAAGCCATTTTCAAGTTACTTCGAAATTTGCCCACTTACAACACATGTGTGCCAATGACACAAAATAAGATGAAATTTAAAAACCATAAGTTGAAAGGGAATATAAATAAACAAAAAAAAAGGTCAAAATACAAAATAGACAAACGTACAATAATATTTTTATGTCTGTCTATGCAAGATGTTTTTATTTTATGATCAAGTTAATGCCTTGCACAAGTCAATATTTTTTATAAACAAACCGAAATAAATTAAAAACATTTCTTCAAAACTGACATCAACTCAATTAGAAAATAAATGTGAAATTATATGTTTGTAGGTGGATACAACAAAGGAATAAAACAGGGGATTATAAGCCTAATTCTGGTCCTTTACTTTTAAGTCTTTATTATTGTAATTGGTCAAGTTCTTAGAAAGTTATTAGTCAAAGGTAAATTAAATTAAAATTTAATGGGTAGAACAAAATAAAAATAAAAAAGGTAAACCTTAAAGAGTATTCCCAAATAAAAAAAATACATGTTTAAAGTTAGTTGCAGAAACCCTGAAATGTTTGAATATCAGTTTGATCAAACAAGAAGTCCCAACACAACATAAATATTGCACAAGTTTAACGAAAACAACATGTTTAAATTCACATCACAAAATATCATACAAAAACTTTTCATTGTCATAATAAAAATTGATACACTCTGCACAATGACATCAAATACTCGCTTCTGCAAAATATTCCTCTCATGCATTTTTTTTTTTGTATGGAGGGTGGGTGTCGCGCTTTGTTTTCTATTTTTATTTCGAAACAATATAATACGCTGATCATTGACTAACTGTGTTTATGGATCAATTTAAAAATCTAAATCATCATCATTATCATCAATGATGGCACCAGTTTGCTGTTATCATTGGCGTTGCTGCAACTACAAGCCTAAACACACACATACGCCAATTTTAACAATGAAATGTATGATCAAGTTGCGGGTGTTATTTTTCCATAGTCTAATAATTCACACAATTGAATTTATAATAACAATTTGAAATAAAGCAGTAAATTTATAATCATAAACACTAACACGTTAGAGTACAAAAGTATTTATTTAGAGATTCGAGGAGAAATCAGTCAATGATTATTAAGAAAAATAATAATGATTTTTATCATGCAATTTTAACATAAAGATACGAGTACCATAAAATAATTGTGTTCATGTGTGTGTGTGTGTTCTTGTGACTGCTTACCCTGCAGATAATATTGGACTACGTGGTCCATTGTGGCTTAAATGGACTACTTACAACATGGTCCAATGTACTGTAGTATGGACCATATTAGAAAAAATAACATGCAGTGCTGCCAACAACTGCATGATGTATAGGTATACTATACCATAGTTTACACTATTACACATGGGTAGCCCTGATGTTGTCCATTATTAATTGTTTATTTAAAAGTGAAACAGGAAAGTTTTTTAGGATTTGTGAAAAAAATAAAAAAAATTAAAAATACCAAGTAAATTTATATAATAATAGCAATAATAGATTATAGTGCACGCCATAAAAGGCGATTAGTGAAAAAGTAGTAACATGGAGCACTTTTGAAACTAACCCACTTGAGTACTCCATGGAGTAGTTTAGGGACTACTTCGGTGGGTTATATGGTCCACTCCTAGGACATCGTAATGCTAAATAGACCACCTTTTAACCATATAATTTGACTAGTTTTGGAGTACTCCTACTCCTTTATGGACTACTCTTTCCACGCATGTATGGACTAATCTCGTTATCTGCAGGGTATGATAGATTTAATTTGAGTTTTCAATACAAATATGTATTTGTGAGTTAAGTGGAAATTAAACTAGATCTTATGAATTTGTTATATCGGGTGATTCATAGTGAGGTTTGATTTATAATGTAAGATAAAACACATTCATTTGAAAGTGAACTTAACATTTTTATTATCGGTTAAAAGAACAATTTATGGCATTTCAGCATAGCGATTGGTATATCCAAATAACACGATTAATGTTGGATTCCAAAGCTTTAATTGTAGCTGGCGTATTCCTGAAGACCTAACTTTACAAATCCCCATAGTCCAAAGGTATGATATCGTTCGATTTATAACTGATACATCATCCCTTAAAATGTAAATGGACGTAACTACATTTGTATTTTTTTACGAGACGCTGAAAATTTTACGAAATCGATAGCAATAAGGTGTTCTTTGCGTTGGAATTTCTGAAATAAAGTCGCCTTTTTTGATCGCAGGGATTTAAAAATGTGCGTGAATATGCAGTTCAATAAAACGAAGAAATATTAATTAAAAACTGAATTTCGAATTTTTGTGTAGTTACGTCCGTTTGCATTTAAGTTGACGATATGCACTTTACTACGTGCTGGATGTAGTCCAACCGGTCGAGTAGCATTTACTCATGTAAACTGAGACTCAAATTTGCGAATGATGTTGGCAATAGTGGTTTCAGTAGGTCGATTATAGGTCGATTTCTCGAATAGCAGAAAAAACATTTCTCACAGAACGCTGACTTTCGTAATACAGTGGTCATGTTCTGTAACTCCCGCGTCGAGAAACTTATCGATTGAAATGCGTGAAATGAAACAAAAATACTATAAAATGACAAACAGTTGTTTTTGCTCACTTAACTGCGTCTGTAACATTTTTGGCGGGCAATTTACAGAAAAAGTGTGTCTGTAAAAGTTTTGTGAGAAAGTTCCCGCTTTGAACTGTCACGCATCAAAACGGGATGAGAAAAAATTTTAGCACTAAAAAATATATTAGAAATGCAAAATCCAATGAATAATAAAACGGAAGAGGGAAGTATTGCGTTCTTGGCGGATTTTTAATTTTTTAATAATTTTGCTTTCAAAATTTTTGAAAAATATACAAATGTTTCCAAAGCTATTTATAAACAACAAACATTAAAGTCGCACTTTACATTATTTAATACAGTCGACGGTTGTATTTTCTCCGCCGTCGTTGAAAATTTTTAAATTTTAGTAAATTTTGGTCGCCGCATTGGGTTCAAATGGTATCAAAGTGGCGATTAATTGAAATTTAGAAATTGCTGCAAACATCAATCGACTAAATGGTTTACTTTCTTTTCAGTGAGCGGTCAAAGTTAGCAAATTATTGCTGTTTAAAAAAAAAGTGAACAATTGGAAAATCTTACAATTAAAGAGATTCTTATTAGTGTTAAATCTATTAAAAGGAAATCTTTTATAATGGAACGTTCAACACCAGGTATTAAAGTATTAAGTAACATTTTAATAATTTTTTTAAAACAGATCCAAAATTGGGATAATTTCCGCATTTAATGGGCCACAAGTATTAAGTTAGTAACAGTTGGAATTAGTTTTATGTATTTTAGAGAAGTATAGGATATTAGCTTATATTAAAAACAAAAAGTCCAGAAAATGCCCGGGCCTTTTTTTATTTTCATTTTTGTGTAAAAACTCTCGAAAACAAAGATTTCCCAAAAAGTTTTAAATTTTATTTTCAGACTAATTTTTACATTTACTGAATTAAGTGAAAGCAAAACCTGGATACAAATTTATACTAATAGGAATACATATTATTAACTTATTTTTAAAATTATTTTGATTTCAAAGTTACAGAGAAAATTGTGGATCATGTTTTTTCCGAAAATCAAAAACCGCCTAACAGGTGAAAAACATTTTTTTTCCCCATTTTTTTTTAAATTGTGTTTTCATGTATTTATGATTATTCATTACTAAAAAGTTATAATATTCTCCTTTGTGACTTTTTTGAAAAATTTTAAGCATTTAAAAAATTTTATGAAAAACAAAAATTGGACTTTAACTGCCTGGCCCACAATGTCGACAAGAACATTTCTTTCGTATATTTATATTGAAAACAAAAACAAATTCTATTTTTTATTATTGTTTTCAATATAAAAATGCGAAAGAAATGTTCTTATCGACATTGTGGGCCTGGCAGTAAATTAAATTTATACTAATATAAATACATATAATAAAATTATTATTTAAATTTTTTAATAGCACATTAGGTATGCTTTAATTTCCAATTTTATTCATTATTTTATAGCTTTTAATTCCAAACTTACAGTATAAATTGTGAACTAAGGTCTTTTTTTCAATAAACAATAATGCGCTTAACGGGTAAAAAAAAAATTTTTAAGCTTTTTTCTTCTAAAATGCTGTGTTTTTATGTGCTTATAATCATCAATAAAAAAAATAATCGCCGCTTTGAGTACCATCGAACCCACTGTGCGCCGTCAACGATAAGTTTGATTGGCGTTGTCAACATTTGCAATTTTATATCGGCTTCTAGTGGCACATTATGACATTTATAACGTAACGACGTAATCTCTTCTGGTAGTTTTCGACATAAGTTACAGACACACTTTTTTCTAACTTTACTAGAAACGATGGAATGTTTTGTTTCATATCTTTTCGATGAAGTTGAGTCATATAGACCTATAAGCTTATTGTCTAATATCTCAAAGCTGTTTGAGAAGCTGTTAGTGTCAAAATTAACCCCAATTTTAAATGTAAATAGATGTATTCCAAACCATCAATTCGGCTTTAGAAGAGAACATAGCACAATTGAACAAACCCATCGTATAGTAAACGCCATAAGAAAAACTTTTGAAGAAAAAAAATATTGTTCCGCCCTCTTCATCGATGTTTCTCAAGCTTTTGATAAAGTCTGGCATGAAGGCTTAATACATAAATTGAAGCTAAAATTTACCAGTAAACACACACAAGCTGTTAGAAAGCTACTTAGTCGGTCGAAAGTTTATTATTAAAGAAGGTGCTTTTATAAGTTCTCCTCAGCCAATTGACGCTGGAGTCCCTCAGGGAAGCATCATGGGCCCACTGTTATACCTAATATATACCTCAGACATGCCAACAAACAACCACACCCTAACTTCAACATTTGCTGATGATACAGCTTTTTTAAGCGTACACGAAAACTGTCATGAAGCTTCTCGCTACTTGAAAAGTGGTTAAAACAATGGAGGATAAAGGTTAATGAGCAAAAATGCGTACATATAACATTCACCCTGCGTCGGGAGTCATGTCCCCCTATTAAAATCAATAATCAATTAGTGCCTCAACAATCGCATGTAAAATATCTCGGAATTTATCTAGATCGCCGTTTAACATGGAAATGCCATATAGAAGCAAAACTAGCACAAATGAAACTAAAAGCAATTCAACTTAATTGGCTTATTGGAAGAAACTCTGTTCTTAGTCTCGATTGTAAACTTCTACTTTACAACTCTATCTTAAAACCAATCTGGTGCTACGGTATTCAGCTATGGGGCACTGCCTCGGCGTCAAATATCGAAAAAATTCAAAGGCGACAAAATAAACTTCTTCGAATAATCACAGCCGCTCCCTGGTATGTTAAAAACTCTAATATTCACAAGGATCTCAATGTGCCATTAGTAAAAACTATTATTACGAAGTACGTAGCAAAATATTTAAAAAGACTTCGCACCCAAATCCACTAGCTCGAAAGATTTTAAATTACAGCGGCCACTCCAGATTAAGGAGAAGAGATACAGCAGGACTCATCAGACAACTACATTAGACCGTCTCACTTTTCATTTTTTTTTTCGAAATTCCTTCATGAACATCGATTTTCTATATCTACTATAAAAACCAAGAATTTTGGTGTATAACACTTAAATATTGATGAATGGGAAGTGGTCTCTCAAATCGTTTTTTCATTTTTTTAGGCAAAATACCTTTTTTTTCAAAAAATGGAAAAATCTTGATTTAGTAATTTGCCTCAAACTCAAGCAGTTCTGAATGGATTTGAACATCATTTCATGCATTAGAAAGCTTATTAAATTTCCTAAATGTTCCTTAAAGCAACATTGCCATTTTGTTCGATGGTTTTTTATTCATAGCACTACAAATTCAGATTTTCAAATACAAACTTAACATTTTTTTTTAATTTTTGCTTACCTTTTCATATATAAAAATTGAACGAGGCAAAACTTTTATATTCTGTAAATGCAGTATGGTAGGAAATTTTAAAATAAAGATTTTGGTGTAAATAACAGTCGTATTCTGTTAAGAAAAACTGCAGTTTTAGTTGAAATGTGTAAAGTTGTTTATTTCTAAATTTTCTTCTATTGCATAAATATATTATAAAGTAAGAACATATTGGTTTTTTTATTTTTTCAAATTTGGTAAAATTATGCTTTTGTTGGAGTTTGGATGCGTTTTGTGAAAATTCTCGATGAATTGAATTAAATCATTTTGGGTGTGGCACTTCCCATACAAAGACGTTATACATTTCTGTATATCTGGAGAACGAAGCGAGCTAAAGTTCCCAATTTAGGTACAAACATATCGGTTATCAATACACAGCAACCCTCAAAATATGGGCGGGATTGGAAAAGTGGGCATGGTACCTCCCGTACAAAGATATTATTGAAAATACTCAAAATTTTAAATTTTAGGGCTCTAGTATGACATATGAACACGTTTTATATATCAAAATATCAGAAATTTAGCAGCCTATATTTCCCGAAAACCCTGCAAGTTTTTTCCCAAAAATGGAAGAGTAATACCCAAAATAAAATTTTTTATTTAAACATACCCATTTTCGGAAACAATAGATCTTTCCGAGTCCAAGCGTTATAATCTAAGTAAATGGTAAATTTCTTCCTTAAGACGTGGGTATATAAATCTGCCAAATCGGTTAAGCAATGGTTAAGTTATTAGCAAAATACTCCAAAAATGGGCTAAAAAGCATCAACATTTTTATAAAAACTAAAATTTTAGAGCTGTTATATGACATATGGATACGTCTAATATATCAAAAGATCGGAAATCTTTAGTAAAACATATTTGCTGAAAAACTCGGAAAAATCGGTTCAGATACAAAAAAGTTATTACCAAAATATTATTTTTTTTTTATATTTAGAAATAAACAACTTTACACATTTCAACTAAAACTGCAGTTTTTCTTAACAGAATACGACTGTTATTTACACCAAAATCTTTATTTTAAAATTTCCTACCATACTGCATTTACAGAATATAAAAGTTTTGCCTCGTTCAATTTTTATATATGAAAAGGTAAGCAAAAATTAAAAAAAAATGTTAAGTTTGTATTTGAAAATCTGAATTTGTAGTGCTATGAATAAAAAACCATCGAACAAAATGGCAATGTTGCTTTAAGGAACATTTAGGAAATTTAATAAGCTTTCTAATGCATGAAATGATGTTCAAATCCATTCAGAACTGCTTGAGTTTGAGGCAAATTACTAAATCAAGATTTTTCCATTTTTTGAAAAAAAAAAGGTATTTTGCCTAAAAAAATGAAAAAACGATTTGAGAGACCACTTCCCATTCATCAATATTTAAGTGTTATACACCAAAATTCTTGGTTTTTATAGTAGATATAGAAAATCGATGTTCATGAAGGAATTTCGAAAAAAGTATAAAAAGTGAGACGGTCTAATCTACATATGTGAACAGAAACCGTGAAGAGAAAAATTTTCGTCTAGCATTGGCAGGACAAAAATAAAGTATTAGTATAAGATTTGATTAATTATTGTTAGTTCATATTTAATATATGAAGATTCAATAAATAAATAATGAGAAAAAAAAAAAAAAAATCTTTTCGATGCATGAACTTCTCACCAAAGTTACAGAACATGGATACAGCTGAACAATTTGGAGACGCTGTTGTGGTGCGAGTCTTTACATGATGACTTGCCAAACGATACTGCCCAAAAATTGCAAAGCTGTTAAAATGAGTCACGCGTGATCTGTAAACAAAGAATATTGAAAATCAAACCTCACGATGAATCACCCTTTATTTGAAAAAAAAATGATTTAATGCTTGTATAACTTAAGTTTAAAATAATTTTTTCAAATACCTGTTTTGGGTTAAAGAGAAGTTTGTTCAAACAAAAATACAACAAACATTTACGTTGCTTGAAGGAAAAGTAATAATATGCATAAATAACTTTTGAAGTTTTGTTGCTTACTCGAACAATTAACAAAGTTTGATATGATTTGAAGTAAAATATGAAATCTATGATCAATGTATCCAATTTTCAAATTTTTACCAACAATTGTGGATAAAATTATTTTCCAGGTTTTAGTAATTTTAGAAAATATTCAAACATATCTAATATAAAAGGAAGTAAGAAAAAACACGTAAAGCAACGTGTAAAAGCAAAAAAAAAACTGCTTCTGTAAATGTCAGCTCGAATTAGCAGTGTAACATTTTTAAATTAGAGCGAGTTCAGTTTTAAACTGACAAGCAATCTGACATTAGCTATTTTGCAAGTCATTTGCTTGTAGCTGCATATATGGGGCATTATTTGTGCAGCGGACAAGCCAATAAAAATTTTTTGTTGGAATTCCTCCATATTTGGCATAACTATAGTTCTAGTAGATATGAATAAGTGTGCAAAATATATTAACAATTAATTTGGAAAAAAAAATTTTTTAATCTGCAAAATCGGAAATGACCAATTTAAATCAACATTTTTCTAACTTAGTAGCCTATAGCGTTCTTATTATATTGTAAAAGTTTTATTGAGGAACATCTTTTAGTTTAAAAGTTATGCGAATATCAAATCATGAAAACCCTTAATGTATGTATATTCGGGTGGCACTTAAGTGTATGAACGAAATGTTGTTGCTGAATTTTAAAGAAGCCCAGGCGGAATATTGTGCTAATTGGTCTAGACAATAAATATAAAAAGTTTGAGCGAAATCGGAGAACTTTATCTATTGATAAGGTCGAGGCCACATCGGAAGAACTTTAAGTGCTGCCCCAAAAAGGTCAAAGGTAAAATTTCAGTAAATTCCATATTTTCATTATGTATTTATATAAAATATTGGCTGTTGCTTCGTGGCTCGACGTGAAATTTGTAAAATGTATGCCTTCGTGTGATAGGAATATTCAGAAAAACTTGGGAAAAAATTAACCCTCCCATGTCCAGTGGATCAAACAGACCTCTGTTTTATATGTGTTACAAACTTAATATTTTAGACAGTTTGTTTTAAATAATCTGAAATATGTTAATAAGCTTTTTGTGAGCATCAACCCTTCACTCTTGTTGAAGACAAAATGGCACATATTTTATACTGAACTAAATATTAATTAAAAAATGTTTTCATAAGAATTGTTTGCTAATGCAAATATTATAAGCATTATTATTATAATTATTAAGCATGTAATTTAATAAATTAATAAATTATATAATTTTAAGCATACTTTAGTAATAATCGCTTCTTAAATTTCGTAAATTATCTTCTTTTGGAAATTGATTTCGATAATTTTGTAGAACCTAAAATAGAAACAACAAGTTTGTGTTTAATCTTAAACTTTAGTAAGAAATACAACAAAATTTGTATTTTTTTGAATAGATGTTGCCTCTGATCCTCATCTTTGGTGATTTTTTCATGGTAATCTTGGATAATCTTAATTCCTCTTTCGGCGCAGTCGTTTATTATTTTTAAGTTCCCAATTATATTTTTGCCCTTCGATATTCGGCGGACTTCCTCCTAAGAATATTATTATCAGTTCTTAAAATTGTTTATAGTTATTGCGTGAAAATACTTCTAATATTTTCTCACTTGCAAGTCTTAAAATGTTATATCCGGTACCATCTAAAATTTCATTGAATCTTGAATATGACAATCCAGTCAAAAAACCATCCTGTTGTATTTTTGGCCAGTGGTTTTTAAATTTTTTTAAAAATTACTATTTCCGGACCAGTAAATGCTCTAAAGCTTGCTTTCTGGAATACAGCAGATAAGACAATTTCAAAAATATGATGTCTGCATCCGACAAATAAAATATTTCTTCTTTTTTCTAAAAGGTTACACGCTCCGTTAAACTTTCCTGTGCCTGTGTCTTATCTAGAATATTGTTGTCTTTAAGAGAATCCTAAACGGCAGAAGATATTTCTAAACCAGTTCCTGCCGGTATATCAGGCATTTTAATTATATGTTCAAGATCTGGAGCAGTTGCTATTATGGCAAGGCGTTCGTCCTTCAGTTTTTCCTGTGAGACATGATAAAAGCTTTGTATCACAGTGAACTGTCAATTTTTGAGGGTTTTCTGTTAATTTTGATTTAATATTTTCGCTTTTAGCTTTTCTTAAAATACCTCGTTTTTTACGTATAGCATTTCGATTAATAATATACTCTGATGAATTTAGCCTAGCTACATGCAGCCTTCACGTCCATTTAATCTCTGTTTAATCAAAAAAAAATTGTCCTCTTGAATTTTGATGTGATTCAATGCATCAATATGGGCAATATCAAATGAGTAATTTAATGATTATTTCCATTCTTAAAATTATTCTGAATCTCTGTTTTTGTGCCACCCTTAATAAAATGAATGAAAAAATTTCGTGCCAATCCAAACAACCAAGACAATTGCTAATAAAAATATAGAATTTACTTAAATTTTACCTTCGACCTCTTTGCGGCAGCACTTAAAGTTGTCCGATATTGCTGAAATGTTTAGCAGTTATATTTTAGACCAATCGGCACAATATTCCACCTGGGCATTTGCGAAAATCGAAAGTTGAAATTTCGGTGCGACCCTAATATACATTAAGAGTTTTCATGATATCGCTTAAGTCTCGCAATCTGTGCAAACTGGGCATTTTTACGCCCTCGCAAATAAACCGTTAAAAAAATGTATAATAATTAATTTACACAAACTGCGTAAATTTGCCCAGCAATTTTGACTCGTTAACTTGCGCTGTTCAATTGTGAAAATTTTTTTTTATAAATCACAGAAATTCTTGCAATTTTCAACTTTTATTTTTATTTTGCACTAACGTTTCTTACAAACTGACATTGATTGTTTAAAATTACACAAAAATTAAAAAGGGTCTTTATGAAACGAGTCTCGCAAATTTGACCATTTGCACAAATGAAAATTTAAGGCGATTTCATGAAAACCCTTATTTATTTACACATATTCTTAAAAAAAATAAATCAGTATAAATTTTACTGTTATGAATGGTCAAGTTTAGGTTATGTCAGATGAAACCAAAAACCAACGTGTGAAAGCAAAAGCTATAAACCTTCTGTATTTGTTAATTTTGACAGACATGTGCAATTACATACGGATTTTACATCTGGCAAAGCCACTGCAAAACCCATATGGTGTAAAAGTGCCTTAAATAATATAAAATTTTTAAAAGAAAATTTATTAGAAATAAACTAAAAACGATATCATTGGTATTAAACCCTTCCATTTTATGTCTGATTTTAAAATGAATACAAGCCAACAATTTATTTTAGATTTAGAACATTTCAATACCAAAATTCTGGTACTCTGTTCGGTATTTAAGCCTGGTACTCTGTTCAACATTTCACGTGAAATGCTGTCAAAACTCATATGAAAAAAACTTGTGCGGAATTTCTATGAAAGAATGTTAATAGAGTTGTACTCTGTTCAATTTGTGCAAAAGTTGTGAAATGTTTCTGGCAACAGTTTCTTTACAGTTGCAAAATAATATAAGCTGCACTTATTTTACGTGGAATTTTAAGCAAATGAAAAAAGTTTACACTTAATATTAAATGAGAACAAAAAAAAACATAAATAACACAACCGGTAACAGTTTCTCATCCAAATTTACTTTCATTTTAATTTAGTTTTTTATTTTGAAAAAAAAAAAAATACTTTTTAGTAAAATACATGTGGGTTTTGTTTACATACGTTAAACAATGTCGCATACTTTGAGAGATTAAAAACGTCAAATTGTGCAAACTCTCGAGACAGGTAACATTGATACATGTCAAATTTTTCGTATGAAATAATAGATGTTGCTGAATTTTTCACAAATTAGAACAGAGTACTAGGCTTTAATACGAAATGTTGCCAAATTCAAAATAAAAAAAGTTTCTGATAAATACATACGAAAAAAATGTTGATAGAGTTGTATTCTGTTTATATTGCAAAACACATACGAAATGTTTCTAATAACATTTTTGTTTTTCGTGCGATACAAGTGCAGAGCAAATTGTTCCGCACGAAATTTCAAGCGAGCTGATCACTTTTTTTTTTTTTTTTTTTTTTTTTTTTGTATAGTGGTTTTTAAAACAACGGTTACAAAAAGATAAAAATAAAGAAAGGTTTTTATACTTCTAGTAAAATTAAATTTGTTTTTTATTTGTTAACATTAATTTAACAAATAATTAACATTGTTTTCTTTAAACATTATTTTATTGGAATTTTACACATTATTTCAAATATATTTTACACCTACAACAATACACAAATATTTGCACGAAAGAATCTGAGAAAAAAACTTTTGTATAATAAAATATTATTATCACCACTAAACGATTCATATTTTATATTAATTTTTCCTGACATTAATAAAGATGAAATGATGTGTTAAAAAATCTTTTTTGCTTGTGTTCGCCTAATTTACCTTCTTCTCTCATTAATATACGAACGAACAACCGGCATAGACAATATATGTGTTTGAATGTGTTGTATGTACTAAAGTGAGTGATGTGATTTTTTTCAAATTTCATTACTTCTATCCATCCTCCCTAATAATCAAGAGCTATCAAAAACTATAAAATGTGTCCCCAACATTTCTTTACTCCTTGCCCCCCTCATTCCATCTTTCAACAATGTTTGCCTTCTTCATTCACAAAAATTTCAACAAAGTTACACAGATACAATCTTGATGCTACAACTACTGGTACTACTGCTACTACTTTGAATTTTAATAAGATGATTTTTCTATCTTATAAGTGTTTAAAAGAAATTGTATATACATAAATATAAATATTGTATGTCTTCTAAATCACTGTCATCATCATCTTCATGAACATTATTTTCTTCTCCTCATCATTGATGATGATCTTCATCATTTGCATATCATAAATCTGTATTTGCCTCGAGTAGTTAAATATGAATTGTGTATTAGACTAAGTAAATGTATCTGTCGCTGTGTGTGTATTGCCCAACAAACACAGAGGTTTTATTTCAAATTGATAATGATTTGAAATCAAATCTTTTTTCAAACGACAATCGTTTGATAATGATTTGGAAAAAATTTTAAAACATGTAAAACACTACGAAACACCAAAGAATTACTTTGAAAGCAAAAACAAAATCATAAATATTTTGTAATTTTTTTTTTTTTTTTTTAATATTTTGTAATTTTGTTGTTGCTTTCTACAGAAATTCATGTACCGTTTTAAAATTTTCAACGCCATAAGCTATGCAGCGTTTGATATTTTAAAACGCAATGTGAATTTCTGTTTTTGCTTTCAATGTAATTCTTTTGCGTTGTGTAGCGTTTTACATGATTGGGGCCTTAATCACAAAAACTTTTAGAGCTAACGGAGACTTATACTGTCATATATCAATAGATTCGTATTGACGAGCTCTTTCAGAATTTATGATATTGAAAAAACGATCTCTCAACTCCACAGTTAAGAGTTATTTTTCAACGTTAAAATAAAAGGTCTCAAAAATAGAGTTTTATTTTTTCCGGCTAAAATAAAACTTATCTAAGGAGTTTAATTTTTCCGTCTTAAATAAAACTCATTTTGGAGTCATAAAATTTTGGAGTCATAAAATTTTGGAGTCAAAAGAGTTTATGTTCATTAAAACAACAATTTTTACAAAAACAAACAAAATTTCCCATATTCTATTTGTTAAAATTGTAGCGTTAAATACATGAAATTTTCATAGTAAATGATGACGAAAAACATATCGGACCATTCTGCTGGTGGCTGATAATTGAAAATTTATTTTTTTTTGAAAATATTTTCAAATATCTAAAGCCAATTGTTTAGATTTTATTCAGGCTTAAGTTCGTTAAATTAAATTTTCATTTAATTATATTTATGAAGAAATGAATTTTTACAACCTGAAATGAATTAAAATGGTTTCAATTCCCAGCTCAGTCAAGAATGACAAATTATCAATAAATTTTAATTCAATTCAAGTTGTAAAAATTAATTTCTTCATAAAAATAATTTAATGAAAAGTAAATTTAATGAACTTAAGCCTGAATAAAATATTAAAAATTTGGATAAAAAACCTTAAACAGTTCAATAAAAAAACCATAATACTAATTGTTATTTATTTATTTATTTATTTCATATTTATTATAATTAAAATTACAATAAATCTTAAAACTAAAAGCTCTAGCAGCAATGGCTATCGGCTTACCAATCAAATTATTAAATTATTTTCTTCAATAAGCTAAATGCAAAATAAATTGTATGAATATGCAAATTTGATTCTGAAGGGTGAAATAAAACTGAAATGAGTTTTATTTTATGACGGCGAAATAAAACTCCTCAAATGAGTTTTATTTTATGACGGCCCACAGTGTGAGACGGCCAAAAATAGTAAAATGAAGTGCTTGAACCCCGAAAATATTTTGATGCTATTTAATGGTATACACTGTGACTAAGAAAATTAGAAAATAATTAAATAAAAATTTTAAGCCAAAGTTATAGAGCGTCAAAGTTGCACTTTGTAAGCAAGTTCAATAAATTTTTTTAAATAAGTAAAATTGGCATGTGCTTAAAGGTATAAAAAGTAAATAACATCGAAAATTATTTAGTCTAATATGATTTTAATATGAAAACGCTATTTTTAATTTGAAATATTAATGACAATTCCTATTAATAATAAACACAATAACAAAACAGAAGTAATTTTTCTGCAAAATCACAATTTTTGACAGAAGCTTAAAAAAACGTCTCGATATATCCCGCAGAACTGTTTATATAATTTAACTACTTACTACCAGTACGTATAATAAAAAAAATATACCTTTTGGTGTGCCTAGTTGCAACTTTTAAACTTATTGCATTTTTTTAGTGTCAGCTCATATGAAAATACGTGATTTTTTTTAATTGTTGGATTGAAGTAAAAAATTGTTCCGAGGAAGATGTTACACAAAAATTAAAAACATATGTAGAAATTCGATTGGTAGTTATATGATAAAAGGTGTACAAAAAATAAGACGGTTAAAATCAAAAATAGCCAGCTCTTGGCGCAAAAACCATCGATCCAAACAAAAAGTTGGAAATAAAAATTTTTTTCACATTTTTTAATTTTTGAAACAAGGACATTTTTTCTCCGATTTTGATAAAACTTGGCCAAAACTTTTAGTGTATAAAATGCAATTAATATACAAAGTTTCATGAAGCTCGAACTTTTTTTCTATTTTCTATGACATTTTTTCATTTCAGGATATATGGGATGGATGCGAATCCTTTCACAAAAATTTTTGAAATTATATATTTGGTTACCATTTACCAATTAAAATATGTGAGCCAAAATTCAACTTTTTACAATAACTGTTTCTATTTTTGGCCGCTCATTATATGAAATGACGACACTGTGCAGCGTATTAAAACTCCTCAAAAGAGCTTTTAAGAGTTGGTTTCGATTTTTTATTTTTACGATGAAAAATAACGGTTTTAAATGGAACTTTGTTTTTTAATTCAAAAAATAACTGTAAAGCTAAATTTTTTTTATAGATTTCTAATAGTAACGTTCAATTATTTCGATATTTTTCATGGACTAAATAGTGTTAATGTAAGTATATCCACATATAAGTATATATAAAATGGTTACATTACGGACTAACTGACTGAATCATTCATTATCGTACAGCCTAAACTCCTGAAGGTAAAAGGTTGAAATTTGGACCGGAGGTGGTTCTCACGCTAATTCGATCCACTAATGCGGGATTTGTGGAAAATCGAATGTTAACGGGATAAAAAAGGGTAAATGTAAATTCGCTTGCCTCTTATCTCCTAAACTAAAACAAATGCAAAAAATATTAATACTAATCGTTGGTCATTAAAAACTAAGCGGGCAGGTTTCTGGTACTTTTTTGAGATTCGGCCCTTTTGGGTAGTAAACAGGTAAAACCTGTATATTGGAACTTTTTTGTCACCCCAAACACAGGAATGAAAATTATATCACATTTGTAACTTTTCTAAGAAATGCAAATATGAATTTGGCACTTATCCGAAATTTGAACATTTAAGGAGTGACAATTAGGGTTGGGCAAATTGAAAAATATATCGATATATATCGTATCGATATTTGTTAAGAGTATCGATATTTATTAATTAAAAATATCGATGTATCGAACGTATTAAGCTGAAATTATTACCAAATTTAAAATTTAATATAGGTATGTCAATACATATTTACATAAATACAAGCATATTACATGTAATTCCATTCTAACATTTTATTGTTTCTTTTAATTTCAAATTTACTGCCTGTCCCTCGATTTCGAACGAAACTTTCATTCGCTTAACTTTTATTTAAAGCAAAAACCAATTTTAAAATTTAGTTTTTAATGTAAGTAATGTGAACGAAGTTTTCGTTTGAAATCGAGAGACCGGCATTTAATTCTACAATAAAAAAAAATTCAAAAAAAGTAAAGAATACAAAAAAATTTTTATTTATTCGCTATAAGAAATCTAAAAAAAAAATTAATTGGGATTATATAATGCCGGATTATATACTGCCGGTAAACGAAACTTGTGACACATACTATGCAAATAAAATGTGCAATATTTTATTTTTAATATATAAGAACATGCTCAAATAAAAAAAACTAAATATTTATTTTTATTATTAACATTCCAACTTTCATGAGTCTATTGCTGCTAATACGCCATAATTAAGCCGATTCTTTGCATAATTCTAGGAACCCTTTCCAGAATATTTTTTCCGCGCTTATTTTTTTGTTGTCATCTCTTAAAAAACCGAGACAAAACTGACTGTGTAATCTATGAAAATGTACAATGGAAAAGCGCCGTTATTTTCTTAAAATTAGTTACAAAACATATGATGGAATTCTCAAAAAACAACAGTAAGCAGTTGAGCTACGGTTAAAATGTTGAATTTTATTATAAAGCGATCTTTAAAATATCGAATTCGATAGTCGTAGATAAATATCGATGTATCTATATATGTTTTTTTTTTAATATCGGCGATATATATCGATTATAATTTTTTTAAATAACGATATTTTGATAAATTGATTTTTATTGCCCATCCCTAGTGATAATATTACCTATTTCTGGTACTTTTTTTACAAAACATTTTTCACCATTCATTGACATGCACGTATTTAGTTATGGACTCCCACTAAAACAATGACATTTTTAATCGTTCAATGAGGAGAAAAAGAAGTATCAAAAAGGAGAAATACCGGAACATTAAATTTCCTTATTTTACTTTTGCGTTCTACATGTGATATTTTTTTGCGTTTTCTATAATATTAAAATTGAAGGTGCAGGATCCCTATAAGATGAAAAATGTTGGTACTTTTTTTGATAAAACCAAGAAACATAAACTTTGGCATGTACATAAATATATCCACGAAAGAAAGGCGGGTTAAATGTTATTATTATATAAAAATATATTTTTGGTTTATTTAAATAAAAAAAAAATTAAAATAAGTACTGTTTTAAACTAAAGGGTTAAATATCGAGGGCCTATATTCAAAACCCTCTATCTTTGATTTTCATGAAAATGACTTTTTAATGGTAAAATGTTCAGTAACACAACCCTCATCTATGGTGTGATTTTCATAACCAAAAATATTTTTTTTGCTGTTTTATTTGCATTTTTGTACTTTCTCTATCTTACACAATTAATTTTTCTGAATGCAAAACCCTCTATCTTTTCTAATAATTCATTTTCAAATATTTTTTGGAATAACTTGTTCTTGCAATACATGTTTTTTTTCCTTTTTTTTGCAAGCTGAACATGAATTTGACATTATACCACCGGAATACCAT
Source organism: Pollenia amentaria (assembly GCA_943735925.1). NCBI lineage: Eukaryota > Metazoa > Arthropoda > Insecta > Diptera > Polleniidae > Pollenia > Pollenia amentaria. The sequence continues at coordinate 277,428,612 of OX031006.1, read as the reverse complement.
TATTTTTGCAATCATTTACACCAATCAAGCTCCAAACAAACTTAAAAAGCAAAAACAAAAAAAAATTGTTGCTATAACTTTTTGCTTAATTGTTAATTTTTTTTATCTTATGTTGTATTATCTTAAATAAACCATGTTAAATACCGACAGGCAGATGGCATAAATAAAATCAAAATAATTTATTTTTATTAAAATGCAAGACCCTCTATCTTTTCATTTTCATACATACATATTGAATATTTTTGAGAAGCAAAACCCTCTATCTCGCATAAAGTCCCCAATAATGCAAAATTTTATGAACCAATTATCTGTAAGATTCAGTAGTTGATTTAAAAAATATTGTAGAATAGCGAATTTTAATAATTCAAGTTTTACGCGAAAAAAACAGTTTTTTGGCTCTCCTGAAAAGTTGTGTTTTTTAAGATAGAGGATTTTGAATATAGGCCCTCGATATTTTTTTTCTTCCCCTGGCGACACTGGTATGTATGTACATTAGACCGACTCAAGTTGTATGGAGCCGAAAAAAGTGTTTAAGTTACCCCTCTGAAAATAAAGCTTGATATGTTTTATGATGATTCCCAAAATATTTTGGTTCTAGCGTTGACCATCCGTGAGCTGGACCATTTTTAAAAGGTATTTTTCCAGTTTTTCGCTTTTTTTTTTTGTACTTTGCTCCAAGACGACATAAATAAAATTTGGTATCATCGAAGAGTTTTTGAAGCAGCATCCTATGGTATATAAAACTTGACCACTTGCGACCCACTAATTGAGATATTATTTTGGTTTCGGATTTTCATACAAATTCTACGTTTGTGGAAATAATGTTCTGCTTTTCAAATTGAATCTGTTTTAAAATAACGTTAATTTTTTTTTTTTTTTTTTTTTTTTTTTTTTTGTAATTATTCACATAAAACGTGAAAATTGCGATATATTTTATATATTTTCATATAAAGGCAATATATTCAAATCATTCGCAATTTGAATTCAAATGTTAAACTCAAACAATTGACAAAGATTTGATATTTGTGTTTGATTTCAAATAATAACACAAGCACGAAGTCAAAACTTTGATATGAAATGCTTATCAAAGGTTTGACTTCGTGTTTGTTGGGTTTGCGTATCTATCAACTAGTATCTTTGAAGATTCTTAGAAGAGTAAGTATGTGTATTAAATTGTTGATTTTAATGTTGCTTGGTTGACTGGCTGATTGCCTGCATGCCTGGTTCGTTGGTGTGCCTGTGTAAATTTATAAATTGGTCACATTTCATGCAATGTCGACGAGGCATCAGAGACGTCGTCCAGATACTCGTCACAGTCTCTATTTCAAACTCATTTAAATATTAGACGAATTTTTTTTGTGTGTTTTTTATGGTGCATACATGTCTCTGTGTGTGTATTTACATATAAAAGATTTGTATGATTGTGTATGAGAATGCAAAAACATGTGTTTATTTGTTTGTTTATGTATGCATTTCCGTATGACATGATGTTGATGGTACTTTTTTTCTCTAGTTTTTGTAAGCATACAAAATGACCAATTTATCTTTTTAGATTTTTGTCATTGTTTTTTGTTGTATTTGTGGTGTGTTTGTTGGTCTAGTTACAATGGGAAGAATAAAAGTAGGGTTGAGTCACATTTTTGTGTGATTCTAAAAAATATCGGCAGACATCAGCTGTTGTTCAGTAAAGAATTTAGGAAAATTGGTATTTTTAACGAACATATCACATTCGTAAAATTGGTCTGGATAAAAAACCAGATAGAACGTCATTTTGGTTATTTTTTTGCCTGGGTTTGAGGGTTCTACGATTCGTCCGCCTTGGTTAAAGACTTTGTGGCCGAAAACTATAAAGCGTTACGGTTCTTCGGTGTTCAACATTAAATTTGTTGTTTTTATTATTCCTAAACATTTGGAAAATAACTTTGAACGTCGCTAGTATATTCTTGCGGAAATTGGCGACGGTGTTATGTATTAATTTACAGGCTAAATAATCCTAAGTATAAGATTATCCTGTGGATTGGAATTGACGTCTTGAAGGATACCTAACTCTGGGAGTTGCAAAGTTGATAAGAGGCATAAATGGTACTTTCTACGCTTTCGCAGAATTTTCTGCAAACGAAGCAAAACTAATGAAATGTGAAAACATGTAAAAATAAAATAAAAGCGGCTTAGTCCCCGCCCATACTATGAAACATTTGCTTCGCAACATTTGGGATTGACAGTGAAAGGCGTATGGAAAAGTGTACTTTGTTTCTTGTACAAGCAGTTACTGTAAGTTTGTTATTAAAGGCAAGAAGAAGAAAGAGAGAAGGAATACACACATACGGCAAAGTAAAAGTTTCATTGTATGAACACGAAAGCAGTTTCAAAAGAGAAGGAAGTTTTTCCAGCAAATGTGTCATAATATTGAGTTACGCTTAACAAATTGGTGTTTGAAATATTTAATTAAATACTTAAATAGTGATGACTTGCGAAAAATATATGCGAAAGAAAAATGCGCTAACCAATCAAGCGATTTGCTAGAATTTTTCTATCCCATCGCAATGAAGAGTAGTCTGCCTGGTTGTATTGATGAGAGAATTGCAGGCCTGCTGATTGGTGCACCCAGAGAAAAACTATGTTTAAATATGGCCACCTCCAACAAAACTATTTTTCAAGAAAATTGTAAACATATTATGTTTAAATTTAACCATATTATTATCACCGACAACCATATTATGGTTAAATGTGTCCTCCATCAAGAATGCACAACCATATTATGGTTGCCTCCGAACATGCTTTGGTCAATAATAACTAAAATATGTTTAACACTTATAATAGCATGGTTGATTTTAAACCATAGCTTGTTGCTCTTGGAGAAGAGGAAAATACTATTGTCAACTTAAAAACAAATTATTGTCATATTTAACCATAACGTGTTTAGAGGCAACCATAATATGGTTGTAGCTTCTTGATCTAGATCACATTTAACCATAATATGGTTGTCGGTGATAATAATATGGTTAAATTTAAACATAATATGTTTAAAATTCTCTTTAAAAATAGTTTTGTTGGAGGTGACCATATTTAAACATGTTTTTTCTCTGCGTGTGCTGTTGCTAAACAGTAGAAGCTTCTGTGCACTGGAGGTTCGATAGCCCCAGCTTCCAAGCAAGTGGTATGTGCGTGATGTTAAAAGTATTGTACCTAAATTGTCACCTGTATGTAGGTGACCATAAGGGCATTATTTAACGCATGACTAAGATGTGATGAACGTCCAGAGAAGAGAACACGGTATTCTAGATAAAATTTGATACAAATAATGTAAATTTTAGCCTGATAACCAGGGAAACCAGAAATATGCTTTAAAAACGCGCTTTACGCGCATTTAATATGAAGTAAAAACTCGAAACTATGCCCAAAAAAATGTAAAAAATATGCCCCAAAAAATCAAAAATTCATCATTTGAAAACAAAATATTCAACAATTGCATTAAAAAACAAAACAATCTTAAAATTATAATCGGTACACTTTGGAAACGACTGCCCACATGGGCTCACAAAAACAAAGTTTGTAGTTGTATACAGGTAAAACTCATATAAGAGTTATTTGTAGCTAATATTATCATCCATATGAGAATTTTGGTGTAAAATGTATTTCAGGGAAATTGTTTATTAATGTTAACATTTAAAAACAAGTTGAAGCTATTTTTTATATGCGTTGGGCAAATATGAACCGATTCGAAAAGAATTTAGTTTGCAATAAAATATTGCTGTAAACGGTAAAATATGCAAAAATATGCACTAACAAATCGATGCCAAAATTCGTAAAAAGCTCTAAGACGGATTAATAGATTGTTTCTGCCTCCATTGGTCGTTTAAGGAAAAACATGCAATTGCATATTTATGGTTTCTCGGCTGATAACAAACTTTTGTGTTATTAAGTCCATAATTTCCTTAAGGTCCCAAATAGGATCCACTATCGAGAATAATTGTTCAATAACCATAAGCGGCGTAGGGTGCCCGACTCTTCTATTTTTTATTTTTTTTTTTTTTTATTATTAAGCTCCCCTTATTTAATGTCACTAACTGTATTCCTAGTTTATTAAATAAAAATTTAAAATTTATTGTTTGCTTTGAGAGCAGTTTTTTTCTATAACTGGCTGTCTCTTTTACTATTTTGTACAATTTAATAATAAATCTATTGTTATTTTGGATTTAAGCCAATTATATTTCTCGTATATTTATTTGCTTCTTGTTGTACAATTTATTAATTTATATTTTAGGCAAAATCAAAACAGGATATTTATTACCAGTAGTGGAATTATGTTTAAAATGTTTTATTGAAAAATTATGAGTTTATTCTGTATTTAACGATAACGTCTGGAAGCGACACACACACACACAAACAAATATTTCGCCTACATATGCCATAGCTCTGGGGCATGATAATCAATTAACAATTTTAATTTAGTTTTGAAAATTTTTTAAAAAATGTATGAAAGTTCTATTAAAAAGAAAGTTTAAATGAATGTAGAGTATTGCCAAGAACACAAGTTGGTCGTACGTCGTAGGAAAGTAGGTCGCAATGCCGTAAATGTCTAAAAACACGCTCTATTTGCCTACAATTTCATCGTAGACGTATTTGGTTTTCCTTTAAGAATCATATTGAAATTGTTGTTATTTTTCCATCAATTTTATTGGTTTTTAAATATTTCAGTTGAAACCATACAAATTATTTCATAGTTAATTTTTCTTTTTCTATGAAAATACGTCCTTAGCCGGCCTACGAAATAGAACTAGATCTATGTCCAGGTACGTTGAGACGTAGATACAATTTTACGTTTGCAACAACTATTGTAAGCCCCTGTATTAAATATTGCACATTTTTAGTCGACAACGTATCTACGTTATACGCTACAACGTTCATACGGTTCAATTGTGTTCTTACGGAAAAGTGATAATAAAGATAAATCCATAATTTTATACAATAAAAAAATTATAAAAATGGATATGATTTGTAAAAAGAATTTTAAATTTCGGTAAAAAATGTGTACTTTTTTATACGTTCGTTTAGGTAAAAACTTTTTATTAAAGGGTACTTCACACTATAACACAAGTCTTACGTATTTTGAGGAAAATACAATCCTGTCATGCAAAGTTTTTATTGTTTTTTGAAAATTTTAAATAAAAATTAGATCAGGGGGCCAGGCTAATTCATGTTTGAAGAAGCTGTGAAATGAAAAGTATTTTTACATTTTCATAGTACTTTTGATTCCTGTTTATTAAAAAAATAAAACAAAGCTTAAAAATATTTTCACATGAAATAAATGGGATGAAAAAATATATTTTTTACAGTAACACAACTCTGTCGATTCCCTTTTTGTGATAAAGTGAAAACGAATGGCATAATATTTTCATATGAAAAAATAATGTACATAGAAAATTTGTATGTAAAAAGGATGGAAAAGTTACTATGAGGACAGTGAGCCCGTGGAAATCAAAGGACAACATAATCAACCGTTTAGAAGTAAATGTGGACAACAAAAAAAAACGCTACTAATCACCAATTTATAGAATTGTTAGTACAGATGGAAAAATTAGAGCGATAAGTTTTAATGAAAACCAAAATGAATTAACTTTTTTCACTTCACATTATCATAAAACAGGAATTGGCACCCAGAAAAGTATTTTCGTCTTACTCGTTTTTTGTAATAGAGAAAAGTGATGAACAAGTTGAGTTCTTTAATCTATTACAAAAAAAACGACTTAGGCGTTAACGACAACGCCTTACACAATAACGTCGAATAATGGTGTCAAATTGTTCCGAGTTCTCCCAAGCAGTTTGGGATTGAAATCCTGCAAAATCGGTTTAGTAGGAAAACAGTTATGAATCCAAATGTGTAACCACCCTAAAAAATATTGAAAATTTTTTTTACAAAAACTAACATTAATTGGTGCGTAATCCACTGCCATGAGCTTTTACACAAATTTGTTTTGTTTGCCTAGATCTCATACTACTAAATTTCGTGAACATTAGTCCATAATTTAACATCGGCCCATGTAAAGCACAAGCTCTGAAAACACTTTAGTACGCCGTAGACCGTAAGGAATAATGATATTGTTAAAAAATGTTGTCTGGTAAGAGTTTTATAAGACAAGAAATCACACTCTTAACTTTCGTGAAGATCAGTCCAAAATTTAACCAGGTCCCCCATATAAAGCCCACTCTGAGAAACCGTACACAGAAAATATTATCAGAAGTTTTTTATCAATTAAAAAAATTGTTAAAATAGTATTTCAATTGAATTAATGTGATAATTGAATCAATTATTTTTTTAGTTGAAAGAAAATGAAAAATTTAATTTTGATTTAAATAAGATTTTAGTTGTTTTGAAATAAATTTTTTATTATTTTTCCACACAAATTATCTCACTGAAATTGATAATCTACATGTCTAACAATTCTGGAGAACTATTAATTTAATAAAATTTTGTATTTTTGCAGCCGTCTAGCTAATTTTTTTTTGTTGTCAATTGCGTGAGAGACCAATTTAATGCGCAGAAAGGTACCCAGGTGCCTGTACGTATTTTATATGGGAATGCGGTCATTGCAGGTAAATTGTTTGAAGGTGGTAGTAGCTCTGCATAAACTAATGATAGCCTGCCCATAAAAAATATAAGCGTGAAGAATTTATTTTAAAAAATAGAGAAACGGACACGGGTATCACAACCGTTCCGAAACATGGGTACTTGCAAAAACCGAAAAATATATGTTACGCATTTTTAAGAGCAAAATAATTTGTAAAACATATGAGCCCATATGCGTTGACAGAGTGTAGACAAGCAACGAGTCATTAGTTGTATGAGATTTACACCACTGTGAACATAGTTAGACGTATAAACATACAACGATTGCGCTGGCTGAGACACATCGGAAAGCTGAATGCAGAAAGAGCGACATTAGAGAATCAATATGAAAGAAAGCGTAAACGGGGAAGATCTAAGCATCCCTGGTGAATCAAACTGGAGACAACGTACAAATGATTGAAGCGCATGGAGAATATTTTTTAGCAGGCCGAGACCAATAGCATATTGTAGTGCAATATAAGGTCATTTTCTTTGCCGCGCACATTAGGGTTAAAATTAAAAATATCGTTTAATGAAAAGAAAAGTCACAATTTTAAATTTTCACAATTTTTTGTAATCAATATAATCATTGTGGTATTAGGTGCAAAATCTAAAAATTGTTTGCTTGATTCTATGAATTTTAATTTTTCCTGTGTAGCATATAAATTTATGAATTTTTTTTAATAAACCTGTTTTGATAAAACAAAATTTAGAAAAATGCCTTGATAGTTAAAAAAAATTAGGTTGTTAGAAGAACTAATTTTTTGAATAAAAAAAGTTTTTTTTTTTTTTTTTTTTTTAAGTAGGTACCTTTTGGAACTAAAGTTTTAACAAAAATTAATTAAGAATCTTAAAAGTCATACTAAAAAAAGTTGTTAAAAAAAACTAATACATTTTTCCTGGAAAGGGTAATTAAACATATTTAACAATTTTAAAATTTTAATTTGAAAAATAAAAATTTCAATTCTGTTATTCTTCTTTTTTTCTTAAAAAAGAAAAAAAAATTATGATCATAAATTCTAATATTTGGCGTGTGTTAATTTACAAAATGTCATCATGACAAAAAAAAATATATCTAAATTTCTTGCTTAATAATTTCTATTCGTTTGGCTGCTGCTGTTCTTCGGTAAAATTTTAATGAATGATGTGCCGTGTTTTAAAACATTTATTATTATTTTGATACAGATTGTACAGCAAGTGCCAAAAAAATAATTCATGCGTTTAAGGTGGCAATAATGAAAAACATACAGTTCGTTTTTTATGCCTACTTGTGACTTGTTAAAGATGAAGGGGCGAAATCTAAAATCTAATTGAAATCATTTAAAATAAACATTATCAGAAAAATTTACACACAAAAACACACATACACGCTGGCTTAAAAATCAAATGGAAAAAGGAAAAACTTCTTTCTAATTAAACGCATACATCCAAGCACACACACACACACACATTGACAAAATGAATTTGTCTAAATATTTTAGTAACACCCAGTATATTTTATCGAGTGTTTTTTTTTTCGTTTTACTTTGAGTAAAATTTCCTCTTAACAGTTGCCTTGTTTACGAAAAAAATCAAAAACCAAAAAAAAATTCTAATTTATTTTGCTAAGAATATTTTTTTTTTATTTTTTTTTTTTAAGTTTTTTGCATGTAAAATTTTGAAAACGAATTAATTGCAAACAAGACAAAATTATGTGTTTTCAAAGAACATAAGAAATACTTTGTAATACTTTTAAGATTTTCGAGGAAAATCAAGGGAAGATCTTAAAAATGTTCATTTTTGATTAGTTGCATCTACAGTTCTGTAAGTGCAACATTTGTTAAACATGATTGCGTGACACATTTTCTATTTTTCATGATTTCTTTTCTTTTTTCGTTTATCTTAAAGAAATGAAAAGATGTGGTTTATAATCTCCTCTTAATTAATTTTATAGCTGCCTTTTAACAAATTAGTAATTATAAGCAAATTGCTTAGATTTTATTGCTGGTGTTTTAATGGATCACTTCCCCCTGTTTAATACAAATTTGATCTTTTCACTTTGATCTTAAAAAAATTATTTGAAAAAAAAACATCAAATTTTATTTAGATGTTATATTGAATTCGTTTATACAATTGTTGTTGTTGTATAAAAAGAAAACAATCTTAAAGTTTATTTTCTTTTCTGGTTTGTAAAAAAAAAATCTTTAAAGTTTGCAGGTGTTTATTTGCCGTTCAAATAAATGCGTCAGATAATTAGTGTAAAAAGACTGATGTGCCACTTTACTTACACGCAACTTAAAAGTAACAAAAATTTAATTAAACAAATTTCAAAAAGTATGGAAATTTTAAATTGTTTTTTTGCAACTGCCACACACAATTATCGGTAACTGAGAGCTTGCAGGTCTTATCGTTTATTAATTTCTAAAAATATTTGACACAGTTGTCACCAAAATGTTTTTGATTCAAGGCTAGAAGAAGAGGATATGAAATATTCAAGTTTGTTTACGACCCCAGAAAATCAAAAAAAAAGAGTCCATACGATACAACTCTTTAACTAATTGTTGCAGCGAGAAGCTATTACACTTTGTGAGTAAGTTGTGAGTAAAAACGAAAGCTCCCTAAAGTTCAAGCTAGACATGACATAACCATACAAAACAGCTGTTTTAAGGTCCAATTAGACCACTATTGGGATCTGACAATTCTTAAATTGTACCGTCTCAATAGCAAAATTGTACCAAATTGACATAAATTGTACCAAAATTTCGATACAAAATAAAAAAAGCATACATAGTAAAAGTTCATAACACCTTTTTATTCAATAAAAACAAAAACATGTAAGAAAGTATAGTCGGAAATCCCGACCATTTGATACCCTACACGTCTAATTGGCCCTTTAAGCGGCAGGTCTCACCCCATGCGTTTTTGCGTCAACGCATTGCATGTTTTGAATACCTTTTTTGCGTTGAACGCTTTCAGTTACATAAAAAGCTTTTTTCGCGACATTATAGCAAATTAAAATTTAATAATTTGTCAAACCCAGCTGATTTATTTGAACGTCGCTTGTGAAAATTGCGAAAGAAGTTTGAAGACCTACTTTTCGCTTTCGACACAACAAATGGTCAGCAATTTGTTTTCAATTAAATCAACAAAAAAGTGAATAAAACGTTTACTTATACCAACAACATTACTGCAGAAAATGTTTTTAATATCAAAAAATATTTAATTGATACTATTTATTTGTTTGCTGCAGTGTTTAAATTGCTTGCTTTAAAATAGCAACAGTCGCACATTTTTGCTTTGTTTACATTTTTTGCAGCAAATTAAAAAACTGTGTGTCTAAGTGTTTACTTAACTCTTTGATAACGAGTCAGCAAAAGCAAAAAAGCAAAAGCAAAACAAAGAGAGTAAATAATTTGTTTAAACTCGCTATGTGCATGTACTCTGCTTAATCTGTCAGCAAAGAAGCCACTTAAGAAAACAAATTTTCTGTTGCTGTAAGTATTAAGTTTTTGATTGTTTTTTTTTTTGCTTTTGCTGCGCTTAAAGTCAGCAAGTTAACTTCTTTGCTGTTGCTGGAACTTAATATATTATGAACGAATTTGTTTCGAATTTTTTTGGTATTTTGCGTTTTTTTTTTTAATAAATAGGTACATACATACATACATAAATGAAACTACACGTTTTTTTAAACTAATTTGTTTATTTTGTGTTATGTAATTATGTATATATTGCCTGCAACAGCAAGCAACAGCAATGAAGTCAAAAACAGCAAAGAAGTTAATACTCGCTGAATTTAAGCACATCAATTTACAGTTAAGCCAAAGCAAAAAAAAAAATAAACAAAAACTTATTACTTACAGCAACAGCAATTTTTTTTTTCAAGTGGTTGCTTGGCTGGCTTTTTAAGCTGAGAACATAAACATGGTGAGAATAAATAAATTATTTACTCTCACTTTTTCTGCGTTTGCTTTTGCTTTTTGCTTTTACTGTGTTCTTTTTCTTAAGTTAAGTTAAGCAATTACAAAAACATTAAAAATAGTCAAGCATTTTTAAACACTGGTTTGCTGGTTCAAAATTAATTAATTTTTTAATTAATATCACAAATTTTTCAATCGAAACCAATTTTTATTTTTTTCTGTGTAAGCGTCAAGTCAGCAGGCGCGCATCTAGGGGTTTGGGGGGGGGGTGGCAGTTCTGTCTATCTATCGATCAATATATATATATATTCATCTTTTTTTTATCTATCTGTTTATATATCTATCTATCTATCTATCTATCTATCTATATATATATCTATCTATCTATCTTTCTGTCTATCTATCTATCTACATGCAGAGAAAAAATATGTTTAGATACTATTTTTAGACAAAATTTTAAACATATTATGTTTAAATTTAACCATATTATTGTCCCCGACAAACATATAATTGTTAAATTAGTCCTCCATCAAGAAGCCACAACCATATTATGGTTGCCTCTAAACATGTTATGGTTAAATATGACAATAATTTGTTTTAAAATTAACAATAGTATTTTCCTCTTTTCTAAGAGCAACATGCTTTGGTTGAAAATCAACCATGCTATTATAAATGTTAAACATATTTTAGTTATTACTAACCAAAAGATGTGCGGAGGCAACCATAATATGGTTGTGCGTTCTTGTTGGAGGACTAATTTAACAATAATATGTTTGTCGGTGACAATAGTATGGTTAAATTTAAACATAATATGTTTGCAATTCTCTTTAAAAATAGTTTTGTTGGAGGTGACCAAATTTAAACATATTTTTTCTCTGGGTGTATCTATCTTTCTATCTATCTTTCTATCTATCTCTCTATCTATCTTTCTATATAATATATGATTATAATATCTTAAGTCATAAAAAATCACCTGCCTTTGGCCAAACATCTTGTTTATTTGACATATGGAATTGGCTGACAAATCCGTCAACGCAAAAATTCATATTTTTTTACTGCCAAATTCGCAATATGATTAGATGACATTTGCTACACATATTAACAACTGCTAACGAGAGAAATATCTGCTAATTTTTTTTCGCCAAAAATTAATAATAAATCTGATGGCTGCCGCAAAATTTGTACACATTTAATTACAACAATTATAACAGACGACAATCATTAATTTAATGCTTAAAAGAGAAGTTTTGTGATGAAGATTTGTCTCTCGGTGAGAATTATTTAAGATTTATACTAAAAGTCCGGTTATTTTCTAATTACTATTTGGAATGAAAAAAAATAACACTTACGTTTTCTTTTTCCTCGTAATGAGAACTTACCTGTAAAGATACAACAAGAAACAAACAAAAAAAAACACTGTTAAAAAATAAATTTAAAACAAAAAAGAAATGCCTTAAATATTATTAACAAAATAATTTTATAGCCAGACAAAACGAGCGTCGAAGGCTGCCTTATTTTAAACGTTGGCGGCAATTCATTAAATTAAACATTTTTATTTAGTGCGATACATAAAAAGTAAAACAAAAAACCAATAAAAAAAAAATAAGGCCATGTGCTTTTTTCTTCTAAAAAAGTCCAAAAATATTTTTAAAAAAAATCACAATACAATTTCGATTTTTACTATGGCTGTTGTTTATTTTGGTTCGAATACAATCGAAGGCTACAGTGGAAGTCATAAATTAGTACGCTTACCAGATGTTGCAAAAGTAATAATAAAAACAACAACAAAGAATGCGAAATAGCTGTACACTAAACTACTACAACAACAATACACTGTACAGCACACTAAAAATACAATAAAAATTAAGAGAAGATGGCAAAAAATTATGTGCTCACGAGTTTTAAATATATATATTTTTTTTTTTTTTTAATACGCATATCGAGAACACATTGCAAATTTAAAAAAAAAATACACCTCGTAAAATTCACAAGAATTATTTGTTTTTCTACGAAGAAAAAAAAAGCTAAATAAAAATAATATTTACAATGTGTAAAGAATAATTAAATCTATGCAGATCATGTTGCCAATTTGGGATCAAATTTAGTTAAAGGGAAGTCTCTCTCAGCCAATAAAGTAAATATTTTTATTCAATTTCCCTTTCTACAAAAAGTTAAAATTAAAGTTTGGCGAATGATGTAGAAAGTGGTATGAAAGAGAAAAAAATGATGGAACAAAAGAAGAGTGAGAAATTAAATGGAACGTAACAAAAGATCTAAGAGAAGAAGTATTGATTGGATGTCTAGTAAAAAAAGAAAGAAGTCTAGGAAATTACGCAAATCAGAGAGAAAAGAAGAAGAAAAATAAAATGATGGAAGGATAGGAAAGTTACAGCCTTAGGGAGGATAATAAGTAAAGAAAGGACAGAAGAAATAAAAAGTATAGCAGGGAAACATATAATAGAAAGGAAGAAAAAAATGAAAAGGATAGCTAACGTTGAAAACTTAAGGAGAAACGAATTGAAATAAAAGGTAAGAGGAAGAAGACCATAGGAAGTTGAAAAAGGAAGGTTAGAAAGAAGAAGGATAGCTAGAAAAGAAATAATAGAAATAAAAAGGAGAGCTAAAGTAGAAAAGGAAAGAAGAAATAAATTGATTGGAAAGTCCGAAGGTTTTCTGTTCCCAATAATTTTTGACTTTTATAAATCCCAGAAAGATGCAGCTAAAGATATCAGTATAATTATTAGGGACGTAACGAAGACCGGCAAACGTGAAGTATGGCCGATATATCGGTATCGGCGATAATTTACTGTCGATACTTTTTTTTTTTTTTAACTAACAATTTAACTTTCAATGCTTATTTTTTGCATAACAACTAACCGCAGATATGCCTACAAATAAAAACGTTTTGATTGCTACGTATGCCGATGACACTGCAATATTAGCTACCAGCAAATCTGCCGCCTTAGCATCAGATATGGTGCAAACACAACTTAATGTAACAAGCAACTGGTTGAAAAATTGGAATATAACTGTTAGAACTGTTATACCGAAGTCCGATCATGTAAAATATTTGGGACTTATAATAGACAAACGCATGACTTGGAAAGACCATATAAAACTGAAAAGGAAATAACTTGAAATTAAAACAAAAAAGATGTATTGGCTTCTTGGCCCTAAGTCCGAATTAAGTCTCTACAACAAGGTCTTGCTTTATAAAACGATTCTAAAGCCAATATGGACTTACGGAATACAGTTATGGGGAATTGCATCCTACTCGAATATTGATATAATTCAAAAATATCAGTCTAAAACACTCAGACTTTAAACAAACGCACCTTGGTTTATGAGAAACAACGCTATTCACCGTGATCTTGATGTACGCTTTATTAGAGAGGAAATTAAAAATTACAGTAGAAAATATCAACAAAGACTGAGCAACCACCAAAATTTACTTGCGATCTTATTGTTAGATGATAGTTATGAAGTAAGACGTTTAAAAAGGTTACACATACTAGATCTCCCATTTCAAATATAACTTTCAGTTTGTAAAAGTTAATGTAAATAATTTTTTGTTAAGATTCGTAGGAACCTAACTCTCTGTGAAATTGTTGTATTAGCTTTAAGTTTTGCTTAATATTTATTTATAAATAGATTGCAAAAATAAAAACATAAAAAAAAAAAAAAAAAAAAAAACTAAGAGCAATAACACATTCAGAAGCAGAGCAAAATATCAAACAAAATAAAAAATTGTTTCTTTTAGTTCTTAAGCTGGAGGTCGGTCAACACCGCAAGTTTTATGCGTGTCTTTCTTTTTTGAAATTTTTTCAAGACGCATGCTATCGTAGAAAGCTATCCTATTTCATGCTTTCGATAGGTATATGCATTTTACGCATTTGGTGTGTAACTTGTCAATTAAATTTTACACTATGACTTTTTGGGCTGTACATAAAAGCATTGAACGCTTGGTTTTGACCTCATGTAGAATTTTCTGCTGATTTTTAATGATTTTTGTGAAAATGAAAATCACTTCGCTACACATTTTGGGTTACTTTGAAAAGACCACAAAATCCATAGGTCACTGCTACATTTTTTGACGCTATTTCGCTAGTTTACAGTATTCGAACACTATTAAAGAATACGATAAATGAATAAACTGAGATGCAGAATAATTTGGAGTCGCAAAAATTGGCGTTTTACGTAGCATTAGCTTTGAATGAAAGATTTGTGTGTTGAGAGAATAATAAAATCCATTGTTTATCTACAATTCTTCACCTTCGAAACAAGGCTAGAAAATTCAAGGATCGTAAAAACGTCTTATTGAGCTACTCAACGTGTCTACATTCCGAAAGGGTTGAAGACACGGTCACCCCTGCACCTAATAAAAGTTATGATAAGAACTGACTTTTGGAGCGTTTTTAGAAATCTTAAAAGAATATTTGAAGAAGAGAGAGAGATCATTATTCTCCAAATTTTTTTTTAATACAGTGTGGCCGAAGGGGTTTGAATTGCTTATAACTTTTTTATTATAATTTTTTTTCCGTTCCGTATTTTGTAACGAAGACTTGGGGAATTTCAAATGGAGCAGTAATCAATTGAACAACGTGCCCAAATTGTTGAGCTTTATTTTTCAAATCAACCATCCATTGTTTTGACTCATCGTCGTTATTTTAATGTGCGGGTTGGACCATTAGACTCAACAATAAACCGTCTGGTTGCAAATTTTCGACAACAAGGGGCAGTAAGGAACCTTCCTGGTGCTGGCAGAAGATGAATGGTGCACACGGTTGACAATGTTGAACTGGTACAGAAGAGTATTCGGGAAGATGGAGAAACATCAACCAGGAGACGTTCGACACAACTTGGCCTCTCACGAGCGTCGCTGCAGAGAATTTTGCACGCAATAGGTATGTTTCCATACAAGATTCAGCTTGTCCAAAAATTGAAACCGACAGATTACCAGCAACGACTTAATGATGCAATTTTTTTTCGGCAAAAAGCAGAAGAAAATCATAATTTTATTCATAATTTAATTATGAGCGACGAAGCCCATTTCCAATTAAGTGGGTTCGTTAATAAGCAAAACTGCAGGATATGGGCTACGGAAAATCCGAGAGTAGTTCAACAGCAAGAATTACACCCAGCAAAGTGTACGGTTTGGTGCGGTGTTTCATCGGAAAGGATAATTGGTCCTTATTTTTTTGAAAATGAACACGGGGTCGCCGTTTCCGTCAATGGTGTCAGATATCGGACAATGTTGAAAAAAAATTTTAAGGCCAGCCGTGAAAAGTCATCCGTTAGTATGGTTTCAACAGGAAGGAGCCACAGCGCACACTGCAAGGGACACAATGGCTCTTTTACGGGACATCTTTGGTAAACGAATTATTTCGCGTACAAGTGATTTTTATTGGCCTCCGCGTTCACCGGATTTAACCGCCCCAGACTGTTTTTTTTTTTTTTGGTTATTTGAAAGGAAAAGTCTACATTAATAAGCCTACAACCATCCATCAATTAAAAAGCAATATACGCGACGAAATAAACAACATAACACCTGAAGTTTTGCGAAAGGTTATGGAAAATGTGTTGGAAAGAGCACGAATTTGCGAAGCAGAAAATGGCCACCACTTGCGAGATGTTATTTTTCATAACTAAACTAAAAATATTCCCCATTTATATACTGTATTAAATAAAATAATAGTTATTTCTTAAATAAAAAGTTATAACGAATTCAAACCCCTTCGTCCACCTAACGCTGTGGCTCATCTAAACAAGAAGTCTAGATGTACCTTAGATTTTCTAATTTTTCTAGAGACGCAGATCCACTTGTTTACTGGCGAAATTAAATGTTATTCTCAAAATTAAAGACCATGACGCAGAAATACTTAAGTTCACAAATGAGTTGAGTCACACGATTTTTTACTGCAGGTCTGCTTCAAACGGAGTTGCGAAATTATCTCCGCAAAAGTTGAGAATACTTTGTTTTTTTTTAAACAAAAATCTTATTAATATTAATTTTGAATACACTGTTTATTTGTTTAAAAAATTAATTAATTTTACCATGAATTTAAATTCATTTCGTTGTTTTTAAAATCTTAAAAAAATCAATTTTAAATATTAATAATCTCTTACACAGTAATTTTGTATAATAAAGAAATTACTCTTCTTCAGTTTTGTTAATTTTACCTTGAATTTAAATTTTATATTCGTATCGGTATCGGCGATATTTCTGTTTGAGTATCGGTATCGTATCGGCAAAAAGACGTATCGTTACCTCCCTAATTATTATTGCCAAAAAAAATTTGATTTCTCTTATAAATTAATTTTGTTTAACACAATTTTTAAAATGGATCTAAATGTGGGCGCGAGCGGACAACCAACATATTGGCCTACTGATCAGCAAAAAGTTCCAGATGTTATCGATTTTGGAGTGGTTAAAAACATCCCCGCAGAAACGATTTATGTTAAAGCTTCCTTAGAACTATCTTCTGATCACACACCTACAATTCTTACAATAACAAATCCTAATAGAATTGTATCTCCGTCTGATAACTTAGTGACGTCAGCCACTCAAATAAATTGGTTAAAATATAAAAAATATCTCAGTACCCACTGCACTGAAAATATTCCGCTTAGTACACCGGAGAATGTGGATATTTCTATTGTAAATTTTGACAGTTATCTGAAACAAGCTGTTCAACATTCTAGTATAACCCTCAAAAAAACCAAAAATAGTAAAATATATTCTGCAGATGTTGAGCGTCTCTTGACTGAAAAAAGGAGAGCTCGAAGAGAATGGCAATTGCATAGATCCCCTCAACTTAAGAATTTACTAAAAGAGTGCACAAAAAGGCTAAGAAAGTTACTGCAGTCTCAGAAAACGGCTTCCCTGATATCAAAAATATCTTAAGGAACTTGATGCAACTTCTCAATCAGACTACTCATTATGGCGTGCAGCTAGAAATCTTAATAGACCTGTTATCACTAAACCACCATTAAGAAACTTAAATGGAAGTTGGGCACGAAATGATGAAGAAAGAGGAAATCTTTTTGTTAATCATTTGAAAAACGTATTTACCCCGCATACATCTCCCGATATTGCAGTCGAGTTGCCACCTGTTGCTGTTAGAGCTGCTGTTCCACTTAGATTTGAGATAAAAGAAATCGAAAAGGCTATTCATGATTTAAACCCCAAGAAAGCCCCTGGGTTTGATAAGATCAGCAACAAAATGCTTTTAGAGCTACCCAGCATAGCAAAGAAAATTAATCTTTTAATTTTTAATGCTATTTTACGCCTTGAATACTACCCACAAGAATGGAAAGTATCCTTAGTTACAATGATACCTAAGCCAGGAAAGGATCCTAGAAAATTTGAGTCATATAGACCTATAAGCTTATTGTCTAATATATCAAAGCTGTTTGAGAAGCTGTTAGTGTCAAAATTAGCCCCAATTTTAAATGTAAATAGATGTATTCCTAACCATCAATTCGGCTTTAGAAGAGAACATTGCACAATTGAACAAACCCATCGAATAGTAAACGCCATAAGAAAAGCCTTTGAAGAAAAAAAAATATTGTTCCGCCCTCTTCATCGATGTTTCTCAAGCTTTTGATAAAGTCTGGCATGAAAGGTTATTACATAAATTGAAGCTTAACTTACCAGTAAACACACACAAGCTGTTAGAAAGCTACTTAGTCGGCCGAAAGTTTATTATTAAAGAATGTGATTTTATAAGTTCTCCTCAGCCAATTGACGCTGGAGTCCCTCAGGGAAGCATCATGGGCCCACTCTTATACCTAATATATACCTCAGGCATGCCAACTAACAACCACACCCTTACTTCAACATTTGCTGATGATACAGCTTTTCTAAGCGTACACGAAAACTGTCATGAAGCATCCCGTTTCTTGCAGGATCATATATTTGAACTGGAAAAGTGGTTTAAACAATGGAGGATAAAGGTCAATGAGCAAAAATGCGTACATATAACATTCACCTTGCGTCGGGAGTCATGTCCCCCTATTAAAATCAATAATCAATTAGTGCCCCAGCAATCGCATGTAAAATATCTCAGTATTCATCTAGATCGGCGTTTGACATGGAAATGCCATATAGAAGCAAAACTAACACAAATGAAACTAAAAGCAATTCAAATATATTGGCTTATTGGAAGAAATTCTGTTCTTAGCCTCGACTGCAAACTTCTACTTTATAACTCTATATTGAAGCCAATCTGGTGCTACGGTATTCAGCTATGGGGCACTGCCTCGGCCTCAAATATCGAAAACATTCAAAGGCGCCAAAATAAACTTCTTCGAATAATCACAGCCGCTCCCTGGTATGTTAAAAACTCTAATATTCACAAGGATCTCAATGTGCCATTAGTAAAAACTATTATTACGAAGTACGTAGCAAAATATTTAAAAAGGCTTGAGTCGCACCCAAATCCACTTGCTCGAAATATTTTAAATGACAATGGACACTCTAGATTAAGGAGAAGAGATGCCGCAGGACTCATCCGAAGGGAAGACCGCTAAACATCTACATATGTGAACAGAAACCGTGAGGAGAAAAATTTTCGTCTAGCATTGGCAGGACAAAAATAAAGTATTAGTATAAGATTTGATTAATTATTGTTAATTCATATTTCATATATGAAGATTCAATAAATAAAATATGAAAAAAAAAAAAATTTTCGTTATTATCTTAAACAATTCCCTGTGTTAAATTATTTTTTAGAATTATCAATCATTTTATTGAGTGACATACAAACGCACTAACTGCAAAATAAGCTAATTTTTAATTAATTTTAAATATTTCAAATACTAATAGCTCGATCACACAAAAAAAAATCTAAAAGTATTAAAAATCAGACAATACTACTACTTACTAGTTAGTCACTTATCCAATACACTGGTTTCTAATTGCACTTTTCTATTTATTCAACACAAAAATAAAAATTAAGCACACGAGAACACTTTTTCTTACTGATTCTAAAAATATGTTAAGTGTCGACTGACTGACTGATTACCAAATGAAATCAATGTCGAGTTGAAGGAACAATTTACAAATTGGCAAAGCGACAAAAGGTGTTGTTGAAACAACGGCGTCGAGGAGATGAGCAACAACTACAACAAATAAACGAGAAAAAAACATATTTTCAATTGAGAAAACCACCTGTTTTAAAACAATTCATTCAAAAAATGATTTACACTTTAATACCAAAGACAATGGAGAAACATCGACCGTAGCAGAAGCAGCAACAGCAACAAAAATTTTTTTTTTGTTTTTTTTTTTTTTTTTTGTTTTTGTTTAAAACACTTGTTTAAACATTTATTAAAAATTACGTATTTCGCAAACAGATTTATATGACAAGTTAAACATTAAATATTGTACCTAGAAACAATATATATATTAGATTTATTGACGGTTTGCCTTTGCCTCCAACAGCTTTTAGTAAGTGCAGATATTTTTAATTTTATGTGATTTAAATTTGCATAAAGTCTACCATACACGACATGTTTTATACATCTGACTGGTCAAATTTCCCAGAGCAAAATATTTCTATAAAAGTTAGATGCAAAGTTGTATGACAATTTGAGCGTGCTCTTTTTTCTTCTGACTGTCCATCTGACATCAACTGTTATTATTTTGAAAAAATATTTTGTCTGAAAAGGAAACACAGTGGTGGTCGGAAGCATACTTCGCACAGTGGCTGATGTTCGTTTTTCATCGGCCAAAAATCTGTAACTTTTGAACCGATAGAGATAATTTTGTAACTTTTTTTTCTTTTGCTGGAGAGAAGACTTCTTGAACTTTTTTACAATTTTAATTTTGTTACAATCAGTTTAGCAGTTATCGAGAAATTTAAGGTCAAAATTGAACTTTTGATGTTTTTTTTTATCATTTAGTAAGAAAACGCTAATTTTTGAGATTGAGAATTATGGCATTTTTTATTTAAAAAAAGGGGCAGTTTTTTAGTCCACTGTTTTAAGAACTTTTAAATCTACATAGATATCATTATGATATCTTTATTTATGTCAGATTTAAAGAATGTCAGAATTTTCTAGAAAATAATGGATATTTTAGAAAACATAACTGTTCGAATTGTACAAAAAATTTTTACATATTTTTTTTTTTTTTTTTTTTTTTTTTGTTTGAAAAATTTGATTTTGGATAGGGCATGTGGGAGTAACAAATATCAATTAGACTAAAAATTGCTTCTACAGGCATACTCATAGTGTTTTCTTTAAAAAAATAGAAACATTTTTATATACATATCGCACTTGTTCCTCTAAACAGCGTCAACTCAAAATTTTTCACTTTTTGCAAGGAAACGATAAACAGTGGCCATATCTACCCACCGAAAAAAAATCTTGGATCTATTTCTCTAGTATTTTGCCTAAAAAATGCAGTTTTATCCCCATTTATAATATAAGAATACATATAAAAAAAAAAAGTTTTTTGTCTCTACTGAAAATTAATAAATTTTGAGTTGACTGTTTCGAGAAACAAGTGCGATATGTATTTCTGGAGAAAATATTTTGTATCAACGAAAGAACAAACGCGTATTCATATGTATTACCTTTATATGCATATACCCTCCAAGCAATTGGTAGAGTGCTTTTCGATTGTCTGCGAAATTTTAACTACTACACATTTGGTAGTTTAAAAGTAGATTTTGCGAAATTTAACAACAACAAGATGCGTTAGAATAATAATTGTAAAGGTTATGCAATTACAGCAAGAGCACGATTGAACATTGCCCAAATAATATTGACTTCTTCGCAACGATTTGCTGTTAAATAGTGAATATCTAGTGCAAAAGCAAAATGCGTAAATTATGACAGTTTGTTTTTAAATTGCAATGTGATCGGTGGAATGTGTGTGTGAAATAATATAAATTTAAAAAAATATGTAAAATAAAGTGAAATTTTAAATATTTTAAAAGTGAAGTAAACTCAAATTAAAACCCCGCTGGATTTAAATGTTACCGAAAAGCATATAAAAGGCTGCTCAAAACATCCCAAACTTATTCTTCGGGTAGATTGGGTAAATTTTTAACAATGTTTCATATATTTTTTTTTGTTAGAGCCAATTAAAACGAAATTAAAACTAATAAATTGATAATTGTGTTTTTTAAAGGATATTAGTGATATTTTGAAGTGTTTGTTTTTTCAATCACTTTAAAATTTTTTGTGAAAAATTAATGTTTTTATTTAATTTATCTAATGAAGATCAAAGTTATTAGTGAAAAAAATTTGTAAAATAAGCTTGGTAAAGCATTAAAAAAAATATGCTAGTTATAATTTGTTGAAACTTTTATAAAGTTAGTGCTTGAACCAACTTATTTATGACTTTCTGTAAATTCTTTTAAAAGCATTTGTTCACATTAGATATTTAACTTTTAAACATTAACCATTATTTTGATGAGATGTACTATAGATTTTTCAATAGTTGTAAAACTGTTACCTCTTTTATTTTTTATTTTACTAAGACTTACCTAACAAAAACCAACAAAGATAAACAGTTAAACGGCCAACTTTTTATTATAAAGAACATTAAGAAAAAGTTAATCTTCAAAAGACAACTTTTTAGAGCCAAAAGCGATACTACAAAATTAAATTGATATTAAACAACCTAAGCACTCTAATTCGTCATAAAATATATAATAAGTAGATTCTTAAATTAAATATTACCTTAGTGGGACACTTCTTCCCGAACGATGTAACTACATAAATAAGAATTGAATAGCTAAATGCACCCAGGGAAAAAATATGTTT
Source organism: Pollenia amentaria (assembly GCA_943735925.1). NCBI lineage: Eukaryota > Metazoa > Arthropoda > Insecta > Diptera > Polleniidae > Pollenia > Pollenia amentaria. The sequence goes on along the minus strand of OX031006.1, from coordinate 277,406,331 downwards.
AAATATGGTCACCTCCAACAAAACTATTTTTAAATAAAATTGTAAACATGCTATGGTTATTTTAACCATATTGTTGTCATCGACAGCCATATTATGGTTAAATTAGTCCTCCAGCAGGAAGGCACAGCCATATTATGGTTGCCTCCGAACATGTTTTGGTTAATAATAACTAAAATATGTTTAACATTTATAATAGCATGGTTGATTTTCAACCATAGAATGTTGCTCTTGGAAAAGAGGAAAATACTATGGTTGATCTAAAAACAAATCATTGTCATATTTAACCATAACATGTTTAGAGGCAAACATGATATGGTTGTGGCTTCTTTATGGAGCACTAATTTAACAATAATATGGTTAAATTAAATATAATATGTTTAACATTTTCTTTAAAAACAGTTTTGTTGGAGGTGACCACATTTAAACTTATTTTTTCTCTGCGTGTGGGTAAACTATTTAGACAATTTTTAGATCGAAATTGTTTGAAGGGAATACCTTGGATAAGTTTCTGAATAGGTTTCTACATTATCAACTCTACAACAGGTTCAACTAGAACCAGTTCCACATAAAGTATTCTATTTTAAGATTAAAAAAATAAATAAGAGTAATTTGTTTAATGTTTATTTTCTTTTTATTTAAATAACAATAAGGAAAAAAAATATATATTTTTGATTAAGTAACAATAAAAGATAATTATATCTACTATTCAATCAAATATTCCATATTTGGTTCTGTATTACCTCTGTCCTGTAGCAGTCCTTTTGATTCTTCATATAAGTCTCGATGTTCTACATTCCATTGACTTCGAATGCTAGAGAGGAGCGGATCTGACATTGCCAACAATTTCCCTAGGGGAAAGGGATTTAATATTAAACTTGTCACGTGACAAGTCACTTTATCATGACGAGGGGGTTAATTGGCACCTTTTTGACATCTTGTAACAGGTCACTGAAATAAACGTAATGGACACATCCAATTTCGGTTAAAATAATGCCTGTCGCAGATATTGTCCCAAATGAGCCATGGCAATGTGATAGATCCCCTTTATATAAAATAATAGAACTAGAGAGATTCAGCCACTACCCGCACAAAATCCAGTCACATAAATAGTTTTGGGCCAATTATCTTTCCTCTGGACTAACTACACTTGAAACACATAGTCACCAGTTAAGTGATAGGTCTCGTTTTCACCTAGCACAATTCGTTACTTTTAATTATAAAATGTTGTTCACTGGTCTCGGGATAAGTGCTTTAAGAGGAATTGACACAAATTTCCCGCAGGGATATTAAACAGATCTTCGTTTGTAAGATCTCGTGACATTTTTCTGGTATTGTGCTCCCTATAAAATCTGTAATCTTTATTCCTTTTTTCCTGGGCTTCCTCTGACAGATCTCCTAGTGATACTAAACTAAGCCAACTGACATCCTCTCCATGATAAAGGATTTTGTGAACTGTTGCAGACATATTTCTCTATGGATATTTGGTAGCATATATTCGTGCTGTATCTTTGACATGATCACTAAATTTTCAATAATCAATTTTTTCATTGCATGAAAGAACATCAACAATTGTCTTAAATCTTGAAATAAGACTTATATCAACTCCTGTTATTTCAGATGCTTTTTTGGGATCGTTAAAGAACCTTCTTTCTGTATTTCCATCATTCGTATTGCTGATGCTTGTTGTTCTATAATCAACCCAACATAATTCTAAAAATTGTTTTTGTTTTACATGTAATTTTCTATGCGAACGTTAACGTTTGACATCGTGGGATTGGCTATTAAATAAAATATAAAAATTAAAGGACAAAAAGGATGGTAAGAATCAAGTGGGGAACAGAATAAATAGTCGCTGTAGTACAGCGTTACGAATAGCGCTGCAAGCTGTGAAAAGTTAAAAACGGCAGTTTGAAAGTGTGTCAACAGAAAACGTAGTCAATTTAGTCGTTGCAGTTGAAGTTGAATGTTCGAAATTTTGAACGCTGTTGCGCTACAGAGCATTCGACAGCACCAGCTACTTCTACAACGACTTTATTCTGTCCCAGGCCTAAGAATAATGTAAAGCGGGATATGAAAGAAAGCCTCTACATAATACATTTTCTAAAATACAATTTTTTCCTTTAACCCAATTTAATTTTCATTTCATTTAACTCAAATTAGTTTGTTTTACCTTTTTTCAATGACGAGTGATTTATTAAACACTAAATTATAATAAACACCATAAAAGTATTTAAGATTAACACCAACTGTGACACAAACACAAAATTAAACAAAAATAAAAAAATATACAAAATATTTAAGAATTCGTTTCATATTTTTTTGCCTAATTAACATTGTCTATTTCAAAGATGTGAATGAAAGAACTTCATTCATTTTTAAATTTCCACACAATTTAAAGGTGAAATACTTAAGTCTGAACCCCTAAAAAAATTTAAAACAGCATAGACGAATAATTAATATAAATCTCTACGAGTAGATTCATATGTGTTAGGCAGAAGTTGATGGCTTTTAAAATGTGATAAAACGCTTTACAAAAGATTATGTTTTAATACCAAATAGGCCATATTTTCAGGCACACAAACATTAGACTTGTTCTCCCTCCTAAAGCGTCCACACTTTAACGATTGATATCAAATAAGACGAGATATTTCTAAAAACTTCACCGAAGGTAAAAGGGTATATTTGAGTTTGTCAATTCGTTTGTGATTTCTGAGATATTGATTTTAAGCCCTATAATGTATATATATTCTGGGTCCTTATGAGCATCGTATTTGATTCAACGACGTCCGTCTGACTGTCTGTCTGTTGAAATTGGTTTTCCGAAGTGCCCAGATATGATGGGGATTTGGTTGTTATATATTTCTGTCACATCTGGGGGGTTACCGCGTATTTCGATTCGAAAGAAATAATTTACGAGTTCGAACAATTTGTACTCTGTATTACGATTTTCGTACAATTTGTTTCGAATAAACGGAAATTTTTTATACACTATCGAAAACAAAAAATCCCTTTCGAAGCGGCAACTCTCTATTACAAACAATAAAAATCCCTTCCGAAAGTGCAACTCTGTATTACGAAAACACGAGGCTGTTATGCAAAAAGCGTTAGGAAATTGTTCGAAAGCTATTTGGTTAGTGACAAAGTGCAAGAAAAATAAAAAATGTAAGTATTTAAATGTTTCATGATAAATAAAAGTGTAAAACAATCAAATTTAACCTTATAATGATTAATTTGATATAAAAAATGTTTACTAATGTTATTGTTGAATTTTTTTTTAAAGTTGTGGTCTTGAAATTTTCAAGGAATGCTTCAAAAAAAATAACATTTACAAATAAAAAGCATTATAAAGAAATGATTAACATTTTCTTTAGAATCTTCAAGCCACAGGGAAATACAATCAGTTTTTATTAAAAAAAAAACCCATTATAATATTTTTCACACATTGAATAGTATTTAATATTTCTTTTGTTTTGGGATGTTTTCGTCCATTTTGGTATTTTAATAGCAGTGCTACCAACTTTTAATCAAATTTCTTTATAAATACGACTCTGTCATCGTTTCGAACGAGTTACGCAGTACGGTTTAACTTTCGAATCGAAGTACGCGGTAGCCCCCCTGCTACTTAAAATTTTGCTATTGAAATTCAGACAGATCGGTATATAAATGGATGAGGCATGAAATGAGATATCCCATGTTGTTGTTGTTTTTTATTCTCTTTTTATATATGTATGTATCTGGTGAATTTTTAGAGAAAAGTATTCACAGTAAAGATGAATTTTATAAATTATTTTATGAAAAATTTATATATATAGATTAGTACTGTGGTTATTTTATGGAACTGTTAATGGTTTCTAATCGAAATGTTGATATTTTAATCAGGCTTAAGCTTATTGAATTTAATTTTCATTAAATTATTATTATGAAGAAAGGAATTTTACAACATGAAATGAATTAAAATTTATTGATAATGTTTCATTCTTGACTGAGCTGGGAATTGAACCAAGGTCTTCACGGACAGGTTGCCCAGACTAGTTTCGATTGTAATCACACTTATTGTAAATAATTAATTTCATCCGTTTTTGATTATTTTGCATGCGATTTTTTGAATAAAATCTTGTTTAGCCATTTTTAATAATTTTTTAACAAAAGTAACAATTCGTAGTCTTGAAGAAGTGGCAACACTGTATATGTTCCATATAAAGACCTCAATCGAAAAGCATTTAAATAAACTTAGTGCTAGAAACCCAACTGGGAAAAACGACGAATTTTGCCCAAAAAGACGAATTTTTCAGCCAAAATTCGCTGAGTAAATTCATCGCATGTAGCACGACGAATACTAACAGCTTTTATAATTGAAAAAGTCGTTTGCGGTTTGTGCAAAGATAGAACATTCGGACATGCAATAGAAATCGAAATGAATTGATTTTGAAATCGAACGAGGTTTTAAGTTCAATTATTTACAAAATTACCAAAGTTTTTGCTGGTTTTAAGATTTATAGCTAATCCCACGATGTCACACGTTAACTTTCGCATAAAAAATTACATTTAAAACAAAAACAAATTTAAAAATGTTGTTGCTGTATTAAATGTAATTAACGTGTGACTGGCTATAATTCTTGTGAAGCTAATTGGGACTGAAAAAACTGAAAGATAAAATGTGTACTTTCGGTGATTTTTAAATTTTTTAGCATATGACGTCTTGACTTACAAATTATTTTTTTTTATACATAACCCACTCGCGGCACAAAAAGCGACCAGAACTACCTTAAAGAAAAACCCCTAAGCTTTCTTTTGAGCAAAAAAAAAAAAAAAAAAAAATACCAGCATCAAAAAAAATACAAAAATAGTTTTAAATTCAAAAAAAAAAAATTTTAAAAAATTTAAAAAAAACAAAAAAAAATTATTAAAGGACTTATGTGATTATGATTAAATTTTTTAGAATATTTATCTTTTTGTTTTTATTATTATTATTTTATATTATAGCCTATTTCTGATATACGAAAGAATTCTTTCTTTCGAACAACTACGTTTAAAACAAAAACAAATTCTAAAAACTTTGTTTTTGTTTTAAATGTATTTGTTCGAAAGAAAGAATTCTTTCGCACATCGGAAATATGCAGTTAATTTAATTATTAAAAATTAACATAAAAAAAAAAAAAAAAAAAAATTAAAAATAAGTTTTAAATTTAAAAAAAAAATTTAAAAAAATTAAAAACAAAAAAAATATTTTTCGAAAGCTTGAAGAAATAGCTATCGAATTTGGTTGGAAAAATTTTGCTAACACCAATAGATAATAAGTTACATGGATGAGAAAGAACACCGGTTTGGCCAAAATGTCAAATTTAGACCCCCTCTAACTCAGAACGTTTTGACCGATCTTGTTAAAAATTTGTGTTTAAACTACTAATCAATAGGACTAATATATAAATAGGACTGCAAATTTCATCCAAATCGGAAGACATCGATTTCAAAAGTTGGGCCACTTGGCATGAAATCCCCCAAATGTTAATGGTCGATCACACACGGGCATAATTGTGCTGACACAAAATGACTGCTTGTGGGCAAGAGAGGCGAGGAGAATGGTTTTTTGCTGGCATAATTTTTTAACCAGCTTAAACCCCGCATTAACAACACAAAACCAATACATGCACATTTTCGTTAACAAATGAATGCAAAAAACACTTATAAACACAAAGCCAGATGAAACAATCCCGTTTGTGACGGAAAGAACAAAAATTGTGCGGCCTAAAAAATGTGCTCATGTGTGATCTACCAATGTCACATGTTATGAAGAAGATTGATTCAAAACTTATCAATCAACCCATGTAATAATGTTCCATCCAGAAAAACTCTGAAAATTTTAATTCTCTGTAGAAGGTATCAAAGATTCGACGATACCCTTATTGTTTGTAAAAACTAGATCGTTATCTCTTCACGGACAGGCATAAACCAAAAAATTATAAACAAAAACAAATTTATTGCGAATGAGTGTTAAAAAAACGATAGATAAATGCCATGTGGAATATGAAAAGCGTAGAAAGTGGGGAAGGGAGATCACAGTATACAAAATGTAAGATGAAGAAAAAACAGCAAAAATCAGAAGGGCATTTGGGAATACATACAAACAAATTTTTACATTTTATTGTTATTAATATTTTTATTTATTATTCAATATTTATTTCGTTTGTTTTTGTTCGTTTTAGGTATTTTAAGTTTGGCGTTCTTTAGTTCTTCTCCTTTTCAGAATATTTATCTGATTTCGTAGCAAAAAATAATTCTTTAAATAGCAATTTAAACATGATTTTTTTCATACAACTCGATAATGAGGGTATAATTCGTTTTTCATTCCGTTTGTAACAACAACAAATATTTAAGGACCCAGAATAAATGTATCACAGGTGTTCTGGAAATCGAAAACGCAAAACCGCAAGAATTTAAGACTCGTTTTTTAGTAAGATTTTGTAGTAAAAATCAAATTTTTGTCTATTAATCAGAATTCTTTAAGAAAATTATAAAAAATTGGATTAAGAGTGTATTAAAAATATCTTCAGAATTCTTTGCGTTTTGCTTATTTGATTTCCAGGACACCCCTGTATGCATATTTTGTGTCCTTAAACAATTCTTAGTAAATTTCGCTATATCAGTGTGTCTGGGCGTCCAAATGTGCAACAAGCTCTTTTGAAAATTGATATTTCTACACTCACAGATGTGGCAATGATTTTAATGGTACCTGCTGCAAAGGCCTACTCCATGGTGGATCTCAACTACTGCGTGACAAACAATGCGTATACCAACCGCTCCTGTTGCTGAGAGCAACCAGCATACATTAGAAGCAATTCGAGTGTAAAATCCGGCAAAATTATACAATCTCCCCTTGTGTTTAGGTGCTGGAGATTAGATAAGATTTGGCAACCCATCATTAATCGTTTAACGCAAGAACAACGCTTCTGAATTGTGTAAGTTTTCTTTGAAAAAAAAAATGATTCTGTTGGCGAAATTCATGGAGCACTTTGTCTATTTAACGAAGCTCATTTCTGGTTAAATGGCTATGCCAATAAGCAAAATTGTCGTATTTGGAGCGAGGACAATCCATAAGCCGGTAACGAATCACTATTACATCCATTAAATTTTACTGTTTGATGCGGCTTACACGCTCTTTCGGAATGAGCGAGGAGCTGCAGTTACGATAAATGGCGAGCGCTATCAAGCCATGCTGACTGAATTTTTGTTTTCAAAAATTAATCAGCTAAATAGCAATTACATTTGGTTTCAACAAGATGGCGCAACTTGCCATACAGCGCTGTTAACTGGTCCCCTTGTTTGTGCGATTTAACGCCCCGGGATTTCTTTTTATGGGGCTATGTTAAGTCCTTAGATCATGCTGACAAACCAGCAACTCTTGAAGCATTTGAAAACATTATTCAAGCTACCATTTACGCCGTACGGCCTGATTTGTTGAACTGGTAAGACAGGATGTTGCTGAGTAAGTGCTGGTTCACACTCTTCAAGTTTTAGCCATCAAGTCTTAAGCTTTTAGGAGAGAAGGAAAAAGAAAATGCCGTTTCCTCTCTCTTCTAAAACCTTAAGACTTGACGGTTAAACACCCAGCTATGATATGCATAAGCTTGCTTAAGCTTCTGTCAAAAATTAACAAAAAAAAAATCCCTCAAATGCATTAGAGCACAAAAACGAAATCCAAAAATATTTGATTCCGTACGGAAAGTGTGATCAGTAGGGTATTCATTCGGTTAACCGTTAATCGGTTAACCGATAACCGGTTAACCGATTAAAATTGTTTGTATATTATAACATATTTTATTGTGTTTTTAATTATTTGTTTCGTCTCATATACAAAAGGCATGTGTTTAGAAAATATTTTTTCATACAAACAAAGAAGGTGTTTAGTGATCTTCATTTTAAATAAGTGTTTGATGTTAACAGCTTTTTGTTTCACGTACTTTTTATATGTAAGTCTTTAGTTTTTTGTTTATCATTTCATATCGATTTTTTAACAGCATCAACCGAAACAATTAGAAGAATTAAAAATTTTAAAAAATTAAAATAGGACTCTAATGGCATAACGAAAGATTTTATACGTTTAGAGAAATCAAAGGAAGGGTCTGAGAAATTAGATATTCTGCTTAATGGGTTGCTTTCGATTTCTCCAACATCTACGATTAGTGAGAGAATTTTTTCCAAGTCGAGTTTTATCAAAACTAAAGAAGCCAAATTTTTTTTCTAAATGATTATTTTTTAAGGTCTTCTAAAACTATTAAATAAAATAAAATCATCACTGTAGTACGATTTTCCGGATCATCACCGAAAGTATCTATTCAACAGAAAAGTAATACTCCCGCAATGACAAGCATCCTGGGGGCTACTCTCCATAGCCATGCGAGCGTAATTGCGATGCTAAATGCCAATTTTGTACTCTCTATCACTTTCGCAAAAAAATAAAGCAACACTGGTAATAAAACTCAAAAAGAAACTCAGTAATGAAATGTCAAAAATAAAAAAACTTAATTTTTAAAGTTTAAATAAGATAGTGATAATCTGCGGAAACGAAAAATAAAAAAATGCGAAAGACAAATACGCAAACGCTTTAAAGAGTACCAATTAATAGATTTGATACAATTTTCTGTCTCATCACAATATATAGTGAAACACAGAAAGCATTTCAAACAAGAAATATACTTCCCGACTAATAGTTAGTCCGATGCCTGCTCACCGGGGGTACGAACTCCCGTGGTCAGCCACCATCTCAAGAGATCTGTAAATTTTTGGGTTTTACCGTATCACAGATATTGACTGCACCTAATTTATCACCTTTTGGTTTTATATCCTTATGATATGTAATATATAATTCCTGTTGTTCCTAAAAGGAGCATTGGGCCGTAACCAGTTCGTGCCATTCGGATCTGTCGGATGCAATGGCTTTAGTTTCCCTCCATCTTTAACGAACTCTCGTCAATTCCACATCAATCTGCCGATTCCATGTATGAACAGTTCCTTAAGATGACTCATACCAACGCCTGGGTGATTCTCTTTGCAAACTATTAACTTTAAGTCCACTGTCGAAAAATAGTAATGCTTGTTATAGGGTATCACAAATTCGGCACAGCCAGCACAACACAGAATATTCTTTCTTATTTTTCTTTATGCTGCCAATGTTTTTGTTTTGCTTTGTGTTTTTTATTTGCGTTCTTAGTAAAATTTTATTTCGCCACAGTGACAGACAGACAATATGTTTTGTTATGGACGTGATGACCACTTGTTGTTTAGTATTTATTTTTAATTTTTTTTTTTTTTGTGTGTACCTAAACACGTTTTGTGCTGTAACTTACTAGTAAAGTATGTTTAGTTCTCATACATACATATATACAGACTAGCTGGCCCCGCCCCGGCTTCACACGGAAGCAATTTACTAATTAGAAATGAAAAGTTCGCAGTTTGTTTAGTTCTTCGAGTTTCTCCAAAACAATTTTCATGTTAAGAAAAATATTAAATATTTAACGTTTCCCCTCAAATTAGCTTATGCTAAGAAAAAATGATAAGTGAATAGTAGGCAATTCATTAAAAACTTTAATTTTCCGGGTTTAACCAATTTTTTTTTCAAACTATCTCCTGACAATTGTCAATCGAACCCGGTTGATAAGTTAAGAAGATAGAGGGAAGAGGAGCTTTTACCCCTATTTCACGCCCTTAACAATAAATATAATAGGCTATAGTTCCTTCCAGATGTTACACTATTTGCCTGCCAAATTTCAAGAAAATCGGTTGATAAGTTAAGAAGATAAAGTTAGGGAGAGCTTTAACCCGTTTTGCCCTATTTTACGCCCTGTAGCGATATGAAACACGGCTTTAACCTAGTCTTATACATAACAAATAGACAAACAAAATTTCATAAAAATCGGTGAACCCGTTTGGGAGGAGTTCAATTACAAACACCGTGACACGAGAATTTTATATATACACTGGTGCATATTTCTATAAAAGCACATCACTTTTTTGAAACAACTCTACAGAAACGAAACTTAAATATAATTAAGGGGCTATATATTTATTTAGAAAATATATATTGACTTCACTTTTATTATTATGAACAAAAATTTTTAATTCTATATTTATTTATTTATTTTATTTGTATATTTGGCGATTTTATGGAATTTTCATTTTAAGTAATGATGCAGTTTGGCTATATTAGTAGTGGGTAGATGATCCGTTTGTTTTAATTACTTCAAAGATACGGTCCGGCATTGATTCCACTAAATTTTTCATTAAATTCCGATCGATTTCTTCCCAGGCTTGCTTGATTCTTAATTTTAACTCTGTAACGGTCATTATGTTTTGATTTTGAGCATTGTTTCCATAAACTTTACGTGCCATGTACCCCCACAAGTTTTCCATTGGGTTTAAATCAGGACTGCAAGCCGGCCAGTCTAACAGGGGAATATTATGTTGGTTGAACCATGATTTGGACTCTTTTAAAACGTGTATTGCCGCGTTGTCTTGCTGAAAAATGCAATCTTCATCCATTTCTTCGTCCATAAATGTGATAAGAGCATCTTCCAGAAGTTCGGTGTAAATTGTGCTATTCATTTTAGTTGGAACAAAACAAATTCTTGTTTTTCCAAGCATGTAGAAAGCTCCCCACACCATAACACTCCCTCCACCAAAATTACGTTTTGACATTCGAATGTCATTTGATCTCAAATCATGCCAATAACAAGAATATGAGTCTGGACCGTCCAAGTTAAATTTTTTTTCGTCTGAAAAAATTACTTTCTTCCACTCATCAGTCCATTTCATGTACTTGCGTGCAAATTTCAAACGATTTTCTTTATGATGTTGTTTTAGCATTGGCTTACATATGGGTTTCTTCCACTTTATGTTCTCATCTGTTCGCAAAATATGTTGGACGTGTTTAGAAGTAACAGGAAGTTCAAGTTTCGATTTTATTTGTGTTGCATTTAATTTGTTGCGGGTGGCTTCTTGTTTAATCATATTAATTTGTCGTTTTGTTAACTTTGTATTTCCTTTTGTAGGCTTTCGCACTCCATATGTCAGTCCTTTCTTCAAAAAATTACGAATAACGCCTTCCGAACGGTAAATTTTTCGCGCGATTTCTCTGTTAGAGCAACCTTGTTCGTGAAAAAATTTAATTTGAATTTTTTCTTGGTCGGTGAGAAAAGTTCCTTTCGTCATACTTTTATACTATTAAATTTTTCGATTAAAATACAAATACTATTTGATATAAATGCATATAATGGCATCAAATACTTACATTTAGCTAAAAATTCCTAAAACTTTTGAAATTTTTCTCTGAATGATTTTTTAAGCAAGTATTTCTTGTCTGTGTATATAGAAATTTTCCACTGAAATGAGTACCAGCACTTTATGATCGTTCAAACAAAGCAAACAGAAAATGCAAAAAAAAAATTGTGTTACTCAACAAAGTACCGTTACGTCGCTACTCATTTCAATCAGTCAACTCTGTTTATTGTTGATAATGGCAAATATACAACGTAAAGAAAAGAAAAATGTACATGCGTTTATAGGAATATGCACCAGTGTATATACATATATATATATATACAGTGGTGTGCAAAATAATAGAGCCACCTTGATCTAACATTTTTCAAGCAAAAATTAATGTACAAAAACTTGATAATTAATTCATTTTCTTTTATTTCGATTCAGTCGTAAACTAAATAATACAGAAATAATGCGAATAAGGAAATTAAAAATTTAAATTAATATTTATTCATTAAATTCTTATAAGACATCAGGTCCTGCCTGTGCATAAAAATAGAGCCACAGAATTTAGTTACCTGAAATAAAGTTTTTTTTATTTATTAACTGGTCCTTTTCTCACTAATTATTGTTTTTTCACCTCAGTACTTCGTGGAATGACCCTTATTTTTTATAACGTCTGAGCAACGCTTTGGCATTGAGTCGACAAGTTTCTGGCATCTTTCTACAGGAATATTCTTCCACTCATATTTAATAAATGTCCAAAGTTCATCTTTATTGGATGGATTTTTTCCTCGGAGACCCATTTTTACAATTTGCCATAAGTTCTCAATAGGATTTAAGTCTGGCGACTGTGCCGGCCAGCTTAAAACCTGGACATTATTGTTTTCAAACCAATTTTTTACCAGCTTCGATGTGTGTTTAGGGTCGTTGTCTTGTTGAAACACCCATCGAAGCGGCATTTCCCATTCGGCATAAGGCATCATAGTGTCATTAAGGATATTTTTATAATAAGATGCATCCATTCTGCCCTCAATACGAAATAGAGGCCCTGTACCATAATAGGAGAAGCAGCCCCATACCATTATGTTTCCGCCTCCATGTGTAATGGTTTTTGTGGTGTATTGTGGACGGAATTCGTTGTTGGGGGGTCTTCGTACAGAAAGGCTGCTTCTATCAGAATTAAACAAATTAACTTTAGTCTCGTCAGACCACAAAATATTTCGCCACTTGCTTACAGGCCAATCCACATAATTTTGAGCAAATTCTAATCTTTTCTTTAGATGTTTTTTAGTTAGATATGGGACCTTTCTACTACTTCTAGCCTTCAAATTATTTCTAATAAGAAACTTCTTATGGTTGAGGTAGCAACATCTAGGTTATATTCCTTTTTAAGGGTGGAAGAGGTGACAAAAGGGTCTTTGTTTATATGACGCAAAATTTTTCGCTCCTCCTGAGGTGTAATTTTTGACGGCCCTCCTCTATTTTCTGCCTTATTTTCATATTTGACGGCGTTGTCCACCATTTTCTTATAGCATCCAATTATTTTGGCAATTTCTCTATAAGTTTTTCCATCGTTATGGATTTTTTTTACTGTCTCCCGGCGCTCAAAGGTACAATGTTTACCTCTGCCTATTGTGAATACTATTATTTAAAAATTCTGTGAGATTTTTATCGAATTGTATTTAAAAAACACTAAACTTACCTTTTCATACACTTCTAATTAAAAAGAGGTTAAAATTTTTTTTATTTTTCCAAACTGGCTCTATTTTTTTGCACACCTGTTTTCACAATCAACTTTACACTTATAATAAAATAAAGAATAATGACGCTAAAATTATTTGAAACATAACGGGATTATACTTGTGAGAGATGGGTAAAAAAAATTCAGCAACTCTCTTACGCGTACTTTTTTGTATGAGGGATTTATAAAGGGTAAAAATTATTGGAGATCATGTGGCTCTATTTTTTTGCGCATCACATATGTATATACGAGTATTGATTTTTGTTAAGTGATGGTGTTTGTAGTACAAACTCATGTAGTACAACATCAGGGGTTCAGGCTGAAATAGCTTGTAAAGTAATTTTCTTTATCTATCTTAACGAGCTTGAATATTTTTTTTTTTAAGACTAATTTTGGTCAATGAAATTCATTTCTGAGCCACTGTGCGGCCTTAATATGCCGGAAATCATATTCAAACTCTAATGGCATAAAGTTATCTTAATAAATGCTGGTATGAAGTTAAAATTTTTTTTTTGGAAACTTTAATTTTGATGTTGTCAGTTTATATTTAAAAATTGTTCCAGTTACTGATACTAGAAGGCTTATTAGAATTCTGCCAAGGGCCTTAAAGTGTCCGCAGTTCTCAGCGCTAGAAATCTCTTTAATACGACTTTTTTTCTAGGACATCTTGGAATTCTGCCATGGACACTAAGACGTCCGCGGTTCCCATTTGCAAAATTGTTGTTCCATAATATCATTGAAGAAACTTGAAGAAAAAGTTGCTACTTTTAAAATAAGGAACTGAGAAAAATTTAGCACTTCGAGTAATTTCAATAATCAAATTTCGGGTTACACTTAATCGACAAAAATACATTCTATAAGATAAAATGAAACACTTACACTGCCGTTCATAACTGTTTTAACAAACTTACCTGAAATGAAAAAGAAGAAACAAAAAATATATAAAAATTTATTTTAAAAAAACTTATTGCACTATAGCAATACTTCAACAATACTGTAGTAACTCAAAATGTAAACATTTTCAGTACAAGCAAAACAATTTTTAAATTTACGTGACCAAAAAGTGGACACATTAGCACGATATTTTACACGTATTTACACGTATGTATACGTATCGATTTTTTCTGAAAAGTGAAAAATTTTGAGTAAATACACTATTGTTGAACAAGTGTGATATTATGAAAGCCAAACCTTGTAGGAAAATAGTTGACTACATATTCATGCAACATACAAATTAAATACCGATTAAAACTTTTATATGTAAAAATTTTGGCATAAATTAAGAGACTAAAATAAACATTTCCAAATTTGTTTGTTTAAGAAAACCCCATTTTAAATCTTCAAAAATAAGTTCCACAAATGTTCCTCCAATAGTATGTAATTAATTTTATTTGAATGGTTTTATAAATAAACATAAATTAAAAACAAATAAATCTTTAAGTTAAATGAATTTGTAATCGGTATAAGACAACTCAATTATTATTAGAACGTGGCGTCATGAATATGGCGACTACAGTAGACTCTGGATAGAGGAAACTAATTTATGCAACGGCTATTCCCTCAACCAAAACTGTACCCCTGAATCCAGAATGAAAAGAAGAATAGTTCAAATGAACAAATGTGTTTGCCTCAGTTAGTGTATTTATGTGTTTCAAATAAGAAATGTTATTCTAAAAATTTACCATAGTGGTTAACAATAAAAAGAACCGGCTGATGCCTTATTAGATAGTAATTCTTCAATGGCAATAAGTTATAGAGAATTTATCGCCGGTTATAAAAGTTTAACGCTTTTTTGCATACAAACTTGTGCAATTTGCTATTTAAATAAGGCGAAATTCTCTATTATGCATCACACTAAAATAAATTTTAGTATATAAGCATCGTTTCAAGCTTGGGTCATATACAATAAAAAACGCACAAAAATTATACCATCAACTAAATAAATTTAAATTTGCTAAATTTTAATAAAACTTTAAAATGTATTCGTTCACTATCGATGCAAGTAAAATGGATTTTTTCATGATGCTGAAGAAATTAGGCGAGTTTTTTTAAAAGCACAGTATGTGCATATAAGCGAGCTTTTATGAATGCATTTCTCGTTTAAAGCACCAAAAAAACGTGCAAGTTATGAAATGCTTATAAGCGATAAATACTGTACTCAGAAAAACTGGTTGGAACTAGAGATGTAAAGAATATCGATATCGGCGATATTTTAGTGACGATACGACGATTCTTCCTAACATTTTTTTTTTTCGAGATTTTGAGCAAAAAATTTAATTTTAAATATTGTACGCTCTTTTTTAACCTTCCAGGGATTTTCGCACAGCAATGAATTGTTTTATCGAAAATTTTAGACGCAAGCAACTTTTGTTCATGAAAAATAATATCTCAACGCCAACCGAAGTTATAGGACTATACTTAAAGGATACCAATGCATTTAGAGAAAATTAATTTTCTGATCCCACTTTGATTCCAGATTTGATCAAACATATTTGAAATTTATTTTATTTTTATTGCAAAACGATTTGAATTTTTTTTTTTATTTGTCGGGCTTTTTCTCGTTCCAAATTGTTAATTTTACTTTCTGCAATATCATTTCATTTGACTTGATTATTAAGTGAACTAAGTTTCCTCCAATTTAGTTATTGTTACACCAATATATCCGTAGTTGGAAAAAATGTATGCTAATTGATTTCTGATTTTATTTAAATTTAATAATTCTTTTACTTTTTTAATTGCATAATCATCGGTATTCACAAGCTCTACAATAATATTTTACATTCTTAATTGTATTCATAGTTTTTTTGAATAGAATTCTGAAGCAAAACAGGTTCCCAATCTTTTTAATACTGGTTGCGGTGGAAGGGAAACCAAGAGATACATTTCATTGAAAACTGCAATATGATCATAACCCACTGCAACGAGGTATAACCCATGTGCAAGCATGTAACTTGCAACAGTTTTGCATACAACATTTTAAACCTCTTTGCAGCCTTTACCATGTAATGTGCTGCAGCGGTTAAAAATAGAAGTATCTTTTGTCGAAATCTTGTACTTTAACCCCCATATTCATAAAAAATATTAAAGGTTTATAGCAGGTTTATGAAACGAATTTTCTATGAAAATCTGTTTAATAAACCTTTTATTAATTAAAAATATTTTTTATGAATATGGGGGTAAGAATTTATTTATTGATATAAAATTTTTTTATTATAAGGAAATTTACAGCCATGCCCCCAAAATTTACAGCCAGGAGACAAGTCACCCATTATCGTTCTATTAGGCGGCCCACTAACTACCGACTTGTCGGTCGACAGGTTTTACGTGTCTAACGTAATTCATTAATTTATTGTCAAATGACCGTATTGCCACATTATAATTTCCATAAATAAAACGCTAGTTTGAAGTTCTTCTTTTTGGATCTACTTTCATAAACTATTATCAGAATTGAGTCCCGAAATCATGTGTTGTACTGTGTTATGACATGTGTGGTCGCATAATATTTCTTAGTGGGCCGCAAATTTGTATGAAAACTGTTACGTTATCAGTCGCCTGCATTGTCGATCGACTTGTCGTACTGAAAATTGTTAGTGGGCCGCAAATCAGCTGTTTGTCATTGAAAATGCAAGCGAACGATAGCGGTCATCATCGGGGGCCAGGCTGTTAAAAAAGAAATAACTTAAACATGTCAAAATATGCATACAAAAAAAAAATATGCATTTAAAACCAATGAATTAAAAAATATGAATTTTCGCCAAAATATGCAAAAATATGCTAAACACAAATGTACTTATTCGGAGAGATAATTTCTGAATCATTTCCTAAGCTACGGTCAACCTTTTTGAATATCTGACCAAATAAGTATAACCACTACTTATGCTAAAAGTAAGTGAGATTTAACATGGTCTTAATATCACAAAATAAATCTAATTATACAGCAAGACATAGTGGTATTATAAACAAAATAAATATTAGAATTAAAGGAAATTATTTATTAGTTTGCATGTTGGTCCCGGTTTTTTTGTCAAATATTTGACAAGTACGAACATAGCTTTAGACTATCGAGAAAAAACATGCATTTGCATGGAAATCGCAGACCTATTACACTTATTACACGTATAAAATTATTACAATATCTGATTGTAGGTTATTAAATTCGTTTTTCGAACTGTTAAAACTACTACTTTATTTTTTAAAATTTATGTTTATCATTTAAAGATCAATTACCCAAAAGCAATGCTTTTCCGTACATTTATTGTTATAAAGTTTGAGTTTTTGTCGGTTAAATTACATTTTTTTCAAGCAGTAACTGTTAATTTTTATGGAAATGCTGTTAAATAAAAAAAAATAAAAAATTTATGTAAAATTCATTTTTTACAGTATTTATTTATTGAATCGTCACATATTAAATATGAACTAACAATAATTAATCAAATCTGATCCTAATATTTACTTTATGTCCTGCTAGTGCCAGACAAAAGAGATTTCGTCATCACGGTTTCTGTTCACACATGTAGGTGTTTATCGCTCATCTGATTGGGTGAGTGCTGCAGTGTCTCTTATCTTATTATACCAGGGAGCGGCTTTAATTATACGAAGAAGATTATTTTGGCGCCTTTGAATTTTTTCGATATTAGACGCTGAGGCAGTGCCCCATAACTGAATACCGTAGCACCAAATTGGCTTAAAGATAGAGTTGTAAAGTAGAAGTTTGCAATCGAGACTAAGAACAGATTTTCTTTCAATAAGCCAATTAATTTGAATTGCTTTTAGTTTCATTTGAGTTAATTTAGCTTCTTATGCCATTTCCACGTTAAACGCCGATCTAGATGTATACCGAGGTATTTTACGTGCGAGTGTTGGGGTATTATTTGATTATTGATTTTAATAGGGGGGCATGTTTCCCGACGTAATGTAACAGTTTTCGTGTACGCTTAGAAAAGTTGTATCGTCCGCAAATGTTGAGGTCATCATTTAATCTAAATAAAATTAAATGATATGTAAATGATCCGTTTTTTAAATAAATTTTTAATCGTTTAAAATGAATTTTACGTGGAATTTAGCCACATAATATTTTGAGTGTACCTAAATAAAGCAAAAATCGCGACATTTTTAACCGGTTACTGAAATAGTTTCTTGAATATTTTTATTGAAATAGTTTAAAAACTACAATTACATATGGACATCTTTGTAAAATTTCCTTTTTTAAATTCCACGAAACAAAGAAAAACTGGAACTTTAATTAGCAGAAAAAAATTTTAAATGTGGATACTAAATTATCTTTAAGGAACACAAACTTAACCAGTTTCAGCAAATATGTTACTTTGAGTTATTATATTCAAAGGTGGTAGTTTAACTTTTTTCCTTGAAATTTTTCCGATTTTTAGACACGAATAGCGGGAATCTAGCGATAATTGCTCAACCAAAAACAAGCGTTATTATATAGTATTACGAAGTAGTTGTGCAGACAAGCGAATGGTTAGTGAAACCCTCTAAAATCCCCTTAAATATAAACGTATACCAGCTAAATGTTATCCCTAAGAAATTGTGCACCCTAAATATGTCGCTAAATGAAAAAACCCCCTTTATCTGGAGAGAAACCCCCTAAGCTGGCAACTCTGAAATATATGAGCAACAAAGCTACAGTAACGGATTTACATACACATTTTTATTTGCAAAATAACTGTAGCATAAATATGCACAGGACTTTTACTTTGGTTTTTGTTCGTTTTTTGCTGCAAACTTCCTTATACTTCGTACAAATTAGATCTAAAGTTCCCTCTAAGAGTTCCCAATGTTCTTCTACCCCGAGTCTACTGTAGTTACTTTAAAAAAAATGCCTTTTTTGTGGAGAATTTAGTTGGTATCTGAAATAATTTTTATTACACTTTTATTGCTGTGGTTTTTTAGTAATCGTTTACTTTCGTCACTTCATTCATAATATTTTTCCGCCGACTTTTTGTGGTCAGTTGGTTGAAAAAAACTGACCAGAGTGGTTAACAATAAAAAGTACCGGGTGATGCCTTATTAAATTGTATTTCTTCAATGGCAATAAGTTATAAATAGAGTACTTATTAGGGTATTCATTTAATCGGGCTTTTGTTTTAATCGGTTAATCGCTCGATTAATTAACCGAGGTTTTGGTTTAATCGGTTTATAATCGGTTCATTTGGTTATTGATCGGTTAACCGATTAACAAAGTTTTTTTTTATAAATTAAGTAATTTCTATATATAAAAATGCATAAATGATTTATTATTTGGAGTTTATTAGTAAAAACAAAACCAATAACATAAACTCAAACAAGCAAACAAAAGAATAATTCAAAAATACTCGTATGTTATACATATATAAACTATAAGATAATTTTATATCAATAGTTTAAGATGATCTTATAAGATAATCTTTTATACAAATAATTTGGATTAAACGTTTAGGATGTTGATTGTTTTTTTTCTTTTGTTTTGAAGAAACACCGGTTATAACCGTTTAACGCTTTTTTGCATCCAAACTTGTGCAATTTGCTTTTAAAATAAGGCGAAATTCTCTATAAGCATTTGCTTATATATAATAAAATAAATTTTAAATTATATATATAAAATAAATTTTAGTTAATTGCATTAAAAAATTCGCATATTAACAACGTTTCAAGCTTGGGTCACATACAATAAAAACGCATAAAAATTATACCATCAACTAAATAAATTTAAATTTGCTAAATTTTAATACAACTTTAAAATGTATTCGTTCACTTTCGATGCAAGTGAAATAGCTTTTTTCATGATGCTGAAGAAATTAGGCGAGTTTTTTATTAGCACAGTATGTGCATATAAGCGAGCTTTTACCAATGCATTTCTCCTTTAAAATCACCAAAAAAAAAAAAACGTGCAAGTTATGAAATGCTTATAAGCGATTAATACTGTACTCAGAAAAACTGGTTGGAACTAGAGATGTAAAGAATATATCGGTGATATTTTAGTGCCGATACGACGATTCTTCCTAAAAAAGTTTTTTGAACAAAAAAATTAAATTTTCAATGCTTATTTTTTGCATGAAAACTAACTGAGCTACCTAGACATGAGCGGCAAGCGTTTTTTTTTAAACATGAAAATGCTATTTCCAATACGTTTTCAATAAAACTCTCGAATTGTTCAAATAAAATTTTAAAGCCGGGTGCTGTTGAATTCACGTTCTAAAGGTTTGTTTCGTATAAACTGTATTGAAAAGGAAAATTTTTGACGTAAAAAAACGCTTGCCGATCTTATTTAGGTAGCTCAGTTAGTAAAATGGTACATTAAAAAGCAGAGCATTAAATCAAAACCGAACAAAGGATTTTTTCTTTTAATTCTCATCAGTCTTGCTTTGCATTATAGCATCGAGATATTTTTCGCACAAAACCTAATATTTTTTTTTATTATTAGAGATAAGAGCTCAAAACATGTAATTACAAATCCTGATCACAATATACACCCTACTTTAGCTGTAGGGATGCTAAAAAGTAAGCATATTACGTTATTAGTTTTTAATACAAATTATTTCGCTTTTTTAACAACGAAATCGGGGCAGCCTAATTTTTGATCTTTGTAATATCAATTAAATTTTTTCTTCGGTCTGTGACTCTTTTTAGTCAACCACACTATTTTTGATAATATTTTTAAGCATCGTTCATATAAAACTTTAATTTTATACAATTTTCTAAAAAAAAAAGTACAAAGTCTGGTAAACTGTTTATTTTTTTTTTTTTTTTTTTTTTTTTTTTTTTTTTTTTTTTGAGTTTTTAGATATTGAAAGGTGTTATTTAATACAGAGTATTCAAAAGGCTCTAAAGTAATTGCTTTGAGTTTCACAACCTGGTTAGACCCAGTTTTTTAATTATTACCTTTTTACTGAATTCCCTTATGACAAATTTAAAACTTTTCAATATGTGGAAGGCACATAAAATAAAACTATGATATATTACCATTTACTATTGAAAACATCAAGTAAATCTCAAAAATAAATTAAAACGTTAAAACAACGGCAGGAATGTTCTTTCATTCCTAAATCTTGTATGTAATTGTTTGTTAGTTTTAAGATTTTTCCGCTCATTTTTATTTAATTTCTTTAAAATAGAATTGATTTCTAGAGGCGCAGATCCGCTTGTTTACTAGCGCAATTACATATTGCACCCAAACTTGAAGAAAATGTCGCAGACATACTTAAGTCGCATCTTAGAGACATTTCCACTGCAGGCCTGGTTCAAAATCATCTATCTATCTTCGCAAAAGTTCAGAATAATTTTACCAGCCGCATCAACACAGCCGAAGATCCATTGCGCCAAGGTAATACGCTGTATTTAGTTGAACCAGAAGGTTCCCAACTTTTATAAGTTAAAACAACGTTACGTTATAGCATAATCGTAGGAACTATCACCCCATTTTTTTTTTTTTTTTTTTTTTTTTTTTTTTCCAAATTTTATTCACAAATTTCGATAACAACTCTGGTTAAAACATGAAATTTATCCGAAAATTAATTTCGAAAAATTTTACCTAAAATTAAACATTTTTTATTTGTAATGTAAAAAATTACGATAATTTTGAAAGCCAATGTTATTTTCTTCTTAAAGATACAAACATTAATATTTCCAATAAAATTTAAATAAGTTTTAGCATTTAAAAAAAAGAACTTTTTTTAATAATCATACTATTAATAACAATAATAATTTTCAATAATATTTACACTTACAAACTTGCACATCTTGCAATCATAAATAAAATCAACAAGAAGAGAATCTACTGAAAATACCCTACAGTTCTGAGGACTCTTTTATTAACCCTAACTTGGGCAGTTGTAAATATTCACAGCGCAAGTTATAAAAAATAAAAAAGGTTAATAAAGGGTTTATGAAACGGATTTTTATAAAAAATCTCCATTTTTAAAACAGTAAATTGAGTCCTATTTGACTCAGTGACTAATTATTCATGTTTTCCTGACAAACGAAAATAGTCTGTTTCAAAATAATTCGGAAAACATAAAGGTATACATATGTATTTACAAACATTGGTACACAAATTAGGGTTAACGTTTTTAATTTTGTAGTCTTTATGCCCAAAGAAGAAACTAAATAAAGTTCTTAAGAGATTACAAAAAATTGATACAAAACAAATACTTACTAAAAGCAAGCAAATATATAATAATATTTGTCCACACCAACAAAACGTTTTTGTCTTTTAAGTCAAAGACATTTTTTTAATGCTAACACCCACCAAAAAAACGTCTTCTCAAGTTTTAAAAGACAACTGGTAATCAGACAGCAATGCGACAATGTTTTTTGCATAGTTGGGGAAGTGCACTAAATATTGATTTAAATCGGCAGTGCACTGTCACTAAATAAAAATGCAAAAAAATTAGTTTTCACTCTTTTTTACCAGCTTTAGTGATGATTGCTATTTTTTTTAATAACCACTAAAAAAATAGTGATATTGCAAATGTTTTCACTATCACTAAACGAAGATTGAATGCACAAGTCTGCACTTGAAATCAAAAAAGCTGCATATAAACAGACCCTCACTAAAATTTAAAAAATTTAATTTTGTATGAGCATAATTTTTGATTCTTGTCAGATATCCAGAAGAACGGAAATCAATGGCTGTAATCAAGAAAAAACAAGTTTTTTGTTTGTAAACTTGGTGCAAAATTTTAAGTTGTACTCAAATAAGTGAAGAGCAAAAAAGTTGCAATAAACTGATGATTTCTTTTTCTTTAATCAAACTATTCTTTTTTTTTTTTTTTTTTTTTTTTTTTTGAAGTGACAAATTTTTTAGCATCACTTTTATTCATGTTAATTGAGGCTGCTAATTTTCAATTCATCACTCAACATTAACAAAATGACTGCAATAATTTTGCACCATCACTAACTGTTAGTTGAAACTGCAATATGAGTGCACTATCCCCATCTATGGTTTTTTGGCTTTTTTGACACGGAAAAAATTTCATTGGTTTTTTATCAAATAAAAAATAGTTTGAAAAGTATTTTAAGGTAAAAAAAGTGTTAAATTAAATCAACAAAAATTAAAAATGTAATTTTGATTTAATTAACATTTCAGTTGTTTTGAAATAAAATTTTAATTAAAATATTAATTAAATAAGAAAAAATCTGAATTTATTTTTTGACTTAAAATAAAATAATTTAAACTTTTAGAATTGTTGTTGGGAATGGGCAAAAACTGAGCTCTGTTTAATTAAATCAACTAACACATTGTTTGAAATGGCAAAGTATGATAATTTTTTTATTTAACATTGAAAAAATCATTTATTGAAAAGGAAATTCTCAATTTTAAATTTTTACAGTTTTTAGTAATCAATAAAATCATTTTTGTAATCGGTGCAAAATGAACAAATTGTTTGCTTAATTCAATGAATTTGGTATGAATTTGGTGATAAGAGACAATTTTTAATTTGTTCTGCGTAAAAACCTGAAATTCATTCCTTGACATTAAGAGATAGGGATGAGCAAAAAATATCGATATATCAAAATATCGATATTTAAAAAAATTATAATCGATATATATCGCCGATATTAAAAATACCGATATATCGATACATCGATATTTATCTACGACTATCGAATTCGATATTTTTAAGATCACTTTATAATAAAATTCAACATTTTAACCGTTGCTCAACTGCTTACAATACTGTTGTTTTTTAAGAATTGCATCATATGTTTTTTAACTAATATTAAGAAAATAACGGCGCTTTTCCATTGTACATTTTCACAGATTACACAGATCACTTTTGTCTCGTTTTTTAAGAGATGACAACAAAAAAATAAGCGCGGAAAAAATATTCTGGAAAGGGTTCCTAGAATTATGAAAAGAATCGACTCATGAAAGTTTGAATGTTAATAATAAAAAAAATATTTTGTTTTTTTTTTTATTTGAGCATGTTCTTATATATTAATAATAAAATATTGCACAGTTTACTTGTATAGTATGTGTTACAAGTTTTGTTTACGGGCAGTATATAATCCGGCATTATATAATCCTAATTATTTTTTTTAAATTTCATATGGCAAATAAGTAAAAACTTTTTTGGTATTCTTTACTTTTTTTAAAATTTTTTTGTAATATGTAATACGTTTGTGCCTATGTAAAAATGTATTGCCATAGGTATATTAAGTTTTTAAATTTAGTAATAATTTCAGCTTAATACGTTCGATACATCGATATTTTTAATTGATATATATCGATACTCTTAAAAAATATCGATACGATATATATCGATATATTTTTCAATTTGCCCATCCCTATTAAGAGATACTCTTACAAAAGAAAAGGTACAAAATTACCTATAGTTTTGGGGAAATTAAAGCCAGTGAAGTTATTTGACAAATATTAACACCATCAAAACCACCGGCTGTAGCCATTTAAGTAATAAAAAAAAAGTTCTTACTTGTGGTAGTAAATATTTGACGCACACACAATTATTGTTTATGATTAAAATGTTCTAGAGCAAAAAAAAAAAAAAAAAAAAAATACAAAATAAATATTAAGACAGCAAAAATTTTATTACAACTACGTGCAACCAACAAAAAGCACTGCCACTACACTGCTAAGTACAATGACATTATTCTGACAGTTTTTTTCCTTTAGCTGTTTTCCAACTACGGGAACGTCATCTCTATAGTTTTTGCTTTTTGTTAAGTTTGTTGTAGCTCAGATATTGTTGTTGTTATTTTATACAACGCTAGAGAATATTTTCTTTGTTTTTGGTAAATTTGTAGCAAATATTGTTGTTTTAGTTATTGTGGTTGTTGTTGACCATATCGCTGTCATTTTAGGCCCATTTAATATGGTTGGTTGTTTTTGGCATTTTGCCCAGAAATTGAAAACAAACACTGTTTAACTCATGCAATTGTATACAATAATACTGAAAAAAAATAAAGATTGGGAAAAAATTAAAAAGAATAGCTTGTGCTATAATTGGTCTTAACGACTTGGAAATGCCTTTTCTCGTATTTTTTTTTTTTTTTTTGGTTATAGGGAAAAAAGAATAAATAAAAATATTGTTTACAAAGGATTTCGGGTAGGTTCTGCAGGCTTATTCTGAGAGTTCCGGGTATAACCTTCGCTTTAAACATTTGGTATCGTATTTCGTCAGTGGTCCCAGAAGTGCCAAATGTGTCTAGAGCAACAATTGATTATTTGGAGCTAACGGCATAAATTATTCACGGAAGAGTTTTTAATTAAGAGCAAGGGGACCCTTCGAATATTGCTTCACGGGCGCCTTATAGAATTACCCCAATATAAATAAAAATATTTTAGGTTTATAGCAGGTTTTCTCTAAAAATTTGTGTAATAAACCTTTTATTAATCAAAAATATTTTTTATGAATATGGAGGTTACTATTTTATGAGCCTCCAATAGAATATGGTATCAGAGGTGTGCCATTAAGGAGCAGAGTGTTTTTAGTTTAGGTAGTACAAAAATGATCCGCAGTTATTCAAAGGTTCTGCACAAAACAACCATTTTCAAAACAAACAAGAGATAAAACAGTTGCCAGAGTTAAAAACCGTGTCTAAAAATTTAAATTAACTATTTTATTTATTATAAATAAATTTTTATTTAATAATTTTTTTATTAAAAATAATTTATTTATTATAAAAAATGTTTTTTATTATAAATAATTTATTTATTATAAATAATTTGTTATAAATAATTTATTTTTTATAAATAATTTATTTATTATAAATAATTTAGGTATTATAAACAATTTATTGTTTATAAATAATTTATTTATTATAAATAATTTTGTTTTGTTGCAATTTTCATGCAACCACCCATTATACTCAGTATTTGAGGCAAATGTACAAGAGCTACAAAATAAAGAAAAAAAATCCCGCATACTGACAGACCGCACACTATAAAGTCCACATGGTATAAAAACAGACTCCGCAAAGAATTCATTCTTAAAAGTTTCACCCACCATTGAATTGAATTTTTTAACGAAAACTTTATTAAGCAAACTTTTTTTATTTATTTATGGAATTTTTATAATCTCTTAGAACCTCAAAAAAATTTTATTAAAATCAAAAACTGTTTCTCAAATAATAATATACATGTCATCCAAATCAAAATAAAGTGGATTTAAAATAGAAATTTTAAAAACAATTTTTAAAAAAGAAATATTGCGTTTTGTATACTTCATACTTTCAGTAGCAAATCATATTCATAAGAACAACTCTTAAAACTAGGAAAAACTACTTTTTTGTAAAGAATTGAAACCAAAATTTCATTCGATTTCAATTCCGCTTCATTTCGATTTCTAGAACATGCCCGGTAGACTATAATTTAAAATTTTATTTTGACAAACACCATTTCATCTCTTCAGCTCAACTCAATTTTCATGTATTAAACAATTTTTAGCAAAAGAATACTAAAAATAAATAGAAAAAAATATTTTAAAATATAATAAAGAAAAATATTCTTAAAATATGCCCACTTATTTCAAATCTACAATAAAAACTAAACAAACCCGGCAGCCACCGCAGCATGAAAAAAACACACACACAATTTTTGTGGTTATCATCCGTAGTCGGTCGACAATTCCTTATTGTGGGTGTTCTTAAGTGACAGGCAGTATAAAGGGGTATGTAGTGTGTGTATGTGTATATACAAACTGCAATGTCCCAGTTGGCAACATCGCCTTAGACGACATTGCTATTGAAGAAATTTGCCATTTCGTTTTTCATCGCGCAAGTGGAGACGATGTTTCGTTACGAACAAGCTGGTTTTAATGCTGGAAGATCGTGCGCCGATCATATAAACATATTGCGCTTTATAACACACATCTCTTCATGCTGTTCGTTGATTTCGAAAGAGCTTTCGAAACAGTATCATGAGACGGACTGTGCGATATTCTCTTAGAGAACTGTATCCCTAAAAAAATCGTGCTGCTTATTCGTGAACTCTATAGAGATTCAACATGCCGTGTCCGATTAAATGAAACAGAATTTTTCCCTTCTCATCAATACCCGGAGTACAACAAGGCCGGATTTTTCCACCAACTTTATTCCTACTGATGCTAAACTTCACAGAAAAAATTAAAAATTGTTTCTAATCACTAAATTCATAGAATCAAGTAAACAATTTGTTGATTTTGCACCCATTGCCAAAATTAATATATTGATTACAAAAAATTTTTGGAATGTTAGAATTGTAAATTGTGATCAATAAATGTATTATTAATTTTAATAAAAAAAAGGATCACAAACCTTTGCCATTTCAAACAATGTGTTTATTAATTTAATTAAATTTAGCTCAGGTTTTGACAATTCCGAACAAAAATTCTACAAGCTCAAGTTATTTTATTTTTAGCGAAATATTCAATCAAGATTTTTTGTTATTTAATGAATATTTTAATTAAAAATTTATTTTAAAACAACTAAAATGTTAATTAAATCAAACATATTTTTTTAATTTTCTTTCAAATAAAAAAACAATTGATTCAATTATCACATTAATTAAATTGAAATACTTTTTGAACAATTTTTTTAATTGATGAAAAAACTACTGAAAATTTTTTCTGTGTTCATAAAGCGGAAACAAGCAGTGAAGACGCCGGCGGTATAAAGTATTGAAAACGCAGACGACATCTGCCTAATATCTCACCTATTAAAGGACATCCAAATTAAACTAAACAGACTATCAGAAAACGCTTTGTGATGTTTATATAAAGACCAATACCTGCTGGCCTTTAAATAAACATCACAGAGACAAAACAAATGCCAATTGGGACAAACATCACAACACCTCTGCCAATCAACGGTATTTACATTGATAACGTCGAATCTTTCTGCGCTCTTGAAAGCTTAAAAACAACAAATTGTGGATCTGAAAACGATATACTGACCCTAATAAGCAAAACAAGGGTAGCCTTCCAAGCAAAGCACAAAATATGACGGTCAAACAACATTAGTCGCAAAACTAACCCTCGTCTCTTTGACAACAGCGTAAAATCAGTGTTTTTGTATGGATCCACAAAATGGGGCATTACACATGTCAATATGAAAAAGCTGCAAGCGGTCGTAAAGCGTATACTGCGCATATATTGGCCCAACCTGCACTCACAAACAATAGACCAGTAGAAAAAGAAATTAAAGAAAATATTTTTTTAAAAAAGAATATCATAAAATGGCGGAGAACATATTTTAAATTAATATATAAAAATATTAAACACTAGCTTTTACCCGTGACTTCGTTCACTTAAAAATCAGAACAAGATTTAATAAAAAATATAAGAAATTTACAGAAATTCTATATTGTTTTATACGTCTTTACTTATTTTATGTTTAAATATTTCTGTAAACAACATTCCAGGAATTATTATTTTTCGCCAACACCTACAGATAAGTTTCGAGCTCTCTATACTCTTGAAGAACAGAAATTCCACTGTCCATATGAAAAGCAAGGGGTCTCTAAATGTGTATATTACGGGTTCTGGGCCATATGCAATCTGTATAGCAAATTTATTACAAAGAGAAAAAGTACCAAAAGCACGACATTTTCCGTTTTTACATTTGTTTTAATTTGGGCCATATGCTATCTCTACACCAAATTTTTCGAAAAGCCAGAAAAAATACTGCATGTTAATGTAGGCTTGAATCTGGATTTATATCAAATTTATCGAAGAGAGAAAAAGCGCGAATTTTATACCGTTTTGACCCCTTAAAAAGTACCAATTTTATCTTTTGAAAAGTAACCTATATCTAGACCATATAACCTATATCTGCACCATATCCAAACTGTATATAAAATTTATCGCAAAGAGAATAAGTACCAAAAGCACAAAAAACCTTTTGTTTAAACCGAGGTCATCTCTACACCAAATTTTTCAAATATTAAAAAAGTCCCAGAAGTAACAGCTGCGTTTTACATGAATAGGGCCTGAGTTTTTTAGTTATACCAATACATTTCACACAATTTCACACTTTATGACGCCGTACTGCACAGCACTTTTGTTTTCAAACGCATAGCAGCGAATTGAGTGAAAAAATGAATGAAATGACTTAAAAGTGGTATTGTTGCAGTCCTCTTGTTGTTTCTACTTTCTGCTGAAAAGTTGTAATTATGGAAGATAGGGCCTTTGTGCATGAAACCAACGATACGTACACAGAAAAAGTCATAAAATATAAAGAAGAGGTAATGGACGCGACACTTGTTTCAATATGTTATTCTTATTTCTTTATTTAATTTTTTCTCGAGCATTTTAGATTGTCATGCAATTATTCGCAAAGATTTCGTAAAGGAGTGGCCATTTGGGACTTTTTCTCAAATTCACACACTTTAACACCTACACATGTTTATTGCATAGCGCCAAATGAAAAAAAAATCAAAAAATAATTATACTGAATTATATCAAAATAATTTTTTGTCAACACCCGAAAGTATCTAAATAAACATTTACATTTTATATGAACTTAAATTACAAAAACAACGACATCAACAAAAATAAATAGAAAAAAAAATTAAGAAGCTAAAAACATAAATAACACCATTTAGTTGATAAATAAACAATTTTACAACAGCAAACACTTTTAAAAAAGATTTATGAAAAACGGCGTAATCTTTTTTTTTTTTTTTTTTTTTTTTTTTTTTTTTGTTGAGTTTTTTTCTTATTCATATTAAATTTTGAATTTATGACAACAAATATATAAAAAAAAAAAAATTTACTAAACGACAGCTGAATGCACTTTATTAGCATCTTAGGGAATTTATTAGAGATAAAACATAAAAGTTTAACACTTTTTAAAATTTATTTAAGAGAGCTACAAGTTGAGAGGCCAGCTTTAGATAATTTATGGGAGAATAACACTTTTTAATTATAAGAAAAGATTTATTGCCAGGTTCTTCAGTAGGTACATTCCCTGAATAGGAGTCTAGTTGCCTTCGGAATTCTAATCACAGCTAGAAACAGCTGTCTAGGCCGTTTAGTCATTAAACAAATTTGCAGGTTGTTCAATTTCTTTTATTTATCAAAATTTAAGATGCACGATAGAAAAAACCACATCGAATTAAAAATTCCTAGTATTTTAACCGATTTGTGCTCTCGAGTCATATATAATTGGGTCAAGTGTTTTCACTAGTGCCACCGCTTATGCGGCGGATATTTTAATGATGTCTTCATTCCATAAATAATGACTTCGGTTTTACTTTCATTTAAAAAAAAACCACACGCAGAGGAAGCACTTTTTATTATTTGGTCACTTGCAACAAACCATTTTTTATCGAAAATTTTTTACATATTATGGTTATTTTCACCATATTGTTGTTACCGTCAAGTAGAGCTTGCTTCAATTCGTACTCCATCAAGAAGCCCCAAGCATATCATGGTTGCCTCATAACATTTTGGTGGTGATTAATGATAAAAATAGTTCTTTCAAAACTTATTATTAGCGGTATTCACACCGAACTTGTTAATTTGTTACTCGGTAGTTTGTTAATTTGTTAAAGTTACCAATTGTGAACGACCCCTTTTTAAAACTTTGTTAGTCTGGTAACTTTCATAGTAAAACAACTGATTTATTGTTCTGACACAATTTATTATTCTGGAAAAAATAAAACATGCCACGAGAAAGTGTAAAAAAAAGTTACCAACTAACAACTATTTTATCAGGGGTGCCGTGTCGTTAATTTGTTAAATGTTAATCCGGTAGCGCGTTAAATATTCAAAAACAAAATGCGTGTAAAAAAGTAACTATTAACGACTAACAAACTAACAAGCTCGGTGTGAATACCGCTATTGTATGTTTTTAAATAAACAATAACATGTTATGGTTGAAAAACAACCATGTTATTATTAATTATTATAAACATATTATTGTTAAAATAATCGCATAAACGTATGTTTCGGAAGGTTTATTCTGTCCTAAAACATTTTTTAAGTATGTTTGGGATTTTTTTATAAATTTAGTGCAAATAACACATTAAAGCAGTGTTGCCACTTTGTGGGCAATTACCCGAATTTGGTGTAATTTTTACTCTCGTGGGTAGAGCGTAGGTAATTTCTTTGAGATGTAGATTACGTGTAATTTGAACATCTTT
The DNA here is from genome assembly GCA_943735925.1 of Pollenia amentaria. Lineage (NCBI taxonomy): Eukaryota > Metazoa > Arthropoda > Insecta > Diptera > Polleniidae > Pollenia > Pollenia amentaria. The sequence goes on along the minus strand of OX031006.1, from coordinate 277,375,252 downwards.
CATTTCAAAACATATAATAAAAGGATTTGATTTAAGTGATACATTTTATACCATTTGAGATATTGTTAGACTAAAAAATTTATAGTATATTCAACCAAAGTCACTGTTTATTTAAAACAAAAAGATTTCTATAGTTTATCACGCAAAACATTTATAGTGATTGACGCCTGATGGGCAATTATATTTCGATAAATATGAACTTCAATGTGATTTAAAATACGAATTTTATTGGAAAAAGAAGGTATTTATAATAAAAAAAAAACCCTGGAGAAAAATATATTTCCAATATTACAAAAACTAATAAATTTTGTGATTGCTTTAACGTTTAAAATGCTTAAGTCGAGAAATATTTAGCGCTCTTAACATTTGTTAAATAAATTTGAGAAACAGACTGTCATTTAGAACCATTACCGGAATTGTTTACTAAATAAAGTATACAGAGGATGAACATGAACATTTTGCACCTTCCCAATATAAATGGAAGTATAACTTATATTTTAAGTTCTTATTTCATTTTTATTAATTAATTTTAGGGTGTTAATGCTATTTTTATTAAAATATTTTGAATTTGAATTACTATATGAATCTTAATAGTATTGGTAAGTGTCTTATTTAAGGGTAAATGGCATTACGAGTTTATGCTGTACCCATGTTCTGTAACTTTGGTGAGAATTTCTCGCATCGAAAACATGTGAAACAAAATATTCCATCGTTTCTCGAAAAGTGAGAAAAAAGTGTGTCTGTAACTCATGTCGAAAACTATCAAAAGAGATTACGTCGTTACTTTATAAATGGCATAATAATCCACTCGAAGGCGATATTAAATTGCAGATGTTGAGAACGCCATTCAAACATATCGTTGACGGTGACCAAAATTGACTAAAATTGAAAAATTTTCAACGACGGCAGCGAAAATAGAGCCGTCGGCTACACCAAAAAATGTAAAGTGCGACTTTAATGTTTGTTAATTACAAAATTGCTTTGAAAACATTCGTATATTTTTGAAAAATGGTAAAAGAAAAATAATTAAAAAATGAAAATATCTGCCAAGAATAAAATACTTATCTCTTCCGTGTTCATATTCATTGCAATTTGCATTTTTAATTTATTTTTTAGTGTTAACATTTTTTCTAACCCCGTTTTTATGCGTGAGTTTATTTGACAATACAAAGCGGGAACTTCCTCACAAAAATTTTACAGACACACTTTTTCTGTGAATTGGCGAGTAATTTCCTTACGTGACAGCTATTACTTGCCAAAAATGTTACAGACGTAGTTAAGCGAGAAAAACAGCTGTTTAATTCAATTTATGGCATTTTTGTTTAATTTCTCACATTTCAATCGAAAAGCTTCTCGACGCGGGAGTTACAGAACATGGGCACTGATGTGTGAAACACATACAAATATTTTTTGTAGTATACAGATCGACTTAGAATCTGTATCTGAGTGGTCATACCTGTTGGCTGGTTGTTTGTCCATGTTGACCTTCTGCGCAAATTGCACGTCACAATTGTTAAGATAACATAATGGCATTTGGTTCTTAAGTTTTTTTTTTAAATTTTGAGAATCTAATTTAATATAAATCACTTTAAGACGAAAAATAGATATAGGTAGCTAAATAATATTCGGCGTTACGAATTCTTATATTATTGGTCTTAACCTTATAACATAATTTTTTTTTAATAGGTCCATAATTGTATATGGGACCTGACAAGGGAACACTCTTAAAAAGTTGTCTGTAAATAATTTCTAATTTGTTCTTTTTTGTAAGCCTTTTTTTATAATTAAACGTTAATTTGATATCAGGTGTAATTTCATTTAAATTGGGAAATTTTGCGTCATCTCAAGTGAAGTTTTGAATTTTTCTGGTGGTAACACTGCATTAAAGACAATCAGAAAAAATAACAGTCGGCTCATAACGTCACATATGACACTTCCGAAAATCAAATAAACTCGACTAAATTTTCTACTTAAATTGCTACCGATTTAAATTTAAGCTAAATAAGAATTATCTGTGACGTGCTAAGTTCCCAATTTTAATTTTTGATAAAAACACTGAAATTTATTATTGAGGGAAAGCTGGTTTCTATGCGCATTTCACTGTTTGCTTAGGCCAGATCATCAGGAAACCTTTTTGCAGTCTTTGGAAAAGCTAAAATATTATACAAATAAGACTGTAAAGCGAATAAGACTTTTAAACACTCAGGTCTTACTTGTAACAATATCAAAGCTTAAGCAATTAGAGATAATTCTCTCACAAGCTCAGTTTCATATATACAATAAATTTCACATAAGTCCGGTTCAAGAAAAGGAATTTTAGTAGCTGAAAAAATTGCTTTAGACCTTCACAAAATTTTTAGAATGAAAGTACATGTTTGTTCATAGAACTTTTATAAAAATCTATCTTGAAAGATAAAGTTGATGTAGCCAGAATTTCAAATCTCTTTTTTAACCACTAAGAGTGCTATATTCGGCTGTGCCGAATCTTTGACCCTTTCACTACCGTACTATAAAAATTTATTTTTGACAAATCTAAGTAATTTTTTCGTGTGCATGTGATACTAAAAAGCCCAAAAAAATCTTTTTAAAAAATCTAGTATCCCTCAGAAATAAGACATGTCGTGGAATTATATGTCCCACTGGGTTTTTCTAAACCTCATAAATTGGTAAAAAAATATCCCATCGGTAGTTTTTCTATAAAAACAATATTTTCTATGAGAAAATATTTTGAATCAGTTGCCCTAAAGTCTCCACGATCAGAGTCACTGAAATGAATTATCGCCGAGATTTCTTATTCCTGCAGTCTACCACTAGATTTATTTGTATTCATTCTGCAAACATATAAATTGGCTTACAGATGTATCCCATTTATGTGGGTCAAACAAAACTAGTGTGATCTGTTATCCCAAATGGAAAAAACCTTATTAAATCATATATTTAGAGCATATTGTGGCTTACTCGCTTCATTATAGCATAAAACACTTTTATTATTTGCACAAAATAACATAAAAAGGAAAAAATACTTATTCACAATGAAAAATTGGAAAGCACGTGCGCATCCAATAAAGTTTGCATTCAATGGGCCATTCTTTTATTAAAATAGAGCGTAAATTGAATTTTTGACGATTTTTTTTAATTTCGTCTGGGATACATGATTTCCATGAGAGTGTTAATACAGACTCTTACGCCACTCACACACTTACACTCATTCCCAGCGGGAAATAGACTCTCAAGAGTAGTGTTTACATCATTTTTATAAAATAACTAGCTTAACCCGGTGTGCTTTGCTACCCCCATCAAAATAAAATTGGTAAGATTTTTTTAAAAAGCAAAGCATCTTGGACTAAATTTTAATGATTTTAGAGTAACCGTTCAACAGATATACAGAAATTTCAAGTGTAGTCGTATGGGAGGTGCCATGCCTTCTTTTCTAATTGAACCTACCGTTTGAAATATGTTGTGGGTTATTATCTTAGTTATTTCTACAAAATTGGAATACTTTCACAATTACAGTACTCCAAATACGTAGAAATCTTTATTGCCAGTGTATGGGAGGTGCCACGCCCGCATGTCTAATCCAGCCTACTTATTGGCAGATGTCATATATTGATAACGAAGTTATTTGTTTAATATTGGAAAACTCTTACTGGTACTGTCCTCCAGATATAAGGTTATTCATATTTTTATTGTATGGTTGGTGCTGCCTAATAGCCTATGTTAAGCGCCGGGTAATCGGGAAATTACTCTGAAACTTTTAGGAAAATCGGGTCAGTAGCTTAGGAGTCTTTTAGGACAATCGGTCAGTAGCTTAAGAGTCTTTCGAGAACAAACAAACATACGCTTTTTCATTTATATATTACATTTTTATTTTGAACGGTGTAGTTTTCCATAGGAGTGACTCCTATCAAGTTTGAACTGACTTTAACAGTTCTTTGCGATATTAAACATTGGCGTCCTATGGGGGCAGCACTTCCCCTGCTATCTTACTTTAATTTCGGTGCTCAGAAGATCCTACTACAAAACATTTAAGAAAATGGGTGCAGGGGCTTTTAAGATATCCGATACTTAATATTGGTTTCCTTGGGGGTACTACTTCCCCTTCGCCTATCGAAAAAATAAGTGTATTTTATTGTCGGGGCTCATGTGATGTTAATGCGAAAATTTCAGGAAAATCGGTTCGGTCGCTTAGGAGTCTATAAGCCAACAAACAGACAAACAGACAAAAATATTTCATTTTTATATACTCGTATATATAGATATTTACCATGCATGAGTATTGACATTTCTGCGATTTCTGACTTATAACGTTGTTGCAGCAAATTAAAATATACGAAATGATTTAAAAATGTAAGACATGCTATGCTGTTGACTTAACTATCAGTTAAAGCGCAGATTTTTAATGCCTCAAGGATATCACATACTTAATTTGGTGGCCCCCTACACTAGGTGGCTTCCAGTCATGCGATTATTGCAATGTCAGATTTGCTGTAGTTTATTTTTCTTACTAAACACCCAGTGACTATTTTCTATAGCCGAATCCAAACAAAATTTAACGAATATTTTAAGAACCTTGAGATATAAAAAGTTTGATCTAGCAAAAATTGTTCCATTAAAACTTTTTCTTTTAGAATTTAAAAAACCAAACCGATAACATATTTATTTGCTTCTACGAAATGTGTTTACAATTTTTGTTGACATTCTATTTGTTTGCCACATACCAGAGAATGCACCTCTAGAGTACAACAAAAAAAAATTATTTAAATTTTGTCCTCAACTAAAAAAATTTAACAAAAATTCCTGTTTGCAAACAAGAAAATACAAAAAACTTAAAATACCCAGCAAAAAAAAAAACAAAATATATAAAGAAAAGAACAAAATACAGAAGAAAAAATGTGTTACAACTAAATTCCATTGAAACAGCAAAGAAATTCCTTCAGATCTCAACAAAAAGACTAAAAAAAAAAATTGGCGTATATTTTTGCTTCCTTGACAAAAAGGCCATAAAGGGCAGATTCTTGAAATTTTAAATGCATTTTTAATAGTGAAAATAAAAATATACAAATTTATAAAATATTGACAGATACATAAAGTGGGTTTAACACCGTTTCCTTAAGTATTTAGTTTATGGATAAAAATATAATAAAAAAGAAAATTTAATACCACAAGAACACAACCAACCAACTCTTAAGAGTAAACCGATTATCCTTTTGTATTAAATATTTTAAATCACTCCTGAGGCAGATTTACACAAAAGTAAAATTTAATTTAAACCCATTTTAAGCGAATCCTTTGTGGTTTTTATTTAGTGCAACAGGTTACCACGTTTTGCAGTGGAATGTGCACATTTATTAAAATACACAATGGCGTATACCATGAGGCAAGTATGCATTTATGTATGTACAAAACAGAATATTATTATATTCTTATTGTTTATCTTGCCACAATCAAGGCAGTGTTCTATAAAAATAAAAACCATTTTAGACAACAGCCTCAGACTTGTTGTTGTCGGAACAAGAAAATTTAGTTATAAACAATAAACTCTTTATACTCGTAGTTGTAAATACACACCGAGAAAAACTCACTCACTTACTACACAGTCATCCTATTTTTTCTACATATGCAGCATCCATCCACAGCCGCCACAATAAACAAACAAATACTCGTGCCACATATTTAGTGTTAGATGGGATGCATGCAACAACATACTAGAAAATTAAATTTATGCTCTGTATGCGTTGGCGTGTTTTGTTCATACGTTACGTTGCAATATTGCATTTTAATTAATTTAAATTGAATTTTAACAAAAAAAAAAAATATATTTAGACAAAAAATAATAATAATAAAGACATGCACATTTTATGTTGTTTAGACTTTTAATTTCATAGTTTTGTGTTGAATTTGTTAAGAGATTTATTTTGTTCTTTTACTACAGAAAATTTGTTTTATTTTTTATAAAAATGTAAGATTTATCAACTAAATGACAACTTAATATGAGATGCATTAAGAGCTTTACACCAAAAAAAAAAAAAAAACTTTAGGAAATATAAGAAATATATTTATTTATAATAATTAAAATTAAAAACAAGCAAAGCGCCGTCATTCATTTATGTTTTATCATAAATTTTTGAAATAATAATAAAATGACAATTTTTCGGTTGATGTCTGGTTCGTTTTAGTTTGAGATTTGTTTCACACAGTCGTGGAACACAAGTGAGCAGGCCGCATAATTTTCAAAATTTTTCCAATATGTCTCTTGATAAGCACGTACAGGCTGTATTTTAATCGCGCTAAACTTACGAAAGGAGAAAGCTGGATTTAGACCAAATCAACCTTGCACATATCTCATAACTAGCCTACGGATCATAGTGGAGCAATCGGTAGGATGGCGATCTCCCCTATATCGGTTGTTTATAGACTTTACCAGGGTGTTCGATATAATCAGCCATTATGCAATTTTACATGCATTTCGATGCAAGGGAATCCCGCCTGAGCATATCAACCTTATCCAAGTACGGCAACTACACAAGCCGACTGCATGAACGCAGGTAAGGCAACCCGATTGGTGTACTACAGGGATGTATCCTTTCCCCGCTGTTATTTAATATTGTACTGGAATATCGGGTTTATGTTGCTGACATCTGCTTGCATAGCACATAACTTTACCCACCTATCAACCAAATTGGATCAGATACACCAGCTAGCATCTTGCGTTGGTCTTCATATTAACTTCGACAAAACTAAGGTTCCACTTATTAGTAGAATCAATCTCTCTAAACTCAGGGTCAGCAACGTCGAGCTCGAGTATGTGCATTCTACCACTACTACTGCACAGGCGGCTCATGTGATGATATTGCATATCACATAAAGAAGGCAAAACAGTAATTTTATGCATTAGAAAGAGTATAGAAGTCACCACAAATACTTACAGACATAAAGCTTTGCAATTTCACGTTATATGTTCGCTCTACCCTGCTATATGGATGTGAATCGTAAAACTGGGGTATAATCACCGCATTAGATATCGCGTTAACTATTGTATTTTTCCGCATACGATAGACACTGACGTATCGGATGAGTTGAGTTGTAATTTCTTAATTTATGTATTATGGTTTACAACTTTGCTGAGAATAAAAACATCAAAAACTTACAACTCATCACAACCAGTTGTCTTAATTACAACTCAACTGAGTTAAGTTGTGAACCGTAATATGGGCCGTAATGTCTTTGGTTACTCGATATCGAATGCTATCATCTTAAATTACGATACATTTCATTAGATATCGAGTGTCATGATACCAAAATAAAAAATTTTGATAAATTTTGCTCGATATCGTATGCGGTGATAAGACCCCTGTACTGCAAGCGACATATGCCACCTACAAGTATTCATTAACCGTTGCATGCGAAAAAAAATTTGCGATTTATTTGGCTAAGAACAGCGAAACACCAATCCGCATACAAATTGCAAAAAGGAAATATTTCATCTTATTGAATCAAATGGATGGCTGAGTGAGAATATTAGTAGCCAGGTTACATAGGAGCCTTGGGAGACGGTGTGACATGGTAACACAACGGGAACTGATCAATGGGCCAAGTGAGCCGTGCTTGAGTACGGCTGCCAATGGAACCCAACCTAATAATTGCGAAAGGATTAGCTATCATACTGCTCTGAGTTTACTCTGGTTAATCATTAATAATAGATTTATTTTTGAACAACCATATCAAAATATTCAAATTTACTTGGAAATCAGTCATCGATTCGCGCAACTCAGTAACGACATCGTGATTTTTATGGCGCCCATAATCGTATATCTGAACAAGTTTGTTAATAAACAAAATTTCCACAACGAAACCTACAAACTCGATTACATCAAGAAAAATGCACCGCTTGGATCGGTGAGTAACTTTCAATGAAGATTGTTACCATCACTGATCTCTTGTTTGAAAATAAGGATAACATTGGTTCGGGCGAGATGTTGTATCATCAGCATGATGCTACCTAAGTTGATGGTTAGTTGATTTTAAGAAATCAAGCTGTCAATTGTCCTCCAAGGTAGTGCGATTTGACATCTCTCGGTTATTCCTATGAGGCAGCGTGGAGTCACTGAGGCCAAAATTATTCTTGTTTTTCGTGACATACGGCCAGCAATGGTCGAAAATTTTACTCAAGATTTAAAGTTCATGATGGGTTTCGTCAAGTAAACATTGATATATTAGACGTATCCATAGGTCATAAACAGCTCTAAAATTTTAGATTTTGTAAAAATTTTGATGCTTTTTAGCCCATTTTTGGAGTATTTTGCTAATAACTTAACCATTTTTTAGCCGATTTGGCAGATTTATATACCGACGTCTTAAGGAAGAAATGTACCATTCACTTAGATAACTTGGACTCGGGAAGATTTATTGTTCCCGAAAATTGGTATGTTTAATATATATAAACCTTGTCCATGTCATACTAGAGCCCTAAAATTCAAAATTTTGAGCATTTTGAATGTCTTTGTACGGGAGGTACCACGCCCACTTTTCAAATCCGGTCCGTATTTCGTGGAATGCTGTGTATTGATAACCGATATGTTTATACCTTACTTGGGAACTTTAGCTCGTTTCGTTCTCCAGATATACAAAAATGTATAACGTCTTTGTATGGAAAGTGCCACACACACTTCTCCAATCCCGCTCATTTTTAGAGAGTTGGTTTATTGATAACCAAGATGTTTGTACCAAATTTGAAAGCCCTGGCTCTTGCCGTTCTCCAGATATACAGAAAAAAAGAATTAAAAAACAACAAGATGGGATTTATGGGAAAAATTACGAGGTAGTCGTGGTTTTTGCTCATATCTCAGCCATTTATGTACCGATCTTACTGAATTTCAATAGCAAACAATTCCGGGCTATATGCGACATAAATGTATAACAACCTAGCCTCCATCATATCTCGGGTCTTCGAAAAACCCATTTCAACGGACGGACAGACGGACAATCGGATTTGAACTTTTCTTCTCATAAGGAGCCAGTATATATATATACTTTATAGGTCTATGATCAATATTGTAAAAATTACAAACGGAATGACAAAGTTATATATACACTTTTACCTTGGGTGAAGGGTACAAAAATAAACAGAATTAATGAACATTTTATATTGGGCAAAATTTATCCACATATACAACATGCGTTTTATTTTTTTAGCACACGATGAAGGTTAAAAAGACCTGAAGGGAATAACTTTGCTTTGGCACATTGCTACTCGCAGTAGTAAAAAGAAAGAAATAATAAATACCTAATAGAGGTAACGTGAATTCGCTGCCAATATTTTCCGATTTCAATTTGATTGGTACCTTTTCTGTGGTAATTTTTAACGTCGTAAATAAATACGCCGATAACTTTGACTTTGAAAGATGGAATAACATTCACTTTTTTTTTATTTTCAGGTTTTTTTATTATACTCGAATAAAAATTGGGAAATATTAAACACTTACTTCCAAAAAAAGTGAGCCTTTCACGCAAACTGTAAGAATTTAACGTGAAAAAATTTCGAGCAGAGATCGACCTTCAGTTCAGTTTGTGAGTCAATTTGTGAAACGAGTTAATGTAAATGGATCGTTATTGGATAAACCAACCCGTGTACGTTCTCATCCAGTGCGTTCAATCGAAAGCATTCCTTCTGTGGATGAGAATGTCCACGAACACCCATCAAAATTAACTCTGTTATCGTTCTCAGGAACTAAACATTTCTCGCACTTCTTTGAGAAGAATTTTGCACAAAGTACTCGGTATGAATACTTACAAAGTTAAATTGGTCCAACAACTGAAGCATCATGACCAACCGACGAGTTTTCGCTTCGCCCAATGGGCTTGGCAGGAGATGAAGAATTTTACGGACATATTGTGTTTTCAGATGAAGGTCATTTTCATCTCAGTGGCTATGTCAATAAGAAAATTGCCGCATATAGGGTTCAGAGAACCCAAACGTGACTATTGAGAATCCAATGCATCCACAACGAGAAGTGTTTAGTGTGGATTTTGGCCTGGCGGCATCATTGGGCCATTTTTCTTCGTCAACGGTGAGCGTTACCGTGCCATGCTCAACGAATTTTTGTTTCCAAAAATTTAAGAGAAGGACATGGACGACATTTGGCTTAAACAAGACAGGGCTACATGTCACACATCCAACGCAACCATCGATATTTTACGCACTGTTTTTGAAAATCAAATAAACAGCCGAAATTGTGATGAAATTGGCCGCCTAAGGGCTGTGATTTAAGCACTTTGGATTATTTTCTTTGGGGAGCCATTAAGGATACTTTTTTATAGCCGATTCAAATTTGAAATGGCCCACCCTATACCAATAAGCTCCGCTTAATTAAAGACCTTAAAAACACTCAATCCGAGGCCACCGCTTCAATAAGGGTAGATGGATGTCTGTAGCTGAATACTTAGATATTTGATCTTTCGGACGAATTAGGAAGAACATTTGGAAGGATCACAGCTTAAGGGAACAACGACAGAAAAATATAATTCGAATATATTTTGAGGTGCAGTAAATGAACTGCAATTAATTTCTTCGAAAATAATAGAAGCCATTGACTTTGGGTTTTTTATTCTTATCTAAGGAACGAAACTTTTTTTACAGAAGTTTGTGGAGAATTTAGCACTAGTTTTGAAGTTTCTTATATTTCATGACTTAATTCTATTCAGCTGAGCCCTCAATTTCAACTTCACGGAATTTTATCTAAAAAGAAATGGTACCTTGTTAAAAAGCCTTTTAGTGAATCAAGACTTTTATGCGAATCTTGAAATTTTTCCATCGGTAAAGATTTGTTACTGTTCCCGAACTATTTTTATTAAAAAAAAGAAACATTGCTGCATCCAACATCCCTTTTAATTTACAATACGACACAGTGCTATTTTGATTTACACGACTGTAATTAACAACACAGACGGTACATATAGATCTCAAGATACAAATATGTTTTATATTTATTTAATTTAATTTTTTTGTTTTTTTTTTTTTTCGTTTTGACAAGTGTGTCATATCACTGATAAACAGCCAGCACCAAATTTGTTGTCATCGTTGTCACTCTTGCAGCATGTTGCTTATTATGATGACCATGGGGTGATATGACATCAACTAATAAAAGTATATTTACACTTGAAACGAAGTAGCTACTAAGAGGAGCCTGTGTGAACGTGTCGAAACAAATAAATGAATGAATTTTTCTTAAAAATCGACAACATTTGATTTGTTGCGTAGATTTTTCTTGTCATTTCCTTTTTGGGATCATTTTGTTTGCAATCCAAATCGATTAATTTTCAAATGCCTCAACATAAAAAGTGAACATGTGTTTTTTTTTTTTTGAGTTTTTTATAGTAAAATTTTAATGCAAGACTTTTTTATTTTTTATTTTTGTGTCATAAAAGGCACGAAATGGATTTTTTTTAAAGTAACTGTGTAAAGTTTTGAGAGTAACTAAAGAGTGAAGTGCATTTTTTTAACAAAAGGAGGCCATTGTCATTAAGCCCCTTTTATATTAGTTGTCCAATAAAGAAACTTGTACATAAACAATTTATTTAAGAATTAAATAATTTTGTGCATTTTATTAATGTCGAAATATATTCAAGACGTTTGTCTTTAAATGGTTGTGATTAAACTTTTAGTTTCAATACAATTTCTGTCTGAAAATGGTTTTAAATAACACTAGAGTTTAACCCTGGAAAGGCAAATTGAATTATGAGTAGGTAAAGGTCAAAACGAGCGAACAAATTTAGTAAAGGGAATAAGAAGAGAAAAGATAAATAAAAAATAATTTTTGATAATAAATTTGCATGTGCCCGGCAAATAAAAAACTGAAATGGCAAGCTGCTTTATTTAGTAACTTGTTTTTTTTAATTTTGTTTTTTTCTATCCTCTTACAACTACAATTCGTGTTGGAAAAAACCCAGCCAATTGTAGTGGAATGTAAGAAAGAAAAAATTCACTATTTATTGTTGTGTCTTTGCTGAAGCTTTGATATTGTTACAAGTAAGAGCTGAGTGTTTAAAATTCTTATTCACTTTATGGTCTTACTTGTATAATATTTTTAGCTTTTCTAAAGTATTTGGAAAAAGTTTCCTGACGAGCTGGCCTAAGCAACCAGCGAAATGCGCATAGAAACTAGCTTTCCCACAACAATAAATTTCAGTGTTTTTTATCATAAATTGGGATTATTAGCACATCATTAATAAATGAATTAATTAAAAAATCTTAGTATTTTTTTAAATTAGTTAATTTATAATAATATCAACAATAATCTCAAAATCATTAATAATGTGAATCTTGTAGGGTTAATTTTAAAAATATTCAGAAAGCAAAAAGTCTTCAGCGTTAAAAAAAATAAAAAACAAAAATAAAAGTTAAAACGATAGGGATTTTATTTCTGAAATAAATATACAAAACCCTTCCAAGGTTAACATTTATAATCGGGATAAAACTCTTCGTCTTCCAAATTCATTGCGCAAAAACGATTGGGAATTTATTTTATAAGTGAATGCTTAAGTAAACATTTTTGCGTTTAATTACTTTTTTTTATATTGTGTCCAACTCGCTGTTCTGTATACTTCAATGACTTCTCGCTCTGCTTTCTTAACTTCCAATAATTTAAATCTCTCTGTCTCAAAAAAAGTAGATCGAACATTCCAGCAAAAATTCCAAATAAGTCTATCTTGTAAGAAATTAGATTTATTTTAAGTCCAAAAACAATTTAGATCAAACGCTTCGACTAACACAGTACAACATTTTTCAGTTAATTGATTGCCAACTCAATTCTGTGAACTGTATGTGAAATTAGACCCAAAAAGAAGAATTTCTGCATCATTCGTTTTGTCTTCTTACCTGCGATTTGAAGTTAGTATCGATTTGAAGTTAGTTCTATCGTATAGGGGAATTTATCACGTTTTAGGCCCTGTTGTTTGACATAGCTCGACAACCCCTAGCCCAATTTAGTTGAAATAAATTTTAAAAAATTAAGAATTACAATTCCCTTAATCTGTTCATATATTGTTTTCCTATACAAGTAACACTTTCGAAGTTAAAAATGAATGTATGAAGGGAAAAAATTATTTTTTGCCTAAAAATTTAAATTTTTTTTTTTTAAATACATAAAAAATCCAAAATGGAAAAAAGTTTCAAGTCTAGTTATTTTTTCGCAAAGTCACATAACCTATGAGCAAAATGAGACAAAGATCATAAAAATCGATGCACGCGTTTCGCTTTTATTCGCAATTGAGTAAATGTATGAATTTCAAAAATTTGCTCGAGATATGCACAACATTATTTGGAGAAAACATTGACACCTTTTTCATGATTCTGAGAATTAAAAAAAAAGGAATAAACAAAAGGTTATTTGATTTTTATGATTGCGGTAATAAATGTACGTGGACAATTAAACGGAAAGTGGACCTTTTTATTATTTGGGTTTTTCCGGTGACTACCTATATGATTTTTTTACAGAAATTGCACCCACATTTAAGGGTGGTCATTATTTGGAAAGTTTTGCACAGTTTGAAACGTACAAGTGCTGAATCAGGTATATAGCCAGCCGCCCTTAAAATATGCGCCCATTTATAAGTACCTGGCAGTAAAATATTCAAAAATACGTAGTATTTATAGGTGTGCATTGATCGATTTTTGGCATTCAGCCAGTGCCGACGAACGCGAACAGTAAAAGTGATTTTTCTCCAGTTTTTTAAAAGTGAATAACAACCAAACATAAAATATATCAATATGGAAAACAACAAGTGCCCATATTTGGATGAATATTGTTACGTTTGTGGTCATATCGTCCGAAAAATACAGAAAAAAGATCGAAAAAATTTGTTTACTGAGCAATTCAAAACCGCGTATTGTAATTATTTCGATGAAGCAGATTTAAGTGGTGCAAATTTTACGCCGAACACAGTGTGCAACAGTTGTTATACTACCCTTCTAAAATGGATTCACGGAAAAAGTAGAAAGTTATCTTTTATGAAGCCAGTAATTTGGGTGGAAGACACAACTGGACATGATGAATCCAGGTGCTATGCATGCATAAATTTTCGTCCTGGATTAAACAGACAACAATTGAAAACAAAAGTATACACTGATGCATTTACTGCCACACTTCCAGTGCAACGCCCTGCTGATACCGATGCACCTAAACCTCCGAGTGCGGATACTGTGTCCCTGCTAGCCGAAACCGTTTTCACCAATCCGACCGATTTGGATGATGCTGATTGGATACCCGATATTGAAAATAGTGCACCACAACCGCTACCACAAATCGAAATGGATTACATTGTGGCCAAGCTGGGACTATCACAACACGACTCCGAATGGCTGACATCATTTTTGAAGAGAAGAAAACTCACACAGCAAAATGTCAGCGCAACATCATACCGACAACGCCAAGCTGACTCAGACCATGAATATGAACAACCTACGAAGAAAACAAGATCATCAGAACCACAAGCGTCAACTTCTACAAGGATGGAATTTGCCAATAATTGAAAAAATGTTCTAAATTTTTAGGCAAAAAATAATTTTTTCCCTTCATACATTCATTTTTAACTTCGAAAGTGTTACTTGTATAGGAAAACAATATATGAACAGATTAAGGGAATTGTAATTCTTAATTTTTTAAAATTTATTTCAACTAAATTGGGCTAGGGGTTGTCGAGCTATGTCAAACAACAGGGCCTAAAACGTGATAAATTCCCCTATACGATAGTACTAACTTCAAATCGATACTAACTTCAAATCGCAGGTAAGAAGACAAAACGAATGATGCAGAAATTCTTCTTTTTGGGTCTAATTTCACATACAGTTCACAGAATTGAGTTGGCAAATCATGTGTTGTACTGTGTAAGTGTAGGCTGTAGAGAATCGATAGAAAACCCTGACAACAAATTAAAGCCAGGAAGAGCAATGTCTGGACTTTAAAGCAAGAGGGGTAAAGCTTTCCGTCCTTTGATTTATTTGTGCAGAAAAATAAGGCCAAACATTGTCATGAGTGTTATATCCGGGACAATTCTAATCGATAACTCTCCGCATATGAATCTATTGCGGTATCAGCATTGCAAAATGCAAGAAAACACACCTCCCCCGCCCGCATAACCGTAACGCAATGAATACTTATCGTTAATGTTGGTTAAGTCCGTAAGACCCGATTTGTGCTTAGAGTTGTAGCTGTAAGTTAATATTTAATCGCCAATTGCAACCCGATGTAATAAACTTCTTCTTCATTCTTATTGTATTCTTTAACCATTTTTTCCCGTTGTCTAACGGGTGTTGTTACTCCTTCGACATTACTCTTTTTTGTTTGTCTAAGATAATTTTCGAGTAAAGTCTTTTTACTTCCGAAAGTTCTTTAATTCACATCGTTAAAATCGCCAAATAAATTCAAATAAATAAATTTGCAATTGAAGCCTTGGCTTCACTTGACTTCATGAGCGCAGCGTTGCAAGGAAGGCACCACTGAAAACGAAGGCGTTAAAGAAGGATCACAAATAAAAAAAGTGGAAGTAACCGTTGTTTAGTGAATACAGTTATGAAGCCTTTACTTTTGTATTTCAACCCTGCGTTTATGAAGGCAGCCTTTCGTCAAACAACGAGAACTTATTTGCACAACTAATATTTTAAAAAGTTTCTTGTTCAATTTCAAATTTATTGAAACCTTTAAAATAATCGAATACCTGATAAAAAAAAAACCAAAGTTTTAGAAATGTGACAAATGACTGGGATGAGTGGTAAGGTTTCACATTGGACTCTGTGTCTTAGCTCTCTCTCTCTCGCTCTTTTACTCTATAGGACCCTGGAGACTTTCAAATAAACCCGTCAATCAACATTTGTAATTTTGATTTCATAGGGTTCGTTTCAAATAATGTCAAAAAAACGAAAAACCAAATAAGTATTTATATTTTTTTTTTCTTCCGTACATGACAACATACACAAAGCAAATAAAATTTTTTTGTCAATCACAACTGGAGACTATCAAATAATCAGCCATCAAATAAAAAAATCAAAACTTTTTGATTTTCATCAAGCATTGCCGACAACGCGTATGTGTACCCGAAAAAGAACGACTGCACGCACACAACTATGTGATTGATGTATTTATTTGATAGTCTCCCGGGCGTTTATCATTCTTTGTTTGTTTTAGGTATGGGCAATAAATATCGATATATCAAAATATCGATATTTAAAAAAATTATAATCGATATATATCGCCGATATTAAAAATATCGATATATCGATACATCGATATTTATCTACGACTATCGAATTCGATATTTTTAAGATCACTTTATAATAAAATTCAACATTTTAACCGTTGCTCAACTGCTTACAATACTGTTGTTTTTTAAGAATTGCATCATATGTTTTTTAACTAACATTAAGAGAATAACGGCGCTTTTCGATTGTACATTTTCATAGATGACAACAAAAAAATAAGCGCGGAAAAAATATTCTGGAAAGGGTTCCTAGAATTATGCAAAGAATCGACTCATGAAAGTTGGAATGTTAATAATAAAAAAAATATTTTGTTTTTTTTTTTTTTATTTGAGCATGTTCTTATATATTAATAATAAAATATTGCACAGTTTACTTGTATAGTATGTGTTACAAGTTTTGTTTACCGGCAGTATATAATCCGGCATTATATAATCCTAATTATTTTTTTTAAATTTCATATGGCGAATAAGTAAAAACTTTTTTGTATTCTTTACTTTGTTTTAAATTTTTTTGTAATATGTAATACGTTTGTGCCTATGTAAAAATGTATTGTCATAGGTATATTAAGTTTTTAAATTTAGTAATAATTTCAGCTTAATACGTTCGATACATCGATATATCGATATTTTTAATTGATATATATCGATACTCTTAAAAAATATCGATACGATATATATCGATATATTTTTTAAATTTGCCCATCCCTAGTTTGTTTCTATAAATGACAATTTTTCTTTTGTTATTTTTCTTCATTCTTTTTTCACCTGTTGCTTAAAATTTTGCAAGAAAAGTAAATTGTTTTTAACTACAGAAAAATTGTAATTTATAGAACCAAACAAATAATGAAAGAGAGAGTTAAGATTGAATGCAGCCTTTTCTACATTCGGGTCGGATGTACATTAGCGAAAGGGTTGCGTGTTCGATTGCCTCCAGAGACTCTAGTCTGATTCACTACAACGGTCTAAAGTTCTACATTGCTATTGCTCGGTAAATTAAGTGAGAACATAAAAAAAAAAATTTTTAATTGCATCTATAAAGAACAATGTGGGCAAGTTAGCAATTTAATGCCGCTATTTTTTCATCTTATTGAAATATGAAAAAAATTGATTCAGTTTCTTGTCCATTTTTATTAAGCATAATTTTCATCAAGCCACTTTTTCAAAAATTTAGTTATTTTTGGTCGCAAGCTATTGGCAATACTGAAAAGAAAACATTTCAACAATTTTACAGATAACACTAATAAATACTTACAAGAACATTTAAAAAATGAAAATAAAAACACTTGAAAATTTCACTTTCGTTGTCATAATTGCATCAATTAATAAAAAAAAAAAATTGTTGTTCTGACAAACCGTAATTAAATCTGAAGGCATGTCAATATAGACAGGCCACAATCGCTAAACAGAGGCAGCATTTTTTCAAACGAAAAACCAAAATTGATCAAGAGCCAAAACTCAATAGATATTTCCCACCTTGCAATGAAATCTTTGCAAAATTTTAAACAACAGGTGAAAAAAGAATGAAAGAAAATAAAATGTTTTCAACTAAAAAAAATTTTCATTTATAGAACCAAACAAAGAATGATAGAGAAAGAGAGATAGTTAGACACAGAGTCCAATGTGAAACCTTGACACTTATCCCAGTCATTCGTCACAATTCTAAAACACGATAATTCGGCACTATTAATCAGTCTACTAAAGCTGAATTCACCCATTATAATCGAACAATATGTTTGTCCGGACATAATTTTTTTACTGAAAGAGTTTGAAAGAGTATTTTCCCTCACGACTCATCCATATCAAACAATTTTTCTGGAAAAAACCAAGTAACCGTATGAAACACGTGTGTAAACGTATTAATTTTACAGCCTAGCGACAGATTATTGCCGTTTTCTGAACTCTTGGTGCCACATATTTTTAATTGCTTAAAAAACAAATACTTAATTGTAATTAATTAAGTCAAATGCTTCTTATAAAAGCTAGAATATAATTTCTGAACTAAACTTTGGTACAATTGATTCGTTATCCTTCGTATAGAAATTTTTTCAATGTTGATTTGTATTTATTATAATGACAATTGCGACGAATAAATGCATAAATGTAAAACTTTTACCACAAGTATAATCTGTGATTTTATTATACATATAATATGATGTGGCAGCTCTGTTCATCTTTGGCTGAAAAATTAAAATAGTTGGCAGCACAGTTAAATTTTGTCCGAACAAAAATTTAAGTTAAGCTAATTCAAGCTTTAAATATTCCGAACAAAATTATTTCTGTCTCTCTCTCTCTCGAGAAGACGTCAAACTACATTACGTTACCTAAAATGCAAAAGGGCGTAACAACAAAAAAAATCAAAATATACTTTTTGATTGATTTTTGTTCGTTTTATTAATCTACAGTTTCACCCTTTTGGGTTGTTCGAACAGCATATTGGTGTATAAGACTATGTTTTCTTTACATCTGAGGAGTAGGGTATGTTCAGTAACTTTGTAGAACATGTTTTTGTGGAAGATATTAAACCTCTTACTCCCTCTGATAACGGTATTTTAGGCTTTATTCTAACAAATCGTAAACAACTCCCGGGCAAAGGGGTAGGGCGGCGATGAAATGTTCTACAAAAATGTATGTGTGTGAAGTTAAATTCGAATTTATAACCCAAGACACAAACCACCGTTGTTAACATACTACGATTTCTTAGCTAACATTGCACTGTTACGTACTTAACAGACTATCTCTTAACAATAAAAAAATTAAAAAATACAACAAATGTAATAAAATACCACTATCCCACTATATGGAATCGATAGGAAGGAAAACGTTCTATCGAATGAGGGTAGTGGTAGTTCTGAAATAATTTCAGAACTTTAGAAATTTTATAAAAAAAATTTGCAAATCTAATTTTGCATGTTTCTGAGAGGGATGAGTGGCGACTATGGAGTCCACGGAAATAGTACCACTATCCCACTATATGGAATCGATAGGCAGGAAAACGTTCTATCGAATGAGGGTAGTGGTAGTTCTGAAATAATTTCAGAACTTTAGAAATTTTATAAAAAAAAATTTGCAAATCTAATTTTGCATGTTTCTGAGAGGGATGAGTGGCGACTATGGAGTCCACGGAAATAGTACCACTATCCCACTATATGGAATCGATAGGCAGGAAAACGTTCTATCGAATGAGGGTAGTGGTAGTTCTGAAATAATTTCAGAACTTTAGAAATTTTATAAAAAAAAATATGCAAATCTAATTTTGCATGTTTCTGAGAGGGATGAGTGGCGACTATGGAGTCCACGGAAATAGTACCACTATCCCACTATATGGAATCGATAGGCAGGAAAACGTTCTATCGAATGAGGGTAGTGGCAGTTCTGAAATAATTTCAGAACTTTAGAAATTTTATAAAAAAAAATTTGCAAATCTAATTTTGCATGTTTCTGAGAGGGATGAGTGGCGACTATGGAGTCCACGGAAATAGTACCACTATCCCACTATATGGAATCGATAGGCAGGAAAACGTTCTATCGAATGAGGGTAGTGGTAGTTCTGAAATAATTTCAGAACTTTAGAAATTTTATAAAAAAAAATTTGTAAATCTAATTTTGCATGTTTCTGAGAGGGATGAGTGGCGACTATGGAGTCCACGGAAATAGTACCACTATCCCACTATATGGAATCGATAGGCAGGAAAACGTTCTATCGAATGAGGGTAGTGGTAGTTCTGAAATAATTTCAGAACTTTAGAAATTTTATAAAAAAAAATTTGCAAATCTAATTTTGCATGTTTCTGAGAGGGATGAGTGGCGACTATGGAGTCCACGGAAATAGTACCACTATCCCACTATATGGAATCGATAGGCAGGAAAACGTTCTATCGAATGAGGGTAGTGGTAGTTCTGAAATAATTTCAGAACTTTAGAAATTTTATAAAAAAAATTTCCAAATCTAATTTTACATGTTTCTGAGAGGGATGAGTGGCGACTATGGAGTACACGGAAATAGTACCACTATCCCACTATATGGAATCGATAGGCAGGAAAACGTTCTATCGAATGAGGGTAGTGGTAGTTCTGAAATAATTTCAGAACTTTAGAAATTTTATAAAAAAAATTTCCAAATCTAATTTTACATGTTTCTGAGAGGGATGAGTGGCGACTATGGAGTACACGGAAATAGTACCACTATCCCACTATATGGAATCGATAGGCAGGAAAACGTTCTATCGAATGAGGGTAGTGGTAGTTCTGAATTTATTTCAGATATTGTAAGTTCTAATGTTTCACGTCAACCACATATATTATAAAACATATAACATTTCTGGTAAAAAAGTTGTTAAGCCTTTTTAAATAAAACATATTAATGAAAATGATAAATGCAAACTTTGCAGCTTAATCAAATTTGTAATGTTAAATTTAGCTGCAAAAATGCCTACTAAATGACTACTTCTTAATGATATATATATGTATGTAATTTTTAATTTTTTTTTATTTTAAATTTTTATTTATGTTTTAAACTATTTAAATTGAAATTGCATATAAATTAATGTTTATTACCACTCCACAAAATCAGAATTCCCATACCTGGTTTAATTTCAGGGTATCAAATAATGTGAATGGCAATTTTTATAAAAGAAGAAGAAAGGAAATAAATATGTACATATGTACAAAAGGGGATAGAAACATTAAATTTTGTAAATTTTTAGTTAACCCCCTTTAGACGATCTTTTCGCGTTCCTCTCGCTCTCAATCTATATATATAAAATTGTAACGTTACTGACTGACTGACTGACTGATTCATCATCGCACAGCCTAAACGCCTGAAGCTAAAAACTTGAAATTTGGACCAGGGGTTGGTCTCTCCCCAAATCGATCCACTAAGACGGGATTTTTGGAAATTCGAATTTTTGGGGGTAAAAAAGGGCAAAAACGGGTAAATTCGGTAACCTTATATCTCTAAAACTAAAAGAGATACAAAAAAAATGTAATACTTATCGTTGTTCTTTAGAAAAATAAGCGGACAGGTGTCTGGTACTTTTTGGAAATTCAGCCCTTTAACAGAGTAAACGGGTAAAACCTGTATTTTGGTACTTTTTTGTCACCCCATCTATCTTTTAAACCCATAAACATAGAAATAAGGGTTATATCACATTTGAAACTTATCTAAAAAATACAAATTTGATGCGTTTCGAAATTCGAACGTTAAAGGGGTGAAAATCGTACCTAATTGTGTTATTTTTTTCAAAACATTTTTCTTCATCTACCTATATAATATAAAATTGTAATGTTACTGCATGATTCATCATCGCACGACCTAAACGCCTGAACTAAAATGCTGAAATTGGCCTGTCGCGAAATCGATTACCTATGATGGGAGTTTTGGAAATTGTAATGGTTAGAGGGTAAAAGAGGTTAAAACGGGAAATTCCCTAACCTGATGTTCATTAAAATAATAAGCGGTTAGGTGTCTGGTACTTTTTTGAAATTAGACCCTTTTGGGGAGTAAACCTGTATCTTTAAACTTTTTTGCCACTACATCTATCTATTAAACCAATAAACATTGAAATAAAAAAATATCACATTCGTAACGTATCTAAAAAATACAAATAAAAATTTTCGAAATACGAACATTTAGAGGTACAAATCGTCCCATTACAAAGTAGCGTGTTTAAACCTAGAAACATAAACTTTGGCGTAAAATTATGTCCACATAAGAAAATTAAACCCATCAGGTATATTAAATTCAATTCCAAATAGTTTGAAACAAATTTCGTCCTCAAATTTCAGCAAAAGTTTATCTATTATAGAAGTTTCAAATTATACCTCTTCATCAATAGAAGAATATTCAGTATTAAGAAAAAAAATTTTAAATGACAAAAGTCAAGCATATAAGGTGGATGCAAAAACAAATAAAAAAATAGATGTAGTCTATAAAAATATTGTTCAAACTTTTAAAATAAAAAATGAAAACTTTTTTTTTATAAATAGAAGATTTTTAAAAAATCGACATTTTAAGGAAGCTGTTTCGTTTTTGGAGGATTTTGTCAGACAAAAATTCAAAAGTTTTAATAATACTTGTCCTATAAACTATACAAGTCATCGCTGGAGCAGATGTTACGATAAGCTCCTGCTTTACGCAAGATGCCTATATTTTAATAATGGTTGTGGAAGATACAAAATTACTCTTAGTTTTTATACAAATTTCATTAGCGTAGTGATTAATTCTACAGTAAATTTGATTTGTCACCCAGAAAAATGTAAAAATACGCAAGTAAGAGCAGTACGAAGAAGAATATTTAAAAAAGAAATCTCAAATGAAAAAGCTTCGAATTGGAGAAATAGGAAATTGTATAAGCAAGAAAAATGTCTTAGAAAAATGGGAAATACACAAGAGATACCCAGCAAAGAGACTCCATAGTCGCCACTCATCCCTCTCAGAAACATGTAAAATTAGATTTGGAAATTTTTTTTATAAAATTTCTAAAGTTCTGAAATTATTTCAGAACTACCACTACCCTCATTCGATAGAACGTTTTCCTGCCTATCGATTCCATATAGTGGGATAGTGGTACTATTTCCGTGGACTCCATAGTCGCCACTCATCCCTCTCAGAAACATGCAAAATTAGATTTGCAAATTTTTTTTATAAAATTTCTAAAGTTCTGAAATTATTTCAGAACTACCACTACCCTCATTCGATAGAACGTTTTCCTGCCTATCGATTCCATATAGTGGGATAGTGGTACTATTTCCGTGGACTCCATAGTCGCCACTCATCCCTCTCAGAAACATGCAAAATTAGATTTGCAAATTTTTTTCTATAAAATTTCTAAAGTTCTGAAATTATTTCAGAACTACCACTACCCTCATTCGATAGAACGTTTTCCTGCCTATCGATTCCATATAGTGGGATAGTGGTACTATTTCCGTGGACTCCATAGTCGCCACTCATCCCTCTCAGAAACATGCAAAATTAGATTTGCAAATTTTTTTTATAAAATTTCTAAAGTTCTGAAATTATTTCAGAACTACCACTACCCTCATTCGATAGAACGTTTTCCTGCCTATCGATTCCATATAGTGGGATAGTGGTACTATTTCCGTGGACTCCATAGTCGCCACTCATCCCTCTCAGAAACATGCAAAATTAGATTTGCAAATTTTTTTTTATAAAATTTCTAAAGTTCTGAAATTATTTCAGAACTACCACTACCCTCATTCGATAGAACGTTTTCCTGCCTATCGATTCCATATAGTGGGATAGTGGTACTATTTCCGTGGACTCCATAGTCGCCACTCATCCCTCTCAGAAACATGCAAAATTAGATTTGCAAATTTTTTTCTATAAAATTTCTAAAGTTCTGAAATTATTTCAGAACTACCACTACCCTCATTCGATAGAACGTTTTCCTGCCTATCGATTCCATATAGTGGGATAGTGGTACTATTTCCGTGTACTCCATAGTCGCCACTCATCCCTCTCAGAAACATGTAAAATTAGATTTGGAAATTTTTTTTATAAAATTTCTAAAGTTCTGAAATTATTTCAGAACTACCACTACCCTCATTCGATAGAACGTTTTCCTGCCTATCGATTCCATATAGTGGGATAGTGGTACTATTTCCGTGGACTCCATAGTCGCCACTCATCCCTCTCAGAAACATGCAAAATTAGATTTGCAAATTTTTTTTTATAAAATTTCTAAAGTTCTGAAATTATTTCAGAACTACCACTACCCTCATTCGATAGAACGTTTTCCTGCCTATCGATTCCATATAGTGGGATAGTGGTACTATTTCCGTGGACTCCATAGTCGCCACTCATCCCTCTCAGAAACATGCAAAATTAGATTTGCAAATTTTTTTTTATAAAATTTCTAAAGTTCTGAAATTATTTCAGAACTACCACTACCCTCATTCGATAGAACGTTTTCCTGCCTATCGATTCCATATAGTGGGATAGTGGTACTATTTCCGTGGACTCCATAGTCGCCACTCATCCCTCTCAGAAACATGCAAAATTAGATTTGCAAATTTTTTTTTATAAAATTTCTAAAGTTCTGAAATTATTTCAGAACTACCACTACCCTCATTCGATAGAACGTTTTCCTGCCTATCGATTCCATATAGTGGGATAGTGGTACTATTTCCGTGTACTCCATAGTCGCCACTCATCCCTCTCAGAAACATGTAAAATTAGATTTGGAAATTTTTTTTATAAAATTTCTAAAGTTCTGAAATTATTTCAGAACTACCACTACCCTCATTCGATAGAACGTTTTCCTGCCTATCGATTCCATATAGTGGGATAGTGGTACTATTTCCGTGGACTCCATAGTCGCCACTCATCCCTCTCAGAAACATGCAAAATTAGATTTGCAAATTTTTTTTTATAAAATTTCTAAAGTTCTGAAATTATTTCAGAACTACCACTACCCTCATTCGATAGAACGTTTTCCTGCCTATCGATTCCATATAGTGGGATAGTGGTACTATTTCCGTGGACTCCATAGTCGCCACTCATCCCTCTCAGAAACATGCAAAATTAGATTTGCAAATTTTTTTTTATAAAATTTCTAAAGTTCTGAAATTATTTCAGAACTACCACTACCCTCATTCGATAGAACGTTTTCCTGCCTATCGATTCCATATAGTGGGATAGTGGTACTATTTCCGTGGACTCCATAGTCGCCACTCATCCCTCTCAGAAACATGCAAAATTAGATTTGCAAATTTTTTTTTATAAAATTTCTAAAGTTCTGAAATTATTTCAGAACTACCACTACCCTCATTCGATAGAACGTTTTCCTGCCTATCGATTCCATATAGTGGGATAGTGGTACTATTTCCGTGGACTCCATAGTCGCCACTCATCCCTCTCAGAAACATGCAAAATTAGATTTGCAAATTTTTTTTTATAAAATTTCTAAAGTTCTGAAATTATTTCAGAACTACCACTACCCTCATTCGATAGAACGTTTTCCTGCCTATCGATTCCATATAGTGGGATAGTGGTACTATTTCCGTGGACTCCATAGTCGCCACTCATCCCTCTCAGAAACATGCAAAATTAGATTTGCAAATTTTTTTTTATAAAATTTCTAAAGTTCTGAAATTATTTCAGAACTACCACTACCCTCATTCGATAGAACGTTTTCCTGCCTATCGATTCCATATAGTGGGATAGTGGTACTATTTCCGTGGACTCCATAGTCGCCACTCATCCCTCTCAGAAACATGCAAAATTAGATTTGCAAATTTTTTTTTATAAAATTTCTAAAGTTCTGAAATTATTTCAGAACTACCACTACCCTCATTCGATAGAACGTTTTCCTGCCTATCGATTCCATATAGTGGGATAGTGGTACTTTTTCCGTGGACTCCATAGTCGCCACTCATCCCTCTCAGAAACATGCAAAATTAGATTTGCAAATTTTTTTTTATAAAATTTCTAAAGTTCTGAAATTATTTCAGAACTACCACTACCCTCATTCGATAGAACGTTTTCCTGCCTATCGATTCCATATAGTGGGATAGTGGTACTATTTCCGTGGACTCCATAGTCGCCACTCATCCCTCTCAGAAACATGCAAAATTAGATTTGCAAATTTTTTTTATAAAATTTCTAAAGTTCTGAAATTATTTCAGAACTACCACTACCCTCATTCGATAGAACGTTTTCCTGCCTATCGATTCCATATAGTGGGATAGTGGTACTATTTCCGTGGACTCCATAGTCGCCACTCATCCCTCTCAGAAACATGCAAAATTAGATTTGCAAATTTTTTTCTATAAAATTTCTAAAGTTCTGAAATTATTTCAGAACTACCACTACCCTCATTCGATAGAACGTTTTCCTGCCTATCGATTCCATATAGTGGGATAGTGGTACTATTTCCGTGGACTCCATAGTCGCCACTCATCCCTCTCAGAAACATGCAAAATTAGATTTGCAAATTTTTTTTTATAAAATTTCTAAAGTTCTGAAATTATTTCAGAACTACCACTACCCTCATTCGATAGAACGTTTTCCTGCCTATCGATTCCATATAGTGGGATAGTGGTACTATTTCCGTGGACTCCATAGTCGCCACTCATCCCTCTCAGAAACATGCAAAATTAGATTTGCAAATTTTTTTTTATAAAATTTCTAAAGTTCTGAAATTATTTCAGAACTACCACTACCCTCATTCGATAGAACGTTTTCCTGCTGTTAATAATTAATCTTCGATAATATTTGGGTTTATCTTTTATTATAAAACGTTATAAAACTTAAGGGTTGAAAACTTATGACAAAACTGAAAAGAACTTATTTTTTCAAATACAAATTATAAAACAAATTTCTCAAACTAATTCGATAAAGTATTTACATTGAAACCAAAGTAGAATTGAACAAAGTACTTCCAACACCTGCCTATCGATTCCATATAGTGGGATAGTGGTACTATTTCCGTGGACTCCATAGTCGCCACTCATCCCTCTCAGAAACATGCAAAATTAGATTTGCAAATTTTTTTTTATAAAATTTCTAAAGTTCTGAAATTATTTCAGAACTACCACTACCCTCATTCGATAGAACGTTTTCCTGCCTATCGATTCCATATAGTGGGATAGTGGTACTATTTCCGTGGACTCCATAGTCGCCACTCATCCCTCTCAGAAACATGCAAAATTAGATTTGCAAATTTTTTTTTATAAAATTTCTAAAGTTCTGAAATTATTTCAGAACTACCACTACCCTCATTCGATAGAACGTTTTCCTGCCTATCGATTCCATATAGTGGGATAGTGGTACTATTTCCGTGGACTCCATAGTCGCCACTCATCCCTCTCAGAAACATGCAAAATTAGATTTGCAAATTTTTTTTATAAAATTTCTAAAGTTCTGAAATTATTTCAGAACTACCACTACCCTCATTCGATAGAACGTTTTCCTTCCTATCGATTCCATATAGTGGGATAGTGGTATTTTATTACATTTGTTGAATTTTTTAATTTTTTTAATTTTTTTATTGTTAAGAGATAGTCTGTTAAGTACGTAACAGTGCAATGTTAGCTAAGAAATCGTAGTATGTTAACAACGGTGGTTTGTGTCTTGGGTTATAAATTCGAATTTAACTTCACACACATCAAAAATGTTGGCCACAAAATTTTACTATAAAGCGCAAAACTTAGCACAAATACAAAAAACCAGTCAAATTCAAGATTGCTCATTAAGGCTGGGTTTTTGAGATCTCATTTAAACTAGGTTTAGTTAATCTGAAGAAAAGATATACCAGAGTCAACCGTCAAAACGGAGTAGAAATATAAAAGAAAGTAAAATAATATACGGTAAGGAATGGTTAAAGCTACAAATTACACACAGATATGTAAAAAGTGATGTGTGAAAAAGGCCCAAATCAATTTCGACGGCAGCTTTCGAAGAAAGAGACAAGAATCGTTGTTTTGTAGTGAAGTGGCAATGTGTAAAAGCAGGCCGATGCAGGCAACACAAATTGCGTGATCAAAACAAAAATAACAAAACACAGAAAACGTTTAACGAAAACATTCGTTCAACAAACGGGTTATTTAGTGCAAAAAAAAATATTTATTGTTTTATAATGTTATTTACTTACTTAAATATTATTTACTAGTGTTGCGGTAAACTTTAAAGTTCATTTTTACAAGAGTTTTGCAAATAAATCTCAACTAAATAAATTTCTGTTCATTGTATTGCGGCATAAAAGATGGTGCAAAGAGAAATGAAAAAAGGGCAGCTTTCTAAGAAAGAGACAAAAAATCTTCCGTCTCATGACATATCTGTGTGTAATCTGTGGTTTAAACAACAAGCTGTTTTGGGGCAAACTGCTTAAAGAATTAGAATTTACGACTGAAAATGATTTAAGTGCTTCTTCTAATACTTCTTCACTCACAAAGAGAGACAAATTTTTAATTAAAATTTTATATTTTATTTAGAATTAATTTTTTTTAAATATCAAAAGTTGTCAATAGTTGTTTTCAGCAAAGTACTTAAAACCAGAGGATATTTAATTGTGTTGCCCAAAATGTTGAGCCCTTTTATACATTTTACTTTTCAAGTGCTTGAAACACTTAAAAACTTATTCTTGCCAAAATACTTTACGAGTATTGCCCTCATTTAATTCGAAGTAAAAATCTTAAATAGAGTGTACGTGTAGTGCTTAGTAGTTGGAGTAAACTAGATAATTATTCTAATAAAATGCCACTGATCGGTATCTTTAAACAAACGGCAGCATGTATCAAGTCATTTCAGTCAAAATTTAATTGTAAATTTAAAGTAAGCATAAGTATTTTACACATTCATGAGATGCATTTAATTTTTTGCCGCCAACCCCGTCCGTCACACACACTCTTAAAGCAAACAGACATTTTGTTTGCCTGTTAAGAGATTCATACATTCAAACATTCAGTTAGTCAGTCACTCTGACTATTATACATTAAAGTCAATTGATGTTAATAATTCTTGAATTTAAAATGCTTTAAGAAAAAAATAATAATAAAAATCAAGTAAATGCACCAGTACCCCCTCCTTTCAAACATTTAGTCTCATTTATTTTTAAACGGATAAAACAAGAAAAAAAAAGCATTGAGCTGAAACTGGTTGAGCTTTAAGAAGATTTTTAAAATATTTCTTCAGCAAAAAAAGTTTTGTTGTTTATATATAAAAATTATAGCAAACATATGGCACGATATTTCAGTTTGGCGTCGATATGTTGTGTTATTTTTTTCGTACATTAATAAATACAAAATATTAACAAAAAATCTTTTAGGCGATTGAGTGTCTTGCTTTTTACTTCTTAGTATTTACTACTGTATTTAAAAAAAGTTTTCACCCACTTATAGAATTTAATTAAACTGTGCAACATTTAGCAAAATTTCCACAGCCCCCGTGCGACTTTTTCTTCAACAAACATGCTGCATTTAAAAATTATTAAGGTCATAAAGTTAATGTGAGTGTTTAAGTGTTCCCGAAAGAAATCAAAATAAAACAATTGAGGAGTTCCACAACTAAACGATAAACACCATAGAAAAAAATGTGTTTTTTACCTTTTTCAAAAAACAAACCAAATGTCTATCATTTTGCTGTTTGTTAATACAAACAAATAATAGTTCAGATCGAAGTGAAGGATTTTTATATCTATTAAATTAAATACTTCAAGGTGGTAGTGAAAAGTCAGTGGAAATAAAATACCCTACCCCACTTACGATGGTATAGAAAACTTTAACTTGTTTACCAGTGAGCGTCACATATTTGTAATATTGGAATTTTGACAGAAAACTCATGTCACATATAATTTCTTGAAAGCTTGTTGAAAGTAATTTTCTATAAAGTTTAAAATGTGATATATGTAGATATACATATGTACTTAGGCTGTACTTGGCTTTTATTTGGGGTATTTCCCGAAATGTTATTATATTTTAATTTATATTAAAACTAACTTTTAAAGGGATTTGAATTGTGCATTCCGTTTAAACAAGGATTATGTTTTATAGAGGAAAGTTCTTCTTTGAATATCCATATATGGGGCATTCCACTCCAAATCGGATGGTTAAAAAATAATGTATTTTTTTAACCATCCTTCCTGGTGAACTTTGACATTTTTTTGTTGGAAATCTTAGGAAATATATTGATAAAATGGGATAAATTGTCTTTTATTTAACTTTAAAAAAAATCCAAGACCTGAAAAGCCTGTCTAAAGGTACCTAAAGGAAATATTATAGAATCTGCAAAATGTCTATTAAAAAATTACTATAAGAAATTTTAGTTTTTAAATTTTCTGGCACTTAAGAAAGAGTTAAATTATGGCCTTAAAATAAAATTCGAAAAAATTAAAAAATGTTGGCCATTTAATAAGAAAAAACGGTTTATATGTGCTAAAATTTATGGCAGATGCCTGTTGTTACGTCCTAGTCCCCGGAGGTTATCAACACCTATAGTACACAGAAAAAAAAATTTCATATTTGAATACGAAAATCGCATATTTGATTAAACAAATTTTTTAATTTTCTGCGATGACGATTTTTGCGGTATTGAAAAAAAAATTTGTATGTATAGTTTTGGAATTTTAAGTCAACAACCAAGTTTATTGAATCAATAAAAAAAGTTGTGCCCAAAATAAATTTTTTTTTTTTCAAAAAAAAAAAAAAAAAAAAAGGTCTACTTAATTTGTTAAAATAAATTGTTGGAAATGTAGAATAAGTCAAACAAAATGCTTATCGAATCTTTATTTATTTATTCATTAATTATGATGTGCTAAATTTCCAAATTTTATTCTCTGATAAATACACTTAAAATGGTTGCTTAGGCCAGATCATCAGGAAACCTTTTTCCAAAGACTTTGGAAAAACTCGAGATATTATACAAACACTGAAGTCGTATTTGCAACGATATCAAAGCTTTTAAAAAATGAAAAAGAGTTGTAAGAATACTGTCTTTACGTTGATTCAAATATTTTTTTATTGAATATGAAGAAATATTTAATTATTTCATTATTATATATGTTTTATTGAGTGCTATTTTGCAAAGTGCAATTTTGGTAAATTTTTCATTGAATCAAATTAAAAGATTCTCAACCTGAAAAATTATTTCCAATAATTGAATTAAATGTTCACCAGTAAACAAATGAATAGTATCAATAGTATCTTTTGATATCAACGACATTTTTTGCAGTAATGCTGTTGATATAAGTAACCGTTTAATTAACTTGATTAAATTTTTAATTAAAACTGATTTTATTTTTGATTAATGGTTTAATTGAACTGGCGTGAATTCTATATGTGTTCCGTTTACATATTCACAGGTCATCCCTAGCGGGATCCCTAGCTTCTGGGCGTGTTTCCCAATAGGCCAATGGCCAGTTATAACCACAATTACTTTCCTGAAGTGAAGTCTGGACTGATCTACAAGTAGTAAATTCAGGACAATTTTATTTGAGTTGTATATTGTTAAATAGAGAGGACACGTCTATTTGCTTACATTGAGATATAAAACTAAATTACTTTTAGTTTGTAAAGTAAAATGTAAAGCTAGAGATGACTCGGAGGGTTTTAATTTTCGTGCCCATTTTAATGATTGATTTTGTAGTCTGTTCTTTACGCTCCAATTGAATATATGGGCAATGATAAACGAAATGTTGCCATTCAAATTTTTTTCGGTTCAAATTCTTCATTGGTATGCTTTCATTAGAGTTCACCAGCAGTATTTTGAACGAAATGAAGAGAAATCCGTTTCAGAATTCCTGGCATTATTTTCCAGTGCCACACATTTTTGTAGTCGAGCACTGGTTTTTTCATTTAAACGATTAACAGCAAATGTTGACAGCTACATTAAACAATTAAAGGTTTAATTAAGTACCTCAATAAGCTGTTTAACTTCTTCTAAAATTGTTTATTTATTTTTAAAGCAGGGAAAAAGCAGAAGTAAAGGAAAAACATGTAAATCAATTGAAAATAGATAATCATGCACAACAACAAATTTCAATCCGCCAAGTAAAACACAATTTGGTTTAAAGACTGATGTTTGACTATTGACTGCCAGCTGTCGTCAATGGCGGTGAGTGTTAAACGGCAAAGATTTCTGAAGTGATAGTGAGGTTATTATCAAAACATGTCAAGTCAATCTCTACGTAGGTTCAATCCCAGCTTCAGTCAAGAATGAAAAATTATTAACAAATTTTTTTAATGAAAATTAAATTTGATGAACTTAAGCCTGAATAAAATTTAAAAATTTGGATTGCAGACCACAATTTAAATTATAATATGCTGGTTACGATGAAATTCTCGGGAATAGCAAAATTCTTTTCTCAGGAACTCCCGGGAATATTTTCGTTTAGAGCACCTATTCTTGACTAAATATCTAAAACATCAAATCAATAATTCAAAAGTTGTATACTTTTACTGCCATTTTTTTTTTTTTTTTTTGCACAATTCTGCACTACTCCAATTTAAATTTGTTACACAATCTCATGTACTAGACAATAAAGAAAAGGTCCCAAAGGCAGTCGTGATCGAATACTTTTTCGACAATTTTATTTCCAATTCTTTTAGTCGATACTGAACGAAGCGATATTGTTTCTTTAGTGTTGTAAAGCCTGTTTTGAGTTTTCACAACACTGAAAAAATTATTTCGATTTGTTCAGTATTGACTGTAAAAATTAGATATAAAATTGCCTTCGAATCGAAAAAGTATTCGCTCACAACTGCCACAATTAGCCCCCTGAATTTGATCACGAAGCTTTCTTTCACAGTTCTAAACAAAAAGCCCCGTTGCTCTATACGCCGCTAAAAAAGAGAAACGGATTTTCCTAAAAATCCCGCTAACGGTAACATTTATCGAAAAAAAAACTAATAATCAAATGTGTTGCTTAGGAAATTGCCTCTAAGACTGTTTTTGTAATTAATTTTCGTCGGACTAACAGTTTTTGAAAAATTCGTTTCAAAAAGTTTTAAGGTACAGTAAAATAAAAATTATTCTGGGTTATAAACGGTTATTCCAATTGGAATTGTATATGAAAATTAAGGACTTGTATTCCAGTTTTCGATTCGAAGTCTATAGACGGATCAGGAGTGCCGCCATAGGTTCCCAAAAAGGACACCTCGGGTATTGCACAAATTTAAAATTAATAAGCCCGATTTAAAAAAATTTGTTATTAATGAAATTTCCTAGGCGAGCTTTACAAGAAAGTTACACAGAAAAAATTAAAAATTGTCCCTTATCAACAAATTTACACCAATTTCACAATATCAACCAAACAAGTTGTTGATTTTGCACCTATTATCAAAATGATTATACACAGAAAAAAAAAGTATTTCAATTTAATTAATGTGGTAATTGAATCAATTATTTTTTTTAGTTGAAAGAATATTAAAAAATTTAATTTTGATTTAATTTTAGTTGTTTTGAAATAAATTTTTAATTAAAATATTAATTAAATAACAAAAATCTTAATTGACTTTTTTCGTTTCAAATAAAATAATTTAAACTATTTAGTATAATTGTTGCTAAGAATTGTCAATATTTACTGAAATCAATTAACACATTAACCCCTATCGTGAATAATGTTTCCCTCGTAATTTATTTCCTTTTCACGTATTTGCGAACATAAAAAACTCCCATGAAAGAAATTAATTCATAGGAGAATAATAACGTGAAAAAAATGTTCGCGGAAAAAAATTCCCCTTATCGTGAACAATTTTTCCCTAGAAATTTGTTCATTTTTCCCTTTAAACTTCTCACTTTATTTTTGCTGGGGAACAAAACATTTATGCAAGTAATTCTTCTCATAATTCGAATATTGAAGTTTACAAAATTTTAAGGTAAATTTCCGTTGAAAGAGGCACAAACTTATATGTATATTGTTCAACAAAATGCAAAAAACAGGTCGATTGCCTGAGGAGTTATAAAGCTTTTCAAAGACGTGGTGGCAGAATTTTAGAAATTTTTTTTGCTACGTAAAAGCGCAATAAGCTAATGTTGCAATCACTCCAATACAATTTATTTTATTTTGTTTTTTTTTTTTTTTTTTTTTTTCTTTAAAATATCTTAATGTTTTTTAATATTTGTTCTTTTTTACATTCACTGAGAACTGATAGCGCGAAAATTTTTCACGTTAGCTTCACGATAGCATTTTTTCCCTTCGAGGGGAATAAAAATTTCGTGGGAACAATAATTCCACTTGTGTTTCACGATAGGGGTGATTGTTTGAAACGGCTAAGTTTTTTGATCATTTTTTTAATTAAAATTATTATTTATTGAAAAAAAATATTCACAACTATCAATTTTTAAAATTTTTAGTAATTAATATAATCATTTTGGTAATAGATGCAAAATCAACAAATTGTTTGCTTGATTCTATGAATTTGGGATAAATTTGGTGATTAACAATTTTTAATTTTTTCTGTGTATTGATTACAACAAATTGTAAGATTGTGAATATTTTTTTTTTTTTTTTTTTTTTTTTTTTTCAATAAATGATATTTTTAATTTTAATTAAAAAAATTATCAAAAAACTTTGCCGTTTCAAACAATGTATTTATTTAATTCTACAGTTTAAATTATTTTATTTTAAACGAAAAAGTCAATTAATATTTTTTGATATTTAATTAATATTTTAATTAAAAATTTATTTCAAAACAACTTAAATATTAATTTTTAATTTAATCAAAATTATACATACATGCCATTTCAAACAATGTGTTTATTTATTTAATTAAATATTGACAATTCCCAACAACACTTCTATAGTTTAAATTATTTTATTTTAAACGAAAAAGTCAATTAATATTTAATTAATATTTTATCTTTTGTGTTAGGCAATATCTGACTTAAAAATCAAAATTTGGTATTTTTGCCGATCTAGTTCTGTTTATATAACTTCTTAATTTAAATAGATTTGTATTTACAATTTTGCCGTAGAATATTTAACGATTAACAGGTTATTTAGAAAAAGATACTTCAAAAACATCATGATATTTTGCATTATATTTCCAAATTATTTTTTGAGCATATTATTTGAGCATTATATTTCCAAAATACTAGACTAAGGTAGTTCAAAAATAACAAATTTTTATTTTTTAATTCGGATATGTCCCACACTTTCAATGGTATAACAAAATATTAAGGATCGGAATAAGATTAAGAAGTCCGTATCATTTTCAGTTCTTGTAATACCCGAAGTGTCCTACTTTGGGAATCTATGGCAGCACTCCTAATATGTCTATAGATTTCGAGTCGCACACATAAATTCGAGAATTCCCTATCGTTTTCAGTTCTTGTTATACCCGAGGTGTCCTACTTTGTCGAGTCGAACACTTACATTCGAGTCCTTAATTGCCATCTCAAATTTCATTCCAATCGGACTAACCGTTTACAAAAACAAGAATTATTTCCATTTTTTCCAAAATCTTGACATTGGAGCTCACACAGTGTACGTTACAGTTTTTTAAAACGAATTTTCTCAAAATCTGTTAGTCCTACGAAAAAAAATTACAATGTTTTTTGTAGGCAATTTGCTTAGCTACGCATTTGATAATTAGTTTTTTTTTCGATATACTTATGTTAACGTTAGCGAGATTTTTACCAAGCCCAGTTTCTTTTGATTTTTGACCCCGCTTAACTTTTTTTAGCGGAGCATAGATCGAGGATTTTTGAGATGTTGTTTAGAACCACAAAAGAAATTTCTTACAAAAAATTCATTTTTCCCTTAATTTTTCCGAAATTAATTGTCTTTATTGCCCATGTTATAAATCATGACTAATGTTTACTTGTTTTTTTTTTAATATTTAAAACAGACTTAATTTTTTTTTTTGAAATTTTACTCACCCGACTAATTAATAGAACCGTACATTTGATGTAGACTCCAAAACACTGCCACTAAAAGTTTTTAAGTTTTATGTTCTAATTTGCTTTTGAAAAATGATTTATTTTAAATTTTATTATTGATGTTGTCTATATTTTTTACATTTATGCAAATTCACGTGAATATAAAGTAATCAAAATGAAGTTTTCTATAAAAAAAAAATAACGATTATTAAAAAAATAAGCACCGTGCGAAAAAAGCACTTATTTTTTTTTTTTTTGTTTTTTTTTTTGTTTTTTTTTTTTTTTTATTTCAGATGAAAAGTGTGATAAAAAAGCGAATTAAAAAAAATCACTTCAACTACAGAATTAAACAAAACCACCACAATACAACAACATCAACCGCATAAAATTTATAAAAAAAAAAAAAATTTTAAACTTTTTAAGTAACAAACACACGCACACTCAGTGTCTTCTTTTTTTTTAGTTTGCACAGACACACACACTTAAGCACTTTAAACGCCGCAACCAATACACGGATACAGTAAATTTATTTATGATGTTGTTGACATCAATCAATTACTTTTCAATAATTTTGTTTAATTATTTTGAATTTGTGGCAAACACGACGAACAAACACAAAAACAATTGAAATGGCGAGTTTTTGAATTTCAGACTTATTGGCTGGTGGTCTGTATGTCTGTCTGGCTGGCCGGTTAATGGTAGATATGTTTGACTAAATCACGTACAGTGGGATCATATAGTTTATTTAAAAGAAGGCATTCTAGACACAGAATCAAAAGTTTTTCTAATTGCCACTAAAATTGTGTGTATGTGTGTGTTAAAATATCAATTGTAATTAAATGTCAATGTATTTCAGTTTTGTTTGTCAAACAATTGATAAAAAAAAAACGTTTAAGGCCAATAGCGCCAAAGAAATTATTTTGTTAAACATATATTTTTTTATATATTTAAATCTTTCTACTCTTAAATTTTACGCTGTTAGAAACACATACTTTTGTTGTTGTTGTGGTACTTAGTTTTTTCTATTTTAAAGATAAAAATATATTTTTAACTTTTTTTATTTAATAAAAATTCTATTGGTGAACAAGTGGGTGTTGATTGTTCTTAATTATTTTTTTTTTTTTTTTTTGTAATGTTGTTGTTGGAGTTTAAAATCCTGTTGTTTTTGTTAATTTTATTCAAATTAATTTAATATTTTATTGTTGCTGTTGTTTTAATTTGGGACTTTATTTTATTATGCAAATTTTTTTTTAATTATTTATTTACTAATTTAATTATTTATTTACTAACGACGTGCGCTGTTGTTTTTGTGAACGAACTTCTCTTACTGGCCTGCAAATAATCGAAAAAGAAAAAATTTTCGATTTAATGTTCGGTATTTTTAAAGAAAATTTTCGGTTAGAAATTTGTTGTACAACCAAAAGTTACTTTATTTTTGGTAACAAAATTAATGAAAGACAGACAGAAGAGTAGAAATAGAGAAGTAAGAAAAGTATAAGACACAGTAAGGTGAAGTAGTAGTTATAGAAGTAAGAAGAAAAATCAGTGATGGAAAGGTGTGTTTAAGTGTGTGTGTGTTTGTTTGTTTTTTTAAGGAAATAAAACGAGCGATTCTGTTTGATATCCTGGACGAAAGTGAATATTTTTCAGAAAAAAAAGAATTGATTTCCAATATTTAAAAAAAAAAGTTTAATATGTATTCCATGACTTAATTTAAAATGAAGTTTTTCTTCAACACCGTTTCAAAAAACTTTAGTACTTTTAGTATTTTTGTGCATTAAAATTAAGGTCTGGTAAAGGTCGTTTTACACTATCACACAAACCTTAAGTAACTTAAGGAAAATACTTCCCTGATCTTAATATTGTTTGAACATTTAAAAAAAAACAATCGGGTATGTTCTGTAAATCGAAATGAAGTGTATTTAAAATCGAACAAATTTTTAAAACGAGCCTGTAAAGAAAGTTCATAAACTTATTCCTTTTTATATACTTCATTCTTTGGGTACCAATTATATTTGCAAGAATAACTCTTAAAAACAGGAAAAACAACAGTCATCTTGTAAATAATTGAAATAAAAATCTCGTTCGATTTCAATTCCACTTCATTTCGATTTGTAGAACATGCCCGAATAAGAACTTATCATGACAGGTTTGTACATATTTTCTTAAAAATACGTAGACTTGTGTAGCGTAAAACGGCCTTAAAATATACTTATGTGGTGTATTTACTACAGAGCTGTAAAAAACTGCAATCGATTGGAATTGCAATCAAAATAATACAATTATATTTCTTTTTTGATTTCAAAATAATTTCAGATTTGAACAAGATTGCTATACTTTGCGTTTGCAATCATTTTAAATTCATTCTTTTTAGGAATTATTGAATGCAATCAATTTAATTAAAAACAAATTTTAATTGAAATTATGTGATTTCAATCAATTCTCTTTGCAATCACAGCCATAGTGAAAGTCCATCGAAATAATATACACTTGGAATCTATAGTTGTAAGCCAGAATTTCCGCTGTTGGTAGTTCAAAATGATCGGAGTCAGCTTTATTTCTCGCAGATGGAGTTTCATTTGATTTGAATGAAGATTTTCATTCTTAATTTATTTCGACTGCAAACACTGGATTTGATTGTATTTAAAGTATGGCAATCAAGCCGATTGCAATTAGATATTTATATAGCAATTATTATTATATAAATTGATTTAAAAAATTAACTTAACAAAATGAGAAAATTTATTCAGGTCGGTGATGGAAATCTATTTGGAAAACGAAACGATTTGAAACCGATAATATCGTTTTAAGAATCGTTTAAAATTGTTTTTTTATACATATTCCTCTTATTTTCTGTCCATATTCTTTTAAATTGTGTATTACATGAGTTAATTGTACTGTATTTTCAACAAAAAATTTAAATTCAAGTTCAGAAATAGATGTTAAAATCGCTCGAAATTCATCACATCAATAAATTTTCCGATTTTAAATATAATTAAAAATTTAGCAATTATTACTGAGAAATCATGTTCTGAATTATTATTAAACTTTCTTTTTATATAGAAAATAAGCATATGTATATGTATGCACGTTTTGACCCAGCGGTCAAAAAAGAATGAGTAAAGCGGCCTAATAGAAGGCCATATTTAGCAGACACTGCGGCGAGAGTGCATTCCATAATTATTTACTTTTTACAAAGGTTGTCTGTCATTGGGAGGAAGCCCTTCCACTTCCTTTTAAAGGCATTTATAAAGGCTTTCAGATTAACGATTTTAGAAAGGGAATAAAAAAAATGTCTTTTACCTTTTGTTATTTGTATACAATTAAAAAAAAAACGTCATGTGTGTGGATTTGATGTTCGCTTTGTCAATAAACATACACAAACACGTTACGTAAGAAAAACGAGACCAAAAAAATATACTAGCAGCTTTGTTTTAGTTGGGAATGTGTTTATGATTAAACAGAACTGGGGCTGAACGATGTTTTCCATACAGTTTGACATAAAATTATGCCAGAGAATGCGGTCGAGAAATAAAACCAATTTTACTTGGAAAACGTTTTATCTCATGCTCTCACATAGAGACAATTATTCTCCCAACAATGCTACCATACTTTCGTTCAATTTCATACATTTTGTAAACAAAGAAAAAAAAGAACAAAAGAAAACGAAAGAAATGAGAGAAAATTTGCAGTTACGGTCAACGTTTTAAATATGGGCTTAAGAATTTTTGCCTGAAGTTGAAGACTCAATTCTGTTTCATTATTAATGAATATTTTCGTAGGTCTTTATAAAAGAAATTTATACCTCTAGAAGACAGGATATCATAAGGAAAGACTATTTTAGAAATGAGAGGCCTTAAGAAGGCCTGTCACATAGGGTCCTTTCAATATTTAACGCTGGGTATACATACCTGCATATAAGTATATGTATGTTTAAATATTTTAGTCAATATTTGTACAAGAATCCTTTTTATAGTACATTTTTGACAAAAGTACTACATATTTTATAAAAAAAACTTTTGATAATACAAAATCCCTTTTTTTTGGGGGGGGAATTTAGCATAACAAAACAAAATCTTATTAATGAAAAAAAAAAATTTTTATAATACAAAATTCCTTTTTTTTGTAAATAAGTACTTTTTGGTGAAAGCGAACTTCTTGGTAAAATTTGAACTTTTAGGTAAAAAGACCCTTTCTTGTATAAAACAATGCCTTTTTTGGAAAAAAAAAAAATTACCTGATGCTGAAAGGCCAAGTTTTGGTAAAACCAAAGTACTTTTTGGTGATATTTAAAAAATTACCGAAAAATTGTATTCAAGAGTAGATCGATTAAAATTGTACAACGATACTAAAAGTATAAAAAATAACGTTTTGTGGTACATAAATATTACAGTTTGTAATCGCAGATATGGCGAATACGAGCGTTTGTTTTGAAAAACGGCTATCACCATAGACTTCAGCGTACTCAAATAAGCTTTACTGGTAGGGTGCCCAGCTTGTAAAAATTTGTAATTTTACGAGGTCCACACACGCGTTTCATGCGTTTGATACTTTCTTGCGTGCGACACATATGAGCATTTCCATTGTGACGTAACGTGATATTTGTAAAAATGTTTTTATATATTTGCAAAGTAGCACTATTTTCAGAAAAAGGTTTACAACAATCAACCATAAGGATTTGAAGTTATAAGCGAAAATATGCGCTGATGTGACGTTACAAAAAAACAGAAGTGGATCTTGAATTGCATTACAAAATTGCATAAGTCTGCGAATTGAGCAAGACTTTTTGTATAAAATCTTTTTTAGTAAACTTAGGACTTATAAGGATAATATAATAAAAGCTTGTATTTAAGGACCATGTTTTTCAAATGTTATCCCTTTTGTAACTTAATGCAGAGCTATTTGGGCTTTACACCAAAATATAACAAAGTAAATTATATATATACAGTTTTTAGAAAAACAATTTAAAATACTTCTGGCTTTACGTTACAAAAAAAGACTTTTCGCTAGAACTGCCCATATATATATGCGTTTTATGCGTATACTGTGTATTTATTTTGTTAATAAAATTTTTACAGATTTTACTTTTTTGCAGATGCATAAACGCATGAAACGCTTTACCCGTTTTGATTTACACCATAGAAGTGAAATGTTCTCTCATTGCTAAATATTGTATGTATTGGACTTTTTAAGATTTTTTTCATTATTTTCATTAATTCTCAAAATCCATAAGCAAAAAGTCTTCGAACATTATTAGGAAATATAATAAATGAATAAACAGAGATGGAGAATAGTTCAGAGTCCCAACTATGTACGACTAATCAAACATTAGCTTTGAATTAAACTTTTTAAGGGTATAGAAAATAGTGAAATCTATTGTTCATCTACAACTCTTGGCCCTCGATATAAAGCTCGAATCTTTTAAAGACATACGACTACAATTTTATCAAAATAAAAAAAATTCGTCTTATTGAGCTAATAAGCATGACCCTGCATTCCGAAAGTGTTACGGTCACCCCTGCATCTAGTAAAAGATCTGAAAAGTCTTCAAGAACTGGCCTTTGCAGTGTTTGTGTAATAATTATAAGAGAATCCGAGAAGGATGATCCTCTGTCCATCATAAGCTGCGGTTGTCTAAAGACCCAGATCCCAGATCACACGTTATAGCCATCCAAACGTGAAGAAAATTGTACAA
The DNA here is from genome assembly GCA_943735925.1 of Pollenia amentaria. NCBI lineage: Eukaryota > Metazoa > Arthropoda > Insecta > Diptera > Polleniidae > Pollenia > Pollenia amentaria. The sequence continues at coordinate 277,333,970 of OX031006.1, read as the reverse complement.
TTTTGCAATGAGTTCTGTCGAATCCGAAAGACTAATAACCACTGCAAGCCTCGTTCAAGCGAATTTGCGAAATCGTCTATCTCCTAAAAATTTATGAATACTTTGTTTTTTAAACTAAAATTTTTTAATAATAACAATTTTAAATATTTATGATCTCTTACACCGGTTTTTTTGTATAAAAAAAAGTAATCAGCCCAATGATGAATAAAAATTCCCTGGAAGCTTTTTCCTTTTCCCATTTTTATAATTAAATTTCAATAGCAAAAATAGGAGAAGAGAAAAAACTCCCGGGGAATTTTTATTCATAATTGGACCGATTTATTATACCCAAAAAAAGGGTATTTATAATTTTATATACATATAAGTTTGTCATTCCTTTTGTAATTTCTACGATATTGTTCTAAGGCCCTATAACGTAGATATATCTGTGGTCACAAGCAATAACCGCCTTAGTCGACTTAAGAAAGAATTGAGTTTATATTATCAAGTCTATTATCAAGTCTTTATCAAATATTTCTGAAATAAATACAACTTTCGTTATAATTTTTTATCTTAAGGCCTAATGACATTACATTTTTAATGCATTGTTCAAGTTTTGGTGAACAGTGCAAATATAATGTAATAGGAAAATTTAACAAGTGCAAAGAGTTCAGCTGTGTTAAGATAAATAGCAAACTGTCAAAAATTTTACTAAAGTTACAGCTAAAAAATGACATTTCAAGCTTGAAATATTAAAAGTGTTGCTGAATCAGCCATTAACCGCTGGCAATATTAGCGCTTAACCGCTTTTTGTTTGTTTTGTTTTTATGTTTCCAAAAAACAAAAAGTTGACAACATTGATTTAAATGAGTAAAATCATACCAAAAGAAAAACTGAAAAAAAAAATTTCTGTTTACATTATTTATAGTTTGCTCATTCCAACATTTACCCCCGTTTTCACAACTTACAGATAGCTAAAGGTAGGATTCTCTCGGCGGTATTAAAAGTGTTCGATTACACTTTACACAACTTTACTTGAACGTACAGTGAGCGATAAGTTAAAGGAAGGTTCATCCTATTTGGTAGGTTACAGTTAAGTTGTAATAATAAAACACTTTTTACGCCGCCAATAAAATCCTACTTTTAACTATCAGTAAGTTGTGAATACGGGCCTTACTATTTTTTCCTATCAATTCTATATCAATTCAATATATTAAAAATGTAACGTCATAACGCCATTGTGGGTGTAATAATCTTTGATTTTGAATAAAGTTTTTTCTAATGCAATTAATATTTTCGGAAACGATTTTATAAACATAAAGTATCTTTTCTTAAAAACTATTTATGCTTAGGCGGTTATTGCTTGTGACAATAGATATTTTGGGTCCTTGTTAGTAGGGAAGTTGATTTAACGATGTCCGTTTGACCGTCTCCATTTAATTTTGCTATTGAAATTAAGCCAGATCGGCACATAAATGGCTGAAATATGAGCCAAAAACCACGACTGTCTCCATTTTTTTTTTTTTTTTTTTTCATAAAATCCCAGGTTGTTGTTGTTAATATCGATCACCCAGAGTAACGATATATGTACCTCTTTTGTATACGTTAGCTTTTTTTAGTTTTTTTTTCGCTTTTTTATACATAACAAAAAATTCATGTATAACGCCGTTGATTTAAAGATGTCCATCTGTCCGTCTGTACATCTTAAGAGCCAAAGTTTCCAAATTAGGTTCAAGCATTTTGGTTATCAACACATAACATCCGGCAAAATGTGAGCGGTATTGGAAATGTGGGCGAAGCAGGAAAAAGATTTATTTTCAATAGACTTATAACATGTTCCTGGGTATAAAAGATTAGGCATAGCGGAATATGGCACTCTTACTTGTTCTCTGTTACTTTTACCATGAATGCAAATTCAATTTGTTGTTTTTGATATCTTACTAATAACCAGGGCTGTGGAGTCGTCCGAAAAAAGTACTAACTCCGACTCCGACTCCAAACGCTGAAATTTTTTAAGTGCGACTCCGACTCCGACTCCGACTCACGACTCCGACTCCTACTCTAACCGTGATGCGAAATGAATGAGACGTAAAATTATTTCTCTTTTGTGTAGAAACATCTTTATTAAACGAATTATGGGAATCCCCGCGTAATGTGCATAAGAAAAACATGAGTGTTATGGTAGGAATGAAAGGCAGGCCGATAAAGACGTTTCTACACAAAAGAGAAATAATTTTACGTCACAATTTTTCTAATACATACTAGTATTTATGCGCTATAGCAACACTTCTTCTGTACAATATTGAAAATATTTCAGGGTTGATGGTTAAAAAATTCTGATATTAAAATTATTGGCAATTCCTGTCATTAACATTTTTTAGCATGAGTAAATTATTTAAAAAATCACACATCTTTTTTCAACTAGATCAATAACTGAGTATAAGTTTTGCTAATGTAATTTAGACTTTTTCCCGCACGTATAAAAAATATACCTAAATATACTTAAATAGTAAAGTACTTGAATCAACTATTTCTCATAAAATAAATCAAAATCTACTTATTCATATTGATCTGCAAACTATGAATTTTTTAAATTTTTTATGCCGAAAAATGTTGGAGTCGGGAGTCGCGCGTTTTTTTGGGTACTGCGAGGTGTTGATATGACATCTGACAAGACAATGTCGGTCATGTTTTCGTGGATAGGCTTGTATAAAAGACAACTTGAAAGACAATGTCGGCCATATCGTCGTTTATAAACTTCTTTAGAAGACAGTGCAATAGACAATGTCGAGTAGTTTGTCGTCCACGAAATTTCCTCAAAATTGTCTTCCAGAAATCCTAAGTGATAGAGGACATGTCGTGCTGTTTTGCCAACTGGGTCGTTGCTTCCCTACTTTTAAGTTTTTCAATTGAAAATATACTTTCAGTATAGGACTTTTATGAATTCCTGCAAAATAGTAAATGAAATGTGATGTTTTTAAGAGTTAGAGTGTTTGAAATGTGATATAGAGAGCCAGAGAGAATAAGAGGAGAAAGGAGTATATAAAAACTGTCTGTAAGACCTGGGCCCAAATCACGACATTCGATATCGATTTCCGATAATGACATTCGATTTCGATTTCGTATTGCCATTTAAATTATATTCTAATTTCGATCGATATCAAATGCCGTTAATTGATTCCAGGTAATTAAGTAAAATTTGTGTACATTCACTGTTACCAAAGTAGCAAATTATTTTGAATTAGTTAAAAAACAATATATCAAAACATATATTTCAAAAGTTAATAGCAATATACATATAGACAATTTAATTTTGAAAATTCAGAATATCAGGAATGAAAAAAGAGACATTTATAAAATATAGACAAAATATTTATTTTATTTAGAAAACATTTAAGTTTTTTTTTTAATATTAGAGATAGAAATGTAGCAGAAAAAATATTTTTTTATATTTATAAGCAACAGATAAAATTGCGTTAATACTATTTTATTTTTGTTATTTAAAAATATTTTAGATTTCTTTTAATAAAAAAAAAAAAAAATACTTAAAAAAATATATATAAATTTGCTAAAATCTAAAAGAAAAAAATTATTTATGCTTTTTTGTGGGTGTGAGAGTTTGTTTAGGTGTTTGGCTGAGATGGTGCCGTGAAGGGTGTCGATTTGGGGACAACAACAAAATAATATTAGAATAAGTGTCTGCTAATAATTCATTCAGTTTTGCTTAGCATTTCTTTTCTTATGATTAAAATTGGAAAAATTTTTATTACATACGAAATAAATTTGATTAAAAGAATCGAAGAAAACGAAATACAAAGGGAACTAAAAAACCATTAGAAAAGTTTCAAATACAGCAGATACAGATAGAGAAGATAGAAAATTCACATAACAACAAGCGCATATTTTTTTGAAGGAAACATTTTTAGGATTGATTTTCTTGAAATTTGAAAAAAGCATTTAATAATAATAAATATAAAAATGTTAAATAAAAATAATAAATAAAATAGAATAAAAAACAAATAGTTTATAAATTTATAGTGCACATTATAAAAAACAAAATTAAATAAAATACATTATATATACATATATAAATATACTTATATACATATGTTCCCATTGATCATATTAGGAGCATAGGGCCTCAAATTAATTTAATTTAGGTAAATATATTTGGGTGATTCACAAAGTAGTAGTCATAAAGTTGTAAAGTCATATGTCTTAAAATAATTACACGAAAAATATATGACTGCTGAGGGCAACCGCTTATAATTTAGATTTCTACTGTACAGTTATGACGAATCAAATAACACAGCATTAAAATTGTTATTTTGTTTGAAACACAACAATATTTTTTTTAAACAATTTTTAAATATTTTTTAGGATATTATGACGATTTGACTTGATAGCACACCTTTTGAATCATCCAATTATAATTTAAAATGTTCTCTTCCAAATATTTGTATTAATTTCTACAAAAATAAGTAAAAAAATATTTTATAGTTTAATTAAATATTAAATGTGTTTGAGAGCATAGTTTATGATCTAAATTTATTTAAAATTCACAAAAACAATAAAAAATGGAAGCCAATAATATTAATAAGGATGGAAGTTCAAAATGGTATCCAAATTTGAAGGCAAGTTTAAAATTGTGATATAATCCCCCCCCCCCCCCCCCTTCTCTCTCTCTTCTTTAAAATGTTAATAAGTAAAAAGTACTTTTTACTTAAGGATATTTTATTTTTTGTAAAAACTTACTTCTTGTTTAAAGGCTCTTTTTAGTTAAAATAAAAAAAGTTCTATTTTTTCTGTAAAAAGTACTTTTTGTAGCAAGGAACTTTTTTAGTAAAAACAAAATTTTTTTTTTTTAATACATAAATACTTTTTCACAAAGATGGGTTTTTTTTAAATATTTCATTCGTCCTCTTTTAAAAAGATAAGAAATTAACATTAAGAGCACAATTCGTTGTCAGATTGCTTGACATGACGCTCGTATACGCGTGCTTGACGTTGGTACCTAAATTGTTGGATTCCCTACCCAGCATCGTCTCACATACAAAAAATTTTCACAGATGAAACCATAATGCTTATTGAGAAATTTGCTTGACCATCTCTCCTAGCAACCTGAAGGAATGGGTATAGCGGGTGGGTATGTTAGAAACAAGTGTTGAGGATGAAAAATAAATTGGGGTTGGTTATACGTTTGACCCATCTAGGGGCATCATGGGAGCTGCGGGGCCAATTTTTTTCCAAATTTCATTAACTTTGTATGGGAGCCTCCTTAAGGAATGAAAATAGGGGGTAAGTATGTTCGAGAAAAATGTCGGGAAGGAAAAATCATAAACTAACAAACATCCCTCGCAATTTTAGATTATTAAAAAACGGCTGTCTAATTTGCGATAAAACGTACACACATTCCCCATTAAACGAAATCCTACTCGCCCCGTATATTTATTTTTTGGAGAAAAAATAAAGTTTTTTTTGGTATTATTCGACATTTATACGTGAATATAAACAAACAAATAACAAAAAAAAATAATAATATAAAAATAAATAAATAAATACATTGTTGTATTCATTGTATGCTTTTCTCCTCTACGCTTTTTTTTACTTTTTGCAAACTGTCAGCAAATTGTTCCAGTATTTTTTATTGTTATTGTCAGTAGTTAAAGTTTATTTGAAATTTTAGCAAAAAAGAAAAATATTTTATTTTTGGTTTTATATTGTTCAGAATTCAAAAAAAAAAAGAATTGAAAAAAATTTTTATCTGTACTGTTTTGTATTTATTGTTAAATAAATGCGAATTTTATGTGTCTACAGTGAATGTATGTGGATGAGTGTAAAAAGCGATTTTTGCAATTGTTTAGAATTAAATGTGAGTGTATGGGAGCATGTGTGCCTGTGTGTGTATATGTGTGCATGGCATGTGTTCATTTTTCAATAGTGTAATAAATACATAAAAGTGTTTAGAGATCTTAAATTACAAATATGGTGCTAATTGAAATATCAAAAACAACAACAACAACAATGCAAAAAAGCAATAACATCAGAAATAAAATCATAGCAAGCAAATATTTACACAGATAATTTTTAAATATATTTCTTACACATATACATACATACCAGGCGCGGATTCAGGGGAGGGAAAAGAGGATATTTCCCCCCCCCCCCCCCCTAAATTATAAAAATATGTTTTGCTTATTTCGATAATTCACGAATTTCCGAATGTACAAAATTTTTGGAAATCCCATCAAGTTTTTTTTTTGTTTTTTATAGAATCTCTAATCAAATTTTCAATAAGTATCCAAGTATTTATCCTAATAGTTATTTATTATATATTTCCAAAGAAACATCTTTATCCGAAAAATAAACGTTTGTCTTGAATATGCGAGCGGTTGAATTATTAATAAGCCTTAGTATATGCAATATTATTATTTGTGTTATGATAATTATTTATTATATACATTTGAATATAACCATTTTTCTTATCATATTTTCATCATAGTAGGCTTTGAATTTGAATTTTATATGCATTGCCATTCTACCTTCCCATATATACATATGAATATATGTATTGGTCTAGTAAAAGTTCACCAAAGAAGAATTATATAACTGTCAAATTTCAAGTGCATTAATAAGAAAAGTTCTTTGATATACAAAAATACATACAAATTAGTGAAACAATGAGAATCCGTAACTTTTTTTTAATATAATTTACCTATATAAGTATATATCATTAAGTCGTAAAGGATGTAAGTCCAATGCATACATTTTATAGGAGAGAGAAAAAACTTTCTAAGGTCTTTAGTTCTGAATATATTTTAAGTCTGTAAATCCAGTTTTGCTTCATTGCCGAATCTTTATTGGCTTGCAAACAAACTTAAAATAATACATTTATGTTTTACATAGCTTTTTGTGACTTATCTCCTTTTCTATTATATATTTTATACTTTTAATGTAGATTTTAGTATGTCAGTTTGCAAAAAATAAAATATACTATAAAATTATATTATTTATTTCAATGTTGACTATTAACAAATATTAACAAATTTTTTTTTTCTTTAGCATTTGTGGATTTAGAACTTTTACATATCGTTACAAAACAAGAACTAGAAAAAAATATTTGTATTTTTTTCCGCAAACGATGTATTTTTGTTTACTCTATTGAACTGCATCAAAAACTTAATTTTCAAAAATTGTGGCATTAGCGCATTTACTACTGAAGGTACATATGTATGTATGTATGTGCAGCCAAAATTATTTTTGTCTTTCTTATAAGCTTTAAAATTCCTTTCTAAATAAAAATAATTTAAATAAAAAAATTAGCTGTAATCAACTTAAACCAGAAAGAATAATTATATATTTATCTTTAGATTAAAGCCCAAACAGTTCGACTAAAATTCATAACTTAATTTAAAAATTAGTGAAGCATATTCTTTCTTCCAAAATTTTGTTAACAATTGCATATGTTTTGTTTTTGGGTGAAATATTGGTCAAACAATTTAGTATGATGTAGTCAAATAAATTTTTTCAAATAAAAAAAAAACATTAAAAATAAATAAAATTATTTTTATAGCCAAAACGTTATTTAAAAAGATTAATTTATTTTAATTTATATTGAACTGATCTTATATTCTATTTTACCTTATTGTTGAGTTTTTTTTTTAATATAATATAAACATATCGTTTTTAATAAACTTTTAAAAACAAATTTTTTACTTGTTTTGTACCATAAAAAAATTCCCCCCCCCCCCCCCCTAAGGCTCAAGCTGGATCCGCGCCTGATACATACTTATATAGAATACACCTACTAATACACAAAATGTGCGATAATACAACAACAAAAATAATCGCAAGTAAAAAAAAAATGCACTTTACATTTCAATACAAGTAAACGAGTACTAAAGTGACACAATTTTTTTTGTGTCTGAAAATCAAAACTAATCAAATAATTTATGTATTTATGAATGCATGTGAAAGTTCTATTTACAAATGTTTGTTGGCAAATTAATCAATTTAATTCAAATAGAAAGAAAATTCACTTAAGAATTATAAAATTTAAGGGGTTTCAAACCGCAACTATCGCATTAATTTAAAAGCAGATCTTTTTCTAACCCACATTTGAAAGACAGAGTTATAAAACTAGCCAGATCTAAAATTTAGAATTATTATTAAACCCTTCAGCACAGGTGATGATTCGTTTGTAATTTCTTAAATACATACAGCCCAATTATGAATAAAAATTCCCCTGGAGTTTTTATTCATTATTAGGCTGATATTGTTTTTACCTAGACCCTATAAAGTACATTTCGAAAATGCAAAAGGGCGTAACAACACTATTTATTTTTTTACAGGAGAAGCTAAAAACTTAACAAAATCAATAACAACAAGATGTACTTGGCGTTTGAATTTCTTCAATAAAGTCGCCATTTTTGATCGCAGGGATGTAAAATTCTTTGTAAACATGTAGTTTAATAAAACGAACAAAAATCAATCAAAAACTCTATTTCGAACTTTTTTATTGTAACGCCCTTTTGTATTTTTGGTAACGATATATATATTCTGGATCCTTTTGCGTAGCAAAATTGATTTAACGATGTCAGTTAAATTGTGTATAGGTTGAAATTGGGTTTCCGAAAACGCTTAATATGATGCTAGTCCCCTTTGTTATATCTTTATATCACATATTGTCGGGATTAATCATCGTGATTCAGATCGGAAGATATAAAAATCGCTGTTAACCCACAAACGCTCTAACTGTTATTCCCACCTTCATTTCGAGCCTAATATCTCTTAACGAATTTGTATCTCCTGAAAGAAGAAACTCTAAAAAAAGTACCGAAAAAAGTGGCTTGCATCAATTCTAAGAGATGTTCAAATAAATCTTTAGACAACTGTGATTTTTTTTTTTGTTTTTTTTTTTTTTTTTTTTTTTTTTTTTTTTTTTTTTTTTGTACTATAAACTAAAACACAAATAACTTTTATATACGCAAAGAGTTAAGTGATGTTTGGAAGAAATGGTAGTCAGTACTCAACTGACACAGTTAGGCCCATTTACACATCGCATTCCAATACAATGGCAGAAATATCAAACTGTTTATCGAATGCAGCGGATCCCATTTCGGTCAATCGATTTTTTCCAATGCAGGGGGCTAATTTTGGCAGTAATCGAATACTTTTTTGATTCGAAAGCAATTTTATTTCTAATTCTTTCAGGCTATACTGAAAGTTCGCCCATTAAAGTGAACAGTCTCTGGTCTGTTTCACTACAGTGGAGTTTTAAGTTATCATTGCTCGGATAATTACGTTAGAATATAAATTGTAATTGTAAGGGCTGATTCATCGTGAAGTTTAATTTTCAATATATTTTTTTACAGGTTACTCGTGACTTATACCAAACTGCTTTGTCATTTTTGTTCAGTAGTTTGGCAAGTCATCTTGGAACGACTCACACCACAACAGCGTCTCCAAATTGTTCAGCTGTATTACGAAAATCAGCGTTCTGCTAGAAATGTTCTTTGAGCGATTCGAAGAACTTACGGTGCGCATAATCGACCTACTGAAACCACTATTGCCAACACCATTCGCCAATTTGAGTCCCAGCTTATATTAGTAGATGATACTCGACCGGTTAGACCACATCCAGCACGTACAAAATTCAACTTGTGCAGGAATTAAAGCCGCTACGAGCCATACAGCGAGTTAAACAATAACCTTGTTGATATATAATTTTGGTGAGCACTTAATGTCACGTTTTGCTACGGTAAATTGGCCAAATAGATTGTGCGATAGCACACCTTTGGCACTAGAAATGGCCGAAAAATGCTAAAAATGAGTTTAAAAATGATAAAAATATTCTAAACATTTCTCAAAACTTCATTTTCACACACTAGGTCCCTTTTCTCGGAGAAGGTCACAAATACATTTTAGTGAATTTTTTTAAAGAAACTTAAAGATTTGTTTATATTTAAGCAAGTGGGTAGATTTTGGTAAAGCATCTCGTACATGAAGGTACATATGTAGCAAAGGTAGACTGAGATTAAATTTTAAATTAATGGGGCCCGATACATGCAAACTTTTAACGATTTATTTCTTTGATATACAAAATTTCATAGATCATTTTATTTTTTATAGTTTAAGAAAAGTTAAAGCTTTAGAGCAAACAAATTTTTCTAATATTTACGCTATTGAATTTTTATATAAATACAAAGTGAAATTTGCTTGTAGTTTTATATCGTTATACCTACACAGAAAAAATTGTTAAATTTCTCCAATCACCAAATTTGTTCTAAATTTATAATATCAAGCAAACAAGTTGTTGATTTTGCACCTATTACCAAAATGATTATATTGTTTTGATTATATAATTTTGAAAAAATATTTTCAATAAATGATATTTTTAATTTTAATTAAAAAAGTGATCAAAAAACTTTGCCATTTCAAACAATGTGTTAATTTATTTAAATAAATATTGACAATTCCCAACAACAATTCTACATGTTTAAATTATTTTATTTTAAACGAAAAAAGTCAATTAAAATTTTTTGTTATTTAATTACAATTTTAATTGAAAATTTATTTGAAAACAACTAAAATGTTAATTAAATCAAAATTAACTTTTTAATTTTCTTTCAACAAAAAAAATATTTGATTCAATTATCACATTAATTAAATTTAAATACTTTTTAAACCATTTTTTTAATTGATAAAACACTTTTTTCTGTGTAGCAAAGGGCAAATAATATTTACAATCATTTCGAATATTCCCTCAATATTCTATTCAATTTTTTTTAACAGGTTAGATGTTTCATATGAAATTTCATTTCGAGTACAACTATTTTTAGTCAAAATTTACATATTGCGCTTAACAAACAAGAGGCTATTAACTCTAAATTTAAAAAATTTTCAGTGGAAGCAAAACTATTTTTAATTTAACATTGAAGTTATATGAAAAGTCATTTTAAAACCAACAGTTTCATTACCAAAAAGTAGACAAAACAGCACGATATTTTTACAGCGGGACGATATGAATATAACGTGTCGATTTGTTCGAAAAAGTGAAAAAATAAAAAATTTTGAGTTAATACCCTCTTTTTTTTATAAAAAATTTAAAAAAATTGAATCTGGGAATTTAGTTCTCATGGTGAGCATCATCATAATAATTCGAATGTGTATTCTAACTCAAATTACAATTTATAAAGCTTTCATACTTTAATAGTCTTATTCCTTCAATATTTGTAATTTGACTTAGAATACACATTCGAATTAATATGATGATTTGTAAAAAAAAAATTAAGTAAAATCAATAAATCTATTAGTCCAAATTTTTAAAATTAATAATGCTAAAAAAGCTAAAAACATTTTCTAAAAATGCCAAGTGCTAAATAAAAATTTTGGAGCTAAATACGAATTTGTAATGCAAAATTTAGCTGCAAAAATGCCAAAAGGGCCACACTGCCTACTAGAAACAATTATTGAAAATAAGCAATAATGTTCTGTAAATGAACACACATAAGCAAATTAGAATATAAATCTAGCCCCACCTTCAATTTTAGTGATATTAAACTCATTTTTACGAGCAAATAATTCAAATTCCCAAAAAAGATTAATTCAGAAAAAACCCAACAATAATAAAATTAAAGCCTAACTAAAATTAAACATAACTGAAAAAATCTAATCAAAAAAAATTAAAGAAGTGAACAAACAAGAAAACAACAAAATGTTAACTGAACTTAATCCGAAAAAAAAACAATTAAATACAAGAAGAATATAAAAAAAGGGAAATTAAATTATGTTGTTTACTAACAACCAACCCATCGACCAAACTTCATATTATAAATCTAAAACTTTTATACAAAAAAAAATTTATGGGCCAAAACCTTTAAAATAAAACATAGAAGAATGAATAACAGAAAGCCAGTATTTAGTTATACACAAATTATATAAAACGGAGCTAATATTTCAATTTTTCTTTATTGCAAAAAAAAAAAAAATAAATAAATGAAAATATCAAGTAATTAATCACGCTTAAACATACGACGACTTTGAGTTTCTTACGCATTTTATTACTTGAGACCCTCGTATTCGAACAAACAAGCAAACACAACTCACTCGCGTACTTTAAACACGCAATTCAAGGTCTTTCATAACGCACTTTTTGTTATTGTTGTATTGTTATATTTTTCACTTACTGTCAGTTAGTCAGTCTGACAGGTATATGGACTTTAAAGCACATGGTACCGGCCAACATCCCGTCAGTTTTTTATTAAATATATCTTTTTTTATTTTTTTTTTTTTTTTGTTCATAAATACGATAATTAACTTAAAGTTTTTGTTGATGAGATTTCATTGAAACAAAAATTATTAAAATTAATGGATCTCAATGGAAAAAAAATTAAAATAATTGTATATTACGAGGTAGATTAAATCTCTGTACTTCCTTTCAGAGATACAAATTTATGGTTTACACGTTTCTCGGAACATGAACTTGAAAGATTGAGAAAAACAAACGAAACGATTTAAATCTAGTGCAAAGTGAAAGTCTTTGCTAAAAAAAATATGTTAAGGGTTGCCATTAGCCTTCCTAATTTCCCTGCCTTTCATCATTTTCCGTAATGTATAATAATAATGTTCTGTTATTTTCGGCTGTTGGCGGCAATTTGATGTCAAGAATAAAGTTAAAAAAAAATTATGTTTTATTAACGAAATCATTGAAAGTTGAGTTATGCTCCAGAAGAGAACAAACTGTTGGAAATATGTTCGAATATAAAAATTCGACTGCAGTTCCTCTTCCCTTACCTTTCGTTTTACTGTTATATTCATGTTGGTCTCTTCGTTCCAGAATTAAGAAAAAAATCTTGAATATATAAAGAAAAATATCGAGACATTGGAGGAAGTGGAACAATCAATATGTCGGGACAATACCACAGCGATAATCGGTCAGTTGCCACCGTTTTATGTAAGAAAATCTTAAATTTAAATCTAAGACCGTACAGAGAAATTGCTATTTTTGCAAACATGTTTTACCTTGAAAATATCTTTAAATTTTTAATTAATAGTAGCTCTAGTTGCCACCCTTCTGTTTTTTTTTAACTAACATCAATATACAGTGGAACAGAATAAAAGTTGTTTCAATCAATTAATGCCTCGCACAATTTAAATGCCAATTCAAATTTTGGAGATAAACTGCGAAACCGCTCTTTAAGATAATATGGCGACTATGATCTCATAAGCAATTTCGTTTCCACCAATTCTTCCACATTAATCTTCCACAGTTGCATCTTCGACATTTCCGATCAGTTTCGTTCTTTGTGTCCTAAGAAGCGTCTACCTCTGTACTGTACCCTCATGGCATATAGGTCCTGCCTATACCTAAAGCTTGCCTGGGAATTTATAGGACTGAAATAAAATTCGAATGATCAGAGTCAATCAGGAAGCACGTAAACCAGTTTTTCCCTGGAAGAAAGGCTTATACCTGTTATTTGTTGGTATCCCTTGGATATTGGTTGTGTTTAATATACAAATAGCGATGAGGCAGACCTTGAAAGTGCCGTTTAGAGGTGCGATTTTTTCCGATAAACTGACGCGAAGTTTTATTTACTGACGGGTCCTCTTTATGTGATATTGCCACTTTTCTCCATTTTACCACGCAGAAAAAAGTGTTTTATCAAATAAAAAAATGGTTTAAAAAGCATTTAAATTTAATTAATGTGATTATTAAACAATTATATTTTAATTGAAAGAAATCTTAAAATGAAATTTTGATTAAATTAACATTTTAGTTGTTTTGAAATAAATTTTCAATTAAAATTTTAATTAAATAACAAAAAATCTTAGTTGACTTTTTTCGTTTAAAATAAAATAATTTAAACATGTAGAATTGTTGTTGGGAATTGTCAATATTTATTTATATAAATTAACACGTTGTTTGAAATGGCAAAGCTTTTCGATCACTTTTTTAATTAAAATTAAAAATATCATTTATTGAAAATATTTTTTCAAAATTTTAAAATTTTTAGTAATCAATATAATCATTTTAGTAAAGGTGCAAAATCAACAATTTGTTTGCTTGATATTATGAATTTGGAATAAATTTGGTGATTGGAGAAATTTAATAAATTTTTCTGTGCATGTGGTCTAATAACAACTCAGGATGTGATATAATAAATTTGCACAGTGTAACTTGATGGTCCTGCACAAAAGCGTATATAGGCAAATCGTTTTTACTCGGTGACTTTGTGGCCTGGTAACTCCTTCGGTGAGCTATAATCATATCTTGATCATAAAAAGGGTATTAACTCGAAATTTACAAATGTTCAGTAAAAGCAAAACAATTTTAGTTTTACATTAATATGAAATAGAATTTTTAAAATAACTGTTTCGTTAGCAAAATGTAGCAAAATTGCGCGATATTTTTACAGCAGGTAGATATAAATAGATAAAAAATGAATACCCTCTTTATGATCAAGTGCGATATCTGCTAATATTTAATAGCATCTTTGATAAAAAAAAAATAGACGTAAAGTCCTCTTCAAATATTAAAACTCGATATTTTACATTAATGCCTTAAACTGCATTGACAGGATTTTGAATTTATAAAAAGATAAGTAGATTTACCAATTTTTTATCTTGATTAGAATGAAAAAATTATAAATTCAGCATTATTTATGATATTATTCTTTTGTTTCTTTTTTTTAAATTCATATTTTCACATACAAAGAAAAAATTCTATTTTATTGATGATTAGAGTTTTTCGTTAAAATATATTTTAAGGTTTAAAAAAACATATTTTTAAAATTTTATTGTAAAAAAATTTATCACTTTTTGGTTTAACATTTGAGAGTTTTTGTAACAAAATCTGGTTTAGCCGTTTTCGTTCAAAATGTAGACAATTTTGGTCATGAAAATTCGGCAACACATGACTAAAACGCAGATTTTATTTAAACTTTTGGTTAAAAATTTAAAAAGGAAACAGTTTCTGTTTTTAGTTTGAGATGCATAGCGATTTTTGTAAAAATATCTGGCAGCACTATTCTGTAATTTCCGAAGAGTCTAAGGAAATAATTGTTTTTGTAGTGTGTATAGCATTATCTTTACAGAAAGCTTAAAAAAAAAGTGGCAAGGGTTTTTTATTTAAAAAAAATTCCAATGCTCATACAATTTGTATGTAGCAATAAATCTGAATAAGACGCAATTGAAACACCCGATTTTAACAGGTGTCATAAAAAATAAAAAATGTCAAAATATATTTTTTCGCATGAGTTTGTTTAACACCCCTAGGAGTGTAGGGAACATATAAAGGGCATAACCAGGTGCATCCAATACCTGGGAATGGGCATAAAGTCAAAATTGACTGCTCACAGGAGATCTTTACGATCTCTTGCGATCGCGGTTGACCGCAGATCCTATCTGGTAGCAGGGGAATCAGTATCCTCCCGTGGCACGACACCGGTCTGACTATTAGTTGAGGATTTCGTTAGTATACTTTTGTGATAGTAATTCCAAGGCTCTGCTTTCACCTGGATCGGGTGCAACGGACTAAGACTAAGACATACTTTCGGGAATCACGTGGTGGTTGTGGATTAAACTTTAAGTCTCGGGTAGGGATATCCCGAAAAAGTTATAAATGACTAACTGTTCACCACGTGTGGGAGAGTTCTAGAGGACTATCAACAGCTGTTCATAACATATATCCAAAAAGGAGCAACATGGAGCAACTGTATAATCTTGTCGGATTATGCACTAATATGACTACATGTGTGAAATGGCTGCTCTCACACTCAAGGGCTATTGGTAAACGCACTGTTTGTGACCCAGTGGACAAGATCCACCATGGAGTAGGCCTACGCGGCAGGTACCCATGTATATATTTTTCACATCTGTTTGTTTAACGGCTATGACAATTCAACTGCTTTTAAGTAAATCTAGCGAATTTACCTCTTATTATTATGTATTCAGTGGGTTTTATTAAACAATATAAGTTACCATTGCTGTTAATGGCACAATTTTGCCGCTCTTGAATGGTCTTTTAGGCGTTTCTATTGTTGATTACCGATTTGCGGTTGTCTGATTTAGAGACAGGGTTGAAAAAACTTGTTTAGCCCTGAAACGGTACATTTTATTACATTAAGGTTACTCTTCGTCGAATTCGACAAACTCTTTAAAAAAAAATTCTAGCGAAAGAAAAAAATCTACAATATTTTTTTTGTAATAATTAGGTAGGGCTAATTATTAAATATTGATGTTGCCAACAGGCGACCTAATTATTACATTTTTAATTAAGCATTTTTATAAAAAATATAATAAAACTTGTATTGCTTATTAGGAGTATATACAATGGGTCTACATGTAGAGTACTCCTTGAAAACAGCCTTGGCAATAGAATAAATGTAAACACCGGTGTACTGCAGGGTTGTCGTCCCCTCTACTTTTTAACAGTGTTATTGATATATTGATGAAGACCGCAACATAAAACTGCTCTGGAATTCAATGAGGCCTACACAAGCGGCTAGGTGACTTAGATTACGATGATGACATATGTCTCCTGTCACACACGTTCAGCGACATGTCTCGAAAGCTAATGCTCCCAGAAGATGCGACAGCGAAAGCAGGATTGGAAATAAATATAAGCAAGACAAAATCCATGCGTGTTAACACCGAAAACAGGCACCGTGCTTGAGAATATTCTACTATCTCGGCAGCATTATCAGCAACAATGGAGGATTTAGTGCGGAAATAGTAAACCGTATCAACTGTGCCCTGCAATCCTGTGGCCTCCTGCGTCCTGTATGGAAAGCTTCCCATATATCAAAAAAAACGAAAATAAGCTTATTCAACTCCAGCGTAGTCAACCCTGTTGTATGGATGTGAGACTTGAAATTCTGCTGCCCGCGGCACAGCTTCACTTTAAGTTTTTACCAACAAATGTCTGAGGAGAATTTTGAAAATATTTTGGCCAAATGTGATAACCCACTTCGACCTATGGACAGTTACAAATCAAGTTCAACTACGCACCGAAATACTAAGACGGTAAGTGGAATTGGTTGGGTCACATACTACGTAAGTCAGAATATGAACTAACTCGGGTCACTATTGATTGGAATCCACAGGGTAATAGAAGAAGAGGAATACCCGCCCTCACGTGGATAAGACAGTTGGATTCTAAAGTAGCCACAACAGGAAAATCATGGTACGAAATTAAACAAATAACTTGTAACAGATCCCAATGGAATTTGTAATGGCCCTATGATCCAATTTGGAGCGATGGGTATAAATGTATATACTTACATATAGGTATATTAATAAACAATAACCGTTTTTCTTCTCTCTCAAAATTAGATTCGAATTTTAAGAAATTTTTGGGTTTTAAAATGTATTATTTTTTTAAAGCTTTTGTCGTTGAAATAAGAGCGTAATTTGAATACACATAAAAAAGTTATGTATATAATAAAGTGTAAATGAGCTTCGTTGATTCGACGAACAGTAACCTCCCAGGGTTAAGTAGGTATTCAGATCCGGTAAATGACGTTGATCTAAACTATTCTACATTTGGCGAGGAATCCACTATTGAGTTCACGTTTACTTTAATTGCCAAAAATCCAAAAAAAAAAAAATATAAAACTTATCCAAACCGCAAACATATTTTCAAAGTTATCGAAATTATATATAAAAGTTAATAAAGTGAACCACATTGAATTGCAGACAAGCATAAAAACCATTTCCGTTTAACACAATGATGACCCCCCCAAAAAAATGTTAAAATACAGAGAACCCAAAAAAAAAAAACTAACAGATTGACATTAATTTTAATTTTATGTGCAAACAAGAAAAAACAACACCAAGGAAAATCAAAATAATGGAAAAAAATTGAATAAACAATCGAAAAGATTGTAAATGAAAGATATGAAAACGAAAAATAAATTATATAAGAACAAATGAAAATAAAAAAAACGAAACGAATAAATTTAAAATAAACTGTCAAAAAAAATATGGTAGCCCAAGACAACAAGAACAACACAACACCAAAATCCTAATAGAGAAGAAACTTTGCAAAATATTCTTTGAAATCAAACAAAATGGTTGGTTGATGGCTGGTTAAATGGGATCCCTTATTTTGTATAAATTTTAGTTTTAAGTGGGCAACAGAATAGTCGCTGTAGTACAACGTTACCAATAGCGCTGCAAGTTTTGAAAAGTTAAAAACGGCAGTTTGAAAGTAGTGTCAAGAGAATATGTAGTGTTGTTGTCGTTGGAGTTGAAGTTAAAGCGCAAAGTTCGAAATTTTGAACTTTGTTGCGCTACAGAGCATTCGTCAGCTTCAGCTTCTACTACAACTACTTTATTCTGTTCCAGGCCTTAAAGAAATTATATTCAGTTGCGCTCTACTGATGGCACTACTGAACAGAGAAACCCCCAACCAAACTTGAAATTTATACAACATAGCAAAAAATAAATGAAAAAAAATACAGTTTGCCTGTTAAATTTGAGTGACTGGCTGAACGGCGGCGGACTAAATGAATAAATGCCTAAATAATAAAATTAAAATGAAAAGTATAAAAAAACAGCACACACAAAAATTTTTTTTTACATACACTCGTCGTACATCGCCAATCGCAATCATCAGCGTGATCAAGGCAGTAAGTTATCAGTCTGTTTCGGATACAGAGTCACCAGCGTTGTAGTCATCCAATGAGTGCTAAAGAGAGCGAAATACAATACAACAAACCAAAATTTATAAAATAAAATAAAACCAAAGTTGAATTTTAAAATACAACTCTACACACTACAACCAACCACTCAAAATTCAAGGTCAAACATGTTAAAATTTTCAAACCGGCCGTTCAACTTGATAACTTTTATTTTTATTTTCTGTCATCGTCGACTTTAAAAAAAGAGAAGTCTGTAGAATCGCAAATTTAAAAAAAATAAACGTAACATCGTAAAGTACCCCAGGCTTGCCTGATGGTAATCACCAGACCAAACAACCAACCATTGAACCACGTTTTTTTCTCTCCTTCTTCATTTTAATTTTGTTTGGATTCTTTTTGTTGTTATTGTTGTTGTTGTTGTTGTGTCTCTGACAAAACTTATAGAATCAACAAGTTTCTTCTTGTATGTAGTTTAAAGAAAGGGTTTGCCTGAAGGGAGTTTTTTAAGGCACAAGGGGAATTTTGTTTTAACTAATTGGACTCTATGAAATCCATCTAATATGATAGATCCTTATTTCAGTGAAACAAAACTTGCAAAACAAGGACAAATGACTAAAGGCAGAATTAGCCTGTACGTTCTGTTCTGTTACGAATCAGCAGTTTTGTTTCGGTTCAATTGAAAGTCTGTATGTTTGGTTTGTTTTTACTTTTTCGTTCTGTTCTGTTGCGGACAAATCTGTTGAAAATAGAATTCAACGTTAAGTTACGGCCAAAGTGTGTATGTATTAATTAGTTTGTTGTGATATGAAAAATCTGTAATTTTTGTTTAAAGCTAGAACAATTGGTTTTAATTAATGATTTTTTTAAAATTGACATATTTTTTACACAAAATATTAGTTTTTATTTTTTACGAAAATTTTTTTTTCCAATTTCAATGCTTTTCTTTTTAAAAGCAGATGATTCCTTTCACAGAAAAAGTAATTACAAAATATTTGCAACAGAAAGGAACGAAACAGAACGGCAACAGAAAGTAACAAAAATGAGGCCTTAAGAATAAGAAAAGTTTTTAACCCAGATATGCCGACGGGCCTTCTAGTGCAACAATTTTCGTAATTTTCCAAAATAACTTTATTCTAACATATTATATTGCAAAACTGAGCAAAGAATAAAAAAAAATATATTTTAACTTGGATTTTGAGTCCGTACTATATGTAGTACGCCCGGAACATATGAAAGCAAAAGACAGTATTTTCTTGTGATTTCATTCAAGTCGTTTATTATTCAGCAACTTTTGTGTACAGAAGTAAAGAAAAACAAATTAATAAAAAAAAATTATTTGGTGGTGTGGTACTCCACATTAGACTTTACATGGAGCGGCACATCACACGTAAGCAGCGTGTAGTGGTCTAATTGTGGCAATGATTACAACGTAGCTGTTTACATTTTCTATCGTGGGGTGTGTTCTCAGTAAGTAAATGATCTTTTCGATCAAATCTGATGTCGCATGAGGATCCTGATGGGTTTCCCATAAGTAGATAATAGCAATGTAGCAATGCGCCGACGAAAAGATAAATGGTCCACTTTACCTCCTATATGTCTATGCAGTTGCCACGCATTGTGCTCTGCAAGATCAATGAGATGTGTGAATATTGGAAAATACCATTTTTTAGCCCGAATATATACGCGGCACAAGCTGATATTTTCATCTGCTCGTTCAATGCCACCCATGTAGCGATTATATTAATGAATAAGGCGTGGTTGTTGAATATACATACATACGCTTTTTCTCTTTGCGAGACCAACGTGAAATATTTTTTAAGGTTCAACTGGATGGACGTTTGATGCAACGTTTACTGCATAGAACATACAATTATATTATTGGTAAACATTTTACGATAGTCATACCACCCTTTCTCTTTTTTGTAACAATAGGCTCCGTTTCTACCAGATCATGATTAACCCATTTGCGTTTCTTGGCTTGTTGCAATAACGAAAGTGGAATGACATATTCACTGTCCGAATCAATAGAGTATGAATTTCGAAAAAGTTCAGCCTCAGAATTTAATAATAGAGGTGGTAAGTTTTCAATATTCACTTCATCTTCTTATCCAGAATCTTCATCTGTGACGTAGTTGTTCGTAGTTGAGTGGGCACAATTGCGATGTCGTAAGAATTTTGCAAAAACTCTTCATCACTTTCTTTTAAGGCATTTATGATCTCATTAAAGGTTAAAAAACTGGAAAAAACCAAGTATTTGTTTTCACAATTTCTGCACACTAATGCCGAACGTACTACATGTAGTACGTCAATATGTACGTCACCTAAAATCTCATATAATTTAATTTTTCACATATACTTTTGCTATGTATTCGTTTTTACAACTGTTATAATTAAAAAAACATAGAAATACAACAACAATAAAATATGCATATACAATTTTTTCTCACCGATTACGGGACATCTTCACACTTTTGCCAATTTCAGAAAACGGAAATCTCTGATCGAAAAAATACACATAAGCAATTACCCTAGACAAAACTTATCAAAGCATGCTTTGGTGACCGTTATATTTTGTAGCACAACAACAAGCAGATTAGAAAATTTAAAGCACATTAAACGCCGAAACCTGAACATAACAAGTGTACTACATGTAGTACGGTCGGCATATCTGGGATAAAATAACCATAATACTAATTATTGTTGAAAGCTAAGGCACGAGCCATATGTTTACAATTGTCTTTCAAGTTGGAAAAAAGTCAACAAGAAAAAGAAAGACAAAAACATGAAAAACAAAAAATGCACTTTTAGATTTCAAGAAGAATCCTTGACAAAAAGTACGAAAAACAAGAAGTAAGAAAGAACATGTAGATCAATTAAAATAGGTAATTTGACAATTGACGTCATCCGTCGTCAATGGCGGTGAGAGTAAAACGGCAAACACCTCTGAAGAGATTGTTTGGTTACAATCGCAACTAGTCAGGGCAAACTGTCCGTGAAAACCTGGGTTCAATTCCCAGCTCAGTCAAGAATGAAAAATTATCAATAAATTTTAATTCATTTCATGTTGTAAAATTCCTTTCTTCATAAAAATAATTTAATGCAAATTAAATTCAATGAACTTAGGCCTGATAAAAATATCGAAATTTGGATTTAACACCATTAACAGTTTAAATAACTTGAAAATTTACAAAATCTATATATGTAAATTGTAATGTTACTAGGGTATTCATGTAATTTGGCTTTTGCTTTAATCGGTAAATCGCTCGATTAATTAACCGAGGTTTTGGTTTAATCGGTTAATAATCGGTTAATTTTGTTATCGATCGGTTAACCGATTAATTAAGTTTTTTTATAAATTAAGTTATTTCAATACAAAAAAATGCATAAATTATTTATTATTTGGAGTTTATAAGTAAAATAAAACACTAACATAACAAACATAAAAATAAACGAGCAACCAAAAAAACATTCATAAATATGTAATACATATGTTTTAATTAATACATAAATATTACGTATTAATTGAAAATAAATTGTGAGATCATTTTATTAGTTATTTCAATAGTTTAAGGAGATCTTATAAAATAATCTTTTAGACAAATAACTTGGTTTAAATGTTTAGGATTTAAGCGATTCATTTTTTTAGTTTTGATAAATTTTGACTTGGAAAAAATTCTTTAACTTATCGCATATGTTGGAGAAATCGAAAGCAACCAGTAATACAGAATATCTACTTTCTCAGTCCTTTTCGTGGATTTCTCTAAGCATATGAAATCTTCCATCATGTCATTAGAGTCCTGTTTTATTTTTTAAATTTTTAACACTTCTAATTGTTTTGGTTAATTCTGTTAAAAGATTGATATTAGAAGATATGAGAAGAAACAACTTTCTAAACACATACATATAAAAAGTACGTGAAACAAAAAGCTGTTGACACCAAACTCTTCCTAGCTAACAAATAGTATCATAATCGAATCTTTTAGGAATCAGCTTCAAGAGCAAAATAACCGCATGTGAGCTAATTTTTCGATCATAAATGATACTCTCGTTGTGAGAAAAAGGTACCCTACCGATGAATCAACACAAAAAATCATTTGTGATACAATTTGCTGATTCCTTTTTGATCATATGTATGAATCATATGTGAATCCTTTTTCAATCGATCGAGTTTTAAATTCAAAACATTTAGAAATCATTATTAGAATATATGAATGAATCCCTTTTCAATCGCTTAAGTGATAAATCAGTTTTTAATCTCAAAAGTAATCTGAAAAGGCTCATTGAGGTTATTTTTACAAAAAATTATCACCAAAATACTAGCTGGGTTATTTGGAATAAAGATCAGTGAAAACCTTCTTTGTTTGTATGAGAAAATATTTTCTTGCCACAAAGCTTCTGTATATGAGACGAAAAAAATAATTAAAAACACAAAAAAACATGGTACAATACTTCAAAAATATTATTACATCGGTTAATCCGTTAATCGACTAAAATTAGCCGTTTAATCGTTAATCGAAAATAACCAACTTTAAATTAACCGATCCGTTAATAGGGTAGTAATTAATTGGTTAACCGATTAACGGTTAACCGTTAATGGCATAGGGCTGTTCTAGCCAGGAACGTTAAAGACATTTTATTTCTGTACGAATCGGTGTCTGCCGCGTCCTTTCCAAAAACTCATTATATGTGATGATGTAACGCAAGAATATTCAAAGAATTATACGCAGACAACGATTCAGAAAAGCTTGCATTGTTTCCAATTCGCGGTTGGATAGCTTCCACGTTTCATATGCGTAGACGAGGACTGACATTACGTTGGCATTAGAGATGTTTATTTTAGTGTGTCTGGATATGGTTGTGGATTGCCACACCGAAGGCTGATTTAAACCTTACGCAAATGTGACTTTATATCTTCACTGGAACCGCCATTACTGGAAATAATACTCCCAAGATATGTGAAGGATTAAATTTCTGCATCGACATTAATATTAAACCCGCACTCGGATGGCATATTGCACAATAATAGCAGTTAAAATGGCATACGGGAACTTTCATGAGCAAAAAGACATAACTTTAGTCATCTAGCTTTCAATGACGACCGCATGTCATGCCAGTGTTTGTTGGGACTGCGTTGCCCAGTATGTTGTCCAATTCTATGTTGAATAATAACGACGAGAGAACAAATCCTTTCCTAACACCATTTTAAGGCATGTACATTGTGTCATCTGCAACAACAGAACCCTTGGAGTGGCCGAAAAATGCAAGAAAACTCAATGCGTTGACAAAGGTCGCTTTTTAAAATGTCACATAAATTTGGCCACTCTGCCAATTTGGGTACAGCCTTTTACGTCTGGTTTCTTGTAGTCCTCTTCTTATATTAATAAAGAATTTTTACATTGTTGTTTGGGGTTGGCTTTAAATGCTTAAATTTTTTTTACAAAAAAATCTATTTATTCAAAATTTCTAAATTTTATGAAAAAGCTGATGTTATTAAAAAAGAAATTGCGTTTGGTGCGAAAATTTTATGCGATTTCGAAAAAAAATATAATGGCTCTACATGCTTTTTTTGCACTATTCGAATATTGTATGCCATTTTTCCTATTTGCAAAAACTGTAAAAGTTATATTCATAATGTACATTCCTATATGGCAGCACCGATTAAACATTAAAAATTGGCCTGTGTGTTGCAAGAAAGAACGCAAAATGTAAAAAAATTATAGCTTACGAAAGGACACCAAAAGTTAATACTAAATTTTAAGCAGATGGAGGCAGAGCGCAACATATTAACTGGATCTTAAGAAGAAAATCTTAATGTTTGTCAATGATATCCAAGATTGTAAAAGAAAGAGTTTAACCTAAAAGGTCAAAAAAAGAAATCCCTTTATAACGGCACAGTAAACCCTTAACAGAACCTTAAGAGAAAATACTAAAAAAAAAACAAGAAAAGAACTTTTGCTTTTGTTTAATTTGTTTCGTTAGTTTTTTCTGTACAAATTTAAAATAAAATGATGAGTAACAATTTTATAAAATATTTCGGCTGTATTAAAAAAATGTTTTTGTTGTCTTAAACGAAAAATTCAAAACAAGCTTTAAATCACACACAACAAGAGACAATTTAACAGCTTTCTTGATGTCTGTATTTTATTGTTGTTTCTGCCCGAAAACAAAATAATTTTTAAGACCATTTTGGGAATTCATTTGAAATAATTACACGAGTTTTACAGATGATCATTAAAATTGAGTTCAGAAACTCCAACAACATTAAATCTTGAAGTCTGTTTTAGTATGACTTGTTAAGTGGAAAAAAATAAAACACTTTTAATTACAGGTTAAGGCATAATTTTTATAAAATAAATTTATAAAAAAAAACTTAAAATCATTTTACAATAAAATACTTGTTTTTAGCCTTAAAACAGCTAATGAATGAAAAAAAATGTATTGTTGTTTTTTAAATTTTTTTCATTTAATTTTAAACGTTAAAACAATAAAAAAAAATTATTTAAGAAACTGGAAATTCGTTCAATGACTTTATTTTATTATTATTCCTCTTGTTTTATTTTATTAAATTAACAAAAGCCTGTAACGATTTGTCAAATGAGAATTTTTTTTAATTCCCATGAAAATGAAATGAAGTTTTTCTTCAAATACCCTTAACCATATTATTCTAGGAACACAATTGAGCCGAACAACGGAAAAACGTAAAATTGTTTACTCCGTCGTTTTCTTTTTTAAATAATATGTAGGTATTAGAAAATTGTAAAATTTATTTAAATTGTTATTTATTTCGTTGTTGATTTATTTTGTTTTCAAATATTCAATTTGAAAAGACAATAATTGATAGCAAAGTAAAGGGCTCTGGAGACTTTCAAATAAACCCGTCAATCAGTGCATATGTGTTAGTGTCGTTTATTTGAGGCTTTTTCGGAGACGTACAAATAAACACGGCAATCAACAATTGTTTTTTGTAAAAAACCAAAATATTTATATTTTTCATGAAAACAAACACAAAGAAAATATTTTTTTTTGTCAATCACAACAGGAGACTATCAAATAATCAGCCTTCAAATAAAAAAATCAAAACTTTTTGATTTTCATCAAGCATTGCCGACAACGCGTATGTGTACCCGAAAAAGAACGACTGCACGCACACAACTATGTGATTGATGTATTTATTTGATAGTCTCCCGGGCGTTTAACAAATACCGATACCGATATATCGGCGATACTTTACGTTTGCCGTTATGTCGGTATCGGCGATATATACTGTCGATACACCGATACTTTTTTATAGTTTTTTTGAACAAACAATTTAATTTTCAATGCTTATTTGTTGCATAACAAACTAAAGCAAAAAATTAAACACAATAATAAATTGTTTCCTTTAATTCTTAGGCTGGAGGTCGATCCACACCACACGCGTTTTATCCGTATGTTTCTTTTTTGACCTTTTTCGAGATGCTTGATAAAGTAGAAAATAATCCTTCTGCTTGCGATCGTCAATACAATTTTACAGTACGACTTTTTGGACTGATGCGTTAACGCACTGAAAGCTTGGTTTGGACCTACAGCAGAATTTTCTTCTAATTTTTAATGATTTTTGTGAAAATAAAAATAACTTCGCTACAACTTTTGGTTACTTCGAAGAGACCATAAAATCCATAAGCAAAGTCACTGTTACATTTTCTGAAGCTACTTCGTTAGTAAACAGTCTTCGAACATTATTAGAAAATACGATAAATGAATAAACTGAGATGCAGAATAATTTAGTCCCAAAAATTGGCGATTTGCGTAGCATTAGCTCTGAATGAAAGATTTGAGGGCTTAGAGAGTAATGGAATCTTTTGTTTATCTAAAAGTCTTTACCTTCGATACAAAGCTAGAAAATTTCAAAGACAAAAGATCGAAAAACCCATCTTGTTGGGCTTCTTAACATGACTGCATTTCGAAAGTGTTTAAGACACGGTCACCCCTACACCTAGTAAAAGTTCTCATAAGTCTTCAAGACCTTTAGAGCATTTGTGCAAATCTTAAGAGAAAATTTAGAGAAGAATGATCCTCTGTCGATCCTACGCTGTGGGTCAGCCAAAGAACACGTCAAGTGAGACCATAGATTTTCTCATTTTTCTGAGGACGCAGTTCCGCTTGTTTACTGACGCAATTAAAAATTATACTAAAAATTTAAGACCATGGCGCAAAAAATTTCTTACACTGTTTTTTTGTTCAAAGAATAAATTCATTTTACCATCAATTTAAATTCATTTCGTTGTTTTTAAAATATAAATTTTAAATATTAATAAGCTCTTACTTTGTAATTTTGTGTTATAAAGAAATTACTCTATTTGAGTTTTGTTAATTTAACCTTGAATTTAAATTTAATGTTCGTATCGGTATCGGCGATATTTCCTTTTGAGTATCGGTATCGGCAAAAAGAAGTATTGTTACGTCCCTAATAATTATTTCATATTTAATTTTTAATTTGCCTTTTTCGCAACCGGAATTTGTTTTCAAAACAGACCAGTTAATTTTTGATTTTGTGGTGTTTGGAAAATCACACCGTTTTTGTTTTTTTTATATCGGTGTGCTTTCGGTAGTTGAAAAGCACACTGAAAACACAAAAACGGAACACAACAATATCACAGTTGTGATTTTAAACGGTACGTGCGATTTGAATTAAAGTGATTTTCAGAACAGGGCTAATAAAATAGAATAAGATCTAAGTAAAAGTAGATACGATTTAACATGTGTCCCATTTATTGTTTGCCATTGTAATGAAAATTATACCTTTTAATTTGATAATATATCTTTGCGTATGTACGCTACTACGCAATTGTTATAGCCGTCTTCTTTATTTCCGAGGTTTTGTCAGATTGTTATCGGACTAACTCTTAAGTTGGGGATCAACACCACGCTTTCTATGTCTTGTCGCATCCGAGGCATCTGTCAAAAATTAGAAACGATGTATTTGTACGTAACAAGTAAAATGCGAAAAGTAGGTCTACATCTAGAGTTCCACACTGTACCTCCTTCGACGCTTCAAGTTACATGCACCGCCTTTTAACCTTCATCACCACAATTTAAAAAAAATTTTTTAAGCAACTAATTTGTTCGAGTTCCGTTTTTTTCTTTTTTTTATATTTTTATTTATTTATTGGTATTTCTATACAACAGGACTTAAATTTCTATAATTATAGTACAGGATAAAAAAAAAATTGCATATGTGTCATACAATAAAATATTTTAATATTAAACATAAAAATAAAAGAAATAAATATATAAAAACAATTTTATAAACAATTTTTTTTTTTTTTTTTTAAGATGTCATTGATCAAACAAATATTAAATTAACTGCCAGGCCCACAATGTCGACAAGAACATTTCTTTCGCATTTTTATATTGAAAACAATAATAACAAATTTAAATTTGTTTTTGTTTTCAATATAAATATAAGAAAGAAATGTTCTTGTCGACATAGTGGGCCAGGCCCTAAAATTTTCAAGTTTGGGAATAATAATTAAAAATACATTTCCTAAACTGCGTTGCATTGCTGGTAAATTGAACAGATGCTGGTAGTGTGTTCCAAAGACGAATACTATGAATGAAAAACTGCCATTCAGATACCAACTTCTTGCGACGCTTAAAAATCCTACTTTTCGCAATCAACGCATCAAGGCATCCTACGATATTGTGAATGCAACATGCTACGTAGAAGGTATACGTGTAGATTCTACTTTTTTGACATCAGCATAGGACGCGAAAAAGGGTGGTGTTAACAACTGCTTACTTTTAACTTTTATAAGATTCACAAGCGGTGTTCGAACAAATCCGCTGATTTTGACAAACTATATTTTATTTGTGTTATTGCCGAGTCAAAAGTCTTGCATTTAACTTGCAGCTTTGAACGCATTAAAATATCTATAAAACGCAAGCAATGCGTTGATGCGAAGGCGCGTGCTGTGGACCTCCATAAGCAGAGAAAAATCATTTTTCAATATGGTCGTTCAGCTCCAAAAAAACTATTTAGAACAAAATTTTTTAAATATATTATGGTTAATTTAACCATATTATGATCACCAGCAACCATATTATGGTTAAATTAGTCCCAAGTTGTCCTCTTGGTGTAGACAGGCCACAATTAGAAAAGCTAAAAATCCAATTAAATAAGGGGAATACTCTATATTGCGATGCTAAAGAAAATGGTAGCAAATCTAGTGATTGGCCCTATTTAATGCGTTTGGACGTTTGTCTTTTGCCTCTTTTTATTTTTTCTTTTCGCAAATCAGCAAAATTTATTTTATGAAAATTTTCCAATTTCAAATTATTTTACATATTTTGACTTTTCATTCCAGTCAATCTGGGCTATCTTTAATTTTTATTGCCAGAATTGCTTCATTTTCCAAGAAAAATTTGCGAAAGTGATAGAGCATTTAGTTTTCGCTTCGAAATTTAATTCGCGTCGTAGTAGAGATAAGCCCCCAAGAAGTAAATAAATATAATTCTTTATTGAACGTATGCTTATTATTTTAAATTATACGAATTTATTATATACGAGGGCGGATCAATAAATCCGTGACTTTTCGAACTTCCCTCGTAGTTATATGAAAAAAAATTTATTTTTCAACATAATCTCCTTTTAGCCCAATACACTTAGTCCAACGTTTCTCCAATTGGTGTATCCCTTCCAAAAAATAGGATTTTTCGAGGTCCATAAAATAGGCATTTGTTTGACCAATAATTTTATCTTTGGAGCTAAATCTCTTTCCACCGAGCCATTTCTTTAAGTTCGGAAATAGGAAACAGTCACTGGGGGCTAAATCCGAAGAATATGGCGGATGAGGTACAAATTCGTAGCCTAATTCATGTAATTTTGCCATTGAGACTGCACAAGTGTCCACCCGTGCTTTATATTGGCCATATGGGGTCGTTTTTTTTTTAAATCCTCGTTAAATGGGTCCAATAAGTTGGCATTATATTCGCCGTTTATTGTTTTTCCCTTTTGAAGGTAATCGATGTGGATTTTCCCGCGTGCATCCCAAAAAACTGTTGCCAACTATGGGCCGACAAACTTACCTTGGCCTTCTTCAGAGCGGGTTCACCCGGAGAAACCCATTGTTTAGACTGCTGCTTGGTCTACGGAGTGTTGTAACGGATCCATGTTTCACCCACAGTCAGAAAACGCCGCAAAAACTCGTTCGAATTTTCGGGTGTATTGACTTCAATTGGCCGTCCAGAACGTTCAGCGTCATTTGTACTTGTGCGACCACAACGAAAGTCAGTAAACCACTTTTTTACCATTATAATCGATGGTGCAAAGTCCCCATAGTATTCAAGTTTTTCCTTGGTTTGATTGACGGTTTTTTTCGCAAAAAATAATGTTTAATGAGCACTCGAAGTTCACTTTTTCCATTTTTAAAAAAATTCAATCGGTTGTATGTTTTGAACAGCTGTTAAACGCAAAGTAAATGACGGAACTTGCTCAAAACTTGACAGTAGTATATTAACAGGTGGTATTTGATGGGAGCAGTGTTGCATTTCATATAACTACGAGGGAAGTTCGAAAAGTCACGGACTTACTGATCCGCCCTCGTAATTTGATTATTTTATTTTACATGAGTTTCATCGAAACTGTGGCCTTTAATTTCGCCCATTGATTTTTGGCATCAACCACAGCTGAAATGAGTTTTGCGTTTTCTTGAACTTAGCGCACAATGGGCCGTAATTTTTTTAATTGGATTCAAACTTGATTCATTCGATTCAAAACATATCATTTATATAATTCACGTTTATATGTTTCTGATATTTTGTCCGATTTGTAAGATATTGCAAGCAAAAAACCAATTTGGTCTGGCCAGGCCAAGGGGATAATTTCATAGACTTTTACATAAAAATGGAATTTCCCACTTATTTGCTCCAATTGATTCCAAATTGGTTTCATTCGATTCAGCACATATTTTTATAGTTCTTTTTTTTCAAGCAATTACAGAAAAAAATTTTTTATCAATTGAATCAATTATTTCGTTAGTTGAAGAAAATTAACAATATACACAAATTTAGTCTGGCCAAACCGAGAAAGTAGTCCTAGGGTTAAATTTTTAAAGACATTTTTTAATAATAATGTCTAAATTTAACAAAGATTAATTACTTTTCTCTAGCGTGAATAAATTAACAAATATAACCAGCCTAATCGATTAAAAATCGCCAAACAATCATTAAAAATTTATTGAAATTTAGTTTAAAAAAATCTGACAAAATCATTAACAACAAAATTTATTTATTATGTCTTTTTTTAATTATCTTAACAAAGCAAAGCAGTTTATTTTATTTTTACTATGATAAGAAACAAAAACAAGAAAACGTGCACAGATAAAGAAATTAAAATTAATAAATAAACATGAAGAAAGTCGGAGTGAAGTGGAAGTGAAGGTGCCCTACTTTTTGTGTACTATGAAATAAAAGATATGGTCAGTTACATATGTGAAGAAGAATGAAAGTAAAACGAAACAAAGTTCTGAAATATTTAGATGATTTAGTTTGGCCAAAAAAATTTAGTGTCAAACGAGAAAATTTATTGGATTTTTGAAATTTTCCATGGAAGAAATGCGGAAGGGAAAAATTGCTTTGGTCACAACTAGGAGCCTAGACCATTTTATTTTTTGAAACATTGGTGGGCAGACTTTAACGCCGTATAGATAAAAAAAATTAGACAAATAGCCAAATGATATGTTTAAGACCAACGTCCAAACAGAGCATAAGAATCGCACAATTCACTACTCATAGAGGTTTACAGTTCGTTTGAAAGCTAATCCTTTCTTTCTTATGATGCATCGGTCTTCAAGAACACACAATATATATTTCCTATTCACAACGCTCTGAGAACGGTTATTTTATTGGTCAGTAATGATATGCGCAATTTAATATTTTTGCTGTATTTAAATTATTTCAGGACAGTGGGGGTTATTCAAATGATTTTGGTTTAGATAGTCTCAAATGTAAGCGGGATAAATCATTTGAAATTTTTGATTTTTCCTTGTTGAATATCTTAAGCAATTCCTCTATTTTGAAAATGCAAATCATTTTTTTTTTTTTTGATTCGTAAAGAATCTTTGTTGTACAACTTGAGAAGTACGTAGCTGAAAAGTTCTTTCAATTGTCTTAAAGAACTTATTCCGCGCCCAGTGGAAACAGTATTATAATAAAAAGAACGAATTATGATAGAAACTGGTGATAATGTATTTAAGTTGTTGTTACTCCAGAGGCAAGATAATTAACACAAAACTAAACAAGTGACTGGAGTTTGTGCGGTTAGTGGCTGATTCTATATGGTTCTATTACGTTATATGAATGAAATCGATCTATCATATAAACATGGTTCACTCGGGACAATATCTACGACAGGGATTATTTTAACCGAATTTTAATGTATCCATTTAGATTATTCCAGTGGCCTGTTACAAAGTGTCAAAAAGGTGGCAATTAACCCCTTCCTAGGGCATTTATTTATTTATTTATTTAATGCTTTTCTAATGCAACGGGATACATTGTCTTATAATTAAAGTATTAGAATCAGAAAAGTTAGTTTTAACATATATATGTGTGCTAATATTTAAAATTCATAATAGATAAATAGACCAATAATTACAATTAACAGAAAACTTAATAAAAATTACATTTATATTAAGATTTTAAAATTTTGAAGTTAAGTTAATTATTTCGAATGCTATAGATTTTATTGAAAGTGTTTTTAAATTAAGTTGCGAGGGTTGAACTTTGTAAAGATACAGGAAGTTGGTTCCAGAGACGGATTGAATATATAAAAAATTGTTTCTCAGATGCTGCATCACGATGTCGAAGTTGGACTAGGCTGTTTACTTTCGAAGACCTCATGAACTGAAGACGGTCATATAGATATTTTGGTTTCATTGTCGTTATAATTTTGTGTAAGAACAAAAGATTTTTTAATTTTAGATAGTCTTGAAAGCTTACGTTGATCAAAAAATAGTAGTATTGAGATACGCAATCAAATTTAGGCTATAACTATAGCGTACAATGTGATTAAATGTCGTTTTAAGGCTCGTAAAGTCTTTTAAGTTACATCCAGAAAATTCCTCCGATGCATAAAGAATAGGTGGATAAAGAATAGGTGGAACAGTCTTGCTTAGGGTGGTGTAGAATATTGCAGAGTCCACAAAATGCCGAAGCATACTGTACACTCTACCACATGCTTGGCTAATATGGTCAGACCGGAGGTAAGTGTGCTGTTAAAGACAACTTCAAGATTTCTGACCGAGTTAACTACTTGAATTTAAGTTAATAAAGTTAATTTCAATATCAATTTTAACAGATTTTTTTGCTGTTAACACACTTTGATTTTTTGGGTTTAACGCGTAATCCATTAGCCGATGTCCAAAGAAAAATTTTGTTAAGATCGTAATTTAGTTCATTTACTTTGGAGTTAATACAATATTTAGATTTTTTAAGCTACATTTGAATATCATTCGCATACATTTGAACACTTGAGTATTTAATTTTTTTTTTTTTTTTTTTTTATTTATTTATTTATTTCAATATAGGTACGTTTTAAAAAGGTAAAATTAATTACAGCTATAGAAATTATAACATTACAAATTAGCAATTTATAATAATACAATTAAAGAAACTGTAAATTTAATGTTAAAAGGAAGAAAATTAAAACAGAAAAACTATTCAAGAAGCATTTCAATATTATTAGGTAGATAACTTTTTAAACTTTTCTTAAAAACTGATAATCGATTGCAGTTTTTAATGTTTTCCGGCAAATTATTAAACTCTAAGCTACCAGCATATTCTATTCTTTGTTTAGTTTTTCCAAGTCTACATCTTGCTATCCAAAGATTTCCACCACTTCTTGTGTTAAAACTATTTTGTCTGATATTAAACTTAATTGCTCGAGATTTGATTTGGTATATCATTGGAATATATTGAGCCTTGAGGGATACCTTTGGACATCACCACGTTAAAGTTACAAGTCCCCTTCATTTTAAGTGTTAGAACTAGAACCTAGATTTTTTTCATATATATCTTTGGGCGATTTTTCTCTTTGCGGTTTTGCTGGCAGTCCATTTTTCATATAAATATCGAGTTTCGATAAGAATATAACGAGTGTTAGCTTAATGAGTTTATGAAAAAATAAAAGGTGTCTGTATTAAATTTTTATCTAACTAACAAAACAATTTATATGCCCATTTTTTCATACATCACCAATACAAAACGGCGAAAAGCAAATGCAGCTAAACATTCCAACCAGCTTAGAGACAGGTGACTAATACCAGCTGTTACGAACGAAATAGGCGGCATAGATACACCCTCACCAAGTAAAAAACAGAACTACAAACAAAAAATAGTTTGCAAATTGTAGACAACTTGTACTCGATTTACTTCATTTATTAAACATTACGTACTAATAGTTTAAGTACCTACAAAGCAAATTAATGTACTGTTGAGGGTTTGTATCCAAGTGTGTAAATGTTTGTAGCCTGTATCTTATCAGTTTTTCATAATTTGTATGTTGTTTAGTTTAGGAGTATCATTATTACTACTGCTGTTCAAAAAAAAAAAAAAGATCTCATTAAGTAAATTTAATTCTGTTTTTACCGCAGGGTTTAGCGCAGAGCGGTATACAATCAATGTAAACAAAGTTTCATAAATGTGATACCATATTCCCCCTTTTTTTTGGATTTTTGTTTTGAAACCACCGACGACGCCTGCTGCATTTCATGTTTTAATGATAATAAGTTTGATAAATGAGCGCTTCGCAGAACAAACACTATTAAAATAGTTCAGTTTCAATTTGTTGCTTCTTTTTAGTTTTTGTAAATATTTGTTAGAAACTTTTTAAATTGTATGAGTACTTAAAAAAAAGAAGAGTACCGATTTAAAATAATTACAAATATATTAAGATCTTATGCAAATAATAAAACTATTCAAAAGTTTTGTTATTTTTTTCCGCAAATACTTATTAAGAGTTTAGATTTTTTAAAATAAGCAGTAAAAGGGAAATAAAGAAACTAAACGGTTGTAAAGTTCATAAAAAAATAAAATGATAAAATAAAATTCATACACTTGAAGAAAACTTTTACTTTTCAGAAAGAAAAAGGGCGTGAGCAAAATTTTCAGTTTCTGAGATGGTTTTTGAACATCGGAAAGTATTTTTTAGAGCACAACCGTTATTTAATTATTACGGCGGTTTAAAATTATTGTTGCTTATAAAGTTATTTAAGATAGCCGTTATCACGCAATACCATTCGTCCAAAATTCGACTTAATCTTGAATTTTATAAAAGCTCATAGCAGATAAACTTTATGTAGAAGGCAAAAAGCTATACGTTATCAAAACCAAGGTTAACCTTATGGGGTTACATGACACAGAATCTCATGTCCATGGACACCGTAAATATGCAATTGCATGGTTTTCCTTGTGCGACTAATGGAGGCAGAAACAATAAACATATCGTCAGCTCATTATCAAAAAAAAAAAAAAAATTATATATTTTAAATGAAGGCGGGCACAATCGCTTAAGGAGATGAGATACTGCTGAACTTATTCGATTAGAAGAATGCAAAACACCTACATATGTGAACAGAAACCATTAAGTGATTTTTCGTCCGGCACTGGCAGGATATAAAATAACGTATTAGAATGTGATTTGATTAATTATTGTTACAGCCGTACTTAAACAAGAGCGGAAGGCAGAACGTTTTCTTCCGCGTAGCTTTAACGCTGATATGCTATACCTAAACAAGAGCGTCAGCGTTGTGTCACAAACAGTAGTGTTAACTTTCTTGCTTACTAAAACTCTCAAAAAAGAAATAAGAAATGGAATAAAAACCGCTAGTCTGACCTTAAAATAGCTAATTTGCCATTATTTATTATCAAAAGATGAAAACAGGTTTGCCAAAACAACAAATACAGCAACCCTGCTTATTTTAACGCGCTGGCAAAATCGGATTTTCCAATTGGAAATCGTTAACGCCGCGGTATTTAGTGATGCTTAATAAAAATTGTATGGGCATGAGGATTTTTGACAGCTAGAAAACGCGTTCGGCGCTTGTTTAGGTATGGCTGTTAGTTGGTATTTAATATATGAAGATTAAAAAAATAATAATAACAGGTTTGACCTGCTGACCATTTAAAAAAATTGAGCTGTGCATGTGGTATATATAATTTGAATTCCTCCTTTCTCAATGCAAAACCTGTTTAATTTTTTATAGTTTCTGATATATTATAAATAATTTTGCTCCATATCAACTATTTTAAAGTTTTTTAAATATTATTTTGCTCTACACACCACTGTTTGGCGATTGCAGCAAATACCTCATGCAAAAATGTACAAACTAAATTTCACTCTTGCTCTGCTTCATTACCGTAAAAAAAAATGTAGTTAAAATAAAAGAAAAATAACATGACAACAACACTCAATATACAGCAGTAAGTAAACATAAGCAGCACAATAAAATTACTTTTAAAAAAAAAATAGAAAAGTGGTGTATGCGGCACAAAATAATAATTTTCACTTCCAATAAAATGCTGGTTACCAGGTTATATGATTATTTAGTTATATTCACAACAACAGCATACATTTATTTAAATTTTTTTTAAATATATTTTGTTGCTGTTAATATAACTACCAAATAACCTGATAATCCGCCTTTCGTGAACAACCCAACTATTAACTTCTAACTTCATTCATGAAAGTTCACATAAATTTAAATTTTTCTTCAAAACATCTGCCGTAAAGGGCTCTGGAGACTTTCAAATAAATCCGTCAATCAGTGCATATGTGTTAGTGTAGTTTATTTGAGGCTTTTTCGGAGACGTACAAATAAACACGGCAATCAACAATTGTATTTTGTAAAAAACCAAAATACTTATATTTTTCATGACAACAAACACAAAGAAAATAATTTTTTTTTTGTCAATCACAACAGGAGACTATCAAATAATCAGCCATCAAATAAAAAAATCAAAACTTTTTGATTTTCATCAAGCGTTGCCGACAACGCGTATGTGTACCCGAAAAAGAACGACTGCACGCACACAACTATGTGATTGATGTATTTATTTGGTAGTCTCCCGGGCGTTTAAACAGTGGTGAAAATACAAAAAATTCTATCGGGCCTATTTTCAAGAAACTTCATGTAAATCTTCATTGTAGTTTCTCGCCACTACGACTTTTTGGCGTATACGCCAAATCCATAATGAGCTGACAATATGTATTTATCGGTGTAAGAGCTTTTTATGCATTTTGGCATAGACTGTATATATACATGTATATATATAATTGTATTATTGCATATTTTTTACAATTTTCACAGCATATTTTAAGTTTTTACAGCATATTTAACACGCGAATTACTTTTTTTAGCCCATTTCCGAATAATCCAGTTGTACAACCAGTTGTTACGTTAGAAGTCTGGTTGACCATCTTTTATACATATAAAAAATCGAAAATTCATGTTGTAAAATTTATAAGCATACCAGAATAATGGAATATAAAAAAAAACTATATAAAGAAACTCAAGTTGGAAACTCAATTTGGCTCTACAAAAATTGTTTCCTAATGAAATTTAAGGAAAAGTTGGTGAAAAACGTGTAGCCTGTTCAGCGAACTTGAGCTATACGCTGTACAATGTAATACTGGAATATTTGCTATAACCATACATATTTGTAAACCAAACTAACTTAAAATTATAAATAATTTAAAGATGACACTCGTCTGAAAGCTGACCAACGGTAAGCAACTTCAATAAACTTCGAAACTTTGAACTCAATCTTACCCTTACTCATTTCCCAAGAATATCTAAACTCCTAGTTACCTTTTTAGGAATATCTAACCTTACGTCCACGTATCTGTAATAAGCCAACTAACTATCTTACCTCCAAAAATTCCGTCTAACTGTTTCTGTTAAAAAAAATGTTTTGTGAATTCTTTGGCAGAAATTTCAAGTGTTTTTCAACTAATTCGTACACTTTAATAATAATAAACATTGGAACTGTTGACTTTGGCCAGAGACACCTACTCAAGCAAATTTAATAATAATAATTAGTGATTTGTAAAGTGGTTTATACCGTCATCAAATAATTACAAAATATTTATTTAATAAATCTATTGCATCACGCCTATTCAACTAGTAGCGTTTCTGTAATATATGCGGGAGGAAGACCTCGAAATACTTAACGAAGAGAGGATTCAAGAATAGAAAGAATTATTCAAAGTGATACCACAATGACATCAGTGCAATAACAAACTGTCATCAAATTGAATCATTGTAATTGGCCTTTAGTCAAATTAAGAGAATATCATTATTTACTTACTCGTAACACATGTTTGTTTCACTTTTGTTGCATTCCGCCCTTTGTTAATAGTAAAACTTTAAAAATTTAATGTATTTCAATAAATAATTTAAAAGAAAGGATATGGGAATTTTTGCTTATAATTTTACTTTTTAAACATGAAAATAATTTTAATAATATATTATGTCAGCGCACTGATGACAGTTGGTCATCCCATTGATGACATTTTGTCATCGCACTGTTGACAGTTTGTCTGCACTGATGTCAAAATACATCAGCGTTATGACGCCTTTTCTTTCAGTGTACACAAAATGTGGCGTCGAATTGATGTCACTGTAGTCATAGCGTAAATGACCCATAAAATATGATAAAAATTTAGGATGACGTTCGTCATTGGATTGATTTCACTTTTTGCCTCATTGATGCCATTTGTTATATATAACATTGATATCACAATTCTGATGTTAGGGTATCATCAATATGAAGATTCATTTTTCTATGAGTGCAAATGATGTGTAGCAACAGTTAAAAATAACGGATTTTCTACAAAATAATGAATGAATATTGTTAAAGTTTTTGCTTTAACCCTAGTGATCTATTTGAACTTGCGAAAAAATGTTGAGCAACATTGAATATTTCACACGAAAATTTTGACATGTATCAATATTATCTGTCTCGCGATTTTTAAAAACTTTACGTTTTTATTAGTTCAAAGTACATATACAACGTTGTTTTGCGAAGGCAAACAATAACTATAAAGCAATATTATTTTTATAATTTTCCAAATCAAAAACCAAAAAAAAATAATTTTATTATTAATTTAAGCACTTTTTACATTTTTATTTTTGAAACGCTCGTTATAAAAACCACTTTACGAATACAAAATAAAAAATTACAAAAAATGATAAGCTGTTGCTTAAAATTCCGTGCGAAATAATATGAGCTACACTTGTTTCGCATGGAAAATAAAAATTTTGCTTGAAACATTTCCAATGTGTTTCGTAATATAAATAGAGTACAACTCTATTAACATTTTTTTCTTTTGTATTTCACGGAATAATTTTTATATTGAGTTTGACAATATTTCGCACGAAATACTGAACAGAGTACCAGCCTTTATACATAAGGGGTTGCTTTAGTTTCGTCCATTAAGTTTTCGTCAAGTCTGACCTTTTTTCATATTTTTTCGTAAGTGCCAAAGTTGGAGTAGAGTTATTTCTTAAATATTTACATACAATTAATAAATATAATTAATTAATTTAAATCATACAATTAATTAATCTAAAAACTTGACACGTTTTTAAATTTCTTTTTTTTTTTTTTATTATGAAATAAATCTAATAAATCGATCAATTACTAAATTTTGACCGGTACTGTATGTATATATCTACAGACACACATATTAAAAAATAACTCCGTACATACTAAAAATGACAAAAGTAAATGCACTCTTAATTGGAAGTTTTTTATTTCGCTGTGTTTTCTCTTAATCAAATTACGTAATTGTATCTTTATTAAAAAAAAATGTGTATGTATGTACAACAAAAAACAGTTCGTTTTTTTAAATCATAGTAAATTGCAATGAATTGACATCACTGTTTATGACAGTTCTGGTAAGAAGATGGCTGCACTTCAGAGCTGTAAATGAATCATTCTTTTTTGATTTTAATTCGTTACGAATTGGATAAATTTTGAATTAATTCTTTCCACAACAAAAAAAGAATTGAATGCAATTTGAATCAATTCAAACGAATTAGGCAGAAATAATTTCAATTCGTTTTTAATTCAAATGAATCTGTAAAATGAATGGCAATTCATTTCCAATTCAAATGAATTTGTTAAAGTGAATTGCAATTCATTTGAATTAAATTGATTTTGAATTCTTTCAAATGAATTAGAACAATGAATTGCATTCAAATGAATGAAATCAAAAATGAGTTCCAATCAATCAAATTCAAGAGCAGATCTAGGGGGAATGTAAGGAAGTAGCTTTAATTAACTGCATAAGGCCATATAGGCTCGGTTATGTAAATGAAGAATTAATAAAAAAAAAAAATAAAAAAAAAAAAAAAAAAAAAAAAAAGAATGAAAAATGGAAATTTCTCCTGCCATAATGAAAATATTCAGTACAAAAATTTTTAATCCTTGTCATGGAACTGTGTCTGATCAAAGAAAACATAGTGTTTGGAGTTTGTTTCTTCAAGAACAACTGATTTTTATTTTGATATACACTGAACAACAAAACACATTTAATATTCAAGAAGCAATTAATAATTTTTGAAATTTTGTGACCCACGACCGCCCAACGACAAACTTTTTGGTAATATTTATGTTATATTTATTTAAAAAAATAAGACTATCTTTCACAAAAAACAAAAATTTAGGAAAAATGACAATGTATGTAGTAGGGATGCCAAACGGGAAATCCCGAATCCCGAAATCCCGGGATTTTTCGGGATTGATAAATCCCGAATCCCGGGATTTATTTTTATGAGTCCCGGGATTTTTAACATATCAACTTTTATGCACAAAACTGTCGTTTTTATTGAATTTTTATACTATACAAAAGAATTATTAAAAATTATATTTGAGTTATATTTTTTATTGCAAATAATTCTTATTTTTAAGTTTAATTTTTGTTTTTGGAACACAGCGAGTATTTAAAATTTTAAATTTTTGCTTGATATATGACGACTATTTCTGAATTTTTGTATTTTGCTTAATAAAAACCATTATTTTAAGTAGAAACGTAATTTGCAGACTCACATCTCAAGCCTTAATTACAATTACGTTTAGCAAGTTCAGCTTTGGCTTAAGACATAATACCAAAATAAAAAGGATTATTTTTATGCAAAATATAGAAATCGAGAAATAATTGTTATATATCAAGCAAAAAATAAAAATTATTCTTGATCCAATTAAAGTATTATTCAGAAACTAAAGAATAAAAGTTGATATAATTATAACAATTAAGTCGTAATATTGATGAAATAGCTCATATTCCTTCCGGTCCAATAAAAATAAAAAATTTGCTTAAAAAACATAGGGTAAATAAAATAATTTTTTTTTATAAATAAACACTATATGACGTATTCATAAATAAATTATTTAAACTTTAAATCTGTTTTAAGAAACATTTGTATAAGCATTTTGTTTTAAAATAAATTTCAAACGTACTTAAATTATTGATAATGAATCTCGCCCTCACCCTGGAGGTGTACTGGACTGCAGTCGACATAGTTTTACAGTTTTTAACTCACATTAAAAATTGAATTGCTGTCAAAAAACCGAAATGAATTGATCTAGAAAAATTAAGAGATACTCATATTTTTTTAATCTTTTTTCAGAATCTGATCAGTTTGATCATGGGTGAGGCCAGTGTTATAAACATATGTATAAAATAAATTGTTTTGTTGTTTTCATTTTTAAAAATTTATGTTACGTATATAAAACCTTTTGAATATTTAAAAAGTGTTGTTTATTAAGAAAAGTAGCATTTTAAGGCAACACATTGATCCCGAAAAATCCCGAATCCCGGGATTTTCAAAAATCAGTCCCGATTGGCATCCCTAGTATGTAGTTCAAAACACAATTGTGTTTCATAACTATACATACTATACATACATATACATACTTTATATACTAGAGTAATGAAATTCAAATTTCAATCAATTCAATTCAAATGAGTTGGAAATGAGTTGCTAATTTTTTTTTTCTAATTCATTTGAATTAATTTAAAATCAATTCAATTCAAATGAATTTGTAGAATGAATTGCAATTCACTTTAACAAATTCATTTGAATTGGAAACGAATTGCAATTCATTTCACAGATTCATTTGAATTGAAAACGAATTGCAATTCATTTGACAAATTCATTTGAATTGGAAATGAATTGCAATTCATTTTTATCAAATTCATTTAATTGACTCAAATTTCATTTAATTTACTTTTTTGTGTGAATAGAATTAATTGATAATTTGCTAATTCAGTGCATAAATAATTCGCGAATTAATTCAAAATGAATGATTCATTTACCGCCCGGCTGCACTTACAGATATCAGTGGTGTCAGGCAATTTTTTTCCCCCCAATGTAAAATATTTACAATAAAATACTCCTTAATGTAAAAGTTTGGATAATAATTTAATTTCAATTAGTTTACTTGCCTCCGTTTTAATTTACGCACTAATATCATTACCAAAATGTGTTAAGCAAAAATCGCCAAATTTTTAAAATTTTACTGAAATTCCCCCAAAAATATTTTTTTTTTTATAGATTTTTGAATAGTTTTCATTTATAGTTCACCTTTCTTTGTACAACTTAAGAGACAAATGTGAGCATATACAAGCTTGTGCCAAAGCTATTTTATAACAATTGTGATTTTTAATTGAACTGTTGGTTGTTAATTGAAGTTTTTGTAATTTTTATTAGGCTTAAGTTAATCAAATTTAATTTTCATTAAATTATTTTAATTGAAGGAAGGAATTAACAACATGATATGAATTCAAAATTTTTTTTGATAATTCTTGGCTGAACACGGAATTGAATTCGGGTCGAATTGACGTATTTTCATATTTTTAACATTATTTATTTTAAAAATTTGGACGAACAGTTTTCTTGGTTTTACTAAAAAAAAAATTTATGAATTATAATTCATTTTGACTAGAAATAGTTGTAACCAATATGAAATTTTGTATGAAAATGGATAATTCTTATGGTAAGAAAACTGTTTTGTTAAAAAAAAAATACCTATTGAGGGTAAATTATAAATGTCCTGACCATGTCGATTTTAAATATTATTCACTTTGTATTTAGACTAAAAAAATAAAATAATCTAAAAAATTTTGTACCTATATCATAGAAATAAATCGTTTAAATTTTCATATATAAGAGGTTTGCAGGCCACCTCAATTTAAAATTTAATCTCAACTACCTGTGCTTCATATTTGTATGTATGCTTTACCAAAATCTAGCCACTTGCCTTAATATAACAATTTATTTTAATTTCGTTACAAAATTAGTCACTGAAATGTATTTAGTTTCGAATAAAATTGTATACTGGTAAAACAATTTTATTAAAAATCTTTAAAAAATGTTAGCATTTTTTTAAAATAATTTTTAGTCTAATGCCAGATTTAGCTGTAAAATTTTTTTAGAGCTGGTCAAACTGGTTGAAATGACAAACTAAACTTAACACATGGTGGAATAAGTAGGTGGCAGCGCTACGGCAACAAATACAACATTACAACAAAAATGAAAAATAAGTCTACGTATACGTCAAAAATTATATTAAACTAAAATCAAATTTTGCTGCCGAACGCAATGAAATAAAATAATTTTTAGCCAATTTTTATTTCACTATGGTTACTTTCTTATTTAATTTTAATTTAAATAATCAAAAACTTTAATACAATACAATAATCACAGCACAAAACGTGGACTTTTTGTAAACATAAACAAAACTTTGACATAAGACTAGACAAATAATACAAGAGCAAAAAATCGTCATCTGGGTTAGTAATGCCACCTGTTTATTTCATCATGACTTAACATACATAAATCATTTGACAGCTGACAAAATCGCCACATGTTAAAAGTGTTGCAAGCTTTAAGTTTTTTACCTGTATAAAAAAAAACTTTTATTTTCCGTGAAATTTAGTGATTTTCAGACAGGTATAGCGGGAATCTAGCGATTATTGTTCAATCAAACACAAGCTGCAATATATGATATTTTATGTACAGATTAACCCCTTTATACCCCCTAATTTGTACCCCCTTTTAGCATCTTAATGAAATAAGACCCCCAAAATCTGGGGAAACCCTCTAAATTGCCAGATCTGTTACAAATGCACAAAAAACGTGTTTTTGTATATTAGGATCTAAATATTCAGAACAAAATCAAAACGAATAAGAGAAAACAAAAGTTTCTAATTGGAATTACAGTGAAATTAACCCTGCATGCTTAAGGTTATTTTTTTTACTTTATGACTAATGTTGGTGGATTCGACCCGAAATATGAACTCTGTGGAACGGGTAGTGCTCCTAGTCCATAAAAGTTACTAGAAAAGGTTTATACTATACCTTGTTGTATATAACAACAAAAAACATTTATAGTATTTGTATTGTTTAATTTATAAATAAATTTTTTACTGCTCTTCTTCAAAGTTGTGAAGAGAAAAAGTAACAATGTTATTCGAAACGAATGACATTAATCATGCAGGGTTAAACAGAAGAGCAACATGGGATAGAAGAAAAAAGAGAGAGTCGTATTTACAAGGACACCTGTTGAG
Source organism: Pollenia amentaria (assembly GCA_943735925.1). Lineage (NCBI taxonomy): Eukaryota > Metazoa > Arthropoda > Insecta > Diptera > Polleniidae > Pollenia > Pollenia amentaria. The sequence continues at coordinate 277,289,732 of OX031006.1, read as the reverse complement.
TTTTAGTTTGCTGTTTTTTTTTAAATTAAATTATGTTTAGTATGTATAAAATTAAAGTTAAAATAATCATGAGAAAATATAATCAAAAATAGGACGTAGACAACTGGAGTGTAGACGAAAAGAAAAATAAAAATAAATTTACACAATAAAAGTACAAGTACGACGATTTTTTTTAACAGGTTTAACAAAAGACAGTGAAAAAAATAATTGGTAGGGAAAACAGAAACAACGTGTAAAATAAAAAACAAATAAAAAATGAACAATACATTTGAGATGTTAAAATAAAAAGAAATCGTTTATAAAACGTACCTAAAGGGTACGAAGGTAAATTAAACTTCAAAATAAATTTTTGAAGTTTAAAATAAATTTTTGAAGTTTAATTTTGTTTATTTTTTTTAATTTGTAAAAACGTTTTATTTAATAATAAAATAATAAAACCAGCTTTTGGGATCTTCAATACCTATAACTACGTTCTAACTACGGAGTCTCAAAATTTAGCGGCTGACATAGCATAAGGTCTAACTAAAAGATTGAAGGCTTTAGAAAATAATGAAACATATAGTTTATTTGGAATGTTTGGCCATTTTGGCATTTTTGCAGCTAAATTTAACTTTAATTTTAGCTGCAAAATTTTAATTTAGCACTTGGCATTTTATTTAGCGTTTTTATAAAATATTTTCAGCATTTTTTAGCATTATTTAAAAAAAAATGGACGAATAGTTTTATTGATTTTATTTAAATTTTTTTATAAGTTATAATAAATATTAATTAAAAATAGTTGTACCCAAAAAAATTTTCTAATGAAAGTGATATTAGAAATTATATGCCCTCTTATACCTACCTATTACGATATTAAAGTGCAACGAAATTTCACTTTGTATTTTGATAAAAATGTTATAGTGTAAATGTTTGAAAAAGTGTTTTACTCTAATCTATTGAAAAAAATAATTATTTTAACACTTCAACTTTTCTCAAACTAAAAGAAATAAAATGATCTAAAAACTTTAGTGTAGCATAGAAATATAATCGTTAAAATTTTTCAGTTATTAGTGGTTTGCGGGCCCTCTAAATTTAAATTTTAATCTCAACTACCTGTGCCTCTTATTTATATGTATCTGATGTTTAGCAAAACTTTCCCACTTGTTTGAATATAAGCATTTATTTTAATTTCGGTAAAAAATAAGTCACTAAGATGTATTTAGTTTCGAATAAAATTTCATACTGGTAATAGGTACATTTTCAATAAATATCTTTAAAAACTTTTAGCATTTTTTAAAATCATTTTAAGCATATTTTGGTCTTGTCTAATGCCAGATTTAGTCTCAATTTATACGTTTCGTCTTTTGATGCTCAACTTCTTTCAAATTCCCTTTTGAAGATGCCATTATGTGCACACGCTGCAACCGGTTTCAACTTTTTTTGCTTCAAAACAACAATACTTTTATTCATAGCGAACCAAAGAGAAAAAGAAAAGAAAAAAATTTACATGCAGCCATTGTTGTGAATATACCTACGAATGAGAACACAAAGCGTACTACCCAAGTACAGGCATCTCCTTACCAACCTCTTTTCTTCTTGCTTCCCTCTGCTTAAAATACAAGAGTTGAGCATCAAAAGATGAAACGTGTGAACGTAGACTTAGCTGTCAAAATTTTTTAAGAGCTGGCCATACTGCCCTCGATACAATGACAAAGGCGGTGACACCTACAGGTGGTACAAGTTCTGGTCAGTCTACAGGAGCTGGCATGTGGAGCGTTTGTAAAAAAATTATAAGCGTGAGGATGAACCTCATTCCATCCTATGCTGTGATTCTGCTAACGAAGAAGTCAAAGATACCTTAGATCTTCTAATCTTTCTAGAGACGCAGATCTGCTTGTTTACGGGCGCATTGACATGTTATTCCCAAACTTGAAAATGGCGCAGGAATTCTTAAGTTTTCAAATGAGTTCTGTCGCATCTAAGATACTATTTTCCACCGCAGGTCTATTTCGGACTTATGAAATCGTTTATCTCCGCAAACTTTGTTTACTAAACTAAAATTTTATTACTAATTTGTAAAAAAAAATACATTTTTTTTGGTTACTTTATCATGTACTAAAAATAAAATTTTTTTTTTAAATATTAATATTTCTCGTAGTAATAACCTCTGCACTCTAATTTTGTATAATAAGCAATTAAGGTGAGGTTAGGTTAAGGGTAATACGCCCAAGGGCACACTTCCACTCGGAGACCAATGCGGTCCATTGTGAATCCCTTCAGTATAGAGGAGGAAAAAAGAGAGAGAAGTGAAGAAGAAAGGATATGACAGATAGATTTAAGATAGTAGATACTACATAGAACCAAAAGAAACTCCTCATACCTATAACCAACGGAAGTCCGGAATAGTATTGTCCCATTTACTCGTGACAGCCCTAACCGAACAATGACCCATCAAGAACCCTATAAGTGTCCTAAGATCACTCCTATCCAGTCGTTGTATAACCCTGTTTGCCCCTGCGTCCAGTCCGGGCCATAATGCCCTAGACACCCTGCTATCCGTTCTATCCCTACAGGAACGATTAACGGCATCACGGAACCTTTCCCGTATCACCTCATAGAAGTGACAAGGAAGTTTAAAAGCAATTTACTCTACTTGAATTTTGTTAATTTTAACTTGAATTCACATTCAATATGCGTATCGATATCGGGTTCGGGATGTATCGTTACATTCCGAAATTTATCAGGATTATTTTCTAATTAATGTTAAAAGTTAAAGTAAAAACGACAATTAATTGAAAAAAAAAGTTTGTGTTCACACCATCCCATAAAGTATAAGCCATCACACATGAAATAAAATGCAACCCTGACCCAATGAAAAATATATTTGTTTAGAAATTTTTCAAAACACGATGAAGTCGTATGGGATGTTAAATTTTTTCATAATACTTGTCATTTTCATCACACATGCATTTACACTATCACACTTTTACATAAAACTTGAGTTTTTGACATGTATTAATACAAAGTATAATGTGTAAACAAGCCTTAAGTATGGAAACAAAAAAAATTCAGATCAATAAAATTTTATTAACGACCAATTTTACCAATTTAAAGTAATAGTTAGTTTTAACAGAACTTGGTGAAATTGGCCGTACATATAATTTTTTTTTAATTTTCTATTACCAATAACAATTATTAAGCTTTGATTTGATTTTTAAAAATTATAGACAATTAAATACCTACACCACAACTAATTAAGGGATTAAACAAGAATTTCTTAAAACAATCAAGACATAAAAATGACAGAAAATTATAAGATTTTAAACAAATTAGACAGATCAAAATTAAGTCAAAAATTAAGACTCCAACAAGAGAGGCAACTGTTTATTTTTAAATACCTACCTAATTTAAATTTTAAAACGAAAATTTATTTAAAAGAAATAATCATAGAAGTATCAAAACAAGAGGAACCTACCTATTAATGATGCAAACAAAAAATAAATTCTGCATTAATAAATATGTAGGTATCATTTTCTTTTATTTTCTAATATAACATTAATTAAACTTTGATCTGATTTTTTAAAACTATAGACAATTAAATGCACCATAAATAATTAAGGGATTAAACAGGATTTTCTTAAAACAATCAAGACATAAAAATGACAGAAACTTATAAAATTTTTAACAAATTAGACAGATCATGATTAAGAATTCTTGTATAAAATGAATGTTGTTGTGTCATAAATACATACAGACATAAAAATAATAAAATTTATAAAAAAAAATTTAAATTAAACTTACAGTTTGTAGACGTTGAGAAATAGGAACCAAAATATGTACGTTGAAAATTTGCTAGTTAAGCAAAAAAGGTTTTGAAATTTGCAATGTTAGATTGGAGGTACTTTTTATAGTGTATTTTTTAATTATGATTTAATTTTTTTACTTAAAAGTTTATTTTTAAGATCACTGTGATAATTAAATTTTAATTCTTTTTTTTAATTCCGTTTATATTTATAAAAAATGTAGGTACGTATACACAAAATTTAAAAAAGGCAAGAATTTATTCAGCTTTAAAAAAAATTAGACACTGAAAATATAGATTTTTTTGCATATAATTTTAATGACACTTAAGGGGTTAAACTTTTTTTGGCGTTCTGTTTTGCAGGCACAATTTGTTTAGTGTTTGTTTTGAATTGTATTTTAACGAATTTCTGGATAAAACTACTCGTTCTTTTATAAAGAAATCTAGCACAAAAGGGACTTATTGACAAAAAGGGAGCATATTTAGAAAATAATCAAGATAAACTTAAAAAATATAAAAAATACCCGTCGAAAATCATTTAAGAAATTTGCACTAGAAAACTTGATCAAAAGAACTGAGAAAGACAGACACGATAAAAAAAGTGATGTAAAGATATTTTTCTTGAATTCCAAAACAAGGGTTGTTTTTTTCACTGTTGCTTTTCGTATAATAAATTTAAGAAATTTTTTTGTTTATATAAAAAGTTATTCATTTACACAAAATAAACAAAATGCAAAAATTATTAAAATAAACAGAAAAAATCTTGCAATTAGACACCGAGAAATTAAAACAAAAAACACAAAAATTATACGAAATAAACAAAACGAGAAATTGAAAATTTTGTGCTCAAATTTCAAATAAAATTAAACTGAAAACTCATCGAAACCTAGATAAAATAAAATTCTGTTTTTTTAATTTAAAAACAAATTTGCACTTTTTTTATCTTTATAAAAAATTACTGGGAGTATCCAAACAATTAGTGTTAATTTTGTGCTTTTTTTTGTCAAATCACACGCGGTGTCATTTTAGAACTTTTGTTTTAAACTTTGCAAACACTTTCGTTTTCTTTACACTGCTTTTTCGCTTCTCTGCTTCTTTTTCTTGCGACACTACTTGATTTTCAATTTCGGAATTGTTTGCGGTCAAATTTGTTTTAAAACCCGCTTCTTATTTGGTTTTTTTAATTCATAAGTTTTTTTTAATTCAATGCAAAATAAGCACACGCATTAATTCATTTAAATGTTTAAAATTTTGATTCTTTTTATTAACATTTAACAAAAACAGAACTTCTTTTATTCCACTGTGTAGTTCACACGACGATTTCTGTGTAAAAACTGACACAAGAAAAACGAAACTGTAAATTGGATAACAAACAATAAAAAAAACCCAACGAATAATAAGAAAAAAACAGCAGCAACAAAAAATAAATTAACACAACAAAAAAAAACGTACATAATAAATGCGAGTATGGAGAGCGAACATAGCAAAAGGGAAAAAGAACAACAATTATCATTGAGAGAAAACGAGCTAAAGAGTAGATAAAACTTGTAGAGTTTAAGCAGAAAAAAACACGATCATTATTTATTTGGCTGGCATTGCCATTCATTATTTTTGTATGTAGAAATTTATTTGACATACGGTTTATCTGATATCGTAATTTATGATTATGGCCAGCGTTACCGCTGTGATACTAAAGTATCATTATGACCCTCTTTCGACGGTGTTGATACCATTTATCACACTTTTTTATATTACCCTTTTGTATCATTTTGAACTATTTTTGCTACTTTTTGACCCTTTTTGGAAATATCACTCACATTTTGTTTTTTGCAAACAGTGATGAACAGTAGTTCTTCAGCTAAACAAGGGTTTTCGGAACTAGCATTGCTTCAAAATAAACTTTGGAACGGACTTCATTTTCATTTTCTTATAATGTATATCGCAAAAAGTTAACTGAATATATTAATCAAAATAACTAATAATATATCATACATATATGTTCAATCGTTGATTTTGATCTATATTCACTTTTTTCGTATTCATTTTGTTAATGTTATAAATTTGGGGCTGTTTAGTTAGGTTAGTTATAAAAATTATTATATAAATTAATTGGGTTACTATGAAAAAAAGGAATAAACTTTGAATATCATTTGTAATAAATATTTGGCCATTGAAGGCTTCTTTATTACACAATTTAATAAAAAACAAAAACTAAACAAAAACTAATAATGTCATACTTTCCACTCTTAATTTGTTCCAAGCGGAGATGAACGGATGGACTTCAAGTGAAGATTTTAGAACAAAACATAGAATGCACAATCCTTAAAAGCAGTGAGTTTTCGTAAAAAGTTTTTGTTTAAACATTTTTGAGGACTTCTAAATTAAATTTTTTATAGTAAAGTACAAATTAAAGTAAAATGTCCCTAATAGGAAACATAACTGAAATACGAACATACATATTTGTTATTTTTTATATCTATTTTTTATTTATTGAATAAGTTATGGCATAGTATACAACTAGTATGCCGACTCTTTGCATAGTATACAAATAGTATGCCGACTCTTTGACAGGTACAAAACTCAACTGTCAGTGGTACATATTTTATGTTTGTATTAGTAAGATTTTTTTCAAATGTATTGGTGTATAAAACTATTTCCACCACTAAACATAGTTGCATAAAATCGTATAGAATGTGGCAACAATTTTTTTTTTCCAAAATAAAATTTTCTTAGTTCAATAAATTTTCAATTTATTGAATGCTGGCTGCATTTATAAACTTTTAAAAGCCATGTTTGCTAAATTTTTTTTCTGCGATATCGGATAATATATAAATTTCAAATATTATTTTTATACCACAAAATGCTACTCTGCTGGCTTTAATAATATTAACAACAGAAAAAATTTAGTGTCAAAAAAATTTATTTAAAAATTTTTTAGTTTGTGAAAAATAAAAACATTTTGCAAAAGCAAATGAGCGAAATGTATTGAAAAAAATTATTAATTATGTGTTTAAGTCATAAAATTAAACATGAAGTGTTATAGGTATTGTGAAAAATTTTAAATTGAAAAATTTCAAATTTTGTTTTGTTTTTGTTGTTCTTATGAGTGTTGAATTCACACAGAACCTTTATGTGTGATGAGAGTTATAAAAAAAGAGAACGTTCTCACCAGTCGGCATACTAGTTCTATACTCTGAGTTATGGTGTTTTCTTTGCTACAAAAAATTTAACATTTTATTTAAAAACTGTAATTTGGTGTTTGTTTCTTAAAAATGTTTTGCTCTCCAAAAGGGTTGCATTTTTTGTTTTAAAATGATCACCCTTACTAACGGCATTAGGCATTAAAATTTTGCACCGTATAAATCGACCGTGTTGATAGTGGGATTGGCTAAATCCCGAAATTTCCGGCATTCGCTGAATCCCGAAAATACCAAGATTTTTTGGGACCAGAATTTTGGAACTGGCATCCCTAGTACTTACAGACAAATTTTCGGGTGTTCCCTTTTGGGATTTATGGGCAGTAATGAACCAACCAGAATAAAGTTATGTTATGAGGTATGGATTCATATAAAAGTTATTTATGATTTTAAAACAAATTAATAGTGAGTGACTGAAGGCGCTTTTTCAGACCGAACCCTTACCCAAACACTAGTTTCGGTAAATTTTGCAAAGTTCGGCCGAACCGCACCAGAACCTTTTGCCATTAAATCTGAACAGTTGTTAATATATTTATGTTAAACAAAATAACATTTCAGTAATTCATATGCAAAATAAGAAGCTTATTTGCACTTTAAAGTAGCAAAACTTTTTTGTAGTTAAAAAATCAGAAAATATAGGAAATGCCTTTTTTTATTATTGTTTGTTTTAAGGATTAAAAATATTTACGCTGTCGATTTATACGGGCAAAAATGCAATGCCTTGTGCCATTAGTAAGAGTGATGATAAATCAAGCTATCCGTTTGGAGAGCAGAATATTTTTAAGAAACGAGCATCAAATTGCATTTTTTTTATTTAATTTTTTTGTTTTGATTTTTCCTAAAACTAAAGTTTTTGGCTCACTACTTTAGTCATATTGCCAGGGTATCCCACGAAATTTTGGAGCCTCAACCGCAAGTCCTCGTTCGACCTAAACCTTCGTATAGGAAGGCGAGAGCTTCAAGAATCCACTCCAAAGTATTTTTTGGTCTCCACCAGTAAACTTCTGAGTTTTATATGGTTCTCCACCAGTTACATCGAGTTGTAAATGGTTCTCCACCACACAAACATGTTAAACAATTTAAGTTTAAAAACGATTGCATCAAGTCAATGCTGACAACCGCAAAAACTGTAACTCGGTACAGTTATACGACGCCAAGCCATTAACCAATGCGAGGTGACACCGCAAAACGCGCGAAAATTAGACAAATAAGAACGACTTGATTGTCCTTAAAAAATAATGACAACGAGCCCGAGCTGCTTCCCCACTCAGAGCAGTTTTACGAGTGTTTTTTCTTAATTTTTTTTTTTTTTTATTTAAAACTTAAAACAAAACAAACCAACCAAGGCGAATTCATGTATACGGTGGTGTCGATACTACAACAAGTAACAACACCAAAAACACAACAATGTCCTTTTTTTGTTGCTTTCTTTGATCGATATGTCAAAAACACAAGCAACTTTTGACATTTCTCTCTCTAAGTAAGAAAAAAAAGTAGCACAGCTGTGCTTTCAACGCCACCTGGTAAATTAATTCGCCTTGAAACCAAATGTCTAAATTATTAGAGATGTGCTTTAAAACACGATAAGCAATCGACATCGTTACATTGCTGTTATAGAATAAGGGGTTCACTTGATCGGCTTTTTGGTTCGATTAAACGATATTTGACATTTTTGACTTATTCGATTAAATGAATACAATTTTAAAATTAATCGATTAATCGAATAATTTAAAATCTAGAAATTTTATAAATTAAGGGATTTTTTTTCGATAATTTTAGAAAAAATTGGTACTTGAGTAAATAAACATTATTAATTACAAGTGTTTTAATATTTTATTAACAGAAAAACCAAACAAACGTAACAATTCATACTAATTGATAAAACCTTTACAGAGATAAAAAAAAATAAAATATTTATTGAGATCATATAATTTTATATGTACAAACAATTAAACAGATCTTTTACAATAATCTTTTAAAAATTAAATGTTCCTTAAATGTTTTGCTTTACTTGATGGCCACACGATGAAGTTTTTTCTTTCCTTTTAATTTGCTATAATCTTTTACTTTTTTACGTTCAATTTAACAACTGACCACAAATTAACTTTGGCAATTTCTTTATAAAAAATATATTTCTTAAAAAATAAATGCGCTTTTTTAAAAAAAAATTGTGTTCTAAAAAACTCTTGTGCTTTTTTAAAAAATACTTTTAGTCGTGCTACTATTTTGAGTTGTTTCTTCGTTTGGGCCATTTTTAAAATGAAATTGATTATCAAATTGAGTGCATTCTGTTACGCAGCTGTCAATTCACACAAGTTTTGACAAACAGTATTTGTGAACAACCTGAAAGTGATTTATTGAAAATGTGGCTCCAGGGTTAAAAATATTTTTTTGCACTTGTTTCAATAATAAGTTAAAATTAACGGATTACTGTATTATTTCAGTAATCAGTAAAAATTTACTGGTTACTGAAAATTTTTTCAGTAAGCTGTAAGACCATGTATGTGAATTACACAGTCATGTTTGTTTTTTTTTTAATTCCACCGGCCCCATTCATTTGGTTTGTTTATTTGAACTTTAAAAAATTATACATTTGACAGAAAAACCATATATGTATTGTTATTCGAATAATCGGCATAAATTCTTTGATTAATCCTTTAATCGAAATCAGCAATTTTAAATAAATCGATAAATTAATCTTCTTAAATTGCTCGATTAATCGAACAAGAATTAATCGTCTGAACACCCTATATAGAATACAAGTCTAGTATCGAATGGATGACGACGTCGATAAAAATTTATGTTGATATTAAATTGATGACGATGACGACGATGATAAATGGAATAAGGGTGTTTGTATTTACATATATAAGGAAACATCAATCATATACGTTTTTGGCGATGTAATACATAGAAATCTGGACCAATCTTTTAGTATACCGACTAGGGATGTTAAATGGGATTATACATTTTGTACCAACTTCCAAAAAAAAAAAAATGGCCGTTTTGGACCTTCACGGTACCATTTGTTTTTTAATTCAATAAAACAACAAAAAAGGTACCTAAAAATTCAATTGTACACAAAAAAAAAACAAAATTTAACATTAAAATACATTATATGTAAGAATAAAATAAGATACATAAAAGTCTTATAATTACTCGTATATGAGATCAAAATCAGGCACTTATTTGTTTAGTTAATAAACTGTTTGGAATTTTTACATCATAGCAGCATGAATTTGTCGATCTTAACTAGGGAGATCGAACGGTTATTATTCGACCGGTTTTAACCGGTTATTTTAGCTTTGCTCAAGTCGGTTATTTTAAAATGCCCATTTTTCGAATATAGAATAAACCGGTTATTGTGGTATAATAAACCGGTTATTTTAATAATGTGTAATTAATATACATTTTCCTTACTATGGTTATAGATGTACCCGTAATTTAAGTATTTTCTTATTGAATATTTGTCAAACTTAAACTTTTTATGAACAATGTCAAAACAAAATGTAACTAAAGTAAAAAAAAAACATTTGAACACTGTAAATAAAAAGCACTTATGAATGCGTGTGTTCTTGTAAAAAAACCACAAACTTTTCAAAATACTACAAAAACGTGTGCATTGGAAAAGTAAATAGTATTTAATTTGTGCGATCGAGAGATATTTCGAACGGGATTAAACAGACAAAGTTAGGCTCTTGAAGTGTCTTAAAGTGATAAGTGGCGAAGGGGTTTCCACGTCACGATTTATTAATCACCTTTAATTAGTACATATGGTTGACATTAATGTGCCCCAAATAAAACTTAACCCCGTTCGAAGTAGGTCTAAAGAGTCGACAAATAATACTTTATTTAAATACGCTGCCAAAAATGAATCATTAGGTGAAATATAAACCCGTTGTGTTGCCGAGGACGCAATGTCCCTTAAGGTACTAAAAACTTTTAAATAGTTCCAGCATTTCTTTATGCTTAAAACTACAACTTTCTGGCGTAATCAACGATATGGAAATAATTCATCAGTTTTATTCATTAAAACACCAAGAACTAAAAAACAAAATTGAGAAATCAAACAATGTCATGGAAGGTTTCAAATTGTGGTCGACGAATTGACAAATATTTCTTACAAAAAGCATTTTCATCTTACTAATCGTTTATATAATGCTGAAACAAAATCGTTTGATATATATAATCCAGGCTAAGAGGTTTTGTTTGCAACTTTTCAAAAATATGTTTGAAGTCTACTGATTCATAATGAGATGGCTTAATCACCAACAAATTAAAACTCATTTAAAATAAATGTAGGAGAATATCTGAAATAATAAATTTATTAAATTACTATAATATTTTATTTGGTCTTGCAAAACGTTTGGCTAGATCAAACATCATTTAATAGTTTTTAAATTGTATTATACAATTATCGTCTTACAAAAACAGATTAGTAAATAAATAGAAATTGTTAAAAATGCGGTTAAAGTTTGATTATTTTACTGGTCTCGTATTTTTGGATTTTATGGTCAAATATTTGTTAGGTCTGACCATACCTTAAGTCATATCTTTGTATTTTGTAGGTGTTTTTATGTATTCGAAATAACCCCGGTTAACCGGTTAGTTTAAAAATGTTTAACCGAAAACCGGGTTTTTTAAATTAGCAACTATTCGTAATATTCGAAAACCGGTTATTGAAAAAAGTCGAATAATCGATCTCCCTAATCTTAACCAATCATTTGTTTGTATGAGACTTGATAATTGACACATGTAGGCTGTTTCTTTCCCTTGTTTTCAATATATTTTGAAAAGAAAAAACTCTTTCCCCGTTTGCAGACGAATTTGGAATGAATACAATTCCAGCAACGACTCTAGAAATGTCAGGAAACATATGGACATTCTGCTCTTTTTGTAAATTAGCTACTACCGACCAAAAACTACAAATGTTTTCAGTTTTTAACGACTGCAGTGGCTCGACATTAGCTAAAGCTCTAAATTGGGAATAGAACTATTACAAAAAAGCTTTATAAAATACATTACGGAAATTAAGCTCATAGAACAAATTCGATAAATAAAAAATTTTTGAAAAAAAATTAAGTAAAATCAATAGAACTATTCATCCAAATTTTTAAAATAAATAATGCTAAAAAAGCTCAAAACATTTTCTAATAATGCTGAATAAAATGCCAAGTGCTAAATGAAAATTTTAAACCTAAATAAAAAAATTTTAGTGCTAAATTTAGCCGCAGAAATACCAAAATGGCCACACTGTTCACAACTGTGATTCGTGATTTTTCAGAACCAGTGATTGAATCAGAGTTACAGAAATATTGCTAATCTCTACTGTATATACTGTGGTGTAGGATGTCCAATGGTCCAGCTTAACCAAAACATAAATTCTAACTTACATATTTTTAATTAGCTTCTGTTTTCTAAAATTAAAGATCTCCTTCCATTTAGAACATTTTCAGATTTTAGCGCTAGTTTATGTTTAGTTTTTTTACATGACTTGCATTTTTTTTTTGCATTCTTTTATTTGTAGCAATTTTTATGTCCGATAGAAAAGAAATTTTAATATGCATTTTCAATATAAATCATACAATAAGCGATTATAAAAAAATTTCGTCGAACAATTAAACAACTTAAATGTAGGGGAAATTCCTTGAATTTATAAATCAAAATTAAATGGAAATTATTGTAGTCGTATCTCATAATTTGACTGAGTGTGTAGGTGGCCGATTCAAGGTGTATTTATAACAAGAACACACATAGTCATACATACATTCGTTAAAATGCTCACCGTAATAAGCACACACTTTATTTTATAAAAAAAAAAACAAAAATAGTGCAGAAAATTTCTAAAAAAAAAATATTTTAAATTAAGACTTTATTGGTAAATAAAACGCATTTACATACACACGTACGAAATAAATAGAGACTTTTACACATGCAGTTCTAGTTATTAACAGTAGTGGTGAAAATTCTAGCAAAATCTTTAAATTATACATTTAAAAGAGAACAGTTTTATAGAATGTAATAAGGGCATTTCCACAGAAACGTTTTCTATTTGTCACATTACGCCAGCAAGAAATAAAATTTTTTTTTATAGAAAAATTTTGATATTTTTTTTTTTTTTGTATTTTTTTTGTATATTACAAAGAGGTAATGTTTGTTTGTAGAAGGTTATCTTCAGAACTGCCGATCCGACTTTAAAATATTTACAAAAAATGAAAAATGGAACCTCCTAACAGATATAGGATGTATGAGGTTCCACTCAAGTACTTAGGATAGAGGCGCTTAGCCTCTTATACTCAGAAAATATTTATTATATCGTTTTAGAAGAGATCTATTTAATCAAAAGTTTCCTTACACAAAAGAAAGCAAAGCTATTTTATCATGCGCACGCTGTTCACGCTCCATTCCGCCTCCAGTCTATCTGACCGCTTAACCGTTCGTTCCCTGACCGAATTCGAAAGTGATTTTTGTGTTTGCTACGCTTTATCGGCTAAATAGCTAAACCGATTTTGATGAAATTGGAAATATAGGCTAAAACTAGGACCATTGGAAGAATTACTGGCTTTCCGAAAATATCCCACGAATTTTGATGAAATTTGCATCATAGATAGATCAGCGCAAATAAAACACACAGAGCTTATATATTTTTCAAAGCTAGGAATATGAAGGGACAGATGGGCAAAAAACATACAGGCTTTATATTATTTTCAAAAGTCCAAAAAAAAAATTATACTAATTTTAAATTTAACTTTTTTAGTTAGTAAAAAATTACGGCTTTATAATACATAAACAGTTTTTTTCGGGTACGTGTTACTTAAACTCAAGAACCGCTGGATCTATTCACACCAAGCTTGGACAATAAATTAGTTTAGTCTGCAACCTCGTTTCTCTTAAGCTTAATCCCGAAACGTTGCGCTGATGTCGTGCAATGAATTTTTTCTTAATTCTTGGTGCGATTTGGCTTAAATTCACAAAATATATTAATTAAACAAAAATAAGTTTCCTGATAAGATTTAAATTCTCCAGAAATTAAATATTATTTGAAAATAATTTAATTTTTTATTTTATTTTTATTTTATTTTTATTAAATTGTGTAATAAAGAAGCCTTCAATGGCCAAATATATATTACAAATGATATTCAAAGTTGTTTCCTTTTTTTCATAGTAACCCAATTAATTTATATAATAATTAAGTACATATATATATCTTTTTATAACTAACCTAACTAAACAGCCCCTAATTTATAACATTAACAAAATGAATACGAAAAAAAGTGAATATAGATCCAAATCAACGACTGAACATATATGTATGATGTATTATTAGTTATTTTGATTAATATATTCAGTTAACTTTTTGCGATATACATTATAAGAAAATGAAAATGATCGTAAATCATTTGGTAAATTATTCCATATACGCGCAGTCTTGATCAAAAATGATCTTTCAAACAAAGAATTATATATTCTAGGAATACAAATCTGCATATTCCTAGTAGAATGTATGAATTTAAAAATCTGAAGTAAGAATTGTGGTGTGGAAGTTTTTATAATCTTGTAAAATGTCAACCGATATTTTAGAATTACAAAATTTTTGAAAGGGCATTTACGGAAACGCTCAACATACTGCGAAATATGAGTAAAACTTCGTTGATTATGATTATAGTATTTTATGCCAAAGACAAAGCGTACAATCTTGTTTATTAAAATTTTGACCTTACTCACATTAGCAGAAGTTGTACACAAAAATATTTCCATACAGTAAGAAATTGGAGATAATAATAATGCATGAGCCACCCTGCATCTGACATGATATGGCAGGTAAACATTTAGGCTGTATAATCGGCGAAGTGTGAAACATATTCTAGCATAGATTTTATCTATATGACACGAAAAATCCAGTTTATTATCTAATGTGATGCCCAAAATTTTTATTCTTTCTACCGTCTCTATTTCCATTCCTCTTATACCTATTGTTGCATTATCAAATTGTATTGAACCAAATTTCATAATCCTAGTTTTAGATATATTTAACATTAAAAAATTTGACGACATCCAATCGCTGACCCGATCCAGCACTCTATTTATTTCCAGACAGAGTAGTTGCTGTGAGCAGTTGCCATTTATAAGTAATTGAATATCGTCAGCAAATGCAAACGCGCAACATGTTTCGGATTCAATCACCTGAAAAAAGCTATTCAAATACATAGAAAACAAAAGAGGACCCAAAACCGACCCTTGTGCCACACCTAATTTCACCAACCTCTGATTTTACATTTGGACACAAAAAGAAACAAACTGTCTTCTGTTAGTTAAATATGAATAAATTAGCAAACAGGATGACTTTGAGAATCTAAACTCATCTTTTAGTTTTCTTATAAGATTTATATGATTGAGACGATTAAAAGCTTTTGAAAGGTCCAATGACACTAAAACACAGTTCCTTCTTCTATTTATGTTGTTTCGTAAAGACTCGGTGATGCCCAACAAAGCAGAAGAAGCACTACAACTTCGTCTATAACCTGCTTGTCGGTCATCTAGTAATGAATTTTTCATTATGTGTTCCATGATTTGAGCTTTAATAACATGCTCAAATACTTTTGATAATACTGGCAAAATGCTTATCGGTCTAAGATTTTCTTTCTCATATGATCCACCAGTCTTTGGTATGGGAATAAACTTTGCCAGCTTCCAACTCATAGGAAAATTTGAACTTGTCAGGACCGAATTAAAGAAATGTAAAATGTGGCGGCCTACCAAGGGTATAATAACTTTAAAAAGTTTTAGCGGTACACCATCTACACCGCATGCATTTGATTTGACATTACTAAAAGCTGTATATAATTCAGATGTATCAATACATCTAAACGAAAACATTTCAACACTACTGTTAAAATTTAAATTATTAAATGAATCATCAGAATCCTGGTCCAATCCATCTAAGAAATAGTCATTTATTTCATCAGCAGTCAATTCTACATCTAAGGCTTTTGTTCTATCAGAGGTTGCTTTCCTTATACAATTCCACATATCTTTAGTATCCGCGTTTGCAAACATATTACTAAAGAAACCTTTTTTTATCCTACGAATGGTTTTCTTGTCTCTGTTTCTGTATTTGCAGAATATCCTCCATTTTACTGGGTTTGGGTCAGCGATGTATCCCCTGTAAGCTATATCTCTAAGGGATTTTGCAAATATTATTTCATGTGACTTAATCCAATCAACGTTTCGTATAACTTTAATTCGGGTTACAGGTACAAGAGAAAACATTTTCGAAATTAATTCGTTAAGTATATTCATCTGCAGTTCAATAATAGTAATATCATAAAAGTTACCTAAATTTTGTTCCAATAAGAAAGAATTTAAATTACCTATATCAACCAACGAATAGTTACGAAATTCAAAATATTTATCAGGACTTTGATCAGAGGTCACAGGTATGTCAATTAATGCATAAATAAGGGCATGATGGGATGATAGAAATGGACACTGTACTTGGCCTGTTGATTTCACGAATGATTGATTACTTAAAAGAAAATAATCTAGAAGAGTCCTTACGTTATGTCCCACATCCAGATGAGTTGGAATGGAATTGTGCCTAATTGCAAGATTCATACGGTTACAAGCAGATCGAACCCTTCCCGCCTTAACATGATTAAAAAGATCATTGTTGAAGTCTCCTACCACTATAATGTTATTGTATCTTTCAAAAATATCACAAACTAGTGCTTCATATATAACTATATTGCCCTTTGGCAAATAGACAACTCCAATCAAAATAGAAATGCTCTCAACCTCTATTTCAACAAAAAACAACTCACATTCATTATATTGCGACTGTGTATGAATTATCTTGTGTTTAAAAGACTTTGAAATATATAGACCTACACCTCCAGCTCCCCCATGATCCCGTGGTCGATCATTCCTACAAAAATTATAACCCTCAATACTAACTGTTCCATTAGGTACCTCTGGTTTAAGCCATGTTTCCGTTAAAGCCATAATATCAAAAGATGCCCTCCTAAGCAAGTTTTGAAATTCATCAAATTTAGTCGAATATTGAGACGGTTTTATACTTTGGCAATTACAGTGGCCTATTTTTAATCCAGACCCTAAATTACCAAGATGCATTCTAGCACTCCGTTCACCGCCGACAACTGGACCTAAATTGAAATTAATCGATGTCATTTTTAAACGTTATAAATTTAGGCTGTAAAATTAGATAAAAACTTATAACTAACATATTAACTGTTTTATATACTGCGTAAAGTCTAAAAATACACCTTTAATTATTAATCCAGTCAAAAATTTTAATATTTATGAAACTAAAATTGTGCATGTAAAATTCAAAATAGAAATATATATGTAAGTACCTACATATATATTTTCAAAAATGTTCTCTACCATTAAAGGTTTTGTATTTTGTTCTACTAACATTTAACCTATTTTCTTTCATTTTGAGACATTTTATATTCCAATTGATTATGTTCTTTCTCTTATATCTCGCAGCATTTTTTGTAAATATTAATACCTATTCTCCTTTAATGATACTGTATTTGTTAATTAACAAAATATGTGATTTTTGAATAGCCTATTTTAATAATAATAAAGAATGAGTGTAAAAAGATTAAAAAGAAGGTAAGATAAAAGAAAAATTAAAGTATAATTATTTACAAAGCCACTATAAACAAGTTATTTACATTTTGGGAATGATAAAAAATAAAAATTTAATTGTAAATACAAGTCGTAGGTACATACATATTTTGTTTAAAATATTTAGTTATTTAGTAGTATTTTTTTTTTCCTTTTGTTTTATTCTTTTTTGCATTCAATTAAACAGTTTTCCATTAAATTAAACAGTTGTCATTTGGCTATGTTCATTACCTTGTTTAATGTAAATAAAATATTTTAAATAATGCAAATAAGAATAAAAGAAGTAATATAAATTTCAATCATTTGAAAACATCTTGGTATTGTTCCATTAAGTTGAATATATCTAGTGTTTTTTCGGCTCCTGTATTTGTTTTTATGATTGCTTTTGGAACATTGCCATTCCTAAACTTGAAATTGGAAATTTGTTTAGTTCTTTTTAGTCGGCGGCATATATAACATAACTTGTTCGTCATGGGTGTAAGATGGTCATTTAAATAAACTCTTTCCTCAAGATCAGCACCTTCATTGTTTTTATCTTGTTTTAACAAGTCTTTTAACGTTAAACTCCGAGTAATACTTTTTAATTAGGTTATCTCGAGTAGAGATTGAATTAAATCTTAATAACACCTCTGAATTGTTTTTTATTGCCGTGTAATGGAAGTCAGTTTCAGTAAAGGGAATATCGTATACTTCAGCTAAACATGATATCATTGATTTTAATTTAGGCGAAGCAGCTGAAAGTCCTGTAATAATGACGTCAGGGCGATTTAGGCGTCTTATAATTAAATTCTGGGACTTTTCCAATTCAATTATTTTGTTTGTGCTATTTTTGTCAATCTGTTTAACAAACTCGTAACAATGTTTAATATCAGATTTCATGTTGCTTATTTCTGCTACTAAGTCTTCTTTAATTTCAGAAACTAGCGCATTAAACTCTACTTTTATGTCCTTCACAGCTTGGCATATGCGATCTTCAGTCGATTTGCGATCAGCCTCTAATTTGCTATCAATATTTTCATTAATTTCCTGAATGCCTTTACGAAGCTGTGCAGTAAAACTATCCGGATTTGATTTAGGAGCCATTGGAATATTTTATTTATATTTTTGCAATTTAACACAGAATAATTTAGTTTTCTTTAAATAAATGTAGGTATGTATCTTTCTCGTTTCTTCTTTTTTTAATTCAGCACGTGCAAGAAATACACTTTTTTTAAATCAAATTTATTGCGCAAACTACATAATTTCACTGATACTTTTAATATATTGTTGATTGCTGGATATTTTAAAACATATATTTTTCTTTCATAGTGTTAATAACAATTTTTGTTTTATATCTAAACAATTTTTTGACCGGCACAAACTTTTCCTTTACTCATTCATGGTAGGGTTACCATTTTAAAACTCTAAATAAGTTCTAGTACTCTAAAATAAGTTCGGTAAGTTATCTAAGTATTTGTGTATGTCAGCTCACAATAGTTGTGTACCATATTTTGTTTGTGTACAAATTCGCAAATACAAAAATAGGATTTAAAGTTTGGGTTTTAAAAAAATCTACACTGCGTTAGTGTACAGTTTTTTTTCGAACTCTGTCAAAAACAAAGGAAATGAATTGAGATACATAAATTTGAGAATTTTTCAAATTTTAAAATGCACTTCAGAATCTTTGTTACGGGCTAAATAAAACACAAAAGAGTTTTATGACTCCCGTAAAACTTTAACCAGTGGCTGATTTCATAAACGCGGTATTGCAAAGCCTCACTGAAAACAAATGCGTTCACAAGGCTTAACAAATAAAAACAATGCACAAATTTCGCAACCATTTTGCAGTAAATACCGTTAGCATTCAATAATGAACTCAATGCCTTGTAAACAGAAACGTTTTGGAGTTTATGAAGCTATTCCTTTTAGTTTATGAAGTCAGCCAGTATTACCAGAAATTTATGCATATTTTTACGGCAAAAATTTTGCCTGATAAACTTTTCTTCTCGCTGCTATTTAAGAACACCAAGTTGTTTCTTATTTTACATGGGTGAAACATAAATTTTATTGCAAATTAGAATAAGTATTATATTTTGTTATTGTTATTACTTTTTGTAAAAACAAATGCTTGTGAATTTAAAAAAAAAACGGGAAAAAAGAAAGATTTCTGATTATATTCAAATAAATTGTATTTTTTCTAGTTGCAACCACTCGCCTAAATATTATTTTGTTTATATTCAATTCATTTACATATTTATTTATTTGTTAAACAATTTATTTAGTTAGTTTATGATATTCTGTGCTGTTTGGCTTTGCGTTCCTCAATCATTGCAACTTTTGCATGAAAAAAAACTAAAAATTTTGCAATTTTAATTTTTGCAATTTCAATAAAGATGTTGTCAGAAAACAGAAAAAAAATTAAATGTAATCTTTCTCGCCAATTGGCCATTGTTGAGTACTTGGGACGAACTGTTGAATGCAAAAAGATCTTTGCATTACATTATTTAATTCTATTTTTGTTGTTGTTGCTGTTTTATTTTATTTGATATTTTTTATTTAAATTTTATGTAAATGACAAAGATATTTGTGCTCAATTTTTATTAAAATTTTATTTTAAAATATCAAAGAAATCATTAAAATTTGAAAAATGCATTTGACTATTATAACAATAAAAAAAAAAAAAATTTAGATAAAACATTTGAGGCCATTGGAATAAAATGCTATAAAATCATAAAGAAAATATTTCCATATTAAATAAAGGGGTTTTTTATACCACATTTTTTTTAAATTTCTACGGAAAATTTTACAAGTTACTATTCTCTAGAGTAATTTTGTAATATTTAATATTTTTAGCAATAACTTGAAATTGTTTTGTCATTAATCACTGGCAATTTTTGCTTTTTAATATATCAAGGTTTTAATTTTGTAGTTTTATAATAAAAAAATTGCAATTTTGCAATTTTCTACAGAAAATTTACCATTTTGCACTATTTTAAAAAAAAAATTTTAAAAATGGTATTTTTAAAAAAACTTTTGCCATTTTGAACTTTTTTTTGAGAAATTTCCAATTTTTGACTTTCATTAAAAGAGTTGAAATTTAAATCAAACACTTTTCTTTTAAAATAATTTGCGTTTGAGTAGTTTTCTGTAGAAAGTTTCTAATCATGCATTTTTTTTTTAATAAAATCAGCACTTATAAAAAATATTAAATATTTTATAAAGATTTTTAAATTTTGCACTTTTCTTAAAAATTTGCCATGTTTTCCTTTCACTTTAGAAAGTTTGCGGTTATGCCCTTTTCATTTTAAAAATGTAATATTTGCAGTTTTGCAATTTGCTATTTAAAATTGTAAAATTAAAACTTGTAATTTTCTTAGGAAAATTTGCAAGTTTGTTCTTTTCTATAGAAAATTTGCAATGATGTACTTTTTTAAAGGAAATTTGCAATATTGTTCTTTTTTAAAAAAAATTTGCAAGTATGTACTCTTCTATAGAAAAATTTACAGTTTTTGAAGTTTAAAATTCAAAATTTGTAAATATTGGATTTTTCTTTAAAGAGCTGGAATTTTGCTCTCTTCGGTCGAAAATTTACAATTTTACACTTCTCTTGAAAAAAATAGCATTTTGTAATTTTCTATAGAAAATTTGTAATTATACATTTTTTAGTAATAATAATACGCAGTCTGTCAAAATTCGCAATTTGCACTTCTTACTTAAAAATTATACATTTCTTAAAAACGTGCAATTTTTCCTATCTCTTTAGAAAGTATGCAGTTTTGCACTTTTCTATTTACAATTGTAACTTTGAGCTCAAATTTTTAATTTTCTTTGGTAAATTTGCAATTTTGTTATTTTTTCATAGAAAATTTGCAACTTTGCACTTTTTTCATAAAAATTTTACAATTTTCACTCTTCTTAAAAAATTTTCAATTTTTCTTTTCTGCAGTTTTACACTTATCTATTTAAAATTGTTAATTTAAATTCAAATTTTTAATTTTCTTTGGAAAATTTGCAACTTTCCACTTTTTTTCATAAAAGTTTTACAATTTTGCACTTTAATTAAAAATTGCAATTTTTCCTTTTCTTAAGAAAGTATGTAGTTTTGCACTTTTCTATTTAAAATTGTAACGTTCAATTCAAGTTTGCAATTTTCTTTGGAAAATTTGCAATTTGATTCTTTTCTACAGAAAATTTCATATGTTGTACTTTTTTATAGTCAATTTTGTACTTTTCTATAATAATATTGCAATTTTGTCCTTTTAATAGAAAATTTACAAATGTTCTAAAGAACATTTGTATTAATGCATTTGTTTTAATGATAATATGCAGTCTGCCCTTTTTTAAAAAAAAAAAATTACAATTTTGCACTTTTCTAAAGAAAATTTGCAACTTTGCGCCTTATTCATAAAAATTTAACAATTTTCCACATTTTCCTAAAATTTTTAATTAAAATTTTTAATTTTCTATAGAAAATTTAAATGTTGTACTTTGCTATAAAACATTAGCAATTTTGTAATTCTCTATAAAAAAATCTGCAATTTATACTTTTCTCTTAATGGATAAACTTTTGCATTATTTAATAGAAAATTTGCATTTTTACACTTTTCCTAAAATTTGTATCTTGTACTTTTCTATAAAAAGTAAGGCAATTTTGTGTACTTTTCTATAAAAAGTAAGTCAATTTTACATAGTACTTTTATATATGCAACTTTACACTTTTTTCATAAAATATTAAAATTTTTAAATTTCAATTTTAAATAAAAAAAATACAAAATTCCATATTTTCTTAAAAGAAATAAAACTTAATAAATAAAAAGAAATGAATAAAAACAAAATATATAAAACGATTTTTTAAACAAAGTGTATTTTTTTTTAATGTTGCACTTTTCATACATGTACAATATACAAGTTTGCACTTTTCTCTATATAAGTAAAAATTTTTTTGCTTTTGTTTTGAAAAATAGCAAATTTTCATTTTCATACAAGAATTTGCAAATTTTAAATTTTTCTTTAAAAATTCCTTAAGAATGTTTGGAAGTTTTCAATAGAAAATTTAGACTTTACTTTTTTTTATAGAAAGCTAAAATATCGCACTATTCTATATAGAAAATTGCAATTTTGCATTTTTTTAAATATTCGCAATTTTCACATTTTTTATTTAAAATTTGCCATTTTTATACTTTTAATTACAACAGCAAATTTTTGTTGTAATAATTATGTTAATACTACAAAAAATCCGTAAAATCCGTTGTAAATGATCCATGGTGCTTTTTTTGGAAAAAAATTGATTGAAATTTTGGTATAGATAAATATTAGATATTGTTATTCATACCTTAAATGCACATATCGTCGGCTGATAATTTAATTGTCGTATGTGGATTCCGATAGTTTCAAGCAAATTGAGTTTGAAGTTTGAACTCTTATAAAATCCACATACGACATTTGAATAATAAATTAATTTTTTGGTCGTTTTACATGCAAATTTGTCATATGTGGTAGTTACATACGACATTTAATTTGAAAATTGCTTCAGCAAATACCACATACGACAAACTCAACACTCCATATCTCGAAACCCGTATGAGGTATCGAAAAACTGGTTACGCCAAATGAAAGATCAGGTCGGAAAACCTAAGGAATCCATCTTAACTCAAAACCGCAAAAAAGTCGACATATGACATTTAAATTATCAACCGACGATATATGTAGTTTATTCATAAAAATTTTATCAAAGCATATCTGCAGTCAAGTGGTCTTTAAAATTTATATATTTTTTTTGTAGTTATCACAAGCGATAACACACAAGTGAGAGCCTTCGGCTGTTTTAAAAAATATTGTTTCTCACAATAAAATTAAATAACACATTCAGTTTTTTATGCTGCCAAATACTCGAACATGGATGGTTTGATACAGGGAACTAAGACACGTGTTCATAAATATAAACGCGGTGTTTATAATCGATATGCAAATTAATATTTGAGTACATTTCCAGATCAACGCACAAATGCATGTTTAAACAAGGTATTGGGGCAAAGGAGATGCAGCAGCGGATGAATAAATTGTTGGAGGCAAGTCGGAATCATCCTTAAGCTAAAGTATCAAATCAATGAATATACATACGCATACAAAACCACACACATAACTCTACATACCAAATAAATGTTGAAATATGTGCATATTCAGACATACATATGAACAATATTTGCTGTAGGAATGAGAATATGTACTACCAAATGTAGTTAAGTTCCAAAGCTATGATATGGATAATTATATTGAGCAGTTTTGAGAAAAAAAAACAAGTTTAAGAAGTCATCAATAAAAGCATTTTTAATTTTTTTTTTAAATGTGAGTGTAAATTTTATTAAAAACTTGCAAGTTCCTGAAAACAAATTTGCGATTTGCCCTTTTTAGGTTGCACTTTTTTTACTATATGAAATTGCAGTTTTTGCAAATTTCTTAAAGAGTTTTCACAATTTAAAAATTAATATAGGAATATGGCACTCATTACAATTTTGTATAGAAAACTTGCACTTTTTGCATTTTTCGCTTGACAATTTGCCCGTTTTATAAATTTGCAATTTTTAAATTTTCTGTAAAAAATTGCCCTATTAAAATTTTTACTCTTATAGACTGCACCTTTGTGTTTTGTACAATTTTTAGTTCTTTATTTTTATATAAAATTGCACTTCTTATTAAATTTCCATAAAAAGTTTGCACTCTTTATAATTAGGACTCTTTGAAATTTTGTATTAAAATCTTGCACTTTTTGCACATTTCGTTTGATAATTTGCACTTTTTGCAAATTTGCGATTTTAAGGATTCCAGGAACAATTGCCCTTTTAAAATTTTCTCTTATTTATTTTAACAAATATAAAATTTTTTAATCTATATATATAAAAATGAATTATGTATGTTTGTATGTTTGTCGCTTTATAGACTCCGAAACTACTGAACCGATTTTCCTGAAATTTTTACAGTAACATCACGTGAGCCCTAAAAATAAAATAGGCTACTTATTTTTTCGA
This sequence comes from Pollenia amentaria, assembly GCA_943735925.1. Lineage (NCBI taxonomy): Eukaryota > Metazoa > Arthropoda > Insecta > Diptera > Polleniidae > Pollenia > Pollenia amentaria. The sequence goes on along the minus strand of OX031006.1, from coordinate 277,265,097 downwards.
TAGGGGCAGGGGAATTGGTACCCCCCATAGGATGCCAATATTAATTATCGCATCGATTTTCCTGAAATTTTTACAGTAACATCACGTGAGCCCTAAAAATAAAATAGGCTACTTATTTTTTCGATAGGGGCAGGGGAATTGGTACCCCCCATAGGATGCCAATATTAATTATCGCATCGATTTTCCTGAAATTTTTACAGTAACATCACGTGAGCCCTAAAAATAAAATAGGCTACTTATTTTTTCGATAGGGGCAGGGGAATTGGTACCCCCCATAGGATGCCAATATTAATTATCGCATCGATTTTCCTGAAATTTTTACAGTAACATCACGTGAGCCCTAAAAATAAAATAGGCTACTTATTTTTTCGATAGGGGCAGGGGAATTGGTACCCCCCATAGGATGCCAATATTAATTATCGCATATCTTAAGAGCCGCTGCACGCATTTTGCTGAACTTTTTGTAGTAGGATCTTCTGAGCCCCGGAATTGAAATAAAATAGCAGCGGGGGTATAGGAATACCCCATAGGACGCCAATGTTTAACATCGCATATCTTAAGAACTGTAATAGTGAGAATGTTCAAACTTTCTAAAAGTCACTCTTATGGTATACCAGTGTTTAAAAAACTTAAGTCAAAAGTCGAAAAGTCGCAAAATTTTAACTTTTCAATGCTTTTACTTTTCTCTGCTTTTTAAAATCAAACATTGTTTCTGTTAAAACTTATGAAAACAATCGGCAGTCGTGTGCTAAGTTTTCTTCTGCTTTTGATAAGTTAAAAAAATCAAAATCACAAGCAGTGTCTTTGCTTTCGAAAGTTGTCAGAAGTCGCAGTCCTAAAAGCAGGCAGTCTTTTATTTTTGTACATTTTTAACAGAAAAATATTCTCTTTTCTCTTCTGTTTTTTTTACATTTATACTTACTCACATACAGGGGTGCCAGATGGTGTTGGTAAAAAATCGGCATATTAAAAAAAAAAAAAAAAAATCGCATATTAAAAATGTCTATTTTAAACACAAAAAAACATGTTTTTAATAACAAAATCGAAAAATTCAGCATTACATTTAAAAAGTAAAAAAGTAAACGTTTTACAACGGCTTATGTAAATTTATATATTGTAAAGTTCAGCCCTATTTAATTACATTTAATGAAAAATTCAATTATGCGGATTTTAGCGATACGGAACAAATTTTTTTTTGGGATTTATAAAAAAAATATTTTTAATTATTATTATCAAAGTTGTTTTTGGGAATACAAATATTTATTAAAAGATTTTGTTTGTTGTGCTTAATTCCCTTTTTTAATAATTGATAAAAATACTGAAATTTATTGTTGGAGGATAAGCTGTTTTAATTATTCTAAAAATACAAATATTTTTGTCAAAAACTAAAAAATAAATGCTACGGCGATTTCGGCGATTTTTGACATTGAATTTGGCGAAAAAGTTCAAAATCAATCTGACAACCCTGATTGGGACTTATAACTTGCAAATACAAACTTTTTGCTTCTGCGACTGTTTGCGACTTACAAAACAAAGAGATTGATTTTACTTTTACTTGCGAAACTGTTCAAAAGAAAAGAAAATCAAGATCACAATTTTTAAAACAACTGCTGGCAAAAGTTTCGTTCAACTGTTTGTTTTTCGTTTTGTAATTTTGCTTTGACTGAAACTGTTGTTGATTTTAGAAGCACAAGCAGAAGTCAAATCAAATGAAATGAATGTTATTGCAGTTTTTTAAACACTGTGGTATACTACACTTTTGAAAATAAAAATAAAGCGGGTAGGCGCAGGGGGGGAAATACCTCCCATAGGATGCATACATTAAATATCGCTCAACTGAAGAACTATTAAAGGGAGAGTCTTCAAACCTGGTTAAAGCTACTATTATAGTAAACTATAAATTTCAATATAAAAATGTGCGGGGTCAGTGTAGCGAAGCGCACCGGGTTAAGCTAGTATTCTATAAAAAATTGCCCTTTTTAAAATGTTTACTATTCAAGGTTGCACTTATGTATTTTGTACAATTTTTATTTCTATATGAAATTGTTCTTTTTGCAAATTTCTATAAAAAAATTAGCACACTTTAAAAATTTATATAGAAAATTGGCACTCATTGCAATTTTCTATAGAAATCTTGCACGTTTTGCATTTTTCGTTTGACAATTTGCCTTTTTAGCAAATTTGTGATTTTTTAATATTCTATAAAAAATGGCCTTTGTAAAATTTTCACTCTTATAGGTTGAACTTAAGTGATTTGTACAATTTATTTCTTTTTTTTTCTATATGAAGTTGCACTTCTTATCAAATTTCCATAAAAAGTTTGCACTCTTTAAAATTAATATAGAAAATTGGGACTCTTTTTGTAATTTTGTATTAAAATTTTGCACTTTTTGCATATTTCGTTTGACAATTTGCACTTTTGCAATTTTTACAGAAAATTTTAAACTGTTCACTTTGTTTCAAGAGCATTTCTGAGATGGAGGTTATTTTTAAAAAAAGTTAAATTTCTTTTTTCAATATTATTTTAACGTTTTGTAGTGTGTGATTCGATTAAAATGCATAACTTTCGTTATGTTTGTGTATATTCATTCACAAACATTCTTCGAACATATACATACACACACATATAAATAAATGGATATTTTATTCCCATTTCATCACCGATCTTTGGCATACATCAACATTTATTCATATACATATGCCACATGCAACATCAACGATGAAAAGTTGTTGGGTTTCCAACATGAAAATTCATCGAATGGATTGCCGGACTGACTGGTTGATTTTAACAAATATGTTATGCTTTAGGCCATCGTCATTGTTTATGCAAAATTATTAAAAAAAACTTAGTTTTAGTACGTTATAGTTTCTATCCATTTTTTTTCTTTTCGAATTGTTTGTGTTTTTGAAATAGTTTATGCATGAAAAATTGTTTTCCATCTTAATTTTAGGAGCTTTTCTTTCAATAAACAGTAAAGAAAAAAAGCCTTAAAAGCTTTTTATTTTTTATATGTATAAATGCAAGTGTCCATGTGTGTGTGTGTATGCTCAAAATTGTATTAGTGAATTTTTTGAAAGTTTCGTTAGTATATTTGTTTTCCCAAATATTTACATAATTAATAACGATTTTTTAGATCGCGTCCTGGGAGCTAAAATGTATGTATGTTTATGTGTGTGTGAGTTTTGAAATAATATATTCATGCAATAGGAAAATGCCTTAAATTTGTAGAGTGTTGAGGACTATAATTGAAAATATTTGTAAATTTAACTAGAATATTTAAAAGTGTTATAAACAAATTTACCTGATTATGAAACAAGTGGGTTTGTCTGGAAGAAAAAAAATTGGAATTTTAATAAATTTATAGATTTAATTTCAATTAAAACTTAAACTTTCGCAACTTTTGTTTGCGAAAGTTTTGAGTTTATAAAGGAGAAAGCAAAAAAAAAAACAAAAAAAAAAACATCTCAAGAAACATTTAGAGAAGTATTGCCGAAAAATTTTGCATGTTCTTTAATACAGGGTGACGCATTAGTAACGTTATTATTTAATCAGATAATAAATTTTTTGTGTACGTTTTTTTCGCTTTTTTTGGAATTTTGAAAAACTTGGGAAATTCGTAATGGAAAGACTCAGCCAGAACAAAGAACCAAATTTTATTTTGAAAGTCTGCAGACACAAAGCTGATATCGAATAATGAGTGATAAGGCCCATTTTACCTTAATGGTCACGTGAATAAGCAAGATTGCAGAACATAGGGCACCAAAATTCGAGGAATAATGGTTGAATAACAATGTACCCCCTTAGATACACATTTGTTCGACCATATTTTTTCGAAAACGAAGAACAATTTGCGATTAATGTGAATGGCTTTCAATACCGGGCAATGATTGGAAATTTTTTAAGGCCAATTAACAAAAATTACATCTACTAAAACATTTTTAATCGCGAATACGAGCGCGAACTTTGAATTTAGCTTACTCGAATTAGCTTTACTGGTCAAGTGCCCAGCTTGTTAAAAAAAGTGTCAAGTCCGCGCACAGTGCTATTGTTAGTTCATATTTTCATATATCATCGCACTTAATCAACAAGAGGGTATTTACAACAATTGTGATTTTTAAGTGAACTGTAAGTTTTTAATTGAAGTTTTTGATATTTTAATTAGGCTTAAGTTCATCAAATTATTTTTATTAAAGGAAGGAATTTACAACATGAAATGATTTTTAAATATTTTTTGATAATTCTTGACCGAACACGGGATTGAACTCGGGTCGAATTTACAATTTCAATTAAAAATTTTTATTTTACATTAAAGGCATATGAAAAAGAATTTGTAAACAACCTTTCCATTACCAAAAAGAAGACAAAATGCCACTGTATTTTAACAGCGTTAAGATATGAATATTTCGTGTCGATTTTTTTCAAAAAGTGAACAAATAAAAATTTTGAGTTAATACCAATCAATCAGTGTTGATCAAGCGCGATGTGAAGTTTCAATAAATAAATTATAAAAAAATGTGAAAAAAAAAATTTAGAATTTCCGTATTATTCCTACATTTTCTTTATATTACCCAACTGTGCGTTATTAGTACGCTAATAAAAACCTTTTCTTTTTTTATTTTATCAATTATGTATAAATATACAAAATTTTATTGTTAATTATACAGAAGTAATTTAACTATTCTTCCCTACAGTCATAGTTATTACTTAATTGAATTAACCTCAAATACACAGCTACACTTTATTTAATATCTAATAATTACCAATTACCACTCTTCTGCTCACTCACTTAATTACAAGCCCTTCCAATCCGACAGCCACTTCACTCACTATTCATTTTCAGCCACTAAAAGCATAGAAAAACATCAACATGAAATTTAATATCAAAATCACAAATTTGAATTTACCAACACAGAAACAACAAAACAAACAAAAAAAAAAAAATAAAAAAAAAACAAAAAACAAATCTGAAACATAAAGCAAATCTGAAACGCCTTTTAGTAACAGAAAATAATTAGGTCTCTAATATCCTCCAGCCAATAATGACCGACCCTTTTGACAGCAACGTACATCGCAGCTCTTAGCCATGGCTCACTCTTCTTCTCTATTTAGCGGGCAAACCGAAAACAACGTTTAACAGAAAAATAAACACATTTTACCAATTAGTAAAAAAAAAAATCGATGTCGATAAAGTTAGCGTTTTGGATGTTAAAGTTCATGTACAGGACTCTGTCATTCAGTTGTTCCCATCTTTAGCGAGTGTGTGTATTTGTGAGTGCTAGGAAATATTAACCAGCCTTTATAGACCTCAAATTACTTAAATACTGTTGTAGTTGAGTTTGATTGTCTGCATATCTGTGCATGCATGTTTGTTTGTATGTGTACTTTATTTCCGGTGATAAAATAATTTTTTTTTTGTTGAACTCCAAATTGGGTATTGAGTGGGAATTTTTAATTTTTGAAGTTGTTTAATGATTTTTCCACAATTTTATTTACTTTTTTTTTGGTTCTTTGTGCAAATATTTACATGCTTTTGAACACAAAAGAAATGAAAGTTGGAAAAACTGTAATTAAAATTAAAAATAAACAAAAATAAAAAAAAAAAAAAAAATATCAGTTCAATACGGTTATGAATTCAGGAAGTAATTGTTTTAAATAAACTGACATTAAAACAAAAGAATTTAATATTAATTAATGCTGCGTATAAGAGATCTCCGTTAAACTATGTTTAGTTAATCTGAAAAGAGATTTGTGCCGCCATTACCAAGTTTTTAGAGAAGATTTTGACAGAACAGTATAGTTTTGCTTAAAATGTTGGTCTTAAATGAAATAATAAAATATAAAACTTTTCGGCGGAATAATCCGAGTTTCAGAGTACGTTAAACTTAGTTTAAAACCAATTCACATCTCAAAAATACGGCATAAGAAAATTAAGCAGTCAGTCTTGTTATTTTCAAATGCATATATTTTTTGGCACCGAGAAATAAGTCCCAGGTGCAATAACTCTCAATCAAATAAATAACAAAATAAATGAAATAAGGTCCAAACTACTAAAAAGAAATAAATTCCAATAAAATGAAATAATTCCCAAATCAAAAATTGAACAAATCCCATTGTTTGGGCGATATTTCATAACGACACAAACCCCAAAGAAATTAATGAAATAACTCCTAAAAACAGTCCATCGAAAAGGAATGAAATAAGGCCCAAAAAATCAAAGAACTCACAAGCAAAATGGATATTATATCCAAAAATAAAGAAAAAGGCCCGAAAAATAATGAAAAGTTTTATTTGATAATTGTTCTTTAATAATTCTTACAAAGTAGTTTTACACATACGTACATACTTATTTTGGTGGAGGTCATATACCCGAAACTTAAAACTCGAGTTTCAAAATCTCAAATTTTAAGATCCAGACGCAGGCATTACTTCCTCTATGGTATAACAAAGACCGGCCTTGAGCTAGGCCGAAGCCTTCTTAGCAGAGAAGCTTTAGTTACCGGAGCCGGTGTTGGTTATACCATAGAATATAAAACGTTTGCGCCGGGCCAATGGCCGGCTATACAGAGAAGTTTTTTCTGGACTTAAATATTTGAGATATTAAAATTCTAGTTTTAAGTTGTATAAGTAAGTAATTATATATGTTTAAAACTCTTTTGCACTTGAATATTTAGATATCACGTAATTTACCAACAAAACTCAAAAATACAAATAGAAAAAATCTTGAAAAATTGACAGAAATTGCAAATAATTGAAAATGAAATAACTGCCACAGTTAATGAAATAACACCAAGAAACAAAGTACATTCACACGTTTCATCTTTTGATGCTCAACTCTTGTGTTTTAAGGAAAGGGAAGCAAGAAGAAAAGGGGTTGGTACGGAGATGCCTGTACTCGGGCAGTACGCTTTGTGTTCTCATTCGTAGATATATGCACAACAATGGCTGCATGTAAATTTTTTTCTTTTCTTTTTCTCTTTGGTTCGCTTTGAATAAAAGTGTTGGTGTTTGGAAGCAAAAAAAGTTGAAACCGGTTGCTGCGTGTGAACATAATAGCATCTTCAAAAGGGAATTGAAAAGAAGTTGAGCATCAGAAGATGAAACGTTTAAATTGAGACAAAATTAAATTAAATAACTCCTATGTCCCCTTGTTTGGACTTATTTCATTTGGGTATTATTTAATTATGAAATAACTCCCAGGCAAAAAAGAAAAACAAATTACTTCCAAAAATAAATTATATAAAACCGAGATGGCTGGGAAATTAAATTACTCCTACATTTGTTTAAAAATGTTTGGGCCTAATTAAATTTTTTTCTTCGGACTTATTGTGCCATATTTTTTTAAAGTTTTCTAAAAAGGTACTCTTAAGTTAAAAAGTTGTTGACAGGCACTTTTTTGCAAGAGCAGTTTATGTGAACAAGGTATAGTGCAACTTCGATAGTCCGGACATGCACCAGTCCGCCCACACCAATAGTTTTGATCCCTCTACATTGCGGACAATTTAAAATTTTTATCTCTACAAACCGGACAAATTTTTTTTATGCAAGAACAAAAATTAAATGCCTTTGTTTTACCATTTTTACCTCAGATGTTTTGTCATTCAGACATTTAATACCGTTATTGCTTCAGTTTCGGTTTTCCTTAATGTTTCTAAATAATAAACGCAAACATGTTCTGGAAATCGAATTCGAGTGAAATTGAAATCGAACAAATTTTGAAAACTATCCTAAAAATATTCCCTTTTATATACCTCATACTTTGAGGACCACTTATCTTTTGAAATCACGTTCACGTTCATTTTTGAAAAAAATTGTTTTTATAATCTCCATCGATTTCAATTTCATGTGATATCTATCAATTTCCAGAACATGGCTGACAAACTTTAAAGGAAAAGTGTGATATTTTACATAACCTTGATGAGGGAAAAATTTCTATATTCCTAAACCAAAGATTTGCGACATTAAAAAATTAGGAAATAGAAAAGTTATGAAAAAAGCAGAAAATTCCGAATTAGAGAATTACACATGGTTTTGCAACAGAGCAACAATCATATCCCGATTTCATCAGAAATTTAAAAGCAAAGGCCAAGTTCTTTTAGGTAAAGATGACGGAAGGGCGGGTTTTCAACGAGCCCAGGCTGGTAAAATTAATTTAAGTTAAGGCATTGTATAAGCTATCTAAAAATTTGTGATGGCAAAATTTGCAAAACAGTAAATTCATGTGTTAATTCTCGTAGATTATTTCAATAAATTTCAGTACTATAGTCCGGACAACTCGATTAACCGACCGAGCCTAAGACTATATGTGTTCGGATTGTCGAAGTTGCACTGTATTTATTTTTGCGGATTTTTTTTATAATACTTTTTATTTGCACAATGTGCTATCTACTAAAAAAGTTAAATGTGTTTAAAGAAAGTCCTTCTTTTTTAAAAGGGCATTATCTTGTGAAACGGGACTGCATTTTTTTTAAATGTCAATCAATTAAAATAGATAATCATTCATTCAAAAGCAAATTTCGATCTACCAAAGTAAAATACCATTTGGTTTAAGGATTGATGTTTGATCCGGCTTCAATAGCCGAGTGAGTAAAACGGCAAACCCCACTGACGAGATTGTATGGGCAACCTGTCCGTGAAAATCTGGGTTCAAATCTCAGCGCAGTCAAGAATGAAAAATTATCACTAAAATTTTAATTAATTTCATGTTGTAAAAATTCCTGTCTTCGTAAAAATAATTTAATGAAAATTAAATTCAATGAACTTAAGTCTAATTAAAAATATCTAAATTTGGATTAAAAAGGTTCTATTTATTGTAAATAACTTTTTTGCATAAAGTTCCATTATTTGTAATAGGTGTTTTTTTTAATATAAATATCCTTTTTTTTACAAAACAACCAAAACAACTTTCTTTCTTGTAAAAAGGTATTTTTATCTGTTTAATGTAAAAAGGTGATTTTTCCTCTTTTCTTAAATGGTAAGTACTTTTCTTGTGAAGACACTCAGAAAACTTAATTTTATTACGTACATGCATACTTTTTATAAAAACGTACTTTTTACAAAAAATGTATTTTATTGTCAAATGTCTTTATACCAGTTACCACCAGTGGTGAATGAGGGTAATATACTAATTTTTGCATACCGTATGAAACTTTTTTAATATTCATCTTAGACCCCATAAAGTGTATATAGCGTGGCGAAGAAGCTATACGGACAGAATTCTTTATAAATTTTTTAATTATTATATTTTCTTTGTATTTTTTTTCAGCATTTTGTGAAAAAGACTTGGTGTATAAAATGGACATCGCCTACATTAAATGAATTATAATGGCATAGATAAAAAAGTTATAAGCCATATAAATCGTATAGCTCAACCTGCGCCACCCTGTACATTCTGGATCCTTGAGTAATTCAAAATCGAGTAGGCCATGCCCTTCTGCTGAAAACACACTCAACAGAAAAGAACAATATTGGTGTCAAATTCTATCTTTCTCTCCTAAGCAGTTCGGGATTGAAGTCTGGCGCAACCGGTATGAACATAAATGTGGAACAACCTCCCTAAAAAATTAACAGCCGCATTCATAACAAAAAGTTAGCCACAGTTTGTACACTACGTACAACGAGCTGCTAACTAGAATGCCGATTAAGCTATTAAACTATTAAAGCTTTTTAAATTGTAATTCCACTTAGAATGCACATTCGAATTAATATAAAAATGTATAATATAAATGAAACTCAACATGAGAACTAAAATTCCCAGATTCTATTTATCTTATAAAAATGTATAATTTTATTAGAGATGTTGTTAAAAAAAAATATGATTAAAAAAATATTAAGTATTGGTGTCTTAAGCAAAAATTTGTAGTTATTCCAACGAAATGCCTCGACAACCACAACTCAAGTGTCTGATTTCGACATTTGTGGTTGCATAATATTTCTTAGTGGGCCGAAAATTTTATTTTAACCTTTTTATAAAAAGGTAAGATCTGCTCTAGAAAATTGATTTACCACTTTCAACTATAAGGCCCTAATTGTGTAAAACGCAACGCAACTCCAAAATTACATTGAAAGCAAAAACAAAGTCAAAAATATTTCATAATTTTGTTGTTGCTTTCTACAGAAATTCAAACTGCGTTTTAAAATTTTCAACGCAGCGTTTGAAGTTTCAAAATTCAATATGAGTTTCTTTAGAAAGCAACAACAAAATTATAATATATTTTTGACTTTATTTTTGCTTTCCATATAATTTTTGGCGTCGCGGTGCGTTTTACACAATTAGGGTCTAAATGTTTATTTTGTTATATTAAGATTAACTACACAGAAAAAATTAAAAACTGTTTCTTATCACGAAATTCATAGAATCAAGCAAACAATTTGTTGATTCTTCACCTATTACGAAATTAATTATATTGATTACTAAAAATTATAAAAATTAAAAATTGTGATTTTTTTTCAATAAATGATAGTTTTAATTTTAATTAAAAAAATGATCAAAAAACTTTGCCATTTCAAACAATGTGCTAATTGATTTATATAAATAAAGCTCAGGCTTTGACAATTTCGAACAACAATTCTACAATTTAAATTATTTTTTATTAAGCGGAAAAGTCAATTAAGATTTTTCGTTATTTAATTAATATTTTAATTAAAAATTTATTTTAAAACAACTAAAATGTTTTATTAAATAAAAGTTTAATTTTTAATTTTTTTTTTAACTAAAAAAACAATTGATTCAAAACAATTTTTTTAATTGATAAAACACTACTGAAAATTTTTTCTGTGTACTTGAAACCATATACTTGACATTCCATCCCAATACGGGCTAGTTCGTATATTTAAACTTTCTGTGATCTGGCAATTGTTGAAGGGTATCATGTGTGCAAGAATATCTAACTTTATTATTTAAATTGTTAACATTTTTCTAAATACTTTTCTATAATAAATTTATTTTTAAACACTTTTCTTAAAGGAATCAACCTTAAAATTAAATTTTAAGAAAATTTCAACCATAAATTCATATTTAAATCTTTCTTTGCTTGCACTTGTATTCACAATTGTGCTGTCTACATATTGTTTTTGTAAATGTAAATAATTATTTAAAGGATAAAATTATTTGTTCGGCATTTAAATAATTAAATATGAAAATGCATCAATGTTAATTAACATTAACATAAGTATACAAATTTAAGTACATAATAAGAACTGTATACATGCACACAATTAAACAGATGTATGAAGTGAAGTGAAGAATGCATGAGTGTGTGTGTGTGTCATTATGCGCTTGTGTGTCTACTTAACCGGAAAACAGATACTTGAATAAGCAAAGATAATTTTAATAAACCGACAGTTAAATACATACAAACAAAGGACATTTACACTTGCAAACGACACACGCACACGCACACAACAGTGAGCTTTAATAGTTTAAATTTATATGAGAATTTTTGTCGATTTTCTTTATTAAATTTAAAAAAAAAACAAAACAATTTTTGTTTAGTTTGTTTTAACAAATTTTCTTTAAATTGTTTTTTTTTTAGTTTTATAGCCTTTAAAAAGTTTTGTTTTCCCAATTATATGTTTGTTTTATAATTTATATTAAATAGCTGTATAATAAACTCAATTAATTACTTTATTATTTTTTTTAAATGCTGCTGTTGTGAAGCGAACGGCCGTATGCTTGTGTGCGTTTTATTTGGCAAATAGTTTGTCCTTCTAATTCGTAAATCCTTAACCACAAAATGTTGCAAAACAAACAATGAGAGGCAACAAATTGGCTTTTTACCTGCCACACATAAACCAGAAAATATTATTTCAAATAGCAACTTCGGTTGTTGTTTCTACTTTAGAACAATTTTATTAAATATTAAAGATGTGTGTGTGTGTGGGTGTGTGGGGGGAGAGAGTAAATAATTATGAAGGTTGTTTTAAATATTTTATCGGATGAAATAATGGGACCAATATTTTTATAAGAGTATATAAATAATTTCTGGGTTTGTAAATCCTTCAAATGAAAGAATGTTTGACGAAGTCACTAGAAGCGAAAACACATAAATGCGAACTTCAGCTCAATTTTATACTAGAGATCATGGTGAAATAATACAGGTGGCATGGCTGGGGCAACTAATAGAGCAAAAAATCGACATGTGGCGTCGTAATGCCCATCAAAGAAAAGGCGAATTAACTAGGTGTGGTCAAGTCAAAATATGGTTATTTTTGTCGATGGTCGATTTTTCAAAGTTTGTATAAAAACTAGTTTCTTAAGCGCTTGTTTTTATTAGCAATATTTTTGACAATCGGACCACAGATGCAATGTTGTTGTAGAGTTGACCTTACCTTCTAGTGAATTTGCCTTGGTATAATCATAGGAGATTGACTGGAGTAGGAAGAGAGAGAGAGAAAAACCGAACTCAACTGTCAAAAAAAAAAAAAAAAATTATTAACGTCGCACTATGGGATTTCTGCTGCAAAAAAGGCATTTTTTGACTATTACTTTCAAAAAATCTAATGAGGCTATTTTATAGAGAAGAGTCTGGCAAACAAAAATCTGCATTTCTTTTAAGATATATGTATATATATTCGTAGAAAAGATCGGTTGAAATCAGGTTAATGTTGTGAAAGGGAAATATATGGTAATTTTGTTAAAATTCAGAGATTTATATATCGAAGATGTTTCGAGTGGAAAAATCTGTGTGTCGATTTTATTTAAATCCGAAGCCTTGTTTTTAATTTTGTTAATACTTTGGCAAAAAGTATTTGTGGAATTTCAACAATAAAAAAGACTAGAGTTGGTATTCAAGTATAAAAAGAATTTCAGTTTTTATTTAACTATATTTAAGGTTTTTGAATTAAATTTTATGACCTTACTCAACGATGAAAGTTATTGGAATGAATATAATTTAAAATGCAAAAATAAGTAACAGGTATACATTTTACAAGTATAACAGTTTTATGTATTAGGCTTGTGACAAGTGTTGCCAGTTCTTAACAAACTCCCCCTCAAGCCAAATACACAAATAATAGGAAAGATTACAATTTCAATTTTAAAAGTTTACAACCATTTAAGTGTTTATTTTTAGATAAAACTTTTGTCAATATGTCTGCTGCATTTTCTTCAGAGGTAACGTAACATATGTCGACAGTCTTCTTCTCATATTCCTCTCGTATATAATGATATCGAATATCAATGTGCTTACTTCTCTTGTGCACAGCAGGATTTTTTACCATAAAGTTAGCACTTTGGTTGTCGCAAAATATGGTAGTCGGGTTGGTTGTATACTCATCAAAACACAGCTCATTTAAAAGGTTACGGTGAAAGATTACATCTTTTGTACCTTGGCACAAAGCAATGTACTCTGCTTCCATTGTACTTAATGCTACTATGGACTGCTTACGGGACTCCCAAGCAACGGGGCCACCACTTAAAAACATAACATGGCCAGAGTACGATTTCCTATCATTTGAGTCACAGCCCCAGTCAGCATCTGTAAAACATTCAAATTTATTAGAATTAGAATATCTAATTTTACCGTCTGGATTCTTCTTAAGATATCTCAAAACGTGTTTTGCAGCTTTAAAATGATTATTATGTGGATGAGAATTAAACTGAGATAATCTGGATACTACATGAATTAAGTCTGGTCTTGATATTACAGCAAGATACATCAAAGCACCTATTAAGCTTTGATAGCCTTTGACGTCCAAATTATCGCATTTTTGAACACACTTCTCAAGCACAGTTCCACTCGGCCACGGTGTAGATGCTGGTTTGCAATCTGCCATACCCCATCGCTCCAATATTTCATTTGTATATTTGTTTTGGTGAATTTCAATATTACCTCTTAAGCCATCTCTTTTTATTTCCATCCCTAAGTAGAATGAAATTGGACCACGATCAACAGCTTCTACGTGACTATTTAATTCCAAAATAATATTTTGCATATCCATCTCATTTGTACATGCAAGCAGCATATCGTCCACATAAATTGCAATAATGTCAATACTAGAACCTTTTCTTCGAATGTATACGCATGTATCTGATTTACATCGCAAAAACCCATTTTTAACAAAATTTCGTTAACCTTTTTGTTCCACTCACGTCCGGCTTGCTTTAATCCATATAGAGCTTTCGTGAGTTTACACACCTTTGTGGGATTACTTTTGTCTTCGAATAGTGGAGGTTGTAACATGTAAACCTCATCTTCCATGTCACCGTTTAGATACGCTGCTACAATATCGATGTGATTCACCAACAATTTAAACTTAGCTGATAAGGCCAACAACAATCTAATAGTAGAATGCCGAACAACTGGCGCGAATGTTTCTTTATAATCGATGTTTGGTTTTTGAAAACACCCCTGAGCAACAAGCCTTGCCTTGTATTTCTCCACTGAACCATCTGGTTTGCGTTTTACAGCAAACACCCACTTGCAACCAACAACATTTTTCTCTTTGGGCTTATCTACAAGCTGCCAAGTTTTATTTTTTATTAAAGAATCAAATTCTACCTTCATAGCTTCTTTCCACTTTGTAGATTCTTCAGATTCCAGTGCTTCAGCTACCGTTAAAGGATTTTCAATAATAGAATTCAACATTTCAATACCATCTTCAGTACGGTATACCTTTCTAGGTCTGCCTTTACCACCATTTCTTAACAATTTTGGCCTACCACGCTTTCTTTTATTATCTATAACGATCGTTTCGTCTCTATCCGTTTCACTACTGCTTGAATTTGCTTCTTCTTTATCATCAGACTCCTCTTCTTCTCGTTCTTCTTCTATAGGAACATTATCTTTTAAAATGTCAATAAACAAGTTATTTCCTTCTTCTTCCTTTTCATCTGCAATATAAATTTTTTCAAAGGATTGTTCAAAAAAAATAACATCTCGAGAAATAACGATTTGTCTACTACTTGGATTATACAATCGATAGCCTTTTGTAGATAATTGATAGACAACAAATTTCATTTTATTACCTTTGGGCAGGAATTTACCACCTTTTGGTTTTGGACCTTTATTTAAAACCACTGCATCACATCCAAACGTCTTTAAATGAAAAACTGATGGTTTTTTACCAAACCACCTCTCATATGGCGTGATATCATTTAAAACTTTTGTAGGAGCTCGATTTCGTAAATATGTTGCAGTATTGATGGCTTCTCCCCATAACATCTGTGGTAACCCCGAAGATTCCAGCAAAAACCTTCCCATCTCCACTAACGTTCTATTCGCCCTCTCGGAAACGCCATTCTGTTGTGGAGAATAACTCACCGTTGTTTGATGGACAATTCCTTTTTTAGCAAAAAATTCATTAAATTTAGAATTAACAAATTCCTTGCCATTATCGCTTCGAACGATTTTAATTTTGCGGCCTGTCTGCGTCTCCGCGGTCCCAGAAAAAGTACAGAATGCTTCAAAGGCATCTGATTTGTTTTTTAAGAAAAATGTTGTTGTATAACGCGAGTAATCATCAATAAATGTGATGAAATAGGATGCACCGTTCAATGTTTTTGTACCAATTGGTCCGCATAAATCAGTATGCACCAATTCAAGCAAATCATTTGTTTGTACACTTTGATAGCTTTTATAAGGTTTAGCAAAAATTTTACATACTGCACAAGTAACGCACTCAATAGACTTTGGCAATTTCAAATTAAAATTTTTAAGCATATTTCTTGAGCTTAATTTATTTAAATCATAAAGATTTAAATGACCAAAACGTTGATGCCATTTAATTCCATCACTTTCATTTATCAATCCATAGGCACTTTCTGTATTTTGAACATTTTTAATTGATTTTATATTTGCAGTAAACATTTCACCTCTTAGTTCAGCTGTCAAAATATTTTCCTTTTTTTTGCTTTTTATTTCTGCTTTATTATCTATGAATTTAACATTATGTCCAGCCTTAACTACTTTATTAATTGACAAAAAATTCGAGTGCAATTCTGGTACATACAAAACATTCTTCAGTTCAAGGTTACAGTATTCAGTTTCTATTTTAACATTCCCTATGCCTTTTGCCTTAATACTCTCACCTGATGCTAAAACAATATTTTGGTTCGACTCTGTCAATGCAACAAAATGTTCTTTCGATCTACACATGTGTGACGTCGCGCCGCTATCGAGTATCCACATTTCTGTTAAGTTACATTTATCTTCGTTTAAAGAGCAGGCAAAATCATTTTCATGTTTCTCTTTACATTGTGACCGAATGTGACCTTTTTTACCGCAGCGAAAACATTTCACATTATTAAAATTATTGACATAACCTTCACTTTTGCTGTTACTGTTGTTGTTGTTGCTGTTGTTATTTGAAACTTTTGGTGACATATTTTTATTTTTATAATTGTTATTGTTGTTGTTTAAGGGCTTTTTATTATTTCTTTTAAAATTAGTTTTTGAATTAGCAGCAAAAACATTTTCTGTTGTATTATTTAATTTAGTGCCTTGTCTCATTTCTTCTTCTAATATTTTAGATATTAATTTATCATATTTAGGCAAATCATCCCGGCTTTCAATTGCTACCACAAAACTTTCCATTTCTTCCGGTAGACTACACAACAATAAAATCGAAAGCAAATCTTCATTTAAATTGATTCCAATTTCTTTTAGATCATCGATTATGGAGCAAAATTCGTTTATTTGTATCGAGAACTTTTCATTATTTTGAAATTTAAATTTAACAAGCCTCTTAAATAAATTCACTTTTCTGGATGCAGTGTTTGATTTATATAATGAGCATAATACATACCAAGCATTCTTAGCTGTTGTACAGTTCTTAATGTGGATCAACTCACTCGGCTTAACACTAAGGGTAATTGTTGCTAGCGCCTTACTGTCGTGGTTCTGCCAAACACTTTTCTGTGGATCTGTCCCCGGACAATCCTCTTCCACTGTGTGCCATAAATCCATTGTGATGAGCAAACTCCTTATTTGAATGCTCCATGTTGTGTAATTTTCTCCATTCAACTTCTCTATACTTGCAATGCCACTCGACATTTTGTTTTTCAATCTCCGGATAAAACAATCAAAACCAAAAACCAATTATTTATTGTTGAAAACGTAAAAACCGCAATAACTCCAAACTTGGTTACCAGGGTTCTGGGCCCATAACCTTTGTTAATACTTTGGCAAAAAGTATTTGTGGAATTTCAACAATAAAAAAGACTAGAGTTGGTATTCAAGTATAAAAAGAATTTCAGTTTTTATTTAACTATATTTAAGGTTTTTGAATTAAATTTTATGACCTTACTCAACGATGAAAGTTATTGGAATGAATATAATTTAAAATGCAAAAATAAGTAACAGGTATACATTTTACAAGTATAACAGTTTTATGTATTAGGCTTGTGACAAGTATTGCCAGTTCTTAACAAATTTAAAGGAAAAGAAAAAGTTATTGCGTACATAGTTTAGGAGATATGAGTGCATCAAAATAGTCCTTAAAAATTCAGCATTGGCTGTTTTCGTTGGAGAAAAAGTCAGTTAGCTCGGTTTACCTCCGTGCTCTCAGTATAACGAAATGAAAGGTAAAAGGCTCTCCTTTCGAATTAGTCAAAAAATTCACCAACTTCTGTCAATCTTTTTAAAAAAATCCAAATTTAGTAAAAAAAGACACGAATATTGCACCCTAGTATTTGTAATAAAAAAGTTTTGCATACCTTTAGGCGTCAACCTTATAAGAATATTTTTGAATTGGATGATGTAGTTAAAGAAATGATAGTTGAAGAATAAAATGCTTACCAACCAATTTTTAGCATTTCTTTAATTAAATATTACTAGTATTTTCAATGAGAATTATATTTATGCGAAATTTTTTCATTCAGGTTACATACAAGACGACGCATTTCAACCAAAATTGTTAGTTTTTTCTTTTATCAATTAATAGGCGTGTGCCAAATTTAATCATATTCTATTGAGAATTGTGCCCTAGACATTGAAAAGAAAAATACGTGGAAAAATGGGGGTCCAAGGGAAGTACCCTAGGAGTCGACGGATTTAAACTTATGGACATCTGCTAAATTTTATCAAATTCCGTTGCGAATTGCGGCCCATACGTTGAGAAGAAACATAAGCGAAAAAATGTGGGTCCAAGAGAGGTACCCCTAATAGTAGACGGATTTCAACGGATTATATTGAGGATTACGGCCTATACACTCAAAAGAAAAATAAGTGAAAAAATTGGCGGTCCAAGGGAGGTACCCCTAGAAGTTTGTCGAACTCTTTCTTGGATCAACTAATAGACGTATGCCAAATTTCGTCAAATTCTATGAAGAATTGCGACCTATACATTAAGGACAAAAATTCGTGGAAAAATGGCGGTCCAAGGGAGGTACCCCAAGGAGTCGACGGATTTTAAAATTTTTTTGAAATTTTGTTTTCTACTTAAAATTGAACAAGTGTGCATCATTGTAGGATCACTCCTTCTATTTTTTGCAGTTAAATGTATGATGAAATACCACTGTGCGTCGCCCAGAACAAAATTAAAATTTTCTCTCAAAATTATGTACGTGAGAAGTAACGACACCATAGTAAACACCATAGCTGCCAGATTTGACGATTTATCGTCATTTTAACGATTTTAGGTACAAAAATGTTATATTGACGATAGACGATTTATACCCTTAATTTGACGATTTTTCAATTGACAAATTTTGTTCAAATTTACAAATGTTTTTAATATAATTTCACATTTTATTCCAGCTTTTCATGTCTTATCACGATGCATATTTTTAAGGGTCAGTTAGTACTGCTTTATTACAGGTATTTTACAACCACTCTCTTTAATCTGGGTTCACATTTTGAAACTTTTTCAGAAAATCTGATTTAAAAATAGGTGTTTTATATTTCTCGGCTTTAGTTTATTTTCTTACTTTTCTTATGAATTCCAATACTTTTAAAATTTTTTTTATTGTGTTACTACAATAATAAGTTTCTAATAGAAAATATCTATTTTATTTAAAAAACAGGCAGAACACTATTAACATTTAAAAGCAACGGAAACCAAAACAAACAATTAATTTTCAAAACTTTTTAAAAGTTAGTGGTTTTTTACAATGACGATTTTTGTGACGATTTAGCTTAGTCAATTTGACGATTTTTACGATTTTTCCTCAAAATTTGACGATTTTCGACCAATTGTATCTGGCAGCTATGGTAAACACATGCCTTACTAACACAATCGTAGAGCACAGATTTTTGATTGCCCTGTATAAGAGCTGGAAACCACACAATTAAATTACAGCTATATTGAGCTTGCCAGCTTGAAACTAATACGGCCGTACCTAAAAAAAAGCGGCAAGCGTTTTCTATTATTAACACTTTGCAATTGGAAAATCCGATTTTGACAGCTCGTTTAATAGTGAAGTTGGCTACTATTGGTAATAAATAATGGCAATTCAGCTATTTTTTTGGTCAATCTAGCGGTTAAATATTCATTTTTTATTTCTATCTATGGGTTTTATTAAACAAGAAATTTAACACTTCTGTTCATAACACAACGTTGACGCTCTTTTTTAGTTATAGCATATCAGCGTTATAGGTAAGCGGAAGAAAACGTTCCGCCTACCGCTCTTGTTTAGGTACGGCTGTTAGCCAATATGAATGCAGTTCGCGTGACGCCATTGGTGAACATGCGCAGAAGATTTAAATTTTCTTTTCGGGATATGAATATGAAAAGTGAAAATTTAACATTTAAGGAAATTTTGCATGCAACAATTAGTAAAGAAAACGCTTATCCGGTTGAAGGGTAATAATTTTCTTTAAAAAAGGAATTTTAAGTTTTTGAAGGAAGTGGTGTCCAGACTTTATACATTTAATACTCTTTTGACTATAAACGTGTTTTCTTCTTTACTTCTATCATTCTTGCATAAGGGCTCAAGGGCTGGTCTTGCTAAAGGGCTCAATGTGATTCAATCTCTCTTCTAGCTTTTCTCTGCTCTAGATCGATCGGCAGACTAAGACATCCCACAGTGGCGTAAAATAAAAAAAATGCAAACAATATAGAGTTTTTAAATTATTAGATTCATTGCTATTAATATAATTATATTATATTTTGTTTAAAAAATTTAACTATTCTGGTTTTATGTCAATGGTTGTTGGCTTTAAAAGTTGGCATATAAGGAACTGAAATTTTTTATATTTTTTTTTAGTTTGATGCATATGTAAACTTATTTAGGAGATCTCATGAATTGTTTTTTGTTCAAATAAATTAAATAAAATTATATGTTGCACCGTTTTATATTAAGCGGGAATTCCGGGTAATTTGAGAAATAAATCCCGCTTTCTCGGGAATGAAAAGGTTCGGATAAGAAAAACTCTAACAGTATTACAAAAAAATAAAAAATTCAACTAGGTAAGTATAGTCGGTCAAATAGGGACATATAATACTTTAGGCCATAGTGTTTCCAGACAAATCTACAAGACCCGCCTAAACAAAAATTTATGGACCCGACAAAACAAAATTATGTTATCAAATTAAGATTCATCATTAAGGTTGTACCAATTATTATCCAGATATAAACATCTATATGATATTTTTTTTACCTTAGGTAGGGGTTTTTAATATGACCCCTATTGTCAATTTTTGAACTACCAGCACAATACCATGGCATTTTATTTATTATGCAAGTTATCGTTGCCAATTTGTATATCAATACCAATATTTATGATAAAATTGTGCCTTTAAAAGCTGTTCTCGGATATGGACAGATTTTAGGCCCTAATCATGTTAAACGCAACGTAACGCCAAATAATTACATTGGAAGCACAAACAATGTCATAAATAGTTTGTAATTTTGTTGTTGCTTTCTACAGAAGTTCATGTACCGTTTTAAAATTTTTAACGCTACAAGCTATGCAGCGATTGACATTTTAGAACGCAATGTGAATTTATGTAGAAAGCAACAACAAAATAACAAAATATTTATGACATTGTTTGTGCTTTCAATGTAATTCTTTGACGTTGCGTTGCGTTTTATATGATTAGGGCCTTAATACAATTTGCTTAAATGATTGAAGTTTTGATAAAATATTTTTGGGCCAAATATAATCTAAACACCAACATCATAAGATAGTTGATGGGCACAAAGACTCTATTTCGAAAAAAATATTTGTATGGCTTCGTCCTTGTGGAAATTATAATATTGTTACGAAATTAAATTCATCTGAGAATTATTTTTAGTTGAAGTTATAAATGATCTTGTTAGTTTTAATTTTTAGTTAAATTAGTTTTAAGTGTTATGCATAGTTATATTTCAACTTCACTGTACGGTATTCTCTAGAAAAAATCATTTGTTACCCCCAAAAGTAGACTTTAGATTTATATGTATAAAAGTCATTTTATAATAATTAGAACACGAAAGTTCAGGAAACCTCTAGGAAAGGTTGTAAACTATAAATACAGCCTGACTCATAAATGTTGGCTTTGTTTTATTAAGGCCATTAAGCGGTTCAGTTCGTTACTAACAGAAGTACATTAATTTTGTAAAGATTAAAAATAATTATAATAAAGTGAATTAATCCAAATAAGTACGTTATTATTTTGTTTTGCAATTAAGAGAACTCAAAAGTTTATTACATAGGAAATAAACCAAAACACATTTTATAAAGTAAAAACGTAACAATAAATTAAGCAAACTTTATCGAACAATGTTTAATATTACGGCCTGTAATTTGTGCACAAAGTTTACATGGGCCGACAACTAGTCAATTAGCCCGCCAGGCGGACAGACGGACATAGGAAGATCGATTCTGAAATTGATTTTGAGTCGATTGGCCTGGAACCAATATTTTTATGTGTTACAAACATCAGCATGGACGCATAATAGCCTTCCAACCTTTGGTGGTGAAGGGTACAAATAGATGCACAAGAAAGGTATATCTCTTGAACTATTTGCGCATATGAGTATGTAACGTTATTTATATGAAACGCTGATCTCTGATTGGAGAAAATGAGGTAAGTTTTCCGAATTTGTTACTTCCTCATTCAATTATTGTACTCATAATTAATAACTTTTTTAAGTTGGTCCCTTAAATTTTGCTCCATCAAATTACTAATATATTAAAATAAAATAAATATTTAATTGTAAATAATTTTATTTTAATTGTGTTATATTTTGCTAATATTAAAAAAAAAAAAAATAATAATCCTAATGAATACGAGTACAAAAAAAAAAAAAAAAAACTCAATATGTAATACTTAATCAAATTGAATTCGATTAGTTTGGACAAATAAACATTAAATGGATTTTAATTATTTATTATGTAGATTTGAAAAATGTGTTTTTATTTTGCATAGAATTTTATATTAAAATGATCAACAACATTCAAACATTTTAGGTTTAATGAAGTCATTAATTATTTAATGAGTTTGATGTTTGCTTTAGTTTTGGCCGAATTTTAAATTTGCTTTAAAAAAAATTTTTTTTTAGCACAATAAAATTGACAAATTGCTGATGTAAACACAAGTGATAAATACACAAAAAGGTGGTTTTGTTTGTTTTCTCTGATGTCCAGTAGTTCTTAAATATTTTTTTTTTCAAATATTCTTCTAAGAATTGCGAGATTTGATCCCAGGAAATATGGTCCGAAAGTACTAAATGAGGAATGGCCTCAAAACGTTATATGAAGCGCAACAACAAGCAATTTTAGTAGTATAGTTTTTGTTGCTTTTTTTGAATTCTTTCGTTGGGGGTGTTTTTGCAGTTTTAGTGAAATAAAAAGTGAAAACAATACCAAGGAATGAAAAATGTTACCAAATAAAATCGCTTTCTTAATTAATAATATCGAAAGCTTTGGCTGGCTAAGCCGGTGTTTGCTATTACAAAGAGTAGAAAATCCTTGCGGAGCACAGTGGTTTCCCTTATATGGAAAAGCGGTCAAAAATCAATATCTCCAAAACTAAAAAAAGCTAGGGTCTTCAAAATTTTTCAGCTAATTTCATGCCCGAAGAACTTACAGTTGGCAAATTTTTAGGAAAAAATATTAACAACTGTAGCCACAGTAACCATTTGATCTTTTAAGGGTTAATTGGCTTATAGATCTGTTTTAAAAATGTTTGAAATAAAGTATTTTAATATGAAAATTTGGTTGTTTTAAACAAGTTTTGTAAATTTTTATTTTATTTTAATTCATTCGAAATATACACTGAAAAAAACTAAATTAAAAAGTTAAACAAAGTTAAATAATGCAATATAGGGTATTATTAAGTAATATAAGGTAATAAAGTAAAATAGTAGTAATATATATCAAATATTAAGCAAATTTAAAACTTCTTGGCTTAAACTACTTCTTTTCTTTGTTGGTAAGTTTCGGGCTCCAGAAATAAATGGATCTGAACTTAAAAAGAGGCGATTTAAAAGATCTGTATTTGTAGCTATGCGCGATATTTTTCGTGTATGCTGCAATCTAAACTATTTTATATCCTTATTTTTCGCTTCAGCTGCTTCCTCCGATAACTCACCTATTGACACTAATGCATGCTTGATTACCTCAGCTCCATGGATAAGAATTTTGTGTACCGATGGAGGGAGGTAGTACCAGGGATACTCCTTCACAAGTTTTCTTGCTTTCTCTACAGTATATTCCTCAAACTTTTCGGCATCAATTTGAAATCCAGAATTTATAGCTTGGAGAATTGTGGCATATCTTTGCAAAATATCCTTATTGATTCCTGTTATTTTTGATGAAAGGTTTACATTTTGAAAAAATCTCAGCGCTGTGTTGCCATCATTCGAATTTCCGCAACCACCAGCTTTTGGCCTATCTACCAAAAACAATTAAAAACAACAATTTCTTAAAAAAAATTTTTTCTCTCTATTCATAACTGAAATCAAATACCATAAAATTTCAATGTAAAGTTTAAAATAACAACAATTAAAAAAAAATTAATATCTCTTTACTCATATTCTTAAAAACAAATAGTACAAAACAAAATGCGATTCACTATTTTTCGTCGGATGACTATGTAAATCACACCCATATGCTAAAATATGCAAAATCCCGCGGCCACAATATTTTTTAATTTAAAGAGGGATAAAAAACCTACAATTTGATGCATAAGGCGTTGTGGGCAGATGAGGGCCATATCACTAAAAGTCTACGTGAAAAAGAAGTTTTTGAAAAACGTGTGTTTTAAAAAGGTCAAAAAAGTATTCTACAGCGATTTTTTTATGGGCTCATATTTTTGCAGCTTTTGTTATTTAATTTGGTAGCAAATGAGTTAAAATTAAATGTTTGTAAGGTTTTTGGAAACTTCTGCCACAATATCGCGAATACCTTTTTGGATAAACTTAATTTTTTTTTTATGACTATGCAACCACAATATATGCAATATAAACATACCTCCACTTTCAACGGACACAAACAATAAATCTCGCCAAAAAAACAACAAAATTTGTAAGATTCATAAAATTTAGAGTGTTATCAATAAATTTTGTGCAATAATCCTTAAAAAAACAATAACTTTTTTGATTTTTGGCCTATGGGGGAAACCACTGTGCGGAGGTCGAAAGCCGTCTATGCGGAGAAAGTTTACTTGTTTTTACACCATAGAGGACAAAATCCTATTGTGATTTTTTAAGCTAAAACTATACAATTATTCGCTGTACTAAAATTAAGGATTATTAAATTCGATATTTTTATCTTGGGATTTTTAAATTTGGGATTTTAAAATTCGCGATTTGGTATCTGCGATTTTAAGTTTCGGGCGTATGACCCCAACCCAAATTTCTAGTATAACTTTCTTCGTGTTTTTTTTTGGTTAATTTTAACTTTTTTAGGGTAAAGATTAAATCAAAAATTCAAGGTGATTTTTCATAAGGAAGAATTTCCCTAAATTTAAGGTCATGTTTCATTTTGATTTTAGTGTAATTTTTTTTATTAATAATTCATTTAATTAATGATGTGCTAATAATCCCAATTTTTGAATGAAAACACTGAAATTTATTGTTGTGGGAAAGCTAGTTTCTATGCGCATTTCGCTGGTTGCTTAGGCCAGCTCGTCAGGAAACTTTTTCCAAATACTTTAGAAAAGCTAAAAATATTATAAAAGTAAGACCATAAAGTGAATAAGAATTTTAAAACACTCAGGTCTTAAATGTAACAATATTAAAGCTTCAACAAAGACACAACAATAAACCGTCAATTTTTTCTTTCTTACATTCCCCTACAATTGGCTAGTTTTTTTTCCAACACGAATTGTAGTTGTAAGAGGATAGATAGAAGCTTTGATATTGTTACATTTAAGACCTGAGTGTTTTAAAATTCTTATTCACTTTATGGTCTTACTTGTATAATATTTTTAGCTTTTCTAAAGTATTTGGAAAAAGTTTCCTGACGAGCTGGCCTAAGCAACCAGCGAAATGCGCATAGAAACTAGTTCCCACAACAATAAATTTCAGTGTTTTCATTCAAAAATTGGGATTATTAGTACATCATTAATTAAATTAATTATTAATAAAATATTTCATTCCCGAAAATAATTTTTGATAATTTTTTTTATTTTGTAGTAACCTTTCGTTAAAAAATGGGGGTACATACATAATGAAAAATAGCCCTAAATTTGGGATAAATTTTCTACTTCTTTTTGGCAACATATTTCCTGGGGCTGCGTTTCTTTTAATTTAAATTTTACATTTTTTTAAAAAATATGTAATTAGTATTGTGGTTCTTTTATTGAACTGTTTAAGAAAAAGTACCCTTTTAAGAACAAGTACCATTTAAGAAAACGTACCCTTTTAAGTAAAACAATCTTTTCAAATAAGTATCATTTTCAGAAAAAGGAATATTTGAAGTATATAAAATAATTAGTGTTGTGGTCCTTTTATTGAACTGTTTAAGGAAAAGTACCCTTTTAAGAACAAGTACCATTTAAGAAAACGTACCCTTTTAGGTAAAACAATCTTTTCAAATAAGTACCATTTTCGGAAAAAGGAATATTTGAAGTATTCCTTTTTCTGAAAATGGTACTTATTTGAAAAGATTGTTTTTCTTAAAAGGGTACGTTTTCTTAAATGGTACTTGTTCTTAGAAGGGTACTTTTCCTTAAGAGGGTACTTTTTCTTTAAAGGGTACATTTTCTTAAAAGGGCACTTTTTCTTAAAAGGGTACTTTTTCTTAAAAGGTTACTTTTTCTTAAAAGGGTACTTTTTCTTAAAAGGGTACTTTTTCTTAAAACAGTACTTTTTCTTAAAAGGGTTCTTTTTCTTAAAACAATACTTTTTTTTGAAAGGTATTTTGCACAAAAAGATATTATTCACGAAAAGGTATTTTGCACAAAAAGGTATTTTAAATTTTACTTTTTTTTAAAAAAATTACTTATTTCAAAATGGTACTATTTGTTCCTTTTTTTTACAAAAAACTTATTTTTTCTAAAAAGGTACTTTTTTTTAAGAACGCTTTGTATACAAAAATTCTTTTCCTTCGAAAGACACCATTTATGAAAAACATTAAAAAATTTAAGAAAAAATTTTTCCTTAATTTTTTGTTTGTTCGTTTTTTTGAAGGTGCTTTTTCTGAAAAAGCTTAATGTAAGGCAATTTTTTCATATCTAAAAAATTACTTCTATTTGGGAAACGTTTACGTTAATTTACTTTAAGCTTTCTCAAATTGCATTTGTTGTTCCAATGTTCTATTTTGAGCACTCGCAATCGATGCAATCGACAGGTTTTTATTTTAAGAAACACAATCTTATCAATCTCCTGATTAAAGTCTCTAGCAATGTAAATTTTGTGATTGAAAGAAATTTGAATGTCCTTTTTGTCAAAGGTTTGACTTATCTAAGTCAAAAGCCGCTAGTTTCTACACATAAAAAACTACTGGGTGTTTCAGTTGGTTTTAGTATTTGTATGTGTTTCCGTATTTAATTTTAGGCATAATTTATTTGTAATAAATACGCCTTTGTTATAAACGAAATAACTTTCATCAACCGCATTTAAATCTTTTTGTATAAAACTTAACTAAACATATCCGTTTCCGTTTGTGCATGTGCCATTGTAGATTTTAAGAGTAATTTGTAACTGTCGAGTTTTTTGTATGTTTTTTATGTAAACAAAAATGTTTGTTTAAACATAATTTGTTATAGTTCAGCTGAAAACCACATTTCAACCCTGTAAAAGTTTAATGAATTAATTCGAAGTAAATTTTAACAATAAAGTTTTTTTAAGACATAAACAAGGAAGTACAGTAAAACACGGCTACACGAAACAAACTATATATGTCAATAACAGTAACACTTGTGTTTAGAACATTGATTTTACATAAATATTTCATTTAAATTGTTACGCTTATAACGAACACGGTTGAAGCAAACTTTATTAATAATTATAAAATATCCAGTGTTGCCAGAAAGCTGTTGGCTCAAGTCCCCAATTTAAATTGTAAGGTCCCCAGAAAATCCCCATTTAAAAACATAAATTCCCAATTTTGTCCCAAATTTTTTAAATTTATAAACAATTTGGGATAACGATTTTAAACTTTAATTCATTTTATCAATCTATAATTTTTAATGTAAAAATGTTTTCATTTAAAATATTGACATTGTCGATTTTTTACATAAAAATAAGTGACCTAAGATTGTCGCTCTTTACGTTCTATAATAATATTTTGGTTTCTCAAAGAAAATCGATTTCTTAAAAGGATATCGGTACTTCTTTATTCTATAAGTTCTAAGATTTTTATTTTACAGGACAGCTCCGATTTTGTATTTTTAAACAGGAAATAAATATTCGAGAAGGGAATCAATTCTTTATAAGTGACAAAAGTGTTAACAAATAATTACGAGTTATAATTTTACATACAAGGCCCCGCTCTTGAAAATCTGTCCTCAAATTATTTTTGAAATTCCCAATTTGGGGAAATCCTCTATCTGGCAGCACTGAAGATTGTTTTTTGCCAAATTACACTGTACAGCACAAAAAAAAAACGAAGTTCTGACAATGGGTTTTGGTTGAGAAGACAAAAATTAAATTTACGTATATCTGCGCTTAGAAAGATCTCACAACGGAATTTTATTTTAGAGGAACCATTTTTACCTGTTCTGAAACCTGCCTGTATATGAAACTATGTGTTCTTATGCCTGAGGTATAAGGTTTGTTCAGCAACTTTGTAGAAAATGTTACGGCCAATATTTTTGTGGAACATTTTAACCCTTTAACTTCCCCTTATTACGTTAATTTTGTGCTCCATTTTTAAAAAATACACCTAAGAAGGGGGAGGGCAGGCTTGAAATGTTCTACAAAAAATGCTGGCCATGAAATTCTACTTATTACAACACAACAAAGCCCAATATTTAACACAAATAGCAAAACAGAGCCAAGCTCAAGAGTTAATAAAAATACGCTTGGCGTTGTAATACTTCATTAAATAATATCCATTAATAAAGTTTTTATTGCATAAATAAAATTACTGACAAAAGCTCCAAGAACTCCTTTTCTGCATTTTTTTTTGGAAAATGTCTTCAATGAAATTTACAATGGTCAAACGATTAATGGTTAACGATTGAAAACTATTTTCGTTTCAGGTACAGAGGAAAGAAGTCTCCACATGCAATACTCGCTGAAATTTGTTGGTGTTAATTTAATTTTTTCACTTAAAACTTTTCCTAACTAACATTTCAAAATTATATTTTTTTCCATATTTTTATAATTTCTTTTTCAATGTTTCTTCAAAACCAACACTGAACAAAATTGGTACATAAAAAATGAGAAGTAAATTAATATTTATTTGGAAAACGCAAGTTTTGTATTATGATTATTTTCTTTTCAAATGAAATTTATTGAAGAAACTGAGAAGCATATTATAGATTAAACAGAAAGCAAAAAAGACATAGTTTTGTGGAAAATATTTTCAAACAGCATGAAAAACGAATCATTTTTCAAACATTTTGCTTCATAAACAACACAAAAATTTTCTCAATCAATTTATTAAAAAATTTTAATTGTTGCACAGGCAACCATAATTTGGCCTTTACAGATTTAAAAATATCAATTAGTCGACGAGTTATAGGCAAAAAATCATATAAACAATATGCTGAAAATCGGCATTTGACTGCAAAGGTTGAAGGTCGATTAAAAAAAAATTCGAACTAACATAAACAAACGCCGCGATACGGGTCTTCTAATTTAAGATCTAGTTTCACCGCTCACTCTAATAATCGACCTAACTTTTGCTAACCTGAATTTCTTCCACAGTATAATTGTAAATTTGTCTGTACATACAATAATACTTCATTGCTATCCAAAGGATAGCTAAAGTAAAATGTAATAGGAGGATACAAGATAATAGGTAGTGTATAAAGTCATTCCTAAAAAAAAAAAAAATTTAAGGAATATAACTATTACTAAAAAGCTTTATAAAATACATAACTGAAATTTAGCTCATAGAATAAATTCGAAAAATAATAAATGTTGAATGTAAAAAAAATTTTAAGAAACTACAAATAATTGAGAATGAAATAACTCCCACAAAGAATTAAATAACTCCCACAGCAAATGAAATAAAACCGAAAAACACAATTGGCCATGTACTGGAAATCGAAATCACGTGAAATTGAAATTAATGAAGATTTACCACTGGTAGAGGAAAGTGGTCCTCAAGGTTTGAGGTATACAAAGAGAAATATTTTTTATGAACCTTGCACATGGGAGAGTTTTCAAAAGTTGTTCGATTTGAATTTCACGTGATTTTCATTTCCCAAATATGCCCAAATAAAATGAAATAACGCCCATCTTAAATTTTTCGTTGGATTTATCTCATTTGGGTATTTTTTTTATTATGAAATACTCCCTGGCAAAAAATAAATGAAATAACTTTAAAAAAAAATTACTAAAATCGAGAGGACTAGGAGCTATTTCATAAAGAGATTACTCCTACATTAGTTTAAAAAATTTTTGGGGCTAATTTCTTTTTTTCTAAGTACTTATTGCACTCAGCCTTTTCATTGACTCTTGAGTTTGGCTGTTTTTTTTTTGCTGTTTGTGTTAAGTATACGAATTTACTATGATTTAATATATGTAGTAAAATTTAATGGCTAACAATTTTGTAGGACATTTCATCCCTTTAGCTGAAATATTCTTTATATAAAAGATTTGTTTGATTTTTAAAGGTAGCCTTATTCACCTTTGATTTCAAAACGCGACCATACAAATATGCTTCAGGATTAAGAATTTTGGCACGATAGCACCCAAACCATTAAAAGATTCGTTATAGCCTACTTGCTTTTAATTGTAATTATTACAAATACGATTCAAAAATGTAAAACTTTTCTAAATATTTTTCATTGAGTTAAGTGTGAATATGGCATTTTTTTAATGTAACATTTATTTACATTCTACATATTTCTTTGCCCTTAATAAATATGTGTATTAGTGTTTGTATGTGGTTTAAAGTAGTTGTAAAACCAATAACAAACAAAAAAGTTTTTAATCATTTCCTTGTTTATTTATTTAATGAGTTTCAATTAAAGAAATCCACAAAACAAAACCATTTTCCTATTTGATAAATTTTATAAAATTAGTTTTAGTTGTTTTGCAGGGTAATTTTTTTTTTGTAAGTAAAGTAATACTTTGTATGTAAATATACAAAAACTTTTTTTATTTCCTATTTAAATATACTTACATATGTACTAATTTATGGCAAGTAAACGCTTTTTTTATTTATACAGCTTTCCTAAGCGTGTATGAAAACCATCATGAAGCCTCTCATTACTTGCAGGAGCATATATCTCCACTAGAAATATGGTTAAAATAATGGAGGATATGGGTCAACGAGCAAAAATGAGTACAGATAACATTCATATTGCGTCGGGAAACATGCCCCCCTATTAAAATCAATAATCAAATAATACCTCAGCATTCGCATGTAAAATATCTCGGTATACATCTAGATCGCCGTTTAACGTGGAAATACCATATAGAAACAAAATTAACTCAAATGAATTTAAAAGCCATTTAAATTCATTGGCTTATTGGAAGAAATTCTGTCCATAGTCTCGATTCCAAACTTCTACTTAAAACTCTTCTTCATATAATCACAGCCGCTCCATGGTATGTTAAAAACTCGAATACTCACAAGGATCTCAATGTGCCATTAGTAAAAACTATGTAAACTAAGTAAAATATTTAAAAAGGCTGGAGCTGCACCCAAATCATTTATGTCCAGCCCATACCACAATTGTGGAAATTAATTTACACACATTCTTCACACGGATTCTTACGCTCTTTCATTTAGTCCACGATAGTACACAATTCAGTCGTCAAGTATCAAGCGACGAGTGCACATGCGGCGAAAGCATGTGCACAATAATATTTGTTTCTTTTTTCACTAATACTAATATATAGCAATACAACCACAGTTTAAATTTTGGACATCTATGACCCAAATCAACTAGCTCAAAAAATTTTTAATGATGGCTGCCGCACTCGCTTAAGGAGAAGAGACTAGGGATGGGCAAATTTAAAAAATATATATATCGTATCGATATTTTTTAAGAGTATCGATATTTATTAATTAAAAATATTGATATATCGATGTATCGAAAGTATTAAGGTGAACTTTTTACCAAATTTAAAAACTTAATATACCTATGTCAATACATATGTACAAACATATTACGTGTAATTCCATTCTAACTTTTTATTGTTTCTTTTAATTTCAAATTTACTGCCTGTCCCTCGATTTCGAACGAAACATTCATTCGCTTAACATTTATTTAAAACAAAAACCAATTTTAAAATTAAGTTCTTCAGGTAAGTTATGCGAACGAAGTTTTCGTTTAAAATCGAGGGACCGGCAATTTATTCTACAATAAAAAAAAAGAATACAACAAATTTTTTATTTATTCTCCATAAGAAATCTAAAAAAAAAAATATTTATTGGGATTATATTATGCCGGAATATATACTGTCGGTAAACGAAACTTTTGACACATACTATACAAGTAAACTGTGCAATATCTTATTATCATATATAAGAACATGCTCAAATAAAAAAAAATACAAAACAAAAATTTTTTTTTTTTATTATTAACATTCGCTTATTTTTTTGTTGTCATCTCTTAAAAAACCGAGACAAATCTGAACTGTTTAATCTATGAAAATATACAATGGAAAAACGCCGTTATTTTCTTAATATTAGATAAAAAACATATGGTACAATTCTTAAAAAACAACAGTTGTAAGCAGTTGAGCAACGGCTAAAATTTATTTTATAGAAAAAATTTATAAAATTTATTATAAAGAGATCTTAAAAATATCGAATTCTATAATCGTAAATAAATATAGATGTATCGATACATGGGTATTTTTAATATCGGCGATATATATCGATTATAATTTTTTTAAATATCGATATTTTGATATATCGACATTTATTGCCCATCCCTAGACATCAATTAAAGTATAAGGATAAGATTTGATTACTTATTTATAGTTCATATTTAATATATGAAGATTCAATGAGAAAAAAAAAACGCTTTTTTTCAAATAAATGTTTTATTACACCTCAAATAATAGT
The DNA here is from genome assembly GCA_943735925.1 of Pollenia amentaria. Taxonomy (NCBI): domain Eukaryota; kingdom Metazoa; phylum Arthropoda; class Insecta; order Diptera; family Polleniidae; genus Pollenia; species Pollenia amentaria. Next base: position 277,232,592 of record OX031006.1, on the reverse strand, counting down.
GTTTTATTTCGAGTTGCAAAGTTGATTTTAATCCTAGTCCCAAAGTCGTGGCTAAAAAGTTTCTGCGATTACGATTAAAAATCTAAATATAGTTACCTAAGACGCAAACGGCCCTATCTCACATTTTGAAAATTTTACAGGGAAAGCAACAAACTATTCAAAATTATTAATTTATAAATAGCCTTAAACTGCTTATAATTTATTTTTCTTCAGTAAATAAGTTGTTCACTAGTGGTGAATGAGGGTACACTAAGTTTGTCATTCCGTGGGAAACTTTTTGATTATACACCTAAGACCCCATAAAGAATCCTGGCACCTTGAGTAATTTTAAGTCGGTTTAGCCTTGTCGGTCTGTCTGTCCGTCTGTTGAAAACACGCTAACTTTCGAAAGACTCAAAAGAAAAGAACAAACTTGGTATCAAATTGCTTGTAGTTACCTTCAGTAGTTTGGAAAAAATATCCAGAAAAATCGGTTCAGTAGGATCATAACAAAATCTGGAACAACCACCCTAAAAAAGATAATTATGTTACAAAAAACCGACCTAAATGGTGTAATAATGCACGGAAGTATATAGACATTTTTCACAAATTCGTTTTATATGACTAAAAATCATAGTGGTAAATTTCGTGAATATCGGTCCATAACCATAGGCCCATATTAGGACTACTCTCGGAAAACAATTTATTACGCCTAAAACCATTATAAATAATGCTATCATAATAAAACTTAACACTTTAAAGTTTTTTAGGCTTAGAAATCACACTTTAGAGTTCCAAAAAGATCGGTCCATAATCTTCCCTAGGCCCAATATAAACTCTACTCCTGGAAAACAGTTTTGTACGCTTAAATCGTTATACATAATACAATTGTAATAAAATTTGGTACATCACAGTTTCATATAACTAGAAATTACACCGTCAAATTTCGTGAAGATTAGTCCATAATTTACTATAGCCCCATATAAACCCTATTCTCGGAAAATAGTTTTTAAGCCTAAAACCGTACTAAATAATGCTATCATAATACAATTTAGTAATTCACAGTTTTACAGGGCTAGAAATCGTACTTACGTATGTGTAAGCTTCGTGATGATCGGTCCATAATTTACCATAGTCCCCATATAAAGCCCACTCCAGAAAATTATGAAATCATGAAATGAAATTTTGTGATAAACTGTCCATAATTTACCTTAAGTTGCATGTACACGACATGTTTTTTACATATGACTTGTCAAATTTCCCACTGCAAAATACATACTGTCGTGTGTTACTTTTAAGCTGTGCATCTGTAAAAGTCAGACGCAAAATCAACTGACAAAATTTCAATTAGAACTTTCTCTATTTTCTGAGAAACCATCTGACATCAGCTGTGTCAGAAATCTATGCCGGGAAGAAACCGGCAGCGGCGGTGCATTGTTGACGGAATCATTAGCCGGCTTAAGTTAATATTTTACAATACCGATATATGTATAATCATTTCACCATTGAATAGAAATTATGTACATTAGGGATATAACCAAATTTTTGGCATATTACCACGGAGTGGCCAATAATGTTTTAGTAATGGAAACACCTGTCTCCCGTCGTTTTGTGAAAAAAAAACCTCACGCAGGGCAGCAAATTTCTAAAACCTTCCAAGAATTTTTTTTTAGAAATATTTTTTATTATTAATTTTTTTTTGTATTTATACAATATTCATGTATTAATTTATTCTATGTTTACATTAGTTTTATATTTATATACTATTGGATGAAATAAAGTTTAAGTTTAATGTTCGCGATGATTTACACAGTGGATAAATATCTTGTACGTCTTTTATTGATCTCTCTGCACATATATTCCTCCTTTGTTGCAAAGGAATTGCTGAAGGTTCTTTTACCCAGTGTCTTTATAAAACACCCCTTCCTTTTCGAAATTGGGCCAAGGATTGTTCTAAGCCTTTGTAATTTTCTTCATTGAAGCACTGATCGAGAAACAAATTATTGTACCATTTTCCACATATAAATTGGCGAAATGGATATAGTTTAATTCGGTATTTTGGAATAAGAATAAAAGCTAAAATAGCAAGAATTGCCCTTGAATTCCATCGAGCATTGCTAAGTGGCGGTATGCTTTTAAACTTTATTGTGGGAAATTTGTTTTTGTTTTGAAATTACCTGAATGCGGCTCCGAGTTCATATAAGAACTTCATATCATCATGCCACTTAAGTGTCTTTACTTCAAGTGTTTCATTACTTTGCCTAAAATTTGTTTGTGGTTCTTCATAGTTATTTATTAATTCCTCAACAAAGTCATATGCTCCTTCTGGCGTTGAAGTTTTTTTCAGTTATCAACTCGCCTATAACATGTCTTAATATGGTACATATATAAATTAAAAACGTTTCATTATAATATTATAAATTGGTATCTTCGAATTTAAAGAAAAAAATGTTCAAATGGCTTAACTCTTTTACGGCAGCAGCACACTATTTTGAAACCGAAAACTACTTTGGTTTTTGCAATAGCTATGCGAAAAAAACAGAGAAATGTCAGAAGCAAATTACATGTACGTTTGTGACAAAATATTATTAACCTTCTGTATTACAGAAATTTCGACAGACATTCACAATTACATATGACTTGACAAGTCAGTACCCATGTTCTGTAACTCCCGCGGATAGAAACTTTTCGATTGAAACGCGAGAAATAAAACAAAAATGCCATAAATTGAAACAAACAACTGTTTTTCTCACTTAACTGCGTCTGTAACATTTTTCGCGATTAATATCTGTCACGTAAGGAAATTACTCGCTAATTTACAGAAAAAGTGTGTCTGTAAAATTTTTGTGAGAAAGTTGCCGCTTTGAACTGTCAAATAAACTCACGCATAAAAACGGGGTGAGAAAAAATATTACCTCTAAAAAATATATTAAATATGCAAAATGCAATGAATAATAATATGGAAGAGATAAGTATTTTGTTTTTGAGTGAATTTATATTGTTTAATTATTTTGCTTTTAACATTTTTGAAAAATATATGAATGTTTTCAAAGCTATTTTTTAAACAACATAAAAGTCGTACTCTATATTATTTCCTATAGCCGACGGTTGTATTTTCGCCGCCGTTATTGAAATTTTTTTCAATTTTAACAATTTTGGCTGCCGTCAACGATATGTGTTACTGGCGTTCTTAACGTCTGCAAGTTCGCGTCGGCTACGAGTGCAATATTATGACATTTATAACGTAACGACGTAATCTCTATTGATAGTTTTCGACATGACCAAGGCGAATTCATGTTTCAGGTGGCGTTGAATGCACAGCTGTGCTACTTTTTTTTCTTACTTAGAGAGAAATGTCAAAAGTTGCTTGTGTTTTTGACATATCGATCAACGAAAGAAACAAAAAAATACATTGATGTGTTTTTGGTGTTGTTACTTGTTGTAGTATCGACACCACCGTATACATAAATTCGCCTTGGACATGACTTTCAGACAAACTTTTTTCTCACTTTTCGAGAAACGATGGAATATTTTGTTTCACATCTTTTCGATGCGAGTTGTTCTCACCAAAGTTACAGAACATGGGTACAATTGTAGAAAACATGTCGTGTACGGGCACCTTTAGCTCCCTAATTAGGCAACCTTCTAAATTTACTGTAAACGCTTAAATTAATTTCACTGCTGTATTGAAACTTATTCTAATTTTTATTTTTTATAACCAGAAATAACTCTACACAATTTTGGGATGATTGATCCACGACTTACCATGGGTCCAATAAAAATTGGCCCACCTGAAAATGATTTTAGTTCTGCTAAAACTGTTACAAGTCATGATATTTTACTCAAGCTAGTTCAAATTTCTATAAAGAAAAGCGATTGTCGGTTAACAATTTAATATAGGTCTAAGCCGCAAACGTCCGGTTTTATAAAGATTAACTAATAATATATAGATATTATATAGACCCCACTCCTGAAATATTCAAAATGTCGGTGGAGGGTTTCAAAGATTCGGCAAAGCCAAATATAGCACTCTTACCTGTTTTTTCTTTAATTTTTTAAGAACTCGTTCAATAACCCTACTGCAAATCTGAATGTCTTGTTGCGTAGCGCATAAAAGTGCCTTTACTTTTTATGCTGGAATTAATCGGCTGAACACCCTAGTGTGTAGTTCAAGTTTTAAGTCAAATAAACAAACCAAATTTATGTGTCCGTTGGAATTAAAAAAAAAACAGTAATGTTTAGTGAGTAATTCACATACATTGGCGTACTGCATAATGAAAAAATTTTCAGTAACCAGTAAATTTTTACTGATTACTGAAATAATGCAGTAATCCGTTAATTTTTACTTATTATTGAAACATATGCAAAAAAATATTTGTAGACCTGGAGCCACACGTTCACTTTAAAGTTGTTCACAGAAATTGCTTGTCAAAACTTGTTTGAATTGACTGCTGTGTCACAGAATGCACTCAATTTGATAGTAAATTTAATTTTAAAAATGCCCCCAACGAAGAAACAAGTCAAAATATTAGCATGACTCAAAGTATTTTGTAAAAAAGGACAAGAATTTTTTAGAACCCGATTTTTTTTTAAAAATGCACATTTATTTTTTAAGAAATATATTTTTTATAAAGAAAGCGCCAAAGTGAAAAAATTGAACGTAAAGTTGGCAAACTAATGGAAAGGTTAAATTGAGAGAAATTTCGTGGTCAATTTAAAAAGTGTGAGTGCGTTAGTAAAAAAATTTTAGAGAGTATGCCAAATTATAAGGAAAGACAAAACGTGATCGTGTGGCCTCCAAGTAAAGCAAAACATTTAAACAACATTTTATTTCTAAAAGATTATTTTAAAAGATCTGTTAATTGTTTGTTCATATAAAATTATATGATCTCAACATGTTTTATTTTTCTTATTGTTGTAAAGGTTTTATCAATTAGTATAAATTGTTACGTTTGTTTTGTTTTTTTTTTAATAAAATATTAAAATACTTGTTATTATCTTTATTTACTCAATTACTAATTTTTTCTAAAATTATCGAAAAAAAAATCCCTTAATTTATAAAATTTCTGGATTTTGACTTATTTGATTTATCGATTAATTTAAAATTTTTATTCGTTTAATAGAATAAGTGAAAAATGCCAAATATCGATTAATCGTTTAATCGAAAAAAAGCCGATTAATTGAACACCCTAGTACACACTATGCAATGTATTTACGCAATCTAGCAAATTTCATTCATTTTCATTCATTCGAATAAATTGAATTTGCCAGATCGCGAAATGCATTTAATAGTGTGTAGCTAGCACTAAAATTTATTATTAGGGCTTCTCAATACAAGAAAACATTTTACTGGGCTGTGTTTAAGATTCATAAAAATATTTACTTTTATATACCCCATTCATTTAAAAAAAATTCAATTTAAAATCTTTTTCGATTTCAATTTCATGTGATTTCGATTTTCAGAACTTGGCTGATTATTTAAAAAAAAATTCGTTTTTTTTTGTGTAAAATAATAAGGCACTTACCTCATACCGTTAATACAAATAAGAAAATTTATTGTATTTTTATATTTTGCATTAAAAGTTAAAATATTGTTCGGTTTTATTTTAATTAAATCAAGGATCAATCCTGTAGGCTGCGTTTTAATATTCAAATGTGTCAAATGTTTCAGAGAAAAATCTGATGCAAATATGGCTGTATTTTTTTGTTGTTTTATTTGGAAGGAACTTAAATTTTACTTTTTTTATAATGTCATCGCTCGTTTTTCGAAAACACATTCAGTCTGGAATGTGTTTGAGGGAGTGTAATTAAACGATTGTTTTACAATTTGCAACAACATCGAAAACAACATAACCAACCATCCTGGTATTAAATATTGATGATGATGATGTCAGTGACAATAATGTTGCATACGATGCTGATGTCAATTTTAAGCTGGGGACCGGCCGCTTGTTTGCTCTAACGTTTGTATGTGGATGATGTCATTTGATTTTTTCGTTGGTTGGTTGGTGTGTGATCCTTTGATTAACTCATTTTATTACAGGTAGCCAACTGATTCTGTTCTATTTTTTTTTGTTTTCTGTGTGATTTTTTTTCTTCTGTAGGATGTTGTTATTTGGTGGGCAAAGTTTTTTTCTTGTTTTATTTATGGCCCATCTATGATGTATTTATAAACAGCTGAGATGTGCCTTTGAGTCATTTTGATGCTGGCTAAATAATTATGGCGTTCTCTGGTAATTATAGAACGAACGTACGAACATCAAGAATCATATAACAGCGGCATACTTCCTGTTAACTAATAGCACATGCATTTTGTATAAACTCACACATATTGCTTTTGTGAGTGTATTATTTTATTGTATAAATTGGTGGGTGTTGTTTTATAGCCTGGCCTTTAAAATTGACACCTTTTAATTAAAAAAAATCTATGGGAATTCAATGCAATGTGTTTCCGTTCGTTTCGTTAATAAGAGCTTAACAGTTTATTGAACGTTTTATCAATGCGAACGTTAAAGTCCGTTCTGTTTGTATCCTGTCAACCTGTTGGGAGTAAAATTAATAGAGAGAACCAACTAATTTGTAAATTTGTAATAATAGAATTTAAATTATCAGTAGAACACACAGCTTTTAGTTCATAGACTCAGAGTGAGGTAGCAAGAAATGGGAAAAGAGATTTAAGACAACATGCTTCGAACAGCAGAGAGTTGTTTCTTTTTACTGTTGTTAAGGATCAGAAGATTTGCTTAGAGATATTTGTAGAGCTTTAAGATTTGCTTAGAGATATTTGTAGAGAAGACAGATAAAAGTATAGTGTAAGTAGATTTAAAGAAACATATTTTTTAATTGTATTGAGTTGCACTTTATTATATTAAAACTAATCCCAGCTTAATCCTAGATCCTTAATCTATAGTTTAAAACGATTGTGAAAACGGTTTAATATTATTATTAATAGTTATAAATATTAATTCCGTTTTTCTTATAAGATGCCTATTTTTATACCCTTAACTATTCGTTTGTGTTAGGGTGTGCAAACACATTAAAATATTGCTTCAAGAACTTTCTTTTACACAGAAAAAAGTATCTTATCAATTTAAAAAATGGTTTAAAAAGTATTTAAATTTTTTTAATGTGATAATTGAGTCAATTATTTTTTTTAATTGAAAGAATATTAAAAATTTAATTTTGATTTAATTATCATTTTAGTTGTTTTGAAATAAATTTTCAATTAAAATTTTAATTAAATAAGAAAAAATCTTAATTGACTTTTATCGTTAAAAATAAAATAATTTAAACATGTAGAATTGTTGTTGGGAATTGCCAATATTTATTTAAATAAATTAACACCCTATTTGATATGGCAAAGTTTTTTGATCATTTTTTTAATTAAAATTAAAAATATAATTTATTAAAAATTTTTTTTCAAAATTTTAAAATTTTTAGTAATCAATATAATCATTTTGGTAATATGTGCAAACTCAACCAATTGTTTACTTGATATAATTAATTTGGTATAAATTTGGTGATTGGAGAAATTTAATAATTTTTTCTGTGTGGTATACCGATCGACTTAGAACAACTTTCTGCAACGATCTAACGATGTCCGTCCATTTGGCTGGCTGGTTTTCTGGCCATGCAAGCATTGTACAGGTCGCAATCCTGCAGGTAATTTGATGAAATTGGGTATTTAATGAAGGCCCTAATTGTGTAAAACGCAACACCACTCCAAAAATTACATTCAACGCCAAAACAAAGTCAAAAATATGTTGTGATTTTGTTGTTGCTTTCTGTAGAATTGCATATTGCATTTTAAAATTTCAAACGCTGCATATCTTGTGGCGTTGAAAATTTTTAAACGGTACATGAATTTCTGTAGAACGCCACAACAAAATTTAAAAATAATGATGACTTTGTTTGTGCATTCAATGTTATTCTTTGGCGTTGCGTTGCGTTTTACATGATTAAGGCCTAAGTATAGGCCTACCACTTGTGGTGGTAGAGCGTACATAAAGCGTTCTTTGTTTTTATATTTCACATTACTCTCTTACTTCATCGCTAATGAAGAGAACCGTAAGGAAATGATGTAATGATATGTATTCAAGGTAATACTAAATGCATTTTAAACATCTTTTCGGTGTGTAAGACTTATGGGAAAAGTTACCCTTCTAATAGAAAAACTTATCAGTTTGGTCTTTATTTGCCATCAGAAAGTAAAACAACGTACCACACATATAGGCGCAATTTTTTGGCATGGAAAAAAAAGATAATTTCCCTGTTACTTTACAAAAGAAGGCAAAAGCTTAACTAAACCTAAATAAAATTTTTGAATAAATAATTTTCAGTTGTGGTTTTAAGTAAATGTTCATTTTTGGGAAAATTAAAAACAAAAGAAAAAGAAAGAAATGAGAGAGAATTTGAAGTTACTGCCGACGATTTAATTGTGGGCTTTAGGAATTTTGCTTAAAGTGGAAGACCTTATTCAGTTTGACAACTGAGTCTTGAACTTCAGGCAAAAATCCTAAAGCCCATAATTAAAACGTCGGCAGTTACTTAAATTCTCTCTCAGATTATTGTTTAAATTTTTTATTTTCTTTTGTTTTTCATTTTCTGTTTACAAAATGTATGAAATTTAATAAAAGTATGGTAGCATTGTTGGGAAAATAATTGTCTCTATGTGAGAGCATGAGAAAAAGCGTTTTAAAAATAAAATTGATTTTATTTCTCGACCGTTTTCTCTGGCATAATTTTATGACAAAATGTATGGAAAACATCGTTCAGCTCCAGTTCTGTTTCATCATTAAAATAGATTTTATTTAACCATGGCTTTCTATGACAAATTGTTTGGAAAATGTGGTCTCGACGCAGTGATGTTTGAACAGTTAAAGAAAATTTCGCCAATATATGATCTTTATATTATTTAAATTTTCTTTTTTTAACGTCATACATTTGTAAAATATTAAAATTATATTCACAGAAAAAAGTGTTTTATCAATTAAAAAAATGGTTTAAAATGTATTTAAATTTAATTAATGTGGTAATTGAATCAATAATTTTTTTAGTTGAAAGAAAATTTAATTTTGATTTGATTAGTTGTTTTGAAATAAATTTTCAATTAAAATTTTAATTAAATAACAAAAAACTTTAATTGACTTTTTTCGTTTAAAATAAAATAATTTAAGCATGTAGAGTTGTTGTTGGGTATTGTCAATATTTATTTAAATTAATTAACACATTGTTTGAAATGGCAAAGTTTTTTGATCATTTTTTTTAATTAAAATTAAAAATATCATTTATTGAAAAAAATATTCACAATTTTACAATTTTTAGTAATCAATATAATCATTTTGGTAATAGGTGCAAAGTCAACAAATTGTTTGCTTGATATTATGAATTTGGTATAAATTTGATGAATGGAAAAATTTAATAATTTTTTCTGTGTTTGCTTACAACAAATAAACAATAATAAGGCACGATCATTTAACGATTATTGTCTCGTTTTTGGTTTAGAAAACATGCGCCGAAACAAAACGTCACAATGTTCGACGATAATGTGACCGCTCAAACTGGAACTGTGCAATTTGTTAAAATACAGTGAAATCTCTCATTATCGGACTCTGAAGGTACGCAGTACGGGAATGCCCTCTCAAAAAAACTCAAATGCTTTTCTTTAAAACACTGCCAGGATCAGGTTCTTCGAATGGGTGTGTCCGCTTAAGGAAGTTGGTCGTTAAAGGATATTACACTGTAATTTTATTTCAGCGGATCTTTGACTGCCCATAGGTGCCTAATAGGGTACAGTCTCAAAAATTTGCCTTTAAAAATTATGATGAAGGGTACTTTATACTCAGACTTGTTCGACTTTGCTTTATTAGTTTAAATGGCTTTTTAAATTTTCTTTAGATTCCATATGAGCGCCTTTTTAACCAATTCTATTTAAATATTAATTCATATTTAAACACATTTTCTTATTTTTGTTTGACGTGAAAAACGAATTTTAAACATAAATTGATATTAAGATACAATTTGTGAAATAGGCTCTGAATTTCAAATTTTTTTAATAAATTTAATAAATTATAAAATATAATTAAAACTAAATTAATTTTTAAAATTTAATATTAAATTTCCAGTATTAAAAAATATATTTTTTTTTAATTTTATTCTATAGAAATTCCAATAATAATAAATTCAAAATTAATAAAAGCTTAATTTCTTTGTAGTAAAGGTTTTTGGAAAACACAAACACATACAGACAAAAAATTATTTAAATATTTTTCTTTTACCCAACTTTGACGAAAGAATTCTGTTGTGTGTGAAAATAACAACAGTGCGCTGTCTGCCTCAACATGTGTTAATGGCTGATGGGGGGGAGGAACAAGGTAACTTTCCATTCATTAAAATAATAATAACAAGCAAAAACAACAACAATAAGTATAATAATAATAAAAATAATGTTAATATAAAACTGAAATCGATATAGACACCCAAAGGCGAGTAACTGATATCGATACCCCAGTACTAAAACGTTTGTCTAAAGTAAAAAAAAAAAATAAAAAATAGCATGAGGATAAAGGAAGAAGAAAGAAAAAAATTATATAAAATGCATGGAATATTTAATCAAAGAAAATTACACTTTTTCTTTCTCCTTTAAACTGACAATAATGGATGCATAGTGTGCAAAATACAAAGGGATAACTTAACTTACACCTACACATATACATAGATATACAAACCAACATATATAACAAACAATAACTAAAACTACTAAAAGACATTATCAACATAAACGTCATAGTCTACAGGGTTACCGCTCTTCGACAAAAGTCGCAATTTGACCTCTTTTTGGCGGTCTGCCACTTATTTTTTTTTTAACAAGAAAACGTCAAAATGAAGAGCAGCAATTTAGTTTGGCATCGTCGGCTTTGGATATAGAGTCAGAGGCTACTCCGCCTCCAAAATTGTTCTATTTTACATATGTAAATAATTATATTAAAGCTCAATGCGGCACGTATTAGTACAGTGGAATCGCGAAAAAGTTAGCTCCCGTAAGAGTTAATATCGCGGTTAAGTTAACCAAAATTTTAGCACCCATATGCCGCTCTAAAAAGTTACCTTTAAGTTTAAGTTAACTTTTCTGAGAGTACTGATAAAAAAATGTCAACAAATCAGTACAAAACATAAAACAAGTCAGATTCGATTTTGAACAAAATTTAAAAAGAAAAACTTCAAAAAAACTATTTCCGTTGTATTATTGTACACCTGAACTAGACATCTCCAAAAGAAATGTTACAAATTTCTCGAGGCTTTGGAGAACAAATAGGAAAAAGCACACAGGAAAACATTATAGAGACCGAAATATGCTGATCTTAAAGCAAAAGTTTGTATAAATGTTTTTCTTGAAGCAAGCAAAGAGTAGTCCAATTTCAGTAGCTAAGCACGAGTTCGAGTTACTGCAACCTAAAAAGGCTATAATGTCAGTAATGGATGGCTGGGAAATTTTAAAAAATGCACAAAATTCGCTATCTGAAATTTTGTAAAGAACTCCTTTCATTACATACGCCGCACAGTGGGTTCGATGGTACCCAAAGTGGCGATTAATTCATAGAAGCCGTAGTTTTAAAATATTATATTTTTTTATTGATGGGTTATTATTAGCATTTAAAATACAGCATTTGAGAAAAAAAAAGTAAAAAAAATTTATATTTTTAACTCGTTAAGGCCGGTATTCACTATCTTATTTAGTCGCACAATATGTCAAAAAAAATCGTGTGTGCTCATAATGTATGACAGTGTGGCTTAAAAATTAATTGAGTGACAGATTTTCTTGACAAGTCTGTCCGACTTGCAAATGTTTATGAAAATTTTCATAAAATTATAGATTATATGCGATCAGAGTTGCATTTTCTTTTAAAGTAGTTGAGTCATTTGAGTTTGCATCTTTTTTGTGGGATAGTGTGGCATTGACAGCAGATTTGGCAGACATTTTTTTATGTCGGATAGAATTCCGTCAGATTTTCGTGTAATTAAATCGTACGATTATGTAGAATAGTGAATACCGGCCTTTAGGCGCATTATTGTTTTTTTTTTTTTTTTTTGAAAAAAGACCTTAGTTCACAATTTATGCTGTAACTTTGGAATAAAACGAGATAAATTAATGAATAAAATTGGAAATTAAAGCAGACTTAATGTGCTATTAAGCAATTCAAATAATAAATTTATTGTATGTATTTATATTAGTATAAATTTAAATTAAAATCAAATTTTGGTTTTTCACAAAATTTTATATATGTACAAATGTTTCCAAAAAAGTTACAAAAGAGAATATTATAATTTCTTAGTAATGAATAATCATAAATGCATAAAACCACAGCTTTAAAAAAAATGGAAGACACAATTTTTTTAGCCTGTCATCATTATTATAATTTTCTTCATCATTATCATCATCACTATCTTCATCGTTGTTATCATCAGGATCTTTATTACCATCATCTTTATCAAAATGTTCATATCGAATATCTTGTAGCCCCAAGTATTCTATTAAAAATTACATATAAATCATCTTCGAATGTGCAGAAATTTTTGAGATATTGAAAAAATACACTTAACACATTCGGCTAATTCGGCGAAATTGTGACATTTGAATATGACGTGACTTTTGGAAAGAAATTTTAAATTTTTTTTTCATTAATATATATATGTTCCTTATATGATGAAAGGAACCTACCTTCACGTCAAATTTCATTGAAATCGAAAGAGGTCGGGTCCCACTCTTCGTCGATTTGACATGGAATTACCCACAGCCCCTCATCTTAAAGGGGTTTCATCGAGGGGTTTAAGTAATTTTTTTTTTTAAATTGAGATAACATATGGAAGTAGTAGGCGAAGTTTAGAGAAGTTCAGAACACAAGAGTTGAATGTGCAATTCTCAGCCGGTAGCGAGATATGGTGACCAATTCTAGCAGTTGTCATTAAAATACCTGTTTCACTTGGAGCACACGGGGTATAAGAATACTTAATCTCAATTTCTAAAAAAAAGCCAAAAAATCCCTTGTGTTTTAAGCCCCTCATAAACAATCTAAATAATTTTTATTTATATTAAAAGGAAGGTCCTATATTTCAATAAAAACGGCAATAAAATGTTAGCAGTGAAAATATCTTACACCCATAAACTACTGATTTGCTTGAAAATTATTATCAGCTTTCGTGGTAGAATATTCGAGTAATTTCTTTAGCTGTTTTGTAGCACCAAATGTGCCTTTTTACGAAAACCAGTAAAGGATTTTTCTTAGTGAAACAGATCTCTATAGAACTGCATCAAAAGATTTTTAAAAAGTAATACTCGAAGTCGAAAGTTTGCCTTTTGCCACCAAAATTCATCTGTGTGTTTTTGTGTGTGGTAGTGAAACAGACCAGAGTCTGTGGCGGGAATGGAACCTGCATCCCTCGGACTGCTATACTAGCTCACTACCAACTTTTTAGCCTACCGGGGCACCCAACAACGCTTTTTGTTTTTTTTTGTTTTGTTAGTTTAATGTTTGTTATGTTTTTTTGTTATGTTATATTTTTTATAAATAAAATCATTAATAAGGCCTGAAACTTTATTTTCTTTAACGACTTCTTTTTGCGACTTTATTTTTATAAAACCATTTTTTGTGTTACTTTTTAAAAATTTCTAACGGTAACTCTGTTCATAGTTAAAGCAACCATGGAGAGAAAAGTGGCACCACTCTTCACACACGTATTTCAATAGACAAAATTAACACTCTTCTCTTACACACACACACACACACTTGCTTTTACACATATTCACAATTAATTTAAATGTGTTTAGTCCTTCGATGTATTTTTTCTACTCGGCAATCATGTGGGCCTTTTTTTTGATATGTTTTTATGTCTGTGTAGGTTGTTGGTATTCGTTGAGTATGTATATGTGTATGAAGTTGTGTATTGTAATATTTCCTTTTGTCATTTATATCCTGTTGCGCTTTCATTTTGTCTATTTTGTTTAATGTTGTTGCAGTTGTTATTGCTATTGTACTCTTGTCATTGCCTTTGCTTTTTATTACTATTGATTACTTTAGTCCATATTTATACACAGAGAAAATCAATTTGGTGCTAAAAAGAAATTTATAGCAAATGCACAATTTTCTCTGGTTATGATTAAATTTGTTATATATTTCTTGTAAGTCACAAAAATAAAAGTGTAAAGTAAAAAATGGGTAAAATAAAGTTTGAACTTTTCGGTACGCAATAAGTTTGGTTGTCGCAACTAATTCATTCTCTCCGTGTACTTAAAGGCCTATGTGCAAATATTTCTTACTTAGCTCAGAGGCTCAACACAACCAGTTGTTGAGGACAATTGCCTTTGAAGTTGTACGCAGCTGTTTCATGTTCATTGCTTTCAACACTATAAAAAGGGAATATTATAATCTGTTCATTTCGTTTGTAACACAAAAAAGTTTGCTCAAAGAAAATAAAGATGATTTGACATTTTTTGCTTATTTTTTCCCGGGAATGTTTTTTCTTTGTTCGGAAAAGTGACTTTGTTTCGTGTTTACTGAGTAAAGGTAATGATTCATAAACAGTGCCATAAGTCGTTAATAAATTTAATGAAAGTTTATTTGGTTTTTCTCTCAGAGAAAAGACAAATAGTCTTGCAGATCGGTTGTGGTACATGCATGGGCCTTCGTTCAAGATGGGCCAATTTTGTGGAGGTTAAAAACTTGCCATATGGCCAAATCTCCCGGTGGTTCTGCACCACTGGGAAATCATTAATTAATTTATGAATTTACACATGTGTGCACGGATACTTCGTGCACAGTAGCAAAAGTTATAGACTCGCCACCTGCTTAGGAGTCGGAGGTATCTAACCTCCACTGCTACATAAAAATCCAGCAGCATCTGTCGAATAGCAATTTCCCACAAGGGTAAAAAATCAGCCTTTCATGTTGAAGTCACTCTCTCCGCGGTTTTGGGTATAAGCCACAGCCACTGCACCTAATTAAAGCTTTAACCAAAAATAAAATCAGTTTTACTTAAATATTAAATCAAGTGAATTAAACGTTTAATAAAGTGAATTAAACATTTGATTGTTACTATTAATTTGTTTACTGGTGCAAATTAATGGTATCAATTAAACGTTAAATGATTTCTTCGTTGAATCCTTGTGTGAGTTAATGCCTTGAAAAAGGCATCACCATATCGGACGGTGAACAGTTTACTGAAAAGCAACCTTTTATTGAAAAAGGGATGCTTCAGCAAAGACAATTATCCTTAAAGACGTTAAGCATTTCTCACAAGAAACATCAACCGAAGGGTACATCCAATGTCATGCTCCTCTTGCCCATCTACCATATCGCTCTTAAGAGAACTCCATGACAGTACTTCCGGTGCCTTCCGACGGTTTCTCAATAAACGCTTGCTGTTACCAGGCGCCAGGTCAATTTGAATCCTTTCGAATTCCAGGCATTGACCACACCTGTTTTCCCTAGTAGATGCAACATCAAAATGTCGAAAATCCTCAAGATGTTTTACTACACCCCCTGAGGGGATGTGAATGGGTCAAAGTGGCCCATAATACAATTTCTTATTCCGGGGAAGAAAAAGTTTAATATGCTGAAGATAAAATTTTACATCCTCTCCATATGAAACTTGGCCTGATGAAAAACTTTGTAAAAGCAACACGTAGTGAAAACACATGTTTGAAGTTTGGCTAAAAAAATATTATGGTCCCCGCAATGGCCACATACAAACTATTGTTGTTTTTAACAGTACTTTTTTAATGATTAATACAAGTTTTTTTCTATTTAACAATAAAATATTTACCTCCGCGAAAACTTATATATGGTTGCATTTGAAGTGTTCGTTAAAACCGGGTTTCCATATAAATTTTTTGTTAAACGAATTCATTAATTTTTTTGCATAAGGCAATGTGCATTAAATTTTGAATTTCAAATTATATGTTTAAATGTAATAAAATAATGGTTGTTTTGCTCTCTACAGTAGTTAAATCTTTTTCAATCTCTTGCTTGGTTTGTTAAAAATTCTCACATTCTTTTTTTTAATTTTTGATTTAAATTAGAGAAGTAACGATACGCCTTTTTGCCTATACGATACCAATATTAAAACTAAAATATCGCACATATCGATATCGATACGCATTTTGAATTTGAATTCAAGTAGAAATTAATAAAACTTAAGTAGAGCAATTTTTTAATTACAGCAAAATTCCAGTTATTAATAATTATTAATATTTAAAATGGACATTAATAAGATTTTTGTTTAAAAGAAAAAAATTCTCCACTTTTGCGGAGATAGACGATTTCACAAGTCCCTTTGAACCAGATGTGCAGCGGAATCAAATGTGACAGAACTAATTTGAAAACTAAGAATTTCTGCGCCATTTTTTCCAGTTTTGGTATAACATGTCACTGAAGCCGTAAACAAGCGGATCTGCGTCCCTAGAAATATTAGAAGTTCTAAGGGTATCTTTCGAATTCTTCTTTGGCAGAATCACAGCAGAGAATGAAAATAGCATAATCCTCCTCGGATTCTATATATAATTTTCATCAGAACTTGTACCTTCCGAGGGGTATTTTGACAGTATTTGTAACACTTTCGGCATGCAGAGACATGTTAAGAAGGCTAATAAGACGTTTTTTCGATATAATTGAAGTCGATTGTCTTAAGCTAAGTCAGCAGCGAAAGCTTGAGACTCCGAACTATTTTCCATCTTCGATGACTCCTTTATTATATGAAACAATTTCAGTATTTTTCCTCTTTTAAATTTATGCTCTGCTTTGTAATGTGTTATTTCTCCTACACTCAAAATATTATGTAGCTAAGTTCCACAGAAAATTCATTTTAAACAACTAAAAATTTATTAAAAAAACGGATCATTTACATTTCATTTAAAATAAATGTTAAAAAATAAAGTTATTCGTAAAATAACTGTATTTTTATTCAATTTTAACAGTACGAAAAACGAATTTAAAAATTTACAATTAGTTACCGAAATAATTTTATAAGTGTATTTGCTATGCAAAAAATAAGCATATAAAATTTAATTGTTTGTTCAAAAATACTCCAAAAATATATAAAAAGTATCGGCGTATCGACAGCAAAATATCGCCGGTACCTATATATCGGAAAATCTGAAGTATCGCCTAGAGTATCCATTCCGTGTTTTTGTCGAATATATTCGACATTACATTGTACTCTGTTTCTATGCGCTTGAACGATATACAAATTTAAAGCTTGTTATAATATAGAGATTGCATCTATTTCTTTATTTTTGAGCGGAGATGGCCAAGATGAAAACTACTATTTTTCCTGGCTTCAGCACCATCATATTACCTTAAATATAACTTTTTAGATTTTTTGCCGACTCAAATTATTTTTGACCCGGAAGGGGTTAATTTTGCTCGATAAACCGAATAAGAGTTTTAATATGTTTGAATAACTCGAATAATTCAAATAATTTTATCCAATGGAAAAAACATACATGTCTAGTTGATTTGATACTTTCATTATATAAATAAAATGAAAAAACAATAAAATAAAAATGTAGTTAAACAATAAAATAACAATTCATTTATACCACGTATACAGTTTTAAAAATTTTAAATATAAAAAATAACTAAAAAATCAAAAACCCTGCTGAAAGACATTCAGTTTTGAATGAGCTAAAGAGACCGAATCAAGATTAAGGAAATAAAAAAAAATAAGCTATAAACAAAGTAAACGCTACTTCGGTTGAACAGACTATAAAACGGTCTGAAGTCCAAAGCTTAATATATGCATTAGGTTCAGCAGCAATCGGGGTCCATTAATTTTATTTCAGTGTATAATTTGTAATTATGTCCCGCCTGCTGAACATAATACGGGAAATCAATATAGGCGTTCATCTCACATTTTTATAAATTATCTTTTAAGTATTTATTTTATTTTAGACGTTTTTGTCGCAGTATTTTTAGGAGAGGTCTAGCCTATTTAAAAAAATGTATTATTCATTATTCAATTTAACTAATATATTATTGCTGAAAATCAAGTAAAATTGAAATCAATTGAGGCTTTTTTAAATCACCATATTTTTCCTGATTTTAAGAGAAGTTATTGTTAAGATAAGAAATCAAAGTATGAAGAAACTTTTGAAACTGGATCCTTTTCAAAGTTTGTACGATTTCAAGTTTACTCATATGTATTCGATTTACCGAACATGGCTGATAAATTTATTTTTGTTCATATTATAGCTCTACTCTATAGGCTTGGGTAATTTGTTTCTTTAACGTATTACTACTCCTATTTTGCGCTAACAACCCGTGATTTTGCTTTCAATTACATATCTAATGACACTTCTGCATATTTATAAATGCTGATGAATTTTTTACCATAAACGTCAAACTCAATATGAAAAGCGAATGGAATTAGTAGTTAATCGCGTATTACATGATTTGTCTCATACACACCCACATCTAAAATAAGACTAAAATATGTTCAGAATATATACAGAATAAAACAACATGTTCTTTAGTTGTTATGTATTTTATTAGTTAGAAATCTAAAAAAATATTTTTATTTTAAAAAAGTAGAATTTTCTAAGAAATTAATTTTAATCGATTAATTGACATAAATTGTTTGAGTTATTCGTTATTTTAAATTGCCTATTTTGATTATTCGAAATAATAGCGAAAATTTTCTTCGTCGCCGACTTATCGGTATCAGTATTCCTTATATCCTTAATTTAAACACACAAATGTTCGTAGTAGTACTAACTAGTGAAACAGAAGGAAGGTCGTCGCGGGCTGGAAATGAATTAAAGGATAAAAATGGAACATCACATTTGTAAAATAAATTATAACTTGATTTACAACAGCAGTAAAATACGAACTAAAATTACAGTTTGACTCAATAAAGAAGCTGAAACAAATATCCATAATATGGTTAACCATAATATGGTTATTTTTGACCAAGTTATTCAAAATTCTAACCATATTATGTGTAAAAAGGTCGTCAAATCGAACAAGTGATGAATGATCCAACATTAAAACCAAAAATAAAAAAAATTATTATCGGGAAAAACCAGTTTGGGAATTATTATTATCAAAATCGACGTAAATTTTTACCGGGAATCACCCATCAAATTATTATTAAATATTGTTGAGGATCGTTTAGCACACTTTTAAGCATTATGCTGTTATATGTACCACATTTGGACTTGTCCCCGGGAATGGATGCCACTAACGCATTTATATGTATATAATTTTTTTTTTTAACTTAAACCTATAAAACTGAAAACATATGTTATAAGCAGAGAAGACTAATTTGCTTTTTTTGCTGTTTTGCTTCTTTTTTGCTGTTTTTGCCCATATTTGCTTTTGTTGCTGTTTTTGTTATTATGGTGCTTATTTTGCTTTTTTCCTATGTATTTGCTGTAAAATAGCTTTTTTAACATAATTTTTACGTAAAAATATTTTTTTGAGAAAACATGAAAAAAAAAAATAATTGACAACTTTTTTCTGGGTTAAAACAAAAATATGTTAGTTGTGGACTCAACGTTTTTGGGCGCTTTATTACAACTAAATTAATCCCAAAAAAACAGCCATGTTACTTATTTGAGTTTAAAACAAAATAAGTAAGCCGGCCGTTGTGAACGAAAAAATAATAAAAAAAATGCCGAAAGAAAAGTCAGATATGTTATTTTTGCTAAAAATGGTAAAATTGTATCCTGAAGTTTTTAAAGTTGAAAAAGATTGGCTTTTTTGTAATGTGTGTTCGAGTAAAATTAATAGCGAAAAGAAGTGCAATGTGGAGCAATATTTTAGTACAAAAAACTCAAATTAGCTGCTTGCCAAGAAAATCGTCCACAAAAACTTATAACGGAATTTCCTGTTACTATTACTGCTAATATATTTCACGAAGATATATGTAAATTTTTGTTGGAGACCAATATACCAGTAAAAAAAGTAAGCCATCCCAGTTTCAAAAACATCTTTCAAAAGTACGCCAATTTTTCAGTTCCAAGCGAAAGTTCTATTCGAGGTAAATACATACCTCAAATGTATACGGAAGCTATAAAAAAAGCTACAAACAGTTGGGTTAGCTATTCACGAAAGTGTAAATATTGTGTCAAATGTACGAAAAGCTCTTGAGAATCTACATGAAAAAATATATATGAAGAAATTTAATGCAGTATGTATTTCAAAGAAATCCGGGGTTCAAACAAATTTTACAAATAAACAGCATTCTTCAAACTGGTGCTAAACCTGATGACGAAATGAAATTTTGAAATATAAATTTGCTCCAACAACATCTATTGACGTGCAAAGAAGTTTCTACTTATACAATTCACTTTTAACAGAAAGACGAAGAAAAATGACGTTTACAAATATAAAAGCCCACATGATTGGTTATTGTAACTGTTTTCACGAATCTGAAGAAATAGAATAACTGTAATTTTTTATATTTAAATGTATATATTAAAAAAATAAAAATGCTTTTTTTGCTGCTTTTTTTTCTAAATTTTTGTGTTTTTTTTATATATTTTTTTGCTGTAAACACTTTGTTTTTTGCTTTTTTTTGTCTTCTCTGGTTATAAGCCAAAAATCATTAATGGATCATTAAAAAATATCGTTAAATTAAATACTGCTTCTAGTGATTTTTAAAATAAAACGTTAATGAGAAAATATGCTTTATTTAAACACTTATGAATATTTTTTAAAAAATTTTTTTCGAGTAATGAAGAGTTGTTTTAATTGACTATTATTAATGAATAATCTCTTAAAGTGTTCAGAAATAGCAGCGGATTCGTTTTTAAGTGAAAGTAATTGCTTACGAAATAAAGTTTATCGACATACTTATTAAGTTAAGGAAAAATGTTGACTTAATTACCCTGGAAAGTTGTCAGACATTTTGTCAACCTTGGCTATAAAAATAAAAGTTGTATAATAACAAATTATGTACAACTATCAGTTATGTTTTTTTGTCTTTTTCTTACCATTTTCCACACAAATATTTCCATGTAAAATCCTTTCTACACAAAAACCGAGAACTGTATTTCCTTTTGCTGTTGTTTTCCTAAAAATTGTGTCATCTCAACTTTTGAGTCTATTAAAAAAGTATCAACAGTTTGGCGCCTCCATTTAAATACTTTTATTTGCTGTTTTTTTATATTTTGTCCTTTTTTGCTATGAAGAAAAATATCGAGCCTTTTTTTTTATAGTTTTTTAATATGTGTTTAAGGACAGAGAGAGCGAAAGTTAAAGCAACAAGCTGCTTTTTTTTTAAACTTCCTGTTCTCTCCATTATCAAGCTCTCTTTATATGACTTTAATTTTACTCTCTGTTTGCTCTTTGATTTTTATTGTATTTACTGAATCATTTAAGTTATTAAAAAAAACTAACGTTACACTGTGTAAGAAGAAGTAAGTGTATGTGTAAGTGTATGGAATTGTGCTATTTTTTTGTTGTCTAAAAAAAAACGGATGTAACTCATGTATACAAAAAGATAAATGACATCCGTATAAAGAAAAGTATAGAATGTTGCGTTGTAAGTTTTGTCGATTTGTTTTTTTTTTCTCCCCCACATGAATGTATAGGGATGTCAATTTGTAGTTGTTGTAACAATTTGCTTTTTTTTCGTAGTTGTAGAAAATTCAAAATGACAGATCTATTGTGGTTTTTTTTTGGCGGAAACCATGATGGCGTTTTAGATTTCATGATTTTTGTAAATATAAAACTATTACACTGTCATTAGAAATAAAGTGGAAACATAAATTAGAATTTAGTTTCATCTTAAAATGAGAATTATTATTTCGAGCACAAGACAAGATAAAATTATTATATATGAAAAAAAAATCCTTAAGTTCAATTTTTATTTTAATGTTTTTGGGCATAAATGTCAATCATCCAGATTTTAGCACTTTTTTTAAGCATTTGAAAATATAGTACGATGGCGCAATGACAGAATATGATCACTAAAGTTGTCGAATGTTTTTGGCTTGATATAGAATAAATGATCTCTAGTAATCTTAGAATAAATAATAAAGAAGGCTTAAAACTTCCCGATTTCGGAGGCAAAATGCGTGAAATTTTTAAGTTTATTGATTGCCTTTTGGGAAAAAATGTTTTTAATAAATATTCAATCTAAACAGGTCAACATTTTTTTTATAGAATTGTAGACAATTGATTATAATGCACAAGCCATTATTATTCAAATATGTTTCGTTATTTATTTTTACTCGAAACGCAGAAATCGTTCTTAACGAAACAAAGTGGGAGATTTGGACACAATTAAAATTATTCTGGATTTTGTAAGCGATTGGTCCGTTTGGAATACAAAATTCAGGCGATCTTTTATATTCGAGTGTAATTTTTGGGATCTATAGACTTTACAAAAGGGGCGACATTGGTTCTCAAAGTAGGGCACTTCGGGTATTTTAAAAATTAAAAACTGTTGGAGTATTTCCCTAAAATACAACTCTGCACATTTTTCGCATTACTCTTTAACTTAATATTCGTTTAGCATAGTAGGCTTTGTACTTTTTAAAATGAGCGTTGCTCGCATTGTATTTTGATTTTTTCTTCTCTAATAAAACGTTGAAACAACAGGTTATGGGACCAGCGGAAAAAAAAAAAAAAAAAAAAATAGAATAATCTAGAGAAGTTTTTTTTTAAATAAAAAGTAAATTTAAGCGTGCGTCGCGAATAGAAATATAAATCAAATAAGATGATGAGTTCGTCAATGTACCAAATAGACAAATTAGATGCCGACAATTACGACACATGGTCTGTGCAGATGAGATGCATTTTGGTGCACTCCGAATTGTGGTCCATTGTAAGTGGAGCGACGGTTCAACCAGCAGAAGCGACAGAAGCAGCTAAATGGGTGCAAAAGGATGAGAAAGCCCTTGCGGCAATTACGTTATCAGTGAAGCCATCGCAATTAAATTATGTGAAAAGCTGTAAGAAATCCTTAGAGGCATGGGAAAAACTTGCCAGTATTTATAAACCAAGTGGTCCTCTACGTAAAGTGAGTCTTTATAAGAAACTACTTAGTCTTCGAATGTCTGATACCACAACTATGACGGAATACCTTAATTCATTCACTGAAACGTCGGACAAACTGGCTGAGGTTGAAATTGTGCTGGGTGATGAGTTATTGGTAATAATTTTGTTGTCGAGTCTTCCTAAGGAGTTCGAAAATTTTGTCATAGCAATGGAAACTCGAGACAGTTTACCCACCCTCAACGTACTCAAGTTAAAATTAATTGAGGAAGATAATCGTAGAACACAACAAAATGAAAATGGTGAAGAAGCTGTCGTACATCAACAGGCTTTTGTGGCACGGGCATATAAATGCAACAACAACAACAAAGGTTACAACAATCATGCAGCATGCAACAGTAGAAATAAAAAAGTCAACGACAACAACAACAACAATGGTAACGGCCATAAATTCAAATGCTACAACTGCGGTAAGCGTGGCCATTTCGCAAAAAATTGTAAGAGTGCGACAAAAAATGAAGGGGAAAAGAAAGAGCAGCATCGTTCGTTCGCTATGCTTGCAGCCTGCAACAAAAATAGTTTTGATCGCAATTCTTGGTGCGTTGACAGCGGCGCTACAGCACATATGTGTTGCAAACGTGAATTATTTTCAACATTCGTAAAAGGGAAAGAGAAAATCATGTTAGCGTGCGACAAATTCATTGAGGCTGAAGGTAAAGGAGACGTAAAAATCAAGACAGAACATGATGAAATTATTTTGCGCGACGTTCTCTATGTACCTGCAATGGTTGGAAACTTTATGTCGGTGGTCAAGGCAATAGAAAATGGTTTTATCGTAAAATTTAAAAATGACACGGCGAATATTGAAGATGAAAACGGTGAAGTTATTTTAACAGCAAAGAAGAAATTAAATTTGTTTATATTTTCAGAACAACCACACTTGAATTTGTTTTTATCAAATGTTGATGCTGTACGTTGGCACAACCGGTACGGACACCTCAATTTTAGAGGATTAAGCGATTTGGTATGCAAAAATGCTGTAAACGGTCTTGAAATGAGAACAGTGCCAAATGACATTGCTTGTAAGACATGTATGAAATCTAAAATCACTTCGCAACCTTTTTCGCCTGCTAGTCAAAAAAGAGCTGATAATATGTTGGATTTAATCCATACGGACGTCTGTGGACCAATGAACACACCATCAATTGGAGGTTCACGTTACTTCGTTACATTTATTGATGACCATTCACGAGGAATATTTGTATATTTTATGAAAAACAAAGGTGAGGTTTTTGAAAAGTTCAAACTATTTAAGGCAATGGTAGAAAATCAGCATGAACGTAAAATCAAGGCCATTAGAAGTGACAACGGCAGAGAGTATGTTAATACTCAATTTAACAAATTTTTAGAAGATAATGGCGTACAAAGGCAGTTGACTGTTCCATACACTCCACAGCAGAATGGTATTGCTGAGCGAGCCAATAGAACAATAGTGGAGATGGCACGTAGTATGATGGTTTATGCAGGTGTTGATGATGCATTGTGGTCTGAAGCTGTTCATACAGCCGTTTATATTAGAAATCGATCTATTACAAAAGTTTTGAAGGACAAGACTCCATATGAGATCTTGTGCGGTAGGAAGCCAAATGTTGGTCATTTTCGTATTTTTGGTTCACCTGCAGTGGCACTCGATAAGACCCAATCAAGAAAATTCTCAGCAAAGGGCAAGGAATATATATTTGTTGGTTATTCCTTAACTGCAAAGGCGTATAGATTGTATGATGACGAGCTAAAGCGAGTTGTTGAAAAAAGAGACGTCATATTCTGCGAGAACATTTTTCAGAATACAGATGTAACAGATGCTGTAGATTTTTACAGTTTTACAAACGACGATTCCAACTCTGATGATAATGTATTAAACTCCAATGGGGAAACTGCAATCGAACTTCAGAGTGATGATGATGCACAGTATGAATCTAGCTCTGAATATGGTTTTCATGGTTTTGAATCCGAAGGTGATGTTACACAAAGTACTCAACGTGAAGATGATGATCCACAGCCCAGTGGTAGTAAAGCCAGAGGTCGTGGTAGACCAAAACTGATTCGTTCAGGTAAAGTTGGCCGCCCTAAGAAGGTTTATAACACACTACACTTTGCAGATGGCGATGATGGTGTTCCTATACCACAATCATTCCAGGATGCAATTAGTGGCGATCAGTCTGGTAAGTGGAAAAATGCAATGAAAATTGAATATTCTGCCCTGAAACAAAACGAAACGTGGTCATTAGTTGATCTACCCAATGGTAAAAAGGCAATTGGTAGTAAATGGGTATTCAACCTTAAGAAGGATGAAATGGGCAATATTGAACGCTTTAAGGCTCGCCTAGTTGCTAAGGGGTGTAGTCAGGAGTTTGGTGTTAACTACAGTGAGACGTTTTCACCAGTCGTTCGTTATTCGACCATACGTATGATGTTTGCATTAGCCGCTGAAAAGGAACTTTACTTACATCATGTTGATGTTTCAACTGCATATTTGAATAGTGAGTTGAATGAGGAGGTGTATATGAGACAACCCGACGGATTTGTGGATGAAAATAACCCAAATCAAGTTTTACGTTTGAAAAAGGCTATCTATGGACTTAAACAGTCTGGTCGAGCCTGGAATATGACATTAGATCGTGCAATCCGTGATATTGGTTTTAAGCCTTGCGAAAGTGAACCCTGCTTATACAGCATGCACCAAGATGGTAAATTCAACCTAATTGCGGTATATGTCGATGACATACTGATTGCCTGTTCGGATATTGAAGACGTAAATGCAATAAAAGAATTGATTTCTAGAAGATTCAAGGTGGTAGATAATGGACCAGTGAAGCATTTCCTTGGTATGGAAATTGATCGTAATGGAGGTACTGGTAAGATTGGTGTGGGTCACAAACAGTATATTACTAATCTCCTACGGCAATATCAAATGGAGAACTGTAGACCAGCCTCTACTCCACTTGACCCAGGTTTTCAAATTTCCTGTGGGAATGATGAATGTGAACGTGTGGACCAAAATTGGTACCAATCCATAGTTGGAACATTAATGTATTTGGCAATAAGTACTAGACCGGATATTCTGCATTCCGTTTGTAAACTTGCTCAGAGGAATCAGGATCCGCATAGTGAACATGAACAAGCTGTGAAACATGTACTACGTTACTTGTCTGCTACAAAAGATTTGAAGTTACAATATTCCAAAACTGGTAAGCTTCCAGAAGGTTTTGTCGATGCAGATTGGGCCAGTTGCTCAGAGGATAGAAAATCGTATACTGGTTTTTCATTCTTCCTAGCAGGTTGCGCATTCAGCTGGGAAAGTAAGAAACAGTCGAACATAGCACTCAGTAGCACAGAAGCTGAGTTTGTGGCTTTGTCAACAGCTGCGAAAGAAGCAGTATATTTAAAGCGACTATTAACTGAAATAAAATGTTATCCCGATGACAGTCCAATGATAATTTATGGCGACAATCTTGGAGCTCAACATTTAGCAAAGAATCCTGTTCTACATGGAAGATGTAAACACATAGATGTTAAGTATCAACATGTACGGGAGGTCGTCAGATCCAACCAGATTGAAATTCGTTATATCTCAACAAATTGTATGACATCAGACATATTTACTAAGAATTTATCTAAAGCAAAACACGTAAAATTTGTGGAATGTTTGGGATTGAAATGAATTGTTTGTCAGTATATATATAATTTTTATGTATGATTTTATATCGAAAGATATGCAGATTTGAGGGGGCGTGTTGGAGTATTTCCCTAAAATACAACTCTGCACATTTTTCGCATTACTCTTTAACTTAATATTCGTTTAGCATAGTAGGCTTTGTACTTTTTAAAATGAGCGTTGCTCGCATTGTATTTTGATTTTTTCTTCTCTAATAAAACGTTGAAACAACAAAAACCATCTAAAATTCTTAACTGATTTTTATTTTTTTTTCAATGGAATGAACTAGTCTAGTTCTACAAAAAAGTTAGTGACATGCATATATATAAAATATATATATATGAACCAGATTTTTAACGTCAAACCATGTTTATCGATGAGACCCATTTTTAGCTTAACGCGTATGCTAACAAGCGCACGCAGATAAAAATTATGGTTGGGCATGGTTACGGCAACTACACTATGTTTATTGTAACAATATATTGTTATCGTGCACAAAATATTGTTATTTTTATTTAATATCAACAATATTATAGTTACTTTAAAAATGTCAATGTTTATCGCAATTATAAATTTAAGTATGGTTCACTGAAAAATAATCATTTTCGTAACAACTAAATAATGATAACTTTGAAAACATATTATATTCCTCACAACCATTTAATGATATTTAATAGCCATAAAATGATAACTTACTATACGTGTACTCATAATATGTTTAAGATGCAAACAAAATATCTTTACTCTACTATTATTTTGTTATCGCCAGTTGTAAAATAATTTTGCATCAGTTGTGTCGTTTGTTTTACATATGCCTATCTAATTATTTGTTATTCAGTGGTTAAACAATTTAATTTGAAAAATACCCATTAAAAAACCTAGTTTAAAGAAATTGTAGGTACATTAAAAAAAAAAAATTGTAAAGGGTCACAAAATAAAATTTCAATGCTAAAACAATTTTAATAATGTTTGAAAATGGTGCAACAATATTGGCTATTCGCTTGTGTTATTTTAGAGAAAAAGAATGAAAATTCTATTAAATAATTGCGACCTACGACAAAAATATGATGTGAAATATCTGTAACAGTTTAACGTTAAGGTTGCCAGTAAGTAAATGAGCATACATATATATATTTTATAAATATTTTTCGGTTTTAGATTTAATCTATATATCAACTTATTATATCATATCAACTTATTATGATTAACATGATAACATTATGATTACTTTTAAACTTATTATGATTGACATGATAATAATATGATTACGTTAAATTATAATGATTCAAGAAGCGATACTTTTTTCAATAGCCTTTTTTTGACAGATCACGTGTGAGTCGTGTCATGCTGTCATGTTTTTTTTGTTTAGTATTGTTTGGCATTTCATAATGGAAAGACTTACGCCTGAATAACGTTTACAAATCGGTTAACTTTATTAACAAAATTTCACGTTCTTTGAGGAATGTGTTTCGTGCACTTCGCTCGACTTATGGTCAAAATAATCACCCTACTGAGCGTACTATTCGCAACACCATCACCCATTTTGAGACCCAGCATTCATTCATTATTGGAGAATATTCGACCGAATAGACCACGTCCAGCACGCTGTGAAGAAAATATAGCGGCCGTAGCTGAGAGTGTACACGAAGACCATGGAGAGTCGATTCGGCGTCGTTCGCAGCAACTCGGACCATTATTGTGCCATGATAATCGACTATTTGATGCCTGAAATTGAAGCTCGTGATCCCGGCGACATTTGGTTTCAGCAAGACGGCGCCACTTCCTACACATCGCATCAATCAATGGTTTTTTTGAGAGAACACTTCGGTGAGCACATAATTTAACATAAAGTCTAAAGCTTATGCGGACAAACCAGCTTCGAGTCAGGCCTTGGAGGAAAATATCACGCGTGTCATTCGCCAGTTTCCAGTCGAAATGCTCGAACGAGTCATAGAAAATTGGACTCAACGGATGGACCATCTGCGACGAAGCAGCGGCCAACATTTGAAAGACAAAATAATTAAGAAAATAAATGCCAAAGAATGTTCCTTCAAATGATAATAAACATTCACCATTATATTTGTATTTTCTGTGTTTTTTTCTTTAAAAAAGTAGGGAACCTCGAAATGGATCACGCGTTAATAGGATGTAATAAAAACAAATTAGGATTAAGGGAAAAATATTATGATGTAATATTTCGAATATATTTGGTCATATTATGATTCAATAATAATCGTAATATGTTGACAACAATCATGAATCTTATAATAGTATAATGCTCTTAAAATATGTTTACCGCAACCATGTTTTTTCTTTGCGTGCGGTATTGTACTTTTTGGAGAGACAAACATCTTTGTGATAATATTAGAGTACATTACATCCTAAAAAAATCACTGTTTTTTTGCGGTTTACACGCCGAAGTCTTCATCGCCCATTTAACTTTTAAACCGAAACCGGTGCCAACATTACCGGAAATGGCGAACGCTACAGGCAAATTATTTTTTTATTCCTCATATCATTGCAAGCATTTGGAGGGGAAATGGTTCCAACAAAACGGCCTAATATGCAATACAGCCCGTGCAACCATAACTTGTTGAGCCAAACCTTTGATGACCGAATTATATCAAGAAATGGACCTGTGACCTGGTCGCCTCGTTCGTAAAATTTGACTCCTTTGGACTACACACTCAAGCGGGAGTACTTCAAATCTGTGTTCTATGCTAATAAACCAGCAATGACTGATAATTTAGAAGCCAACATTCGATGCACTATTGAAGAAATAAGGCCGGGCATGGTCGAAAATGTGGTGAAAATTCGCTCCTAAATGCCAGAATTTTTTCGGAAACATTAAACGCCATGAGCTAACAAAGCCAAAATTTTGGTGTGTTCCATTAAATTTGTTGCGTTTTATTTAGAAAAAAGTTATATGCATCTAAAAAAAACACCCCAAAGGGCAGCGGTGTCCCAGCCCTGGGGTCTATTGAGATGGAGCGCTATTTACGTCTTGAGGCGCCACCATCATCATTATTTATATATTAAGTTTTTCTTAATTTTTTATATGATTTGCTAAGTTTATTTTGCTTCTAACTTGTAAAATGTTCTAAGTGGAATCACTGTTTTGAGGCCTTATTGGATTCTGAATTTTATCGATTAAATAAAATATAATAAATTTTATAACGTTTAAGAAACAGGAAAGTGTTTTATTTTTTTTAAAGTCTTGATTTGGGCTTTTAAATTCTTTTACATTTTTTATCTTTTTCTTCCCTTTGTATAATAAACGCAAGTTGTCTGGAGACTTGGCAGTTTTTTTCCACAAATCCATCCATACATACAGTCCATACCATCCGAAGAACGTAATCGACGTTTTTAGTAACGTTTGCTAGATTCTCTTGTATTTAGCAGTTTTTTTAATATCATTTTACTATATTTTTTGTGATGATGTTCCCGAAATAAGCGACGAAGAACCAACAGTAGTACCAACAATGCTATCAACATTTCTTGCATCGAATGCGAGATGCGAGAGTCCAGAAGTATCAGAATTTGTACCAACACCCAGTGAACTTGGGACTGCAGTTAGTGCCGCATTTAGTAACGCAAGCCGACTTCAATGACCTTGTACGAGACGGAAATTTGTCGAGGCAAACAGCGGAACTCTTTGCATCACGCTTTAGGCAGTGGAATATAGTGGCGGCTGATTTTAAAATAACCGCCGCTCGTGATCGAGGTAGCACTATTCCATATGACGAATTTTTAAATTGCACGAAGATCGGGAAAAAAAACCTGGCTTATTTTGTATGATATTGATTCGATGTTTGTAAAAATTGGTTACCCTCATATTTCAGAGGAGAGGAGACTTTTCATCGACGCATCGGTCAACAGCCTTAAAGTCATGCTGCTTCATATCGGTATCAAACAGCCATCTGTTCCGATCGCATATGCTACAAACCTCAAAGAAACATACGAAGGCATGGAATTAATATTACAGCTGATAAAGTACCAAGAGCATAATTGGAAAATATGCTGCGATCTGGTCGGATTTCTCATGGGTGTTAAGCGTGGATTTCCAACCCACCAGTGCTTTTTGTGTACATGGGAAGGTCGCAAAAGAGATCAGCATTTCACTGAATTTAAGTGGAAGCCGCGAACATGCTACAAAGTAGGCGTAGAAAGTATAGAGAATCTACCATTGGTGCAGCCATCTCAAATCGTCTTGCCACCACAACACATTAAGCTCGGTCTTGTATCAAAATTCCGAAATTGAGCGGCGCAAAGATTCATGTAGGTATTTTTTTAAGAAGTCATTCAGTAACTTTATCTTTTTTAATGATGTGTATGATTTAAGGTGTTTTCAATGGTCCGCAGATAAAAAAATAGTTGCAAGTTATGAATTTTCCTCAAAACTGAATGCTATCGAACAACGTGCATGGAAAGGCACAGTTGCCGTTATTGAGCAGTTTCTTGGCTACAAACGAGCTGCCAATTATAAAAATATTGTCGCAGAAATGATTTCGGCATATGGCGAAATGGGCATATTAATGTCGCTAAAGATCCATTTCCTTCACAATCATTTAGATTTTTTCCCTGATGACTTAGGAGCTTGTGGCGATGAGCATGGCGAAAGGTTCAATCAGGACATTGCGGCTATTGAAAAGCACTTTAAAGGACAATACATTACGTATATGCTTGGCGAATACTGTTTGTCTACAAATGCTTACAAACGCAAAAAAAAAGACTTACGTTTCTTTAAAAGCATTGAAATTTTTAATGTAACAATTTTTAATTTTAATATAACAAAATTAATAATAAAATTCAATTTTTTAACGAACTGACACCGTTACAAAAAAACCGATAATAATTTAAAAAAAAAAAAAAATTCAAGAAAATCTGAGAATTGATAAAAATCTATTTTTTTAAAAAATTTTACGTGATACAGACATTTCCACGAGTCTGCCTGCAAAAATTCAGCTTGATTGGATTACGGAAAAAGGGTTAATAATCGATCCAAAGTCTTTCACACATTCGGACAGACGGACACTACGAGCTTTATACTTTATACATAAAAAAAATTCTGATGTGT
Source organism: Pollenia amentaria (assembly GCA_943735925.1). Classification (NCBI taxonomy): domain Eukaryota; kingdom Metazoa; phylum Arthropoda; class Insecta; order Diptera; family Polleniidae; genus Pollenia; species Pollenia amentaria. Next base: position 277,200,824 of record OX031006.1, on the reverse strand, counting down.
ACATGAAAATCGCCGATACCTTTGTATTTTTATTTTTTCTCCCCTTTCCGGAAAAGTATATTTGGTTCATAGGACAGAATGTGTGTTACGCGGTGGTAGTGATATGGAAAATACATTAGAGAAATGCGAGATTGTACTACATGCAGATGATACATTAATTTTCACCGAAGCAGCAACTGAAGAATTATGTTATGAAAATTTAAAACAGTATATGGATAATATAAACAAATGGGTAAAAATTAATAAATTAATATTAAACGAAGACAAAACCAAGTTAATGGATATTAATATGCACTCTTATAAAATATTCCAAATAAATAATGTGATTATGGAACAAGTAACACTTAGAAATTAAGGAACATATCGAATATGTTTGTAGAAAAATTGGCAAAAAAACCGGGTTTTTTAAACGTTTAAGAAATAAGGTTACAATAATAACCGCAATAAGCATATATAACACAATGATAAAAACACACTTTGAATATGGATCAACTATATTATTTACATGCTGTTCAGACCAACAAATAACAAGGCTACAAAAACTATAAAATAAGGCTATGCGCACAATATTAAAATGCAATCGTTACACTTCAATTAGACATATGTTGGACACAATAAAATAGCTAAGTATACAACAAAGGCTGCAATATTTCTTATTCAGAAAATGAAAATGGGAAATCCACCCGATTATCTGATTTATTAGTTAAGATACGTTGGTAAGGTACAGCCGTATAACCTTAGAAAGGCATTAGATTTTAGACCACAGAGAGCAGAAACAAATGCAATGCAAAAATCACTATTTAGCAAGGGCTTGAACCTCTACAACATGATGCCAAATGATTTAAAGAATGAATCAAATATAAATCTTTTTAGAAAAAAAAACTGTAAATTTTATAAAAAATTTTTAAATTTTAATCAGAATGTAATAATTGTTAAATTAAATTACAAGCTAAAATTAAAAATGTCATTTAAAAGTATTATAAATACTACTAATAAAACTAATAATAAAATAAAAAAAAATTATTAAGAGGTAACATACCCATATACAATATATGACAAAATGGCAAATCAAACAAAGAACAATTGAAAATAGAGTAACCAGATCGGATGACGCAGGGAGGCCTTAAAAACACCTTATATCTTTTCAAAAATATCCTAATTACGTCTAATGTGTTGCATTTTGTTTTAAATTTTTATATCCCATCCTCCTTTTTTTTGATTTTTAATATTTAAATAACATAACCTCAACAAAAAAGTGTCCCATTTCTCTTTGTGGGTTCCATTAAGCAGAATGTAGATTTAACTAAAATCTAAAGCGCAAAATATCAATAATTCTGTTTATTTTATTCCAGAAATTAGAAGCTTGTTGAAAGAAGAAAAAAAAATTACTCAAACTACTCAATTGCATTGAATTCCATTAAATTCAAATGTTTATTTGGTATATTTTTCTTGTATTTCAACACTTTTAAGTTGTTTTTATTTGTAGTTGGTTGTTTCTGGCATTTTCCAACTGTTTCAATAGTTGGTCTGAATCAGTTTGTATTGCGGCGTTGTATACAATTTTTTATATTTTAGCTTGTAATTTAATTTGATTGTTTTTAAGTTTTTGGGGTGAATATTGCAACGAAAATATTTGGTTTACAATGCCACAAACAAAATAAAATGAAACCGATGCAACAACAAAAAAAAAAAAAAAAAAAACAAACACAACCAACAATCTGATATGTACATCAACTCTGGCAACCAAATTGATGATATAAACTTTTTCTTTTTTTTTATGTTGTCAAAGCCGACAAATAAATAAAATAACAACTTCTTTAAAGTGATAGTGTTAGTAAAGTTTTTGGTGAAAATTGAATATACCCTGCAGCTTATATCGTTACTAGTGAGGTTTTGGACTAGTTTTTTACTAGTTGCTTGTCGTCGAAAAATGAGAAAGATGATCAAATTTCGCCTGCACAGCATTATACGTGACAACAACAATACTACAAAAGTTGGCAAAACCGATTTACTACTTGTTTGTTGTAGGAACAACAACAACACTACAAAAGTGAATAAGAAACAACAACAAGAAGAATATAAATTTTTGATTTATTTTAGAGCTGACAAATAATTTTCATGTGGGCATTTCCATGAGAATGTCAAACACGGCTCAAAAAATAAATAGCCTTGAAACTATTTTTCGAATATGGTAGAAAGTAAAAAACACTCAAACTTTACTATGCCAAGCGGTTTATAGCTTATTACAATTTTTAAAGAGCAAAAAATAAAAGTTAAAACTGACTATCTCTTTGATTCATTTTAAGTAACTGCAATCAACAATTATCACTTTTCTGCCGATTAAATGCAGATACTGGTAACATTGGAATTATACCTTAAAATTAATGTTAAAACAACAATTAACAAAATTCACGATTAGAGGCAATATTTATAGTTCGATTAGCGGTATATTTTTTGGTTTGCTTTGGATGCTATTCCAGTGTCACGTACGTGATGCAAAAACATCATTTGTCTATGTAATTGGTATTTGATCAGTCGTACGTGTTTCAAAATAAAAGTTCAGAACAAGATATTTGTTGCAAAAAAATATTGATCGGAATTTTTTTTTAAATAGGTAAAATAAATATTTTATAAGCTATTAAACGTCGTCACGTACGATATTGTATGTACTATAAATTCAACTAAATGTATCATCTTATTATTTTGGTATTAGGTTGAAATTTGATCAAAAATTATTTTTTGGCAATCTTAATCATCTAAACAAATATAATTGGTATCGGTCCATATTTGACCATAGCACTAATTCAAATACTACTCAGATAATAGCTTTTAATATTATAACTTCATTATAAATGTTGGTATTGACATAACAATTGGCGACAATAACTTTTATGATAGGTACTATGTCGTGATAAAATGTTGTGCTGGTAGGTCCAAAATTAACTATAGGTCCCATATAAACCCCCTTCCTAAAATTGCTGAAAGGCAAGCAAATCTCATATAGATGAAGATATCTGAATAATATTCGGCACAAATAACTTTTATATAACTTTTAACGTCATAGCATAATTCTGTTCCGGCGACCATGATTGGCGATGGGTCAAAAATAGGGTACACTCTCAAAAATTTGTTTTTAAAATATTATGGTGTAGGGTATCATATGGTTGGGCTTGGCCGACTGTACTTTCTGACTTGTTTGTTTTAAGTTTTTGTATGCATATATTTACCAAAAATATATTTCATATCTTGTAAATGCTATAAGAGAAAAATCTGTCACGTACGGTATGTCACGAACGATATTACATTTGGTTCCTTATAAAATCATTCAGAAAATGTATTTCTTTCCAATTACGGATTATAGCGGAAAAATATATGGTTTAATGTAAAAATTTAAAAAAGAAAAATACCTCCCACAATTCGCAGATTTTCGGATTTTTTTACATTCACCCCAAAATCACTTCCGTACAAATCCTATTTTGCTAGGTATCGCTCCGAAGGCATACAAATGTCACGTACGATGACATGGAAATGCCCATGTGTAAAAACTTAATATAAAGAATTATGACGAAAACCATATTGGGCCGTTCTGTTGGTTTCTTATAATTGAGAGCAAAGAAAAATTAAAAACTTGCCTCTTATCACCAAATTATTTTTTTGATCAAAAATAACAGTTATTTTTTGATTTTTATTTTTTGATCAAAAATAGGATTTATTTTATGATTTTTATTTTTTGAACAATAATAACAGTTATGTTTTGATTTTTATTTTTTTGATCAAAAACAACAGTTATTTTATGATTTTTTTTTTTCGAGTAAAAATAAAAATTATTCTTTAAAGAAATGTACGTGCTTTAATTATTTAGTTGACTTTAAATATTTATTTTAGTGCGCATAAGATATCCCAATAATGATCACACATTTAAATAGATATTTAAAGACAACTCAATAATTATAACACGTACATTTCTTTAAAAAATAATTTTACTTTTTGCCCGAAAAAATAAAAATCAAAAAATAATTGTTATTTTTGTTCAAAAAAATAAAAATCATAAAATAACTGTTATTTTTGATCAAAAAATCAAAATCAAAAAATAACGGTTATTTTTGTTCAAAAAATTAAAAATCAAAAAATAACTGTTAGTTACTTTTGTCCAAAAAAATAAAAATCAAAAAATAACTGTAATTTTGGATCGAAAAAATAAAAATCAAAACTTTAAAAATCAGAATATTTTATTATAAAAAAGTTCATAAGGATCAATATGTTTTACTTGAATCAGTTTGCCAGCATTTACTTCTTTTTTGTTTTAAAATTTCAAAATAACTATTATTTTCGGTCCCTGGATTATATTGATTACTAAAAATTGTAAAAATTTTAAGTTCTGAATATTTTCTTTTCAATAAATAATATTTTTAATTTAAATTACAAAAACAGATCAAAACACTGTTGCCATTTCAAACAATGTATTAATTGATATAAATAAATGTAGCTCTGGTTTTGACAATTCCCAACAACAATTCTACAAGTTTAAGTTATTTTATTTTGATCGAAAAAATCAAAAAAGATTTTTTATTATTTAATTAATATTTTAATGAAAGATTTATTTGAAAACAACTAAAATGTTAATTAAAGGAAAATTATATTATTCATTTTGTTTTAACTAAAAAATTAATTGTTTTAATTATCATATAAATTAAATTGAAATACTTTTCAAACAATTTTTTTAATTGATAAAAAACTACTGATAATTTTTTCTGTGAGGTCCTTCTGTAATGTGAACAACAGGGGAATTCAACAAAAGTAAAACATGGCGTAATCAGTGATGCCACTTTAGCCATTTAGTGGCTAGATTTAGCCATTTATCACCTTGTTTAGCCATTAAAAAACGAGTTTAGCCCTTAGCCATTTTTTTAGCCATTTTTCAACTTGTATAGTCATACAATTTTTTTTCGCCGTTTTCCTTTAAAATAATAATTTTAATTTTCTTATTAAAATTTATAAAATTGTTAAAAGTAAAATAAACATTTTTAGCAATTACATCTTTCAAAATAAAGAAACGGTATTCATTCCAATTAAATTTAAAAAATTTTGTATCTTTTTTTATTGTAGATTTGGACTCAAAAAGTTCAGTTAATGTTGTCATGACTATGGTACAAGTGATTCGTATGAGATGAACAATAACGACATCGAATTTATCGATGATTTAATTTTTTAAATGCTAAAATATTTAATTTACGTTTATTCTTATGTAACAAATTGATTTCAATTTACAATTTCATTGTAAAATTTTTTTAATGGACTACTCGTATTATTGTTTTGTTAATGAATTTAATGCTTTTATATTAAAAAAGTTTTAGCCATTTTTTCCAGTAAATTTAGCCATTTTTGGTCATCATGTTTTGGCAATACTGGGCGTATCCATAGTTGCCAGAAAAAACTGATTGAAAATCGTCAAATTTTAAGGAAAAGATAGTCCAAATCGTCAAATGGAACTTAAATTGTCATTGTAAACTAACACTTACTTTTAGTAAGCTTTGAAAATAACGTGTTATTTTTTGTTTCCATTTATAATAAACAAAAAAATTTCTATAATAAAAATCTTGCTTTCATCAACTGTGTAAATAGTTTTATTTATCAATAGCAATGGATCCAAAATAGAAAATATTTGAAATTTTTGAAGTAAAAGTAAATTAAAGACTTTTCTACAAATCGAAAGCAGACAAATATTTGATAATTTAAAACTGGAGATGCAACTTAATTAAAATCCGGAACCATTAGATTGGAAAATGTTTCAAAAGAAAACTAGGAAAATTAGGTACCAGATGAGCTAAACCCGAGATACATAAATCGAACAAATATTTTACAAGACTGAATTGGTTGAAAAATGCACCGAATAAAACCATCCTTGCGTTTTTTGTTTAATAAACTGCTAAGTCTTATAAATTGCTGCAAATTAAATAACTAAAAACTTTTGGAAATTTGTAAAAAATCGTCAGATTTAAGGTGTAAATCGTCAAATCGTCAATAGTAATTTTTTTAACCAAAAAAACCCGTCAAAAAGATAAATCGTCAAAAAAGTCAGGAAAGTTATATAATAAGAATGCCTTTTTCCCAAGTCAAGTTTTATCAAAAATTAAGAAGAGAATCGCTTAAATCCTTAACATTTAAGCCAAATTATTTGTCTAGAAGATTATTTTATAAGATAATCTTAAACTATTGAAATAGCTAAAAAAATTATCTCACAGTTTATTTTTTAATTAACAGATAATACGTATATGTTAAAAAAATATGTATTAGATACGTATGAATTATTTTTTTGGTTGCTCCATTAAGTTCAAGAATTGTTAAGTTTGTTATGTTATTGTTCGTTTATACTTATAAAACCTAAAACAATAAATAATTTATGCGTTTTATTTATTGAAATTACTTACCCCCTTATGCAAAAAAGTTAAAGTTAACCAACACATTAAGCTCATTCACTATTGCTGGGTTTAATGTGTTGGTTAGTGAACCAGAAATTGTTTTGGAAAATTTTAAAAGGACCATCATATTGTGTGCTACAGCAACATTTTTAACTTCTCCAGGGTGGCATGTCATAACGTCCAGTGTCATAGTGTCCATGGACGTTATGACACTTTTGAAAGTGTCGTAGTGTCCATGGACACTACATGGACTTTCAAAAGTGTCATAACGTCCATCAAAGAAATGTCGTAGCGTCCGCGGACGTTATGACACTTTGCAAGGTGTCATAATGTCCACAACAAGCAAGAATGTAAACAAATTTGGGATCATAGCCGGCCTTTGGCCGGGCGCAAGGATTTTCTTCTCTATGGTATAACAAATACCGGCTTCGCTAACTAAAGCTTCTCTGCACAGCCGGCCTTCGGCCGGGCGCAAGGTTTTTCTCCTCTATGGTATAACAAACACCGGCTTCGCTAAGTAAAGCTTCTAATATCTGCCTTGTTTCCGAACGAAAGCCGACTATGCAGAGAAGCTTTAGTTAGCGAAGCCGGTGTTTGTTATACCATGGAGGAGAAAATCCTTGCGCCCGGCCGAAGGCCGGCTGTGAAGAGAAGCTTTAGTTAGCGAAGCCGGCATTTGTTATACCATAGAGGAGAAAATCCTTGCGCCCAAAAGTGTTTTCGTTATATATTTAATATAAACACCCAGAGAAAAAGCAGCAAAACCATTTAAAAAATTTTTTTTTACCATATTATGTTTCATTTAACCAAATCATTGTCACCGACAACCATATTATGTTAAATTAGTTTCTTTAAAAATAGTTTTGTTGGTTGGGACCATAATGAAACATGTTTTTCTCTGCGTGTATGCAGATATTTTTTTGTATTTAACTTCTTTAGTAATTATGGACCTAATGACACTTTTGAAAGTGTCATAATGTCCATTTCCAAAGTGTCATAGTGTCCATGGACGTTATGACAATTTCAAAAGTGTCGCAGTGTCCATGGACACTATGACACTTTTTGGAGTGTCATAACGTCTATGGACACTATGACACTGGACGTTATGACATGCCACCTTCTCCAGCTACACATGCTCTTTTTTTAAATCTCTTATAGCTCGCGTGACCTGTTTATCATTCAGAGTTTTATAAGACAACAAACTTGGAGGATTATAGATGATCGGGCAATGCTCAAGAATAAAATTAACTCTACCCGAAGCGTTACTGAGAAGAAGATCCTTCAAAAGGAATATACTCTGAAGGATAAATCTTTTTCCAGGGGTACATGCTTAGAATTATTCTTAAATAAATACATACTATAAAGTAATAATTAAGAACAAAAAAGTTTTGAGTGGAATTGTGAAATTAAGTTTTGGAGGCGGTTTAAACGGTGTCTTTTCAGACATGTCTTAAAGACACGTTTGTTTTGTTTGTAGGCGATCAGGTTTGACAAGAAAGAAGGATTGTCAAACAGACACGAAACGAGTTTTCATGTTTGTTTTTATAAATTTTCATGTTTTTTAATTTGTATGTTTATTAGAGTATCCACTCAATTAATCGTTGTTCGACTAATCGAATAAATTTTTCGCCATTATTTGATCGAATAATTAAAATAGCCAATTTCTAATAACAAATAACTCGAACAATTTATGTCAATTAATCGATTGAAATTAATTTCTTAAAAACTCTACTTTATGATATAATTTTAATTATTATTAGATTTCTAAATAACAAAAAACATAACAATTAAATAACGTGTTCTTATATTCTGTATCTGTTGAGTTACTCGCACTTCTGAACACATTTTAGTCCCTTTTCAGATGTGTGTGCATGACAAATCTTACCATCCAAACGGTTGGATGAATTTTGACATTTTAGGTATTGTTGGATTCTTCTTAAAAACCGAAGTGTCCTTAGCTATGCAGTTGAAAACAACATCACGGATTGTTGCCGCAAAATAGTAATTCGTTAAAGAAATAAATAACTTAAACATGAACCTGAAAAAATGAAAACCTGGCTCAATTCCCAGCTCAGTCAAGAATGAAAAATTATCAATAATTAATTTAAATTCATTTAATGTTGCCAAATTCTTTTCTTCATAAACTTAACTTAAGCCTGAATAAAATATTAAACATTTTTAAAAACTATAAACAAACAGTTCAACAATACTAAGTGAAGTTATCAGCCATGCTCGGCAACTCGAAAACATATGACAAAAATTGAAATCGAACAAAGTTTGAAAGCGATTCAGCATAAAAAGTTTCTTGATTCTTCGAGTTCTTATCTTAACCAGAACTTCCCTTAAAATCAGGAAAAATACGGTGTATAAAAAAAATTAACTTAGAATCTTCATTGATTTCAATTTTACTTGATTTTCAGGAATAATAAATTAGTTAAATTGAATTGAATTAATCCTGTTTCCGTTTTTTTAGCGCCTTAAAAACTGTATGTTTTGCAGCAGGGTTTTTTATTTTTTAATTATTTATTTTATTTAAAAGTTTTAGAATAGTATGCGTAGTATTAATGAATTGTTATTTTATTGTTTTTTTGCCCGTTTATTAATATTGTAATAGTATCAAATAAGATAGACATGTATGTTTTTTCCATTGGATAAAATTATTTGAATTATTCGAGTTATTCGAACATATTAAAACTCTTATTCGATTAATCGAGCAAAATTAAAATTTAAAAATCGATTAATTTAATTAATTAGACATGAAAAGAGACATGTTTGGAAAGATATCGTGAAAAGACAATTGGTTTTTGGAAGCACGTTTAAAAGAAACAGACATGCCTGAAAAGATACCGTGTAAATACCCCATTACTTTTATAAAGCTTTGTTCACACCTATTAACCCTGAAAGGTAACTGTTCATTTTAGTAAATTAAAGCTACTCTTCGTCGAATGGATGAACTTTTAAAAAAAAAAACTATAGCGGAACGATATGTAAAGTAAAAAATCAATAAAAATTCTTTAGTTAAGCATTTTATTAAAAAATAAAATTTAATAATGCATAAAATATAAAAGTTTTTCTTCTCTTTAAAAATTTGATACGAATTTTTATTAATTTTTGTGTTTTAAAATTTATTACTTTTTTAAAGCTTTCGTCATCAGCTAACTTTTTAAAGAAAAGAGCGTAATTTGAATACACATTAAAAAAATTATATGCTAAAGTGTAAATGAGCTTCGTCGATTCGACGAAGAGTAACCATCTAGGGTTAAATATTTGCCGTCCTACACGCGACCCCTAGTTTTATTAAAAAAAATTTTTGCTGTTGCAAAACGTTTGGCTAGACCAAACATCATTTAACAGTTTCTGAATTATATTATCAAATTATCTTCTTACAAACCAAGTTTAGCAAATCAATAGAAATTGTTAAAATTAAATCCAAAGCTTCTTCAAATTACTGGACATGCTTTTTTATTGTATTTGTTCATCAAATATTTGTTAGGTCTGAACATACCTTTACTACTTACAAACTGTTAAACTAATATAAAAATTAACAAGTTCTGCTCGTATGACAAGTCAACGTTAAATACGATAGTTTGATATATGACAAAAAAACCAAAAGTGTAAAGTAAAAACCAACTAGTATATTTCTAGCTTAATACTAGTTACATTGTCTGCAGAGTATATGCACCCACACACTAACAATTACATAGTACGCACATTGACATTTTAGTTTTAGTAAGTTAAAAGTTGTTATAATGCTGCTGCTGCTGGCTTTCGTTTATTGAAATCTAGTTTTTCTGCATAATTTCTCTTCTCCTGCTGCCTTTGGCCTTTCAGTTCCTTGAAGTGATTTGGTGCCATTTCGAAAGAACAAAACAGGAATAAAAGGGGATCCATGACTCTTTGTGGCTGTTGTAACGACAATATTATTATTGCTGTTTTCATAGGTTGGAAAAATGTAAAGTTCTTGTAGAAATAATACAAGAAGAACGGAGAAATGAGCGAACGAACGCATTTGCCACCATGAAATAGCAACAGTGATTCTTTAACTAACAAAACATTTACACATGAAAGTAATTTCTTTAAAGCCGCAATACACTCACACTTTTTCACTAACACATTTACATTTTTCTACTTTCAGTCGAACTTTCAGCTAGCTTTGAAAATTTCAAGAAAGCGATTTCATGAAAGTTAATGACAATAACTAAGCAGTGTTGCCAATTGAATTTTTTTTGTATATATAAAGAATTTTAATATATTTTTCAATTAAATATTAAGAACACAATGATTCTAGTTAAGATTTATTAATATCCTGAAAACTAATAAAAATAAATATTATTTTTAACGAATGCCTGAACTTCGGCGTGAATAATTGGCTCGGCAACTCTAATCATAAATTTTTGTATATAACAAAAAACAAAAAGAATGACTTAGCAAGTGCCTGTTACTTGATAAATTCGGTCACAACTGTGATTAATGATTTTTCAGTAACAGTGATTAAATTACAGGTACATAAATATCGCTCATCTCTAGTATGCAGTGGTGCAACCCATAATAAGTACACTCCGTTTTGACTTCAGTTTTGGAAATTACTAATCTAAACTAGAAATAAAACATAATGGGCTGTCTGACTTAGTTCGTATTTAGATTGGGAACTTTGCCAACAATTCGCCAAAAATAGTTGACAAATTTAGTTTGTAAAATTTTTCCGCTTTGGAAGGCAGGAAAATAAAATTCCAATCAGTTTCAAGATAAAGCAGTAACACATTAACGTTTTTTTGAAGAAATGTTCAAACTCAAGTTTCAGTCAAAACATTAATGATTTTATAAAAGCCAGGAAAACCCAAACAGTTTTTGGCTAGTTTTTATAGGTACTATCAGAAATCTAAATCAAAATTAATTGCATATTTGATGTCACTGAAAATGTTGCACTGTGTAATTTATGTGGAACTGCTAAAAAATTATTTGTATGGTTTAACGTCAGAGCGAAACAAATTTATTTCGAAAAAGCGTATTGTCTTTGCCAATGACTAGTCACTGATAACCACAATATTTTTATTTATTCATTAGGTACGCTCATGGTTGCCTCAACAGGAATATCAATATTTCTATTTTTCCTTAGTTTGCAAAAGTTTTCTTAAACATCATATTTAGGTTTGCCTTGCCTTATCTATTTTAGCACAATATTTTACTCAGTAATGAGGTCCATTCTTTGCTTAATATTTCAAATAGAGGCATTTGCAGTGAGAAAAATTTACCTTAAGGCAGTGCTGCATCCATAAAATATCACTGTTAGATGCGTCTAATAGGTCAAAAGCCCTTTGGTACTTTTTATAAAAAGGGGCGTATAACTAACATTATGATTAATTTAATAATGAATAATGCAATTAAGTCATATGAAAGTAAGACGTAACGCAGCAATTTTTTAAAAACACGCTTCACTTATCCGCAAAGCCGTCGTGAAGGTATTTTGCCTTCTTTTAAAAATAATATTTAAAAATTCCAAATTTATTCAATTTATTATTAATTTTTCTATCCTTTCATTTTGTTATCAAATATTCAATTTGAAAATAGAAAAATTTTATATTATCGTAATCGGTGCAAGATATAGAATTAGCTCTATGGCGAGGTACGACGTAGATATACTTTTACGTTTACGCTAGCTATTGTGTGCCTTTGTATAAAATATTGTACGTTTTAATTTGACAACATATCTAAGTCATACGTTACTACGTTTATACGATTCAATTGCGCTCTTACTTTACATTTTCTTTTAAAATTAAAGAAAGGTTGGTATTTATTTAAATATTTTGACGGTAACATTTATCAAATGGTTTCAGTTCTTTGCTTTAACATTAGGATTTAGCATAACTTTTCTTACACCTTCAGGTCCTTGAGCCCTCTGTTCTTCTCATTTATTGGCTTTTAACTTTTAGACGGTTTTTACCATTTTGGCATTTACCTCAGCCTTAAGGTGAACTTGGTGGTCAATAATACTCAGGAAATCACGATAAGATCTATGCTCAATAATCTTGCGCCATAGCCATAGTTTTGTTTTTTAATTCTGTTTTTTTGGAACTCCCATATTTTTTCTTTTTTTGTCAAATCAAAAGTAAATGAGCTAATATGTAAACAAGTCCATATGAAATCTTTTCGTTAAGCCGCTACTATCCTTGTAGGAAACACAGGAACTAGCATGAATGATTTTATTCTACTTCTGTTGAAACTGTTTGATATTCTTGTGCTTGACACGGTTCATCTAAAATTCTTTGTTTACCTTTTTTTTATAAAAAATTCTATTTTGAAACCAAAAAGTTTATATGAAAAATCGCTTATCAAATTTTTGTAAACTGAATACTATTGATAATAAAAAATTTTACAACATCTGTTATTCATGATCCCATAGTATTTAAAAGTTTTTAATTGATGCTGTTATAGCAATACGAAAGCAATATTAGGGCAATTTAATCACAATTTCTTTTAAACTGCGCTTAAAACAATATGAAATCATTACGAATCTTTATACTGGTTTAGGCGAAGAAATAAAAAAAAATTAAAAAAAGAACATTAAAAAAGCGTTTGGAGTAGTTACAAACAAAGGCGAGGACGTACGGTCATGCAGGGATCTTACAGAAACAACCCACATCTCTGAGACGACCAACCCGTACAGACTTTGATAACAAATTCTAGGTCATATTTCCGTCAAGGCAGGATTGGTGCAGGGGAATCTAGCCGGGGAATACCGCACGAGGGCTTACACAGATGGGCAAAAGATGACCTGTGGTGTTGGCTCTGGGGTTTTCTCGGAGGAACTGCACGTGAATCTCTCTTTCGCCTGCCAGATTGGGCCAGCGTTTTTCAGGCCAAAATATTGGCGATAAGGAAGGCACTGTACAGCAGGAACATCAGCGGCAAAATTTGCATTTTCGTCGATAGCCAGGCGGCTCTGTTGTCGCTAAGGTCACATAAAACAACGTCCATTCTCGCCAACCAGTGTAAGGAGGAGCTATCCAGACTTGGCAGCCTATCTGATATTACCTTAATTTGGGTCCCTGCGCATAGGGACCATTACGGTTATGAATGGGCGGATGGCCTGGCCAAGACTGGAGCCGCTCTTGATATTTCACAGGGTGTGCCAGTCGCAACACCCCTGGGAACTATCAGGAGCGAAATTTTCAGACACTATCTGAATATGGCTGACGATAAATGGAGGAAACTGGATGGCTGCAGGGCTACCAAAGCAATGTGACCCACATATGACATATGAGCGACTTCTCAACTTCAGCCGCAAAGACGTGTCGAGACTTATACGTACTTACTAGTCACTGAACGATCGGTAAGCATGCTATGAAACTCGGCCTCCCTTTTAATGAAGGCTGCCGCAGCTGCAGGGAACCAGGAACTGAGGAGACACTATTTCATCTTCTATGTGATTGCCCAGCGTTTAATTCAATACGACATGGATTATTTGGGAATTACCTTGTACAAGGACTCTCGGAGATATCGCGGGTGAAACTCAGCAACTTGCTGAAATATCTCAACGCAACGGGCTGGCTCTAGCCACCTCCGTATTGCCCCTGGGTCAAGTTTGATTGGGGGCTCCAATTCTTGACAAGTTGTGTGGTGTCAAAACCGAGTCACTGTCGACTCTACTTGCAGCACGCCTAGTTCTGTGCGTGCTACCACGCCAACCAGTTACAAACAAAACACAATTGTTACATTTTAATTAATGTATTTTTTTCAAATATTTGTGCATTTAACCAATTTTATCTTCTTTCTATTTTACGAAGAATTGCGACTATGAAAAATCTAATAGAAATACGTTCTTCACTGTGTTCTAGTATATGCCTTAAAGTATGCATTATTAATTATTTACACGGGGAACATTTTGTTGGAAGCTCGTTTTCTATAATTAATATTGATTATACGTTAGCAGGCACTTAACTGCACAAAAAAATTATGTGAAAAATTAATTTTTTATTTTATTTTCCATTTTTATCTACATATTTGAAGGTCATTTAAAGATTTGTATCATTGAAGAAATTTTTTAAATATTTCTATTTTACCCAGTGTTGCCAGATATAGGAAAACTCCTACATATATGATTTTTTCGTCTAAAAAAAAGTAACGAAGAGATGGACAGATTTTTTTAAATGCTTAAATTGCAGTAACTGTAAAAAATAATATTTTCCCTACAAGAAAATAAAATTTTCTTTTCCAAAAATAAAAACTCTTGCTACATGGCCCACAATGTCAACAGGAACATTTATTTTAGGGATGTAACGAATACCGATAATGATGCCGATATATCGGCGATACTTCATGTTTGCCGGTTTATCGGTATCGGCGATATTTTACTGTCGATATGTCGACAATTTTTTATAATTTTCTTGAACAAAGAATTTAATTTTCAATGCTTACTTTTTGCATAGCAACTAAGAGCAAAATATCAAATAGAAGAATAAATTTTTTCTTTGGATTCTTAAGCTGGAGGTCGGCCCACGCCACGCGGTTTTCCTTTAGTCGAGACAAATGCTAAAGTAAAAAGTAATCCTACTTCATGGCTTCGATATGTATATGTATTTTCCGAGTTTGCTGTGTAACTTGTCAATACAATTTTACACTTCGGCTTTTGGGGCATTGAATGCTTGGTGTGGACCTGCGGCATCAGCCGTTTTGTTTTTTTTAACCATATTGGTAAAACGTTCTTCCATTGATAAATCATGTATGTATTTGTACGTTTTAAGCATTTTCGGTTATTTTTTAATGATTTTTGTAAAAAAAATAATTTCGCTACAAATTTTGGGTTGCTTAAAAGATACCACAAAATCCATAAACAAATCCACTGCTACATTTTCTGATGTTATTTCGCTTATAAACAGTATTCGAAGACGATTAAGAAATAAGATAAATGAATAAACTGAGATGCAGAATAGTTCAGAGTCTCATAAATTGGTGACTTATGTAGCATTAGCTCTGAATGAAAGATTTGAGGGCTTAAAAAGTAATTTAATCTTTTGTTTATCTGAAATTCTTTACCTTCGATACTAAGCTAGAAAACTTCAAAGACAGTAGATCGAAAAAACATCTTATTGGGCTACTTAACATGGCTCTGCATTCTGACAGTGTTAAAGACACGGTCACCCCTACATCTAGTAAAAGTTCTGATAAGTCTACAAGAACTGACATTTGGAGCGCTTGTGAAAATCTTAAAAGAAAATTTGGAAAAGAATGATTCTCTGTCCATCCTACGCAGTGGTTCAACTAACTTATAAGTCTAGATATACCTTAGGTCTGCTAATTCTTCTAGAGACGCAGATCCGTTTGTGTACTGGTGGTATTTATCATTATGCTCAAAATGTAAGACCATGATAAACTCTTATCTCACTTTTATTTAAGTCAATCCCATTTTCGGATTATTTTAATTACGTGGCACTAGAATAATCCGTATTTGGATAAGGCATTCTATACTTAATTAAGGAAATCCGTTCTAACCATCCGATTGACACCGCTTCGAATTGACTTAACTACGGATGGATTGATTGTTATTTTCAGTGTAGTTACGATTTTTTCAGAGTGTACACGATTAATTTTGTTAATTTATAGCCAGATGCTAGTAGTATTTTGTCTGTTTGTTAACAGTGAAAGCAACAATTTTTTTTCAAAAAACACCAATTTTCAACAAAAAAGTTTGTTAAAATTTTTATTTAAAACTTATAAAAACTTTAATAAATAATTATTATTGTGGTTATTTTATTGAACTCTTTATGGGGTTTAATCCAAATTTTTTTTATTTTAATCCGGTTTAAGTTCATTAAAAAAAATGTTCATTAAATTATTTTTAATGAAGAAAGGAATTTCTTTCGATCCACCAAGAAAAATACAATTTGGCTTAAATGTTGATGTATGACTATTGACTGTCAGACGTCATTGATGGCGGGGAGTGTTAAAGGGCAAACATTTCTGATAGTGTTTTTACTATCGAAACATGCCAAATCAACCTGTCCGTGGCATCAATCCCAGCTTCAGGCAATAATGAAATTTTATCAAAAAATCTTAACTCATTTGTCCAGGTGGGGCAGTTGGTAGAGAGCTAGTCCATCAGCGCCGGGGTTGCGGGAGACTCTGGTTTCTTTCCTGCAGACAAATGTAGAGGTTCGCGGGATTAGTATAGGAAGAAAAAAAATTCATGTAGTAAATTCCTTTCTTCTTAAAAAATAATGTAATGAAAATTAAATTTGATGAACTTAAGCCTGAATAAAATATAAAAATTTGGATTAAAAATTATTATAAATGTGAGTTAGAAATTCATACAAATTGTTGCCGAAGTAAAAGTAAATTTTTTAAAAAAAATCAGTTACATTTTCGTTAAAAAAAATTAATGGAAAATATACGAAATAATTTGGGGGACAAAAAGAAAAACCAAATTGTTACCATCGTTGTGAATGATGCTGAGCTTTGGAAGATGCTTAAGTTTATTCAATCAAATTTATAATTTAACAATATTTTTTTTTGTTAAAATTTAATGGGAATTAATGGAGGGAAAAACTTTTTTGGCGTTTGGGGAAAAATACGGATTTTTATTAGATTGTTAAAAACAAATATCTGGCAACACTGATTTTTTCTATCAATGATCCAGAAAATTATCATATTGAAAAAACAGTTTGAGAACTACCGTTATATTAGACTCTATTTTTATATCCATTGAAAAAACTTTTCCTCCTTTGCTATTTATTATTTTTCTGTGACATTTTTTAATTAAATGCAACATGTTTTTCTTGTGGTTTGTTTAGTTGTTGTTGTATTTCTGGCTCTTGACGTCATTGTTGTTGTTGTTGTTTGTTGCTGTGATTATAATTATTATTACTGTTGTTGCTATTTCACATACCCTTTAACTGGAAAATCAATATTTCTGCTTTTTTATTTTATTATAAGAAAATATTTATTTACATTTTTCCTTTCATTTCATTTAGTTTGATATTTTTGCTGCTGTTATTTTGTGTGTCAAAATAAAACTAGAACAACAACGACAACAGCAGCAGTTGCAACACGAACACTGACACATTAAACCAAAGCACATTAAAAAATTTAAATTTGAATTTGGAAAAAGTTTCCATAAACACCACAAAACCATGAGGGAGTTTCTTGTACAATCTCCTTTTACATTCTCCCCCTTTATTTTTTTTTTTGGTCAAAACAAATGAACAATAAATAAAAAAATTTTGATTTGCAGGCTGTGTAAGAGATGAGGTGGTTTTTTGGGCTTCTGTGTGAGTGTATGGTTTGCTATTTTTTTTGATGGTAGCAATTTCACCTTCAGAAATTTTATTGCTCATGAGAATTATTGTTGGGTTGGTTATAATCTCATTGTCGTAATGAGTATAATGAAGTATATACATACTTTTTGGCAAATAATTTTGAATAGTTTTAGGGTCATAAAAAGGATGTAAAGGAGGTTTATAGTATTTTATTTTCTTTTTTTTAATTTTATGTAGGTTGGATTTATAAACCCGGATTATTTAATGTTTTCAGAGATTTCTAATTTTGATTAGTTAAGTCATAAATAGAGTTGAAAACTATTGGGAGGAAACAGAAAATAAATTTTCCGAAATCAGTTTGAAAAATGTCCCTTATAAGATTCACTTAACTTTTGATGCCAAAGAATGTTGCTAAAGAAGCTCTTCGATAGAACCCACAGTGTAGCCGACACAGAGTCAGAACATGAAGACGGCAAGTTCAAGACGAACGTTCGTGTTCCGAAGGCACATATAACGTGGAATAAAATAATTACGTTAGCATTAAGAAGAAGTGATTGGAAACATTTTATTGTTGCCCTATGTTTTACCTAGAAACTTGTCTAACAAAAATAAATAATAATTACAAGAGGTGCTATTTGTCAACATTAAGAAGTTTTAGTTACATGTCTTCTGAGTGTAGGACTGCGGTTGGCAAATCTACAAGTCTTATAAATCAAATTAAAAATATTGGAACAAGATCGTTGTGAATTGTTCCTTTAACGGCCATGTTTTGGAGTTTGAAATAGATTGAAATTTAAATCGATGGAGATTTTAAGCTCAATTGTTTTCAAAATTGTTGTAGGTGTTTCTGATCTCAAGATTAGTTCGGATTAAGTTACGTGATTCCTTAAATATCAACCACGTTTTTTTATAAAAATAAAAAAAGGTTTATAAAAGGTTTATTAAACAAATTTTAAAAGAAAATCCGTTTCATGAGCCTCTTATTAGCCAGTTCTATTTTCTTTTATAAATAAGGCCCAAGTGTTTGTTTACAAGGAAATGTTTTTATGAACTTTCAAAATACTCAATTTCGCCTTTATTCGATTTCCAGAACGTGACTGTTAATTTATTCAAATAACTTGAAAAAAACCATAAGTAAGCGATAAATTCATATTATATTATTCAACCTGTTTATGGCCATATTAGCAAACATTACTTTAGTTCCTTAAATTTGAAAGGACTGTTGCTGTAAAAACTGAGTTTTTGCCATGCTACGATCGATATAATTCAATCTACACTATTGACATTAAAGTGAAAAACAATCACCTTCATTAGTCCTTATCAAGTAAAACCAATAAAAATCTAAACCTCACACATTCAACAAATTAAATTAATTACTGCAAAAACGAATTATCGCAGCTGCTGCAAAAAAAAACGAAAAACCCTTTAACAAGTGTTTGTAAAAAAACTATGATTATCGACCCATATTATACTCATACTTAACATTCTGATACTCATTCACAACATCATCATCACTGTTGTCATTATTCTTATTGTGGCCATAATGTTCAGAAATGTCATCTTAGTAAAACTCACTCACAGTTGATACTACAAGCGACAACACTAAGGCTTACTACCGAACAACCCAACAAATGAACTTACACTCTGCCGCATCCCTTCAAAAAAAAAAAAAAAAAAAAAAAAAAGGACATGTGACAAAAAAAAAAAAAATGAAAAAAAAGATCAAAAAAGACACTGCTCATATTTGTAGCCACTCGCTTATAGTAACTGAACATTTCATAAAAAGGACGAATTTAAAATGACAAAGCACAGTGTGTGAAATTTTTTGATGTGTTGTGCTTACATTTTGTCCTGAATTTTGAGCAGGGTTTGGTTCTTCATGTGTCTGTGTGTGTGTGTGTATGTGTTTTTGCATTAACTTTAGTAACATAAACTAAATCGTTTGGAAACAACAAATGAAATGAAACGAATAAAATTTGCCAGCCAATGGTTGAAAATGAGAGCAAAAGTATAAAGTTAACAGACCACAAAGTCCATACTTCCATCAAATTTCTTGTTTGTTTTGTTTTTAAAGGTGCACATACACACAGACACTATATTTTATCTGTATAGATTTATACAGCAAAATGATTAATAGTGTAGTAGAAAAGTGCTAATACACATAATGTGTTTTTCAAAGAAAGCAATTAAATTTCTAGGAGCCTACAGTAGAGCTTAAAAATCAAGGACGAAATAGTTCTTACAGCTAGAAAACAATTATTCATTTGCAAAATATTAAAAATAACTGTTTGAATAGCTCGAAAAGTCTAAGCGGAAAAGTTCTTAATGCTGCGTACAGACATCAATGCAATCTCAAAATATCAAAACATTTTGATGAAATCTCGAATGCTTGAAATTTTCCAGAATCCGTAAATGCATTGCATAGTGTGTACCTTGCATAAGAAGTATACAAGCTTCATACCAACACAGAAAAAAATCTCGCAATTTTTTTTCCATTATGATATTAATAAAAAAAAAAAAAAAAAAAAAAAAAAAAAGACTGGGTCTTATATTTATAGTTCAGGAACGTATTACGTTACAAAACAAACTTGATACAAGTAAATATAACAATATTGATTTAAACAAGTAGGAGTGCTATATTCGCCTATGCCGAATCTTATATACCCTTCACCATGGTGCGATAAGAACAGCAAAGTTTTTTTATAACGTTCGTCCAATGTGGCGTATTGATAACCAGGATGCTTGTACCTAATTTGAAAACTTTGGCTCTTGCCGTTCTCTAGATATATAAAGGGTTATTCATCGTGGGGTTTGATTTTCAATATGCTTCTTTTTCTAGATCACGCTTGACTCATATCAAACTACTGTGTCATTTTTGTTCAGTATCGTTTGGCAAGACATCTTGGAAAGGCTCACACTACAAGAGCGTCTCCTATTTTCAGTGATTGGGCTCTGGAAAGACTCGTGAAATTTTGTTCAGTGATGAAGCACATTTTTGGCTAAATGAATATGCCGTATTTGGACTGATAAGCAACGCGAAAAGTAACAAGGCTACTATCACATCCATTAAAACAACGGTATGCTGTGCTTTATGGGCTGGTGGAATCATTGGTCCATATTTCTTCAAAAATTAGGAAAATCATAATGTTACCGTCAATGGTTACTACTATCGCACCATGTTAACAGACTATTTGCTTCCTGAAATTGAAGCGACACGAGCCATAAAGCGCGTGAAACAGTGACCTTATTGAGAAATAATTTTGGTGAGCTCTTGATTTCACGTTTGGCTACGGTAAATTGGACGCCTAGATCTTGCGATATCACACCTTTGGACTATTTTCTCTGGGGATATGTAAAGTCTGAGGTCTTCAGTAACAAGCCAGCTACGATTGATGCTTGGAAAGCCAACATTACTCGTGTTATTCGCGGGATACCAGTCGCTATGCTCGAACGAGTCGCCGAAAATTTAACCTTCCACCGCAGACGTAGTCATGGCCAACATTTACATGATATAATTATCAAACAGTTAATTCCATAAATTATACTTTTAACCGGTAAAAAAAGTTCAAGTTCACTATCATCGTGAATATTTGTTCACTCGAAATATTTCACTTTTCCCTAAAGGGAAATGGGGGCATGTTCAAAAAAAATTGGCATCGTCAATTTTTATTCCCGTGGACTTTTTTCCAAAAAAGATGTGGCTTTTTTGACACACATTTTGATTGGGAATAAAAAAGAAAGCGCAATGGTAATAGTTTTCTTGTTATTTTTAATTATTTAATTTGATGTTTAAAAGGAGTGGGAATGCAAACAACCTACAGCTGGCTACATGGCCTAAGAATTTTCAAACAAGTCTCTGGCAATAGCTTTTTTCTTCTATATTCGGTCAAACAATCTACCTCGGACAAAGTTTTAAAAAACCCGTCAAGCTTCTACCAATACCTCACTACACCTTTTTGATAACTTCCTTCTGCAATATCGCTGACGACTTTCTATCGGTAATCAGTTCTGGACCAGTGTATCTAAAAGGTATTTTAAAGCTGCTTTATCAACTCTGAAAAGTGGTTGAAACTTGCAAATTATTTATTTATATAGATACTGCCAAAGAATTTTCATGCATTCTCTTAAATTACTTCCGATAAACACAGTGGAGTTGATGCATCTCTCAAATTTCATCTTTTTATTTTCTGCAATAATTTGTTCCTGCTAATAACATTTATTTTTACTGAAAATTGACAATTTGTTAGGAAAATTACAAAAATACGCGTAAAAAATAATATAACATTAATTCACAATAGAATGTTAGACTTGCCAACGCTATTTATTTTATTCCCTAACAATTGGCGATAGCAAGTCATTGTTCATGGGAATACAAAAATTATTCCCAAGAATTTATTCCCTTAAGATTCGCGATAAGGGTGATTATAAATCATTCCTTTCGATAAATCACACAATAGAAAAATAAAATAAAAACCACCAACAACAAGGGATTTATGGGTAAAATTAAAGGCAGTTGTGGTTTCTTGCTCATATCTTAGCCATCTATGGCCCGATCTGGCTGAATTTCACTAGCAAACTTTAACTGTGCCCATGTTCTGTAACTCCCGCGTAGAGAAACTTTTCGACCGAAATGTGAGAAAAGAAACAAAAATGCCATAAATTGAAACACACAGCTGCTTTTCTCACTTATCTGCGTCTGTAATATTTTAGGCGAGTAATTGCTGTCACTTTAGGAAATTACTCGCCAGAGGCATGTATTTTGTTCTTGGTAGATTCTTTCATTGTTTAAATATCTTGCTTTTCACATTTTTTAGTAATATACGAATGTTTTCCAAACAATTCTGTTAACAACAAACATAAACATTTTACTATAGAGCAATTCCATATGAAAACGATCAAAATTGGCAAATTTTTGGACGACCCCTCTCCGATTTTAAAATAAATAGTCTCAATCGATTTTTTTTTTTTATAGTGACTGGTTTAGTGGTGGTGTACACCACTGTCATGTGACAAAATTGAAGAATTCTTCATAAGGGACCTCATTGAAAGTTGTTTTAAAAAAAAAGTACTAAAGCGATCGAAGTGATAGCTCGTTGGAAAGGTATTGAATCAGGCTTTAATTGAAAAATAAAATTTTCCTAATTTTTCTTAGAAATTTACCTTTAAATTTTCCCAAGAAAATTAAATTTTCCGATTTTCCACAGAAGCTCCTAAATTTTCCGGCTAATTTTTTCTCTTTCACGTTTAGTATTCAACTGAAATTTGACTCAGAGTGTGTGAAGTATTTATATTTATTTTTTGGTAAAAAATAGGTAAACAAAAATAAGCGATATTTGCTTTTCTTTAATAGGAAAATTTGCGTGAACTACTGGTCATAAAATGTTTTTTAAAAGGGACTTAATTGGTTACTGCCAATAAGCCGACCACAGGTCATAAAATGTTTTGCAAATTTTTTAAATTACCAGGTAATAAATATTTCGCCATATTTATGGAAAATCCGTGTTTTATGACTTGTTTCTGCACGTGTCATTTTAGGCGAAATATTTATTACCTGGTAATTTAAAAAATTTACAAAACATTTTATGACCTGTAGCCTCAGTCGGGTTTGGTGTGCCATTACATGCCACTGCTGCTATTATCCATGGATTTATGGCCGATCTTGTGAAGGCAGGCAGACCATATTCACTACACACTCAACTTGGGGCTCTTAAAAAAAAAATTGATTTTTTCCTTATAAATGTATTTTTAACTGTAAAATAATTTTTAAAATGTATTTTTAACAAGGTGGTCTCTTAAATGCTCTTCTCCTGTCCAAACAAGGAGTCGGGGCCCATTTTTTTATTGCTGATTCTTAAAGCAAAAATTATGAGGAATCCAAAAAAAAAAAATTAGCCGGAAAATTTAGGAGCTTCTGTGGAAAATCGGAAAACTTAATTTTCTTGGGAAAATTTAAAGGTAAATTTCTAAGAATAATTAGGAAAATTTTATTTTTCAATTAAAGCCTGATTCAATACCTTTCCAACGAGCTATCACTCGTTGCGATCGCTTTAGTAGTTCTTTCAATGAGGTCCCTTATGAAGAATTCTTCAATTTTGTCACATGACAGTGGTGTACACCACCACTAAACCAGTCACTATAAAAAAATATGTAGGTACATTATTTTTTGCTGGGCAATCGATTGAGACTATTTATTTTAAAATCGGAGAGGGGTCGTCCAAAAGGTGATCGCTTTCATATGGAATTGCTCTATACATTTTTTGATATAGCAGCCGGTTGTATTTCGCCACAGTCGTTGGAAATTTTTAAGTTTTAGTCAATTTTGTTCGCCGTCAACGACATGAGTGATTGGCGTTCTCAGTGTCGGCTATTTCACATCGGCTTCGAGTGAAATATTATGACATTTATAACACAACGACGTAATTTCTTTTGAAAGTTTTCGACATGAGTTACAAAACAATTTTTTCTCACTTTTCGAGAAACGATGGAATATTTGTTTTACGTCTTTTCGAACTTTGCTACTAATAAGGATCCAGAATATACATTTATGCTTTATTGGGTCTTAGATTAAAATTGTAGAAATAACAAAAGGAATGACAAACGTATATATACCCTTTTACCTACGGTGAAGGATATATATATATTGCCTCTATATTGATTCCTATCTGAGGAAGATAAGGGACATAAGAAACCGGGCCGAGGGGAATAGAGCGGACTACAGAGTATCAGGGCGTTATGGCTGTACTTGGGAAAACCGATTCTAGTTCACTTATATGAAGGAATAAGGTCTGCGTTAGAAACATAATGGGTATTAATTTCACTGGACACTGCATGATAGACAGAAAGTTGAGCCCACTCTGTGTCACTGTTCTACGTTGCAGAACAGCAGGCTAGTGGGCGAATTTTGAGAATTCTCGGGTTGTGTGCTCCCGTCTGATGGTGGTTTCTACTATTTCTTTTGCTTTCCCTTTCCGTCTTCTAATTTCTTAATCTCTCTTAATTCTCAAGGAGTCATAATGGACCATACTGGTCTCTGGGTGATGAACTGAAGTTTTACTTCATACTAGCATCTCTACCTAACTGCCTATTTATCAACTTCCCTACCTATCCACTGTAGTTGATATATCGATTCCTATTTTTGCTGGGATTAGAAAAGACCTCTAGTTTAGTGAAGTATTGCAAATATTAACATGAAAAGATTCATAAGAGTAATGTTTAATTTTTATAACCTTAGATTTTAAATTATTTAAGCTTCTATTTTGAAAAATTCGTTTATTTTATATTTTTCCTTTTTTCGATTCAATAAAGAAAACTAAAGGATGTGCTTTTCTTGTGACACTCAACAGGAGAATTAATCCAAATTAAGCAGGGATAAACAATTTTTTCATTATTTTTCTTTACCTGTATCTAAATTATTTACCTCTGACTGTAGAAAAGTGAAAAGTGTATTTATAGAGGAAAAAAGTTTAAGATGTTTAGTGAGATTTTCGTGTTTATTAAGTAAAATATTATACAGAAGCAAATACGATATTGTATAGTACATTCGAATACACAAAGTAGGACAGTTAAAAGTACAGTGGGGTAAAAGTTATAGTAATGAAAAAAGCATAAAAAAAAACTGAAAAGAAAGAAGTACAATTTTAAAGAAACAAACATACCTGGTGTAAATTTAGCAGAAATGTTGTAATTTTAAATATGATTTGTGTGAAGAGCCACTTTTTACACGTCACTAAATTCTTTTTTTAAAGGTGCTTTTTGTTTTTTGTATTTGCTCAAACATTTAACAAGTGTGGTGTGGTAGGTGAGATGTTTAAATTTTCACAAACAGCAACCAGAACACTAACACTTGAGAACTTTGTTTGAAAATTATTTTTTCTGTTTGTTTTTTATTGTTTTTGCTAAGAACGTTGTAGAGGTGAAGGTGGATTTAACCCAGCACAAAACAAATGCACAACACATACAAATTGGTTTTCTATACGCTCTGGCCAAAGGACTCAGGTGTTGCGTGAGTGTGTATAATTTTGTTTTTAAAGAGTTTGGTTGTGTATAAGACACTTTTTTTAGCAGCTATTTTGTGATTTTTTTTTTGGTTAGTGGTGGGGTTGGTTTTCAGGTTGTTGCTGCTTTCCGTAAGGGGCTAACAAATTAAACTGAGGTACTGTGTAGTATTTGTAAACGTAGTAGTTGTAATCTAAATAATGTTTATATTTTTGGTGTATTTAAGCTGAAATAATTATAAATGAAATCTTGAGTATTATATGACAGCAAACACGTTGAAACGGCGCGTATTTCCTTCACGTACACCAAGTCCTTGAAACAATATGCTGGCATACATATAGAAATATATAAGCAGTCATCAAAATATTATCAACAACAGTGTTGGTTTTTCCTTTTCTTCTAGTTTTTTTCTCGTTTAAATGAAATGTCATTTATTTTTGTTCATATAGCTAATTAACGGAAACATTATTCAGTTGACAGACAGTCGTAGAGTATAACAAATATCACACAATATTTTAAACACAATAAACACTTGAAATGTCGTGAAAAGTGCTAATTAATTTTTTTTCTAACAGTATACGCAATTCCACCAAAATGTTTAAATATAAATTTTCTTTTACTTAATATTTTTTGTATTTATTTAAATTTTCCTTTTTGTATTTTAGATGCTGAATTTTAAACGCACGTTGATGAACACATGTACTACTAATACTACTCTACCTCCCATACTCCTCTACACATTTACTTAAACATCTTTACACACACACATTTACATCTATATATGCTCGTACACAGCTCGTATCCCTCAGTAAAAATGAGTACTAAAAAAACTCATACACTCGGTCTCTCTCTCACTCTTGTGCTATTACTCTTTCTTTGGCTTTTTCTTCTTCGTCTGGCCATAAAAAAAGGAATTTAATCAGCAAGAAACTTTAATTATTAAATTCTTTTTGCTTATTCCTTTGTTTTTTTCACGAATTCGTATTAAATAACTTTGTATATTTATTGTAGCACACTTTTAGGCTGTTCTTAACATAAAATTCTTTGTATATATTTTTATCACTATTCTATCAATTCCTTTGTTCTTTTTTACTTAAACACTTTAACTATTTACTATTTAAACTCTATAGTATTTCATTTAAAATTTTTATTTTATTTTAAATAATTTTTTCATAAATAAACCTGAAACCCTTCAATGATTTTTCGACAACTTCTCTAAACCGAACTGTACCGTTTAGGTATGTTTTGTTATAAATTTTTCTCTTGGCTTTTCCATAAGGTGAACATTTTCCACCATCCATGTTCATACAGTGGTGAATTTCGTAGGGAGAGTATATAGTATTGCAGGATATTTATTTTTGTTGTTGTTGTATTTTACAAGAAGAGATTGCGCATTCTGTTA
The DNA here is from genome assembly GCA_943735925.1 of Pollenia amentaria. NCBI lineage: Eukaryota > Metazoa > Arthropoda > Insecta > Diptera > Polleniidae > Pollenia > Pollenia amentaria. Next base: position 277,173,756 of record OX031006.1, on the reverse strand, counting down.
ATTTTGGGGAAAGAAGTAAGTCAAAAGTAATTTGTTGTTGTGCATCGTGTTGTTATGAAAGATGGTGAGAAAAATTGATTATGAAAAAGTAGAAATACACGGAAAAAATTTTTAAAACGAAAGGAACATTTGAAAGGAATTTCTTGAATAATGCAAAATTTATTGTTAGTTTTGTATTTAGTGTTAACATTTTTGTAAAGCCAAGAATGTTTAGCGGCTCCAATTTTTTATCTGCTTAACAATTAATTGAGAAGAGTATTCCATAATCAATGACTTTGTGGCATATTGCGAACCAGTTTTACAGATCCATCTTTAATATAATTTTTTTTAGGATATTAATTTGAAGATTGTAGGAGAGCGTTGGTTAAAAACAAAATCGATAAGGATTTTAGTGGTTTTTCTTTGACACAGAAAAACACAACCATAAAACTTGTTCTTTTTTTAAGCTGAGTTAGGCTTTGTGTCTATTCTAGTCGTCTTTAAATAGATCGACTTCAAGGTCAAATAGGAGGAGCCATAACTAAACAAAACGGCTGTTTGAACCAACCTTATGGACAACACTGTGACCTACCATAACTTGTGCAAATATTGATATATTTCAATGAATGAAACTTTGTTATAAGCAAAATAAAGAAATTCCAATTTATTTCACTTATAGTTTTAAAAATATGTCAGCTATATTTTCATTTGATCGTTTTTTACCTTAATTTTATTTTGTTTTTCGCAAATATATTTCTCAATCAAGTTTTAATAAATTCAGCTGACACGCAAAAAGCTTTTTTGTAATATTTTAATCCGCCTAGTTGTAAAGAATAAACAAGGTAGAAATTTTAAAATGAGTTTAATTTTGACAAAATGGTTTATTTATTTATTCTTAATACTCAAATATTTTTTTGGAAAATTTAAAATTGTTTTACATATCGCACTTAATCAACAAGAAAATTTGAAAATGTTCAGTAGAAGCAAAACTTTAAAAAAAATTTGAATTTAACATTGAAAGAAAAATGAAAGGATAATATTAAAAACAATTTTAAAACCAAAAAATTAGGCAACATCACGATATTTTTACAGCGAGAAGAAAGGAGTGTCGATTCATTCCAAAAAGTAAAAAAATAAGAATTTTGAGTTAATACCCTCTTGTTGATTAAGTGCGGTATGTATTTAATAAGAGATGGCTTCGAAAATTTCTTGTTAGTAAATTTATGTATCGTTATAGACTTGTGCCCTACTTCAAGCAATCGTCAAAAATGATGAATTAAAAAACCGCTTATTTAAAAAAAATGTTACATATATTTTTAATTTTTTTTTTACAAATTCTAATAAACATATTTATTTTTTTTATCTGCCTTTTAAATCTTACCCATCCGTTAAAAAAACAGAGACAGTTGAGCAGATTTGGCAAAAAAAAAATTTATTTCCCATACAATTTTATTGAATTGCATAAACATTTCACTGAGAACTATTTTTTTTAAATTATTTGTTCTTTAATTTAATAGAAACATCTTTTAATTTTTTGAATTTTTAAATATTGCTATTTCTTTTTAACTTTCAAATAAAAAAAACCTATTATTTACGTTTTCTAAATGAAACCTCTTATTTTTTTACAGTGGACATATTATAAAAATATGGAGATTTACCCATCCAACATGTATATATAGTATGTTTCAAGTATTACATAAAATGGCCACATTGTGGACACAAATTTGTCAAAAGAGTGCCACAGATTCACTCCAAGAGGGGTAAAATCTAGGACCGACCCCCATGACATTTTCCTTTACGACATTTTTCTCAGCCGTAATTACCCCATATCTTCATATATTAAGAAGGCTTCCATACAAAGTTTATGATATTTAAAAAAATTGCCCCACATCTTTTATGGTGCCCCTAGACAGGACAAACATATGACTGATCCCACTTTATTTTTCATTCCCAACATTTGTTTCTAACATATCTGCCCGTTATCTCTATTATTTAAGGAGAATCCCACACAAAGATGGAAATTCATGAAATTGAAAAAAAATTGGCCCTACAGCTCCTATGATGTCTCTAGAAGGGTCAAATGTATGAGCGACACTACTTTTTATTTTTCATCCCCACCATTTTTACCTTATATCCATTCTTTAAAGAGTCTCCCATACAAAATGTAAATTTTTAATACAGTTTTTTATGACAAATGTATAATGCACAGAGATGGATTTCGTACGGGTACCACCTTAAGGAATTGAGATAGCGGGTAAGTATATTTGAGAGAAATGTTGGGGATGAAAAATAATGTGGGGTCCGTCGTACAAAGTCAAAATTATAAAAAAAATTTCAGAAATATATAAAAATTAAATAAAATAAAAAAATGAGTAAATACCGCTCTTTAGATATAAATAAATCTGTTATATTCCACGCTAACTTCATCAATCGCGCCCCACATTTTGTCGAATGTTGTGAATTGACAACATAGATGCTTTTAACTTATTTGGAAACTTTTGCTACTTTTGTTCTCCAGATATACAGAAAAATAGGCGCACAGAAAAAAATAAAAATTGATTTCAATTAAAAAATTTGTTATGTTTATTAAAAATGTATTTAATTTGCCCTAGTAAATAAATTAATAGTCACAATTTAACGTTTAATTCATTTGATTAAACGTTAAATTTACTTGATTAAACGTTTAATACAGTTGATTAAATTTTTAATTAAAACTGTTTTTTTTTTTTATTAATGCTTTAATTGGTGAAACATTTTGGAGAATTTTTTTAAAATCAAATTCGCTGTACATTTGCGTATGTATTTGTTATGCGTAAAACGCGAAAAAGTCATTAAAATAAAAAAAAAAAACAACTTATACGCGGTACTTGTTACTTTCGGTGATGCGCATAAAAAAACAGCGGATTTTATGAAAAAAATTAGAGGCAGTAGTGGTTTTTTGATGATATCTCAGCCCATCTGGCTGAATGTGAATAGCAAAATTTGACGGAGCAGATGTACCAGAAATATGTAACAACCAAGTCCCAATTGTATCTGGGGTTTTCGGAAAACCCATTTCAACAGACAGACTGACATAAGGTCATCGTACAATCAACTTCGCCTACTCACAAGGACCTAGAATATATATACTTTAAAAGTTCTTAGATCAATATTGTAGAAATTACAAAAGGAATGACAAACTTATATATCGTTAACTAAAATGCAAAAAGGCGTAACTAACAACAACATAATTTTGCAGAAGAAGCAAACAATTTTGTTAAATTAAAACTTTTATACACAGAAAAAATTATCGGTAGTTTTTTATCAATTGAAAAAAATTGTTTAAAAAGAATTTCAATTTAATTACTGTGATTATTGAATAGGGTGGAGCGATTTGAACATCTTAATGGCCGCTTCGTGTTTCTGATTCTTGAGTTTGTTCTGAGCAAAAAAGTCCACTAGACCATACGTCTACGGTGAAAATCGAGCTTCCAGATTTTGACTTGCAGTTTTTTCTCAGACTTTTGTCACGTTTTTTGGATATTTTGGCCTATAACAGCCAAACGATTGAGATTTTCGATCCATTGTAGCCAAGACAATAGTTAAGAACTCTCTAGTACATCGCAAAAGCATTGGAATGCTCCTTCAGGCCTTGTGAAAGTGCAAATTTTTCGTGAAAATATTGATAAATTACCATTTTCAGTTGTTCATAGCGCGAAATCATAAATATTTTCTATTTCTTATTTTTATTCTATTTTTGTATTTTATTCTATTTATTTTATTTCTTATTTTTTATTCTTCTATTGCTTTCAGTTCATTTGACGCATTTTTGTTAGTTTATTGTAAACGACCACAGCATCACATACACATAAAATTAAATACGCATTTTAAAATATCTGCCGCAAATTTTAGAAATAATTGTTTCGTGTATAAACTGTGTACTGCTAATAAAAAATACTTTTTTAATTTAAGATTTCAATTCTGATAATACAGAGAATGTAGAGATGGAGACGCAGCCAGAATCATCAGCGTCATCATCAAATCTAGAACATATGCCTTCGCAAAACCTATTGGCATTCGGTTTAGAGGCTGAATTAGACGATATTTCGCTTCCAACTATGAGCGACATTTTGAAACATTATTTTTTCTTGGCCGCTCGTTGCAAAAACGCAAATAAAATGTTTTCATACGACATATTCACCCCACACGTTTGCGACAAATTGATACAAATTTGGAACAAATTAAATATTGAGGTTATTGAAAAAAAAAAAAATATTATTAAAAAATTGGGTAGATTACTTAAAAATTACTGTGAAGCTTGTAAAAGACAAACAAAAAATTATGCTAAAGTCTTCTAATTCAGCCCCCTATAAAGTATCTTTATTCTGGTTTGTAACTAAAAGCGTAGTTTTTGATTGGTGAAGTGTAAAATTTTGTCAAGACATGTAGTTGAATGGCATTCATGACAATTAATCAAAAACTCGATTAAGAATTTTTTTTAAATTATGCCTTTTTGCTTTTTAGCTAAAGATATACCCTTTTCCACCTTTGGTGACGGGTATACATATAACGTAAATACCAGACTTTAGCAAAAATCCGGATTTTTAAAACTGTAGGCTACGATTTCTCAGAGAACGAACAAGATATTACAAAGTTTAAACATTTATTTTTAAGGGAGTTGGTAGGACTTTCAGACTACATGTCAGTTTTTATAAATAAGGATGAAATTGACGAAAAACAGGTTTATTTTTAATTTCAGCTAAGATATCTCGTAAGCCTGATGTGGTGGAGAAATTCCGGGTACAGATTCGGATTCAGCGCAACTCACTCTTAGAAAAGAAAAAATATGTGCTAAGTATTCTTTTGATAGAATGACTTTTTTTGTTTTTTGCTTCTATGAAATAGATCATTTATAAATAGTTTTGACCATCTGTAAGTTATTTTACTGGCTACGATCTTTTAAGAGGAGTAATATTTTACTTAATGGGAAATCAATGATTTAGTTCGCATCAAAGTGCAAACGGAAGGCATAACATATCGCCTCGCTCGAATAGATTTTAGTTTTATTAGTTTATAAGTTCTACCAACTAGAAATTTCACGATTTGAATTAATTATATTTTTCTTTTGGTTTGATCTTAGAAATTGCGTCGATTTTTAAAATTTTGTTTTTAACATCTTAGTGTTTTTTTGGAATGTTCTTAATATGTGCTGGAATCTCTGCCTAGAATTTAATTATCTATTCCAAATATTTAAAATTCGTCTCAGTGTTTATTTCCCAATTACCTGTTTTCACATAGACTAGCAGAACAACAAACATAAAAGAAAATGCCAAAACTTGTACGTCATTGCTTCCTATCAAATTCTTCTTAAAGGAAAAAAATGGTGAATTTTTTTTTTACCAAAAAGAACAATCTCTTTTTGTTGGACGGACCACAGTTTTGCTCTTCTAGAGAAAGTATTTATCTGTCAAAATTACTCGCATTCGTGTAAATTAAAAGACAACGACCGACCCAAAATACTCATGCGATGAGCAACAGTTTTGTTAATTTAACTATATAAAGGAAAAAAAGCAACACAAACTGTCCAACAAGTAAAAAAAAAACAACAGCAACCACAACACAATTATAGTGTGTCATACACCATTTTATACTCACTATGTGGTGTATTTTATTGTGTTGCCAACAAAGGAAAAGTCACCTTTCAATGACGTAGTCAATTGTTTTGTTTAATGTTTGAGAGAGAATTTAATTTAATATATTTCCTTTTCACCAAAAAAATTTTTATTGTTGGGAGAATTTATTCGTGTTTGTTTTATTTCAATTTCTACCACACACAGTGTCAAGCAAACTTACACACATTCGTACAAACTATCAGAAATTCTAGATGCCATCGTACCACATGTTTATATGTGCTTTTTTTGTGTAGTTGTTGTTCTTATTTCTTTTCGTTTAAGGAAAACTGTTGCTCGAATTGGTGAGACTGTATTAGTGTGTACTGTCATGTATTCGTTTTAATGTGTTTCTTGTTGCTGTTGATTTTTTTTCTTTTTATTAATCCAAGATGGGAGAATAAATATAATTTTATTCACTTTGCCAGAATAGAGCAACACTTCATAAATTGTCTGTGTTGCTTAAGCACAGTAATAATTTCCACAAAGATATTAAAGCATATTTTTGGGGATTGCTTCATGTTGTTTTGTTTTTGGACAAAGCACATTGAGTTGTGTAAAGATAAATAGTGCACACTGGGAATTATTAAACAAAAAATATTAATAAATAAAAAACGATTTTTTTAAAAGGCGTAATCCATATATGAATTATAGTTTTAATGTAGAAAATGGACGGGATATAAGATGGAAATGTATAAGATATACATTTTTTTTTAGATACTGAAAACTAAACTTTTGGATTTGTTTTCAAAATCAATTTGCATCTCATACCTGATTATCTTTTTTTTTATAGACTGATTTTTATAATTTTTTTATAAGTAGACATTTTTTTTTTACTTTTATTAAAAATTTAGATATTTTAATTAGGCTTAAGTTCATTGAATTTAATTTGCATTAAATTATTTTTATGAAGAAAGGAATTTTTACAACATGGAAGATTAATTAAAATTGCTATTGATAATTTTCATTCTTGACTGACCTGGGATTCGAAGCCAGGCTGTCTGGCGTGTGATTCGAACCCAGGCGGCTGGTTACCCTGACATGTTTCGACCTCAACCACTAGGTCTTCTCAAAGGGATTTGCCGAATCACACGCCAGACAGCCTGGCTTCGAATCCCAGGTCAGTCAAGAATGAAAATTATCAATAGCAATTTTAATTAATCTTCCATGTTGTAAAAATTCCTTTCTTCATAAAAATAATTTAATGCAAATTAAATTCAATGAACTTAAGCCTAATTAAAATATCTAAATTTGGATTAAAAACCATTAACAGTTCAATAAAATAACCACAATACTAATTATTGTTAACAGCTAAGGCACGAGCTATGTTTACATTTGTCCTTCAAGTTGTGCTGAAAAAGGTCAACTAGAAAAAAGAAAGACAAAAACAGGAAAAACAAAAAAAAAAAAAAAATGTACTTTGGACTTCAAGAAGAATTCTTGACAAAAGTACGAAAAAACAGAAGTAAGGAAAAACATGTGAGATCAATTAAAAATGGATAATCATTCAAAAAGCAAATTTCGATCTACCAAAGGTTAAAATACAATTTGGTTTAAGGATTGATGTTTGACTACTGACGTCAGCAGTCTTCGATGGCTGCGAGTGTAAGACGGCAAATCCCTTTGAGAAGACCTAGTGGTTGAGGTCGAAACATGTCAGGGTAACCAGCCGCCTGGGTTCGAATCACACGCCAGACAGCCTGGCTTCGAATCCCAGGTCAGTCAAGAATGAAAATTATCAATAGCAATTTTAATTAATCTTCCATGTTGTAAAAATTCCTTTCTTCATAAAAATAATTTAATGCAAATTAAATTCAATGAACTTAAGCCTAATTAAAATATCTAAATTTGGATTAAAAACCATTAACAGTTCAATAAAATAACCACAATACTAATTATTGTTAACAGCTAAGGCACGAGCTATGTTTACATTTGTCCTTCAAGTTGTGCTGAAAAAGGTCAACTAGAAAAAAGAAAGACAAAAACAGGAAAAACAAAAAAAAAAAAAAAAATGTACTTTGGACTTCAAGAAGAATTCTTGACAAAAGTACGAAAAAACAGAAGTAAGGAAAAACATGTGAGATCAATTAAAAATGGATAATCATTCAAAAAGCAAATTTCGATCTACCAAAGGTTAAAATACAATTTGGTTTAAGGATTGATGTTTGACTACTGACGTCAGCAGTCTTCGATGGCTGCGAGTGTAAGACGGCAAATCCCTTTGAGAAGACCTAGTGGTTGAGGTCGAAACATGTCAGGGTAACCAGCCGCCTGGGTTCGAATCACACGCCAGACAGCCTGGCTTCGAATCCCAGGTCAGTCAAGAATGAAAATTATCAATAGCAATTTTAATTAATCTTCCATGTTGTAAAAATTCCTTTCTTCATAAAAATAATTTAATGCAAATTAAATTCAATGAACTTAAGCCTAATTAAAATATCTAAATTTGGATTAAAAACCATTAACAGTTCAATAAAATAACCACAATACTAATTATTGTTAACAGCTAAGGCACGAGCTATGTTTACATTTGTCCTTCAAGTTGTGCTGAAAAAGGTCAACTAGAAAAAAGAAAGACAAAAACAGGAAAAACAAAAAAAAAAAAAATGTACTTTGGACTTCAAGAAGAATTCTTGACAAAAGTACGAAAAAACAGAAGTAAGGAAAAACATGTGAGATCAATTAAAAATGGATAATCATTCAAAAAGCAAATTTCGATCTACCAAATGTTAAAATACAATTTGGTTTAAGGATTGATGTTTGACTACTGACGTCAGCAGTCTTCGATGGCTGCGAGTGTAAGACGGCAAATCCCTTTGAGAAGACCTAGTGGTTGAGGTCGAAACATGTCAGGGTAACCAGCCGCCTGGGTTCGAATCACACGCCAGACAGCCTGGCTTCGAATCCCAGGTCAGTCAAGAATGAAAATTATCAATAGCAATTTTAATTAATCTTCCATGTTGTAAAAATTCCTTTCTTCATAAAAATAATTTAATGCAAATTAAATTCAATGAACTTAAGCCTAATTAAAATATCTAAATTTGGATTAAAAACCATTAACAGTTCAATAAAATAACCACAATACTAATTATTGTTAACAGCTAAGGCACGAGCTATGTTTACATTTGTCCTTCAAGTTGTGCTGAAAAAGGTCAACTAGAAAAAAGAAAGACAAAAACAGGAAAAACAAAAAAAAAAAAAATGTACTTTGGACTTCAAGAAGAATTCTTGACAAAAGTACGAAAAAACAGAAGTAAGGAAAAACATGTGAGATCAATTAAAAATGGATAATCATTCAAAAAGCAAATTTCGATCTACCAAAGGTTAAAATACAATTTGGTTTAAGGATTGATGTTTGACTACTGACGTCAGCAGTCTTCGATGGCTGCGAGTGTAAGACGGCAAATCCCTTTGAGAAGACTAGTGGTTGAGGTCGAAACATGTCAGGGTAACCAGCCGCCTGGGTTCGAATCACACGCCAGACAGCCTGGCTTCGAATCCCAGGTCAGTCAAGAATGAAAATTATCAATAGCAATTTTAATTAATCTTCCATGTTGTAAAAATTCCTTTCTTCATAAAAATAATTTAATGCAAATTAAATTCAATGAACTTAAGCCTAATTAAAATATCTACATTTGGATTAAAAACCATTAACAGTTCAATAAAATAACCACAATACTAATTATTGTTAACAGCTAAGGCACGAGCTATGTTTACATTTGTCCTTCAAGTTGTGCTGAAAAAGGTCAACTAGAAAAAAGAAAGACAAAAACAGGAAAAACAAAAAAAAAAAAAAAATGTACTTTGGACTTCAAGAAGAATTCTTGACAAAAGTACGAAAAAACAGAAGTAAGGAAAAACATGTGAGATCAATTAAAAATGGATAATCATTCAAAAAGCAAATTTCGATCTACCAAAGGTTAAAATACAATTTGGTTTAAGGATTGATGTTTGACTACTGACGTCAGCAGTCTTCGATGGCTGCGAGTGTAAGACGGCAAATCCCTTTGAGAAGACCTAGTGGTTGAGGTCGAAACATGTCAGGGTAACCAGCCGCCTGGGTTCGAATCACACGCCAGACAGCCTGGCTTCGAATCCCAGGTCAGTCAAGAATGAAAATTATCAATAGCAATTTTAATTAATCTTCCATGTTGTAAAAATTCCTTTCTTCATAAAAATAATTTAATGCAAATTAAATTCAATGAACTTAAGCCTAATTAAAATATCTAAATTTGGATTAAAAACCATTAACAGTTCAATAAAATAACCACAATACTAATTTTTATTAAAAATTTTTAATTAATCCTCTTATTTAAGCTTTAGGTCTTTTTCTTTTTTTATAAAAAGTATTAAATTTATTGAATTCAATATTTCGGCACTCCGTTGTGTGGCTTCTTCAGGGATTTTTCTTGAATATTTGACAAAATATTAACAATTTTTAATAAATTTAACAAAATTAACAAATTTAACAAAATGTTATATTTTCAATTAAATACAAAAAGATTTTCCAATTTAAACCTAATCTATTACAGTTTAAATAAATTTTTAATCCGTTTCTATTTTTATAAATTAAATGTCTATAATTTTGGGCTACATTTTCCGTATCTGACTAAAAATGAATACTGGATATTGTTGGAATCTTTATAATTTGCAACATTTCTAACATAAATCTACGCTTATAATTATTTTCCGTGTTTAAAACTGATATATTTTCAAAATCAGGATAAAATAAAAATAAAATTCAGTATAGTCTGGGGAATATACGCAAAAAATCTCAAACTGAAAAATGCCAAATTTTCATTTCCGAATATTTTCATGTCGCTAACTGGTTTGTAGAACTCGCCTACGACTTTTAAGATCAAATTTTTAAGATTGGTGTAAAATTAAGAATTCTGGATTAATTTGTGTTATAGGCAGAGGACGAAACATTTTTATCATAGTTTTCAAGTTTTAACAAAGCAAGTGACTTCAGACGATCCATACAAGAAGCCCCCTGACCACCCCTCCCCCTGGACAAGAGGATAACATCATGGCATAGATCAGGCAGCCGCCACCCCCTGGGAAAAAAGGTAGGAATCAAAGATTAAAAAGGTTTCCCACCAAAACATGAAATACACGGTGGGCTTTGTTTCTAGGCAACGACAGATGGCAGCTACAGTATCCTAGGACCTGCTACAGCAGATTAATCATCTACTTAGCTGGAACAACAACCAATTAACGAAACTGATACATGGAAAAAAATATAAATACTGAATGAATCGATAACAAAAACTAAAACAGTGAAATCTTACATAGGAAGACGCGAAAAACAACTGCAACAAATCGTGTAAGATGGAAATGCTTTTTGAAAGCCATATGCTCCCAAAGGGAGTAATGGTGAACAAAAGTTGAGCTGCTTTACCTAGGAAACTTATGGCGGCCCACTTGATAGGTTTATAGCCCCCTAATCCAAAACTTAAATTCGAATATAACTCTTTAATTGCTATCTTAAATGTTATTCTAATCGGACTAAAAGTTTAGAACATTATTTCCATTTTTTTCTAAAATCTCCCACTATGTAACATTGGTTTCTCAAAAACCGCAAGTCCTACGGAAAAAATTACATACAAGTAATTTTCATAGCTACGCAAGAATTTTTTTTTTTTTTTTGACAAATGTTACTTTTAGCGAGATTTTTACGCAAAACCGTTAAGAGACACAAACGGAAGTTTCGTGAAAATATTCGGCCTTCCCAAAATTATTCCGAAGTGCACTGCCTGTTTTTTAAAAAAAAATTTTTTTCGTTTGGGAATTTATTTTGAAAAAAACAATTAATTTGTTTTATTGTTGTTTCAATATAAATTATCAAACGAAAATTTTTATGTTTATTTCAAAAACTCGCAGTCAATGTCTTTAATCCCCGGTTTAAATTTGTTATTAGAATATTAATAAAAATATTTGATACATTTTATTTATTTTAATAACTTGTTATTCTACATTAATCTGTTTCATTGTGCAGTGCAATTTATTTTCCATTTCAAGAAGTTAAGCACATATTCTCGTATGTTATGAATAAAAAGTGGGGCAGATTAGCAAGTTCATTTTATAATAAGACTTAAGCTAAGTCACACTTAATCAATATATGACCAAATAAGCGTAACCATTACATTTGTAAATATTTAGTGTGATTAAATATTGGCTTAACATTTAAAAAGAAAATTAAATATAATGATACCTTACCAAAAAATAATTTTAATATCGTTTTTTCGTCAAATATTTGCCAAGTGTGACCGTAGATTTAGAATTCATTACATAACCCACAATTGGTCAAGCCTTCTTTTGGGTTATTATTTAAGAAAGGTGTTAGCAAAATTGATTTAGAATTTCTATACTTTTCAATTAAATTTTACTTGTCAGTAGGAGAGGGCATGATATATCGATACTGCTAATATACAATATATGGCCAGATAGTTGTTAAAAAATCTGGTAAAATATAAATTGATCTAGATTAACAGATTCGGGTGTTCTAGTGAACACAGTTCATCTGCAAACGCCACCCGATTGCGTGTGAACACTAATACACTGGTGGACATTTTAGCAGATGGTGTTCATAACTCGATTTTGTAAAGCTTTGGTTCTATTAACATAGCGGACTATGCGAGTGGATTTTCGTAATATCTAGTCGACAAAATTACAATATATCGACTAATTTTTGTTTTGTATAGTAAAATTCGCTAAAAAAAAAGCTTTCGACACACTTGCTCACAGTGCCATTTGGAAGGCACTCATCTGTGAAGGCGTAACCAGGAAAATAATAGAGATTATCAAGGAATTATAGAAAAAGGCAAATCACCGTGTTCTTTACCAAAATTCAGTAAGCGACAGGGTTTCCGTCAAAGCTGGTGTACGACAAGGCGGCATCTTATCGCCGTTACTCTTTTACGTAGTGGGAAAAGCAACGAGTAAGAACAGAGTTATAACGTGGGGCCTAGGTGGACGTCCTGCAGATCTTGATTATGCGGACGACATATGCCTTCTAACGCATAGTCATTTATACATGATGGAAAGTCTCAAGATGGTAGAGACTGAAGCTTCAAAGGCAGGTCTTGGGATAAATATGCCTAAGACAAAGGGGATGTGAATAAACGCCACATTAAATAGGCCATTTTTTATTCACGATATCCAACTCCAGGATGTGCAACACTTTTGCTACCTGGGTAGCATCATAACACCAAATGATTAAATATGGGGGATCTTCGGATGATGTTTCGAACCGCACCATGAAACCCCGACGAGAATTTGAATAACTTCGCCAATATGGAAATCCACATCAATCGCAACCCGCACAAAAATTAATATCTTTAATTCGTAAATAATTCATAAATAAATATTATATATTAATATCTATATTCCTATTATTTCGACCGTTTTTCAATTAAATATTATATTTTAATATATTTTTATTAAGCATTAGGTCATTTTTTTTATAAAAAACAATTTAAATATTATTTATTTTTCGATATTTCGTTACCTAAAGCTTAATAAAAATCTATTAAAATATAATATTAATTATATATTAATTAAAAAATAAGCTGTAGGATATTTGTGTTAGTTATTTCAATAGTTTAAGGAGATCTGAAAAAATAATCTTTTAGAAGAATTATTTCGTCTAAATGTTTAGGATTTAAGAGTTTATTTTCTTTAGTTTTGATAAAACTTGTCTTAAAAAAAATTCTTTTAACGAAAGCAACCCATAATACAAAATATCTAATTTGTCAGTCCTTTTTCTGGATTTCTCTAAACGTATAAAATATTGCACTATGTCATTAGAGTAGGGCTGTCAGAAGTCTAAGGCCTTCGACCAGGACACTTATAATATAAATCACAAGCGAACGGACTACAAAACTTTATTTATTCCAATAACTAAAGGACCAAATACATTGATCAAATTACACCGAAGATGCGGGATGGAAAATCAAAGTAGTTAAGATATAACGGCGAATTTACGTACAGCATTGAATTCGCCCGCATATCAAGCATTTGACCAATGTATTTGGCCCTTAATCATATAAAAATGAACCCCATCAAAACTTTTTTTATACATAAATGAACCATGTATCTATTTCAGATTTAGGTCCAACAATTAAACGATAGACACAAAACTTAACATAAAAAACAATAAAACAAAAATAAAAGACCTATTTAAAACCTTAACCTCTGTTCATAACAAAAATCAGCTTAAACTAAATTTTTGTCTTCATTGATCTGTATCAAAAACAGCAGGACAATTTAGGGGTGAACCAGGCCATCAGTACAATTTGTCTAAAACCAGGACAAATCCTAGAAAACCAGGACGTGTGGCAGCACAACATTAGAGTTCTGTTTTAATTTTATTTAAATTTTTAACTCCTCTAATTGTTTCGGGTTATTCTGTCAAAATATTGATATGAGAACATATCAGAAGAACAACCCAGCGGGAAAAAGAAGGAACTCGGATATACAAGGCCTTCATTCCATACTCATATCTTTTTACACACGTTGTTATTGCGGGGTAGGCCTTCCACTCTCGCTTCTTTGGAAGGTACATAAGAATCGCAACTGGATAATAAATAATCCTTTTACTTTTGCTTTGGCAAAAACAAAACAAGTTAGAGAGCTATATTCGGCTGTGCCGAATCTTTGATACCCCCACAGACAGGAGTGGGCGCTCTATATCATAAATACATATATATTATTAACTAAGCTTTACAAAAACGAACGTCAGCATTAAAATTGGTTGCGGTTTCATGCGTTTCTTGTTAGGACTTTGAACTGGCTTGAGTAAAATATCATGATTCGTAACAGTTTTAGCCAGTTTTTTAGGAGGGTAATTTATATTGGACCTATGGTAAATTATTGACCAATCATCCCAAAATTCTGAAGACTGATTTCTGTTATTACAAAAAATAAATTAGAATAAATTTCAATGCAGCAGTGTAATTAGTTTTAGCATAAACAGTTAATTTTACAAAATTGCATGATATTTTTCTGGGCATATGAATCTAAGTTGGAAGAAATTTTACCGCGAAATCTATATCTGTTATGGTTTTAGGCGAACTTAATTATTTTCCCAAAGTGGACTTTATTTGGTTTTAGGCGCAATAAACTGTTTTACGGAAGTAGGGTTTATATGGGGCGTAGGGTAAATTATGGACTGATCGTCACGAAATTTGGCAGTGTGATTTCTTGTCCTATAAAATTGTGACGTACCAAATTTTATTATGATAGCATTATTTATTACGGTTTAAGGCGTACTAAATTGTTTTCCGGGAGTTGAGATTATATGGGGCCTGGTGTAAATTATAGACCGACCTTCAAAAAATTTTACATTGTGATTTCAGGTCCTATAAAACTGTGACGTACCAAATTTAAATATGGTAGGGTTATTTATTACGGTTTTAGACGTACTAAAATGTTCTCCGGGAGTAGGGTTTATATGGGGTCTAGGGTTAATTATGCAAGGATATTCACGATATATAGCAGTGTGATTTTTAGTCCTACAAAACTGTACCGTGCCAAGTTTAATTATGATAGCACTATTTATAACGGTTTTAGGCGTACTAAACTGTTTTCCGGAAGTAGGGTTTATATGGCATATTGGGTTAATTATGGACCGATCTTCACGAAATTTCTCAGTGTGATTTCTCAACAAACGGACAGATGAACAGACGGACAGACAGACGGAAATGGCTAAATCGACTTAGAATTACCCCAGAAGCCAGAATATGTATACTTTATGGGCTCTTAGATGTATAATAAAAAAGTTTCACATGGAATAACAAACTCATTCACCACTAGTGGTGGTGGAGGGTATAAAAAGCTTCTCCTTCTCATAGGAGCGAGTGTGGAAAGTGTATATTATCTTTTATACGAAAGAACCGAGGCTTTCTATGAGGCAGTTAAAAAAGAATGGTAATTGAATCAAAAAAATTTTTAAGCAGGCCTTTAATAAGGCCTGAAATAAGAAAATCTTCTTAGTTTTCCCGCTGGTAAATAACATACCTATAAAAAGTACGTGGAACAAAATGCTGTTGACAGCAAACTCTTATTTTAAATTAAGTTCACTAAACACCTTCTTTGTTTGTATGAAAAATATTTTCTAAACACATGTCTTTTGTATATGAGACGAAACAAATTATTAAAAACCTAAAAAGTATTCTAACATACTACAAAAATTAAACGTTTAATCGACTGAAATTAACCGGTTTAATTCTTAATGGAAAATAGTCAGTTTTAAATTAACCGATCAGTTAGTCGGGCAGTAATTAATCGGTTAACCGAGTGAATACCCTACTATTTACTTAAAGAAATGAAGAAGTTGAGCATATTTAGCCGAACTTGACCACCGTGTACAATATAAATTTATTTAAACTATTGGCCGTCGTTTTCTATAATTCTGTACCAAAAGAACTCAAGAGTGTTGAAGTAAGAGCGTTCTGTGTTGATCGAAATAAATGCTGGTCAGATAAAGCAAGGCCTGCCCTTAACGGCGGGTGAGGCAACTGGTCTTGCAACATGTGGCCGAGCGTAGTCTTGTCCGATGTTTTAAGACCAATGCTCGCTTGAAATTACTCAGTTGTGTTTTGTACATGTCATTTATAATTGCCTCTAGCAGATCATTAAAGATAGAAAGCAACAGGTGCCACCAAATACAAGTCCTTACCTTGGCGAGCTTGGGCTTCGGTTTGTCATATTTGATCGCCACTTATTATTAAATGAAGCAGCATTTCAGACATGCAATATCTTCTTTCAGTGTCCTTTGGCATTTACTCGTGTGGTGCTTAATGTCCTTTCATTAAAATTAATCCTTCTGCTGCTTGTAAACGTTTTAAAATTGCACAAAAGTTTTGAGAGTGTTTCTTGAGTTTGACAATATTATTCAGGGAGTAACAACTTCAATTCACCATGGTAACATTTTTTGATTGAGCTGGTCCATGATAACCTTCCGTATCAAAACCACTTCTAATTTGCACCCTAACAACGATGAAATATATTCAGAAAATGATTAAGCGAGTAATCGATAAGCTTCCGTTGCACTTCTTTTCAAATTATGCTTTTATGGGCGGTCCAATCAATATTTTCAATGCATTAAAAAAAGCCGTGTTGCTTATTATTTTGTTAAATGAACTTTATTTATCCCATGCTATTTCCCTGAAAGATAAATGCTTGTGATTATGGTTTATGGTATGGATTACAATAATCATCGTTGGGTCATATCAGAACGAAATTTCTTAAAAAGTTTTTGCTCTCTTGGTTTTAAATCAGAAGTTATATCTTAAGCAAGATAAAATGGTTTTTGAGTCTTATGGTGGCTTTTTAATTGGGATCAACACAAGTTTCAGCAATTAGAATTAAATAATATAAATTAGTTGTCATCTTAAGTTATATTTCTTCAAAGATATTTTTTAAGTATTGAAAAGCAAATGGCTGCAAGTGCCAAAAAAATTTCTGAATAATTAAGAGTTGAAGTACACACAGAAAAAATTATCGCCAATTTTTTTTCCATTAAACCATTAATCCAAATTAAAATCAGTTTTACTTATATCAACATGATTACTGCATAAAATTCATTTAATGCATTGGTACAAATTGAATTATTTTTTGATTAATATTACAAGTTTTTTAACTTAAATCAATTTGTATTTTTTTCGTTGTAATTTTGGTTTATAATACAGTTCTGCATATAAGTAAATTTATATAAGTAAATTTTTGTTTTGTTTTGACACTGTTTAGGGCTGTGGAGTCGGAGTCGGAGTACCCACAAAAACTCGCGACTGCGGCTCCAAAATTTTTCTACTTTTCATATGTACATAAAACGTGTTAGAATTTAAATATCGGTTTGAAATTTTTACAGAATCATTTTCCTAATATATTTAACCATTTAAAAGGTACTGCATTAAAAAAAGTGTTTAAAGGAAAATAAGCACCTTTCTCAAAGGTTAGAGTAGGTGCCAGAGTTGGAATCGGAGTCGGACTAAACAAATTTGATGACTCCACAGCCCTGGCTTTGTTACCCCTTTGCTTTCTAGCCCCTCATTTGATTCTTAAAAGTTTATTTATTTTTATTCCTTCATTTTCTTAAAAAAAATATTTTTGCTTTTTTAATATAATTAATTAAATTACTTATAAAATCTAATTTAAAAATTAAATGAATATCATTTTTTCTCTCACACAGCTTTTTTCTTCGGTTGCCAGCAGAATACAAGAAAAGGGATTCTGGCATGGACATACAGACAACCATCTATACACATACAAAAGCACAAGTGTGCTGTGCTGTGCTGAGTCATACAATTAGAAACCATTAATACAAGTGTCATCTTAAATTAACCAACTTGGAAATGGGGATTCAACTTGAACTGCTGCAGTTAAAAGTAAGAATATTTCTTTTTTTTATATTTCCTGTTGTTGCTTTTTATCTTGCAACAATTTCCGTTATCCTTATTTCTGTTAAATGCATTAAGTTCATTTTTTTTTCGCTTTTTTCTCATTGCAGATTTATCATATTTATTATGATTTTTAATTAAAAACTTTTAAAACAGCAGCAGCAGCAGCAATACAAGTTTGTTGGTGCAACAAATGGAAGAAACAATAAAAAAAGTGGAATATAGTATAAAATATGTATGGCATATAAAGAATATGACATTAAAGAGAAAACAGAGCCAACAATAATAATAAATAAAAAAATTACATTAATTGTTGAGCAATTTGTTTTAGAAAAACAATGAAATGATATTAAACACTAAAGATACAAAAAAAAAAAGAATAAATGTTATGGCTGATGACGAAAAGATGAATAATATTTTCTTTTGCAATTAAAAAAAAATTTCAAAAAGGGAATAACATTTTTTTGTTTCGTGTTTAAAGAAAAATCAATTATAACTGGAAAAATACAAAGAATTCCAAATAAATTATAAACTCCAAAGCAAAGTTTTGCATTGTATTTTTCTTTGCGGAAAGAAAGGAGCATGCACCCATAAAAAAATATCCGTTAAAATAACATTTATTGAATTATATATACATATCATGGCTGTAAGATGTGAATTAAATAGAAAATTAAATTTATTAAATTTGATTTTAAGTTAATATTTTCAGCTTCAAATATAATCAATCTAAATTCAAATTTTTTTGTTATAGATTTTTGATAAATTCTTTTTTTGAATCAATTTAAATTCGATAGTAATGTATTTAAAATGGAAAACTATATATGTCAATTAAATTATCTTTTTACGATTAATATACAATTTATTAATATTCGTTGAAACATAATAAAATTTAATATATTTGAATCTAATAAAATTGAATAACATTCATTTTTATTTTATTAAAATGCTAAGACATCTTGTACAAACTAAATAAATTTATTAAAACAAACTATAAACAAATTAAAAATACTCAACATTTTTAATTTTTCGAATTTATTCTATGAGTTAAATTTCAGTTATGTATTTTATAAAGCTTTTTGTAATAGCTCTATTCCTTAAATTTTTTTAGAAATGACTTTATACACTACCAGACTATTATATTGTATTTTCTTGTTACATTTTACCTTAGCTTTCCGTTGGATAGCAATGAAGTATATTTATGTACAGAAAAATTTACAATTATTAGACACCAGCAGAATGTAAATCATTTTCTGGCCAGCTTTGGCCTTCGTCAGCATTCTTTGTGTCACACTGGATAGTGATACTTTATAAATTGAATGTATTTAGCTCAACTATTTTAACAAATAGATATTGGGAATTATTTCTTTTTCTTTTTTTTTATAAAATACATAACTGAAATTTAACTCATAGAATAAATTCGAAAAATGAAAAATGTTGAATATAATAAAGTTGCTTATGAAAAAGAAATAATTCCCAATATCAAATTAAAAATATTCAAATTATAAATTACACTGCGGAACAAAATTGAACTTTTTTTGTGCGGCCGGGAACTTTGTGTAATTTTTTTACTAATTTGAGGTCGCTGATTCCAAATCTAACCTTCATTTTTCTCTATCAGCTCCAGTTTTAGAGATATACCGTTATGTCCAAAATTAAGGTACTTTCAGCACATATATTGAAACAACATGAAAATGGTGCATCATATTCCCTTAAGAAAAAAAACCGAAATTCGCTAACAATATTATCTTTAAGACGTACTAACATTGTTTTAAATTTGACCAGTAATTTCAGAGATATTGTTGAAGTTTTAAAAAAAAAACAAATAAAAATTTAAGAAAAAAAAAATTTTTTTGTTCTTTAAAAATTCATAAAAAATAAATGTGCAACAAAAATCACAGTTTGGGTCTAAAAGCATTTAGTTCAACATATTTCGAATGAAATGAGCTTTATTTCATTCCAATCGGTGCACAACTTTTGATTGTGTTCACAATTTACCGAATTAATAAAAATTGCGATTTCCATAAAAAAAACGTATTTTAATGTGTATGTGTGAACAAAAAAAAAAAAAAAAAAAAAAATATATACATTAAAATATGTTTTTTTTATGGATAAATTGTGAATACAATCAAAAGTTGTGCACCGATTGCAATGAAATAAAGTTCATTTCATTCGAAATATGTTGAACTAAATGCTTTTAGACCCAAACTGTGATTTTTGTTGCACATTTATTTTTTATGAATTTTTAAAGAACAAAAAAATTTTTTTTTCTTAAATTTTTATTTGTTTTTTTAAAAACTTCAACAATATCTCTGAAATTACTGGCCAAATTTAAAACAATGTTAGTACGTCTTAAAGATAATATTGTTAGCGAATTTCGGTTTTTTTTTCTTAAGGGAATATGATGCACCATTTTCATGTTATTTCAATATATGTGCTGAAAGTACCTTAATTTTGGACATAACGGTATATCTCTAAAACTAGAGCTGATAGAGAAAAATGAAGGTTAGATTTGGAATCAGCGACCTTAAATTAGTAAAAAAATTACACAAAGTTCCAGGCCGCAAAATGACTGTTCCGCAGTGTTATCAAATACGTAATATTCAAAAAAAAAAAAACTTACTGCCTATTTCACTAAATGCGAACGAACGCTTTCTTTCGCACAACTATATGTAAAACAAAAACAAATTTTTGAGAATTTGTTTTTGTTTCAAATGTATTTGTGCGAAAGAAAGCGTTCTTTCGACATCGTGAAATTGGCAGTTAAATTTTGTTATTCTAAAAAAAATTTCCACAAATTATTTAATTTTACTATTTTAAAACTAAATTTATTAAAATTACAAAAATGTCTAGCATTGCAGAACAATACAGATATTTGTTTTACACACTGTTTTTAAAATTAATAGTTGTTCAAAATGATCATCAGTTAAAGAATTTCTTCTTGGATATTAAATAGTTCAATAGTGAAAAAAGTCTCTCAACTGGTCCTAAAGATGTAATTGTACTGAACGAAAAAGGTACGTGGAGACAACGAAAATTTACGTTGAGCAAACGAAAAATTTATTAATTTTCGTTTAATGAATTTGTACGTTGTGACAATGAATGACCGTTCTTAAAAAGTTTTGATATTAACTGTTCGTTAATAATAGAACAATTTTTATTAATTTAACGAACAAAGATCGTCAATACTTTTTTCTGTAAATTAATAATTTAATGAAAGAATATTTGAATCCAATGAACTTTTTCCTTATTTCAGTAAACCTTTACGTTAATTTATCAAATAATTTTGTTTTTCAAATTTGTTGACTTAACGAACACAGTACATTGTCTCAATGAATCATGTTTTTTGAATTGCCTCCCGCAACATTATGCCACCTGCCCGCCCCCTCACAATTCATTTCTGTAAGCCTATATAAAATTAAAAACTCATAATTGAAATGTATGTACATCCAGAGAAAAAATATGTTTAAATATGGTCACCTCCAACAAAACGATTTTTAAATAAAATTGTAAACATACAATGGTTATTTTAACCATATTATTGTCATCGACAACCATATTATGGTTAAATTAGTCCTCCATCAAGAAGGCACAACAATATTATGGTTGCCTCCGGACATGTTTTGGTTAATAATAACTTAAATATGTTTAACATTTATAATAGCTTGGTTGATTTTCAACCATAGAATGTTGCTCTGGGAAAAGAGGGAAAATACTATTGTTAATTTAAAAACAAATTATTGTCATATTTAACCATAACATGTTTAGAGGCAACCATAATATGATTGTGGCTTCTTGATGGAGGACTAATTTAGCAATAATATGGTTGTCGGTGACAATAATATGGCTAATTTAAACATAATATGTTTAAAATTTTCTTTAAAAATAGTTTTGTTGGAGATGACCATATTTAAACATATTTTTTCTCTGCGTGTATTTTTGACAAAAAATTTGCAAATTTATTATAGTATTTATATGTATGAAGATATTTATATCAAAGTATAAACATAGTTTATTTGTTATTTTTACTACGGTTATTGCCAAGTAATGCTACGCTTTGGGACTTTAATTTGCACTCCAACTGATGCTGAAACGTAAACAAACGATTACTGTGAATCCTTAATTGTAAATTTTAAAGTTGGGGTTTTCCACTTAAATCTTTGCGCACAAATTTCATTGTAGGAATCAGGTTACCTTGCAAAGCCCAAAGCATTGCCGCATCTCGACTATCTGCAAACACAATTTAAAAATCTGACAAATCCACCGAACTTAGTTTTATTTTATATATATAGGAAATCATTTTACTTAATTTAATTCAACTTACTTATGCACTTTTATTTAATTTAAGAAAGTGTTAATTGTAATTAATTAATTGTAAAATTGTATTTTACACTGTTCTTCGTTTTTGTTTAAATAATATTTTAAAAGGAACCAGTTCGACTAGAAGTATAACACGAATTGCCAAAAAAAAGTTAAGCTTAGACTGTTTTAAGAATTAACCTTACAAACGTTATATTGCCCTCATGTAACTTTTGTAACTTCAAGGTACTAATAAATTGTAAATTTTAGCTCAACGAACACTTTCTTAATGTTAACGCACGGGACAACGAATAGATTATAAAATTCACGCGCTTTTGTGTTAATATGACTTAATAAGTATTTCATAAGCTCAACGAACACTTTATTAACTTTTACGAACAGTTCAACTGAGGCGACATATTAAATAGTTAATTTTAATGAATTAGTCGTTTACCAAATGAAAGATTTATTAATTTTTAAGAACATTCATTATTACAACAAATTGTACATTATTTATTACAAATCCATTTCAACGAAAAATTTAATAAATGCATGTTTATTGGGTCAGCGATAGGTTCGCAAATTGAAATATCTGAATGATTTTATTTTTCATTATATTAACGAATAACTCATTGAACCAACGAAAATTATTTTAAGAAACGTTCTTCGTTAATATTATGAACACTTTTTGGCTCAGTGTGGTGTGTTATATTTTAAAAAAAATTTCATGGATTCTCCGATATTTCTTAAAGTTTTTTAAAGATACATCAACATCACTGAGATATGATGATAGTTAATTTTCAGATGGTGAACAACCTTTTCATTTGCATCTTGAAACAAAGAAACATAATTTAAAAAAGAAGAATGAAGAAAACTTCTGGAAATTTTTCTTTCACACCTGGGTGAGATTTTTTGCTTTCATAAAACGGAAGAGGGTTAAATTTCAAGACATTAAACCCTACTTTCGTAGTCTTTGAACGTAAGTTGTGAAATTTATATTTCATAAAAGATTGGGTTTTTCACGTGGTAACTTATACAGGGGTGTTCTGGAAATCGAAAACGCAAAACGCAAGAATTTAGAAGCCGTTTTTTTAATAAGATTTTTGTATTAAACGAAATACAAATACAATACAATACAAATATTTTACAGTTTAACAGAATTCTATAAGAAAATTATAAAAAATTGGATTAAGAGTGTACTAAAAAGAACTTCAAAATTCTTGCGTTTTGCGTTTTCGATTTCCAGAACACCCCTGATAATAGAATTTTGTAACGAAATAGTTTTGCATCTCACATATATCTGTGGTTTTCATGGGTAACCGCGTATGTCAATTTTTTTTCGAATTTGAGATGTTAATGCCATACTGCTTAATTTTAAACGCTCTTTCTCTGGTTCTTAAAATTTCTGAAGAAATATGGAACAATTTCAAAAAGTTAAATTCCTCGCCCAGAGTTCGATCAATAATATTTATTCCGCTTTCCTGAAGATTTGATTAAAATGTCTTAAAATCAAATTACCCATGAAAACCACAGATATATGTTTTTTCATTATTTATTTATTGAATCTTCATATATTAAATATGAACTAACAATAATTAATATGGCATGTTAAACGCCGATCTAGATGAATTCCGAGATATTTTACATGCGATTGTTGGGGCACTAATTTATTATTGATTTTAATAGGGGGACATGACTCCCGACGCAGGTGAGTGTTATATGCACACATTTTTGCTCATTGACCTTTATCCTCCATTGTTTTAACCACTTTTCCAGTTCAAATATATGATCTTTCAAGACAGATATATGTGAGATGCAAAACTCGTTCGTTACAAAATTAAATGGCGAGATGATAATTGATTCTACCAGTTCCGTTTAGCTCTTTATGAGAAGAAATATACTGATTGTATTAATACATGTCCTTGAAAAAAAAACATGGAAGAGATAGAGTGGTTACTATCGAAACGCGTCAAAAAATTAATAGTAATTTTTATTTTAAATATTGAAACAATTTGTAATTTTCTTTTTCTTTAATAAAAATTAAAGTATTTATAATGTTTTTTTCTAAATAAGATAATTTGGAAGGTTTTTTGTCACATCAAAGTATTTATAGTGTTTTTTTTTTAAATTAAATTATTTGGAAGGTTTTTTGTTGAATTAAATTATTTGTAAACTTAATAAAAACGAATATTTTTCTTTGAATTAAACCAAAGGAAATTAATTTGAATTTTTTAAGTTGATTTTTTTACAAAAAAAAATTTGTGAATTTGTATATTAAAAAAAAAAAGTTTCTTATATCTTAATCTTAGTCGAATAATATTAAAATAATTTATATTAACAATTACTTTATTCAAATTCTTCGAAGTGAAATTTGATTAAACTTGGACAACAAGCAAATAAACCAAATTTTGAAATATATAATTTCAAATTACCAAAATTGGATTTCAGTTATTTTATTACCGATATCAAATGATTTTTGTTAATTTGTATTCTACATATTCTATAGGTTAATTTAGTTTTAACAAAAATTTATAGTAAAAATATTTATAATAAGCAGCTACGATCTATATGAACAAAATACATAAGAAGGGAATAATTTAGGAAGGGATTTTAAACGTAATTTTGCCGTATCCAGTTTAACGTTATTTATAGAGAGGCGTATCTTGCAAGTTTTTTGTTTTATATCCGGTCGATATATCTCGTTATTAACCAGGGGGTTAATAATGTGTTGCTTTCTACAGAAATTCACATCCCGTTTTAAAATTTCAAACGTTGAATAACTTGTGTCGTTGAACAAATTACAAAATATTTATGACATTGTTTGTTTTTTCAATTTTATTCTTTGGCTTCTTCCCAGTTCCGGACCAAAATTTTCCCCATCACGGTTTCTGTTCACATATGTAGGTAATTAGCGTCTTTCTTATCTGATAAATTTTGCTATATCTCTTCTTCTTATATGCGTCACCTATCAGGAACAAAAATCCTCAACACGTTCTTACGGTTTTTATCTTACGCAAGGAGTTTTATTTATCCCTACCTGTTGTTCATGGTCGATGGCACTTTTTCGTCTCCATGTATGTGTGGGTCTCCAACTCTTCGCTTACCCTGAGGATTCCAGTCGATGGCGTTGCTGGTGATGTCGTTAGCAGGTCTTCGTAGAATGTGCCAAATCCAGTACCACTTGTGTTTCTTTATTTCTGTTGCAACTGGTATTTGGTTTGTTTCTGCCCATATCCTGACATTTGTAATCAGATTTGGCCAAATGATACGAACTACTCTGTGGAGGCACTGGTTCACAAACACTTCCAGCTTTTGGATATCTTCCATGTTACACAACTTTAAAGAAGAATCGATTTCACGTTTGTATTGAATATTTTAAGTTTTACTGATTTCAGTATACCAAAGGGTTGCGTGCTTTTATAACACGGTTATCTATGTCATCTTAAGAGTAACCAGGCTTTGTTATAACACTACTCAAGTAGCGAAAATTTTCCTGCCTTGTGTTGGTAACTCGTAACGCTAATATTTATCCTTGGAACAGCTTCTTTTGTAATTTTGTACTAGTTTCTACACTTTAGCTCTGTGTCATAATGCATAAATCGTCTGCTCTGTCTAGGTCGCTTAAATTTCCACTCCGACCCCCTTTTGTACCATTAACATCCGTATTGTTTTAGTCATTATGGTATCGAGAACCATGCTGAAGTGGTGATAAGACACAACCTTGGCTGGCCCCAATACCAACTAAAATTTGTTTGCTTAATTTTTCTTCATGCAGGCTGCGGCACGTTGCATTGTCATATCGGTGTTTACACAGGGAAATAAGTTTCGCTGGAACGCCTTTGCATATTACCGTACTCAATATAACGTTGGTGTACCAAAAATGCTATTCAAAATCGACAAACCGGAGATATAGAGACGATCGCCATTCGACTTACATGATTCCATTTACATGATCAATGCAAGGTTTATGGGGTCTAAAGCCTGCCTCTTTACTTCTCAGTGTTGGTGTTCCTACCTCAGAAATTCGTTTGTTAATGATGTGGAGTATTATTTTATCGATCTTTGAGTACGCTTTTTTTGGCATTGTCCTTGACCAACAATAATTTTTGGTTCCTAAATAACTAAATTCCAAAGAATGTGTTTTTACTTTCCCTTTCACCATTTTTACCAACATTTTTCTTTTGTGTTTTAATTTAATATTAAATATAGTTTTATTTGCTTAAACATGTTCATTTCTTTTTCTCACCCAAATTGAAAAAGATTTTATAATGAAAATCCCTGAATCTCCAGGTAATTAAGTGTAGAAAAACAAAAGAACTGCAAGTTTTTAAACAAACAATAAAATAAAAATACGAACAAAAAACTAACTGAAATGAAAAAGAAAAACCTAAGAAAATACTAAAGAAACAATAGGGAAGAAGCTCAAGGAAATACCAAGCAAATAGTGCAAGAAAAATTATTTCAAATTATTATTATTTCTTAAAATATACTCAGTCGTTAAAATAACTGGCCGTACTGCTTTTGTAGGAAATCAGAAGGAACGTTAGGAGGGCTTTAAAAGTAAAATTATATGGAATTTAATAGAATTCGTAAGAGAAAAAAAATATGAGAGGCTATGGGAAAGTCAAGGATAATAAAAGGCCAAAAGGCAAATTGGAGACAGTAGAGCGAAAAATATCAAACTGGATGGATAAATTCTCACTACATGCAAAGAAAAAGTTTTCCTCAATATGGTCAACAAAACTATTTTTAACGCAAATTTTGAAACATATGTATTATGGATAATTTAACAATATTATTGTCACCATCACCCATATAATGGTTAAATTAGTGCCATATAAATGACGTCTAACCATGCTGTGGTTAAATATGAAAATAATTTGTTTACCACTTATAATTGTTTGGTTTTAAATTAACAATAGTATTTTTCTCTTTTCCCAGTGGGTCATGCTATGGCTGAAACAAATCATGCTATAATTAGTTTTAAACATATTTAAGTTATTATTAAGCATAACATTTGCGGAGGCAACAAAAATATGGCTGCGGCTTCTTAATGGAAAACTTATTAAATCATAATGTAGCTGCGGTTAGCAAAAATGTGGATAAATTTACCATAATATGTTCAAAATTGTTCGTTAAAAATAAATTTGTTGACCCTATTGAAAAATGGTTTTTCTCTTTGTTTACTTTAAAAAAATTATGAGAAAATGTTTGTTAATGCCCAACCATAATATGATTAAGTTGGCTTAACTTACTGTTTAAAATTATCGAATAGTCTGTCAAATGCAAAAGGAAATTTAAAAAGATTTTCAGGTGGCCATAATGTACTTACATAAACTTAATTTCCATGTTGCATATTTGTGCAATATTTTCTGTTTTTGCAAGTATTTACAATTAAAAAGTACTTTGCTAATTTTATGTTTTATTTTATTTGCAACAACATTTTAAAAAGACCACAAAATTGGTAATTTTTGCACATATTTATTAATTAAAAATGAATACAAAAATAAAATATGTAATATCAGAGACCGTAAATAACAGTTATCCAGAAAATTTAAACTCAAAAAATCTTCACATTAGAGTCAACGGAGGCCTATACTGTAATCTACCGATAGATTGACGTATTGACGCTCTTTCAGAATCTATAGTCATCTTGAAAAAACGATCTCCACTCCACAGTTAAGAGTTATTTTTCAACGTAAAAATAAAAGGTCGAATAAAACTCTCAAATATAGAGTTTTTTTCCCGTCTTAAATAAAACTTATTTAAGGAGTTTTAGTTTTTCCATCGAAAATAAAACTCATTTGAGGAGTTTTATTTTTTCCGTCTTAAATGAAACTCATTTTGCAGTCATAAAATTAAACTCTTTTGAAGAGTTTATGTTGATTAAAACAAAACATAATTCACAAAAAGAAACAAAAATTCCCAAATTCTATTTGTTAAAATTGTTGAGTTAAATACATCAAATTTTTAAAGTAAATTATGACGAAAAAAATATCGGACCATTCTGCTGGTGTCTGAGAATTGAAAATTTATTTCTTGGAAAATATTTTTAAATATCTAAAAAAATTTTACTAATTATCACAATTATTTGATGAAAAAAAATCAAATTTTTTTCTTCAATAAGCTAAATGCAAAATAAATTGTATGAATATGCCAATTTGATTCTGAAGGGTAAAATAAAACTGAAATGAGTTTTATTTTCGGACGAAAGAAATAAAACTAATCAAATTAGTTTTATTTTATGACGGCGAAATAAAACTCCACAAATAAGTTTTCTTTTATGACGGCGAATTTAAACTCCTCCAAATAGTTTTATTTTATGATGGTGAAATAATACTCTTTTTTTAAGAGATTGTATTGACCTTTTATTTTTACGTTGAAAAATAACTGTTTCAGATGGAATTTTGTTTTTTAATTCACAAAATAACTGCAATAAAATAACTTTTTCGATATCACTTATAACTGTTACGGTCTCTGTGTAATATTCCTCTATTTATTTTCTTTTATTTTTCTTTATCCATTTCAATATATTTTATTTAATGATAATTTAATAATGCACAAACAGCTGGTTCCGTACGGAATGTGCGTTCAGTTTGGCACCTTGCTTAAGCAAATGACATTTGACAAAACTTAACAAAAAGTTTCATTACGTACATTATAGTTCGACACGTATGTTTTATATGTATTCGCACAGTTGTTTAAGTTGACTTAAGCGACCTCCTGCATATAATGGTTGGGGCTTAATTAATTAATTGAATTACTTAATTTTTATTTTTTTTACTGTTTAATCTTAATCTGTATACCTTATGAGCTTATCTTTCCCTTTGCTCCACTGTTTAATTTCCTGGAATCTAAAGATTTTTTGCCAAAAGTTGGAAAAACTAAATATAAAACAAAATAAATTATAACAATCATTGATAAATATTTATCTAATTGGCATTGTAATTGAAAAACTAATAAAATTCTAATAAAAATATAAAACAACAACACACATTTACTTGAAACGAAATCAAAGGATGAAACTTGATCAATTCTAACAAAATAAAAGAGAGTTATTAATAACTTCATAAATCACTTGTTTAAATTTAAATTTTGAAAAAGAAATCATTCATAATTAAAATAAAGATTTAATATTAAAATTGTTTTACAGTTCTTGAATTCATACATTTTATACCTTTTAAATGATTAAATTACACTTCAAAGAAGTCATTAATTATGAAGGACAAGTGCCTGGTAGTTTTTTGCTCGTTGGTGAAATTATAATATTTAAAATTTAATATTTATTCATTTTAAAGTTTACATATCTGTAAGAGGGCTAATACCGAGTTTTCCTCGGGCAGTGGGATCCGTATCATATGGGTGCCGGGCCACTCGAGGATAATCGATTACTCTTGGTGGCAGAGAACTCAAAGCAGTTTACCTGGCGAATGCGAAGCCGTGTGGGGCAACGAAAAAATAGCTGAAGGCGTGGGCTAGGGAAACCCAAGCGGTCAATTGGAATAGTGGGTAGGATCACAAGATTATATGGGGTAACCAAGACGAGAGGAGAACAAGAAGCCTCCTCAATGCGAGTAAGTCCGAAGTTAGTATGATGGTGCGTATCCTGACGAGTTATGCAGGACTACGGGCACAACTACACCAAATTGGACGAGCAGAATCTGACGAGTGCAGAGCGTGTGGCAAGGAGAGTGAGATGGTGAAACATTTTCCCTCCTTTCGACCTTACCTAACCTAAAGTTTACATATTTTTTTTACAAATGAAAATAAGAAACTCCTACTTGTTTTAACGATTTTCAATTGAAGCACAGCCGCGAATAACGTTATAAGTTACAAAATAATTATTTTTCAGGAGAGCAAAACAACGTTTTTAACAGGCAGGATTATTTTTTTCTTTAATTTTTCTTTTTAGATTATCAAAAGTAATGACAATAAAAACTTTAATGCAAAATATCTAGAAAATCGAATTTTAAATGATATGGTTAATTGCAGTTTATAATTTTTTTTAAAGAAAAATCGTTTCATATCCACAAGCGCGATGTCATTTAAAACGTTTTTCCACAACGCAAGCGGCTATTAAAACGTTATTCCACGTTACAAAACCCTTTCGTTTGCATCAATTTGTTTGTAACTTATAATGTTCTTTCACTGCCTGACTCTTTGTATCACATTTTGACGGCATCAAGATGCATAATTTTGGGTGATTTGATGTTTAAACAGTGTAACAGAGTAATTAATGTTAACGGAAATCTGCAAAAAAACAGTTTTTGCAAAAAGTGACTTTTACAACGTTATTCGTGGCTTTGCTTCAATTGTTAACAAAAAAAAAAAAAAAAAAATTTTTAAAAGGCGTCTACAAGCTTTTAAAAACTCGTACTATACGTATTAAGCAACTGCCGATTTTCTGTGAACTCAATTGGGATACTCATAAGACCCCTTGTATCGCTTTATCGGTTGTATGCTATATTATAAGACACTACACACTTTTGAATTTAATTACAACATACAATCGATATATCGATACAAAGGGTCTTCTTAATACCGAAAAGTATATAAAAAATAATATTAAAAATAAAGAACTTAAATTTAAACAAAACAAAATTTGTTTATATGTCCGTATAAAGGGTGTTCTTTTAAGTAGGCTAGAACTTACCACAACGTTAATTGTCAAACGAATGACTAGAAAATCATCATGAATTGATTAACGCTACAAAAAAAATTAAAAATTTGTGATATTAATTAAAAAATTAATTCAATTTGCACCAGTAATCAAATTATTAGTATCAATTGATTATTTATACTTTTATTGCTTAAAATCAATTTTAATGAAATAATAATTTTAGTAAATAAATATTTAATTGCAGTATTATTGTGATTTTGCATTCTTGTTTATGGCTAAACCCGGTTTTTGTTTTTTTTTTGTTTTGTAGTTTTACCCTGCCTTTACACATACAAGTAATTACTTGCAAGTAGTGTATATGTATTATCAACGTAAATGTCGAAGAAATAGCCGAAAGTTTGGCAAGTAGCTTGAGTGTTTACACTGACAGTTGCAAGTTTATTTTTCAAATGTTCTCGAAGCGAAAACATCTTATAAAAAGCTTTATTTTTGGGTTTAAAAAACGTTATCATGTTAATGTTATCACGAAATTTATTTAATAATATTATATATAAATTATTAAGTTGTTTCTTTTTTTTGTTTTGGTCCATCTTGATGAAAAACTTATGTTTATTTTTAAAATATGTGAATCCAGTATTGCCGTAGTTACCGATATCATAAAATTTCTGAGAAAATATTTTGATTAACAATTTTTTTTAAATGATTGAAATTATGTTATAAAATACCATGGAGATATTTTGCTTTGTTTTTATTTTTATAAATATACAGAAAATCAGCTATAAACATAATTTTTATATTACTAAGAACTAGTAAATTAATACCAAGGGCATCCAAGGTAACACTGTTTCTTTATTTGTCATTTTACTTGCTGCAAGTGGCAAAAATTTACTTGCAAGCAAATTCTCTTGCAAGTTGGGCTGTAAGTACGAAAAATGTGATGGTGTTAGTAAAAATGTGTGAGTGTATTGAGTTTTTCAAACTTGCACTTGCATGTGTAAACCCCGGGTTAATTTAACACAACTTAAAAAAGTGTTGCATGCAAATTCAAATACAGTCTATATTTTTGCTTTAAAAATTCAGCCAATTTCTTTGTTTTATTTTAAAAATCTGTCGCTTTTTTCTGATTGTCTTTTTTATTTAAAGGTTTATATAAGTAAACGTTTAATTCACTTGATTAAATTTTTTAATAAAAACTGATTGTCTTTTTTTATTTTAATGTTTTCTTAAAAAAAAAAAAAATTGTCAAGAATTTTTTCTGTCATTTTTGTTTTTTTGCAAAATTGTGTTCACTTATTAGGCTCATTATACCAACACCACAATAGTGGACAGGGTATTTACGTAGGATCACTTTTTGCATTGACTTAACGATGTCCTTCCGGCTGGCAGTCTGGCTGGCTGTTGTGCGCAAAGAACAGAAATTTAGTCTTGGTGACCATAAGCCATCTAATAAATATGTATTTAGATCAAATTTGGTCCAAGCTTATTTAAAACACAGAATATTTTTTTTACCAATGAAAGCATTAATCAAAAATAAATCAGTTTTAATTAAAAATTTAATCAACTGAAGTAAACGTTTAATTGATAATATTAATTTGTTTACTGGTGAAAATTAATAGTTTAAACGTTTCATTCCCTTGATTAACTTTTGATTAAAGTTTTAATTAGTGATCATTTTTTCTGTGTTGCAATCTTAAAAATCTAGGCAAGTTTTATTGGATACGGTTCAAATTTGGCCATAGCTGCAATACAAATAAGTAATAGTCCCGAAAAAAGCTTTTAATACCACACCTTTGCTATAATATTGGTATTGACATACACATTGGCGGCAGTAACGTTATTAATAGCTACTATCTCATGTCAAATGGTTGTGCTGGTAGGACCAAAATTAGTCATAGATCCCATATAAGCCCCCTTCCTAAAATTATTAAGGGGAAACAAATCTCATAAAAATAGATACAGATTCTAAATAATATCCTTTACAAAGAAGTTTTACATGCATCTTAAACTCATAGCAAAATTTTGATCTGGCCGGTCTATGATTGCCCATGGGTCCCAAATAGAGTACACTCTCGAAACTTTGTTTTTAAATACTGTGGTGAAGGTCGAGCTTGACCGACTATATGTTCTTACTTTGTTTTGGTTTATCGTGTTTAATAAACATTTGCATGGGCGTAGAAAAACCAGTCTTGATAATATCACGCAAATTTTTATGCTTGTCCTGCTTTTCCTTAAAATGTGAGTAATTGTCAATATCAAAACTGTTGAGAAAATTTACTCACAAAATGATAAAAGCGAGACCGATGGAAATATCGTTTTGCTTGAGTCACTATTGGTCATTTCCTTATATATGCAGAGACACAACAAAGTGAATGTGTGTGCGTGTGTCAAAACTTTTTTGCATGCACACGGCCCGTCTTCTCTCAGTTGAAATGGTTGGCCACAATCCATAATTTTGGCAAGATATACTTTGATATAAATATCATCATATATGTATATACTAAGATAATTTTTTCCACAAAAAAAAAAAAAAGAAAATCAAGCAAAACAAACAAACAAACACTGGCTTACATAAAAAAACAGTTTATTTTCGATTATCTTGATGCAGTGACTAAATTATTCGCTTTTAAGATCATCAGAATGCTCAAAATCTAACAAGACAAAATGAGATTTATGGTAAAATTAGCATATCGATTAGTTCATGAGGTTATCATTTCTTAAAAATTAAATATTATTAATATTTTGTTTAAGCAAGAAAAGAAAATATGATATTATTTGTGTTTTGAATCAAGTACTTGTGTTGTCTTTTGAGAACATGGGCATATTTTTGTATGTTTATCTTGTTGCAGCCCTTTATTAAACAATATTGCCATATGGAGTTAAACCAATACACAATATACCCTACAGACTCCATCATCAAATTTTATTTCATAAAATAGTAAGGCCGCAGCTTGCGTTAAGGTCAATAAAGCTCTTTACAGCATCACAATTAATGTTTTGTTTTGTCTCATAATATGAATAACATTGATCCGGGCGAGATGTGGTTTTAACAGGATGGTACCAGGTGATATACGGCAATGGCAACCATCAACTTACTAAAAGCATGATTTGTTGATAAGGCTATTGAGAGCAAGGTCGTACGATTTAACACCTTTCTATTATTATAATATGCTGTGGGGTTACACCAAGTCAATGGCTTATGCTGATAAGCAGGGAAACCAGAAATATGCTCTAAAAACTCGTTTTATGCGCAGTAAAAACTCGAAAATATTACCTGAAAATTTTTAAAAATATGCCTCCAAAAAAATCAAAAATTGCTCATTTCAAAGCAAAATATTCAACAATTTAACGCATTTTCATTAAAAAAAAAAATTCTAAAATTATAATCAGTAAAGCCAAAACACCACAGTATTTCAGACGAATTTTCGAGATTTCACCCAATTTTAAAACAATGGGCAGTCATGGGCAAACAAAAGGTAAGTTATACGAATATTATGAGGTTAACATTCATATAAGTTAGTTGTGGCGAATATCATCTAGATATTAACATCCATATGATATTTTTTGTCTTAAAGGGATTTCTTTAACGGCCGCTAAATTATTTATTGTTGTTAACATTTAACGGGAAGTTAAAGCTATTTATAGATGGGAGCTTTCGGCAAATGTGAGCCGATTCGAAAAGAATTTAGTTTGCAGTAAAAATTTTTGCGCCGAATTTAATCTAAATACCAACATAATTAGATGGCTTATGGACAATAAAAGTCTAATTTGGAAAGAAGTTTTAATGGTTTATATTTGAAATTATAGACCGATTCTCACCATTTACATAGACTTCGTCCTTATTTTTTTAAAAAATATTATTATATAAATTTCAACTTGTACTTTGCGCACAAACTTAAGATGGGCAGACAACCAGCCAAACGGACGGATAGACAAAGTAAGATCACTTTAAAAAGTGGTTCTGAGTCGGTCAGTTTACTATAGGATTGGTGTTGGATTTTTATGTGTTACATCGACAAAAACGTATATAATGGTTTTTCTTTAATATTTGCTTATATAGATATCCAATTTGAAAGTTTAAAATGACATTAATCTTTAATGACAACCTGCTTTGGCTTGCAATTTTAGAGTAAAAATTAAATGTAGATGGCAAAATTGAAGAAACACGTTGGGTATACAAATAGATATTTAAAACAGAAAATCAGAATTTTGAAAAAATTAATTTTTTTATTTGTTTAAAAAGCTCTTGTAAGAATATAAAAAAGTTTAAAATGTATCAAAATGGCAAAATATGCGTTCAAAACTTAAAAAAATGCTGCAAAAATGCGGTTTTAGCTAAATTATGCAAAACAATTTTGTAAAGAGTAAAATATGCCAAAATATGCACTTACAAATCAAAGCCAAAATTCATAAAAATCTCTAAAACGGATAAATATATTGTTTCAGCCTTAATTGGTCGTACAAGGAAAAACATGCAATTGCATACACAGAAAAAAGTTTTTTTTTTTAATTAAAAAAAAGGCTTAAAAAGTATTTAGATTTAATTAATGTGATAATTGAATCAATTATTTTTTTTATTTGAAAGAAAATTAAAAATATAATTAACATTTTAGTTGTGTTGAAATAAATTTTTACTTAAAATTTTAATGAAATAATAAAAAATCTTAATTGATTTTTTCGTCTAAAATAAAATAATTGAAATTTGTGGAATTGTTATTATTTGTAAAAACCTGATCTATATTTAGTTAAATCAATTAACACACTGAAAAAAGTTTCTTATCAATTAAAAAAATGGTTTAAAAAATATTTATATTTAATTAATGTGATAATTGAATCATGTATTTTTTTAGTTGAAAGAAAATTAAAAATATAATTTTGATTTAATTAAAATTAAAGTTGTTTTGAAATAAATTTTTAATTAAAATATTATTTAAATATCAAATACTATTAATTAACTTCTTCGTTTAAAATAAAATAATTTAAACTTGTAGAACTTGTTGGGAATCGTCAATATTTAATTATATAAATTAACACATTGTTTAAAATGGTATTTTTGATCATCTTTTTATTAAAATTAAAAATATTATTTATTGAAAAAAACTATTCAAATTTTACAATTTTTAGCAATTAATATAATCATTTATTATTTGCTTGATATTATGAATTTGGTATAAGTTTGGTGATTAGAGACTATTTCAAATTTGTTCTGTGTATTTAGGGGTTCCCTGCTGATAAGCCAGAAACAATTGATGCCTTGGAGGCCAACATTCTTCGTGTCATTCGTGACACTCGACCAGCAATGCTCGAAAAAGTGGCGCAAAATTGGACGTCCAAGAAAAGGTGCAATAACCATATGTATGAAATCATTTTAAATGTAAATGAAATATATTTTTCTTTCGTATAAACATTTTTTTTAATTTAAATATTAGTTTTTTGTACTATTTTTTTCAATTTTATTTTCTATCGGGCTTAAAAACACTCCCTGTACTTACATATTAGTATTTTATTCTTTATGCCACTTTTTAGCTCTATTAATTCTCTTCAGGGTTAAGGGCATTTGGGGAGAAAGTAAATGCGTTAGAATTTTTTTTTGTTACGCTTGTCTGTCGCCTGCTTTAAAATTCTGTTTGCGATTTAAACGCAGCTATTAAAAATACAAGCTGAAGTATAATTTGCTACGCATGCATGCATACCCACATATTCATATACAGATTCTGTTACAAAAAAATTAATGCACGTGTATTTGTTTGCTGCGAGAGTTGATATAGCAATGTAATTTCTAACAAGCACGCAAATTCTGAATATCAAAAGTTAAAAACATTAGGGTAGTATATAAAAAGAAAGAAATTTTAAAATTAAAACGAACTAAAAAGAATACATTTTAATAGAGCTACACAGAAGTCCTTCTTTTGTTTAGAGTATAGTCTCCTATTTTTTTTCTGTACAATAGGACCCACCCTAATAAATATAAATACTTTCAAATTAGCACGATTTTTATTTTCTCATGGAACATCAAACAAATACACTGACATGATTATTGTCACAAATAAAATGGCGGTTAACAAGAGGATTTATGTTACTGAAAAGAAATTCTTGCTAATAGTTGAAAGTAAGAACGTTATTAGGTGAGTTAAATTTTTGTTTTAATTACACGAAATTACATCAACAATTTAATTAAAGTTGCAGGAAAATCAAATTTGTTTTAAAGAGAAATGGAAAAAATCTAATTTTTTTAAAAGTACTGCAAGGAAATTGGTCTTTTCAAAACACATTTTTCAAATACAGGGGTCTTATCACCGCATACGATATCGAGCAAACCTGATCGAAATTTTATATTTTGGTATCATGACACTCGATATCGAATGAAATGTATCGTAATTTGAGATGATACCATTTGATATCGAGTAACCAAAGACATTACATATCTTGAGTTTTCATTCGATACGTCAGTGTCTATCGTATGCAGAAAAATACGATAGTTTGCTCGATATCGAATGCGGTGATTAGACCCCAGTACTTTTTTTGTAATAAAATGCATTTTTTAAGATTAGGTATACTTTAAAAAAAAACCTTTTTTTAATAATGCCACTTTATGAAAACGTACAAAAACGTCGATTACGTCCTATGGTGGTTCGGACGAAACGCCAATACGTTTCATGGGGAATGGAATGTATTTAGCGGTGGATTTGGGCTACAGTTCCAGAATATCCGCTAAGGATCTAAGCACCTTGCTGATATTCTAAGAGAAAACACCGATTATGTTTCTCAGGTTATGGAGTTAAGGGGTGTCTTTGGGATTCATCGCAAAAATATCAACCAGGTATCCAAATAACTTGGTGATGTTATACAGGAAGAAGAAATAAAAAAGGCACTAATATTTTAACAAAAAGAAAGCAGTTCTAATGATATAAAAACTCTTTTTTTTTCGTTTTAACGTTATAACATTTTAAGTTTGTTTAATGTAAAAAATTAGTTATCCACACGATTTAATTGATTAATTTATAGAATCAAGTGGCAAAAACAACTTAATTATTATAAAGCGATTAAAAATGCAGCCGTCCAATATGGCTCTCAAGCAATGTTTCTACTTCAAAACTTTTGTAAGATAAAAAAAAAAACAAAAACTGAATACATATACATAAAAAAGTGAAAATCAAACTTAAAATTTACGCCTTGATGATGGTAGCGCCTAAAGTTGTCAACACCCTTCACTCACAACTGACACCCCTAATAATATTATTATATTTTTCTAAGAACTTTAAAGAAAAATTTTTTTTTTAAAAGGAACTTTTAAAGAAGAAGTAAATATTTCGATATTTTAGTCAGGCTTAATTAAGTACATTGAATTTAATTTTTATAAAATTATTTTTATGAAGAAAGGAATGTTACAACATAATATAAATTAAAATGGAAATTAAATTCAATGAACTTAAGCCTGATTTAAATATCGAAATTTGGATTAAAAACATTAACAGTTCAATAAAATTTTTTTTTTTTTTTTTTCAGTATTTGTTTATTGAATCTTCATATTTTAAATATGAACTAACAATAATTAATCAAATCTTATCCTAATATTTACTTTATGTCCTGCCAGTGCTAGACGAAAAAGATTTAGTCATCACGGTTTCTGTTCACATATTTAGGTGTTTATCGCTCATCTGATTGGGTGTGTCTCTTCTTCTTAAGCCACAATAGTAATTATTGATATGAATAACCACAATACTAATTATTGAAAAAGTCAAATTTTAAGAAGAATTTAAAACAAAATTTTTTTTTAGGAAATAATAACTTATTTTATGGAAAAAAGAAGAATATTAAAAAAGTACTCTTAAAAAAAAATCTTTTTAAGAAAAAGTACTTAAAAAAGTACTTCTTAAGAAAAGCCTTTTTCCTTAAGAAATAGTAAATTAAAAAAAAAAAAAACAAATAAGAGCGTTATATTCGGCTGTGCCAAATCTTGGTTAACCTCCACCGACAGTTCGAATATTACTATTTATATCTATTTACATAGTACAACACATGATCTTGGTACTCAATTCTGACAATTGCTCGTGAAAGTAGCCCCAAAAGTAAGAACTTCTGCATCATTAGTTTTATCGAGTTGGCTGCATTAATAATTTAATGGCCATACGAATATTTTTTGCTCAAGGTGGATTTTTATCACTTTTTTTATATTTTAACACGGCTATGCCTCGGTATATCTACGGAATATGTTTTTTGTGTCTGAAGCAAAGTTGTAGATATTGAATAAAAACAAAAAAAAGAACTACCCGAAAAAAGTGCATCCAGTTCCTTAATAATTGCAAAAATTCCCTTTTTTTACAAATTTTTTTTCCCATTTTTCACCTTCTTTGCTCAATAACTGGATTACAAATATGTTTTTTTATCAGTCAATTGGTTTGACTATGTTGTGTTTTGCTTTACTCATTAACTTGTAATGGTGGTTGAAAATTTATATCAGCGTTACCGTTTTGGTTTTATTTTTCTCTGTATGTCTTTTGTTGTGGGCAATAAAAACGAAAATTATTCTGAACTTTTGTTTTTAGCAAATTTTACTGCCCTTTACTGTCTCAAAAGCGTGGGTGTTTCTTACGGTAACAAAACGCGCGAAACACCATCCGCTTTTATTTTTTGAAATTTGAGTAAAATGATCTTGAGTAAAATACCATGACTAGTAACAGTTTTAGCCGAACTAAAATAATTTTCAAGAGGGGAATTTATCATCACAAAATTTTGTAGAGCGATTTTCTGTATTAAAAAACATAAATTAGAATAAATTTTAATACAACAGTGAAATCAGTTTTAGCAGTTACAGTGAATTTCAGACGGCTGCTTAATATGGGATCTAAGGTTAATTATGGGTCATATATCACAAAATTGCATGAAATTTTTTATGGCCATATAAAGCTTATTTGAAACAAATTTTACAGCAATATTTATATCTGCTACGGTTTTATGCGGATTTAATTAATTTCCTAGAGAGGGCTTTATATGGGGCCTTAGGTAAATTATGGACCAATCATCGCGAGATTTATTAGTGTGATTTGTTGTCCTATAAAACTGTGAAGTATTAAATTTTATTAAGGTAGCATTTTTTTATTTCGTACTAAACTTTTTTCCCCAAGTGGGGTAAATTATAGACTAAACTTCACGAAATTTAACAGTGTGATTTATAGTCCTTTAAGACTGTGGGTTATTTACTTCGGTTTCAGGCCTGCAAAACTGTTTTCCGGGTGAAAGATTTCTATGAGGCTAAGGGTAAATTATGAACCGATCTTCATGAAATTTGACAGTGTAATTTCTATGCCTATAAAACTGTGACGTTCCAAATTTTATTATGATAGCGCTATTTATTACGGGTTTGAACGTACTAAAATGCTTTCGGAGTGTGAAAATTTCATGAAAAATATCATGAAATTTAACAGTATGATTTCCAGTCGTATAAAACAAATTTCGAGCCTTTGCTGCAATAGAGTCATAACTAAAATTTGAATTTTCTAGCACCTTCAAATTTAATGGTGCTGGGAATTAAAGAATTAAATACATTAGATAAAAAATTAGGGTTTTTGAGTAATTACTATATTGCAGCAAAGGCTCGATTTGTAGAAAATCTTATATCATTCCGTGCATTATTTCAAAATTTATGTTAGTCTTTGTAACAAAATTATCAATTTTTTAGGATGGTGGTTCCACATTTTGATTTATAGCTCTGATCCTACTGAACCGATTTTGTTGAATTTTAATTCCTAACTGCTTAGCAATTAGACAACAAGCTTGTCCTTTTCTTCTGAGTTTTTCGAAAGTGAGCGTGTTTTCAACAGATGGACAGACGGACATGGCTAAATCAACTTTGAATTACGCAAGGAGCCAGAATATACCTATATTAGAGAGGGCCGATTTGTAAGGACAACAATGTGTCTATATTGTGCCATCTAAGACCCCATAAAGTATATATGTTAGATGTATAATAAAAAAGTTAGAGAAAAAGTACCTTTTAATAGACAAAGCGAATTTAAAAAAAATTTATTTTTTTATGAAAATGTAATTATTTTCCTACAAACCGCCGATTTAATATTATCAGCCATGTCACAGAGAACAATTCCGAACGGAATTGATAGAAAATATATATTGATAGTTATTTGTCCTTTAAGATACAGAAAACTCCCATTCCGTTCCTGCAAAAAAAAAAAAAAAAAATGGTTTCATTTCGCAAAATTTTTTCGTAAATTTCTGAAGCACCAAAATACGGAATGAATTCCGTTTCCGAACGGAATTGTACTCTGTCAAATGGCTGTATAATTATCTTTAAAAATTCTTTTTAAGGAAACAAACCTTCTAAATGAGCACAAAACCAAATGTCTTTTTAAAGTTAATTTATATTTTTAAGGCCAAGTGTTTTAAATTTAACTGAATTTAACGTACTCTGATTTTTCCGGCAAAATCTGATTTTAATTCCATTAGAGACCAACATTTTATGCAAAACTAAGCTGTTACGTCAACATTTTGTATACAAACTTACTAATAGCGACACAAATCTGTTTTCAGATTAACTTAACCTAGTTTAACTGAGATCTCAAAAGCACAGCCTAAGTATTTTGGAATAATTTCTAAATACATTTTAACATAAAGTAACTTATAACTTAAGTTCCTTTTTGAGAATAAAAATTTCTTCAAAATGTATTTTTTCAATTATAAAATTTCTTTAAAGTACTTTATTTAGGTAAAACATCTTGTAGGGAATTGTACATTACAGACAAGAAGCAAAAATAATGTCCCCTAAAGTACTATTACTGTAAATGGTTCTTTAAAAGAGTTGAATTCCGTTTAAAGAGTTAAATTCCGTTTAAAAAAGTTAAGTTTTTAAGAAAAAGTGTTGTTAAAAAAAAAAAATATTCCGTGTTTTTAAATTTGGTGTTAATAAAAAAAAGTTAGTTTTAAAAAAGCACCATTGGCAAAAAGTATTATTCTTAAAAGTTGTTAGACCTCCAAGTGCCGGCCAAAGAAAGAGAAGATGTTCCGTTGATTCTTCTTCCTCCTCGGCGTCGCAACTTCACCATTATATGCATAATAAAAAAGTTTCACATGGAATGACAAACAAAGTTTACTCTCATTCACTACTAGTGGTGGAGGGTATACCAAGAGTTTAAAGTAAGGACCAGTCTCATACACATACATTTGGCATCATGGTTAGAGTAGGAGTTGGAGTCGTGGGTCCGTGTCGGAGTGGCACTTAAAAAATTCAGCGTTTGGAGTTGGAGTTGGAGTCGGAGCTAGTAATTTTTTCTGACGACTCCGCAGCCCTGCTGTTTACTGAGCCCCTAATTCGTGGCTATGTTAAGTCATTGGTTTATGGCGACAAACCATCAACTCCTGAAATATTGGAAGCCAATATTCAAGTCACAATTGACGCCATACGGCCTGATTTATTGGGTCAACATTGGGATTTATCGAATGGACAAAGTAACACCTAGCCACGGCGGACATATGCCTGAAATTATATATAAAAAATATATGCCATGAAATTATCTACCAAATTTAAAAAAAAAATGTCTTTCCAACAATATCTCTGTCTTTTTTTATCATAAGATTTCATGCTCCTAAAAAATCACCGTATACTTGTTCACATTAAATCGCTATTCGTTTTGAAACCATATATCTCCGTGCTTTTAATATTTTTCTCTGTGTATATAATTGTATATTTATTTAACGTGTACAAGTAAACAAATAAAGATACACATATTCGTGTTTTATTTTCGCATAAAATTGCAAGTGAAACAGAAAAATATCAGTAAATATTTTTTTGTTCGAAAATACAGAAATGTACACGCAAAGAAAAAATATGTTTAGATATGGTCACCTCCAACAAAACTATTTTTAGACAAAATTTTAAACATATTATGTTTAAATTTAACCATATTATTGTTACCGACAAACATATAATTGTTAAATTAGTCCTCCATCAAGAAGCCACAACCATATTATGGTTGCCTCTAAACATGTTATGGTTAAATATGACAATAATTTGTTTTTAAATTAACAATAGTATTTTCCTCTTTTCTAAGAGCAACATGCTTTGGTTGAAAATCAACCATGCTATTATAAATGTTAAACATATTTTAGTTATTATTAACCAAAAGATGTTCGGAGTCAACCATAATATGGTTGTACCTTCTTGATGGAGGACTAATTTAACAATAATATGTTTGTCGTTGACAATAGTATGGTTAAATTTAATCATAATATGTTTGCAATTCTCTTTAAAAATAGTTTTGTTGGAGGTGACCAAATTTAAACATATTTTTTCTCTGGGTGTAGTTAAAATAAATACAATTTAAAGGAGTTCTATGTTTACATGTACATAAAAAATATACATACCCAGCGGGAAAATTTAGAAGTCTTTTGTTTTTCAGGCCTTATTGAACGTCTGCTTACACATGTTTTTGATTCAATTAACATTCTGATCTAACTGCTAAATAATTCCTCATTGAAGGCATCGGCTTTACCGTATAAAGGATAAAATACACATTCCACATTCCCTTCTATGAGAAGGGAGAAGAGAAGGAGTACCATTTTTTTGGGTCATTATAATATCACCATTCTCTGGAAAGCCTTCTAAGGGCCATGCATTTGAATGTCTTTCAGAATCTCTGACGAAAGAAGCGAGTGCGGAAGGCCTTCCCCGCAAAAACAACGTGTGTAAAAGAGATATGAATGTGGAACGGAGCGAGCAGGCCTTCTACATCCAAAAGAAGAAGTACAGAGGCCTTTCAAAAGGCATCCGTACTCCTTATTTTCTTGCTGGGTACATGCACATTTACACATTTCCATAGATTGTTTATTTCAATACAGGAATAAAAACTCAACATGAATGAATACACACAAGCGAACTGATCAAATATGCTGTTTGTTGTGAAACGCGGAATTTATTAAAGTGTTAATGCAACATGACACATTAGTGTTACTGGGAAATACACCTTCATGTAAATACAGGTGCACACATACATATTTATGTAGATATTTCTATCTATGATAATCTTATGTTTTATTATGTATGTATTTTTTAAAGCTGTAGTGGAAAAGTGGAAAATGTTCAATGAATTTTGGAAAAATAAGTACTTTCTTGTTTTTAATAAAGACTGGGTGTATCTGAATTAAAACTTTTGATTAGATTGGAAACGTTAAAAATAATCCTTGTAGAGTAAAAAACTCCCCCAAACGTTTGCACTTAATCTTTGAACTACGACCTAAAACTTAACGCGCACCTGCTAAAAATTTCAATTTTTAATTCATTAAGTTTTTTACTCGCAAACATAATTTTTAATCTCCAAACCAAATTAATCAACAATTCATTTTGTATTTATTTGTGATTATTTCTTTATACAAAAAAAAAAGAAGCCACAAAGTATGGAATTAATAAATAATTCATTTTGCGTTTTAAAATTACTTTTTTAATATTTGATTTTATGTTTAGATAATGAAGTGGATTTTAGAAATTAGAATATTATTGAAAATTAATTAAAAACTTAATGTGAAAATATAATGTTAATTAAAGGAATTTAAAATCAAAAATAATATGAAAAATTATTTGT
The DNA here is from genome assembly GCA_943735925.1 of Pollenia amentaria. Classification (NCBI taxonomy): domain Eukaryota; kingdom Metazoa; phylum Arthropoda; class Insecta; order Diptera; family Polleniidae; genus Pollenia; species Pollenia amentaria. Next base: position 277,129,226 of record OX031006.1, on the reverse strand, counting down.
ATTTAATTAGTATTGTGGCCATTTTGTTGAACTGTTTTATGGTTTTTAAAACAAATTTTAATATATTTTAAACAAATTTCGATCTACCAATTTGGTTTAAAGATTAATGTTTGGCTATTGCCTGCCAGCCGCCTTCAATAGCGGTGAGGGTAAAACGGCAACGACCTCTGAAGAGATAGTGTGGTTACTATCGAAACGCGTCAGATCAATCAAGCCCCACGACAGTCAAGAATGAAAAATTATCAATAAATTTTAATTAATTTCTTGTTGTAAAATTCCTTTCTTCATGAAAATAGTTTAATGAACTTTAGCCTAATTTTAAACATATTTTTGAAACAGTTCTTCAGAAAATATTATTTCTGGAATATGAAAAGTATTTTCCACCAATTCCGACCAAATAACACGCTACAGCAATTTAGAGTAAATAGAGATTTTTTCCAAGGATATTTTTTTGAATACCATAATTTAAGATGTATAAAATCGAGAGCAATAGGGTTTTTAAAGAAGCGGCTATCAGTAATGAATCAAGTAATAAAATTTGTTTTCGGCGATTTTTATTTACGTGAGAGCTATAATTCGGCTGAATTATGTCTCTTAAAGAGTACTTTACACTAGCACACAAGTCTTACGTATTGTGACGAAAATATACCTCTAATTTAATTTTTGTTTAAAAATTTTCCAAACACAATAACAACTTATCATGACAGATTTGTATTTTTTCAAAATACGTAAGACTTGTGTGATATTGTTCAGTACCCTTAAAGGCCGGTATTCACTATCCTAAATAATCGTACGATTCATTCACACGAAAATCTGACGAAATGCTATCCGACATAAAAAAATGTCTGTAAAATCTGCTGTCAAATCAACACTATCCCACAAAAAAGATGCAAACTCAAATGACTCAGCTACTTTAAAAGAAAATGCAACTCTGATCGCATAGAATCTATAATTTTATGAAAGTTTTCATAAACTTCTGCAAGTCGGACAGACTTGTCAGAAAAATCTGTTGCTCAATTCATTTTTAAGTCACACTGTCATATATTATAAGCACACACGATTTTTTGACATATCGTGCGACTAAATAGGATAGTGAATACCTGCCTTAAGTGACATTTTGAAAAGATTAATGTGCGCTAAGGTAATTTTCGCTAGTCGATCTTATATCTTGTTGTAATCCGACCACCTCAGACGTACTCATGGCCAACATTTACATGATATCATTTTCAAACACTTAATGCCATTACCCAATAATAAGAAATTTAAGTTTACTTCCAAATTTGTTTGTTTTAATTTACATTATAGATCAAACTCACGATGAATCACCCGATATATCAAATGGTGCCATGTTCCAGGTCTCACATCCATACAACAGAATGTATTTTATGTTGGAATTAAAAAATTTGATTGTGGTTTGTTTCAAAATATTAGAAGATTTTCAAACCGAATTTAATTGGAAAAATTCACTTCGGGCCTTATTTATGTGTCTGAATATATCTGCTGCTGAGCCGCCAGTTATATCAATTGTTCTATTCAGGTAGCAAAAGGACTTTACATCCACAATATCCTTATCACATTAGGAGAAACGACGCTCTGTGTTTTGGGTATTTTATAGAGTACTAGCTTAACCCGGTGCGCTTCGCTACACTGGCAAAAAAAAATAAGAAAAAAATTACAGTATTTGTTTTTGTGATATAATTTATTTATTTTCATACGTATTGCATTTAAAATTTTTTTCTAAATATACTTTAAACAAAAAAATTAATTCTACCCCGCACATTTTTATATTGAAATTTATGGTTTACTATAATAGTAGCTTTAATCACGTTTGAAGACTCTCCCTTTAATAGTTCTTCAGTTGAGCGATATTTAATGTATGCATCCTATGGGAGGTATTTCCCCCCCTGCGCCTACCCGCTTTATTTTTATTTTCAAAAGTGTAGTATACCATAAGAGCGACTTCTAGAAAGTTTGAACATTCTCACTATTACAGTTCTTAAGATATGCGATGTTAAACATTGGCGTCCTATGGGGTATTCCTATACCCCCGCTGCTATTTTATTTCAATTCCGGGGCTCAGAAGATCCTACTACAAAAAGTTCAGCAAAATGCGTGCAGCGGCTCTTAAGATATGCGATAATTAATATTGGCATCCTATGGGGGGTACCAATTCCCCTGCCCCTATCGAAAAAATAAGTAGCCTATTTTATTTTTAGGGCTCACGTGATGTTACTGTAAAAATTTCAGGAAAATCGGTTCAGTAGTTTCGGAGTCTATAAAGCGACAAACAAACATACAAACATACAAACATAATTCATTTTTATATATATAGATCCACCCAATAAAAAATTATCTTATTTTGCGAAGCACTAATGGTACATATTAAAAAGTAAGCACACATTTATACGCTACGCAATAAGACATACAAAGATGCAGTAAAGCAAGTGAACGAATTCTTAATAAAAAAAAAAAAAAAAAAATTCAGTGTGAAAAGCTGATCGTTACATTCACTAATTTTTATTTGCGCTTAATAAGGCGCTTCCTGTGTCAAAAATGTATTGCTTCAAAGTGGGAACTCGCCATATAAAATCATGTCTTCCGTAAGCGATATGGTAATCGAAACTTTTACGTTTGTCCGTTACAAAACTGCTTCGTTGGAAGCTTCGTTTTTTATTGGGCAATTATTCGACTTTTGGTTTTGTTCGAGTAAGGAATTTATCGATTTTTGAATTTTAAACTGCTTAATTAATCGAATAAGGGTTTTATGTTGTTAAACTTACGCGAATAATTTGAATAATTCAAATAATTTTATCCACGTGCAAAAACATATATCTCTATTTAAAGTGATACTTTTATTATCTTACTCATAAAGGTTGGTATTGACATACAAATTGGCGACAAAAACTTGTACGATGCTACTGTGTAAGGACATAATAATGTGCTAGTAGGCCGAAAATAAACCATAGGTCCCATAAAACCCCCTTCGTAAAATCACTTATGTCCAATTTTCAGGATAGTATTTAAATTAATTTTATGTTACATTTTTCATATAAACTTAAGTCGTATTTAAATACAGATTGTTTTTTTTTTGTGTTTTATTTGAAAAGTCTTATTTAATTAAGATAAAAATTAAAAAAGTAGTGCTACCTACTTAATACAAAAAAATATCAGAAAAAAAATGTAGTTATTTACAAGGTGGTCTCGAAAAACAGCTGGTTGTTATTGCTTTGACTGTTGTTGTTGTTGTATTGTTGTGATATTAAGGACACCTTGCTAAGTTAATCCAATGGAAATTTAAGTTGAATTAAAATGTACCACATCGGTGAATTATGTTTCATTTAAGTGTTTAGTAAAGACGATTTAAAACGATTTTAAACATAAATGTGTTTTAATATCAATCCTGAAAATTGGCCATTAAGGTCATATAAATAAAGATATTTAAATAATATTCGGCACAAACAACTTTTACATGAATCTTAACCCTATAACATAACTTTGTTTGGGGGTCCATGATTGCCAATGGGTCCCAAATAGGGTAAACTCTCGAATTGTCAGTTCTCATCAGCGATGTTACCATTGATTTCTAAAAATTACTTTTTTTAAATTGTGAACTGTTTAAAACACCTCACTCTGCGAACAAAACATAAATGGCCATTTTCTCAATGTATCGACAAACCGCCTGTTAATTAATGTCGACATAAATTTATTAGACCGATAAACTGATCGTTAACTGTTTTGGTTTTCTCAATATACCGAGAAAAAACGTTTTTCTCAGTTGGCAACACCTCTCAAAACACAAATAAAAAGTTGGGAGTCAGCTGATTGAATTTATCTGTACGGCAAATAAATAATTGGCAGATGAGTGCCGGTTAGCTTTGCTACAGAATAGAAGCAAATTAGACATTGAGAAAGTCCAATTTCTTTAATGTGCAGTTTTTCGTTGGGAAAAGAGATAATCGACTTATGAGAAAACGGCCAAAAGATTGACAAATATAACTAGTTATAAATAATTAAGGCATGCGTCAAATAAAGGGACATAATTTTTAAAACCACTTACAAAACTATAGCTAGAATAAGTTATTTCATATTTGTTATCATATTTGTTGTCATGTTGTAGGAAAACTCTTATGATAAGTTTATTCTACAACTTATTTACCTTTTGCTTGTGGAATCGTCTGTTGGTCTATTAGTAATTATTCGGTTGTACTGCTAAAGCTCTTTTTCCCGAGTATTATCTGGATATCTACATCTTTAAGAGGGTTTGTATGGGATCCATGGTTAAATCTGGACGAACCAGTTCAAAATTCACATAATAGCTGTTATAAAAGTTATCATTGCCAAATTTTATATTAATATTAGAGTATCCACTCAATAAATCGTTGTTCGATTAATCGAAGAAATTTATCGCCATTATTTCATCGAATAATTAAAAAGGCCAATTTCAAATAACGAATAACTCGAACGATTTATGGCAATTAATCGATTAAAATTAATTTCTTAAAAATTCTACTCTTTTGATATAAAAATATTTTTTTTTTTAGATTTCTATCTAATCAAAAACATAACAACTAAATAACATGTTCTTATATTCTGTATCTATCGTGTTACTCGCACTTCTGAACAGATTTTAGTCCATTTTTAGATGTGGGTGTGTGTGAGACAAATCATGTAATAAACGATTACCTTCTAATTCCATACGTAACAATTTTCGTACTAAAATGTCCGCTTTTGCATACTGAGCTTGACGTTCATTTTAAAATAAACCATCAGCATTAATAGATATGTAAACCATACACTCGCAGTTTATGGGTTACCCGTATTCACCCGATCTTCAATTTGTGATTGCCTCTTACCATCTAAATGGCTGGATGAATTTTGACAGTTTAGGTATTGTTAGATTCGTCTTAAAAACTGAAGTGTCCTTAGATAGGTAGTTGAAAACAAAATCACGGATTGTGGGCGCAAAATTGTAATATGTACGTCAAAGAACCAAATTACCCAAACCTATAGAGTAGAGTTTTAAAATGAAGATAAATAAAGTTATCAGCAATGGTCGGTAAATCGAATACATATGAGTGAAATTGAAAGCGAACAAGTTTGAAAACGATCAAGTTTAACTAGTTTCTTTATATTTTGAGTTCTTATCTAAACCAGAACTTCTCTTAAAATCAGGAAAAATACGGTGTATAAAAAAATTAACTGATAATCTCCATTGATTTAAATTTTACCGGATTTTCAGGAATAGTAAATTAGTTAAATTGAATTACGAATAATAAATTTGTTCAAAACATTCCGCGACAAAAAGTCTGCAATAAAATAAATAATTCAAAAATAATATATAAAAATGTGAGATGAAAGCCAATGTTGAATTCCCGTATTGAGTTTAGCAGGCGGGACATAATTGCAAATTATACACTGAAATAAAATTAATGGACCCAGACTGCTGCTAAAGCAAATGTATGTATTAAACTTTGGCTTTCAGGTCATTTTATAGTCTATTCAACCGCAGTAGTGTTTACTTTATTTTCCATCTCTTTAGCGCCTTAAAAACTGTATGTTTTGCAGCAGGGGTTTTCATTTTTTAATTATTTATTTTATTTAAAAGTTTTAGAACTGTATGCGTAGTATAAATAAATTGTTATTTTATGGTTTATTGTTTAACTATATTTTTATTTTATTGTTTTTTTCTCTTTATTAATATAATGAAAGTATCAAATCAACTAGACATGTATGTTTTTTCCATTGGATAAAATTATTTGAATTATTCGAGTTATTCGAGTTATTTGAACATATTAAAACTCTTATTTGATTAAACAAGCAAAATTAAAATTAAAAATCGATTAATTCCTTACTCGAACAAAACCAAAAGTCAAATAATTGGATACTCTAATTAATATAAACATTTCTAGGGAAGTTATGGTATAAGGAGCTTTTTTCGGTAGTGGTATTTGTATGGGAGTTATAGTCCTATATGGATCGATAAGATTTGGTAAGGTATAATGTAAAAACCAATATAATAAGATGGTGAATGGCCACAAAATTATACTCCGGAAAGATTTTTGTATGAGAGATACGTGAAATTATGGATCGATTCTTACAATTAAGAATAATCAACATTTTTGTTTAGTACAAACGCATGATATCCTCTCTACCTTTAATGGTGTGGATAGAAAAACAAATCTTCCAAAAAGAATATTAAATATTATTCAAATCTCTTTGTTTTGATACCCACACTACAATTGGTATAGAGGATATTATGTGATTGTACTGATGTATGTAAAAGAAAAAAAATATTGTCTGTGGACTCCCCTTTTAGTGTACCAATCGACTAAGTCCGTTTGGCTGGCTGGCGTACACTAAACCAGGTATTTATTTCTAGATTGCAGTCGACTGCTGGCCCATACTAGTCTTTAATAAAAGGGGAAACATAAAATTTCAATTTAATAAAATTTCAAGCTAATGAACTGATTTCCCTTGGAGATTCATTATAGGGAAGTTTGACTGTATAAGTGTTACGTATACGTATGCAGTATTTATTTGAATTAGTATGAGTTTTCTTATTATTGTATGTAATTAGTTATTTTGGTTGGTTTCATATTGCAAAATTTTCTGCATAACTATAATTGTAGTGTAATTAAGCAAAACCAAAATATGATTAAATTTCCTTAAACTTAATGTGTGTGTGTTTATCTATGCAGGTTTTTATTTTATATAATTAAGAATACTTTGCTTAACAAATTTAAATTGTGTATTTCCTTTCCTTTTGTGGTTAAAAAGATTATTTTGAGATTGTTGAGTTGCGTTTTGAAAAGTGTTTTTGGTTAAAATTAGATTAATAGAAATTATTTAGTTTGTTGTGCTTAATTCCCTAAATTTATAATTGATAAAAATAATGAAATTTATTGTTGAAGGATAAGCTGTTCCTATGTGCATTTCTCTGGTCGCTTTTTGAGTGTATGTAATTCCCATTCCCTCTGTAGTCTTGTTTTTTTTTGTTTGGCTTTCTAAAGTTATTTAGGAGAACGTTTCCTGATGATCTGGCCTGAGCAACCCGTGAAATGCGCATAGGTGCAGCTTATCCTCCAACGGTAAATTTCATTATTATTTTTTTTTATCAATTTTAGAAATAGGGAATTAAGCACAACAAACAAGATCTTTTAATAAAAAATTATGTATTTTCAAAAACAACTTTTTTGATAATTAATAGAAAATATTTATAAAATTTTCGTTTATGTATAGATAAATTGAAATGTTAAAATTGTTGATGAGTTGTTTTTTTTATATGTATCTTTAACTAAACGTTTCATAAAAGTTTTTCTATATTTGCACAGTTTTTATTTGGAATAAATGATTTCTTTTTACGAGATGTTGTGTTTAAAAAAATAAAGCTTCCAGCTTATTTATAAAACACTTCTTTTGTTTTTATATTGATTACATTTTAATTGTATTTACAATATAAATTTCATTCAATTTCATTTGTTCTACAACAACTGCAATAGACACCTGCTGTAATTGCATGTCATATAAAAAAAATGGAAAATTTTAAAGGAAAACAAAAAGAAGTGGTGGCCAGGAAGTAGTGAAATGTATTTACAAGACCGTCTATTTTATACTTGCCTTAATAAAGAGAACAACAGTTTAACCACAAGTGCATATGAAATGTACTCCTTTATGGATTAACGATGTTGTTTAGCTGATATGCCTTAAAGGAAATAGTTTTGATTTCTAAATACAATCACATACAGATACATATAAACTTATAGCTGTAAATTTATTAGTAATCGTATAAAAGTGTTTTCTAATATTGCTGTAACCGTTAGATACATATCGTTGTCTATTAGGAAAGAGACAGAAAGCGTTTCGTCCGTATTTTAAGTAGCCAAGTGCTCTGTCAAGCCTGTCAGAAGCACTTGGCGTACAATTTGTAACGTTTAATTATTAACTGGCTTTTAATTGCTCTAAATGGAAAAGTGGTCATAACAAAAAAAGAACATTATTACAAATCCTTCGGTTATTTTATGCTTTAATATAAAAGCAGGTAAATGTTGTAGAAAATTGCATGAGATTTTTAAGGAAAAATTTTTCAAATAAAAGTGGGAAAAATTCTTAACGAAGAACAAATTAATAAAATGGAATTTTTTTAAAAAAGTGGGAAAAAGTGGTTGTTTTTGTAAAAATGATTTTGAAAATTTTTTTTGGTCTCTTATTGATTGTGTTAAATATGATAACAAGCGGGGAATCGCCTGGCGTAAGATCTTAAGTAAGCGGATGACATAACGTTAAGCTAGATGACTTACAACATGAGTCGAAAAAGGTTTATCTTAAAATAAATATCAACAAAAAAATCGGTGCGAATTAAATCATGAATGAAACATCCAACGGTATAACATTCACCATAAATGTCCAAAACAAATCAGACGTCAGCAGCTTTACAAATTTGGGAAATGTCCTCCCAACCAACGATGGATGGTAAACATGATAACTACAGTCAGGTATGGCGTTTGCCAAGCTGCGTTATATATGGCTTGCAAATCACATAAGTATTGCAATTAAATACCGAGTTTTTAATGCCTGCATGACAACTGTGCTTCTCTACGGTTCAAAGACATGGCTCGTTGCCTAAGAAATAAAAGCAAAAGTTCAGAGCATTGTAAACTGTTGCCAACTAAATATCCCCCCAATATGGTGGCTCAGAACCATATCGATTGAATACCTATTAAGAACTGCTAGACAGGAGAATATCAACGTTGAAATAAGAAAGAGAAAAAATATGGATGGATTAGACATACTCGATTAAAATGCTTCGATTATCATCCCCATGCCCTTCCGGCTTGGAACCCGCAAGGTGTAAGACGTCGTTGAACACCACAAACAACATGGTGCCGAACTGTTCTTGGCAAAACCCGCAAATCGATTAACGAATTAAGATTTTTAGCACGTGAGAGAAATTACTGGAAATAGTTATTAGAAACCTTAAGCTCCTTAACTTTGAGAATGGATTCTAATAGTAATAATATGGATTAAACTTTTGCAAAAATTTATTTAAATAAGTGCAAAATATTTCTTACTGCTAAAAAAAAAAACAAAATATTAATAAAATTAACGTATACTTGCTAAAAATATAAATATTAGTCATACGCCATCATCTACGAAGCAAAGTGGACTATAAAACAAAAAAGGGGTAATAAATCTCTGTGCGTCGTAAACACATCACACTTTATTGTAAATCCGCAAAATCGACCTCTTGCTATTGAAAATCAACGGAATCAGTAAAATATCAGAGACAGACAGAATATAGTTTTTGAAATAGCGGTGTTTTATTACCAGAGAAGACAAATTTGCTTTTTTTGCAGTTTTGCTGTTTTTTCCCATATTTGCTTTTTTTGCTGTTTTTGTTATTATGGTGCTTATTTTGCTTTTTTCCTATGTTTTTGCTGTAAAATAGCTTTTTTAACATAATTTTTACATAAAAAATATTTTTTTGAGAAAACATGGGAAAAAAAAATAATTGACAACTTTTTTCTGGGTTAAAACAAAAATATGTTAGTTGTGCACTCAACGTTTTTGGGCGCTTTATAACAACTAAAATTAAAAAACTTACCATCCCAAAAAAACAGCCATGTAACTTATTTGAGTTTAAAACAAAATAAGTAAACCGGCCGTTGTGAACGAAAAAATAATAAAAAATAAATGCCGAAAGAAAAGTCAAATATGTTATTTATGCTAAAAATGGTAAAATTGTATCCTGAAGTTTTTAAAGTTGAAAAAAATTGGCTTTTTTGTAATGTGTGTTCGAGTAAAATTAATAGCGAAAAGTTCTATTCGAGGTAAATACATACCTCAAATGTATACGGAAGCTTTTGGAAAAATACGTGAAAAGAATAAAGGTAAATATATATGGATTTCTGTTGATGAAACAACAGACAGTGAACAAAGATATGTGCCCAACTTTATATTTAGTATTTTAAATGACAATGTTAGAAATAAACCTTTTTTTATTGAACATGGGTGTTCTCAAAAATGCAAATGGGGCTTCTATTGCAACTTTCTTCAACGATTCATTACAAATTTTATGGCCTGATGGTAAGTGAATATTTGATAAATAATTTTTTTTATATTTTTATGTTTTTTTTTTTTAATTTAATCTAGGCATTCAATTCGACAAAATATTGCTAATGGTAACTGATGCAGCGGCATACATGTTAAGTGGAATTTTGTCCCTTAGGATAATGTCTCCTAAATGATACATTTGACATGTTTTGCTCATGGACTTCATCGTGTTGCTGACTTCATACGCTTAGAGTTTCAGCATGTAAATAAATTAATATCTTGTACCAAATCCGTTTTTGTTAAGTTAATTTTTCAATAACTCGTACACGCAGAGTTAAAACATGTTTAAAAATGGTCACCTCCAACAAAACTATTTTTAAGGAAAATTTTTAAACATATTATGTTTAATTTAACCATATTATTGTCACCGACAACCATATTATTGTTAAATTTGTTCTCCATCAAGAAGCCACAACCATATTACGGTTGTCGCTAAACATGTTTTGGTTAAATATGACAATAATTTGTTTTTAAATTAACAATAGTATTTTCCTCTTTTCCAAGAGCAACATGCTATTGTTGAAAACCAACCATGCTATTCTAAGTGTTAAACATCTTTTAGTTATTATTAACCAAAATGTGTTCGGAGGCAACCATAATATGGTTGTGGCTTCTTGATGGAAAACAAATTTAACCATAATATGTTTGTCGGTGACAAAAGTATGATTAAATTAAACATAATATGTTTAAAATTTTCCTTTTAAAATAGTTTTGTTGGAGGTGACCATTTTTAAACATATTTTTTCTCTGGGTGTATTTACACACATACAAACTAAAATTTTAATTTCCATAGGCTCCTCGTAGAAAGCAGTTATTTTTACAAATTAATCCCAATTTGGCTCTTCCACCGTTCTCATGCCATACACGTTGGGGTACTTGGATAGAAGCCACAATGCATTATGCAGAATACCTTGATAAAGTAAAGGCTGTTATTTCTTAACTGAAAAGTGAAGACTCAGATTCGATTGCGCACGCCAAGGAAATATATAACTTGCCCGGATTAAGTTCCCAGCTTGCGTTTATCAAAAACAATTTTTCAATTATTGTGTCTTCTATAAAAAAAGCTACAAACAGTTGGGTAAGCTATTCACAAAAGTGTAAATATTGTGTCAAATGTACGAGAAGCTCTTGAGAATCTACATGAAAAAATATATATGAAGAAATTTAATGCAGTATGTATTTCAAAGAAATCCGGGGTTCAAACAAATTTTACAAATAAACAACATTCTTCAAACTGGTGCTAAACCTGAGAGACGAAATTAAATTTTGAAATATAAATTTGCTCCAACAACATCCGTCGACGTGGAAAGAAGTTTTTCCTTATACAATTCACTTTTAACAGAAAGACGAAGAAAAATGACGTTTACAAATATAAAAGCCCACATGATTGGTTATTGTAACTGTTTTCACGAGTCTGAAGAAATAGAATAACTGTAATTTGTTATATTTAAACGTATATATTAAAAAAATAAAAATGCTTTTTTTGCTGCTTTTTTTTCTAAATTTTTGTGCTTTTTTATATATTTTTTTTGCTGTAAACACTTTGTTTTTTGCTTTTTTTTTCTTCTCTGTTTATTACACTGCGGAACAAAATTGACCTTTTTTGTGCGGCCTGGAACTTTGTTACAAATTTTCACTAACTTGAGGTCGCTAATTCCAAATCTAATCTCCATTTTTCTCTATCAGCTCCAGTTTTAGAGATATACCCATATGTGCAAAATTAAGGCACTTTCAGCACATATATTGAAATAACTTGAAAATGGTGCATCATTTTCCCTTAAGAAAAAATCCAAAACTCGCTAACAATATTATCTTTAAGACGTGCTTACACTGTTTTAAATTTGGCGAGTAATTTGAGAGATATTGTTGAAGTTTTTTAAAAAACAAATAACAATTCAAAAATTTGTTCTTTAAAAATTCATAAAAAATAAATGTGCAACAAAAATCACAGTTTGGGTCTAAAAGCATTTAGTTAAACATAATTCGAATGGAATGAGCTTTATTTCATTGCAATCGGTGCACAACTTTTGATTGTGTTCACAATTTACCGAATTGATAAAAATTGCGATTTCCATAAAAAAACATATTTTAATGTGCACTGTTTATCCTGTCAAAAATATTATAAATACATATTTATTTTTGTTGCTGTTTGTTTTTGCAATATACTCCGTGCATTTTTCTTGCAAATATGAGTTCGTTACAAAAAGCTTGTGTTACAAAAAGCTTGTGTTAACAAGCGGTTTATCATCTTAACTTTTCATGCACATATGCAATAATGATACTCCTTTGTTTTAAACAATTTTAATCTAAAAACATTCTACAATTTTAAACAAAAATTACCGGCTTTAATACTAAAGCCTTAACGAAAAGAAAAAATTTGAAGTGCTGTTTTATTTTTAACACTAGCTATAGATGTGTAAAATCTCATAAAAATCAGACCACCCATTTAGAAACTGATATACTTTCCGTTTTCTTTTAATGTTGCTCACTCTATGACAGTAGATTAATTAGTCTGCAAAATTTTTAACTTCTCCGCAGATAATTATTAAATGATTTTCATTGCAATGGTTTGAGCAGTGTAATTAATTTTTATGTTTTAGACTACCAATTCAGGTCAATTACCCGATCGGATGGTAAAAGTTATAAAGGCGCCAGGGCAAAATTTATAAATTCACCTGCCAACTATTTTCTTGACAGCCATATTCCATGGACTTGGGTTAAAAAAATATTTTGTTTTTAGGATATTCTTTAATAAGTCCTCTCGTTTGGAAAGGTTACAAAAAATACAATAATATCGGAGAGATAAGCCTTTTTGTATCAAACGGGTTGAAGTTGGTAGAAAAAAATATAGACTTTTGTTGTATTAGCACAGTAAAGTTCTATAACGTGTTCAAGAATGGGAGTGCATTTTTTGTTTAAGAGTCATATCACTTATTTACGTCAAGAGCGTCATAATTCCAAATGCACCATTTTTTTTATCAGCTGATTATGGAAGAATCAACGCAATACCAAGATTGATATCGTGCCTTTATTTTACTTGTCTTCTCGGCTTTGCAATAATCGTCATAAGGCTTAAATCGAAGTTTATTCAAGTTAAACGATATATTTTGTGTTCAAATGATATTCTTGAAATTTTTTATTTGTAGCAAAATCTTTATACGGCTCTACTGAAAAAAAGTATTTCATCAACACTTCTGCAACCCCGACTAGATTTTATCAGGTGAAGTGAATTGATAACGAAGATATTATTAATAAATTTGGAAGCTTTAATTCTTGCCGTCCTCCAGATATACTGAAATATACATTGTCCTTATATGGGAGATGCCCGACCCACTTAAAATTAAAAAAAAAACTATATATGCTATAGTACCTCCCAGACCACTAGTAATATACTTGAAAAGTTTCATAAAGATCGGTTCAGCGGTTAAAGAGGTTACCACCTACAAACAAACAAACAAACATTACCTATTTACATAGATGGGGGTAGTGCACTAATTTTGCAGTTTTAGCTCACACTTAGTGATAGTGCAAAATTATTGCAATCATTTTTTTGATGTTGAGTGATGAATTGAAAATTAGCAGCCTTGTTAAACATGATTGATAGTAATGTTTAAAAATTTTGCACCCAAAAAAAAAAAAATAAATTGTTTGATTTAAGATACAGCAATCATCACTTTATTGCAACTATTTTGTTCTGCAAGTTAAAATTTTGCACTAAATATGCAACCAAAAAATGTATGCCTCTTTATAATGCAAGTGTATATGTCTGTGTGAAAATGCACCTTGATCCACCATTATGAATTTTGTGCACCCTTTTTGTACACCCTTCGCCGATAAAAACTAAAAATTATCCCTGAACCCCAAAATCATATTTAAGACTCATTCTTGGTTCAGTTAGTGAAAATTCTTTTTAGATGTTTCGGGCACTTCAAAGTCCACAAGGAAATTGCTGTATGGCACTTTCCCTTCTGAAGGCGATCGAAAAATAATTCGTTATAGCTATTGATTCGTATATTCGTATATATGATCAGTAAAACCGCTTTAAATATGCACTTGCAAACATTTGCTTTATTGTCACTTCGTAATAAGAGGCTTTCGCAAGAGAACTTCGCTATATGGAGGCTATAGATTAGACTTTTCACGGTTTATAAGTTAAGTCATTGTACACAAAAATTATTTATTACTGAAAATACAGAGAAATACTGAAGATGAGCAAAATAACGGCTGTATTTTGACTGGAAAAGATGGGACTCAATGGTGCAGTGAACCTTAACCAAGTTCACAAGCCAAATCTCGTAACATTTTACGTCAAAAAGGTGGACCTTCAGCAAAAAGCATTTCTTTTTTAGAAAAAGAACTTTTCAAGTCAATTATTACTCCAGAAATATGTGGCATTGTGTTGATAGAAACAAATCGAAAAACAAAGAGTCTGCGAAACTTTTAACAATAAGACAGCACAAAAGTTTCCAAATTCTTCTGAAAAAGTTCCTAAAAAAACATTTCAGCCATTTACCGAAACTGAATTGCAACTGGTGTACAGAGAGACAATATAACTAATCTGGGCGAATTGTGAAATGCCGATTCATTGCCTCTTATACGAGCGGCAATGTCGCGCGACCGCTTCAAGATGATGCTGAGATTTAATTATTTAGAGAAATAATACAAGCCATATGAATGCATCACCATCGACGAGCAACTGTTTCCATTTAGAGGCCATACTAAGTTTACACAATATAATACCTCTAAGCCGGCTAAGTATGACATTAAGATTCTCTGGGCTTGTGACTCATTGAATGTTTATCCACTACAAAGCCACATTTATACTGGAAAGCCAAAAGACGGTCTACGACAAAAGAATATTGGAGAAAGAACTGTTCTTGATCTAGTTGAATTATATAAAGGATCTGAAAGAAACGTAGTGACAGATAATTTTTTTACGTCCTTAGAATTAGCTTAGAAATTAAATTCTTGGAATATGACATTAGTAAGAAAAAATAAAAAGTTCCTGCCAAGCAATAGCTCAGAGTAGAAAGTTTTTGAAAGATCTTTCTAAGCAGCTATGTATGCCAGCAGTTGAAGAACATAGCAGTGACAAATTAATTGTATGTAAAAGTTTTGTACGAGGTGCTATAGAAATGGTACTGGGGCAGCCAATTGCGGCAACGCTAAATCTGGAAGCTGATACCAAAGAACCTTATGGTAGACGTGGGTTCACTCCAGCCGTTGGCAGTTGTTATGTTTGCCAATATAAGAAACATCAACAACGTAAGACTAGAAAGTCATTTGTGATCTGCTTGAACACTGAAATCAAAATACAACATGCATATCATGCACACAGATTCAAGAAAAATATTTCTAATTTCTCATATAAATTCAAGTGTTCATTTATATTGAAGCGCATTTTCTTATTTTCATATAAGATATATGAAGGTACAATTGTACCTTGTCAGCCTTTTAAGGGTGTCAAATCAACTTGGCGTTATAAAATAGGTAAGACATTGACATATTTTTCTGAAATTTTGTCACAGAACTTTTGATATCTTTTATTTGTAGAAAAAAAGTTATTTCAATTTAAAAACGGAAAAGGTACAATTGTACCTGTTCCGTCCGACTAGGGTTAATAACCCAGCTATGTTTATAAAATATAAGAAAAAACACTATTTGTGAAACGCCCACCTCTCCAATCCCACCCACATTTTGTGGAATATTGTGTGTTGACAACTGAGATGTTTGTACCAAATTTCGAAACTTTGGGTCCTTGCGTTCTCCAGATACACAGAAAAATTAAATAAAAAACAACAAACAGGGATTTATGTAAGTAATTTTTTTTGAAACAAAAGTTTATATTAACAATAACTTTCAAATAAATTTAAAATTTATAGTTTACACAATTACATAGCAGAATTAGTTGTACAGGGTGGACCAAAAGTCACGCCTGCGTGTAAAAACTGAATAACTTTTTTGTTTATTAATATTTTTTATTTTTTTTTCAGATTTTATTCATCGATTCGTGTTATACCACCATGCAAAATTTAACGACTGAGCAACGAACGAAAGTGGTAGAATTTTACTTTTCCAATGGGCGCTCAATTTTACTGACGCAACGAGCGTATCGAAATTATTTCAACACCAGAAATGCACCTAACCAAACCACAATTAATCGTTTAATTGCACGGTTCCGACAACAAGGTGCAGTGTCAGATTTGCCACGATCAGGAAGACTAAGAATAATACAGAATCAAGTGAACATTGATCGTGTACGGGATGAAGTTGGTAATACAGTAACGGTGAATGGGGACAGATATCGTGCTATGCTTAATAATTTTGTACGCCCTGAGGCAGCCAACAAGTGGTTTCAGCAGGATGGAGCAACAGCACACATGGCTCGTGCCACAATGACGCTTCCGCACGTTCACCGGATTTAACTGCCCCTGATTATTTTCTATGGGGTTATCTCAAAGAACGAGTGTATGTAAACAAGCCTCAAACTATAGAGCAGCTAAAGAACAACATTGAAGCTGAGATCAGGGCAATAGAGCCTGAAACCTTGCGTGCAGTTATGCAAAACGCCTGTTTAAGAGCCCAATTGTGCATCGATGAAAATGGTGGTCATCTCTCTGACATTATTTTTTATAATTAAAATTTAGGTCATACAAAGATAATATTATATTTAAAAAAAATCAATAAAAAATAATAATAAACAAAAAAGTTATTCAATTTTTACACGCAGGCGCGACTTTTGGTCCACCCTGTATTTGTTTGCGTGTGCAAAAAACATAATATACGATTTATAAATGTAATTGATTTTAAGCCTTTAGGCGGAACATGTGGCACTAACGCTTTCATACAAAATGAGTTTAATCAACTTTTTAACTCGTTTGATAAATTTAAAAAATTTAAATATTATAAGTAAACCATGATAATATTGCCGATGATAATGATATGGTTAAATTTGCAATAATATGTTTAACATTTTTCGCTAAAAATAACTTTGTTTAATGTGACCATATTGAAAAATGTTTTTTATCTGCGTGTAGATGTCTAAAAAAGGGACATTGTCAAATATTTAATTCCATATGTGCAGATTAAGTTTATAGCTTTCCAAAGATTTAGATAAAGATATAAGAGTCACTATTAAACCGACGTTGGGTTTTTTTTGTGACTAAATTGTGTGGGGAATAATTTTTCCAAAGACTCTGGAAAAGCTACAGATATTATACATAGAAAACTGTATAGCGAATGAGAATTACAAACACTTGAGTCTGATTTACAACGATATCACATCTTAGACGAAATACCAACAACAAAAAGTGTGTTTATCATTTCTTACATTCCCCTACAATTGGCCGGCCTTTTTCCTACTCGAATTGTAGTTGTAAGTGGGTAAAAAAATTTCTTCATAGTATTGTTTTTGCTAGATAAAAAGCAATTGGCTTCATCAGTATTTTTGCACGGGCACCTGCAAATTTATTATAACATTTATTTTTAATGAAAAGGCTACTGTTTACTTGTTCGTATTATATACGAAACTTTTGTAAATAATACGAAAAGTATTGCTACGAAAATTTATTTCCCAAAATGTAGCATGGATTACTTTCAGTGCCTATTTGAATTTTTTTGTTGACTTTACATAATGGAAGTACTCCAGATGAATTCCCTGGAAATCCTTAATCCATCAATAAATGAATAACAAGTTTTTTATTCTCTTTAACAGTTGTTAATGTTTTCAATTAAATAAAATGCATTTCAAACATAATTCTCACTGATATGAGAGAGTAAAAAATAAAACCACTATAAACAATTTCAATAAATAATTTTGATGAAATATTCAACTGCAAAATAAATAAACAAATTAAATGTGTTGTTGAGTTTTTTGAGTCAATAAACAAAAGATATAATAATAAAAAACCAAATCCCATGTTAATTGTAATTAAATATTTATTAATTATACAACTAATAGACACAAAGTTTTTCTCAATTTTATATGTTATTTTTAATAAAATGATTTTATTTGTTTAAAAAAGAGTTTAATATCGTCAGTTGTTTTTTTGAAAGGAAGGAAAAAAACACAACAAAAAACATGTCGTTGTTTAACATTTATTTAAAATTGTTTGCGTTTTTATAAAAGTTTATGAATATAAATAATAAAAAATAACACGTATTTGATGCTGCCTGATGCTGCGGTATCACATTTTTCCCCCCTTTAACTTTTCTGCTTTTAATCCGCTTAAAAAAATGAAAATTTAACAGCATGTGGTTGCAAAAATACACTAATTTTAACTGCTTTTTCAGGTTTTTTTCTTACTTTAGCCGTACAATTGCAATGGGTCTGGAGATTGTTAGGGCTGGCTTAACAAATTTTAGTAAAAGTTCTGATTGACCGAAAACATTTTGGAGGTTTAAAATAAAATTGAATATTGAAATATAAAAATTATTGTGAAATTTTACAGAAATAAGAAGAAATCTTATTAAAGAACTCCACACGCACACCAAGAAAAAAACAACTGAAAATCAAACACCAAAAAAAGACATAATTTATTTTGCATTTTGTTCTTTTCTAAACAGGTTCATAGCCAGATTTCATATTTTTCAGGTCGATTTCATCTTTTTGAAGCATCTTAGAGAAAAAGTGCACTTTTGTAAGATCAAATTAATTTGATGATTCCAAACTAATAAAAGGTTCAACATAATTTTCATTAGCTATAGAAAATTTTGAAAATTTTATTCCCGATTTCATTGTTAATGAATAAGCTGGGTTTATTCCTGGGTTTGTGTTATTTTAGTAAGCCTTAGTACCTCTCTGTTCTGATTGAAACCACATTGACCAAACATATTTCAAGGCCACAGCTTTACTTATTGCCGTAACAAATTGAACAAGGGAGTGGTGCTTAGGCTTCTGAGCACCAGTGAGTTAAATATAATGCGAATGGTAATCCTCGACTAAATGTTGCAGAACTAATAAGTCTGCTTCCGAGTTTTTTGGTCATATTACATCAGTAATTTGCAATAAAATTTCAAAGACTTCCCAGTGACAATTTTCTAATATGAATATGATATTTCTTACTAGTGTACTTTTAAAGGCAGAACTAGTTTCTACGTTCTGTTCTGTTACGAATCAGCTGTTTTGTTTCTGTTCAATTGAAAGTCTGTATGTGTGGTTTGTTTTTAATTTTTCGTTCTGTTCTGTTGCGGACAAATCTGTTAAAAATAGAATTCAACGTTAAGTTACGGCCAAAGTGTGTATGTATTAGTTTGTTGTGCTATGGAAAATCTGAATTTTTTGTTTAATGATTTTTTTTAAAAATTGACGTATTTTTGACACAAAATATTATTTTTTTATTTTTTACGAAAAGTTTTTTTTTACAATTTCAATGCTTTTCTTTTTAAAGCAGTTGATTCCTTGCACAGAAAGAGTAATTTCAAAATATTTCCTACAGAAAGGAACGAAACAGAACGGCAACGGAAAATAACAACTAATGAGGCCTTAAGACTGCCATCTTTCACCCATCTTTTTATTTCGAAAATGAGTGAGTACACGCAGAGAAACAATATGGTTCGGCATGGTTACAGAAACTGCACTTTGTTTATTGTAACAAGATATTGTTGTCGTAAACAAAAATTTTTTACTTTTATTGAATATCAGCATTATTTTAGTTACTGCAGTGTTGCCACTTTGTGGGTAGTTACCCAAATTTGGTGTAATTTTTACTCTCGTAGGTAGAGCGGGGGTTATTTCGTTGAGGTTTAACTTAGGTGTAATATGAAATTCTTTCATTTTAAAAGAAATAACATTAGGATTTGGTTTTATTGATAAAATTTATACCATTTCAGAAATTGTTGATACATGATTAATAATGATATTATTTAAATAAATAGGATATTATGAGTTTGTACTGATACATGAAACACATACTAATATTTGCTGTAGTTTATAGATCGACTTAGGCGCGTTTTCACGACTTACCGATAGCTAAAGGTTGGATTTTATCGACCGTATATAAAATGTTCCATATTTAAAAATTTATTTTAGACTTAAGTGAGCGATAAGTTAAAGGAAGGTTCATCATACCTGGTAGGTCAAGGTAATGTTGTAATAATAGAAAACTTTTTATACAGCCGATAAAATCCGGCCTTTAGCTATCGGTAAGTCCTGAAAACGGGCCTTAGAATCAGAATCTGAGTCTTCAAAATTGCTGGCTAAATGTCTGTCGTTGTAGGCCTTCTGCGCAAAGTACTCGTACATGTCGCAAATTTCAAGATAATTTAATGAAATTTGGTTCGTACGTTTTTTGAAAATTTTGAGAATCGGGTCGTTCTACAATTCCGCATAGCCCCCATACGAAATTTTTCCTAAGAAAGTCTTTATGCCCATAAACCATCTGATATGTTGGCATTTGGACAAAATTAGGCCCAAATATATTTTAT
Source organism: Pollenia amentaria (assembly GCA_943735925.1). Taxonomy (NCBI): domain Eukaryota; kingdom Metazoa; phylum Arthropoda; class Insecta; order Diptera; family Polleniidae; genus Pollenia; species Pollenia amentaria. Next base: position 277,108,691 of record OX031006.1, on the reverse strand, counting down.
TTCAACTTGAATTATCTTACGAAATTTATTTTGGAGTCAGTCCATGGTTGACCCAGGCGCCCATACAAATACTACTTAGGAAAATAGCATGAAATAGCATAACTGCCTTATAAATATTGGTATGTATTGTTTAAGAAAATACCTACTATGTCATAACAAAATTTTATAAACTCCTCAAATAGATGAATTTACCTAGATAATACTCGACGTTAAGAATTCTTACGTTATTAGCCTTGAACTTATAACATAATTTTATTTTAGTAGGTCCATAATTGCATATGGGACCTAACAAGGGAACACTATAAAGAAATTTTTTGTAAAAACAGTGATGTAGGGCTTAAAATGTTCGGAATGGACCGACTATGTACTTTCTTAGTTGTTATTTTTTGTAAAAGTTTTTTTTTATAATAAAACGTTAATTTGATATCAGGTGTAATTTTACTTAAATTGGGTAGTTTTGCGTCATCTCAAGTGTAGTTTTGAATTTTGCTGGTGGTAACACTGAGTTACTGTAAACATTTCAATGCTTATCGCAATTATAAAATTGAGTATGATTCACTGAAAAATAATTATTTTTCTACCAAGTAGATATTGATAACCTCGAAAACATATTATATTAGTTACAACCATATAATGATATTTAATAACCATTAAACCATATTATGATAACCTACGATTATAATATAATTACTGTCATCATATTTTGAATCATAATAAGATTCTTTAAGATTCATTGCAGGTAAGACTTGAGTGGTCGAAATTCTCATTCGCTTTACAGTTTTATTTGCATATTATCTTTAGCTTTTCAAAATTCTTTAGATAAAGGTTTCCTGATGATCTGTGTATATGATCATAATATCGTAACTTCTAAGCCTATATTATGATTAATATGACAAGTGTATATTATAATAAAAATAATTATAATATGATATAATAAAAAAAAATTATGATTTAGGGAAAAATATTATGATGTAATATTACGAATATATTTGGTCATAATATGATATTTTATGATTTTAATAATAATCATAATATTTTTTAACTACAATCATGCATATTTACATAATATGTTGCTCTTAGAATATGTTAACCACAACCCTGTTTTTTCTCTGCGTTTATGCGTCATCTTCAATTCCAAACTAAAAATAATTAAAAAACGAAAAGCAATTATTTTACTCACAGAAAAAAGTGTTTTATCAATAAAAAAAAAAAAATGGTTTAAAAAGTATTTAAATTTAATTAATGTGATAATTGAATTTATTATTTTTTTAGTTGAAAGAAAATTAAAAATTTAATTTTGATTTAATTAACATCTTAGTTGTTTTGAAATAAATTTCCAATTAAAATTTTAATTATATAACAAAAAATCTTAATTGACTCTTTTCGTTTAAAATAAAATAAGCATGTCGAATTGTTGTTGTCAATATTAAATTAAATAAATTAAAACATTGTTTGAAATGGAAAAGATTTTTGATCATATTTTTAATTACGAGTAAAATTTAAAATATCATTTATTGAAAAAAAAAAAAAAATATTCACAGTTTTACAATTTTTAGTAATCAATACAATAATTTTGGTAATAGGTAAAACATCAACAAATTAGTTGCTTGATATTATGAATTTGGTCTAAATTTGGTGATTGGATTTGGAAAATTGGAAAATTTTTTGTGCTTAGAAATCGATTAAGTAGATTGAAGGACAACACCCACCTTATTTTCCTTTCACCATGTGCAGGTCTTGCTGCATAACTTTGCTACTGGTAGAATAGCCTCCCTTATATCCTATCTCTCTTAATATTGCAGGATATTAAAAGTTACCTTGTCCTAAACAGTAGTAAATCAAGTCTTAGTTTCTTTACCAAAGTTTAAAAGCAAACAGACCTTTTAAGTAGGGGAAAATATTGGACAGTCCAGCCTCTTGCAATAAATCTATAATTTTGTTGGTATGTTCTTCACTTTTATCTTCCTAAGGTTATTGAGCTTAAAATAAATTGATTCACAGATTTTTTTTCCGTTAGGATTTAAAAAGTGTTCACACTTGGTTCTTCAATAGTATCAGCTGCATTCTTCAAAATGCTGAAATCTCCGTTGTACCAAATTCGTCATTTCGGAAGAAAGTGCAACTTTGAAAGATTTTGATTTAAAAAAAGTAAAACTTGCGCAAAGACAATCTTCCTGATAGACAGAAAGAATTTCCGGCAAAAGGTATACCAACGGAGGCCTCAACAAAACCGACTCTCCTAGTACCAGATAGGAGCTCCGATCGGCCGAGATCGCAAGAGATCGTGAAGGTATCCTAAGATTTGTCTGTATTAGAGTTTGGCCAAATCCCAGGTATTAGATGCATGTGATTATGCCCTGGAAGATGGAACACCAGAAGTTGAAATAGCCTTAAGACGATCCATCCCTAAGATTACCCATCCCCCGGGGGAGTCACTTTTGGTATCTATGATTACCAGATATTGTATTAAAGGTAGATATGCACAGCACATGGGAGTCAGACACTATGATTACTGCCACAGCTACGATGAAGAAAATGAGAAAGAAACTGTGGATTAATTCATGTTAGGGATAAAAATATTGATGTTTAAACAAATTATAATCGATATACATCGCCGATATTAAAAATACGCATATATAGATACATGGATATTTATCTACGACTCTCAAATTCGATATTTTTAAGATCTCTTTATAATAAAATTCAACATTTTAACCGTTGCTCAACTGCTTACAACTGCTTTTTAAGAATTGTATCATATGTTTTCTTAACTAATTTTAAGAAAATAACGGCGCTTTTCCATTGTACATTTTCATAGATGATACAGTTCACTTTTGTCTCGTTTTTTTAAGAGATGACAATAAAAAAATAATCACGGAAAAAATATTCTGGAAAGAATTATGCAAAGCCTTAATTATGGCGTATTAGCAGCAATAGACTCATGAAAGTTGGAATGTTAATAATAAAAATAAATATTTAGTTTTTTTTTTATTTGAGCGTGTTCTCATATATTATAAAAAAAATATTGCACAGTTTACTTGTATAGTATGTGTCACAAGTTTCTTTTACCGGCAGTATATAGTCCGGCATTATATAATCCCAATTAATTTTTTTTGTTTGATTCCTTATGGCGAATAATTTCAAATTTTTTTCTATTCTTTACTTTTTTTTTTTTTAATTTTTTTTATTGTGGAATTAACTTCCGGTCTCTCGATTTCAAACGAAAACTTCGTTCGCATAAATTACCTTAAAAACTTAATATTAAAATTGGTGTTTGTTTTAAATAAAAGTTAAGCGAATTAAAGGTTTATTCGAAATCGAGGGACAGGCAGTAAATTTGAAACTAAAAGAAACAATAAAAAGTGAGAATGGAATTACATGTGTTATGTTTGTACATATGTAAATATGTATTGACATAGGTATATTAAGTTTTTAAAATTGGTAATAATTTCAGCGTAATACGTTCGATACATCGATATTTTTTATTTAATAAATATCCATACACTTAAAAAATATCGATACGATATGTGTTGATGTGTGTCAGTTAAATACTGACTATCATTTCCACATAACTTAACCTTTCCTACGTTTTTAAGCCATTAAGGCTTCAGTCGATGAGTCGTATTTTGTTTCTTAGACTGGGTTTTTCAGATCTCATTTAAACTAGGTTTAGTTAATCTGAAAACAGATTTGTGCCGCCCTTACTTAATTTAGCTTAGCTTAAAATGTTGGGCTTTAATGAAATAATAAAAAAAAAATTTACATTTCGCCGGAAAAATCCGAGTCTTAGACTACGTTCAAACTTAATCCATATCTCAAAAACCCGGTCTTAGTATAGCAAATAGGTACGCTACTGAAAAAATTAACTTTTAAGAAAAAAAGCTTAGGGTTGCAGTGTTTTTAAGTATTCAAAATAATTTTTTTTTGGTTATAAAAATCTTGTCAAAATAATAACTAAAAACATAAACTTGACTATAACTTTTATTTAAAATTCCTTTATACAATAAAAAAATTGTTTTAAAAGTTTATTTTGTACGATGAAAGGAAATTTCTACAAAAAAAAAAAAAAAAAAAAAAAAAAAAATTACAACATCAAATAGATTAAGAACAATAATATTATGTCTGATAAAAGCTTTTATATAAATTTTGCGTTCTAACCAAATATGTATCAGCATTAAAAAGAAGTTTTTTTTATGGCATTTTAATAAACAAAAGATATAAAAATAAACACAGATACAAGAGACTTTAAGAGTTTGTGTGCTTGTAAAGTGGGGAGAGTATTATGCATTTTTGATGGTGTTTGATACGCTAAGAAATAATGAAGACTTATTAATGTTTTAGTATACCAATGGACTTGTAATCATTTTCTTAAACCCGTTTTCACAACTTACCGATAGCTTAAGGTAGGATTTTATCGCCCGGATAACAAGTGTTCCATTTATAAAATATGCTACATTTGTTGCCTTAGCCCCAGAACGCAGTTTAACAAAAATTAATACATGATTTTTAAGCCATCATAAAAATGGTCACCCTGAAACTCATACAAAGCTTGTTAAAAAGAAACAAGTCGGGATTTATGATATTTAAGAAAATAATAAAAATTTATCGCACAAAAATTGGAAATGTTTTTTTTCGAGCAAAATTATAAAAATGGGAAACTTGGATATGGGAGAACCATATATAAGATTGCCGAAAACTAATTTATTATTGTTTTTATCGATTTTTTTTTAACATCTACACATAGAGAAAAACATGGTTGTGGTAAACATATTATATATTGTAGTCTAAACATATTATGATTTTTATAAGAATCTTAAAATATCATATTATGACCAAATATATTCGTAATATTACATCATAATATTTTTCCCTTAATCAAAATTTTTGTTTATTACATCATATTATAATTATTGTTATTAGAATAGACTCATATCATATTAATCAAAATAGACTTAAGCTTTTTACATGCCGTGTACTAGATGCTTTAGAAGTTATCATATTAAGATACAAAGTGGTTGTGTTATGGTTAAAAGTAATCATAACATTTTTCCAAAGAGTTTTGAAAAGCTAAAAATATTATGCAAATAAAACTGTAAAGCGAATGAGAATTACAACTACTCAAGTTTCACTTGCAGTGAACGTTTTTAACTTTTTTGTGCTTTTTCGTTACTACAACTTGGAGTCTTGTTTTTTAAACAGTGAATATTTGTTACTACAGTAAATTCTTTAAAAACAGAATATAAATATATGTTTTTAGGGAGATTGGTTTATCTTTGGTTCCATATCTCTTTTCCTGCTGGACGGGTTTGCTAAGTTTTAATCTTAAACTGTTAAGAAGAACTAGAAACTATTCACTATTAAAATCATTCTTTCTTGTTAAGTTGAAGTGAGCTTGTTTTTAACAGAGAGACAGACAGAATGACATTGCTTAATTGAATTTCTAAAGGACTCAGAATGTATTACTCATTTACTTCAATAGTGTCATAACTCAAAAAGCTCGTTTGTTTATCTAAGTATGCAGAAATCTGTGCAATATAATGATTGATATTGTGTAATTTTTTTTTAATCGTTGGAAAATTACAGCTTGACAAAAACATGCCGTTATTCTACTTTTTTATTGTGCGTTTGTGCTGATAGGTGTAACACCTTAAAATATTGGTCCTATACCCACCTTTAAACAAATCGACTTAGATTCACTTTTGTCAATCCCTCCGGCTGGCTGTCCTTGAAAACTTTGTGCAAGTCGCACTTTTTGAGATACGAAGGCGGATCAATAAGTCCGTAACTTTTTGAATGAAACACAGTTTTTTTTTACAAAAAAAATTTATTTTTCAACATAATCTCCTTTTAGCTCAACACACTTAGTCCAACGTTTCTCCAATTTATGTATCCCTTCCAAAAATAGGAATTTTCGAGGTCCATAAAATAGGCATTTGTTTGACCAATAATTTCATCGGAAATAGTCACTGGGGCCTAAATCCGGAGAATATGGCGGATGAGGTACCAATTCGTAGCCCAATCATGTAATTTTGCCATTGAGACTGCACACGTGTGCACTCGTGGATTATCTTGACGAAAAAGAACTTTTTTCTTGGCCTTATGGGGTCGTTTTTTTTAATCCTCGTTAAATCGGTCCAATAAGTTGGCATAATATTCGCAGTTTATTGTTTTTCCCTTTTGAAGGTAATCGATGTGGATTATCCCGCGTGCATCCCAAACAAACTGTTGCCATCACCTTATTGGCCGAAAAACTTACCTTGGCCTTCTTCGGAGTTGGAGGGAAGTTCGAAAACTTATTGATCCGCCCTCGTAATTTGACGAAAAGTAATACATAGGTCACAATGACCAAGCCTGTTGAAAATGTTGAGAATCGTTCCAAAATTTTACATATCCCAAATACAAGATTCTCTCAGGAATAAAGTCCTTGTGCCCATAAGCCATCTTAATATGTTGGTATTAAGAATAAATTTCCTTCTATAAAAAATTTGGCGACAGTAATTTTGACGACAGCTAGTACTTAGATAGTGTCAAAATTTTGTGTTAGCAGTTCTAGAATTGAACATAGTTCTTATATTGTATAAGGCTCATTCCTAAAATCACTTAAAGGCAACCAAGTCTCATATATATAATAATCCTTTTTCAACATTATCCGCTTTGGGAGGTATGGCTTCCACAAAGCAGTAGATGATTGTTCTATTGTAGCGGGTTCTAGGAAAATGGAGCTGCCTTCTGTCGTTGCTTAGGAACAAATTACTCCATGTATTTGGTATAGTGGTGGGAAACCTCGCTAATATTTGATGAAGATATCTAAATAATATTCCGCACAAACAGCTCTTTTATGAATCTTTATATCATAGCACAATTTTGTTCTGGCGGGCCCATGGGTCTCAAAAAGGATATATTATTTTAAAATACTGTGTTATAGGGTATCATATGCTTTTTAACTCGTTTTAATGATAACAATGACTCTTTTCTTTTTTGTAAGGGTGGTAAATGGTCGATATATACAACATACTTAGATTAATGTTTTTTGGTTTTGCACACGAAATGACGGACTTGATATTATTCTTATTCACCACTTGTGGTGGTATCTTCATATCTTTGCAACACAACAAGTAAGTATGAATAACCTTTTCGTTACTTATTATGAGTTTTTTTTTAAGTTGGTTCGCAACTAATAAGAGCTTCTAAATGATGGTATTTTGATAATTTATTTGGGACTCCATTGTTAGGTTAGATTCCATTGGCAACTGTAATTAAGCACAGCTTACGTGGGGCCAGTAATTTGTTCCCGTTGTGCTACCATGTTACAATACTATCTTGGTTACTATACAATCTTGCTGTTGACATTCTCACCCAGACTATCGGTAATAATGTGAATATCCCTGCTAGAAACCTCCCCATACCGAATGTGTCCCGCGGCTTTATAGGTGGCCAATATCTTGGCCTGAATGGCACTGCAGTGGTCCGGCAACGTAAGAGGTTTAACTGCTCGAAATAAATGCCAGAACCGACACCAGAAGTGTTTTGGACCCGTCGGTGAATATCCGTATCGTATCAGCGGGAATTTGTAGGTCAACGTTATAAACCATGCTATTCAAAATGCTTATGGTGAAGCCAGGATCAAAGATTGGCTCAGGTGTAACATAATCAACATCCGCTTGCCAATTTATATCATACAGGATTGTTGCATGTCCGATGTTATAACACCTCCATGCTCTAGTGGCCCTTAGTCTTACCGCTGTGTTTGCAGCCAACTTTTTCATCAAAATGCCTGGAGAATTGATTGTGCTAATGGAACCCCATATTCAGCTACAATCAGCCTTATACACCAGAGTGATGTAGGGTATCGCAAGTTCGATCTGATCACTTTAACTCACTTATTGGCTTAGCTTTATTTTTTTTAATAAATATAATAAAAGGCCATAAAAGATTTTCTTACAAACACCTCAATATTTATAAATTTTGTGTGAGTGTAAGTAAAAGTGCGTTTCATGCGTTTCAAAGACATACACACGCACTTCCATACACATTTTTCGGATTCAAATAATTTTATTACTTTTTCGAATACAGGGGAGCTTAAGCTATGGCTGATTAAAGAAGAAAAAAAACGTATGTTAACTTTTGCGGCTTAGTTGTTCACATTTTATTGTTATATAATAATTTTATTACAATATGTTAATGGTTTTGATATACTCATCTAATTAAGTGTAATTTTATGGCTTCTAAAGTTTTCTTCAACTTTTTTGGGGTTTGAAACAATGTCCTTATAAAAAGTTCTAAAATTACAAATATTTTAATATAAAACTATCGCAAATCAAGTTTTTGATAACGTTTAGAATTGACTTTAGATTTGTGCAATTACACTAATAGACATCCAAAATTTAGAGCGGTGCACGTGAGTGGTGTTAGAGTCACGATCAAAATGAAAGGAGATGTAGTCCCGAACACTAACGCACGAGGAATTTTTAGACCTTAGGCACGATGGCTAACGAAATTCTATTTAATAACTTCCTAAATTTCACGATTGCACATTTAGAAATATTTTTTAAATAATACCCTAAGCTTAAATTCAATTAAGTATTATAAATACAGTATTTAACGCTTATATGAATTAAATTTTTTACTCTTCTTTTTTTTACATCACTAAAACTCGCTTATATGCATATCCAATGCTTAAAGGGGAAACTTCTTTAATTTTGTCAACATCATAACTGTTAAACCAGCTGTAATACTAATGAATTGCGTTTGACTTTCTTTTTCATACTTCGCAAAACACCATACAAAGACCTACAGCAGAACAACGTTTACAAAACGTTGAAATTTATGTTCGCCAAACTTATAGAGCATTTCGTCAAGTAAACGGTGCGCATAATCGTCTATCTGAGCAGCTAATGTGCAATACTATAAATCGACTTACGACCATGTATACATGTTTTGGATAATATTCATCAAAATCGAGACCGTACCGTGCGTGAAAAAGGCGCCATCGCCGCTGTTGAAGTGAATGTGACAGAAGACTCAAATTTATCAATTCGACGTCGTTCTTAGCAACTCAGTCTCTGCCCGGCCACTACTTGTAAAATTTTGAGGAATGATCTTGGCCCAAAAACATATAAAATCTAGCTGGTGCAAGAGTTAAGGCGAATCATCGATTGCGTCGTGTGTTCGATGAATGGGCTGAGAATCAGCTGGAAGCTGAACCAAGTTTTTATCGTCAAATCAACTTTAGCTATGAGGCTCATTTCTGGCTTATAGTGTATGTAATAAACCAGAATTACTGTTTTTGGAGAGAGCAAAATCCTAGTGATATTCTTAAAACTCTATTACATCCATAAAAAATCACTGTTTGATGCGTTTTTCATGCCGAAGGCTTCACCGGCCCATTTATCTTTAAATTACCGCTTTTTTTTTTATTAATCATGTCACTGCAAATCATTTGGAGGAGAAATGGTGGCAACAAGATGGCGTCACAGCCCGTCTCGCGCGTAAAACCACCACTTTGTTGAGCCAAACGTTTGGTGACCGAATTATCTCAAGAAATGAATCTGTGATTTGGCCACATTGATTTTATTATTTCACACTTTTGGACTACATTTTGTGGGGTACGTCAAATCGCTGGTATATCCTGATGAGGATGTAACAATTGATCATTTAGAAGCCAATTGCATGCATATAAGCCGAGTTATGTAAAAATATTTAAAAATGCTTATATATTCTATGGCTTTTTAAGAGTGTCTTCGTTAGAGCGCGAGAAAATGTGCATGATTTTAAACTTTCTACACTCTGCTTCACGTGATTCATATTTAAAGTAATCAAAATTTCGAGCGATTCCATTTCAAAATGAGAGAAAATACTCAAATTGCTCGTGGTGCTCGGTCCTATGGGGAAACAAAAGCCAGCACTGAAGCGTTGAACTTCAAAGCGTATCGCTGAAATTTAAACAGTCTTGGCAACAAGTGGGCTTATTTAAATAAACAATTTTAATAAAAAAATATTGTACAACAACCGTCAGAGGAAATAATTTTGGCACGGATTGAACAAGCTGCAACCGATCTTTTATAGATGGATCTGGCAGTAAGTCTAAAGGGACATGTCTTTGGGATAAACTTAGCTGAAGTTTTGGAACAAGAGACTGAGCTACACAATACTAACCAGCGGCAACAACAAACGATGGAGGCTTTGGTACATCTCTTGGTCGGCGAAAATAAGTCCACAGAATTAATTATATTAGTTATTCAACTGTCAAATTAGGATTCTCCAATTTATATGTCAATTGCGTTGCTTTTTGACAAAGCTACTGGAGTTGCGTTGCTATCCGTAAACTACCCATTAGTGCAGCTCATTCATTTTTGATTACACCCAATATTATAAAATTATACTAATCCTTTTTCTTTAAAACAAAAGTGGAAGAAAACATAATACACATCCTTTAAAAGTCGTTATGGCTAACAATTTTAATACTCAACGCAACTACAATGAAAATGTGTACAACACATATATATAGACGAACATACACATTCATGTTTATTTTGTTGCAAATAAAATTCAAAGATTAAAATGTCAAGTCCTAATTTATGTAAGAGAATATTAAAATAATCCTTTAATTGTTTTTTATGCTTGTTTATAACGAACAATATTTATATTATTCAACAAAATATTTAACACTTTTCTCATTAAATCTGTTACCTAAAATAACATCTGCTGCTAGAATTACAGGGAAATTTTTATCTTAACATATCCAAGTTCTTTAAATTTACATGTTCATTTTACAACTTTTAATTTAAAATGTCCAAAATCGCTCTATCGAGAGAGTTTTTATTTGCATATAGTGGAAGCCACAAAAAAATAGTCCGAATCATAAATTGTTCAATAATACAAAATATTTTTTGTACATTTTCACAAAATAAGATTATTTAAGACTTACATAATATTTTTTAACAACTTGAAAGAAGAAATGGTTAATTTTCACTTAGCTCCCTTAATACTCACATGAGTGTCTCATTTTTAACTACTAAAACTTAACACTATTAATAATTCATGATCCTTATATTTGACAAACTTTAAATGAAAAATATTTCACAATAAAATACAAACAAATCTCCTCTTAACTTCTATGAGCTTAAGCTGATTGTAACCTGTTTTTTTTCTATGGTTGAGTACCAACTAAGAAAGCAGAAGTAAGTACACTTTTATTTGGTTTCCTTCATCATTAGTTGCATTTTTAGGGTACTTTTGGTTTAAGCTCATTAAGTTTTCGGTCTCTTTCCATTATACAATCCTTAAGTAGCATATGTGTGAGAGCATACCAGTATATCTGTGTATTTGTAATATTCTTTACATTGTCATGCTAGATAAAATAGTAAATTATTTAATTACAAAAATTTTAAGATAATTAAATTTTATACTTGTTTTAAAGAAATGTACCAAATAAGTCAAATTTATACTAATATTATTTTTTTGTAAATTTCGGATTCCAACGGACCTCTATAACTGGATTATGATTAGAATATGACTAGACTATGACAAGACTATGACTAGACTATGACTAGACTATGACAAGACTATGACTAGACTATGACTAGACTATGACTAGACTATGACTAGACTTTGACTAGACTATGACTAGACTATGACTAGATTATGGCCAGACTATGAGTAGACTAAGACTAGACTATGACTAGACTACGACAAGACTATGACTAGGCTATGACTAGACTATGACTAGACTATGACAAGACTATAACTAGACTATGACTAGACTATGACTAGACTATGACTAGACTATGACTAGACTATGACTAGACTATGACTAGACTATGACTAGACTATGACTAGAACATGACTAGACAATGACTAGACTATGACTAGACTATGACTAGACTATGACTAGACTATGACTAGACTATGACTAGACTATGACTAGACTATGACTAGACTATGACTAGACTATGACTAGACTATGACTAGACTATGAGTAGACTATGACTAGACTATGACTAGACTATGACTAGACTATGACTAGACAATGACTAGACTATGACTAGACTATGACTAGACAATGACTAGACTATGATTAGACTATGACTAGACTATGACTAGACTATGACTAGACTATGACTAGACTATGACTAGACTATGACTAGACTATGACTAGACAATGACTCTACTATGACTAGACTATGACTAGACTATGACTAGACAATGACTCTACTATGACTAGACTATGACTAGACTATGACTAGACTATGACTAGACTATGACTAGACTATGACTAGACTATGACTAGACTATGACTAGACTATGACTAGACTATGACTAGACTATGACTAGACTATGACTAGACTATGACTATGACTATGACTAGACTATGACTAGACTATGACTAGACTATGACTAGACTATGACTAGACTATGACTAGACTATGACTAGACTATGACTAGACTATAACTAGACTATGACTAGACTATGACTAGACTATGACTAGACTATGACTAGATTATGACTAGACTATGACTAGGCTATGACTAGACTATGACTAGCTTCCAAAGCGTCAATCGCAGCTGGCTTATTCCTGAAGACCTCAGACTTTATATAGCCCCAGGGAAAATTGTCTTAAGGTGTGATATCGGTCGATATGATATATCAACAAGGTCATTGTTTCACGCGCTGTATTGCTCGTAGCGCCGTCTTGTTGAAACCGGAGCTCACCGAAACCATGCGCTTGAATTTCATAAAGCACACAGTCCGTTAACATGGTGCGATAACGTTTAACATTGACGGTAACATTCTGACTTTCCTTATTTTTAAAGCACTGTGGACCAATTATTTTTCTAGCCCATAAACCACAACATATCGCTATTTTTAATCGATGTAATGGTAGCTCTTAGTACTCTTCGGGTTGCTTATCAGCCTAAATACAGCAATTTTGTTTATTAACATATTCATTAAGCCAGAAAGGTGCTTCATCACTGAACAAAATTTCACGATAAAACACCAGCAACCGTATTCAAAACAAAAATTTGTGTACTCCGACTATACTCCGCTCATCGAGTGAGCAACTAAAATGTTGATTAAGCTTAATCACCATTTAGTCATGAGTTTATTCAAAACTCTTTTAAATCGCCCGGTTAACAAAAATTTGTACATCTCTGTTTTAGTTAAATTCAACGCAAATTGACAGCAGTTAATTGGGAGTTAAAAAGTCTAAAAGTCTTTGATCATTCGATAATCATAGTTTATTAATAAGTGTTTTGAATAAGAAATCCATAATCAGGAGATATGCAGTAACTAAATTGTTGTTTTGAATACGGGTGCAGATTTTTATTGAGTCTTGCTTCAGTTCTTCTACAAGTTGAATTTTGTACCCCTTAAGGCCGCGATCCTAACGTAAAATACACCAAGTTGTCGAATACGACAAGCCAAGCAGCTGAGAATGAAGACGAATCGATTAGTCACACTCTTCGTGTACACTCTCAGCTGCTTACCATCTTACCATCGACTAATGTAAACTGGGACTCAAATTTGCGAATGGTTCTGGCAATTGTGGCTGGAGAAGGTCGATAATGCGCACCTTAAGTTCCTCGAATCGCACGAAAAACATTTCTCACAGAACGAGATTTTCGTAATACAGCTGAACGATTTGGAGACGTTATTGTGGTGTGAGACTTTCCATGATGAATTGCCAAGCGATACTGAACAAAAATGACAAGGCAGTTTGATAAAAAAAGCATCTTGAAAATCAAACCTAACGACGAATCACAAATTTTAGCAAATGTTTTCGTTTTTTTCTAGTTTGTTCAAATATTAAAGATTTTCTTAGCGTAAAATTAAAAATATTAAGCTAAGAAAGACAAAAGGAGGTTATTTTTAGTCTCACCCCCACTCCATGACAAGAGTTCTTAGATTTTACATCCTGTCCAACTATATCTTATAATCAAACCTTTGGTTTATTATTAATACTTAATGTTTTCCTTTAAATCCTTTGACATTCATTTAAGTTTTATTTTTTAATCCGATTAAACAAAAGAATAGAAAAAGAATTTTTTCTGACAAAAGAAAAACTATAATAAATTTTCTTCTTTTTCTATGTGGGTGAAATTTTTCTAACTGATCTAGTACTTTTTAATATACCAAAATCAGACTCAAACACATGCACATTCTTTTACTAAATAGTATAATTCTATTTGAGTTTTCTGTTTTAAGTAAACTTTTTCTATTAGAAGCTTAAATCAACATGTTTGCTAAAGAGTTTTTTTAAAAAAAACTAAAGAAAACTTCTTTCCGGAAAGGATGGTTATAAGGGGATGAAAGAGTATTGAACATAACCAGCAAAACTTTTTAATACGCTTATTTGTCTTGCATGATACACACAAAGACCAACTAACCAGCAAAATGCAATCATCAAACAAATATTATTAAAAAAATAACTCCATTGACTCAATCACATCTATATAAGTAAACAAACAACAACCTCTCTCCCACACATACATGCGTAAATTGTCAACATCCCACAAATGTATACACCAACACGTTTGTATGTGCATGTTCGTCAAATGAAGCGTATTAAGTCAAACTTTTAATTGACCAATAACTTCATGCATGAGCTAGTTGTAGGAGGGAAAACTGAAAAGTCATTATATAATTTACGATACGCAAGCCAACGTCATTTCAAACATTAGCAGAATACATTTGCATATAACCAGGAGTGTAGGTAAAAACGATTTTTAAAAAACTTTTTGATATGTCCTCATATTAATGTTTAAGCATGTGCATTCAATGCACCCTGTACTGAGTTTTTTGCGAAAGATGAAAATTCATTTCCCAAAAGTAAATTTGTTGCTTCTATTCCGTTTTCTTTGCTTCTTATTTCTTGACTTTTTTCTACAACTAAAAATATAAAATTTGATAAATGAGATTTAAAGTTTGTCACAATTCTGCTCCACTCGCTCCCTCGTCTACTAATTTTTTTTACGCAAAGTTTTTTTAAGCTTCAGCTTTTGTAACATTTGGCAACTAGAAAAACAAAATTGGTTTCATTCTACAACAAGAGCATTTAAATAATACTCGCAAGTGAATATTTTAGCAGGTGAGTAAGTTGTGGGTGATGTTGCCAGAAACAGGAGTGTTGCAAGAAAGTGTTTTTTTTTTTGTTTTTTAAATATCTGTTCTTCTCGTTTATAGTTTTTGTGTTGTACGGAGGAATTTTAAATTATTCGGAAAAATACTTTTCTGTTTCGATTAATTACAATATAGCGCATTTGTTGCTTTAACTTTTTATTTTTATACAAACATTTAACCCGCTACTTCGTTAGCGTCGCCTTTTCATTCGTCGACATATTTATATTCCAAAGTTAATGTTTCAAGGTTTTAACAAAAAATTACCAAAATTTTTTATCTTTAAAATTTTTATTTTCTCAGGACCCAGCACCTATAGTTTTTTTTTTCTAATTTCAATACTATAGAAATTGAAAAAGAACTACATGTAGAACGGAAAAGTAAAGGAGGAACACAAATTTATATCCTGTACTTACCCTTGATACTATTTTTCTCCCCATGAAATGATCAACAATTTCAATATTGTTGGTGTAATTTATTACGTGTTGACATACAATATAGATATAGAAAAAGTTTTGTAAAAAAGTACCAAAAATAGTTGCCATTAAACATTCGAATTTCGAAAAAGTAACAAATTTATATTTGTATTTATTTAGATAAGTTACGAATGAAATATCCCAGCCAGCAAAACTGTCCTGCGTCTTCCAGATATATGAGAGAAACGTCGACAAAAAAGTCGGAATCGTATACGAATTCTGTGACATTTGCGACCCAAAAATGTGGTTGACACAAATTCTGGCAGACATGTCGTGGCAATTTCTGATTTTTTCGCCGGCATTTCTGATAGAAATCTAGTGAAAAAGCATGGGAAATTCTGATGTGTAAATTGACATTATTATTTTCTGCCAGATAGCTGAAAGAATATGGAATAAAATTGTAATCTAATAATCGCAAAGATTTCTTCAAGAAGTCATTTATTTTATTCGAAAATAAATGTTTATAATCAAACATGATACATACCATTTTTTTAAATCTTTTTTAAACAATAAAATATATTAAATAAAACTTAATGAGAATTTTAACTATTTAAAAAAAAGAAACATAAATTTCAACTTTAACACGTCTATATGAATTCAATCAGAAATCTATTAGACATATCGGTACATTCCCTTCGATATATTAATGCGAAATCGATCAGACAGTGAACGAAGTCTCTAAGAATGAAGTCAGATATTTGCAAAAAATGCCTGATTCAGACAACGTCGGAGTATTTTGCTGCCTGTAATAATTATTTCTATGTTTTTTGGTTAAAATGTTAAGTCGGTATGAGAAAAAAGTACGAAAATACAGGGTTTACCCGTTTACTCCCCAAAGGGCCCGAAATTCGAAAAAGTAAATACTAAACTCTTATTTTTTTTTAATGAATAACGATAAGTTTTAATTTTTTTTATCACTTTTACCTAAGCAGATATAAAGTTAGCTTACCACCTTAACATTTGTAATTCTCAAACATCCCGTCTAACTGAATCGATCTGGCGAGATACAAACCTCCGATCCAAATTTCAACTTTTTCGCTATAGCGTTTAAGCTGTGTGATGATCAATCAGCTAGTCAGTCAGAAATGTTACATTTTTATTTACTTCTAGTTTTTGCGAAATTCCCTCCTTAGGAAATACCTAACGCTTGAAACTATTTATAAGTTTGTTGATGGAAATTCCTACTCTCATAGGTCATAAGTTTTAAGAAGAGCAATTTTTTATAAAACATTTGAATTTTTTCTATTATATATTTTATTATATTTTGTATTTAAAGTACCTCTTTACACACCACAATAGATGTTTAGCCCTCAGGTGCTAAAACGTCCGGGTTGCAAGATGTAATCACTCTCGAGAAGGCCACGTAAATTTGCCCGTGTGAGAAGCAATTCTCACTAAAATCAATTCCTACTATTTTCAAAGACTGACCCTGAGATTTAATAATAGTCATTGCGAAGCAGATCTTAAGGGGGCAATTGTTATTTTCAAACTCGAATGGTTTGAGGACTAAGGCGATTCCACGTTTGCTTCACTTTTGCTAATAGTAAATTGCAATAAAGGTTTTTTCTGGGCCACCACGAGCACAAAAAAAAAATAATAACTACCCTTTCTTTCTCTATATTGGTAAGAATATACTGATATACTGCACTTGTTCAAGCATACTGTATTAATTCAAAACTTAAAAATTTTCAGTAGAAGCAAAACAATTTTTAATTTTATATTAAAGGCATATGAAAAATAATTTTTAAGCCAATCGTTTCATTACCAAAAAGTAGACATATTGATTTTTGCTAAGATTGTCATATAAAACTAAATTATAATTAATCCTATTTTCATTTTTTTTAGTTACTTAATAATATATAATACAGTTTTGTTAGCTGATTCATTGTATTTATGTAAGCTCAGTTCCATACTGTAATATAAGACTTAGGTCTTGTGTATGGGACATCGAAAAGAAATAAATAAATAAAAATAAGTAAATAGCACGATATTTTAACAGCGGTTTTATAAGTACTTTTTGTTGATTGCTTCCAAAAAGTGTAGAAAAAAAATTTTTAGTTAATACACTATTGTTGAATAAGTGCGATATGTAATATTGTTCCTTCATCAGTAACTCTTTATTACTTAGTTGTCACCAAATCTCTCACATCAATAATGTCGTAATTGGTCTCCTTCAGATATTCTCGATTTCCGAAATTGGCTACAGATCTTTTTAGAAGAGACAATCCGTATTGCCCTAAACTGTGTCCTGCTTGCGCTAACACTGCACCCTCAATCAATTAGCCGTTGCATACTTATTTGCAATTCACTCTCCAGTTGTCTTCCGAGAGACAATATTTTGATTTGTTCCAAAGGCTAAAAGGACCAGAGAGTTGACAGAAAATAAACATTACTGTAATTAGTTCTTGCAACTTCAAAGAAGAATCGCTCAGCGCATCTTCTTTGAAAGTAGTGTCTTAATGTCTGTCGTTTTCGAGCAATCCAAGATCTTTACATGGAGATTGAAATATAGGATGGAGTACACCGTTCATAGTCTTCCAGCCTTCAAGAGATGTATTTTCTCTTACTTCATGAAGCAGCAGGAATTGATGGTAAAATTTGGTGCTGTTAGGATGGACTCTTCCCAGAACGTGTTGTGTGTAGAAACAACAAAAACAACAGAACAAGAAAAAAACACATTATTTTCATGTTTAAAAATTAAAATTGAAAGCCTGAGTTCTCATTTAGTTTATATTTTTAGTTTAATATGTACATTAAGTTTTTAAAGTAAAAATCATATTAGGCATTATTATTAGGTTTAATAAGTAATTGGAACTCTGTAAGGTGTGAAACGGGTAAGCAAATCAATCATAATAATATTCTCCTTTAAATTTCGCTTTTGGTTTATTATAAGTACGAATTCGGGATAAAATTAACGTTACAATACTTGAATCAACCGAATTTGGAGATTGATTCAATCTCAGTTTTACTTAATTCAATCTTATTTTCGGATTAAGTACGATTAAGTACGAATTTGGGATTAAATATATAGAAGTTGAGTATTTCGAGATTGAATAATCCGTACTTGAATCAATCTTTCTGTACTTGATCCAAGAATATTCGTACTCACCATACTATTGATACCGCTTCGGATTGATTTGAGTACGGATGGATTGATTTTTATTTTGAGTGTAGGAGCTAAATTGTGAATTAAAAAAAAATTTTGTACCAAAAAAAGTACCAAAAATAAGTTCAATTTTGTTTTCTTGTCAGTCCAAATTTCAAAAAAATACCAAAACATTTTAAGATGTTTTTAATAAAGTATCAAACCTCATTCGATTTCAAAGTTGTATTTCTATTTGTAATACGTTGGAAATTAAATCATGAACTAAAAAAATATTTCTTTTGAACAAATACCACAAATCAATTAAAATTGTCTGCCTTATTAGCCAGAATTTCAAAAAAGTAACAAAAATATTCGAGTTGTGTATTAAAAGAAAACATTTTGATTAATGTTTTATTACTATCTTTAATATTTAATGAGACAGATACCTTATTAAAAGTACCAACTTAAATGTTTACCTGTCTTACCCGTTAAAAGTACAATTATCAAAAATACTTGTTTCACTCGTAAGCTTATTTTTTGACGGCATTCATTTGCTTCGGCATTAATTTGCTGTTTATGAAAAGAGATATCTGTATACCGGGTTGTTGATGAGTCAGAAGGTGAGTGAGTGAGTCAGGCCTTGTACTTTTATATAGATTGAAATGTTCAAAATCTGGTCTTGTAAATAATGCACAACATCGGCCCCTATTAATCACTATCTTCAGTCGGTGCGATTCACTTCCCCCATCAAAATAAAAATAGTTAAAAAAAACTTTTAACCATTTATATTATCCAGATATTTTGACAATTTTATTGTCTTTGTATGGGATGTTACTCGTTCACTTTTTCGGTTCAGTTCGCTTTTCCCAGATGTTGTGTACTGATAACCAAATTAAATATTTGTCCCAATTTTGGCAACTTTTACCGTAACGATCTGTATGGTCCGAACGTGAATTCCTTCACCCATAGACGCCCACCTCTGGATTAGGATAATCCAGGGGATTTGAAACACTGTCCCGTGGCAGGGCAAGCGAGCTACTTCTGCTTGAGAAGGTTGAACTTGGACTGCTTGTTGGCCTATTTACGGGGAACTGTGCTCATAGATACCACCAGTTTATAATGGGTAATGCATCTACGAAGATATGCAGATTTTGTGAGGTGGATGGCGAAACGTCAGAACATCTGTTCTGCTGCTACTGTCCAGCCTTGGGGACTTCCAGGCAGAAATTTTTCGAGGGTAAGTAGTGAGCCCAACAGATATTTATGATCTTTCACCAGGGTAATGTTCTTTAAACGTAGCCTGAACTTTACATGGTCAGATACATGGGCCGCAAAAAATATCCTCTGTGTCGTTGTGCTTATGGCCTTCTTCTTGTCGTTATAATTAATTAAAACTTATTCAAAATCAACCCTACTGTGGTTGTGGCTTTTTGATAGAATATCAGCTTAAACATTATATGGTTGCCGGTGACAATAATGGGGTTAAATTTAACCACAATATGTTAAAAAACACTTTTGTTGGAGCTGAACATATCAAAAAATGCGTTTTTTTACATTTATAATGAAAGGTAAAAATAAGGGTTTCTTTTTATCAATCATTTCATTTCGAACCGGTTGTTAGTTCAAAAATTGTTTTTTTTTTCAAAAAATATTACTTATCGAATAATTCGAAAACCGGGTACAAAAATATGTCGAATAATTGAAAACTCTATTTGAATACCGTAACTTTTGACTAGAAATTTGTTTGTATTAAGGCAATAATAACAATATGAAAAACCACAGCACTCAACAAGATGCACACACTTACTTACTACAAGCTTTACACAGAGTGCCATTGTAAGACATGGGATGACTGAAAAACTCAGGTTGATAGATAAAGAATATGTCTGCTTAGTCAACTTGTTTTCCTCAAAAGGGGTTGAAAATTACACTGTTTGCTCTGAAAAGACTTTAATAAGTTCTTTTTATGCAATGATTTAGAATATGACTATAGCTTAAACTATAACTTAGACTAAGACTTAGGCTTTCACTATGACTTATACTATAACTAAGACTATGACTTAGACTATGACTTAAACAATGACTAAGACTATGCCTTAGACTATTACTTAGACTTAGACCATGACTTAGACTTTGCATTGGATTTAGAGTAGCCTATAACGTAGACTGCACTGTGTCTTAGACTATGACTTAGACTATAACTTAGACTTTAGCTTAGACTAGGATATTACGTAGACTATGACTTAAACTATGACTTAGACTTTATTTTAGACTATGACTTCGACTAAGACTATGACTTAGACTATGACTGACACTTCCACTTTGCAGTTTCCTTGCAATGACTTAAATTTCTATATGCATATGTACTAACAACGACCTTGCTTTGTTTTTTCTTTTTACTTTTTTTATTTATTTAATTAAGTCTTTGGATAAAAACCTTACAAATAACTAACTATACAGTAGTTATATAAAGAATTTATATAAAGATATTCTAACCTAAAAATTAATCTTGGACTTTTTTAAGATGACATTTTAATATTTCGGCTCCAGCTTTGACCTCTCGTGAGCTGGACCATTTTGTAATATGGTCTATTTTTGTATGTTTTGTTAATTTGAGAATTTGTTTCCTTACCTACATATACAATATGGGTATCATAAGAAAGGTTTTTTTTAATTAAATACGGGTCTCACCTTTTTTTGAAGTTCGTGGTAATTCGCGTTCGAGTATATAATATATATGTTTATATAATTATATGAAAAACTATTTAAATATGAATTAATATTTAAATAGAATTAGTGAAATTGGCCATAAGTATTTGAAAACATGAAAATATTGCGTTTAAAAACATTCAAATTAAAAGAAGAATCGATTAAACTATACAACTCGTCGAAATGTTTGCATATTCTCGTTAACGGATCAGCATCAACATAATTTGTATGAACAACAGGAAGGCGTAGGGATATTAGCTGTCGGGTGAAATATCGTAGAATAGTAAAATTTACTTAGAATGAAGTCAGAGAGGACATCACCATTAATCAACTAAATCAGAAATGCCTCACTTAGCATAGTCGGTTTTGCTTTTTATAATTGCAAGCAGACTAAATTTTTGTTTTTTTTTTAACTAAAATGAAAATTTTCGATTATAAATTTATATTGAAAACAAAAACAAATTTATGTTTTTTTTTATTGTTGTTTCAATATAAATACCCAAGCGAAAGTTTTTATTTTATTTATTAAAACAGGCAGTTAGACTACGAATGCGACGAAAAAAAATCAAAGATATTGATAGTTTTAGGTTTGTTTTCTTTCTGATTCTCCAGCAACGCTAAGCTGGCAATGGTGTTTATCCATGTCATGTTTTCATGAAATGTTCAAAATGCGACTTAAGTTCAGTTAAAGTTTGTTTTATATACATATACTTGTATGAACGCAATTTTCTTTTTTCTTTGTAAGTTAATCATGCATGAGTTTCATTCATTCAATCAAGAATTTTATTCACTTGTACTCTCGTAGTTGATGGCACAATGCACTCCTACTTGAATTAACTGACTGATAAGCTTCAATAAAAAAGAGAATAAAATATTACAAGATAAGTTTTCGATTTGATGGCGCGCAATACAACTGTTACACAGATTTTTATTAACCGTTCAAATCTGTATACTAACGGCACTTATGCTTTCGATAATAATCTTTTATTCAAAATGCAAAAGAGAAAAAGAATTGAAAACTGAATTTTTTTAAAATATTGGCATAATGTAGAAAAAAGATGTACGCCAACCAACGTAGCAAAGGGAATGTTTTAATATTTTAGTGGTTCGAATGAATGAAACAAAATATACACCAGCAATTAAAGAAAAAGCGTAACAGGGGTGCATTTGTGAGGGACTAAAATGTTTTATTCACACTCTAATGAATAAATTTGGTTCTTTGTTGAAATCATAATTTAAGAGTTTGAGGAGCTGGTAAATGTTAAGATTATTTTTATAACTCAAAACATTTTTATCTAGTGACCCAATTCTGTGAAAACATCTCAGGTGCAGCGCAATATTTAATACCCCTGTTTCAAATAATTAAAATGTAAAATTTATTGCCGGAAACTATATCTTAAAAAATCATAATATACTAGCTAGGGCTGACAATCCCGAAATCCCGATCCCGAAATTCCCGGGACTTAATTTTTTTGTTCTAACTTTTTTTATAAAAAGAAATTTATCATGACATTCTCCCTTGAGAGGATAGGGAACACAATAATGATATTTTATATTTAATAGATTTATTCTGTTAATACTGCCATTGAAAATGAAAGAAAAAATTAAACTTCGTTATTATTTCTAAACGCGTCCAACAATTATGAAGAAATTTTAATGTGAGAAGTGCTGAAAATAATTAAAGATGAAAATTACTTGAAGAAATAAATTCCTTTTGAAATGCAAAAAAAAAACCAAAAGTTTTATTATCTAATTGATTCCACTGGTGTATCTAATGCAAAATGTAAACTTTACTCTTTACCGGCTTAGGCTTTTTAAAGTGTTTTCCGAGAGTGGGCATGGGACCTTAGGTAATTTATGGAGCGATTTCACGAAATTAAGTAGTGCAATTTATACAGTACATAATTCCTACCATTAGTGGTGGTGGGTATACAAATGTGTTTTTGTTAAATTAAGATTTTTATGGTTAACTAAAAAAATTGATTTTGTTAACTAATTTCGAATTTAAATTTAATTATTCATCTTAATACATTTAATACAAATAGTAATAGAATCTTACAAATAAATGAATTACTAGTTTGTTCTATTCAATTACTATATTAGTTATTTTTTTATTAAGTTTGGAACAACTGAGGTAATTAAGTAAAATATATATTTTAAGGTAATTATTTTTTAATTGAATCAATTAACACATTGTTGGAAATCTTACGCTATTTTTTTTATCATATTTTTAATTACATTAATCATTAATTAAGAAAAATCACACTTTTAAATTTTTACAAATATTAGTAATCAATAGAATCATTAAACAACTTTGTAATATTAAATTAATTATAAAATTTGGGTTTCTAAACCTCTTTTAGACGTTTTTTTTAAATAAATATCTATAAAAAAATATTTATCTTTTGACTTTCAAAAATCCCGAAAATTCCGGGATCCTGTTAAATCCTGGGATCCCGAAATCTCGGGATTTGATTTTTTGAAATCCCGGGATTTGGGAAAACCAGTCCCGATTGGCATCCCTAATACCAGCGTAGTAAGTATTTTCTCTATTTATTTTTATATGCAACGAAATCATTTATCTAAGTTTTCCATTTATTCTTCATCTACTTTTTGTTCTTGTTTTTTTTTAAGAAAATTTCAAAGTTTTTTTTTTATTATTTTTTCCAAACTCTCATGTGTTATAAAACCATATTATTAGTGATTTATGGTTGGGATTATTATTCCTGAACTGTTGGTTTGTTTTTAAGCATTTGTTGTTTGATTTTATGCATGTGCGACAACAAAGCCCACTTATAAGAATTTATATGAATGAATAAATGCTTTAGTACCTGGATGTGTATGTGTAAAATGGAACAATGTTCATCAAGGACAACAGTATTTGCGAAGGAATGTAGTACGCTAGAAGCAACAGATATTAGAGAAAGCAGCAATGTTACGGAAGCAACAAGTACTTAAAAATGCGAGGAATGTTTATTAATGAGCTTATAAATAAGAATGACACCAATTTATAGTCTAGTCATAGTCTAGTCAAAGTCTAGTCATAGTCTAGTCATAGTCTAGTCATAGTCTAGTCATAGTCTAGTCATAGTCTAGTCATAGTCTAGTCATAGTCTAGTCATAGTCTAGTCATAGTCTAGTCATAGTCTAGTCATAGTCTAGTCATAGTCTAGTCATAGTCTAGTCATAGTCTAGTCATAGTCTAGTCATAGTCTAGTCATAGTCTAGTCATAGTCTAGTCATAGTCTAGTCATAGTCTAGTCATAGTCTAGTCATAGTCTAGTCATAGTCTAGTCATAGTCTAGTCATAGTCTAGTCATAGTCTAGTCATAGTCTAGTCATAGTCAAGTCATAGTCTAGTCATAGTCTAGTCATAGTCTAGTCATAGTCTAGTCATAGTCTAGTCATAGTCTAGTCATAGTCTAGTCATAGTCTAGTCATAGTCTAGTCATAGTCTAGTCATAGTCTAGTCATAGTCTAGTCATAGTCTAGTCATAGTCTAGTCATAGTCTAGTCATAGTCTAGTCATAGTCTAGTCATAGTCTAGTCATAGTCTAGTCATAGTCTAGTCATAGTCTAGTCATAGTCTAGTCATAGTCTAGTCATAGTCTAGTCATAGTCTAGTCATAGTCTAGTCATAGTCTAGTCATAGTCTAGTCATAGTCTAGTCATAGTCTAGTCATAGTCTAGTCATAGTCTAGTCATAGTCTAGTCATAGTCTAGTCATAGTCTAGTCATAGTCTAGTCATAGTCTAGTCATAGTCTAGTCATAGTCTAGTCATAGTCTAGTCATAGTCTAGTCATAGTCTAGTCATAGTCTAGTCATAGTCTAGTCATAGTCTAGTCATAGTCTAGTCATAGTCTAGTCATAGTCTAGTCATAGTCTAGTCATAGTCTAGTCATAGTCTAGTCATAGTCTAGTCATAGTCTAGTCATAGTCTAGTCATAGTCTAGTCATAGTCTAGTCATAGTCTTAGTCATAGTCTAGTCATAGTCTAGTCATAGTCTAGTCATAGTCTAGTCATAGTCTAGTCATAGTCTAGTCATAGTCTAGTCATAGTCTAGTCATAGTCTAGTCATAGTCTAGTCATAGTCTAGTCATAGTCTAGTCATAGTCTAGTCATAGTCTAGTCATAGTCTAGTCATAGTCTAGTCATAGTCTAGTCATAGTCTAGTCATAGTCTAGTCATAGTCTAGTCATAGTCTAGTCATAGTCTAGTCATAGTCTAGTCATAGTCTAGTCATAGTCTAGTCATAGTCTAGTCATAGTCTAGTCATAGTCTAGTCATAGTCTAGTCATAGTCTAGTCATAGTCTAGTCATAGTCTAGTCATAGTCTAGTCATAGTCTAGTCATAGTCTAGTCATAGTCTAGTCATAGTCTAGTCATAGTCTAGTCATAGTCTAGTCATAGTCTAGTCATAGTCTAGTCATAGTCTAGTCATAGTGTAGTCATAGTCTAGTCATAGTCTAGTCATAGTCTAGTCATAGTGTAGTCATAGTCTAGTCATAGTCTAGTCATAGTCTAGTCATAGTCTAGTCATAGTCTAGTCATAGTCTAGTCATAGTCTAGTCATAGTCTAGTCATAGTCTAGTCATAGTCTAGTCATAGTCTAGTCATAGTCTAGTCATAGTCTAGTCATAGTCTAGTCATAGTCTAGTCATAGTCTAGTCATAGTCTAGTCATAGTCTAGTCATAGTCTAGTCATAGTCTAGTCATAGTCTAGTCATAGTCTACCCAAAAAACCAAAACGATTAAGAAAGAAATTGAAAGCTTAGTAACATCCCAGTAAAAAAAATTGGGTTTTTTAAGCACTTAAGAGAAAAAGCGCATAATCGAGCTCTTTAATAAGAGAACTCTTATACAGCAGTAAATAATAACGAATTTAATATACAAAAAAGCTGCTAGTTTAGTGCTGAAAACGAAGAAGGTTTTAAAGCGAAAAAATAAAAATAAAAGTAAATTATGGTTTACGAAAATTATTGAAAAAAGGCAAATGAAAGCAAAAAATTTATGAATATGTTAATATAGTTAGCCATTAAAAAAGCACTTTAGGAGTGCTTTGTTTGCATGCTTCATTAGGTTTAAAGAAGCGTTTATTGTCAGCAGAAAATACTCCTCCAAACCGGGAACACCATATACAATAATCAGACATCACAACAGCTTGAAGAGATTTGAGGTATGAATTCATACATAAAACCTGCATAAAACCTTTTGGAGCACATTTTTACTGGGATAAGCCTTAAGCTTAGAAAATTATTGTGATTACTATAATAAAAGGCTTATGAAAAATTGTTTAAGAATAAAAACTTAACCCTTGCGACAATATTTATTTTCTATAACATAATGTAAGCTAAGAAGTCTAATTATAGAATAAACTTACTAAAAAATACTTTTCGAAGTTACAGAAAAATACTTTACAAACACTCTGTTTGTATTTATATGACATATTTGCAAAAAGGTTTTTAAATTGTGCACCATTTAAAACACTTCACTCTTCGAACAAAACATACAAACTGAAAACTTTAATTAATAATAAAAAAAGGCACTCATCAAACGGGGACATCATTCTCAAAAACACTTACAAGTCTATAGCGAGCATAAGTCATTTGCAATCATATGTGTTGTCATGTTGTAGGAAATCTCTTATTATAAGCTTATTCTATAAATCATTTGTCTTTGGCTAGTTTCACAATCCTCGTATAATCGAAATGTGTTTGTGTTTGTTTAACATTCATATATTACAAAAGACAGTTCTTGGGAAACAATTTTACTACAAACTAAAGGCTTTAAGCGTGAACTAGAATTATCCTTTTGCTCTACTATATACTCAATTGGGCCAGACAATAAATGATGTATATATATATATGTATATAAAAAGAATGAGGGCAACGAGTTATGGGGAATGTTGAAAAAGGGAGAAAAGAATTACAGGCAATAAAATTGTGTAATCGACATTTGTTGCGCCTTTGCACAGAAAGCTTTGTGCCACACACTGCGCTGTGTAGTTGTATGTAACAGTTTGTGCAGCGTTATATGTGTAATACATGTTAAAACATGATTGTGCTACATGACTGTATATTTTTGCAGCCTGTTGCATTTAAAAGTATAATTTTTTGCTTTGTTTAATGCATTTTTTCGTGCTACAAATTCTCTGTAGTCAATGTAATAATGCTAGATTATAAATATATGTATAGTAAAATATATATGTTGGCCATTAGAATTCATATTGTAGTGCTTCTACCTTGAGTGTCATTTGTTTTAGTTGAACAATTTATTTTTTCCCTCTTGCCTTAAATGCTATTTGTAGGTTTAGAGCTTTATATTATTTTATTACAGGTATTTTGTAAGGTGCTGGGAAGTGTGTGTGTGTGTATGTGTATTAGTCAAAACCTGGTAGCACTTCTCATTACTTTGATGTTACGTTAAGCTTCTTTTAAGCACATTATAATTCTTTATGGTTTTATTCTTTCTTGCTTTCAAAGACTATAGAGTATCTGCTGATCTTTATGAATAAATTTGAATTATTACAATACAATTTATTGATTTCTATATTCTGACAAATATTTGTCTAGTGTGCCTATAAATATTTTTGCCCTATTTGTGTACAAAATTAGGTAAACATGCCATGTTAACATAATTTTTGCTTAATGGTGTTTAAGGCACATGCATAAGGTACATGCATTTGAAAAAGTTATTCTGGCTGTAAATTTTTTTATATGGAAATTCGACATTTAGAGAAACTTAGTTCCTATATAAAAAACGAGTATCTGGGCATATGCATATACATGTTAAGATCGTGTCAAGTTTTATTGGGAAAAAGTTGTATATCGTTTTGTTTTTTTAGAAAGAATCAATCCGGTCTATTTTTTCCAAGGCACATTGATTTATTCTGTAAAGGCAGAAATTGCATACATAAAAATTTTAATCTCTCAAATGACCCAGCTAGCATTTTGAATCATATAAGAGTCTCCTGGGAATCTTACGAAGAGCGTTTTTGATCGTCGACAAGCGCATTTTTAAATCGTAGAAGATTCCTCACACGGGAGAAACTGTTACACAAGTTGATTCCTCTGTGAGACACTTCTACAACACAGCGGAAGACGCTTATATTAATCGTAGAGGGAATCGTTTCCGATGTATGTAAATATTAGTTAACTAGTCTTTCAGAAAGCATGCTAGGAATCGTATGAGACTTATATAAGGTTTCTCGTATAACTCTTCTCATTTTCATACAATTTTATACGAAACAATTCCTTAGATCGCTAATTAAACTCCACCCGGCTGGAAAATCTTATTCGCAGATCCTTAGGTCCATTTGTCTTATTGAAATTGAATTAACAATAGAATTTTAAAGTTTAAAAAAACACTCTTATTTAGGTAGCTCAGTAATTATTATATGACTCATACAGAGAGTCGCAAATAATCATCAGAAGAGTCTTTTAGGAGTTGTATATTAAATTAAAAAATTTAATCGTCTTAAAAAACAGAATATGCTAGCTGGGTATGTAGCTGGGAATTTCATGAAGAGTGTTTTTGATCGTCGACGAGCTGATTTTTTAATTGTAGACGATTCCTCGCACGGAAGAAACTGTTACACGTGCTGATTCGTATGAGAGATTCTTCCATAACACAGCGAAAGAATCTTATATTCATCATAAAGGGAATTTTATGATCCACATATAGATTATCTAACGAGTCTTTTAAAAAGCATGCCAAGAGTCGTATGAGACTCATGAAGAGACTATTTTACAACTTGTGAAAGGCTCAGACGTATAACCTAAATAAGGGCATCAAGCGACTTTTTCATGTCAAAACTTATAATTTTCATACAATTAATATGAAACAAACCTTAAGGTTGCGAAAACAACACCATCCTATCGTTAGCTCAGTAATTGTTATATGGCTCTTACAGATTGTCTCAAAAGGTACATTCTAAGATTAAAAGACGTGCGTGTCAAAACTTTATAAAAAAATTAATAAATAAACAATTTAAGCTTAGCAGCTTGTTAGCATAGAGTTCGTTAATAACAAATTTTATCCGTCCGCTAACTTTTAATAAATCAACTCTGAATATTAATGATGCCACATTATAATACTCAAAAATGCAACACGTTTTGAATTAATCATCGCTGGTTTTGTCATTTCATTTCATTTTTTTTTTAATTTTCCCTCTTTATATAAAAATTTGATATGTTTTTAAATTAAAATATATTTAAAAAAGGACTCTAAACTAAAAAAACAGTGTATAAAAAAAAAACAAATAAAATTATTCAACATAAAACGGCTGTTTATCACAAATTGGAAAACGTTTGGCAGCTTGTTGACAAGAGTTTAGCAAATCGTTAGCCAGAGTTTGGTAAGTGTATTATGAATAAAATTTGTGCTAACTTCATGCCAAATTTTCGTTATGAATACGACTGTAGATGTTTTTGTTTTTGTTACTCGTCAGATAATCATCAGAAGATTCTATTAGGAGTTGTATATTAAACATAATCGTCTAAAAACAGCCTACGCTAACTGGGGATTAACTATGTTTGTATTTGGCTTGTATCTCATTTGTATAAGGTGTAATTTTAAGTGTTAATAGTAATTTAACGGTTCAATATAACTTTACTCAAGATGTTGTCCATTGAGCTTTTTTTATCCTGCTGGA
Source organism: Pollenia amentaria (assembly GCA_943735925.1). Lineage (NCBI taxonomy): Eukaryota > Metazoa > Arthropoda > Insecta > Diptera > Polleniidae > Pollenia > Pollenia amentaria. The sequence continues at coordinate 277,078,648 of OX031006.1, read as the reverse complement.
AACATATTGATTATGCACTAAGCTAATGGCCAATCACGAAACAAGGAAATTTTGAATACGCTGTTTTTAAGTGTTCGTACACTAGCAATACATTTTGTATCTATCGAAACATACGGTAGTCGCACGGGATTATAAGGCGGGCAAGGCAAAACTATCAAATCACTATTTCAAAATAGTTTTTAAATGGTCTTGCAATATCTGGCTGAGCGTTTTCATGTTGTAGAATTATGGCTTCTAACGAATAATTTGTGTTAAGTGAAGGTTCTCTGTGATTTTCTGTCCCGCTTTCAGCAGCTTATAATAGATATGACCTTATACAGAGAATTACCTTGGCTCCATGGAACACTACCTCCAGAATTCAGAATGTTGGTCACATGAATAACGTTACCCTCCTTAATGTCAAAGACAAAAAACATGCGTAAAGGTTAGATCATATGTTGTAAATAGGCCTGCCAGATGGCCTTGATTTCCCAGAATTTTCAATGGTCGTCAAGAACCAAGAAAAAAATGTTTTGTCAAGATTTTTTAAAGCTAAATACACGTTATTTTGAATTTTTTTTTTTTACAACTTTCCTTAAGCAAGGCTGTGTGAAAGCAAATAAAAATTTTACCATTTGGTTTTAGTGCATCTGGTCAAAAATCTGATAAAACTACCTTTCCTTTATTCAGCACTAAAAATTTCACAACGTGCCCGTATCAACATTAAAAGTCAATAATAATAAAAACGTTAAATAGCTGACTCAATACAGAAATGCACTGAAATTATTTGGTGCAAATAGTAGGCTCATTTGTTTGTATTTTTTTTACTTTTAACTCGTTTTAAAAATTGGGCGATTTTTATTTAAAACTGTTTTAAGAGGGTTTAACTTGTCAAGAACTATTTTCAAAATCAAGATTTTTTTTGTGGATGTTAACAATTTTGCAAATTTTAATCTGGCAAGCCTTTTTGTAAATCACGCATAAATCTTAAAAACATTTTGCTTTTGATCAAAAAAAAAAAAAAAAAAAGAAAAAAAAACTCTCATGAGAAAAATAAGCAAAGGCAGATAAATTCATTTAATTTAAATTTCGCAAATACATTGTCAGAATTTTGACATTTTTAATTAATCTCCATTAGTTGTGCATAGTCGTGCCCCTGCATTTACATCTTTATTTGCCGTTTACTTGTAATTGTCTAATAATCTTTTAGAAAATTTGTACTTCGGATTATTAAATAGAAAATTTGTTGCCCATAATGTCTTCATAAATTTTACACCTAAATGCTCTATACATCATCTTTTGGGCACAAGAATATGCGAATACATTTTATGTGCATTCGTACTCTAAGACATAAATTTTGCATATAATGTTGTGGTTGCCAAGAAAATTTAAATTGAAAAATAAAAATTAAGAATTGAAATGTTTAATCAAGAAGTCTTGTAATAATAAAGCAATTCAAACTAAATTTCATATTGTTTATTTTGCAAAAAAAAAAAAAAAAAAAAAAATATTTCAATAAATTTTAAAAAAGTTTTTATTTTGTTACAAAATATAGAAAATAAAATAAGGTGTAAATCGTATTTTATTATTTTTTTTATCCAATTCACAAGCTTTGTCGTTTTAAAAAATGCGATTTTTGTTCCTGCACTTGTGAATAGACAAATTCGTTGTATCGTAACTTTGTCGCAGCGTTTACAAACTGCATTCAAAGTAGAAAAACTGCCACGCGATTCTTTCCTGTTTCATTTTGACATTTTTTTTGTGTTTTTGGTGTGATTTTATTTAAAAAAAATTAAAATGTACATAAAAATTAAAAATATATTTTTAAATACTTTTAAGAGTATTAATATTATTATTGATTAAATATCACTTTATTTTATTTAACATGAATTTTTATTTTATTTTTCTATTTGTTTTGATTTTTTTTTTTTGACAGCTAGTTCAGGTAAACTAACGATAATTGTTATCAAAATTAGAGACGCTAGTACATATTTCCTGTTGCGCAGCACGTTTCAAAATTAAACGACCTGTTTCGCTCTCAAAATTTTGAACGGCGAAACATATTGTTTTAAACATGTTTGGGGCGCGAAACAGGAATGGAAGAGCAAAACACGAATATTGCTGTCCGTGTGAACATGGTATTAGACCGCAGTTTTTTTAAGCTCTGCTTTGTCGTATTGCTAAGAGCCATTTTACATGGAGGGACATGTCGCTGCGACACTGCCTGCGTTGTCTTTTGGTGTCCCTTCTTAAATCTGTTTTCGTTTACATGAAGTGATTTCGTTGCAGCAACAAAACGACTTTTTGACGTTCAATTGACTAATTCCTTTCACCCGTTCATTCGTAAAAAGAGTTTCCATATGCTTTCTAATTGTTAATTTGTGAAAAGAAGCAGTGGCAACATAATACAACTATTTATAAAAAGAAAATTGTGCAAATTTTAAGAAACATAATGGCTGATCTTTCTAAAGAAGAAATTATTGAAGAGATTGTTGACTTGACTGAAATGGCTGTTGAAGCGTTAGGTCTAGATGACGCTGAAAATATAGAAATTATTTTGAATTTTCTAGACAGCTATGAAAATGCAAATAATTTGCCGAATTAAAAAGACGAAATGAGTTGGTAAAACTATGGAGGATAAGGTGGAAGTTGCGGGACTCATTTTTATATCTATTGAATGAGTTTTCATTGGATATTTCATCTTTTTTTTAATTTTATTAGAACGAATAAAGAAACCTTTAAATTCATTCTAGAAAAAGTAGAAAAGGACAAAAAAAAAGACACAATATGTAGGTATTCGATATCGCCAGCAGAAAAGTTAGCTGCTGCACTTCGTTATCTAGCTACTGAAGAATCCTATCTGTTAATTACCAAACACGATTGGTAAGTTCGCTTCTTTGTGCTGCCATTCCAGCAGTGGGTTTGGCCAGTGTTTAAAATGCAGTCGCCAGTTTGTTTTTTTACACATGCAACTATACTGAAAATAGTTCGAACCATGATTTTTCATCACCATTCATATATAAAACAGTTGAACTGTGTGCGCACAGTTACTGAAAAAATAGTAACACAATTCATTTTTTTTCAGCAGTCAAAAGAATCAGCAGCAGACTCCCTCCATTTTAAAAACACAGACTGCTGAACTTGCGACTGAAAACCAGAAGCTGCTGTGTTTACAGTTGACGTAAACTCTTTTTTTTAGTTCACTAAACAACGTAGCTAGAAACTGGCAGCTCGACTATACAGTAACGTAAACACAAACTGGTTTGTTGAATGAATTGAGTAATGTTAAGTTGAAAACACATTTGTTTTGTTATTTAAATCAAATAAAAGAAAGGAGAAAAACAATTATTTATAGAATGAAACAAATAATTTGTAATATTTCGAATGCCAATTACAATACATACTTTTTATTTAAAAATATTAATTTTTGTTTTATAAATTTTATGTAAAATTATAACACTATTTTTTAACTTGATAATAATTCAGTGAAAATGTCAACCATTAAAACACATTAAACATAATAGAAAATAAGATTTTCTATAGTAAATATAAAAATTTTTCCTGTTACTTTAAAATATAATATTTTTCTACTAAAATTTTTTTTAACGTTTATTAATTGAACAATATTATATTATACAAACTTAAACTATAATAAACACTAGTAAACAATATTAATTTTTACACATTTATTAAAAAGTCTCAAAAGCAAGGTCGCGAGTATTATTATTAGAATGGATTAGATTTTGATTTTCAGAAATAGGTTTTGATTTTGAACTTCAAATGATGAAGATAAATATTATATTTAATTTAAGAATGTTATGAACAAATTGTTTAAAAACATTAGATTTATATGTCAATTGTTAAAAACTATGGTCGAATAGTAAAAAAGCCAAAAACAGATTATTCATCTAGCCACCAATTTTTTTTGGTTTTAGAACATTGTAAACTACGAACTACTGTATTGGAGAATACTTGTGTCGTACGTACATTATAATTATTTGTTTCATTGCAATTTACCGATTTTATACTGGCCCATCTATAATTCTGATATAAGACTATTATGCCATTTTTATTTTGTACAACCCCTATACTACATATACATATACAAATGCATCAGTTTGAAAAAATCCTTTTTGCAATGTCCTATCTATATATATAAAATTGTAACGTTACTGACTGACTCACTGACTGATTCATCATCGCACAGCCTAAACGCCTGAGGCTAAAAACTAGAAATTTGGACCAGGGGTTGGTCTCTCCCCAAATCGATCCACTAAGACGGGATTTTTGGAAATTCGAATGTTTAGGGGGTAAAAAAGGGCAAAATCGGGTAAATTCGGTAACCTTATATCTCTAAAACTAAAAGAGATACAAAAAAAATTTAGTGCTTTTCGTTGTTTTTTAGAAAAATAAGCGGACAGGTGTCTGGTACTTTTTGGAAATGCAGCTCTTTAACGGAGTAAACGGGTAAAATCTGTATTTTGCTACTTTTTTGTCACCCCATCTATCTTTTAAACTAATAAACATAGAAATAAGGGTTATATCACATTTGAAACTTATCTAAAAAATCCAAATACAAATTTTGTACTTTTTCGATATTCGGACGTTTAGGGGGTAAAACCCGTTACTATTTTTGGTACTTTTTTACAAATCATTTTTTTTTATTTATTGATATATACGTATTAAATTATGGGCTCCTACTACAATACTGAAATTTTTCATGCTTCAATGGGGAGAAAAAAGTACCAAAAAGTGGAAATACGGTTTTTGGTTCCACAACTGACAATTTTTCTAATTATCGTTAATATTGGACCTAGAAACATAAACTTCAACATGCAATGTCCTGAGTGGATAAGAACCTCTGAGGGTACTTTTTGGTATTTTTTTGATCTTCAACTGGTACTTTTTTAATTTCCGTTAGTATTAGACCTAGAAACAATTAATTAAACATGCAAAGTCCTGAGTGAATAAGAATTTGTTAGAAGGATCTTTTTGGTACTTTTTCGTTATTTAACTGGTACTTTTTTAATTTTCGTTAATATTGGACCTATAACCATAAAATTAAACATGCAAGTTCCCAAGTGAATGAGAATCTGTAGGAGTGGTTTTTTGGTACTTTTTCGTACTGTATTGTTTGCCAACAGGTACTTATTGAATTTTTGTTAGTATTGCAGCTACAAACATAAAATTAAGCAAGCAAAGCGTTGAATGAGCATCTGTAAAACCTTAATTTTGGTTCTTTTTTGTCCCCCATCTACCGTTTAAGTCAATGCACAAAGAAATAAAAATTATATAAAATTCGTAACTTATCTAAAAAATGCCAAGTGAAAATTTTGTTCTTTTTCTGAACTCGAACGTTTAAGGGGTAAAAATCGTACGTAATTTTGTTACTTTTTCCAAGATATTGTTTCTTCATTTATTTATTTTCATCGCACAGCCTAAACGCCTGAAGCTAAAGAGTTGACATTTGGACCTGAGGCAGGCCTCTCGCTAAATCGATCACGCTGACCTCATATCTGCTAAGCTAAAGGAGATACAAAAATATTTAATACTTATTGTTGTTCAATAGAAAAAAAGGCGGTAAAAACGGAAATTCGCTAACCTCATATCGGCTAAACTAAAAGGGATACAAAAAAATTGAATACCTATTATTGTTCATTAAAAATAAGCGGACAGGTGTCTAGCACTTTTTTGAAATAAGGAGTAAACGGGTAAAACCTGTACTAGCATTTAACCCGCTACTTCGTTAGCGCCCCTTTTTCTTTCGTGGACATATTTGTACGCCAAAGCTTATGTTTCTAGGCTGAACCCCGCTACTTTGTAAAGGGACGATTTTTACCTCTAAACGTTCGTATTTCAAAAATTTTTATTTGTATTTTTTAGATACGTTACGAATGTGATACTTTTTTATTTAAATGTTTATTGGTTTAATAAATAGCAAAAAAGTTTTAAAATACAGGTTTACTGCCCAAAAGGGTCTAATTTCAAAAAAGTACCAGACACCTAACCGCTTATTATTTTAATGAACATCAGGTTAGGGAATTTCCCGTTTTAACCTTTTTTACCCTCTAACCATAAAAATTTCAAAAACTCCCATCATAGGTAATCGGTTTCGCGAGAGGCCAACCTCCCGGGCAAATTTCAGCATTTTAGTTCAGGCGTTTAGGTCGTGCAATGATGAATCAGGCAGTAACTTTACAATTTTATATTGTATAGGTAGATAAAGAAAAACGTTTTGAAAACAATAACAGAATTAGGTACGATTTTCACCCCTTAAACGTTCGAATTCCGAAACGCATCAAATTTGTATTTGTATTTTTTAGATAAATTACGAATGTGATATATTTTTTATTTTAATGTTTATTGGTTTAAAAGATAGATGGCATAGCAAAAAAGTTTTTAAAAATACAGGTTTTACCCGTTTACTCCTTATTTCAAAAAAGTGCTAGACACCTGTCCGCTTATTTTTAATGAACAATAATAGGTATTCAATTTTTTTGTATCCCTTTTAGTTTAGCCGATATGAGGTTAGCGAATTTCCGTTTTTACCGCCTTTTTTTCTATTGAACAACAATAAGTATTAAATATTTTTGTATCTCCTTTAGCTTAGCAGATATGAGGTCAGCGTGATCGATTTAGCGAGAGGCCTGCCTCAGGTCCAAATGTCAACTCTTTAGCTTCAGGCGTTTAGGCTGTGCGATGAAAATAAATAAATGAAGAAACAATATCTTGGAAAAAGTAACAAAATTACGTACGATTTTTACCCCTTAAACGTTCGAGTTCAGAAAAAGAACAAAATTTTCACTTGGCATTTTTTAGATAAGTTACGAATTTTATATAATTTTTATTTCTTTGTGCATTGACTTAAACGGTAGATGGGGGACAAAAAAGAACCAAAATTAAGGTTTTACAGATGCTCATTCAACGCTTTGCTTGCTTAATTTTATGTTTGTAGCTGCAATACTAACAAAAATTCAATAAGTACCTGTTGGCAAACAATACAGTACGAAAAAGTACCAAAAAACCACTCCTACAGATTCTCATTCACTTGGGAACTTGCATGTTTAATTTTATGGTTATAGGTCCAATATTAACGAAAATTAAAAAAGTACCAGTTAAATAACGAAAAAGTACCAAAAAGATCCTTCTAACAAATTCTTATTCACTCAGGACTTTGCATGTTTAATTAATTGTTTCTAGGTCTAATACTAACGGAAATTAAAAAAGTACCAGTTGAAGATCAAAAAAATACCAAAAAGTACCCTCAGAGGTTCTTATCCACTCAGGACATTGCATGTTGAAGTTTATGTTTCTAGGTCCAATATTAACGATAATTAGAAAAATTGTCAGTTGTGGAACCAAAAACTGTATTTCCACTTTTTGGTACTTTTTTCTCCCCATTGAAGCATGAAAAATTTCAATATTGTAGTAGGAGCCCATAATTTAATACGTATATATCAATAAATAAAAAAAAATGATTTGTAAAAAAGTACCAAAAATAGTAACGGGTTTTACCCCCTAAACGTCCGAATATCGAAAAAGTACAAAATTTGTATTTGGATTTTTTAGATAAGTTTCAAATGTGATATAACCCTTATTTCTATGTTTATTAGTTTAAAAGATAGATGGGGTGACAAAAAAGTAGCAAAATACAGATTTTACCCGTTTACTCCGTTAAAGAGCTGCATTTCCAAAAAGTACCAGACACCTGTCCGCTTATTTTTCTAAAAAACAACGAAAAGCACTAAATTTTTTTTGTATCTCTTTTAGTTTTAGAGATATAAGGTTACCGAATTTACCCGATTTTGCCCTTTTTTACCCCCTAAACATTCGAATTTCCAAAAATCCCGTCTTAGTGGATCGATTTGGGGAGAGACCAACCCCTGGTCCAAATTTCTAGTTTTTAGCCTCAGGCGTTTAGGCTGTGCGATGATGAATCAGTCAGTGAGTCAGTCAGTAACGTTACAATTTTATATATATAGATAGGACATTGCAAAAAGGATTTTTTCAAACTGATGCATTTGTATATGTATATGTAGTATAGGGGTTGTACAAAATAAAAATGGCATAATAGTCTTATATCAGAATTATAGATGGGCCAGTATAAAATCGGTAAATTGCAATGAAACAAATAATTATAATGTACGTTACGACACAAGTATTCTCCAATACAGTAGTTCGTAGTTTACAATGTTCTAAAACCAAAAAAAATTGGTGGCTAGATGAATAATCTGTTTTTGGCTTTTTTACTATTCGACCATAGTTTTTAACAATTGACATATAAATCTAATGTTTTTAAACAATTTGTTCATAACATTCTTAAATTAAATATAATATTTATCTTCATCATTTGAAGTTCAAAATCAAAACCTATTTCTGAAAATCAAAATCTAATCCATTCTAATAATAATACTCGCGACCTTGCTTTTGAGACTTTTTAATAAATGTGTAAAAATTAATATTGTTTACTAGTGTTTATTATAGTTTAAGTTTGTATAATATAATATTGTTCAATTAATAAACGTTAAAAAAAATTTTAGTAGAAAAATATTATATTTTAAAGTAACAGGAAAAATTTTTATATTTACTATAGAAAATCTTATTTTCTATTATGTTTAATGTGTTTTAATGGTTGACATTTTCACTGAATTATTATCAAGTTAAAAAATAGTGTTATAATTTTACATAAAATTTATAAAACAAAAATTAATATTTTTAAATAAAAAGTATGTATTGTAATTGGCATTCGAAATATTACAAATTATTTGTTTCATTCTATAAATAATTGTTTTTCTCCTTTCTTTTATTTGATTTAAATAACAAAACAAATGTGTTTTCAACTTAACATTACTCAATTCATTCAACAAACCAGTTTGTGTTTACGTTACTGTATAGTCGAGCTGCCAGTTTCTAGCTACGTTGTTTAGTGAACTAAAAAAAAGAGTTTACGTCAACTGTAAACACAGCAGCTTCTGGTTTTCAGTCGCAAGTTCAGCAGTCTGTGTTTTTAAAATGGAGGGAGTCTGCTGCTGATTCTTTTGACTGCTGAAAAAAAATGAATTGTGTTACTATTTTTTCAGTAACTGTGCGCACATAGTTCAACTGTTTTAAGTATGAGTGTGGATGAAAATAAAATACAGTTCTTTTTTTTCAGCATGTTACTGAAAATAAATGACATTTTTAGCAAATTTTGACTGCTATTAGCAGTTGTTCGAAACCCTGGGTTTGGCCTTATTGAAAAATTTGAAAGACGAAAATTTGAAGGTTTGTTATTTAGAGCTTACATAATATTTATAAATACACAAAACAAAACACAAACTTTCATTTGCTCTTCACACCTTATTGGTTTATAATTTATAATTTACAGATATATATATTTAATGCAGTGTTGCCATAAATTATTTTCCAATTTCCAAATTCCATAAATTATAAATCTGGCAGTAGAGGTCATAAATTACATGACAAGAATACAGGAGAACGAAAGATGTCAAAATTGTCGCTTCAATACGCATAACGCGCGACCCGTACTCTCCACCACAACTATCACCCGAAAACTCGTGTCGCAGGGGACTTATCGCAGCAAAATGTAACTTCATGTAAACAGGCTCTAAATGACAAAAATGGAAAATATGAAGTCAACTTACATTGTCAATTCACTTTGAGTAAACTATTTAAGAAGATTACTAAATTTCTTTTTACCAAAACAAAAAAATATATGGAAAATAAAACTAAAAAAGCAAACGGCAAAGAATTCTGAAAATGAAAGAATTCTGAAAAAATATATATATATGTATAATAAATTTCATGTTGTGAATTGATTCTTTCACTAAATAAGAATAATTTAATAAAAATTTTATTTGATGTACTTGAGCCTAATTTGAATATCAAAAACTTCAATTGAAAAACAGCAGTTAAATATAAAAAAAATCACAATTGTTAAAAGCAAATTATTTATTTTTTTAGTTAAAATAATTTAACTCACTCTTCGTTTTTATTTATTGTTTCTTCTTCATCAATAAAATTTACCATTCACATTGGTTGATACCATCAAATTTAACCAGGTATGGGAGCCTTAATTAGAGATGAAATGGTAATAAATAATAATTGATAAGCCATTTTAATTAAAAAATTCTAAAAAATTAATTGAAATCAATAAAACATATGTATATTAATCATTCAGTAAACATCTGCATGAAACTTAATAATGATGTTCATGAAACCTTCATTATAATTTTGTATTCGATTCGTTTGTGTTCAGAAAGATGAATAACAATGAAATGTAAACAACGAACACACGAAATTTAAGAGACGAGTAAGATGCAGTTAGTTTGTTTACAAGAGAGTATGAACACTAACAACTCTGAAACAAAACAACCACTGAATTAATGTCGAATAAGTTCATGGAAAAACACATTTATTTAAAAGTCAGTAATGCCAGTTGAAGAAAATGAAAAACATTGGGAAAGTTTAAAGCCAAAAATAACCATGAAGAGTAAAAGCAATAAGATTAGGAAGTACATTTATATAAATATAACAAAAAAAAAAAAAATTTGACTTGCTTTCAATGTTAATTAATTGTTTTCGATGAAAATTTTTAAATTTCAAAAAAATTACATTTTATTTTCAAAAATATTTTTTAGCAATGTGTTGCTTGGAAGTACATAAAAAAAAGTAGTTACATATATTATTTATAGTATAATTAAATTATCGAGCTTAAGGTCTTTTTATATAAAAAACTTTAAATGTTTATTATATCCAATATTTCGGCACTTCGTTGAGTGCCTTCTTCAGGGCTTTTTTTCTTTCTTTTACAAATTTAACAATATTACAATTATTGACAAAATTGAAAATTTTTTGTAATTGAATATAAAAAAATATTTTTCAAAACAAACTTGATCTATTACAATATTAATAAATTTTTAACTTCCGTTTCTATTTTTATAAATTAAATGTCTATAATTTTGTTCTACATTTTCAGTGTCCGACTTAAAATGAATTCTTGACATTGTTGATACTTTTATAATTTGTAACATTTCTAACATAAATTTACGTTTATTATTTTTTTCTGTGTTTAATACTATTGTATTCTCAAAATCTGGATAATGGTTTAGATTATACTATAAATAATAAAGGTCGGATAAAATTTATATTATTTACATATATTATTGTAAAGGTAGCAAAAAAAGAAACAAATTAAACAAATTTACTAAAGTGGCAAATTGCTATTGAGTATTTATAAAAACAAATGAGAAAGAGAGAGAGAGAGTGAAAACTGATAAACAACAGTCGTTTCATTGAACAAAGGTTTGTGTTTGCCATATGAAACAAAATTTGTTTGCCAGTAGCTTGAATCAAACAATAGTTTGTTCAGTAATCAGAATCTTATTTGAACACGAACCTCGGTGGATAAACATTTCAGTATGTTTATGAATGAAGTTGTTCATGCGGCCCTTTATCATTCAGAAGAAGTAAATTTGTGGTGGTTGTTATCACATTCTAAAGAGTTTTTTACAAATTCAGCAAACAAATCGAACGTTTCTTGGGCTGGCATTATTACAAAATTTTTCAAAATTCTTACATAAAAATCATTCATATAATGAGACAACACTTTTATATGAAATAACTAGACGATTATACAACGTATACGATGATAATTCAACATTATGAAATGGACAATTGTATTTCCCGCTAGACTTGTAGAACAGACATCCACAAGCGGCATTTTTCAATTCACTAGTTTCGACCGGTAGCCGAAATTCAACCACTTGACATTTACTTATTAAGAGAGAGCCAGTGCGTTATACAACAAAAACGTACACATTTTAAGAAAACAACAAAATGCACTCTTTTCACCCATGTGTATGCGTGTCTGTTTGAAAGTACAGACAAAAAACGGAAACATATTCAAACAACAAATTGAGCATTGGACTTCCAACCACCGTTAATACATGTGTGTACGTGTGTTGGCAAAATAAATTAAAATGCTTTTTAAAACTTTAATTCGAAAAATTTTTAAAATAAATTTAAATTATGTATATATACACACAAATACCTTTAAAACGATATATGTTTTATTAAAATCGGTGGACGAGAATATACTTCAAAATCAACTACAAAAAAATTGCTTCCTTTTAATTTTTTTAGTTCAATACTTGAACAAGGAAACCTTCTGTGAGTTTGAATTATTTTTATGTATACATTTTACTAATTATTTCCACTAATATGTATATCAAAAACATTTCGTATAGCATTTCACTCAAATAATTATTACTAATACTTAATACTTCTTCAACATTTTTTATTTTTCGAATTTATTCTATGAGCTAAATTTCAGTTATGTATTTTATAAAGCTTTTTTGTAAAAGTTCTATTCCTTTAATTTTTAGGAATGACTTTATACACTATCAGACTTTTATCTTGTATCTTCCTGTTACATTTTACCTGGGCTATCCTTTGGATAGCAATTAAGTATATTGTATGTATAGAAAAATTTACAACTATTAGACACCAGCAGAATGTATTGCATTTTCCGGCCCGCTACGGCCTTCGTCAGCATTTTTTGTGATAAACTGGATAGTGATTCTTTATAAATTGAATGTATTTAACTATACTATTTTAACAAAAAGGATCTGGGAATTATTTCCTTTTCATAAGTTACTTTATTATATTCAACATTTTTTACGAATTTAGTTATTTAGTGAGCTAAATAATTTTCTATATATGCAATATACTTCGTTGCTATCCAAAGGATATCTAAGGTAAAATGTAGCAAGAAGATACAAGATAATAGTCTGGTAGTGTATAAAGTAATTCCTTAAAATTGAAGGAATATAACTTTTACAAAAAATCTTTATAAAATACATAACTAAAATTTAGCTCATTGAATAAATTCGAAATATAAAAAATTTTGAATACAATAAAGTTACTTATGAAAAGGAAATAATTCCCAGATTAAATTTCTTAAAATATTTGAGTTAAATACATTCAATTTATAAAGTATCAATATCCAGTGTGACACAAATAATGCTGAGGAAGGCCGTAGCGGGCCGGAAAATGCATTACATTCTGCTGGTGTCTAATAATTGTATATTTTTCTGTCCATACAATATACTTCATTGCTATCCAAAGGATAGCCAAGGTAAAATGTAACAGGAAGATACAAGATAAATGTCTGATAGTGAATAAATAATTCTAATAGTTGCGCAAGAACACTTGCTGTGTGTAAATTAAGTAATATTTGCTTCGTGTTTCCGCTAATTTTTCCAAAAAAAACTTTGCAAATTAATTCTCTGATTTATACTTTAATACCAGTATTTATAACCAAGTTCATTACAATGGGCCTTCTTATTAAATTTATCCATTTGCCGTAACAAATACGTCAACGTCTTACACTGATAGAAAAGGCGTCATAACGCTGATGTATGTTGACGTCAGTACTATGACAAGTGGCTTCGTTATTGACACCATGCCACTTTACATTACTTGGCAAAATTGTTATCAGTGTCAAAAATTTTAGTTATGTCATCAATGGGATGACACATTGGCATCACAGAAATGACGAATCGGAGTCGGTTTTGTAAAGCATGTCATCAGTGCGATGACAAACTGTCATCAATTTGAGTCATTGTAATTAACCCTAAGCCTAATTGATAGAATATCATTATTTACTTATCCATTATACGTTTGTTTCACGTTTGTTTGCTGTATTCCGCCCTTTGTTAACAGAAGAACTCTCGATAATAAGACACCAGCAGTATGCCCGATATGGTGTTCGTAATAATTCTACTTGAAAAATTTTATGTATTTAAATAAATAATTAAACAAATAGAAAATGGGAATTTTTGCTTCTAATTTTACTTTTTTAACATGAAAATAATGTTAATAATATACTATAATATGATATATTATGTCATTGCACTGATGACAGTTTGTCATTGCACTGATGACAGTTCATCATTGCTCTGATGACAGTTTTTCATTGCACTGATGACATTTGGTCGTTGCACTGATGACAGCTTGTCATCACACTGATGACAGTTTGGCATGGTATATTATGTCACCGCATTGATGACAGTTTGTCATCGTACTGATAACAGTTTGTCTGTACTGATGTCAAAATACATCAGTGTTATGAAGCTTTTTCTATCAGACACATAAAATATGACAAAATTTTAGGATGACGTTCGTCATTGGATTGATGTCACTTTTTGCATCATTGATGCCATTTGTAATAACATTAATGTCACAGTTCTGATGTGACAGTAATGTTATTATATTGATATGAAGACGCATTTTTCTATGAGTGTAATTAATAACCATTATAATTAATATTTTAGTTCTTGTGGTCCAAAGAAAAACAAATTAATAAAATTTGGCGAAAAAATTTCGGCCCACGGTTATGGCATATGGAAACAAATTTAGAGTTTTACTTGTTTCTTGGTCGTTTTTCAGCGAAAAAAAAGTTTGGCACTTTTTAAAATTATTTATAGAAGGATATTGTGATTTTTTTAGGAAAAATTAGCTTCTGGAAATAAAAATGTATTTTAAGACTTAATTTGTTTTTTTACTATGAACCAATCTTGACAATTTTCATTTCTTTTTCAAACTTCTTCATCGATTTTGCTTGTTTGTTGTCTCATCAAATTACAAGAATTTTTTTTTTTTTAAATAAGTCTTATTCAAATGATATTTAAAATACATAATTTGGATGTAATGGAGTCTTTAGTGTCTACTTTTGCTTCGCCTTCCTTCATATGTGGCAATTATGCTTATTAAAACAATCTCTTAAACCAGAAATGATCCTCATCGCTGAACACAATTTTCCAATAAAACATCGCCTATAAGTTGCGCGAATAGTTGAATGATTTTCAAGTAAATTTTGATAATTTGTTAGCGGTAGTCAAGCTTGAATTAATTAATAGTGATTCGGCAGAGTACACTGATCACTAACGTGAATATGTGTGCGTAGGATGACAGTCGTTTGATAGCTAACGCTTTCGACAGTTCTATTGGCTTTAAACAGACGCTCTTAATTTTTCATAATTTATTTAATTGTTTTAAATTTCATTGTGGCCCAGAGTAATTGATAAAAATGTCAAACAATTTTTGTAGCATTATTTTCATTTTAAAGCAAAAATATTTTTAAAAAGTCTTAAATGGCGCTAGTGTTAAGGTATTTTTAATAACATTTATAATTCATAAATATATTATTTATAACTGTCAAATTTGTATTTTATAGCACCTTAAAATTTTATTTTTCTCTCTAGAGTTGAGTATATAAGATATTTGTATGAAAGTTTTACAAAATATGAAGAAACGATATGGCCATTAGCTGCACATTATCAATTAAAGAATTAAATACGTTAACTCAAAAATCAGGTTTTTTAACTTATGACTAAATTGCAGCAAAGGCCTAATATGTTTCTGAAATTAAAAAACGGATATAAACTTTTTTTTTTTTAATTAACAAACATATTAAAAGCAAATTTATTTAAAAAAGTATTTTTATATTTACAAACAAAAACTAACTGTGTGTGGGAATGTTTTGTGTGTGTCTGTCTGAAAAATTATTTGTGCAAATTTATTTTACAGACAGACAAACGAAAATACTTTTTTCTCTAATATAATTTTTTTTTATATATTATTGGCATTTTGCCACAACTTGTGGCAAAATATTCTTTTTAATTTTATTTATTAAAAATTTAGTTGTTGTACTTCTTGTTGTTGTCAGTTTAGTAGATAATATTGTTATACTTTACTAAGGGATACAATTTAGTATTTTTTATTTGTGTTTGTGTGTTAAGAGGCCTTTTTGTATTTGTTTTGTGTTCATGTGTCTTTTAATATTAAATAAATTTAGCTCAATAAACACATTTTAGAAATTTAATAGTAGATAAATAAATAAATTAGTATAAACACTACAATAAAAGCAATAAAAAACAAATAAATAAAAAACTTAAATAATCTACAAATGCGAAATGTGACAAATGAAATGAGAGGCAAAATATTGAATATGGCATTAAATAAACTATAAAGTTAAATAAATGAATTTTGTGATAAGCAAAATCTATTATAATATTAAAAAGAAACAAATTAAACAAACAGAAAATTAAATATTTTTTATATTTAAAGGATAAAAACAGATTTTCTGATATGAAATTTGTTTGAGCAGAAAAATTGGAAGGCATAAAAGAAAAAGAGAAACTAATTTTATATTTAAAAATAAAAAAGAAAGACTAAATGGAAACGTAATTAAAAAGCCATAAAAATTTCAATATATTTATTCTTGGTCAATTGTGGTCAAAGACGTGTCATGTCTCTATTGGATAGAGATTTTTATCGGTTTGTCGTTAAGTAATTAAATTAAAGCGATGAAATTACAGTGTAATATCAACTAACGGACACATTTCTTAAGCGGACAGCAGCTTTTGGTTAAAACTGTTCCTTATTGCCGATAGCGTTTAAGCTGTGATATTGTTACAAATAAAAATTTAATATTTATAATTCTTATTTGCTTTACAGTTTTATTTGTATAATATCTTTAGCTATTCTTAAGTCTGAGGAAAAAGGCTTCTGACGTTTCTAAGCAACCAGTGAAATGCGCATAAATTCTAGCATTCTCTCAACAAGAAATTTCAGTGTATTTATCAAAAATAAAAATTGGGAATTTAGCACGTCATAGAGAAATCTTATTAACGATCCCATTGAGGTATTTTAGGAGGGAATTCCTCTTCGAAGCCCGGTTATGAAAAATTACAGTATTATATAGTATTAATGAACTTTCCGTGGCCAAACTGGGTAAAGAATGTAGGGGAATGTAAGAAAAAAAAATTGACTATTTATTGTTGTGTCTTTGTTGAAGCTTTGATATTGTTACATGTAAGACCTGAGTGTTTAAAATTCTTATTCACTTTATGGTCTTACATGTATAATATTTTTAGCTTTTCTAAAGTATTTGGAAACATTTCAACAATATATTTCAGTGTTTTAATTCAAAAATTGGGATTATTAGCACATCATTAATAAATGAATTATCTAATGATAATCTGTTTTGTCAGACCACAGGGCAGCAGAACAGTTGGACAACCAAAAGCCCGATAGTATCAATCCTCATATAAAAGGGCTTATGGTGATTTCTTTTCTTCAAAAAAATATCACATTTTATTTAAAAAATGAAATTTGGTATTCGTTTCTTAAAATTGTTTTTCTCTCTAAAATGGCATCAGTAAAACCCGGATTTCAAATATTCCGAATAGTTGCTATTTTAAAAAACCGGTTTTCGGGTAAGTATTTTTTAAATATTCGAATACACTAAAACACAAAAATCAAATAACTTTTTGTAATAAAACGTTAATTTGAATAAAAACAAAACAATTCACAATGGCAAGGAACCAACAATATACATCGATATGACTTAAGGGTTGTTCAGACCTGACAAATATTTTACGATAAAATCCAAGAAAAGTGTGACCAGTAAATTGATCAAACTTCAGCTTTATTTTTTACAATCTCTATTTATTTACTAAACTTTATTTGTAAATAGATAATAACATTCTTGGTCTTTTAATAAATAACACTGATAATTTTTTCCATATCGTTGATTCCGCCGGAATGTTCCAGTTTTAAGCACGAAGATATGCTGGAACAACTTAAGAGTTTTAAGTGCATTAACGTGCATTCCGTCCTCGGTAACACAACGGGCTAATATTCCACCCCATGATTTATTTTTATCTGCGTATTTTAGTAAAGTGTTATTTGTCGTATCTTAAGAACTACTTCAAAAGGAGTTAAGTTTTGCTTGGAGCACATTAATGCCAAGCATGTGGACTAATTAAAGGTGATTAATATGTCGTTACGTGAAAGAAGCTTTTCTACAACACATTTTTGTTCGATGTTATCCAGAGATAACATCTATATAAAAATATATTTAGAATTTAGAATACCCTCGCACAAATTAATACTTACTTTTTCACTGAACACTTTTTTGTAGTATTTTGAATTGTTTTTGTTTTTTTTTTTTAAATAACACACGCTTTTATAACCGATTTGTATTTACATTGTTTATAATGTTTTTTGAATTTTGTTCCACTTTGTTTTGACATTCTTCATAAAAAGTTCAAGTTTGCCCAATATTCAATTAGAAAAATACTGAAATTACGGGTACATTTAAAACAAGAGTAAGGAAATAACCGGCTTTTAATACCGAAAGAACCGGTTTATTCAATATTCGAAAAATAGACATTTTAAACTAACCGGCTTGGGCACAACTAAAAAAACCAGTTAAAACCGGTCGAATAATAACCGTTCGATCTCGCTAGCCATATGGCATTGCACTTTTTCCCTGTGTAAACCGACGGTGCCCTGTAAAAAAGGGTACTTCGGTTATTTTTAAAATGGCGACGATTACCTCAAAGACAATTACGCGAAAATTGCAAAACTTCTTAAAAGTTTGCGAAAATAGTGAAAATCGCTAAAATTTTTAATATTTCAAAAAAGCCATAAAATTTATTAAAAGTCCCTTAATAATATAAGAATGTGCAAAAATTAGCAGAAATTCGCAAAAATTAGCAGAAATTCGCAAAAATTTGCTAACAGCGGCATGTAAGCAGAGTCTACATTAAACTTATAAATATTGAATGCCAATCAAAAGTTTTTTAAAATTCAATGTGTTTAAATTTTAAACCATAAGTTCATTTTTGTATTGCAGGCCATCTCTGCAGTTAAGAATTTAAAACATTAACTGCTGCATATTTCTTTTGGTAAATGCAAGTTCATATATTTATATATGATTTTCTGATTTTTTTTCTTTCAACCTCAAATGCAACCACACAAACAACACACACAAAAAGTCTACATAAATATTTAACATACACCAGAAAAAAAATTAAGAAGACATTCTTCCGTTCTGCAAACAATAAAATAAAACTAAAACTTTGTCTTAAATTTCATTTGGGCTGCGCCGAATCCGTGATATCCTTCACCAACAATAGAAATGTTTTGAGAGAGGACTTTAAATTATTTTCTTATTATTTTTTATACAATCTGATAACACAATTTTAAGTTATTTAAAATTTAAGCTATCACTTGCTAAATATTAAAAAAAACGTGACCAACGGGCAAACTAAATTTTATTTCCTTCGATTTTAATATTTTGTTTTTTTTTAAATACGTGTTAACAGTTAAAAATGAATAAAAATAGTTTTTTTGCTATAACTAGCAGCGTAATTAATTTTATTTTCACCGTTTAAAATAACACCTACTCTAATGCTGGGTACACACTATGCAATGCATTTACGCAATCTAGCAAATTTCATTCATTTTCATTCATCTTAGATTTCATCAACATCAAAACGTTTTTATATTTTGAGATTGCATTGATGTTGATTGCACTGTCTGTACCCAGCATAAGAAAAAATACGTTAAATATTCACCAAGTGAGACCATACTTTTATACATATCTATATGAAATCTTTCAGGAAAGTATTTTTAACGGTTTAAGCGTATTAAAGAATGCATTTTGTTGGTACCTATAGCAGATTTTTGAACGATCAAAAAGAAAATTGGTAGTGTAATTTATAGTCATATAGAAAATATTCGTCAATAAATGAAATGAATGCGTTTGAATATATCACTAACAAAACTGGATTTGCAATATATCATACTCTTGTATATATAAAAATATATTTTAAATTGCTTGAGAGAACTTAAACAAATTTAACACCAAAATTTATTTGTTCTCTTGATTCAATTGAAAGTGAGCGTGTTTGCAACACACAGGCATAAATTATCATGATTAACATGAGTTGCTGCCATTGAACGCCAAAACTTATGGTGGTCTTAAAAACCGGTCTTAGCACGATAAGTCTACCAACACCCCTATAAAATAACAAACTAAGTATTCCCCTATTTACAACTCATAATGGTGGAGGGTATAAAAAGCTACTAGACTTCAACTACAACACTACACACTCTTAAAAAACGTAAAAATGGTAAAGGGAAAATCTAAAAGTTAAAAGTCAAAAACAGCACATGTTTGTAAAATGTCTTGTTATTTACAATACAAACAAAAAACATTCACACACTTAAATAAATTTACTTCAAAAATAAACAATTACAAACACACCAACACACAGACACAATCATACACTCGTTACAATAGACTGCCATTGTAATGCAATTGCAGTTGCCTTTAAGAACTTCCGTTTCCATTTATTTCTTTGTTTTAATTTTTCTATTTGGTTTATTTTATTTATTTGTATTTTATTTAACAATTGTTTGCATATGAATTGAGTTACTTAAAAATGTTAAATTTCCATAAGCATGCAATGCAAACTCATATACATACACATATGAAAATAAAAATAACATTTATAAAATACACTCTGATACATAAACACATTTGTTTATATTTATGTGTGTGAATGTCTATCTGTACAAACAATGGCATTAACAAATTCATATTTTATTTATGAATAAATTTTAAATAAAATAAAAGAAAAAACTAAGAGAAACAATTTTTTCTAAGATTATATATTTATTTACTTACTTATAAGTTTTATGTATGCATATAAATTTTATACTAATCCTAAAGATACGCTTAGAGAAAAAAACTGCTTAATTCCACTTAGTGTAAATAACTACGGAAAATTAGAGAATACCCAGATCAAATCCATTAACGGATTTTTCCCGAAAATAATTTAAAATATTCTGAAAGTAAATAAAAATTGAGTAATAATTGTGTAATTGTTTTTAAAAGATGTTAAAGATTTTGAAATTATTTAAACATTTGAATTTTTAAGACTTAAACCTTTGGTTGATTACACAAGTCAACAAGGTTTTTGTTGATTAAGAATTAAATGCTGTTTTTAAGGTTATTTGGGACGCTAAATCAATATCTGCAATTATTGTTTTTCTATCATATTACCTGACTTTTTGCGATATATCGTTATGTTCAAAATCAATGGAGTTCCTCTACATATATTGGAATAACTCTAAAACGGTTCACCATAGTTGAAAAAAAATTTAAAATTTGCCAACAATATTATCTTAGGACAGGTCTTACATCGGTTTTAAATTTGCCCAGTATTTTCACAGATATCGTTGTAGTTTAAATAAAGAACAATTGAAAAAAAATAAATAAAATGTTTGCTCTTAAATAAAATAAATCAATAAAAATCCGACAAAAATCACAGTTTTGATCTAGAAACATTTAATTTAATATATTTTGAATAAAATTAGCTTTATTTCATTACAGTCGGGATCCAGCTTTGGATTTTATTCACAATTTACTGAGAAAACTGAATTGATAAAAATTGTGATTTCCATACAAAAATAACATTTTGTAATGTGCTTTACTTAAAAATTAGGGATTTTCACTTAGTTGTAAAAAGCGAAATGCCTTTATCGATTTCTATGATCTATGTCTAATATTTTTAATCGGTTATGTGGCTTTACGTGAAAGTAATAAGACTTTTTTCCCGTTTCCCGTTACAACATTTTTTGGTTTTACGTTATTGGAATTTCGTCATTCATTATGTTCATTTATTTAATATCGATCTACAAACAAGTTTTGGTTTAAGTATTTTTTTTTTCTTTTATTTTGAAGAACAAACTTTTTAATTTGTGTACATATTTGCGTAGTGAGCTTGTCTAGCAGTACCGGGGTTGCGGGTTCGATTCCCGCCAGAGACTCTGGTCTCCTGCAGACAAGCGAAGAGCTTCGCGGGATTAGCGTAGGAATAATAAAAAAAAAATCCATTATTGTTGGGTCGGCAAAACATTTCATACATGTACCTTTCAACAAGGTGGTATTTTTTGTAGAAAACTTTTTTATTATATATATAAGACTCCATAAAGTATATTCTGGCTCCTTGACCAATTCTAAGTCGATTTAGCCATGTTGTCTGTCTGTCCGTCTGTTGAAAACACGCTCACTTTCGAAAAACGCAAAAGAAAAGAGCAAAGTTGGTCTCAAATTGCTTGCAGTTATCCTAATCAGTTTGGGATTGAAATCCAGCAACATCGATCTGTAGGATCAGAACTATGAATCAAAATGTGGAACCACCACCTTAAAAAAATTGATAATTTTGATAAAAATACTAGCATAAATGGTGGAATAAAAAATTTTGCACGAATTTGACTTAAATAACTGCAAATATCGTGAAGATCGGTCCATAATTGGCCATAGGTCCCATATAAACCCTACTCGAGGAAAACAGTTGCTTACGCCTAAAATCGTATTAAATAACACTTTCATACTAAAAATTGGTACGTCACAGTTTTGTAGGACCAGAAATCACAATGTAAAATTTTTTGAAGATCGGTCCATAATTTACCCTTGGTCCCATATAAGCCCTCCTCCCGGAAAACAGTTTAGTAAAACCAAATAAAGCCCACTTTGGGAAAATAATTAAATTCTTCTAAAACCATAACAGATAGAGATATTGTGGTAAAATACCAGAAATCAGTCTTCAGAATTTGGGATGATTGGTCCTTAATTTACCACAGGTCCAATACAAATTATTGTCCTAAAAATCATTTTAGTTCTGCCAAAACTGTTACGAATCATGATATTTTACTCAAGCCAGTTCAAAGTTCTAAAAAGAGACGCATAATACTTTCTTATTGTCGGTCAATAATTTAAAATAGGTCTAAACCGCAACCAATTTTAATGCTGACGTTCGTTTTTGTGAAGCTTAGTTAAGAATATATATGTATTTATTCTATAGAGCCCACTCCTGTCGGTGGAGGGTATTAAAGATTCGGCATATCCGAATATAGCACTCTAACCATTTGACCTATAATTCACCTCTACGTATACTTAATATTTAATTCCCCTACGAATTATCTATTACTCATGCTATTAAATTTCTTTAAGTGCAGCAATTTTACAATTGCACCTGAATTTTAAAGAAGTAACTTGTTTTTTTCTTCTAATAAATCATAGTAATTGCCTAAATTTTTTGTTATTGTTTCTAATATTGTTGTAGTTATTTGCTTATTTTATTGTTTAATTTATTTTAGAAATTAGTTACAATAGACTAAAAGAAAAAATAACAAATTATTTGTTTTTAATCAATGTTAAAAAAAAAAAAATACTTTTATATACATAATTGTATTCAATTATTTTAATTAAAACCATATAAATTTTTTTGCTTAGAAATTGCAACTTAATAACAATAATAACAATAAATTTGTTAAAAATTTTTTTAATAAATTCTTAGGTAAAAAAAAAAATATTTCGTTTAAATTCTTCCAACAAAAAATGTTGGGAAAACAGAATAAAACAAAACTCAATATCTTAAATAAGTCGAATTGGGTTCAGAAAATTAATATTTTTTTTTAAATTAAAAACAGGCATTAAAATCTGATAAATTGTTCCACTTAATTTTTCGTAGAAATACAATTTTATGTTTAATAAATAGTTCTAATTCTTTTTTTAAACTTAATTTTTCCAAAATTACAATAAAAATGTATACATATATGAAATTATTGTTGAAATTGGCTAATAAAAAATATCTTTACTAAAAACTCTGATCTTATGAGGACTAAAGGGTGCCAAATTAATCTGGTCTAATAAAGAACCCGCAAAATTTTAAAAATAAATGATCATAATTTTTTCAGTTTATAGTCAAAGGTCAAAAGCCATCCACAGCAGTCTCTACCTCTTCATTGTTGGCAAATTTTTAAAATTTTTAGCGAGAAGCATAATTTAATACAAATTTTTTTTATAACGACCAATTTTTTATTTACTTCATACACACCACTGTAGGAAATGTTTCCATTTCTTTGGGCATTACATGATTTTTTGATTCGATCTTTGGAACTCTCCCTCCCTCTTAAGGCCCATAATTTTTTGGTTGGTTACGCGTGCTCAAGCGCTCTCACGGAAAAATTTTATATTATCACACACGCTGGCTCATTCTTGAAAAAAAAATTGGTCACACGCGCTTATGTGCGAATGTTTAAAAACACTTCTATTAAAACCATTACTATTTTTTGTTCCCACATAAAAGAAACTGTTGTTTTAAGCAAAGTCTAATTGCAAAATTTGGTTTTCTAGTTCTAAATTATTAATTAAATTAAAAAGCAGCATAAATTTAAAAAAACTTGATTCTAAATTTCTTTATCTTCTCGCTTAGAATATTGTTCGTCTTCCTGTTGGCAGTTTTCGACGCCTCTTACGCCATCTATAACTGAGATTTAGCCAAAATACACACGACAGCTCTTATAAATGTTGATTAAAATGTTCTGAATACCAGCTTCGCTACGTTTTACTGGTCATTAATTAAATAACTCTGAATTTGGCACACTAAAGTTACATAGATAAATACGCTTTTTAAAGAGATTTGCAAGTATTTGTAACTAAAGTTAGAAATTTTTGGAAGATATTTAATTGATAATTATCAAATGAAGTTTTATAACTATCAATTGCAATCAGTTTTCTTAAATGCCAAGTGAAATTCCAATTCAAAGTTCTATTTATTAATTTCCAATCCACTTTAATCCTGCCGATAAAAACGTACTAATATAAGAATTCCCCGAACTGTCAGCATGGGCGAGTGATAAGGGACTAGGAGTTAATCCGGAGAAGACGGAGTTGGTTCTTTTTACTAGGAGGTACAGGGTAGAGAATTTTACGCTGTCGTTACTAGGAGGAGTAGAGCTTAGACTATCTGATAGCGCTAAGTATCTAGGAGTTTTTCTGGACAGCAAGCTGTCGTGGGGAAGGAATACTCAGGAGAGACTTAAGAGAGGTCTCAATGCCGACTATGCTTGCAGATCATCGATAAGTAGGAGCTGGGGACTCCGGCCATCAGTAGTGGGATGGCTATACACTGCGGTGGTTAGACCCATTCTTACGTATGGATGCTGTGTTTGGTGGGACCCGTTGAGAGTGGCTAGTCGAAGGAACCTTCTGTCTAAGATTCAGAGGTGTGCTTCAATCGGCATGAAAGGTGCCATGAGAAGTACTCCTCAAGCGGCCCTGGATGTCATTCTACATCTTCTGCTTATTGAGCAGTATGTGATGGGAATGGCAGCCAGGAGCATTCTTAGACTGTGAGAGTTAGGATTGATGGGGAATTTCATGCAGGATCTTACTACTCACTACTCACTACTAGCTAGCCTACCGGGGCACCCATGTGAGCAGTAGGTTAGATTTTATGCGGTTGCCAGATGTAATAATGCCTTCTAGGGCGAGTTGGACAGGTAGGAGCAGATTATTTAGTGGATTTGTGGTTTTCACAGATGGCTCGAAGATGAGTGGCACGGTTGCGGGGGTACATTGAGGATCTGGACATCAGAATGTCGTATAGGATAGGGGCTCGGGGTTCACTATATACGTAGACAGCCAGGCGGCCCGGAGGAGTTAGAGATAGTTGAGCACATTCTGTGCCACTGTCCCAGTCACAGGGCAGCAGGCTGAGGTGGCTGGGCCGCAGATTTCTAGGCGAATTAGGGGATGTCTCGGGCTATGCACTCGAGAGTCTGATAGGATTCGTAATGGGGATGGCCTGGCTGCGCGGCAGGAGACTGGGAGGTAGCCGCACATAGGGTGGATTTGTGTTGACTGGTTTTCTCTCGGGTTTCGTCCGATATCTTCTATTCTTATCTATCACTTTTATCTTTTCTTATGCTTTCGCTATTTATTTCACCTACTTCCGATCTATCTATATCTAAATAGGGCATCACAATTGACCAGATTGGTGAAGGTGTGAAGGAGACTTCACACCAGCCTTTCTACATACCTACCTATTTTGGTATGTTTTAGGTGTAATAAGTAAAAAAAAATAACAATATTAAAAATTTTTTTTTTTTTACTTTTGCCCAAAAAAAGTAAACATTTCTTATAGTGCATACTGCCGGAAATTGGTAGAATAATTTATTTTTGAAGAAACGATCAATCACTTGTCGTAGTATTTACGTTAGTCGTCTATAAAATTAATTTTTTTATTAATCAATTATTGGTTCTAGTTAATTAAATTTCCTAAAATAGTTTTAATGGCCTAATCTGGAATTTACATTTTATCAAACTGATTTGAAATCACAGGGAAGGTGTTCTGTGTATAAAATTTTGTGATTTCAAAACGTTTAGCTACGTTACCATCTTTTTGAAATCACTTTGTTAATTTTGCGACTATTGTATGAATGATGACCGTCATAATGAATTGCTTAGATAAAATATTCAATCTGTTGTTTATTATTTGGTTTTAATATAATAAGTTGTTTTATTAACGACAAATCATTTAATTATACAAAATTTCTGATTCAAAAATGTCTTTTGCGTTTGTAATTTCTATTGTGATATCACGCTTGTTTTGTGGTTTTATGGTCAAATAAAGAAAACAGCTGCTTCGTTGTGCTTTCGGCAATTGAAAATCACACCGAAAACCACAAAAATTTTGTAATTTTCAGAACACAACAAAATCACATGTGATTTGAAATCACGAGATTTTCAGAACAGGCGTGAACGTTACAATTTACAAAAGTGATTCTACATCAAAATAGATTTTTGGCAGGGTTAAAGTTTTTTCTTATTTATTTTCTCTTCTTCAAATCCATATTTATTTGGCTTTTTGGTAAGGATTTTGCTTTTTATACGTGCTTTTGTAACTGATTACCGTTTAAATACTTTTTAGCTTAATTATAACTAGTGAGATTTTAGCTTTTTGGAAGGTAATGCGTAACCACTTATTTTTTGGACTCTTTTCAAGTACAATTTAGTTACCCTGCCTTTACACATGCCAGTAATTACTTGCAAGTAGTTTATATGTTTTATCAAAGAACATGTCGAAGTAACAGCCGAAAGTCTTGCAAATAGCTTGAAAATAGCAAGTTTATTTTTCAAATGTTCTCTAAGCGAAAACATCGTATGAGAAAAAGCTTTATTTTTCGGTTTTTCGATTTAAAACACATTCTCATTTTAACGTTATCACGAAATTAATTTAGTAATTCCTTCTTTATTCTATTTTTCATCTTAATGAAAAAATTATGTTTATTTTGATATATGTGAATCTAGTGTTGCCGTAGTTACCGATATATTAAAATTTCTAAGACAATATTTTGATTTAAAATTTTTTTTAAATGCTTGCAATTTATGTTTAAGAATACCATGAAGATATATTGTTGTATAGTAGTGTTTTTGTTTTGTTTTTTATTTTTATAAATACACAGAGAATCAGCCATAAACATAATTTTAATATTACTAAATACTAGTACAAAGGCGGATCAATAAGTCCGTGACTTTTTGAATGAAACACAGTTTTATTTACAGAAAACAAATTTATTTTTCAACATAATCCACCCATCTTGCATACAGCTTTCTTGTATGTTTTGAACAGCTGTTAAATGCAAGGTAAATGACGGAACTTGCTCAAAACTTGACAATAGTATATTAACAGGTGGTACTTGATGGGAGCAGTGGTGCATTTCATATAACTAAGAGGGAAGTTCGAAAAGTCACGGATTTATTGATCCACCCAAAAGGCATCCACGGTAACATTGTTAGTTTATTTGTCAATTTACTTGCTGCAAGTGGCAAAAATTTACTTGCAAGCAAATTCTCTTCAAAGTAAGAAAAATGTGATGGAGTTAGTAAAAATGTGTGAGTGTAATGAGTTTTTCGAACTTTCACTTGCATGTGTAAACCCCGGTTTAGATGTGATTGCGTTCATTTTGGGACATCCTTTGGATAATTCATTGGTTCTTTCAGTAGAATTGGTTTACTATTTTTTTCTGATTACTCAACACATTGTTTTGTAGGCGAAGTTTTTACTGGGTCTAAAATATTCTAACTCTCAGTGGAGGGTATCAAAAATTCAGCATAAGCAAATATATCATTTTAAGTTGTTCAATGTAATATCGAAAATGAACTAAAAATTAAAAAACAAAAATCATTTTGTTGGATGTAATTGGAACAAATAACCGCTTTTCCTTAATTACCCAATAGCTATTGTTGGTTTTTTTTTTGTAAATTATCCATTTTGGACTGGTATCATCAATAGTTCGTGCAACATTTTATATAATAATAAATACATTGTATTCATTTTTAAATGAACAGCAATTAATCTTTTGTTTATTTAACAATAATTATATTTGTTTGCATTTATATGTTAACAACATATGCCCGCAAATTTACACATGAAGGTGTTGTCAATTTATTTGTTGATAATAAGGTAAATTATAATAATTATTATTGCATTAAAACTATACAAATTGTTTACCCGTTTGTATACTCGTATTTATGTCTGTTTATTTTATGTTAAATATTTGTTAAATACATTGTATTTTACCCATGTTTTTTTTTTTTTTTTTTTTTTTTTTTTTTTTTGCAATAACCACATTCAAGTAAAAATAGTTGTAGTTCGGAAATGAACATGTTAACCAAAATATATAAACTATTGAAATTAATTCCCTAAATTATAATTTAATTATTTTCATAACATTCAACAGCTACTTTATTTGTAGCAATTGAAATAAACAACGAGATAGCAAAACTAATAAAATAACCATATACAACTTACAAACAGCAACATGAAACTGAAGAAAATTATTAATATAGAGGAAAACGGAGATTAAGACTAATGAATTAACATACAATTTATGCAATAACACCTTTACAGGGGAATACAAGAAGCATCGGTGTTTGTGTACTACACATTTACAATTTTTTTTTGTATGTGTGAGTTTGTCAAATTAATCCATCTTTAAAAAATAAAAATAATAAAGATACCAGTTTTGCAGACGTAAGGCCTCCCAGGCGCAATCTTTGTTCATTTTTGATTTACACGCTGCACAAATTGACTTGAAGTGAGGAATAATTCCAAAGCTGAACTTTATCCATGTTTTTTTTTTGTTAGGACCAGCACGCAGGCGATGACCCCCCCCCCGCCCCCTACTAATGCATTGCATTGTGTTGGAACTAGGAAAATGATTATGGGAAGGAGAACAGAGAGAGAGGAGTGCTTGTGGACATTCGACTCGAAGTTATTCTTGTTGAAATTTAGAGCAAAGGCTTCGATAGGAAGGTTATTTCAAATAGTCCGGCAAAAAACGAATTTTCTTTGTAACGTGCTGTACGGTTAAGCGGCCAATCGATCACAAAAGATTGTGCTCTTAAGGAAAAACTTGAAATACGAACAAACTTATGGGTTTCGTAGACCAGATCCCTAATTTCATTAGAATACATCCCATTATAGTAACGATAAAACAGGCAAATACGACCCACATTGCGGCGCGCCGTGTCATTGGAGACCAAGGCCTTGCCATGATGCATCTTCTTTGAAGGCTTCTTAAAAATAATTAATCCTATAAAGATAATAATATTATATATAAAGTCGAATTAAAAAAAATATTGGCAGTTCCGATTTTTTTTGGGGTGTAATTACAGGTAACACTATTGAACATTTTTTACATTCGGCTTAGAAGGTGATCGCAATAAGCTTCATTTTCGTCTCCACCTCTCCATCGGTTTCCTCACCTTCCTAAGGGTGTACCGCGTGATGTCGCCAGGGCCAACTCCAGCCTCTAGTATTTTCATTATTTCATTCAATTTCAATCTCTAGTAAAATAATCCAATTTTAGCCAAATGTAAGCTTTGTTACGCAGGTTATCTTTCTAGGGTTAAAAAATAAGAAAGAATTAAGCTTTGTCTCAGCATTATTGCTGTTGCTAATAATTTGAAGTGAGTCAATTATTAACTGATGATATTGAGAATTTCTGAATAATTTGAGAATTATTTTGTACATATTCCCACATAACTCCAAAAAGGAAGATATTAAATTTAAATTTGTACAATATTTTATTTAAGACAGAGTGTAATTTTGTATATATGTTTCCTTCGTTTCAAAGTCGTTGCTTCCGCATTTCCATCTTACACGATTTGTTTCAGTTGTTTTCGCGTCTTCCCATGTAAGATTTCACTGTCCTAGTCCTTGGAGTATCGATCCATACAGTATTGTTATTTTGCCTTTTATCAGATTGGTTAATCGGTTGTTGTTCCGGCAAAGTAAATCTTTGGTCTGCTGTAGCAGGTCCTAGGATAATGGCGCTGCCATCTGTCGTTACCTGGAAACAACGCCCTCCGTGTTTTCGGTGGGGTGGTGGGAAACCTTGCTTATATTTTATTTCTGCCTTTTTTCAGGGGGGTGGCGGCTGCCTGACTTTTGCCATGATGTTATCCTCTTTTCCAGGAGCAGGGGTGGTCAGGGGGCTATTTGGAAGAATTATTTGGAGGGGATTAAATCCACTTAATTTCTGTTTAACTCGAAAACCATGATGAAAATGTTTCCTTTGCCAGGAACCGAACTTGGTATGATCGGTTTGTAGGAAAGCTTTTTAACCACTACACCACGCCACCACAAGGAGCATAGGGTCTGAATAAAATTATTGAACTTATCTTTATTATGGGTTCCATTCATCCCAAATTTTGCCCCTGCTATTTCTCCGGGATCAATCTGTCGTCTCCAAGTGTGAGCTGGACATCCCTACCTATGTTCCCTTGCGGTTTCCAGTCTATGGCGATTTTAGTAATGTCGTTAGTACACCTTCTAAGGTTGTTGCCTTAGAAGGCGTTATTTGCTACTCCTTGTTTTAATTTACAGGGTTTGATGGCCTATTCTTCGCCAAAGCGTGTGATTAAATATATTTCTCGATCAGAATACCCGTTTGATATTGCTTGTAGCACCGCTCCAGGGGGGCTACTCTCTTTTGCGATTCGAATACAATTCCGATGCGAAAGTTAAATGCCAATTTTGTACTCTCTATCACTTTCGCAAAATTGTTTCAAAATTAAGCAATACTGGCAATAAAAATTAAAACTGGCACAGATTGAGAGTAATGAAATGTCAATATATTTAAAAAAAATTTAAATTAAATAAATAGTGATGATGTGCGAAAAAAAATAGATGCGAAAATGGAATGCGCAAACGCATTACGGAGTAACAATCACAAGATTTGCTACAATTTTCTTTCGCATCGCAATAAATAGTAGCCCCCCCAGGTTTCGCAGCCGTACAAAAAGGTAGATTTTATATTCACATTAAAGATGGCAAGTTCCGTAAGCAAAGATAGACAGGGCGATTTTCAAAAAGATTTTAGGCGACCAAATGTTTGCTGTGCCTTCCGCAAGGGATTATCTATATCCTCATCTGAAATTAATAAAATTTAATAACAAGAGAGTTTGTAACCCTTTTTAAGGGCCTCGAAAGGGAAGCGCTTACATATTTTCCCGCTGCAGATCAAAAAAACTAAAATTGAATTTGATAAAAACTGCTTGGAAAAGCTTTATACTGTTTTGTGAGTAATAATGTTTGTGCCAAGTTTGCAAAATGACAGCAAAACATAAAAGTAATTTATTGCATTAATTAACTTATATTAAAGAAGTACATTTTAGTACGAATATTTTTTTGTATTAGTCTTAGAAACAATATATTTCTTGAATATATTATTTATAACCGTAAACTGCAATTAACTTTCTTAATTATTTCTTCTCATACTTCTAACTTTTCTATATAAATATATCTGAAAAAGATCCTCTATTCATTTTGTCTTTTTCTATAATTCCATTTGTTTAGAAATAAAAAAAAAACATTAAATTATAGTAGTAAATCAGGAGCTGTTGTAAGTTAATCATTAAGAACACGAATTCGAGCCATTCATGTTTATTTCTTGTTTGTCTTATTTTATCTTAATTGTTTTATAAGTGTTTAATATTTATTAAGGATTACATTTGATACAAATGGGGTGATTTTAAGCTTCTGCTAATTGTTTAGAATTTAGGGCAGAAATAAGTATTTTGACTACAAAAATTTGCATATTTATTTCGTTTTGGAAACTTTTACATTTAAGGGGTCTGTACACGGTCAAGCATTTTTCATTAAGAGCTATAGTAGTATTAGTAGAAATGTGTATCTGTAACACCGACGATGCTGGATGGAAAATCAAAAAAATTTAGATATTTCGTTCAGCACACGTACTCGCAGAGAAAAAACATGCTTAAATATCGTCACCTCCAACAAAACTATTTTTAAAGAAAATTTTAAACATACTATGGTTAATTTAACCATATTATTATCACCGACAACCATATTATTGTTAAATTAGTATTATGGTTACCTCTAAACATGTTATGGTTAAATATGACAATAATTTGTTTTCAAATTAACAATAGTATTTTCTTCTTTTCCAAGAGCAAAATTCTATGGTTTTAAACCATTCATGGTATTATAAGTGTTTAACATATTTTAGTTATTATTAACCCAAACATGTTCGGAGGCAACCGTAATATGGTTGTGCCTTCTTGATGGGGGACAAATTTAACCAAAATATATTTACAATTTTATTTAAAAATAGTTTTGTTGGAGGTGACGTTATTTAAACATTGTTTTTCTCTGGGTGTACACGAGCGGATTTGCCTGCTTGACAAGCATTTTGACCGCGTGCACACCCTTTTACTGCTTTTCATATATACGTGGAGCCCATCCTCTTCTCTAACTTGTTAAAAGATGTTTTGTGTTAATAACTGAGATGTTTGTACATAATTTTCCACTTTAGTAACCCTATTTTTTCTTTTATTTTTATATTTTAAAAACTGGTAGTTGGGTTACAATCGAAACTAGTAATTTAATGAAAATTAAATTCAATGAACTTAAGCCTAATTAAAAAAAATATCTAAATTTGGATTAAAAACCATTAACAGTTCAACAAAATAACCACAATACTAGTATTGTTATCAGCTAAGGCAGGATATATGTTTACATTTGTCCTTCAAGTTGTGCTGAAAAAGGTCAACAAGAAAAAAGAAAGACAAAAAACATGAAAAGCAAAAAAAAAAAAATGTACTTTGGATTTCAAGAAGAATTCTTGACAAAAGGTACGAAAAAACAGAAGTTAGGAAGAAAATGTAAATCAATTAAAATAGATAATCATTCATTCAAAAAGCAAATTTCGATCTATCAAGGTGAAATACCATTTGGTTTAAGGATTGATGTTTGACTATTGACGTCGCCCGGCCTCAATAGCCGAGTGAGTAAAACGGCAAACCGCACTGACGAGATTGTGTGGTTACAATCGAAACTAGTATGGGCAACCTGTCCGTGAAAGCCTGGGTTCAAATCTCAGCGCAGTCAAGAAGGAAAAATTATCAATACAAATTTTAATTGATTTCATGTTGTTAAATTCCTGTCTTCATAAAAATAATTTAATGAAAATTAAATTCCATGAACTTAAGCCTAATTAAAAAAATATCTAAATTTGGATTAAAAACCATTAACAGTTCAACAAAATAACCACAATACTAGTATTGTTATCAAAAATCTTTATCATTTCAAACAATGTGTTAACAACAACGACAATTCCCAACAATAATTCTACAAATTTCAATCAATTTATTTTAAGCGAAAAAATCAATTAAGATTTTTTGTTATTTAATTAACATATTCATTAAAAGTGCATTTCAAAACAATTAACATGTTAATTAAATCCATTTTATATTTTTATTTTTTTTTTCAGCTTAAAAAATTATTGATTAAATTATCACATTAATTAAATTGAAATACTTTTCAAACAATTTCTTTAATTATAATTAGTATTGTGGTTATTTTGTTGAACTGTTTTACTATGTTTTTTTTTAAATTTTAATAGTAAGGAAAACGAATTTAATAACCTAAAATCAGTTACTGTTATAATTTTATGAGTGCAGAGAAAAAAAAACCATTCGTAATTGTCGTATTGGTGTTAACTTCACAAATTTTTCGTAGCCCAAAAATATATAAATTTTCACGAATCATGCGTAATTGACATAAATTTCTTGCACAATCAAATATCTTCAAGACCCTGAAACTTATGTTTCATAAGGGTACCGCGGTAGTCTAGTGTGCTAGTCTATCTGTACGAAGGTTGCGAGTTAGATTGCCACTATAGGCCCTAGGCTGCTGCACTAAAGCCGGATGAATGTTTACGTTACTTGCTCAGTGCATTAACCCTTTCAGACCGTAATGCATCGACTTTGCACAGGGCTTCGGTGTCAAAATTTTCGCTTCTATTTCACCAATATCAAGTAGACCGTCATGCATCGATTGCTCTGTTTGTTCTTTATATTTGAATCTCACATTATTCTGCTGTTCGCTTTGCCGCTACTTGAATTATTTTCAAATTCTTACGTCGCAATTCACTTTTGCCAAAATGAGCCGCAGAAGTAAGTTGTGTTTTCAATTACAAAAATACTTATCATTATCAAATAGTGAATTGGGCATATTTTAACTTTAAATAACTTATACATTTTTAAGGCTTCGAATCAATTGAAGTCATTTGATGTAATAAAAATGCGTTTTAGCTAAAATTTTAACGAGATGAATCAATTGTGCGTGCCCTGGAAATCTTTGATATAGAAATGGTAAAACCTAAACCCCGATTATATTTTCGTACTATATAGAGATCACATATTCCAAATATTGTGAAAAAATCCCCCTTAGTTTAGCGTCAGGTCTGACAGGATAAGGGATATAATTTAAAATTGTGTTTGTAACATTAAATTAAATAATAAATAACTTTAATTAGAAGTATACACCACGGATTTCAATAGCTGGGGAAAAACACCAAACTCTGCTTTCGTCTGAGTATAATAAAAATTTTAAACTCTTCGCGAATATTGTCTGTAATAAAATGCAAATTATTTTAAATTCAAGAAATTTTTTTTCTATATTAACACCAGGTGTGTGTTATTTCCGGCTCCGACTCCATTCGCTGAAATTATTTAAGTCCGACTCTTACTCTAACCGTGGTGCTAAATGTATATGAGACTGGTCCTTATTTGACTTCAAACTCTTTTTTTAATGATTAAATATAGAAAGTAAATTATTATGCAAAAATTTCAAATCTATATTTAATTCTAACACGTACCGCATTGAGCTTTAATATAGTTATTTACATATGTAAAGTAGAACAATTTTGGGGTCGTAGTCGCGAGTTTTTATGGATACTTCCGACTCAGGTACAAAAACCTCAACTCCGACTCCACAGTCTTGATTAATACTGTACTTTAAATTGTGTTAAAATATATTTTTTCTCTGTCTTTCTTAATTTTTATAAAAAAAAAAAAATTCCAAATTTATTAATGCACAACAAACAAAAGCCAAATCTTTACATATCATGCAAATGCTGCATAAAGCATCACATAATACTCCTTAAATAAATAATCACCTTATTGTAAATTCTATTGAATCTGATTGTATGTACAGAAAATAAAATGAAAGACCTTTCAATAATTGAATTCCATAAACAGTGTCATTTAAGACCTAATAAATTTCTAATAACGCTCAGGTCCTTTATATTCAAATTTAAGACTTATTAAACACAAAACCATAAATGACCTCTTTGTACATAAAACAAGACAACACAAAGCAACATAATCCAAAAATATCTCTTGCAATGGCCAGTGCAAAGTTTCATTTTGTAAAGGATTTAGTAAAAGGATTAAAATCATTTAAAAATTTTATTATTCAAAAACAAGTGAAATTTATTCAACTTAATAAGAACTTTTTGTTTAAAATACTTTTGTCTAACTTATTAGTAGTGCTTTGGTTTATTTTAAATACTTCTTTTCGGTTTTCATATTCTAGTCATGTATAAAATTGGCAAAATGTCAACTTAAAGCCAACAAGTGAGCAAAAAATAATGTTCGAAACAAAGAAAAGTTTACCTTCATAAATCTGTGACTGTGTTTGTGTCCTGTGAACGAAAAGTGCATATGTATAAACAAGCAGAGAGAGGCATACATATACACATTTTTAAATATATCTTATTTTATATAGAAAACTGTGTACAGTGGGGTAAATGCATAATCATTATATGGCGCAGTTCATTAGAAATTCTAGAACTATTTAAAACACCAAATTAAGCTAAATCATAAACTTTATCATGAGAAGTCATAAAAATAAGATTTAGTTTAATTAAAAGGAAACCAATTTAGTTTTAAGCCTGGTACTCTGTTTAACATTTCACTTGAAATGTCGAAACTCATATGAACAAAAACTTGTGCGTAATATCAATGAAATAATATTGATAGAGTTGTACTCTGTTCAATTTGTGAAAAAGTTACGAAATATTTCTGGCAACATTTTTTTTACAACTGTGAAAAAAAAAGCAAATGAAAAAAGTTTCAACTTAATATTAAATAAGAACGGAAAAACACTTAAATAACACAACCGGCAACAGTTTTTCATCCATATTTACTTTCGTTTTCATTTAATTTTTTACTTAAAAAATACGTTTTAGTAAAATGCATGTGGGGTTTCTTTACATACGCAATACAATTCTATTTCATCATTAATGTTGTTGATATAAATAAACGTTTAATTCACTTGATTAAATTTTTAACTTAAACTTATAGTATTTTTAATTAATGGTTTAATTGAAAAAACAAATGGCGTGATTTTTTTCTTTGTATTTAACATAAACAAAATAAAATAAAAAAATTATTTTCGGGAATGAAATATTTTATTAATTAATTCATTTATTAATGATGTGCTAATAATCCCAACTTTTGAATGAAAACACTGAAATTTATTGTTGTGGGCCAGTTTCTATGCGCATTTCGCTGGTTGCTTAGGCCAGCTCGTCAGGAAACTTTTTCCAAATCCTTTAGAAAAGCTAAAAATATTATACAAGTAAGACCATAAAGTGAATAAAAATTTTAAAACACTCAGGTCTTACCTGTAACAATATCAAAGCTTCAACAAAGACACAACAATAAACCGTAAATTTTTCTTTCTTACATTCCCCTACAATTGGCTGGTTTTTTTCCAACACGAATTGTAGTTGTAAGAGGATAGAAAGAAAAAAACAAAATTAAAAATAAAAGTAAATTTATTAGTACCACTGTGTGCTATTAAAAATAAAATAAAAAAATGGAGTACGAATTAATTTTCTCTCCATCAGCAACTGTTGCTATCAGATTTAAAACAAAAAGCCGAAAACCACATTTTTCTAGTTCACAGTTTGTGGTTCATTTATAGACAGGACTTTCGGTGAACTTAACCCACAAATGAATTTAAAGTGGTAGCCTTAAAGGTCGTCTGTTTTTTTTTATGGGGCAAAAAACAAATAGAACCGTAATAAAGAACTTGCCACTTTCCGATAGCTAAATGTAGAATTTTATCGGCCGTACAAAATGTGTATCACAACTTACCTTAACCTTAAGTCAGCGATAAGTTAAAGGGAGGTTTATCCTAATTGGTAGGGTAAGCAAAGTTGTTATAATAGAACACTTTTTTACGGCCGGTAAAAGTCTAACTTAAGCTATCGGTAAATTATGAAAACGGGCCTTAAGGTTAATAAATTATATGTAGTTTTAGTCCCTAAGATCACATTAGCAATGGTCTTCATCTTTATAGGCGTCAAAATCATAATCTGCATTGTCGCAGCCTTTGAAATTCAAGTGTTTAATAGTCTTAACAGACATATTTTTCAAAGCCTTAGCCGTTGTCATATCTGCCGAAGAATTTGTAGGCGTCTTAGTCATAGTCTAGTTAAAGTCTAGTCATAGTGAATTTCGAATAAGGATGACAATCGGGACTGGCTTTCGCAAATACCGGGCTTTGGGATCTCAAAAAATCAAATCCCGGGATATCGGGATTCGGGATTTTTGAAAGTTTAACGATAAATGCTTTTGATAGATAATTATTAAAAAAAACGTCTTTAAAACAGGTTAATAATAAAATTTTTAAAATTCATTTAATATTACAAATTTAAATATAATGATTATATTGATTACTTAAATTTGTAAAAATTTAGTATGCGACTTTTTCTTAATTTAATTCAAAATATGATTAAAGAAACAACGTACCCTTTTCAACAATGTGTTAATTGATTCAATTAAAAAACAATTAACATTTAACTAAATAAAAAAAAATTAATATTGTAAGTATTTGTATTAGAGCAAATTAATAATTGATTTTATTGTAAGATTCTATTATAATTTTTATTAAATGAATTAAGATGACTAATTGCAATTCGAATCCGAAATTAATTAACAAAATCAATTATTTAGTTAACCAAAAAAATTTTATTTTAACAAAAAACACATATTTATACCCATCATCTCTACCCAGTAAAAAATGAGCAGGTTTTATGTAAGAATTCATACCTCAAATCAGTTCACACCTGCTGATGGGATGCCTGATTTCCCGGTTTGGAGGACTATTTTCTTCTGACAATAAGCGCTTCTTTTAACATAATAAAACATGTAAATAAAGCACTCCTAAAGTGCTTTTTTAAGGGCAAACTATATTAACATATTCATATATAATATATTTATATTTTTTTTCGCTTTAAAACCTTCTTCGTTGTCAGCACTAAAATAGCAGCTTTTTTTGTATATTCTATTCGTTATCCTTTACTGCTGTATAAGAGCTCTCTTATTGATGCGCTCGATTATGCGCTTTTTCTTTTAAGTGCTTCAAAAAAGACACATTTTTTTATTGGGTAGTGATAGGAATAATGTAGAGTATAAATTACACTACCTAATTTTGAGAAATCGCTCCATTAATAACCGTAGGTCCCATATCCATTCTCGGAAAACACTTTAAGAGGCCTAAACCTGTTAAGAGTAAAGTTTAAATTTTACATTTGGTGCACCAGTGGAATCAATTAGAAAATAAAACCATACGAAAGTTTGGGTTTTTCTTTTTGTTTTGTGAATTTCAAAAGACATTTCTTTAATTAATTTCCACCTTTAATTATTTTCAACACTTCTCACATTAAAATGTCTTTATAATTTTTGGATACGCTTAGAAAGAATAACAGAGTGTAACTTTTTTCTCTCGTTTTCAATGACAGTAATAACAAAGTTAATCAAATAAATATAAAAGATCAATATTGTGTTCCCTATCTTCTCAAGGAGAATGTCATGATTTTTTTTTCCAGTATTTGTTTACTGAATCTTCATATGTATATCAAATATGAACTAACAATAATTAATCAAATCTTATCCTAATATTTTATTTATGTCCTGCCAGTGCCAGACAAAAAATATTTCGTCATCACGGCTTCTGTTCAAATATGTAGGTGTTTATCTCTCTTCTGATTATGTGAGTGCTGCAGTGTCTCTTCTCCTTAAACGAGTGTGGCCGCCATAATTTAAAATATTTCGAGCTAATAGATTTGGGTGCAGTTCCAGCCTTTTTAAATATTTTACTTCATATTTCGTTATCATAGTTTTTACTAATGGCACTTTGAGATCCTTGTAGCTATTTGAGTTTTTGACGTACCAGGGGGCGGCTGTGATTATTCGAAGAAGTTTATTTTGGCGCCTTTGAATTTTTTCGATGTTAGAAGCCGAGGTTGTGCCCCATAACTGAATACCGTAGCACCAAATTGGCTTTAAGATAGAGTTGTAAAGTAGAAGTTTTCAATCAAGAGTAAGAACAGAATTTCTTCCAATAAGCCAATTAATTTGAATTGCTTTTAGTTTCATTTGAGTTAATTTAGCTTCTATATGCCATTTCCGCGTTAAACGCCGATCTAGATGTATACCGCGGTATTTTACATGCGAGTGTTGGGGTATTATTTGATTATTTATTTTAATATGGGGGCATGTTTTCCGACGCAATGTGAATGTAATATGTGCTCATTTTTGCTCATTGATCTTTACCTTTCTAGTTCAAATATATGATACTGTAAGTAACGACAGGATCTTGACAGTTTGCGTGTACGCTTAGAAAAGCTGTATCATCCGCAAATGTTGAGGCTTGGGTCTAGCTGTTGTTGGCATGTCCGAAGTATATATTAAGTATAATATAGGGCCCAGGATGCTGCCTTGTGGGACTCCAGAGTTAATTGGCTGTGGAGAACTTAAAAATTCGCCTTCTTTAATAATGAATTCACTGCTGGTAAGTTTTGCTGCAATTTCAGTAGTAAACCTTCATGCCAGACTTTATCAAAAGCTTGAGACACATCGATGAAGAGTGCTGAGCAATATTTTTTTTCTTCAAAGTCTTTTCTTATTACATTTACTATTCGATGAGTTTGTTCCATTGTGCTGTGCTTTCTTCTAAAACCGAATTGATGGTTTGGAATACATCTATTTTCATTTTAAATCGGCGTTAATTTTAACACTATTAGTTTCTCAAATAGCTTTGCAATATTGGATAATAAGCTAATAGGCTTGTATGACTCAACTTTTGTGTGATCCTTTCCTGGCTTTGGTATCATGGTTACTAAGGAGACCTTCCATTCTTGAGTGTAGTATTGAAGGCGTAAAATAGCATTAAATATAATAAGAATAATTTTCTTTGCAATACTTGGTAGCACCGAAAGCATTTTATTACTGATATTATCTAATAACCTTTTCGATTTCCCTAAACTCGAATCTTAAGGGAATAGCTGCTCTAACATTTACAGGCGGTAACTCGACTGCTATATCGTGAGATGTATTAAGGGTAAATACGTTTTTCAGATGATGAACAAACAGATTTCCTTTTTCAATGTCATTTCTTGCCCAACTTCCATTCAAGTTTCTTAATGGTGTTTTAGATATAATTGGTCTATTGAGGCCTCTAGCTGCACGCCATAATGAGTAGTCTGATTGTGGAGTTGCATCAAGTTCCTTAAGATATTTTTCTAGGGAAGCCGATTTATGAGACCGCAGTAACTTTCTTAGCCTTTTTGTGCACTCTTTTAATAAAGTCTTAAGTTGGGGGGATCTGTGCAATTGCCACTCTATTCGAACTCTCCTTTTTTTCAGTCAAGAGACGCTCGACATCTGTAGAATATATGTTATTATTTTTGGTTTTTTTTTGAGGGTTGTGATGAAATATTGAACAGCTAGTTTGAGATAACTGTCAAAATTAACAATAGCGAGATCTACGCTGAATATTTTCTGTGCAATGGGCACTAAGATATTTTTTATATTTTAACCAATTTATTTGTGTGGCTGACGTCTTTATGTAACCAGACGTAGATACAATTCTATTTGGGTTCATTAAAGTAACAATTGTAGGTGTGTGATCAGAAGATAGTTCTAAGGAAGCTTCAACATAAATCGTTTCTGCGGGGATGATTTTAACCACCCCAAAATGGATAACATCTGGAATTTTTTGCTGATCAGTAGGCCAATAAGTTTGTTGTCCACTCGCGACCACATTTAAATCCATTTTAGAGATTGTATTATACAAAACACGACCCTTTGGTGTTATGAATGTCATGATGAATTTCTTTCTGTGGTAAGATTAAAAAAAAAAAAAATCAACCTTTTGTTTACCAAAAGTTATTTTTGGGAATACAAAATTTATCATTAATTAATTCATTTATTAATGAAGTGCTTATTCCCAATTTTTATTTTTGATAAAAGCACTGGAATTTATTGTTGAGGGTAAGCCAGTTTCTATGCGCATTTCGCTGGTTGCTTTGGCCAGCTCGTCAGGAAACTTTTTCCAAAGACTTTAGAAAAGCTAAAAATGTTATACAAATAAGACCATAATATGAATAAAAATTTTAAACACGCAGGTCCTACTTGTAACAATATCAAAGATTCAATAAAGCAATTAATTCTTTTATTATTTTTAGATGGTATTTTTAATCTGTCATTTTGAACATTAAGTTATGCCAAATTTGATTTTCCGACGTCCTTGAGAGATAATACATGTAATTTAATTTTCCCAAGTCGTTCATTCTTTGATTGACGCAAACTGGCTAAAGTCCGGGGATTTATAGAAGGTGTTATTATTTATCGATATATTGAAAGACGTAGTACATGCAAGACATATATTAGCAGGACATTTCTCGTCAAAATGTATCAAAAGATATTCAACTTGGACAGAATTTTTTCTTCAGCTATTAACATTCTCTTACTTTTCTTCAGATACAGCAAAACTATTTTGAAGCGATTTTTAAAAAGGTTTAATAACGCTTACAAGTTTATTTTTTAAAATTATATGAATTACTAACGTCTTAAGAGGCAATTCGTTTTTTGATATCCGTGTGCATAGTACAGTGAGAACACTTATTATTCTTTTAAGTCTTATATCAAAAAAATATATGTCAAATATAATTTTAAATTTCACTCATTTATTTATTTAGTAATTTATTTATTTATTTATTAATTGTCTATGAATTTTTCCTTGCAGACATTTTACAAATTTAAATCTACACTTTAATAAAATAGACTATGAACTAACATTTGATTAGATTACATTTATTTCACTGCATATCAATTTAGAAAATTAATTATTAATCTACTTATTGACTTTGGTTCCAATGAAAAATCTATAAATGTATATAATTGATTGAAGGTGTTACACATTCTTCTAAGAGGGTCAGCATCGCCATAATTCGCTCTGAAAAATTTGACAGATAACGGGATGAAAGTTCGAGATGAACGTTGAGGAATATTAAATGAAATCTCATTAATTAAAAAATCAGCGCAGATATCACCATTAATAATGTTTAAAATAAACGTCACATTCAGCATTGTTCTACGACTTGTTAAAGTAGGGAGTTTTATCAGAGCCAATCGAGCTGAGTATGAAGGCATGGTTAGTGGGTTAAAATGTAATCCACGAACGCAGAAGAGTAGGAATTGTTTCTGTACCGATTCGACAGAATTAGAATACGTTTGGTAAATGGGGTCCCATATAATTGATCCATACTCAAGGATCGGCATAACAAGTGACATATATAAGGTTTTTGTAACATACGGGTCATCAAACTCTTTTGCCCAGCGTTTTATATATTGTAGTCAAGTGTGCTTCTAGCTTTATTTATCATAAACGTTATATGCGAATTAAAGCTCAGTTTAGGGTCAAGAAGTATTCCAAGATCAAGGAAATTATCCACTGTATTAATTTGAATACTTCCTAGGAAGTAATTTACTGTAGCTGGACTATTTCTTGAAAAACGCATTAGTTTACACTTCTTTAAATTTAGCTCCTTTAGGTTTGCTTCACACCATCAATAAAACAATCTAGATCATTTTGAAGACGTTGATGGTCTAACACATGGTTGTATGTTAAACAAATTTTAACATCATCAGCATACATAAGTTAAGTTAAGTTAATTTATTTATTTAATTGTATCCTAGCAAAACAAGATAATCATCTTATAAATGAGAGTGCTAGGGAATGAGATCAAACTTATAAACTTAAAATATAAATAGTAATAGTATTAAAAATTATAAACTAACGTTAAAAAAACAGCGAAATAGAAAACTACATCAAACTGGATCATTAGTGGTACGAAAATTGTTAAACTGAAATATTACATTATGAAAAAAATTTATATCAGCCATGTCACAGAGTACAATTCCGTTCGGAAACGGAATTCATTCCGTATTTTGGTGCTTCAGAAAATTACGAAAAAACTTTGCGGAATGAAACCATATTTGTTTTCATGAACGGAATGGGAGTTTTCTGTACCTTAAAGATAAAAAAA
Organism: Pollenia amentaria; assembly: GCA_943735925.1. Classification (NCBI taxonomy): domain Eukaryota; kingdom Metazoa; phylum Arthropoda; class Insecta; order Diptera; family Polleniidae; genus Pollenia; species Pollenia amentaria. Next base: position 277,035,244 of record OX031006.1, on the reverse strand, counting down.
ACTATCAAAATTTACTTTCTATCAATAAACAAATATGTTTTCTTCAATTCCGAACGGAATTGTACTCTGTGACATGGCTGTATAACTCCTTTTTAAACGCATTTACATTGCCTAAGCTTTTTATAAAATTCGGTAAAGAATTCCAAAGACTTGTGGTATAAATAAAAAATTGTCGATGTGACAATAGACTCCAGTATCTTTGTTGAATAATCTTCTTTCCACGATTAGATCTTGCAAATTGGATCCTACTTTACAAATATATAGGCTGCTTAGAGGTTATAATCTTATGTAAGAATATAAGGGATTTAAATTTCAAGAGGTTTTCAAACCTAATTTGAAATATCTAATACGAGTATAGTGAAATATGGTCACGATGTCCTTTCAGTAATATGTATCTTGCAATATTGTTATCAGCTAAGTTGAGTCTCCGTTGATCGTCTCTGTTACAGTTCGCAAAAATTTCACAACCGTATAATAGAACAGGAATAAGGTATGTTTTTGCAAGTTTCATACGTATGGAGAATGGTGTTGAATCTATAACTGCCCACAAATTGCGAAGCATACTATGGACTCTACCCACAACAACATTAATCTGGTTAGACCAGGTTAGCCGAACATTAAAGATAACTCCTAGGTTCTCAGCTGTTTTAACAAAAACTATTTAATTTCCTTTGGTAGTTACTTCAGGCACATCAAATGCTCTATTAGACTTCGATAGCAAAATGCATTTAGATTTAGATGGGTTGATGGCTAGCCCATTGGCATTAGCCCAGCTGTCAATTTCGTTAAATTCATTATTTATAGTGTTTACACAAGAACTAATATTCTCGATACGGGTACTCAGGTAGAGCTGCACGTCATCAGCGTACAAATGGACTTTGCTGTTAGTCAAAACATCAGGAAGGTCATTAATGTACATACGGAATAAGAGAGTCCCCAGTACAGAACCTTGAGGTACTCCTCTTCTAACATTCAGTGACTTTGAAACATTATTATTAAGATGAACACGTTGAGATCTATTCATAAGATACGATATTATTAGATTAGATTAGTACTCAAAAAATGAAATAGTTTTTGAAGCTTTGTTAATAAGATTGCATGATCAACCGTATCAAATACTTTACTATGGTCTAAAAGAACTAGAAAAGCAACCAAGTTCTCATCCAATTTCGATCTGAGGTCTTCAACCACATCCAGTAGGGCGGCAGTACAGCTTCTAGCTTTCATGAAACCCGTTTGCTTATCAGACAGATAATTGTTACTTTCTAAGTACTGATTGATTTGTTTTGCTATAAGGTTTACCATGACTTTGGATAAGAACGGAAGAATGGCAATCGGCCTGATTTCGCTGTTGGTTTTAGGAATAGGAATTATTTTAGATGGTTTCCATGCATCGGGAAAAGTAGACTTCATGAGAACGGAATTGAATAAATGTGTATAGTAGGGTAGTAGCCTAGGTGTTAGGTATTTCAAAAACGCGGGAACTAACTCATCTGACCCAACCGCATTTTATTTTACAGATGACAAACATTCCAAGACTTCAAGCTGATTAACACAACGAAGACTAAAGGGGTTTTGTGTTGAGATAAAGCAAATATCATTATATATGTTACTAGCTGGCGATTGGACATTAACATTTGAAAATTTTATAACTCCTGGTAAATCATTTATAAAAAGCAGGAACAATAGAGGTCCAAGGTGGCTGCATTGGGGTACTCCTGATGGCACATTTATTTTTCTAGAAAACGTTTTATTGAAAAGAACGATTTGGACCCTATTCGATAAATAAGAGTAAATCCACTTTAAGGTCAGATCTGTAAATCCTATTAATTGAAGTTTATTTACCAAAGGGAAATGATTGACTTTATTAAAAGCTTTGCTGAAATCAGTAGAGATAACATCTCTTTGATTCCTTATGAAAAATCCACGATTGATTGCAATTGTTAGTTGAAGAAGGTTTGTTAGTTGAAGAAGGTAGAGCAGCCTTTTTTAAATCCGTGTTGATATGGAGATATAATGTTTGAGACTTGATAATATAAATTTGATGTTATTAATTTGTAAAAAAGTTTAGTTTTAGTACTGAGTTTTGCAATACCACGATAATTTTCAATATCAGATCTATTGCCAGACTTAAGCAAGTAACAATAAATTTTCAGAAAATACCCAAATTTAATTGATGTAGTAAACAACACTGTTAAAGGAATAGATAAGGGTTTTGCACATGTTATCAAAATACTACTCGGAATTTTATCAGGACCATATTTGTAAGAGAATTTGAGCTTTTTTAGAAAATTTGCGACAGTTTGGTTATCGAAAAACGGTATTGATATAGCCTAATTTTCTGCTAACGAAAACGGATCACTACAAGTGTTATCATATGCATAATTCGATTAAGTGGTAGAAAAAAAATCAGCGAACATATTACTTATACAAGTTACATCATATGATTCATGCTAATTACATTTCATCACTGCAGGATAACCAGTTGTTCTTTTTTTGCATTAATAAAATTGTAGAATGATTTCGAATCATATTTTATATTATTTTTAATTTTATTTAAGTAAAGTGCATAGCATAATTTATTTACTCTCATATTTTCAGCTCGACTCACATCATATCTTGAATAATCGACAGAAAATCCAGAACGTTTGAATATTTTCTAGTATTTATTTTTATTATTTTAGCCCGAAATAATTGCCTATTATTCCAAGGTGGGCCAGATTCATATTTCATTCTATATTTCGGAATACCAAAATCCATAAAAGCATAAAGTTTGTTGTATAAAACAGCAAATATGTGATCAATGTCTGTAGTTGTACATATTTGAATACGTTATGAATTTTATTTCTTTTAAGAAATTTAAATGCATTTCAAAGAATAAATTCTTTCTTTTTTTAAATGTTTTTTTGTCCGCCAAAAAAGCGCCTAGTACTAATTATTAGTTTTTTTTTTTGGTTTGGCGGTACCACGCACAGAAAAAATTGTCAGTAGCTTGTTTTTATCAATTAAAAAAATTGTTTAAAATTGTATTTCAATTTAATTAGTGTGATAATTTAATCAATTAGTTTAATAAACACTTTAGTTGTTTTGAAATAAATTTTTAATTAAAATATTTATTAAATAACAAGAAATCTTAATTGATATTTTTGTTTAAAATAAAATAATTTAAGCTTGTAGAATTGTTGTTGGGAATTGTAAAAACCTGAGCTATATTTAATTTAATCAATTAACACATTGTTTGAAACGGCAAAGTTTTTTGATAATTTTTTTTTAATTAAAATTAAAAATATCATTTATTGAAACAAAAAACCATATTCACAATTTTTAATTTTTAGTAATCCATAAATAATTTTGGTAATAGGTGCAAAATCAACAAACTGTTTGCTTGATTCTATGAATTTCGTATGAATTTGGTGATTAGAGACAATTTTTACTTTTTTCTGTGCGTAAATAAATAAAAATAAAAGCTCGTTATTTTTTTTATAAATTTTGTATTCACAGAAAAAAATTATTAAATTTCTCTAATCACCAAATTTATACCAAATTCATAATATCAACCAAACAATTTGATTACTAACAATTGTAAATATTTTTTTTTTCAATAAATGATATTTTTAACTTTAATTAAATAAATGATTCAAACAATGTGTTAATTTATTTTAATAAATATTGACAATTCCCAACAACAATTATACATGTTTAAATTATTTTATTTTAAATGAAAAAAGTCAATACAAATTTTTTGTTATTTAATTAACATTTTAATTGAAAATTTATTTCAAAACAACTAAAATTTTAATTAACTCAATATTAAATTTTTAATTTTCTTTCAACTAAAAAAATAAATGATTCAACATTAATTAAATTAAAATACTTTTTAAACCATTTTTTTAATTGATAAAACACTTTTTTCTGTGTTCTATTTTATTCGACCTTTATAATATATTAATAAAAAAAAACTTTTTTTGAATTGGAGGTCCTTTTTTATTATTCTTATTTTATAATAAATAATTTAATTGTGCCGATATTTATTTTTTCATTGAAAAACATCTTCTGGGCAAAAATATTGAAAAAATTATTAACGTACAAAAGCAGAAATATTAATTATTATTGTGAACTGCTCACACTTAAACGATGTTAATAATTTTTTTAATAATAATTAATTTTTTTTGCTTGAACTGTTCAAAATTATACGATGTCAATAATTTTTTCAATATTATTGCCCAGAAGATGTTTCTCAATGAAAAACGAAATATCGGTATAATGAAATAATTTATTATTAAATAAGAATAATAAAAAAGGACCGCGAGCTCAAAAAAGTTCTTGTATTATTTTTTTTTTATATTTTAAATTTTTTCCTCATATTTCGGTTAGCATCGCTAACCATCTTCAAGGGTATGTTTTAGGTTGTCCCAAAAATAATAAAAATTTGGATTTTCTCAGAAGATCTCTCCTAATTTGGATACTCGTAAGGTAAAGTATTTTTGAGAATTTTATCAGATTTTTCGGAAGTGTTTTAGAGGTCGCGCAAACTGATTTTGTACCAAAAATCTAGCGTTTTTAACTTTTATTGAATTATTATTGAAAGTTGCTAAAAAATCGGTATTTTTTCGGCTTCTGAGTAAATATTCTTAAAGAAAATTTTCCGATCTTTAATTTTATGTGCATAAATAATAAGTTTCGTCAGGGATTTTCCACATTTTGATACATTATATAACAGTTTTTCGTAAATTTTCAGCAAATATGAAAAAAAATGCTTTATAACTTCTAAAATTTGTATGAAGACTAAAAAAACTAATGATGCAGTTTAAAATATTATGAAGTTTTAAATAAATTAGCAAAAAAAAATGAATTTTCTCTCACCGTTCTCGAGTTATACCCTTTTAAAGCTTTGTACACATTGTATGAAATGTATAATACTATAAGGTGTGAACTAGGTTTGCATTGCTTTAAACTTTAAATAATTGGATTTAGAAAATGTTTTTACAAATAAAATAATAGTTACTTACCACTCATACATAATGGTTATTATTAAAAACAAAGAAAAATAGAATTGTTATAAATCATTTATTATAGTTCTTGCGATGCTGCTCTACCCCCTGCAGTAAACTCTGAAAGTCTGTTTCAGAAGTTGTGATGTACAGCCATGTCACAGAGTACAATTCCGTTCGGAACCTAAGAAAACATATTTGTTTATTGATAGAAGGTATATTTTGATAGTTTTTTTTTTGGCCTGTAAGATACAGAAAACTTCCTTCCGTCCATGAAAATAAAAATGGTTTCATTCCGCAAAATTTTTTCGTCATTTTGTGAAGCACCAAAATACGGAATGAATTCCGTTTCCGAACGGAATTGTACTCTGTGACATGGCTGATTGATATAACTATTAGCCAAGGCCACACCACGTTCTGCGACATCATTTACAACTTGCAATTGTTGAACTCTGTGTTTTGCTTCCTGAAATGATTTGTTGTTTTCCCATTTTTCTGGATTGAAAATAAACAAATTCAGTGTTTTATTACAAAAGACAGCCTAACTTTTTTTGAAGCCTGCAACATTTCTACTGATTTTTTACAAACGGATCCAGAAAAATGGGAACACAACAAATCATTTCAGGAAGCAAAACACAGAGTTCAACAATTTATATTTATACATTTCATACAATGTGTACAAAGCTTTAAAAGGATAAATCGAGAACAGTGAGAGAAAATTCATTATTTTTTTTTGCTAATTTATTTAAAACTTCATAATATTTTAAACTGCATCATTAGTTTTTTTAGTCTTCATACAAATTTTAAAAGTTATAAAGCATTTTTTTTCATATTTGCTGAAAATTTACGAAAAACTGTTATATAATGTATCAAAATGTGGAAAATCCCTGACGAAACTTATTATTTATGCACATCAAATTAAAGATCGGAAAATTTTCTTTAAGAATATTGACTCAGAAGCTGAAGAAATATCTATTTTTTACCAATTTTCAACCAAAATTCAAAAAAAGCCCAAAAAGGTCGATTTTTGGTACAAAATCAATTTGCGCGACCTCTAAACCACCTCCGAAAAATCGGAAAAAAATCTCAAAAATTCTTAGCCTTATGAGTATTCAAATTAAGAATGATCCCCAAATTTTTTTTTTAATGGGACACCCTAGTATGTTTACAATAATAAGCACAAAAACTAAAAAAAAACACTTGTGGTTCTTCCTATTACACTCTCTTTAAATTATTAAGTCTCGGGTTATTCTACGTGCTGCATCGCATTTTCCAATAGCTTTCTGTTATTAATGTATATTCGTAGTGTCGTCATTTTCTAGTCATAGTCTAAACAAAGTCACCACAGAGTCAAGTCGGTTATAACGTTTAAATTTTTTTTATCAAACTGCAACAAATTTATTTTGCTTTCTATAAAGATCTACTTTTATAAGGCACATAAACTGTTAATTTAAATAGATTCTTAGCACATGCATAAACACTTGCTACAGACCTACTTAGAAATTCTAAAACGTTATCCTGTTACAATTTGCTTTACTTAAATATTGCCTTCGTCATCTTTTAAACGAGTGACTGGATGATGTATAATCGTTACAAATTTGAACATGATTTATTTTCCTTGACACAATGTACTATAAAATAAGCAGCTGGTTGGATGGTTGTTTCAAATTGCTTTTCAACTTAAACTTTTTGCCACAAAAAACATCTAACACACTTCCACATAACCCATAAAACAAACTTGTATAAACCATTTATTGGTTGCTTTTCATTCTTATTATTCCTTTATGCCGAAACATTCTTTACCAGAATTTACGACAATCTTGTAATTATCATGTAATCATTCTAATTTACCACATTGATTTAATCTTGTTAAAATAGTACTACCACCAACCCATACAAACAAATATCCTTAACTGCCAGTTTTGTAAAAATTAAAATATTAAATTCGAAAAATATTTATTTCGTTTGTTTGGAAAATTTAATGAAAATTAATTCACGAAAAATAGTAAAACTTGAAAAATATTTTATTAAAATTTACCCAACTGCTAATTTTATAGTTTTGGGAAGTTTTGGATAGCAGGATTCTTTTTTAAGGATTCTTTATTAGGCTATGATAAAATTATGCCTATGACTAGACTATGACTAGACTATGACTAGACTATGACTAGACTATGACTAGACTATGACTAGACTATGACGATGACTAGACTATGACTAGACTATGACTAGACTATGACTAGACTATGACTAGACTATGACTAGACTATGACTAGACTATGACTAGACTATGACTAGACTATGACTAGACTATGACTAGACTATGACTAGACTATGACTAGACTATGACTAGACTATGACTAGACTATGACTAGACTATGACTAGACTATGACTAGACTATGACTAGACTATGACTAGACTATGACTAGACTATGACTAGACTATGACTAGACTATGACTGTGTGTGTGTTGTTATTCACTTGTGGCTTGTTAACGTGTGTTTTCTTTATGTATTTATTATAGATCAAATTCGTGTTGTTGTTTACGTGTGTTGTTTGGGTATATGTTATTGTTTTAACTGGTGTTGTTTTTTACGTAGATGTTAGTGTTGTTGCTCAGTTATGTGGTGCTGCTAACGTGGATGTTTTGTTTGTAGTATTGTTTAAGTGTGCGTGTTTATTTTAACGTGAGTTTATTTTAACGTTGTATGATGCTGATATTCTATTGTTTTCGTGTGCATTTTTGTTAACGCGTGTGTTGTTGTTTGCGTGTGTGATATTGCTTACGTTGCGTTGTTGTTTATGTGAGTGTTAGTGTTCGCTGTTGATTACGTGTTTGTTATTGTTTATGAGTGTGTTGTTATTCACTTATGTGTTATTGCTTACGTGTGCATTGTTTACGTGGGTATTATCGTTTACGTGCGTGACTAGGCTACGATTAGACAGACTGTGACTAGACTATTACTATACGCAGTTATTTACAATTTTTTCAGATATTTTGCTCTGTACACTTTATATTCTTTTCAAAAAACTACCCAACATTTAAAAACTTAAATTCTTAAATTCCCGCTTAAAAAATTTTCCATAAATTTTTTTTAATTTTTGACAGACGACAGCAACATTAAAGCAAGCTTAAACTAAAGTAAAACATGCTGCCACAGAAGGAAAACTTTACCTTTTCAATAGTTCAGCTGAAATAAAAACCAGGGGAAGGGAAAAGTTAAAGTAGATTCAGCAATAGTTCTTTTACTTCTTAATGGGAGGTAATCAATTAGTGGTGATGGTAAGTTGGGAACTTTACTTAAGCTGCTGTCACTCCTTTCAAAAGATGTTTAAGCAGGAAAAAGAATCATCATTAACAACAACCAGCAGTCTGCTTGTCAAGCTCCGTCAGTAAGCAGGCATCCGTTCTGACGGAATGAGTGACTGCCTACTGGCAATGGAACTTAATGCTTTTCTTCATATATAAAAGAATGTGTGTGGCTGTAATTTACACTTACATGATAATTTTCCTTTATTTTTTTTCATTTTGGTGATTTTGAGATTTTGAACAGGAAAATATTTATTTTACTTTGCTTGTATGTATGACGGGATACTATGATCATTTAAAATCCGCATATATACAAGTGTGCGTGTGTAAAAATGTATTATTCTTCTTACAATTGATGTTTTATTTAATAATTTTGATGTTGTTGTTCATTTCTTTTTGTTGAACAATTTTGTCTGTAGGTTTTAAGTTTTACAAATTTGTTGTCGTTTGGTTTGTTAAATAGAGATTTAATGACGTGTTAAGAAAATTCTTCAGAAAACGGAAGTGAGCTGGTATTGATTACAGTTTATTTAAACTTTGAATTCACCCTTAAAATGCAATTTGTTGTGAATAATTTATTTTAAACTTTATTGAATTTTTCATGCTGTGGAATATAATAAAAGACATCAACCATTTCAAATTAAATTATTAATGTGTTTACCAACATGTTTAAGCAAGAAGATTAATCGTTATGGAAATATTGTGATGTATATGAATTTTTTTATTTTTACTTCTCATTAATATGTTAATCGGTTTGGTTTAAGGTGCTGAATTTATTTTGATATTTTCTTAACAAAGATATCTTATAAACTTGGGAAATAGGCAATTATATTATGTTTATTGACAAATAATAAATTTTAAAGAAATTAATGGAACAGAAAATTTTATGAGAATTTTAGTTGTTTTTTTCGAATCTGTGTTGTGTATTATTATGAAATATTTTCGATAATGAGTTTTGGAAATTAAGAATATGAAAAATTGTTTTATGAAATATAATTTTTTTTTAATTAAATTGAATTACTTTAGTAAAGATTATTCCTCATAGTTTCTATAACCTATTACCTTTTATAAAATTGTTTTAACACAAATTTCTAAAATTCAAAAAATTAAAAAACAAAATGGTCAATGCAAAAGGGTTCATGAGGTAATAACTCTCTTAAAAAATAGCTTTATTTGGCAGTTAAAATATAAAACTGCTGATTAAATTGTTTTCGTCAAATACAATCTTTGACTCTTTAATTTTCTTATTTTCCAATATTCTACGAAACCTTCTCTATAGCTCCCATACATAAAAGGATTTTTTCAAGATAGCTTTAGATGCATGTAAAATTTATTGTATTTATAATTATAATAAATAAATAAAAGTAAAATAAGAGATATGGTGCTACAGAAACCAGCTTTGTAATGTGGATAAAAGTCAATAGTTTTTACTTGTGTATATTTCTCAGCTGTTCCTACTTTTGATAGTAATGTCACTTTGGTATAAAAAACTAGCAAGGAAAATAAAATAATCGATTACTTTAAAACGACCTATAAAGATAAATTTTAAGTAACAGCTAAAAGTGTTTATTTTATGACAGTTATTTTGTGAATTAGAAACTATAAAATTCATCTAAAACAGTAATTTTTCAACATAAAAAAAGGTCAAATTAAACTCTTAATAATAAAACTTACTTGAGGAGTTTTAATTTTTCACACATAAAATAAAACTCAGTGGTGGAATAAAAGTGTGATTAGTACTCTTAAAAAGAATGAGGAGTTTGAGTTTTCCCGCCATTTAATAAAACTCATTTTATGTAAATTGGCACCCATAACGTGCCGTTGTAGAGCGCTGTCCAGATCATTATTTTTTTTTTTTTTTGGTTAGGACCAGCTCTCTGGGATTGATCCCTTCTAATTCATTGCATTGTGTTGGAACTAGCAAAATAGGTTTTGGGAAGGAGGAAAGAGGGAGTAGTGCTTGTGAACATTCGACTTGAGTTTATTCATGTTGAAAGTGAGAGGGAAGACTTCAGCAGAAAGGTAATTTCACATACGAACAGTCCGGTCAAAAAACGAATTTTCCCTGTAATGCGTTGTACGATTCACTGGCCAGTCGACCACAAAACGATGGGCTCTTGAGGAAAAACGTGTATTACGAACAAAGGTATGAGTTTCGGGAACCAAATCCTTAATTTCATTAGAACATATCCCGTTGTAGTAACGATCAAACAGGCAAATACAACTTCACATTGCTACGGTGTTCAAGGGAGTCAATAGAATTGGATACTCTACTGTCACTAATGAGAACCATCGCCCTCTCCTGCACATGGTCGAGAAGCTCCAAAATAGACTTTGAAGCACCGGCCCATACATGAGAGTTGTATTCCATTCGCGGTCGGCTATAGGTGGTATAAATAGAAAGGAGATCAGATGGAGTGATCGTTTTAAAAAACCGAGGCACTTTAATGCTTCTTTCGACACCTTAAATATATGTTGTGTCCATGTGTGATGTCATTATATCCTCATGCCCAGAACTTTAAGAGATTCTGATTCCTCAATAATTGTACCACCCATAAATACAGATGAGGCACCTTGATCCGTCGCGCGTTTATGGGTCAGCACGCAGCATTGGGTCTTTCGGTCATTTAACTCGACCCTAGTCTCACGACCCCATTCTAAGATAATGTCTAGCTCTCGGCAAAGCGTATCATTCATGTTCTGCCTCATAGCACCAACATCGGATACGCTTGGTCTATAATCAAATGAATACGAATGGCAAAGGTTGCTGTCATCTGCAAAAGACTAGATAAAATTGGACGTTTGACACAGGAGGTCATTTAGAAAAATAAGAAATAGAATAGGAGAAATAGCGAAGCTTTGCGGCACCCCTGGATGAACTCGTTTAACGAAACCCCATCTATAACAACTCGTATGGTGTGATCTCTAAAAAAGCTCGATATAAGTCGAGAGAAATTATCACCGACACAAATGCAACAAGTTTTGACAAGATTGCACTATGCCAGACTCTGTCAAACGCCTTGGAAATATCTAAAGCAATAGACTTACTTTCGCCAAAATGGTGAATGGAACGACACCATTTTTCCGATAACAGGGCCAGTAGGTCTCCATTAGAATGACCATTACTGCCCCGGGGAGCATGAAGAACTTCAGTACGCAGACGTTGATTGTGAAGAGTTTTTTCCCGTCTTAGTACTTTGGCACATGAAGACCTTGCCATCTTGCGTAGCAATTCAGTATCAGCGGTTTTATTGTCACGCCAATTTCTAAATGCTTCCTCTCTGGATCTCACTGCTGATTTGCACGTCTGATTAAACCAAGAGTTAGACCTAGATTTATTCGAAGCTTTTTTAACTGGAATGAACATTTTCATTCCAAGCATTATCAGTACAATTTGTAAAGCAGTGTAATCTAACAAGGTTGCATTGCAATTTAATAAATCAACATTAGAAAAAGAAGTGTATATGCAAAATGAATTTTATTTTGAACGACAAAATAAAACTCATCAATAGACTTTTATTTTATGACGGCGAAATAAAACTCTTTTTTTAAGAGTTTCATCCGAAATTTTATTTTTTTTGTTGAAAAATAAGTCTTAACTGTGGAGTTGATATAGGTTTTCCTAGATTCTGAAAGAGAACTTCAATACGAATCTACTGGTATATGACAGTATAGATCTCCGTTGACTCTAATATCGAGATTTTTAAAGTTAAAATTTTCTGGATAACTGCTATTTACGGTCGCTGATTATAATTTTCAGTTCGATACAGTAAAATTATCTTTTAACGAAATATTGTTGAAAAATTTGTCGAAATAAAAAAAAAATCTTTAAGCCGGGGATAAAAAACTTCGGAAGTAGATGTCTCTGTTGTTAAACAGCGATGCCTTAGTGTTACTAGTAATGTGTGTTTGTCAAGCCCGATAGGATTTACAAAAGTGTTCACAGAAAAAAAGTGTTTTATCAATTGAAAAAATTGTCTAAAAAGTATTTTAATTTAATTAATGTGATAATTGAATCAATTATTTTTTGTTGAAAGAAAATTAATAATTAAATTTTGATTTAATTAACATTTTATTTGTTTTGAATTAAATTTTTAATTAAAATGTTAATTAAATATCAAAAAATATTAATTGATTTTTTCTTTAAAATAAAATAATTTAATTACCAAAGTTTTTTTTGTAGAATAATTGTTGGGAATTGTCAATATTTAATTAAATAAATTAACATATTGTTTGAAATGGCAAATTTGTTTGTCATTGTTTAAATTAAAATCAAAAATATTATTTATTCAAAAAAAAAAAAAAATATTCACAATTTTACAATTTTTAGTAATAAATATATTCATTATGGTAATAGGTGCAAAGTCAACAATAAATTTGGTTATTGGAGAAAATTATTAATTTTTTCTGTGTTGTCAAACGAGCTGTCATAATGTGCTCAATTTTCGACATTTATGATCAGTATAATCTGGCGACTCATTGCGAATAGATTCGTGCTTGAAAACAACGCTACCAAAAAATCCAAATAAACTTTGAATATCAGTCATCGATGTTTTATCGCAAAATTGTATTAAGCGATGAGGTTCAATTTTGCATGCAGAGAAAAAAGGTTGACGCAGTATTGTCCCCGCCATATTGTTTTTAACATTACTTTTTTTACCATTAATAAAATTTTGTTTCTGTTTAACAATAAAATTTTTGAATTTAACAATATAATTTTTTAATGAAAATTAACTAGAATCATACACTTAAATATAAGCATTTCTTTTGTGACGTGATAGTTGTACGACAAAATGTAAAAAAATTAAATGAAGAAGTCAAATTTGTAAAAATGTTTTTTTTTATATTTCCAAAGAAATGAAGTAGCAATATATTCAGAAAAAACTTTACAACAATCTATCCTAAAGGCTAAGTCATATAAAACTTTTGCTTCGCGTTGCGTTATAGATTCGCTTTGACATCTAAGATGAAATATACATACTAATACAAAACATGTCACATAAAGCACTTTTAACGCAGAGGGAAGGAAAAGTTAGGCAACTCTCATCTTTTTACGCGCTTTGACAATCAGCTACACTCAAAAGAAAAATCAATCCATCCGTACTCAAATCAATCCGAAGCGGTATCAATAGTACGGTAAGTACGGATTTTCTTGAATCAAGTACGATAGATTTATTCAAGTACGGATTATTCAAACGCGAAATACTCAAGTTATCCATATTCAATCCCTGATTCGTACTTAAAATAATCCGAAAATGAGATTGATTAAGTAAAACTGAGATTATATCAATCTCAAAATGCGCTTGATTCAAGAATTATAAAATTGATTTACAGCCTGTTTTTAGAAAATGAAAATATATGTTCGTTCGTAAAAAAAACGAACGAAAACTTTTTTAGGTTTTCACAAAATTAAAACACATTTTAGGTGAGTGACTGAAAAAGCTTACATTTTTTCCACACACGTTTAGTTCTTATAAAATGAACATCTTCGTAATAAATGGACACAAATGCCAAAATAAGACGATAAGTAAAAGCCATTCGTTTAAAAAAATAAATAAAATAAATAGAAAATAAAAAGGATATTTTACTGAAAGAACCCTACATTATTTACAATATTATTAAAGGTTTGTGTATCTGATAAATTTTATTGTTTTTGTATAAAGTTTCTAATGTATTTATTTATTTCAATATTCACTTAAAACTATTACAATTATTAAACAGAAAAAGAAGGTCTTCACTTAAAGAATGATACAACGCGAGTGAGTGTACTCTTGCATACAATGCAAAAGCAAAGTATCAAAAGGAAACACAGAACAACGTACACATTGAATAAGGGTTGCCATATAATTTCAATACTCCTCCTCAATGTGGATGTTGTTTTGCTTCAAATTAATTCAATTTAATTAAATTTACAAAACTATTATGTTTAACCCTTGGTAGGTTTTTCGTTAAAATGTCAGCAGTCATATCAGCTGTTGGACAATATAAAAGTTCCACTTCTTTATTCTGTACCAGCTCCCTTATGTGATGAAATCTTATATCGATATGTTTGCTGCGTTTATGAAAAACAGGGTTTTCGGCTAACTTTTGAGCTCCTTGATTGTCGATATTTAATATGACAGGATTATCACTGCATGCTTTAAGTTCCATCAATAACTTTTTCAAATACATAGCTTCTTTCGCTGCGTCTGAAGCTGCCATATATTCAGCCTCTGTACTACTTAGAGCGACTGAAGACTGCTTTCTTGACTCCCAAGAAATTGGACATCCATTATAGAAAAATACAAAGCCTGTGTAAGACTTTCTGTCCAATGCGTTTCCACCCCAGTCAGCATCAACAAATCCTTTCAGGCCACTGTCACTATAATCATATATTATTTGCAAATCTCTCGTACCTGCAAGGTATCTCAATATGTGCTTAAGTTTTGTAAAATGCTCAATGTGTGGGTCAGAATTACGCTGAGCCATCTTGGACACAGAGTGTAAAATATCTGGACGTGTAGATATTGCCAGATACATTAGGACTCCAATTAGTGATTGGTAATCTTGTTGATTAGCTCTTTCACAATCACCACTACAATTTACTTGGTAACCAGGTTCTAATGGTACTGCAACTGATTTGCATTCTTCCATCCCATATTGTTTCAAAATATCACGTATGTATTGAGTTTGACTCAATTTGATTTTACCTGTTTCGCCTTCACGCTGCACTTCCATTCCCAGAAAATGACTTAAAACACCCTTATCATCCACTTTAAAATTCTTAGCAATTTGTTTTTTAACTTCTCGAACAACTGCTATGTCACTGCAACCAATAATAAGATCGTCTACATATACCGCAATTAGCACAAGAACACCATCTGTTTTCGCCCTATATAAACATGGTTCGTTGTCACAGGGAACGAAATTCAGTTTACGTAAAACACTGTCTAATTTAGTGTTCCATTCTTTGCCACTTTGTTTTAGCCCATAAATAGCTTTATGCAAACGTAAAACCTTTGTAGGTGAACCTCCATCGATAAAATGTGTTGGTTGTTGCATATAAATTTCATCCTGTAGATCACTATTTAAATATGCAGTGTTGACATCAATTTGATGTAGGTGCATTTTATTTGTTACTGCCAACGCTAAAAGCAAACGTATAGTTGAATACCGCACAACTGGAGAAAAAGTTTCTTGAAAATCAATTCCAAATCGTTGATTACAACCCTTAGCAACTAGACGTGCCTTGTACCGCTCGATTTCTCCATTCACATTTCGCTTTAATGTGAATACCCATTTGCATGGAATGGCTTTGTGACCCTCAGGTAGTTTTGCTAAAGACCAGGTTTTATTTTTTCTTAAAGCAAGAAACTCATCTTTCATAGCCTTTTTCCAACTTTGTGCATTTTCACTTGAAAGCGCTTCATCAACCGTTTGTGGTATATTTTCTTCAACTGCCATACATAAATCATTATTTTGTTCTTTAATGATATTAAACTGCTTTTTAGGGCGGCCAGGTTTACCACTTCTAACTATTCTTGGTCTTCCACGTCCAATAGTCACTTGCTGCTCATTGATATTTTCAGCATCGCTGTCATCATCAGCTGTGTTAAAATTTTCCTCATGATCGTCTATTTGCACAGAAGGTTGGCAATTGTTGTCAACTACAGCTGCACTGACGTCATGCTCATCAAAACACAAAGTCAAATAATCTTCTGCCTTAGGTTTGTTATTATTATTGTTGTTGTTGTCACCAGTCTTAACATTAAACAAATCCTCATTAAAAAGAACATCACGCTGCTCTACTACCTTGCGTGTTGTTGTATCAAAAAGACGGTATGCTTTCGACGTCATCGAATATCCAACCATAATATAAGGTGTTCCTTTGGCTTCAAACTTCGACTTATTTGTTGACTTATTAAGGCTTACTGCATAAGCACCAAATGTTTTAAAATGATGCACATTTGGCTTTCTGCCGAACCACATTTCATATGGTGTTTTATTTACCAGTTGTTTTGTAGGACATCTATTTCTTATGTATGCTGCGGTATTTACAGCCTCTGCCCATAAATATTCTTTCACTCTAGCATGAACCATCATAGATCTCGCCATCTCAATAAGAGTACGATTGGCTCTTTCTGCCACACCATTCTGTTGCGGTGTGTATGGCACCGTCAGTTGTCTATTTATGCCCTCTGTTGACAGATATGAATTAAACTGCGAGTTAACATATTCACCTCCGTTATCTGTGCGCAATGTTTTTATTTTACAGCCCGTCTGCTTTTCAACATGTGCCTTATAAACTTTGAATTTCTCAAAAACTTCGCTTTTACTCTTTATAAAGTAAACAAATATTCTGCGTGATCTGTCGTCAATAAATGTTACAAAATATTTGGCACCACTAACAGACTTTATTCTAAACGGTCCACAAACATCAGAGTGTACAATCTCCAACAGTTCTTTTGTGTGTGTACTACTTTCTTTGGGAAACGGCAGTACATGTATTTTACTTAACATGCACGTTTCACAGCTCATCTGATCATTTATGTTGTCACCATTTATTCCTCTTACCATTTGTCCCTTTGACAAATCGTAAAGACTTTTAAAATTTAGATGACCGTATCTGTTGTGCCAAACAGACTTCATTCTATTAGCAGCACAAACTCTCTCTTCTGTGTTTTCATTTTTTGCCAAAAACATATTGTTTTTACGTTCTGCTTTTAACACAACTGTACCATCTGCCCTTTTTATAACTGACTTCTCAGAATTAAATACCACAGACAAACCGCAGTCGACGGCTTTATTGACAGATATAAAATTTGCCTGCAACTCGGAGGAGAACAAAACGTTTTGAAGTAAAATTTCAAAGTTGTTATTGTAAATAAGTACATCACCTTTTCCACTGGCGTTTATGTGTTTATTGCCAGCCAATGCAATTACTTCATTGTGCTCTTGAAAACGAATAAACATATTTTTGTTGTTGCACATATGAGATGTGGCGCCGCTGTCGACATACCAATTCTTGGAATTTGACGAACTCGTTTCTGATGCAGCCAACATTGTCATTGCTTGTGCGTTGTTGTTTTTGTTTCTACTCTCACATTTATTAGCATAGTGACCTGCTACACCACATAAAAAACACTTGCCCTTGAATTTCTTGTTGTTAAATTTTTTGTCCCTTCTTGTGTGTGTTGATTTTGCTATGAATGCTTGTTGTTGCGAACTTGATGATGATTGCTCAACGCTACTGTCTTTTTCTTTTCTTCTTTTCCCTTCTTCAAGAAGTTTTTGCTTAAGTAACGGCAAATTTGGTAATTCATCCCTTGTTTCCATCGCAATTACAAAATTATCAAATTCTTTCGGTAAACTTGATAACAGCATTATTACCAAGAGCTCCTCCTGAATTTGAATGCCACTTTCTGCCAATTTCTCAGAAATTTCAACAAACTCATTTAAGTGTTCTACCACATTACCACCATCAGGCATTGAAAGATTTACCAACCTTTTGTATAGACCAACCTTTTGCAATGGTCCTCTAGGCATATGCACTTGTTGCAACTTTGTCCAAGCATCATGGGAAGATTTACAATTCTTTATGTAACCCAACTGTGTTGGTTTCACTCCCAAACATATAGATGCCAGTGCCTTCTCATCATCAGACTCCCATTTCTCTTTAACGTCACCTTGGGAAACATTCTTTACCTGACCACTAACAATTTTCCAGAAGCCGCCATGAATTAAAACACTTTTCATCTGTATGGACCAACTGTCATAGTTGTTGTCGTCCAACTTTTCAATTTGAATTAGTGCCGCACTCATAATTAATATTTTTTGTATTTTTCTTATTGTTATTAGATAATTTCTTTCTTTTTTTTTTTATTTTATTTAAAATAAACACTTTAATCTAATTTCACAATTTTGGCATCTGGGCCCATAACCTGATAAATTTTATTGTTTTTGTATAAAGTTTCTAATGTATTTATTTATTTCAATATTCACTTAAAACTATTACAATTATTAAACAGAAAAAGAAGGTCTTCACTTAAAGAATGATACAACGCGAGTGAGTGTACTCTTGCATACAATGCAAAAGCAAAGTATCAAAAGGAAACACAGAACAACGTACACATTGAATAAGGGTTGCCATATAATTTCAATAGTATCTATATATATGTATATTTATATAGAATTGTTACATTATTGACTGATTGAGTTATGATCGCACAGCCTAAACGCCTGAAGCTAAAAACTTGAAATTTTTACCGGTGGCTGGACTCTTCCCAAATAGATCCACTAAAACGGGATTTTTGGAAAGTCGAATGTTTAGGGGGTAACAAGGGTAAATTCGGTAACCTTATATTTCCAAAACTTAGAAAGATACAATGAAATGTAATACCTATCGTTGTCTTTAAAAAAATAAGTGGACGAGTGTCTGGTACTTTTTTGAAATTTTGCTCTTTCAGGGAGTATTTTGGTACTTTTTTGTCATCCCCCTATCTTTTAAGCCAATAAACATAGAAATAAAAGTTATATCACATTCGAAACTTATCTAAACAATGCAAAGCCAAATTTGGCACTTTTTCGAAAATCAAACGCTTAAGGGGCGAAATTGGTAATTTCTTTTTTGGTTCTTTGAAGAGACTCAAAAATAAGCTGCAAGGTCCTGAGTGATTATCATCCCATAAGATAAAAAATCTTAGTAGCAGAACTATAACCTTAGGCACACAAATATGATCATAAAAAAAGGGTTAAAACCTAGAAAAATAAACATTGGCATAAAAATATGCTTACGAAAGAAGAGGAGACGTTAATAAAGTAGCTAGTTAAATGTTACTAATAACATAAATATGTATTTATAGGTTCAAAAAATTCTAGAAACAAGTATGTACATAAGTATGTATGTATGTGTGTCTTCATTGTTTTTAAATTTGCCCAGTAGTTTTTCAGATATCATTGAAGTTTTGAAAAAGAGAACAATTTAAATAAAGAAAAAATATAATATTTGTTCATTAAAAATTCATAAAAATCAACAATGCAAAAAAAAATCATACAGTTAAAAATAAATTTATTACGGAGGAAATCTTTTTCGAATATCGAAAAAAAATTTACGTGAAGATAAAAAGTAATTAAATGGAAATAATTTACTTTTTAGCAGCGGTCTTCTTGGCAGCTGGTTTTTTTTGCTGGAGGAGCTGCCTTTTTGGGTTTAGCTGCAACGGCGGTCTTGGCTTTGGGTGCTTTTGGCTTAGTGGCTGGTGCCTTTTTGGCGGGTTTAGCTTTAACTGTATCTAAAAACATTTTTCTACAATTTTCACAACACAAGTGATTGAACGGTTAATAAAATTTATATGAAAAACACTCAAAAAACTAAGTGCTTTTCATATAAATTTAATTACACGTTTAATTGCTTGTGTTGTGAAAACAGCACATTAGTAAAATATATTTCAAATAAAATGAGCTTTATTTTATTGTAATCGGTGCTCAGCTTTTAATTTAATTCACAATTTACTGAGAATACTGAATTAATTAAAATCGCGATTTTCATACAAAAATAACATGTTGTAATGTGTGTGTGCTTGCTGCTGTTCCATTCATGGAATTTTTTTTTAACTTAAAAATGAGGCACCTTCGCTTAATTGTGCATAACGCGAGACACGTTCATCGATTTTAATGAGATGTCTTATTTTTTTCATAGGATATGTGACTTTACGCGAAAGTTACAAGACTTGAACTATTTCCCGTTTTGGATTTTTCATGATTTTTAAATATAATTTTTTTTTTACGTCACGTAGCCTTTTTTTTGTGATTTTCAAAAATTAGACTGTATATCTTTAAAAAAAGAACAACTTCGAAAGTCGCTTAATGAAGAGTAAAGGTATGATTTTTTTGAACTTTTAATTTTTGGAAAAAAGTCAAAAATATGATTAGTACCTGTAACTTCAAAATGCGAGCTGATGGAGAAAAACGGAGATTAGATTTGAAATCAGCGAACTCAAATTAGTAAAAACAAAAATTGCATCCAACTTCCAATCAACACAAACAAGTTAAATTTTGTTCCCTTGTCTAATTGTTTGTTTGAAAATATGGATGTCATTGATCCGGGCGAGATATTGTTTCAACAGGATGGTTTTACGTACTATACGGCGACCTCAACCAATGTTTTAATAAAATCAGAGCTTGGCAATAAGCTGATTTCGGGAAAAGGATCTATCAATTTACCTCCAAGGTCATGGTATTTGTCAGCTCTCGGATATTTTCAGCGTTGCGACGAAAAGCCTCTGGTTATGCCAGTAGCAATTGGCTGTTTGGATGCGAAAATTTTTCGTGTTATTCGTTTGCGGCATGCGGTTAGCAATGCTCGAAAAAGTGGCACAAAATTGGGCGTTCAGGATATGCGGCACTCATTTGCCCGAAATCAATTTCAAATGTTAATGACATGTAATGCTCGTTCTAATAAAAAATTGGCCCATACTCATAGTCAAAAAAATGTATACTTTAAACTAAAACCGGCTTTAAATGCATATGAACACCATTGTTCTAAAGCATACTTTAGAAAAAGTCGACTTTATTTTTGACTTTGATAATGGGCCATTGTTTTTCTTTAGATTGAATATATTGTGTTATTTTTTACAATTTGGGTGCCCCGGTAGGCTAGCTGGTAGTGAGCTAGTCTATCAGTACCGGAGTTGCGGGTTCGATTCCCGCCAGAGACTCTAGTCTCCTGCAGACAAGCAAAAAGCTTCGCGGGATTTAGTGTAGGAATAATAAAAAAAAAAAAAAAAATCAAGTTCAATCGAGCTTAACCCTTTAAAATAAACATACGCTGGATCAAAAAATAAAAAAATTGTGGATTTTGAATATATATTTATTGAGTTTTGTTTGTAGAAAAGCTGCTATAAACATTTTATTTATCTACCCAGCTGTCAAAAAAGTAGAATCTATGAAGTTATGTGTAACAAGTTACGTGCACAAAAGCATAGGATTAATTAAAATTAAATTAAATTAATCAGCCGATTTTGACAAATTAAATTTTATTTTTACCTGTAGTGATACCGAGTAAAAGGTGTTGCATGTTACTTAACCCTAGATGGTTCCTCTTTGTCGAATGGACGAAGCTCATTTGCACCTTTTTTATGTGTATTCAAATAACTCTCTATTCAAATTACGCTCTCTCTAGCTGATGACGAAAGCTTTAATAATATATTAAATTATAAAAAACAAAATTTAGATAAAATTCTTATAAAATTTTTGAGAGAGAAGAAAACCTTTTATTTTTTATGCTTTATTTTATTTTTTAATAAAATCCTTAACTCAAAGGACTTCTGTTGATTTTTTACTTTAAAAATCGTTCCGCTAGATTTTTTTTTTAAAGTTCGTCGATTCGACGAAGAGTAACTGTAATTTACTATAATGAAGAGTAACCTTTCAGGGTTAAAACGTGCCACGCAAGTAAGGTATAAAACTCATGCAATGCGTGGTGGCGAAAACGCGTTGTGTGGCCCTTCAGCTTAAACATTTTTGTGTGAAACTTTCGCTTAGAAAATTTAAATAAATCAGCGATGATCAGAAAAATTCGCTTTTCAATAAAGTTTGTTCATCATTTTGTCCTTGAATTTAACGTGCTATTTAAATATACCTTATTTTTTGTGGAAAAACAATTCGCTGTTCTAAAGATAATAATTTCCCCTTTTGTATCGGCTTGGTTTAAATAATCTATAACTATCAGTTCTCTTAGTGTTATGGTAAACTTTTTATTTTTTTTAAGTCTACCTTTTTTATGGTCTATTTAATTTTTGGTTTTATTCTTTTGAAAATTTGTAGGCATTTTGATTTCCCATAAGAATTGTGGCCTTTTTGATTAATTTCACTAATTCAAACTAAAAACAAATAAAATAAATCCAAAAGGAAAATAAAACAAAACCAACAAGCGTATAAAGAATTGAAAATAGATACATATGTACAGCCCTCAACAGTAGACCGCAAATCTCTTAACGTAACCCTTTTTCCTTCCCTTTTCTTTCCTTCTTTTTTCTCTATTACATTTTAGTCGTTTCTTATTTTTGCTGATTAATATGACAAAAGCCGGCAGATAAAATTATTCCCAAGGTTTTGTTCTTTTGCTTTGGAAAACAGAAACAAATTTTTAATAACAATTTGGGTGCTGGGTTCGTATGTGCACAAGTTTTCACAGGAAACGGATATAATTTTGTAATACAGCTAAATTGTTTTTTGGGTTGGTCGTTTTTTTTTTTTTTGATTTCTTATCCTAAAAGTGCATAAATTTTATTGAATTTATTGACTTTTACGTAAATATTTGTTTTATTAAATTTTCAAGGGTTTTTTAACGCTTGACCTGTTTTCATCACAATAAAACTCAAAATCATTTATGTGTTGCTGCATTTGAAATATTTTTATTTTGTTTTCCAATTATTATTTCATGAAAAAAAAATATATAAAAATGTTTGTATTTATATTTTTCTAACGAAAATCGTGCAGAAGGAATTATGTTTTTATTAAATATATTAAAAGAACGTGTGTTTGCTTATTGATGTTTTTTTTTTAATGTGTTTTCATTGTTGTGCAAAAACTTATTCAAGTGGCAACACTTTTGTGATCAAAATCAAACATTTTTTTTAAAGGAAATGCAGGAAATAAAAAACAAGTAATAATGTTATTGTATGACCATGTTACCACTTCGAGTAAACATACAAATATAAGCAATATATGTATAATGTACCCTACAGTTAGCAAAGTTTGACGTTAAGTTACCGTATTATTTGACTGATATACCCAAAAAATTAATATTATTAAATTTAGTATTTAATAGTATTTATTATTTTCTGTATTTAGTTAGCACAGATCGGGTAGTGCTACTTCAGAGAAGGAGCTTCTAGCGATACAATAGTAAAAACCATTAACATTAAATAAACAGAAAAACAATTGAACTTTACTACGGCTATAAATTAAAGACGAAAAAATATTATTTATGGACTTAGGTTAGGGGCAACGTGTTAACGAAATTAAGCGATTTTTGTCTTGTTTCACATGTCGGATTTGTGGCCACGTTAGTCCTCGTTGTCGCTGCTCCGCTTCTACCGATCTTCTACATGTTGTTCGTTGTAGGCCCACACTTCGACTTCCTTATAAAACTCCGGTCCATATATTATCTGTTACTCAAATCCGTGATTGTTTAATTAAATTTTGTGAGTTCATTAATTTAAAAAAATTATAAAGTACCAATTGAAAGACAAAAAAGTACAAAAAAGTCTCCTCTTATATTTTCTCAATAACTCTGGACTGCGAGTTGCAGTTTTCATTTCTAGGTACAGTTTTAAAAAAAATTCAAAAAGTTCCAGCTAAAGAACGAAAAAAATACCAAAAAGATCCCTCTGACAGATTTTCATTCACTCAGGACCTTGCATGTATATTTTATGTTCATATGTCCAATATTAAGTGTCCATTTATAATATACGATTTTTTTCGTTGGGATTATTACGTTAACAGCGTACGATTTTTTGGCGTTTTAGTTTCTTGTGTATACATATATTTTGACACTACGAATGAATAAACAAAACGAATCGAAGAGTACACTCGCTTGTGTACCCCTTTTAATTCCTCTCTCCCTTTTCACCCATAAGGTAAGAATCGTATAGACAAACATCGTATAATGTAAATTGGGTCTAGCGACAACTCAAAAGTACCAGTTGAAGAAGAAAGAAGAACCAAGAGTATCCTCTTATATATTTTCATCTACTAAGGACATTGCATGTTTAATTTTATGTTTCTTAGTCCAATATTAACAAAAATTCAAAAAGTTTCAGTTAAAGAACAAAAAAGTACCATAAAGTTTTCTCGTATAGATTCTTATCCACTCAGGGAATTGCATGTTTAATTTTATGGTTCTAGGTCAAATATTAACTAAATTTCGTAAATACCATGTGGAAGAACAAAAAAGAACCAACATTTTTCATCTTTGAGGTTTTCATTCATTCAGGACCCTGCATCTTTCAGTTCTGTTCATGAAGCACGAAAAAGTTAAAAAAAGGAATTTATATAATTTATACTCCCATTGAAATATCAAAAATTTCAATGGTATAGTGGGAGTCCATAATTTAATATGTATATGCCAATGAATAGATATAAATGCTTTGGAAAAAAATTTACCAAAAATAGGTAAGAATTCCAAACCTTAAACGTTCGAATTTCGAAAAAGTACAAATTTACATATTTTTTTTTTATTTTTTTTTTTTGAAGATGAGTTATGAATTTGTTATAATCTTTATTTCTATATCTATTGGTTTAAAAGATAGATGGGAGACAAAGAAGTTCCAAAATAACTCTGGTTATATCCGTCAAGTAGGGCGGGTCAATTTGTAGGGACGCAAAAAAATCGCCCAAGTGACAAGGAAAATCGTATTCTAGGGATCAAAATAAGAATTTTTGCTTAAGGTACCATAACTCTAAAATGAATTCTGATGATCCTTATTTTGACCTTAAGGTCAAATTTTTAAAAATCTCACTTTGATCCATTTGAAGTGCCATAATCTAGTCTAAATGTATGACCGACCACCACTAACTTTGGAGGGCCGACCCCCACTAACTTTGTCATTTGGGCGATTTTTAAGTCGAGTGTACATATTTGTCATAATTCTTTTTTTTTTTTTTTTTAAGAAAAATCTGCAAGGAAAACATCTGTCAAGTTACTTGGTTCCGTATGAGTATTATTTAATTCAAATTTATTAACATGCATACGCCATGTGGTACAACTTATAAATCAAACTTTTAAAAAAGCAATAAGCGAAAAAATAAGACTTTTTGTAAAAGTCATGTTAAATTAGGCTTTTTTCTCAAATTCTTGGCTTGTTGTAGAATAGAGTGACTTTTTGTAGAAAAAAATTGATATTAATAATTACTATAAATTTCATGAAAAAATGTGGTTTTGAAAAAAGTTATTTTTTTTAGGAAAGAGGCACTTCTAGTAAAAGAAAATTTCCTTTCTTGTGAAAAAGACACTTTTAGTGAACACATTGACTTATTGTGAAAAAAACTTACGCCTCAAAGAATTTTTGCACGATCAACATAATCAGAGAAGACAAACAGTCCGTACGATACATTGAAAGAATATTTAAATCAAGATGATCCACCGTTTAATGATCTACACATTTCACCACATATACAAGGAATGGAACGTCATGTTCAATTGTAGCTAGCGTTTCCAAACGAGTTTTACCAGAAAATGTAGACGCTGTTATGGCGACGACATCAGAGAGCCGTGTGAAATTTCCCAGACTTGAGTGCAAAAAAGATTTCAAACAATAATTTTTTTTAGTTTCGGCCCACCAAAGTTAGAAAGTTTCGGTCAAACATTTAGACTTGATTAGGGCACATTACATGGGTCAAAGTGGGGTTTTTCAAAATTTGACCTTTGGGTCAAAATAAGGAACATCAGAATTCATTTTAGAGGTATAGTTCCTTGGGCAAAGTTTCTTATTTTGATTCCTAGAATACAATTTTCTTTGTCACTTGGGCAATTTTTTAATCGAACCGCCCTACTGTCTACTCCCCAAAACGACCGAATTTCAAAAAAGTTCCAGACACCGGTCCGAATATTTTTCTAATGAACAACATTAAGAATTAGATTTTTATTGTCTCTCATTTAGTTTTGGAGATATGAGGTTATCGAATTAACCCGTTTTTAGCCTTTTTTACCCCCCTTAGATTTTAATAAAATATATATATTGTGCACTTCTGTTAGTAAATACCTTTCAAATGGTATATTAAAAACCGGTTGCAAAACTGAGGCGGAACGTGTTCTAAACAGTTTTGCCTTTGCTGACTTATATTAAAGATTTCCCACAAAAAAATATCTCTATTTAGAGGTCCTTACTATGCAGTCTATTATTTTCGACAAGTGATCGAATCATCTAAGGCTGGGTTTTTGAGATCTCAGTGAAACTAGGTTTAGTTAATCTAAAAACCGTTTTGTGCTGCCATTACCAATTTTGAATATAAAACTTTTATGGAACAGGTTACTTCTGTTTCAAAATGTTGGCCTTTAATGATATAAAGAAAAAAATAACATTTGGCCGGAATAATACGATTTTAAGAGTACGTTAAACTAAGTTTCAACTTAATCCACATCTCAAAAACCCAGCCTAAGTTGCTGGGTGCCCAGTTTTCAAGAAATCTATTTGTAATATTTTTTACAGGTTTACATTTTAAATTGGATTTTGATTAATAATCGATATTGTGGGATTATTTTATAAGCTATAAGATTTATTCCTGTATTCAAAATTTGGATCCCTCGGAATCCCAATGTTACCGAAAAACTCTCCCGTTCTTGCACATGGTGTAAATGGGAGTAGTTTTGAACAAAGCTGACAGATTTGACGACTTATCGTAACATTGACGATTTTTAGGTACAAAAATGGTCTATTGACGATTTATACCACAATACTTTTGAAAAATGTTTGGTTGTGTTACTTCAGTTATATGTTTCTTAACGAAAATTTTTAATTAATTTCAGAATCAAGCAGAATATATAAAAATTTTATTAGCAACGGAAACTAAAAATAATAATTAACTTTCAAAACTTATAAAAAATTAGTGGTTTTTTACAATGACGAATTAGCTTAGCCAATTTGACGATTTTGACAATTTTTTCCGCAAAATTTGACGATTTTCGACAAATTTTATATGGCAGCTATGGTTTTTCTTTGGGTAGATTGGATAAATTGTCAAACAGCCAGCTGTCGAAAAGATGAACAATCATAAGGTTGCCGGAGACAAAATTTATGGTTGAAGCAACCATAATATGTTTTTAATTTTTACGTTCAAAAAGTTTTGGGAAAGGGAACTTTATACAAAAATTTTGTTTTCTCTACGTGTGAGTAAAAATTCATTTTATTCCCACTTTACCGATTTTTAATGGAAAAGTTAAGAAACAAACCTATTAGACCAGAGACAATAAAATGTTGTTTGTTAAAGGGGACCAAACTTTTTTAGTATATTCCGATTAGATCAAATATATGACACATTAATATAAACATATGATAACTTCTAAATTGCGACTTATGTTTAGTAGGGTATTTAACAGTCTAATATAAAGTAATTACTTATAATCAGGGCAAGTTTTTAAAGCTTTTTGCTCAAGAAATTAGTTTTGAAATATTTCGAAAACAATTTTTTTTAAAAATTCATCATTTGTAAATACGAGTAACAGCATATTTTGCACGCAATTTCTAAACAAAAATGGTATAAAATAAGAAATCTTATTCAAAAAGGTGGACTTTTGAAGTTATCTCTGATGATTAAAATACTGCGGTAAAATTTTGCCCCTTTATAAACTTTAAGTATAAATTCTTGTATATTTAAAAAAATTTGTGCATGTTAAAACTTGTCTTTCCTTTAATTGTTAGCCATCAGTACAGCATGTCTTTTATATGCTGTACTGGTTTTTGCTTTATCAAAAGGCCTACAAACACAATTACTTTAACTCATGTATTGTATTAAACAAGTATCGAAACACTTTTGCTTTGATAGAAAAAGGAAATGAAAATTCACCCACAAACACACTTAAAAAAGACACATGCCTAAAAATTCTGGTCTATAGTTAATAGCGTTTAAATTGCTATTGAAAATGGTTGTTAAATTGTGTGTTGCGATTTTTTTTTTTTGTTTTGTTTTAATTTATGTTTTATTACAAAAAAAGTTACATGGGTGACTGCAATAGTGGTATCCTGGTCAAGAAGTCAAGTGTATTGAAGAGAAAAAACAATATTTTATGTATGAACCTTATTGTTTACAAAAATACATCCCAACACATACGCCTGCACCCACACTCACTCATACAATGGCGTCATGTTTTATTCATAAATGTGTAGATTTAACATCAAAGTAAATGAAGGACATCATGTCATGAGAGGTAAGAAAACAAAATCAAAAAAAAAACTTTACTATTTTATAAAGGACAAAAAATCACGAAAAAGAGGAAAATGTAAACAGTATTTAAATATTTTCCTTTTTAATATTCAATCACACATTTTAAGGATTTTGTATGAGGAAGAACCTCAATAACGATACTCGTATCTAGAAGGATGGTTAAACTAAATCTTAGAAATTTAATAAATATTGAAGAAAATATATATTTATTTCAATAGTTTTTTTTAATGATTTTTTTTAGCTTTAAAAGACATTTAAAGTTTTAGACAGTTAGTAATTTAATATTGTATGTCTTTCATATTGTATTTAAGAGAGCTTTTTAGATGCGAAAAGGGAAAATACTAGAGTATTTATTCGTTTAACCGTTAATTGGTTAGCCGATAATTAACTACCAAATTAACCGATCGGTTAATTTAAAATTGGCAATTTTCGATTAATACTACAAAATTTAAAATATTTTGTAGTATTAAAACATATTATTTTGAGTTTGTAATTATTTGTTTCGTACCATATACAAAAAGTATGTGTTTGGAAAATATTTTCTCAAATAAACAAAGAAGGTTATCTTCATCTTTAATGGGTGTTTGCTGACAACAGCTTTTTTTCACGTACTTTTTAAATATAAGTGTTTAATTATTAGTTTCTTCTCATATTAATCTTATAACCAAATAAAGCGAAAAATTAGAAGTCTTAACAATTTTAAAAATTTAAGACAGGACTCTAATGGCATAATGGAATATCTCATATTTTTAGAGAAATCCAGGAAATGGACTCAGAAATTAGATATTCTGTATTATGGGCTGCTTTTGATTTCGCCAACCTCTACGATAAATGGAAGATTTTTTTCAAAGTCAAGTATTATCAAAACTTAAGAAGAGAATCGCTGAAATCCTAAACATTTAAGACAAATTATTTTTCTAAAAGATTATTTCTAAGGTCTCCTTAAATTATTCAAATAACTAAAAAAGTTATCTTACTGCTTATTTTTTAATTATTACATAATATTTATGTATTAATTAAAAAATATGTATTGCATATTTATGAATAAATTTTTTGTTTGCTCGTTTTAGTTCAAGAACTGTTATGTTTGTATTATGTTTATTATGATTATTGTTTTTTTTTACTACTAATCTCCAAAGAATAAATAATTTATGCATTTTTATTTATTGGAATTACTTAATTTAAAAAATATTCTTTATTAATCGGTTAAACGATCAATCACAGAATTAACCGATTTAACCAAAACCTGCCTTAATTAATCGAGCGATTAACCGATTAAATGAATACAATTGGTAAATACCTGGTAAAATATGCAGATTGGTTTAATAACCCGGCATATACCCGGTTTTTATCGATACATCGGATAAAAACGGGCAAGAATCCTATCTTTAAACAAAGTATACGGCATATATTATTTCAATATATTTGTGACAATAAGCAAAAAGTGCTTAGATCTATTTTTTTAATTTTGTAGGAGAGCAATTTTAAACCTTTAAGATGATTTTGGAAAATCTACTCATATTCTCACAGTTAGATAATTGTAATATTATAAATTTGTTATAAAGTTATTTGTATTTCTATTACTATATTGTTATTTATCTACTGTGCAACAAAAGATAATTCTGAACTTATATTTTTTCTTATTAGAGTACATCTTTAATGTCAATTTATATATTTCTTCAAAATTGTTTATTATCTTTGGATGACACGCAAAATCGTGAAGCGTTCCATATCTTTTCAGGCAGCGCTTAGGGCATTGACAAATTATACGGTGCGATCGTGCCTGGTCACTCGGTGAGGGGATGCTCTGAGGGAACTCATGGAGGTATTCACATTAAGGCTGTATTGGGTACCCGGACACTGCAAGGTGGATGGCAATGAGGTGGCGGACGAACTCGCGAGAGAGGGTTCGAGTCTGTACTTAATGGTAAGGGACGGTGGGCTAAAGCTCCCCCTATGCCACTACTATGAGGTGATACGGGAAAGATTCCGTGATGACGTTAACCGATCCTAGAGGGACAGAACGGATTGCAGGGTTTGTAGGGCACTATGGCCTGGATTGGATGCAGTAGAAAAGAGGGTTCTGCTGGGATTGGATAGGAGAAGTCTCAGAACACTTTTAGAGTTCTTGACGGGTCATTATTCTGTTAGGACTTTTACGAGTAAATGGGACAATGCCATACCGGACCGCTGCAATTTTGCGACGATACTAGAGACGGTTGAGCATGTACCGTGCTACTGTCCTAGGATGCAGGATCTCAGACAGAAATGGCTGGGGCAGATTTCACGACGAACTGGGGTGCATCGCAGTCGATTTACTGGGTTTTGTCAGGGAAATAGGACAGCTGTTTCTGTTGAGGGGACTGTAGAAGGAGCAACTTTCCTACGTAGTACCTACTAATATCTTTTATTCTATATTTTTATTACTTTCCTTCTTCAATTCTTTCTTTTCTCTACCTCCTTACAGAAGGGATTCACAATTGGTCTCCGAATGAAGGTGTGCCCTTGGGCGCATAACCCTTCTTTACCTAACATAACCTAGGACAGATTGTAATTTAAATAAATGCAAATAAAAAAAAAGAAAATCTAATATAATCACCACTTCTTTACGGCTTTAGTTCTGTTAAGCTTTTACTCCTTATGTCACAGATCGGAAGTTAGCTTAAGTTCTTATTTCAAATGTTATTGCACATTGAATAAAGGTAAACAAATGGTAATTTTGCTCTGACTTCCTCAAAAACCCTACAAAACAATTGAAACTTTGCCCGTGTGTACTTTTGAACGTAAAGATCTTAAAGGTGCCACTAACTGAAATTTAGTTTAAATCAACATAAGCACTTTTTAATTTTTGCCACATATTTTGTTCTATTTTTAAGATAAAATGACAGTTAGTTCTCTTCAAATAATATGGGCGGTTCAAACTTTGTTTAGTATAATTTAGCTCAAAACTTCAACGTATACCGAACAATAATTTCACTTTTCTTATAGCTACGGTGACGGTATTTTTCAACGAAAAAAGAACATTTCGAAATGTACTAATAATTATAAAAAGTATTAAGGTTACTGTATAGTTAATAATATAATTCAAAAAATACGATATTAGCAAGTAAAACTACTAGTAATACATATACTAATTTTATTGGCTATGAAAAAATAAATAACATATCGTTACCTAAAACGCAAAAGACCCTTACTAACCAAAAATTAAAATAGGACTATTTCATTGATTCTGATGTATTGCATAAACACAAATGTCCATAACAAATTTTGGAATCTTTCGTCCAAAATTAGAGATTTAATTAACAAAAAACGAAAAGCCCTACCTACAAAATAGTATACGATAAACGCTTATATACATAACTAACAGTTTGTATTATATGGAACATTGTTACTTGTCAAAACCACTGGTAGGTTTTACATGAAAAATAGAAGAAAAATTAATTATAAATTATTATAAATAAATTAATTAATTATTAATTATAAGGCAATTTATCAATTTACCATTTTAAATATTTTTTTGCTTGTCCTGTAAAATTTTCAAAATGTTAGACAGTGCCTTTTGCGTTTTATGTAACGATATACCTAGAAGTTTATATAAAAAATTATGTAAAAGGCTTTAAAACAAAAAATGTTATAATTAAAAATAATTTATATTGTTCCGTATACACGAAAAAAAAACATTTTTAAAAATGGTCACCTCCAACAAAACTATTTTTAAGGAAAATTTTTAAACATATTATGTTTAATTTAACCATAATATAGTCACCGACAACCATATTATTGTTAAATTGGTCCTCTATCAAGAAGCCACAACCATATTATGGTTGTCTCTAAACATGTTTTGGTTAAATATGACAATAATTTGTTTTTAAACTAACAATAGTATTTTCCTATTTTCCAAGAGCAACATTCTATGGTTTTAAACCATTCATGGTATTATAAGTGTTTAACATATTTTAGTTATTATTAACCAAAACATATTTGAAGGCAACCATAATATGGTTGTGGCTTCTTGATGGAGGACAAATTTAACCATAATATGTTTGTCGGTGACAAAAGTATGATTAAATTAAACATAATATGTTTAAAATTTTTCTTTTAAAATAGTTTTGTTGGAGGTGACCATATATAAACATGTTTTTTCTCTGGGTGTAGAATGTATTTTTTTAAATATCAATGTTATGAGATAAAAATAATTAAAATTCTGCAAAGACCATTTGATAGTTGCTGTTTTTATAACAAAGTGATTCTTAAGTAACAACTTTTAATTGGGACTTTTCCGATAATTAAAAATTCATTATCAATTGAAAGTAATCTCTTTGTTGAGGCACCAAAGGCCTACAAGCTTCGTAATATTCTACCTCCAATATTTTTTCATTGAAATAGCCAAAATGTTCCATCTATATTTGATCCACTGATGTATCATCTTTTCTCCACTTCTCACCCAATAAAAGAGTTACATTTTTATAAACATAGATTTAAGTCGACAATACAGAATACTACCTACAAACTTAGATGCCAAAATGGTGGTAAAAACACATCTTCTTTGCGTGCAAATCATTTTAGTTTAAAGTCCTTTAAAGTAAGAGCATCCTCAGGCCATGAAATGTGTTGTAACTCTAGACGACAAATATATTTATGGAATATAAAAGCTTGGCTAAGTGCCAAAAAAAAACCACAATCCAGCACATGGATCATCAAAATAATTTTTGCACTATCATCGAGCGCCTTTGTTGAGAGAGAAAATATTTTTTCAATGGCACGAACAATTGTAGAATTCGCTCTTACGCTGGCATTAATGTTAACGAGCGTGCTTTGCTGTATTGATGTTGAACTTTTGCGGTTTTGGGAAAATTAAACTTTTAGTTTTTGAGTTTAAAGGAAAAGAGTCATAATTCAAAAAAGGACAATCTACTGTCCTCTTTTTTCAAACATATCTGAAAGGACATCGTATCAAAAAGGGCTGTTCTCTTAAAAAAAGAATAAATGGTCACCGTACTTATAGCCCATTTACACTACAACGAAATCTTGTACTTACGAGATGTCGAGCAAGATCTATTTGTTTTTGACAAGATTTCCCACACAAAACAAAATCTACTTCGTGACTAGATTTTGAAGAAATCTACTCAAAATGCGCTATAAGTACGGTAGTACTTAGTAATGCAACTAAAGTTTTTGTCATATAGGCCTATAAAATACTTCCCTGCACAACAAAACAAAACAAAGAAATGATGACGGTTTGTTAAAACAATTTAAAAACTTGTAATATGAATAGACCTGCCACAGAAATCAATTTTGATCGAAAGTGATTTTGTTTTTGGAGAAGCAAAAAACTGAATCACTTCCCCTTTTGATCGGAATTGATTTCCATGACAGGCCTGATAGTTAAAAAATGCAAAAGGCAAATAATTTATAATGATACAAAAAATTAAGTTGATTATAAAAAGAGGTAATGCAAGTTTAAAAATGGCTATTTCTTTATATGTCAGTAGGTGTTATACAAAAAACTTTCAGTCAGCTGTTTTTGTTATGAAAACAAAATCTTGCTTTTGTCAAAAAAGTGCAATGTAAATTCGCTAGATTTTAAGGAAGATTTCAAATCCAATCTACTTGATTTCGTTCTAATGTAAATGGCCTAATTAATCCTTCCCTGGGTATGGGATTTTGTGCAAGACTTTTCAGCAACATCTACAATTTGGCTATGATCACGAAATATTTGGTAAAAAATTTAAAGGGTCTTGAATTGCACCCAAATACCATAGCTGGAAATATTTTTAGTGATGGTGTCCACACTTGCTCTGCCTGGGGTTGGTAGGATGCATCTTTTTTGGTGTTACATCCTCCGGGGAAATCAGGTGCAGCCAATATCTATGAATCGGCTTAAATTCAAAATTGACCGATTTTAAGAGATCTTTACGAGCTATTGCAAGGGCGGAACAAATTCGCGGCTAACATTTCTGATTCCTTGGGAGTCAGTAGCCCTTAGTGACACGGCACCGGACTGACTATTTCTGAGAGCCTCCGTTAGTATACTTCTGGCGGGAAATGCCTTCTGTGTTTCAGGAAGAGTGCATTAGCGGAAGTGTTACTTTTTTTGATAATGAGTTCTTTCGGGATTGCACATTCGTCCGATGAATGTGTGTTTTACAAATTGGGTGCAACGGATTAATGCTTTTTTGACGAAAGAATAATTTCGGCTTTTGGTTTAAACCCAAAGTTACAGGAAGGGATATTCTGAAAATCCCATAATATGGCTGAGGAGGATGCTTTTGTTACCTAACAGTGTTGTTGGAATAAATCAAAAATCAGCGAATGTTAGATAGCTCCAGCTCCTAAACAATGGGCGAGTGTATAATCTTGCCAGATAATGCACTAAAATTTTTACACGGGTTAGTTGGTTGTACTCACACCCTGGGGCGGTTCGTGTGGTTCAGATTTACAATGGAGTATGGCCTACGGCAGGTATCCATAAAAATATTTTCCACAGCCACACTCGCTTAAGGAGAAGATATACAGCAGGACTAATGCGATCAGAAGAGCGCTTAACACCGACTTATGTGAACAGAAACATTGATGAAAGCTTTCGTCTGGTATTGGCGGGATATTAAATAAAAATATTTAAATAGTTATTGTTACTTTACATTTACTACATGAATTTCAATAAATAGATATGGAAAATAAAAATCTATCCTTTGGCATTGCTCGAATAAAGTATTGAATTTGCACGTTGCAGTTGCTTTAAATATTCTTAATTAAACATTGAATTAATTTAAAAGATCTGCTCACTTCTATCTGTCACAATTTATTTGAATCGTATTACAAAAATGGCAGTTTCGATATGCGGTACTTAATTTCATTTTAAATAAATTCAAATTCTTTTATATGAATAAAAATACGTTTTTGTGAAGTTTCTTGTGATTCCGCTAGATTTGATGAAAGTCATTATGGAAGAGTGCCTGAATTCATCAGTTTGAGGTTTTTATTTATGTGCCCTTAGAGTTAGGAAATTTATCGTACGTTTCTATAATACCATGACAACTTTCTGCTGTTTTTCTAGCTCGAAAAGAAATTTCTCGAAAAAACAAATTCTTTTGCTAAATCAAAACTTTGCATTTTCGTCTTTTTTTTAATTATTTTATATATAAATTTTTTGTTTTCTTGAATCCCCGTACAAAATAGGCAGCAATATTTTCACTGGTGTTCATAAAAGAGCAACAATTTTTTTCTCAACCACACACATTTTCCACTAAACAACCGATTGGAAATTTCGCCCAGAACAACATTACGTATCTATTATTATTTTTTAAAACATTTTGTTAAAATTTTCATTCAAAATTAAATAAAATTATTATAAACGTCATATACAGTTTCATAAACAATTTTGCTGTTGAGTCTTCTTCTAAACTTTAAAAAAAAAATTAGTTACATTTTTGCTCGAAAATTAAAAGAAAATATATGAAATACTTTGGGAAGAAATAAGATAGAAGAAAAAACAAAATTGTTGCTGCTAGTGTACGAGGCTTAAGTCTCAAGTCCTGTTATACTACTCGTATACTAATCTTCATTAGGGAATATCTTATGTATTTTGCTGTGAACTAAATATTCTTCACTTTCTTATTATTTTTTTACTGCTTAAAGATATAAAAACTACTTGAATCGGTCGTAAAAACATGTATAATTTTAACCAAATTTTATTAACAGTCGCACCTGTTGTGCACCCTGGCGTATACTAAATTATTAATATATATTAATATAAATTATACGGCAACCTTTAATTTACACTTATTAAATAATCAAAAGTATTGCATATTTTATGTTATTACTATTAGCACAGTGTTATCTTGCTTAACGGACACCCCATTTCGATGGAAACTATTACCTGGTCCACGGAGTGTTCCATAAGGAAAGCATTGAGCTTATTTGAAAAAAAATCCCACTTGTACGGACAAATTTCAATGAACCCTTCGGGGTCCAGTCAAAAGAAATTACACTGTTCATACTTTGTAACCTATAAAATTTTTATTATTAAT
This sequence comes from Pollenia amentaria, assembly GCA_943735925.1. Lineage (NCBI taxonomy): Eukaryota > Metazoa > Arthropoda > Insecta > Diptera > Polleniidae > Pollenia > Pollenia amentaria. Next base: position 276,998,993 of record OX031006.1, on the reverse strand, counting down.
AATCTATAAATTTTTTATAATAACAAAAACGCACCTTTCGATTACTAACACACGCTTTAAACAACAAATAAATACTATTAGCTAAAGTATTCAATATTTTATTGTTTTAATGGGCTTTAGGTGCTTTTAAGGTGGTGCCTTTAACAAACAAATTTTTTAACAATTTTCAAAATAATTGTTTACAAATACAAGCAATATTAGTCTTTATAAAAAAATACTTGTTGGTACCATGAAGGAAACTTGGGTGCAAGTGTCTCCATTTCACCAGTTTTGTCGCCTATTTTGGGACTTTTTGGCGACGTTGTCAACAAAGTGTCTATACTTTTCTATTTATCTTGAATACAAATTAAAATTTTGCTATAAATTCGTATTTTTTTTTTAATAGAATAATTAAATGTTTAAAAAATCAATTTTAGATTCGAATTCTTCTTCAGAACAGTACCAAAAAGTGTAGACTAGATTTACTAAAATGTACTAGTGAATCTCTGGTTCGAAGGTCTACATATGGTCCCAACAGAACTTCGTAGTCAAAAGTACCAACGTCAGTAGTAGATTTCCAATGACACGCACATGTTAAATGTATGTAGTAAATAACATTGTCTGTGGTACAATAAGTCACTTGTACTGGTGGCTGTGTCAGTTGTGAATCAGTACAGATTCACTAGTGCCATTTTCTACAGGGTAATTTTTTAACAAAAAGCTTAAACTCATACACTGAAACAAATTTTGTATTTTATGTTAATAATTTTTTTTTTATACAAAAAAGTAAATACATATTTTAATTTAATTTATTAGGATTATAAATTATAAATTCAATTCTAATTTAATTTGCCTTACAAAAGCAACGCGAACCTTTAGCCCGTTATAGAAAAACAGACTAGAAAATAATCTGGAAATAAGCCCGTAACAGTTGCACTTATTGACTTACACACACTCACAAGATGCTGTACGTAAAATTAACTGAAATTGTCATATAAAATAAATGAATTATCAGTTAAAAACTGGTCTACATATCTTTCATTTATTTTTAACAAAAAGTTCATTTAATTTTTACTGTCAAAAATTCAACGGCGAATTCCGTAAAAACATATGAATTTTAAATTATTTTAAATAAATTAACTATCAAAAAATAACTGACAAATTCCGAAAAAAACACATGAATTTTCAATTATTTTAGGTAATTCAGTTATTTTATATAATACAGGTTTTACTCGAATTTCTAAAAAATACCAGAGATCTGTCCGCTTGATTTTTTAATGAGAGAGAAAATATTTATTTTTATTTGCTTACCCCGTTATACATGTTTGTTTTACTTTTTTTGTATACTAACTACTTGTTTACAGAAGAAATTTCAATTATAAGACATCAGCAGCATGCCCGATATGGTAATCGCAATTATTTTACTTTAAAAATTTGATGTATTTAACTAAATAATTTTAACAAATAGAATATGGGAATTTTCTACACAAAACAAGCAAATCATATTTACTTTTACTTTTTGTCACAGATCTATAAATAGATAACTAAAAGTTTATTTTTTGGGAGTTAAATTATATAAAATAACTAAAAATTTATTTGTTTTTAAGGAATTTGTGGTTAATTTTTGACAGTAAAAATTTAATTAACTTTACGTTAAAATTAAATGCAAAATAGGTAGATCGGGTTATAAGTAAATTTACAGTTGTTTTTAAAATAATTTTCAATTAATTTTACGTACAGAATACTTTTACTTAATCAACAGACACTATTAAATGCAACCGAAAATCCTTATTAATGTTCACTTAGTTTTTTGAATAAATGTTAGAATCAGTTAAAAAAAAAATTTGCTTGGAATTTTAAATGCTAATTTATTTAAAAATGACTGAACGGAATATTTCTTGAAGAACCTACAGTCCGGTACTGTAATAATATTGTGAGTGCACTACTAACTACCCCCCAGGGCATCCATTTGAATTTAATAAAATAAGTCTGGCAAAAACTCAGAAATATTTTTAAAATTAACTCTTTTTTTAATTGAAATTAACCTAAAACTGTACAACAAATTGAGTATTTGAGTTACAAAACTCGTTCGTAACAAACCTAAATATACGAGATGCCAAATGATTCTCACAGTACTTTTGACTCTTTATGGGAAGAAATATACTGATGGTATCAATTCATGTCCTTGGAAAAACATTAAAAACGACATGCATTGTTACAATTAGTATATTTAAGTATGAAGTATATAAAATTAAATATTTTTATGAACTTGCTTTACAGGCTCGTTTTCAAAATTTGTGCGATTTTAAATCCACTTCATTTCGATTTGCAGGACATGCCCGTAAGATCAATATTGTGTTAATAACAAACGGAATGAGATACTAAGAACTATCCCTTCACCTGTGGCGTAGGGTAAAAAAATGTGGTCGAAAAAATAGTATTCTTTTTGTATTCTTTAGCCTCAAAAATATAACCTCAGCATATTTCTTGTGTAGCATTTTTAAACAGATTATCAATTTGGATACAGCATTTTATCGAAATCGTGTTAGAGAACCACTTCTAATAGAAGACTGGACTACACTGGACTACTAAAGTCTTCCCAAGCTTTAATATTCAAATCTAAAAACCATTTTGAAGTTATTACAATTTTTGTTTCAGTACCCTCCAAGCAATTGGTAGAATGTTTTTCGATTGTCTACGAATTTTAACTACTTCGTCACATTTGGTAGTTAAACAGTAGATTTTTCGGAATTAAACAACAACAAAATACGGTAGAATCGCATTATGAGTTCTTAAATTATACTTTTTCGTCACTTTAGTGAGTTGTTCAGATAATTGTAACAGTTATAAAACTGCAACAATGGCACAATTGAATATTTCACATATTATATTGACTTCTTCGCAACGATTTGCTGTTTAATAGTGAATATTACAAAAGCAAAATACGTAAAAGAGCACAGTTTGTATTTAAGTTGCCATGTGATCGGTGCTACGTGCGTGTAAAATAATATTAATATATAAAATTATGTAAAATAGAGTGAAATTTTTAATATTTGAAAATAGAAATAGTTATAGTATTGTACTTAAAATTGGGACTCCGCGGAATCCAAATGTTACCGAAAAAAAATGTTCACGTATAAATGAGTGCATAAAACTGCCCAAACTTATTCTTCGGTTAGATTGGTTAAAGTTTTAATAATTTCTCATGCATATTTTTTTAGAGCAAATGAAAATGAAATTGAAAATAATAATTTGATAATTATCTTTTTTAAAGGATATTAGTGATTTTTTTAAACTGTCTGTTTATTTAATGTCTTTAAAAATGTTAATGTGAAAATTAGTGTTTTTGTTAAATTTTTCTAGTGAAGATCAACAATAACTTTGAGTGAAGAAAATTTGTAAATAAAAATTTGCAATAAAAAGATATGCTAGTTATAATATGATGAAAGTTGACAAAGTTAGTGTTTGAACAAATTTGTGATTTTGTGTAGTTTTCTTTAACAAAATTTGTCCACATTAGGTTCTTAACTTTAAAACATTAACAGTTATTTTGATTAAATGTAACGTAGATTTTTTAATATTTGTTTAACTTTAAGCTCATTTTTTTACATTTTACTTAGATTTCCCTTACAAAATCAAACAAAGATAAACAGTAAAATTACCCACTTTTTATTATAAAGAACAATAAGAAAAAATGTAACTTCAAAAGAGTACTTTTTGGAGCCAACAGCGATACTACTAAATTTAATTGATATTAAACTTCCAAAGCGCTCTAATTCGTCATATAATATAGACACGAAGTGGATTCTTAAACTAAATATTACCATAGTGGGACACTTCTTCCCGAACGATGTAACTACATCAATAAGAATTGAATAGCAAAAGCGATAGGTTTTTGCTAAATGGGGAAACTATTTAGATTATTTTTCGATCGAAATTGTTTGCAGGGTATATACCCATGTATGTATGTGTATGTATTTGTAGTCGTACGGAATTTTACTGCTAATAAAAATTTATGTATAAATTTACAAAACAAAATATTGTAATAATAATGGAAACAATGAAAGCCCTGTGTTAGCATGTTAATAATTAATTAAATTTTTTAAGTCACCCCTCACAATTGCTCTCTATCGCTCATTCTCGCTCTCTCTATCTCTTATGCTATTGTTTATAAAATAATAACAAAAACAATTTTAAATAGCAGTAGTACTTTAACTAACCAATTGGGTGTGTTGATATACGTCAATGTATGTGTGTAAATGTATATGTCTGTATGTGTGTTTAAATTGGAATTTAATGCAGGACCTGTGGTTACGGTTTATTGGCATTTTTAATAATGTTTGCAACCCATAATTGAAGGTTTACGCTTATACGGCCACATTTTAATCAACATGCCTGACTACGAAACAACAAAACAAAAAAAAAAATAAAAAAAAAATTAAATATTATATAAAACGAATTTTGTATTAAATAATTTTTACTTGCAACTAACTAATAGGCCAGATCATGATAACGTCATAATAATAATGATAATACCGGTTGTAAGCCATTTTATATTTTTGTTCCATTTTAATATAAATTATGTTTTGAAACAAAAATTAATTTTTGTTTTATGTTGATGCGATTACAGGAACACTTTGTATATGGAATTGGGTAAAAACATGATTTAAAGGGGGAAAGATTTATTAGTAAAATTAAAATAAAAATTATCAGAAAAAATATAAAAGCTTAAAAAGTTTATGTTTAATATGAAAATTGAAAGTATAAAAATATTAAACCAGTAAGAATGATTTATTTGTCTCTAATCTTTTATACTCTCCACCAAGAATTAGAATTTGGCATGAGCGAACTGTACGCAAAATCTATCATCACAGTTTCAAGCCATACAAATCTAATGGGAGCCAATTTAACTAGTCGTTACGGTAGAAGTCACATTGAAGTGCATTTCAAGAGTGGTCTTCTTGTGGGACCTAAGAAAATGTACTGGTACTTCTTCTTCAAAAGCAATCTGGATATAACAGATTTGCATTCTCCAAATTTCTTTCAGCTGGTAAGCAGCTCTGTCGCCATTGCCACTTACATTTCAGGGCAATCAAATCGTCCTCGTTTATCTGCCGTTGAACGCATTTCTTTACATTCGCACTGGTTAATTTTTCAATTAAACCTAACTATTTGCAACGTGCTGGTGCATAGAAAAAAATAAAATTTGATTTAAATTAAAAAATTTGTAATATTAATTAAAAAATAAATTATATTTTCACCAGTAAACAATTTAAAAGTATCAATTAAATAATTTTTTGATATTTACAACATTTTATGCAGTAATGCTGTTGATATAGGTAAACATTTAATTCACTTGATAACATTTTTAATTAAAACTGATATTCGGGTATGTGATGAAAATCGATCGATTTCAAAACGAACGTTTTCAAAAGGTGTGATGAATTTCGAGCGATTTAAAAATAAATTTCTGAATTATAATCTTAAATTTTTGTTCAAAATACAGTACAATAAAATCATGTAATACACAATTTTAAAGAATAGCGACTGGATATAAGAGGAATATGTATAAGACATCAATTATAAAAGATTCTAAAAACGATATTTTCGTTTTCAAATCGTTTCATTTTCCAAATCGATTTCCATCACATATCTGATTATTTTTGATTAAGGGTTTAACTGAAAAAAATGGCGAGAATTTTGTCTGCATGGAGTACCAAATGTGGGAAGGTTTGTTACACTTTAAAATATTGGTCCTTGCTGCCCCTTTGATTATACCGATCGACTTTGAATTACTTTTGAATCGATCTTACAGTATCCATCCGTCCAGCTGCCTGGCTAGCTGTACACATTTTTGCAAAGAACAGGTCGTAATTTTGACATTGTTAAATAGAATATGCCTATAAAAAATGCTGAGAATGGGTCCATAATTACAGGTATCCTCTTAACCAGCTTCTTTCCAGAATGGAGTCTTGGTGTCCATAAATTATCTTTTGAAGTTGGTATAAAGATTAAATTGGGTCTTAATTTATCCTATTGCAGTCCAAATTATCTCCCCAAATTTAAGTGGAACCGGTTCTTATTTGACATTCAGCCTTTTTTCCGGTTGTCGTTGTCTTATACGACTGTGTCGTTTTTTGTAATAGATTCAAGTAAAAACAACCTGTGTTCTTTAATCTACTACAAAAAACGACACAGTCGTATACGACAACAACAACCGGATTAAGGCAGATTATCTCCCATACAAACATCACTTCCGAAAATAGCTTAAAATGCCATAACTACCTTATAAATATTGGTATTGATAAAAATTTGGTGGCAAAAACTTCTATAATAGCTACTAGTTCAAGACAAAATTGTCTACTGGTAGAGCTAGCACTGACTATAGGTCCCATATAACCCCACCTCTCTAAAATGCTTTAGGGCGAACAAATCTCATAGATATGGGGATTGCACGATACTAATCGGCACAAGCAAAACGTTCCCACGGCAATCGGTTCTACGCACCGGAACGGCTCGGAGTTCAAAGAACACCGACAAAAGATTGTCAACTCAGCAGTACCTGTTCTTCAGGTCTCGCTCCTACAACAACAACAAAAACCTTATCCATAATAACTTTATCGTCACAATAAATTTTGGCTTGGCGTGACCATAATTGCCCATGGGTTCCATATATGGTAAGCTGTCGTTAATTTGTTTCTAAATCTGGGGTTGGGCTTGACTATACTTTCTTACTTGTTTAATATAAATTAGGGAGTAATTCAATAACTTGTAAATAAACTACTCAGGCGGCGCATGTTATAATTCGTTGTGACTTTATGATGATGTATAAGGCAAATAATTCCTCCTTAGATAATTTGGATATATGGGGGATTTCATTTCAAATGACCCAACTTTTGAAATCCATGTCATCCGATTGGATGAAATTTGCACCAAGGTTAGTCCTATTGGATAGTAGTTTAGACACAAATTTTCAACAAGATCGGTCAAAAAGTTTCTAAGTTAGAGGGGGTCAAAATTTTACATTTTGGCCAAACCGGTGTTCTTTCTCATCCATGTAACTTATTATCTATTGGTGTTAGCAAAATTTGTGCAAACAAATTATATAGCTATTTCTTCAATCTTTCGAAAAAAATTTTTTTAATATTTTTTTTTTAAATTTAAAACTTTTTTTTTATTTTTTTTAAGCGGGTACTTTTTTGTTTTTTTTCTCAAAAGAAGAAATATCTAGAAAACCAGGACTGAAGTACAAAAACTATTACTCGAATAATGTGAATGGAAAATTTTATTAAGGAAGAAGAAGAAATAACTAGAAAACCAAGACTGAAGTAAAAAACTATTACTAAAATTATTAAATGTGACTTCACTAGATTCACTTATCAATTTTTTTTTTTTATTATTTAGCAAATAGAAATGTGTTGATTTATTTTAATAGTTTACTCAAAGCTGTGTAAACTACTGTGTATGTACATTGAAATGATATTCTTCATTTTTGACATTTGACAATATGCTACGTAACGATACAACAAGTTTGTTTGTTCACTAGGACATAAACAAAAATCGTATTTTTTTTAACGGCAAGTCATACGACTGAGCTTGTGAATTGGACTCATGATGAAATAAAAAGGTGGCATTACTACGCCGGATGACGATTTCTTGCTCTTGCATTGTTTTTCCCCTCCTTTGTCAAAGGTTTGCTTATGTTTACAAAAAGTCCACGTTTTGTGTTGTGATTACTGTATTTTCTTACAGTTTTCGTTCATTTTAATTAAACACAAAAAAGTAATTGACAATAATTAAATAAAAATCGACTAAAAATATATATATTTTATCACGTTTAGCGGCACGCTTTGATTTTAGTTTAAGATAATATTTGACATTAGCTGGGACTAATTTCCATTTTTGTTGTAATGTTGTATTTGTTGACGTAGCGATGTCACCTGCAATATTTCAGAATGATTGGACTATTTTTTTATTTTTAAAAATGTATTATGTGAATAGTATATAGACTTTAGTATAAAGATTTACATATGTGCATTAGTAATCAAGTTATCTTTCGGAATAATGAATCTGACAATTTTTTTTTTTTTTTTTGTTGAAGTAAACTTGTCATATTATGAGCAAAGTAGTCTCTGTTTGGTCAAATATAATTAATGCTCATTTGAATAAACTTGTTCAGTAGCAACTAAACAACACACAAATAAAGAGGCAAATGTGGGTTTTGCTAACGGCCACACAATAATAAAAAAAACAATAATACTTAGAATGGAAATATATATAAATGAACCCTTTTTTATTAAGAGTGAGTTTTTTAAAAATAATGAACTTTTACTACCGTCATTTAAAATATGGTATGTTTTCTAATTTGAAACCATACAACTATCGGTGGGAAAAACTTAGAAAATCAAAACCATTTTAGAAATAATTTCTGTTAGAGACAGGAAGATCTTGCAGAATATAATTCAGCTAAAAGAAAGGCTTTTTTTCTCAGAGAATTGTGACTGAGAACGAAGAAGCGATCGTTTACAAAAATAAAATTAATTTTATGCAATTCACACTCAAGGAAGAAATACATTGTTCGCACTTAAGGTAGAAATACATTACACGCGTCAGTGCACGCGCGCTCTGTAGACTTTTGAAAAGTTGAACCTGTGTTTTTTTTCATAGAACAAGTTACACAAAAAAACTTTTTTAAGCGCACGCGTCAGAGAGTTGGTTTAGTTTGAACTTTTGAACGCGTCGTGTATTATTTACAAATAATCAGCTGACAACAAAAAAGAATAATGTAACAAATTTGTAAATCATGGAGAAAAAAACTTATTGAAGAGTTTATAAAACATACAGTATCGTATAAAAAAAGAGCTGAATCTTGTAATTCTATAAAAAAAAGTGTTAAAAAAATGAAAATCAGCTGGAAGGAAATGCTTTTATAACGCGCGTTGTGTAACTGTCCATTTCTCACGAGCTAACATTTTTAAACGCACGTAAACGTCGACGAGTTAACGCGTGTTATGCACTTCTTCCTCTAGGGTTTTAAAGGAATTTAAGCGAAATGATGATCAAAGTTAATCAAAGCCGTTCACATTAAATCTGAGATAATTAAAGCCCTAAATATGTAAAACGCAGCACAACGCCAAAGAATAACATTAAAAGCACAAGCAATGTCATAAATATTTTGTGATTCTGTTGTTGCTTTCAACAAAAATTCATGTACCGTTTTAAAATTTTCAACGACACAAGGTATGCAGCGTTTGAAATTCAAAAACGGTACATGAATTTCTGTAGAAAGCAACAACAAAATTACAAAATATTTATGATATTGTTTGTGCTTTCAATGTTATTCTTTGGCGTTGTGCTGCGTTTTATATGATTAGGGCCTAAGTTGACATTGATAAAATACAACAAGAAAATTTAAATTTCTTTAAAGCACTAAAAATGAAAATAAAGAATTTAACTTATTAATGATTGAACTGTGAAAATTGATGGATAATTTTTTTTTTTTTGATTTTCCTTTAAACTAAAAAATTTTGGCTAACTATTCAAGTTATATTTCCAGGGTATCACAAAAATTTTTTTTTTAGCTTTAACCACAAGTCCTCGTTTGACCTTAACCGTCGTAAAAGAAGGCGAGAGCTACCGGAATCCGCTCCAGATTATTTTGGTATCCACCAGTAAATGGCTGAGTTTTATATGGTTCTCCACCAGTCACTTTGAGTTATTATTGGTTATCCAACAGACAAGCACATTAACACATTGCGGTTACAAACGATCGCATAGATTTCACGACAAAAATTAGAGACAATCGCTTTTTCTGCTTATATCTTACTTATTTATGGACCCAGCTGGCTGAATATCTACAGCAAACTTTAACGGAGTGTATGTGACAGAAATATATAATAATCTAGTCCCCATCATTTCATGAGCATTCGGATAACACATTCCAACATACGGGCGGACAGACGCCCAGACGTACATCTTAGCTACTCATAAGGACCCAGAATAAGAGCAATTTTTAAGAAACTAAAAGCGAAATGAAAAACTAGTATATGCCCTTATCAGCTGTGGTGAAGAGCATTAAAATGTAATTAGGAACAATTTTTTTTGGAGAAAAAAATTTATTACTTAAACAGTAGTTTTTTTTAGTTTAGCTCTTTTTAACCCGTTTTTAAAATGGCTTCAGTTTCTTAAAAGATGGCATCACTGTAATCATTTTTCTATGTGGAGTTTGGTAGAAACTATAATAGAACCCAATTCAGTCATAAGTAAAAAAATTGGCGGCGCTTCTCACCTCAAAAGGTGTGCAGCTTTATTATATGGAAGTCCGTCTATTGTCCTTAAAATAGAAGCACTGTACATCTATCGATGGGCAATATTAGTAGTCTAATATTTTATTACAATTATAAAAATGACTAAGAAAAACAGTGAAAACTTTTGGGTACAACCAATATCTTTAAAGAGAAGAGATACTGCTGCTTTTATTAGATCAGAAATATCGCTAAACAACTAGGTGAAAGGTATATTAGGAGAATTTTTGTCCGGCATTGGCAGGACGTAATTTTCATTTAGAGTCTTATGAAAGTAAAATATGCTTAATTGCACCACAAAAGCAGTATTCGTTACGCTTTTAGCCATACTTACATGATTTACAAGATTGGTCTTAACATGGAGCCGTAGGTAAATTATGAACCGACATTCACGAAATTTGGTGGTTTATAAAACGAATTTGTTTAAATTTAATAACAAATTTTTGTTAGTTTTTGTGGAGTTTTTAGGGTGGTAGTTCCACATTTGGGTGCATAACTATTTCCCTACTGTAGCGATTCTGCTGGAATTCACTCTTAAACAGGCTAGAAGATCTAGAAACAGTTTGACACCCATGTGACTAAATCGGCTTGGAATTAATGAAGGATTCACAATAATATTAAAAAAAGATTCACATTGAATGACAAACTTAGTATACCTTCATACACCACTGCTAAAGAAAATTTCTCCTTCCTGCAGAATTTGTTTAACGGTGAAATTGTTTTAGAATTCCTATTTCGTAATGTTGTGCTTTCAGTTCCTAATCGCCCTTTCAGAAATTTTTTTCGACTAAGGTTTTAATACTTTCATTCTAATTATGCAAATGAGCCCTGAGTTTGACAATGTATATACGTATTGATTTCTATAATCCTATTGGCATCAAAATAACCTCTTAAGTATCTTAAAATTACTTTAATCTTGAATTTTTTACGTTTTTGTTATATAATAGATACTAGATTTAATTATTTTAAGCGTAATAGCCAGTAAGAAATATAAGTTTCACTGGAGAAATAAAATAAAAAAATAAATAAATAAAAAAATTTGGGCGGGAATCCCGGGATCCCGGGAATTTGATATTTATTTCCCGCTTTCCCGGGAATCCAAAAAGTGCGGGAATAAAAAAACTCTAGCTAAGAACCAAAAAAAAAAAAAATCTTTGAAAAATCGAAAAAAAAAATTCTGCGAAAAAAATAACGAAAAATTGTGTTTAACAGAGTGAAATGGATTTAAATTGAACAATGATCTCAAAAGCATACAAGATATCATTTTATAATACATTACACAGTACAACACATGATTTGCCAACTCAATTCTGTGAACTGTATGTGAAATTAGACCCAAAAAGAAGAATTTCTGCATCATTCGTTTTGTCTTCTTACCTGCGATTTGAAGTTAGTACTATCGTATAGGGGAATTTATCACGTTTTAGGCCCTGTTGTTTGACATAGCTCGACAACCACTAGCCCAATTTAGTTGAAATAAATTTTAAAAAATTAAGAATTACAATTCCCTTAATCTGTTCATATATTGTTTTCCTATACAAGTAACACTTTCGAAGTTAAAAATGAATTTATGAAGGGAAAAAATTATTTTTTGCCTAAAAATTAAAATTTTTTTTTTTAAAAATACATAAAAATCCAAAATGGAAAAAAGTTTCAAGTCTAGTTATTTTTTCGCAAAGTCACATAACCTATGAGCAAAATGAGACAAAGATCATAAAAATCGATGCACGCGTTTCGCTTTTATTCGCAATTGAGTAAAGGTATGAATTTCAAAAATCAGTTATAGCCACCACCCTTAAAATAAAAATAAAAATATAAATTAAAAAATTATCATGCAAAAAAAAACTTTATTTATAAAAACCTAATGAAAATAAAATAATATGCAATTAATACGCAATTATAATATGCATAAAAACAAAATTTAGAACATTTTTTCAATTATTGGCAATATCCATCCTTGTAGAAGTTGACGCTTGTGGTTCTGATGATCTTGTTTTCTTCGTAGGTTGTTCATATTCATGGTTCTGAAAATCAGCTTGGCGTTGTCGGTATGATGTTGCGCTGACATTTTGCTGTGTGAGTTTTCTTCTCTTCAAAAATGATGTCAGCCATTCGGAGTCGTGTTGTGATAGTCCCAGCTTGGCCACAATGTAATCCATTTCGATTTGTGGTAGCGGTTGTGGTGCACTATTTTCAATATCGGGTATCCAATCAGCATCATCCAAATCGGTCGGATTGGTGAAAACGGTTTCGGCTAGCAGGGACACAGTATCCGCACTCGGAGGTTTAGGTGCATCGGTATCAGCAGGGCGTTGCACTGGAAGTGTGGCAGTAAATGCAGCAGTGTATACTTTTGTTTTCAATTGTTGTCTGTTTAATCCAGGACGAAAATTTATGCATGCATAGCACCTGGATTCATCATGTCCAGTTGTGTCTTCCACCCAAATTACTGGCTTCATAAAAGATAACTTTCTACTTTTTCCGTGAATCCATTTTAGAAGGGTAGTATAACAACTGTTGCACACTGTGTTCGGCGTAAAATTTGCACCACTTAAATCTGCTTCATCGAAATAATTACAATACGCGGTTTTGAATTGCTCAGTAAACAAATTTTTTCGATCTTTTTTCTGTATTTTTCGGACGATATGACCACAAACGTAACAATATTCATCCAAATATAGGCACTTGTTGTTTTCCATATTGATATATTTTATGTTTTGTTGTTATTCACTTTTAAAGAACTGGAGAAAAATCACTTTTACTGTTCGCGTTCGCCGGCACTGGCTGAATGCCAAAAATCGATCAATGCACACCTATAAGTACTACGTATTTTTGAATATTTTACTGCCAGATACTTATAAATGGGCGCATATTTTAAGGGCGGATGGCTATATACCTGATTCAGCACTTGTACGTTTCAAACTGTGAAAACTTTCCAAATAATGACCACCCTTAAATGTGGGTGCAATTTCTGTAAAAAAATTATATAGGTAGCCACCGGAAAACCCCAAATAATAAAAAGGTCCACTTTCCGTTTAATGGTCCACGTACATTTATTACCGCAATCATAAAAATCAAATAACCTTTTGTTTATTCCTTTTTTTTAATTCTCAGAATCATGAAAAAGGTGTCAATGTTTTCTCCAAATAATGTTGTGCATATCTCGAGCAAATTTTTGAGATTCATACATTTACTCAATTGCGAATAAAAGCGAAACGCGTGCATCGATTTTTATGATCTTTGTCTCATTTTGCTCATAGGTTATGTGACTTTGCGAAAAAATAACTAGACTTGAAACTTTTTTCCATTTTGCATTTTTTATGTATTTTTAAAAAAAAAATTTAAATTTTTAGGCAAAAAATAATTTTTTCCCTTCATACATTCATTTTTAACTTCGAAAGTGTTACTTGTATAGGAAAACAATATATGAACAGATTAAGGGAATTGTAATTCTTAATTTTTTAAAATTTATTTCAACTAAATTGGGCTAGTGGTTGTCAAGCTATGTCAAACGACAGGGCCTAAAACGTGATAAATTCCCCTATACGATAGTACTAACTTCAAATCGCAGGTAAGAAGACAAAACGAATGATGCAGAAATTCTTCTTTTTGGGTCTTATTTCACATACAGTTCACAGAATTGAGTTGGCAATCAATTAACTGAAAAATGTTGTACTGTGTTAGTATCACGAATATTGCGAATACGAACGCTTTCTTCAAAAAATGACTGGCTCCATTGAACTCAGCCTACCCAAATTAGCTTTACTCTACAGCTTGTTAAAAAAAAAGTTGGCCCAATTCGTGCACTAGTTAATATTTAAGTGTATGTAGATTCAATACACAAATTATAAAAAAAATCTTTAAAATCATCCAAACTGAGCCATAGTGGGCAACACAAATACTAATGGCGATTTCTTTTCTGAGAATAATATGTTACAGTATATACACACATGTAACACTTTCTAATGTTACATATAATCACTCGAAGTGTTACATGTTGTGCAACTTCAATAGAACAAAATTAGCTGCTTTTATATACAACTATTACACTTTTATCATTAATGTACTTCATGAGTTATTTGAGCAGTTTTTGCACGCTATAACGTTGGGAAACTAATATTGGAAACAAATATTGACATCACTAATGGCTTGCGAAAATGAAAACGATAATAATATACAGAACCTTTTTTTATTTTAATACACAGAAAAAAGTTTTTTATCAATTAAAAAAATGGTTTAACAACTTTTTAAGTTTAGTTAATGTGATAATTGAATCAATTATTTTTTTAATTGAAAGAAAATTAAAAATGTAATTTTGATTTAATTAATATTGAAGTTGTTTTGAAATAAATTTTTAGTTGAAATATTAATAACATATCAAAAAATATCAATTTACTTTTTCGTTTAAAATAAAATAATTTAAGCTTGTAGAATTGTTGTTGGGAATTGTCAATATTTAGTTAAATAAATTAGCACATTGCTTGAAATGGCAAAGTTTTTTAAGCATTTTTTAATTAATATTAAAACTATCATTTATTGAAAACAATATTCACCATTTTACAATTTTAATAATCAATATAATCATTTTATATTGATTATTATTTGATTGATATTATGAATTTGGTATAAATTTGTTGATTAGAGACAATTTTTTATTTTTTCTGTTACTGTAAAAATTTTTATATTTTGTTTTAAAAACAATCTTTCACAAAATTATAAAATCTGAATTTCTGGGTTCTGTTGAAACTTCGGAATTGAAAATCTAAAAGTTAAATGTTTATATCTTAATTCGATGATGGTGTTTAGAGCCTCAATAATAACGGTAAATTTCACCAAGCTTAGTTATAAATATTTATTACTATAACTGCCAATTTACAATATGTTTTTTTAAAGTTATTGTGATAGTTAATTATAATAGAACTTGGTGAAATTGGTCTGAATATAAAAAAAAATTATGAATGGTAAATAAAATGAGACAGAATAGGGCAAACGGATGGAAATATTGAATTTAACTTCTTGGTTATTTATTAAATAATGGGCTCGTTACCAAATTTTTTTACACTTCGATGTATTCTTTCTTATCGCTGTATAAATGTTGAGATGCAACTTCTTTTTTTCTGTTAGCTGTGTCCAGTGCCTAGATTCACACACTATATATCATAAAAACACATGTGTAATTAAATTTACTTAATATTGTTTAAATACAATTAACATTGTTTTTTTTCGCTTTTTCTGCTTACACCAATATCAAATATTGAACTTTATCAAAATTAAAAAAAAAACACATTGTCATCATCATCAACAGCCTCATTTATCAAACAAAGTAGTCGTCATTCAGCTACACATGTATGAATTAAACACAAAAGAATACACACATCTACTTAGACACCCAGTTAACAATTTTTGTCAATGTCAGCAAAAATTTTAAATTTTATTTTTTATACATATTTTAAGCAGGCTTAATTTCATCAAATTTAATTTTTATTAAATTATTTTATATTCAGTCAGGAATAGCAAATTATTAATAAATCTTAATTAATTTCATGTTGGAAATTCTTTCTTTGATTAAAAATAATTTAATGAAAATTAAATTTGATGAACTTAAGCCTGATTAAAATATAAAAATATTTATTAAAAACCATAAACAATTCAATTAAATAACCACAATACAAATTTATTGTTAAACAGCTAGGGCACAAGCTCTATGTTTACATTTGTCCTTCAAGTTGTGCTGAAAAGGTCAACGAAAAAAGAAAGACAAAAAAGGAAAACATAAAGAACGAAAAAATGTACTTCGGAAATATGAAAAAACAGAATTAAAGGAAAAACATGTAAATAAAATAAAAATAGATAATCATTTACAATAACAAATTTAGATCCACCAAGAAAAATTCAATTTGGTTTAAAAACTGATGTTTGACGATTGAGTGCCAGCCGTCGTCAATGGCGGGGAGTATTAAACGGCAAAAATGTCTGAAGACATATTGTGATTATTATCGAAACATATCAAATCAACCTGTCCTGTTATCAATAAATTTTTTTTGATTTCATGTTGTAAATTCCTTTCTTCATTAAAAATAATTTAATGAAAATTAAATTTGATGAACTTAAGCCTGATTAAAATAAACAAATTTGAATTAAAACCCATAAACAAAATTTTATTAAAAACAAAACTAAAGCCCCAGTTAGCTGTCAGTAACATTTATGTTATGTTACGGTCTTACTGCTAACTATAATCGTTCTAATTGCTTTGCATACAACAAAATGAAGCAGCTGGTTTGCAACGTCACTGTTACTATCAGCTAACTGGGGCTTAACTGCAAATTTTACGATGACGAAAGAACGCGTTCTCTCGTAGAAATACATTTGAAACAAAAACACATTTTAAATATGTTTAGTTTAACAAAGAGATGTGGCAAAGAAAGAGTTCTTTCGCATTTAGTGAAATAGAAAGAAAATAACTTAAATTCCTGTATATCTAAATTATCTTGACGGCTAATCTAAAAATTGTAAAATAAAAAATGTACTTTAAAGTTTTATCTACATTTCTTTTAACACTTACATTCGACTTTAGCATTTTATCTAACACTAAAAGCTCAATAGTTCAATCAGAATTATCGTCGGAAATCTAACAAAATGTTGATGTTTTAGTAGATTTTGTCCAACAAAAATCCGACGTTTTAAAAATTTCTTCCCTATAGGAATTCTGAAGAAAGTTGCTTGGAAAGTTAACTTTCTTCAAAAATAACCACAATACTAATTAATCTCCAAAATTTTTATAGAACTCCGTTTAAATTCTTTGCTCGGTCAGATGCGAAATCGGTAACTTGTCCAAACTGTGGGAGAAGATTCTGACAGAAGTCGGCAATGATATGTTTACTGGGCATGAATTTAAACACTCACACTTACTGAAGTTTTATGTACACGCAGAATAAAACATGACTAATGCATGGTCACTACGACCATTTTTACTCATACTAGCCTAATATGTTTACCCTTATAAATTATTTATAGTCTTAATATAACTTCAAAAATTGTTTTTTGTCCTTTACATTTTTAAATTCACTATAATAATATTATATGGTGGCTTACACCTAAAAAGGTTATCTGGTCTAGCTAAGTATATTAAATTATTTTATATGTTAGCTACTATAAAATATATATTTTCAACTATACAGTTAAAATTATAATATTAGTTGAACCCAAACGAGTATGTTTAATACCATAATTTTTGTTTGCTTGAAAACACATTCTCTTAAGATGCAAACATTTATTGTCAAAACAAACAGTGTGTGCTTATAAAGAAACTTAAATTTTCTCCGTTCGCGAGCGTCAGTTAATCAGGAAACATGAATGATGACAGAATAATTAAAACATTTTTCGGGAATAATAAATTATACGTTTATCGAAACAGGTAAGTTGTTTTAATATAATTATAAAAATATATAAATATGCAATAACTTTGTCTTTCCTGCAGCCAAAAAAAAACCTATAACAAATTTTGACACATAATTTTGTCATTAGCCCCGAATTTTTTCAAAAACTGTTCAACAGTATATTAATATATGTAGTAGATTTCATAAAAGAAATAAAAGGTAAGTTTATGTTTGACTTTTTTTTTAGAAGTCTTAAGTGAACGGAATTCTTATTTTTTGGATATAAAGGGTCCGCCAAATAACTTTTTTTTTTTGAAAATGCTATAAAAAAACTACTGAATATTTTCTCAAATTTATTTTTTTATTTGAAAGTACAATCCTTCCGGTTAATAATGGAAAATAATTTCAATCAAATGGCTGCCTCGGCTGATCATGCAGTAGCCTACATGATCGGTCCAATTTTCAAGCACATTATCGATTGTGTGCAGCTCTATTTCACCAATGGCTTCACGAATATTGTCCTTTAAAGCGTCAATTGTCTCTGGCTTGTCGGCGTAATACTTATCTTTGACGGTACCCCACAAATAATAGTCCAACGACATCAGCTCTGCGGCTGATAATGCGATCTTCAAAAACAGGGCGCAAAACATCGAGTGTAGCTTCGGCTGTGTGGCACGTAGCGCCGTCCTGTTGAAACCAAATGTTGCCAATATCCTCCTCTTCAATTTTTGTGAACAAAAATTCGTTCAACATGGCCCGATAACGATCGCCATTGACTGTAACGGCCACTTCTTGCTCATTTTCGAAGAAAAATGGCACAATTATGCCTCTGGACCAAAATCCGCACCAAACAGTGACTCGTTTTGGGTGTATCGGCTTTTCGATGTATACGTGCGGGTTTTCTGTGCTCCAAATGCGACAATTTTGCTTGTTTACATACCCGCCAAGATCAAAATGAGCTTCATCTGAAAATTTGATTTTTTTTTGGCAAAATCGGCATCTTCTGTAAGTCGATCGCAGGCCCACTTAGCGAAGCGAAAACGCATTGGATGGTCAGTTGGCTTCAACTCCTGAACCAAATGGACTTTGTATGGCGTCATACCAAGGTCTTTATGCAAAATTCGTCTCAATGATGTTTCCGAAATGTTCCATTGTTGAGAACGACGGTGAATTGATGTTGATGGCGCTTCACGCACACTTTCTGCCACAGCAGCAATATTCTCGGGTTTACACAGCGTAATAAAAAATGTATAAATTAAAACACATACACAGGTATGTAAATATGTGTATTAATTTCATTTTAGAAATATGCTTTATATTATTTATTATATTTGTAATAAAACATAAATTTTGTATATTACATTTTTTATTGTTTTTATTCTAAGAACCATATAAAATGTTGAAATAGACATTTTACATGGTGTTGGGAAACATAGTAAAATGGTTTGATAGATCGTGCGCATTTTTCTTCTGAACATAATAATATGTTTGAGACAACAATTATTTAAAATCATTATTACTGAACATATATTGTTGCTTAAGACGTGTTTGACACAATCATACCCACAAACATTAATGATAGATTAATTATAGTTTGCGATTGTGATTGTATCAACCATGTTTTTTCTTTGCGTGCATGTGTATGTTTACTTTATCTACGAGATAATTCATAATAATAATGCTGACTTTTAAAAAATGCTGTAAATTCTTGTTGTGGATTTTTTTAATGTAAATCTTTCATTCTCTTTCACCCTCATTCTCTTTTTTCCTCCTTTTAAGTTAATTGTAGGCAATATAATTTTTTAATTATAAAACACAAGAATGCAAACAATACGCAATGAACAACAATATAGACTCACACAAACGCAGGTTTAAAGGATTTTAAAGAATATTTTTAGTTGCCAGTGTGTGAGTAGAATTATAAATGTGCTGTGCATGTCGGTAATAATGGCTTATAATTTTAAAGACTTCAGGGCGGCAACACAATTCCTGTGTAAAAATCATAAGGGTCATATGTCAAAAATTTAATTTTTTTATTTCGTTTTTATCATTTCACTAGTTACTAAAAATATTGAAAATGAATAGAATCTGGGAATTTTAGTTCTCATGTTGAGTTTTAATTTTTATTATAAATTTTTGCATTAATTCGAATGTGTATTCTAAGTCAAATTACAATTTAAAAAGCTTTTATACTTTAATAGTCTTATTCCTTCAATATTTTCCAGGAATATTTTCTATGCACTACCACAATTTTGTTTGTTTGCACAAGAGCTTTTTAAATTGTAATTTTACTTAGAATAAACATTCGAATTAATACAAAAATATATAATATTGAAAATGTTTCAAAATTAATAAAACCGTGCGGTACTATAGAGATACAAGAGAATTGTCACACTGGGTTGTTAGATTTATGTGTACACTTATCGTCAAAAAGTATTTCGTTAATCACAAAGTATGTATAAATTAATTTGGACTCCAGTAAAAACTTTTCAAATTTAATAGCTCCTTTCACTCATTATTCAGTAGCTTTCTTCTATAACTACTTTTATAACTACTTATTGTTTAGATGTATTTAGGTAAAAAGTAATGACTTAATTTTAAATTCGTTCATTTTTGGACTTCCCTTGTAAATTCATTGGATCTTTCAGTAGAATTGTAAGTAGTATTTTTACTTTTTTTTTTTTTTGATTACCCAACACATTATTTTGAAGGCGAAGGTTTTACTGGGATATTTGGCAAACAAAAATCGCCAAAGACGTCATAAAAAAGTTTTGTATAAGAAATGGTCAACAAAAACAAAAAAAAAACTTGAATTTTTTTTAACGCGTCAACACAAGTAATTTTTTTCTTAATCTTAAAAATAAAATTTATAAATTTCAGTGTTTTCATTCAAAAATTGGGATTATTAGAACATCATTAATAAATGAATTAATTAATAAAATATTTCATTCCCGAAAATAATTTTTGATAAAAAATTTATAACCATTTTAAAAGAAATAGTTCACCAAGTACTTCTACAGGATGATATTAATATTTAGATACTTAAATGAAACTTAATGTAAAATTATTTATAATATGATTTTCTCCAATAAATGGATCTTGTACTGTGATTTCTGCTATCCTTGAACTAGTTGATTTCTTTAATTAATTACACTCTACACCAGTTTTGCTGAAAATTAGGTCAATATTAGTAGGCAACACTTTACCGAATATTATCGACCTAAAATTACACAGCTATTTTTTATAAACATTTTGTTGAATTTTACACAAAATATGTTTAACATTGAACAAAAAATGTCCACTTCTTTTAAACACATTGTGTCATATTTCCTTCAATAAAAATACATAATTTTTTATTCAAAATTGTATTTGTGTTTAAATATATTTATAAAACGGAATAAGGAAAATAAAATTAACTGAATTTACAGTGACTTTTTTCAATTACCGAATGTTCTTTTAAACCTGAATAACAGTTTTTTGTGATTTGTTATTAAAAATTAATTTAATAAATTTAAAGTTTTTAAATGGAATTTTTTTTAAATATTTAAGAGAATGAAACTGTTATCCTATTTTAATGAGTGGATAGTTTGTATTGTAAACCTATTTCTAGGTACTAAAGTTAATATTGCTTAAATGTAAATAAAAATAAATAATTTAATTCAAATAAAGTGAACAGAGTTTGCTCCTATTCACTAAAAAATTAATAAAAATTCTTATTACAGTTCCTAGACCATTTTATCTAGCTTGTGTATTAAAGAATTAATTTTTCTTAAATTAATTATATGAAGCTTTTTGCCTCTCATTTGCGAAGGATAAAATCTAAAAAAATATCACATTAGGAATTCAAAGGTTTGAGATATATCTTTCGGGTAGACGATGTTAAATATATAATAGTAGCAAAGCAATTGCAAAACAAGGTCCAAAAAATTAAAATTATCTGCTACCGATGTAATCTCCAAATATAGGCTGTGGATTCTTCTATTAATGTTTCTACATATATTAAAAAGATATAAATAAACAAATTTGAAATTATTATAGGCGAGGAATTCTGTTGATAATGATACCTACCAACAATAGTTACCAACGGAGTTAATTCATATTTTTTTACATCCTCTCCAGTAAAATAACAAGAATTTACTAAACACCTTAACTGTTTTGTCTGCGCACTTTAGAAGTATGTTAGCGTGTGAAATGCACTGCATTAGAATTATAATTATTACAATATTTTCTGCATTTCGAATACAAACACTAAAATGCATTGCTTTTTTCATATTTATGTGTGTACAAATGCAAATGATATGTTTTTGAACTTTGAATATTTTTTTTTCACAAATTAGGCACACTAACATTTTTTTATTTATACAATAGTTTCTTTTTAATTTTTATTATTTATCTTAAGTATATCGCTTTAGCTCAATGGAAATCCAATTATTTATATTTTTAATACTTAAACCACAACGAAATTTTATTTTTTCCTCAGACAAAATATGACGCCATGTGCTATTGCAATTAAATTCTTGAATGCTTCTTCTTCATTAAAAAGCCTCTATAATATATAAATTGTTGTTTTTTTGGACAGATGTACTTAATATTAAATATTTTCATGTTATTAACACATATTTGACATATTTTTAAACACAGTTTGTTTAAAAATGAACAATTTTAATATAAAATTAGTATTGTTGCTTAAAATTAGACAAATTATGTTTGTTTTACGCGCGTGTATCTGTTTTAATAATAAAATCGATGCAAATTTAGACAAAAAGAATTTTTCAACAGGAAATTACACAAAATATGATCGTAAATTCGCGACAAAGTTCTAGAGTGTAGGTGTGATTTTAGACCAGTGGTGCCCGAAAAGACAGAATCATTATTATGTGCATGTGGTAGAAGAACCAAACACGAAGTTTAGATTTTGAGTAATTAAAAAAAGTTGCGTAGCGAGATCGTAAGAAGTGATTCAACGATATCTGAGTGATAACTAATTTGATTCCGTTTGTTGAAACGTTATCAAAACAACAGCCGTAGACGTGTGTCGACATCGTGTCGGCAGAATTTTTTGCCTTATACTCACGAGTATGCCCAGTAAAAACTTGGCATACAAAATAATGTGTTGAGAATCAGGAAAAAGTAAAAAGCCTACTTACAATTCTACTGAAAGAACCAATGAATTTTACAAGGGATGTCCCAAAATGAACGCATTCAAAAGTTAGTTATTATTTTTTACCTACATACATCTCGAAAATAAGTAGTTAAAGCTCTACTTATAGAAGAAAGCTACTAAATAATAAGTGAAAGAAGTTAGGAAATATGAGAATTGGGCGTCACTGTTTTATACAGAAAGGTAGATTTTAGAATCACATCATAGCAACAGCTAACAAAGATTCTGGAGCCATGGAATTTTCTAAACGGTGAGAGTTTTCCGATTCTTATGCAACCAAATAAATGTTTATCACTTTGGTTTGACCGATTCTTGCATAAGGGTCTGTAGTATAGGATCCTGAGTACTCTGTACATATAAACAAAATCTGGTCAGTTAAAATAAAAAGTTGTTCTTAGCTTGGGCTCGGACTCTCATAAAAACCGTTTTGTAGTTTAAAAAACCCGAAAATTTTCCCAATTGGCAAACCCAAAATTTAATTGCTCTACGAGTCACTATAAGACCTTTAAATTCCTATCTTTTTTTTTGTTTCATTTAATTTTCACTCATCTTTCATTCATGAGTGAGTATGAACGTTTTTAATTTTCACTGCTGATTTTCATTCATGAATAATATTTCATAAAAATCGAAAAAATGAAATTATAAAAGCAAACTAGATTTTATTGTTTTTATTAATGAATAAAAAGGAAATAACACATTAATTTTTTTTTTTTTATTCATAAGAAATATCATAAATCTTTGTTTTTGAGCTCTTATTCATGAAAAATTGTGAACTCTGATTTTATGTACCCGTCATTATAGTTTTTAATATATTTTTGTTTCTTTTTCTTCACCAGTCTTAACAATTGAACCCATTTGCATTGCACCATATTTCCTTTTGGTATTTTTAAACAGAAAAATCCATATCATTTAATTAATGTTACAATATTTCTATTCTGTTTTCTCTATTGACGTATTTTAACTTTGCAGTAGGAATTTTCTATGGCAGACTTAACATTTGTCCTTTAAGGTAACAAATTTTTTTTTTTTTTTTTTTTTGAAATTTAGCTCATAGAATAAATTCGAAAATAAAAAAAAAGTTTTTTTTTGGTAATAAAAAAAAATAGAAAACTGAATGTTATAAATAAATTTGAATTGCAACATTTGCTATATTCTATTGATTTGTTACAAATCAATGGTATTTTATTTATAGAGAAATTATGCAAAAATACTAAACCCAGTTAATAATTCTTGCAAAAGGGTAACACCTTGGAACAGAGCAAAAAGAAGTAAAGTCTAAATTAAACCAAAATAGTAAATGGTTATTAAGGGTGTTCAAGAAATACGACAAAGAATTTCCAAATTTCAACCCATAAATACTAAATAATAATTGCTAAATTGTCACCGTCTTATTCGAGAATAATTTCGACTATTGTTGGGCAAATTCTCAGTTACTCAAAAAAACGAGATTGCGCCTTGAGCAGCTCCGTTATTTTTATGTGTGAAGAAGAAGTATAATTTGTATATGTGCATTTGTGTATGCCTTAAGTTTTTTACAACAAACACTCATTGGCATTCTATCCTGACATACATGCGCAGTAGACAATTTTTTTGTACGGCTGAGTGCACAATCTTGTTTTTTTGATTCATGTATAAAACTCGTTTTCTCTGCTTTTTCTGTTTTTAACAAGTTTTGATTTTAATTCTATTTAAAATTTGAAAGACAAGGTCAATGGGGTTTCTGCATGGACTTTTGCTTTGTACGTCAAAAACTGAACACTTATTAACATATATCTACTTCGTTATCAATAGTCATCAAATATCGATTTTTCAGTATAAATTAATTATATCATAAGAAGTTCATATTTTTACCAAAAATCTATATTTTTTTAAACAAAGTCAATATTTTCACTTAAAAATTTACATTTTTTCCAAAATTTAATAAATTTATTAGGATGAACTCGGTATTCTCACCAAAGGTAGTAATGACAGTCAGTACTCATCTAATATACTTAGACCCAATGATCCATTCTGATAATTTGGAATGCACTAAAGGGAACTAACCTGGCATTGAGCTAATGCGATCCAGTTCAAGGTCAGAGATATCATACAATCCATAAAAGGTGGCGGATACCATTACAGACAGTTGCCTTCTCGCCAGTGCAAGACAGTGACAGAGAAGGTGTTCTACGTCCTCCTTTACATATTCGTCATTGCTGCTGCGACAGTAATATAAGTGTCCAACTCCCAGATCCTGTGTACTCCTACCCATAAGACAGTTGCACTAGAAAACAGATACCCAAAGTGCTACGTTGCTCTTGGTCATCGATAGTAAAGACATGGCTTACCCGTCTTGCATGCGGGGCAGCAATTGACTGGCAATCCTACATCCAGTGTTCGCGGTCCATCTGTCTTTAGCATTACCGCTAGTCGATAGAGGAAGTTCGAGTTTGCAGGAGAGCAGGGGCACCCCGACGCCATCTAAATCCAGTGTAACCCGTAAGATAGTGCCAAGTCTAGCAAAAATCATATGCCCTTATACTCCGTAGTATATCTCTGTGGCCTAGGACCGTCATGATTCTAATTCACGCTAAAAATCTTATAAATAAAAATAATATCATAAGAAATGGGTGCATTCTTACTGGTTCTTTTTTCCAAACATTTCCGCTTTAACCTTTTTATTTAACGTTAAATCGGCAATAGGCATATACTTTAAGTAATGTGAATATAGTTAAGTGAATACCCTTGATAAAAATCTATTCTACTTTCTTTTAATCTCATTTCTTTATATCTCACAGTTGTGTGCTTGTGCCTAGAAAAGTATTTTTCAATTGCACACATTTGTTGGTAAAAGGGGAGGAAAATTAAGGACATCAGCATTGCTTCATTTCCTTTATGAAAATCTAAGCTGAATGCAATTGCTTTTTGAATTTATGAATTGGTTTGGTATGTTAGTTCTAGATGGCTGGTTACTTTTTGAATTGATGTCTATCTTCTATGTTTAGGTGCAAAATCGAATCGAATCGTTTTTTGTGGTAGTTATTAAGTAGTGCCTTCTGGTTAGAAATGTGTAAAAATGTATGAAAATTCCTAAATAGTTCATGGCGAAAATGATAAACACACGCACACACACACACACTGACTGGGATACAAATGTCAGATGTTATAAAACTCACTCATACGCTCTATGAAATCCATATGGATGAAAAATAGTTTGAAAAAAGAAAAAGGAAATAAAACACAGTTTTGTATGGAAAAGTAGTATGTTGTTAAAGGACATCAATTCAATTTTGCATCAAGTTATCTTATCAAAGATATTTACCTAGAGATGGAAAAATAAAATACAAATTGACAAAATATATTCACAACGATTAGCAGTAGCCCTACACATACACACACACACATTCTACGTTTACTGATAAACGAACAATGAAAGATGGAAAAAGGACATGAGTACAAAAAAACTTAATAGGAAATGAAGAGGAAAAAGCAATAAAGAAGAAATAAGAATTGAAGAGTAATAATACATACATTTCACATTCGCTAAAACAATAACTAAAGGAGCCAATGAATGAATGCATGACGCAGTTAGGGTATGACTAAATGACTGACTCAATGACTGACTGATTGACTGTGTAAGTGAATGAATGAGTCAATCAGTGAACGTTTGGCCGAATAGATAAATAACTGAATAACTGGGATTTTAGTGGAGTTTGCATATTGATGTGATTTTCCATTTATGTCTTTAGGGAAATATATTCGAGTATTCATCACATGCATCAAATAGGATTTTTCATGTTTGTTAAATATTCTGCATGTAAATTTTTAAAGGATAGTTAAATAGAAAGCGCAAAAAGTAAAAAAACACACGGGGAAAAATAAAAACGTAGAAATTCAAGCGCAATTAATAGATATAAGCAAAACAGATGAATAGTACCCTACAGCTAGAAAAAATGATTTAAGGCAATTAAAGGTATAACCTAAATAAAGTGTACTTTGTTATAAAATTCTTTACTTTAAAAGTACTAAAAGCATAGTCACATGGAGTCCATTGTTCTTTATACGTTGCCTTTTTCAACTGATACTAACGTAATAACGGAGGAGTGGCACACAGTAAATACTTTAACGCGAGATATTTTATCAAAATCGAGGCCCATTATCGTAGATAAACAATAAATTCGGTGCTTTTTTAAAATAATTTTAAATTAAAGATTTTCTTTTAACTTGAAGTCCACTATAGTCAAAATAAAAGAAGGTTTTTTAGTTGAACCAGCTTTAAGGCGGTGCCTCATCAAATGTAGAAAATATTTTCCTACAAACTGTAACAAAAACCAAACGAAGTTGCATCTCTAATCAGCAGCTTCCAAATGGCGGCATGAAATAATTCCCCAAGAATTAACTCACAAACAAAATAATAAAATTAAAAAAATGAAATAACCCCCCAAAAATATTTTGTGACACGCACACTGTGGTTCTTGTCATTCTCCATATATATAGAAATCTATGATGTCTGGGAGGTGCCACGCCTACTTTTTTTAAGAGGTTGTGTACTAATAAGCCAAAGCCAGATATGTGCACCAAATATGGACAGTATTTCTTCTGCCGTGCTCTAGTTATAAAGAAATCTATTTTGTGCCACGCCCACTTCTCCAGTCTCGCATAGATGTTGTGTGCTGATAACCAAATTTTGAAACTTTAAATATAAGCTTTATCCAGATATACAGAAATCTAAATTGTCTTTGTATGGGAGGTTTCACGCCCACTTAAAATTAAAAGACATATACGTACTGTAAATAAAGAGCGGTTCAACCGTCTCCAAACAATCCAGCTTAACTCATTTTCGGCCACTGTTCGTACTTGCAGTAAATTTACTGAATTGGATTGCCAAGTTACAAAGCTTTGTACATTTCTTTGTTACAATTAAATCTTTCCATTTTTTAATATAAAGTCTTAATTTTAATAATCCGTTATAAAAAAATAAAAAATGTATATTATATTTTGCCTGCCGGTGTATTTTTGGGGACGATTTTTAGGAAGATTTTTATATAACTGCAAAAAAACATAAATTTTTAAAAAATGCTCAAACTAAATAAAGAGAATGTGTCTAAAAAATTTAAAGGACCAAACATAAATAAAAAACTTAAATAAAAAATAATATTTCTACTAAATTATAGCTGTGTGTTTCACTGTTCGCAAGCGCGAACATTGGCTGCTATTTGGAGAATACGCTTCTTTGATACAATGTTGTTTTAAAGCTGTGCTGATCATAAACAAAAACATAATCCCCTGTCACGCAACTAACAACAATTGTATATCCGGAAAATACCAATTCGTTTTGGGTACAAGATTTGGTGTTTGTTTTCGAGTGGGGGTTCGAGTGACAACTACGATCGTCAAATTGGCTTGGGTGCAGAGGTGGTTATAAGACTATTGGGATGTGTAAAAGATGATGTGCCTTTTAAGTGAAAAAAGGTTTTGCGCCACGGGAACCGTTCGCATAGGAAAGCAGCCGTAGCGGGGAGAAAGTGACTATCAATATGATAGAACAAGTTCTATATTAGTTTATCGTTGGGCAGATAACAAAGAGGTTACGGTTCTCACCAACTTCGAACAAATTAAACCGATGCGCAGCGTAAAGCGATGGAAAAAGGATGTAAAAAATACGAGAATGTACCACAACCATTGCTTCTCAACTCCTACAATAATCGGAGGGGGGCGTAGACCTTCACGACAGTACCGTCTCAAATTACAGAATAAATATAGGTTAGGTTAGGTTCCATTTGCAGCCATCGAGAGACTGCTCACTTGGGTCCTCCAGCATCATAGCATTGAGTAGGTGGCCCTGGATTCTCCTTGAAGATCGTCCAGAATACTCCCATTAATTTTTGTTTCACCACGTCCCACTTCGTACGAGAGATGGCACCATTATCAATACCTCTGTCGATGATATCCCGCCCAAGGTGACCTTTGGCCACCTCGCTGAAGGACTTATTAATCGATTTTGATGCAATTTTGGGACGTTTCGTCCCTGGTTGCTGTTTCAAGGCTGCAGCTTCCTCCTCCGAACGTTGCCGTTTAGACATTGTCACCTTCGCAGGGACTGAAAGAGAAGCACTTGCCAAAGAAGTGGCTTTGGGATTTATTTATTTCTGTTCTAAGCTCCTCACTTACTAATGCTTGGAAACTGCACTGCTTCTTGAAACAAGAAGACAAGAAAAATATGCTATCTCAAAAACAATTCAGAGTAAACGTTACGAGATTCGACAACAACATTATATTTAGGCCGTGAAAACATTGATTCTAAATTTGCCCAATAGTTTCGACGTTTGACCCTAAAAAAAAATTGTAAATTGTTTGTTTTTAGAAAGTCATAAAAAATAAAAATACAACAACAGTCTAGCATTCTGAGTTGATCTAACTATGTCCGTCCGTCAGGCTGGCTGGTTGTCTGTCCATGTCACTTTGCGCACAAGGTGCAGGTAGCAATTTTAAAGATAATTTGATGAAATTTGGTACAAACGTTTTCATTGTCATAAGAACGAATTCAATTCAAAATGGCGTGAAACGGTACATAATTTCACATGGCTCCAACTCAAAATTCTTTTCGAAATGGTCTGTGTGCTCATTAACTAGCTGACTATGTTAGTATTTCGCTAAAATTTATTATAAAAATATATTATTGCAACATGAATCGTCTTACCAAATTGTTTTTCAAAGCGGCCCACATTTGACCAAAGCTGCTCTATAAAAATCACTCCCAAAAATAGCGTTAATTGTTCTAACTTTCTTTTAAATATTTGTATGGATATACAATTTGGCGACAACATCTTTTACGATATGTACTATGTCATGGCAATTTTGTACCAGAAGGTTCAGAATTGACCGTAGGTCCCACCTAAACCCCCCCTCCTGAATCGCTTAATGTCGAAAAAATCTCCTGAACATGTTGATTTCTAGCTAATATTCGACACAAAGAACTCAAATTTTAATTTACGGGCATGAGCCCCAAATAGGGTACACTCACAAAAATTTGTATTTAAATACTGTGGTATAGGGTATCATATGGCCAAGCTTGTCCGACTTTACTTTTTTATTTGGTTTTCGTTGTAGTCAATCGTCCATAGCGATTACATTCGTAAAATTGTTTTTAATTTTCTATTTGCTTTTAATTATTATTTACTTTTTTTTTTGTAGCATTTGTCTCTGTTTTCTTTAAACCCATCTTTTTCCACCCATCCATCTAACCAAAGTTAAAAAAAAAACGTCAAAAAACATAAATTGTTTTTGTAGCAAATTATTTGTTAAATAAACAACAATAAACCAAAGAAGATAAGGAAATGTGCTTGACTTTTTTTTGTCAACAAAAAAAAAAAAAATCAAATAAAAGGAAGAAATTATTCAAGGACCAAAGTGGAGATGTCAACAGAAAACAAGATTAAATAAATAGACAAAGAAATATTCCGAAATTTACTTAAAGCGATGGTCATTAGTGGTCATAAATCTACAAAGTCTGTCATGTAAAGTTCAATTACATTATACTTTTTCATTTGTCTAAAAATGTTGTATGGCCCATTTCACCAAGTTCAGTTATAACTATTAGTTACAACTGTCAAAAACATATTGTTAACCGGAAAGTAATAGTTAGTTTTAACTGAACTTGGTCAAATTGGCCGTTATATTTAGAATACAATATAAAATTGATTTTCAGTTATTTGGTTAGAGCCACAAAGAGTGTTCAAAATATGGAATTAGATATCGATCAAAGTTTTCATTTAAATTGTATTATTATTTCAATTGCTATAAAATGGCGTAATTTTACCCAGGTTTTTTAATTGTTATAACAACTAATATGCAATGACATGCCATTATGAGCTTATCTACTGAATAATTACTTCTGAAAAGTGTTAGCATTACTTAGGATTACCAGTATAATGATTTGTTTTCTTAAGCCCCTTTCACACTATTCTTCAAGTCTTATGTGTTTTCCTCTTACAAAAGTTAGCTAATTTGGAGGGCAAACATATTGTCCTTGTCTGCTTTTCTTACGTTTTACGTTTCATCTCGAATTGGCTAATGGCTTGATGTCACATTAACCACATATAATTATTTTTAACCTCACATTTTAAAAGTGTATGGCTTTATAACTCGATGTGTCTTGGTGAAGAACCATGTTCAACTCATACGATATACAAGTTAAGAATTATTTAAAAAACTCAAGTTGATTACTGGTAGAGACCAAACTAATTTAGGGCGGATAATGGAATTGGTCGTCTTCCTGGCATTATACAGTGGACACCCAATAGTACATACTTTCGTTTCAAAGAATTTCCAACGAAAGGTAAATTTTTTGCATTGCCGGTTCTGGAGTACGAAATATAATACGAATTTTTCAATATTACGAAAAGGCCTCACATTATAACACTCGCACTATTGGACGCCCACTGTAATAATTCTGTCAGCGGACAGGCGGAGGCATTTTGCGCAAGAAGCATACTAAAGGTGGCCTCAACCAATTGTCAGTCTGGTACCGTGTCACTTGGGCCTACTGTATTTCATGGAACCAGATCTCTGTTCAGCCGCTATCTCAAGAAATCGTATGATCTAGAAACATCTGTCAATTTGGGATTTTGGCTGAATTGCAGGTTTTGGCTGTACTAACTTTGGCTGGGGGTAACACCTTAATATGATTTTAACAACACGCGGGGAGGATCTTTTCTATAGTAATATCACTGGATTAATACACAGAAAAAAATAAAAATTGCTTTCAATTAAAAAAAAAGAAATTAATTAAAAAATTAATTAACCAGTAAACAAATTAATAGTATCAATTAAACGTTTAGTTCACATTCAACTTTAAAAATTTTATAGATATGTACACAGAATAAACTCTCCAAAGTTTTTTCAAAATTAAAGCATTAATCAAAAATAAAATCAGTTTTAATCAAAAATTTAATTAAGTGAATTAAACATTAAATCAAGTACATAAAACGTTTAATCAAGTGAATTAAACGTTTAATTGATACTATTAATTTGTTTACTGGGGCAATTTTCTTAATTTTTTATTTAATATCACAAATTTTTTAATTGAAATCAGTTTTTATTTTTCTCTGTGTATTAATTAACGTATTTGTAAGTTTGAGCTTTTATTGCTGTTGAGTTTCAATTAAAAGGTTAAATTTAAATCTATCACTTTCACTACTAAATAAGATTTTGACCACCAGCCAAAGAGTTTATATATTAAACGAAAACGTAAACACAAATCAAAATATTTTGTCATTAAAC
Organism: Pollenia amentaria; assembly: GCA_943735925.1. Lineage (NCBI taxonomy): Eukaryota > Metazoa > Arthropoda > Insecta > Diptera > Polleniidae > Pollenia > Pollenia amentaria. Next base: position 276,966,912 of record OX031006.1, on the reverse strand, counting down.
ACAGTTAATTGAAACAATAAAACGATTTTTGAAACCTAATAAAACATAAGGTATTTTAAATAATTTTTATTTTCAATTAAAGCAAATTATTTGGAACAATTAAAAAATTTTTTTTAAACTGCGTTACTTGATAACTGTGAATGGAAAATATTTAGGCTTAGCTTCGATAAGCAATCGATTTCCGTCTACTGCATTTTATTTACAAACTAAAGAAACAAAGCAAAAAATTCGAAATTTTTGAAGCAGGAAAAAACTTATTTAACACTTCAGGTATTTTAGTACATAACACTGCGGAACAAAATTGAACTTTTTTTGTGCGGCCGGGAACTTTGTGTAATTTTTTTTTACTAATTTGAGGTCGCTGATTCCAAATCTAACCTTTATTTTTCTCTATCAGCTCCAGTTTTAGAGATATACCGTTATGTCCAAAATTTAGGCACTTTCAGCACATATATTGAAATAACATGAAAATGGTGCATCATATTCCCATAAGAAAAAAAACCGAAATTCGCTAACAATATTATCTTTAAGACTTACTAAAATTGTTTTAAATTTGGCCAGTAATTTCAGAGATATCGATGAAGTTGTTAAAAAAACAAATAAAAATTTAAGAAAAAAAAAATTTTTTTGTTCTTTAAAAATTCATAAAAAATAAATGTGCAACAAAAATCACAGTTTGGGTCTAAAAGCATTTAGTTCAACATATTTCGAATGAAATGAGCTTTATTTCATTGCAATCGGTGCACAACTTTTGATTGTGTTCACAATTTAAGGGAATATGATGCATCATTTTCATGTTATTTCAATATATGTGCTGAAAGTGCCTAAATTTTGGACATAACGGTCTCTAAAACTGGAGCTGATAGAGAAAAATTAAGGTTAGATTTGGAATCAGCGACCTCAAATTAGTAAAAAAAATTACACAAAGTTCGATGCCGCAAAATGGCTGTTCCGCAGTGTAATTAATAATTTTTGATTTGGTAAATTTTTTGGAAAGATGTTTAATATTTTTTTTTTAACTGCTCCATAAATGAAATATTTTTGATATATTAAAATGAGTTTCAAAAATTTAGGGACGTGATCGGATAAATTTTACTGATCGCTCTTCAGATATCAAAAAAAAAAGTCTTGAGTAATTATTTACTGCGTTTTCTACTAATTTCAATTATTGTGAAAAAACAAAAAGTGGGGTATTTTGGGACATGGCAAATAAAAAAAAATTACTGTTCTAGAAACTTCATTTCATTTTAGGACATGACTGGTTCCATTTTTTGTATTTGTTTTTTATGGGATTCGACCTGGTTTTATGTAGCATGTATGTGAATAAGAAAAAAGGGGCCCATATTAAGGAATGCCACAAAAGCTTTAAAGCTAGACATACAAGGTTTTAGAAGGGCTTTTTTGCCACGTACAACAAAATGGACATTAGGGGGAAAGGATCCGAGAAGGCATAACTGGCGTCCAGAATTCGAAGTCGGATTAGAAAGTCACCAAATACAAAAATGACGCCATAGACAAGCCCTTAATAACGATATGCAATATGTTATGATCAAACTTCAAATGGCGACGCAGTGTACGACTTAACTAAAAAAATATTTCTGGAATTGTTTTTAACTGATCTTTAAAGCTAAAAAGTTTAACTTAATTTTTAGAGCACCCTAATGCATATATATCTGCGTATGTGTGCACAAGGGATTCCGAACGGTACTTGTCTGCAAATCCCGGGATTCGAAATTCCATAAAATCAAATCCCGGTATTTTACGGGATCCTGAGATTTTTCGGGATATCGGAAATTTTCGGGATTCGAGGTTTTTGAAAGTTAAAAAATAAATGCGTTTTACAGATATATATATCGGTTATATTGATTACAAAAATTTTTAAAAATTAAGAATTGTGATTTTTTCATAATTAATGATAAATTTAATTAAAAATATGAAAAAAAACAACGTATGATTTTCAAGAATGTATTAGTTGATTCAATTAAAAAATAAGTAGCATAAAATCTGCATTCTATTCAATTACCTCAATTTATTCAAACTAAATAAAAAAATAATTAAAATAGTAATTTTGTAAGATTCTATTAAAAATTTTTATTTAATTAATTAAGGTGAATAATTGAAATTTGGATTAGAAATTATTAACAAAATCAATTTTATTTAGTTAACCATAAAAATCTTATTTTAACAAAAACACATTCTGATACCCACCACCACGGGTTGTAGGAATTATGTATTGTATTAATTACACTACTTAATTTCGCTCCATAAATTATGGGCAAATCCTTTTATAAGCCTAAAACTATAAATAGTAGAGTTTAAATTTTGCATTTGATGCATCAGTGAATATCATTAGAAAATAATATGAAAGTTAACGTGTTAAAAAATTAAAATTCCGGGATTCGGGATGCGTTGAGTACCGAAAATCGCGGGATTTTTCGCGATTTCGGGATTGGCATCCCTAGTATGCACGTACGTATAATTGTTCTCTTCTTTTTTAAATAAAAAAATATTTTCTACCAATTTTTTTCAAAAACATTTTTTTTATTCCAAAAAAATATAATAATGGGCTTTCCTGAATTACACCTAAGTTTACTTATGTTTCAACCCACTGTGCATCTGTTGGTTACACAGTTCACATGAGCTCGCTGGTTAAAACTTTACCAATTTAACAAGTAAACAGTTACCGAGTGAAGTGTGAATTAAACTAAAATTATTTTTTCTAAAGCAAATGTAAATTACATAATACAAACAAACTCAAACCATCTTTTCTCGTTAGTTAATTCGAGGTTATTTTTTCGGGAAACAAATATAAAAAAAAATTAAAAAATATTTATGAATTATATATTCTAAGAAATGAAATAAAAGAAATGTTATTAAAATTACTTTATACCTAATGTATTCTCTGATTCATCTTGATTTTTTTTTTTTGTTAAAGTCACATAAACATGACAGAAATATGTTGCTATTCATAATAAAAACCATTAAGTAAATAGCTTTAAGCATTAAAAAAAAGTTACCAACAAAGAGGCAGAAGTCAGCATTCAACATGTTATCAAAAAAAAAAAAAAAACATCAAACATCACCTTTTGGCATCATCAACGCCACCACCATCAGTGGCATGCAGCAGCAGCAGCAGTAAAAAAACAGAATCAAACATCAACAATTTTTTGTTTTTTCTACAGACATTTCATATTTATAAGAGAATGTATGAATTAAAATGAAAACATCACTCCCTTGCCTTCGACATGATAAAACAATTTTCAATAATAAAATAACAAAAAAAAAATGAAATTATTGTCGCTGCTGAGTTGTCGCTTGAAATGTCGCCAATATACTATACAAAACTTTAAGACGGACAGAAATTGTCAGTAAAATTATAATATCGACATAAAGGTGAAAAAGATAAAAAGACAAAGTTTATAATTTTTTATTTTATTGTTGTTGTTTGGTTTTAATACTTGTTCTTTTTGTCATTGTATGCCATAATATTTTACTGGCTCTTATTAATTTTTTTTTTAATTTCATTTCTAAAAATTCTAAAGAACTTATGTTTAATAATATTTGCTTAAAAACGTATGCTTATTTATATACATGGAAGAGAAAAATTATAGGAGCAAAAATTTAAAAACATCATAGAATTTATAATATTCTTTCAATGAGCTTAAATATCTTTCATAAAATTGTGTCTTCCAACTAGTTTTAATATATTTTTAATGCTGCACCACCCCATTTAATATTAGCATTAAACGTAGCAGGTTTGTAAGCCCCAAGTAACTTGCCGAGTACAACAAAGTCTGTTTTTTCCCCTAATATAACACGATATTTTTATACTTTTGGGATTATTTCTTAATTTAAATCAATTCAACTCGTTTAAATACAAATTTTTCTTATTTTTCTCGAAGAAAAAATTATTTTTCGCGATATGTGAGGAAATGTAAAGAAACTCTTCGCAAATTTATCGCAAATATATTTATTATTATTTTTTATTTTCCTTTTTTCTAATATCGGCCACTGTGTATCATTCGAATCAACTATGAGAACAATGTTTATGTTAAATCTTAGTTCCCGTATAAGGCCCATTCCCAAAAAAAAAGTCCTATTGATTCCTTCTTAATAAAGAAAATAACAAAGAGTAGAGCAAATAAAAGTTGTAAGCTAATTAATAGTTTAGGAATAACACAGTGCAAAAAGGTGTTTTAGTGCTATATTTTTCAACTTATATGTACCTACATACAATACAAGTAATATTATTATCATTTTAAGCGCTAAATATCACAAAAAGGAAACGAATAGATGAATAAATGAGTGAAGAAGAAAACATAAAAAACATCAACAAATCACACACACACACACACACACAGCCATTCAAATTCTTTATTTATTAAAATGCGATATTAAAAATTAAATAAACAACATGAGAAGAAACAAGATAAAAAGAAAAAAATAATATTCCTAATAATAAAATTAAAAAAAATAAATAAGACGCAAATATTCAGGCACTGCTTATTCAGTCAATTGCAAAGCCGGCTGGTTGGCTGGCAGTGTGTCAGTCACCTGAAAGTTTTTGCTTTGCTTTCATTACAGTGAGCCGACTTCTTCAAGATAAAACAAAAAATGCAAGAAAATACAGATTAAAGTGGCAGGAAGGTGTAAGTTTTAAGGCCAACAGTTGGCTCCTTAAATGAATATAAGTGAACTTTAACTTATTTATATAAATTTTTACTTCTTTCGTCCCCCTTTAATTTCTTTTCTTTTTATTTTTTAATAAACGCAATCATCTCATATTAAAAGAAACAGCAGCAGTTTCAACAAAATCTTATAATTGAAATATTGCAATCAACTACATTTTTAGCTGAAACTGAAACATTCAACAGCCACCAGCCAACCAACATTAAGGGAAACAAAAGAATGGGGTTTATTTCATTCAAATAGAATGTAAAAATTTACAAAACGCTAAAGAGAACAACAGCAACAACAACAAACAGTAAAAAAACTTTAAATTATATTAAACTGTAATCGAAAAAGTTTTAAAAACTTTCTACAACAAATGAAAACAGAAACATTGTTTTGAAAAATACAATATCAAAGTTTTGAATTTGTTGTATTCTTTGTATTCTTTGAATTTTTTTTTCTCCCAAAGTCAACCATCTTTTTATGGAGGCATTTCAAAAACAATTGTTTTGCTCTAAATTTGATTTTATAAAATTGAAATTTTGCATTAAATTCAATCAAGGAAATTATATTAAATTTAAAGCTGGGGGTCCACATCACGCGTCCTACACATTTGATACATTCATCTCCTTTTTCACTTATACCATCTGGTACCGCCATATTCTCCGGACTTAGCTCCCAGTGACTATTTCCTATTTCCGAACATAAAGATATGGGTCGGTGGAAAGAGATTTAGCTCCAGCGATGAAATTATTGGTCAAACAAATGCCTGTTTAATGGACCTGAAAAATTCTATTTTTTGGAAGGGTTACACAAATTGAAGAAACGTTGGACTAAGTGTATTGAGCTTAAAGGAGATTATGTTGAAAAATAAATTTGTTTTTTTCATATAACTACGAGGGAAGTTCGAAAAGTCACGGACTTATTGATCCGCCCTCGTATATTAACGAAAAAAAAATTAAAAATTTTTTTTTTTCATAAGTTTTGCCATATTCAAAATGTCATAATTTCGCCGAATCAGCCAAAAGTTTTGAGCTTATATTTTCAATATCTCAAAAACTACTGCACATACGAAAATGATTTGAATGTCATTTTAAAGAGAATACTTGGGGCTACAAGCAGTATATTTAAAAAAAATTAAATATCTACAAAATTTAAATTTTAAAAATGGACTAAGGACAATTAGAATTCCCAATTTGGAAAACATTTTTCGGGAAACAAACCTTTTAATTTCTCGGGAGTTTTAGGACAGGGAATTTTCAAAATTTCTCTGCATGAAAATGACATGAAAAACATTTTGTCAATTGTTGGAAAATTGTATAGAAAACAGAATTTTTTTTTTCGATATAAATTAACATTATGTTTGGTTATGGCTTGTCTAAACAGCAAATACAAAATATCGTTGCTTCTTTATTATCGAAAACTCTGCGTAGTTTGTTGCTGAGTTTAACAAAGAGCACTTTTACGAGACCATTTGAACTAAACACTGAATATAGCTAACACAGAAAAAAGTGTTCTATCAATTAAAAAAATGGTTTAAAAAGTATTTAAATTTAATTAATGCGATAATTGAATCAATTATTTTTTTAGTTGAAAGAAATTTAAAAATTTAGTTTTGATTTAATTAACATTTTAGTTGTTTGGAAATAAATTTTCAATTTAAATTTTAATTAAATAGCAAAAATTCTTAATTGACTTTTTTCGTTTAAAATAAAATAATTTAAACATGTATAATTGTTGTTGGGAATTGTCAATATTTATTAAAATAAATTAACACATTGTTTGAAATGGCAAAGTTTTTTGATCACTTTATTAATTAAAATTAAAAATATCATTTATTAAAAATATTTTTTCAAAATTTTTAAATTTTTTAATAATCAATATAATCATTTTGGTAATAGGTGCAAAATCAACAACTTGTTTGCTTGATATTAAAAATTTGGAATAAATTTGGTGATTGGAGAAATTTAATAATTTTTTCTGTGAATTTTTAGTACAAAACTGAATTGGCCTTAAATAAATTACTCAAATGGACAGGTCTGTTTCTTAGTTAAAATTAATGTTCTTCTTTATTTGCAAGTTTCTTATTCCGATATAAGCGATGATATAACTACAGTGTTGTGATTTTATAGATATTCAGAAATTGTCAATTCTCTAATTTTTGCGGCATTTAGTGTACCACGTCTCCACTCCTTTTGATAATTTTTTGTATAAATTTTTACTTATTGTTCCTCATTATAAGTCCTAAATAATTACTCTCACAAATAGATCTAAACAGAAAATTTACCACCAAAAACTGCATGCATTACACGAAAGAAAAATTGCTAATCTTTATTGATCATACTATTTCCAGCTGTGTAATCATCAGAGAAGACAAATTTGCTTTTTTTGCTGTTGTGCTTCTTTTTTGCTGTTTTTGCCCATTTTTGCTTTTTTTGCTGTTTTTGATATTATGGTGCTTATTTTGCTTTTTTCCTATGTTTTTGCTGTAAAATAGCTTTTTTAACATAATTTTTACATAAAAAATATTTTTTTGAGAAAACATGAGAAAAAAAAATAATTGACAACTTTTTTCTGGGTTAAAACAAAAATATGTTAGTTGTGGACTCAACGTTTTTGGGCCAAAATCAATACGCTTTATTACAACTAAAATTAATAAACTTACCATCTCAAAGAAAAAAACATCCATGTAACTTATTTGAGTTTAAAACCAAATAAGTAAACCGGCCGTTGTGAACGAAAAAATAATAAAAAATAAATGCCGAAAGAAAAGTCAAATAAATATGTTATTTATGCTAAAAATGGTAAAATTGTATCCTGAAGTTTTTAAAGTTGAAAAAGATTGGCTTTTTTGTAATGTGTGTTCGAGTAAAATTAATAGCGAAAAGAAGTGCAATGTGGAGCAACATTTTAGTAAAAAAAACACAAATTAGCTGCTTGCCAAGAAAATCGTCCACAAAAACTTATAACGGAATTTCCTGTTACTATTACTGCTAATACATTTCACGAAGATATATGTAAATTTTTGTTGGAGACCAATATACCAGTAAAAAAAGTAAGCCATCCCAGTTTCAAAAACATCTTTCAAAAGTACGCCAATTTGTCAGTTCCAAGCGAAAGTTCTATTCGAGGTCAATACATACCTCAAATGTATACGGAAGCTTTTGGAAAAATACGTGAAAAGAATAAAGGTAAATATATATGGATTTCTGTTGATGAAACAACAGACAGTGAACAAAGATATGTGCCCAACTTTATATTTGGTATTTTAAATGACGATGTTGGAAATAAACCTTTTTTTATTGAACATGGGTGTTCTCAAAAATGCAAATGGGGCTTCTATTGCAACTTTCTTCAACGATTCATTACAAATTGTATGGCCTGATGGTAAGTGAATATTTGATTCATAATTTTTTTTATATTTTTATGTTTTTTTTAAATTTAATCTAGGCATTCAATACGACAAAATATTGCTAATGGTAACTGATGCAGCGGCATACATGTTAAGTGGAATTTTGTCCCTTAGGATAATGTCTCCTAAATGATACATTTGACATGTTTTGCTCATGGACTTCATCGTGTTGCTGACTTCATACGCTTAGAGTTTCAGCATGTAAATAAATTAATATCTTGTACCAAATCCGTTTTTGTTAAGTTAATTTTTCAATAACTCGTATTTACACAGATACAAACTAAAATTTTAATTTCCATAGGCTCCTCGTAGAAAGCAGTTATTTTTACAAATGAATCCCAATATGGCTCTTCCACCGTTCCCATGCCATACACGTTGGGGTACTTGGATAGAAGCCACAATGCATTATGCAGAATACCTTGATAAAGTAAAGGCTGTTATTTCTTAACTGAAAAGTGAAGACTCAGATTCGATCGCGCACGCCAAGGAAATATATAACTTGCCCGGATTAAGTTCCCAGCTTGCGTTTATCAAAAACAATTTTTCAATTATTGTTTCTTCTATAAAAAAAGCTACAAACAGTTGGGTTAGCTATTCACAAAAGTGTAAATATTGTGTCAAATGTACGAGAAGCTCTTGAGAATCTACATGAAAAAATATATATGAAGAAATTTAATGCAGTATGTATTTCAAAGAAATCCGGGGTTCAAACAAATTTTACAAATAAACAACATTCTTCAAACTGGTGCTAAACCTGAGAGACGAAATTAAATTTTGAAATATAAATTTGCTCCAACAACATCCGTCGACGTGGAAAGAAGTTTTTCCTTATACAATTCACTTTTAACAGAAAGACGAAGAAAAATGACGTTTACAAATATAAAAGCCCACATGATTGGTTATTGTAACTGTTTTCACGAGTCTGAAGAAATAGAATAACTGTATTTTTTTATATTTAAACGTATATATTAAAAAAATAAAAATGCTTTTTTTGCTGCTTTTTTTGCTGCTTTTTTTTCTAAGTTTTTGTGCTTTTTTTATATATTTTTTTTGCTGTAAACACTTTGTTTTTTGCTTTTTTTTGTCTTCTCTGGTAATCATACATTTTTTTAACAATTAAAAAAAACCATTTGGTCTAAATACTGAACTACGCAAACATATTGTTTATTATTTTTTTTTTACAAAATATGTATGTACATTAGGGTGGAGCGTCTCAATTTTTTTTTCCAAATTTCAAACAGCACTAAAACTTGGCATTTTATTTCAGGTATATGGAAAAAATAATGAAAAAAAATAGGGATCTACTTCTAGGAGATCAAATCGAACAATCTGTAAAACATCATATGATGCAACGTTTAAAATTTTGTTGTTGTTGTAACTCATCATTAGGGCCGCAATTTCCAAGCAAATGCATGTTTTTTGTCGATAGTCTAAGAACGATGTCAAATCATTAAATTTGCCTTAAACTGGCATCGGCTTGTTTTTTCATCTTGTTGCATATTTTGGTGAAACTGCATTTTTTGCATATTGAGTGATTTTTTTTTTAAATTTCCATATTATAAACGAAGTTCTTCAAAAATTTCCAAAAACACAAAAAAAAAAATAAAACAAAAAGATTTCGACAATCTTTTGTCTATTTTTAACCGATGCAACACATTACATGGTTAAGGCTGTCAATAGGTTTAAAATATTTCATGCACAACTGTTACAAGTTACTTGCTTCGTACATGGGTAGTAGAGGAAATTAGAAGCCAATTCGAAATGGTTGGTTCCATTGTGAACCACGCTTTTAGCTCAGTTCACAATGGTAAAAACAATTTAGTTTTTTCTTTTGTCTTTTTTCTTCGCAAAGTATTTCATATATTTTCCTTTCATTTTTCGAACTATGATGTTACCAAAGTTTTTTTTTTAAAGTTGGTTCGACTTCAGCAACAATTTGTATGAAATTATAACTGAAGTTTATTATAATAGATTTGTTCATTTACAGAAAATTATTGCTTATTTTCAATAGTTGTTACTAGTTAGTGTTCATGTACTCGAAAAACTTGCAAAGGGCGAGAAAAAAAGAGCATAAGTATTTGGAGACAAAAAAATTTGTTGAAAATTTTTGATAATAAAGGGGAATGTAAGAAAAGGTAAACTCACTTGTTGTTGTTGTTTTGTTTAATCTATGATATTGTGACAAGTTAAACCTAAGTATTTAAAATTCTTATTCGCTTTAGAGGTTTATTTGTATAATATTTTTATTAATTATATTCGTATTACTTCCACCTTTTTTCTTCAATTAAATATTATATTTTCATATATTTTTTTAAACTCACTTTTTATAAAAAATCAATTAAAATATTATTTATTTTTCAATATTTCGATTTCCGTTGGAAATCTTCTTTAGGAAATCATTTTAAATAATACAGAATTACAAAATTGTTTTTGACAATAAATGGAAAAATTTAAAATATTCTTGCGCAAATAGTTTAAAACAATTAAACTCAGGAAGAAATAATATCGCATATTACAAACTTGCTAGTTTTTGCTGGTAAAGCGTTCATTTACTTCTTTATTTTTTTGAGTAATTGGGAGAAAAATTTTGTAAATTTTAAGTTTACTCTCTCGTCGCAAGTTTCTGCTAGTAAAGTAAATGAACACACCTAATGTAAATGTAACATCTAATTTTAAAAAAATGTTTTAAAATATAATAATAAATACATAATATATTTGTGGGCGGAATGAAAATGTGTGTGGTTGCGACACAATTTGTTGCTTTATTGTGAACACCAAGTGAAAATGTTGCTACCATTGTGAACGAAGCTTAATTTTTTTTTTTTTTTTTAACTAAAATTATTTTGGAAGGGATATAAATCGGCTTTTTCACTTAATTGCGTATAACTTTCTCTTTCTATTTTTTTTTTTTTTTGTCTGATCTCCTCGTTTTTAATTTTATTTTGTAGGCTTAAAAGAAATAATTAGTAAAATGTTCCTTATTAAGCAAATTAAAATATAATTCATAAAATTACTCCAACTACCAATTTTTGTGTGTATATATTTAGGGTAGATACAACATTCCGGAGATATTTGAAATGTAGACTTTTTTCCTTCATACACGACGCTAACCCTAATGTAGCTTACCACCAAGAATTACACAATAGACATAAAAATCAATTGTTTTTAGGTAGATTGTTTAATTGTTGCAATAGGATTAACTAAAGCACAATGATTTTACATTTAAAAAAACCACTCAATGGCTTTTAAATAGTGTTAAATTGAGTATAATTGAGTACAATGATAGAAAAAAACGAATTTAAGCGGCAAAACATTTAGAAAATTATTTTTTATTAAATATGCCAAAAACAAGTAAGTAAGTACGAGACAATTGCAAAAAACAAAAAGAAACACTACAGCAAACTATATAGAGACAAAATCGAGAGTGCACTCTACTTGGTACCCAAGGGCACAATCATGTAATTCATGTAAAAGTTCTTTGTGCCGATATGCATATATGAGGTTATTTGTCTTTAAGTGATTTTAGGGAAGAGTTTTATAAAGGGACTATGTTCAATTTTCGGCATGATATAGAACTTATCGTCAAAGTTACTGTCGGCAAAGAAAGGTTAATGCATTAAAAGCTCTTTTCGGCAGTATTTAATATTTGTGGGCGAACCAGGGTCAAATTGGACCGACTTCAACAAAATTTGGTTAGACGATATATATAGATTGCAACAAAATAAGTTTGGTAAGAAAAGAAAAATTGACGGTTTATTGTTGTGTCTTTGTTGAAGCTTTGATATTGTTACATTTAAGACCTGAGTGTTTTAAAATTCTTATTCACTTTATGGTCTTACTTGTATAATATTTTTAGCTTTTCTAAAGTATTTGGAAAAAGTTTCCTGACGAGCTGGCCTAAGCGAAAATGCGCATAGAAACTAGCTTTCCCACAACAATAAATTTCAGTGTTTTCATAAAAAAATTGGGATTATTAGCACATCATTAATAAATGAATTAATTAATAAGTTTGGACCAAATTTGATCTAAATATTAATAAAATAAGATTGTTTAAGGTCACATGCTTTATTACGGAAAGAAGCTCACTATTTTCAATGGGCTAAGTCGTTGTTACAATTATTTCCAAAATGTTGACCAGTAATTTGCGCACATGGGGTACATGGACAGCCTGCCTGTCAGCTGGACGGATGGGCATTCAAAAAGTGATTCTAGGAACCAATATTTCAAAACAATGCAAACATCAGCACAAACACATAATACCCTCTCCACTATTGTGGTGTGGCTATAATCACACAGAAAGAAATGGGATGCAAATGAACTAAAATATTGCCAAATACAAAATGTTGCCTTTTTTTTATGTAAGCAGTTTTCAACACTGGTTAATATTACCTACGAATTTTCGTTTAGTGTATTTTTTTTTATTCCTACACTAAATCCCGCGAAGCTTTTTGCTTGTCTGCAGGAGACCAGAGTCTCTGGCGGGAATCGAACCCGCAACCCCGGTACTGATAGACTAGATCGCTACCAGTTAGCCTACCGGGGCAACTACACAAGGAAAAAATATGGTTGGAGGTAACCATATTTGAAGAACAACATACCATGGTTTGATTTTAACAATGTTTATGTTTGCAGGTAAAAATATTATGGCCAAATATGACCATTATATGGTTGAATATAATAATAATATCCGTGATATCAACCATAATATGGTCAAAATTAACTATTATTTGTTAAAATGAACCATATTTTAGTCCATATTAACCATACAAATGGTCAAAATTAACCATATTGTGTTCAAAATTAACCATAATATGCTCAACATTTTCCGGATAAGTAACGGTATTATTATTTATATCAGCCATTTATCAATTTGCTTATTAATTGTAAAGTTATAATTTTATTTCGTTTTTTATTCCTGTTACATATATGATGCTTCACTTTTATAAGCCATTTCCTTTTTGCCAGCACTCCTTCTGCTTTACTGAGCCATACTACTACGAAAATGTATGTAAATATTTGAATCAAAAACTAAAATAAAATGATTGAGAATTTTAAGCAAATAAAGTAAGAATGTAACTGAAAAGCATTCAACTGTCGTACAGAGCAGAACAACCATAATTTTGATGCTTTTAAACATATTATTTAAAATTAAAAATTAAATATACAATGTTTTAAAATATTATAGTTTAAAACATATAATTGTTATTATTAACCATAACATGTTTGGAGAGGACCATAATATGGTTATAGCTTTTGAATGGATGAATTTAACCAGAATGTGGTTGTCGATGACAATAATATGGTTAAAGTAACCATAATATGTTTGGATGTATGGTTAAAGCTAAATTTTATTAAAAAATGATATTGTTAAATTCAACCATATTTGCAGTTTCAATGGAGGAAAACACTTATTGTTAACTTGATACAAAATATTATTAATCGTGAAAAAAGTAATGTTTAAGCCAAAAATAGTTTGTTTGGTTGCCATTGCCGTGAGCATAATATGTTTTCTTAACCATACTGCAACCATGTTTTTTCTCTGCGTGAATATATATAAAAACGTTTGTACGTCTTCCTTAACTTCAAGAACCGCTGGACCGTTTGATACCAATATTAGACAATAAGTTAGCATAGTTCGGTTTCTCTTTAGTTTATTCCCGATAGGTGGCGCTGTTGTCGTGATATTTAAAATTTTTAATTTATGGTACGATTTGGTTGAAATTTACAAAATATATTTATAAAAAAAAAGTTTCCTATTAAATTTTGACCCGGCAGAGTCAAGTTATTAACTCGGCAATTCCCAGTATCACCTATAGGTGACGAAGATTAGCGATAACGATAAGTACTAGAAGCTGGAGATGACCCTGGCGGCATCATACTTGGATCATCTTGTGGATGGGGTGGTATCCCACGGAGAGGTAGAGACAAAATAAAGCTAACTTCGATTACTTTCTTAGCGGAATGCTTAAAATCTGTAGTAAATTATGCCCAGTGTCAACTGTAAATGACACCCCTATAAAATCGGAATTAGCAATATTTTTTTTTTTATTGATTTTTTTCTTTGATTATTTGAAAGAAAAATCAGTTTTTTCATGATTGAAGGTAAACAAAATTCTTCATTTAAGTGTAATTTTCCGGCAATTCAGAAGGTATTTATTTTTTTTGTATGTAGGATTGGACCCGATATGTGGCGCTATGGTGAAACTCAGAATTTATGTATATTTCCTAATGACAATTTGTTTTATGGACCTTTGAAAAATATAAATTGTCAAAATATTAAAATTGTTTACAACAAGTTTTGAAAGAATTTAATGTGCTGTTTTTACAACACAAGTAATTGAACGTGTAGTAAAATTTACATGGACAACACTCAAAAAACTGAGTGATTTTCATGAATTCCGGAAAATTCAATTTCGTTTATAATAATGCTGACCAAATATACAGGGGAAACATTGACAGAAAGTGATCATGAGTCGATCGTTATACTAAAAACACAATAACTTCTCTACTATTATGGTTTGTGTATAAAAATAAAACATATGACGGTAAGACACCGTTTATAAAAAGTATTTTTTCTTTAAAAATCGTTGAATATTTTAAAAATTTTGTTTTCATAAATATTTTAATTAACACATAAATTAATAATTATTGAAGAGTAAAGATAATCATTAATTTCATTAATTTAACTAAGCCTTAATTACAGCTAAATAATCAAATGTTTTTAATACATTTATTTAAATATCGAATTTCAACAACAAATTGCCCACGTATTAAATTTAAATTAAATTGCAAATTGCATTGTTTTAATTGCAATATTGAACAAATAAAATAAGTCCTATAACAAACTCAAGTAAATATTTATTTTAGGAGTCAGTTTTTTCGCTGCTTCAAACACTAATAAAATTGAAATTGAAAGTAATGTTTGTTGGAGGATTTGAAAAAAAAAATAATACAAAACATTATAAAAATAAATGGTTAAATTCACAAAAAAGTAGTAAAAAAATCAAACAGTTTTTTTTATGAATCGTATTGAAATAACAAATATAATA
Source organism: Pollenia amentaria (assembly GCA_943735925.1). Lineage (NCBI taxonomy): Eukaryota > Metazoa > Arthropoda > Insecta > Diptera > Polleniidae > Pollenia > Pollenia amentaria. The sequence continues at coordinate 276,951,780 of OX031006.1, read as the reverse complement.
AAGTTCGTTGTTAAACATGCACACCGTTGACTACGTATGTATGTAAATATATCGATATTGGATTCAGCAGGAATTTTGCACAACTATATTAACGAAAGTGGATCAGAACGGGAAAATAACAGGGCCCTGAAATTTTCAGAAAAGCTTGAAATACCTGCCCTGCTTAGTAATCTGCAATTTAAAGTAACATTTTTATCCTTCAATTTAAATTTCGAATCCAAAAAAATTTAAATATATTACGCAAAATATATTTAAAACCTGGTGAATATTTAATTATATTTTTTAGAAATATTAAGTCGAAAACTTAACTGGGCTCAAAGTATGGCATTCGATTCTCAATAAAATTATTTTTGTAATTTCATTCGACATCGAATGTCATAATTTAGGTCTAGTATTTCGCTCTGTACACTTCACAAAGAGATACGATTTATATTAACAGTATTCAGGACTTGTAATAAAATAATTAAACAATTATGAAAGTAAAGCTTTTGTGCATAAAGACTCTATTTCAGAAAGAAGCTTTTATGAGGATATGTGAAATTATGGACTGAATCTCACTATCTTCAATAACTCCAAAACTTGCGACCTTTACTTTACGCATAAGGTTCATAGACAGACAGTCGGTCAGCCAGCCGGTCAACTGGACGGACATCGTTAGATCGGCTCAGAATGTGATTCTGACTCGATCGGTATACCAAAAGGTGGGTTAAGGACCAATATTTAAAGGTCAACAACAGCACAAATGCTTAATACCCTCTCCACTGTTATGGTGTGGGTACACTTAATTCACTTTCGATTCACATTTAACTAATTTTTATACTCACATTACCATTTGGCGGGGGTACTTTGCGTAATAACTAAAACTATTGGTCCCATCTTTTAACATACCGATCGACTAAGAATCACTTTTTAATCAATAAAACCGAAATCGATTGTATTGTTTGAAATATATTTCGATTACTAGAGTTCATGAAAAGTCTCTCAATTTGCCTTTTGTTGCTTGGCGTTGTCTTCAAATCTTTTTAAACTATTTTAAAAGATTTCATAAAACCAATTTAGGTAAAAATTTCTGAAATTTATTTTGAGAAACGTTTAAGTTGATGCCCTGTAGAATTTTCTTTTTTTTAAGTCAGAAGATTTGACATTACGTTTCATAATGCTTGTAAACGATTCTGTCGGCGGCCTAAAGTTGTTAAAATAATATTTGTATTTTTTAAAAATTATACGTTTTTTTTTTCTTTTTGTCAAAATAGTGCTGACTAAGGGCTTGAACTAGTAATAGTTTTCCAAAATGTTGGAAAATGAACGCAGCCTTATTAAATGGATACGAGCTTCAGCCCCTTAAAATTTTGTAAAGTGCCAAAAAAATTTTTCATTATATTCGGCTCCGCTAAACTGGCAATTAGTGCCATTTTCTGTCACATAAACTTAAAAACCTTAAAATAAAGCTCTGGGAGAAAATTCCCCAATAGTTACGTCAGTTATCTGAATATTTAGAAAAAAACAAACAAATTTTTTTAACGTCAATTTGGATTCTGTAAAGGTTCTGGTACAGAAGAAGCGTTTGTAAATATTGTTGACTGTAGGCTTTGATGTAGGGCGTCTTCTTTGATTTGTCAAAAGCGGTTCACCTAGTTAATCACGACATTTTGATTAAAAAACTGTCGTTAATTATTGTGTCTAGTAACTCTTTTACGCTATTAAAAGACTTTAACAAAAAGACAGCAATTCGTTCAGATTGGAGAAGCCAAAAGTTCTTTTAAAGCTGTTAAATGTGGTGTACCTCAAGGTAGTGTGCTTGGGCCACTCTTATTCAAAATTTTTAAAAACGATATTGGCAACATAAGCTTTAATGGTAAACTGTTCATGTTTGCGGATGATATTTGCTTGCTATATCGGTATAAGTATACTCAGGCATTAAAAACTCATGTAGAGTATTATTTAGCAATAATAGCGGAATATATAAGACTTAACAAGCTTGTTTTTAATGTAAAGAAGACCAAGTTTATAAGGTTCAGACCATACATTTTAAAGAACGATGAAACAGTTGCAGTGTGATGGTGTGATAATCCAAGAAATCAATATCATACGGTATCTAGGCATGTTGTTTTGTAATGATTTCCCCATTGTAATTTACATATTGACTCCATTAAATCAAATATATCTTCTGCTATTGGCGTTTTATGTGAATTCAAAAATAAATTTGACGTTAAAACGAAATTGCTTATATATCAGAGTTTTATACATAGCCACTTAGCTAACCTTCCTATAATATATGGGTTTAAGAATAATGCTTCGCTGAAGAGCTTACAATCGGCGCAAAATAAGTCTTTGAAGTTGGTTTTTAATCTGCCAATCAGATATCATAATTTGGATCTTTTTGAGAATTATGCTATAAACGTCTTACCTGTAAAAGAATTGTATCAAATGCAAATAATAAAGTTTGTTTTTAAATCAATAAAAAGTCTTGGAATTTCGTCAGTTCAATTCCAACAGAATGTTCAAATAACACAAAGGTTAACAAGACAAAGTCAAAATTTGTCTGTATCTAGATACCGCCTTGAATTATCAAAGCAGCGTATTTGTATTGCTCCAAATGAATACAATGATTTACCAATTTTTTTGAAAACCATTGAACTTTTGTCAACATTTAAAAGAGAAAAAAATGTTTGCTAACCAATTTCGAAACACTTCTTTAGTAATATTTTGTGGTATAAATTAATTTTATTGTAAAACAAAAACTGTAAATAATAAATATTTAAATTTAAGTAGTTAATATTAATTAGTATTGTGGTTATTTTGTTGAACTATTCATGGTTTTTAATCCAAATTTTTACTATTTTTAATTAGGCTTAAGTTCATTAAATTTAACTTTCATTACCAGGGTAACCAGCCGCCTGGGTTCGAATCACACGCCAGCCAGCCTGGCTTCGAATCCCAGGTCAGTCAAGAATGAAAATTATCAATAACAATTTTAATTAATCTTCCATGTTGTAAAATTCCTTTCTTCATAAAAATAATTTAATGAAAGTTAAATTTAATGAACTTAAGCCTAATTAAAAATAGTAGTTAATATTTTAATATAAATAATGAATAACACTAGTTGCCTTTTAGCCTCTTTAATTCCCATATTGGTTCTGAGGCTTTAAACTATTTTTTGTAATATAAATTAATTTGAAATAAATAATATAATAATAAAAAACCGCTTATTATGGGTTAATAACAAAAGAAAACACCATTGCACAGGAATTTTTTGCCTATCCAAATGTCTTCGTAATCGCTTCTAATTACAGTCAAGGCCCCTTTGATTCCAGTCAAAAAAAAATTATTCCAGCTAAAAATATAAAAATAACATTTACGAAAACTGGTTAATAAAGTTTTATGTTTGAACAAAACAAACAGCAAAAATTAAAAAAAAAACCAATATGCGATTGCACTGAAATCCGTGTATTGAAGGGAAGAAAGTTATCGCCAGTGTTGCTAATTAAGCTAATTGGAGGCTAGATTTAGCTATTTTTTATTTCGTTTAGTAATTTAATTCACCCATTAACTACTTTTGTATAAAAATAACTTTCTTTTAAGTTTTTTAAAATTTTAGAAAATGTGATTTTGATGCTACGATTTTGCCGTTATCTAAAATGTTTCTTAATTTATAGTAGCAGAGGATTATACGACAAAAATAAAGGAATTCTATTAAGATTTTGATTATTTTGTTATTTAAGAATTTTTGCAAAATATTGTTGATATACAGAAATGATGTCCTTCATTTGGCCCATTTTTGTTTTTGAACTGTTGTAAACACTGTAATTTGGACACAATGATACACAAACAATTTTATTTCGTTTAAAAAATTTCCGCTCAATTTATTTATTTGACTCCCATATACGAGTTAACAGACTCAATCATTTGACTATTTACATCCCCGATGCCATTTCAGTCGTGCACCGTGGTGCCCTCATTCCATTGTTCGTTCAGGAATATAAACAATAATAAAATTCAGGTAGATTTTAATAAAAAATGTTCAATATATTTCGTTTTTTATTTATTTGTTAACATGTTTAATAAAGTTGTTAATAAAAAGCAATTCGGAAGAACGAAAAATAACAAGGAAACGGACGTTGTTCGCTGTGAAGAGAGTGGAAACTGCATGAACAGTATTAAAAAAATCAATTTAATTTATTTATAAATAGAAAAGCTTAAACAATTACCTTATTAAAATTTATGCGCATAAAGAGATAAAGTATTTTGTTTATTTTTGCAATATTTTTTTAAGCGATAAAATTTCTTTAAATTAAAAAAAATTATTTTGGATTAAAAAAAATATCTTTCAATAAATTTTAATCAATAAACAAAGATTTTGTTTAAGAGACCAGCCAACAGGCCCAACTATAATATGCTTAAGTGTAAAACGATATTGAACTTAAGAAACATTTTTGTTAAGTTTTATGAATCAATCATGTACTTAAGCAAAGTGCGATACTTATCGCACTTCCGTACGGAATCAAATATGTTTTGATTTTTGTTTTTTTAAATGCTTTTGAAAGATATTTTGTTAATTTTTGACAGAAGCTTAATCAAGCCTTTGCATATTATACTTGGGCCTTAAATCAGCGCGCAAATCGTTTTCATCTGTCAAAAATTGCCATGCTCATACAAAATGAAGTTAATGAAATTAGCCCAAATAGCGCGGCTTTACAATTGTTAGATCCGATTTTGACAGCGCGTTATGTTTGGAAGTTGGCTGCTATTTTTACAAAGTAATAGCAATTTAGCTAATTTTTGGCCAATGTAAAGGTTTGTCCTCCATTTTTATTTTTTTTTCTTTGATGGGTTTTATTCAAAAAATAAAATAATTTCAAATTACTGTTCGTGACACAGCATTCACGCTTTCATTAAAGTTTGTCATTGCAGCCATAAAGCTATCGCTAGAAAATCTTACGTCTTCTGCGCTTATTTAGGTTTGTCTCTAAGTTATTAAATTACAATTAAAAACAATATTGGCCATATTTCAATTATAGAAATTTAGAAAAAGTCTTATGCAAAAACATTCTCTTATACTCTTAAACTATTGAACTTTTAAAATCAATTTAGGACTAATAAATCAGAGCAAGTTAAACTCTCGTTTTGGCATAAAATGTGTTTAAACAAACAAATCTATAAATCAGCAAGCATATAAACACTCTTTAAACGCATAAAATTGGGCGTTTAAACTACCAATATATCCCATATAAATTTTACAACATTTATCCTAGTGCTGCCACATTTTACTTTTTAAACTGCATATAATTCATGTGAGACTGATTTAAAGCTGTTGAGTTTAAACTACATATAAATGTAAGGCCCTAATCATTTTAGCGCAACGCAACGCCAAAGAATTACATTGAATGCACAAACAATGTCATAAATATTTCGTAATCTTGTTGTTGCTTTCTACAGAAATTCATGTACCGTTTTAAAAATTTCACGCCTAGGCGCGCCTGAAGCTATGCAGCGTTTGAAATTGTAAAACGCAATTTGAATTTCTGTAGAAAGCAACAACAAAAATATTTATTACATTGTTTGTGCTTTCAATGTAATTCTTTGGCATTGCGTTGCGTATAATATGATTACGGCCTACGTTTAGATTGACTAAACCCGCGCTTAAACAACCACTGATCTATTAGCCATTAGAGACATAAGCTTCTTCAAAAATTTAGTGGAAACTATATTTTATTCACTTTAAATAGGCCTCAATGAACAAAAATTATGGTTTTTGTACCTTTTGTAGTAAGGAGGAATAAATCTTCCTTTCTAGGAGGGGTTTTTTATTATTATTAGATTATTTATTTATTATAAATAGAAACAAATTCATACCAGAAGATTAATGTCCTAGTTGAATAATGCTTTAGTATTTATTTATTAAAAGGGTCTTATCGGACTATATCAGTCTTAACCTGACCTCTTTTATAAGTCAATATCTTTCTCTCAGGTCAGGATCCTTGATGGAGCATATTATTTTATCAAGTAAGAGGCCCCCTCCAGTTCACCATATTGTGGGAGATTGAATCGTGTTTAAAAAAATTACGGCGTTAAGTCCTACGATCATACGACGTACGACTCAATTTTGTTCTTAACATTATTCAGTTCTAATTTTATGCTCTGCTTTTAAAGAATAGAAAATAAATTTGTTTGTTCAAAAATACTACAAAAAAATATATAAAAACCCATTCATCGGATAATCTGAAGTATCGCCGGAATAACGGTATTCCTTACTTAATGCATTTGACTAAAGTGAAGCGTATTCCAACCTGGTTAACGAAAGCCTGTGCTTAAAAAAATCGATAAGGGAAAACTTCATGTCGGCTATTTTCTATATAATTATTTGCTTGGAACGGCATTTTCATGATTTAAAATGACAGCTTCATGTTTAGTGGCATATTCTCGTAATTAAAGCCACACCAGAAGATCGGAGAGAGTATTACATATTTGTGCTTATGTTTGTAAAATTTGAAAATAGTTGTCCTAGACCCACATGTTAGTGTAACGACTCCGAATAATTGTTTGAGTCGATCTAACGATGTCCGTCCGGCTGAAAGGCTGGCTGGCTGTATATGTAAACATTGTGCGAAAACTACAGGTCTCCAACTTTGAGATTATATCATGAAATTCGGTGCATAGGTTCTAGTTGTCACAAGAAAATTTAAAATAGTGAGAATCGTTCCATAATTTCCCATAGTCCCCATTCAAGCTTCTTTCCGAAACAGAGTATTTGTGCCCTTAAGCCATCTGATTATGTTGATATTTAGATTAAATTTGGCCCGAAAATATCTTATTGCAACCTTAAAAAGCTTTTCAAATTTTATTAAAATCGTTCCATATTTGAACATCCATACAAATACCACTCCCAAAAATGGATTTAAGTGCCATAATTTCCTTATAAATATTGGTATTGATATACAATTTGGCGATATTAACTTTGCTGATAGCTACTATGCCGTGCAAAAATATAATGTTTTAAGGTCCATAATTGAAGATAGGTCCTATACAAACCTTCTCCTAATAATCACATAGAGACAAAAAATCTCATATAGATGAAGGTATCTAAATAATATGTGGCACAAAGAACATTTTTTATTTATCTTAACCTCATAACATTTTTTGTTTGGCGGGTCCATGATTGCCCATGGGTTTTCAAATACTGTGGTGAAGGGTATCATGTGGTCGGGCTTGACCCACTATGCTTTCTTACTTGTCTTCGATTTTCTTTCCAAAAAAGTTTTCTGCAACACTTAATCAAAAGTTACAAGTTTGAAATGAGAACGGTTTTCTATTCCTTTCTTTTCTGTTGAGCAAAACTTATTAAATATTAAACTTTTTTTTTCAAAAATAAAAAGTTTTTTCGAGCTCTAGGCCAATTATTTGTAAAAATATTTATTATTTATTCACTAATCTTCTCCAATATTTCGATATCCATCGGATATAATTATCAAGGAATGAGTTACAAATATATTCGTGAGAGACGTATGACCTTCTCCAAATTCCTTAAGTTTTACAAAAACTGGCGAACGACCTGACCAAATAGGTTAAAATAAATATTTGTTGCACATTCCAAGAGGACCGATAGAAAGTGAAAAAATAAATAAAAGTGGTTTGACATTCTAATTGTCTAATATTTATTTGGACCAATATGGCTTTTAAAATCCTCAATTACAATTTAATCATAATTTAATGGACTTTAACGCACTTATTGCATCCATTATATCTCACTTAAAAAAAAGGACACATAAAACAACAACGCTGGCCACATCTGTCAAAACAACTTAAATATAAAATATAACATTTATTCACGAGTGACTGTTTTAAGCACATTTTACACTTAATTAGTTTAAATTTTTATCACATTTTTATGGTAAAACAGGACTATAAAATACTAAGCAAATTCCAACAAAAAAAAAAAAAAAGCCAAAAGAAAAACATTGACAATTTTCAATTACCTTGTACATAATCTGTAGATTTTTATGGACATTGGTGTCGTAAATCACCTAAAAACACAAACCAAAAAAAAAAAGGCAAAACAAGAAATATATTCAAATATGTTAAACTACAGAGCTGGATGTGTTACACTGTTATAGAAATAAAAAAGTTCTGTTAAAAAAATAAACTTAAAATGTAACGGATACTCTAAATAACTGTTGAATAATAAATGTGCAACTGGTGGAGTTAATGTAAAAGTAACACACAAACTGGGGCTGTTGCAAAATCAATTGTGCTCTTTACAGTATTTTTTTGTAGGTATAACAGTTATCGTACAGTTTTTAACAATATTTTAAGGGGTCCTTTAAAATCGAAATTATATTGTAAGTGTTATAAAGGAGAAATAAGGAGCAATGAATAAAAGCTTTATGTTATTTCGAACAGTTTGTCTGTGTTCTTTACAGAATGAATGATAACAGCGCACTGGCAGTTTCAAAAGTAACAGACGTGTAAAAACTTGGAAAAAATAATGTATAAATTCTAAAGTTAACCGGAAAATAGAAATTAAAAACTAATATGAAAAGAAAATTTTATTTTTTAATAAACAAATAAAGGCATTATTTAAGAACTTGAAATTTAAAAAAAAATACAGAAAACTAAATTTTAATCAATAAAATTTGTATTCGAAAGATCAATACATTGAATTGACATTCGCAAATAATATTAGGCAAATTGGCATCGCGGCTGTTCATCACGTAGCGCATTCTGGACGTTCAATTTTGGGACACTTTTTCGAACTTTGTTAGCCGTATGCCGCGAAGGACACCAACAATGTTCTTTCTGAGCCGAAGCCAGTAACTTTACTTACGTTGCTTCACAGAAAATAATCGAGAAGTGTCAAAGCAATTGAAAGGCTTACTTCTCAAAATCAACTTATCGACAAATTTTTATTTCAATAAGTCTATTGTTGCGGTTCCCGCTATCGTGTTGAATCCACATCTGCATCCGATCAATGTCATTTATATTTTTTAAGTAAATAATCAATGAATATGGTGTGGTAACGATCTGCATTTAACGAAACGCGAGCTGCGGCTTAATTTTTGAAGAAATAATTTTCGATGATGCCACCAGCGTGTAAGCCACACCAAAAGTTTAATTTTTCTAGATGTGATGATGTCTGAAGTGTCTGTTTTTGATTGGTATCACTCCATTTCCAGCGATATTGTTTATTTAAAAATTCTTCAAGCCAAATTGCGCCTCACCGCTGAACACAATTTTAAGAAAAAACATCGATGACTGATTTTAGTATTAAATCAAGATAATTTGGTAGCATTATGCCGTCCTCAATTAATAATAATTTGCCAGAGTATTCTGATCATAAATGTCAAAAAGAATTACAACAATATGGCAGTTCGTTGAACTCTTTTGTAAGTTCGTAGGCGATTAAAAAAACCACCTCTTATTACGATAGTACTTTGCTCAACCTAGTTCGCTTCACTTTTTTAACAGATCTCGTGTATGAAATTTAAAAACATTTAATGGTACTTTTTCGCAAATATACAGAAATTTATATTGTCTGTGCATGAGGGAAGCCACGCTCATTTACTTAGCCCATTTTTAATTGTACCAAATGTAGAAGATTCTACTGTTACTGTTCCACAGATATACAAAAATTTATATTATCTATGTATGGGAGATGCCCCGCCCACTTTATCAGTTTAGTCTACTTTTTGAGAGACTTTTTTGTATTGATAACCAAGCTATTTGTACCAAGCTTATATACTTTGATTGTTAAAGTTATAGAGAAATCTATATTGTCTTTGTATGAAAGTGGCACTCTTAACATTAACCAAATATTTTATTTTACAATATATTACATCATTCCATCAGTGCGAGGTTTGCGGTTTCGATTCTCTACAGAGACTATGGTCTGTTTGAATACAACGGCATCATATTTGTATGGGAGCTAGGTAAAACAATAGGTCGATTTAGCTGATTTTTAAAACCCAAAGAAATGTCCTATATATGAAATATATGAGAGAAATTTTATTAACCATGGTATTTTATGGACCCAATCAAACCGTACCTATAACTCGGGAAGCCAGTGGTATTGGGGTCAGGTGAAAAAATTAACTGATCTGGCTAATTTTCAATTTTAAGTACTCACTATATGAAGGAAATATATGCATCGTATTTGGTCCCCTTAGTTTATATGGTTAATTCGGTATTGTGCGAAACCCCTTATTTCGACAAGGAAAAAGTAGTTATTGCTCTACAACTATGTCATTTATAGACCGAGCTTGTTAATTTTCACAACCAGTGGTCTACTAAGTTCACCAAAGTAGAGGCAGTCTCGGTTTTTGTTCACACACGCTCAGGCTGAGTTTCACAACCAAACTGTTACGACCTGCATGTGATACAAATATACAATCCTGTCTCCATCATATTTGGAGTCTATGGAAAAGCTATTACAGCATACATAGAGACAGACGGACGCCGAAAAGGTAACTTTAAAAAGGTTCAAGATCAATATCATAGAAACTACAAATGAAATTACAAGCTTATATACACTCATTTCACCAGGTCCAATAACATTGTGCTAGTCACATATTGTAACAAGCTGGGCACTCTACTGGTTAAGCTAATTTGAGCATATTGAATTCAATGTTGATAACCGTTTTTCAGAGTTAGCGCTCATATTCGCCATTGAAAATGTAAATACTACTGTACCACAAAACTATATTTTTTATAATTTTGGGATCATTGCTCAATTTATATTAGTCCAACTTAACTAAATAAAATTTTTCGTTTTTGGGAAAAAAAGAAATTTGGCAATATTTTGTAAAAAATTATAATTTTTTTTTTAAATAAATTTTTTTTTCCTAACTCTACAGAAAATTTTTCTAAGCCCTATTGATTATATTGATTGTTAGTTAAATACAAAATAAAAAATATTCAAATATTCTAGTTTTGATTTGCAGAAAAAATGTTCCTGCGAAAATTAATTTATTGATATTGAATTAATTGCAAAGTCCAAATAAAAAAAATTCAACGTACTCCAATTAGCTTTACCAGTACACGAATCCCGAATCCCGAATCTAGCTGGACAAAAGAACCTGCTCTAAGATTACTGATAATTTATTTTTTTTTATCGTAGTTTTTGTTGCAGCGGTCCCAGAAAAGCAGAGTATATTCGATTAACTTGCATAACGTAACTTGAAATGCAAAAAGGCGTAATTAACAAAAATATAATTTTACAGGAGAAGAAACTTTGTAAAATGAAAACTCTGTAAAATGAAATACCTATTTCTCACGTCAGAGAAATAGGTATTGATAAGTCGTCCATGTAATTCTTCAAACAATTTTCAAATAAACCCATTCAATTCTATTTTATATAAAAAAAAAAAAAAAAAAAAAAAAAAAAAAAAAAAAAAACACTTGTAGCTACGTCCCTTTTTTGCTAATAAATCATAAAAAAAAACTAAAATTTTTGATCGCAGAAGGTGAAACAGTTTTATCAAGAAATGTAGTTTAAGGCATTCATAATAATCAATCAAAAACTCGATTTTGATTTGACGCCTGTTTGCATTTTAGCTAATTATATATAACCAAGCGAGAAATTTTTCATATATTCGAATTGTTTATAAAAATTAATGATTGAGTTCGCTTAAGTTTCATGTAAAACAAAAACGATATTTTATTATTTTAGGTTTTTGTTTTAAATTAAATGTACGCCGAAAACAATGTTTTATCAATTAAAAAAATGGTTTAAAAAGTATTTAAATTTAATTAATGTGATAATTGAATCAATTATTTTTTTAGTTGAAAGAAAACTAAAAATTTAATTTTGATTTAATTAACATTTTAGTTATTTTGAAATAAAATTTCAATTAAAATTTTAATTAAATAACAAAAAATCTTAATTGACTTTTTTCGTTTAAAATAAAATTATTTAAACATGTAGAATTGCTGTTGGAATTCGTCAATATTTTTTTAAATACATTAACACATTGTTAGAAATAGCAAAGTTTTTTGATCAGTTTTTTAATGAAAATAAAAAATATCATTTATTGAAAAAATTGTTTTTAAATTTTAAAATTTTTAGTAATCAATATAATCATTTTGGTAATTAGGTGCAAAATCAACAACTTATTTGCCTGATATTATGAATTTGGAATAAATTTGGAGATTGGAGAAATTAAATAATTTTTTCTGTGTATGTTAAGCGATCGAGCAAAACACCGAAATGGCAAGTTGCTTTACTAAGCAATTTGTTTTTTTAATTTTGTTTTTTTTTTTTTTATTTTTACTCTATTACAACTACAACTCGAATTGGAAAAAAAACCAGCCACTCACTGTTTATTGTTGTTGCTTTGTTGAAGCTTTGCTATGGTGACAAATAAGACCTGAGTGTTCAAAATTCTTATTCACTGTATAGTCTTATTTGTGTAATATTTTTAGCTTTGCTAAAGTCCAGCGAAATGCGCATACAAACCTCAACAATAAATTTGAGTATATTTATCAAAAATTTAAATTGGGAATTTAGCACGTCATTAATAAATAGATCGAAGTTTTCGTTCGCATAAAAATGAGCTGCCAGTAACTTATTGTTGCTATGATGTCGAGGTGATAAGATTAAGTTTTATTTATATGAAGTTTCGTCCAAAATTGTGAAGATTTCTGATATATTTGCAAAAGGCCTTCGAAAAGAAAAAGTATATAAATTTCTAAAACAATTCTATACTCACGTGTAAGACAATTTATCGGAGCATAATTTTATGTATAATTTGTAACCAGTTGTAATCAATTCCGCTGTTTTATTATTTTTTTTTTTTTTTGTTTTGTTGTAAAAACGAGCTTTGTTTAAATGGGTTATGTTATATTAATAATAATATTTAAAAAAAATTTATTAAATTATTTTAAATTTCAACCGTGACGTTACAATGCGTCACATAAGTTTAGTCTTTAGTCTTTTGAGCCGGTATCTTAAATTACAAAAGTTGAGTCTTAATTATAAAACGATAGTCTTTGGTATACGATTAAGGCTTTAATCATGCAACGATAGTCTTTAGTATGGTTACCTTTATAATAGGATGGTTCAAATAATCCAAAAATATTCTATTTTAACTGTGTTTTTATATGATTATAAAATGTTACCCCAATTACACAAATTTTTATCTCATTCTTAATATTTTAAGGTATATCAAAAGATTCCTATCTGTTTTAATATATTTGCTTATGCAAACATAAATAATAAGTTTGTTCTGCCCTATACCAGGTTAACTATTTGAAAATCCAACAGGAAACAGCTCCTGCTGGCCTTTGTCTCATAAAAAATATTATATTTACTTATTTAGCAACTATTGAAAACTACAACAAGTAGTTGTTTTAAATCTGATCAAATTGATTGAGATATCCATGTACTCAAGGAAAATGTGATTTGTGTGTGTGAGTTATTTTTCCCACATAATTTTAAACTTAAACCACTTCTCATTGACATACTACCCAGCAATCAATGACCATTGAACAGTAATAAGCAGCAGCAGGAGCTTTTTATCGTATGACAATAACTCTTTTTAACTAAATATTTTCCAGGTTGTTGTTACAAACTCCAGCAAGAGTTTCGAATAAGTCAAAGGTAACCAAACAGCATATCAGTGGTTTAGTAACCATTATAAAGTAACAATAAAGAGGAAAAAATGTAATCGTTTTATGTTTTTTCTACCTAGTCTTGGACCTTTTTTTAGATTAAACTCAAAATACCTATTTAACCAGCTGGTAGAAAAAAAGTACAGAAAAAGAGGTATGAAGTTTGGTTTAGTAATTCTTATCAACAAACTTGTTTATGTTTGTACATATATATGTAAGTATGTATGTATGTATGAGTACGAGGATGAGAATTTAGCTTTAAGTGGCATCCAAAAAGCCACACGCACACACACACAATTTTGCTTCCCTGTCCGTTATACTACATACGAGTAGTTAAGGATCAAAATTCATGCATATAATCCTTATTATAAAGAAAATCTTTAAAATAAAGAAAATAAAATATTAAAAACATGACAAATCAAAAAAAAAAAAAAGCAAAAATCGCAAAGAAAATCATTTATAATACCATTTTAACCTGTCAATCTAATCAGTCAAACTGAAAGACATAAAACTTATGGATTGTTAACGAAAAATGGAAAAAAAACAGCAAAATAACTTTTTTAAAATTTAATGTAATCCATAATCATATTTATGATTGGAATTTTTTGGTCCCTAAATTTAATATTTCTGACATAGAAATTTGAGCCTGGAAGCGTTATTTTAATGGCTGTATTCACAAAAGGAAAGATGAATATAAAGGATAAGCGATATACATCAAATACGTACAACCATGCTTACATATACATATGTATGTACATATAAATATATATTTATATGGACTACTTCGGCAAAATCCTTTAAAATTTAGGATAATTATGTTATATATGAGTAATCATTTTTTTTATTGGGAGAATTAAATAGAGTGGTTATGATTGGTAAAATAAAAGGACAAAATGTTGTTCAAGACAGAGGTGTAAATATCTGTAAAATTGTAAATTTTTGTAAAGAGCTATAAAATAATTAGTATTGTTGTTATTTAATTGAACTGTTTATGGTTGTTAATCCAAACTTTTTTATTTTTATTAAATTATTTATATGATGAAAGAAATTTCACAGCATAAAATGAATTACAATTTATTGATAGTTTTTCATTCTTGACTGGCCCAGGGATTGATCCCACGGACAGGTAGATTTGATATCTCAGTTAAACTAAGTTTAGTTAATCTGCAAACTGATTTCTGGTGCCATTACCAAGTTTGTAAATAACATTTCGATGGAACAGCTAAGTTTTGCTTATAATGTTGGTTTTATTAAAAAAATCACATTTCGACGTTTAAACTGAGCTTAAACTGTATCCACATCTCAATAACTCGGTCAAAATGTTACAAAAATGAACCCAACGTTTCTATTTATTACGATACTTTTTGCTTTGGCTTCCCATTAAATCATGCAGAGATTATCAAAGTTTATGCAAGCTGAGATTACTTTCACAAGATGATTGATATTTTTTTTTAAATTTTTTTTAATTTAAATATTTCGTTTACAAGCTTTTTTCATATACTAGACCCATAAGGCTTTATGCTTAGCCACAAGGCGAAAACCCCGTGAATGCTTGGCCCCACACACCCGTTGCTTTAGTTTTGAAGCTATCTAAGCTCCGGTGCTTAAGGATTTGCTAACAGCATCTGATCGAACACAAGTTGATAGCTCTTCCGATAATTCTTGACAACCCTGCCCGCGATTTAGATTTTAATCATAGTCACCATGTGATCTCCGACAGTATCTCTTCAACATCTCAACATCTCACAGAATTTGCATTTCGTTGAACCTTTTTGTTCCTTGACAAAAGCAGTCCCACATCGGACGTAGAACAATTTGAACTTCTATCAGAAAAGTAAAGCTTCCACAATGGCAATCTCCGTAAAAGCATACTAACAAAGGCCTCACCCAATGGGCCATGCTCACCGGGGGCTTTTGACTCGCACCACATATGATGGATCTCAGGTGAGCCTTCGGTTTCAAGAAATCAAGAAGAGGGATGATACTTTCAATATTTGTCGGATCCCAGGTATGTATACACCTAAAACATGGATTTTTAACGGTCAAATGAGAGATATCGACATAACAGAGAATGTCATGCCCCTCTAGTCCATCTACCATATCTCTCTAAAAAAGATCTCCATGGCTGTACGACTATAAAAAAGAAAAGATACCTCTTCGGATATCTCTTGATTAATTCTCTAGGCCAGGATGGATTCGGTCAATACGGTCAAACCATACCTGTTTTCCCTAGTGAATTTACCTCTTGATGTTCGTCTACGTCCCCTGGGGAAATGCACTTCCAACAGTACGGTAGCGTACAAAACAAATGAATTGCACAATGCAAAAATATTTAACTTTTGTCGTGACCTTTGATGACCACTATATTTCTTGTGATGTGTTATGATCCCTTAATTACAAAAACAGTCGAAATTGATAATTCTATGGATACTTATTTTCAGTCATTTCTAAAATTTTCGGGTTTTGAAGAGGCAATTTTATTACAATAAGATAATTTTTTTATATAACACTGCGGAACAAAATTGAACTTTTTTTGTGCGGCCGGGAACTTTGTGTAATTTTTTTTACTAATTTGAGGTCGTGATTCCAAATCTAACCTTCATTTTTCTCTATCCGCTCCAGTTTTAGAGATATACCGTTATGTCCAAAATTAAGGTACTTTCAGCACATATATTGAAATAACATGAAAATGGTGCATCATCTTCCCTTAAGAAAAAAAACCGAAATTCGCTAACAATATTATCTTTAACACGTACTAACATTGTTTTAAATTTGGCCAGTAATTTCAGAGATATTGTTGAAGTTTTTAAAAAAAACAAATAAAAATATAAGAAAAAAAAATTCACAATTTATCCATAAAAAAAAACATATTTTAATGTAATTAAAATCGCAATTTTTATCTATTCGGTAAATTGTGAACACAATCAAAAGTTGTGCACCGATTGCAATGAAATAAAGCTCATTTCATTCGAAATATGTTGAACTAAATGCTTTTAGACCCAAACTGTGTGCTTTTAGACCCAAGAACAAAAAATTTTTTATCAAAAATTATTTTTGGGAATGAAATATTTTATTAATTAATTCATTTATTAATGATGTGCTAATAATCCCCATTTTTTTAAATGAAAACACTGAAATTTATTGTTGTGGGAAAGCTAGTTCCTATGCGCATTTCGCTGGTTGCTTAGGCCAGCTCGTCAGGAAACTTTTTCCAAATACTTTAGAAAAGCTAGAAATATTATACAAGTAAGACCATAAATTTTTATTTGTTTTTTTAAAAACTTCAACAATATCTCTGAAATTACTGGCCAAATTTAAAACAATGTTAGTACGTGTTAAAGATAATATTGTTAGCGAATTTCGGTTTTTTTTCTTAAGGGAAGATGATGCACCATTTTCATGTTATTTCAATATATGTGCTGAAAGTACCTTAATTTTGGACATAACGGTATATCTCTAAAACTGGAGCGGATAGAGAAAAATGAAGGTTAGATTTGGAATCAGCGACCTCAAATTAGTAAAAAAATTACACAAAGTTCCAGGCCGCAAAATGGCTGTTCCGCAGTGTAATCAACGGTTTCGGAAAAATTCAGGCCGCAACGAACAACATTTTTTTTTTTGCAAATTTGTTAAATTCTTAATTTTTTTAAAACTTAAAAAGTTCTAATTTTTTTTTAAATACTTAAAGGTTTCCAAGTTATTTTCGACGAAATAAAAAAAGAAAAACATTATTTTTTTGCGAAATTAAAAATGTTGTATAATTTTTGAGTTTTTAAAAATTCTTAACAAATAAAAAATAGCAAAAAAAATTATAAACTTATTACTGGATCAGGAAATTATGTAAACCTTAAATGAACTTTTTTATATTCCACAAAAATCGATAGACATGTGGTTATTTTAGTCATAATCAAGTGAAGTACCCTTTTTCTGTAAAAATGTTTTGCTTAGATGCCTTATTAAATAAATTTTGCACAGTGAAATAAATAACACTGGTCCAGTGTTGCCACTTTGTGGGTAATTACCCGAATTTGGTGTAATTTTTACTCTCGTGGGTAGAGCGTGGGTAATTTCTTTGAGGTTTAGATTAGGTGCAATTGGAAATTCTTTCATTTTAAAACAAATAATAAAAGGATTTGATTTAAGTGATAAATTTTATACCATTTGAGATATTGTAAGTCTAAAAAATTTACAGTATATTCGAACAAAGTTTTTCCATAGTTTATCAAGCAGAAAATTGATAGTGATTGAAGCCTGATGGATAATTAGATTTCGATAAATATGGGCTCCAAGGTGATTTAAAATACGAATTTTACTGGAAAAAGAAGGTTTTTATATTAAAAAAACCAATAAATTTTGTGATTGCTTTTACATACTTTAGTCTAGAAATATTTAGCGCCCTTAACATTTGTTAAACAGATTTGACAAACAGACTGTCATATGGATCCATAACAAGAATTTTTTTACTTAATAAAGTATACAGAGGATGGACATGAACATCTTGTACCTTCCCTAGATAAATGGGAGTAGAACTTATATATTAAGTTCTTATTTAATTTTTATTAATTTATTTGATGCTATTTTTGTTTAAATATTTTTAATTACTATATGAATCTTAATATTTAGTATGTCTAATACTGATATTAATCGACTTAGAATCAGTATATTAGTCGTCCTACATGTTGGCTGGTTATCGGTCCATGTTTACCTTCTGCGCAGAGTGCAGGTCGCAATTGTTACAAAATGACATTTGGTTCATAAGTTTTTTTTTTTAATTTTGAGAATCGTAGTTCGTATAAATCACTTTGAGATAAAGCAATCTGAAATAGATATAGTTATCAAAATAATAATCGTTGCTTAGAATTCTTATATTATTAGTATTAACCTTATAACATATTTTTTTATTAGGTCCATAATTGTATATGGGACCTGACAAGGGAACGCTCTTAAAAAATTGTCTGCAAATAATTTCTAATATGCTCTTTTTTGTAAGTTTTATTTTATAATTAAACGCTAATTTGATATCAGGTGTAATTTCAATTAAATTGGGTATTTTTGCGTCATCTCAAGTGTAGTTTTAAATTTTGCTGGTGGTAACACTGCACTGGTCTGTAATAAAAATCGCCTTTAAATAAAAATATGTGAAGTATAAAGATTTTAAAGCGCTGAATTTAAATCCGTTTTCAGTTTTTGTTTTTGTCTATCGTGCAGATTTTTTTATGGGCTGGACTTAAACTTCACCCAAATTAAGGTGGTTATGCGAATTCATTTCATCATAACTTAAGTAGGATTCATATGATTGTGATTGAAATACCAACAAATCTTTAGGAATAACATATTCCTTAAGCCATCTTAATAAATTTTTTTTTATATTTTCCACTCTTTCGAAGTTATTCAGAAATTAGTGGGGATACATTTTTGCTTATGCAAAAATAGTAAAAATTTTTGTTTTCATTATAAAACATTAAGAAGCGCTCTCTTCAAAACTTAATGTGCTAAAATAAGGATAATTCACTTTATTGCAAAGAAAATCAATAGTTATCCATCAATTTTAATGAAATTAAGCTTGTTTGTGAAATATGCGTACGTAGTTTTAAGAAAATTTTATAAAATAAAAAATTTTTTAATTAGTATTGTGGTAAAATAAATTTTTTTCGATGTTTTTGATTTGATTTTTAGTGAGCTAATTGGGTCTTAACTTTTCCGATGTAAATTAAAAGCACATTTAATTAATTTTTTTCCCCAACGTTTCGACAATTTTTTGTTGACTTCCTCAGGGGAATATTCTTAATGTATGTGTGACTAATACATTAAATAAAAAACACAAGTACAATAATATTAACCCCTTTATTCATAAAAAAATATGTTAGGTTTATAGCAAGTATAAGATTGTTTAAAAAACCATTTATTAATCAAAAATATTTTTTATAATATGGGGGTTAATCATTAAATTTATGTATATATATTAGACCGACTCAAGTTGTATGGAGCCGAAAAAAGGGTTTTCGTTACCCCTCTGAAAATAAAGGTTGATATGTTTTATGATGATTCCCAAAATATTTTGGTTCTAGCGTTGACCGTCCGTCAGCTGGACCATTTTTAAAAAAGGTATTTTTTCAGTTTTTCGATTTTTTTTGTACTTTGCTCAATACGACATAAATAAAATTTTGTATCATCGAAAATGGGTTTTGAAGCAGGATCCAATGATATATAAAGCTTTACCACATGCGACATACTACTTGAGATATTTATCTAAATACATATTTACGTTTCGGGTTTTCATACAAATTCTACAATATATGTATTAGGGAGACCGATTATTCGACTTTTTTTTAAAACCCGGTTTTCGAATATTCCGAATAGCTGCTATTTTAAAAACCCAGTTTTCGGTTTAGCATTTTGAAAATAACCGTTTAACCAGTTTTAGTTCGAATAACCAAAAACACAAAAATCAAATAATTTTTTGTACACGCAGAGAAAAAATATGTTTAAATGTGGTCACCTCCAACAAAACTATTTTTAAAGAAAATTTTATATATATTATCTTTAATTTAACCATTTTATTGTCACCGACAACCATTTTATTTTTAAATTAGTCCTCCATCAAGAAGCCACAACCATATCATGGTTGCCTCTAAACATTTTATGGTTAAATATGACAATAATTTGTTTTTAAATTAACAATAGTATTTTCCCCTTTTCCAAGAGCAACCTTCTATGGATGAAAATCAACCATGCTATTATAAAGGTCAAACATATTTAAGTAATTATTAACCAAAACATGTTCGGAGGTAACCATAATATGGTTGTGCCTTCTTGATGTAAGACTAATTTATAAACTACTTTTTGAGAGGTCATTTATGGTAAGAATTTCTCGGTGCTGGAATTGTTTACCTCATGAATTACGTATTTTTTCTCACTCAAATAATGTTTTTCGCCGAAAACTTCTTGAGTTTTTTACAAGGGGATTATAGCATCGCTGTTTGATGGGACTATAGTTTTTTCTTTTTTTATTTTACATTTAAATTAAACTTCAGAACGTTTTAGTGGTTGGGGAGCCAAAATATTGTTTTTTTTTTGGACTTTTTACATTAATTTAGATTTAAGTTTTATTTATTTTTTCTTCTTCCTTTTATATCTTGAACTAAATGTCTGTATATTAGGCTTTGTTATAACTATGTAATACATATTTATATTTTGGCCTGGAAGGCTTTGTATTACTTTATTAAATAAATAAATAAATAATTTAACCATAATATGGCTGTCGATGACAATAATATTGTTAAAATAACCAAAGTGTGCTTACAATTTTATTTAAAAATAGTTTTGTTGGAGGTGACCATATTTAAACATATTTTTCCTCTGGGTGTAATTAAACGTTTTTTTGAATAAAAACAATTAAAAAAAGATAAGGAACCTTAAGGTATATTTAGACCTAACAAATATTTGACTATAAAATCCAAGAAAAGTGTGATCAGTAAACTGATCAAACGTTAGCTCAATTTGTAACAATTTTTATTTATTTACTAAACTTTGTTTGTAAAAGGTTTATTGTATAATCCCAGTTAAAAATGTGTTTTAATGTATGAATTTAATTCATAACTCAAATCGCTTCAAACCTGCAAACCTTTCCGGTTTGGAGGACTGTTTCCTGCTGACAATAAGCGCTTCTTTTAACATAATAAAACATGCAAATAAAGCACTCCTAAAGTGCCTTTTTTAAGGGCTAAATATTTTAACATATTCATTAATGTTTTGCTTATACTTGTTTAAATGCCTTTTTCAATCATTTTCGTAAAACATAATACTCGTATATACAGCCAGTCAGTAAAGTTTAGGCACAACATGTCTCAAAAAATATCTGTCAATCATTTTACATCCGCTTTAAAAAATTTTTTTGATATATTTTTATACATTGACCGTTTTACTGTTAATTCAGCGCAAAAAAAATTCATATTGTATCATTTGTATCACACAACGCTTAGAAAATCAAAGGACTTAAAAATCCACGAAAAAAGTGTAAGCACTTTTGCGCTTAAACTTTTTTTATATAGATTTTGCCCTTATAACGCCAATTTTTCCGTTTGTTATGTGTTAATATGTTTTTCAGTACAAGTTGATTGCACAGTAGCCGAGTTTAAATTGTCTTTTTGCAAAATGAACAATCCGTCAGAAATTTCCATAGATGTCCACAAAATTATTATAAATCTTCACGCGCAAGGATAATTATATCGCAAAATTACATATACTAGTGTCAGAAACATTGTAAAATATCTAAGCAGATGTAAAGGTAATGGACGGATCTGTTTTGAAAGTCATACTGAGCCTAAACTTTATTGATTGACTGTATTTTTTTTCGCTTTAAAACCTTCTTCGTTGTCAGCATTAAAATAGCAGCGTTTTGTATATTTTATTCGTTATCATTTACTGCTGTATAAGAGCTCTTTTATTGAGGCGCTCGATTATGCGCTTTTTCTCTTAAGTGCTTCAAAAAACACACATTTTTTACTGGGATGTAATTTAGAAACTGTTAAATGATGTTTGATCTAGCCAAACGTTTTGCAAAAGTAAATAAAAAATTATGGAAATTTAACAAATGTATTATTTGAGATATTCTCCCAAATGTATTTTAAAAGCATATCTATATGAATCAGTAGACATCAACCATGGAAAAATTACAGGAAAAATTACTTTTATCGCGAACATGGCTTAAATTCGCGAATTGCCTCTCCTTATAATTTAAGGGACTTTTAATCAATTTTATGTCTTGTTTGAAATATTAAACATTTTGTTGATCTTGCAGACTTTAACGTTGCGTACGGCTAACCAAAAGTACATCGACGCTCATCGATGAAACTTTATATTGACAGATTTACAACAATCGACAGAAAAAGATATCGTTTCGTATTATTGACGCTAAATGGAATAAGGGTGAATATACATACATATACAGATACATATGTATATATTATTATAATCATACCATTAAAAAAAATTTCCACTTCGTAATTTTTATAGACTCTTAACAGAACTCATCTGAGTATTTTGCCGAGTTGACTTAATCTATGTTCGCCTTGGTTTTATTGCTTCTAATAAAAATATTTTCTAAAATTAAAAAAGTGTTAAACTTAATAAGTTTATGACACATGACTTTTATAATAATACATTTCAATAAAAACTCTTTTAGAACTTTTCTTTGTCTCTCTCTCTCTCGGTCTCGCGCTCTCTAAAACAAACCAAAACACCGAAATAACACAAAGTCATATAAATAAGAATGTCCTGTTTTTATGGGTTTTTAGGCTTCGACAGGCATCAAAGCGAAATGAGAAGCATGAGGAGTATTTTTAAATGGTTAAATTTAATGACAACGAGCGCTAACACATGCCCAAATTACTTTTATTTATGCAAACAAAGGGAGTTGCTTAAAAAAAAACACAAACAGGAAAAATTACGGCATAAAATTTTCTGATGTTCATGTCAATAAATTTTAAGAAGATTTAAAAATTTTCTTATTTAATATTATTTTTACCTTTTTGGAACAAAAAAAGTCCTCCTGCTCTTCCCTTCCTTGCGTAAATAGTAGATACTTTACATGTCACTGAAAATAAATGGAAAAGGTGTACTCTTCCGTTCGCTCGAAATATTTAATACTCCTTACACAGGCACATAAATTTAATGTGCAAGTGTGTATATAATTTTGTACATGAACGCGCGTGAGTGTGTCCTTTTGTGTAATTGTATAAGTGTTTTTTTTTTTTTGTGAATGTGTGATGTGTGTAATTATGCAGATGGTTTATGAGGCGGCTTCTTACCTGCTACTGTTCTTAAAGGTCTTTAGAGATTTGCATTGAATTTAACTTGTACGTGTCTAAAATAATGTGTGTGATTTAAGAGTCAGCCAGTCATTTCATTTAGTCGTTCTTCTTACGTACGTTACCACAATGTACAAACGTACGATTTTAACACAATCAGGGATTTTATTTTAACTCTTATTGACATTAATGACAAATATATTCTTACGACTACATTTTCACATATAAAATTTAAAAAGAAAAAATAAAATCACATCAAACTCATTATCATTTGCAACAAATAATATCCACAGTAGTATATAAGTATATCGTCAATTAAAATCCAAAAGGGTGTAACAACAAAAAAAATCGAAATGGAGTTTTTGATTGATTTTTGTTCATTTTATTCAACTACATGTTCACAAATGTTTACATATCCCTGCGATCAAAATTGTCAACTTTATCATAGAAATTCAATTACCAATTTTGATAAGTTTTTTGCTTCTACTAAAAAAAAATAAAAAGTGTTGTTACGCCCTTTTGCATTTTAGGTGACGATATGTATGTATGTATATATGATTTCCAAAAAAAGATTTACTAATATAATTATATTTACTCGTACTTTAATTAATTATTTAAAAATCATTGGCTTTTATTATAAAATATAATAAAAAGATTTTGTATGTCATAATTGCCATTTTTTCGTATGGAAGACACAATAGGAGTGTTCATTAACTTTACTAGCAGAATATTGCAACGAGAGTAAATTAAATATTTACACAATTTTTCTCCTAATTACCCAATAAAATTAGAAAGAAAATGAACACTTTACCCAGGGTTGCCAGATTTGACGATTTATCGACATTTTGACGATTTTTGATTCCGAAATTAGCAAAGTGCCGATATGCTGATTTTTTTCTAGAAAGTGACGATTTTATTCAGTCTTGAAAATAAGACAATTTTAAATCTTTTGATGTTTGTTATAAGGCAGCACAGAAAAAAAAAACATTTTTGTAAACAAGAAAGCTGAAATTTTTATATTCATCCCTATTGAAAATAAAATTATACTAAAAATGTTTGCTCTTTTCCATAAAATATTTTATGGGCAAAAGCAAAATATTGAGTCAAGTCAATTTAAAAAAAATCGTACCAAAACCTTGATTTTGAGAGTTCCCTCTTGTGGGGGCAGGTGAAGTTATTTAATACTCCATATATATGAAAAAATTTTAAGCCAAACTTTATCCTCCTAGCTTATGTGGGTGCCATGGTTCCAAAACTATAATTCTGTGAAGAAAGATTGTTTCAGGCAATAAAGAAAAATAATAATAAATTATAAGAAGATTTAAAGCAGTTAAGGTTTCAGGTCAAAATTAGAGTTTTATGTGTATAAATTACAGGCAGTCGTGTTTTTTTGTTAACATCTTAGGCATTTGCAGACCGATCTGGCTGAAATATAATAGCACTCTATTCCGTACTATATCCAATATAAATGTATAACAATGTTTATATACGAGTATTCGGAAATCCCATTTCAACAAACACATGGTTATATTAACATCGTTAAACTAACTTTGCTATTCATAAGGACTTAGAATATACATATAGATTTTGTAGGGCCTAATATTAATATTGTAGCAATTACAAAGGGAATGACATACTTATATAAAAACGAACTTGTATATATACTCTGTGGTGAACGGTATACAAATTGGACATTTTTTAGAAAATGGCCCGATTGTAAGTACCTTTTATTCTTAAGACTTTGAAAAAAACCTTAGATTATTATAATATAGTATTTAAAGGTTTACAAAACAAATTTTTTATGAAAATTTTCCTTAACAAGCGTTTGTTAAATTTAACAAACAATTTTTTATGTTTTTGTTTGCTTGTTTTTTAATAAAAATCGAACAAACTTTGTTTAAAATCTAAATTTAAATTGTCCGTCTTTTTCACGATTTTTTAAACAGAAAAAGACGATTTTTTTATTTTTTCTAAGGAAATTTACGATTTTTTCACAATTTTATCTGGCAGCCCTAGAAAAAACTAGTAAGTTGGGCATATCGACAATATTCAGCTGTAAGATTCGAGAACATTTCTTCCTGAAAATAATTAAACTATCTGCGCAAGAATGTTGTTCTTTAATTTTATTAAAATAAATATTTTATTATAATTTTTAATATTCAACATTTTTTATTATTCGAATTTATTCTACGAGTTTAATTTCAGTTATGTATTTTAAAAAGCTTTTTGTAATAGTTCTATTCTTTAAATTTTTTAGAAATGACTTTATACACTACCAGACTATTATCTTGTTAAAAAATGTTGTATATAATAAAGTTGCTTATTAAAAGAAATAATTCCCAGTATATATATAAATTTTTATATTAATTCGAATGTGTATTCTCAGTCCAATTACAATTTAAAAAGCTTTAATACTTTAATAGTTTTATTCCTTCAATATTTTCCAGGAATATTTTCTATGCACTATCACAATTTTGTTTGTTTGTATATTTACGACATGAGAACTAAAATTCCCAGATTCTATTTGTTAAAATAAATATTTTATGTTCACCCAAAAATTATGAAAAATTATTTTTGTTCTGCAAACAAACACATGAAACATGTGGTTGAAAAATTCTTGCATATAATCAGAAATTTTTCAAACATTTTTTGGCTCTGAAATATTTAAGCTCTTTTTTCACTCTCTCGTTGCAAGTTTTTCGAGCATGTAAACACATAAAAATTAGGGTTGCCAGATTTGGGGTTCTCACCCCAAAAAAAGGGGAAAGTTTGTTACTGAAAAGGATTAAAGTTTTCAATTGGGGCTTGGGGTTGACAATGCGGATATTAAACAAAAAATAAATAAAACATCATAAAATATGATATTTTAATTATAAAAATTTTGATTTTATTGAACGTTGGTTTCTAATTGAAACTTTTGATATTTTTTAAATTAGGCACAAGTTCATCAAATTGAATTTTCATTAAATTATTTAAATGAAGGAATGAATTGTGCAACATGAAATGAATTTAAATTATACAACATTAAATGAAAAAAATGATAAATAATCTATTGCTGTTATAATGTATCTGTATTAATCGAATTTGCAGAATGATTAATTTAAAAGATATTAAAAAATTCAAATTGTTTGATGAATTTTTATTCTTGACTGACCGGGAAACTGTATTCGGGAATAAGTTATAAATGTCAGGATGCATCTGACACAAACCATTATAAGAAATAATTTAGGCTGTATTAGAAATGCCTTCAATATCAATGAATTTTACAAAGACAGAAAATCGCTATATTGTGCTTTGTAAAAATAAATATAAAAATGTAATTTTATAAGATAAATGTGATCCACACTGATACACATGAGAGCAATATATAACTAATAAATAATCCATTGAATATTAACCATTAAAAGTACTATTTTGTTTGAACGGATTTCTTTTTTTCCCCCTATAGAGGAGATATTACGGAAAAATTTAACTATATTTCTATTATTTCGTCCTTTTTTCAGTTAAATATTATATTTCAATATATTTTTATTAAGCTTTAGGTCACTCTTTTATAAAAAACAATTTAAATATTATTTATTTTTCGATATTTCGATTTCCGTTGGAAATCTTCTTCAGGAAATTTTTAAAATAATATAAAATTAAAAAATTATTTTTGACAATAAATGGAAAAATAACAAATGGAAAAATAAATTTAAAATTTCAATTACAAATTTAAAATAAAAAGAGGAAACCAAACAAAATTTTTTAAAAATATTTAAAACCTAAAACCTTTTTTAATTTCCTTTCTGTCAATATATTTATTTTCATCTAATATATATTTTTAGTCTGTGCTGTGCCATCTGAACTAAATTTTATAAATAATCAAAGACAAAAACCTATTTATAATTTTCCCTTCCATCAACCTATTTAGTTTAATTCAATAAATGTCTATAAATCTGAGCTAATCCCTCAGTATCTTTTTTAAAATTAATCCTTTTCTCAAATGGAACATTATTAATCTGTAACATTTCTAGCATATATCTACGTTTCTTAAAATTTTCTATGTTCAAAATAGATGTGTTTTCAAAATCAGGATAATGATTAAAATCTCTGCAATGTTTTGACAATGCCGTTCCATGGGCCGAATTATAATTTCTATATTTTTGGTCATGTTTATGTCCTGCTAATCTAGTTTTCAATTTTGTCCCAGTTGTTCCTACATATATTTTCCTACATTGTTCATTATCATTCCCACCACAATGAAATTTAACAAATATTGAAAATAATGAATAATTTTCTGTATTGAACAGACCTTATAATTTGCTTTTATATAACGGATATAATTTTTTTAATTTACATTATTGTGTAATAGAAAAGAAAATGGCATAATACTAAATATCCCTTGATGCCATTAAGTTTTTAAAATAAAAATATTTTGTATTCATTTACGTGATAATCATCAGCAATTAACTAAGCACTATTCATTTCGAATACACTAGAGTCCAAAAATGTTGGCGAATGTGCTGAAAGTTCAAAAAATAGTTTTCTACTACAGATTAGGATGAAGGTACAGGGTCCAATTTAAACCATCGATGATTTAGGTTAAAATTTTAAGAATTAATTAACAAATTGGCACAAGAACCTGAAAATAAACCTATCGAAATTGGTTAAGCTCGGTTAAATGATCCTGAAATACTAAAGTCCTCATAATCCATTTCAAAATACTATTATCCATAGCAGAGATAATAATTTTATGTGAACTTCAGTCTTAGAAAATCTTTTGCTCGAAAATCTTTCAATGTTTTTATAGGTACATGTATTCTTTTAAATAGGATATAAAATTGTAACTGACTGACTCAATCAACATCGCTCAGCCCAAATGGCTGAAGCTAAAAATTGGACCGGAGGTTGTTCTCTTGCCAAATCGATCCACTAAGATGGGATTTTTGGAAATTCGAATTTTTAGGGGGTAAAATAAAGGGTTGAAAAAAGTCTCTGACCGCATATATCCTTAACTAAGAGAGGAACAAAAAGCTTACTACTTATCGTTGTTCGTTAAATAAAACAAAGCGGACATGTGTCTGATCTTTTTTTGAAATCTGGCACTTTTGGCGAGCTAACGGGTTAAATCTGTATTTTGGAACTTTGTAGTCACCCTATTTATCTTTAAAGCGCCCTGAAGACTATCAAATAAACACATCAGTCAAATAGTTGTGTGCGTGCAGTCGTTCCTTTTCGGCTACACATACACGTTGTCGGCAATGCTTGATGAAAATCAAAAAGCTTTGATTTTTTTATTTGATGGCTGATAATTTGATAGTCTCCTGTTGTGATTGACAAAAAAAAAATTTATTTGCTTTGTGTTTGTTGTGTACGAATGAAAAAAATATAGAATTTTGTTTTATTTTTTAAAATACAGATGTTGCAATAAACGACTCTAACACATATGTATGTACTGATTGATTAGTTTGTTTGATAGTCTCCAGAGTCCTTTAGACCAATAAGCATAGAAATAAAAATTATACCATATTCGTTACTTATCTAAAAAACACAAATAAAAATTCGAACGTTTTAAGTGTGAAAATTAAACTTATTATTGGTAGTTTTTTTTACAAAACATTCTTCTGCATTCATTGATATATACGTATTAAATTATGGGCTCAAACTTCAATATTAAAATTTTTGATACTTCAATGGGGAGAAAAAAAAGAAGGGTGTGAAGTTAAATACGCCAGTTAAATACGTCCCACAAATTTTCTTTTGTTAAACACAAAACCATATAATTATTAAAATTAAAAACAAAAACATTTTTTCAATAAAATACAAACTGAAATTTTTATTAAAAAAATATTTGTTTTCATTAAAAAAGTAATTTTCATAGAAATTCACATTATAAAAGGGACAAATATAGGTTGATCCAATCGGTATTTCGAGAAGACATGAATCGGGGAAGCGGAAGACTGAAAGTAGCCTAGGGCTAGTAGATTCCAGGACTATAAGTTCTACGTCCAGATTCAGACCGATATCGGAGATAAATAATTTTGAAAATTTGTGTTTTTCATTGACTTAGTATGAAAAATATGGTCATTTTCAAGTCCAAAATTATATATCTCCGATATCGGGCTGAATCTGGACGTAGAACTTATAGTCCTGGAATCTACTAGCCCTAGGCTACTTCCAGTCTTCCGCTACCCCGATTCATGTCTTCTCGAAATACCTATTTTTTGGACTTGAAAATGACCATATTTTTCATACTAAGTCAATGAAAAACACAAATTTTCAAAATTATTTATCTCCGATATCGGTCTGAATCTGGACGTAGAACTTATAGTCCTGGAATCTACTAGCCCTAGGCTACTTCCAGTCTTCCGCTACCCCGATTCATGTCTTCTCGAAATACCTATTTTTTGGACTTGAAAATGACCATATTTTTCATACTAAGTCAATGAAAAACACAAATTTTCAAAATTATATATCTCCGATATCGGTCTGAATCTGGACGTAGAACTTATAGTCCTGGAATCTACTAGCCCTAGGCTACTTCCAGTCTTCCGCTACCCTGATTCATGTCTTCTCGAAATACCTATTTTTTGGACTTGAAAATGACCATATTTTTCATACTAAGTCAATGAAAAACACAAATTTTTAAAATTATATATCTCCGATATCGGGCTGAATCTGGACGTAGAACTTATAGTCCTGGAATCTACTAGCCCTAGGCTACTTCCAGTCTTCCGCTACCCCAATTCATGTCTTCTCGAAATACCTATTTTTTGGACTTGAAAATGACCATATTTTTCATACTAAGTCAATGAAAAACACAAATTTTCAAAATTATTTATCTCCGATATCGGTATGAATCTGGACGTAGAACTTATAGTCCTGGAATCTACTAGCCCTAGGCTACTTCCAGTCTTCCGCTACCCCGATTCATGTCTTCTCGAAACAAAGTTTAAGTCATTAAATTTCTAAAAATTATTTTTCGAACTCTCAGCATATTCCATAATATTACAATCGCCCAAGAATTTTGCCTAATTGCAAATTATCATGAAGTTTAATAAATAAAATGCTTTCTTTGTGGCTGATGATTATTAAAATTCCCACAAAAATATGATTAACTTTGCCAAATAAGTGAGAATAGCTCCCACTAAAGCCCCATTCACGATATTTATTAAAACCGTATAAATATATTAACAATAAAAGTAACGAAACAAAATGTGGCTTAAGGAACTTAAAAAAAAAAATACCAACGTGTATGGGTGTTTTCCCGTCCGTTCCCACAGTTCTATATTTGAGATGACATACGGCCAAAATAATTTCAAGATTTTTCGAGGTGATCTGCTGGCATACAGGCCATGCAGGTATTCGTTGGCTGCAGTATTATATAGTAGGATAGAACTTACATTTGAAGAACAGGCCTCAAAATAAAGAAAGAGTCGCTTAATTTGTGTTACAACGTAAATATGATAAAAAAAATTACAAAAACTTGTAATTTCATGGCCTTTTTGTGACATTAAAACTATTTTGTCCTTCTAATTAATATTCAGGTAGCAAGAAAAAACCTCTCATTTCGGAAATAAATAGAAATCGTCATATAATCAACATATAACCAAAGGTTTTTGGTTTTTGGATTTTGGAAATCCGTTATATTTAGCGATGAAGGCAAATATAATTTTTTTGGGTCTGATGGACGACGCATGGTTTAGAGAATGCCGAATGAGTCCCTTAATAAAAAAATATCCAGCCGACAGTATAACATGGAGGAGGTTCTGCTATAGTTTGGGGCTGTATGTCAGCCTCAGGAGTTGGATATCTAGTATTTATAGATGGTATTATGAACAGACAAGTTTACCTGTCAATTCTTAAAGAAACCCTGTACGCAACGGCTGATAAAATGGGACTTCCAGCAAGAGGTCTTTATTTCCAACAGAACAACGATCCGAAACAAACAGCTTTAGATATTAAACTGTGGATTGTTTACAATACTAAACATTTGCCAATGCCTCCTCAAAGCCCGGACTTAACCCCAATAGAAAATCTATTTTAGAGGAAAACGAGTTTTGCTTGAAGAATGGGAAAATATACCTCAAGAAAAGTGCCGAAATTTGGTGGAATCTTTACCACACGATTAGCTGTAGTTTCTAAAAACAACGGATATGCCACAAAGTATTAACTGTGACATATGCATTGTTATACGTTGAAAAATACAAGCAATATTTAAATAGCAAAATACTTTTGTGATCTTAAAAGTGCAATATATATGTACTTCTTAAATATCGGATAAAAAGTATAATAATTAAGATATCCTTAAATATTTTTTTACAATTTAATGCTTTGTCTTTCTCCCAACACGTTAATAAGAAGTATTTCCTATTTAATAAAATAAATTAATGGATGTGAATCAAGTTTTATCTAAAAAGTTTATTTTTATTATACACAAAAAAATTATGAGGCTCACTGTATATGAGTATCAGCTTTGCGGCCGTACCCCACGTGGATCCAATCCACAGTGATGTCAAATTATGCGTTAACCAATAGCCCCGTGTGTGTACGGAATTTTAAGTGTATAAACTAACAACAATTATAAACTCGCCCCTAGTTTGAGAGCTGGAGCTACCTAACCTGCCCTACTATTTAAGTCCAGCAGCATCTGTCGATCAGCAACAGCACCTACGGTAGCATTCCCTCGCATTGAAAATCAGCCCTTTAGTCTGAATTTTAGTACAATCCCTCCCCGCAATTTCAGGTATTCGTACACAGAAAAAATTATTAAATTTCTCCAATCACCAAATTTATTCCAAATTCATAATATCAAGCAAACAAATTGTTGATTTTGTTCCTATTACCAAAATGATTATTATATTGATTACTAAAAATTTAGAAAAAATATTTTCAATAAATGATATTTTTAATTAAAAAAGTGATCAGAAAACTTTGGCATTTCAAACAATGTGCTATTTTATTTAAATAAATATTTACAATTCCCAACAACAATTATACATGCTTAAATTATTTTATTTTAAACGAAAAATGTCAATTAAGATTTTTTCAACTAAAAAAAATAATTGATTCAATTATCACATTAATTAAATTCCAATAATTTTTAAAACACTTTTTTATTGATAAAACACTTTTTTCTGTGTAGTAAAGCAAGGCTTCCGCAAAGACAATCGTCCTGAAAGTCAGGAAGCATTTACCGCAGGCATCATACTGATGGGGGTCTTAACCAATAGTCATATCGGTGGCTTGCGCTCACCACAGACTCCTGACACCCATGGCAACAGTTTTACGACTATAAGCTCAAGAAATCCGAAAATATCATGAGCCTTGTAATTTTTATGTTTGTCGCGTCCCAGGGTGCATGCACCTGATTTGCCCGGGAGGATGTAACACCAATTTAAAAAAAAAACTCCCGGGAAGTGTTTCCCCATTTAAATTCAATTGCTCTAAAGTCTTTGGAAAACGGTTTCCTGAAATGCGCATAGAAACTAGCTTTTCCTCAACAATAAATTTCAGTGTTTTTATCAAAATGTTCGAAGACTGTTAACTAGCGAAATTGCGTCGAAAAATGTTGCAGCGGCTTTGCTTATGAATTTTGTGGTCTCTTATTATTTTTATTTTCACGAAAATTATTAAAAATTAGCAGAAAATTCCTAAAACGTACAATAACATACAGGATTTATTAATGGAAGAACGATTTACCATTATGGCGCAAAACGGCTGATGACACCAAGCGTTCAATGCGTTTATGCATCAGTCCAAAAAGTTGTAGTGTAAAATTGTATTGACAAGTTACACAGAAAATGCGTAACATGCATATACGTAGTGAAAGCATGAAGTAGGATTACTTTCTACTTTAGTACGCGTGGTGTGGACCGATCTTCATCTTAAGAATTAAAAGAAAAAATATATTATTTTATTTGACTTTTTTCGATTAGTTGTATGCAAAAAATAAGCATTGAAAATTTAATTGTTTGTTCAAAAAAAAACTATACAAAAGTATCGGTGTATTGACAGTAAAATATCGGCTATACCGATACATCGGAAAACGTGAAGTATCGGTGATATATCGGTATCGGTATTCGTTACATCCCTAGTTACAAGCATTTTATAATTTGGACCATTTTTGGGGCTTTTAAACGAGAAATACATTTATAAAAACTCGCTTATTTGCAAATACTGTGCTTATAAATAAACTCGCTTAAGTTCATCCGCATCTAAAAAAAGTGGTTTTAGTTGAATCGAAAGTGCTTGAATATATATAAAGTTTGACATAAATTTAGCAATAATAATTTTGGCTCGTTTTTTATTCTATTTGACTTAAGTTTGAAACGATGCTTATATGAGACTCTGTTTTTAATGCAATTTATTAAAATTGTAGTATATTGCGATGCATAAATTCGGGATAAGCATATAAGTAAATGCTTTCACGCGAAACTAGTTTGACTGCATATGACCGTAAAATGTTAACAACCGGTGGGCAAATAAACGAGAAAAGACTAAACAACGTTTTTACACATCTATCTACATTTACTTTCGTGAGAGAAATTATAGTTAAAAAAAATAAAATACGAAAATTAGTTTTGGGTTTTTAATAAAAATCCCACACGAACTTTTGCTTTTATTTTTGAAAAACCAGGCAGTTATCATGGCCCAATTAGTAGGTCTGCTCGAAACGCCTGCTGATTTTTTGTAGAGTTGTGTTTTCAATCATAATACATAGGCATAAATACGCAAAATGTCAAAAGTTGTTTACATTTTTTATTATAATTTTTTTATATATTCTTTTGATTTCAAGAAATCGGATTTTTTATTGTTAAAATAAAATATAATAATGGTGAAAAAATTGTGAATAAAAATTTTAAATAACCAAAATAATAAAAAAAAAGTGTAATAACATTAAAATGCGTTATTGTGCAGTGCGTAAAAAACATTTTAAAAGTGGGTGCGGTACGTTATTTTCAGTGCCAAAAGACCCAGTGGAAAGTGCAAAATGGGGAGAACTTTGTGGCATGAATGTAAATAAACAAGAAGAAAAAAAACATGAAACGTCACACTATGAAAAACTCTACGAATAGCTGCGTTTCTGAGGTCACTTTATAAGTACATTCTGGCCCAAAAACTAAATATTTCCACAACTTTTTCGTCGACATTAGAAATTCTGTCGAAATCGTAAACTCCCTGTCCAGATATTCACTTTTTGTTGTAGCAATTTTTGATTTAATGAGTGAGAGAGGTGAGAAGACTGGGGAGGGGTACACAGTTTTATGTGATCTGTTATTCTGTTTTATAATTCCCACTTTTCAACTTGGTAGTTGGTTGAAGATGTAATTGTATTTATACATACACAGAAAAAAGTTTTTCATCAATTAAAATAATGGTTTGAAAAGTATTTCAATTTAATTAATGTGATAATTGAATCAATTATTTTTTTAGTTGAAAGAAAATTAAAAATATAATTATGATTTAATTAATATTTAAGTTGTTTTGAAATAAATTTTTAATTAAAATATTAATTAAATATCAAAAAATATTAATTAACTTTTTCGTTTCAAATAAAATAATTTAAACTTGTAAAATTGTTGTTGGGAATTGTCAATATTTAATTAAATAAATTAACACATTGTTTGATATGGCAAAGTTTTTTGATCATTTTTTTAATTGAAATTAAAAATATTATTTATTGAAAAAAATATTCACAATTTTACAATTTTTAGTAATCAATATAATCATTTTGGTAATAGGCGCAAAATCAACAACTTGTTTGCTTAATATTATGAATTTGGTGATTAGAGACAATTTTCAATTTGTTCTGTGTTTATATTTCTTTTTTAATTTATATGTATACGACAGAAAAAGAAAAACTAGAGTTTAAATTTTGTATGGAATTTTGTAGCAGAATTAAAAAATTGCTGCAACAAAATTGCAAATCTGGACGATGACAAACTGCTTATTTATTTTCCCCTTTCTTTATTGATTACTATTAAAGGTTTCCTTAAACAGAATCATAATATTTCGAATTGCATTATTCAGTAAATTTTAATTTATGTGTAACAAAATCCTCGCTGAAAATTTCTCTGAATCCCTGATAAGTCAGAAAGAAAAGCCCAAAAGAATACAATTACCGTAAGTCTGTCAATAATTAATTAGAGGGTTGAAAAAATATATATATACAACAACATTAATTGTTAAACCACTTAGAATTTATCTTCGGTCACTAGTACTGAATTCTCCACCTTGTCTCCCTTTTTCTTCTCATAATAAAACTCGCATTTTGTGGTTTTTAATATAAAATTATTTTACTTTTCTCTTTATTTATGGCCTTAACTAATGTTAAGAAATTAGAGCAAATGTTAAATCATTAATTTACGCAAAGTTTTTTATAGAATTTATTTATTTCATTTAATTGGAACAACCCTTTTTTTAGATGGATTTTTTTAATGTTTTCTTTATTCTTCAAATGCTGTGTAGGCCATTTTCTAGTCACTTAATAAAATTTATTTAATTTTTTTTGTTATATTTGCATTGTTGATTGTCAGCATCAATTATTTAACCTTATTTTGACAGCAGCTGAAGCAAGAGCCAATTTTACTTCCTTGTTTTTTTTTGGATTTCTACTTAAATTTTTTCAAGCCTTCTTGTTTTCTGGCAGGAAAATTAAAAAATTATAAACAGAAAATATTAAGTGTAAAAGAAAATAAAACTTATCACGCCTGAATTTGTCAATATAAAAGATGAACACAAAAAAAGAAGTTGTTGTTCAGCATACACAATTTTGAATACAATGGGCCACAATTGCCTTCAATAATGATGATGATGGTGATGTTGACAGCAACATCAACATCAACCCACAATGAGCCAAGAGTTGCAGTTTTACCTTACGCGAAGTTTGTTAAGAATAAAACAAATTCTGGACTATTTAAAAAAAAGTTTTTAAAAACAACAATATAAACATCTCAACCCTTTCTTTTTAGTTCATTTGTTGTAAGCCAGAAAGAAGTAATAGCGGGGCGCAAAAGGAATTATCAGCCAACATTTTGTCTTCTTTAGCATTGTTGCCGGTTGTAGTCGTTGTTGTTATTGTAGGCTGATGATAAATGCAAAATACTTTACATACTTTTTGGCTTTTTTTTTAGATAACCCAGTAAACAATTTTATTTACTAAATAAACAGGTAATTATGTATTTTTTTAACGAGTTTTTATATAGATTGTTATTCACAGATCTAAAATTGAACTTTTATCCTGGTTTAATACAAGGCCACCGTATTAGTTTTGAACCGTTGGATGTTGTGAGATCACCACTATTCGGCCATCGTGTTTCGCTCAAAACCAGAATAAACGTGTTGTATATATTGAAATCTTTCGCGATTTGCGCCAGCTTAGTTGTCTCCAGAATATTGCGTACATTCCAATAGTCTTCAACAGGGGTTTAGGTTTGTTATTTTTGTTTGCACTTGTATTGGTTTCAGTTATAATTTTGGCTTCGGAGAGTATAGATGATTTGTCTATAGTTCCCTAGACTGGTACTGGGGCTGCAGCTAAGCCACCATACTATCTTAATAGAAGTCGATAGGAAGCTTACGTTACCAACACACCATGTTCTGACATTGCCATTGGGATATGCTAAGGACCGTCGATCGAATTTGCTTCCACATCAAATTGGCGGCCCCAGGGAGCACCACAAGGAGGCCACTGAAGCGGCAATGGGATCCGCATGCTGATCTACGAGTCAACTTGAAATGGCTTACAAATGCTGGTGGGAGTACTCTTCCTTATGCTTGTCATACTAGAAAAAAAATTAAAAGCTTTACTAATATGCTTTTTACACTGACCAGCATTTATATGAAATGCATGGCATATGTAAAAAAAAGTAAAACATGTGTTAACATTGTCCACATCTAACTTCTTCCATCACTCAAAAATTTAAATGTTACATATAATGTACGAAAAACGCAAACAAAAAAGGAAAACAAAAATAAAATTTTTCAAACAAAAAAGTTATTTGTATATGAATAAATTTAGAAAACAAAAAAGCTATAAAAAATAAATTTTAACAAACAAAAAATCGATACATAGAAAACAAAATTATGCAAAAAAGTCCTTTATTTCGTCAGTGATGGCACAATAATAATAGAACTTATTGCCACTTTTCTAGTGATGACACTTAAATAATCGAAAGATTTAAAATGGAATGAGATAGGAAGATCTTGTAAATATGTTGATTTTAAGCACCATTTATTTCTTATGGCAAGATGTTAACATCTTCGCAAATTGCTGGTAGATGTTAGATGTTGATCAGTGTAAAAAGGCTTTAATGGTGGTTTTCGCCCTTTTACATTCCCTTTCTCCCCAAAATTGCACTTCTTTGGACCCAACAAAAAGATTATTTATAAAAGTCTATAGTATCCAATCAGATTGACACCGCACAATGGGAAATTTATTAGAAAAATAAATAAGAAATTAGTTTTGCTTAAACAGAACTGTACATGTCGCTATTGTTCAAGTTATGAAAATATCGCTTATTTGCTTCAATAAAAAAAATGCAATTTTTTAGTAGATAGAAAAATATCGTTTTTACACAATATATAGCTTTTATTCTGAAAAACGTACGAGCTAAGCGTTATGAAGACCCTGCTAAAACTGGGATATGTCATTATTATAGTCAAAAAATAACGGCACATTTTTATTACAACACAGAAAAAATTCTCCAAAGTTTTTCACCAATTAAAGCATTAATCAAAAATGAAATTAGTTTTAATTAAAAGTTTAATCAATTGAACTAAACGTTTAATAAAGTGAATAAAACGTTAAATCAAGATAATTATACGTTTAATTGATATTATTTATTTGTTTACTGGTGCAAATTTAACTCAAATTTTTCAGTTGAAATCACTTTTGATTTTATTTAGTGAAGCGGTAAATTTCCAAAAATTCAGAAAGAAATTTTTACATCTTCCGCACATTTCTACATGCATAGTTTAAAAATCGTGCTTTTCATAATCGATTTTTCTATCTTATATTCCCGATAATTTAATAATATTATTGTCAGCGGCAACAATATTATGCTTCAATTTGTCCTCCATTAAGTAGTAATAACCACATTATGATTGCCGCAGAACATCGCACATATTAACAAAAATATATTTTAAACTGGTTAATAAATTATTATGATATTTAATTGTAACATGTTTAGCGGTAACCAAAATATGGTGGTGCCGTTTTGATGGAGGACTAATTTAACCATAATATGGTTGCTGGTTGCAATAATATGGTCAAATTTAATTATAATATGTATATAAATAAAAGAACTTAATTTGAGCTCGAGGTCTTATTAATTGTTTTCAATTTATAATAATTTATTAAATTTTGCCGATATCTCGTTTTTCATTAAAAAAAAAACATCTTGTGGGCTATAATCTAAAAATAACAAGTAACAAAAATAAACAAACAAATGTATTAATACAAAATTCAAACGCGTATGTATATAAAATTTATACATTTGTTTGTTTATTTTTGTTACTTGTAATTTTTAGATTATAGCCCAGAAGGTGTTTTTCAATGAAAAACGAAATATCGGCAAAATTTAATAAATTGTTATAAAATAAAAATAATTAAAAAGACATCGAGCTCAAAATAAGTTCTTTTATTTATATATTATAAAGGTCGAATAAAATACAATATAAAATTTATAATATGTATATTCAAAAATTTTCGTTAAAAATTGTTTTGTTGTTGGTTAGTATATTGAGAAATTTTTTTCTCCGCGTGTGCTCCAGTGATGTGTTAGACTTTTTTGAAATGTCCTTACGCAACCCGAAAAAAATCCCTATTTTTCCCTACGCTTCAAAAAAAATTGTGTCTATAAAAATCCCTACAACTTTTAAGTGATGATTTATCAATAAAAATAAATTTATTTGTATTAATATATATAAATTTTTTTTAAAGTTTTTCCCAGCCAGCATTTGGGCGATAATTTTTTGGAAAAATCACCTAAATGGGCCCTCTCAGATCACTGTTGATTATATATCACAATTCTTACAATCGTCTTGAAAAAAAGTGGTATCCCACTTTTACAAATTATCTATTTGTTGCTCTGGAAAATTAAGTTCAAAAGATATCCATTCTTGTAAAAGATATTTTCACAAATTCACGTTAAAATTAAAGCTGAAATGGCGGCAAGCGATAACTCAAAGAAGTGTAACAATTTGTAATGTTGCCTTATCAACAATTTTATTAGTATTCTATTACAAATCGAAAAAGGTTGCCAAATGTATGCAGTTTTACCACATTAATCAAAAGTCCCTACATTTTATTGATTTCAAAATGTCTGTCCTTTTTTCCATACGGAAATATTTTTAGAAGAAAATCCCTACGAGGCCATTCCAATTACGAAACCCGTCAAATTCTAAAGCCCGCAGCCCGAACCATCTTCCAATTCGTCCAAATCTGCTACACAGCCACCTCAGCCTGCTGTTCTGTAGCCTGGCAACAAAAGTTAAGTTCATTAATATTTAAACCTCTAAAACTTCAAAACCAATTTAAAATTTTTTGAATACTTTTACTTTTATTGTACACCACTACCCCGGTTTGCGTCCTTTCGTAGTTGCTTCTGTTTATGATTTCGAATTTGCGTCGGTTTTGTTTCAGTTTGCGTCGCATTGCTTCGAAGTTGCGTCGTTAGTGCTCCGATTTGCGTCGATAATATAAAAAGAGACGCTGATAAAATAAAAAAAGACTGTTGAAACTGCAACATCGTTACAAAATAAAACGGTTACAACAATGAGAATTCCTTAATGAAAAAAATTCATCCAACTCTTACCATTTGGATTGAAGATCAAAATCAACGAAGAATGTGCTTAAGTAAAATTGTAGTTGAAAAGAAAGCTTTAACTTTATTTGAAGATCTAAAATAAAATTAACCTTTATCAAGTCTATGAAGTCAACATATATTTTTTCAGCTAAAATTATGAATCTCGGAACTACACAGAAAAAATTCTGGCAAATTTTTCAACAGTTAAAGCATTAATCAAATATTAAATCAGTTTTAATTACAAATTCAATCCTGTGAATTAAACGTTTAATCAAGTACGCTAAACGTTTAATAAAGTGAATTAAACGTTTAATTAATACCACTAATTTGTTTACTGGTGCATTTTAAATATTTTTTTAATTAATATTAAAAATTTTTTAATTGAAATCATTTTTAATTTTTTGTCTGTGTAATTAAATGAAAATCAATACAAATTTAGAGAAAATAGTGCTTCGATTTGCGTCGCGTTTCTCCGGTCCCAATTAGCGACGCAAGCCGGGGTATTGGTATATAGTAATTCAAAAAAAGAATTTCTGTTCAACTTGTTAACTGGGTAAAGCCAAAGTATTTCGAAAGTGTATGTGAAAAAGGGTGCCTCATTCAACAATAAAAAAATTTAATAAAGAAACGTAAACATAGCGGGAGAATAAAAAAACTGTTGCTGCAGAACCACTTAAGACAAATTGCGGGTAACAAGCACCATTCAACACGCAACTGAAAAAAATTTAAAAAATATTTTCTAAATCCTTCAACAACAGCAACACAGCTATGAAAAAAAAATTTGAAAAAAAAGGAGAAAAAATGGGCACAAGAAACCAACAACAAAAATATAATGAATGTAAAAATAAACGAAAGGATTTTCCTGTTGTTACCAAAGAATGAAATGAAAAATCTGCATACATTTAACAACTTTTCTGTGTGAGTTTTCTTTCTTTCATTCAGTCACTCGTTCAAACGCTTTTTGTTCTCATCTAAATGATTGAGTGTAAACGGCTTGTAGAACAAGTTTGCTGGTTGTGTGGTAAGAAAAAATTTTTTACTTTAAATTTGAGGTAGTGCTATAAGGAATTTCTACCCCTTTAACAGTTACCCTTCCTTATTTTTTTTTCTTTTTTTCGCGCAAAATGTGTTTAGGAAAAATAACTTTTCGTTTTTTTTTGGAAAATTTCAATTTATTTGCGGTACTTAAGCTGCTCTTAAGCCTCAAGTATGTCATGACAAAATATTTTTTCTTTCAATTTTTAGAACAATTTAATATTAGGGATTTTTTTTTCTTCTTGAAGATTTCTTATCTTTGGCTTTTGTTGTCATATGAATTGTAATGCCAATGACAACTTTTTTTTCCTATACCGAAGTCTAAAAAGAGAGGGGTAAGATTTACATTAGTCAATCAAAAATGTTGGGTGCAAAGTAGAAAGTGGCTTCTTAAAATTGTGTCTTAATAGTCACCAAAGCAAAAAAAAATTAAAAGTATTTCCTTAAATATTAAAATATGTTTTTCTCCCGTTTCTTCTTATCACCTTTAAGTGTTTCCTCTGTATTTGTGGAAATTTTATCTTAAAATTATTTCAACAAAAAAAATCCATTTACTTACATTTCTTTTCATAATTTACACTTCAAAGTAACACCTCAAATCTTGATTTTGTTTTTTATTATATTTTCTCTCTACCACCAGCAAAAGTGTTTAATGTTGTGTTAAATACGCCCTAGAATTTTTGCCGTCTTATCTGTTTTACAGCATCTGAAATTAGTATCAATGTCAGAAAATAAGAAACATTTCGTGCCATTCTATTTTTTGCCACCTCTACCCCAATTCAAACTGTTGTTAGAAACAGTCAAGCCATTAGAATGATTGACAATTTCTTCGTTTTATTTCTCTCCTCAGAGCGGGTTTAGTTGAGTGTGTCACCTTAGACACCTTTTACTAATAATGTACGTTTGCTCCCTCAGAGGAATTGTAACAGAATACTTTAGTTTATGCAGTTTTCCATCCAGGTTGTTTTTTATTTTAGCAAAGGGAATAAATTCATTAGAGTTTTAGTGAGAAATTGATTTTTAACGTGGGCTGCTAAGGGAGAGACTGGTTGTAAGATAGAATTGGAGTTCCTTGAGAAATTATTTATTTCAGTTAATTAGTGTTTGGAAATTTATATTTTTAAATATGGAAGTAAAGTGAATTTTGTATGTTTGTGTTGGATTTTTAATGAATAAAAAGTTACAAAGAATTTTTGATGAGCTACGAATTGTGCAAAGTGTCAACCAAAATTACAGAAAACGTAGATCTTTTTATACATTCAAACTGTTCCATGTTGGCGCTCACAGTAAAGTTTAGGGGGAAAAAAATCAAACTGGAATTTCTAAAGGGCCAAAAATAGTGTCCTTTGAAATAACATTTCAATTTTTGAATCTAAAATGAAAAAAATCGGTTAATAAGAACTGATTTTAGTATAAGATCAACAAAAAACTTTTAACCGTTTTAAAACAGGTGGTTTTACTTGTAAAATTTTTTTGTTTACAATAATGTAAATTTAGCTATTATTAGAGAAGAGGACTGAAAATAATATTTTTCCTTTACAGTGTTTACATTTAAATCAAAAATAATTTTGATTCAAAAAGATACCATTGCAAAGATTTTTTTTTTAATAAAGTAAATGGTAAATGGAGTCAATGAATTCTTGTAAAAGCTCTTCCCGATATACAAAAAAAAAATTGTTTTGTAGTATTTAATCTTCAAAAGTACAAAGGTACGCTAATAAAGTATAAATTTCAAAAATATCAAATCAATTTCACCGATATCTTAATATATATAGGCATAATTTTTATACCCTTCACCGAAGGTAAACAGTAAAAGAGTATATTTAAGTTGTCAATCCCTTTGTAATTTCTACATTATTCATCTTAGACCTTAAAAAGCTGTTTTAATGATTCTTCCGTCTGTCTGTTGAAATTGGGTTTCCGAAGACCCCAGATATGATATGGACTTGGTTGTTATATTTTTCTGTCACATCTGCTCCATTTAATTTTGCTATTAAAATTCAGCCAGTTAGATCTTTAGATGGTTGGGATATGAACAAAAACCACAATTAACCCTATTTCTTTTATAAAATCCCATTTGGTTGTGTTTTTATACC
The DNA here is from genome assembly GCA_943735925.1 of Pollenia amentaria. Lineage (NCBI taxonomy): Eukaryota > Metazoa > Arthropoda > Insecta > Diptera > Polleniidae > Pollenia > Pollenia amentaria. The sequence goes on along the minus strand of OX031006.1, from coordinate 276,908,445 downwards.
CATTAAAGTGGTATATAAGTTAGTTTTTTTTTAAATTTTATTTATATTTTAATGACTTTTATTGTGTTTTTATAGCATAATAAATACATACGTACATGTGCAGCGAAATAGATTTAACGACGTCCTTCTGTTTTTCTGTATATCTGGAGAACCGAAAGAGCAAAAAGAGCATCTCGGTTTTCAATAGAAAACTGCCGACTTAACGTGGGCAAGATTGGAGAAGTGGGCACACAATTTATATTACTTACGCGCAGCGTTCCCAAATGTGCAGATTTATCTGTATTTTGCAGTTTTTCTAAGCATTGAGCAGTTTTGAAGTTTTTTGTTAAAAAAAAATAAGTTTTTTTTTTGTAAATTGTTAAGATTTTGCAGTTTTGCATTACAATTTTTTAATTTCAATTTTGTTATATTATTTTCTATTTCTTAAGCCATAATTCTACCTAATTTGCTTAAAACATACTCGTTTAACAGAGGCAAGCTTTAAGAGCCAATCAAAAAACACAAAAGGGTTCGGAAACACGCACTTTCTCCGTTATCAAATAAACCACCTAAACCTAATTAATCATGTTTCAATAAATTGTAATGAAATACTTTTATTCTTTAAAATTTGTATTTTTCTTCGTTTCCTTCTTAAATTTACCACTAGGTAGCGCAAACAGCTTGGAAAATATAGAACATTTCGATTTTTCTGCAAACGTGATTTAATCGTTTGTCAAAAACGCAAGAGGATTGTACAAACGTACAATGTTTGCCAAGCCGTTTGAGTAGTTTATTTGGCTGTAACTTTTGAAAGTTTAATTGTGTCCCTGTTTGCATTTTGTGATTTTTGATGCTGCGCAAAAAGCTTGGAAAATATAGAACATTTCGATCTTTCTGCAAACGTGATTTAATCGTTTGTCAAAAACGCAAGAGGATTGTACAAACGTATAATGTTTGCCAAGCCGTTTGAGTAGTTTATTTGGCTGTTACTTTTGAAGGTTTAATTATGTCCCTGTTTAAATTTTGTGATTTTTGATGTTTCTTTTTTAAAGTTGCATTTAAGTTTACTTTGTAAAAGTTTTATTGCAGCAATTTTTCATATATGTTCACTTGACAAATTGCAAATCTGAGGAAACAAAACAAATCTCAAGATCATATGTCCTTGTGTGCCCCTCTTAATTCCACTCTCTTTCATCTAGCCAACAAAGTTACAATATAATATTGTATTTGTTTATGTATTACACGTGCATATGTTAAAAAAAAATTAGTCAAATATATATTTTTTTTTTTTTGCTATTTTTATGTGCAGTTTTTTTTAGTTAAATCAAGTTTTTTTTCTTATTTTCAAAAAAAATTATGGCAACACTGGTTACGAGCAATATATCGAAATATTGTTTATTTTTTTGCAGATTATTATGAAACTGAAGAAAAATATACCCTTAACAAAACTGTGCAAAAATGAAGAAAAATTCAAACCAGTAAGGAAATTGGGCTCATTCGCAAAAATATGGTCAAAAATTTAGTTTTTCCTGAAAATCGCAAAAATGTATATCTCAATTACGGAAAAGCTATTGGATATATTGACATAATTTTTTCATATTTTAATTCCCTAATATATTTAAAATTAAATTAAAAATTTAAACGGAAGTTATGGCTTTAACGGCTATTTTCGGGAATAGTATTTGTATGGGAGCTATGGTCATATAGTTTAATCTAAATGCCAACATAATATGATGGTTTATGGGCACAAAGATCCTATTCCGAATAGAATCATGTATGGGGCTATGTGAAAATTTTGGACTGATTCATCGCATTTTCAATAGGTAAATTTCCTTAAATTATTTTCAAAATTTCCAGCCAGCCAGCCGGACGGACGGGAATAATTAATTCGACTCAGAAAGTAAGTCTGAGCCCATAGCTTATAGTTACAGGCTCTTTGTTTTTTTTTTTCATAATATTTTATTTTTTAATTGAATTTTTAATGCAACAACAGTTAGATTAGGACGTTTAAAAAGAAAAAAGTCAAATTATTCTTAACTCGATTTAAGATGTTATTGCTTATGGGCGCAGATACATATGGACATTTCCATGTCATCGTACGTGACATTTGTACGCACTCAGAGCGATAGAGATTTTGAACAAATCGTAATAACTGGAAAACATTTTTTTAAATTATGTGCCATTCAGAGTGTACTATATAAGAAAAAAATTATCACATTCGGAAGCTTGTTATCCAAAAATCGCGCAAAGTAGGTGCATACTGTACGTGACATTAAACGGAAGTGATTTTGGGGGGAATGTAAAAGCATGCGAAAATATGCATATTGTGGGAGTTAATATTCCTTTTTTTAATATTTTACATTAAACCAATTATATTAAAATAATTAATTGGAAAGAAATATTTTTTTTTCGATGGTTTTATAATGACAAAATTGTAATAACGTTCGTGAGATACCATACGAGGCAGATTTTCCCCTAATAGTATTTACAATGTGTATAATATATTTTTGGGAAATATATGTATACAAAAACTTTAAAAAACAAGTAAGAAAGTAAAGTCGGTCAATCCCGACACTACATCACCCTACACCATAATATTTTAGGAACCAATTTTTGCGAGTGTATCCTATTTTGAACATATTGCCAACCATGCTCGGTTGAGGTTAAGTATTACATATATTAAAGTTATTTGTGCTCAATATTATTCAGATATCTTCATCTATAGGAGATTTGTTAGCCTCTACCCGAATAATATTTGTATGGATGCTATGGTCAAATATGGACCGATTCCAATAATATTTGGTTGGATGTTTTACGACGGCGGATCAATAAGTCCTTGACTTTTCGAACTTCCCTCGTAGTTATATAAAATGCAACACTGCTCCAATCAAGTACCACCTGTTAATAGACTACTGTCCAGTTTTGAGCAAGTTCTGTCATTTACTTTGCGTTTGACAGCTGTTCAAAACATACAACCTCGTGGATTTTTTTAAAAATGGAGAAAGTGAATTTCGAATGCTCATTAAACATTAGTTTTTGTGAAAAAAACCGCCAATCAAACCAAGGAAAAGCTTGATAAATACTATGGGGACTCTGCTCCATCGATTTCAATGGTAAAAAAGTGGTTTACTGACTTTCGTAGTGGTCGCACAAGTACAAATGACGCTGAACGTTCTAGGCGGCCAATTGAAGTCAATACACCGGAAAATGTCGAAAAAATTCGAGATATGGTGTTGGCCGATCGAAGAGTAAAAGTGCGTGAGATTGGTGATGCCATAGGCATTTCATATGGCAGTGTGGTTTCGATTTTAAATGATCAGCTGGGTTTAAGAATGCTGTCTGCAAGATGGGTGCCGCGTTTGCTCCTAATTGACCATAAACGTAATCGTATCACAACTTCAAATGATTGTTTGGAGTTGTTTAACCGCAATTCTAATGAGTTTTGGCTGCGTTTTGTAACTGTGGATGAAACATGGATCCATTACAACACTCCGGAGACCAAGCAGCAGTCTAAACAATGGGTTTTTCCGGGTGAACCGGCTTCGAATAAGGCCAAGGTAAGTTTGTCGGCAAATAAAGTGATGGCAACAGTTTTTTGGGTTGCACGCGGGATAATCCACATCGATTTCCTTCAAAAGGGAAAAACAATAAACGGCAAATATTATGCCAACTTATTGAACCGATTTAACGAGGACTTAAAAAAAACGACCCCATATGGCCAAGGAAAAATTTTTTTTCATTAAGATAATGCACGGGTCAAACAAATGACTATTTTAAGGACCTCGAAAAATCCTAATTTTTGGAAGGGATACACAGATTGGAGAAACTAAGTGTATTGAGCTAAAAGCAGATTATGTTGAAAAATAATTTTTTTTTTCTTTTTTTGTAAAAAATATGTGTTTCATTCAAAAAGTAACGGACTTATTGATCCGCCCTCGTAGATTGCAATAAAATAAATTTGGATCAAATTCTTGCTAAATACCAACATAATAAGATGATACATTTAATTGCATTTAGAGTACTTACAACATCGTACGTGACGCCCTTTAAAAGCTTATATAATTTTCCTTTATCAATTAAAAAAACAATTCGATCAATATCTTTTTTTTTGCAACAAATATTTTGCTTTGAACTTTTATTTTGAAACATCTACGACTGATCAAACACAAATGATATAGACAAATGATGTTTTTGCACCACGTACCCACCTGATATTAGAATATCATCCAAAGCAAACCAAAACATATACTAATCGAACTTTATAAATATTTGGTCTTTCCTCATGGATCTTGTTTATTGTTGTTGTAAAATTAATTTTAAAGTACAATTCCAATGTAACTAGTATCTGTATTTATTCATTAGAAAAGTGAAAATTGTTGATGACAGTTACATAAAATTTATCAAGGAGTTGGTCAGTTCAAGCTGTTAGTTTTCGTTCTTTAAAAATTGTAATAATGAGTTCCTTTGCATAGTAACTTTTTAGTGTTTTTTCTTTGCTGCCATATTTTTTAGTCGTGGTTGGCATTCTCATGGAAATGCCCATATATAACCTGATATCAATGGTAATTTATTTTAAAAAGTGACTTTTTTCAGTATTAGTTCAACTTTACTAACCAGTAGCCCGTTTCTGTATTTCTAGCATCGTAAAATTTTCCGCATGAAACAAGCGAATTATGACAAAAACAGTGCAATATGAAACAAAAAATGGTTTTTCTCACATAAGTGTTTCTGTATTTTTACTTTGCGAGAATTATCTGTCATTTATATAATTTTCCAGCAATTATTGGAAGGATGTGAGAAAAAGTGTTTCTGTAACAATATTTTGCAAAAAGTTTCTCACAAGAACTGTCAAAATAAGTCATATTTGAAATTGATGCGAGAAAAAAAAATTAAAAAAATGGAGCCCAAATTATGTGTGTATGTACACAAGAATGTGTATTATTTTTTTTTTATTTGAAAAGAAAGAATTTAAATGATAAACATAAGTATATAAAACACAACTGTTATATTTTGTTATTTTAATTTTTTAGCCTTTCGTTGTGTTTGTTTTATGCAGGGCTGCCAGATAAATTTGTGAAAAAACGTTAATATCCTAAGAAAAAATAAAAAAACCGTCTATTTTGTTCGGACAATTTAAAATTAATTCTGTTCGATTTTTATCACATAATCACAAATTTTTATCATATATCAAAAAATATAATAAAAAAAAAACCTTAAGTTCATTGGTAAAATATATATTTTATACATACATAAGCTTGAGGTCTATTTAAATAAAATTATTTATTTTATTTTTCCTTAATCCGATAACAGTTTAAAATTTCAGATTGTTATTTTTCCCTGCAGAAATCACACAAAGTAGTGACAAAATATCATTGAAATAAAATAAACACTTTTGGACAAAATAAAAGGCAAACATTTCCTAAAGGGCATTGACTGAAAATTGTTTGATCACATAAACAAATGTATTAAATAATCCAAGCAAATAAAAATTAAACAGTTTTCCTTCGAAATTTTGATTTTGCCGATAATTTTGGAACAAAAAAAAAAAAAAATCGTCAAAATATCGATAAATCTTTAAATCTGGCAGCCTTATTTTTATTATATATTTTTCTTTCGTTGATGTTTTGCTTGCATTTGACACTTAATTACTGGAAGTATTCCAGTTAAAACAGAATCTGTGTTGTCTGTTCTCGCATTTAAATCCAGAAACACTTTTTTCTCACAAATCGAGAAACGATGGAATTTTTTGTTTCACACTTAATGTGAGAAATTTTGCGATGCGAGAAATACAGAAACGAGCTACAGTATACATTATTATTGTTAAAAATTAGATATTGGGAATTATTTCTTTTTATAAGCAACTTTATTATATTCAACCTTTTTTTATTTTTTCGAATTTATTCTATGATTTAAATTTCAGTTATGTATTTTATAAAGCTTTTTTCCTAAAAATTTAAGGAATAGAACTATTACAAAAAAAGCTTTATAAAATACATAACTGAAATTTAACTAATAGAATAAATTCGAAAAAATAGAAAATGTTGAATTGTTAAAAATATTAAAATATATACACACAGTATGCAACATTTCGGGTAAATATAATTTTCTATCAATTACCGAATTTTTCAGTAATGACTTGTATACACTACCAGACTATTATCTTGTTTCTTGCTGTTACGTTTTACCTTAGCTGTCCTTTGGATAGCAATGAAGTATATTGTATTGTAGTCTGGTAGTGTATAAAAGTCATTCCTGAAAAATTTAAGAAATGGAACTATTACAAACAGCTTTATGAAATATTGTTAAAAGTTTTAAAATTCAATTTCATATGCAATCGAAAATGATTTAGTTTTTGGAATATATTTTCTAAAATGAAATATAAATTAACTAGTTTTTCGGCAAAGATTCGAACTGTTGCACACTGTGTGTATATATTTTAATATTTGAAGAAATTAATATTTGAACAATGAATACAAACATGAATTATAAACTTTTGACTTGTCAAAGAGTCCGCATACGAAGTAGTTGTGTACTATGCCCTTAGTTTTTATTTGTTTTTTTGACAGTTTTCATAACAGGTTGCACCATAATCCATTACCAAAGTGTAATCTTTCTATAGATAAAGTACAAAATTGTCGTAGGCAAAAATTTTTTACGATATTTTTACGAAAAATTAAGCCACTTTTAATTTTAAAAAAATTACGAATTATAATTAAGCGGCTTAAAAGAAAATTCCGAGTAATTAAGCATTAAAAATTTCTTTTTGCTATATATTACACTGTATACTCAATATAAACTGTCCGTCAGCATAGTACAATTTGAGATAATAATAGAGGTCTGATTTTTTATAGTTATTTTTTTTAGTTTAGGCACTTGTACACCTTTGCTTTTAAGGCTCGCAACTGATTAAAAAATTGTAAAAAAATATTGTTTTAAAAGGTGTTGAACCTTAATCTTTTGTAAAATTTGCTTCCAAAACTAACAAACATTTTGTTAACAAATGACTTAAGACAAATTAAACATCACCACTTAAGAAATATTTTCTTTCCTTCATTTATTTAAATTTCCCTACTTGATGTAATAGAAAAATTGTTTACGAATAGCAGAACAAAAAAAAAATATATATACATAGTGACAAATAAGTAAATGAAGTGAAATGAAAAAAACCAAAACAAATAAATGGAAAATCTCATTAATTTCAATTAGGCATTCGACCCTTAGCATTGTATTGACACAACAGCCGTAAACTTTTTTTATCCTTTTTTTCTCTCATATTCATTTGTCTCATCCTCTGGTTAGCCAGCCATTCATTGTTTCAGATTTTTGTCGTATTTTTTTTGCTTATAATAACATGTTGATGTTGTGTTGAGTACAACTTTAACGAGCTCTTTTTTTTTGTTGTTTTAAGAAAGAAAAAAAACGAAAAAAAAAATCAAATCTACAAGGACATTATAGAAAAACTCTGTATAAATCTAGAAGAAAATGTAAGACAAATAACAAACAATAATTATGATGTTTTAACAAATACACATACAAATGATAGATACGCATTCACATGTGAATACTCGTTTGTTTTTGAATGATTGTATGGGAGTGTGTGAGTTTAAGGATACAACTAGATGCTTATGTCTTTGCTTATTTGTGACTTTCTTTTTCCGGGTTTGCTCCCAGAAGAGTCATTAAAAATTTAAGAAATAGAAGAACAAGGAATTATAACAACAGCACCAACAATAAAAAAACCAAAACAATATTTTAAAATAAAAGAACAAATATTTTACACAATTTCAGACATGTTTTACACAAACATATACATTTTATATGTGCATGTGGGTGTTTGGTGCTTTAGGTACTTAAGCTGTTGCATATTTCTTTAAAATCATGGGAAACAAAATGTAGGAGTTATTATTGAAAAAAAAAATGTTTAGTTAAATATAAAAATAAGAAGAACTTTTTTAAATTATAGAAAGACAAAAAATCCATGCTAGGTAACTAGACAATTAGCTAACAGAGATCTTAGATCTAAGCTAATGGCTCCCAAATATGATCCATGGGAGCCATGGAGTCCGTTACAATATTCCAGGAGAACGTCAAACTACATACATATATTTAAAAAAAATTAGAATTTATTTTATTTTAATTTTTATCTTAATTACATCAATATTAAACAAACACCCTTATTGTGAAAAAAATTAAACACTTTATTCCCTGGAAATCTCAAACAACAATTTGCTATCGTTAATGTCCGGTGAATTTTTTTTCCCTTCAAATAATATTTGTTCATTCGAATTTAAACAGCCGTAAAGGAAAAAAATTGACGAGTGTTGAAATGTGGAAAGAGATTTATGTATATGAGCCCCTGCCTTTTGGCTTCATCTTATAGTGGATCTTAACACTGGGTGACAAACAACGCGTTTACTAAACTGTAGCAATTTTGAGTTTATAATCCTACAAACATTATAGACTTTACCCTTGTTAAGGAGCCGGAGCTATCTCCACTAACCACCACTGCAAACTTAAAATTCAGCAGCTTCTGTTAAAAAGCAACAGCACTTTGGGAAATACGTCGAAGGCCCTAAAAGGCGACAAATCACCCTGTCATGTGGGATTCACACTTCCCGCGGCTTTGGGTATAAGCCACTTCCAACATGTAATACCCGATATCCCCTCGTCAAAAAAGTACCCTTCTGTTGTCACCGTTAATACACGCAATTGTGCCGAAAAAATAACTTCTATTAAAGGAAGATTTCCATAAGAAAGGTAATACTTCTACAGAGGACAATAATCCTAAAAGACAGGGAGCATTTCCGGCAAGAAGCATTCTAGCATTCAGACCAGTCCCTTCACTCACCGGGGGCTTCTGACTCCCATGGCAAATGATAACAGAGCACTTTGGTGAATACCCCGGCCCCAAAAAATCACAATGATTTCAAGGGCCCTGTCATTTTGGATATTTGTCGGCTTTCAAGTATGCATACACATAATACGCCCATACATTTTCAATACCAGAAAAAAGATATCGACACAGCAGAAACTGTCTTATTCCTCTAGCCCATCTACCATACCTCCTAAAAAGAACTCCATGGCAGTACGAGTATACAGCGGAAAAAATAAATCTTCCAATACCTATCAATGGCTCTGAGAGCGCCTCCTGTTGCCAGGCACTAAGTCAATTGTAGAGTCTTTCAGATTCCAGGTATTGGCCTCAAGATGGTTCACTAGACCTTGAAGATTCTCAACCGTTGGTAATGATTGCGTTTTTTTTTTTTGCTGAATGTGGTCATCTTTAAGGGCTGTGGGAAAAATCGCCCAAAGAAAAATGGCCCAAAAAAAGATATGAAAAATCGCCCAAAAAAATTCCATGTAAAATTGGGCCTAAATTCATATGAAAAGTGACCTAAAATTTTTGGGCTATTTTTCGTTATTGTTGGGTGATTTTTCGTTTTTTAAATTTGGTGATTTTTCATTATGAAAAATAACCCAAAAATGTTGTATGAAAAATGGCCCATTTTTTTAATTTTCTCCTCTATGGTATAACAAACACCGGCTTCGCTTACTAAAGCTTCTCTGCACAGCCGGCCTTTGGCCGGGCGCAAGGATTTTCTCCTCTATGGTATAACAAACACCGGCTTCGCTAAGTAAAGCTTCTAAAATCTGCCTTTTTTCCAAACGAAAGCCGACTATGCAGAGAAGCTTTAGTTAGCGAAGCCGGTGTTTGTTATACCATAGAGGAGAAAATCCTTGCGCCCGGCCGAAGGCCGGCTGTGCAGAGAAGCTTTAGTTAGCGCAGTGTCAATGGACACTATGACACTTTTTGGAGTGTCATAACGTCCATGGACACTATGACACTGGACGTCATAACATGCCACCGGGAAAAAATTCGTTTTTGCTTTTTGGGTCATTTTTCATTTTTTTTTTGGCCCTTTTTCGTTTCTTTTGGGCAAAATTTCATATATAACTTTTTGGGTCATCTTTCATGTTCTGTTGGGCGATTCTTCATTTGGGCGATTTTTCATTTCTTTTTTTGGGCCATTTTTCTTTGGGCGATTTTTCCCACAGCCATCTTTAAGGGGCGATTGCCCAATCAACGATCAGCAAGGTGCTTGCACAATTTCTAAGGACAGTATTCTCGCATTCTTACCATTAAAATCTTAATTTTTTTCATTTGTTAAATTGCTCCTTAAAATTAAAATTATTATTTTAAAAAACACGGAATACTAACACCATTTATATTTGACTTGCCGCTACAAATTAAAGTAAACAGACGTTGTTAAAATAGCGAACAAATTCCCGGCAAAAAAATCATTTACGGTTGCAGGAAATTTCTTCGAAGGTGACAAAATTAACGATTGCAATTTTGTAAACATGAAACTAATTTCGGGCGAAATTTAAGTCCTCGTCCATATTATAAAACATTTTCCTATAAAGTTTCTTCAATTCTCTCCTGAAACTGCATTCGTGTCCATACAATTTAAATTTTGTTTTGCAGCATTTAAGTATTTGGAATGCCCTCTCGCTTTGTTCTTTTTCCTTCACTAACAAATATTTAAAAAAAAAACTGTTTGTACATAAATTAAAGTACACTTTTTCATATGTCATTCCCTTTTCAATACAAAACTCAAATGTCTCCTAATATGGACGTTTATGGAATATCAGAGTTTTATATTATTAACTCTTTTGAAAGTTATATTAATTAAAAATCATTGGCCTTAAGGATGGGCTACTTGATCTTGGCATATATTTCTTTAATATGTACACACGTTTGGTTATTACGCTGTCAGAGAATAATAATTATCGGGAGGAATGCCTAATTTAAACCCTACAATTACGAAAATATTTCGTTGGTAAATAAATGCTTTACAGTAATAAAATTCTTCAATATCATTTTCTAATTCGTTTTAGTGATGGACGTATGTATTTTTTCCTCGATGGTCTGAACAACGAATGAATTCATGCAACTACATGGGAGCGCTCATATGAATACTACGAAGATAACTCGGAAATATCTTAGATTTGCTGCTTAAGCTGCGATCACAAGATTGCCGCAAAGAATCAATTTTCACACTTTTTAATACCCCAATCGTGTGATTGCGAAATCAAATGGCTCATGTACCAATCGAGAACAATATTGTGCTTACTTATTGTGCAATCGTGTGACTACTTGATATACAATCGCGCGTCAACAAAAATAACGAAAATGTACCAATATTTATTGGGTTCTTGTGCGGCAATTAAATAACTCAATAAGGGTATTATTTTAATCGGGCTTTTGCTTTAATCGGTTAATCGATCGATTAATTAACCGAGGCTTTGCTTTAATCGGTTAATTAGTGGTTAATATTGTTTTCGATCGGTTAACGGATAATAAATTTTTTTTATAAATCAAGTAATTTCAATACATAAAAATGCATAAATTATTTATTAAAAAAAAAAAAATTTTTTTGCAAGTGCACGTGCATAACAAACTGAACTGGCAAATTGTTTTTATTTTGATTTCTTGCGAAAACAATAAAAACAATTTGTTTTTTTTTTTAATCTGTTTTTCTTTACCCACTTACAACAATTAATGTTGGGAGAATTCCAACTAATTGTAGTGGGTAATGTAAGAAGAGATAAGCACACTGTTTTATTGTTAATATTTTGTTTAAGCTTTGATATCGTTGCAAACAAGACGTTTTGAGTGTATGTAATTCTCATTCCCTCTGTCGTCTTGTTTGCTGATCGCTTTGGCTTTTCTAAAATTATTTAGGAGAACGTTTCCTGATGATCCTGCCTAAGCAGCCAGTGAAATGCGCATAGGAACAGCTTTTCCTCCAACAATAAGTTTTAGTATTTTTATCAATTAAAAAAAAGGGAACTAAACACAATAAATAAAATCTTTTAATAAAAAAAAATTATGTATTCCCAAAAACAACTTTTTTGATAATAAGAGTTTATTAGTAAAAAAACCAATAACATAAGAAACATAACAATTCTTGAACAAAAACGAACAAACAAAAGAATAATTTATAAATAAGTTAAAATTTATTTTTTAATTAATATACTCGCATATTATGTATTAATTCAAAAATTAACTGTAAGTTCATTTTATTAGTTATTTCAATAGTTTAAGGAGATCTTATCAAATAATATTTATACAAAACTTTTTATACAAAAACTTTTGTTTAAATCTTTATAAAAAACTAAAATGGATATGAAATCTGTTTTAAGAAAAATTTGTATGGAAATTTTGTTTTAAAATACGTTTGAAATCTATTTTATTTTTAATGAATACGGCAGTTAGGATTCAAGCGTTTATTTTCTCTAGTTTGGATAAAACTTGACTTTGAAAAAACTTTTATTTATTGTAGATGTTGAAGAAATCAAAAGCAACCAATAATACAGAATATCTAATTTCTCAGTCCTTTTCCTGTATTTTTCTAAACATGTAAAATCCTCCATTATTTCATTAGAGTCCTGTTCTAATTTTTTGAAATGTTTAACACTTCTTATTGTTTTGGTTAATTCTGTTAAAAGATTGATATGATAAGATATAAAAAAAAAAAAAATAACTGAACGCATACATATAATAAGTACGCGAAACCAGAAGCTGTTGGCAGCAAACACTTATTTAAAAAGAAATTCACTGAACACATTCTTCGTTTGTATTAAAAAATGTTTTCTAAACACAAATTTTGTACATGAGACGAAGCAAATTATTAAAAGCACAAAAAATTATGTTATAAATAATACTACAAAAAGTTAAGCATTTTGTTACATCGGTTAATCGACGGAAATTAATCGGTTTAATCGTTAATCGAAAAAAGGCAATTTTAAATTAACCGATCAGTTAATCGGGTAGTAATTAATCAGTTAACACAATACGCGTTAATATTTGCCTTTTTTAATAAATTTACTTTTGTGTGTTTCTTTTAGTAGGAATAAATATATACATATTTATTTATTTTTCATTATAAATATATATATATTTTTTTTTAAATTAGTGCAATAGCTGTTCAGGATGAATATTTTTATTCAAGATATTTAATTAAATTAAAAAAAAAACGGAGTACTATTTCTTTTTAATGAAAGTTTAGGTATGTGATGAAAATCACTCGATTTCGAAACGATAAAATTTTATCACTTTCGAGCGATTCTAAAACTATTTCTGAATTATATTATAAAGTCTTAATTTTTTTGTTCAAAGCATAATTTTTTTGGCTGTGGGAAAAATCGCCCAAAGAAAAATGGCCCAAAAAAAGAAATGAAAAATCGACCAAATGAAGAATCGCCCAACAGAACATGAAAAATGACCCAAAAAGTTATATATGAAATTTTGCCCAAAAGAAACGAAAAAGGGCCCAAAAAAAAAATGAAAAATGACCCAAAAAGCAAAAACGAATTTTTTCCCGGTGGCATGTTATGACGTCCAGTGTCATAGTGTCCATGGACGTTATGACACTCCAAAAAGTGTCATAGTGTCCATTGACACTGCGCTAACTAAAGCTTCTCTGCACAGACGGCCTTCGGCCGGGCGCAAGGATTTTCTCCTCTATGGTATAACAAACACCGGCTTCGCTAACTAAAGCTTCTCTGCATAGTCGGCTTTCGTTTGGAAAAAAGGCAGATTTTAGAAGCTTTACTTAGCGAAGCCGGTGTTTGTTATACCATAGAGGAGAAAATCCTTGCGCCCGGCCAAAGGCCGGCTGTGCAGAGAAGCTTTAGTAAGCGAAGCCGGTGTTTGTTATACCATAGAGGAGAAAATTAAAAAAATGGGCCATTTTTCATACAACATTTTTGGGTTATTTTTCATAATGAAAAATCACCAAATTTAAAAAACGAAAAATCACCCAACAATAACGAAATATAACCCAAAAATTTTAGGTCACTTTTCATATGAATTTAGGCCCAATTTTACATGGAATTTTTTTGGGCGATTTTTCATTTCTTTTTTTGGGCCATTTTTCTTTGGGCGATTTTTCCCACAGCCAATTTTTTTTAGTGATTTTCATATACACCTACACCTACACCTACACCTACACCTACACCTACACCTACACCTACACCTACACCTACACCTACACCTACACCTACACCTACACCTACACCTACACCTACACCTACACCTACACCTACACCTACACCTACACCTACACCTACACCTACACCTACACCTACACCTACACCTACACCTACACCTACACCTACACCTACACCTACACCTACACCTACACCTACTTATACAATTACACTCGAATTCGATTTCCAGACCATGTCTTATATACCATATTTTTTTCGGAAATATTTTTAGGTTTGACATCGCTTCAATCTTATATGTATACGAATTGCTAGCAATAATGTCCTTAAAAATCTTTTAACCCCTTCTCCCACATCGTCTTTTATAATTTACTTCAACTTAAAGTTCAATATTTATTTTCGCGATTTTCTTCGGTAAAAGTTCCTTGGCAAATGTCAGGTGAAAACTCCAAAGACAAATGCATCATGTATATGTTTATGCTCTAAGTCTTAAGTACATTTCGAGTAGAAAAGTTTGTTACTTTCGACAAATATTTTATGACAATGTTTGCCCGCATCGAAACATGAACATGAAGAAACACATGCATATATCTACGTAGGTATATGTGTTTGTGGCACATTGTTGATACTTGACCAAAAACAAAGAAAAATATGAAAAGGTAGACAGACACACAGATGAGAAAAGACTGCGTGCACTAAGTTGTAAATCAATATTCACATTGGAGTTCTGTGAGAAAAGTTTAAAATGTTGGCGAAAAGTTTTCTGTCATACCAGACTACATACATGCACCATATGTAGCATGTGCGGCGGTGTGATCAGTGTTTGCATAGGATGATATTATAATAGATGCAAACGAGGATAGAAAATTTAGAGAATACTGAGGGCGATGAAATATTATACATTTTAACGAAATTTAAATTTAACAAAAAAATAATTTATCAAAAATGGCTTAAAAACGCTCAAGTTACATTTACTAATTTAATTCACCAAACTTTCATGCTTAAAACGTTTTATCATTCTTAATTAACAGTGGCCGATTACCTTTTTAAACGAACAAGTTGCAGAAAAAATACGAAACCGAATACTTCGATACATATTGGATTTTATCAGTCAGTGATTCGCAAATTCACAATTTTAAGTCTCTCTTGCTTAAGCAGTAATATTTTCCTGGCGCTACTTCAACTACTATACTATAAAATACGCTCTCTCTATTTCTCTTATTAAAAACTGAAAAACATCAACTCGTTTGTTGCTCTTCTGTATCTGTGTTTATTTAAGCTTTTAGTTTTAAAGTTACTCTTTTATATACAATCGTGATGCATTGATAAGGTGACCGCATTCAGTCAGCTGATTGTACACCTTGTAAAATGTCTTGCCGTCAAACATCCATATTCATGTGTCTAGAAAATGGGCTTTTAAAAATTTCAAATGTTCAAAGTTGTTCTTTTTAAGGCAAATAGCAAAATTACATACACCTTCCTTAAGTAGGCGCCCCCTTTCTGTTTTTAATTGTCATTTTGCAGAAAGCACTTTTTGAATATAAGCCCTCGATATATTGTTTTTATATTAGGGCTTTCTTTATATCGTTTCATATTGTAGGGCTTTTTTCAGCCCTCTCCGTTCGTATTACCCGTGTTAAAAAGTTGTCAGGCTATTTGAACATACACAATACAAAAGTTAACAAGTTTCTAGGAAACGTCAAATATAACAAGGCGAGAACATCAATAAGTAGCAAGCGGGGCTTTTTCGTTCGATTAAAAAAAATTTTAAACTCAGTAAAAAAACAATGTAGTTAAACACAATTGGCCTTATGCAAAAATAAAACATATGTAAACTTAAAATGTTCGTTTAAACCGGGCTTTTATACAAATTTTTTAATACTTCAAGTTTACACTAATTTTATTGCATAAGTGCAAAATTAATGCAAAAATCGTTTTGTAGCTTAAATTTTGTATTCTGAGGAGCTCTGATTATTACGCTCTTTTGTGAAATTCAAAAACATTCGTGTTAAATATTAACAGATAAAGAGATTTTTTTTCTAATTGGGAACTAAACAATGTACTTGTCATAGATTTTGGTGGAATAGGGTTTGGCAACTATTATTGAAAATTAAGATTTTAAAAAGAACTTATGATGGTAGTCTGAATACAGGTTAGCCACAGGTGTAAAGGGTATAAATAAGTTCGTCATACTTCAGGTGGAAAGGATATTAATAAATCCATCATTCCGTTTATACTGATCTTAGACCATATAAATCTTATATGTTCTGGGTTCTTATGAGTAGTAAAGTTGATTTAATGAAGTGCGTCTGTCCACTTATCCGTCTGTCCATGATTATACTGAAGTGGGTTTTTCGAAAACACAAGATATGACGGGAACCTGCTTGTTATATATCTATATCACATATAGTCCGGAATAGATTTTTATTGTAAGCCAGCCAGATCGGTCCACAAATCTGATTACGCATTACGAGCTTTGGTCCGATTGGGTCCATATAAAACAAGCTAGGTCGATAAAACTGAGATAAATTATAAATATAAAGAATATGTGATTTCTTTATATTCATAATTTATCCGGTTTTTAAAATCAGGGGAACAGACCTATTATTTCACCCAGCGACCATACAAATATGCTTTAGTATAAGAATTTTGACACGAAAGCGCCCATTCCATATGAGTTAAAAAGCAATGGGCTCTTTAATGCCAAAGGTGATTGGTATTTAGGAACTGCCAAATATTGTCCTTTACTTGTTTTGATTAAATACCACTTTTTTAAGTTATCAAATAAATTAACCGTTTTACTTTGAGTACATTTTTATTATTATTGAGTACTTTTTCATTATTTCCCTTCAAAGACAAAACCACTGCTTTAATTTTGTTTAAATAGCAATTTTCAGAAAAATGGACTTAAAAACCTTTTACACTATTCTTACTCAACAAACAGAACAATTCCGATAAATTAATTTTTGGATTGAAAAAAAAATTGGATTTAGTTTGTAAATTGAAGGATAAAAACCTGCTGTCTGTTCTTGTGGGAGATTTTATATAAACAAAATGGAAATAATTCTGGATTAAGAATTCTGAATCGTTTTTAATTTTGTTTTTGTTAGGACCAGCACTCAGGGGTTGAGCCCTACTTACTAATGCATTTCCTTATGTGGGAACTAGGAAAAAGGTTATGGGAATTAGGATAGATGGAGTAGTGCTTGTGGACATTCGACTTTAACTTATTCATGTTGGAAGTGAGAGGGAAGACTTCAGCAGAAAGGTTATTCCACATACAAAGAGTAAGGCTAAAAACGAATTCTCTCTGTAATGCTTTGAACGATGCACCGGCCAATAGATCACAAAAGAATGGGCTTTTGAGGAAAAAAGTGTATTACGAATTAACGTACATGTTTCAGGAAACAGATCCGTAATTTCATCAGAACACATCCCATTATAGTAACGATACAACAGGTTAATACAACCCACATTGCGAGGGAGTCAATAGCATTTAATACCCTACTGTCACCAATGAGAACCTTCGCCCTCTCCTGCATGCGGCCGTGAGGTTCCAAAATTGACTTTGAAGCACCGGCCTACATATGAGAGTTGCATTCCATTCGCGTACGCATAAAGGTAGTATGAGTAGTAAAGAGATCAGATGGAGTGGAAAGAACTGAGGCATTTGAAGTTTTCTTTCGACATCTTGAATAAACGCGTTTAAAGTTTTTAATTTGCTTAAACTACATTCTTCCAAACGGGAAAAGTATAAAATATATAAAGATGAATTTTATACACAATATAAAGAAAAGCATAGCGAACTATTATGCATCACTAGCTCCAAATTAAATTTTTTGAGTTATGACGTTGTTGAAGTAAAAGAGCCATATTTTTTGTCCATCGGACATCACATGGTATTTTATGCCCAGAACATCAAGAGATTCTGCTTCCTCAATAATTATACCACCCATACATACAGATGTTGCCCCTTGATCCATCGCGCATTTATGCGCCAGCATGCAGTATTGGCCCTTTTGGGTATTAAAATCGACCATATTCGCACGTCCTCGTTCCGAGATTATCAAGGTATCAAGGTACCGACCTGGCAAAGCATTCACGTTTTCCTTTTAGCACCAACACCGGATACTCTTGGTCTACATTCAAATGGTTGCTCTTATCGGCAAAAGGGACGAATGGTTTGATGTTATTTCGAAAAATAAGAAATAGAGTAAAAGAAAGAGCCAATGTAAGTATTCAATTATTAAGAATTATTTAATTTTTTTTCAAAATCTCCCACTGTGCCTAGTATTATTATTTATTTATTTTTAAGCTAATTAGAAATGATAAAACGAACAGGAAAAAATATTCTGATCGCTTTTTTACACCAGGTATCAATTTTCTTTTCTGAGAAAAAACAAATTTTTTATCCTTTTAAATTTTCTTCAAAAAATTCCATGATTTTTAATAAAGAAATATTTATGTAAAAAATTTAATTTTAAAAAAAGTTCATAAACTTAATTCAAAGTTCATGATAGATGTTTTAATTTATACAACTATTTAATTGGAAGCAAAATGGGGGAGTTTTTCCAGACTTCAAACTTTAGGTTTGCAGTAATTATGAGTCAAACAATTTCTGGCATCACTTTTCATCTTCTATTGAAGTTTCTATAAGCAACTCCTTCACAAGTCACTCAGTTTTACTACTTCATAAACTTAATTATTTGAAAACGTTTATGTTTCCTAAGAATTATCTTTTATGAACAGTTCAACTTTCTATTATATTTATATTTAGTTTCATTTATCAAACAAAAATTTACTTCTTTGGAAAATCTTGAAATACTTAAAAAAAACATAAAAATGTTTTCTTAGCTATCGAAGGGATATACGTATTAAATATTCTTAAGGATTTTATCGACCAACAAAACAAACAATAGATAGAACTGTTCTTTTGTCTTTCAAGTGTAGTTCCTTAAATTGAATTGCTCAGTCATTTTTACTTTGATTCTGGCTAAGGAAGAAAAGACTACAGGTAAGAAAAAGGTCTGACAATAAGACTATTTTAGTATTTCTTTATTGTTAAGTTATTTATTATTAATAAAATAAGTATATTTCTCCATCAGGAGTACTACTGGTACTGGTGTATTGTGTGCTTTGAAAGCTTAAGCATTGTTTTCGTGAACTGTTTTATGAGCCACAAATAACAGTTTTCCAACCCGGCGACCTCCACCTTTTTAAAAAAGTTCTTAGTTTTATGCTACCCATATGTGTATTTGTGTGTGTGTGGAGGGGTTGGAGTAGCGTCATAAAAAGGGTGCGTAATTTTGATACTTTATGTGTGAGTTGCTGAAACAGCGGGGAAAACAATTTTTTTTAGCAGCAAGTATTTGTTGTCTACTGGTTATTGTTTTTTTACTAAAGAAAAAAGGACCCAGCTCCTTTATGCAACATTTTTTAAGGTTTATTTATTTATTTTTTATTTCTCATACTTATGCAGCATTCTCGGTGGTTTTGCTTTTATTTCCATTCATTTATTATGAATTGAAGTAAAAAAAACTCTGATGCCTATAGTTTATTACCGCGATTTGTCTTAAGCACTTTTTGTTACCTTCTATTACCTCTCCCCCTTCTTTTTTTCTTTGTAACGGTTTAATTTTTTATTTGTTGCTTTTGTTTTGTTTGCTATTGTTGTAATTTTTATGATACTTGTGTAATCTTTTTATAATATTTAAAAAAAATACTCACCTCACACTCATGCAACATGCAGACATAAATTTGTAAATCTTTTACAGTGAGGGGCAAATTAGTTAGCGAATCTTTGTTTGCAAAACTTTAAGAACAATAAAAAAAAAATATATTCAACAAATTCTTTTGAGATTTTGTCTCTCTGACATTTTCGATTAAACAATTGAAACTTGTTTTAAAGTTTCTATCGAGTGAATGTAGAGTCAAGAACTGGTGATGTTGATAATGATGTTGGTGGTAATGTGGATGATGTAGAGAAACTTGTTGATATGTTGAATTTGGAGTGGATGGAGAGTCAAGTGCCGATGATGTTGAAGGTAAAGTTGACTGTCTCACGAATTATGTGTGTAAATGCCTGGGTGAAGGACCAGAATTAAGCAAGTTTCCTCAAGTAAATAATAAGAGTCTGGGTTTTTGCTTTAATAATATGCATTTATTTCATTGATGTTGACTTAGCTGAGGTCTTTTCTTAACTAACTTAAAGTATGTTGGTTTGGTAATAATTCATTTTTAGTACTTTAGTAATGTTCAGTAATTCAATTATAAGAATAAATAAGTATTTTCAGCGCCGTCTAGGTGTGAGATATACTTTATGAGATGAGTCGGTTGTTCACACGAACATTACCGGCCCTGTTGCAGGAACTGCAATGAAATTAAAAATTTAAAAGTTGAAACTTGTAGAGAGATATATTACGATTTGGCTGTACATATTATACAATTGTTGATTATTAATTCAATTTCGTGTAGTTTTAGTGAACAGTTAGAAAAGTTTCATTATAAAACAATTAGAGTCGATGTCTCAATATTCAATATTAAATAAAGGATAGTAAGAACAAAGGGAAATAGAGTAATACAAACGTTAGTTGAAAATTGAACTTCCTGGTATCAATGTGATTCTTAGTGAGCGATTGTACCCGAGAGTACCCATCCAAATATGGTATCTTGAGCGAGAGGAAGGCCATTTTCTGCAGGGATAACGCCAGTTTTAAATATTTTGCAGCAGATATCATTCCCAAGCACTAAGGAGATGCCTTGTGAGTCATAAAATTTTGTATCAGCTAGCACGATATGCGAAAATTTATTTATAATTGAAGAATTTACAGTTGATACAGGAGTTTTCATTGGCAACCTCGTATTTTTGGCATATACCTGGATTCGTATTTGTGGTTCCACCTTTGACGTAAGAGTTAGTTGGGTAAAGTTTTCATTCTCAAGTTTGTATTCTTTTAACTTGAGCTTGTATGAAAGTTGTGTATCAATCTTACTGAATGGTGAGCACACATCGATAAGTGCTCTAACGGATTGGCGAGATTGATTTGTTATTATCACCACAGTTACAGTGGGTAGTAATGACATATTTTGGTGTGCGAAAAGGGATGGGGTTGAACTTAAAGACGACACAGCACTACTTCTACGATTGGACAAGTTCTCACGCTTGCGAATTCCTCCAGAACTTCTTGTAATTCCTTGTTCACGATAGGTCCGAGTTCTGCCATCAGAGTGTAACAAGGTATGATGTTTTTTTGTGCAGATGTGACAACCAGTATCATTGAAACATGAGACTTCTGAATGCTCGTGTGCGAGGCAGTTTGGGCAGTAGTCAAACAAAATTACAGCTCGAAAGCGTTTCTCGACGTTCATTTTTAAAAAGGCTTGACACTTCCGGAGTGCGTGATATCCCTTACAAAGCCTGCATCGAAACGGTTCCAGAGGTGATGGATTTCTAATGAGCGCCAGATTGGTTGATGACATGATTTACCTATAAGTTGTTAAGTAAATAAATTGGGTAAGTTAGCATAAATAAATGAAAGGAAAATAGTAAAATAAATTGGTTGAATTAACGTAAATAAATGAAAGGAGAATAGTCTGGAAAAAAGGGATTTGTGGAATATTAATGGACTACAAATAATAGAATCTAAATGACTTATTGGTCATTATTAGTGACTAATGAAATATGAGAACAATCTCGGTCATGCTGGTAAGATTATAAGCTTTACTATAGGACGCGTAATGGTCCCTTTTTGGGTTAGAACATCTGCTATCCGAACATTGTTATCAGGTCCATGGTGTATTTTGGTAATTCGGCCTAGTCTCCACTCATTAATCGAAATGTTATCGTCCTTAATGACCACGATATCTCCTACAGAAAGGTTTTTCTCTGGTGATTTCCACTTTGTTCTTTTATGAAGTTCCTTAAGATATTCAGATTTCCAGCGCTGACAGAATTGCTGTTGAATAGCTTTAAGTCGTTGCCATCGGTTAATTATTGAAATCGGTTGATTTTCAATTGTTGGGTCAGCTGGTGCAAGGGGAGGACTTCCTATTAGGAAGTGACCTGGAGTCAAGGCATTTAAGTCTAAAGGATCCTCGGACATGGGCGAAATTGGTCGAGAATTTAAACAACATTCTATTTTTGCGAGTAATGTACAGAATTCTTCGAACGTATACTTAAAGGTACCGGCAACTTTTCGGAAATGAGTTTTGAAGCTCTTTACTCCGGCTTCCCAAAGACCTCCCATGTGAGGTGAGGCTGGAGGAATGAAATGCCATTGAAAATTATGGAAAGTATGTTTGGATATCAATGCTGAACGTGATAATTGAAGGAATTGTTTTGCCATATGTTTCGAAGCGCCTACAAAATTTTTCCCATTGTCGGAATATAGGTTTAATGGATGTCCACGTCTTGATGCAAATCTTTGAAATGCTGCTATGAATGCTTCAGTGGATAAATCAGTAGTGGCTTCCAGGTGAATTGCCTTTGTTGAAAAACACACAAAGACACAAACGTATCCTTTCGTGATTTTACAGGCTCTTCCTGTGAAACTTTTTATATCAAAAGGCCCGGCGAAATCGATACCAGTATTATAAAACGGACGTTGTAATTCAGTCCGTTCTGCTGGAAGCGCAGACATTATTTGAGTCTTTACCCTTGCCTTATGTAAAACGCATATCTTGCACTGGTGAATCGTAGTCTTAACTAGATTTTTTAATTTAGGGATCCAGAATTGCATTCGAATCAAACGAAGAACTTGCTGATTTCCTCCATGAAGCGAAAGTATGTGGCAAAAATGTACCAAAAGTCTTGTTAATCGACAGTTATAAGGAAGAATGATAGGAAATTTTTCATCATACGATAAGGATTGAGAGTACGCTAGCCTCCCATTTACTCTAAGAAGTTTGTTTGAATCTAAAAATGGATTGAGATTTAGAATGACACTAGATCTAGGAATATTCTCATTACTTTGAATAGCCTTATACTCTTCTGGGTATGCTACCTTTTGTGCTAGGAGGATAAGATGGTTCCGTACGCTATTTATTTCATTTCGAGAAAGCTCCGTAGATGCATAGTGAAAGTCATTTCGAGTTTTTGGATGAATTCGGCGAATAAATCGAAAAACGTAACTCAACGTTCGAATTGCATTAGAGTAATTTGAGAATCTATCTAAGACGTCATGGTAATTACTGAGGTACGTAAAGTTAACCTTTATAGTTTTTTCTTCTTCAACGGTTTCTAGAGGATTTAAGGTGTATTTAGGCCAATTACGATTCGGAAGTTTAAGCCATTCTGGTCCATTCCACCAAAGTGAGTTCGCAGCCAAGTCCTCCGGATATGAGCCCCTCGTGGCAATATCAGCAGGATTAAATTGTGATGGCACGTGAAACCAATTATCACAACCAACAGTTTGAAGGATTTTCGAGACGCGATTTGCAACGAAAGTTTTCCAATTACTTGGGGACTTCCGAAGCCAGGATAACACTATGGTAGAATCTGACCATTTGTAAACTGCATATTGCGGTATTTTTAAGGAAGGAAGAATATTGTCAATCATTGTTGAAAGAAGCACAGCCCCGCACAATTCCAGCCTAGGAAGTGAAATACTTTTTACAGGAGAGACCTTGGATTTTGCCGTTAAAAGATGGACGGATGTATAATCTTTTTTAACTATTCGAATGTAAATGGCTGCGGCATAAGCTTTCTCTGAAGCATCACAGAACCCATGGATCTGTACTTGACAGTCTGGAGTAAAGGAAATCCATCTGGGTATTCTGATTAAATTAATGTTGGAGAAGTGCGATGTAAATAGGTTCCAGCTTTGAAGACACTCATCTGTCAGGACGTGATCCCAATCAGATTTAGTCTCCCAGATTTGTCTCATTAGAATTTTAGCTAGAATAATGAAAGGTGAAAGCCAACCTGCAGGATCAAATAACTTGGAAATTTCGGACAACACTTGTCGTTTAGTAATATTCTTACGATTGGAAAGTGGTTTTGCAGTGAAATAAAATACATCAGTTTTGGCGTTCCAACGAACACCTAAAGTTTTCACGTTACTGCTATCTTCAAATTCGTAGAAATCTTCTTGTAATAGATGATCCTTTGGAATACTGCTTAATATTGCAGGACAGTTCGAAGTCCATTTACGGAGATTAAATCCTGCCAACCCAAGAGCATTAATTAACTCATCCCTGGCTTTTATCCCTGTCACTACATCAGGTGATCCGTAGAGCACGTCATCAACATACATACAGTTCTTTAAAATATCACCTGCTATCGGATGTGTTTTCTCTACATCAGAAGCCAGCTCAATAAGCGTGCGAATCGCAAGATACGGTGCGCAGTTAATGCCAAAGGTTACAGTTTGCAGTTCAAAGTCTTGAATTTTTTCGTGTGTAGAATTACGAAATACTATACGTTGAAAACGCCTGTCTTCGGGGTTTATTAGAATTTGACGATACATTTTTGCTATGTCACAATTGAAAACATACTGATGGAATCGCCATTTAAGAAGTAGAATAATGAGATCATTTTGTAGTACAGGACCAGGATACAAGATGTCGTTTAGAGATAGGCCATTAGAGGACGGACAGGACGCATTGAACACAACTCTGAGCCTAGTTGTTGAACTTTCCGGCTTTATAACGGCATGATGTGGCAGATAATAATTTCCCAGCTTTTCAGGAGAAAATGGAACTCTTTTCATATGATTGAGTTGAAGGTATTCTGCGATTACGCTATCATATTCTGACTTTAGGCCGTGATCCTTTAATAATCTTGACTCGTTGCGAAGAAATTGTGATAAAGCGCTATTCCTCGAATTTCCTAATGACTCTGGCCCATTTAAAAAGCGCTCTTTAAATGGGAGTGAAACAACATATCGGCCATCATCTTGACGTTTAGTTGTCCGAGCGTAAAATTCCTCACAATACCGATCCCCGGGGGACAAAATATGTTTATGAGGAATATCCTCGACCTCCCAAAAACGCCTTAGCGTTTTTTCCAAGCTTACCTTGGATGCACATGTCACTACATGAGTAGTATTTAAATTCGAATGCTCTAAATTACCAGAAAGAACCCAACCGAAAATTGTTTCCTTAGCCTTCAAGCGTCCCAGTATGTTTCTCCTAAAACCGTCCAATTCGAATTGATCAATATTATCTTCACCAATTAGAATATCAACTTGCGAAGTTTTGTAAAAATATGGATCAGCTAAAGCTATATTTGGAATACTTTCCCGAATCTTTGGATCTATTTCAGAGCTCGGAAGGTTTCCTGAAAGCTCCTTTAATACCAAAGCACCTATGTCGACTTGTTTTTCACTATAACCATACGATCCAACTGTAATCTGGCAGATTTTCTGAGACCGTGCTGAAATAGATCCATTTAACCCACTGATCTTTGCATTTATAGTATTGAATGGCAAGTTTATTCGTCGAAATAGACGCTCTGAAATAAAGGTGCCTTCGGAACCTGAATCTATGAGTGCTCTCGCTGGAAACTGAATACCTTTGTAATGAATTTGCACCATAGCTGTTCCTAGTATAATGGATTTCGAATTTGATGCAAAACAGGAGCGAATATTTCTTGACGTTGATGGATTATTCTCAGAGTCGCTTTGATCTCTGATAATTGTAGAAGGGACAGAAGAACCTACATCTTTGTGGAGAAGGGTATTATGTCTTTTCCGGCATATGCGACAATTAAAAGTACTTGAACAATCTTTAACCGTATGTTGTCCAGCAAAACAATTCCAACATAGTTTCTGTTGTTTAACTGTAGAAACCCGTTCGTCTACCGACATTTGAATGAATTTCGGACATTGTCTGATTGGGTGTTGGTCAGTCGGACAAAGATGACATTGAAAATTTAAATTAGATGAAATTGAAGTAGCATGGTTATTTTGCCTCCTGGCATTTCCCCTCACGTTAGGGCTTTCGTCTGTCATGTGAAACCCTGAGTGCATGGAATTGTTAGGGGAAGTTCTCTTGACTTCAGAAACGCATTCCAAAGTCTGATAACGATTTGTAAGAAAAGTATCCATTTGTGACCAGCTTTGGAGTTCAGTTCTGTTAGTTATTGACTGTTCCCAAATGCTTAGTGTAATTTCTGGGAGACGGTTTGCGCAGATATGAATAAATATAGGGTCCCAACTATTTATATCCACTTTGTATGATTTAAGAGCAGATATACAACTGTTAATGGATCTTTGTATATTCTTTATTTCCTCACAGGATTCAATATCAATTTTCGAAAGGCTAAATAATATATTTAGCTGACTACTAACTAGCAATCTTTTATTCTCGTACCGTGTTTTTAAATTTGCCCATGCCATATCAAACCCTTCATCGGTGGGGGGACATTTCTGAACAATATCTTTAGCTTCGCCTGTAGTATTACGATTTAAATGGAAAAGTTTTTCTATTTTACTGAGTCTAGGGTTGTTAATATAAAGGGCGGTGAAGAGATCTCGGAAGGTTGGCCAGGAATGGTAGTCACCTTTAAATATATCGGTGTCACAGGGGGGAAGATGCATATTATATAAAGGTCTAGTCTCCTGATGAGCATTTTGTGGACTATGAATGGAATTGAGATTTGCATGCTGCTGAATGTGGAAATTTAACCGAGATATGAATCGCACGTATGTAGCATATGCAGTTTGGTATCGCGACGTTATCGTTTCTTGCACGTTTGATTGATCATCACGTGTATCATGTTTTTCGTATAATTCAGCAAGGCATTTCTCGTAAACTGACTTTACCTTTTCCCATATTGACTTCATCTCGTCGCGATGAACCTCAATTGAGAACTGTGATGCATCCACCATGTATCTGTCGTCGAATTCAGCATCGAACTGAATCAGACCATCTGTAGATCTGATGAATTGTTGTAACAATGCCATTTTCTATAATGACCTTGAATAAGAGGCCAATAAAGAAGTTTAAATTACGATATTGTGCGCGAGCGTGAGATTAGGGCTCAAAAGGTTTTACCTTCAGTTCGAATGGTTACAAATCACTGAATGTGCAAATAAATAGATCAATAAATAATAAATTTTAACCGAATAATTTAATTGGATAAGTAATTGTGATGAGTAGAAGTAAATTGATACGATTGAATAAGAAATCTCTATAGCCGTCTTCCTAAGTTGACTGGTTGTGCACCATTGACTTGACGTGTATGAATGAATAACTCAGAAATATGAACGAATGATTGAATGAATAAGTCTCCGAAGCTGTCGCCTTCAGTTGAATGATTGGGAACTACTGACAAGGTGTAAATGAATGAATGACTCAAAGTATATGACTGAATGAATGAATTGATTCTCCGAAACTTTCTGTTTCAGTTGAATGATTGGGAACCGCTGACTATGTATGAATGGATGAAGAATAAATTACAAGAACGAAAAAGAATAGGAAATGAAACAATAGATAACTAGATCTAATAACACTATTGAGTTTACGAATGAATGTAAAGCAACAATAATTTTCCAACAAATGAAGAAATTGTAATTACCACTCAATGTATCCGACGGTATGGATAAAAAGCACTTTGATTAAAATTTGAACTGTCACATAAATTTATTAAGCTTTGTATTGACTCGGATAGCATTTGCTGATGATATGAACTAAAACCACGTTAGATTCAAAATTTGTTCTTAATGAATTGTTATTTGGGTTAAACCTCTTGGATTGAAAATTAAATTTACCTTCAATTGGATTGGTAAATGTATAAAAAATATAATAAATTTGGCGGAAACTTGTTGAATGGTATCAAAAATAAAAAAAAGAATAAAAAAATACTTCAGTACTCACAGTAATGTTCGCTGGGTTTATACTTCTTTGTGTCACTTCTATTTGTTTATCCGATGAATGGAAATATAAAAATCTTGATCATCACATGTGAATTTCTATCCAATTGTTTGCTTGGTGTAATCTCCTTTATTAGAAATTCACAATCTATTTTATTTATAGATTATTTTATTGTAGGTATATGAATTGAATGCCCACCTTTTTTCGAATCAAAAATTATTTCATTAAATTGTAATTTTATTTCTATCTTATTCTTTTAAATCGATTTCTATTTTTTTTTTTTTTTTTAAATAAAGTTAATTTATATACAGTTTTTCTTTTATTCTCTATAATTGAATATGTTTTCTGCTTCACGTTCACTATTTTGTTTTGTTTTAATTATTATTCCTTTGTATTTCATAGAAATATGCACTCGGTTCTTTGTACGTCAATTTGCTTCTTCCTTCTTTATAAATGACGTTTGACGTGTTGATTTTGTTGAAAAAATACGCTAAAGAAAACTCCGAGATTATGTTGCTAAACTTTGCAAACACACAAATGGTATAAATGATGTTTATAAAGCTACAATGTTGCTAAAGTTCAAACTGGATCTGAATTTTATTCTGCCTTCTCTCAACAATTGGTAACAAACGGCCTGGAAGCGTTGCGAAGGTTAAAGAGAATGATTTAACACCGAGATTATGTTGCTAAACTTTGCAAACACACAAATGGTATAAATGATGTTTATAAAGCTACAATGTTGCTAAAGTTCAAACTGGATCTGAATTTTATTCTGCCTTCTCTCAACAATTGGTAACAAACGGCCTGGAAGCGTTGCGAAGGTTAAAGAGAATGATTTAACACGTGAAGAGATAACTGGCTCTGTTTAACATTAAACCGATCTGAAAAGTGTAGAACAAAGGAGAAATAAAACACAATTTTGTTTATTACAGCTGGATTTCTCTCCCAACAAAATTAACGGGTTGTTAGTTTTTTATTTTTTCTTATTTTTTGTACATACACACATAGTCTGTCCTCTGGACAAACGTTGTAATTGTACATATGTATGACTCCACTTTTCTTATTTATTATTCTTATGAATTTGTTATCTCCTTTCCTTTTGTGTTCTACTTTATGAAATATGTGTAAGTACGTCTATGATTAAGGGGTATGTCTTCATAAATATATATGTACATACATATGTATGTATGTACATACGTATAAATACTTATGTTTTACAACCTGTAGACGATGAAACCGTTAGAAATTTAAATAAAATTTTCGTATATACATATTTGGAAAAATATGTACTATATGACAAAGGTGTTCATAATTTAATGATATTTTGTTAAAATTTTTTTTTGAAACTATGGACGATGATACCGTTAGAATCTTAAACTCTTGCAATAATAAAACAATTTCTTCTTTCCCGAAGATTTATGTATGTACATATGTATGTCGCAGACAAGTTAATTTTGTTCTTTTTGCCGAATTCTTGCACACTTTTTTATTATTATTTTAACTTGTGGGTTTTTTTTATTTAAATTCTTTTTTGTTCTACCGCATTTAACCGACACGCACAAAGCACAAAAATTTACTACCCAACGTATGAATGCAAAGAAAAATGAAAAGATGTGACTTACAGCATTGATATATTGGTGATGGTAGTTTGGTTGTCGATACCTTTGATAACTGAACCTTTATTTTATGGAATGTAGATGGGGTTCTTCAAGTCAATGATGGAGGGAAGCAATTCCTTTTCGCGTTCTTCTTTTTCGGGACTTCTTGAAATAAAAAAGGAATTAAATACTTTTATATTTAATTATGCCTTGGTAATCCGGTTCGTTGAGGACCATGTAAATGCCTGGGTGAAGGACCAGAATTAAGCAAGTTTCCTCAAGTAAATAATAAGAGTCTGGGTTTTTGCTTTAATAATATGCATTTATTTCATTGATGTTGACTTAGCTGAGGTCTTTTCTTAACTAACTTAAAGTATGTTGGTTTGGTAATAATTCATTTTTAGTACTTTAGTAATGTTCAGTAATTCAATTATAAGAATAAATAAGTATTTTCAGCGCCGTCTAGGTGTGAGATATACTTTATGAGATGAGTCGGTTGTTCACACGAACAATGTGTTTCAGAGAATGATGCTCTTTCACAGAGATTGCTGTTCTCGCGGGAGGATATTTTTGGCGATCCCGACGTGGATGTGGTTTAAGCCCTTAAAATGCGGGAGCGGAGTTCCTGAACTGCATAGAGCTTTACTTGTGAAAGTTTAAATTTGGGTGACGGAACATTCCTAGTTGATGTTGCTATTCAACAGAAGCTGCTGACTTCTCATAAAGCAGCTGAGTTAAGATAACTCCAGTTTCTTAATAGGGGAAGAGAGTTTAACTCTGCCGAATTATACTGTCAAATCGCTACCTATGTGCGTTTGTTGCACTCACACTCAGGAGTGTTTGGTAAACTCATAGTTTATCACCAAAATGGATAAGATCCACTGTGGAGTAGGCCTTTATTTTGTTCGGTGGTGGTATAAAAGTAAAATTAATGTGACTTTTATGGAACTTCTTACATGTGAAGCAAGTCTCATAGTATTTTTTGTTTTTTTACAATTGGAAATATCTTGAAAATTATTTTAAATATGTTATACAGATGTTATTTAGAAAATACAAGAAAAAAAAACTTAATCAAAATAAATTAACATCTTTATAACAAAAGTGTTTCAATTTTATTGGAATGCAGACTGGGCAGATGTTTAGAAATCGTATTAAAAAAGTCCAATTTTCCCCAACTTTTTCAAGTATTTGGGGCCTAAACTAATAAACAAAAATTTGTTTTCTATTGCTCTTGACTGTAAATATCTTGCTTTCTATTGGTGTATTTATACACACGTATAGAAAAAATACGTATGCACACATTCTTACATTTTTAAAGGCATTAGTCATGGGAGAGCGTGTGTTCTTGTGTATGACTGCATGTACTTGATTTTTATATTAAGTATATGTCTGTCTGTCTGCCTTTAATTCTTTTTATTTTTACGTGAGCCTTAGTTGTAAATGTTGTAATTTTTATGTATTGTTTGTTGTTATTGTGTATAATTTTTCTTATTTCTTTTTTATTATTATTATTACTATTTTATACATACACAGCTTAACACACATACATCCATTTAACTCACTCTTAAAATCTTTTGCACATATTTTTATACTCTGGTTTCTTTTTTTGCAAGTTGCATGCAACCCGGTAAATTGTTTATTTAGTAAGATTTTTTATATTCTTTCTTTTTATTTTTTTGTAATTTTTTTTTTATATAAAAAAAAAATCATAAAATAAGCAAATTGTAGTTATTTGTTACGCATTGTTAGGAAAAATAAATGATGTAAGAAAAAGAATAAAATCTTTAGAATTGTTTGAATTTGCGTGTTTAAAAAACTAATTTATGAAAAAAGGGTATTTTTTTGTTTTTTTTTACATAGTTTTTATTTCTTTATTTATTATTAATTTTTAATTGGCCAATTATATTAGTTGTTGTTTTTGTATGTAATTTGATAAAAAAAAAAAACAAACAATGTTTGTTAGATAATAAGAACAAATTTCTGAGAATAAAATTTTGCAAAATATAATATTGCGATGATATTTTCTCATAATACCCTATTCGCTTCAGTAATCATACTATCAATAGTCATACTATTAAGATTCATAATATGAACTATAATATACTTTATTATAGTTATTCAAAATAATTTATCATTCACAGTAACTGCTTGACCGACCTCATTTTCGAAGAAGTACGGCCCAATGACGCCAGCCGATAAACCGCATCAAACAGTTACTCTTTGTGGATGCATCGCTTTTTAAACAATCACTCGTGGATTCTCATTTGCCCAAATGCGGCAATTCTGCTTGTTATCGAATCCTCTAAGGTCGATTATGCTGACCAAAAAATCACGAAGTGCACGAAATGCCTTTTGATTTGAATGCCAATTCTCGCAAAAGGCTTCAACAAAAGGTTTCTTCATGGTTGAATTTGTCAAAATTGGGCAAAAAACTTGACGTTAAGGTGAGACTTACAATTAACATCGTGTAATATGGTTGGATGGCCCTTTATAATTAGTAAAAAGTATACAATCAGTTCCTACTCACAGAAAGTTTTCTTGCTCAGCCATTGCACTAAAAAAATAAAGAGAATAATGAAGTAAAAAAGGCCCCTTTTGGGTGTGTGTTTTTTGTAAATGTAGCGGGAAATACAATTGTCCAATTGACAAGCTCGTAATATCGCGGTATTCGTTGTATAATCGTGTAATTATACAATGTTGTATATTTGTTGTTGGAAATTATCATACAAGAGTGTTGTCTCATTATATATTTGATTTTTATGTGTTTTGAAAAATGTTGTATTTATGCAATGCCTGGAAATGTTCAATTTGTTTGGTGAATTTGTAAAAGTTATTTTAGAATGTGATAACTTCCACCATAAATTAATTTCTTCTGAATGATGAATATATCTTTGATTAATTTTAATTAATCTTTTAAACTTTTTTAATTAAAACTGCTTATGAATTAATACTTATTACCATTTCATATCAAATTAAAACAACCATACCTGGTTAATAAAAATGTTTTATATATCGTCTCAAGTGAACTAACTTTTGAAACCGATGTCTTCCGATCGGAATGATATTTGCACCAATTTTTCTACAAGATCGGTCAAGAACCCTTTGAGTTAGTGGAGTCATTTTTTATTTTAATGGATATCCCACTCGCATCCCACTAAGGGACAAAGAAGCTCTTATATTAACTAATGTGACTTTTTTGAGTTAAATTTGTGGAATTTGGAAAAAAACAACCCAGTAAAAAATGTGCTCCAAAAGGAGCAGGTTTTATGTATAAATTCATACCTCAAATCGCTTCAAACCTACCGATGGGATGCCTAATTTTTGTATGGAGTGTTCCTGGTTTGGAGGACTATTTTCTGCTGACAATAAGCGCTTCTTTTAACATAATAAAAAAATGCAAATAAGGCACTTCTAAAGTGCTTTTTTAAGTGCAAACTATATTAACATATTCATAAATATTTGGATTTTACTGGTTTGAATGCCTTTTTTAAGCATTTTCGTAAACCAGAATATATTTTTTGTATATTTTATTCGTTATCATTTACTGCTGTATAAGAGCTCTCTTATTGAAGCGATCGATTATGCGATTTTTCTTTTAAGTGCTTCAAAAAACACCAATTTTATTTACTGAAAATTTTAATTTAAAAATTTACTAATAAAAAAATATATATATTAATTCAAAAAATTATTTATGGTTTATTGCAGGTTTATGAAACGAATTTTATATAAAAATTTGTTTAGTAAACCTTGTATAAATCCAGAATATTGTTTATGATTATGGGGGTAAATATTAATTCCTTTTTTTTAGACAGATATATTTTTCAAAAAGTAAATAAAGTATTTTCTAATTTGCAATTTAATTTACTAATATATCGATTTTGTTTTCAAAGTAACAGCGAAAATTGTGAAATAAGTAAATTTTTTCAAAATACCAAAAAGCCAATAAAAGGTAAAAAAATTGTCCAACTTTATATTTTTTTAAATGGTGTCTTTAATATATTTATGAATATCCATCTTTAAAAAATAACAGTATTTTGAAAATACGACTTTCCTGAATTTATCGCTACTTTTGATGGATTTGGCACACCTTTTGGCATTACATTAGGTGAATTATATTAAATGTTCGGTATAGCCGAATATAGCACTCGTACTTGTTTTACTCAAAATCTTAAACTTTTTAAAATCTCTTTTGTTCGCTTAGTTCGACAACTTGAGAGAAGTTTACGAAAGTTCCCTATGAACAGAAATAAGTATAATGAAAACCTTTTTTTTAACATTTGAAAGCTTGTTTTAGACCTTAAAAGATGCTGCAAATCTGAGGAAATAGTCAACATATATTTACAGCCCACTTAAAATAGCATACCTTAAGGCATTACTTTTGTAACATACTTTAAAGAGCTCAGTAATATATTTTGCTTAAATTATTTAAATTTCACAAACTGTTTACCAACTCAATACATCCTTTTATAATGAAAAAAAAAAATTCAAGCGCGTATAGTTGCTTGCTTAACTTTTACATTAGCCCCCACCCCGTAATGTTTGAAAGTTTAAATATAAATTTTTCTATATTGCTCATTATTTCATTTTAAGGAATATTTAATAATCATCAAAAATAAAAATATTTTATTGAGTCAGCACAACAAAGTATTTAACATAAATTAATAATACTTTATAACCATGTTAAAAAATAAACTTTATACCAAATAAACAAAAAAAATATAAAAAATTATAAAAATATTACATTAAAAATTATTTTATTTTTTTTCTGTATAAATTTTGCAAATGTTTTTCATAAACTCATGAATATTTAACATATTTAAAACTTAAATAATTTAATTATAAACAAGAGAAAAAATTAAATAAAACAAAAAATATAAAGTGGATTAATTAAAACGCTTAAATTAAATAATTTGTATTAATTCTTTTTTCTAAACCGCTTAATATTGTCAATTAATCTTGTAAAAATTGAGAACAAAAAAAAATGGAACAAATATATTTGTTTCCATAAAATAAGAAGTTACACCAGTCATGCCCATCATTGCCCTGGTAACAAACAACTGCCTAATACAATTACAACTGGGGTCAGGCTTCAATGAGCATCATTAATTAGTCTTTTTTTATTTCTGTTTCATATTTAGTTTTTTCCCCTGTTTTTCCTACGTTATTTTGTTTTTGTCTGACCACAGAAAAATATGGAGGTATGAAGAGCAAAAGATTTTAAACCTCAACAAGTTTTTTTCTTTCTTTTTTTGGCATTACAGAAACATTTAAAAATCCTTTTCCCTTAAAATATAATTATTTGTCATTGCTTGGATTTCATTTTATTCCAAAAGTTTCCAGTATTTTAAAAAAAGTTTAAGGGATTGAAAAATGTTATAAGCACAAAATATTAAAACAGGATTTTGTCGAAAAGGTTTAGCTGATGTCATTAACACTCACCATTTACAGTGCAAACTCTCGACAAATGTAAAAAAAAAAATTAAGAGCTTTAAGAGTAGTCACTGTTAAGTCATAGATTTTTTTAAAGTCCAATTCTAACTTGAATAATGTTCTATTAAAATCATATCTTAATCAAGGATTTTTGAGAAACTCAATGGA
Organism: Pollenia amentaria; assembly: GCA_943735925.1. Lineage (NCBI taxonomy): Eukaryota > Metazoa > Arthropoda > Insecta > Diptera > Polleniidae > Pollenia > Pollenia amentaria. The sequence continues at coordinate 276,873,442 of OX031006.1, read as the reverse complement.
AGTTTTTACTCTTAACTTCGGCAGATTATATTTATGACCTCCTTCGAATAGAGCCTTTTAAAATCTTTAATTGGTATTATTTATAAAGTTTAATTCAAGCTTTAATCGTAAATGTCAATTGAGTTTAATGCTTTTTAGAGTCTAAATTCAATAGTAATATTTATTAATTGAATTTATTTTTAGCTTAATGCCTGCTTTACAGTATGCGACATGTCGCACATAAATACGAAAATTGTTGCACTTGATTTCAAATCACATGAGCCTCTTAAAATCACATTTTTTGTATTGCGGTGTTCCGTTGATATGTTTTGCTGTGTGATTTTCAATTGCCGAAATCACACCGAAAACACAAAAACGGTGTGAATTTCAAAACTCCACAAAATTCGTGGTTTGAAAATCCCTTGATTTTTAAGACGCTGGAACACGTTCTCTGCCACTGTCAGGCCTTGGTCGAATTAAGATCCGAACACCTCGGGAACGATGTAATGTTGGACTAAAGATCAATGAGAAACGTCGACTGGAAAACCTTAAGGAATTACGTCCGGGAAACTGAATTTCTTAAAGCCGGCCGTAGATATTCACAATTTAAAATTTTTATACTTTTAAGTATGTAGTCAATATAATCATTTTGATAATAGATGCAAAATCAACAAATTATTGTTTGATTCTATGAATTAAGTATAAACTTGGTGATAAGAGAACATTTTTAATTTATTTCTTCTGTAGTGTGTATTAAAAAGTGTTTTTCTTCTACTTAAAATTTTTAAATTTTGAGTTAATACATTGTTAATAATTGTTGAACCAGTGCGATATGGTCTTTTAGAATCTTAAAAGAGCATACTTGAAGCCTAAAGACTAACCACAAAATTTTATATGAATAAAAAAATTTTGTGAATTTAATTACTTTCAGATGGTGTTTCCTGCCATACAAATAATATTTATGCTTTAATCTTGTTTTTCATGGAGTTAAATTCAAGCTTTTAATGTAAATTTTTAAAGTTATAATTATTTTTTATTGTTTAAGCTTTAGGTCTTTTTTATTTATAAAATATTAAATTTATTTAGTCAGGAAATCAAATTCACAAAATTTTTTTAATCATATAAAATTTTGTTAATTTGATTTCCTGAAGATGCTTACCATAGGTTAGCGAAATATCGATAAAAAATATATAAATTTAATATTTTATAAATAAAAAGACCTAAAGCTTAAACAATAAAAAATAATTATAAAAAAAGAAAAGTAAAATAAGACTCAATAACAGTTAATTTTTTTAAGATTTGCATTTAAAATTCAGTGCAATTTTTCTTTTAAATTAATCGCAGACCTCTTTTCCTATTTGGAATAGTCTTTGACACATTCAAGGATGTTTTTTAGCTCAGTTTTAAAATAAGAACGCGGAGCCGTTTGATTTCTAAATAAAGATCCATCTTTGAACAGTTGCGAATTCTAATTTAAGCTCCAATTTGTGATAATCGACCCCATTTTGAATAAAAATTGCCGGGAGTTCGTTTTCCATTTTCCATTTCACATAATAGTATTTAAACACAAGAAGGAAAAAAGTCCCAAGGAATTTTCATTTATAATTGTGTTGGTAGTCTAAGGTAAGCTTGTAAGTTCTTAGATTCTTTATAAAGGGTAATTTGGAGTCACAATAATTATTTATTTCTGCTTAAACCCAAAAGCCCTAGTCTAGCGCATCTTACGAGCAGCACTCTTTTATCTGTCATTGAAATAAATATTCATTTCCAAACTCCAGTTTTACCCATTTGTGTAAATACCGAAAATTGTTGTTTCCTTAAGAACAAATTTATTTCTTTATTCATCAACTTTTTTGTGTTATCTAATTAATTACCCACAAAACATTGCAAATGAAATCCCATTTTAACACTTCAGCATTTCATTTACACACAATTTCGGCCTATAATTTAAATCCTTTTTATTTCCTTAATACGAAGACCTAAAAAAAGTTTACAAAAAATTTCCCCATAACTAAGGAAAATTAAAGAAATCCCATAAAAATCGCATTGGCAACAAATGCAAAAAAAGTAACAAAAAAAAAAAAAAACAAAAACAAAACAAAAAGTTGCAAACAAAACACCAAAGATATCATTTGTAAACCTCAGGCGGCAACAAATTAAAAACACATTTATATTGGTTAAAATAAACATTTCCTCTAAGGTATAAAACAAACAAACAAGCGAACAAACAGACAAATAAAAAATCGAAAAAGAACTGTATTAATCATCAACAAAAGTTGGTTGATACAACAAATACAGTAATGAGAAGAAAAAATACAAATCGACATACTACGACCATTCACTTGTTGGTATGTGTGCATGTATTTGTGTTAAACACACTTTAACGCAAATGAATTTAAGCCAAATGAAGGGGGATGAAACAGAATGAGAGATATTCTCGTTTATTTTTTATACATTAAAATATAGAATAAACAAAAAAAAACCAAACAAACACTATTAATTTAACTGAGAGGAGAATAAAAAAAGATGTGAAACAAACAAATAAATAATAATTTGTTTGAATAGATAAGCGGAGAAATTATGTTAAATTACAATTAATAATACTCATACGCCACAAATCCATATGCATGAGTAAGATTTTATTTACTAGATGAATATTAATCATACGTGTGTGAAGATAAAGTCATCGAGTATCTACAGTTTGTAGTTACTAGGGAGATCGATTATTCGACTTTTTTCAAAAACCGGCTTTCGAATACTCCTAATAGTTGTTATTTTTTAAAAAACTGGTTTTCGGTTGAACATTTTTAAAATAACCGGTTAACCGGTTTCATTTCGAATACATAAAAATACAAAAATCCAATAAGTTTTTGTAGTAAAACGTGACTTAAGGTATGCTCAGACCTAACAAATATTTGACGATAAAACCTAAGAGAAGTGTAACCAGTTAATTGATCAAGCTTTAGCTTTATTTTTTACAATTTCTATATATTTACTAAACTTTGTTGTTAAGCAGATAATTGTATAATGTAATTAAGAAACTGTTAAATGATGTTTGATCTAGCCAAACGTTTGCAAACGCAAACGAAAACTTATAGGAATTTAATAAATTTATTATTTGGGATCTTCTGCCAAATTTATTTTAAATGAGTTTTAACGCATGGTTGTGGTAAACATATTCTAAGAGCAACATATTATGATAAGATTCATGATTGTAGTCAACATATTAAGATTATTATTGAATCATATTAAGACCAAATATATTCGTAATATAACATCATAATTTGTTTCCTTTAAACCTAATTTGTTTTTATTGCATCATATTATAATTTAATGTAATCATATTATTATCATGTTAATCATAATAAGTTAAGAAGTTATCATATTATTATCATGTTAATCGTAATAATATGTTGATTAAATATAAAACCGAAAAATATTTTTAATATACATATATTTATGCTTATTTACTTACTTAACGTAAAACTGTTACAGATATTTCACATCATAATATGATGCAACCTTAAACATAATATTGTTAACCTATTTTTGTCGTAGGTCGCAATTATTTTTAAATTATTTTATAGAATTTTCATTCTTTTTATCTAAAATAACACAAAACAATGGTCAATATTTTTGCACCATTTTCAAGCAATATTATAATTTTTTTAGCATTGACATATTATTTTGTAACACTTTACAAATATTTTTAATGTACCTACAATTTCTTTAAACTTGGTTTTTAATGGGTATTTTTTTTAAATTGTTTAACCACTGAATAGCAAATAATGCGATAGGCATATGTAAAACAAACGACACAGCGGATGCAAAATTATTTTACAAATGGCGATAACGAAATATTTTTAGAGTAAAGATATTTTGTTTGCATCTTGAGTAAACTTATAGAAAGTTATCATTATATGGCTATTAAATATCATTTAATGGTTGTGAAGAATATAATAGGTTTTTTTAAAGTTATCATTATTTATTTGTTATAAAAAGATTATTTTTCAGTGAACCATACTTAAATTTACAATTGCGATAAACATTGGCATGTTTACACTATACACTATAATATTGTTGATCTTCTTCTTTTATTGCATATTCAATTCTGAATATAAGCGATTACATGCAAGTTAAAAATCAGTAAAATATTAAATTTGAAAGTAACTTAAAGTTAGGTATAACATATGTATGTACAATGTATAATTAAACCTTAATTTATATAATATAATTGACTATTTGTATAAATTCTTCTCTGTTCCTCGCTGTATGAACTAATTCACCTATTGTTCTTAAACCAGCCCAGTTTCTTATGTTTCTCAACCACGACATCTGCTTTCGCCCAATGCCTCTTCTTCCCTCAATTCTGCCTTGTACGATCAGTTGTAGCAATTCGTATTTATTACCTATTATGATGTGGCCGAGATAGGAGGTTTTTCGACGTTTAATAGTTTTTAGAATTTCACGTTCTTTTTGTAGTCTATTTAATACTTCTGTGTTCGTTACTCGGTCAGTCCATGGAATTTTTAATAATCTGCGATAGCACCACATTTCAAATGCTTCTAATTTATTCATGTTAACAACTTTTAGTGTCAACACCACACATAACATTTCAAAAATCTATTACGGAGATTTATATTAATGTCACGGCTTGTTAATAACTTCTTTAATTTAAGGAATGAGCTTCTAGCCATTTCTGTACGTACATTAATTTATTTGTTGATATTAAATAAAAATAACAATATTTTGTCTACGACAACATTATATTGTTAAAATAAATATAGTGTAGTTGCCGTAACCATGCCCAACCATATTTTTTCTCAGCGTGTGTATGAATCAGTAGACTTCGACCATATTTTTAAAAAGTTGCAAACAAAACCTCTTAGCCAGGATTTTATATTTCAAATTATTTTGTTTCAGCATTATAGAAATGAATAGTAATATGAACATCCTTTTTGTATGAAATATTTGTCAATTCGTCGACCACAATTTAAAACTTCCTTGACATTGTTTGATTTCTTCAATTTAGTTTTTTAATTCTTGGTGTTTAAATAAAAAAAAAACTGATGAATTCTGTCTATGTCATTGATTCCGCCGAAATGTTGCAGTTTTAAGCATGAAGACATGCTAGAACAACTTAAGAGTTTTAAGAGCCTTAAAGGGAATTCTGTCCTCGACAACGCAACTGGCTAATATTGCACCCAATGATTAATTTTGGGCAGCGTATTTTAGTAAAATGTTATTCTCCGTCTCTTTGTAACTACTTCGAATGGAGTTAAGTTTTATTTGGAGCACATTAATGTCTAGCATGTGGACTAATTAAAGGTGATTAATCAGTCGTACCGTGGAAAACCCTTTGCAACTTTATATTTTAGGGCACTTCAAGCAACCAACTTTGTATTTTTAGTCCCCTTCAAAATATCTTCAGAGATAAAATCCATATAAAATTATATTAAATATTAAAAATACTCTCGCACAAATTACTATTAATATTTTAACTGAACACTTTTTTTGTAGTATTTTAAACTGTTTTTGGTTTTTTACAAGAACACACGCTTTTATAAGCAAATTTTATTTACATTGTTTAAAATTTGTTTTGACTTTTGTTACATTTTGTGTTGACATTCTTCATAAAGAGTTTAAGTTTGCCCAATATTCAATTAGACAAATACTTAAATCACTGGTACATTAACAACAAGAGTAAGAAAAACGTTTATAAATTACAAATTATTAAAATAACCGGTTTAATAAACCAAAATATTCGGCTTATTTGGTATTCGAAAAATGGACATTTTCAAATTACCAGCTTGGGCAAAACTAAAATAATCAGTTAAAACCGGTCGAATAATAACTGTTCGATCTCCCTAGTAGTTACCCTGCTAGCATTTTTTGAAATTTTAAAATAATCATTTATGCTCTAGCATTTCAGTCAAAAAATACTGCTTTGTTGGGAGAAAATTTTAACCTAACCGCGACTCTTCTGTGTCTTTTATGACACGGATTTCTAAGCCTTATTTTGGAGACTCTCTTGAAATCATTTGAGAATCGATTAGGGGAATATTTCAAATGATATTATAGTTTTCCTTTAAATAAAAAATTAACGAATTTAATGAATATTAGCGGCCTTAGTTATACAAAATAAACGGGTTTTATAACAGGCTTATGATACGGATTTTCTATTAAAACTTGTTTAATGAACCTTTTTTACCGAAGGTAAAAGGGCTTATATAAGGTTATCATTCTGTTTGTGACTTACACAATATTGATCACAGACCCTATAAAGCGCATATATTGTGGATCTTTATGAGAAAAGAAGTTCAAGTCCGGTTGACCCTCTGTGCGTCCGTCTGCTGAATTGGGTTTTCCGAAGACCCCAGGTATGATGGGGACTTGTTTGGTATATATTGATGTTAGATATGCTCATTTAACCCATTTGGACCCAAATATAAACTAGAAAGAAATTTTAAAAAACAACTTTATTTCAGTAACCTTTAGCAGCTAAATAAATATTTGACATAAAGAAAATAAGAAAAAAAAAATTTCAAAGTGGAGAAAAATGGCCGTCCCCAAATGAGGTCGATGGGCTTATGTGTGATATTTTTCAAAACATCCTTTTTCAATACATAGTGTTTTGATGCATTTTTTACATTCCCAACGAGCTTTTTTGTGGCATAAAGCGCAACGCAGTTGGCTTATTAGCTTTTGGGGAAAGTGCCCAATATTATCTATTCTCATACATGATACCACTGATGAAGGGTTCCGCCGTCTTCCATCAGATTTTTCACTGCGCAAATAAGTTCTGGATATACTTCGGCGAAACTGGAGCTGATCCATTTTTTCTTCGGCAGTCAAGAGATGAAGACGCCATGCATTTGCTACAGACAAATCTAGCATGTAGGTTAATATAACCCACCACCATTTTTTGCCTCGTACAGCTATTCTATATAATGCAATTGATTGGTCAGCTTGGTCGACTCCTCCCATGGATTTGTTATAGTTCTGAAAGACAAAAGGAATATTTACATCTACCTTTTTTCTTTCTGAAGAGCTCCATCTTTTCACATTGCCCAGAGGATTAACAAAATCGTAATTTGTGCCCATAGTGCATACGCTATTATCAAGCCATCGCACGAACAAAATTTCATTGGCTGCATCAAATCGGTAGTCAAATTCTGCACGTTTTTTTTTCTTCATATCCTTAACAGACACTAGGGGACATTTCTTCGTTCTGTTTTCTCTTACGGTACCTGTAGCACGATAACCAGCTTTTTGCAGATCTTGCAGCAAGGTATGACTGGTAAAAAAATTGTCGAAATAGACGATATGCTCATGTGGTGCAACGTTTCCTTTTTTCAATAAGTTCTTGACCACTTTCGATCCCAAAGGTTCATTACTTGCTTCTCCTGCTGATTTTCCACAATAAACGTCAAAAGCATAACAATAGCCATCTGCACTTGCAAGCATCCAATTTTTATATCCAAACCGTACTGGCTTACCCCTTATGAATTGCTTCGCTGGATGGCGTCCGAAATACTTAATCATTGATTCGTCTATGGATAGATTTTCGTGGAAAACACCCCACCGCTGGAATTTTTGAATTAGTAAATCACCAAGTGGTCGTAATTTAAACATTTTATCGGTTGATTTAGAAGCTGCCTCATTGTTACAAAAATGCAAAAAATTTTTTATCTCCATAAATCTGTTTCTAGACATTGCTTTTGGAACAACTGTTACACCGCAGTCTTCGTCTAGACTCCAGTATAATCGCTCTCGTGGAAGCGAATGGTATCCAGTCGCTGTTGCACGTTGATTTTTTCTGATGGCTTGCTTGTGTAGGAACCATCCAATTTACGCCAACGTGGTTCGTTCATGTGAAATTTCTTGTATTTTTGTAAAGGTTCGTCATCACTGCTATTCCATTCATCGTTGTTGATTTTATTTTGAATAACTTCAATTGTTCCATGGATATTATCTTCATCACCTTCATCTTCATCTGTGAGAATACTCGGGTCTGGAGGAATCGCCAATAAGTCATAATTATAATCAGAGTCACTGTCTTCAAAAATACTTGCAATAGCTTCCTGAAGACCTTGATAATTATTTGTAGAGTTAAAAGATTGTTTCGCCATTATTTAGAATTACACGAATAGCACAAGCCAAAATGTTTATAGATAGTTAACGTCGAAGATACACTTTATGAATGATGCAATAAGAAAAATAATTGTTTTTCCACTCTTAAAACTAGTCCAATCAAAGGGGATTTCCCTAATTAAAAATCATGAAGATAACTTTCAATAACATATGCAAAATATAGTTTATGTTAAAAACAGTTTGCAATATATTTAGAAGATGATTGCTGTGAAATTTTAATTTGTGTATCTAAGACAAATGAATGACGTTTGACCAAAGTAAAAAAAAAAAAAATAATATAGCGATCTGCCCATTGGACCCATTTGGGGACACCATGCGAAAGTTCCTCCCCTTTCGATTGAATCTTCTCAAATAATTTTTATTTCATAATAATTCGCTTAAAAAGACTCTAATAAAAAAAAAAAACCAAATATTTTATAAAACCCCAATGCAAATATAAAAAAATAAGGACGCAGTTTTAATCTTCAAATAAGATATCAAAAGAGAAATTTAGACCACTGTTTTTTATTACTTTAGGCATACACGCACAAAATATATTATTTTAATTTAAGGTACACTCTTGGGTAACGCAAATTTGATTACAAACGACATAAAACGCCTTGAAACAAAATTATGTGGATATATTCAGCCAAATCGGTCCGTAAGTGTGAGATATGAACAAGAAACCACAACTGCCTGTAATTTTACCCATAAATCTTTTGCTGTTGTTGTTTTTTTATTTCTCTTTTGCGTATATCTGGAGAACGAAAAGAGCCAAAGTTTCCAAATTAGGCACCAGCATCTCGGCTATCAATACACAACCTCTCTAAAAATAAAATATGGACGGGGTTAGAGAAGTGGGCGAGGCACTTCCCATACAAACACATTATAAATTTATTTTATCTGGAAAGGGGACAGATCCAAAGTTTCCAAATTATCAATATTCAACATCCCCCAAAACATGGGCTGGATTGGAGAAGTGGGCGTGCCACCTCACGTACAAAGATATCTTAGAGTTTCATATATCTGGAGAACGGCAGGAGCCAAAGTTTCCAAATTAGTTACAAGCATATTGATTATCCATACATAACATTCGTCAAAATGTAGGCGAGATAGGGAACGGGGCGAAGCGCAAAATAGATTAATTTATATCTAAAAAAAGGTATTTAAATTATTTTCTGCTCTTATCGCACCATGTGAAGGTTATATAAGATTCTGCCTAGCCGCATATAGCACTCTTACTTATTTATAATTAAAGCCTGGTACTCTGTTCAACATTTCACGTGAAATGCTGTCAAAAATTATATGAAAAAAACTTGTGTGGAAAATCTATGAAATAATGTTGATAGAGTTATACGAAAAAGTGTACTTTTGTGTAAAATTTTACTTTTTGTGTAACAAGGTGATTGTTTTTGTAAAGCGACTTCTGTGTAAAATGCGACTTATTCTGTAAAATATACGCTTTTGTGTAAATAAAGTTTTTTGTTAAAATGGAATTTTTTTAATGTAGAAAATTGCAAAATTGTTCAAAATAGAACATTTCATATAAAATTTTTTGAATGGAACATTTAATTTAAAAAAATGTACTTTAACTAAAAAATTAAACATTTTGTACAATATAATTTGACTCTTATTCGACCTTTTCTTTTTTTTTTTTTTTTTATAAAAAATACTAAATTTATTGAATCCAATCTTTTTTTTTATAAAAAATATTAAATTTATTGAATCCAATATTTCGGCACTCCGTTGTGTGCCTTCTTCAGGGATTTTTTTCTTGAATATTTGACAAAAAATTAACAATTTTTAATAAATTTAACAAAATATATAAATATTCAAGAAAAAAATCCCTGAAGAAGGCACACAACGGAGTGCCGAAATATTGGATTCAATAAATTTATTATTTTTTTTAAAAAAAAAAGAAAAAAACCCAAAGCTTAAATAAGAGGATTAATTAAAATTTTGTACAATATTTTTTTTTTGTCTAAAATAAGACGTTTGCATTAAATTGGAGCTATTGGCGTTGAAGTAAAATGAAACTTCATCTACTAAAATTGCTAGTAATTTATATTTCATTTTCTCTTAGTGCATTCATTTACATTTTCTAACATTTTGAATTCTAAAATATTGTAATTTATAACCATTTTTTACACCTGCGATAAGTTCCACCGAAAATATCTTAACCATTTTAATATTCTCATATAAAAATGGAATTGAAGTAATTCAAAAAATAATATTTTAACAATATTGACACAACATTTTTCCAGTATTCACCCATTAAATCATGAGATTACATAGAAAAAGATGACAGACAACAGAAGTTGCTAATGAATCTTATTTGCATACCGAGAACATGAATACAGAAATCACACAAAAGTGCAACATTTTTTTTTAAGAAAAAAGAAAAAAATAGATATAAAAAGATAATAAAAAAATACTTCCTTTTTTTTGTTGACTAAATTACCATAAAAAAAAGCTAAATATAAATAAAATAAAGTGATCACTTTTTGATGGTATTAAAAAAGTGAATTCACATTCACATCTGAATAGAACCACAGCATTTGTCATTTAAAAATTCAAAATTTTTTTGTGTGTTACACACTACATGTGTTAGAATGCAGACACATGTTAATGTTTTTTATATTGCCGCCACTCAGGAACAAACCCCTGCTTTTCTTCACTTCCAACAAAACCACATCAAACTACTGCTGCTGCTTGTGACACCACTGCTACTTTTGCCATATTTATTTAAAAAGAATGCAAAAATAATGATGTCACATCGAATGACAAAACAAGACATAAATTACTTGTACTGCTTGTTTTACTTGCAACAAAATGAAGGGAAAAAATAAAAAAAAATAAAGAGAAACAAATATTTCACTTTATTTGTGCTGTGGTCTCTTTGCAACACATTTATGATGGAAATAAAATAAAAAAAATTACCACATTTAATGGGTTTATATAACAGTAATATAAACGCACACGTATGTGTTCACTTGCGTATGAGTGTTCGTGAAGCAAGACCAAAAAAAATTGCCACTCGTGCGTTTTTTGTTTGAGTATTAAATCTCCCTTATTCTTACTTCTTCAGAAGACATTCTTAATTTAGGCCCTATTAAAGCCCTGCTAAAGAGTGCCTCACAAATGGCCATAGATCTTTGGTATAAAAGATAAGAAACACATTCAATATTCCTTTCTATGAGAAGGGCGAAGAAGAGGAGTAACATTTTTTGTTTTGTTTTTTGTTAAGACAAAAGCAAAATAATTATTTTGTTACCATTCTTATGTAACTGAAAAAGAAGCGAGATCCTTCCCCGCAATGACAACGTATGTAAAAATAATGTAAGTATGAAATGGAGCGAGCAGGCCTTGTACATTGAAAAGAAGGAGTACATAGGCCTTCTAGAAGGCACCCTTACTCCTTCTTTTCCCCGCTGGGTCGTTTCGCTGGTGGTTTTCCATTCCTTGTGTTTGAGATCAGGCATGAATGTCACTATAAAATTTGTTTATAATTTGACACACACTGTGACCTGACACTCACATACTTGCACTTTGACTTTATCATGTGTGGATGTGAGTAAATTTATGTTTATTTATGCTTTAATACATAAATCTTTAAGAGAACTTTAAACTTATTTAATATTTTGGTTCGTTGCCAATTACTTTTTCAAGTATGAATCACATTGCATGTAATTGATAATTGTCAAATTCCAGTTACATGAAATTGTAATTACGTTTTTTATCAATTGCAAGTCCAATGACACAGTGTAATTTGCAACTAGCAGATACCAACTACAACTGCAAGTAATCGGTGTTTGGTAATGTTCAATTAACGTAATTAGAAAAATGGGACTTTGTTTAATTATAATTTTTATTTAAAATAAAATTTTATGTGTAAATTTCATGTTAAAAAAATTACTATGCAAATTAGAGAATCGGAATAAAAAAGGGCTTCAGTGATCGACCGTCCTGTACGGCCGAAGGTAAACTGGATGCTGTGCTGCGGAGCATTAAAAATTATTTATCTGTCTCAACTTATCGTCGTTTAGGCCAATTGGGCATTTCCTGACAGCATTGCAAATCAATTTTCAATTATATCTTAAGACGCAATCATACAATTTTCAAATTGTGCAAGCACTGTTAACGAAGACTACGAAGTACGACACACATTGGGATCAATCGCAAAAAAACTGGTAATAAATTTGAATATCCTTAACTATTTATTGCAAAATAATCTATAAACAATTTGTAGGGGAGGACATAGGCTTTAAGAAAATGAAGTTTGTGGCCACACTGTTAGAACACAAGGTGAGGTACAGGGTGTCAAATTTAACCACCTCGGGCTATGTAAACTTTGTAAAGCTTGTGAAAATATTAACAGATTTTAATGAATTAAACTTTGTAATAAGCTTGTAGAATCATAAAGAAATTCCAGTTCATTTCACGAAGTGATCTCTTATAGTTTTTAAAATATTTCAGTCAGAATCTTTTTTTTTCCTTGACTTTATTCGGTAATGATGGTCCAATTATTTTTCTAAAAAGACCTTCTTATTTCCAATAAGTTCAGAAATGACACTTAGAAACTTTTTTTGCAATATCTTAATCCTAGTCATGAAGAATAATCAAAGTAGGGATTTTGGATTGACTTTGAAAATTGTCTTAATTTTGACAAAACTGGAGCATTTTTATTTTTAATAGTATTCAAATATTTTTTAAAAGATTTTGTTTGTTGTGCTAAATTCCCTTGTTTAATAATTGATAAAAAAAAATACTGAAATTTATTGTTGGAGGATAAGCTGTTCCTATGCGCATTTCACTGGTTGCTTATATTGCCGGTGTGAACGAAACCGTCAATGGCGACCGTTATCGTACCATGATAACCGACCATTTGATGCCTGAAATTGAAGCTCGTGATCTTGGCGACATTTAATTTCAACGAGATGGCGCCACTTCCCACACATTGCATCAATCAATGGATTTATTGAGAGAACACTTTGGTGAGCACATAATTTCACGTTTTTGGCCGGTCGATTGGCCACCATGATCGTTTGATCACACTGTTAGACTTTTTCCTGTGGGGATTTCTAAAGCCGCTACGATTCAGGCATGTTATTCACCAGTTACCAGTCGAAATGCTCGAACGAGTCATCGAAAATTAGACTTAACGGATGGACCATCTGCGATGTAGCAACGGCCAACATTTGTTAGACATAATCTTCAAAAAATAAATGCCAAAGAATATTCTTTCAAATGATAATAAACATTCCCCATTAAATTTGAATTTTCTGTTTTTTTCTCTAAAAAAAAAAGTTGGGAACCTCGAAATGGATCACTCTTTATATACTCAGAATATTTTTTTCAAAAAAAATCCAACGAAACAAACAAACAATTTCAAAAATAAATCAAATAACAAATGTCATACAGATCAAGATATCTAAATAATATTCGCCAGAAAGGACTTTTACATGAATTCTAACTTCATAACATAATTTTGTTCTAGCGTGGTATGATTGCCCGTGGTCGCAAAAAGGGAACAATTTCGAAAGTTTGTGGGATAGGGTATCATATGGTCAGGCTTGACCGACAAGACACTCTTAAGGGTTTTTTTTTTTTCTTTGGTTATCACAAAATTCTTATGAACTTTCTCTTTTCTTAGTAAATAATTTCAAGTGCCTATCCGTAGTAAAATAGACAACTTCTGCACCAACACCATTCACCGCACTAAGTTGCTTCAGCCATTACAGGATTAATGACTTCATTAAAAAGTCACTATTATACTTTTCAAAGCCGTAAAACAGGGCACTTACCTTGGCCGTTACTTTTCAAAATCATCATGTTCCAAATGGCAAAAAGGATGGCAATGTTAACTTATTACTATCATATTTCAAAAGGCATCAGCAGCCACTATTTTTGAACAATAAAATGTATGATTTATAGTTGTTAACAACATCATAATGTAGCAACAAAGAGACAAAAATGGCAAAACACATTTAGTGTGAGTAAAAAGTAGAATAGGAGCCACTTAAAAGCACTTTCTGTTAACACTCAAACTGACATAAACGTTTGACATTTTCACTTTACAATGTAAAACGGTTGAATTGTCATTTGATTTCTTTCTTTTCTTGAGGAATATTAATCAGCTTTTAAAAATATCTGCGAAAAATCTTTTATAATGCTTATAAATTTTTCTTAAAAAATATTAAAAATAAATATTATTTTTAGTTGCTTTATATCAGTTATGGATATTTTTTTTTTCTTTTTGTTTTTAAATCTGCCAAATGATTGATTGCTTGATGTTTTGCATTGCTCGTTATGTTCTAATTAATTTATGAATATTTAATCATTTATTTAAGAAAAAAAGTACAATATTCATTTACTTGTATGTAAATGCATAAATATGTAATTCCACATCGTTGGTCTCTTGTAGAAAGGCCCTAACTCATAGAATTGCAACTTTACTGGAGAAGGTAAAATCAAACTAGCAACTGTATGTATCAAGATGTAAAATTGCTTGTAAAACTGTTATTTTTACTAAAACGTGATCCAAACAAAATGCACGATGGTAATTGTAAATAAAACAAAAAGTTTTGAGAGAATTATCTAAAAATTTGTTACTTTGATCTAGGATCTATGATCTATGACAATTATGTGTGAAACAAAATATCGGAGAAATGTTCAAAGACCATACTTTCAAAGACTCTGAGACATAATTGAGTTTCAGTGTCGTTAGTGAGCAGAAATGAAGCTTTATAAAGAAGCCCTTGAATTGTTCCTGGCTTATTGACGGCATAGATGGGGGTAGTGCACTCATTTTGCAGTTTCAACTCACAGTTAGTGATAGTGCAAAATTATTGCAATCATTTTGTTGATGTTGAGTGATGAATTGAAAATTAGCATCCTCACTTAACATGAGTAATAGTGATGCTAACAAATTTTGCACTCAAAAAAAAATTCTTGATTTAAGATAAAGCAATCATCAGTTTATTGCAACTTTTTTTCTCTTCACTCATTTGAGTGCAACTTAAAATTTTGCACTAAATTTACAAACAAGAAACTTGTTTTTTCATGATTAACCATAAGATATTCCGTTGTCGACAAATTATTGACATGTTGTTTAATTTCCTATCTTATGTGTAGAATCAAAAATTATGCTCATACAAAATTTAATTTTTCAAATTTTTTTAGTGAGAGTCTGTTTATATGCAGCTTTTTTGTTTGCAAGCATTGGCCTTTAGTGTTTTTATGTGGTTGGTGTATTGGCATTAAATTTACATTTTGGGTGCATAGATGGGGGTAGTGTACTCATTTTGCAGTTTCAACTCACAGTTAGTGATAGTGCAAAATTATTGCAATCATTTTGTTGATGTTGAGTGATGAATTGAAAATTAGCATCCTCACTTAACATGAGTAATAGTGATGCTAACAAATTTTGCACTCAAAAAAAAATTCTTGATTTAAGATAAAGCAATCATCAGTTTATTGCAACTTTTTTTCTCTTCACTCATTTGAGTGCAACTTAAAATTTTGCACTAAATTTACAAACAGAAAACTTGTTTTTTCATGATTAAAGCCATAAGATATTCCGTGGTCGACAAATTATTGACATGTTGTTTAATTTCCTTTCTTATGTGTAGAATCAGAGAATCAAAAATTATGCTCATGCAAAATTTAATTTTTCAAATTTTTTGAGCCAGAGTCTGTGTTTATTCAGCTTTTTTGATTGCAAGTACAAATTTTGCACTATTTAAATTGTGTGCAGATTTTTGAATTCAATCTTCGTTAAGTGAAAGTGGAAAAATTTACAATATCACTAATTTTTTTTAAGTGGTAGTTTAAAAGATGCAATCATCACTGCAGCTGGTAAAAAAGAGTGCAGACTAATTTTTTGCAGTTTTATTTAGTAATAGTGCAATGCTGATTTAAATCAACATTTAGTGCACTACCCCCAACTATCATTGACGGACACTTTTTCTTTTAAATACCCGCAAAGAAAGAAGTCCAACGGTCTTAAATCACATGATCATAGCGGCTAATTAACATCGCCACTACGTGAGAACACGGCCAACGGCTGTGTGGCAAACGGCACCATCCTGTTGGAAACACATATCGTCCAGGTCAATATTCTCTTTCTGGCCACAAGGAGTTTTCGGTTCGGTTTTGTATTGTTTCGTTAATATAATTTTTTAACATTCGGCAAAGGTTGAGGTTGAGCACAACATGTTGACTTTAGGTAGCTAAAAAATTTTATGATGGAATAAATGGCCTCAAATACCCAACTGTTGTGTTGAGCGGAAGTGCTCAACTATGCGTTCTAAGACAAACACTAAACGGTTACACAACAGTTATGCCTTATGAACGTGCCCATTGTTCATACTTTTTTCTGGGCTATTACTTCTTTATGTAGTTAACACTTGTACAAGTAAAAACTTATTGTGTAATATTTTAATGCATGAAGCTCGCTCGAGCCAACGAGCCAACATAGACAGTAAAAGCGAGTGCTTAAGAGTATTCAAGACTAAAAATGATTTAGTAAACAGCGAGTGCGCTCGCAAGTATAATGTTTTGTTGCAGTTCTCTGATTTGAATGACCATTGGGTGCCCTGGTAGGTTAGTTGGTAATGAAGTAGTCTTTCAGTGCGGGGGTTGAGGGTTTGACTCCCGCCAGAAACTCTGATCGCCTGCAGACAAGCATAGAGCTTTTCGGGATTAGCATAAGAAAAAAAGGCTTCAACAGTCTTGTGCACCTCTCCGTGGTTGCATTTGTCAAAGACGGAAACAAAGAAGTGGCAAATTAATTTGGTCAAAAAACTTTACGTTAAGGTGTGACTCAAAATTAACATCGTGCATTATGGTTGGATCGCCCTTTTTGTGTGATATTAATGGGAATCACTAAAAATCCTTATTTCGAAAAAATCTAGTAAGGATCTTTTTACATGAGACCAGCGACATGAAAGTTGAACACATTGACAGCGGTAAGAAGAAGTTGTTTGTCAGTGTGTGAGGCTTGCAGTTGCTGTACAAATGTGTATTTTGAGTTATGTTTTCTTTTTCCGTGTATAAATATTACCATTTCCTGCTTTACTTTTTTCCACATTTTTCTTTCACTAACTACTTTTCTTCTTTGAAGACAAACATTTTTCGAAAATTAAATGAAAACACCTGATGTTTTTATTGCTGGATATTTGCACAGCAAAAGTAACAGTAACGCAATAGTAATACACGCTGTAATAACTTCTGAATGAAACAATGAAAACGCCAGAGAAATTTGTATGTTTGCAGGAAAATTTTTTTAGATATACAGTGGAGCAAGTGGTAATTGTTGCATGTTTTTACCCGATTGTCAAGGAATATTTTTCGTGCGTAACTTGTATGTGTATCTTACAAACGGCCGGATAGATTTTTTTGTCTTTAAGGCCCAAATGTCCCAAATGTCCTTGAAAATACATATGTATTCCCTTAACTTCCACCGGAGCATATGGCACTTACAATAGCCGTTCTCCATCGCAGTCGATTTTGGGCATACTTCTCCGTTCATTTCATGTTAAATTAATAGATATTATTTCGGTTTCGTGGTCTTCCAATTCTTCGTCCCAACTGGTGGAAGGTGTTCCAACATAAACCTTGTTGGGCTATATTATCGCCAAGAAGATTATTTTCAAAATTAATCAATTTCGTTTCTTTAAACAAAAAAATCCATAATTATTATTTATTATTTCGTTCGTATTTAGTAAAATTTTCTTAAATAAAGAAACATTTGGCTTTAACCCAAACACACATATATTTCAAATAAGTAATTTTTTCCTTGGACAAGATCATGCAAAATTTTCTTGGTTCAAGCCATTTTTTCTGGTGATTTAGTAAATAATTCCTTCCGTGTTGTACGTAGCAGTTCCACATTTGAGATTAAGCATGGCCAAAAACTACGTTGAATTGGCCTTACGCA
Source organism: Pollenia amentaria (assembly GCA_943735925.1). NCBI lineage: Eukaryota > Metazoa > Arthropoda > Insecta > Diptera > Polleniidae > Pollenia > Pollenia amentaria. Next base: position 276,855,390 of record OX031006.1, on the reverse strand, counting down.
GCGGTTGACAAAAGTTTTGAATCGTCCAGTGTTGACATTTGTAGCGTCCCATTTGTACATCCATAGAGCAAAAGCAATTTTACATCTGAATTAAATACTTTTAACTAATAATTTTTGTCTCATACAGCGATAAATGCGGGCGCGTCGTCTCGTACTTTTAGTCCCTTGGCCTTTTTTTTGTTAATTCTTAAGGCAATGCCATCAAAACTCGACTGAAGGGCAGCTATCGACAGCTCAAGAACACGCTCTCTATGCGATAGAAGGCATATATCATCTGGACAAGGATATTCAGGATAAAAAAGAAGTGAAGAACTTGTTGCACTCCACACGGTACCTGCAAAGGGGAAACATAAATGGCGAATTTTTGGCAGGCGGTAAACAATTGCAGGTTATAAGCCTGCCTTCAAAACTTAATGCGGGTATTAAATTTTAACTTTTAGCTCATAACACAGAAAAAATTTTTTTTATCTAGGTAATCTATGCTTATGGCTTTGTCTTAAATTAAAATTACCTGTCATTGAAATTTTTTAATATAGTATACAAAGTTTTTTTGTTCCACTGTACATGTACAGCAATTTTTTCGTAATGAATTCTTAAATTTTTTTTTCTTTGCTATGTAGCTCGTCTATCACTTTCAACCTGATGTTAACCAACGAAATAACAAAAATGGGATGTCTATTCCACCAAAATGAAAACTTCTTAATGTTTGCTTTGTACAAACACATTTTCTAGAATTCCTCAAAAAAAAAAAAAAAATCGCTCTTTTGTTCATAACTTAAGGTAACCTAACGAAAAAATGTTTAAAATAAAGTTACATTTTAAAGCAGAAAGATTCCCCATAAAATCACTAGCAAAAGAATGCTAAATAAAAAAAAAAAATACTTATGTTTTATATATATTTAATTTCTGTGTACTTAGAAGTAATTTGCAAAATACAATTTAAAGTTTACATATGAAAAGGAAGGAGAAATAACGACAACAAAAAAATCTTCCTATAATTAAGTTAATTGCAAGCAGATGAATGAGAAAACGATTTTCATTAAGATATTTTAAATTTTCTCATTCAAAAAATCATTAAGAATTTTTTAATTCAATTTCAAGATCTTCTTTAACAACAATAAAAAACAAAACACCATTTTTTTTTTGTCTAAATCAAATTGTACAAAATTTGTTTGTACTTTGAAAATATCTTTAATTACATATAAAATAGTTATATGTTTGATTGTAAAAAATTTTCTGTAGATTTTTTTTCTATATAATTCCCGAAGGAAATTACCAGATGAGTTGTTAATTTCTTTAAAAAAAAATATATGCAATTAAATTTTAAACAAGAAATTAGAATTTAATAACAGACTTGTAAATGCATTTAAATTTATTGAATTAAGAAAACAAATCTAGTTTATTAAATCAAAAAGTAGTTCTTGCACTTTTGTACATGTCGTGAAGAAAAAGGGCCGGTAGAAATTTAAGAAACTAAGAAATTTGTAATGGAAAGAAATAAATAAAGCAACATTACACAGAAAAAATTATCGCCAATTTTTTATTTCAATTAAACTATTAATAAGAAATAAAATCAGTTTTAATTAAAAATTGTATCAAGTGAATTAAACGTTTACTTATATCAACAACAGTAGTACGGAAAATGTTGTTAATATCAAAGAAAAAAGAAAGCAACGAAATTGGCGAAGTTTTTTTATGCAAAAGCGATACGTACTGTATTTGCATTAGCATGCAACACTTTTTTAAGCTGTGTGTACTAAAAACTACAAACCAAAAATAAATCGGTTTTAACATGTTTTGGCCTATGAGGCTTATAATATTATTCCTTTGTGAATATATAAATAAAAAATAATAAATATATAATTAAGAATGCAAAATTGTAATAATACATCAATTTAATATTAAATTGTTAGTATTATTATTGAATGTAATTTTATTTAAATCAATAATAGTATAAATATTGAATTAATAATATTTATTTGTTTACTGTTGCAAATTTAATTAATTTTTTAATTAATATCAAAATATTTTTTAATTGAAATCAATTTTTATTTTTTTCTGTGTACTGAGAATGTGCCCATGAGTGCCGATACTTTTACTTATTGTCACATAAAAAAGTTAAACAAAAATAAACTGTTAAATTGCTTATTTTTTCCAATAAATAACAATTAAATAAATTAAGCCCCGAATTGTGCAAAACGCAAAGCAACGCCAAAAACTACATTTAAAGCAAAAACGAAGTCAAAAATATTTTATAATTTTGTTGTTGCTTTCTACATATTGCAATTTAAAAATTTCAAACGCTCCATATATTGCGGCTTTGAAAATTTTTCAATGCAATATGAATTTCTGTTAAAAGCGACAACAAAATTATAAAATATTTTTGACATTGATTTTGCTTTCAATGGAATTTTTGGTGTTGCGTTGCGTTTTACACAATTAGGGCCTAAAGCACCAGTTGGCTAAAGGTACAGTAAAAAAGTAAGAAAATCTATTTTCTACAGATTTTGACGTTACGTTCTTACGGCTAACTATAATCGTTCTAATTGCTTTACACACAACAAAATGAAGCAGCTGATTTGCAACGTTACTGTTGCTGCCAGCTAACTGGGGTTTAAGACTAATGCCCGTAATTTCTACTAGCTGTGTATAGATATCTATGATGTAACGAATTTTAAAACGTATTTCTTACCTACGGGTTAAAGTGTAGTGTATTTTACACCATCGATTTTAGATAGTTAATTCACGTAGGCCAAATTAACGTAGAAACTACCAAAATAGTGTTACCGGATAGGTAAAGATAACTGTTAGGTACGAACACGACCAGATATCTCTTTGTAGAAATTACGGGCATTAAAGGGTTACTTTTTATCGCGAAAGGCGATACTACTAAAGTAAATTGATATTTAACTATGAAATCGGCTGGTCTGAGGATAAAAGTCACAAAGACGAAAACTCTCCGCATAAATGCGACGACTGAGGAATTATTGGATCCGACAAAATTGAGTATGGTTGTTAATTCTGCTATCTGTGGAGTTTTACATACTCAAACGTAGGCTTGGAAAGGATATACCTTTACAGAGTACATGGCAAACATTTGGTCGAATTAGAAGTATTTGGAAATCATCCACATTATATTTTATGCTCAAAAATTTCAATATTTATGCAAATAGAAAATCTACCCTTTTCTAAGGTTGCAAAACATGGAACGCTACCACTCGTGATATGCAAAAGATGTAAGTGTTCGTGAACTATTGTTTTTGTATTTGTATTGTTCTTTGCACTTTGTATGCCGTATTCATAAAAATATTTTTAATTTAATTAAGGTTTACAAAATAAATTCTATATGAGAATTTTACTTAATAAACGTTTGTTAAATTTAATAACTGCTTATGAATACGGGGGTAAGTGTCAAATCGTATGCTCTGGCCAAGAACAGGTCAACAGCTCTTATCGGTTGAAATAACGAAACGCAAGTGGGAGTGGCTTGGCAATAACCTTAGAAGGGTTTTTAATAACAACATTACTAGAATTGTCGTAGACTAGAATCCGAAGGGGAGCAGAAAAAGGGACGCATATCGAATATCGAGACTGAGCGATGGACAAAATTAAAAATATATTTTATATTAAGTCGGTCCGGTCCTATTTTTTATTTAAATCTTTCCAAAAACGAAGGACACTTTGGTGCTTAGTTAGGATAAAAAGAATTTGCAAACATTTGAGCTCGATCGGTTTAAAATTGGTGTGCCGTTCGAGGCTTAAAGTTCTCGAGAACGAAATTAGGGGATAATGGATAGAAAAAGGCTTGTTACTACTCAGATGATGTATGAGCAGCCCCCATTATTTTTATGTTCCCAATATTTCTCTAAAACAAGCTTACCCTCTATCTTTAACCCCTCAGATGGTCTCCATTAAAAAAACTGAATTTTCACAAAAATTTACCAAAATAAATATAATGGATTAATACCAAGTATAAAAGCTTTGACTTTGAATCGGATCGTAAAACCAAACTATTTTTTATCCTTCTGCCACTGCAGCCATTAAATGAATTACATCACGGTCTGATGTCATGCATTTAGCCAAAGCAGAAACGATCCGTTCATTAATAATTAAATGTGTTCCTCTTTTTACATCTTTCGAAGTCAACGGAAGAGCGTCCCGATCAAATTCCATTTCACCAGTGCAATCATTGTCGGACCTTTTTGTAGATGAAAACAAGTTATTTAAAATTTAACATTTATTGAATCAATAGAATAAAATTTTCCGTTTTCCACAATATACAATTCGTATCCGTAGCTAAGGTATTAATTATTTCTCGTTCCAATTTACTATTTCTAATGCCAACAAGAGCCATGTCAAGGCCAATCTTGTTGCCTGGACGGCCTTTTTTTCCTCTACGCAAAGAGAGCGTCTAACTCCTCGATAAAATTTTCTTATCTTATGCGACTGTTCTCTTGTTATGCTCTTTTTAAATATTCTGATCCAGTTCGTCTACTTTCTTTATGACCAAAGACTTGACTCGCGTTGGAATTCATGCAGACATTGTTCGCACTTTCCATTTTATTGTACGAGTGTCTTTTTAAGACGGCAATTTCGATTCCAGAAAGGTTGTGCTGTTGCGATCTAAAATTAATTTTTGTCGTATATGATGCCATAGAAAATCCAATTCGTACCTGTTTTATTAAAAAAATTTATTTTTAGGTTTTATTTTTAAGGGTTTTTTTCATTGTACTCTACTTTTTCTGGGATACTTTAACTGCCAATTTCACAAGGTCGAAAGAGCGAATTCTTTCGCGCAAATACACTTAAAACAAAAACGAAGTTAAGGAATTTGTTTTGGTTTAAAATTCAGTTGTGCAAAAGAAAAAATTCTTTCTCAAATCGTGAAGAAGAACTATTCACACTCACAATACAAAAATATATTTTAAATTCACAGTTTGGTTTTTTTTTAGTTTTTCGCTCACAGAAAAAAATTTCAGTAGTTTTTTATCAAGTAAAAAAAATTTTTTAAAAGTATTTCAATTTAATTAATGTGATAATTGAATCAATTATTCTTTTAGTTTTTGAAGAAAATTACAAATATAATTTGGATTTAATTAACATTTTGGTTGTTTTGAAATAAATTTTTAATTAAAAATTAAATAAATAACAAAAAATCGTAATTGATGTTTTCGCTTAAAATAAAATAATTTAAACTTGTAGAATTGGTGATGGGAAACCTGAGCTATATTTAATAAAATCAATTAGCAATTGTTTGAAATGGCAAAGTTTTTTGATCATTTTTGTAATTAATATTAAAAATATCATTTATCTGTTAAAAAAAAAAACAATTTTTAATTTTTAGTTATCAAATTTGTTATTACTCGACCTTTCCAATTTTAAATAAATAAAAATTAATCAAGCTTGAGGCCAGTGTTTTTTGTTATTAAAAGGATTATTTATTTACAAAAAAACACTGGCCTCGAGCTTGATTAATTTTTATTTAGTTTTAATAATCAATATAATCATTTTGCAAAATTAACAAATTGTTTGCTTGATTTTATGAATTTGGTGATTATAAATAATTTTACAATTTGAGTTTTAACAATAAAATGTCATAAAATAACTCAAAGGTTAATACTAGAGTTTGTTCCCGGGAACTCTCGGGACGGGAATTGCCAATTCCCGCTTTCCCGGGAATTAGTTGTGGGAATCCCGGGAAATTCTGAAGAAATTCTTTTTGTAAAACTTAAGACTAGTGTCTTTAGTAGTTTGATCCAACTAAATTTCACCACATTATTAAAATTTAGTACAGTTTAAGGCGTATTGAGCTCATTTTTAAGAATGGGCTTTATATAGAGCCTATGATAGTTATAGGGCTATCTTCACGAAATTTTATTTCTTGTCTTAGCATACTGAAGTTTAAATTTTACAATAATATTGCAAGGTTTTGCGGCTAAGGGCGTAGTAAAGTGTTTTCCTAGATTGTGCTTTATATGCGGCATTTCAAGTAATTTTGAGTCTTATGAAAGTAGAATATGCTAAATTGCACCACAAAAGCAGTATTCGTTACGCTTTTAGCCATACTTACATGATTTACAAAATTGGTCTAAACAAGGAGCCGTAGATAAATAATGGACCGGCATTCACGAAATTTGGTGCCTTATAAAACGAATTTGTGGATATTTAATGACAAAAGGTGCATTTCGCCACAAATTTATATTAGTTTTTGTAGAGTTTTTAGGGAGGTAGTTCCACATTTGGGTGCATAACTCTTTCCCTGCTGAAGCGATTCTACTGGAATTCATCAGAAGATCTAGAAACAATTTGACACACATATGACTAAATCGGCTTAGAATTAATGAAGGATTCACAATAATATTAAAAATAGGATTCACATGGAATGACAAACTTAGTATACCTACATACACCACTGCTGATTAAGGGTTATAACATTGTAAAAAATATGTTATTAAGTATATGTAGTAAATAACATCTCTCCTTCCTGCTTAATTTGTTAAACGGTACAATTGTTTCAGAATTCCTATTTCGTAATGTTGTGCTTTTAGTTCCTAATCACCATTTCAGAAATGTTATTCCACTAAGACTTCAATACTTTCATTCTAATTATGCAAATGAGCTCTGAATTTGACAATGTATATACGTATATTGATTTCTATGATCCTATTGGTATCAAAATAACCTCTTAAGTGTCTTAAAATTACTTTAATCTTAAATTTTTTACGTGTTTGTTATATAATAGATACTAGATTTTATTATTTTAAGCGTAATAGCCAGTACGAAATATTAGTTGCATTGGAGAAATAAGTAAATAAATAAATAACAAATTTTGGGCGGGAATCCCGGGAACCCGGGAATTGGATATTTATTTCCCGCTTTCCCGGGAATTCAAAAAGTGCGGGAATAAAAAAACTCTAGTTAATACATAAACATCAACAAAAATGTAAATTATAATTCGAAGAATCTCTTAATTAAAACAGTAACAAAAAACAGAAAAATGCGCCAAAAATTTGTTAATGTTTTAGAGCAAGGAACTATTTTCGGTTTTTCTCATGTACACAACCGGACACAACAATCAATATCCATGTTTCTGGTAAAAAAAAAAACGTTTTGCTTCTACAATCCGATTCAGCTTTTACTGTTGCTATTATAAAAAATATTAAGACGTTCAAGAATGTCTGATGCATGTTGACATCGCACTCGATAAATTGAGAAAATACCCATAACTGCTTTTAATGCTCTTGGTACCAAAGAAGTCCAAAAAAGAAAGAAAGCGCTGTCTTAATTAAATATACATATGTATGTCAAAAGTAGACATACAAATTCTTTGTTATAAAAAGAAAAATGTCCGTTAACTTTTTAATACATATCGAGACAAAATTACATTTTTTAAACCTAAACCGATAACAAAATTAATTTCGTTTGAAAATGTAAATTTTCTCGGAATTTCAGCTCTTTTTCCTACTTGGGTCATATATTGTCCTTTCTAATCAGATTAAATCTATTCAAATTTTGAAATGACTATATAATACACAAGAGGGATTAGAAAATAGATTAAGTACCATAAGCGTCATTATGTATTGCTCATGAATTGAAAACACATCGTACAATCATCTATACAATAAGGACAGCCTAAAAAACGACAGAAACAAACTAATATGGATGCACAAAGCCAGACATACTGTTAAATTTTAACACGCCAACATTTGCAAACAGTGTTGTCAAATAACTTTTGGGCTAGTGTTCCCAGTTTCAAGTAATTAAAATAGATATTGGGAATAAATTCTTTTTATAAGCAACTTTACTATATTCAACATTTTTTATTTTTCGCATTTATTCTATGAGTTAAATTTCAGTTATGTATTTTATAAAGCTTTTTTTGTAATAGTACTATTCCTTAAATACAATACAATATACATTGCTTTCCAACGGAAAGCTAAGGTAAAATGTAACAAGAAGATACAAGATAATAGTCTGGTAGTGTATAAAGTCATTCCTGAAAATTTAAGGAATGGAACTATTAGCTTTATAAAATACGTAACTGAAATTTAACTCAAAGAATAAATTCGAAAAATAAAAAATGTTGAATGTAATTAAAATACCTAATTTTGTTCCGAAGTTTTCATAATTGTAAAAAAAAAATTACTTTTAATTTTAATAATTAAAGTAAATAATCAGCCATGTTCTGTAAATCCTGAATTCGAGTGAAATTAAAATCGAACAAACCTTGAAAACGATCCAGTGTTTTGCAATTAAAAAAAAATTAACTGGAAACCTCCAGGAATTTCAATCGATTTCCAAAACATGTCTGAATGCCTATTTTTGAGCATTATCTCGTTTAAAAAAGGTTTTTTTTAAAAAGTTCCTACAATTTTAAAAGTCTACAAAAATCTATGAGATTTTCCCTACGCTTAAATTTAAGTAATGCATGTAGGGGCTTCTGGTAACACTGGTCTGCAGTTTCCTGCATACATTAACTTGTACTTCTAACATAACGGTACGTGTATCTATGTGTTATAGTGAAGTAGGCAAGTCATTGAGTTTGCTTGAATAAACATTTTGTAACATTATATTTATATGTACGTATGTATATAAGTTGTTTAAAAGCTTACAACCACAATATTCCACTACTACTACTACTTAACGGTACTGATGGCATATAGTTGCTGAGAAACGAAACTAAGAGATCTATTATACAGTTCGTGATGCCCTACAGTTCAAACGACAGTAGAAGTAGTAATAGCAGCTTATTGATGTCATCAATGATTAAAAACAAATAAGTCTGGTAAGTAGAACCAATTGACAATTATATCATCACCTTAACGGCAAATGGACGTAACTATACGAACCTTCGTTTTGTCGCGCAAAATTTCTCAAACTATTAATCTAAAATTTGAACAAAAAAAATTCGAAGAAAACTTTATTAATATGGATTTTTTTAAAGTTTTTGGTTAGCCTGTTAAATATATTAAAGCGTAAAAACGTCAGTTTGTATTTAATATGACTAATAAATATTAACCAGAGATGTTAATCGGGATTTTTTAAAGTCAAAAGATAAATGCTTTTTATAGATATTTAATAAAATAAAGTCTTTAAAAGAGGTTTACAAACAACAGTTTTATAATTCATTTAATATTACAAAGTTAAATATAATGATTATATTAATTACTTAAATTTGTTAAAATTTAAAATTGTTTTTTTTTCTAATTAAAAGTAATTTTATTAAAAATATGATAAAAAAAAACCACGTACTATTTCCAACAATGTGTTAATTGATTTAATTAAAAATTAATATACAAAAAATCTATATTTTATTCAGTTACCAATCAGTTGATTAAAACTAAATAAAAAAATAATTAATATATTAATTGAATATAATAATTAATTTAATTGAAAGACTCTATTACAATTTTTATTAAAGGAATTAAGATGAATTATTGAAATTTGAATTCGAAATTTATTAACAAAATCAATTTGTTTAGTAAACCATAAAAATATTATTTGAACAAAAACGCAGTTTTTTTACCCACCACCACTAGTGGTAGGAATTATGTAGTGTATAAATTCCACTACTTAATTTCGTGAAATCGCTCCATAAATTACCGTAGGTCCCATTCCCACTTTATAAAACACTTTAATAAGCCTAAGCCTGTAAAAAAAAAAGTCTAAATTTTGCATTTGGTGCACCAGTGGAGTCAATTCGAAAATAAATGCACAAAGTTTCGGGTTTTGTTGTGAGCATTTCAAAAGATCTTTCTCTCTTTAATTATTTTTCTTATTTAATTGTTTCGAGAACTTCTCACACTAAAATTTCTTTATAATTGTTGGACTCGCTTAAAAAGAATAACAAAATTTTACTTGTTTCTTCTCACTGACAGTATTAGCGGAGTTAACCCAATATATATGAAACATCAATATTGTGTTCCCTATCCTTTCAAGGGAGAATTTTATGTTGAATTTATTTTTATTAAAAAAGAGGTAAAACAAAAAAAATTAAATAAATTTTTTTTTGGTATTTATTCTCGGGATTGAAAAAGTAAAATCCCGTGAATCGCTGAATCCCGAAAATGACGGAATTTTTCGGGATCGGTATTACGGAATTGGCATCCCTAATATTAACAAGATCTCCATAGATTTAAAAAAACTCGGTCCAAAAAATGTAAACGAATTATTGGTCCATCCCTCAGTTAATTGATGCAAGAATTCATTAGAAGGCTGCCCACGATGTGATAGCTCGCTTGTATTTTCAACGACAAGTAGCTGATTTGTGCCCCACTTAAAATTTTTAGTACAGCAAGTCGATCACACTGCAAGCCAGCGATAACGTAATAGTTTTCAAACAAATTTGCGCCCCACTATAAGTTACTTCACACTATCACACCAGACTAACGTATTTTTACACCAATGCTTCTCTAATCTAATTATTGTTTGAAAATTAAAAAAAAAATTACAACAACAACTTATCATGAAAGTGTTGTATTTTCCTCAAAATACATAAGAGTTGTGTGAAAGTGTAAATTGCCCTTAAGATATATTATGCCACCCCAAATGTCCAAATCTTTTACTTGTGTTCTGGTTGTCGACAAAGGGATTTTGTTGTTTTGTTTTATGAAATATTTTTAACAAAATTCTATTGCTGAAAACAGATATTTTTTGTTTACTATTTTGTTGCTATTTGTAGCAAATTAAGTAGCACAGTGTTGTATTTTGATGGCTTGATTTTTTTATTTTCAAACTAACACGTGTAATTTGTGTAACAGTTGATGTGGCAACAAAGTGATTTGACAATAAATAAATGGATTACGTAAAAACATAAAACCTGCCACAGATGAGGCGATAGTTTATAGAGCACGTATGAGAACGGTAGTGAGTGACTTGTTGTCACTCGACATCGTGAACCAGGCTGTTAAAAAAATATTCCTCAATTTGCAAACGCTTACCTAATTCGAGAGATAAAAAGGTGAATATAGATATATTCAAGATGTTTAGTTAGCTAAGCTAAGTTATTTAGTATGCTTTGTTTCAGAACTAAAGGGCTTTTACAATGTGTATACACTTGAGTATTTGTAACTAAGTACTTACAACTTTTAGTAGTAGAATATACAAACCAGTGTTAAATTTCAACCAAAAAAAAAAAATACTTGATTAGAAGTCATTTAATATTTGACATTATCAACTCACTTTCCAATATTCGCATTACTGTATTTAATTATTATCGGAAATTATACATATCAAATTAACAATAAGTTTCTAACACAAAACATTTTTAAGCCTTTTAAATTGAAATAAATATTTCCAAAAAAAAACTTTTTAAATCTTCTAATTCCTTTGAGGTCAACAAAACGAGTTAAGCAGAAAAAAATTTTAGTTGTCATGACTAGTGTTAAAAGTATTTTTAAGTTGGAATTGGAATATTGAAGGCAAAATATTTCAACAAACTCTAATGGCAACAGAGCATTATTTAATTGATGTTTGACCACTATAGACAAATAGCAAACCAACTGTACGAAAGGCACTTTTACACTTAAATACTGAGTATTACGACATGTCACAAACTTAAATAAATTCAAAATGTATAATAGTGTGAGAAGAATTTGTTATGAAATGTCAAAATCTATATATTTGGCAGGCGTATGTATGACCCTCACAATTTGTGAAATGATTCTTCCCACAAGAAGAAAATCAGGGATGGAAAATTCAAATTTTGTTCACAAATTATCCAAATAATATTTTTTTTTTTTTTTTTTTTGTAAAAATGCAAAATGATAAAAAACCATTGTTAAGCGTGCTGTGTGGCATGTGGCACCGTCTTGTTGAAACCACATGTCATGCAAGTCAAGCTCTTGCATTTTGGGGCAAAAAAAGTTGGATATCATCTCACGGTAGCGCTCACCATTCACAGTTACGTTGCGATTCGCATCATCTTTGAAGAAGTACGGTCCAATGATGCCACCAGCCCATAAACCGCACAAACTGTGACTTTTTCTGGATGCATCGGTAGCTCTTTTAATGCTTCTGGCTGATCTTCACTCCAAAATCGACCATTCTGCTTATTAACGTACCCATTGAGCCAAAAATGTGGGTCGATTAAACTGACCATAAAATAGAAGAAGCGCGCGATGAACTTTCTTAACAGAGCACGCATTTTGATAATAAAATTCAATAATTTGCAAGCGTTGTTCGTTTGTAAGACGATTTATGGTTAAATTATAGACCAAACTGAAGATGTTTGACAGTCAGCTGTTTAAACCAGTGTTGCCAAAAAGATAATAGCTAAAAAATCACACGTTATATAAATGAATGGGTGAATTGGCCATAAGTTATGTAGATATAAATATAAAAACAAAATATTAACAGCAAATTTTCTCTAAATGTATTCTCACATATCTGGCATAAACTTACTTAATGCTTTTAGCAATTAGAAAAACAAAAGCACCACCAACTCTGCTAGACGCTTTGAATAACAACATAATGATGTTGTTGCTGCCGATAATGATGATGAGAGAAGTCTTTTGTTTTGAAATCTTTTAGCTGGCTCGGCAAGATCTCTCTAACTCATTTGCCACTTTTTTTTGTATTATACATACATATGCTTACATATGCCGTAATTTTATGCCAGAACCCCTCCAAATATGTAGTGTTTTGAAACTGGCCAACATTCTTAACCCGATGTACATTTTATAGTCGAACACATGTAAACATACTAAACATATTCACATTACTGTGAATGCAACGACAAAAGAGCTGCAGGCCTAAACAAGCCAAAATACAATCGAATAGAAAACAATTTCATGTTCAATTAGTAGCACATTCTACTATTTTGTAGCACTTCAATATTGGAGAACAAACACGAGTTCGGGCCACATGCAACATGTAGTCACTATGCAGATTTGAACTAAAATGAGTTGAATTCAAATGCTTTCAAAATATTCATACATCGATCGAAAATATTTTAGAATAATGGTGATGACGATGGCAATGACGATGATGATGATGATGGCACGCATCTGTATCAATAGTTTAAGTTATACATCATATATATGTGTAGTATTACTCGTGTACAAACATTCGCTAGCAATTGTATTAGTCTGTTTAAAAACCTTATACATACGCGAAGGTACGAGGGGTATACCTTTCAGCAGTCGCTTTTACTATCGTACCGCTTGTTACATCGTTCAGAGAAGAATGTGCAACTTATCTAATATTTACAATGAGAAACTATTTTTCTTATTAGTGCTGGCAAATACTCAATATATTTCATTTGTGTACTCAATGTATTCAATGCGGTTTTCAAGCAACGTTTTAAAGTAAAGCACTACTTTTTATACATTTTATTTCTCTATGTGTGTTGAATTATTTTACAAACGATATAATTCTTTTAAATTTTTCCTATAACCTCATTATTTTCTAATTGCAAACTGGTGTTTGGCTGTTAATTACATTTTGCAGATGTAGTGTTAGGTAGTATTGTATTTTTAAGCAGAGTTGATTCGGGTGTATTTTAGGGGCATGAGAACTTTTCGATATTGATAACTATGTCTTGATAGCTGTGTTGACATTTCTGTTCTGTAAGGTTTGGAAAGTAATCATGAATCGTTAAGCGCTAGAACAACTCTTCTTAATTGTGAAAAGTTAATATGAAAAATATTAATCTGTTTGCAAAGTTCATAGAGCACTTCATTCATTTTACGAAGCTTATTTCTGGTAAAGCAGCAACGCCAAAGAGCAAAATTGCCGTATTAATAGCGAAGACAATCTTAAAGCCGATAACGAGTCCCCATAATATTCATTAAAATTTACTGTTTGGTGCGGTTTACACTCTCTCTTGAAATGAGCAAGGAGCTTTCATTACGTTGAATGGAAAGTTCGTTCGAGCCATGCTTACTAAATATTTTGCTTCCAAAAATTAATCAGCTAAACATCTACGATATTTGGGTCCAACAATATAGCACAAGTTAAGCGATTTATTGCAAAATTAATTTGACGATAACTTTACTTTCAGAAGTGGTCCTGTTTACTTACCCCCTGGTTCGGCAGGTAAGTGTTCGAAGTCAGGAGACAGGCTTCGGGTATGCCTTCAACTCGGTGATAAGCGCCTTTGGCCTACCTCCACTAGGTACTTGCTGGTAACGTCTAGATTTATATAGATGACCAAAGGGCGGGGCTATATTGATACATAATGATCATAAAACTCTTGGGAAGGGTGTACATTTTTACAGGAAATTTACATCTTTATATTGTGATCATGTTAGAGCAAAAATCCAGTCTATTAATAAACATTTTGTTCTGTAACATATGATGATAAGTATACTGGGCTACGATTCTGAAAAGGCGTATGCTGCCTTTATAGCGAGAACTATCGAAAGCAGAGTGCATATGTCTGGTCCTAGGATTCAGATTACTCGAGGTCCGTACCAATGTACTTTAAACCTTATGCCCCACGGGAGTCAGCAGCCCCCGGTACGAACTGGCTGACTATGGTTGCAGGTTAAGTATGCTTCTTTCGATATAGGCATCCTGTGTTCCGGGATGATTGTCTTTGCGAAAGTCGATGCCTCAAAGTTTGGGGATACTTTTCAGAAGAGCGCCTGGTGGCTGTGGTAGAGACCCAAAGTCGCGGGTAGGTACTACTTCAAGTCAAAGTAGGGTTTTTCACCTTCGTGAAAAGTTCGGGCTGTGAGGGGTGCCTGGGTGCTGTTGCTATTGGACACTAACTGCCACAGCGGAGGTTCGATAGCTCCAGTGCTCAAACAAGATACGAGTGTATAGACGTTGTCTAGTTTATACACTCGGTAAGTGCTTAATATATGCGGTTTGCATATGCTGTGAGATGAGGCCGTAAGGCAGGTTATCACGTTAAACGAACCGTGACTGACCCCCCGGTTAGTGCAATTTAACTCCTCTGCATATTTGTTATTTGGATAAGTTAATTCACTGGCTTATAACGTGAATGCAGCAACTCTTGAAGCACTCGAAACTAATATTCAAGCCTCAATTTACGTCATACGGCCAGATTAATTGGAAAAAGTAATAAAAAATTGAACTGAAAGAATTAAACTATTCAACTAAAAACACACTATATTTTAAAAGAAAGGCCGGAAATTTTCATTTAAGATTGTTTCCAAAATTACAACTTCAAATGTATTGAGTTATTACTTTAAAGCATTGAGTACTTACAAAAAGGTGCAAGTACTTAATACTCGGTACCCATTATCCAATACTTTAGCAGAACTTCTACTAAGTGCCTATAGTTTGTTACATTTACTAAACAAAATTTTTAAATTTACAATTTTTTCCAGCACCCTGCAAAATTTTTAGATTTTGCTTTTGAACTATCCATTGCTTAAGCCTGCTTTACACTATATTTCAAATCTTAAGATTTTTGCTCTCACATTATCCAACAATTTTTGTTCCACTGTCAAAAAATCAAATATAAGATCTTATTTCATTACAATTTGCGTCTGCACTATCACACCTCAAATAAAAATAGCTGTTTGGGAATATAAACAGCTGTTCACTATAAAGTAAATTATATTTAAATTTAAATTGTTTGCCGCGATTTTAACATATATTAAAAAAAATTAATTAAAGTGAGATGCTTACACCATAAAATATAATATTTCTTGATTATTATATATAATAGCTGCTTTACAATATCACACAAGTCTTACGTATTTTCAAAAAACTACAACTCTCATGATAAGTTGTTATCACACAAGTCTTACGTATTTTCAAAAAACTACAACTCTCTCATGATAAGTTGTTTTTGGTTTTGAAAAAATTTCAAACAATTATTAAATCAGAGATGCATTTTCGTCAATATACGTAAGACTTGTGCGATAGTGTAAAACGGTCTTCAATATCACTATGCTAGAATTTGACACTTTTTCTGTGACAAGTGGGCACCTGCCGTTTTAACCTAATTCGGGTACGCTGAATCCAGTGGTGCTAACACTTTTGTTAGGAAAGCTCTTGTTTTCGAGATATAACGTTATTTCGAAAATTTAGTAGGTTTCACAACATATATTTGCGTAACTCAAAAACTGTTAAGTTAAATATTACCTTAAAGAAAGATCAAATTTTTTTCAAATATGCGCAGTCGTTTTAGAAACAGATTTTTTTTCTGGCAAAAAGGGGATCATGGTCGAGTGGTACTCTGGGGAAAACGCCTGTGGGGATCTGCTGCTAAACAGACGGCTCTAAACTAGGGAATTGAACGGGCATTAAAAACCCGGAAACCGAGATATTCTACCGTTAGGGCGTTATTTGTTAGTAGGGTTAAGTTCAGAACCTTATTAGGCTGTAGGATGGCCATTACCGAATTTTCATCGGGCAGTGGGATCAGTATCATTTGTATACCGGACCACTCGGCGATAATTGGTTATGAAAAGGCCAATATACACGATATCGGAGGAAGAGAAATCGAAGCATTTAAATTCTTTTAAAACAACTCAAAATTTATTTTAAAAACGGATCATTTACATTTCATTTAAAGTAAATGAATTTTACATTAATTTTAAAATTTTTATTTATTTAACAGCATAACTACTACAATTTTTTGGTAGTTAGTTATTTGAATGATAAACTAAAATGTTGAAAATTAAAGTTATTCGTAAAATAACTATATTTTCATTCAATTTTAACAGTACAAAAAACGAATTTAATAACATACAATCATGCACTGTCATAATTGTATAAGTGTAGGGCAACCCACACGGCCAGTTGGAATAGTGGGACTGTGGGTAGGACCACTAAGATTTTATGGGGTAATCCAGACGAGACGAGGACAACAAGCCCCCTTAACGGACGTTAGTCCGAAGTAAGTATGATGGTGCGTATCCTGACTGGTCATGCGGGACTATGGGCACAACTACACCAAATTGGACGGTCGAAATCTGACGAGTGCATAACGTGCGGCAAGTAGAGCAAGACACTGGAACACTTTCTCTGCTACTGTCAGGTCTTTGTCGAATTAAGATCCAAGCACTATGGGAGCGATATCATGTTGGACTTGGGATCCCTGAGGAACATTGACCGGAAAAGCTTAAGGAATTACGTCCAGGAAACTGTTGGTAGCACTATCCACCTAAATCCCCCATTGTTCCACTTAAGGAGCGCACAACAGGCTCGGTAATGGCATAGGTGTATATCGTAACAGATTTGATGTAGCATCTTTGGTGCTTCGTCCTCCTTTCGACCTTACCTAACCTATTTAAAATTTAAAAGAAAGCACTTGAAACTTTATACATATTTATTTTTCTTTTTATGCATTTTTGATTAAAAAAAAATGTTAAAAATTTCTAAACAAATTTAAATTTTCCATCCCGGATTTTCTTCTTATGCTCCTATAAAAATACAACTCTAATAAAATAAAAAATCTTATCGTTTAGAAATTTTTCAAAAAATGCATTTTCGTATTTCTTTAACATTTCGTAACAAATTGTTTTAATACTGTTATACATTTTAAGTTTATTGAAGTTTTCGACATGTCGTACTATACAGTACTATAGTGTAAAAGGTCCTTTAACAGCTAATCGTTGTGACTTACTCAGTTACGTATGGCAAACAATACGCAATTTTTTTGTTTTGAATAACTGTTACAATTATCTCAACAACGGAACGATTAATAATACCATAATGTAATTCTTACATAATTTTTTCTTGTAAAATATTGCAGAATCTCCTGTATAACTACCAAATAAGACGAAGGAGTGAAATTTTGGTAACCAATCGGAAAAAAACTCTATCATATATTTGGCGGGATGTGAAAAGTTGTTACAAATATAAAATAAAAAAATAATCGGCAGCACAGTAGATATGCTGTCTATTAAATTTACTTAAAAAAAAAAAAAAGAAAAAAGTTGTACCTACGTTGCTTAAAAAAATGTATGATTCCAGGATAAAAATTTTTCACTAAGATCCTGGCTAAAAGTCAGTATAATTTTATTACTTACTAAATTTAAATAAAATTTGAAAATAAAAAAGAAATAAAAAAAATCAAAATTTTTTAAACCTTAAATTATCCAAATTTTTTAATCTTCCCTCGTATTAATGCCATGCATGGGCATTTGTGTTTCCATGTGTGTTCCTGAAGTACTTTAGACATTTTGCTGTTCATGTTTGTACATTTATGCCTTAGAGTCTAATTAATTAGTGCATCTATTCAACTGTTTCATTTTCCATATATTGGGGATAAATGTACAATATAAAAGTACTTCCACTTGTTTTGAGACTACTAATACTTTTTTTTTTACTTTGCCCGAAAGTATAATACAGGCAAAGTCGCCATTTAATTTAGTTAAATGCAAGACATGGGGTCGAGTTTATTATGAAGATCTTGATACACTTTTTTTTTGTTTATAATTTGTTTTTTTTTTTTAATTTTTTAACACTAAAAAGAAAGTTTAATTTTTCATTTTGTTTCCTTGAACACAAACAAGAAATTAGTAATATTTTATTTAAGCCCAATTAATGGTCATTAGTTAGTTATTAGTAAACTAAAATGATAGCTATTGGTTACCTAAAGCCTCGTACACAATGCTAGCAACAATTTAGTTTTTTCTTCTATCTTGTCTCTTCCCAAAGTAGTTCATATATTTTCTTTTCATTTTTCGAACAAAAATGTAACTAAATTTTTTTTTAAAAGCTGAGTCAACTTCTACTTCAGAAATAATTTGTATGAAAATGTTTATGACGTTTATAATAATTTTATTTAGTTTGGAATGAAAATTTAAGCAAAATCTTTTAAAAAATAATAATAAATACGTAATTTTGTTCTGGGAAAAATTCGCAATCATAATGGAAAATGTGTGTGGTTGTGAAAAAAATTTTTGCTCTATTTTGAACACCGGGGAAAATGTTGCTGCCTATTGTGTACGAGGCTTAAAGCTTTCATTCAAAACTAAATAAAATTATTATAAACGTACTAGAAGTTAACTCAAATTTAAAAAAAAAGCTTTAGTAACATTTTTGTTCGAAAAATGAAAGGAAAATATATGAAATACTTTGGGAAGAAATAACATATTAGAAAAAACGCATTTGTTGCTAGCATTATGTACGAACGAAGCTTTTCATTTCATATTTATAGATATTGGTTAAATAAAGACTTTTATCAGATCAAAAAATGGTAACTCTATCAAAATACCAAATTTCAATGTTGGTAGCAATTTTTCTTTACATTTTTATTATTGCTTAATATGAAAAATACAGAAATGTTATAGAAAACAAAAACAGTGTTACTGCTAAACAAAAAGAATATGTGTGGCAGCGTCTCTGTATACAATTTGTAATAGGCATTTTCTAAAAAAAAAAAAAAATCAAATGTAAAAAATAATTTTGAAGGGAAGAGGTGTTGTCTAACTAACGGGTGGCCCAAATAAGACCTAGTGATGTTTAACACGTATAACTCTTGTAATAACGGATTTTTTTTAAATAATTTATTTTTATATGTTAAATAAATTTTATGGAAATTTAACGTGACTATGTGTGAAATATGACATCAGACAAATGACCACCATTTTGCTCGATACAGGCATTGGCTCTTTTTAGCGCATTTTGCATTACACGGCGTAATGTTTCTGGTTGCAGGCACCGTATATTTTCTCGAATATTCTGCTTGAGTTGTCCAAGTGTCTGTGGTTTGTTAACATACACTTTGTCTCTTAAATAACCCCATAAAAAAATCGGACGCAGTTAAATCTGGTGAACGAGGAGGATAAAGGAAATCTGAATTTTGTGTGGCTAATTGTGTAAAGCGAATAGCGTATTGTAGTCGTTGTCTTGCGGTAGAATCTGTTGCACAATTTGAACTTTGTATGGATACATCTTAAGATCCAACTTTAAAATTCTCTGTAATATTGTTCTGGGTGTACCCAATTGGCCGGAACGGCGACCAGTTTAGACAGATGGATCATTTGCAGCACTCTGCTGCACAGCTTCCACGTTGTCTTCAGTACGAATATTTCGATGAGCACCTATTCCTGGACGGTCGGCAACTGAACCCAGCTCCTCAAAACGGCGAACTAAACTTGTAATCATGGAAGATGTGGGCGCTGATCTTACGTTAAAAGAACGGCTATAATTTCGCTGCGTCAGAACAATTAATCGTTGAGAAGAATAATAAAAATAGATAATTTTAATGCGTTGTTGTTGACTGTACGTATTCATTTTAAATTTCCAAGAGTTCATTTATAATCTGCAAAAAGAAAAAATAAATTATATTAAAAAATAAAAAAGTTATTTGTGTTTCACATCAGCTGGTCTTATTTGGGCCACCCTGTAGTAATTACCCAATAACATTTTATGGTGTAGCTAATGGTCAACACAAAGTTGGAAAAAATATTTTGTTGGTCAAACCATTGCTATAAGCTTACGAATGACTGTATAAGTAAAAGAAAAAAGTAGTGTTTTAAAAAAAAACCTCCAAAAAAATTTTTATTTTAAATTCTTCATAAAAATTTATCTTAAGCTTCGTACAGACAGACGGTGGTCAGATCTTACAATGCTGTCAGCAAAATGTGCTAAAAATGTTTTACAATCGCGTGAACGGGCAATTTTTGTTTGACAACTATGTCACAAAAAGCATTGTCAGTCCATTAAAAGACAACAATATTTTTAGATATCTGACAATCGTGTGAAACCTCTTCGTTGCCATTGGCAGGTCGTTGTTACACGTTGGATGCTGGTTTTTTTTTTTGCCAGATGTGCGAAGTTTATGCGTCTGACAATCATTGTCAAAGAGTTTTTCTATTGGCAACGCTGTAAATACATACGTATCAGGAATGGAAAATGGGGTTTCGGACTTTGTACCAACTTCAAAAAACAAAATGGAGTTTTGAGACTATGACGATAGAAAAATATATATTTTCTGGCTTATCTCTTGATATATATAAAAAGTTTAATGTTACCAAATTAAGATTAATTTTAATGAAACATATTTAAAACAACTTAAAACAATAAAATTCCTCCTATTGCTTTTCCCCTTCAATTACAATATTTCCACTTTATCAAAATACACGCAGCTTCCATTTTCTGACAATGACTAAAACGGATCTGGCAGTTTCTACTATACAATTATTTCACAACAATATGACTGACAATTTTTGTTGACAGATGAATTTATTATCAGACAGTAGTCTGCCAATGAAAATGCATGCTTTTCTTACAATCGTCTGAACTGAAAATTAACTTTTGGAGGCAATTTTTCTTTGGCATTACATTGTCAACCCATTGCCAGACCTTATATTATTGTAAGATCAGACCATCGTCTGTACGCAGCTTTACACTCATGCATCACATAGAATATATCATGATTTAAAAAAAAAAAAACATATTTGTGGCTATTTGCTTGGTAAACTGTCAAAAAACGCAAATATGCTAAGAAAATTTGTAAACAAATGTCAAACGAGAAGAAAGACTAAACAAAATATGTTTTCTTCAGTGGATGTATATGCATTTTATTATTTATATATATATAGTAAAGAAAAAGTCCCATAACTGCCTAGGAGTCGCCCCTGGGGGAATAAAATGTATGACCAGTCTCCATTAGTTTTTTGTACTTACCATTTTCTCACAAGCTACTTACCCTTTATGTACACCCCTTAGGGGGGCTCCCATTTTTCATCTTTTATTAATAAAATTAAAAGTTGTAGACGGATTTTAAATATTTCTGGCTGTATTTTCCTGCATTTACCAATTTTTTTATGCCGTTTTAAAAAACAAAAATTTTAAAATTTTGCTAATAAATTTATTGCTAATTGCCAATAAAATTAGGTTTCTAAAATGACTGCTCAGATTAAAAAGTTTAGCCTTACTTAAAGAATTTCGTGAAGATCGGTCCTTATTTTACTATAGGCCCCACAAAACCCTACTCCCGGAAAACAGTTTTTTATGCTTAAGACCGTAATAAATAACGCCATCATAATAAAATTGAATACTTTACAGTTTTATAGGACTAGAAATCACACTTATAAATTTCGTGGTGATGATAATTAACCATAGGCCCCATATAAAGCCCACTCTAGGAAATTAATTAAATACGCCTAAAGCCGTAGCAGATATAGATATTGCGGTAAAATTTGTTTTAACTTAGCTTCATATGGCCCGAAAAAACGTCAGGAAATTTGTGTTGTACGGTCTATGATTTACCCTAGATCCCATAAGGCAGCCTTTTGAAATTCCGTGTAAACGCTAAAACTTATTTCACTGTTGTATTGAAATTTATTCTAATTTATGTTTGTTAATAGCAGAAATCATTCTACAGAATTTTGGGAAGATTGGTCCATTATTTACCATGGGTCCAATATAAATTCCCCTCCTCAAAGTTATAAAAACTGTTACGAATCATGATAATTTACTCAACCTAGTTGAAATTAATAAAAAGAACTTTCGATTAAGGGGTAACAATTTAATATATCGAGCCTTTGCTGCAATAAGGTCACAACTCAAAAAACCTGAATTTTAAGCTAATGTATTTAATTCTTTAACAGCCAGTGGAACATAGGGCCGCCTACAAGGTAATAATGTGGAGTTAGTTGCCAAATAGTTTCTTCATATTGTGCAAACAATTCATACAAATATCTTATATACTCAACTCTAGAGAGAAGAATAAAATTTTAAGAAAATTCAAATTTGAGTTGTGACCCTATTTCAGCAAAGGCTCGATATGTGCTCGATAACAGCAAACGTCCAATTTTATAAAGATTAATTAATAATATAATATAGATATAATATAGGGCCCACTCCTGAATTATTCGAACTGTCGGTGGAGGGTATCAAATATTCGGCATAGCCGAATATATTACTTTAACTTGTTTTTGTTTTTCTTTATGATTGTATGTAGGTGTTTCGAGCACGATTAAACATCACTGGATTGTGCCAGTATGCTGGAGTAATGTATGTACACCATAAAGGAATACATTCCGAATTATTCAAAACCCAATAACGATGAATTAGCCACCCGTAACGCTATTGCACCAACCCGCAAGGCAGCAGACGAGGAGGACAGACGGCCCACACTTGATAAGGGCAGAAAGATAGAGAAGCTTTGCGAGTAGGAAAAAGCTGCAACAAAATTAAGAACTTAGCAACTAGTTAAAATGACTGGAAAATTTTGCTGAGGCCCTTTGCTGCTTATTGCGAGCTTTCGTATAGTCTGTATCCTAAAGTCCCCTCCAAACAAAGGGTTTTTATTTAATACGTTAACGGTCAGCCTTTTCTACCGGGCATTTGCCATTGCGGATGATTTTCCTAGTCCCATGCTTTTCTCAGTAATTTTTGCTAATTTTATTATTACTCTTCAATTCAGACTTAATCAGATGTAATTGCAATAATTTTACCTAAAATGCTATAAATTGAGAAATTGCTTCGAATTATATTTGTTTCTTATTTCCTATTTTTAAATAAGTTAGTTGCAAAAAAAATTGCAACTTCAAATAATCAAAATTTAATTCACTTAAAAGAAAATGATGTTCATTTGGCAAAAATAAAATACGAATGTAAGACATTTCAATTATTTTACAAGAAGAAGTCGAAAAAATCCCACACACTTTTAAGAAATTTTTAAGTTCTTATTTTTACTCATTTAAATTTAATCTCATTTATTTATTTCTGACTGTGTATTTATTTTGGTTTTTTTTTTTTTTTTTTTTTTGCTCAAAACTTTATCAATTTAAAATGTTGTCTCAAGATGTGATCTGAGCAATTTCCTCCATACAAATTGTGTATGCTTTGGAGTATTCAAGCCATTAACTTATTTTCTATAACTCCCTCCGTCCGCCCGTTCATATGTCTGTCTTGAAAACATTTAGCAATTCGAAGAAGAACGGAAGAAAAATTCGACCACATGTTGATAGTTTTTAACCTACTTGAGCTTTTCGCAAATGTGTTGCACGTAGTGAATGGATTGCATGCAACAAAGAATGAACAAACGAATGAGCGAACAATATTTACACTTTTCAAAAGTTTCCTCAACCAGCAAAAAAAATGGCAATGAATGAATGAATGTATGTTTATTTGTTTGCCGAAGCACTTTGTATTTGCAGTCTTTAAAAGTGGACTCCACACAAGTACTTCTTTCATCCCTACCCGAGAGCATGCAAAGAATTCAGATTTGACTTGCATACAAATTACCAAATGTGAGAAAAGATGAGTTAGAAAAAATGTAACAATCTACACGTAACAAAACTATGAAAAAAAGCAAAGAAATTAAGTCAAGAAAAGTATAAAGAAAGTCATACGTGTTGGTTACTTGGTTGGTCAGTAGATCGATCGGAACAGGAAATGGAGCTGCAATAAAAATGTATTGAAATTGTTTCGATTAGGATAAAGGCATTGTGTATGTTGTTGATGGTCTTGGTGTTGCAATATTTATTCCCACTGGCATGTTAGCCATCTTTATGTGAATGTTTCAAGTAATGTAATTGTCTTTTAAATAGTTGTTGTGTTCAGGGAAAGTTTCTATATTTACATAAAAAGTTTAAAATACGCAAGGCCAAAGAAAAAAAATTAGAGATTTGCTCTAAAATATGCAAAAAAAAACATGAATATGCAAAGCAAAAAACTTAAAAAGGAAACTTATTGGATGTTAACCTAAAAAAAAAACGAAAATTGTATGGCTTATTGCGAAACATTCGGATAATATATGTTTTTTGAAAGTAGCGGCCATCCTTAGATTTAACGTTCCCCCAGCTTTCTGGCGACATGGGAATTCCACAGCTAAAGAGCTGTTTTATTTTCAAGTTGAAAACGAATCCAGGCAATTTCGGATACACTATTATGCAGTAACGAGTTCTTCGTCGATCAAAATAAATGGTAGTCAGATTGGGCAAGGACTTGAAGCCAGGCGGGGAAAACCTATCCAACCACTATCTTATTTATTGTATTTTATATGATCTTGCAACATGAGGCCGAGCGTAGTCTAAAGCAATTTTATGGCTTCAAACACATCAATTGTATTTGGCAATCAATTATGTCCAGTGTGGCCAGATTTTAAAATAATATAAAGCTGTAGCCCGTTTCTGTATTTCTCGCATCGTAAAATTTCCCGCATGAAACAAGTGAATTATGACAAAAACAGTGCAATATGAAACAAAAAATGGTTTTTCTCACATAAGTGTTTCTGTACTTTTACTTTGCGAGAATTATCTGTCATTTAAATAATTTTCCAGCAATTATTGGAAGGATGTGAGAAAAAGTGTTTCTGTATCAATATTTTGCAAAAAGTTTCTCACAAGAACTGTCAAAATAAGTCATATTTGAAATTGATGCGAGAAAACAAAATATAAAAAAATGGAGCCCAAATTATGTATGTATGTACACAACAATGTGTATTATTTTATTTTATTTTAAAAGAAAGAATTTAAATGATGAAAATAAGTATATAAAACACAATTGTTATATTTTGTTATTTAAATTTTTTTGGCCTTTCATTGTGTTTGTTTTATGCAGGGCTGCCAGATAAATTTGTGAAAAAAACGTCAATATCCTAAGAAAAAATAAAAAAAATCGTCTATTTTTTTCGGACAATTTAAAATTAATTTTGACGAATTTTGTTCGTTTTTGATCATATAATCACAAATTTTTATCATATAATCAAAACATATAATCAAAAAAGAAAAAAAAAAAAAAAAAAAAAAAATTAAGTTCATGGGTAAAATACATATTTTATACATACATAAGCTTGAGGTCTATTTTAATAAAATTATTTATTTTATTTTCCTTAATCCGATAAGAGTTTAAAATTTCAGATTGTTATTTTTCCCTGCAGAAATCACACAAAGGAGTGACAAAATATCATTTTGAAATAAAATAAACACATTTGGACAAAGTAAAAGGCAAAAATTTCCTAAAGTGCATTGACTGAAAAATGGGGTAATAGTTTAATCTTTTGATCACACAAACAAATGTATTAAATAATCCAAGCAAATAAAAATTAAACAGTTTCCGTTCGAAATTTTGCTTTTGCCGATACATTTTTTAATCTGCCTTGTTTTTAAAGATATCGGTTTTCTGTGGTGCCTAATACACAAACATATAAAACTATTTAAAATTGTTTTATTTCAAAGACTGAATCGTCACTAGAAAAAAATCTGCAAATTGTCACTTTGCCAATTTTGGAACAAAAAAAATCGTCAAAATGTCGTTAAATCTTTAAATCTGGCAGCCTTATTTTTATTATATATATTTCTTTCGTTGACGTTTCGCTTGCATTTGACACTTAATTACTGGAAGTATTCCAGTTAAAACAGAATCTGTGTTGTCTGTTCTCGCATTTAAATACAGAAACACTTTTTTCTCACAAATCGAGAAACGATGGAATTTTTTGTTTCACACTTAATATGAGAAAATTTGCGATGCGAGAAATACAGAAACGAGCTACTGAATCATGTTTGAAATAGAGCTAAAGCGCTAAAGACGGAAACTTTAAGCCAAAACATAAAGCTACATTTTTTTAAAGATTTCTAATAGTAACTTCTAATTATTTCGATATTTTTCATAGACCAAATAGTGTTAATGTAGATATATAAAAAATGGCAACATTACGGACTAACTGCCTGAATTATTCATTATCGCACAGCGTCAACGCCTGAAGCTTAAAAGTTTAAATCTTGAACGCAGGTTGTTCTCTCGCAAAATCGATCCACTAAGGCGGGATTTTCGGAAACTCAAATATTAACGGGATAAAAAAAGGGTAAATTCGCTTACCTCTTATCTCTTTAACTTAAAAAGATACAAGAAATATTTATACTAATCGTTGGTCATTAAAAAATAAGAGGGGAGGTGTCTGGTACTTTTTTAAATTCAGCCCTTTTGGAGAGTAAGCAGGTCAAACCTGTTTTTTTAAACTTTTTTGTCTGCCTATCAATCTTTTCAACCAAAAAACACAGGAATTCCGAAATTCAAACGTTTAAGGGGTGGAAATTTTACCTTTTTCTGGTACTTGTTTTTACAAAACATTTCCCACCATTAATTGCCGTGTACGTATTAAATTATGGACCACTAAAATATTGAAATTTTTGATCGTTCAAAGAGGAGAAAAAAAAGTATCAAAAAGGAGAAATACTGAAAATTAAATTTCATTAATTTTCTTTTCTGTTTTACATGTAATATTTTTTTATTACCCTAGCGACACTGGTATGTATGTTGATCAAATCTGGAACAACGATTATTACTGCGCTGCCAGACTATTATTTTTTAAGTACTTTATATGGCTACCACACATAAATTTATACTGATTACCTGTTTTATTTGCTTTGAAATATAAATTAATTACACAAAATTGGAATTAAAGTAAAGAGCTAGAAAAAGCTAAATGTATTGTTGATAAAAGCTTAAAAAAGGGCTAAAAGCTTAATAAAATATTTCAAATTTCGATATTTTAATCAGGATAGGTAATCATTCATTCAACGCAAATTTCTACCAAGGTAAAATAACATTTTGTTTACGGATTGATGTTTGACTATTGACGTCATCCGTCGTCAATCGCGGTAAGTGTTAAACTACAAACTTCTCTGAAGAGATTGTGTGGTTACAATCGAATCTAGTCAGGGCAACCTGTCAGCTCAGGCAAGAATGAACAATTATCAATAAGCTTTAATTCATTTCATGTTGTAAAATTCCTTTCTTCATAAATGTAATGAAAAAAAATTCCGTTCATAAGTTTCTTAGAATTTTGTACAAAAAATGTCTATATGTATAAAGGGTGGTCCAACTAAACTGCACGATGTTAATTGTAAAGAAAACAAAAAGTTTAAGAGAATAATCTTAATATTTTTTATTATCATAGAAGAGTCTATGACAATTATGTATGCAACAAAATATCGGGCAAATGCTAACCACGGCTTCGGTGACAGCCCTCTATCCGATGGCCCATATTTTCAATGACTGGAAGACATAATTGAGGTTCAATGTCGCTAACGTGCCGAATTATCTCATTATATAGCTCTTGCTCAATTGTGTACCTCTCCATGATTGCATTTGTTAAACACTGAAGCAAAGAAATTTCAAATTAAGTTGGGCAAAAAACTTATTTTATGAAGATGGTTTTAGGCAAGCAATCTAATCGATTTTAATGAAATGTAAAACACAATAGCTACCAATTTTTATTTAAATGTACAACGGGAAGGGGAACATAGTAGCACACGCCGCGGCTAGATAATTTATGTGGCCGGAACTGTTTTAATCGCCGACAATTCTTTAATACTTTAAAACCTTTGAACCGAATATCTAACTTTGGATAACAGAAATTGCTGCAGTTCCCAAGGTCCAAGCCGGCCGGTGCACAATTGGGTATCGAAATGTAGATTAGAGTCCGGACTGCAAGCGAGTGTACATTTTTTTTTGACTCATTTTGACGCTCAGGACTTATGCTCTATAAAATAAGAAGTTTCAGGGAAATTTCAACTTTAAGAATTTACTAAGAAATTCATAACTATAAACAAATACATACTAAGAAAGTCCATTTTGGACCACCCTGTTCTCAATGAAATAGTTGAAATAGGGCTACCATTTTCTGGCTAACGAGGTTTACTAGTACTTACTTTCATATGAATAAAATAATTTTAAAATTGAAGAACATAAACAAAATAATTTTGGCCGCCTTCTCAAATTATGAACCAGTGTGGATCGGGTATATTAGCAAAGAGTGTCAATAGTTCTCAATGGTCAAATTTATAATTTGTCTTAAGAAATTGTTTGCTAAATTACAAAATAGGCATTTAAAAAAAAACACAGATTTTTTCAAAAAAAAAAAAATCTTGGGATATAAAAAATTTTATCTTTGCCCATTGAGCTCTAAAAACTTGCCCTGCATATGATTATCAGAAATTATTCTATTGTCTATTTCATATTTTTCAAAGGAGCAAATAAAAATTTTATTGAAAAAGAAATGGATATAATTGTAAGTTCAATTAGCAATTAGGTTTTATTGTAAAGACTTTCATTATTTAAGTCCTTAAGAGTTTTTATTTTAAGAATAGAAGAAAGGAAGCGATAAAATTGTACGATACAGGAAATTTTTGCAAAAAAATCTGAGATAATACAGGCTGTTTCACATATTTTTTTAAGTAAGAATATCCCAGAAGTTTTACAGAAGACTTTTATCTAGTGGTCAGTCAATAACATCAATATTTTTTTGTTAAAAAAATACTTTACTTTTATTTTCGACTGCATTAGAGCATCATTGTCTTGCTAAAATATGAACATAACTTAACAAGAATATTGTCCAGTAACTCAAAATTTATGGAACATAAATTTAGAACGTTCATAAATAGATAAAAATCATTAATAACCAAAACATGCTCAAAAGCAAACATAATATGTTTGTGGCCTCCTAAGGGAGGACATATTTAACGATAGTTTGTTTGCAAATGGCAATTTTTAATTTGAAGTAATCATTATACCCGCGTGCTTAAAAATATTCCGTTAAAAGTAGTAATTTTCAATATAAGTTTCGGCTAGGTACGTAATTATATTAAAAAAAAAATTTGTCTTTTTCCATACTTATAGCGATAGTACACTTCAATTGCAGCACAACGATATTTTCATTATTTTTTATATTTCATCCAAGTTCCTAGGTGGAACATAGGGCCACAACAAAATTGTTCCAATCATTTCTTCTTAATGTTTTCAATTTTATATCTATTATACATTCTGTCTGTCGCGGTCGTTGAAGATAGACGTGTTTTCTAAACTCGGCATACGGTTTATTTTTTTTGAACAAATAAAGTATAAAAAAAGTAAATACAAGAAAAAGAAAAAAAAAAAAAAAAATTACATGTATGTACATACATACATAAACACACATTTTTTTCATTATCGGTGTTGATAAACAATAACAAATAAGAAGAGCACAACTGTAAACAGTAAAAGAAAAAAAAAACTCTTATGAGTGCAAACAGTAGAAATGCATATATCACAGTGAGTGTTAGCGAAAAAAATACAGAAATAAAAAAAAGAATCGATGATAGCAAATACCTAACGGCTAAACCTATTACTCGTACGCGATCCCTCTCGCCGTCTGTATTTAATAACACGGTTGATACAATAACAAATACAAAACCTGCTAGCGTTGCCTCAACAGCAAAAACAATTTTAATAAGTGATGTAAATATTAACCCCCAATCAGGCATAATAGAAAACTCAGTATCACCTTCGGTGTCTAATAATACGGTTGATATTAATACAATAAAAAATATAAAACCTGCAAGCGGTGCCTCAGCGGCAAAAACGATTTTAATAAGTGATGAAAATATTACCCTCAAATCAGGCATGATGGAAAACTCAGCTCCACAAGTAAAAAGTGGTCAAAAGCCTCAAATACAAGTTGGTATGGACAGGTACATAACAGTGCTTAAACGGGGTCGCAGCCCTACCTCTGCAGCAGTTGCTTCGGCCTCAAAAGTACCATCTTTTGATAAAATAAATTCTCAAAATCGATTTGCAATTCTGGAGGATGAATCCTCTGAAGCACCAAACGTCATAAAATCGTCCAAGCCTCCCCCGATATATCTTAGGGAGCAAAACTCAAATGAGCTCATAAAGAGTTTGATATCGGTGATAGGTGAAAATTCGTTTTACGTAGCTGCTATCAAGCGTGGTAGTATAAACGAGACAAAAATACAAGTCAATAATGAGAATGATTTTCGCAAAATTATAAACAAATTTGAAGTACTTAAAAAAAACTTTTATACATACCAACTGAAAAGCAGTAAAGGTCTCCAGGTAGTGATTAAGGGAATTGACTCATGTGTGGACCCAGAAGAGGTAAAAACATTCCTCGAAGAAAAAGGCTTCAAAATAAAACATGTAGTAAATATAAAAAATAGAGAAAAAAACCCCCAACCACTTTTTCGAGTGGAGTTTGAACCCGGCGACGTAAAGCTTAAAAAAAATGAAACGCACCCTATTTACAATTTGAAATATATTCTCTATAGAAGAGTAACTATAGAAGAGCCACACAAAAGAAATGGTCCCGTTCAGTGTTTAAACTGTCAAGAATATGGTCATACTAAGGCATATTGCTATTTACCCCCTGTTTGCGTAGTATGTGGTGAATTACATGGTACAGATCTTTGCGATAAGTCTAAAACCGACCCCAACGTAAAAAAATGTAGCAACTGTGGCGGTAATCACACTGCCAATTATAGAGGATGCCCTGTATATACCATCGTCAAGCAGTCAGTTGGACCGAAAACTAATCCCCCTCAAATGCAGGTAACAAATCAAGTAAGCACTGGTGACATTCAGGCCCCGCAGCCTAGTTATAACAGAACCTCTTATGCTAACGTCGTAAAATCAAACCATGCGCCAACGCAAGTTGCTGCGCCAAGTAATGATGAAACTCCAGTTTCAAATTTAAGTCGTCTGGAAAAAACCATGGAAACATTAGTGCAAACAGTAACTAATTTTACGAACACAATGGGTAATATGAT
Organism: Pollenia amentaria; assembly: GCA_943735925.1. NCBI lineage: Eukaryota > Metazoa > Arthropoda > Insecta > Diptera > Polleniidae > Pollenia > Pollenia amentaria. Next base: position 276,823,960 of record OX031006.1, on the reverse strand, counting down.
GCAGGAAATTCTTAGAATGCAATCGATGTTATTGCAATCTGTACTTAACAGGCCATGAACTGTTTAAAAATCTGTTTTTGGAACGCGAACGGCATCCGCCAACATAAAAATGAATTAGAATACTTTCTTAAAAATAAACAAATTGATGTCATGATGGTTTCTGAAACTCATTTGACCTCAAGAAATACGTTTAACATCAATGGTTATATACTATATGATACCAAGGACCCTCGAGATAGAGCTTGTGGTGGTTCTGCCATTTTGATAAAAAATCGAGTCAAACACTACCTAATGTGTGATCATCGTGAGGATTATCTCCAAGCAACGAACATTTGTGTTGAAGAGCTGAATCGTAGCATTGTAATCTCATCTTTATACTCTCCACCTAGATTTTCAATATCAGAAAGCCAATATTGTGAATATTAAAATCACTAGGACCCTGTTTCCTGGCCGCTGGCGATTATAACGCTAAACATACCTTCTGGGGGTCACGACTAATAACACCAAAGGGTCGTGTTTTGCTTAATACAATCTCTAAAATGAATTTAAATGTTGTCGCGAGCGGCCAACCAACATATTGGCCTGCTGACCCGCAAAAAATTCCAGATGTCATCGATTTTGGCGTGGTTAAAAACATCCCCACAGAAACGATTCACGTTGAAGCTTCCCTAGAATTATCTTCCGACCACACACCTACAATTGTTACTATAATGAACCCCAATAGAATTGTATCTCCGACTGGTTACCTAGCGACGTCAGCCACACAAATAAATTGGTTAAAATATAAAAAATATCTCAGTGCCCATTGCACAGAAAATATTCCGCTCAGTACACCGGAGTATGTAGATCGCTCTATTGATAATTTTGACAGTTTTCTGAAACTAGCTGTTCAACATTCCAATATTGCCCCCAAAAAAACAAAAACTATTAAAATATATTCCACAGATGTCGAGCGTCTCTTGTCTGAAAAAAGGAGGGCACGAAGAGAGTGGCAATTGCACAGATCTCCTCAACTTAAGAACTTGCTAAAAGAGTGTACAAAAAGATTAAGAAAGTTATTGCAGACTCAGAAAACGGCTTCTCTGGAAAAATATCTTAAGGAACTTGATGCAACTCCACAATCGGACTACTCATTATGGCGTGCAGCTAGAAACCTCAAAAGGCCAGTTGTCTCTAAACCACCATTAAGAAACTTGAATGGAAGTTGGGCAAGAAATGATGTTGAAAAAGGAAATCTGTTTGTAAGTCACTTGAAAAACGTATTTACACCTAATATATCTCACAATATTGCGGTCGATTTACCACCTGTTGCTGCTAGAGCAGCTATTCCCCTAAGATTTGAGATGAGAGAAATCGAAAAGGTTATATGTGACTTAAACACTAAGAAGGCACCTGGCATTGATAAGATCAGCAATAAAATGCTATTAGAGCTACCTCGCGTAGCAAAGAAAATTATTCTTTTTATTTTTAATGCTATTTTACGCCTTGAATACTTTCCTCAAAAATGGAAGGTTTCCTTAGTTACCATGATACCAAAGCCAGGTAAAGATCATACGAAAGTTGAGTCTTATAGGCCTATTAGCTTATTGTCAAATATGTCAAAGCTATTTGAGAAATTATTAGTTTCAAAATTAACACCGATTTTAAGTGAAAATAGATGTATTCCAAACCATCAATTCGGATTTAGAAGAAAACACAGCACAATTGAACAAACTCATCGAATAGTAAATGTCATAAGAAAAACATTTGAAGAAAAAAAATATTGCTCAGCACTCTTCATCGATGTTTCGCAAGCTTTTGACAAAGTCTGGCATGAAGGCTTATTACACAAATTGAAGCAAAATTTACCAGCAAACACACACAAACTGTTAGAAAGCTACTTAGTCGGTCGTCAATTTATTATTAAAGAAGGAAATTTCTTAAGTTCACCTCAGCCGATTGGCGCTGGAGTCCCACAGGGCAGCATCCTGGGCCCTCTATTATACTTAATTTATACTTCGGACATGCCAACAAACAACTACACCCAAACTTCAACATTTGCAGACGACACAGCTTTTCTAAGCGTCCACGAAAACCGTTATGAAGCATCTCGTTACCTACAGCATCATATATTTCAACTAGAAATATGGCTAAGACAATGGAGGATAATGGTCAATGAGCAAAAATGCGTACATATAACATTCACCCTGCGCCGGGAATCTTGCCCCCCTATTACAATCAATAATCAAACTATTCCTCAACATTCGCATGTAAAATATCTCGGTATACATCTGGATCGGCGATTAACGTGGAAATGCCATATAGAGGCAAAATTAACTCAAATGAAACTAAAAGCCATCCAAATTCATTGGCTTATTGGAAGAAATTCTGTTCTTAGACTCGATTGCAAGCTTCTACTTTACAACTCTATCTTAAAGCCTATCTGGTGCTACGGTATTCAACTATGGGGCACTGCCTCGGCCTCTAATATCGAAAAAATTCAAAGGCGCCAAAATAAACTTCTTCGTATAATCACAGCCGCCCCCTGGTATGTTAAAAACTCAAACATTCATAAGGATCTCAACGTGCCATTAGTAAAAACTATGATTACAAAATATGCAGTAAAATATTTAAAAAGACTTGAACAACACCCAAATCCTTTAGCTCGAAATATTTTAAATCATGGCGGCCACACTCGCTTAAGGAGAAGAGACACTGCAGCACTTACTCAACTAGATGAGAGATAAACACCTATATAAGTGAACAGAACCCGTGATGAAGAAAATTTTTGTCTGGCACTGGCAGGACATAAATAAAGTATTAGGTTAAGATTTGATAAATTATTGTTAGTTCATATTAAATATATGAAGATTCAATAAATAAATAACGAAAAAAAAAAAAAAAAAAAAAAAATTTTATATCATTCCACGCTGTATGCGCCTCCTAAGTTGGTCTTGAACTTGTCGTCTCCATATTTGAGCGGGTCGGGCTCTGCGTCTGCTACTCTTTGGGTTGAAGGGCTTCTTTTCCAACATTTCCTTCAGGCTTCCTCTTTGTATGACCTATCCAACGCCACTTTCTGCAATTAATGTCATAATACATTGGCTTTTGATTGCACGTTTTGTATAGAGAATGGTTCGATACACTCAAAATAAAAATTAATCCATCCGTACGCAAATCAATCCGAAGCGGTATCAATAGTACTGTGAGAACGGATTTTCTTGAATCAAGTACAGAAAGATTAATTCAAGCACGGATTATTCAATCGCGAAATACTCAACTTATCCATATGCCAGTGTTGCCACTTTGTGGGTAATTACCAGAATTTGGTGTAATTCTTACTCTCGCGGGAAGAGCGTGGGTAATTTTTTTGAGGTGTAGATCAGGTGCAATTTTTAATTCTTTTATTTTAAAACAAATACTATAAGGATTTGATATTAGTGATAAAATGTATACCATTTAAGATATTGTTGATCTAAAAAATTTACTGTATATACAACCAAAGTTACTGATTATTTAAGAAACAAGACTTCCATAGCTTATGAAGCAAGAAATTCACAGTGATTGGCGCCAAATGGACAATTAGAATTCCGTAAATATGAGCTTCATAGGGATAGAACCTGAACTTTAGTGGAAAAAGAAGTTATTTATACTAAAAAATGCCTGGAGGAAGATATGTTTTTTGAATCACTATATGAATCTTAATAACATGACTAATATTGATCTTATTTGAATGCATAGGGTATTATGAGTTTGTGCTGAGACATAAAACACATACAAATATTTGTTGCAGTATATTGATCGACTTAGAATCAGTATCTGAGTCGTCCGTGTTGGTGGCTGGTTGTCTATCCATGTAGACCTTCTGCGCAAAGTGCAGGTCGTAATTCTGAGATAATGTTAATGAAATTTGGTTCATAGGTGTTTGAAAATTTTGAGAATCAGTTCGGTCCAAAATTTCATATAGCCCCCATTAGAACTTTTTTCATAATACAGACGTTGTGCCCATCTTATTATGTTCGTATTTGTACAAAATTTGGCCAAAAAATATATATTGCATTTTAATGACAAAATTGTGTGCTGGTAGGTAAAGAATTAAATGTAGGTCATATGTAAACCCCCTCCCTTAAATCTCTTTTAGACGAAAATTCCCAAATAGATCTAGTTATCTAGATAATATTCGACGTTAAGAATTCTTATGTTATTGTGGCCTATTAATCGATTTCGAACGAAGACTTCGTTCGCTTAACTTACATGTAAAACAAAAACAATATTTTATAATTTGTTTTTTTTTTCGGAAAAAAATTGTATTTTCTTAAATAGTAAAATTATATCGATGTTATCGGTAGTTGGTAATATACTTTTGATATATATCGATTGTGGTCACTACCGATAGTTTTTTCCATTACTACTTAGACTCAGAAGAAAACGTTTCAATTGAAAGGTGAAATCGCGTCTTTCTTATTTATTCAGAAAAAAAGTAATTAAAACCCAGTTTTTTAACTTAATCTTGCAAATTTAAAAGAAAATTAAAAAGCATCCCATATTTCCATTAAAAAAATTTTGTTCTGTTGCAAACTAATGACTAGGGGCTGGATCGTGTGCATTTATTATTTGGAAAATATAAGTATAAGATATTTTTCGAATAGTTTCAACTATTCCTTAAAAATTATACAGAAAAACCTCTAAATAATTATCTTTGTTTTCAGAACGCTTTTATTATCAAAAAAATTAAAAAAAAAAAAATAAATAAATATACATGTTGCTTTAGAGAGAAATCATTTTCGTAAAATATTCCACAAATACAAAAACACAGTGCACTGTGTAAAATATAAAAATGCGACAATAATTACAGTTTTGGTCTAAACACATTTAGTTAAATATATTTCTAATGAAATGAGCTTTATTTCACTGTAATCGGTGCACAACTTTTGATTTTATTCACAATTTACTGAGAAAACTGAATTGATAAAAATCGTGATTTCCATACAAAAATAACATTATTTAATGTGTGTATGTTTGCTGCTGTTCTATTTATGGACGTTTTTTCCTTCACTTAGAAATGAGGTCCTTCACTGAGTTGTGAATAAAAGCGAAACGAGTTCATCGATTTTTATGACCTAAGTCTCATTTTGTTCAAAGGTGATGTGACTTTTCGTTAAAGTAATAATTCTTTAACTTTTTTCCCATTTTGGATTTTTTATGATTTTTAAAACTACAAAATTTGTAATATTTTTAAAAGCTAACTATTACGTCTTAAAAAAAACATTTTGAACATCGTTTAATGAAGAGAAAAGTTATGATTTTTTGAACTTTTAATTTTAGGGAAAAAAAGTCAAAATTACGACTAGAGCTTGTTGCTTAAAAATGCGAACTGATGGAGAAAACCGGAGATTAGATTTTAAATTAGCGAGCTCAAATAAGGTAAAAATTGCATCAAACTTCCTATCAACACAAAAAAATAAATTGTGTTCCCTTGTGTAATCATATGCAAATTTATATGCTTTTGAAAGGCAATACATGTCAAGTGAAACGCATTAACAGTAAAATATCAAGAAAAAAGAAAAAAAAATCTATTGCTTTTTGTTAACAAAAAAGGTGTTTTGAATTAGACTCCTCGTAACTTAGCTTTACAACGCTGGAGAAAAACATACATTTACATATAAATATATCCCACCCCTAATAATGACTATTTCTAACTTTTACTCATTAATTAGCGTTCATGGATGCGTTTTCTTACATTTCTTTTAGCATTTTCTTTTGACTTAAATAACACGTTTATACAAATCCCTTGGAACACAGTTTTTAGCAAATTAAAATTTTTTGCCAAAGAACAAAAAACTTGCAGAAAAGTTAACAAACACGTTAAAAGTTTGTTTTTTTAACAACTTTGCTGCAACACTTTTTTAAGTTAAAATTTTTTTGTAGATTTCAATTAGGGAAGAATAGATACGCCTTTTTGCCGATGCGATACCGATACTCAAAAAGAAGTAGCGGCGAAACCGATTGCGATACGCATCTTGAATTTAAACTCAAGTTAAAATTAACCAAAACCCAAGTAAGTAATTCTTCTTATGCAAAAAAAAACAGCGTAAGATTTTATTAATATTTGAAATTGTTATTTATAACATTTAAAAATACCATGAATATAATTTCAATTCACAGAAAAGTTAACAAAAAATAAAATTTATTTTTTTATACTAAAAAACAGTGTAAATATTTAAAATTGATATTAATTAGAATTTTATTAAAAAAAAAATCAAGGTATTCTCAACTCTTAAACCAGACCTGGGGCCTGATTCTGGCAGTTGTGAATGACTACTTTCTCGATTCGAACGCATTTTAATATCTTATTATTTCAGTCAATACTAAGAGAATCGGAATTATTTTTTCAGTGTTGTAAAGCATTAATTTGAGATTTACAATAGTGAAGAAATAATTTCGATTCGTTCAGTATTGAATGAAAGGATAAGAAACAAAATTGCCTTCGAATCGAGAAAGTACTCGATCACGACTGCCAGAATTAGGCTCCTGTGCCCATGGTTTGTCACTCCAGCGTCGAGAAACCGTGTGAAAAATGTGAGAAATTAAACAAAAATGCCATAAATTTAAGCAAACGACTGTTTTTGGCGAGTAATAGCTATCACGTAAGGAATTTACTCGCTAATTTACAAAAAAGTTGGTCTTTGAAATTTTTGTGAGAAAGTTCCCCCTTTAAACTGTCAAATAAACTTACGAATAAAATCGGGTGTGAGAAAAAAGGTTGACACTAGGGTATTCAAACGAACAACCGTTGTCCAATTAATCGATTAATTTTGAGCGATTAGCTGTTCGAATAATTTAAAATTGCTTATTTTCAATTAATGAATAATTCGAATAATTTATGCCGATTAATCGATTAATCGAAATTTTTTCACAATATTAGTTTTTTTCTTTTATGTAAAAAACAAGCCGGTACGTTTTAAATACCCTTTTATTGGCTCTTACCTCATGAACATTTCCTTCGAGTAACAATTTTTTAAAATATACGAAATACAAAGATTGAAACAAAAGAGTATGGGAATAATTTATTTTTAAAAATATATAATACAGATGAAGAAGATGAATTTTTTTGAGACGAATTAAAAGAACCTTCTACCAGACATTAACAAGAATATTAAAAGTATTAAAATTGTTAAAAAAAATCAAATAAGATTCAAGTGGTATAATGGAAGACTACCAATTTTTAGAAAAGACAAGAAAAAGAACAGATAAATTGGATATGCATTACGTTCAATCTTTCCAATGTCCACAATAAGAGAAAGAATCTTTTCTAAATCAAGTTTCATCAAAACAAAACAAAGAAATCGTTTGAAACATAAACATTTACGGCCTTATTTATATGAAACGGATTTTGTATGAAAATTGGTTTAATAAACAATTTATTAACCTGTTTTATTTTTTATAAATAAGGCAGTTAAACTTATCTCTTTTTAAAAGGTAATTTTAGAAGATTAGCTTAAATTTTGATATTTTTTTTTATTTAAAAAGTCTTTTGTTAAATTGTTGTTACTTTTTTCATAAAATTTTTATGTTAAACAATATAATTTTTGATTTTAAATGTAAACTTCTAAACTAGACAAAGTAAAATTATTTGATTATCCTATTAATATTAAATTGTTCTATTATTATTCGATTAAATTTTTACCTCGATTAATTATTAGCGCGATTAATCGATTAATACGATACATCAATCAATTGAATTCCCTAGTTAACACTAAAAAAATGCCAAATGCAACGAATAATAACATGGAAAAGACAAGTATTTTTTTCTTGGCTGTTTTTTTTCTTTATTAATTTGCTTTTAAGATTTTTTGAAAAATATGCGAATGTTTCCAAAGCTAAAAAACCAAACATTAAAGTCGCACTTTATATTATTTGGTATAACCGACGGTTGTATTTTCGCTACTGTCGTGATTTTTCCTGTAAGTTTTTATAGCTTAAAGGAATTTTAATATATATATATATATATATTAGACTTTGCTATCATGCCGCTGTAACTTTTAGTCAGGGACTTTTAGTCAATTTTATTACTTGTTCGATATAGTAATAATTTTCCCGTATTTTTTCTATTTTTGCATACTTTTCCGAATTTTACCAATTTACGCGTAGCAACGTTGCTCTTAAAGGCAATTGTCGCCGTTATAAAATGCCGAAGTCTCTTATTTTATAGGGCACTAGCAACACGGTCGATTTTTACAGCTGGAAAAGTAAGTGCCTTATGCCATTATTAGTATGGGTGATTTTTTTAGAATAAAATATGTTACCATTTTAGAGAGCAAAATATTTTTACGAAACGAACAACAAACTACACTTTTTAAATAAACTATCACTTTTTTTGTAGAAAAGAAAACTCCATTAAATTGTTTGTTGGAAAAACTATAAAAACAAATTTAGAAAATATCGTCGTATAGACAGTAAATATCGCCGATATCGACATATCAACAAACCTTAAATATCACCGATATATCGGTATTCGTTACGTCTATAATTTGAATTAATATATTTTTTATGTAAAGGGTCTTCTATTAAGGGCTTTTTAACTTCAAATTTAAAGCAAATTATACACGTTTGAGATATCATCGACATTTTTTATTCCTTTGAGGGGCATATCGATCCATTTTATATGAAGCATAACATTGTGCAAATATTCGTCGTGGTTTATCAGGGTGGCAAGAATCCAAAATGTTCAATTTTCCATGAAATCAGGTTAAGGTTGACCTATCGCATGGGTATTCTTCGCGCTAAGAGCCGCTGTGGTGTATTTGCATAGACCTAAGACTTAAGTAATCACCTTCACACTTGAAACACCATGGCTTTAAACCTATCGTGGAAAATGTCCAATTTAGCATGAAGTGTTTAGCATTTTCTGTTAAAACTACATACCCTTCACATATCAGTGGTATCCACTACATATCGGTGGCATCCATTCATCCAAAAGAAGTAACTTATCATCGCTCTATAGTGCACGCCGTTTACGGTGAATGTCTGGTCAGCCTTAATCTCTAAGAAATATGGACCGATCACACCGTCAGCCCAAATTTTACACCAATCAGTGAACTTTTCGAGATGCCCTGGATGGACGCTCTTTTACCTGATGTGGATTTGTATCCTCCCTAATTTGACAATTTTATTTATACTTGTATTTGGAAAAGGGTCTTCAAAAAATTTTGTTGAAATAATTTTTATGTTAATAATTTAAACAACATTCTAGTAAAAATCCCACACTAATATATAAAAATTATTTTGTTGCAAATGTGTTCAGAGAATAAAATCAAACAAACATAAATAGAATTTTATAACATTTTTAATTTGACCTAATTGTATTTAATTCATTATTTATAATCCCTTAAACATGACCAATTAGTTTAAACATTATTATTGCAATCATTTTCATTACACTTCCTTCCACTTACCATTGAAATAAAACGAACATCTCACCCTGCCTTTCTATTGCACATTTGTTGCGTATTTTATTTATTCCGATCACATTCTATATAAAAACAGCGATTAAAATTGCATTTAATAGACCATAATGAGGCACAACAGTTACATCCTCCTCTCAAAAAAAAACCTCAAATTGTATAATTTTTATATGTTCGCGTTTATTTCTATTTTATGGCAGTTTTTTTTTTCTTTTTTTTTTTGTCAGAGTGTCTGTTTCTTATTTAATCTATAAATTTTTAATAAGACTAAAAAAAGAATGTTTTATTGTTATTGTAATCCCAATTACTTATACAATCTTGTATGTACGAGTATCTACACTTACAGTATGAACATATCCTAGAAGGTTTTCCTGGAATCGTTAAATCACCCTCTTGAATCAACAAATTGTTTCTTCATTTCTACACTCGTCGTACATTAAAACATTTATAAATTACACACAATTTGAGTAATTTTTATTTGCAATAAGATAAATTGTATACAATTTATTTATTCTTTAGATTTTCTATGTTTTTTGTTTGTTCTAAAGAACAAAATGTTTGTATTGAAAATTATTTATTTATTAAGGTGTAATAAAATTTGCACGTAATTTGTTTAAAATTTTTTAATAAGAAAAATAAATTATCGTTTTTAGAATAAGAAGTTGAGTCAGTATCAGGAAATTGCCTAATGGGGTTGAATTTAAAAATTTAAGTAAGAAATTATCCTTTTGTCTTACTGCCTGTTTAACTATCTCCGAACGAAGACATTGTTCGCTTAATTTTTATTTAAAACAAAAAACAGATTACATAATATTGTTTTTGTTTTACATGTTAGCTATGCGAACGAAGTCTTCGTTCGAAATCGATGAACAGGCAGAAATTTGTTAATTTTTAAGTTTTCATGGCTACTTAAGATTGCCAACGCACTCTGATTAAGAAACATTCCAGCTATAAACGGAAATGCATCAGGATTTTAAACATCGCTTTTGTTCAACAATACTGTATTAACTCAAAATTTACAGTAGAAGCGAAACAATTATTTAATTTTACGGAAACGAATTTTTAACCAAACCGTTTCATCACTATTTTTTATTTAATTTTTTATATATTTATTTTTTATTATTGACACTTAAATATTATGTATGGGTAATTCCATGTCAAATCGACCAAGAGTGGGACCCGACGACCCCTTTCGATTTGAATGAAATTTGGTGCGAAGGTTCCTTTCATCCTCCAAGGAACATATATCAACGAAAAAAATTTAAAATTTTTTTTTGCAAAATTTATATCATATTCAAAATGTTATAATTTCGCCGAATGTGTTGATATTCAATATCTCAAAAACTACTACACATACGAAGATCATTTGTATGTAATTTTAAAGAGAATACTTGGGACTACAAACAATATATTAAAAACCATTTTTTTTTTTCTTTGAAAAATGTAATATCTGCAAAATATTATATTTTAAAAATGGACTAAGTCAAAAACCTAATTATTTATTTGGCAGATTTTCTTTTATGTAGTACCTCATTTTAGGTAGTACCTGTGGTTTAAAAATCCTGAAACTTTGAAGGAGGTGTTTTTTTCTTTTTTAAGATATGATTTTTTTTTTCTTTGGCAACCTGTAAAAAAATCATCCTAAAATAAAATTTTTATATTGTAATTTTAAGTAATAAGTATTTATTTAGGCTGATTTGTTTGATTTAAGGTGATTTAAAAAAGTTTATTTAGTTGTTGCATTTTTTTTTTTTTTTTTTTTTTTTTTTTTTGTTGGAGCTCAATGTGTACACTTTCAAAGAAAATAACACTTTTTGCCACATTGCCTTTCCAAGAAATTGAATGAGTTTTATACATTACTAGCTGACCGCACCGGCCTCGCTCGGAAGCAATTTACTAATTATACATGAAAAGGAGATAGTGTGTTTAGTTAGGAAAATATTAAATATTTAACGTTTCCCCTAAATTAGCTTATGCTTAGAAAAAATGATGAGTGAATAGTACAGGAAAAACTTAAATTTTCCGAGTTTAACCAAACATTTTTTTCTTTACAAACAATCTCTTGAAAATTTCGAAGCAAATAAAAAACTAATTATCCAAATCAAGGTAAGTTATGCGAACGAAGTTTTTGCTTGAAATCGAGGGACCGTCAGTTAATTCTACAATAAAAAAAAATCCAAAAAAAAAAAACAAATAAAGAATGCAAGAAAATTTTATTAAAAAATTAATTGGGATTATATAATGCCGGATTATATACTGCCGGTACACGAAACTTGTGACACATACTATACAAGTAAACTGTGCAATATTTTATTTCTAATATGTAAGAACATGCTTAAATAAAAAAAACAAAATATTTTTTTTTATTATTAACATTCCAACTTTCATGAGTCTATTGCTGTGAATACGCCATGATTAAGGCGATTCTTTGCATAATTCTAGGAACCCTTTGCAGAATATTTTTTCCGCGCTAATTTTTTGTTGTCATCTCTTAAAAACCCGAGACAAAACTGAACTACTTAATCTATGAAAATGTACAAGCGCCGTTATTTTCTTAATATTAGTTAAAAAACATATGAAGCAATTCTTAAAAAAACAACAGTTATTGTCTTTGTGGAGGCTATATCATTATATTAAATACATCAACTTTTATTTACAATATTTATTAATATTTACACATCTGTATATATATTGCAATAAAGTTATAATTATTTATAATTAGAAAATGTTTAGATTAAAATAGAAGTGTTTCTAGGTTACTCAACAAGTAAAATTTAAGGTCCTTTTGAAACATCTTGCAATTTGCAAATTATTTGCTTGCCTCGTATTTCTACCAGTTCTTGTGGTATTAACGTTGAATTTAACTGCTTTTGGGTTAAATCCACTTAAAGCTTTAAATATGTACAATAGCATATGTTGGTTGTATAGGCCTCGGACTGGCAAGATATTACTTGCTTTATATTTATATAAGTTCGTAATAGAATAACGAAATGGTAAGTTTAAGACTATTTTAAGAGCTTTGTTTTGTGCTGGTTGCAAACTTTTTAGAGAGGAAGATGTAACACATCCATATATTAATGTAAAATATGTTTGAGTAGAGTGTACAAGAGAATGATAAATCATTAATTTGACTTCAGTGTTGTGTTTGTTCCTAAATTTATACAATATTTCTGTTGCTGCTGATATTTTTTCCTTTGTCCTTTGCAATGTGGGCTTCCCACCGTAAGTTGTAGCTTAATTGAATTCCTAGATATTGGACAACGTTTGATTCATAAATAAGAGCCATTTTTTCTTCATTTCTGTTGAAATCTTATAAATTTCGTGTTCGCTGAGTTAAGCACTAACTTATTTCACCGAGGAAGCTCTGCTAATATTGCACCATCGTATTCTACATGTGTTCGTAACACCTTTTCGTGCATATATTTCTATAACAAATAAATATCGTTAGCAAACATTATTAATTTATCTTTCTCAAATCATTTATGTAAATCTTGAAAAGTAACGGTCCAGCACACTCCCCTGAGGAACACCATAATTAACAGGTAAAAACTTACTTGTTGAATCTTTTATTTGTTTAAACTGAAATCTGTTACGTAGATAATACCTAAAAAGAGCTATCGTTTCTTCAGCTACTCCAATGTTTTTCAATTTTTTAAGTAATATACTATGTTGAAGTATATCAAATGCCTTTGAAAAATCAAAAAATACGCCAGCCACCCCTTTAAAACCTTCACAATTTCCATCACAAATATATTCAATAACATTTACTATTGCTTCTGCTGTTCCTGACCCCTTTGTGAAGCCATAATGACATTCGTATAAAATACTTCTCGAATAAATATAATTTGTTAATTGATTAAATATTATCTTCTAAAAATTTTATTAATGATTGATAACACCGATACCGGTCGAGAGACAGCCAGATACTTTGAAATTGTTTTTTTTTTTTTGAGGTGTAGGTACAATTTTATGAATCTTTAAAATATTTGGATATTTGCAATCACGTTGCAATCATGATACTAACATTTTTCTTATAACCAACATTTTTGCATTTATTTTGTTATATCCAACACCCCTATACACAGAAAAAATTAAAAATTTTCTCCAATCAACAAATTTATACCAAATTCATAATATCAAGCAAACAAATGGTTGATTTTGCACCTATTACCAAAATGATCATATTGATTACTTAAAATTGTAAAATTGTGAATATTTCTTTTTTTTCAATAAATGATATTTTTAATTTTAATTAAAAAAATCATCAAAAAACTTTGCCATTTCAAACCACGTGTTAATTTATTTAATTAAATATTGACAATTCCCAACTAAAATTCTACAAGTTTATGTTATTTTATTTAAAACGAAAAAGTTGATTAATATTTTTTGATATTTTATTAATATTTTAATTATAAATTTATTTCAAAACAACTTAAATAATAATTAAATCAAAATTATATTTTAAATTTTCTTTCAACTATTAAAAGATTTTGTTTGTTGTGCTTAATTCCCTTTTTTAATAATTGATAAAACTACTGAAATTTATTGTTGGAGGATAAGCTGTTCCTATGCGCATTTCACTGGTTGCTTAGGCCAGATCGTCAGGAAACGTTCTCCTAAATAATTTTCGAAAAGCCAAAGCTATCAGCAAACAAAACTACAGAAGGAATGAGAATTACCTACAATACCCTCAAAAAGTTTTAGTTGCAACGATATCAAAGCTTAAACAAAATACCAAACAATAAAACAATGATGAGTTTTTATCTTTTCTTACATTTCCCACTACAATTAGTTCTTTCAACAAAAAAAAAAATAATTGATTCATTATCATATTAATTAAATTTAGATAATTTGTTAACCGTTTTTTTAATTGATAAAAAACTTTTTTCTGTGTACGAAATTAATGATTCAATTATGCTTAAAACATCAGCTTGACAAACTGCAGTTAAATTCCAAGACCAGCGTTCAAGTACTAAAGTTCTAAACATATTAATATTATCATTGGGATAGTTTTTTTATGGTTAACTAATTTATGGCTGCATTCAGAAAAATATGCATTGAGAGCACTACCCTTATCCTCATCTGTTAAAATACTGTTGCCATCGTCATCTATTATTTTTGGATTTTTACATCGACCGAGTTCATTGTTTAAAAAGTTCCCTGTTTTTTTTTTAACATTTGTTCCAAAAGATCTCAAATTGTGTAAGTAATAGTAATTTCTGAGTTTCTTATTACTAGTTTGTATAACTTTACTGATGTTTAAATAAATAAAAATTAATCAAGCTCGAGGCCAGTGTTTTTTTGTAAATAAATATTCCTTTTTATTTAATTCCGATATTTCGATCTTCGTTGAAGATCATCATCAGGGATTGTTTCAGTGAATTTTTATTAATACAAAAACTTAAAAATACATTGTGTACGTATCAACATCTAAAATAACGGAAAGCTAAGGTAAAATGTAACAAGAAAATACAATATAATAGTCTGGTAGTGTATAAAGTCATTTCTAAAAATTTAAGGAATAGAGCTATTACAAAAAGCTTTATAAAATACATAACTGAAATTTAACTCATAGAATAAATTCGAAAAAATAAAAAATTTTGAATATAATTTCAAGAGATGAGCCAGAAAATATAAAATTGGCACCGTCATAGTGTAAAAACTAGGTTTTGTTATTGATATTGGTTCACGATCCAAAGCCCCATTTTCCATCCCTGATACGTATGTATTTCCTCGTTGCCAATATAAAAAGTTCTCTGATAATGATGCTATTGCCGGACGCATAAGCTTCGGACATCTGACAATAAAAAATAAGCTTCCAACTTCTAAGATTGATCTGTCAATGGCAACGAAGAGTGTTCACACGTTTGTCAGATATCTTACAATATTGTTGTATTTCAATGGACTGACAATGTTTTTTCTCTCAACGTTGTGAAACAAATTTTGCTAGTTCACATGACTCTTAGATATTTTAAGCATATTTTACTGACTATATTAATAGGTCTGACCACCGTCTGTACGAAGCTTAAGATTTAGCTAAAATTTTGATTAAATTTATTAAGATGAAAAATTTTAATGCAGAATTAATATATGTGACGCGCAAAATAGAAAGGGTTCTAACGGTAAAAACCATTTAAAACCATTTTAAAGATTTAAATACGTGTATCTTTGGTGTACCATCACTGAGAGTGTTGGTATTGGTCTCATTTGAAAGCGACACATCTCATGACGTCAGGAACGTGTTGGTCAACCTTGAAAACGCGCTCAGATGTTGTCCACATCAAAAAAAAGTGAAAATTGATTTTTTTTTTACCCCTAGGTCCCATTCTCTATGCGCTGTCACATATGTATTTAAATAACCAAAAAATCAAAAAATTAAGTAAAAACACATTTTTGTACCCACCCCCACTAGTGCTGGGGATGGGTAATCAAATCAATTTCGGTATCCTGTTTTAAGGTAAGCCATATTTAAAAAAAGCGTTCCTTATTAATCGAAACAAATGATAATCGGACGGGCCAAGATCTAGACTAAAAGATTGCAAGGCTCTGCTCGCTAAATAGTTTTTAAATGGTCTTGCAACATGGGCCCGATGCATCCCGATGGTTGTTATAATGAAATATTACGGCTTCATGTTTGACCGTTTATCTTTTTTTTCTGCCAACTATCGCGTTTAGCAAATCAATTGTATTCGAACTTTGTTCCCTGTGATCGTCTGACCCGATTTTAGCAGCTCATAACGAACGAAACTTTTTGGTCAAACCAAATAAAAGGCATTACCTTGGAACCATGGAAATTCTGCCTTTTTAGTTAATTTGACTGTTAAGCAGCGCAGGAAGTACACAATTTTTAGGCAAATTGAATACATTTGGCTTTGCAACCGAGTAATATAACGATATTATAACACTATTAATAAACTTTTTTGATAAAAATTTTTATTTTCTAATTTATTTTTCGCTCCATTCACATTGTTGTAAATAAAATAATTTAATACCTGCAACTACAATCCAAATATTCATTGTACCTTTAACTCAACTTGTACTCTATTGAAAATGGGCACATTTAATATTCATACATTTTCGTTCCAATGAATATTTATTATTAATTTTCATTATAACAATTACAAATCCCTAAAGTAGTATATAGTTTGTTTTTTCTTTCTGTTATTGTTATTATTGTTGTTTCTGTTGTTGTATTGGTAACATTAACAACAAATATTTATAGAAATGAAAATAAACTCAGAAAATATGAGAAAAATAAAAAAAGTCAAACCTGGTATTGGAACAAATAACAATAATATTTTATTTTATTAGTTATTGTTATATGGATGCATGTTTGTATAAGTGTGTGTTTTGTATGTTAATGTGTGTAAACAAGGAGTGGAATGAGCAACAGTAGTATATGAATTTTATTTTATTAATATTCTATAACAAAATATGCCCACATGTAATTTTTGCCGCATTTCTACTGTAGATAATGATACAAAAGGAATATATCCTTGCATGACTCTCCACCCTTCCTGATGATGTTGCTTCCCCTGTTTTGTATTTTGTAATTTTGCAACATAATATTACAATTTTCATATCTAATGATGACGGTTATTATTGTTAATGTGCTCTGGTTCCTTCATATTTTTTGCAAAGTTATTAAATTAAAAATGAGCAATATTCAAAGCTTTTCCTTGGATAATCAAGTCATAAGAGTGAATATTAAATTTTATAATCTAATTCATGTCCAACAAATGAAAGGAGGGGTAAATTTGCACTTAAATACATACATTTTTTTTAAACAGAATTCAAAATGATAATAGATCTTTGTAAGCATAAATTGGAATTGTTGCTTTATGATTTTTAGAAATTTTATTTTTCCCTGACAGCAAAATCAAAAATGTATATCAATAACATTTTTCATTTTGCTATGCTTCATTAAGTAGTCAATCATTAGATAAATATGTTCACAAAAACAAAAGTTTACACTTTGACAGTTAGACTACCTCTACCAACTCAAAGATATATAAAAAACGCACAAAGAAAGTGACACAAGAACCCAAACAACAAACCGATTCAAACTGTAACCGAAAATGACATTTACTGACACGATAAAAATTCGTCTTTACGTCAAAACATTTATCTATTACCCTACAACACAGTATATAAAAACAAATTTGAGAGAGTGTACAATATTTCTGAGCCATGGGCAATCATGGACACGCCAGAACAATATTATGTTATGAGGTCAAGATTCATGGTAAAGTAGAATATTATTTAGATATATTCATCTAAAGAGATGTGTTTGCCTTTAAGTGATTTAGGGAAGGGGGTTTATATGCGACCTATGGTTAATTTGGGACCTACCAGCGCAACGTCTTGTCATGACATAGTGGGTATCGTAAAAGTTATTGTCGCCAATTCTTATGTCAATACCAACATTTATAAGGAAACTATGAAATTAACCCCTATTTTCGAGAGCCATCTAGCCAGATGCACGAACAGATATAATTAGATCGACTAAATAAGTTATTCTTAGTCTATCGGTGTATTAAAATGTGGGCCTAATACCAAAATTTTAAGGAGCTAGAAACATTAGCATAAACGCATAATACTCTTTTTCCCCTATTGTGTTATGGGCAGTGCTGCCATGACTAACAATATTTTAACAACCAAAATTTTTAAAAAAAATTACCAAATGTGAAAAAATAAAACCAAATTAGAAATGCATTTTGTTAATTGAAAAAAATCTTTAAAATTAACAGGAAAATATTAATTATAAATTTAGAAAACAAAACAAGAAATGCAATTCTTGTAAATATTAAAAAAATAACGAGAAACTTATATTAAAAGTTTTTATTTATTTGAGACCTTTTTCACAAGAAATGTTTTTATTTCATAAGAGTTAAAACCCGTCAAATGACCATACAAAATTTTGTATATTGAAAGTTAATAAATTGAATTTTTTTGAATATATCGTTTACAATAAACGAAATTTGTAAGTTTGTAAAAATACTGCCAAAAACAGTAAATAAATATTAGGGTAATCATTTAATCGGGCGTTTGCTTTAATCGGTTAATCGCTCGATTAATTACCCGAGATTGTGGTTTAATCGGTTAATTTTGTTATTGATCGGTTAAGCGATTAATGATTTTTTTTTATAAATTAAGTAATTTCCATAAATAGAAATGCTTAAATTATTTTTTTTTTTTTTTTTGGTGTTTATTAGAAGAAAAAAACAATAACATAACGATTCTTGACCTAAAACGAACAAACAAAAAAAATAATTCATCAATATATAATACATATATTATTTCAATAGTTTAAGGAGATCTAATAAATAAGCTTTTAGATAATTTGGTTTAAATGTTTAGGATGTAAGCGATTCTTTTCTTTAGTTTTGATAAAACTTAAGTTGGAAAAATTTCTCTCAGTCCTATTCCTGGATTTATCTTAACATATAAACTCTTTCATTATGCCATTAGATACCTGTTTTAATTTTTTAAATGCTTAGCACTTCTAATGGTTTTGGTTAATTCTGTTAAAAAATTAAGAAGATAAGAGAAAAAAAAACTAAATAACACATACATATAAAATGTACGTGAAATAATAATCTGTTGACTGCAAACACTTCCGAGTTAGCAGTTTGTATCATAATCGAATCTTTTTGGAATCACCTTCAAGAGCATAATAAACGCAAATTAGCACATTTTTCGATGATAAATTATACTCTCGTTGTGAGAAAAAGAATTATTTGTGATACAATTTGCTGATTCTAGAAGTAACTCAGTTTTATATTCAAGACATTATGAAATCATTACTTGAACATATGAATGAATCCATTTTCAATCGCTCAAATGACAAATTAATTTTAATCTCAAAAGGAAAATGAAAAGGCTCATTTAGGTGATTTTACAAAAAATTATCACCTAAATGCTAGCTGGGTTATTTCAAATAAAGATCACTGAACACCTTCTTTGTTTGTATGAAAAAATATTTTCAAAGCACATACCGTTTGTATATGAGACGAAACAAATAATTAAAAACACAAAAAAATATGTTATAATTCTACAAAAAATTAAAAAAATTTGTTACATTGGTTAGCCGGTTAATCGACTGTAATTAATCGTTTTAATCGTTAATCAAAAATAGCCAGTTTTAAATTAACCGATCAGTTAATCGTGTAGTAATTAATCGGTTAACCGATTGCGGTTAACCGAATGAATACCCTAATAAATATACATATCGACAGGTTATAAAAAATTAAATTTAAAATTTATAAATTCACGCCATTTTCTTACAGTGAATTCCATAAATTCTAAAATTGTAGATTATATATCAATTAATTTTTGAAAAATCTTTAATATTTCTACAAATGTGTATTTCAATATATTAAAATATACTACTGGAATTAATGTAAACTAAGAACATTTTACTTCTATTCAAGTTTTTAGAAATACTTTAACTACTTTTGCGTCCTTTTATAAAATCGATTCCGCGTGATATTATGCACTTTCTTCTTTAAGTTCCACTTATCTTTAATACTCTTATGACCATTTTCTCATTCGACGATTATCTTTTTCCCAACGATAAACTGAACATTAAAGAAATTTGGTTTTCTCAATGCCTCATTTGCCTCTATTCTGTCACAAAGCTGACCGGCACTCATCTGCCAACTATTTATTTGCCATTTATTTGCCGTACAGACAAATTCAATCAGCTCACTCCCAACTTTTATATATATTTTGAGAGGTGCTGCCAACTGAAAGCAATGTTTTTGTCGGTATATTAATAATAATATGTTTATGGGGACATTAAGTAACAGGCAATTTGTTCATACATTGAGAACCATTAAAATTAAGAAAAACTACGATCACTTAAAAAATAGTTGAAAATCTTCATCGATTAAAACTTCATTAAATATCAATTTCAGAACATGGCCGTTTCTAATATTAAAATCACATTCGGTATTTTTTTCTTAACAAAAATATATGGTACCTGTTTTCGATTAACTTTTTGTTTTCGTTCATTTGAAATAAATAATGAGAAAATCTTTGTGCAAAATACACATGATTAGAAGTCGTAAATAATTCCCTTCGAATCGAAATACGCGATGCAAGTGTATAAAGAAACACACCCAGCAAAAACTAGGTAATGACTTGGAAATTAGTGAACAACTTACTTTTCAATGACTACTTCATACCATCTGCATTTAATAGAAGTAGTTAAGTAATGGCTGACATATAATCTGATACATAAGCACTTGTTTATGAGTTGATTAATGACATTTATAATGAATTCATAATAAAATACATTAAAAGTTTTATTTATTCAAATCTAATACAAATTGATATTTAAATATTTGTTCTTACAATTTGTTTTTTTTTATTAGTAATAAATGAATATGAATTTGAATATGAAAAATATAAGTATTTAATTGGTTTTAGTATATATTTTAAAATTAAAATTTTGAACAAAAGCCACACTAATCAATCAACCAAACGATATTATAACGATATCGTCTAGGTGATATAAATTATAATATATGATATCGGTCTTATATCATAAACGATAGTATTTAAATTGTACCTGTCCTTATAATATCGTTTTTTCATGAAAATATCATAACGTTTTTGCCATCATATCATTCTCTGGTTTATTGGGTATGAATATGTCCTTGATGCAGGGTAGTAAAATTTTATTTAAATTTATTTAACTCCCTATTTGTAAGCGAATATGGTAATGACTTATTTAACTCCCTATTTGTAAGCGAGGGTGGTAAGTACTTGCCTGCAATGACATCACCGCGTTAAAATAATGAGTTAAAATGCGAATGTAGAAGTGGTGAAGAGTAGTTATATTCGATTTTTAACTTATTACCTTGCAATGTAAGTTTTTACCGGGCATATTCATATTTATTTAATATTTCAGAAAATAAGTAACCAAAATGAAAAAACTATTCACATCTCCACATTGAGAAATAAAATTACCAAATTTTAGTTAGAAATAACCAACAATGGCAGCTCTGGTTATGGGTATAAAAATCAGTGTTGCCAGAATATTGTCATATTTTTTAAATTACCTATGCAAGAAAATTATTTTTGATTTTCCCAATGCTTCATTTAAAGTTAAGAAAAAACTAACAAATATAAATTTTCCTACTTCTGGCTTTAAAATCAGTATATAAAAAAATTGCAAATAG
Organism: Pollenia amentaria; assembly: GCA_943735925.1. Classification (NCBI taxonomy): domain Eukaryota; kingdom Metazoa; phylum Arthropoda; class Insecta; order Diptera; family Polleniidae; genus Pollenia; species Pollenia amentaria. The sequence goes on along the minus strand of OX031006.1, from coordinate 276,802,329 downwards.
GGATTTTTTTGGAATTGAGGATAAAAATTTCGTGAAAATCCCAATGGTATTTTTGGCGAAAAGCCCTTTTTTCACTGTGGATAATATAAATCTTGTTACTTAGTTATTCTTTTTTATATTCAAATTTATTTATTGACAAATTATATTTTCTTCTTGCTGGTGGTAACTTTGAAGCAATCTTTATATATAAAAATTTATATCTGCCAATTCAAAAACTTTACATTATTAACTAATAAAAATTTAATTAATTCAATTTCGGTACAAGTTTAAAAAAATACTTAAATTTTTTTTAGCGTTTTCAACAATGCCTGCAATTGTTAGTGTTCAAAGAACAAATAAAATGAGGTCCTAATTGTGTAAAACCCAACGCAACGCCAAAAATTATATGGAAAGCAAAAACAAAGTCAACAATATTATATAACTTCTTTGTTGCTTGCTATAGATTCTATAGAAGTTCATACTGAATTTTTAAATTTCAAGCGCTGCATATCTTGTGGCGTTGCGTTGGGTTTTACACAATTAGGACCTAATTTTATTTGTTCTTAGAGCAGTAACACTTGCAGGCATTGTTGAAAACGCTAAAAAGATATTTAAGTATTCTTTTTAAACTTGTACCGAAATTGAATTAATTAAATTTTTATTAGTTAATAATGTAAAGTTTTCGAATATTTCGAAATATTTTTGATTTTGTTTTTGCTTTCAATGTAATTTTGGCGTTGCATAGTTTTCATAATATTGCAGTAATGGATTTAATTATATAAACAAATGTATGCAGGAAAACTTCTGACATAATATTAATTTATTTTTAAAGATCTGTGGGGATTTTTGGGGATACGAAAATAGTTATTTTGGGAATTTTGGGGGATGAAGAATCGCAACTTGGAGATGAGGAATTTTATAATACTGGGAACCCTGCCTAAGCAAATATTTCAATTGTGTACTGTCCACTATTTTTAACTACTAAGCCGAATAGTAATCGTTGATAGATTGGCAAATAAAAAGGAAGGCAAGGCAAGCGTTACGTAATAGGATTGCTTTAAAAGGAGCAGGGAATAAAATATGATCTGTAACGAACAGCGTGACTTGAAAGACCAACAAAAATTTCATTTAAATACTAAAAAATAGGCCTTATCACTGTAGATATTTTATAAAAAAATCGCAAAAATGTTTGCAAATAAGCCCAGCATATTAAAAAAAAAATTTAAACAAAACAAATTGAAATCAAAATGTCACTTTTATTGATTTTAAATTGGAACCAATATGTTGATGTCAAGAAAACGTAGAAATAAATAAAGCTAGTTATACATAAAACTTCCCATACCACCCCCGCATATTTAAGTACACTTTAGCTAATACTGTAAATTACAATAACTTACAAAGGCACAAAAGAGGCATAGACAAGACAATCCTATTCCATTATACACACCAGCAAAAAAATACTACAGACGAAACAACAAGCAATTGACCAAACAAAACGTTTATTGACCAAAATCCAATAAGATACAGTACAAAAAAAAAACAAACTGAAATCTATACAGACAAACAAGCCAAAATAGACATACACACAACAATATGTACATATCTTTTCTAATATACAAGGACTTTGTTTTGTTTATGGTGTAAAGGATGAGTGACATATTTTGTGAATTGTTAACACGCTTTTACCAATACATTTGCAACGCTCACTACAGAGACATCGAACAGTCAAATAAATAAAAAAAAAACAGAAATGATATATGCCCTCCCCAAATACACAGAGAAATACATACGCAGTTATTGAATTCCAAATACTTCGTAAAAGCAACAGTCAGTTTGGTTGTTAGACTCCCGTTTTCATTGTCCGAGCAAACAAACTCATCATGACACTGACCAATTGCTAAATGATGGTGTGAAGGGAGGTCGCGATAGAGAAGGAAAAACATTGAGTTGTATTCAATATGCATTTATAGTTTCATTTGGCTTGTGAACATGGCAGGTTTGGCATTAGGAGGACACGTGCGATGTGACAATCACACTTTGGCACATTTCACATCAAACAGAATACAATAATTTAATTTCAGCACCCAATTACAACATGGGTTAATTTGTCGTATTTTAAGCTTTTAAATCTCAAAGTGAAATTTAATGTCTAAATTTTATACTGGTATGAGTTAAACACGTCCAGTCACATGTATAGGACATACACACATGCATTTGTAAGTATGAGTAACACGTAGAATTGTTTAACAGTTAATGTGAAATTGACATTTGAGTGAAAACAGTGATCATGTTTTCATACCATTTTATTTATCTTTGCTACAAAAATACACAGATGAACCCCTCAACATGTCTGGACGAAAGTTAGTTCCTAAATCTACATTTTTAAGATATTCCTTATTTCCCCCTCTCTTTCCTAGGAGACCGCATGTATAACTAGCAAGATTCCTCAGAGTTAATGTTTTCCGTACTACCAGATGGGTCTCTGTCTATCAGCGATATTTTAGTGATAATACAATTTTAAGCGTTCAGATAAAGTGCAACAGTAAGAGAACATGAATCAGCCTAAACAATATCAATCTCTTTCCCCAACATCTTTAAGATCGTTCTTCCAACAATTTGTGTTAATAAAACAGCCGCTGAATTGGACTTTGGTCAACCTCAGTTTTATAGCGATAATTTAAGTCCTAGTAAAGCTTGGTGAATTGATTAGATTTAGATATTGATTAAATTTCGATATTTGGATCAGATGATGAAATGCAAGTGAAAAAAAGAATCGAATAATAAGGCAAGTAACCTTCTCCCTAGGTTAATTTTCCATCCCACGTTTTATTATTAGAGAAACCCCACAGGAAACGGATCTATCCCCACTACTATAGAACTTGATCCTTAATTCCATTCTGATGTCTCTGGAATTCTTCGAACGCATTGTGGAAAAATTTCGCGGAGCGGACTGGAGCACGGGTACGGTACTTGTTGTTATCCTGGGACATCTGAGCTTATCATAAGATAATACCCGTCTTCCGACCTATTGTCCTTAACAACAACGGGATGAGATGGGCAAAAATTGCAGAGCAACTTGCGATCATTCCGGACAACAAATTTACCTTCAGGCCAAATTTTATGGAGCGTCTTAAACAACGACAGTCACGTTGTGTTCACGGTTATTGACAAGCACTTGGTCTTAACTCCAATGGTAATACATTGAATCTACACAGCCATAATTCGGTTTATTCTTTTAACGGCGTACTTATAAGTTTGCCAATCTTAGAAAATAGAACTCACTTGGAAAGGTTACAATGGAGCACAGAAGGGCAGAAATACATGCGATCAAGGATGCTATGGACAGGCTCAGATTATTTGCTGGCTCTGCTATCAATCTGTCTCTACTGCTGTTAATATTTATACTTATGGTCTTAGTTTTCTCATCACTGAGTTCCAGATCAGAACTTAACTGTCGCTTATTATATGGATCCTAAAGCAAATGAATATACAGATATATATAATGATATTCTGCTAGAATTTGGAGGCATACTCTCTAGTAAATTTTCGCGACCGTCTATCGATACTTTAAACGGTAGATGGGTAACAAGCACTGCTTGTAGGATAACCGGGTAATTGTACCGTCGTATCTGGTTCCATATATAGCTAGACACTATAATTATTCCTGTGAAGCAAATCCTCTTTCATTGTCCTGCATTGCGAATAAAGCGACTAGCCGAAATGGGTTCTGACACTTTCGACAAATTGACTTATAAAATTGAACTGGAGTGCATTTAGGTCTACATTTGGAATTCCGGTTGGTTCTAGGGTGGGAGTTCTGTTGAGTAGAATTCCATGGGATCACAATGCATGAATGGGTATAGATGTATCATTTGAAAACGAATTGCTATTTCTATATAACATAACGCAATCCACTGCTAACACAATATTGATACTGCTAGCCCATTGCAAAACGTTCAGTTAGGTTACAAAAGCAAATGCATTAATTTTTATAGAATTATTGGAAAAAATGACGTCCCAAAAGGGATTCTTAGTCTATTAATCGAGGAGATTTATTTATATTAGTTGTGCAGATTATAATAAAATCTTTGAAAGTACCTTCACCATTTTTTTTTAGTTCAAATGCCTCTTATAAAATGTATTCTCACAAACTACTGTTTACACTTTGGACACAGTCCATAAGTTTATTTGTATAAAGTTTGATATAAAATTTAATATAGTTTAAATGTGTTAAATATACCAGCTTGTGTTTGTGTGTGAGTGCACGTGAAAATGAACTTACACATAGATAACAATCAATAACAGTAGACATTTACTGTCAGACTGTTTTAAGGTTGATAGTTCAAAAGGAATATGACAACCACAAAACCAAATGACACCTTCATACATTGATCCAACTTTGACCAATTGTCCTTAACTTTTTCAAATGAGCTAATTTGACACTTGTAATAGTGACGAGCGTCAATGTAATATAACGCCTCGTATATGTACATACATGTAAAAGACATAAACATGAACACGTACCAACCAACATGAATGATATTATTAAGAAAATATTCTAAAATGACGACATACAAACATAATAGACAAGTTATCGGAATGAATATCTGTATATACTCGTGTGTAGTATGCAGACTTTAAACACCTGAGACTTTGGCAAAAATGAGTTGTAATGATGTAGAAGAAGAAGAAGTTTAAGTACTTGGAAAATATAATGAAATTACCTGGAATCTAAGAAAATTAAGTTTATGATTTGCATATTCATATTTACCTGCAAGTAAATAAAGTTATTTTATTTTTATTAATTGTTTTAAACTGAATTTAAATAAGAGAAATTGTATTTTGATTAAAGACATTAGGTAAACAATATTGCAAATAAATAAAATATTTAGAAAAATAAATAAAAAAAATATTTAAAAGAGAAAAAGAAATTGTATAAGATTCATTATCGGGTCCAACAAGAGAATGCCGAATTATAAAATTTAGACTTAAAGTTTCCTTTTTGTTCAAAAATTTTTGAAACTTCAAACGCTTAACTGTTAAAAAGAGGGAAAACGGGGTTAAGGGGACACCCTTCCCTCTTTTAACGTAATATACAAATATAGCATGCAAGAATGATATATTCGACTTTGTCGAATCTTATATACCCTTCACTATTGGTATTGAAGAGGCAGTTGTTCCCTAACTCATACGATATGGGCGAAATCCTGACACAATTCTTTTCTTAGCATACTCGTACTTTTTTATATATGCTAATTAAAAAAATATGTAATTTTCTCCAATTTTTAAAACCAAACAAATCTCATATTTGAAGAATATTTGAGCTCACTTTTGTCAACATGGCTTGTTATGTCCCTTTGCCCTTTGGTACAAAAACCGTAAACTCGGGAGGACACTTGCATTAAAATTGGTTTTAGTTATAGTGTGCACAAAGACCCTATTCGGGAAAGCAGCTTGTATGGGGGCTATATTAAATTATGGACCTATTCGCCCCATTTTACCAAATTTCATCAAATTATTTTTCAAATTGCGACCTGTACCTTGCGCACATGTTTACATGGACAGCCAGCCAGACAGCCGGCCGCACGGACATCATTCGATCGACTCAGTGTTTCTGAGCGGTTGGAGTAGGAGTTAGATCTATTTTTTGTCTCCACAGTCCTGCTTTACACACTGCATCTCTGTATGTCTAATTTTAAAGCGAGCGCATAAATGTGCGCATATTTTTTTACATGTACTTCAAGAGTTTCGCAAAGTTAGAGAATCTTTTATTGGGAATGTGGTAAATAATTTCATATTATTTATTTCTTAAATATGACTTCTGACATATGTCCACCGTGGCTACGAGTTATTCGATCAGTCTAGTTTTATATAAATCTGGGCGTATGGCGTCAATTTTAGTTTGAATATTGGTTTCCAGAGTTGCTGGCTTGTCGACATAAAACAGTGATTTAACATAGCCCCACAAAAAGTTATCTAGAGACTTTAAATCGCACGAACGAGAGGGCCAGTGAACAGGACCGCTTCTAAAAGTAAAGTTGTCCCAAAATTGATTTTGCAATAAATCGAATGCTAAGCGCGCTGTTGCGCCCTTTTGCTGGAATTAAATGTCGTTGATGGTAAGCTGATTAATTTTTGCATATAAAAATTCAGTCAGCATGGCCCGATAGCGCTTGTCATTCACCCTAACGGAAGCTTCGTGCATTTCTAAAGAGTAGTAACGCTTAGTAACGCTTTTCGCTATGAAAGCATTTTAATTAAATTAAAAATTAAAAATTTCGATAAAGAAATTATGCTTGTGTCTCCTGAAATTTTTTAATTAAGTTAATGGATAACAAAATATTTTCATTGCCGGTCTCATCATCATTATTTTGAAACATCAGTGTTATTATTCAGTTTCCTTTAAACAACAAGAGGTAAATGGACATAAATGACAAAACGAATTTTGCAGCCTAAAAAAACTTTTCAAAGGAAGAATGTCAAGTCACTAATAATTTTTTTTTAATTTGTCTAAAAGTGAAAACATTTCAATCATTTAAATTAAAAAACAAAAAAAAAAGGAAATTAAGGGACGCAGGTCTAAAATCTAGTTTTAAAACAACAAATAAAATCTTTATCTAATTTCAAGGTGAGAAGCGGCTTTTTTAATAATATAAAAAAGTCCTTTTTAAAAACAAAAAAAAAATACGTTTAAGTAAAAAAACTTAATCGCTATTTCAAAAAAAAAAAATTTCTTTGATAACACTTCTGTTTTTAAATGATAAATGTTTTGTTTAAATTGAACACGTTTTTAGTTTTAGGGTCTTGTTGTTGTTCAAAGATGGTTGCAGTGGTTACTAGGGATGCCAAACAAGAAATACTGGGATTTTTCGCGATTGATAATACCCGAATCCCGGGATTTATTTTTATAAATTTCGAAATTTTTCGGGATTTTCAATACATCAACTTTTATGTACAACAATTTTCGTTTTTATTGAATTTGTATACTCTATACAAAAGAATTATTAAAAATTATACACAGAAAAAAGTTGCATATCAATTAAAAAAATGGTTTAGAAAGTATTTAAATTTAGTTGATGTGATAATTGAATCAATTATTTTTTTAACTGAAAAAAACTAAAAATATGATTTTGATTTAATTCGACATTTTGTATATTTCGAATTTATTCTATGAGCTAAATTTCAGTTATGTATTTTATAAAGCCTTTTGTAATAGTTCTATTCTTAAATTTTTTTATTCCCAGATTCGATTTTGATTTAATTAATATTTAGGTTGTTTTGAATAAATTTTTAATTAAAATATTAATTAAATATCAAAAACTATTCATTGATTTTTTCTTTGAAAATAAAATAATTGAAATTTGTAGAATTGTTGTTGGGAATTGTCAATATTTTATTAAATAAATAAACACATTGTTTGAAATGGCAACGTTTTTTGATAATTTTTTTAATAAAAATTAAAAATATCATTTATTGAAAAAAAATATTCACAATTTTAAAATTTTTAGTAATCAATTTAATCATTTTGGTAATAGGTGCAAAATAAACAACTTGTTTGCTTGATATTATGAATTTGGTAGAGACAATTTTTAATTTTTTCTGTGTATTTGAGCAATATTTTTTATTGAAAAATTTTCTCATTTTTCAGTTAATTTTTTTTTTTTTTTTTTCTTTGACACACAGCGATTATTTAAAGTTTTTATTTTTTATTGATATATGATGACTATATTCTGCAACCAGGCTAGTTGGTAGTGAGCTAGTCTATAAGTGCGGGGGTTGCGGGTTCGATTTCCGCCATAGATATATTTAGAAAGTTAAGGGGTTGCTTGAGACATAATAACAAAATAATAATGATAATTTTTATGCAAAATATAGAAATCAAGAAATAATTGTTATATATAAAGCAAAAAATTAAAATTATTAAAAATCGTTATTTCTCAATTAACAAATAAAAATTATTCACGATCTAATTTAAGTATTATTCAGAAACTTTTTTTTTTCTCAGTAGTTTTTATTTACAGTCTATTTTACAATATTTAATAAATTTGATCAATTAAAAGAAAACATTACATTGTTATTAAACATTACATGTGCTATTAAACTTCAATTAGTTTAATAAACTATTTACATATATACTATTTTAAAATAATAAGTTTTCTAATATTATACATTTTATATACAAAATTTTTATTTTCTATATTAGAGATCTAATACGTGTAACCTATTCAGTCTTCTATAAATTGCTAATATGTTACAATGATTACCAAGTCTATTAATGTATCAAGTACTAAATTTATTTATTTCATTCAAAACAAAAGGTATCTGAAGCTCTTTATGAATTTGTTTGTTGGTCATAAACCATGGAGCATCTACTATTCGTCTTAAAGTTTTTGGTTGATATCTTGGCAATATCTCCACGTTTGAGTGACTGGCCGTTCCCCACAACTCAATACCGTAGGTCTACACCGGTTTCAAAATAACTTTGTATAATTTAATTTTGTCTTCAAGGCTAAGTTGAGACGTTGGTCCTAGCAACCAGAACATTTTTTAGTCTGATATTTAGATGTTCCTTTTTAGCTTTGATATGATCTTTCCATGTAAGTCGTTGGTCAAGATGCACACAATTTGTGTTAGGTACTTGTAAGCCATTTAAGTCATTTAAGTACTCTCTTCGCAGAGTAAATGTGACATGATTTGACTTTTCTGTATTTGTTTTAATTTTCCATTTCTGGAACCATTGTTGTAAAACATGTTATTCCCGTTGAACTGTAGATGACGCTTCAACTGGTGATTTGTTTGTTGATATTATAGCAGTATCATCTGCGTACGTTGCTAAAGTATTCAGAAACTAAAAACAAAAAAAAAAATACATTTTTATAACAATTAAATCGTAATTTTTATAAAATGGATTACATATGTATATGACTTCCGGTACATTAATAATAAAAAAATTTATATTTGCTTAAAAAACATACCTTAAATAAAATAATAATTTTAGAAATAAGCACTGCCGCATTCAAAAAAAATGTATTTAAACTAAAAATAGGTTTTAAGAAACATTTGTACACAGAAGAAATAAAAAAAAATTTTTATAATCATCAAATTCATACCAAATTCATAAAATCAAACAAACAATTTGTTGATTTTGCACCTATTACAAAATGATTGTATTGACTACTAACTTTTATAAAAATTTAAAAATAGTGAATATTATTAATTTTAATTAAAAAAATCATCAACAAACTTTGCCGTTTCAAGCAATGTGTTAATTGATTTAATTAAATATACCTAAGGGTTTGTCAATTCTCATCAACAATTCTACAAGTTTAAATTATCTTATTTTAAACGAAAACATCAATTAAGATTTTTTGTTATTTAATTAATATTTTAATTAAAAACTTATTTCAAAACAACTAAAATGTTAATTAAATCAAAATTATATTTTTAATTTTCTTTCAACTAAACAAATAATTGATTCAATTATTACATTTAATAAATTTAAATACTTTTTAAACAATTTTTTTAATTGATAAAATACTACTGATAACTTTTTCTGTGTATGAAAATTTTGTTTCGAAAAAAAATTTCAAACGTACTTAAATTATTAATAATGAATTTCGTAGTAAATGTATGCATATCAGTGCACTGGAGGTGTACTGCACTATGTCGACAGAGTGTTACAGTTTTTAACTCAGCTATCGAGATCGATGAGGGAGTACGCTTTGCTGCGTATTAATGTCGTCCCAACTTAAGGTAGCAGCATACCTCCGAGGTATAGATATTAAAGATATGGTTAAATAATTGTTTGTAAATAATATAATGCATGATTTTAAAAAAAATCATGATTTGGTTGAAATCATTACATACAATTTTTGAACATAAGTTAGCATTAAACAATTTTAAACAAAAATATGATTAAACAATTTGAACCCATTTTTCACCGATTGATTAAAATAACTCTTAAAATTACTCTTTTTTCGATGTTTTTTTTATGAGTTACTTAGAATCTTATTTCGACAATATCTTTAATATCGATTAACAGGAATGCGGCGAAAAATGGGTTTAATTTATATAAATACAATTTTAAAATTTTGTTTACTTATTATATAACGTATAAAATAAATTGTTTTGTTATGTTTTCTTTTTTACAAATATTTTTTATGTATAAAATACCTTTTAAAAATTCATCAATAAATAAATAAAAGTGTTATTTATTTAAAAAAAAGTCGTATCTTTAAAAAACACATTGATCTCGAGTCCCGGGATCCCGAAATTTCGGGATTTCCGGATCGGGATTTCCATAATCCGGCATTCCAGGATTTTCAAAAATCAGTCCCAATTGGCATCCCTAGTTGTTACCTTTTAGATTCCTATTACTCATTTTCTTTTTTTTTTTCTAAACTGTATTTTGATTTTTAAAAATGTCTGCATTTTAATACTTTAAAATCTGAAACATGTCTTGCATTTTCTTTTATTCAATTGAGTATTTTAAATGTTATTGTTCTTGTAAATATGTACCAGTAAAAGAACAAGTAACAGTATTGCCAGATAAGTGGATTTTAACCTAAAATTGGATATTTAAATAAAATTTTTTCAGGAACGGATTTTTGTTAGAAGGTCCTTGGGGATTTTGGCAAAATGTGGGAAAGTTATTAAATTTTTTTAAGTGTTTTTTTTTTAAATAAAATCTCCTAATGTCCTTTATTTCATGGACATCTTAGGAATTTTGATTTTCCTTCAAAAAATCTATTTGTTATCTAAAATTTTTAAAGCGACAAAACGATATAGATTTGGTTTGAAAAGCATTCAAGCATTCAGGATGTCAAAAATGAACAGGCCAGCCAGTGTCTATATCAAGATTTTATGCGATAATCTAAGGGGTATTTGTTAGGCCCAATATAACGTTCTATTTGTCATACCGCGTTTACTGATTGCCAATTATGATCAGTATAATCTGGAAAATCATCATGTTTTATCGGACGGAGGAGGCTCATTTTGGATTTGTTAATAAACAAAGTTGCCACATTGGAATGAGAACAAATCACAACGGAACTAACCGACTCCAGTACATGCACTGTATGGTGCATTTATACGCCAACGGCAGTTATCAAAGTAATCAAAGATTTTTTAGTTAAACTATACGAATCCAATTGATCCGGGCGAGATGTGATTTCAACAAAATGGCGCACGTGACTTATGGCAACCATCGAAATATTAAAATCTAAATTTGGCGATAAGTTAACTTTGAGAATTGGGCTCCAAAGTCGTGCGATTTCACACCCGTCGACTATTTTTTTATACGTCTGCATGAAGTCACTAGTTTCTGCTGACAAAAAAGCAACATTCAATTATGGAGAACACCATTATGTGTGTTATGCCTGACATACGGTCAGCAATGCCCGTAAAAGTGTCCCAAAATTGAAGGCCCAAAAAGCGCCTCGTCATGAACACCCACGGCTCCCATACGCCAAAAAAAAAAATTTTGATTCAAGTTTAATATTTTTGTGTTATTACAATTTTAATTTTTTAGTTAATAATAAAAAAAATTTTTAAATCGAAAATTGCATTATAAATATTAATATTTTATAAATATTTTAAGTTTATAAATAATAAATTTGGTTAAACATTTAACTCTTTTAATGAGGATGTTAAGAGACATCATACAAAAACTCACTGGCACTTCACCGGGGGCAAGCCCAAGTTGCTTGCGCATATCAGCACTTTCCCTTGTTTACTCAACTGCTGAATACGGTAGCCCAGTTTGGATAAATAGCCGACACACACAACTCAACACTACAATAAGATTAATCTCAGGAACACTACGTCCAACTCTAACAAAATGGCTACCAAAGCTATGCAACATTGCACCTCCATAGAAAAGTAGAAAGCAGGCATTATTACGAGAATACAACAAGATTCCAAACAAGGATGACATTCATTTAAAGTCCGACCTTTTCAATCTCGCCAAAATTCCTTTGAATGACAATTTTGAATTAAACACAGCTTGGGCTAAAATCTGGTAAAATTTAGATCGTTCAAGTCATGTGTTATCTGACGCCGAGCTTTAACTATCAAGGATAGCATGGTGCAATCTGAACTGATTGCGAACTGATAGTGGCAGAACCCTAGAAACCCTTTATAAATTTGGTCATGTGAACGATCCTAAATGTACATGCGGAATCCCAGTTCAAAAAACTGAGCACATTCTTCGAGAATGCCAATTGTTATATTACAAGGTCCCACTGCGCAACATCAACACGTTAACGCCAGCCGCAGTTTCTTGGTAAGCTCATTAAATTTGTAAAAATTCTATATATTCTTTTCTTTGCCATGTAATCCATACTCGAAAAAAAAAATCTTTCAATTGAGGAAATAAGCCGAAAATTTACGGGCAACACTGACAAGTATATACTGTGCAAGTATGTTGGGATAAGTACTCGTAATAAAACATAAGGAATAAACACTCATAAGAAAATGTTAGTGAAAATTAGAGTATCCAATTGTTTGACTTTTGGTTTTGTTCGAGTAAGGAATTAATTGATTTTTAAATATTAATTTTGCTCGATTAATCGAATAAGAGTTTTATTATGTTCGAATAACTCGAATAATTCAAATAATAATCCAATGGAAAAAACATACATGTCTATTTGATTTGATACTTTTATCATATTAATAAACAGAAAAAAACAATAAAATAAATATGTAGTTACACAATAAAATAACAATTCATTTATACCACGTATACAGTTTTAAAACTTTTAAATGAAGTAAATAACTAAAAAATCAAAAACCCTAATGCAACGTTATGCAAACCCTAACGTTTTTATCGTTGTATTTTTATGAGAGGTACGGCCTATTTAAAAAAAGTTATTATTCATAATTCAATTTAACTAATATATTGTTCCTGAAAATCAAGTAAAATTTAAATCAATTGAGACTTTTTTTAAATCACCGTATTTTTCCTGATTTTAAGAGAATTTATGGTTAAGATAAGAAATCAAACTATGAAGACCCTTTTTAAACTGGATCGTTTTCAAAGTTTGTTCGATTTTAAATTTACTCATATGTTTTCGATTTAACGAAAACATGGCTGATAAATTTATTTTTCTTCAATTTATAGCTCTACTCTAGAGGCTTGGGTAATTTGTTTCGTTAACGTATTACTATTTTGCGCTAACAATCCGTATTTTTGCTCTCAATTACCTATCTGACACTTTGGTTATTAAGACGAATCTAAAAGTACCTAAAATGTCAAAATCATCTATCCGTTTGGATGGTAAGATGTAAAAAGAAATTGAAAGTTGGGTAAAAAAGGATAACCCATAATCTGACAGCGTATATTTATAAATGCTGTTGAATTTTTTACAATAAACGTTTTTTTGCCCTAAAATCACTTAAGGGCAAACAAATCTCATATATTTAGATGAAGATATCTTTCTAATTTTTGGCACAAAGAACTTTCACATAAGTCTTAACCACATAACATAATTTAGTTCTGGCGGGTTCATGATTGCCCATGGTTTCAAATAAAGTACACTCTCGAAAATTTGTCTTAATATAATGCGGGCTTGACCGAATATACTTTTTTACTTGTTTTGTTTTGTTTTTATCGAATCAATTGCTTTTCTATATTAAAGCGAAATTTTAGTACAATTTATGTCAATTTGGTACAAATTTACCATTGAGACGGTACAATTGAAGCAAAGCCGCGAATAACGTTGTAAAAGCCACATTTAGCAAAAACAGTTTTTTTGCAGATTAGCGTTAACATTACTCTCTTACACTGTTTAAACCTGAATTCACCAAAATTTAAGCACCCTAACGCCGTCAAAATGCTATACAAAGAGTCAGCCAGTGGAAGAACGTTGCACAGTGGCGCCATTTGAGTTTTTTCGTTGAAAAAATCATATCTTTTGAACCGAATAAGATAATTGGACAGTTTAAACAGCATATGATAGATAACTGTTCAGCCTATGAAATGAGCTTTTGGAAAGGGTACTACGCTATGTAGGGGCCTACTTATGGGTTATCAAAGTTAAAATTAGTAGAAAAATCAATTTTATGGTAACTAAAAAAAATTATTTTTACATTTTTAGATTGTTTTTATTTTTTTTTCTTTAAGGTTTTATGTTTTAAATTATTACGCAACAAATTAAAAAAATAATAATTTTTTTATAAAATTTATTTTTTCAATTTTCTGTAAAATATTCATCACAATTCGTAAGAGAAGGTATATCTAAAAGACTAACCATTTCTAAACTATAATTATTTTGTAACTCTATTCGTGACTTCACGTGCCGCAGGGAAGAAATAAGTGGATCGGAAGATGCTGCCAACATGTTGAAGAGGTCCTCATTTTGCCTTACCCTTGATGCTTTGAATGTGTTCTGCAATCTATATTTTTTATAAAATTTCTTAAGAGACTCCTGTGCTTCTTCAGAAAGCTCTCCAAATGGCAAAGACTGGTAATCAATTATATCTTTGCCATGCGCCAATATTTTATGGACGGTCGGGGTCAACTTCTTCTGTGGATACATTGCTGCTAAAAGAGATGCAGTTTTCGCGCATATTCTCCATATTTTGTAGAATTGACATTTTCTTTGCAGTTTAAAGCATCCAAGATCGTTCACAATCTTTTCACGATTTGATTGTCAATTCCAGTGATTCAAGTTACTCCCTCATCATTTTCAAAAAATCTCCTAGAAGTGTTTCCATTGTTTGAGTTACCGTATCCGTGCTTGGGACAGTCTACTTTTAGTCCAACTTGTTTAAAAAAAGCATCATGTATTTGCTTCTTTCTGATATTTTCCTTATCCTTTATTGATGTATTTTGATCGAAGTTTTCCTCCTCTTTTGGTAGGGTATACGCCAGTTTTAGCAAGAATTCCATACACCTTATCATTTGTAGAATCGTTTAAATCACCAAAGTTCTTTTGACTCTTTTTACAAATCGGGCATGACATTGTTGAGGTTGTTCCTATCAGTTCGTTTACGACTTTTCCGTCAACCATGGTCAGGTGGAACTCGTAATTGCATTCAATATATTTTCCTTCTCCAATTTGCAGCTTTGTAGGCTTAATCTTGCTTATTTGTTCTTCAATGTCCTTCACCGTGGTCCTTATGAGTTCTGCCGATTCCCTTGCAAACTGAAACATTATTGATCGGCAATAATGCACTGATGACGGACGTGGATTTTTCCAGTGTAGGGAAACATCAGATTTTAGCCGCAAAGAAACAACAGATGCCATAAACATATTTCCGTCCGATATTGTAGCGTCATCGGAAGATATCCTTTGCTTATAATGAAGTTCTGAATGGTTCAATTAGATTTCACCCATTTTGCCTTAATATTTGCATATATCAGATAAAAATTATTTTTTATAATTTCGCTTCTCTCAATATTTCCGTATAAGCTACCAAGTTCTTCTAAAGCCGCTTCCGTGAAAAACTTTGGTGTGGTTGACTTTCTAAACAGTTCAAATAATTTTAAATTGTTCAACGCCATGTTTTCAGTACTTAAATTGTTTAATGGTTTCAGTAATTGTTGCGCCAACTTTCAGTCGTAGACTAATCCAGGCATTATGCTTATTTTGCAATATATAGGCCTACCTGAAGGGACCATAAGTCAATATTGTTCTTGACCATTTGCAATATATAGGCTTATGCTACCATGCCTAAAAATTTACCTGTCTCCTGCATACATATGGATTTAGGCTGAATATTGCAATTTTGATATTATGCACGTGTCCAAATAAGATTTGTGTCTACCTGTAGGGACCATAAGTCAATATTGTTCTTGACCATTTGTACGCCAAAGTATTGTTTAAGTGAGGTACGTACCTGCTAATTTCAATGAGTAGTTTTTTTCAAACTATTAGATCAAACTACTGTCAGTCAAAACATATAAGGGATGGACGCCATACAATTTCTGCAACCATGTCTTTTTAACCTTTTTTACCTCTAGAAGCCAAACGGGCACGTACGGGCAGATAAAACCTTTTGAATTATGTAAAGAAATAATCAAAGAACAGGTTTTGCAAATATGGCAAATATAGAAAAATATAGTTTTTTTTTATTTTCCGTCAAAGTTGAAAAATAGTGAAAAAACGGATAGTTTTTAAATAGTGATTTACCAGGAGAAACACAACGCAAACAGTTAATTTTTTTTTATCATTATACATTTAATAAATACATCAATCAATACAAACAAAAAATAAGGCGATTCGTTACCTATTTTTCGTGATATTACACCTGAAATCGCAACAAATTGACTAAAAATTGTGTGTTTTTTGAAAACCGAAAGTCGGTCAACTTTGAACGGTTATATCTTCTAAACTAGAAATGTGATATAATTAAGAGTGGCATATTTGAAATCGTTGAAAAGTTTCCTATAACATGGGTTTATTCAAAACTTCGTCGGCGCTCATGAAAATTTTGATTTTTGCAACCTCGTATGCTCTACGGGCGCCACTGTGCGTTGTAAGTTACAAACAAAATAATACAAACGAAATGAAAGCAAAAAAGAATATAAACTGTTATTAAACATGTTGTTTAAAATTCGATTTACTTGATATTTTGATAATCTAAAAAAAAAATAAAAAATTAATAATCCTGCCTTCTAAAAACGTTTTTTTGCTCTCTTGAAAAATATTTATTTCGTAACTTACAACGTTATTCTCGAATGTGCTTCAATTTAAGAATCGTCCGATCCCAACAGTGTTGGATATACTTATGTGTTGAAATTTCTGAGTGTACATATTAAACATTATAAACAAAAAAATGTACAAAAATCTAAAAAAAAATCATATCCCATTTTCTT
Organism: Pollenia amentaria; assembly: GCA_943735925.1. Lineage (NCBI taxonomy): Eukaryota > Metazoa > Arthropoda > Insecta > Diptera > Polleniidae > Pollenia > Pollenia amentaria. The sequence continues at coordinate 276,785,531 of OX031006.1, read as the reverse complement.
TTTTTTAAGAAAATTAAATAAAACATACACATAAAATGTTAAGTCTTTTATCTTATATCTATAAATCTAAATGTTTTGTAAAGATTTGTTAAAGCAACAATAAACACAGCAAGCAGCCTATTGTAAATAAATTTCTAAATACAAAAATCTAGAAAAGATTTATTGCCGGTATTCGAAAGTATTTATTACGCAAAATAAACAATGAATGAACGAATATTGAGATGATGACAATGACAAAGGATTGAAATAATAATTTATAACTGGCAACAAGTTGAAACTTTAAAAAGGAAATAGAAGTAAAAATATTAAATTTGTAATATCTAAAAAAAATGTATTAGCTCTTTAATAGTCTCTCTTACTTACTTTTGATTTAAAGATTATGATTCAAAAGATTTTCTGCCTGTTAAACAATTTTAAACGTCAACGTTCGTATAGAATTTTATATGGAAAATATTTGTTAAACAGAGTGCTTCTCTTAGAAATACTCTATTCGAACGTTAACGTCCGAAATTGTTTAACACACAGTTTATTTGCAAAAAGCATTTTTTTTTTATTAAAAATATCAATATAATTAAAAGTTTATGTTTACTTACAAAACTAAATTAACAAAACAATTACAAAAATAAATTGTGCCTTAAAGCTTTAAAAAAATTAACTATTTGCCCTTGTGTATGCATGGATGGTTATATAAATGTTTTATAATGAAAACTAATTATTTTACTTTTTAGTTTTATTTAAACATAACTTCCAAATATTTTAACAAAAATTGTAAAACAAGAATTTTGTAAATTATCATCATCAACTTCATCACATTAGCTAAAGTTTTTCGGAACAGAGTTTCTAATTAATTTTAGTTTTTAAGTCCATTAAAAAACAAATTCATATATTTCTTTTGTGATGAAATGTATACGAATCATCTTTTTTTAAAAAGTCAATACTAAGGGGCGCGAAATTTTATGCATTTACATTTGAAAACATGCGCATAAAATAAACCAAAATTTCTTAAAAATAATTGTGTTTTTTTGGAGCTGTTTTTTTAATTGAAGTTTTTGATATTTTAATTAGGCTTATGTTAATCAAATTTAATTTTCATTTAATTTTTTTTATTGAAGGAAGGAACTTACAACATGTAATGAATTAAAATTGTTTTTTGATCATTTTAAAACATTAGAAAAACATAGAAAACAATTGTACTTAAGTTTTCAAGACGAAGTATTGACAAAAAGTACGAAAAAATATGAAGTAAGAAAAAAACATGAAAATAAAATTGAAAATTGATAATCAATTACAGCAAATTTCGATCTACCAATACCATTGACTAAGGATTGATGTTTGACTACACAGAAAAAATAATTTTTCCTAATCAAAACCTTTTTTGTTTAAAACAGGACCTACAAACGAATTTGCATATTCAAACAATTTATTTTGCATTTCGTTTATTAAAAAAAAACTCGGATTTTTTGAAACAAATAGTTGTTATTATTGGTTAAATTTGTGTTTGATATTTAAAAAAATTTCAAACAAATAATTTAGCTGAATCAAAAAAAAAGTTTACTGAAATAATTTTTTTTTTTTTTTTTTTAATAATTTCCAAATACCATTCGTCTTGTTGTACACAAATGTTATACAAAAAATAAAAATCAAACAAAAATATTAATAGAAACAGTTAAAAAAATTGTTCAAATTTGAAAAATTTTCAAGCAAGCGTTTTAGCAATAATTTTTTCTTTGTATAGACTGGCAGGTGCCGCAGTGGCTCAAACGGTATAGCGGCAAAAAAATTTTAACGATGACAATCTGGTTATTCTTGAAACATCTAAATTCGACCCGAGTTAAATCCCGTGTTCAGTCAAAAATAAAATGATCAAAAAACAATTTTAATTCATTTCATGTTGTAAATATCTTCCTTCAATAAAAATTATTTAATGAAAATTTAATTGGATGAACTTAACCCTAATTAAAATTTCAAAAACTTAATTTTTTTAAAAAATTTGTAAAAATGCATTTATTTCAACAAAAAAACTTTAAAAAGACTTAATGTAGGTAAAGTTAGGTTAGGTTAAGAAGGGTGCATCTACACTCGGAGAACAATGCGGTCCATTTGGAATCCCTTCAGTATAGAAAAAGAACAAAGAGAGAGGTAAAGCAGAAAAAAGTTTGCAGGTTTACGAGAGTTAGTAAGGAGATAAAAAAAGTAGGCCAAGATCGTCCTACAATCCCCCGTCAGAAACAGCAGTCATATTTCTCAGACAAACCATAGTAGATCGGCTGGATTATATCCAGCGATACACCCCAGTTCGTCGCGAAATCTAGCCCCCAGCATTGGCACAGTACATGCTCAATCGTCTCTAGCTCCTCGGCATCCCCGCACAATCTGCAGAAGTCCGGTATGGCATTGTCCCATTTACCCGTAAAAGCCCTAACAGAACAATTCCACATCAAGAAATCTATAAGGGTCCCGATACCACTTCTATCCATTCCAAATACAACCCTTATTTCCCCTGCATCCAATCAGGGCCATAACGTCCTCGATACCCTGCAATCCGTTCTATCCCTCCAAGACCGGTTAACGGCATCACGGAAGTTTGTCCGTATCACCCCATAGTAGTGACATAAGGGAGGCTTTACCCCAAGAAATGACTTTATGTTAGTTCTATTGCCTTTTATTTCAAAACGTTATCACTCAATATTTGCACTATTCAAAATCTTGTGCAGATGAGGTTGCAAATTTATTTAAATGTTAATATTTTCTGTCAATTGTGGATGACGCCATGGCCTTAGTTTACAATGCTTGTTGGAAAACACAAAACATAACACACCAATCGAATAGCATACATCGTTTTTCTCCAAAAATCACATATATATACTAATATAATAAAGAGATTATGTATGTATGTAAGTTTGTTTGTAGGAGGTAATCTACGTTACCGCTAAACCGATCCTTATTTAATTTACCGTATATTGCTAATGGCCTGGGAAGTGCTTATTTTTCTGTATATCTGGAGTACGGCAAGAGCTTTCTTTGGTTTCCAAATTTGGTACAAAAATATTTTTTTTCAATATACGACAACTGACAAGATCTGGGCGGGATTGGAGAAGTGGACATGACACAAAATAATTTTTTTTATATGGGGTAGATGAAAAACTGTAGAAGTTTTGTGCACATAGCTGAGATATCAATACAAAATATATCTAAAAAATAGGCAGGATTGGAGAGGTGGGCGTGGCATAAAATAGAATTCGGTATATCTGGAGAGCTGCAATAGCTACAGTTTCCAAATTTGGTACAAGAAGCTTGATTATCAATACGCAATATCAGTCAAAAAGTTGGCGGGAATAGATAAGTGGGTGTGGCATAGAAGAGAATAACATATATCTGAAGAGCTGTTATTGTGAAATTGTGCAAACAATTGATTGGGCTTTAATGCTGTGATATTTTTACAATGTTTTTAAACTTAGAAAATAATTTTATAGTTCGACCGTGGCCAACGCCGCACATTGCTCGGTCCCTTTATATAGTGAATCGGCAAAACTAGTGTTCTTATCGAAGAACGACAAAATTAAGTAAACTGATACTTAATGGTTAAGTTAAGAAAATTTTGAAGTTTGAGAAATATCTATTCTTGCAGCGATTTTTTTTACCTACCTCCCATACATCCTGAATTAAAAATTTTTAGCCACAATTTATATCAGAATGTAGCAAAAACTGGCATCTGTCTGTTAAATTTCACGTTCTAGCGTTGTTGTGTTGCATTGGGTGCAAGAACATGCCTACCTCCCACATATCCTTTTCTTAAAAAACTACGTTTTAGCTTCATTTATGTTTAGAATGCACTAAAAATTAATAAGTGATTCTCAGATAGTGCGTTATAGATCTGTTGTACATTTATTTTCATTCGGTGCATACATTTCTATATAAATGCGAATATATGATAGTGGAACTGAGTAAAGTTTAGGTAAAATGCTATTGCTTTTGTTTTCTTATTATAGAATTTTTAGCTTTTATCCGATTTCATTCCAATATGGCTTAATATTTTATCAAATGGACTATACAGTAGAATTATAATTCTATGGAGTTTGTTATTTACTGTAGTACAAAACAACTTCCGAAGTGACAATAATTGGTGATAAGCAATACAATTTTCTTTGAAAACGTGCGAGAAATTTGCATATAATTTCTGCCCCCAGTCTATACTTTCAAAGAGAGGCAGAAGTTATAGTAAAAAGTAAATAAAATGTGTAAAAATGGAAATAAAAGTAAATGTTGTTTTGGGACTAAAAGTAGTTTTTTGTATGCTTTTGGATGTAAATATAAAGCAATATTTTTTTGCTTTATAAGTTTTAATTAAAATAAAAAAGTGAGAGAAATGATGACGGATCTTTTGTAACTAAAAAATAAAATATTTAGTAGGAGTTGTTATTTTCAGGGATTTAAGCTTTTATTTAGTGACATATTTTCGTGGAGAGGGACTTAGAGATATTTATGATATTTTTTTTAATTAAAAAACATACGAAAATTTATATATAATATTATTTATTTTTATATTATTTATATATTTATATGTGATGCAAATCAATTTTGAAAGCGAAAATAACCCCGATAATATCGTTTCTAGTCCATATCTTTGAAAATGGATTTCTAGTACTTTTTCCTCTTATTTTCTGTATAAATTCTTTTAAAATTTTATATTAAAAACAGTTAAACCTCGGTTATCCGGGTGTCTATTAACCAGTTACATCTAATAACCGGCATGCTGTTCGCTTTCTTTTACAACCTCTATTATCCGCGATTTTTACCCCTTTTATTCGTGCTTCTTTTATATACCTCTATTAACCGTGCTTTACCTTTTTTATCCGTGCAACAAGCATAAGTTTGTTTTCTTCCAATTAAATACCCATATGTAAGAATAATTCAAATAAGGTGATTCCCATTTTTATACCCTTCACCACCACTGTGGTGGTATATATATTATGGCTCCTTGCGTAAGTCTAAGCCGATTTAGCCATGTCCATCTGTCTATCCTTCTGTCCGTCTGTTGAAAACACGCTCACTTTCGAAAAACGCAGAGTAAAGAACAAGCTTGGTCTAAAATTACTTGTAGTTAACCTAAGCAGTTTGGGATTGACATTCAGCAACATCGGTTCAGTAGGATCAGAACTATGAATCAAAATGTGGAACCACCACTTTAAAAAAATTTATAAGTTTGATACAAAAACTTACATAAATGGTGGAATAATTCACGGAATAACATACAGTTTTGCACGAATTCGCTTTATACGACTGCAAATCATACTGTTAAATTTTGTGAAGATCGGTTCATAATTGGCCATAGGCCTCATATAAACCCTTCTCGCGAAGAACAGTTTAGTACGCCTACAACCGTAATAAATAACGCTAGCATACTTAAATTTGGTACATCAAAATTTTAAAAGACCACAAATCACACTGTGAAATTTTGTGAAGATCGGACCATAACTTACACTAGGCCCCATATAAGCCCTACTCTCGGAAAACAGTTTACTGCGTCTAAAACCAAATAAAGCCCACTTTGGGAAAATAATTAAATTCGCCTAAAACCATTACAGATATAGATATTGCGGTAAAATTTCTTACTTAAATTCATATGGCCAGAAAATATATCAGGCAAATTTGTGAAATTTACTATTAATGCTAAAGCTAATTACACTGCTGTATTGAAATTTATTCTAATTTATTCATTGTAATACCAGAAATCAGTCTTCAGAATTTTGGTATGTAGAACGTACCAACTTAAAATAACTTTGTAAAATGTAGACCAACATTTTAATTTTAAAAAAAAAATTTTTTTGTGTTTTCATAATATATCGATTAACTGTGTTTTTCGATTATCCGTCCATAGTCCGGTCCCGTGGGAGCCGGAAAATCGAAGTTCGACTGTTTTATCAAAGTAATTCTTGGGAATATATAATTTTTTATTAAAAGATTTTGTTAGTTGTGCTTAATTCTTTTCTTTTTTTACTTGATATATACACTGATTTTTATTGTTGGAAAATAAGCTGTTTCTATGCGCATCTCACTGGTTGCTTTGAGCAGATCATCAGCAGTGTTACCGTTATGCGACTAAAGTAGCATTTTTACCCTTTTTTTGACTGCCTTGCCACTTTTTTTTGCCCCTTTTTCAAATTCCCTTTAGTAACATTTTGTATTTTTTTTTTTTTATCCCTTTTGCCCCTTTTTGAACTAATTTTTTTAAATTGACAGTGTATGAACGCAGATGTACCTGCCAGTTTTTTTAGCTCGTATGTTTTTACTTTACCTCATAGGAGTGCATCCGCTGAGCAAATTTTTTCTAAATTCCTTATAAAAAATTTCCATACCGTAAAGTTATCTTTAGAATGATCCAACTTTTCAAATATAAATTTGACTTTCATAAATTTTTGTCTCTATATAAAAAAATATTTCAAAAAATTTGCTATTAGGTGACACCCAAGGATGAAAATAGGAATTAAAGAAAAAGATTCTGTGATAAAAATCTCCCATGTTCAGTGAAAGAAAATGTAGCAGCATTTATTTTAAGAAAATTTGATCAGTTAAAGTTAAAGCCGTAACACATAAAGTTTTGTAGCTTATTTTAGCATCTTTCATTTAAATTTAATATGAAACAGTGAAAACTTAAAATAAAGACCATGCTTATGTGGAAATTTACTATGATCTGCAATTAACATTGCGCCATGTTAATTTAACATTGATATTTTTTCTGTGTGTTGTGCTGGGTACCAACTAGAGTTTGTTCCCGGGATTTCCCGTCCCGGGAATTCCCGGGATTTTCTGTTGTTTTCAATTCCCGCTTTCCCGGGAATTAGTTGCGGGATTCCCGGGATATTTTGTAGAACATCTTTTTTAATACTTTAGTAAATCTATGTCGGACTAGTGCCTTTAGTAGTTTAATCCAACTGAATTTCACCACAATATTTAAATCTACTACAGTTTAAGGCGTATTAAGCTCATTTTTAAGTATGGGCTTTGTATAGAGCCTATGATAATTAAAGGCCTATCTTCACGAAATTTTATTTCTTGTCTTAGCACACTGAAGTGTAAATTTTACAATAATATTATAAGGTCTTGCGGCTTAGGGCGTAGTTAAGTCTTTTCCTAGATTGTGCTTTATATGCAGCATTTCAAGTAATTTTGATTCTTATGAAAGTAGAATATGCTAAATTGGCCAACAAAAGCAGTATTCGTTAGGCTTTTAGCCATACTTACATGATTTACAAGATTGGTCTAAACATGGAGCCGTAGGTAAATTTTGGACCGACATTCAGGAAATTTGGTGGCTTATAAAACGAATTTGTGGAAATTTAATGTCAAATTTATGTTAGTTTTTGTGGAGTTGTTAGGGAGGTAGTTCCACATTTCGTCGGTTGATAATTTAAATGTCGTATGTGGATTTTTTGTGGTTTTGAGTTATGATCGATTCCTTAGGTTTTCCGACCTGATCTTTCATTTGACGTAATCAGTTTTTCGATACCTCATACGCTTTTCGAGATATGGAGTGTTGAGTTTGTCATATGTGGTATAGGCTGAAGCAATTTTCAAATTAGATGTGTTCAAACTCAATTTACTCGAAACTATCGGAATCCACATACGACAATTAAATTATCAGCCGACGATTTGGGTGCATAACTCTTTCCCTGCTGAAGCGATTCGGCTGGAATTCACTCCCAAACAGGCTAGAAGATTTAGAAACAATTTGACACCCAGAAGACTAAATCGGCTCAGAATTAATGAAGGATTCACAATAATATTAAAAAAAGATTCACATGGAATGACAAACACCTTCATACACCACTGCTAAACAAAATTTCTCCTTCCTGCTGAATTTGTTAAACGGTAAAATTGTTTTAAAATGCCTATTTCGTAATGTTGTGCTTTCAGTTCCTAATCGCCCTTTCAGAAATTTTATTGCACTAAGACTTTAATACTTTCATTCTAATTATGCAAATGAGCCCTGAATTTGAAAATGTACATATATTGTATATGATTGATTTCTATGATCCTATTGGCATCAAAATAACCTCTTAAGTATCTTAAAATTACTTTAATCTTAAATTTTTTACGTTTTTGTTATATAATGGATACTAGATTTAATTATTTTAAGCGTAATAGTCAGTAAGAAATATTAGTTTCATTGGAGAAATAAGTAAATATATAAATAAAAAAATTTGGGCGGGAATCCCGGGATCCCGGGAATTTGATATTTATTTCCCGCTTTCCCGGGAATCCAAAAAGTCCGGGAATAAAAAAACTCTAGTACCAACTGAGCAAACTACATCAATGCAATCTCAAAATATCAGAACGTCTGTTCCCAGCATAAGAATTTTATTTTTTTAATGTTTTTGTTTTCAGTGAAAATAACTTAAAAAATATATTTGATCTTTAAAAATTTTGTTGTTTTTCAAGTTGCCCTTTACAATTCCCCTTTTGGTGCCACTTATTTTTTGAAAATCCCCTTTTTGTGCCCCTTTTTGAAAATTTTGAACGGCAACGCTGATCATCAGGAAACATTTTACCAAAAAATTTTAGGAAAGCCAAAGATATCAGTAAATAGAACTATAGAGGAAATGAGAATTACAAATACGTTAAGTCTTATTCGCAACGATATCAAAGCTTAAACAAAATACCAACAAAAAAAACAGTGAGTTTGTCTTTTCTCACATTCCCCACTACAACTAGTTGTAATTCTCCCAATATTAATTGTAGTTTTAAGTGGGTTAAGATAATATATATGTTAATTGAACTGTATTTTGAAATAAAAATAAGCTTTCACTTAGAAATGGATTTTAAGATCGGTCGAAATTCATCACACCTTTAAAAAGCTATCGTTTTGAAAACGGCTGATTTCCATCACATACCTAAATAACATTTATAAAGACATATTTCAGATTGTCATTTTTCCATTTTTAGGGGAAATACAATTATAATATAAATATTCCAAAACCATAAAACGAAAATATTATAAAATTTTGCAATTAAATTGTTTTAAGGACAAATTTTCTATTAAAAAAAATATTGTTTCACATGGAATGACAGATTTAGTATAACCTAATTTACCATTCGTGGTTGATGGTATAAAAATTCGTTTGTGATGGGTTTTTTGTGTACTTCAAACTTTAAATTCGGGATATGAGTCGAAATGCTTTTCGGAACACTTTAAGAAATGATTTCGCACAATCTAAGTAGCCGCTTATCTGGTCACAAAATATTACACAGAAAAAATTCTCGCCATTTTTTTTTTTTTTTTAATTAAACCATTAATCAAAAATTTATAATCCAAATTTCGATATTTTCGATAAATAACCACAATACTAATTATTATTAATCAAAAATAAAATCAGTTTTAATAAAATATTAAGTCAGGTGAATTAAACGTTTATTTATATTAACCAAATAACTGCAGAATATGTTGTTAATATAAAAAAAATTTTGATTGATACTATTACTTTGTTTACTGGTGCAAGTTTAATTAATTTTTTAATTCAAATCACAAATTTTTTAATTGAAATAAATTTTTATTTTTTTTTTCTGTGTATTAATTAAATATATAAAAATTAACGTTTTTTAATAAAAGTTGTTAAATCTGGCCACGCTATTATTGTTTTTGCTTAGCGCAATTTGCAATTTTTAAAACAAAATGCACTTGTAAGTTTAAAAATCGTGGTTCATTTTGGAAATTTTACAGTATCAGGGGATTGAAGGTATCCTTCAACAGCACCTATTCCATGGCGCTGCACTGTTAGAAGACATAAGAGCGGAACATTTCTCAAACTAAATTGATGTCAGCCTCGAATCCGGAAATAATTCAAAATGATAAGTCTGAAGTTTTCGTGATTTCTTGGGGCCGACGGCTGACCAGAGACCCTTCTTATCTGGTACCACGGGAGTCAGTAGCTCCCGGTGATCAGACACCGGACTGAATTTTGGTGGAGACCTCCGTTAGTATTCTTCTTGCGGAGAATGCGTGCTGACTTTCGGGGTGACTTTCTTTGCGGAAGCTTTACTTTTCTGATAGAAGGTTGATTATCATCAGGTTGTCCTCCGTCCGATGGTGGAGTAATTTTTTCAAAACATGAACTCACAACGGGGTTCAACGAAAAGCTGCTTTTTTTCGAAGAGGTACTTTCGGAGATCATTGGGGTTCGCACGAAGGCTGATGTGAGAATGGTCGGCCTGTGGCGGTTCTTCCTAGGTGCTGCTGCTATTCAACAGATGCTGTCTGCTATTCCCAAAGCAGCGGAGATTAGTTAGCTACTAAACAAGAGCCTAGTGTCTAATTTTGGGCGGACTACACACTCGAATTTGCTATATTTGTGTTATGGTTGCGGTCACACATAGTGGCGGTTGGTTCACATAATTTTGTCACCGTCAGATTAGGCCAACACGGCAGGTGAACATCGTCAATTTAACAACTTACGAAAGGAAACATTTTGAAAACCTTTTTTTCTCAAAAAAGTTCTAGAAAATTATCCCCTAAAATTGTCGGATTTAAATTCGTTGTATGATTTTCTTTTTCTAAACAAACTTACAACCTTGGACCTGGAATGGAAATTATGGTACATATGTACATCTTTCGTACCAGGGATTTTAAAGTTGGTACAATTGTGCTTTTTTGGTACATTTTGACCATCTAAAGTACCGTGGTACTACCGTGACTCATTTGGTACCATTTAAAAATTTGTCATAGTTCCCCCTTTCTGAATTTTTAGTATAGCAAACAAATTATTGAGTCGTTTTCATTGCATTTATGTTGTACAACAAATCGTTAATGGGCGCTTAAGGTAGAGTTAGCTGAACGTCCACGTCCCTAACGAAACGTCTGGTTCGTTTTGTTATTGGCTTACAATGTAAATGCTAACCGAATTTAAATGTCACGTTGACGGAACTTCTCAATCTGTATAAATTAGAATTTCATAACGTCGTTACGTCACAGTTGTAAAGCAGTGATGGCCTGCTTGTATATTAAATTAATTGCGGGTATTTTCGCTCTTTTTTGGTACTTTTTTCCAGTATATCTATGGACTTTCGACAAAACGACTTACAATACAACATATTTCCATATATATAAATATACATATGCTTAGATGTACAAAATAAACAAATGCAAATGCACTTACGATAGAAATGAGAAATATATAAAAGGCTTTAAATGGTTACAAAATATTGTTTTGTATATGCACATTTACAAAATAATACATGTAAATGTGTATGTATATGCTAAAATACATATTTGTTTATGTTAATCTATAATATAAATATCAGATATTAAATTATTAATGTTTTTTTACTTACACTAAATACTGTTTTAATACCATTTTAATCACTTGGTACTTTTTCTGCACAACGGTCAACATTTAAACCTTTTGATTTCCCATCACTGTGTGTGTTGTTTTATGTATACTATTGCTTCTTTGTTTATGTATGTGAAAAACATATGACACGTTTTTAGATGTTCTATAAGTGCACCACCGTGCAAGCAGTCCGTTACAGTAAGTTACGGGAACAGCAACATTAGTGAAAATCTTAAATTTATTGCAGAACAGAAGCGGTTTTATATATTTCTACAAATAATATCAATATTGATATTGTTAAAAAAATTAAAGAAAATGCAAAACAATTTCATGTAAAATTTTGCGTAGTTTTGAGAACCACAGTCAACTTTAATAACGAAGTTTTAATGTGGTTTCATAAATTTACTCCTGAAAATGTTATTTCAGGTAAAAAAAAGTATTGTTCCTCTTCTAGTAAAAATGTTTCCGAATGAAATTGCAAATTTTGATCAACCAGTTATCAGTTTAGAGCTTTAGCTGATGTCGAGCAACTGCAGTCGTTAAAAACTGAAAACATTTGTAGATTTTGCTAGGTAGTAGCTAATTTACAAAATGAGCTGAATGTCCATATGCTTCCTGACATTTCTAGAGTCGTTGCTGGAATTTTATCCATTCCACATTCGTCTGCAAATATGGAAAGAGTTTTTTCTTTTCAAAATATAATAAAAACTAGGGAAAGAAACAGTCTACATGTGCGAACATTATCAAGTCTCATACAAACAAAGGATTGGTTAAGATCGACAAGTTCATACTGCTATAATGTTAAAATTCCAAATTGTTTATTAACTAAACAAATAAGTGCCTGATTTTGATCTCATATACTTATAAGACTTTTATGTATCTTATTTTATTCATACATATAATGTATGTTAATGTTAAGTTTTTTTTTTGTGTACAATTGACTTTTTATTCACTTTGTTTGTTGTTTCAATAAATTAAAAAAAAAATGGTACCGTGAAGGTCCAAAAAGTAAATTTTTTTTTGGAAGTTGGTACAAAATTTAAAGCCTCATTTAACATCCCTGTTTCGTACATTATGGACCTTTCGATTATATCGAGAAGTGTTAAATTTTTCAAATTCTAAGATCAAAAGCCGACTTTAGCTATGAAGTACTAAATGATTCTTTTAAATATTCCCTAAAACAACTAGGACTTTCTTGTTACAGTGACAATTATATTTTTTTTAGATATCGTAACACTTTTCAAAATACACGTTCAACCAAAAAAAAATTACCTGATCACAGCATTTTGTAACTATAAATTGGTTTAACTCTAACCCCCGGTTTCACAACTTATCGTGGCTAAAGGTGGGATTTTATCGGCAGTATTAAAAGAGTTCCAGTATTACAACTTTACTTTAACGTAAAGTGAGCGATAAGTGAAAGGATCATACCTGGTAGGTTACAGTAAAGTTGTAATAATACAACACTTTTCACACGGCCGATAAAATCCTACTATCGGCCAGTTGTGAAAACCGGCCTAAATCGGTTTAAAAATATACGACAGTAAAATGTACAGTAAATCACAAATTGTTAGTTAAATCGACATATTGCCCGTAATCTGTGTGTACTCATTTAGTCCCCATCCTTATTTATATTAATTCTACAAAGGATATAAGCGTAATTTGCTTTTAATAAAAACTCCTTTATAATTTTGCATCTTTTATACTAATTACTTGAACATATTTAAATTAAAGAAATAAAAAGCTCAACTCAATTGTTTGAATAATTTCCCTAATTTTATCTCTTCATTACAAACTGATTCAACTATTTCTGTACAAAACAAAATAACAACTCCCACCAAATTGTAATTAACATTGTTAAAATATAATTAAAACTCTCCTCTTTTATTTTGCATTAAGCTTAAAATAACAAAGTAAGGAAATGAAATAAAATTAAATAAAGAAATCATTTAGCGTTTCATCTTACGCATCCTGCTAAAGAGCTGTTGCATCATCATCACAGTCACACAAAAACTCTTTGGAACAACGTAATTTCTAGCAACTGTTGCCAAAAATGTAAAAAAAAAAACAAAACAAAACTCTGTGTAAAAAGTCAAGAAGTATAAAAAAAAACGAAATAAAAAAACTAAATGAAAACTTAAAATAACAAAAATTATCAACTCGAATAAAAGCCAATTAAAAACGCATTCTCTGATAAGGACATCCAACCCTTCTTTGCTGGTATTCTGTTGGGAGTCTCGATGGCTTAAGTGTGACCAGCTGTGGGTTATTAAATAATACTGCAGCTTAAAAAAGGAATCCAGGGAGGGAGAATTAGTTTGGAAAAGTTGGCTGCAAAATAAAATAATGTTTTTTAATTGGACATAATCGCTAAAGTGAGTTTTTTAAAACAGGGTTCTTTAAAAAAACAAATGTTTTCAAATTTAGAAGAAAAAAAAATAAACCTTTAAAGGTTTAGTTGGTATAAGAATTAAAACACAAAGACCGTTAGCAATGTCGACCCGTGGGGGAATTAAAAAAACATGAAAATAAATCTGCATTTTCAAAACAGGTGGTACGATTTAAAAAACGTTTCATGTTAATTAAGCAACTGAAGGAATTCAAGTTAAAGCATATATATGAAATCTGCTAGTCTAGAACAAAAAAAAATCTCGTTAAAATGTAAAATATACGTTAGATTTTGATAGAGCTTCGACTTTGAAATCAGAACATTTCTTTTTTTACACAACAACAAATGTCTAAGTCTGTATTGGCAAAATATAATTGTTAAAAAACTAACTTGAAATCAAAAGCACAAAGAGTACATACAAATAAAAATTTAAAAAGTTTAATTTTTGGATTTGTTTGGGCACAAAAGTGCTTAAATTTGTCCTTTTAATTATATTTTTCCAAACGGAAACTTCTTATAGAATATTGTTGCAACTTCTGCTGTATAGCAACAGGATACAAAAAGATCCGCCAACAAGCCAAACTTTGCTCAAGAGACACAAGTAAGAAAGTAAAGTTGGTCAAGCCCGAACATATACACCGTATACCACAGCAATTAAAGACAAATTTTCGAGATTGTACCCTATTTGGGACCCATGGCCAATCATGGACCTGGCAAAAAAATTATGCTATGGAGCTTAGTTTCATATAAGAGATCTTTTTGCGGAATATTATTTGACTATCAACATCTCTAAATATCAGGTTTGTTCGTCTTAAAGCGATTTGGGAGAGAGGGTTTAAATGAGTCCTATGGTTATTTCTGGACCTACCAGTACAAAATTATGCCACGGCAAAGTATTGATCATTGCCAATATTTTATATCAATACCAATTTTTAAAGCTATTCACAGAGCGAAAACAGACGTTAAAAATTGTCAACCAATGGTATTAAAATTTTAACAACAACATCTGTTGTCAAATTTTTAACAAACTGTTATCAAATTGGTACCAAAGATATTAATAATACCATTGTTGTCACTGCTCGCAGTATATCGCAAATTTTTTCAAGTAATTTAAAATAAATAAGAATAAAACATGGACAGTGAAGAAATAAAATATCACACTTTACATTTTGTTGCTACGAAGGAGGTTTTCTTTTTGAAGAAAATTTAATTTTCAACCTTAAAAAAAATCAATTCCTTATCAAAGACGGCGATAAGAAATTAAAAAACTCCTTGTATATATAAATAGGATAGGTATTAATGATTATTAAAAATGTAAGTAAAAATTAAATAATATGGAATTTGTAGTTAATTTATTCCTTTATTAAACATAATAATGTGTCATATAGACGCTCTTGGTAAATAAAGAAGATTTGAATGAAGCTCTACCACACTTATGTGGGTATCCGCGCTAAATTTAAAGAATAGATCTTTTCATTGAAAGGAAAAAACAAGAATGTACTCGAATGTTATTGATTGTACTGCAATTTTCTTTAAAAAATAATAATTTTCAATTTTTGTTGCGTTGTTTAAAAATATAAATAATAAATAAATTTCAGGTTTTTTATTGCTTGGGTTCAGAATGGCTGATGCCTTACTACACTGAGAACAATGGGTTTTCGAAATGACAACAGAATGTTGTCAATATACCAACTGTGTGTTATCAAAAATCAAAACAACTTGTTGTCGGAATGACACCATTATGTTGAAAATATGTTAGCATTTTGTTGTCAGAATGAGATCAAATGTTGACAAAATGACAACGAAGTGGTTAAAAAATTTTGATACTATTCTTTATCAAATTGTACACAAACTCTTGACAATGGATGGTATAAATTTTGGTATTTTTATACCGTATTTTTCCCTCTGTGTTGAAATTGTTATTTGTATTAAAGCTTTGTTTTGCTAAATTACAACAAAATAAGAAAGCCAACAAAGTTACACGGACAGACTGACTGATCGACTCAGAAAGTGATTCTGAATTGATAGGTACACTAAAAGATGGGTCTAGAGCAGGGATGCCCATACCACTAAAACAGTTGTATAGAAGGTACACCTAAGTATTTATTTTTTATGCTCTTTAATTAAGTCATTTATTACATGAACGGTAGCTGCCTTAAATTTTTTTTGAAATACAGTGTGTAAAATAAATGATTATGATGTTTTAAAAAGAAAAAAGTTTTTTTTTGATTTTACGAAACTGACATTAAAGTTTAAATGTAGAAGATTTGATTTTAGTTATCTTAGATCAGCCCCATAACTGAAAATTTTCATGATTTCCCTCCCCGATATTTAGGTTTAAGACCCAGCCATCACGTGGTTCGCGGAGGGTCCTAAGCCAACAATCATTGCAGGATAAATTTGACTCTGATCCACCGCGATCTTTGGCGAACTGGTAATTTCGAAGCCTATCAGGAGATATAAAGTTCCCCCGTCTTGGCACATTCTTATGATAAATCGGCATAGAAAAGTAAGATATCCTTTACTTAAGGTGCATGTAAAATTCTACGAACCATATTTCTATGAGATATTTTAACCCTTCAACTTTACAACGTATTTATTTTTTGTCCTCTTAAATAGCCACAAAATAGTACTTTCAAGCTCTGAATACACCAAAGCTCAAAATTCAACCTGAATTCCAGAAATTATCAAATTAAAAAATTTTTAAAGGGTTCATTTCATCCTCTGAGCCGCATTCACAACAAAAGCAAAGTTTTTTTTCTAGGTGTTTATAATGAAAGCTAAACTTTAATTTCAAAAGAAAAATATTTGCAAATTTCTATGTAGCACAATATATCAAGGGAACCCTTCCTCCGTATTTTATTAAGTTTTAAATTGTTTAAAATTGTTTCTATGTATGTATATTCCCGGTTATATTTCATTTCTTAATAGAAATTCACTCACGGTTATGGATAAAAAAAATTTACAAAAAAATTTGTAGAATTTCGTACGAAATTTTCGTTTGTTCTCCATTAAATTATCACTTTTCTTTTTTGAAAAATCTATTATTGCCATATTCTATAGCATTAACATTTGCTATCTAGTTATTCACTTCATGATAAAATCCCCTTTTTTGGTTTTAAAACTAAAGTCAAGTATGATTTTGTTGCTTACAGCATTTCGCACTTAAGTGCTTAAACAAATGTTGCAATGATTATGTTTTTTTTTTTAAATCCTTTAAATACTTCAACATCATTTAATTAAGTAATAAATAAACGACGCTTGTAAGAGTAACAATCATTTCATTTTAATTTACAATTATTTGCATAATACTTTGCAGTACTGATTCCAGCAATACGAATTTATTTCAATCTCTTAGAACCTCTACTAAATCAGAGTTAACCAACCAGCAATCATCTCCCTGTAGCCCACCACTACCCATTTGAAGCCATGACTATCACAATCATCGCAATCATCATTATCATTTATTACTTGTTGTTCGACTATTAATGCGCGCATCCCATTTGTATTTGTTGAAATGATTTTTGCTGGGTTTGGTGGGGAGGGAAGAAAAGGAAAAATGTGGCATCAACTTAATTCAAATGAATTCAATTAATTAAACGTGCATTTCCATCGAAAATCACTTCCATAAGGTGTACGATTTTATAGATTTCCATTTTTTTCCTTTTGCTGTTGTTCAGTGGCTTGTTTGCTGATGCTTGACACTAAAATTGATGCTGCTGCTCATGGTGACGATGATGACTTCATGGTTTCCATTTAAATGATGCTTATTGATGTTTCCGTATTTCCTTCCTCTATAAAATATTACACGAATAAACCAAAAATTACGGGGGGAAAATATGTCTCTGATTTCCATATAATTTATACAATTTTCGTTAATTTGTAATGGTTTGAAAAATTAGATTAGAAATAAGCGGTTTCAAATAGCTCATCGAATTGGTGAAAGATTAATGAAAGTGTGTTTAATGAGATTAAAAAAAATTTTAAAGAAATTAGAAGGAAATTACAGGGTAATGAGAAATTATTTGCTAGAGGGAAAGGGGCATAAAATAATTAGTTATTTAAGCAGATTTAATGGGATTTACTTAGATATTTAAATGGTTGGTGATTTTATTCCATTAGAGACTTCCGAGCTTTAACTGTTGATAGTGGTCGTAGTGGTTTAAGATTCTCTTCAGCGATAGGCCCACTTTTTGACGAATATATACTTCTATGTTAAACTTAAAATTTTAGTCGAACAATTTTCCAAAAAAAAATATCTGATATTTCAATTAGACTTAAGTTGATCAAATTTAATTTTCATTAAATTATTTTTATTGAAGGAAGGCATTTACAAGATGAAATCAATTAAATTTAAACGGTAAAACGCAAAGAATTCCGATGATGGGAGTGTGATTATTCTCGAAACATGTAAATTCGACCCGAGTTCAATCCCGCGTTCAGTCAAGAATTATCAAAAACAAATCTAATTCATTTCATGTTGTAAAAGTCTTCCTTTAATAAAAATAATTTAATGAAAATTTATTTTGATGAACTTATGCCTAGTTAATATTATTCTTTTAAAAATTAGACTGGCAAAAATTATTTCATCAAGAATAGGTTTGGGCCTTAATTGAATGGTATATTTTCCGAAATTATGTTTTTCTAATAGAACGGTCCCGCTTGTTATAGAGAGTAATTGGTCTAACAATCAACTAAAAAAACAGTTAGAGTGTTATATTCGTATGTGCTGACTCTTGATACCCTCCACCGGCAGTTAGAATATTTCAGAGTGGGCTTAAATCGGACTTATGGGTAATAATGAACCGATCTTCACGAAGTTTACCAGTGTGATTTCTAGTCTTATAAAACTATGACAGACAAAATTTATTACAACAGCATTATTTGTTACGGTTTTCGCGTACTTAACCGTTTTCCGAGAGTAAAGTTTAGGGCCTAAGAATATAACCCAATAAACCTTAACACCATAGTAATATTCGTTACGGTTTTCGGCGTACTAAAATTTTTTTCGAGACTGGGCTTTATAAGGGGCCATCGTAAATTATGGACCGATCTTTACGAAATTTTACAGTATGATTCCTGCCCATATAAAACTGTTACAAACCCAAAACAATAGCGTTATTCATTTAGTTTTTAGGTGTACTTAACTTTTTCCGTGAGTAGGCCTTATATGGGATATATGGAAAATTATGGACCGATCTTCACAAAATTTAACAGTGTAATTTTAAGTCATATGAAACTAACTTGTGCAAAGTCTCGTGTAATAAAATGATCAATTTTATAGAGTGGGGGTTCCACATTTGGATTCATAGCTCGTATTCTGTTGAACCGATTTTGCTGTATATCAATTCCAAACTTCTTAAGATAACTAGAAGCAATTGGATACAAACATTAGTTATTCTTTGCTCTTGAGTTTTGTCTTTGCTCTTGAGTTTTTCAACAGACGACAGACGGAATTACTCAAAGAGCCAGAATATATATATACCTTATGGAGTCTAAGACGAATAATGAAAAAGTTTCACATGGAATGAGAAACTTCGTATACCCTCATTCACTACTAGTGGAGGTGGAGGGTATAAAAAATATTAAGCGAACGCTATTTCGTCCAGCAAATTACCGATTAAGATCATAAAATAAAGAAAATTGTTACCAACTTGTGACTTGAGCAGATAAGATCGTAGGAACCATCTAGATACGGCCGATAAATAAAAAGTACGAATGTTTTGTTTTTTATTATTAATATTTATCCCAATCTAAAGTATTTAAATATTGTGTGAAGCAAAGGGCAATCAAGAAAAAATAGTTTTTAAAAATTTTGGGAATCGAAAAATTCTCATTTCTAAAGTGTTGGAATAAATAAACGATAACGGTACGTTAATATTTATAACAAATTTCAAAACTTAAATTATTCACTTTCGTTAAAAGAAAAATTTAAGCCATCAGGTATTTTTAGTATTTTGGTAAGAAATGCGAAACTTAGTCGCCGTTTTAATACCCTCCACCACTAGCGGTAAATCAGTCTACTAAGATTGTTATTCTATGTGAAACTTTTTCATTCTGGCTCTTTGAGTAATTGTATGTAGATCTTCAATGAAATAATATCACATTTCGCCGGAAAAATCCAAGTCTCAGACTTTATTAATAAAGTTTAAACTTAATCCACATCTCAAAAACCCTTCCTTAGTCGATTTAGCCGTGTCTGTCTGTCTGTCCGTTTGTCGAAAACACACTCATTTTCGAAAGACTACAGAAAAGATCAAAATTGCTGGAAAATTCTTTATAGTTTTCCCAAACATTTTGAGATTGAAGTCCATCATAATCGGCTTAGTAGGAAAGGAGCTATGAACCCAAATTATATTTGTGTTACAAATATAAACATAAATTGGTGACAAAATGTAAATTTTGTACAAATACATTTTCTACGACTAGAAATTTTATTAGAAAATGAAGTAAACATCGGTCTTTAATTTACCATAAGCCCCATTAAAAGCCCACTCTGCGAAATCATTTATATACGACTATAACCGTAACAAATACAGATATTTTGGTAAATTGTTGCTCAATTTAACATTATGGCTAGAAATAACACTATTTAAGTTTGTGATAGTCGTTCTATAATTTTCCGCAGGTCCCATGAAAAGCGGCCTTTCAAAAAACAATTTAAAGATCATTTAACTCTAAAAAAAATTTAATTACTCTTTTGCAATTTGGTCTAAGATAGGCTTTTTCAATACTAGAAATCAATATATCGAATTTCGTGATGAACAATTCATAACTAACGATGGGTCCAATATAAAATCTTCTCCTGAAAATCACTTTAATACGCCTAATAATATTTCTGAAACAAATATCACAATTTTTTTATTTAAAAAAGCAAGGAATTAGTGCTGGTTCACACGCTTAAAGTTTTAGTCGTCAAGTCGTGAGTTTTTCGGAGAGAGAGGAAAATATATGGCATTATCTTTGCCCTTCGCTTCTAACTAAAAGCTCAAGGCTCAACGGCTTAAACTGGAAGCGTGTGAACCACACATACAATACAGTAAGGCTAGGTTTTAATAAATAAAGGCTTGTAAAACTAACTCCTGAAATATTCAAACTCTCGGTGGAGGGTTTAAAGATTCGGCAGAGCAGCATATAGCACTCTTAATTGTTTTAAGTAAATTTTCTTTATTTAATACCTGGCACTGTGTAAATTATTATTAAAAATTTGACTTCTCCGGAATTTTAAAATACCGAAAATCTGAAGATTTTTAATTTAAATATCCCGGGAACTGGAATTTTGTCAATTCCAAAAGTGTCGATATTCTTGGGATCGGGATTTCTCGTTAAGGATCTTTAATCCCATATAAAGTCAACAGTTGAAACGCACTTTCCTGCGCAAACCCCGTAACGATAATAATGCTATTTTGGTAAAATTTGGACCGACTTAGTGTTTCATGGATTAAAATAACAATATAAAATAAGGTCAGTTTTTAATTAACCATGTATCTCATATTAATCCCATTCTCGTTACATACTAAATACCTCAATACTATCATGTAATTGGCAATACATTCGTTTAATGTGACTTCAAACTGTGCAGACAGATTTTATGAAGATTTGCTTAAAATCTATCACAAATCCCAAATCAAGTGCTCATCTGAAAAATTCTAAGTCTTGTTGGAGGGCATTAAAAATTCCCTGCGGCCAAATAAAACATTCTTAGTTGACTTAACAAAAAAAAAAAGGTTTGAACAACTTCCCATTCCACTTCACCCATCCAATGATTTTTTTTTTTATATTTTTTGACGACCAAGTATCATGTATGTGATAGTCATATATGACTCACTGGACAGAGAAGTTGTAAATTGTTTCAAATTTCTTATATTTTATTTAAAAAGATTTCAGTTATCTGCGAAACCTATGGCACACTTATAACTCAAGAACACCAAAAAGTGTTTTATCAATTTAAAAAAATCGTTTAAAAAGTATTTAAATTTAATCAATGTGATAACTGAATCAATTATTTTTTTAATTGAAAGAAAATTAAAAATTTAATATTGATTTAATTAACATTTTAGTTGTTTTGAAATAAATTTTTAATTATATAACAAAAAATCTTATATGACTTTTTTCGTTTAAAATAAAATAATTTAAACATGTAGAATTGTTGTTGGGAGTTGCTAATATTTATTTAAATAAATTAACACGTTGTTTGAAATGCCAAAGTTTTTGATCACTTTTTTAATTAAAATTAAAAATATACTTTATTGAAAATATTTTTTCAAAATTTTAAAATTTTTAGTAATCAATATAATCATTTTGGTAATAGGTGCAAAATCAACAACTTCTTTGCTTAATATTATGAATTTGGAAAAATTTTGGTGATTGGAGATATTAAATAATTTGTTCTGTGTATGTAAAGCTTATCTGTATACCAGCCGATTACGTGGCCTTTTTAAATGTAGTCTTATTTAAAACTAATTTTATTGTTTTAGGAAATACTTTTAAACACTCACTTATAAAAATTGTTTATAAAAGTTACAAAGCTCTTTAGCGAGTTTGCTTGTCCAGTGGCGTACTTTTATTTCGGATTAAAATCATAACATCTTAAATTTCTTGTTGCACTGTATTAAAAACAAAAAACTCAGTTCATAAAAACCAATGACAATCTTGTACCTTCACTTGACCCTCATAACATTATAACAAAGACAAAGACATTTATTTCAATTCATTCAAATTTGACAAGGGTTTAACTACATGCTAATGAAACATTTTAACCCACTTTAAAGGATATAAAAAGTTAATATCTTTTTTTTAGATTTTTTACTAAAGTATTCATTGCAACTGAGGCTTAAAGACAAGAGCAAAATATTCTCATTTCATTAAATTACAGCCACAAAAGCCACAGTTATTGTTACGCGTTATTTGGCAATAGAAATTAATCAGATTTTCACCTTAAGTAGACATATTTTGGCTTTAATTGAATATCGAAGGCTTATATTCAAATAGTGTTATCTTAAAATTTTACGAAAATGAATTTATTTATAGCAATTCGTTCACTAGCTGAATTTTCGTCTATCAGTATAATTTAAAAAAAAAAATTATTTCCAAAACGTTTCTTTAAATAAATTTTGTGTCTAAACAAATACTTGACGAAAAAATCAAAAAAAAAATTGATAAAACCTTAGCTTTGTTTTTAACAAACTTTATTGAAGACAATTGTAAAATGTAATTTGGAAACTGTTAAATGATGTTTGATCTAGCATTACAAAAGCAAACCATTTTTTAATAAAAGTAGTGGTTACGTGTAGGATGTCAAATATTAAATAGGTGTGAACATAGCTTAACTGACAGTTTTTTTTTTTTTTGTTTTGTAAGAAAAAAAGTGCTATCTGCATTAAAAAATATTTCTGTAGACAGAAAAAATTAAAAATTGTCTCTAATCACCAAATTCATACCAAATTCACAGAATCAAGCAAACAATTTGTTGACTTTGCATCTTTTACCAAAATGATTATGCTGATTACTAAAAATTGTAAAAATAGAAAATTGTGAACCTTTTTTTTTTTTTTTTTTTTGTTTTCAATAAATGATATTAATTGATTTATATAAATATAGCTCATGTTTTGACAATTCCCAACAACAATTCTACAAGTTTAAATTATTTTATTTTAAACGAAAAAATTAATAAAATTTTTTTTGTTATTTTATTAATATTTTAATTACAAATTTATTTCAAAACAACTTAAATGTTTATAAAATCAAATTTATCACGGTTTTTTTATCAATTAAAGAAATTGTTAAAAAGTATTTCAATTTAATTAATGTGATAATTGAATCAATTATTTTTTTATTTGCAGGAAAATTATAAAAATAATTTTGATTTAATTAACATTTTAGTTGTTTTGAAATAAATTTTTAATTAAAATATTAATTAAATAACAAATAATCTTAATTACTTTTGAACATGTAACTTTTCTCATGTCTATATCTCGGACACTAATTGGAATTTAGTGTGTTTGTCTTTGCCACAATTGTAGCTTTAAACCGGGAGAAAGAAAGTGTTAAACAAACTATCACGAAAAAACTGAAAAATGGTGGAAAAAATTAATGTTATAATATTATAATATAAAAAAATTAAAATTTTTCGACATTTTGAGGAACTAGATGCAGTTGTTCGAGTTAGTTTGTCACACATTTTTTTCCTCCTAGTCTAGAGCTGCAATTGTGGCGAAGCCCAATTAGGGTTATAGGGTTAGGGTTATATGTAAGAACATAAAAGATATACTTTCGTGGCAATTTGTAATAAACCAACAAAATGAATTTCTTACAGTTAATTGCAATTAGCATTGCCGTTTTGGTTCCTTTTAACCAAAATTGGTTACTTTTTTCCTTAATGTGTACTTGTGAATTTTTTTAAATTTTGGTTACTTTTTTCAACTGAAAAATAACCAATTTTTGGTTTCATTTGGCGGTTAGACGATCAAGCTTTGCACTTCTAGTTTTAATACACTCAAACTCGAAATCCAAAGTACATTTTTTTGTTTTTCATGTTTTTTGTCTTTCTTTTTTCTTGTTGTCTTTTTTCAGCACAACTTGAAGGACAAGTGTAAACATATAGCCATGTTTTCAGGGACAGGTTGCCCTGACTAGTCTCGATTGTAACCACACAATCTCTTCAGAGGGGTTTGCCGTTTCACACTCACCGCCATTCGAAATTTGCTTTGAATGAATCGTTACCTATTTTAATTGATTTACATGTTCTTCCTTACTTCTGTTTTTCGGTACTTTTTGTCAAGAATTCTTCTTGAAACCCAAAGTACATTTTTTTGTTTTTCATTTTTTTTAGATTGTGCGGTTACAATTGAAACTAGTCAGGGCAGCCTGTCCGTGAAGACCTAGCTATATGTTTGCCAATTTTTTTGACGCCAGCTGAGTAGTATTTTGTCGTATAAAAAAATATTTGAAATCTTAAATTATTTAAATATTTTCCGATAATGCAGAATAAAAATTAAACAAACATTGTTTTTAAAAGTTTATAAATGCAGACTGCATTAACATAATTCAAAATTGTTTGAATTAAGAAAATTTTATTTTAGAAATTTTTTTCCACATTCTATACGATTATAAGCAACTATGTTTAGGGCTGAAAATAGTTTTGAACACCAATGCATTTAAAAAAATCTTACTAACACAGAAAAAAGCTTTTTATCAATTACAAAAATGGTTTAAAAAGTATTCAAATTAAATTAATGTGATAATTGAATAAATTATTTTTTTTAGTTGAATGAAAATTAAAAATATAATTTTGATTTAATTAGTATTAAAGATGTTTTGAAATAAAATTTTAATTAAAATATTAATTAAATATCAAAAAATATTAATCGACTTTTTCGAATTGTCAATATTTAATTAAATAAATTAACACATTGTTTAAAATGGCAAAGTTTTTTGATCATTTTGTTAATTAAAATTAAAAATATCATATTTTGAATAAAACTATTCGAAATTTTAATATTTTTAGTAATCAATATAATCATTTTGGTAATAGGTGCAAAATCAACAACTTGTTTGCTGTAATTATGAATTTGGTATAAATTTGGTGATTGGAGAAAATTTTTAATTTTTTCTGTGAATACAAAAACTACTAGATACCTCGATATTTGAGTTAGGTACCTGCCAAAGAGTCGGCATACTAGTTGTATACTAGCTGTATATAATGCCGGAAGCCTTCCACTATCGTCTATTTTAACCAGAGTACCACTTTATTTTAATAATATAAATCAAATGAATTTACATCAAAATTTCACTTTTATTTACATTACTTCTCTTCATATCGCTGTCATTCATATTTAAATTTTTTTTTTTTTTATTTTTGACTGCCACTTTTTTAATGGACTTGAATAAATCATGCTAAAAAACTGCACCTTTGTTAGATTTATAATAAAAAAAATTTTTTTTACTATACAAAAATTCTTATCTACTAGTATTAAAAGAAATTTTCATGCACAATCTCTTATCATCATTTGTAATTGTGAGACAATATTTAGTCAATTCACAAGGTATCCGAACATGTCATACGTTCTATTTATTTAAGACACTTTTTGTTAACAAACCAACAACAATATTTTTAAGCCATTGTGAAATATTAGGACATTTTGACAATATGACATGTTAGGATACCTTGTGAATTGACTAATTGTTGAAGAAAGTTTAATTTAATAAAATCTAGTTCGCTAACGTATTAGTTCTTTTGCTCTCCTAAACAATTGTATTATTGTAGATAGGAGATAGTGAATATAAGCTCTCGATATGTATGTATGTATGTGTATTGTTTTGTTAAAATTATTATTATAATAAAAATTCGTGTTATTTTAATTAAATTCCTGTTATTAAATTAAATATGTGTTATCAAAATTAAAGTATTTTTGTTCTAATTTTGCTATCCGCTTATTTTAATGTTCGAATCGATGAAACTTGTAAAAAGTGCTATCAAACATATAAGCGCGAATATCAGGAATTAATAAAAAATTAACATATATGTATAAGAATAAGGGCCATTATTATATTTTGCCGTAAGCTGCTATCGGACAGATAGCAGGCGCTTTTTGACAGGTATCAGGTTCACTTAGTCCTAACTTTAGCTAATGCCGAGTTGTTATAATGGCTCTTTGACGTTATTTTTTAATAACATTGTGAAATAAAGAGAAGTTATTAAAAAATTTACAAAAAAAAAAAACAGTTTTTTCGCAGTCGTGTCAAATTGTAATTTTGCAGATAGTACCTTTTAAAAATAAACACTCGATATTTTTTATGTTCGATATGTTGTTCTTATTTTTCTTGCACTAATTAACAACAATATTAATTTTAGTCAAAACAGATCAGGCATGGAAAACTAGGTACAACTGTACATTTTTAGTACTATTGAAGATAGAAACTGCTGCAGTTCCGCGTAAAACATAAAGAGTACTTTTTGCTAAAGCAATTGGGCTTAAGCTTATATGGTACGAGTAATAGTGAAAAGTCCGATAATTTCACTGTTTCGGTGCTTTTGTCCGGCTATAAAAGATGTACGCTTAAGAGAGAGGTATACATTTATATTTTGAAAATTTAATTTTATAATGGCACATTTATTATAGCAATGATGCCAACTCTTGCATCATCAAAAGCACTGTGAGCACATAAAAATAGTTACCCTATTTTAATGTTCTTCGTCGTAGGTCGACAAATATTTAATTATGTTTCTTACGCCGGTAACGGCCGTATTGTTATAGAAAAAGACAAATTAAACATGTAAAATTAACTAATTTTGTGTTTTCAAATTGAATAGTTGAAAAGAAACAACAGTTTCAATAAATTTGGATTTGAAGCTTGCGGCGTAAGGTCCTACGTTTTTACGTCGTACGACCCAGTTATGTTCATAGCATAAGTAAATAAAATTGTATTCAAATTGTTATTTATTTTTGCCGTCATTTTTTTTCAATATTCAATTTGAACATACAAAAATAATACAATTTTATATTTTTCTTTTTCTATAACCGTAACCGGCATACGAAATAGAATTAGATCTAAGTACTCCGTAGTACGCTTTGCACCAGCTTTTTTGTGCCCTTGTATACATAATTAAATGTTTTGTTCTTAAAAACGTATCTACATACGTCGTAGCTTCCTTACAGAGGACTGATTTAACCATAATATTCTTTTATATGAGGATAATGTGTTTAAAAATGTTTCGTAAAAAATTGTTTTGTTATCGATAATTATCTTGAAAAATATGTTTGCTTCGTGTGTCTATTTTTCCGCGTAGACATGAAAGAAATTTATCACAAACGTTATAATACTTTCACTTTATGAAAAATAAGACCAATTTATCTTCTATATATATAAAAATAAGTTGCATTGTGTTAGTAATTGATGTTCTCTGGTATGTGTGAAGTGATTTTTTTCTGCAAAGTTTATATGAAAGGTGACGTCAATACCAAGGTTTTTATGTATAAACGGTCTCTGTATGTTTATTGGTTCATGAGTTATAGCCATTTTAGTAAACACTGCATTCATTTCGAAATATTTGAAATATTTGGGTTAATATTTTGAAAAACGGAAATACAATTCGTTTTTAAATTCATTACAATTCAATTTCAGTCAAACCATAAATTTAATTTATATATTTAGCTATTGTAAATCACACCTTCGGGGATCTATGAAATAAATTACATATAAACACATCACTAAAAACTTAAATATTTAAATACATTATGCACAGCAATGAGCTCTCTTATATGTTAGGCGAAGATGTATTCATTCCACGCATCCCAATCATTCCGTCTGATATGCCATTTGAATTTAAACGACTTCAGTTCCCTGTTCGCCTTCCGTTTACGGTTACCATTAATAAGGCGCAAGGTCACAAAGGAATTTGTGGAGTGAATTTAGAGTATCCAGTTTTCTCACATGGACAGTTGTATGTAGCCTGTTCGCGCATTGGCAAACCATCGGTTTTGTATATTTACACCGAAAATGGAAAAACAACAAATGTTCTTTACCACAGAGCATTACAATAAAAGCAATTTATCACTGATTTAAATGAATTCTAATTGATTTTTTTATTTTTTTTTTTTTTTTGCACTACGAAGTGTGCAGGGGGTTCGCTAGTCACAGATATAAATAAACTCTTAAGTGCGTGCGACTTCCGGAGATAAAAAAAACGTTCATGGGGGAAAATGTATTTGGAGCCAATGTTCGAAAATAAACATTATATACTGTTCTTTAGTGTTCGTGATCTTCGTACACAACAAAAATACTGTACTAATCCAATTTAACATAAAGATGAGAACACATCATTGCGCTCGGTTTTTCGTAAAAACCCAGAAATTTTGCAGTGTTCGGTTAGTCAGATTAATGTTTGTTCGTTTCAGTGGTGTTCAGCGACGTTTTTGCTCGTAAACACAACAAAAGATGTTTTACGAAAACAGTACATCAGTGATGCCAATTTAGCCATTTAATGGCTAGATTAAGCCATTTTTCACCTTGTTTAGCCATTAGCCATTTTTTTTATCAATTTTCCGACTTGTTTAGCCATAAAATTTTTCCCCGATTTTTCTTTGAAATAATAATTTATATTTTCTTATAAAAATTTATAAAATTGATAAAAGTAAAACAAACATTTTTAACAATTAACGGCCAATTTCCTCAAGTTTAGTTATTATTATCTATCAGTTATAGATGTCAAAAACATATTGTTAACTGGAAGTTAAAGTAATAGTTAGTTTTAACTGAGCTTGGTGCAATTGCCCGTAAGACACATTTAATTTAAATCATAACTTTTACAAATGTTGAAAATCGCTATAAACAATAAGTTTAAGCCAAATAAACATGGTAAAAAGTTATTTGCAAAAATGGTTACATTTAGCAACCGTTCATTCGATGTTATCAATTAGGTAAATATTTTAAACATAACAATAAAATATGTTTATCTTTTTTATTTTGGACTCAAAAGGTTGAGTAGATGTTGTCATATTGAAGACTTATACAATTGATTCCTATGAGATGAACAATAAATGCTAAAAAAAATATTTAGTTTTCGTTTATTTTTAAGTTACGAATTGTTCTCAATTTACAATTTCATTGTAAAAAACTTTTAATGAACTATTTTTGTTTTGTTATTGAACTTTAATGTGTAAATTTATGCATTTTTGGTCACCAAGTTTTGGCAACACTGCAATGCATGTAAACAATACACACACAGGCTATTCGTGCTATTGTCGTGTAAATACAACAACAGTACTAGTGAGAAGCGTTAAGCCTATAGTACACGGCATGTAAAAATACACATGCGCATGTGGTTCTGAGTAATTTTGACGTCATCACACAACACGCAATGTTTATTGTGGCTTTGCATTGACGTCAAAATTACGTCAGAACCACATGCGCATGTGTTTTTTTACATGCCGTGTACTATAGGCTTTACTAAAATTTTTTTGTTTGCTCATTCCTTCATCAATGGAAAAACAACATTTAAGACCATTAAAATTGTTTTGATTTATAAGGAAGAACAAAACACAATATAATGTTTGTTACTCTCGTGAAAATAGTTATGAACGGTATTAACGTTTGTGTACTAAAACACAAAAACAAACAAAAATAGATATCGTTTATGGGTGTCTGTACCGTACTCTAAATAATGTTCGCTTTATTTTCGAACACTGTTTGGAACTACAGCTTTTGTATAATGCGTTAGATTATTTAAACACAATTATTTTTTGGGTCATTGTTTTTCACATTTTAGCAATCACTTAATAATAAAGTTTAGTACTGGAAACACAACAATAAGTAGTTTTTTGATAGGAAGGGATTCAGTACCAATTTAATGCCTCTGTTTCCAAACTCATAATCTTTCGTTCGCTCTCTTTCTAACACAATCACTCAAAATGCAAACTAATCCGAATCATTTATGTGTGAGTGTATTGGTGAGAAATTGGGGTTTAGGTGTTGATGTTCTAATTGGTTGGATTTATAATGGATATTAGAAAATTAATGATTGAATTCATAACACTCGTAAACCTTAAAAGGTTGTACTCTGGCTGATTAACTAATACACATGAAGCTCAATAATTGTTCACGAAGAAGAGACAGGAAAGTCTTAAAATAAAGGTCAGTTAGGGAAAACTTCAAATCAATTTTTGTAGACTGTTTATGTCAAATTTTTGTTCAGTTTTCATCTGCCTTTAATAAAAGCACTTACTGTCATTGTATACATTATAACCACAAATTTTCACTTGATTTTTTTTTTTTTTTTTTTGTACTTCAACCTTCTGCTCTTTTTTGGCTCCACTTATATCGCCAGGCAACAGAAAAAATACCAACAAATTGAATTAATAATGATATCAACTGCAATAACGTTAACGTTAACAATAGCCAATAACGCATAAATTAATAAATGTATTAATAAATTAATAGAATCAATTCCCCCCGGCTAAACACTCATTTTTTTAATTTCTTTTATTTTCATTTTTTTCTGTTTTGGACTAATTAATATTTTTTTTTTTTTTTTTTTTGTAGGTCTGTGAAGAGGGTGGTTGTTTGGGGTCTAAAAATTTTAATGAAATAAAATGCTGGCTCATGAATAAAAGTTATTCTATGATTGCTAAAGCTGAAAATTATTTAAGTAGGAATATTGTTTTAAAAATAAAAAATTCTTGATAAAGAGCATTGTAAATTAGTTATTGCATATTTAATAAATAATCTATATTGAAAATTTAATTGAAATATTTATTAGAAAGCCTGTAGCAAAAAATGTGGTAATTTGTTTAATTATTTTTAGCTAATGCAGCATGAAATTTTTGTCATTTTAGAGGACAAATTAAAAGAAAAATAAAAAAATTTTAAATTCAAGTGATCCCCATTTTGAGTATTAGGCTCTGAAGAAGAAGAGTCACGAGTACACAGAAAAAAATAAAAATTTATTTCGATTAAATAATTTGTGATATAAATTAAAAAATCAATTAAATTTGCACCAGTTCACAATATAATAGTATCAATTGAATATATATACATTTATTAATTGAAATCAATTGTAATTAAATAATAATATTAACCGTTAAATATTTACAATATTTTTCCTAAAGTTACCTATAGACAGGCTTTTAGGTCTTTGTTTTTATTCTTAATTAACTTAAAGACAATATTCTCATGTTATCAATGTATTTCCTACGTTTCGTTAGGATTTTCCAACTTCCTCAGGAGTTGATTTTTATTATTGGTCTGGCAACATTAAATATTGAAAATATAAACATAAAAAGGTCGATTAAAATTATAATGATTATTATAATTTTGCATTCTTATTTATGTTAAAACCGGTTTATTTTTTTCTTTGTAGTCTTGAGCAGTGTTCGAAAATAAACAGAACATTATTTAGCGTTCGGCTCACACACTCAAAAACGATATGTATTTTTTAGTGTTTGCGTATACGAACACAACCCTTAATACCGTTCGTAACTATTTTCAAGAAAGTAACGAACATTATATAGTGTTCTGCTCTTCGTTATAAAACAGAACAGGTAGACATACGTTATAGTTTAATGTGCTAGTGTTTCTTTTTTTTACATTGATAAACAAATTATTTTAGCAATGACCACAGAACGAATAGCTTGTGTGTATAGTATGCACATATTTTGTTTGTGTAAAATTTTTAACCTGGTTTGTTGCTTCTTTCGTATATGTATGTATTTTGTTTTGTAAAAAAAAAAAAGAAAAATTTTTATCAGCCAAAAAGGCGCTAAGCACAACTGAAGCGAAAAAACATTAATATACTGAACCGAACACAACGATGTTTGTGGCTTTAAAAACAGAACGCAATAAAATGTTCCCATCTTTTTGTTGAGTTGGAAAAATACAGTATTATTTTTGTGTTCGAAAATCGCAAACAGGGAAACGTTATTTTGACACTATTAGCGTTAGTGTTTTCCACAAATCAACCGAACCGAGCACTAAGGAACGATATTTAATGTTTATTTTCTAAAGATATGTTCAGACCTAGTAAATATTTGATGAAAAAAATCAAAAAAAAGGATGAACAGTAATTTGATCAAACTTTGGCTTTATTTTTAACAACTTCTATTGATTTACTCAACTGTGTTTGCAAAAAGATAATAGAATAATGTAATTTAGAAACTGTTAAATGATTTTTGATCTAGCCAAACGTGTTGCAAAGGCATATATATTTTAATAAAACGAGGGGTTACGTGTAGGACGTCAAATATTTAATATGTGTGAACATAGCTTAACACTGGCTTTGAGCTTACACCAGTCTTGCATGCTAATGCGAATACAATACATATAAGCGCTTTTGCGTAAAAAATTTCAATTTCTGTGGTTTATTTAAAACAACTAACGTTTTTTGCATTTGTTAATATTAACATTTTTTGTGGTAATGCTTTTGATATAAGTAAACGTTTAATTCCCTTGACTACATTTTTTAATAAAAACTGATTTGATTTTGTCCACGCAATTTTTTGCAATTGGCGAGAAATTTTTTTGTGTACCTTCACTAAAAATTTGTCAGAATATTGTTAAAATTTAAACCAAAAAAAAAATTTGTATTCATCAGATGTACAAAATCTATTTCCGTTCTTTGAAATTACCGTGTGATACTTGCTCTCCAGTGTTGCCAGTTTTTTATAGCCATATCTATGCCAAATGCAAAAAAAAATATGATACAATTTTAAATATTTCAACAAAAACAGTAGCAGCCAATAATGCTAACGACAACAAAGCGTTGGTGTTAGTTTTGCATTTTCATTCCAATTTTAATATTCGGTGTGCATGTTTAGTTGTCGTAAAAATACATCCATTCTCTATTTTCAGTCATAAACGCAAATGATCTTCCAACTGTAGCGTTAAAGCAAAATGTTCTATAAATTTATGTAGATGCCAAAGTCACTAATTATGTGGCAATTAATTTCTTTGCAACTAACCAAGTAATTCGGCTTAATCTTACTGAAAGTATGCAGTAATGGCAACGCTGATCGACATCATCCACCATCCGATATCCATCCATACGATCGACTTATAATAAATCGTTTCCGTGTAACTATATTTGATACACATCTTTAAAGACTTTATGCGGTGAAGAGGAGGGCCGAAATAAGTTGGCACGTCACTGCACAGTGTTAAGAGCTGTGCCTGTCTAATGAATAGAAGATTTTAAGCGAAAATTGTTGCATTCAACCTTATAAAATCTAGTTGGTGCAATAATTAAAGCCGAAAAGATATCGCTCACGTGGTTCCTTCAGAAATTGAGCTGAATTCAAAGTAAAAACATAACAAAGCACTAACAGCCGTTGTGCATATGTCTCTTGAATATCACCTTCACTCCAAAGGCTGAGTTAGGCGAACGTTGCTATACCCGTAACGTACTGTACTGGACTGCTAGTACATTGGTGCACTTATAGAACATCTAACTCATATGTTTTTCATATACACACACAGTGATGGGAAATCAAAAGTTTTAAATAGTGGCCGCTGTGCAGGAAAAGTACCAAGTTATTTAAATGGTATTAAAACAGTATTTAGTGTATGTAAGAAAACATTATTAATTTAATATCTGATATTTAGATTATGAATGTACAATAAACACGAATGTATTTAATCATATATGTACATACAATATTTACATGTATTTTTTCAAATATGCAAAGACAAAATAATGTTTTGTAACCATTTAAAGCCTTTTAAATATTTCTTATTTCTATTCTATGTGCATATGCATTTGTTTATTTTGTACATCTAGTCATATGTAAAAAAAATATATAAAAAGAGCGAAAATACCCGCATTCAATTTAACATAGAAGCAACCCATCACTGGTTTACAAATGTCACGTAACAACGGTATGAAATTCTATTCTATACAGAACGAAACGTTGCCACTACGGTATATTTCATTACGGAAAGCTTTTGTATTGCTCTTCATATGCCAAAAAGGGAACAGCTGATTGATACAGTACAGATACGGTACAGCAACGATCGCCTAACTGAGCCTTACGCGTTGCACCCTATTGCAAAAAAGGATCTGTCTATATCTCGTTCAGCCCATACAAATTAAAGTTTTGGTCCAGTGGAATCGTGAGCCACTGGTTTTCATACCCATTCCACAATAGCGGAGATGGTATTAGGAGATTCTGCTGTATGTAACACCTACAACCACCTTTTAGTATACCGATCAACTCTTTTTTTTTTTTTTTTTTTTTTCGTTATTTATTTATTGAATCTTCATATATTTAATATGAACTAACAATAATTTATCAAATCTTAACCTAATACTTTATTTATGTCCTGCCAGTGCCAGACAAAAATTTTCTTCATCACGGGTTCTGTTCACTTATATAGGTGTTTATCTCTCATCTAGTTGGGTAAGTGCTGCAGTGTCTCTTCTCCTTAAGCGAGTGTGGCCGCCATGATTTAAAATATTTCGAGCTAAAGGATTTGGGTGTTGTTCAAGTCTTTTTAAATATTTTACTGCATATTTTGAAATCATAGTTTTAACTAATGGCACGTTGAGATCCTTATGAATGTTTGAGTTTTTAACATACCAGGGGGCGGCTGTGATTATACGAAGAAGTTTATTTTGGCGCCTTTGAATTTTTTCGATATTAGAGGCCGAGGCAGTGCCCCATAGTTGAATACCGTAGCACCAGATAGGCTTTAAGATAGAGTTGTAAAGTAGAAGCTTGCAATCGAGTCTAAGAACAGAATTTCTTCCAATAAGCCAATGAATTTGGATGGCTTTTAGTTTCATTTGAGTTAATTTTGCCTCTATATGGCATTTCCACGTTAATCGCCGATCCAGATGTATACCGAGATATTTTACATGCGAATGTTGAGGAATAATTTGATTATTGATTGTAATAGGGGGGCAAGATTCCCGGCGCAGGGTGAATGTTATATGTACGCATTTTTGCTCATTGACCATTATCCTCCATTGTCTTAGCCATATTTCTAGTTGAAATATATGATGCTGTAGGTAACGAGATGCTTCATAACGGTTTTCGTGGACGCTTAGAAAAGCTGTGTCGTCTGCAAATGTTGAAGTTTGGGTGTAGTTGTTTGTTGGCATGTCCGAAGTATAAATTAAGTATAGTAGAGGGCCCAGGATGCTGCCCTGTGGGACTCCAGCGCCAATCGGCTGAGGTGAACTTAAGGAATTTCCTTCTTTAATAATAAATTGACGACCGACTAAGTAGCTTTCTAACAGTTTGTGTGTGTTTGCTGGTAAATTTTGCTTCAATTTGTGTAATAAGCCTTCATGCCAGACTTTGTCAAAAGCTTGCGAAACATCGATGAAGAGTGCTGAGCAATATTTTTTTTCTTCAAATGTTTTTCTTATGACATTTACTATTCGATGAGTTTGTTCAATTGTGCTGTGTTTTCTTCTAAATCCGAATTGATGGTTTGGAATACATCTATTTTCACTTAAAATCGGTGTTAATTTTGAAACTAATAATTTCTCAAATAGCTTTGACATATTTGACAATAAGCTAATAGGCCTATAAGACTCAACTTTCGTATGATCTTTACCTGGCTTTGGTATCATGGTAACTAAGGAAACCTTCCATTTTTGAGGAAAGTATTCAAGGCGTAAAATAGCATTAAAAATAAAAAGAATAATTTTCTTTGCTACGCGAGATAGCTCTAATAGCATTTTATTGCCGATCTTATCAATGCCAGGTGCCTTCTTAGTGTTTAAGTCACATATAACCTTTTCGATTTCTCTCATCTCAAATCTTAGGGGAATAGCTGCTCTAGCAGCAACAGGTGGTAAATCGACCGCAATATTGTGAGATATATTAGGTGTAAATACGTTTTTCAAGTGACTTACAAACAGATTTCCTTTTTCAACATCATTTCTTGCCCAACTTCCATTCAAGTTTCTTAATGGTGGTTTAGAGACAACTGGCCTTTTGAGGTTTCTAGCTGCACGCCATAATGAGTAGTCCGATTGTGGAGTTGCATCAAGTTCCTTAAGATATTTTTCCAGAGAAGCCGTTTTCTGAGTCTGCAATAACTTTCTTAATCTTTTTGTACACTCTTTTAGCAAGTTCTTAAGTTGAGGAGATCTGTGCAATTGCCACTCTCTTCGTGCCCTCCTTTTTTCAGACAAGAGACGCTCGACATCTGTGGAATATATTTTAATAGTTTTTGTTTTTTTGGGGGCAATATTGGAATGTTGATCAACTCAAAATCACTTTTTCAATCGATTTAACGACGCCCGTCCGTCCGGCTGGCTGGTTGTCTGTCCATGCAACATTGTGTGCAAAGTGCAGGTCGCAATTCACATTTAAGAGTTTCTATATAATACATTTAGTATTATATTGCTTTAAAAGCGTTTTATTCCTACAAAACTAAAAAAAAAGTTAACAAAATTACCGAGCTAAAAACTAAAAAAAAAATTTTTTAGCACGAACGGCTAAAAGTTGTTTCTTGAGTTTCAAATATAACAACAATAAAATTGTTCCTAAAAATTGTACAATTTTACAAGAGCTGTAATGGTGAAGGGTATATAAGATTCGGTGAAGCTTACTTAATATTGATAGTTATTTCGAAAACTTTTATCATTATGTTATTATATTGTTTTAATTATTTGAGTCTAATTTTTACTCCAATAAAAATATGTTCCCAACAGTTCTTAAATAAGCATAAGCAGATTTTTCCACTTATACAAAACGACTTCTAGATTCTGAAATATATAACAGTACTGCCCTGAGTCACTTTATAACTAATCAACTGCCATAGTTCTTAATTTCGTTCACGAAATCGATTTAGCTTTTTCTTAAGACTAACAGTTCCAATACCTTAAGACTCCGAGATAAACAGAAAGGCCAGTTGTTATCATTACAAATTAAAATTTTTTTAATTGTACCCATTAAGCCGCGGAAGAACCACAGTACCCATAAAATCTGGAATATGCCAAAAAATTCCTATGAGTGTGTTATGTAATGATCTGGTCCATAGTATTTTTAGTGGTTAGTTTTAGTAGTAGTAAAATTTAATTAAGTCTTAGGAATTTCGCAATATTAAACTAATATTACGAACTGCTGGGCTTCCAATATATTGTTCATGTATAAATTTCTGTGTGGGAAATCAAACGATAATTTAAGCTTGAATACATAATGCAATTAATTATTTTGTTCAATTAAAATTAGAAATTGGAAAATGACAAATAATACTTAAGAGCTTAGTATGTATGCACAAAATTACATGCAATAGAATAACACACATGCATACTAATACATTTTTAATAATTGCCCAGTAGATGCGAAAGTTACATGCAACTTAGTACATTAGAATCGCGAAATAGTTAGCCGAAATGTCCGAAGGCTTGTTATTTATTTCAAACTATTAACATTTCTTAGCGGTTTTAAATTGTAAAACATTCAATCATAAAAGTAGATTTTCAGAAATTACACACCTAATATATTTCTATGACTAAGTTTTTATCATTGCAAAAAATAAGCTTGGATTTAATATATATCGGCAGGTTTTAAGTTTATAATTAATAATTATATAAGTAAATCCAACTCGTGCTTAGCTCTTGATATTGAAATTAGACCAGTCATTGCACAATTAGGTTTTTGTTGCTTCAAGAAAAAACATTTATACAAACTTGCCTTAAGATCAGCATATTTCGGTCTAGATAATGTTCTACACAGCCTCGAGAATTTCATTACTTCAGATACACCATAATACAAAGCCAACAGTTTTTCTTGAATATCTTATTAAATTTTGTTGAAGTTCTCTACTTTCTGCTTTAAATTTTAAAATCTGATTTGTGATTTGTACTGATTTGTTGACATTCTTTTAATAATTCGCTTAGAAAAGATAACGAAGGTCCTAATCATGTAAAAATGTCTAAATATGGCTATGGTAGGTTACACGAGAAATTTAATACTTAGTACAATAAAATCGCGAAAAAGTTAACTAGCGTAAAATTTAATCTCGCGGTTAAGTTAACCCAAATTTAGCACTAATGTTAAAAAGTTTACTCTTAGCCCCTAATCATATAAAACGCAACGCAACGCCAAAGAATTCGATATAAAAAACAATGTCATAAATATTTTGTAATTTTGTTGTAGTAACCATATAATTTTTGGTGACAGCATCTGTTCATATAAGATTAGCGTGACTGCCAGAGACTTGAAATTGTTCATGCAGACTCCACATCCGATGTGTAGAAACGGATAAAACGGGTAAACTGGGTAACCCTTATATCTCGTAGTCTAACAGAGGTAGACGTAAAATTCAAAATCATCATATTGAATCAAAAATTAAATTGATATGTGCTTGCAAGTTTCTTGATATCAGTGCACTTAGGGGACAAAAAAGGGCAAAAATATACTTTTGGTACTTTTTTGGTAGCCCGCTTATCTTCTAAGTTTATAAAGATAGAAACAAAATTTAAATTGTATTCTCCTTTTCTTAGGAAGCTCTCAAGCTCATTTTGTTAATTTTCGCAGGTGGGATACCAAGTTTTAGCTATTAACTCAAAGAAATTAAGAAGTTATGGGCTTTTGTCCGGAATTGGCCACCGTGCAATGTTACACAAGTTATCAGTAAAGTCACTATTATTTGGTCATTTATCCGAACTATCGGGATCTCGAACATGCAAAGTAAACTACATGCAAACATTTATACTAATAGATTTTCAAACGAATATATTCAGGTATGTTAATGTTTAAGTGTTTATACGTATTCAGGTATGTAAGATTGTGTGGCCATTACTTTTACATGTGCTTCAGCGAATACCTAGAAAAGTTTATATTGAGAGATAACAATACATTACAAATGCATGTGTATAAGTATTTATGCAAAAGGACAGTCAGACAATTGACTTTATTTTTTTCTTCCTTTTATTTGACCGAAATAATTATTGCCTCTCTCAAGTCTTATAAAATTATTAATTAAGATTTCTTTACTAAAAGGCTTAAAGTATTTACGAATGCCAAAAAAAAAACACAAAGAAAATTAATTAAAATTTTATTAAACTAATAAAAGAAGTGTAGGCACGTCTGCATATTTCAAAAATTAATTTAAAGAAATTGTTTAAAATATTAATTAAGATAAAAGTTGTATACACCGAAAAGAATCCATATATTGTTTAAAAGAAAACTGCTAAACACTTAACGAAAAACGGTTAGAAACTACAAAATAGTTGTCTACAATAATTACGAAATGCTAAAATACACTATGCAGCAAATGGTAAGTTTTTTTTATTCCTTGTATAACCCCTATATTTTTTTCGATCCGCTATAGCCACCTAACTGCAAAAATCTTCATTATTTCAAATTCTATGGTAAGATTTTTTTTTTTAAATTGTTTTCTAAAAATTGAGATTTCCCAAAGATTCATGCTTTCCAATTAACACAGGGATTGGAATCTAGAGTAATATTCCAAATGTTGATTCTTTACATGCATCACAACTACTGGACATGCTGTCTTCATTGTCGACACTACATGATACCTGTTTCAAAAGCTCTTGGTGAGTTTTGGGAAAGTCTGTTACATGTTTCGAAATAGCCAGAAAAAGATTAATATAATTTTAATGCGTTGTACATACGTAAACATTATGAGGAGTATCATTAATTGGCAGAATGTGAGCTGTTCTCTCATTATAAAAAACAGTCTTGGCTGTAGATAGTTTTGCCTAGAGGATTAGTTTCTTTAAAAATTTCGAAGGCTTCTCAAATGCTCATAATCATTGTTCTTTTCTGGATTCGCATTTTCGTTCCTGTATTAAACTTGTCTGTTTTCACATCTTTTATGCCAGGCATTTGTCTGCTAATGTCTTCAGCATATATTATTGGTCAAGGTATATCAAAACAACGAAATATATAATTAATCACACAAAAAGGTTACGAGAAAAAATGTTGCACCCGCGATCTCGATGTCGTTTATTTTCACCTAACAATCATTACACTCTAAAAAAAATAATTTAAGTTTGCTTTTGATTTCTTCTTACTTTTGCAAAGTTTCAGAACGTTAGCTCTTTATTTCTGTTAAAAAAGTAAACTTTTTATATCTTTTGCATCGCGGGTGCAACAAGTTAACAGTGTATTCTAACAGTCCATAATTTTTAATAAACAACAACATATACTTAAATTTTTGCAACACGTTTAGCCGGTAAAGCATAACCTCAAACTGTCAACAACAATTGTTTCGCGCCAGTGTTTCTAGTTACGATTTTGCAGTTGATACCAATTTTTCGGATGGTAATATTTTCAAAGTCGCCAAAAAAAGAAGATATGGTATAAAATCAAATAAAAATAAATTGTTTATTATATTTAGACTTTCTTCTTTGCACTAATAACAAAAAAAAAACAACTAATAGCGCGATTGAAAAAATCATGCCGGAAATCGTCTATATCGGAATCGCCCTAGAGTAAATATTTGTTCGTATAACATACGAAACTTTTGTAAATAATACAAAAAAGTAGTTCCAAAAGTATCTTTATATAGCCGAAAAGCTGTAGGGTTACCGCGTATTACGAATCTAAATAAATAATTTACTAGTTCGAAACTTTTTTAATATGTGCCATTTAATATTATATTTCACAATACATAAATTGTTCAAATTCGAAACTTATATCTTTCAAATCAAAATACGCATTTCTCCGCTGAGTTCTTACCACCGGGTGAAAAATAGTCTCTATATCAACGTCTAGTAAGTAGACATACAAATTGTTATAGTAATTGCAAATTGATTTTTAAACGTTTAGAACTTTTGATAGTGATAACTGTAAAAAATACTTATTGGTGGCTATTCTTGCAACCGCGTCGAAGGTGTGAAAATTTACAAAATTGTTTTTGTTTATCATACAAAATTTACAGTTTTAAAAGAGACAGAAATGCCTTAAAACTCTCAAATTAATTTAATTTTAGAAGTGTATAGATAACAAAAACAATTTTAGTACATTTAATTTTTGTTTTCATGTAAATTTTCACTTCTTCGGCGCGTTTTCGAGAATAGCTACCATTAAGTATGTTTGACTTTTGTTTAAAATTTAAACTTTAAATAGTTTGGCAAATCACCATGTAAAGACTTACACCTTAACAACGTTTATAAGTGTGGAATTTTATTGCCGAAATTCGCGCTCTGTTCGCCAAACTTGAACAAGATTTTTATCGTCCAATTATCTTCAGCGGTGAAGCTTATTTCTGATTTACCGGGTATATAAGCAAGCAGAACTGTAATTTTTGGAGAGACCACAATCCTCATGAGGCTCCATTATATCCCAAAAAAAATTACTGCTTGGTGTATACACCGTCGGCTTATATACCGAATGCATGATCGGCCCATTTGTCCTTACATCCGAAACTGTTGCCATCATTTCCGTGCATGGCAAAAGCTGCAGGCCAATGACTTTTTTTCTGTTAAATTATTTGAAAAGGTACTAAAATTTTAAATAAAAAATTAGGTACTCTGCAAAGTTAGTTAATTAAAGTCTACCAAACTTAGGCAATTTCGTGGAGTTTCAATAAAAAAATATGAAAGTTTACGATAATACAAAAACTTTTCTCAGCAATATTTTTTAAAAACAATAGTTTCCCTTTTTTGAACGTTTAGT
The DNA here is from genome assembly GCA_943735925.1 of Pollenia amentaria. NCBI lineage: Eukaryota > Metazoa > Arthropoda > Insecta > Diptera > Polleniidae > Pollenia > Pollenia amentaria. The sequence goes on along the minus strand of OX031006.1, from coordinate 276,743,721 downwards.
AGTAAACAAAAGTACTAAGTTTTAAAAGAACTTATTATGAAATTAATTTTGGGCAATTTTTTTTGTAAAACAGGTAAGAGATATTAACCAAATGTTTAATGTATTTTATGAATCAATGACTCTTATTTCTGAATAAGATATAAGATTTTTATATCAGCAAACGTCAAATGTAATCGCAGTATTAATAAAACTATAATAAATGTTATGAGACAGTTGTTATGAGATATCTTATACCAACTATTTTATAAGTTGAACTGTCAAAAATACAAAAACATACATACATAAAAAATAATAAGTGCTTGAAAAACTATATTAAAAACTTAGATCAAAGAAAAAATTAAAAAAAAGAATAAAAAACGGCACAAGTTTACTGTACGAAAAATCCGTAAATTATGAAATCGTATAAGATACATATTTCCCTTGTTTAAGATTAACATGAAGAAATGTGCTCTCTCATTCTGTCGACGTTCTCTCACATATTATATCATATATCACTCAGGTGAAATACGAGGCCGGCAAGAATTATCGTCAACGGTAAACGCAAAAAGGTATGAATGTCAATCATTGGGGCTCCATTTATATGAGATACTTTCTAATGACATGTTTTCTAATAGGTTTTAATCCAAACATCTGAAAAAACTATTAACGCCTTGCAAACGCTTTAGTTCTTAAAAAAAAAAAAAAAAAAAAAAAAAAAAAAAAAAAAAAACATTTGAACCGATTTGTTTCCAATATCGTACGCCTTTTATTATTTCCTCTAAACATTTGTTGCCATTTATGCTGTTTTTGATAAAGGTGATCGCACTTGGCTTCTGAGTGCTATAAGTGCACTCTTCTGACTTAAAGCAATTTATTGTACAATTTATTTGGGGAGTCTGCCCAGATATTCTTTACAAGAACTTGTTCAGGCTTTTACGATTAGTTCCAGTGCTACAAGCCATCACACAGTCAGTAAAATTTATAATAAAATATAATAATTTTATGTTTATTTCTTTAAATACTCTTACGAACAGTTATCAACAAATTCAAACCATGAATTTAATCCAACTAAGCCTTTTCTCTGTCATTTATTTGCCATTCTTTTTCTTGCAATTTTTAATTAAACTCAATATTGAATTACCTTCACTATACCGTGAAAAATTGTCAAAGGAATTGCTTAAATGAAATAAAAATACAAAAAAAAAACGCACAAAATTAAAAAGAAAAATAAATGTTTTCATAATTCTATCTCTAAAAAGTGAATAAGGAAAATGTAAAGAATGCAATAAAATTTCATGATTATTAAGTAAACAAAACCATTTAAGAAAATATGCTTTAAAGCAACAACAAAAAATCCGAAAAAGGGGTGTTTTCGAAAATGTTGTTTTCGTTTATTGATTAAATCCACCACCGTAACATTTTTACGATGTTTATTAAAGTTGAAGCACTTAGAAGGGAAAATTAATTTCTTGCAAGTAAACCTGTTGGAAAATTGTATGTTTCTTACAGCGAATTTGGATGTCTCATTTGTGGCTAAACAATGTTTGCACATAAAATTTTAGCTTGAGTGAATGTGAAGATTATTAAAAAAAATTATGACAAAAACTTTTAAGCAGTCAAGTTTTGCCGCAACAGATGGACTAACAGTTTATTAAGCGAAATTCGCAAGTGGTTTACTAAAATTTCTGGTGATTTTGGTTGGAATTCTTCAAAAAGAATTTCGTAATTTTCTTAGATAATCCCTTAAAAATGTATTCCATTTTTGTTTACCAAAAAGTGTTAATTCAAACTATTTTAAAATCGTTTTTTTTTAAACCAAATTTTGTAAAATTTCCTTCCCTCTCCTTCCCCCAAGGCTTTTCTAGTTACAAATGAATTGATTCTTGATTAGCAATGTTGCTTCTAGATCTATTGTACTCTCTTGACTCATACAATGAAATAACTCCTAATGAATACCTTACGAAAAAGTAAAGGTGTGCATTATCATACACACAATACTCTTTTCGTCATGTGGAAAATTAAAAAAAAATCGAATTCAATGAAAATGAAAATATTTCTCTTTTGCCAGAATTAAAGCAACAACATTCTTTTCTTTATTAATAATATTTTTGATGCCCTCTACTCAACTCCTTTCACACTTGTATGTTATTTCAATAGGTCGCCTGCGGTTTTTTGCGACATGGTTCAAAAAAAAAAAACGATTCACAGTACATGAGATCCTTTGTAAGGCGCGAGAGACCACATGAATAACATACATGAATACAGGCTCTTACGAGGATATATGAGCATTTGTGTATGTGAGTGTGTGTGTGTATATATAGTATGTGAGCCTGTATAAAATGATATACCCTTTGTACAAATTGCATATGTATGTATATTGAGACATTTTTTCCTCATACAATAGTAGTCCTCCTCACAAAATGTTATAAAATATATAATCGAATAAATTTAATGGTATTAAATCTATATTTATAAAGTAACAAACTCCACAGGTTTCCTTTGTCACTTTTTATGAAAGTAAAATCGCAAGGAATGGAGTGGGAGAGATTGCACAGTGGTTACAATATTAAAAAATAATAATAATAAAAAACTGAAATGGCAAGCTGTTTTATTTAAGCAACTTGTTTTTTTTTTTCTTCCTTTCCTCTTACAACTACAATTCGTGTTGGAAAAAAACCAGCCAATTGTAGGGGAATGTAAGAAAGAAAAATTGATGGTTTATTGTTGTGTCTTTGTTGAAGCTTTGATATTGTTACATGTAAGAGCTGAGTGTTTAAAATTCTTATTCACTTTATGGTCTTACTTTTATAATATTTTAAGCTTTTCTAAAGTATTTGGAAAAAGTTTCCTGACGAGCTGACCTAAGCAACCAGCGAAATGCGCATAGAAACTAGCTTTCCCACAACAATAAATTTCAGTGTTTTCATTAAAAAATTGGGATTATTAGCACATCATTACTAAATGAATTAATTAATAATAAATATTTCATTCCCGAAAATAATTTTTGATAATAATATTGTAATAAATGAAATCTGTTTTCAGGAAAAGCACAATCAATTTATTTCTGATATTTTTGTGTTGTTCATATTTGATTTAAAGAAAATCTTTTAAGAAATATTTGTCCGTTTTAAGATGTTTTATACATAAAGATCTTTTTTTATACAAGTCGATTATTTGAAGTACGTGGCTCTACATATTTTACCAAAACTCATAAGCAATTGAAGTTGAGCCGAATCTTTGATATCCCCCATCATGAGCAGGAATGTTTTCGAATTCTATATAAAATTATGGGCCGTTCATTACAAAGTTTCATGATTTCATTTCTAGTCATATAAAACTCAATACATATCAATAAAATAGGATTCGTTGTGGTTTAATGTTTATTTTAATAATTTTGCGGAGGATGTTTTATCTTTGACCGATGGACCGATCATAACAAAATTAAGAGCTTGAAGCTCATGCATTGACCACGTGAAAACCTTGCGCAGAATAGTTGAGCAGCCAATAGAGTGGCACTCTCCTTTATAAATACATGTGCTTCATTGATTTTGAAAAAGCCTTCGATACATTAACCCAAAGGAGTCCAACAAAAGTAATCAATCTGGTCAAAGAGCTGTACAATGGAGCAAGTTGTCGGATTACTCACAAGAGCCAATTAAGTGACAATACAAATGCCCGGACTGTTGTCCGTCATGGCTGTATTCTCCCCACTCTACTGTTTAACCTAACGCTTGACACAATAATGAACCGGGAGACAATCAACAACATGGGGCCTCCAAGGTATACTTGGATACCTATGATGTACGTATTCTGGCACACAAACACTCCCATATTGCAACAACAATTTAGCATCAGCATCTAAATCAGATCATAGGGTAAATATTGCGAAAACCAAGTGAAGGGGCAGAAATACTGACTACACTCAACCTCTATTTTAAGACGGGAAACTGATCGAAGTTGCAACCTGGGAAGTATAATTTCCATTAATGGTGGATCAAATGATGATAAAAGATGCCCCATCACAAAGGATAGAAAATCATTTGGAATGCTGAATAAAGTCTGCCGATCAGCATTCACATCTAAGCGCACCAAATTCAAATTCTTTGACGCTAGTGTAAAAACCGTTTGCGCAGGTGCAAAACATAACACGCTGTCACAAGGAAATCTTACGCGTAATCTGGCCTAACACCATATCAAAAGCCACACTGCGGGCAAAAACAGACCAACTACCAAAAGAAACAGTTTGATTCGTATTTTTGTAAAAGTCTAAAGTATTTTGATTTTCGTCAAACTGGCATCAAACCAAACGTGGGAGTTTTTTTTTTAGTAATACAGTAACAAACACTTGGGTTTCATGAGCCAATTGGATGTGTGTCTATGCCACTTTAAGTTCCAACTAAATACAATATGCACGAACAATGTTAATCTACTGTTTAAAAGGTGGCATGTCGCAACGTCCAGTCTACACAGAGTCTATGACCGATTTTAGAAGCTTTACTTAGCGAAGTCGGTACTTGTTATACCATAGAGAAGAAAATCCTTGCACCCTGCCGAAGGCCGGTTACTCTGAACAACTTTAGTTAGCGAAGCCGGTATTTGTTATATCATAAGAGGAGAAAATCCTTGCGCCCAAAAGCGTTTTCGTTATATATTTACCCCTGTATTCAAAAACGATTACTAAATTTAACAAACGGTTTTTTAAATAAAATTTTCATAAAAAATTTGTTTTGTTAAACTGTATTAAATTAAAAAAAATTTTATGAATACGGCAGTTAATATATATGTAGCTCTTTTTTGTTTTTAACTTCTTTTGTAAATATGGACCTTACGACATTTTTGAAAATGTCATAATGTCCATTTGCAACGTGTGCTAATGCCCACGGACATTATGACATTTTCAAAAGTGTTATAGTGTCATTGGACGCTACGATACTTTTTAAAGCGACACAGTGTCAATGCACTAGACGTTATGACATGCCACCGGTTAAAATTACCGAAAATCCTCTCAAATGCCTTTAAAAAACCAACATAATTCAAAAAACATCTGATTCCATACGTAATGAGCGACTAAAAACTTAACAAAAAATTTCCTTAAGTTTAATATTGTTTTTTAAAATTTAAAACAAAATATAAAGCCTTTGGAAATTAAAAATTAAATATAAATTCCTGTAGAAAGAAAGTGATAACAAAATTCTAAAATTGTTTTGAAATTGTTTTTGCTTTCCATGAAATTTACATAATTAGGCCCTTTAACTTTAATTTTTTTTTTCGAAAATTAAAAAAAAAAATTTATACCAAAAAATTTTATTTACTTACTTAATCGGCTATTACAGAACATGACTTCCTGTAGCCAAATGCAGAATAGATTTCCAAGCGCTTCGATCTTTTGCGCTTCTTCTCCAATTTGTAACTCCAAGTTACGGGATGGCTGCCTCCACCTGATCTTTCTACCGGGCTTTTGGTTTTTCCCTTCTGCGTCAACTCAACTGGCACTAAGTTCGTGTTCAAATGGCATTTTAGATCAAGCATCTTTTTTCATTCCCACAACATGACCTAGCCAACGGAATCGCGGTAATTCAATACGCTTAACTATATCAATGTCGACATTTAGCTCGTACAACTTTTGGTTCATACGAAACCTATATTCTAAGATCATTCTGCAAATCCGTATTAGCTTTGAAGGGAAACCAAACTCAGACATATCTTGAAACACTTTTGAATCTATGGGGATTCTCCTCTCTCCTTTCTCCCGATACCTCTCTGTTGCTTGGAGCGTTGCTACTGTTTGCAGGGTTCCCTGTATGTCACATTATTTGCTTCAGTAGCATAGCGACACTCTTGGTCGTACCATGGGATCCACAGCCGAACTGATCATAGCAACTATAATACAGTGCCCCTCCATTTTGTGTTGTTGTGATGCCTTTCCCATTCCATCGCACTTCCTGTAAGGCGGTAATATAGGCCTTGTACTTTTCAAGTACATCCGCCACTGCACCTTCTCTGTAGATGGTTAAGACAATTCAGGTGCATGTGCGCATATCGTGGTTCGGAAAACGTTTGCGATGGTCGTCAAAATTAGGGTCGTCCATTAATCTTTTCTTCCATTTATTCATAGCAGTAGGTGAGTTTTTATGAGTGTGTGTTACTAGCCCGACGCATCAAGCATATATTTATCGTTCCTATGGGAACGCGCAGCACATTTTAGCTCACTACCTTTAACAGGTGTGGAAGGTAACTTCCCCAGGTGACACCACGTGGAGGTCAGTGCCCACAGTTGAGATGATGAGGTGATGATTAATCCATAAAAGTATTATATTTGAATAAATTTTAAAATAAAACAAGCAAAAGTTTTAAACTGTAATTTTTTTGCCGAACCAAAAGTTTTGAAAATTTCACAAAATTTCTAAACTAAATCCTATTTGAACCACTGTAAAAAAACAAGCAAATACCATCCATCCTTCCGTCATATTTTTTACCAACACACACATATACACATTCTTCCTTCTTCTCTCCTGTAAGTAATTTTCATTATAATGGGTTAATGGTTTATTGTCATCAAATTTTATATTGATAAAATGTACGGATTTTAACAAAAGAGTGTAAAAAATTGATGAAAAGATATTATGCGTTTATTCTTTATACATTTTGAAATAATTTAATTAAATTTAATGTGCAAATTTTTTTTTGTTACTTCATAGCAAGCAACAACAAAAAACAAACTGGCAAAAATGCTTTTGTCATGTTTTACAATTACGCATGCACGATTACGAAAAAAAAGAAAAATAAATGTTCAATAAATTTAATTGAAAAGAAATTTGCAAATAAACTATTTACACTTTTTTTAATGACAATAAAAGTATAAATAAATAAGAAAATAAACAAATAATAAATACGAGAACACACTCGTCTGTAAAGTAGTAAAACACCTAAAGCTGTTAATGGTTCGTTAAACGAAAAATTGCAAATTTATTTTTCTTTTTTTATTTTTCTTTTAAACAATTTATTACTTCGAATACAATTTGCAACATGAAGTGAACTTACAAAACATCACAACATCATAAATTTTTTAAAAGAAATGCAAATGGAAGTGACATTTACTTACGCTTGTTGCTGTGTGCCACTCTCTCTCTCTCTCGTCCACTTTATCTTACGAAAACTCTAGATAATGTCAGTTTTCCATTTTGCACAACAAATCTAACTGAAATTATGGAGAAAAATAAAAAAAGAAATTGCAAGCAGTTAAAATGCACTTGGTTATGTAGTTTGGATAAATAAAAGGTGGATTAAAAAATACTATAAAGAATTATTTTAAGTTTAACCTATATTTAAGGTTCGAAGGATCAACATTTTTCTTTTTCATATTTGGACTATTTTAATGAGACATGGGATTATACCAAAAAAATGTTAAAGTCGTTTTTTTAACATTATATGACAAAAATCTCATCTTAACCGCTCCGAAGGATCATTTATATGTACCTATATTCGCCCTAGAGTAAGAAGATCTAAAATATTTTATAAACATTTGATACATAAAACTTTAATAACAAATAAAAACTGAAAACGCTTCTTCACTTCAATTTTAAAAATTTTTTACACTTTTTGAAAAATTTTGAACGAAAAGTGTTTCAATTCAAGGTTAAGGGTTTTACAAAAAACCCTCTCGGAAGTTAAACTGATAACAAAAGTTAGTTTTATTTATAAAAGTTATTTCTAAAAGAATATTTAAATGTATATTTTTGTAATGATAGATTTTTTAACTAAATTTTTTTACAAACCAAACCGAAGGACCATTTCTATGTATATTTATACGCTCCACTTCTAGATGAAGGAGGAACAAGTGTAAATTGTAAGAGGGCGGATCAATAAGTCCGTGACTTTTTGAACGAAAAACACAGTTTTTTTTACAAAAAAAAATTACTTTTCAACATAATCTCCTTTCAGCTCAATACACTTAGTCAAACGTTTCTGCAATTTGTGTATCCCTTCCATAAAATAAGATTTTTCGAGGTCCATAAAATAGGCATTTGTTTGAACAATAATTTCATCGTTGGAGCTAAATCTCTTTCTACCGAGCCACTTCTTTAGGTTCGGAAAAAGGAAATAGTCACCGGGGGCTAAGTCCGGAGAATATGGCGGACCAAGTCGTAGCCCAATTCATGTAATTTTGCCATTGAGACTGCACACGTGTGCACCCGTGCATTATCTTGATGAAAAAGAACTTTTTTCTTGGCCATATGGGGTCGTTTTTTTTTAAATCCTTGTTAAATCGGTCCAATAAGTTGGCATAATATTCGCCGTTTATTGTTTTTCCCTTTTGAAGATGATCGATGTGGATTTTCCCGCGAGCATCACAAAAAACTGTTGTCATCACCTTATTGGCTAAAAACTTACCTTGGCCTTTTACGGAGCCGGTCCACCCGGAGAAACCCATTATTTAGACTGCTGCTTGGTCTCCGGAGTGTTGTGATGGATCCATGTTTCATCCACAGTTACAAAACGCCGCAAAAACTCATTCAAATTGCGGTTAAATAACTGCAAACAATCCTTTGAAGTTGTCACACGATTACGTTTATGGTCAATTGAGAGCAAACGCGGCACCCATCTTGCAGACAGCAGTGTAGTGACTTCAATTGGCCGTAAAGAACGTTCAGCGTCATTTGTACTTGTGCAACCACAACGAAAGTCTTTTTTACCATTGAAATCGATGGTGCAGAGTCCCCATAGTATTTATCAAGCTTTTCCTTGGTTTGATTGGCGGTTTTTTTTTTTGCAAAAAATAATATTTAATGAGCACTCGAAATTCACTTTTTTCCATTTTTAAAAAAATCCACGAGGTTGTATGTTTTCAACAGCTGTTAAACGCAAAGTAAATGACGGGACTTGCTCAAAACTTGACAGTAGTCTATTAACAGGTGGTACTTGATGAGAGAAGTCTTGCATTTCATATAACTACGAGGGAAGTTCGAAAAGTCACGGACTTATTGATCCGCCCTTATTAAATATATTTTATAAAGTGTCTTGGATTATAAGAAGATGGATAAAGAAAGCTCTAAAACAAAAAAATTTACAGCTCAATTAATATTCTCTAATTCGAAGGTCCAAAAGCTTGTTTCAAATTCCACAAATTATTTGTATTAATAAATGAAATAGGAAATTTAAATCAAAATTTAATTTTATATTTAGAAAAGATTTTAGAAAAAAATTGTTATTAAACGTTCCGAAGGACCATTTGTACCTCCTTTTACTACAGTAGCTCAATTTAAAAAACGATGAAAAAAATTAAATCCCACTGTAACAAAACGGAAGCTGGGGAATTCATATGCTGCATTTCATTTACAAATACAAAATGAATCTATTGCAAATGTTAAAGTGCTCGCATATCCCAGGTGAATAAAATCATAAGGCCTGAACTTAATAGGCCATGTAGAAAATTTCGCTTAAGTGATTACTTCGAAATTTATCTTGATTTGTGCGATATATAAAAAAAATTTAAAAAAACGTTTTCTTCATCATTAACAAATTACTTAACTAAATAAAATTGAAAATTTTTTTTTTTTTATTATTATTATTGAGCAACTATTTAAATTATTTCCTTATAAATTTTTTCTTTTTTAACCTTTCTACCTTCCTTATTTCGCAGGCCTCCTAGAGAAGAAAATCTTCGCACCCAATAACAGCCTGTTTAAAATATATAAAAGTATGAAATGGAACGGGGAGTGATTGCCGATGATCAAAAAGGACCAATTAAAGGCCTCTTCACTCTCCCTTTTTTACTGCTGGATGAACTATTCGTTGTTTATCTTTATGTATGAGTTTATTATAGTCGTCTATCTTGCAAGTACTTCTATGAATTCCCATATCAGAACAAAACTAAAGCATGGATAGAATAATAAAAAAAAAATTGTATCCTGATACTGACTTCGTTTTCTTATTGTAACAGTTACAGAAACAGCAACAACAACAATAAACAAATGGAAAATACTCTCCAATGCCTCATGGCCTGGCAGAGATGAGTGTGCACCTTTAGTAACTGCGTATCAATCAGAGGGTTTAACTAGTTAAATTTATGCACTTAAGAGTTATTTAAAAAAAAACTAAAAATAATAAAAAAAAAATTGCTAAAGTGCAGAGTGATGAGTACCCTACAAATTGGTATTATTTAAAGGTTATGTTTAATACAAGTTAAGTATTAAGAACAATTGAAACTTAATTTATTGGGGGGCCGACCTCTCATTAGTTTTTTGTTCTAAAAAATGTTCCCCTTATATCCAACGCTTAGGGGGCCACCCATACAAATATAGCGGCTTAATGAACTTCATAAATTTGTACATAAATTTGCACAAGTTTAAAACTTATGGACACCGTAGGCTAATTTTTGATTAGAAAAAAACAATAAATATTGGGCTGGGCCTCAGAGGTTTTATTGAAATGATCACAATCCAGTTTCGCAGTACAACTACCATTGCCAGTTATTTCCGTTACTTTACAACTAATGCCTATCCTTTTCAAAGCGTTTACAGTATAATGACTAGGGTATTCATTCGGTTAGTCGTTAATCGGTTAACCGATTAATAACTACCCGATTAACTGATCGGTAACTGATGTAACAAAATTTTTAATATTTATAATAAAACTCTGGCCTCGAGCTTGATTAATTTTTATTTATTTCGTAGTATTATTAAATATTTTTTGTGTTTTTAATTAATTTTTTCATCACATATACAAAAAGTATGTGTTCAGAAAATATTGTTTCATATAAAGAAGGTGTTCAGTGATATCCATTTTAAAAAAGTGTTTGCTGCCAACAGCTTTTTGTTTCACGTACTTTTTATATGAAGACATACATAGTTACTTGCTTCTTCTCATATCAATCTTTTAACGGAATTAGCCGAAACATTTAGAAGTGTTAAAAGTTTTAAAACATTAAAACAGGACTCTAATGGCATTATGGAAGATTTTATGTGTTTAGAGCAATCCAGGAAAATGACTGGGAAATTAAATATTCTTCACTATTTGTTGCTTTCGATTTCTCAAACATCTACGACAAGTGAAAGATTTTTTTCCAAGTCAACTTTTATCAAAACTAAAAAAATGAATAGCTTAATTCCTAAACTTTTAATCCGAATTATTTTTCGAAAAGATTTGTTTATAAGATCTCTTTAAGCTATTGAAATAACTAATAAAATTATTAAACAGCGTATTTTTAGGTAATACGTAATATGTATTAGTCACAATATATGATTTACATATTTATGAATTATTTTTTTGTTTGCTTGTTTTGTTATTGTTTTTTTTTTTACTATAAAACTTCAAATAATACTGCAGTATTTTGTTGTAGTCGGTTATTAACAAGAAATTTACAAATTAAAAACTATTGTATTGGAATTAATTTATGCTTTTTATTTAGTGAAATTACTTAATTTATAAAAAAAAAATTATTAATCGGTTAACCGATCAATAACTAAATTAACCGATTATTACCCGGTTAAACCAAAACCTCGGTTAATTAATCGAGCGATTAACCGATTAAAGCAAAAGCCCGATTAAATGAATACCCTACTAATGACTATAATCTAGGTAATTTTGGATTTAAAGAAATTGGGTCTAAAAACAAAAACTTGGAATTAAAAATGATCACTTCCGTTTTTGAAGTACGTTACGCGTATAAAAAACATAAAAAAAAGAATGTGTAGAAGTTAGAAAAATGTTAATTTAAATCGGTCACTTCTGGTTTTGCAGATGAACAATTCTTTTTAATCTTTTTTTTAAGAGCAAACGATTTCTTATAGGAATCACTTATCTTAGATATTTGTTTTTCTACAAAAATGCAAACATTTTAAAAGCAAACACCAACATGTATTTGGAATTCATTTTGTTTAATACAAAAAAAAAACAATTAAGCACAAAAAGATTTCCAAAAAGGAAAAACGTGACAAATGGTAACGCTGCTTTCAAAAGAAATGCCATTTTGTCAGTGACGCCACAACAATAAAAGAATTTATTGCCACTTTTCTAGTGATGACACTAAAATAATCGGAACATGTAGAATGGAATACAATGAGAAGGGAACATCATGTAAAGATTTTGACTTTTAGCTCTATAAATTTAATATCAGAAAATTTCAACATCTTCGCAAGTTGATGTTAGATGTTGACAAGTGTGAAGCCATTAGAAAAGAGAAACAGAAAACCTACAGAAAGCTTTAAAGCTTTGCTTAGCTTGTGCCATTTTTTTAACGAAGCTTTAACTCCCTTATATCTCCTAACACCTGCTGCACTTAGCGACACAGCGTAATTTAAACAAAATCCAAACTAAAGTAAAATCTATAAAAACATTTTTTTATAGCATTTTTTCCCAATCGAACTCTTAATACTGGGAACAAGTGCTCAAACAGTGTTACCACATGCATTCGTTGCAAGCATTTAAAGCTGTCAACGAAACGTAACAAGACTAAATGGCAAGAGATTTAAGTATTAGAGCATAGCAAACATAACAAGGATCCCAGCACTTGATTATGTTTTTTTTTTCTCACTCACCTTGTTTCTCTTATTCCCCCCTTTCAACCAAACCAAAGAATGAAAGCATTTTCCTCATGTCGTGCTTTATCTTTATAATGGTGCATATTTTATGATTTTGTAAAGCTATTGGTTCAGCAACAAGTAGCATGCTACATGCGAGTATATAGTATATTCAAATGCATTAAAAGTTTATTTTGCTGTTGTTGCTCTAGAAATTATATAAACAAAATTCATGGAAATCATGTGTGTTGCTTGGAAAGAATCATTGGTAACTGTTCCACTTACGGAGTTGAATGTATGTGTTGCATGTTCTTTATTTATGACCAGGTGTTGTTTGCAAATTTCTTGCAATAGTTTTAGTTCTCTTCTTGTTATGCATAAAAAGGCGAATACTTCACATCAATTTGGAGCAGGGAAGAACACGAGAAGGTCGAATGTTGTTAGTTTCTTTTTTCTATTTATTACATTGTTTTAATATTTTTGTTTTTTTTTTCATTATGGAAGGGGACTAAGTAGAACAAGTATGCTGATTTTGTGCTGAAGTATCCTTAAAGCCATTTATCCTTGCATATAATAATATCATCATATAATTACATATGCAAGTATTTATGCAGCAAACCCCCTACCTTCCTTTTTTCCTTTCTTCTACATTTATGTAAGGACTTGTATGCAAGTCGTATGTCAGGATTTACCTTTTTGCGTTTTCACATGTGAGTATTGTTTTTATTGTTATTTACTTTTTGTAATATCCTTTTCTACTTGATGTTATTTTTTGAAATGTTTAAATCAAAGATTTATGTTTCTTTTAGACAAATACAGGGAGAACTAAATGTGACCCACCAAAAGAACTCTAATAGCCTATTTCCGATGTGCGAAAGAATTCTTTCTTTCGTATAAATATATTGAAAACAAAAACAAATTCTAAAAATTCTAAAAATTTGTTTTTGTTTTCAATATATTTATACGAAAGAAAGAATTCTTTCGCACATCGGAAATAGGCTATAAAACTCATACATTTTAACATTTTCGATAAAAAAAAAACTGAATTTTGAAAAACTGAAATTGTTAAATTAAATTCAAATTTTTGTAAACGTGCATGACTTTTCGCCCCAAACAAGAAAGGTTCAATTAAAAAAATGCAGCTCTCCATTTACATACTAGCGGCCAATCTCTCCAAGTACAGCTAAAATTAACTATCAGTATAACTGTCAAAAACATATTACTAACTGGCAGATTTAGTAACAGTTAATAAAAACTGAACTTGGAGAAATTGGCCTTAAATCTGAAAATATTTTAAGAGAAATGCTTTTTATACGGCATCACACCCAGTAAAAATAAAATTCCATTTGTCAAAGTCAGCTGATTTTTTTAAACGCTGCTTGTGACTCTTACAAAAGTAGAAAGTAAACCTACTTTTCGCCTTCAACGCCTCAATGCATCCTACGCTTTTGTGCATGTAACTTGTTACATATAACTACACAGACTCTACTTTTTGACAGCTGCTTTGACAGCGAAAAGGTGTGTAATATGTAGTGTGGTCCTCCATCTTTACGTTTCTAACGCAATACATTTATTTACTGTCAAATGACAGTATTGCCACATCCAAAATTCCACAAATTAAACACTAGTTTAAAAATAAAAATCACCAAATCATGTAAGTTGAGCCATAAGAGTACAACACTGTTCTACAAACAAGCAGTTAACAAAACAAAGTAAAAAAGAAAAAATAAACAAAATAGTAAACGAAAAATAAAGAATAAAATTTTATGAAAAATATTTTATAAAACTATAATTTTATTAGTGGTGTTGTTTTAAAAAAAATAATTAGTGTTGGTGTACAAAGAAATAATTTCGTTAATTATTCCAACAAAATGTCTCTATCGACAACCCTTTGACATATGGTGTCACATAATATTTCTTAGTGGGCCACAAGTTTGTAAAAAAACTATTGCGTTATCGTTTGCTTGCATTGTGGTGCTGAAAATTGTTAGTGTAGCGCAAATCAGCTGTTTGTCGTGGTCCAGGCTGTAAAAAAGTCGTTATGAAACTCTTAAGCCCCAGTTTGCTGACAATCACAGTAACGTTGCAAGTCAGCTGATTCATTAACACGATTATAGTTAAGAGTAAGATGTAACTTAACCGTAACGTCTATATCTGTAGAAAATAGATTTTTCTTAGTTTTTTACTGTACGGTTACTGTCAGCTAAATGGGGACTTTAATCTTTCAAATCTAAAATAAGGAAAGCTAAGAAATTTATAAATTAAGATTTATAGTTGGTCTCATTTTCGATCTTTATCTCCATTTTTGTTATATGTTTGTACATTTAATGTGAGTGTTTTTATTTAAAAATAATATGAACAGAAAAAATATAATAAATATAAAAACAAAGAAATGTTATTATTTATTTATGCATGCATATGCAAACATGAACATTGCTATTGTTTTAAACAACAAACAAACCAGCATCCCAGCAAAATTTGATTTTATTCCGAAAGAATTTTTACTTCATAATTCAAAATCACTAACACATTTGCAAAGAAACCATAAAAAAGCGGAAAAAGAACGTGAACATCTTTTGATTAGGGATTCTTAAACGAATCTGTTCTGAAAATTTCAAATCACGTGCTTTTAAAATAACACGTGTGGTTTTGTGGTGTTCTGAAAGTCACACCGTTTTTGTGTTTCTCGGTGCGCTTTCGGCAAATGAAAATCACACCGAAACACACAAAAACGGAACACCAAAATATCATACGTGTGATTTTAAAAGACATATGTGATTTGACATAAGATGATTAGAGTCAAATTGATTTTCAGAACAGGGCTGAAAGTTTCAGATTTAAAATTATAAATTACTGTTTATATCAATTGATAAAGTTAAAAAAAAATATGCCTTTTATTTTATTTAATTTCGCAACAGTATTTTGATTATTAGAAATTCCTCCCAGGAATGTAAAATAATATTTTTGTAACGCCGATTTGGCAAACCTTTACCAGAGTGGTATCAGGTGGTAGCAGTTTGACAACAATAAGAAATATGTTGTCAGAAATTTGTGCCAGTATAAATAGCGGAAAATATCCAAATCCGTTAAAAGTTTAAACGAGCAAGTAAGAGCACTATATTCGGATTTGCAGAATCTTTAATAACCTTCTCCTAACGTAATGCAGCGTCTTAGACCCCTCAAACACTACCAAAAAAAATATGTTGAGAACATTTTTTCGTTTAAAACATATTTATCATGTATGTATTTGTACTGCCAGGACCACAATGTCGACAAGAACATTTCTTTCGCATTTTTATATTGAAAACAATAATAAAAAACAAAAATTTCTCGACATTGTGGGTCTGACAGCTAATGCGCAAAACAAATTTAAAAAAAAAATAAAAAATAGCTAAACCTGACGTGTTTGAACCAGAATTAAGTTTAAAAAAAGTGGCGAATGCATACCCTTCTTAATGCCATATAAGTTATTAAAAATACAAACCCATTGTTAAACATACACCATCTGTTGTTAAAGGCTAGTTTACACTATCACACATTTCATACGTATTCCATAATACTTTGTGAGATGGAAATCTAATGAGTCTTGTTGTGACTGTCAAAAAATCTAATGTAACATTACAGTTTGTAGTCACACTATCACACATGAACATGCTTTTAAATGCAACCCTGATCCAATGAAAAGTATTAGCGTTTAGAAAAATTTCAAAAAACGATGAAGTCGTATGGGATGTCAAACTTTTTTCGTAATACTTGTGACACATTGCATTCACACTATCACACTTTGTCATATTACTTGAGTTTTTGACATGTATTAATACAAAGTATAATAGTGTAATCTAGCCTTAATCCTTCATTTGTAAGCTATAAACCCAATAGCATGTGAATTTTATTTGACTTCTGTAAGGTTAATCGCTTAAGAGCCCTCAACCTGTATCAAACCCTTTACAGGCTTTCACCTGCAAAAACACAAAGTCATGACTGTTTCCCTAAAATATATCTATTATGTAAATTCAATCTTACTCGGAGAATACAAGACAAATTTTTGCTGGGCTATTTATGGCATATTTGCTTAAAAATTATTCCCCACCTCATGTCCTTACAAAGATTTACTTAGAGAAAAAAAAGAAAACAATCTAAGGAGATTCTTGACTTAACGGCTTTAAATTGCATCAATTCGAAATAGGATATTACATATTTACATTCTTTATTTCCTCTTCCAATGTTTATTATCCTAATACTTTTGCAGAGTCCCGTGTCTATGACAATTTACAAACTAATTTTTCATATTTTTTAAAAGCATTGTTTTAAACTCTTTTGTTTAGTTGTTGTCATTTTTTATTAAATTTTCATGATTTTCATATCCTTTGACATGAAAAATATTTCTTTTTTTTTTTCTTCTTCATTATAAAATTTTGTCAAGGAATTTTTCCTTGAATTGAGTAGAAAGTTTCTCACTTTTGGGTAAAGAGAAGGTGTAAATTTTCTTTGTAAATGAAATAAACAATATTAATATTCCTGTTGTTTTTTATTTTTTTTCAGGTTCATAGTTTTTCTTTTGAGCAATTTTAAATTAAAATATTTTATTTGTTTGTTTAATATGCTGGCAAGAGTTTTTTTAATTTTTTTTTGTTCAAATATGTTTA
This sequence comes from Pollenia amentaria, assembly GCA_943735925.1. Classification (NCBI taxonomy): domain Eukaryota; kingdom Metazoa; phylum Arthropoda; class Insecta; order Diptera; family Polleniidae; genus Pollenia; species Pollenia amentaria. Next base: position 276,726,578 of record OX031006.1, on the reverse strand, counting down.
AAGAAATTTTTAATATACATAGTTTGGAGCAATTTAAGTATTAATATTTTTCAATCAACTCGTAAAAATAAAAAAAAAAATTGATTTTGTTGTACATAATAAAAAAACGAACAAAATTTTTGCCGTTTGATTTTTAAAAAAAAAAAAAAAAGTGATAAACTGGGAATTCCTTAATATGAGTTACATGTTTTTTCTTGTGAGATCAATGAATGTAAAAACCATATATTTATCCGTTTTAGGACTTTTTGTGAATTTTGAAATCGAAATGCTAGTGCATATTTTTGTATATTTTTGAAGCATATTTTGATACTTGTTGAATTTTTTTTAAGTGCGAAACAAAAAAAAAATTATTTATATATTAGCTTTAGCTTTTCTTTTTATACCCACATTACCACAGATGGGCAACACATAGAAATATTGGTTCTAGATTCACATTTTAGTATAAACTAGAACGATGTCTGTCCGTCCAGCTAGTTCTTTATCCATGTAAACTTTCTATGCCGAGAGTACAGGGCCCTCTTTCTCAAAACTAAAGATGAAAAATCTACATACAAGTAAAATACATTTGAAACAAAAATAAAAAAAAAGTTTTAATTGATTTCATGTTGTAAAATTCCTGTCGTCATAAAAATAATTTTATGAAAATTAAATTCAATGAACTTAAGCCTAATTAAAAATATAATAAAATAACCACAATACTAATTACAAAAACAAAATTTGTAAAATGTTTGCTTTTTTTTAGAGTATTTTACTTGTAGAATTGTAACTTGTAGTTTTGAGAAATCGGGCCCAGGGAGCAATTTTGTTGATAATTTTTTTTAAATGAAATTTGGCACAAACGTTTTAATTTTCATGAGGACTAAGCCTAATAAAAATGGTCTCTAGTATTTCAAAATCACTCTAGCAAATGTTTTAGCTCCCATATAAATACCATTTCAAAAATAGGTTTCAATGCCATAACTTATAAATGGTATTATTGATATATTTGCCTGCAATAACTTTTATAATGGAAACATTTTCCAATGATCGGTCCAGAATTGACACATCTCATAACGAAGTCTATATCTGGCACAAATAACCATAATATAATTTTGTTAACTTGTGTCCATTACTGACCATTGCACTATGGCCGAAATCGCGATTTTAGCGGCAAAAAATACTTCCCGACAAGCTAGCTTCACCAAATTCGGTGTGTAGACTTCTAATGATAAAAAATAAATTTGAGAAAAAAATTGGGCGGGCCACGCCCCCTTTTATCAAAGTATTGGCAAAACGTACTTCCTGGCAATCAAATTTCACCAAAATGGTTATACAGACTTCTACTGACAAACAGTGCGACTCGAGAAAAATGGGTGGGACACGCCCCCTTTTTCCAAAGTAATAGTAAATAGTACTTCCTGGCAAGCTAAATTGTTATACGATCTTCTACTGACAAAAAATGCAGCTTGAGAAAAAATGGGCGGTCCACGCCCACTATTAAAAAAATATTTAATGCTACCAGAAATTCATTTTTTTTTTAATTCAAAAATTTATTATTTTAAAGAAGTTGTAAATGCTTATTAATTTATCTGAAAATAACAAAATAATGGATACATATTCTCAAAAGATATAAGGCTTAATTAATCATGGTCTGTTTCTTCGTTTTCATCCGCTTCTAATTCCAATGAATAATTATTTAACGACTCTAAGCTAACATCAGAATCAGAACTTTAATTGCAGCTGTAGGCTTCTTGAGATGTTGAAGGTAATAACAGTTCTGGCGGTAATTCAGGCATTTTAAAAAGATCAATGACTTCTCGAGGAAACGGATGTTTTTTCGAACTTTTTATACGTTCTTGTACACATAAGCTAGAAATATATGGGTCAGAGCCATCCATAGCTCTATGATACATGTCAAGTATGTTGTGCACTCTTGAATCCTTTCGAGCGTGACCAGTTCGATCTTTTTTATAATATTTGTTTCGCGCCTCAGATGCATTTTCTGCAAGGCAACCTACGGGTACTACTGAAGCCTCAATTATTTCTGACGAATGCACTAATAATTTGTGTATTGTGGCAGACATCGAATACCATTCGTAGTTTTGGAAAAATATTTCACTGGTTTTAATGCAATGTGCACGAAACCTTTGAGCATCGATTTCAAATTCAGAGGAGAGAGCAATTAAGATTATGTGTAATTTTTTCAAAAAATCAGGTCCGCTAAAAGGTCCGTGCGAGAAAATGCTCTTCTAGCTGTGTTGCCATCGTTGGTGTTGCCGCTGCCATTTGCTTTCGGCTTATCGACATGAAGCCCCATTTGAAGCAAAAACTCTTTTTGAATTTTTTGTTTCTTTTCTGCCAGGACTCTCTTCTCTTCCGTTCCACGAACTTGCCATTTTTTCAAATCTAGCTTGTATGAAAGCTTTAAAACAAACTCGAAACTACGAATCCACGCATGCAAAGGGCTTATTCCATATTTCAAAGCGTCGGCTTTCGCTTCAAAATTAGGAGAATCAAAGTTTCTTAAAGTTCGAAATTGCTTTGGACCGGCATGACAGATGGGGCATTGCTGTGCACTTTTAGTTTCTGTCAACACATTTAAGACTTTCCCATCTATTAATGTCATATATAAATTATATTTTACTTTAATTTTTTTCCCATTACTAAGTGTATATTGTAGTGGTTCCAACTTTTTAATCTGGTTATTTATGTTGTGATTTTCAGTTAAAATGTGCTCTTTTGTTTCTTTAACAAACTCCTCTTTTAAAGGTCTACAAAAGCGTACTGACTGAGGTGTACGGTTTACCCAAATATTATCACCTGCTGAGGAAATTATTTTTATTGGAATGACTGATGTCACAAAAAGGGACTGATCGAAACTTTCCAAAGTATTTGCCACAAATTTTTGTTTAAACAAGCTGTGACCGGTCGAACCATCAAACCCGTAGCTCAAAATTAGGATCGATTCTTCAACATTCATTGTACACAATACTTCATCTTGATATGCAAGAATTCTTTTAGCTGTGTGGTCTACCAAATTTTGTAACGATACTTCGACAGAGCTTTCATTCGCTTTGATTTCATCCGGTCTACATTTCAATTTGCTTTTATAAACTTTATCATAAGTCGGATAAATACCACTATTGTGCATTATGTTTAATTGACGCATATTTAAGTACTGCTTTTTAGTTAATCCGTTTTTTAACAAAAACATTAGAGCTTCATCAGGTGATACTGCCGTAACTTCTTTATGGCTAGTATTGAGAACTTCTCGAATTTTGGATGGCCGATTTGGAGATATAGCAACTTGTTGTAGGACAAATTTCAAATCCGTTGCGTGGGATTTTTTGGCAGATATAGAGGCAGCATGAACTAATAATTGCGCATTGTCTCCTTGCTGGGAAGCTAATTCGGAAGCTAATCTCCTTTTATTTCTTTCGCAGCTATCATATAAAAATGAAATTATGTGTGTTTGTATGTTTGTATGTTTGTATGTTTGTATGTTTGTATGTTTGTCGCTTTATAGACTCCGAAACTACTGAACCGATTTGCCTGAAATTTTTACAGTAACATCACGTGAGCCCTAAAAATAAAATAGGCTACTTTTTTTTCGATAGGGGCAGGGGAATTGGTACCCCCCATAGGATGCCAATATTATACTGAACCGATTTTCCTGAAATTTTTACAGTAACATCACGTGAGCCCTAAAAATAAAATAGGCTACTTATTTTTTCGATAGGGGCAGGGGAATTGGTACCCCCCATAGGATGCCAATATTATACTGAACCGATTTTCCTGAAATTTTTACAGTAACATCACGTGAGCCCTAAAAATAAAATAGGCTACTTATTTTTTCGATAGGGGCAGGGGAATTGGTACCCCCATAGGATGCCAATATTAATTATCGCATATCTTAAGAGCCGCTGCACGCATTTTGCTGAACTTTTTGTAGTAGGATCTTCTGAGCCCCAGAATTGAAATAAAATAGCAGCGGGGGTATAGGAATACCCCATAGGACGCCAATGTTTAACATCGCATATCTTAAGAACTGTAATAGTGAGAATGTTCAAACTTTCTAAAAGTCACTCTTATGGTATACTACACTCTTGAAAATAAAAATAAAGCGGGTAGGCGCAGGGGGGGAAATACCTCCCATAGGATGCCAGTGTAGCGAAGCGCACCGGGTTAAGCTATAAACTCAAATATTTCAGAATTTTTGAACCTGAGTGTTTCTACAAAAGTAGTAAAAAATCGTTCGTTAGCAGTCAAATGCATACACTTTTACCATGACATAAAACTTGAGTTTTCTACAAACAATCACATGGAAATAGTGTCAATGATACTTCATGATATTTTTAGTTTTACTCCACGAAAAACGATAAAACTCTTCAGAATTTCACAAAAAAGTACACACAAAAAAAAATTACCAAAAAAAGTACAAAATACAAACATTTAGCAAACTATATTTGTATATAGTAAAAATACTCACCTCGAGTATTACAACTCATATTAACAAAGTTTTTTTACACGAAAATATTATTAAAAACCACTTTTTAATTTTTATAAAAATTATGCTGCTTCACTTGTATTAACACGTACTAAAAAATATGTAAACATTAACAGATGTTCATACATAAACAGGGTTGCCAATAGTAAAAATTTTTTTTTGTTTTTTCTTATCAATATGTTGGGTATTGAACACCATCAAAAAAATTGTAAAAATTTAAAGTTGAAAAATTGACTTTTTGCCGCTAAAATCGCGATTTCGGCCATAGTGCATTGGTTCCAAATATGGAACAAATATATTGTGGTGTATGGTATCACATGTTCGGACTTGACCGACTACACTTTTTTTCCTTGTTTATTATATCGAGGGTTATTATTCAAATAGTGCTATCAGCAAGAGCACAATTTTACAGGAGAGCGAAAAAACTGATTTTTTCTATAACTCTAATGGCTAATAAATCAGTGATTGTTTATACGCTAGTTTAGTTGAACTAAACTTAAATTTATATGTTGTTTAAACTCAACAGTTGTAAATCAGTGTCCCATGTATTATAACAAGTAACATGTGGCAGCACTACGATAAATGTTGACAAATTCATATGGTTTATATTGGTAGTTTAAACGCCCAATTTTATGCGTTTAAAGATGGTTTATATGTTTTCTGATTTATAGATTTGTTGGCTTAAACACATTTTAAACCAAAAAGAGAGTTTAACTTGCTCTGATTTATTAGCCCTAAGAGTATTAACTAAACTTTGTTTCAGAATGTTATTAAAAATAAACGTCTTAATCATACATATATTATTATTTTTTAATTCCAGATATTCGCGCTAATATGTCTGATAGCACTATTTACAAATTAAAATTTTATAGATTTGAACATTGAAACAAGCAGATAGCACTATTTGAACAAAAATAAAATGAGCTGTAATGAATACTATTTGAGACTTTAATTAAAGTAACACGAACTTCTATTAAAATAATTATTTTTTTTTTTACAAAACAATATGTAATGAAAAGTAAAATATTAAGAAATGCGTAATCATATTAATATAACTCAAAATTATTTTTAATAGTTTAATTATATTCGAAAGCAATAAAAATTTAATTTTTATTCGCATATTTTAAATTACCATATAAAGAATGATATTCTTGCGGAATAACAGGCTTTAATGCTTGGAAGTGCCTCCATTTGCTTAGTTGAATATGACGTGGGCCAGATTGTAAGGGATTCGCTTCTTTATGACCACTGTATGCTATAAAAAACTCCATAAATAAATATTAAAATAAAAATTTATAATTTATAAATTAAATAATTTTTTCAAGCTCGAGGTCTATTTTATTCTTTAAATTCTTTATTTTTCAATATTTCGACATCCTTTGGATGTCATCTTCAGGAATAACGAGTCACAAAAATACACAAGAATTATTTTGTAGGTATATTATTGCACTCAATAAAACAGGCCTCGAGCTTGAAAAAATTATTTAATTTATAAATTATAATTAAAAGGTCGAATAACTAAAAACTTAATAGAGAATAAAAATTTATACTAATGACAAAAACTCATTCAGAAATTTTTTGCATGTTTTTTTTTTGCAAAATGTCTTCAACGAATTTTAAAATAATATTAGTTTTTGATATGAAGACACAATTCCCAACCTTTTGATGATAATTTGTCTACTTTGTTATACAAATTTTTATCATTTTATTATATACAGAAATATTTTTTATGTAAATAGCACTTTTTTTTACCAAAAAAAAAACCTGTGTGTTAGATAGCACAATACAATATTTATGAAAAAAAAAACATTTCGGGAAATTTTTTTTTTTCAAATTTAAATGACAGATGCCCCTTCAGTCAGTGAATTCGTTTCTATAAAAAACTCATTTTCAAAAAATTGCAGATAGCACTACTTGAATAAAAACCCTCGATATGCAAATATTATTAACTTATTGAATATTTTAGTATTAAATAAGCCCTTTTTGCATTTAGGGCATATTTTTTACAATTTTTGGGGCATATTTTCAAGTTTTTACTGCATATTTAATGCTCACAAAACACTTTTTTAGATCATATTTCCGGTTTACCTGGTGATTACAAAGAGTGTAAAATATTTTTAATTTCTCCAATAAAAGATTGCGTTTCTCCGAATAAAGTAATTTTGCACAAATACAAATATCGGTACAAACTAGAAACGATCACAAAATGGCGGTGACAACAATAAAGGTTTTCCGTGTGATCATTTATGTCAAAAATATAAGTGATCCCATGTTGTTATATCAGAGAATTAAATAAAAATGAATCATTTTGAAATTTTCTTATTCATATCAGAAAGTTATATAAAAATGAATCATTTCGAAAGTTTCTTATTCATCATAAATCGTCTGAAGGGCATAAATTGGTGATTACTTACGTTTGTAAATATATATTAAATTTATACTCCAAATTATTTACTGCCTGTTCAACGATTTCGAACGTTAACGTTCGTATAGAAAATAACATTTAAAACAAAAACAAATTTTAAAATTTTGTTGCTGTTTTAAATGTAATTTTCTATGCGAACGTTAACGTTCGAAATCGATGAACTGGCAGTTAAATTCATAAGTCGCTTTTAACTTCGGAATCAGTCAGTAATAATTACTTACAACCAAGAATGATAGAATACAAGATTACGCCATTATCATGATTTCTTGTTAAATGACGTAGTTTGTCCCTGGCAAGCGCTGTCATTTCTAAAAGACCATGAAATTTTCGAATTTCTTATAAAATATGCTTGATTTTTTTTAGAGAAGGCAACCCTACAATTTAAAATACTTTTACGTTTCTAAAAATTATATTTATTTTATTGTGTTTAGATTTAACTAACATGTGGAGCCGGAGTCGGAGTTGACCAGTCAGAGTTGCGGTTTTTGTACCGGAGTCTGATTCGAAGTCGTAGTACCTACAAAAACTCGCGACTCCGACTCAAAAATTTTTCGGCATAAAAAATAAAAAAATACAGAAGTAAAATTTGTTTAAGCGTTTAAACTGCTTTTCAGAAGGCTGTTTAATATGGGATCTAAGGTAAATATGGACCGATAATCAGAAAATTGCATGGTATTATGAACCAAAATTGGACCAAATTTGACCACAATATCTATATCTGCTACGGTTTAAGGTGTATTTAAACAATTTCCCAGAGTGAGCATAATATTGGACCAGGCATCAGAAATTAAGAACCAAAAACTTAAAATGTAAGTTTTTCATTTGAAAAATTCAAAACTCATGCGTACAAAATAAATTTTTTTTCTATCAGTTAAAAAAAAATGGGAAACACAAAAAAAGATATTTATTTCTAAAGTACAATTTGTGTTTTGTACATGAAAAGAAACAAAAATTTGAAAAATACACAAAAACGTTTTTTTTTATTTTATTTATTTTTTTTGAAAAATATTTAACATTGGTGTTCAAAACATGTTTTTAACTGTACAAAAAAAATTTATTTTGTTTTATTTGTTCTTCAAAGTTTATAATAATAAAATTCTTAAAAAAACGTTCTTGAGAAAAATATATTTTTTTTGTTTTTAGAAACTAACAATAAAAACTCAATTTGAAGTTAAAATTGTGAATTTTAATTAAAATTATAATAAAAAATTGTGTTTAAAATTGCAATTGCAAAAAATCTTTAGAGATTCTTAATTATCAAAACTAGCTGCTGTTGCATTGGCTGTACCCGCAACACATGGCCGGTTTGACTAAAATTGTTATATGAATTAGGATTTACGCGCAATTATCTATTTTTTGAAAAAAATATCTAGTAAGTGACCTCTCACTAAAAATATTTATATTTTCTTTTTTAAAACAAGCACTTGTTTTTCGAAAAAATAATTTTGAATCGTTCAGTATCGACTGAAAGAATTGGAATCGAAGAAGTATTCAATCACGACTGCCAGAATTAGCTACCTGTGGCTTGTTAATAAACAAAATTGCCACATGCAGAGTGAGATCAATCCACAACGTTCCCCTGTACATTAAAAAAAAATTGTACCGAATGGTGCAGTTTGCCCGCTGGTGGTATCATTGTGCCTTGTTTCTTTAAATATGAAGTCGGAGCTCGCGTAACAATCAGTGATGATCGATAACGCATCATAGTAAATGTTTTTTTATATATGGATAACATTGATCGAGATGTAATTTCAACAGGATGGCGTAGATGTGCTACACAGTGACCACAACAATTGACTTATTTAAATTAAAGTCTTGCTATAAATTAATTTCGAGTAGTAGACCTTTCAGTTGGATTTTAAGGTCGTGCGATATGACACCATTCGATTATTTATTGTAATGCTAACAAATGTCACTGGTTTATGCTGATAAACCAACAACAATTGATGCATTGAAGATCAAAATTCCTGTTTTTCGTGACATGGGCAGTTTTCCTAAACGTTTGTTCACAATGTGTAAATTCAGTATTGACACTGTATTGATGCATTTTGTACTTACATTTTTAACTACGTTGTATTGTATATATATGCTCTGCATCAAAATCTTTTTAATGACAGTTTGTCATTGGGATTGACTTAAGTCAAAGTGGGAGAATATTATTATTTATTTACCCGGTATACATGTTTTCTTCACTTTTGTTGTATTCCGCCATTTGTTGACAGAAGAATTCTTAATTACAAGACACCAGCACCATGCCCGATATGGTTTTCGTCATCATTCTACATTGAAAATTTGATATATTTAACTAAATAATTTTACAAAATAGAATGTGGGAATTTTTGCTTCTTATTATATTTTTTAAACAGAAAATAATGTTAATAATACACAAAATGTGGCATTGAATTGATGTCACTGTAGTCTTAGCATAGATGTCGCATAAAATATGACAATATTTTATGATGACGTTTGACATTGGATTGATGTCCCTTTCTGCCTCACTGACGCCATTTCTAATAACATTGATGTCACGCTTCTGATGTTCGCGCATCATCAATATTAAGTTGCATTTTTCTATGAGTGTAGGAACAGAATGCATTGTCGAAATATTTTTGGTTGCATTAACGAGCATGTGTCCATGTATTACTTCAATGCAACAGGCGTTTAGAAAATCAACCATACCTCTAGCAACACTCGAAAACGTGGCCTTAAGTGAAACGTCCAGAAGACATCAAGAACAGCCCCGTTGCACAAAATAATTTTCAAGTGTTAATGCCATGTATGAAAAAATTGTTTTTGAGTTATATGTGTTAGCTCTTCTAATTTTAAGTTTTGTTGGGCTAAAGAGGCACCCTTTAATATTTTAACCAAAAAAATTCTTAATCGATACTGCTAGTAACATTGTAAAAGGACTCTCTCTGTTATTTTAGTGATAACATATACAAGAACCTGTTAATTGATCCAATGAATAATAACCGATCTAAAATTTATTTAGACCGAATAAAATGTTAGTCAAAAAGAAAAGCAAACACAAATTTTGGGCCCAGGGTTTTATTAACGCATATTTCTCAAAAGATTGTTTTGGATTGTTTTTTTCTTTTTTTTTTTTAATTTTTAAGAGACAAACATGTACCTACATATTTTAAGTTTTTGTATGCAAAAAAACCTAAATGGAGCAAGGCTTATAATTATAAATTTGATAAACAAACTTAAGACAATGAAAAATATGACTAGAAATTGCTTTTCGAAAAACTTGGTAAGTTGTGCGGTAACCTTGATAAGCGTGGCCGTTGTGGACAATGTGGAGGTAAAACTGAATTTGGTTGTACAAAATGCAAGTTAAACTTATACCAAAAGTCTTGTTTTGCCCAGTTTCATGCTGGTGTTCCAAAAAATATCAAAAAAAATAAAATTATCTCAATAATCAACCATAGTAAAGATATTTATTTCTTTGTTTTTTATTAATAAATAGTTCTTTTTACATAAAACAACGCATTTTTTACTTACCAAAAAATTTAAAAAAAAAAATTTGTGTTTTGAACCCTCTAACAGCGAAGTGGGTATTTAAATACCCATGTCATTGAATCATTCCAGAGCCGTTGTGGTTCACTTTTTCCAAATTTGAAAAATTGCTAACTTTGAAGACGCTTACTTTCACAATAGAAGGGGGTTAAATTTAACTTGAAAAATTTTTTTAAAAACCAATTTATTGTACCTCTTAACTGAAGTTAGACAGAATTTTTTTAAGATGGCTCTGTTTTTGGGTATTTAAATACCCATCCGTCCTTAATGGGTTAATGCGATTATTGACTTGACTTAAGTCACATTTACAACGTTAAATTTATTCTGTGGAGAATTGATTTCTAATTAAATATTTTGGTCATCTATTAATATACTTTTTTTCGATTTAACGAGCATTAATCGATATATAGTTTTTTTAAACTTTCTTATATTTTACTACAAACCAGTCGGAAATTGAAACAATTTTTAGATTCGGTCTTTGGAAGTCTCCATCCATCCTAAGGTCTATACATTCTAAGTCACGCACTATCACGTGGAAAAGTCAGTCATGCACGCTCATGCACTCTCACGGTATGTTTTTTTCATCACACTCGCTCTCACATTCTTGCAAATAAAAATATTCGCCACTAGCGAATATTTTTCTATTCAAACCCTTTAATTTTTAATTCACACATAAAAGAAATTTTTGTTTTAAACAAGTTTTTATTACAAAATTTACTACCAGGCCCAGAATGTCGGCAGTTTCTTGGTTTTGTTTTCAATATAAATATACGAATGAAATGCTTTCGACATTGTGGGCCAGGTAGTTAGTTTTCTCATGCTAAATTAGAAATAAAATTAAAAAAAACATGATTCTCCATTTTATCTTTATCCTGCTACCAGAATATTGTTCGTATTGTTGTTGGTACACGCAGAGAAAAAATATGGTTGGGCATGATTACGGCAACTACACAATGTTTGTTGTAACAATATATTGTTATCGTGCACAAAATATTGTTAATTTTATTTAATATCAACAATATTATAGTTACTGTATATAGTCAATGTTTATCGCAATTATAAATTTAAGTATAGTTCACTGAAAAATAATCATTTTTATAACCAACTAAATAATGATTACTTTGAAAACATATTATTTTCCTCACAACCATTTAATGATATTTAATACACATAACATGATAACTTTCTATACGTCTACTCATAATATGTTTAAGTTGCAAACAAAATATATTTACTCTAATAATATTTTGTTATCGCCATTTGTAAAATAATATTGCATCAGTTGTGTCGTTTGCTTTACATACGCGTATCGAATTGTGTGTTATTCAGAGGTTAAACAATTAAAAAAATACCCATTAAAAAAAAGTTTAAAGAAATTAAAAAATAAAGAAATTGTAGGTACTCGTACATAAAAAAAATTGTAAAGTGTCACAAAATAAAATATCAATGCTAAAAAATTTTTATTATTGTTTGAAAATGGTGCACAAATATTGACCACTGCTTTGTGTTATTTTAGAGAAAAAGAATAAAAATTCTATAAAATAATTTAAAAATAATTGCGACCTACGACAAGAATATGATGTGAAATATATGTATCAGTTTTACGTTAAGGTTGCTAGTAAGTAAATAAGCATAAAAATATATTAAAAATATTTTTCGGTGTAGATGATTAACACGATCATAAAATGATTACTTCTTAGCTTATTATGATTAACATGATAATAATATGATCACTTCTTAACTTATTATGATTTACATGATAATAATATGATAACATTAAATTATAATATGATGTAATAAAAACAAATTAGGATTAAGGTAAAAATATTATGATAACAATATGATTACTTCTTAACTTATTATGATTAACATGATAATAATATGATCACTTCTTAACTTATTATGATAAACATGATAATAATATGATTACATTAAATTATAATATGATGTAATAAAAACAAATTAGGATTAAGGTAAAAATATTATGATGTAATATTACGAATATATTTGGTCATAATATGATTCAATAAAAATCTTAATATGTTGACTACAATCATGCATCTTATCATAATATGTTGCTCTTAGAATATGTTTACCACGACCATGTTTTTTCTTTGCGTGTAGTTTTCAACAAGTATTACTGAGATTTCAACAAAAATCACCTTTTTTTAAAGAAAAAATTCTCGCCAATTTTTTTTTTCAATTAAACCACTAATCAAAATTAAAATCAGTTTTAATTAAAAATTTAATGAAGTGAATTAAAGGTTTACTTAAATCAACAACATTACCGCAGAAAATGTTGTTAATATCAAAAAATATTTAATTGATACTAATCATTTGTTTACTGGTGCAAATAAAATTTTAATTAATATCACACATTTTTAATTGAAATCAATTTTTATTTTTTTCCTGCGTGCAGACATCTGCAGCTAAAATATATTAAATTCGAAAGATAACACTGTGCAAGAAATTGACACTTTTGACAAGCTGGGCACCTAGCATTTTAACATAATTCGGGTACGCTGAATCCAGTGGTGCCCGCGGTTTTTTAAGATTGGCTCTGGTTTTCGAGATATACCGTTATTTCGAAAATGGAGGAGGATGCACAACATATGCTCGCGTAACTCAAAAACCCTTTATCTAATTGAAAAAACTTAAAAAAATTCCGCAAATGCCGCTTAATCGTGGAAAAATTTGGCGCAATTCGGTAAAAGCAACACCATCTGGGCTCAATGCTTTTTCAAAATTTTTTACAATACCCAGTTTGATGTGGAGCATTTATGACTTTATTTCTTAATTCTAAGAATATTTTAATCGGTAACTGTGGATTTTCCAAAATTCCTACCGCAAAGTGAAAGTGTGGTAATAATGCATGCATATTTCTTTAGAATAGCATAAATTTGGTTTTGTATTGTAAATGGCACAAAAACCGCATTTAAAAATTTTTACGTCAAAATGTCATTGAAAATAAATATTCTGCATTGGCACATTCTCCATATCGGCCCTTTGCTGCAATAGAGTCATAACTTAAATTTGAATTTCTAGCATCTAGATATTTAATTCTTCTCTCTAGAGTTGAATATAGAAGATATTTGTATGAAATTTTTACACAATATGAAGAAGCGATATGGTGATTAACTCCACATTATTAGCTAGTAGGCGGCTCTATGTGCCATTGTGAGCTAAAGCATTAAATACATTAGCTCAAAAATCCGCGTTTTTGAGTTATGACTCTATTGCAGCAAAGGCTCGATATATACAATTAGTCAATTCACAAGGTATCCTAACATGTCATATTGTCAAAATGTCCTAATATTTCACAATGGTTTAAAAATATTGTTGTTGGTTTGTTAACAAAAAGTGTCTTAAATAAATAGAACGTTGCTTGCTGTGTTTATTGCGCTGTCGTAATTAATCAGAAAAGTCCAGCGCTGAGCGGCTGAGCCGTACAACAATATTTTTAAACCATTGTGAAATATTAGGACATTTTGACAATATGACATGTTAGGATACCTTGTGAATTGACTAATTATGTTGAATAAAGAATTTAATAATTAAAAAAAATCCTATGAAATGCTCCATATAAATTATATTCTTCATATATATTGAAGAAAAAGTCCCACAAATTCCCAGAAGTCGCCCATAGTAGTACATAATGGATGACCGACCTCAATTTATTTTTTGTCCTTAACATTTTCTCAAGACATACTTGCCCCTTATCACCACTTCTTAGGGGGGCTCCCATACAAATATTGCGTTTTATGAAATTCTTAAATTAATTAAAATTTTTCGCCTTTTGTGAATAAAATCAAAAGTTGCTAACAGATTTTAATTATTTATGGCTTGTTTTGTTTGCACCTTTGTTTATGATAATATCATCAGACATATTATGTCTGCAAAAAATTAGAAGCCTAGCTGCACATTTTAATTTTTTATGAATTTTTAAAAAACAAAAATTTCGAAATTTTGATAAAAAAAATTAATTTTTCTTTCAAAAAAAAAAATTATGTTTCAATAACGACTACTCATATTAGAAAAAAGGTTTTATTTTTCTTAAATGAATTTCGGTTTTTTTTGTAATTTCAATAAACTAAACCGTTTTTGAGTTACGCGAATATAAGTTGTGCAACCTCCTCCATTTTCGAAATAACGGTATATCTCGAAAACCGGAGCCAATCTTAAAAAACCGTGGGCACCACTGGATTCAGCGTACCCGAATTATGTGAAAACGCCATGTGCCCGGCTTGTCTGTTTTTTCAACTAGCATAGTGTAATTGATTGTCCTGGAGAACTTTTATGCATGTGCTAGCATTTTTTTGTAAATCTTAATAAAATTCCATTTCATAGTTTCGTTAGTTCATCCTAAGGTCTGTTAAATTTTTTTTAATTAAATCGATATAATAGATGAGTTCGCCAACATTTCACTATGTATTTTTAAAGTACTCATCTTCGACATTATTTCTGAATTTTTAAGTTTCGAAAATTAAAAATTTTTATTATGAAAACTTTTATGATCCCAAATTGCACTGCCCTCAATCGTTATTTGATAACAAATTTAGAAATTGTTATCTTTTTTAATATTAAAGCAATAAAAAAATTAACTTTGCAGAAAATTTCATTTTTTAATTTTGGCCAAAAACGGGGTAAAATTTCCTATAGTGCACTCACTCACTGGTGTGTTACTTTAACGAACTTTTTCTATTAAAATTTTTAATTTATGTAAAAAGTAACAGAACGAGCGAGTTCAATTTTCCATCTATTCAAATTTATGTTTTTTCCAGTTAAACTGCTTACAACATTTTTAAACAATTGCTATTTATAATTGTTGTTGTTGTTTTTATACTATTGTTATTATTATTATTGTTTCCAGGTAAAAACTGACCACAATTGTTGCAACACAGGATAAAAATTCAATTCAATTCTACTTAATTCGCTTTGGGCATCATTTCTTTTACAATGTTCTATTTGTTCTCTTTTGTTTTATTGTTTATTTTTTTTTTGTTTTCCGGACCATCTCTTCTTCTTTTTTTAGCTTTTTTCCTTTTTGTTGATTTTAATGTGGTTTTTGGTACTTTTGTTCCTTCTATTGTTGGTGTTGTAGTTTTTGCATTCATTGTTATTGTTTTAGCTGTTACTACCAACCGGTAAAATTGCCAAAAGAAATAAGCTTTTGATGATGGACTTACAAAAACATGCACACTTACACACATACACCCACCCAAACATGCATTCACTGAATGGAAGAAAAGTGGGTGGATTTCTGTATTTGGTCGAAGACTAAGACCGAATTTTTAGATGCTCTACAAAACAGAACTTAAAATTTGTATATTCCAAACAAATGAAAGCACTTTAAACGCGCATATTTCCAAGTTTATAAACGTTTTATATTATTTTAATATAAAAGTCGTTTTTTAGTCTAAAATGTGAAAGAGAGACCTGTTTAAAAAAATTTACACCTTTTAAATTTTTGTCATCAAGTCTTGTGTTTTAGCAGAGGAAGGGAAAAGAGAATGCCATTTGTTTTTTTCTCTTTCTCTCTGTCTCCCATCAAAACTAAAGACCTGAAGACTAAAAACTAAAAACTGAAGCGTATGAATCAGCACTTCCGGGCTGCAGCAACCTGGCACTTACAGGAAGACCAATCTGTATATAATTCACATCATTTTATACTTTACAAACAAACTCATCATCTCCTCCCCCAACTCTGTAGCACCCAAAGTTCTGCCCACAGAAAAAAAAAGTTCTTGTTTATACAATCATACCAGTGCATTTAATTCTCAGCAACATCAATGAGTTAAATTGAAAAAGTAAATTAAAAAAAAATTTATTGAAAAGTTTTCCTTTAAATTTTTCTTAATTATGTAATGAAAATTTTTTTTAAATTTTCAAGGATTTGAATTCTTAAATGCAAAAGAAATTTGAAAACTCATCTAAAGAAAACAAAGATGAACAGATAAAACCATAAGGAATCCATAGAGTTTGAAAAAAAATATAGAAATAATTTTTTCTGACAAAATTCTTCCAACAAAGGATTCAATAGATATATAGAACCTTTTCAATTCTAATTACGAGTATTAATGCAACATGCTGGGAATAAAGCAAAATGTCTTTGAAAAATTACAAAAAAAAATCTCTACAGGTATTTTAATTGAAAAAAGGCAATTAAGAAATAAATTCACCAAGCTTTATTAGAAAATTTTCTGATTTTTATAAAAATCAAGCCCAGGAATACAAAATGCGAACGCAAGAGGAGGAAAACGAATTAAATGGGGTTTATTTATTTATTTTAGTCTAATAAGGCCGGGTTTTTAAGATGTGGATTAAGTTTTAATTTAATTTGACAACTTGTCAGATTCTTTCCCAGCTTCACAAAAATATGTCAAATATATTTTAAAAATGGATAAAAATCAATTAATATAATTTTCGGGATTTTATTTAAATTATATTAACGATGCGGTTATAAACATTGATGAGTTATTTAAAGAAACAAAAAAAAGGAATATAAAAAGAGACGTTGCGCTATAAATACAAATATAATGCACTGAAGAAAAGAGCAATTGAAACTTTTATTGTTATTGGCGGAGCAATCATATGGCTATTGACAGATGTATTCATTTTATTATCCATAGTACTGTACAAAATCATTTTTGGAAGTGGACTGCCAAATTCTTTGTGACGAAAGCTTCAATAACAACTTCCGGATGAACTACGAAACATTTGAAGTGCTGTTCAACAAATTCAGATGTTTGCGGCCAAATTTCTATTATTCTTTTATTTTTTTCCGTTATTTGATTCATTATACTCGTTTTTGTAATTTTTCCCAACGCCACTCGCATCGTAAAATTTCCCGCATGAAACAAGTGAATTATGACAAAAACAGTGCAACATGAAACAAAAAATGGTTTTTCTCTCATAAGTATTTCTGTATCTTAACTTTGCGAGAATTATCTGTCATTTAAATAATTTTCTAGCAATTATTGGAAGGATGTGAGAAAAAGTGTTTCTGTATCAATATTTTGCGAAAATTTTCTCACAAGAACTGTCAAAATAAGTCACGTTTGAAATTGATGCGAGAAAAATAAAATTTCAAAAATGGAGCCCAAACTATCCGAAAAAATGATTATGTATATACATAAACACATGTATGTACACAAGAGTGTGTATTATTATTTTTTTTAATTTGAAAATATAGAATTAAATAAAACACAATTGTTATATTTTTTTATTTTTATTTGTAAAAAAAAATCGATAATGTCCTAAGAAAAAAAATCGTCTTGTTTGTTTTAAAAACTCGGAAAATTTAAAATTAATATTGACAAATTTTGTTCGATTTTTATAAAAACATTGTTTAAGTTCATGAATCTTTTATACATTCATACTTAAGCTTGAGGTCTGTTTTTTATAAAATTATTTATTTTATTTTTTCTTTAATCCGATAACAATTTAAAATTTCAGATTCTTATTTTTCCCTGAAGAAGTCACACAAAAGCGTGACAAAATATCATATTGAACTAAAAATAACACTTTTGAACAAAATTTCCTTTTGACTGAAAAATGGCGTAATAGTTTAATGTTTTGATCACAGAAGAAAATGTATTAAATAATCCAAGGAAATAAAAATGAAGCAGTTTTCCCTCGGAATTTCGCTTTTGCCGATACATTTTTTAGGGAACAGACAAACAATTTCCACAATAGGGATAAATATAAAAATTTAAGCTGCCTGTTTCTAAAGATATCTTTTTATTGTAGTGGCTAATACACAAACATATAAAAATATTTAAAATGGTTTTATTTCAAAGACTGAATAATATCGTCACTAGAAAAAATCAGCAAATCGGCACTTTGCCAATTTCGGAAAAAAATCGTCAAGATGATCATAAATCGGCATATCTGGCCGCGTTATTTTTATTATATCTATTTCTTTCGTTGACATTCCGTTTGCATTTGACACTTAAATACTGAAAGTATTCCAGTTAAAGCAGAATTTGTGTTGTCTGTTCTCGTATTCGAATAAAGAAACACTTTTTTCTCACAAATCGAGAAACGATGGAATTTTTTGTTTCACACTTCATCTGAGATATTTTACGATGCGTGAAATACAGAAACGAGCTACAGGGGTGTGCTGGAAATTTAAAAAGTCGGTTTTAATAAGATTTCTAAGCGAAAAGAATTTTATGACAAATATTATACTAATATTTCTCTATTAAACAGAATTTTATAAAAAAAATTATAAAAAAAAGATTAAAAGTGTATTAAAAAGAACTTCCAATTTCTTGCGTTTTAAGTTTTTAATTTCCCCTGTATGACGTACCGCCATTAAAATATTTTCAGAAATATAGACCTATATAGGGCTCACGTATGAAATATTATAACTGTCGGTGGAGGTTGTAGCAAAGTTTTGACACAGCCGAAGATAGCACTCTTACCTGTTATGTCTGCTTATGATTCTTTTTAAAAAGTTAAGCGGCCCATACGCTTGAAATATAATTGTTCAATTTTTCGTATTGTACAATTATATAGCCAATTTACATGTGATATTCAATATTGGCAACAATCAAAAGACTTTTGATTTTTATTGCACATCGGAAAGAAGTGCAATATACTGTGAGATGTGTTGGCAACATTGTCCAATCTAGTTTTTCGGCAAAAACATAACAACAACTGTGTTTGGTTAAAGAAATTTTTTGTGTTGTGAATATTTTAATTTTAATTCAAATTAATTTATTACAATAATTGTATAAAGTTATACTTTAATTATAAAATTCAAGTACAAAAACATTTTAATATAAAAAAAAATATTTTGTTTATACAGTGGAAAAACAATCAAACCGAATTTGTCCCAAAAATTGGAAGAAATAGAATTTCTTTTGGAACGTTTTAAACTGTATGAAACTCTGCCATCATTGTAGAATACAAAGTGCAAAGAATATTCCAATCAGGAAAACAAGAATCAACAATTTGATAGTCTTCTTTTTAAATATAAAGAAAGACTTCCTAAGGCCGATAAAACTGAATAAAATTTTGTAGAAAACACAAACACCAAAATTTGGTTCATATGATTTGGTTTTGCTTATAGGTTATGTTTACCTTTTTATTGAATGAAAGTTGCGCCATATTTAAATTAAAAACATTGTGCGTGCCAATTATTGCATAATATAGGGCAAAATGGAAATAATATGGAGGATAACGTATACAATAATATTGCGAGTGTACGGCCACTTTAAGCAGATTCAAAAAACCCCTCTTTTTCATTTGTATATCTATCGGCTCAAAAGTTACAGGCCTTTGGCCGATGAAACCCCATTCTAAGCCACTGTGCGACGTACAGCCAAATTGTGCTCCTAGTATATAATTATAATAATATATACCATAGATTTTTAATTTATACATAAACATTATAAAAAGCTTTTTATTTCACATTCGTAACCTTTCCAATAGAAAAATCTCATTAAGTTTACAAATTATTTTTAATATTTTAATACGAGAAAAAGGAACATTCAAATAAACGTATGGACTTTTCTAATCAACTTTGCTCTTTTTTGTAAATATATGTATTTTAAAACATACGAGTACATCCATTTGCCTTTAACAAATATTATAATATCCATTTTTTAAAATAATATCCCTTTATCTAATTTTTGGTTAAAATTAATGGTTTTTGATTAAATGGGGTTAAAGGTTAGAGAGAAACAAACTCCTTTTGTTTATTTAAATATAATTTTTTCAATTATTTTTTTGTGCTTAAAATTCATTAGCTTTCAAACGATGACAGCCGTGTACAAAACACATGCTCGTTTAGTTGCCAGCTGAAATAATCATTGGCCATTAAGACCTTTACCTTTTTTCCACTGCCAATTTTTTTCATTTTCCTCTTTTTTGGTATATTTTTGTGGTTATAATTTTCCAGAAAATTAAAAAAAAAGGAAAATAAAAAAAAGTTAAGCTGATTACAGCCCATTACGTTTTATTCTTTAACACATTTTAGGTAGTTGCTGTTTTTTCTGTTATAACAACAATAACAACTAAAATGAGCATTACTTATAAGTGCACGTGTGTAGGTAAACATGTGTGGGGAAGTGTGTTTTTGTATGGGCATAAGTGTAAGTGTTTCTGTGTGGGCTAAGCAAAATACACAAAAATATTTTGACAAGGGTTAACAAATCAAACCAAATGATTTTATCTTTTATAACAAATGCAGGAATATTCATTAGGAGGTACTTTTAAAAAAATATATGTTTTACAGTTATTTTAATACTTGGCATATCATAGATGCGGAGGGTATTATACAGGGTGACCCACAAATCACGATTAAATAAGTGTTTTATTTTTTGTTTACCTAATTAGGATTTTTTATGAATTAAAAATAAAAAATTTAAATTTTTTGGGCAAAAAATATTTATTTTCTTCATACATTTATTTATAACTGCGAAACTGTTGCTTATGTAGCGACGTTGTATGAACAGATTAAAGGAATTGTAATTCTTAATTTTTGTCTCAGTTTATTCAGACTAGTGGTTCTCGAGTTATGACAAAGAAAAGAGCCTAAAACGTGACAGTCTGGTTTTATGATTTTATTATAATTTAACAACAGTGGAAAAAATAATGTTGATTCATTGTCTAAAATATAAGCAAAAAGATATTAATGCCCTTGACAGAAGATGTGATAATTAAAAATCTTGAAAAACAAAGCTACAAGTAACTTTTAAATTACTAATCTAAATTGCATTAAGTCTGAAATATAAATCAGAGCTGTGGAGTCTACAGCAAAAAGTACGAACTCCGACTCCAAACGATAAAATTTTTTAAGTGCGACTCCGAATCCTGACTCCCGACTCCGACTCAAACACCGACTCCAACTCCTACTCTAACCTTGATGCTAAATGTATATGAGACTGGTCTTTATTTGACTTTAAACTCTTTTTATATCCTCCACCACTAGTGGTGAATGAGGGTGTTCTAAGTTTGTCATTCCGTATGAAACTTTTTTACTATACATCCAAGACCTTGAGTAATTCTAAGTCGAATTACCCAAGTCCGTCTGTCTGTCCGTCTTTCCGTCTGTTGAAAAAACGCTCACTTTCGAAAACGCATAAGAAAAGAACAAACTTGGTCTCAAATGGCTTCTAGTTATCGTAAGCTGAAATCACAGTGTCAACTTGTTTTAAGATCGGTCCATAATTTACACTAGTCCTCATATAAGTCCTACTCCCGGCAAGCAGCTTAGTACGCCTAAAACCGTAATAAATAATGCTATCACAATGAAATTCGGTACGTCTTAGTTTTATAGGACGAGAATTCACACTGCCAAATTTCGTGAAGATCGGTTTATAATTTACCCTAGGCCCCATATAAACCCTTCTCTCGAAAAACACTTAATTGCGCCTAAAACCAAATAAAGTCCACTTTGGGAAAATAATTAAATTCGCCTAAAACCATAACAGATATAGATATTGCGGTAAAATTTCTTCCAACTTAGATTCATATGGCAAGAAACAATATCTTGCAATTTTGTGAAATTCACAGTTAACGCTAAATCTTATTACACTGCTGTATTGAAATTTATTCTAATTTATTTTTTGTAATACCAGAAATCAGTCTCCAGAATTTTGGGATGATTGGTCCATAATTTACCATAGGTCCAACACAAACAACCCTCCTAAAAATTATTTTAGTTCGGATAAAACTTTTACGAATCATGATATTTTACTTAAGCCAGTTCAAAGTTCAAGACAACAAAACTTGCAATACAGCTCGTGCATCCATCTCTTTGTTGAGCTAAACGTTTGGCGACCGATTTGGCACCTTTGGACTACTTTTTGTGGGGGTACGTCAAATCTCTTGTCTATGATGATAAATCAGCAAAGATAGGTCATTTAAGAGCCAACAGTGGACGCACTATTGACGAAGTTAGACCATATACGCTCGAAAAAGTGGTGTAATATTAGAACGACAAGATGGCGTTTATAAGATGCAGTCGCGGAGGCCATTTGCCAGAAATTATTTTTAAGCATTAAATGCCATAAAATTTTTGAGCTAATAAATACAAAGTTTTAGTTAAAGGGTTAAATTCCATAAAATTTGTGAGCTAATAAAGACGAAGTCTTAGTTATTCCATTGATTTTGCTGTGTTTTGGGCTTTATGCTAAAAACGGTCTAAAAGTATGCAATGAAATTTACATCATTTATAAACAAAAATATTTCGCTAAGCGTATACTAAATATTATATTAATCATACGTATAGAAACCAGCAGAACTAAACAAATACGATAACACAGTTTTGCAATCCATAAAATGTGCACTCCATTTTCACTTCAGTTTCTGAAAGTTCAAATCCAAACTAGAGATTTTCTGACTTAGTTCGGAATTAGATTGGGAACTTTGATCCAAAAATTGGCAAAAAAAAAAGTAGAAACATTTAATTTTTAAAATTTTTCCGACCTTGAAGGCAGTAAAACCAAATTCCAATCAGTTTACGAGACATAGCAGCAACAATTTTACGTTTTCTTTCAAGAAATGCTCAAACTCAAGTTTAATCAAAATATTAATGATGCTATAAAATCTTAATCCGAGCTAAGCCAGAAAACCCCAAACGGGTTTTGGCTAATTTCGGTAAGTACTATATGAAATTGAAATCAAAATGAAGGGCATATTTGATGGCCATGAAAATTTTGCACTGTGTAATACATGGGGATGTGCTAAAAAAAATTTTTATGGTTCAACGTCAGAACAAAACATATTTAATTCGAAAAAAGATATTAATTTTGCCAATAACTAGTCACTGATCATCACAATATTTAATTTATGAGGGACGCTCATGGTTGGCTCAACAGGCATATCAACATTTTTCTTTTTTTGCTTAGTTTGCAAAAGTTTTCTTGAATACCGTGTTTTAGCTTGCCTAATCTATTTTAAGGCCATATTTTCCTCAGTAATGGGGCTCATCTTTTACTCAACATTTCAAATTACCGCAGCTGCAGAGAGTTAAATTAACGAGTGTTCCTTTAGCCAGTGCTGCATCTTCGAAAAATAACTTAATCAGACGCCTGTCTGATCAGTCAAAGGTCCTTTGAATCGTTTTTATATAGAGTGGCGCTTAAGTAACATTATTTTCTTTTTAACGCCTATTCCATATTCTTTGGTAAACGGTGCCCTGTACTCTATTATTAACATAGAAAATATTAATTGAATGTTAAATGTTAAGTGTTTAGTTCCATTCTTAAAAAAATCATGCATTTAACTAAAACGAGCCAAATACAATTAAGTGAATGTTTATTAAACTTAACCGGCGAATTCAAGGAATTCGGTACCAAAAGTTATTTTCGGGAATACGAAATTTATTATTAATTCATTTATTATTGATGTGCTAAATTCCCAATTTTTATTTTTGATAAAAACACTGAAATTTATTGTTGTGGGAAAGCGCATTTATTTTTTTGATAAAAGGATGACAAATTAAAACAAACCCATTAGAGTTCTTCGTGAAATCAGAAGAAATTGTTGCTTTCCTTATGCACTCTGAGTTGGAAGTATAAACTCTTACTAGCACATTGAGTGAACGTGAAATAGATATAGTTTCTATAGGTGGTTCTTAGACGTCAAAATCAAAAGAAACGAGTAATTTAAGTATAAGGTTCCAAATATTAGTAACCTTCTAAGAACAGTTAAGATTTGGAGGCTTTATTGGTTGGCCGAAAATGTCAGCCATTATTCAAATTAACAACGAGTTTGCTTAGATTTTAGAATGCATTACGAGTGATGCAATTCAACAAGAAGTCTGGTAAAAAATGAAAGGCGCGCTCGTGATTAGACTTTTTCCATACAAGATTTTCAGAGCCGTTGGAAAGAAAATCTTTAGAAACAGTTCAATCTTAGTGAATTTGGCACGTGGAGAATTATTCTACACAGAAACTAGGGTCACAACAATTCTACACCGGTAGAGGCAAAAATGGTAACCAGTGAAAATCATATGGTCGTGCACAGAAAAAATTGAAAATTGTCTCTAATCACGAAATTTATACCAAATTCATAATATAAAGCAATCAAGTTGTTGATATTGCACCTATCACCAAAATGTTTATATTGATTACAAAAAATTGAAAAATTGTGAATATTTTTTTTTTCAATAAATGATATTTTTGATTTTAATTTAAAAAAAATGATCAAAAAACTTTGCCATTTTAAACAATGTGTTAGTTTTTTTAATTTAATATTGACAATACCCAACAACAATTCTAAAAGTTTAAACGAAAAATTCAATTAAAGTTTTTTGATATTTAATTAATATTTTTATTAAAAATTTATTTCAAAACAACTAAAATATTAATTAAACCAAAATTATATTTTTTTAATTTTCTTTCAACTAAAAAAATAATTGATTCAATTGTCACTAGTCTATCAGCGCCTGGGTTGCGGCTTCGATTCCCGCCAGATACTCTGGTCTACTGCAGACAAGCGTAAAGCTTCGCGGGATTAGCATAGGGAACACTTTAATTTAAAAAAAAATAAAAAATTGGGTACAAAGTTTTTAAAAGGAAATATGACAAGAGTTGATTCTGTGCAAAAAAAAAACAAATACAAAAAATATATATATACATATTTTGATATTCTATAATTTCTGCAAAAAAAAAATCGAGGTCAAACTACGAAACCTATTTTTATGCCCCGATATATAATAAAGGTTGGTTAAATTTTAAGGGGCGATTTGATTTTGAATAAAACACAAATTTTTTAGGAAATTATTGCCATTTTTTTTATTATGACAATATTGGTATGGTTCAATTATGAATGGAACAAAATATCGCCAAAATGACCGCCCCGACCTCGGCAGCACACCTCCATCCGATGGTCCAAATTTTCGATGACGCTGAGGCATAATTGAGGTTCTATGCCGTTAATGTGCCGAATAATCTCATCCTTTAGCTCTTGAATTGTTGCTGGCATATCGACGTACACCTTTTCTTTCAAATAACCCCAAAGAAAGATGTCCAACGGTGTCAAGTCACATAATCTTGGCGGCCAATTGACATCGCCACCACGTGAGATAACACGTCCATTGAATTTGTCGCGCAAAAGAGACATTGTTTCTTTAGCTGTGTGGCAAGTGGCACTGTTCTGTTGAAACCATATATCGTCCACATCCATATCCTCCAATTCGGGCCATAAAAAGTTCGTTATAATCTCACGATAGCGAACACCATTCACAGTAACTGTCTGACCGGCCTCATTTTCGAAAACATACGGCTCGATGATGCTCCCTCACTTTTTTATCGCAAGATCGGTAATGTCTTGGCAAGGTAATTTCTCAATAAATTTTTTTTATGAGTAAAATAAAAATCGAATGGGGTTATTTTTAAAACACTTCACCTCACTTAAAAAAAATATCTTTATATACATATATATTAGAGTTTTTTTATTCCCGCACTTTTTGGATTCCCGGGAAAGCGGGAAATAAATATCAAATTCCCGTGTTCCCGGGATTCCCGCCCAAAATTTGTTATTTACTTATTTCTCCAATGCAACTAATATTTCGTACTGGCTATTACGCTTAAAATAATAAAATCTAGTATCTATTATATAACAAACACGTAAAAAATTTAAGATTAAAGTAATTTTAAGACACTTAAGAGGTTATTTTGATGCCAATAGGATCATAGAAATCAATATACGTATATACATTGTCAAATTCAGAGCTCATTTGCATAATTAGAATGAAAGTATTGAAGTCTTAGTGGAATAACATTTCTGAAAGGGCGATTAGGAACTAAAAGCACAACATTACAAAATAGGAATTCTGAAACAATTTTACCGTTTAACAAATTCAGCAGGAAGGAGAGTGATAATTGTTTGATTATCGTTACTCATTGTTTTATTTCCTAATTATGCTTACCGATGGTAGGCGAAATATTGAAAGTAAAATACAATTTTTAATCCAAATTTGGATATTTTAATTAGGGTTAAGTTCATTGAATTTCATTTTCATGAAATTATTTTTATGAAGAAAGAAATTTCACACCATGAAAATTAATAAAAATTTATTGATAATTTTTCATTCTTGACTGAGCTGGGAATTGAACCCAGGCTTTTACACCCAATTTTCACGATGATTTAAAAGACATGTCTTTTTTGTATTTCTTTTTTAAAGAAACTTCCAAAAACTTGTTAAATTTTCACCATGTTTCTTTTTTCAGTCAGAATTGTTTTTTTTTTTTTGATTTTCTTAGTTCCTTATTCGTATAAAATTATTTAATATTTTGATATTCCACATAATTTTGATAGGTATGTTTTGAATTTTTTTTAATAAAATTTTTGTATTTCTCTATATTTTAATAAGCACTTGTCACTTTGCAATAAGAATAAAACATAAATTAAAAAACACAAATAAATTCAAAGAGGAATGTCAAAAAAGAAACATATAAAATACGATTCATGTCTTTTTTTCTACCCTGCTTACTTCTCTACCCCGCTCGCTATCAAACGAAAAAAGACATGATTTAAAAATAGGAGAAAAAATCATCGTGAAAATTGGGTGTTACGGACAGGCTGCTCTGACATGTTTTGATTATAATCACACAATCTTCTCAAAAGGGTTTGCCGTTTAACACTCACCGCCATCGAAGACGGTTGGCAGTCAATAGTCAAACATCAATCTTTAAGCCAAATGGTATTTTAAATTTGGTAGATCGAAATTTGTTTTTGAATGATTATCTATTTTAATTGACTTACAAGTTTTTCCCGAAATAAAATAAAATATTTTAAACACAGACCTTGAGCCTGACTATTTATTTATATGAAAAATATCTCAACGCAAGGTGAAGGAAGGGATTTACAAAACAGCCCCCTTAACAATTTTTGTAAAGTTTTTTTTCATGAATTCTCGAATTTCTAGCAACAAATCACAAAATCTTTTTTAAGTTGTTGTAAAACATTTAGTTGCTTTGTGCTTAATCGAATATGGAAATATTAAAAATAGATAATTATTTACAGCAAAATTTCGATTCACCAAAATACCATCGGTTAAAAGATTGATTGATTTGACTATATACATATATTCTTAGTGGCGGAGAGGGTTAAACTGTAAAGATTTCCGATGATGAGAATATGGGTATTTTCGAAACATTATAGTTTGACCTGAGTTCAATCCCCCTTTCAGTCAAAAATAAATATTATCAATACATTTTAATTAATGTAATGTCGTAAAATTGCTGTCATTTTTAAAATAATTTATTGAGAATTTAATTTTATTAGCTTAAGTCTAATTTAAAATAAAAAGTGTTTGTAAAACTTTAAAAAAAGTACTTCGTAACGAAAGACCCTTTATTATAAAACACATTAGTAGAGGTTTGTATATTTAAATTTGACTTTTTTCAAACATACGTCTCTACATATGTAGTTGTGATTAATCTTATGGATGTGTTTGGGTGTACAGACAAACGGAATTAAAGGGGTTTCTTCGCACACATGAACACTTTTCATCAGGTATTTGAGTTTTCTTAGTAACCCGCTTAATTCGGATTAAAAATCTTTTTTTAAGTACAAAAAAGGTCTCCGAACAACGAAGGACCAAATTTCAATTTGCATTGTAATCAATTTTTCATTTCAAATGATTTTCAATTTTTATTTTTTTTTTCACAAACAATGATTCTTAAAAGCCTTGAAAACTAATTGTTCATAAATATGCGTTCATGTAAAGAAATATACACATGCATATGTACATAAAAAAATGGATTTGAGATATTTTTTGGGAGATAATAGTATTAAAAAGGGGACTGTGAGCGGTTTAGAAATGGGAAACAGCTGAAACCTTGTATTGAACTAGCTTTCGGAGGTTTTTAAATAGCTGTTTCTGTTAGCCTTTTCTGGTTGAATTTGGAAACGAAAGTAGTAAATGCAGGTAACGACATAAATGTCAAATATAATATTTGAAACAAAAAAATAATAAGGGAATTCACATCACAGGCTGCACCCTTGCGAAAAATCAAAAGTGCAAACACATAAAAGCAACCACATAGACAATTAGTTGTACACAAATAATTGTCTATTTTACAAAAATAATTGTCTATGTTGCTGTGTTTTTGTACTTTTGCCTTTTTGCAAGGGTGCAACTTATGACGTGAATTGCCTAAATAAAAATTATTTACTCAATTCTACTATTTGTCATTTAAACAAAGGATAAAAACATGGAATCAAAAATATTTAAAATTTGTAAACATTTGTGAAGCAATAAATGCGATTGAGCTTTAAGCGGGGAGAAGTAAAATTTTAAAATTGTCCCTTTTCACTTACTTTAATTACCTTTATTTTCTACTTTCATATTTTTTTATTTTAATTCTCACCTGAATATAAAATTTTTTTTAAAAAAAAGTCATGTCACATTGAATTAATTTTTGTGTTTTTTTTCAAATGCTTCTGTTTAAAATTCAAATGCTTTTAATAACTTTTGACAACTTCAATTTGTGATTAAAAGGTTTTATGCAAATTTTGTTGTTATTTTTTTTTTGTTTTTTTTTTCATACCCAGACTCACACTTGCTCCAGACAGCCCTACTCATAAATATTTATTTATACGTACCTTCTATTTGTTGCTCATTATAAAACAAACATTTAAATGTTGAATGTTTGTTGAAGTCATTGTTTTTGTTGCTTTTTTACATTTTCCAAATGTGTCATTTTTTCGTCATGGCTTTGAAAAGGCACAGTGGAACAAACATTTCATATTTGTAGATTATCTTTTATATTTTACACAATTAGAATAATCAACATTTTTTATTTTTCGAATTTGTAGCTCATAGACTTAATTTCAGTTATGTAAATTTTTCTGTACATACAACTTCATACTAGCCTATACTATACTTAATTGCTAGCCAAAGGAGAGCTTAGGTAAAATGTAAAAAGAAGATACAACATAACAGTCTGGTAGTGTTTAAAGTAATTCCTTAAAATTGAAGGAACAGAACTATTACAAAAAGCTTTATAAAATACATAACTGAAATTTAGCGCATAGAATAAATTCGAAAAATAAAAAAGTTGAATATAATAAAGTAACTTATGAAAAAGAAATAATTCCCAGATTCCAATTTGAATAAATAAAAACGATTGAATGTAAATTCACTGTTTATTGTTGTGGCTTTGTTGAACCTTTAATATTCTTATAAGTACGACCTGAGAGTTGAAAATTCTTAATCACTTTATAGTCTTATCTGTACAATATTATTAGCTTTTCTAAAGTCTTTAGAAAAAGTTTCCTGACGAGCTGGCCTTAGCAACCAGCGAAATGCGTATAGAAACTAGATTTCCCTCAACAATAAGTTTCAGTGTTTTTATCAAAAATAAAAATCTGGAAATAAATCTTATTAATAATAAATTTTGTATTCCCAAAAATAACTTTTGATTTTCGTTTTAATTTCTAAAAATGTACTTAAATTTTAATTAATTAAGGACCAATTGTTTGTTAATGTAAATACGTCTTTAATGCACCGAAGTCGACAGGAAACCGGCCGACTTCTTCTTATCTCGATACTCACATGTGCTTTTTTCTTTAGTTGCAAACAGTGTGGCCATTTTTACATTTTTGCAGCTAAATTTAGCATTAAAAATTTTTATTTAGCTGCAAAATTTTCATTTAGCACTTGGCATATTATTTCACATTCTTAGAAAATGTTTTTAGCTTTTTTAACATTATTTTATAAATTATCTTTTTGATTTTACTTAAATTTTTTTATAAATTATAATAATTTTGAGTAAAAATAGTTGTACCCAAAATGAAATTATGAAAATATTAATCTTATATTAAGAAACCTGCCTTGTTAATAAAAATTAGAATATTTGGGAAATATTCGAAATGCCCCCATCTTGGTGATTGTTAATATTAAAATTCTTTTGATATTACGATATAAAAGTGCAAAGAATTTTCACTTTGAGAAATTTTTTACAATTTTAATTCACCATAGAATTTTGCTATCGTTTCACACACACCCTAAATATGAAAAATGTAAAATTAAAATATTAAAACTTCAACTTTGCCTAAACTGTATGAAATATTATCTAAAAAATGTTATATGGCATAGAAATAAAATCGTTTTAATTTTGCATGCATCAGGCGTTTGCAGTCCCCCTAAACTTAAAATTGAATCTCAACTACCTCTGCTACATATTTTTATGTATATGATGTTTTTTCAAAATCTACCCACTTGTTTAAATAAAACCATTTATTTAAATTTCGTTAAAAACAAGTCACTAAAATGTATTTTGCTTCGAATAAAATCTCATACTCTGGTAATAAATTTTTAACAAAAATATTAAAAAAAATTTTAGCATTATTTTCAGCTTTTAAAAAAATCATCTTTTGCATTTTCTGGCCATATATAATGCCAGACTTAGCTGTAAAATATTTTCAGATCTGGTCACACTGGCTGCAAAACTTGTTATCAAAATAATAAGTAACTGGCAGTGACAGGGTGCCACATTTACATACAAGGAAAATTATGATGGATCAAATTGAAAAAGAAGATTTAACTGCGTGTGGCCAGAATACTGAGGGGTCGCGTAAATAACGTCATTATTTAGTAAATGATTCAATCTGTTTATTTATGTTATTCGTTTTTTTTCTAAAATACCTTTGAAAAACTTGCGAAATTAAAAATGGAAAGACTAGGCACTAGGGTATTCAATTAATCGGGCTTTTGCTTTAATCGGCTAATCGCTTAATAAATTAAACGAGGTTTTGGCTTAATCGGCTAATTTTGTAATTGATGGGTTAACCGATTAATGAAGTTTTTTTTATAAATTAAGTAATTTCAATACATAAAAATTCATAAATTATTTATTATTAGGAGTTTATTTAAAAAAAAAAAGCAATAACACAACAAACATAACAATTCTTGAACTAACACGAGCAAAAAAAAAAAATAATTCATAAATATGTAATATAATTTTTTTAATTAATACATAAACATTAAGTAGTAATTAAAAAATAAGCTGTTTGATAATTTTATTAGTTATTTCAATAGTTTAAGGAGACCTTAAAAATAATCTGTTAGAAAAATGTTTAAGCGATTCTTTTCCTTAGTTTTGATAAATCTTGACTTGGAAAAAATTTCCTCACTTATCGTTGATGTTGGAGAAATCGATCGTAATCCATAATACAGAATAAATAATTTCTTAGTCCTTTTCCTGGATTTCTCTAAACGTAGAAAATCCTCCATTATGTCATTAGAGTTTGTTTCGGTTAATTCTGTTAAAAGATTGATATGAGAAAATATGAGAAGAAACAAATAACTAAACACATACATATGGGAAGTTCCAGCGAAAAGTTTCCTTTTTGTTACGTAACACCAGAAGTAATTTAAATCGTTTATCAAAAATTGTATATGTAT
The DNA here is from genome assembly GCA_943735925.1 of Pollenia amentaria. Classification (NCBI taxonomy): domain Eukaryota; kingdom Metazoa; phylum Arthropoda; class Insecta; order Diptera; family Polleniidae; genus Pollenia; species Pollenia amentaria. The sequence continues at coordinate 276,694,778 of OX031006.1, read as the reverse complement.
AATTTACTTTTTTATATGTTTTGTAGAGGGCAACTAGCTCTACATTAAGTTACAAAAGGGATAACTATTGAACATAAAATACAAGATTATTTGCTTTCTGGCATAACATTACAAAAAGTATAATTTTCGCTAGAAATTCCGATATGATCCTTAAACGAGCAAAGATTTTTAAATTTGATAACTTGGAAAATAAATCTTTATAAGTCCAAAGCTTATATAAAAAGGTTTTTTACAAAAAATCTTGCTCAGTTCGCAGACTTATGCAGTTTTGTAATGTAAGTCGAAATCCACTTCTGTTTTTTGTAACGTCACGCCGGCGCATATTTTTGCGTATATCTTCAAATCCTTAGGGTTAATTGTTGTAAATTTGTTTCTGAATAAAGTGCTGCTTTATTTCTTTCTAATATTAACTTTTTACAAACTTGACTGCTTCATTTAATTTTTTTACATTTTGTCGTACAAATATCACGTCACGTTACAATGGAAATGCCTATATAAAAAGTACGTGAAACAAAAAGCTTTTGACAGCAAAAACTTATTTAAAATGAAGCTCCCTTTTTTGTTTGTATGAAAAAATATTTTGTAAACACATACCTTTTGCATATGAGACGAAACAAATAATTAAAAACACAAAAAAATATGTTATAACACTACAAAAAATTTAAAATTTTGTTTCGTTGGTTAATCGGTTAATCGACTGAAATTAACCGGTTTAATCGTTAATCGAAAATAGCCAATTTTAAATTAACCTATCAGTTAATCGGGTATTAATTAATCGATTAACCGATTAACGGTTAATCGGTTGAATACCCTGCTAGGCACAGAACAAAGAACCAAAGTTGTTCCAATTTCTATTGAAGGTTAGCATTCAATTATTTAGACACAAAGATCATATCGAAATTTCTTTGATGTTCGAATAATTCGACAATTTTTAAATTGGTCCAGCGTTGTTGTCATCTTCTGTGTGCTGGCAGACCTCATGCAGTTTGAAACAAAGTAAACATCGCTCGTTCGAAAACAATTAATGAGCCGGAATCTAGCACTTGGCGACGTTGTCATAATCTTTCTAAATAATTCAATGTAATTTTTAGCCCACCACATAAAATTGTAAGATTTAATTGGCTAACGAGCGCAACCCAAATGCTCAACAAACATGCATTTATTATAGTCGCCGTTATCAAGAATTGTGCCTTGAAAGCAACGCATTTATTCACATATGTAAAAAAAAATACTAAAGAACCAACTATAATACGCATAAGCTGGCTTAAGCAACAGTGCGAATAAATGTTTATCATATGTTACAAATCGTATTGAACTTTAGGAAACTTTTTGTTAAGTTTTATGAAACTGTCATTTTATTAAGCAAAGTGCGAAAATGATCGCACATTCCGTACGGAATCAAACGTTTATTGATTTTGTTTTGGTTTTTTAAATGCTATTGAGAGGCTTTTTGTTAATTTTTGACAGAAGTTTAAGCAACCTCATGCACATTATAGTTGGGCTTAAGGCCTATACTTAGTTTAACAACTACGTTAATAAACAAAACTGCGGAATGTGGGGCATTAAAAATAAAAGAATATTTGTTTGACATCAAATGCACCCACTTAGTTGCACAGTAGGTTGCACTTAGTTGAACAGTATTGTACAATTTTTTTTTTCCAAAAACAAAGAATAAGTTGTTGTAAATGTCAATACATTAATAACCGGGCACTTAAAATAAATTTTCTAAGGTCAGAGCAACTGAACAATCCAAGATTGTGATTCTATACTGCCCTACTAAGAAAGAAAGTCACATCTCCATTTTAGTACTTTTGTGATATTGAGGTCTTATGTTTTTTTATCTTTCGCGTCTTAAAGTTATATATTTTTAAAAAATCTCAAAAATTATTTAAAAATATATTATTTAATTCGATTTTATTACCTTAACAGACAGGAAAAATTTTGATGATAAAGTAGAGAAAATGGTCTTATGACTTTTTTGCCTAGTAGTCAGTCCCTCAAAAAAAAATTTTACAAATAAGTTCAAAATTTGGAGATGTTGTGTATATATTTCTTTTCCTAGACAAGCCAATTCTTGTCAGTTGAACATATGACGGTTCTGATGAAAATCGCGAGGCACATTCTACAGTTTTAATTATATTTTGTTCAATATTAGGCAGTGGTGACGGTTGAAGGTATGTTTTGATCAGCAGATGATATCGGTGGTATAGGGAATATACAATTTTCCACTTGTTCTTTAAACGGTGTGAATGATGGCTCATTATCACAATTTTCTTTTTGGTTTCTTTTTTCTTTTCTTAAATTGCTAAAAGTGCACAGTTTTTTCTCAACCCGTTTTCCGTTTTTTTATTATCATATAACATACATATCGTATGACTTATGGTTACATAAATAAAAATTAATATATTTTTAATTAAAATTAAAAAAATACTCAAAACCAAAATGCAGCAAGAATTTGAAAATTAAGTCTTCTAAACTGCAGGTTCAAATGTGTGTATGACTGAATGAATCAATGCACTTATTTGTGAACTGAAGCAGGCTGGCTTGCACTAATGCACAACGTTAATTTTTATTTCATACCGACAGCTCAATTCTAAAACATGATAAGTCGACTTAGCATGTTGTTAATTTTTACACGTTTTTGAACTGAGTATTGTTCAATTTAATTCATATCAAAATTTCGTGTTGTTCGGCTTATCCAAGCCAAAGTTATGCACAAAAAAGTAGCTTTGCATACAACTGAATTTTGAATCGCCCGTAAACTTTAAGAGTTGCTTCTGAAAAACACACTTTTTAGACTTAACATGTTTTGGAATTAAGCTGTCGATACTATTTTTTGCTCACGTTGCATGAGCCTGAGACGATATTCGAAAATCCAGGAACGAAATTCTCTCGTCTCTTAAAGTTTTTCGTAATTATCAGTGTTTGCAAGAACTTGTCCGTAGTATTGCACACACAAAGAAGAAAACTCATACTATCAAAAAAAAAAATAATAGATACTAAGGAAAAAAGTCTTAAGAGCTTAAAATGTTGCCCAATGTGACTTTTATCATAGTTTGTGGTGAAAAAGGGTATTTTAAGCTCAACACAAAAATCAAAAACACATTCACGGTTCCGAATTTGCCCTTATCTCAATTTTGGAATTTTGGCACTTGTGACTTTCTTCCTTAGGTCGGCAGTATAGCTCTCATCAAAAATGCCGAGTTTTTTTGGTTTTACCTGTGGCCAATTTAACGGCTGCATTTTTATTTTTTATTATTTTCGGGGGTAGTGCACTAAATATTGATTAAAATCAGCAGTACACTATCACTAAATGAAACTGCAAAAAAATTAGTTTGCACTCTTTTTTTACCAGCTTTAGTGATGATTGAAAAATTAGTGATATTGCAAATTTTTTTACTGCCACTAACGGAAATTGAATGCAAAAATCTGCACTCAATTCAAATAGTGCAAAATTTTTACTTGCAAAAAACGCTTCATATAAACAGACTCTCACTAAAATTTGACAAATTGAATTTTGTATGAGCATAATTTTTGATTCTTGTTATAATATGCATAAGAAAGGAAATTAAGCAACATGTCAATAATTTGTCAATAACGGAATATCTCATGGCTTTAATCATGAAAAAACAAGTTTTTTATTTATTTTTATTTCATTTATTTATTTGCTAGATTTTCTAATACAACAAGACAAACATATCTTATAAATTACAGTATTAGAATTAGACAAGTTACATATATAAAAGATGACAAATTCTTTAATAAAAGATATAAAAATATATATTTAAAAAGGGGAAAAAAATAATAATAATAATAATAAATTTTTTTTTTATATATAATATAATAATACAATATCTTTTTGCTTATAAATTTAGTGCAAAATTTTAAGTTGCACTCAAATGAGTGAAGGGCAAAAAAGCTGCAATAAACTGATGATTGCTTCTTCTTAAATCAAACAGTTTTTTTTTTGTGTGCAAAATTTTTTATCGTCACTATCACTCATGTTAAGTGAGGATGCTAATTTTCAATTCATCGCTCAACATTCACAAAATGATTGCAATAATTTTGCACTATCACTAACTGTGAGTTGAAACTGCAAAATGAGTACACTACCCCCATCTATGCACCCAAAATGTGAATTTAATGCCAATACACCAACCACATAAAAACACTAAAGGCCAATGCTTTGAAAAGTACAGATCAAGTCAGGGTAAACAATGGGCACTATTTAAAAGACATTTTCAAAACATCAACATATTTCCCAAGGCTGCAAGTAAAAGGGCCCTAAGCAAAATCGCCCAAATATTTTCCATACTAAGTTTTGTTGATTTTACATTAAAAATATTACACTTTTTACAATTTTTCGTTATTTTTTGGGTAATATTTCTATTAAACCATAATTATGATACAGTTTATGGCAATATTTCATTTTGTTATTTTTAAAAATTCTTCAATGATATAGTAAATAATAACGGCCGCAAGAGCTAGTAAAACAACTTTCACTTTCAGTAACTGATATAGATAATGCATTAAACTGCCGAATTAAAAAGCCCGAATATTTAACAAAAGCTTGTCTGTACGGCCTTATTAAAAAAATAAAATATTAGCTAAAGGTCGGTCCAACTAAAACGCACGATATTAACTTTAAATAAAACAAAAAGTTTTAAGAGAATTATTTTAATATTTTTTACTATAATAGAAATTTCTATGACAATTATGTGTGAAATAAAATTTCGGTCAAATGCACGCCACGGCTTCGGTGGCATACCTCCATCCGATGATTCATATTTACAATGACTCTGAGACATGATTGAGGTTATATGTTGTTAATGTGCCAAATTATATTATCCTTAAGCTCTTGAATTGTTCTTGATTTATTTATAAGCACCTTTTCCATTAAATATCCCCAAAGAGAGCAGTCCAACGGTTTAACATTACATAATTGTGGCGGCCAATTAACATCGCCACAACGTGCTCTTTAGCAAGTGGCACCCATCCTGTTGGAACCACATATCATCCAGCTTCATTATCTTAATTTCTGGCCACAAGAAGTCCGTTCTCATTCGCGAAGAACATTCACGATAACTGCCTAGCCGACCTCATTTTCGAAGAAATTCAACCATTTCTACAGGCCCGGTTTGCTGAAATTTGCGCACAATTCTCCCGATTGGGGACACATTTAGTCGATTATGCTGACTAAAAAAAATCACGAAATGCACGAAATGCATTTTGATTTGAACGCCCATTTTCGTAACAGGCTTCAACAGTCTTAACGCGCTGCTCAATTGTGTTCCTCTTCATGGGTGTATTTGTCAAACACTGAAACAAGGGAATGTCAAGTGTGACCCACAACTAACATCGCTATGGTTGTACCACCCTTAACTTATGCGTCCCCCTGCTTTACTAGATATTGGATGAAAACCCTATTTACATAATTACAGGTAAAAATATAGACCTTATAATCTCTTAATAATAAATAAAAATCTTCTCTAGTCACAATTCGGGTACTGAAATTTTGAAAACCCGTTTTTGTTCACAATTAAGTTCTTAATTATATATCGAGTACAATACATCTCATTATTTTTTTTTTTTTTTGGCGATTTATAATTCCAATATAAGAATTAACCTTCAATATTAATTATTTTGTGGCCAGATATTCTGAATATTATGGCTTTGTATAGTTTGAATCAATTCATTATAACGTCCATTGTTTTTTTTTTCTTTTAATTTTTATACATAATTTCGGAACCACTGTTTGAATTTTGTTCAAAAAATATTTTATTTTTATTGCGTATCTTAAGTCGTCTTATATGTATTTACATATGTAGATTTTAAACATTTTAGTTTTTAGCTTCCTTTTTTTTTTTTTTTTTTTTTTGTCAAAGTCTTATGTAAAAATGTAATTCATTAATGTTTATTTTAGAGACTTAGAAATGGCATCTCCTACACGAATTTCAAATCTAAAAATCATAAATAAAGAAACACTTTAAAATACATAAAAAAAAATTCAGTTTCTGTACTAAGGCGAATTCATACAGGCGACTGCATCAGAGAAATTCTAGCTGTCCCTTTTTTTGTATGTAGTCTTATGTATGAGTATTCTAAATGTCAAACTTCACACAAACATAAATGACTGATGTGGTAATCTGTATGAATTCGTCTTAGAAGAGAAACTGGATTTGTTTTAAAAAATGTCCAGCTGAAGCTTCACAAATATGTTCCATCGATTTAAACGTGAGGTCTAGAAGTAGTGATTTTGTTTTGAAAACTTTAAAGATGTTTAAAGGTAATGAAAATTTTTTGTCAAACTGAAAAAAATTTCGAAAGTCTTTGAGATTAACTGGAGCAGCAATTTTTAAAGCGTATACAGGTATCAGATTTCACCAAAAAAAAAAAGTAAAAGGGACACCACACGATTTTAAGCCGATAAATGCTCAAAGACTAAAATGCTGCTTGAATGCCATACAAAAATTTAATTTTGCCCTAAATTATTATTGGGGATACAAAATAAATCGATTACAACAACCCAAAAATAATCTGTGGAACGCGGCTGATCAGCTAAATATAAATTTAGGGCGCCAAGGTAATGTTTTGTATTTGGTGATGCCAGAAGAGTTTTATGTATTATGAGCTGTTTAAGTCCGGCCAGGCGATCACAGGAAACCTCTACCAAACATAATTGATTCGTAGAAAACGAACATTGGCCAAAAATGCTCGAAGTACACCACCAGTAATAAAACCGTAATACTTACTGCCCGGCTCACAATGTCGACCAGAACATTTCCTTCGTATATTTATATTGAAAACAAAAATAAATTTTAGTTTTTGTTTTCAATATAAATATGCGAAAGAAATGTTATTGTCGACATTTTGGGCCTGGCAGTTAATTATGACAACACCTGGCAAAATGTTACAAGTGCAGAATAGTGGTTAAAAAGTTAATTTATAGTCAAGACCTTGCCGCGTCCAACGCCCACTAGTTGATCGATGCAGTACGTTCTTACTGGACTACGCTTAACTTAAAAACAGTGCTTACAAATATACTTGATTCATTCTGTTGGTATGTAGTAGGGTATTCATTTAATCGAGCTTTTGCTTTAATCGGTTAATCGCTCGATTAATTAACCGAGGTTTTGGTTTATTCGGTTAATAATCGGTTAATTTTGTTATTGATCGGTTAACCGATTAATAAAGTTTTTTTTATAAATTAAGTAATTTCAATATATAAAAACCAATAACATAACAAACATAACAATTCTTGAACTATAACGAACAAACAAAATAATAATTTATAAATATGTAATACATATTTTTTAAACAAATAAACTATAAGATAATTTTATAAGTTATTTCAATAGTTTAAGAAGATCTTATAAAATAATCTTTTATACAAATAAATAATAACTTTACTTTGAAAAAAATCTTTCATTTATCGTAGATATTGGAGAAATCAAAAAGAATCCATAATACAGAATATCTTATTTCTCAGCCCTCTTCCTGGATTTTTGTAAACATATGAAATCTTCCTTTTTGTCATTAGAGTCCTGGGGGCTATTCTCTATTGCAATGCGAATACAATTTCGATGCGAAAGCTAAATGCTAACTTGGTACTCGCTATCACTTTCGCAAAATTTTTTGAAAATTAAGCAAAACTGAAAATAAAAAATTAAAGATGGCGCAGATTGACAGTAATGAAATGTCAAAATATGTAAAAAAAATTGGAAATTGGTAAATTGAAATAAAATAAATAGTGCTGGTTTGAGAAAAGAAAAAACTTAAAAGATGCGAAAGACATATGCGCAAACGCATTAAAGTGTACCAATCACTCGATTTGCTACAATTTTATTTCACATCGCAATAGAGAGTAGCCCCTGTTATATTTTTGTTATTTTAACACTTTTAAATGTTTCAGTTAATTCCGTTAAAAGATTGATATGAGAAGAAACAAAAAACTAAACGCATACATATAAAAAGTACGTGAAACAAAAAGCTGTTGACAGCAAATACTTTTTTTAAAGTGCAGATCACTCAACAACTTCTTTGTTTGTATGAAAAAATATTTTCTAAACACATTTTGTATATGAGCAGAAACAAATAATTAAAAACACAAAATAATATGTTATAATACTACAAAAAGTTAAAACTTTTGATGCATCGGTTAATCGACTGAAATTAACCGGTTTAATCGTTAATCGAAAAAAGGCGATTTTAAATTAACCGATCAGTTAATCGGGTAGTAATTAATCGGTTAACCGATTAAAGGTTAACCGAATGAATACCCTAGTATGTAGCCTAAAAGATGGTTCAAGGTCAAAGTTAACGCCAGCCATTAATTAAGGTGAATATATATTTCACCAACGTTTCATAATAAAATTTCCCAAAAAATCCTCATTTTTAGTTGATACACAAATTTGTGGAACAACTTCTTTGAAGTTTAAATTAACGGCCTGTGCATATATTTCCGAAAGCTTTACTTACATTTTAAACAAGGAAAACTTATAAAATATTGTTTTTGTTTTACATGCTAGTCTTCGAAGTCTTCGTTCGAAATCGCTGAACAAGCCATAAATATCAAAGTAAAAATATCTAATTTTAAACAAACAAGTGTTTACCAAGTTGCCGAAATTCGACCATAATTATTTAAGAAAATTTGAGGAAAACATGCATATGTATATGTTTCAAGCATTTGATTTTGGTTCGTCTTAGTGGATCTATTTGGCGAGGGACAAACTCCAGTCGAAATGTTCTCTTCCATTCAAGTCTGTGAATATTTAATTTTGTTTTGTAAGTTCAATAATATAAAATAAAGATCAGAAAGTACCAAAAGCAAAACAAAAAAGTACCAAAAGAGATATCGTTTCTCAATCACACTGGACTTTGCATGTTGAATTTTATGTTTATAAGTTCAGTATTAATAATAACTAAAAAAGAACCAGTCAAAGAACGAAAAAGTACCAAAAAGTTCCCTCTTATAGACTATCATCCACTCAAGGCATAGCATGGCTAATTTTATGTTTCTAGGCCCAATAATGACGAAAATAAATACCAGCTTTAGAACAAAAAGTGCTAAAAAGCTCCCCCTTACAGATCTTTTTTCAGTCAAAACCATGCATGTTTAATTTTACGTTTCTAGGTTCAATATCAACGTAAATTCAAAAAGTGCCAGTTGAAGAACAAAAAAGTGCCAATATTTTTCATCTTATAGGTTCTCATTTACTCGGTTCATTATTATAAAAAATTCAAAAATTTTTACACTCATCATGGCAAAGTAAAAGAAAGAAATTTAATTACCCGTATTTCCGCTTTTTGACAATTTTTTCTCCCCATTGATGTATAGAAAAATTCAATACTGAAGTGGAAGGCCATAATTTAATACGTATATATATGTCAATGAATGGAGTACCAAACAATACGTTTTTTATACCTTTAAGGTTCGAATTCCGAAATTTGGTATTATCTTTATTCCTATTTTTATTGGTTAAAAGATAAATGGGGTTATAAAGCAGTTCCAGAAATTTGGTCATACCCGCTTAATCCGCAAAAGGGTCGAATTTCAAAAAAGTACCAGACACTTGTCGGCTTGTTTTTCTAATGAAAAACGATAGTTATTATATTTTTTTGGATTTCTTTTAGTTTTGGATATATAAGTTACCCTCCGATTTTAATAAAATATATATTGTGCACTTTTGTAAGTAAATACCTTTTAAATGATACCGTTAAAGAGGAGGAAAGTGTTCTTAACTGTTTTGCATCTCAGTTAAAATTTGTTATAAGGTGTCGCAAATGTAACGTTATTTTCGCAAAAAAAAAGAGCTACAGTTGGACGAGCTGTGCAAGCTTAAAGGATTTTCTATTATTGTGCGATATTGAATGTCATTCACATTAACCGCAAAGTGTTCGTCTTTCTCGATTTAATATGGTCCAATGATTAATTCTGAAGTGCACAGAAAGAGTTATCAAAAGCATTTTGTCAATTAAAAAAATTGCTTAAAAAGTATTTCAGTATTTTTTTTAGTTGAACGAAAACTAAAAACATAATTTTGATCTAATTTAAGTTTTAGTTGTTTTGAAATAAATTTTTTTAATTTAAATTTTAAATAAATAACAAAAAGTCTTCATTGACTTTTTTTAGTTTAAAATTAAATAATTTAAACTTGTAGAATTGTTATTGGGAATTAAAATTGTTATTGGGAATACAATATAAAAGTTATTGGGAATTGTCAAAAGCTAAGCTATATTTAATTAAATCAATTAACACATTGTTTGAAACGACAAAATTTTTTGATAATTTTTTTAATTAAAATTAAAAATATCATTTATTAATATAATGTTCACAATTTTCACTTTTTACAATTTTTAGTAATCAATATAATCATTTTGGTAATAGGAGCAATTGCTTGCTTGATTCTATGAATTTGGTGATTAGAGACAATTTGTAATTTTTTCTTTGTTCCACACACTGGGTTGAACAATTTAACGTTAAACAATTATGGGTGCCCTATTTTTTTATTGAGGTGGGCCTCCATGCTCATTATGCGATATGATCTTTGTGTCTGAATAATTCAATGCTGGGGGGCTACTCTCTATTGCGATGCGAAAGAAAATTGTCGCAAATCTAGTGATTGGTACTCTTAAATGCGTTTGCGCATTTGCCTTTCGCATCTTTTTATTTTTTTCCTTTCGCAAATCAGCATTATTTCTTTAGTTTAAACTTTCCAATTTAAATTTTTTTTACATATTTTGCTAGTTCATAACTGGAAATCTGCGCTATCTTTGATTTTTATTACCAGTATTGCTTAATTTTCAAACAATTTTGCGAAAGTGATAGAGAGTACCAAGTTGGCATTTAGCTTTCGCATCGTAATTGTATTCGCATCGCAATAGAGAGTAGCCCCCCTGAGTTTCAAAAAAAATTGATCAGCTTTGATGTTTTGTTCTGTACTAAGTCTTTTTTTCATCATAAGTTTCCCGACTTTTTTAAAGTTAATTCTGAAAAAAAAACAATAAAAAATCATAACGTTCCACCCTGTACAAATAAAACCAAATTTATTCATTTCCGTTTTAAGCGAACTATTTTTGATTTACTGTTCATAATTTGAAAATTTACGACAAACATTTATAATTTCTCTTGCTGTTTTTTAATTAAAATAACTGCCAGGACATTAAATTACACGCAATATAAATAATGAAATGAGCTTAAAACAAGACTATAACCCATTATAGCAAAGTATTTTCTTTAAAGCAACATTTATTATTTAGCTTTTTGTCATTTTTATTATGAGAATTTCTTTCTTCGTTTTATCCTTTGCTGCCTCTGAGGCAGAAGTGTGGGCTTCATTGGGCCAACAAGGAAACTAGAGTCATCGTTTTATGCAGCATTTGGCCTGTTTAACAAATGACCTTAAATTGCATTAAATCTTGATTAATACAAGATGACACTTGAGGTTAAATGCTCTTGTCAAGACAATGGCAAATAATCCTTTTTATAAAGTTTCTTGTTCTCTTATGTTTCTTAGTATTTTCCTTTGTTTTATTTTTCAGCTCTAGATTGTATTTCATAAGCACATAGAAGAGGTTTTGTGTGTGTGTGTAATTTTTAAGAGGTTGTGATAATGGTTAATTACATTTTAAAGAAGTCTAATATTTTCCATAATTAACAACAAATTAAAATTGGAAGTGAATATTTACAATTTGCAAATAACTTTTACAAAGCTGGTTCGTAAATCTTATGAATAATAAAACACTCCACTACAAAACATATACAGGCAATTTATTGCACAATTGTGCTGAGACAATTAACACATATTCTTAAGGCTCATCTATGTTAATAAAAAATGCTTAAGCTTCTACTCAAAATTAACAAAAATCCTCTGAAATCCATTTAGTGAAACAGAATCAAGAATCGTTTGATTCCGTACGGAATGCGCGATCAGTTTCGCATTTTGCTTATGCAAATGACAGGTTCATAACACGTAACAAAAAGATTCTTTAAGTTCAAAATTTTTTGACATATAGGATTTACATGAACTCACACAGCTGCTCAACAGCCGTACCTTAACAAGGGCGAAAGACGGAACATGTTCTTCCGCGTAGCTTTTATGCTGATATGCCATACCTACACTCAAGAGCGTCAGCGTTGTGTCACAAACAGAAGTGTCAACTTTCGTATTTACTAAAACCCTCATAGTAGAAGTAAGAAATGGAATTAAAACCGCTGGCTTGACCTAAAAATTGCTCATTTTCCGTTATTTCTTGTCAAACGATAAAAACAAAAATATAGCAACCCTGCTTATTTTAACGCGCTGTCAAAATCTAATTTTCCAATTTCAAAGCGCTTCCGCTGAGTTGCCGCAGCGTTGTTTCGGTATTCTACATACAAATTGTATGGACGTCAGGATTTTTGACGGCTGTAAAGTTGGAGGTCCACACTAAGCGCTACACGCCTTCTCGCAGCTGTCAAAAAAGTAGAATCTGTGTAATTATATGTAACAAGTCACTAGCAGCATTTGAACAAATCAGCTGATGGTGACAAATGAAATCCTATTTTTACTTGTAGTAATGCCGCATAAAAAGCGTTGCATGTAACTTGAAACGCAAAACGCAAGTAAGGTATAAAACGCATGCAATGCGTGGAGGCTAAAACGCGTGGTGTGGACCTCCAGCTTTGAGCAAATAATAGTTTGGCTTTCGCGCACTTTAATTTAGTCGTTAATCAGACAACGACGGGTGAGCGCAGTTGTTTTTATGTTTTTTGCAGCAACACTTATCCAGCAAACATTTTAAATTCATAATGATATTCGAAATATATTTCATTTAAAATATCGCACAAAAAATAATTCATCAGTCAAAAAAAGGAAGTATTTGATTAAAAGACAGTTTTACGCTTTTCATAATAATATGAATAATCTTCAAAGTAAGGAAATTCAGTCAGATGATTCAAAACCAACGCACACACGTGAGAGTTGTATAATGTTATCAGAAAATTAAAAAATATTTCTTTTTGCTCCATATAAATCAAAAGACTTTTAATTTTATCCAATAAATTGTGAGGCCCTATGCTCCTTATAGGAGCCAAAAGAAAAGGCTCCTATAAGGGTATTAACTCAAAATATTTATTTTTTCACTTTTTGTAAAAAAGCGACACGAAATATTCATATCTAACCGCGTTAAGAATATCGTGCTATTTTGTCTACTGCAGAGGGAATGAGAATTATATTCACTCAAAAAGTCTTATTTGCAACGATATCAAAGTTTAACCAAAATACCAACAATAAAACAGTGAGTTTATCTTTTCTTACATTCTCCACTACATTTAGTTGAAATTATCCCAACATTAATTGTGGGTTAAGAAAAAACAAAATTAAAAACAAAAACAAATTGCTTTATTGTTTTCCAAAATGAGTGTATGTAATTCTCATTCACTCTGCAGTCTAGTTTGCTGATTGCTTTGGCTTTTCTAAAATTATTTAATAGAACGTTTCCTGGCCTAAGTAACCAGTGAAATGCGCATAGGAACAGCTTATCCTCCAGCAATAAATTTCAGTATTCTTGTCAATTATAAAAATAGGAAATTAAGCACAACAAATAAAATCTTTTAATGAAAAAAATTAAATAATTAATTATTTTCTTAAATATTTTTTTAACTAAAAACCTTATAAAGCATTCAAATCATATAGCTAGTAGTCCGATAAGTGAGGAAAAACTTCCCAACAACTATTTTGCTACATAATTTTAATTGTTTGTAGTACGGGTTCTCTGTAATCTCCATTTTTGGGCGTTTATGCAGCATTTCGGATGTGCGAAATCGTCCTTTAACATATCTTGGCTTCATCCCATGAGGTTTGCAATTTACTTGCTTTTAAATAAATTTGCCCTCTTTCAAATGTTTTTAAATGTTGCTTGAGTGGCCTTTTATAATGTAACCATTTTTCTTGAGTTTGATAAAAACCTTCATTAAGTAATGTCTTCAATTCATCATTTTTTGGGTTAACTGGACCGTATTGGTCTTCCGTAGTACTTTTTGTACTTTGCGTTAACGGTGGCGTAGGACAAAGTTCTTAAGAAAAACTGTATATCAAATAATGTTAAATTTGAGAAAAGCAACGTTTAAAGTACAAAGGATTCTGTGTGACTATGCCTTAACACCCAATTCATACGATGATTTTTACGACATCGCTTTATCGACATCTTTTTTTATTTGGTGGCGAACAATGAAGAGAAGAAAAAGAGGTTTGAAGAAAAGGCTCGGTTTATGTTTTTCATACTTCTCTTTCAAATAATTCCTTTTCATCTTGTTAAGTTTTATTATTTTTTTTACTTTGCAGTGTCAAGTTGAAAACTGAAAAAAGACATGCAACTAAAAATTATCATATGACCGCAAATGATTTTTGCAAGTTGCTTCAAAAGGGAATTAAGAAATCACGATCTCCTAAAAAGTTTCGTATAAGTGTGGTGTTAGACTGAATCTGGTTTTTCGCTTTATGGAAAATCCATGACTTTGAATATTCTATTTAGCTACACAACATGCCTTTCAAAATCTTTCGCCTGCATAAAATTAGAGCCCTACCAGTTTCCCTAACAAAAAAAGTCATAATAAAATCGAGATAAAGCAAAAAATCATTACCTTGAAAGCAGTTTTTTCTTGAAAAGCCCAAACTTCAAATTTTTTGTATAAAAATGAAAACTTTTCAATATATTTTTTTTTTTTTTTTTTTTGGAAATATCCATTAATAAAAAAAAAGTTTACAAAAATATTGCACAAGTGTCTAATGTACCACAACCTTTCTCATTCGTTCCAACAACCAAAAAACGTAAGTGTTAAACTTGATTCAGATATAAATTATTACATATTAAAAAATTTACTTAAAAAATAATAAATCTTTTCGTTTTTCTCAATATTCATATTTATTTAGCAAAAACCTGCCTATTTTTTGTTTATTTAAAGTTCAAGTAATTTGCATACCTTAAACAAGTGTCTTCTGCTTTTTTTTTTTTGTTGCAAATTTTTTTTAACGTAGTAAAAAATGTTTCCATAAAAACAGTAGAAAAAACCCCTCAGCCTTTTGAAGCACTCTTAAGAAACTTTCAGGTACTCTACTCTACACTCGCCCACCCACTTGTATTTATTCTTGTAGTTAATGTAAGAAAAACTTTTGTTTTTTCTAACTCAATTATAAAAACGACTACACGAACGACTGTTAGTGCCTTCGGTTATTTGTGCCAAGTTTAATGGAATTTTCAGCAGTTGAATTGTAGTAAAATGAGAAATGTGAGCAAAAAAAAAAAGGAAAACAAAAATAAAGAAGGAGAAATCCTTAATAACAGTTTCAATCTTGTTTTGTTTCAATTTGAAAATACAGAACGTTTTTTTCCTGCATATTTGCAGCAGATTTTTACTTTATAGATATGTCTGATCAGATTGTCACACAGTGGGGAAAATATTAAATTTCCAAGTAAATATACAGTGAAACCAACCGTAACCGGACACTCACATTCGCACAGAGGGATTACTTTATATATTTTTCGGCACAAAGTGTAAGGAGTAGTCCCAGATTATTAAAAGTTGGCACCGAGCATTATATTGACTGAATTAAGCAAAAAAAATGGAAAAACATTTAAATCGGTTACGCCCATACTCTCACTCCCATACAATTCAAATAAATTTTTTTTTAATCAAACGTCTTCAAATTTGATACGTACACTGGAATATAAAAAATATGCATGCCAAGTTTTATCAACCTCAGCCACGCCCATCTACCACCACCCATCTCCCACACAATCTAAGCCAATTTTTTGGCATAAAACTATTCCAGTTTCCTCAACCTCAGCCAGCAAAGTCTTCAAAGGTGGTTTTGTACACTCTCTAGAATAAACAAAATATGCTTGCCGTGTTTCATCAATCTCAGCCATGCCCACCGCCCACATTTCATACAATCCAAATAAATTTTTGTCGCCAGAAACTTTTCCCATTCCAGCAAAGTCTTCAAAGTTGGTTACGTAAACAAAAAATGCCTGCCAAGTTTCATTAACCTCAGCCACGCCCACCGCCCACCTTTCATCCAATACAAATAAATGTTTATCGCATAAAACTTTTCCTATTCCAGCAAAGTCTTCAAAGTTGGTTACGTTCACTCTCTAGAATAAACAAAATATGCATGCCAAGCCTCATCAACCTCAGACACGCCCATGTACAAGTAAAACCAAAATAAGTCGAAAATAATCAAACATTTTATTCTTCTATTCGATTTCATTAAACGTAAGCCCCGAGTTTTTTGCAAAAAGGCGGGTCTAAATCCTATACATAAATGTGTAACATATATTTGCACAAACACATAACATCCTCTCCACATACTGTAGTGCGGTAAAAGAGTAATAGCTAAATGATGTGCTAGAGTGGTGCCGACATCTTAAAATTTTTCCCTATGTATAAAAAGATTTGAAACTTACATATTTGCTAAGAAATAAAACCAATATTTAATCGATTTCATTCATGTTTTATTTAAAATAAATCTTCCAACCAAATTTATTTTAGAAACTCAAAGAAATAAATACTAACGTTTATCAAATTTATTTTATATTTTCTTATTAATTTTTAAAAAATGTCAAGTTTGACGTTCTTTCATTTTTACTGATATTTGTCGTTAATATTTGTAAACTAAAATTTTTGTTTATTTAAAATAGAGAACAATAAATTCGTTAAAGTAACCGTTACTTAACGATATCGGTAGTTAAATTCAAAAAATTACAGAATTGCGGTACTGGTAATGTACATAAATTTATAGTCTGTTGATTCTTAAAAAATTTTAAAGCTCTAACTCTTATAGTTTTGCAAATAGACGAAAATAAGTGTAAGCTTTGTTTTGGAGGTGCCAATTTCACTAAAAACCTCGACAAATTATGAAGCCTATTGTACCTTCAGGACCATCAGAAACATTCTGTCAAAATTTTATAAAAATCGGTCCAGAGGTGTCTGTAACATACTGATAGGTAATATTTTTTGACTGAAGTGGAAATAAAATAGTATTTTTTAATACATCAATATTTTGTTACTTTTTATTGCATTTATTTTAACATTTTGTTTACAAAATTTTTTTTGGTCGTGGCAACACTGATTACAATACAATTCAAATGGATATTTGGCTCGATATCGAATCCTCTAATTACCCCCTTAATATTTTCGCGTTTCTGAGCATATATTCGAGCAATATAACAACTATAAGTTTCTTACAATACCAGCTCAACCCTCGTTATAAATATGAACAAAAGTCAAATAATAAAAAATGTTCCAAAAAACAAAAAAAAAATAGTTGAGTTTTATAAAACACATTTGTATCTTAAAAAATTTCGCGTAGTCATGTACATGACGTTTGTATTTTCCCTTTCTTTTATTTTTTTCACAAAGAGCTTGTTTTATATGTATACACTCATAAAATTATTGCAGTAACTGATTGTAGGTTATTAAATTCTTTTTCCGTACTGTTAAAATTTAATGAAAATATATTTATTTTACGAATCAATTTATTTTTTAACATTTATGTTTGTTATTAAAAAAAACAAACTACCAAAAAATAATGTTTTTCCGTACTTATATTGTTATGTAGTTTGATTTTTTTGTCAGTTAAATTACATTATTTTAAAGCAATAACTATTAAATTTTACGGAACATACTGTTAAATAAAAAAAATTCTAAAACTTATGTAAAATTCCTTTATTTTAAATGAAATGTAAATGATCCGTTTTTTAAATAAATTTTTAGTTGTTTAAAATAAATTTTCTGTGGGATTTACCTACATAATATTTTGAGTGTAGAGCAAATGTATATAATAATCAGGGAAGTTTTTAAATGCACAAAAACATTTAAAAAATGTAAGCAAAAAAGCTCAAAAAACGAAGAAATATACTCAAACATATCTAAAGAAAAAAAGCAAAAATATGCACGCAAAAACTCTAATGAAAATCTTATTATTATTTTTTCAAGTTTTTAAAATAAAATAATCAATTATCGCCAGGATCACTAAAAGGCTGTAGGCAAAATGAACCAAAGAAATGTGTAAAAACGTAATCGAAAAATGTCCCAAGAAATAAAAATGGAAATTACATCAAAAAGGTGAAAAAAGCCAAAAAAAAAAAATTTTTTTTTGAAAAATCAACCAATTTTTATTTTAAAATTTGTTTGATAATTTTTACGAAGTGTTCGAAAATAAACATTAAATACTGTTCTTGAGTGTTCGGTACGGAAGAAATATGGAAAACACAAGCGCTAATGATCTTCGTACACAATGCAAATGCCGGGTAATAATTCTGGCTGTTGTAATCGCATATTTTTTCTATTCGCAAGCAATTTGATTTCTAATTCTTTTAGTCGATACTAAACGAATCGAAATAATTTTTTATGTGTTGCAAAGTTTTATTTATATTTATACAATCAGTGTATTGTAAAAACTTAAATAGAAAAGGCGCCATAAATCTGATATAGTTTGATATAGTTTGGGGGTCTTCGTTTTTGACCCCCATGACACTTTTCATCATTATGATATCAGCCTTAACATCACTTTACCAAATTGCCATCAGGGTCATAAATTTAAATAAGGACATTAATGGGATATCACAGAAATGAAGACTAGGAGTAGGTTGAAAAAAACATGTCTTCAGTGCGATGACTAAATAATATCGGAGAAAGGACGCAGTAGGTTCGATTTAATAACAAACTTTCATTAAATTAAGGGAATATTATTATTTACTTACCCGCTACACATGTTTATTTCACTTTTGTTGTATTCCGCCCTTTGTTTGCAGAATAACTCTCAATTACAAGACACCATCAGCATGCCTGATATGGGTTTCGTAATCATTCTACTTTGAAAATTTGAAAAATAGAATATGGGAATTTGTGCTTCTTATTTTATTTTTTAAACATGAAAATACTGTTAATAATACACAAAATGAGGCAACGAATTGATGTCACTGTAGTTATAGCATAGATGACGCATAAAATAAGACAAAGTTCTACGATGATGTTCGTCATTGGATTGATGTCACTTATTGCCTCATTGATGCCATTTGTAATAACAATGATGTCACAATTCTGATTTTAGGGCATCAATAATATGAAGATACATTTTTCTATGAGTGTACTGAAAAATTATTTCGATTCGTTCATTATCGATTGAAAGAATTATAAATAAAATAGTTTTCGAATTGTTAAAGTATTCAATCACGACTGCCAGATTTAGCCCCCTGTATTAATCCAACTCAACATAGAGATGAGAACTAGAGATGAGCGATCCCGTGATTTTTAAAGATCATCGTGATTAGTGAATGTGATTTAAAAATCACTGCTCCTTTAAACTGTGATTGTGATCACGGTTTATCAGTTTTCTGTTCTTTTAAAGCAATTGCGGCCAAGCTATATGTACAATGCGTGAGCTTTTGCAAGAGCTTTTGTAAGCACTTTACAAAGAAACAACAACAAATTGTAAGAGCTTTCAAATCTGTTTACTTTCATATACATACATACTTGAACAAATAAATTTGGGCATAAAAAAAATTCTAATAAGATAGAAGAGAGAATGAAACGAACAGCAATATCATTCTACATTTCATTCAAAAAAAGCTATTACCCACACAAACAGTGAAATATCATAAATTTGTATATGTAACAAAATACAAAAAGAACGACTTAGAAAGTACCTGTTACTTGACAAATTTGGTCACAACTGTGATTCGTGATTTTTCAGTAACAGTGATTAAATCACAGGTACAGAAATATCGCTCATCTCTAATGAGAACATATTATTGTGTTCGGTTTTTCATAAAAAAACACAATTTTGGTTGTGTTGGGCTTAGCACATTAATGTTCGTTCGTTTCAGTTGAGTAGTTCAGCGCCCTTTTGACTGGTAAACACAACAACATTTTTTTGTACAAAACATTATAACAAAAAAAACTAAACAGACAACAAAACGTTGTTACAAACACGAAACATTTATACAATACACACACAGGCTATTCGTGCAAATTGCCAAGCCACAACAACAATACTAGTGAGAAGTGTTGTTAAAATTTTTTGTTTGCCCATTCCTTCATCAATATAAAAGAAAAACACTAAAGAACTGACAAATGTAATCTATGTCTACAGAATCACTAAAATTGTTTTGTTTTATAATGAAAAACAGAACACGTTTCGTGAAAGTAGCTATGAACGCTATTAAGGGTTCTGTACTAATACACAAACACTAAAAAATAAATAGATATAGTTTCTGGGTAAGTTTACTGAACGCTAAAAAATGTTCGGTTTATTTTTTTTAACACTGGTTTTAATCATACACATTTATTAGTGTTGAAGTCATATTGGTGAAACTTAAAATCCCGGATTCGAAAATGGCGAATTTTAAAATTCTAAATCGCTTACTAAAGCTTCTCTGCATAGCCGGTATTCGGCCTGGCGCAATCCCGAATTTAGAATTTTCCGGGCTTTCGGAAATTACCGCTCTAAAGAAAACTAAAAAAAAAAAAACAATTTTACAATTCAAAATTTTTTATTTTTCGAATTTATTCTATGAGTTAAATTTTAGTTATGTATTTTATAAAGCTTTTTGTAATAGTTCTATTCCTTAAATTTTTAGAAATGACTTTATACACTACCAGACAATTATAAATAATAAATTAATTCGAAGAATAAAAAATGTTGAATATAATAAAGTTGCTTTTAAAAAGAAATAATTCCCAATATAAATTTTACAATTTTTAAATAATTTTATAGAGTTGAAAGGGATTTAGTCATTTAGAAATTTGTAATCTTAAGATTTCAAGAAAGCTGAAATAAAAAATAATTGAATTTCCCGGAAAATCGCAACAAAGAAATTCCATTTAAACATATTTAAACAGAAAGCTTTAAAAACTTGCCCTGATTATAATAAAAAAGAAAAAAAACTAAAGAATATGTTTCCTCCAAACATTTCGGGCTAATTCTGAAGCAATTACGCATGAATGTATGAAAAGTTTTAAGGGAAAAGTTTTTCCTGCTCCTTTTTTCATTCTTCTAAAAAACAAACAAAAAAAAAGAAGTAAATTTTTAATGAAAATGAATTGACTTTTTTCGTTTAAAACTTGACAGCAAATCAAATTTTTGTTAATGTTATTTTTATAATGAAAACACTAGCAAGCAAATTCTTTGTAAAGACGTCACTGCTATTAGGCATAATGAGCAAGAAATCTATTTAATGTTAACTAAAATAATTGCCTGAATACATCTAAATGGGTCAAGTTTTTCATTGTCCAAAGAGAACTTAATGAGTAATTTACTAATTTTATTAGTTTTGCTTAAGTAAAATTTTTGAATTTACTTCTACAATACAATTTCAATTACGATATGCATACATACACCCACATTTGTCTTTAATGATTGATAAATATTCATTAAGTTGTTTTGAACTTTATTTGGTTTGGTTGAATCCTTCCAAACAAATTATATAATTTCCAATAATAAGTTATTGGTATTAATTCAGAAATGTTATATGCAGTGTATTGTTAATATATGGAGTTTTGTCATCTATGAGGGTGGTGTGAGAAGTTGTTAGCCTTTCAAATTAAACGAGGCAATATTAATACCTAAAGAATACTTGATTTTATTTCCGTAATGAGCTTCATGGAAAAGGTCAGAAAACGAATAACTTAGAAAGTGAAACCAAGACGACTTTTAATTTATTTATATATTCTTTAGACCAGCGTAAATTCTACTAAGTTAAAATAAGCAACAAAGACTTTTAAAAATTAAGGTTTTGTGCGTAAAAAATTTAAGGCAATAGTTGTTTTTGGCTCATATCAAAGCCATTTATGACCCGATCTAGCTGAATCCTTTCCAGACAAAATGTGATATAATTATATAACATCCAAGAATCCAAGCTTCCTGGCGCACTTGGAAAGTTTCCGTGGATAAACAGACGAATATCACTAAATCAACTTCCCTTTTTATAAGGATCTACAGCATATATATTTTGTAACGTAGATTTACATTCTCTAAAATCTCCGCAACATATGTTTTATTGTACTTTATATACTTTACTAAATTTTATATTTTTTTTATTCTATATTTAAGTTTTATATACTTTATTTTTTAATATAATATATACTTTACACCTCATTCTAATAGTTAAATACCATATACTACTGATTAATTTCAATATAATATTTATTATATTATACTTTAGTTTCAAGTACATATGAAAGCCCCTAATGTTATTTATTTTAATACCAGTTAAGGTCTCATAACAGAAGGTCTCAGACAGAAATTTTATACTTGTTTCTTTCTTTTCTTCATTCGTAAAGTTTGGCGGCTTTTTCTTGTAGTGTTTATTAAAATAGTCTGTGGTGTTATTTTGCAAATTTAAATTGCCAAACATTTTTGTAAAATTAAAACCCGAGTATTATATTCATTTACCACAAAAATGTATTTTTATTAATTAATTTTTTGTTTTTACTTTAATTAATTAGTTTATTTATTTAGAAAGCACAAGGCAAGTTAACAACACCACAAACATAACACAGTACAAGCCAAACTGACGACAAATTGAGAAAAATAATATAAAGCAACAAGATGTAAACTACGAAAAGTAAGAAAGAGAAATGAAAAAATGTCCAGTACGGATAGTCATGTACTACACACTCTACCTTTTCGACCCCTCGCCATCAAACTTCGTCTGTCCGGTAAGAAATGTCCCTAGTGTAAATTGGGACTAAGTCAACCCTGGAAACAGCTGAACTACCCCAGCTAACGACAAAACCACGTTACAATTTATGAGGTCTAAGCTCGATATAGTAGAAATTACAAATAGAATGACAGACAAACTTACATTTCCCCTATCCACATGCGGTGAAGGATGATAAATATAAAATGAAAATAGACAAAAATTCGTTGAAATGCATTAAAAATTTATGTACTTTTAATGTGCAATAAATAAAATAATGGCTATGTATGGTCTTCTTTATTATATACCGAGATTTTATCTCGGACTCACAATATTCCTAAACAAAATTTAAATTACTTTGTATATTTGGACGGTTTTAAAATCCTAGCATTATACAGACTTCCTTGTTCGAAATATAACTTAAGGAACGTTTACATATCGCAAACATTTGACAAAAAATGTCAAATATTTGTTTGCCTTAATCTGACCACAAAATAATGTTGCTAATGTGACCAATAAGTGTCAAATATTTTCCTCTTTTTTTGGCAAACATTTTGTAAGATCAAACAGCATCAAACAAAAAAATCAAACAAATTAACAAAATTAAACCATTATTTAATGGCGAAAAAAGCATAATTTTTTAAAAAAAATTCCTGTGTTATCTCTATGATTCAATATGTTACCAAATAAATTTTTCTTAAGTAAATAAAAAATTTATTTAATTTGAGTATAATATACGAATCTATG
This sequence comes from Pollenia amentaria, assembly GCA_943735925.1. Taxonomy (NCBI): domain Eukaryota; kingdom Metazoa; phylum Arthropoda; class Insecta; order Diptera; family Polleniidae; genus Pollenia; species Pollenia amentaria. Next base: position 276,671,348 of record OX031006.1, on the reverse strand, counting down.
TTACTAACTATACAATTAAAAGCCATTTAAAGACGTGATATTTGTATAAGAGCTTTGGTAAAATATGGACCGAATACAATAATATTTTATAAGGTGAATAGGGTTGCAAACTAATAAATTAGTCGAGATCGGTCCATAATTTACCATAGGCCCCATAGAAACCCAACTCTCGGAAGCCCGTTTACTATGCGTAAAACCGTAACGAATCGTGCCTTAAAATAAAATTAGGCCAGTTAAAGTTTTATAAGAATATAAATGTGAAACGTGAAAATCGTCACAAAATTTAACATATGTCCCATATTAAGCCCACTTTGGAAATGTTCTAAATGTATGTGGAGGGCATCAAAGACTCGGCACAGACGAATATAGCGCTCTAACTTGTTTTAATTAAGTTGTGCATAGTGCATCCCTTCGACCAGCTCATTCGTCCAAATGCGACAACTTTGCTTTCGTTGACAAAACCATCGTTCCAAAGAAGAGTTTCTTCGAAAAGAAGGTTTGTATATTGCAACATAGTCGAAAACGTCTAACTCTTTATTATTAAATGGCATAGACTTACGCTTCAAATAGTTCAAGAAGGGCGAAATCAACCTTAAAACTGTTCGAGGAATATCAAAAACATAATGCAACGTATCTACTGAAAACCCCAATAGATCTATCTTAATTTATTAGAGACTAAAAACATACACGAAGGTCCCTAAAACTTATCAAACCATCCACGTTTTACACAAATTTTATTGAACGGTATGAAATCAATCTTATATTCTCTACTCGTAATACTTACTAGGAATATTATTAATACGCAACATTGTTAAATCATAATGATGTATTTTAATATGATTTTGTGGCCGCCATGAAACCAAATTGCATTAGGAATCTATTATAAACAGATTTTAATAAATACGAAAACACACACTTGACTCAAAACCCACTCTCGTATTGTGCCAAGTATCAAAGGATGAGACGTAAATAATAATGCAAAGGTTATTGCAACATGTAGCAGAGTAAGTATTTGTAAAATTCATTAAGTTCAAGAAATACACACTCAGTATTTTAGACTGAGACCGAAAGAGTGGCAGGCGAGATAAAGGCCAAGTTGGTTATAATTTAAGTTTTTGGGTTATTACAAATTACTTTAGACCTCACCACCGTCATCATTGTTATTACGATTCGTAACGTATTATATGTATAATTCAACAACTAGAATTTTAGGATAATAATTGCATGAATAGGAAGTAAATAGAATGCAAGCACAAACAATCTCCCTATTCATGTTCAATTTAGTAGAATAGGATAAAATGCATACATAGTTAATAAAGAGCTCTTATGGTCTTTTGCATGTATGAGTATTAGAGCGGGATTATTTCAAACACCCACATCATTACATTAATAAGTTTATGAGAACCACGGCAACATTTTATTTTCGAGTTTCGTCGAAATTCGTATTAACAATGTGCTGAAGTTGTCAATTTTGCATTCAATTGCTCACGAAAAATGGACCGTATAACGAACGGACATGAGATCGAAATTTAGCAAATTTTTTCTAAGATTTGTTGGGCAGATTTTTATATGAATTCTAAAAATTCTAAAGAATATTTCTAAGTGTAGAATCGTTGTCGGAATTTTTTTTAATATTTATCGTTGCATTGCCTGGCAAAAGCCGGATAAAACATGAAAAAAAATTCTTACTTATCTCATTAAAGTCAAACTAGTTCTACGAGACTTCTCTGGTATTTTGCAGAAGTATCCAGTTTAAAATAAATCAAAGAGGAAAATATAATCGATCCAACACAATAAAATAATTCCCTACACCATCGAAATTACAGCCAAGTTTTCGAGAATTTTAATTTGTTGGGACCAGTGGGCAATAAAGGATTTTTAAAAAAAAATGAAGTTTGGAGGTTAAGAGTCATTAAAGAGTTATTTGTGATAAATTTTATAAAGATAGACTTTCAAGACTAAATGAAAATTTTAATACCAGGTGCCAAAACTCTTCTTATAATCATATTAATGAGCTAGCTCAACTTACGTTGTTAAGATTTAGAATAAGTGTTTTTATAAAAATAAAAAATCGAAAAATAAAATATATAAATAAAACGAAAAAGGGGGTTTAAATAGGTGTTTGCTAAATTTTTACCTCCAATATAATTTTGTCAATATATATATCTATATGATAACTAATCGAAATATATTATAATTAAGCAGAAAAAGATACTAATCTTAAACTCTTTACAACTAATTATATAAAATTGAGATGTAACATATTAAATATGAAGTATATTGAATTGAATTGAATTGAATTGTGATAAATTGTATCTAGATATCAACAACTATATGAAATTTATTCATCCTAAAGTGATTTTAGGGTTCTTTGGTCTATTCTGGACCTTCCAACGAAAAATTTTACAATGACAGCTCAATTGCGTCTTTCAGTGGTCCCTTTGTGATATCCAGCGCCAATTCCCATTCTTAGAAGGAAGTACTGCTTAGAATGTGCTCTGATTACTGGTGTCCCTGTAGATCACAACGAACAAATATTACTAAAAATAAGAAGATTCACCCCTAGTTCTATCCTAGATAGAACATTCACACAGATAAACACCGGATTTTTAAAAAAATCTTTCCTCTAATGTCTTGAATTGCAGGATATTGACACAGAAATTGAAACAGTTTCTTGGCCCTCCTCGACATGACAACTTCTACGTACTTATTAAATTCCAGATCCATTCTACCGACCACTGTCCAGTTATTACTGAGATTAATGCCTGATCTGTTTCCTATTGAATCTCGGTAGAGAATATATTCTCCATTCAGCATAGCTAGGCCGCAAAGTTATGGTTAAGAGGCAGATGGATGCCTAAATTACTTACAGTGAGCCAGTGGAAAGCCAATGGTCTGCATATCGTGTACCAAAGAAAGTTTCAGGGTAAAGTAGTCTACCTTACCAGGCACAATGTAGAAGAAATTTACATGAGTACCTGCCATATGGTCTAATCTCATAATGGATTCTAACCACTAGGTGACTAACTTAGGCTTACCAAATGCTTCCGTGCGTGGTCGGCAAACACACACACACACAGGTAGCAATTTAACTTTTAAATCCGACAAACATTATACACCCTTATTTAGGAGTCGGAGCTATCTAACTTCCGCTGCATTAGGAATAGTCAGCACCGTCTGTCGAATAGCAACAGCACCCCGGGAGAACCGAACACAGAAAAGAGTGTTTTATCAATTAAAAAAAATGTTTTAAAAAGTATTTAAATTTAATTATTGTGATAATTGAATCAATTATTTTTTAGTTGAAAGAAAATTAAAAATTGAATTTTGATTCAATTAACATTTTAGTTGTTTTGAAATAAATTTTCAATTAAAATTTTAATTCAATAACAAAAAATCTTAATTGACTTTTTTCGTTTAAAATAAAATAATTTAAACATGTACACAGAAAAAATTACTAAATTTCTCCTATCACCAAATTTGTTCTAAATTCATAATATCAAGCAAACAAATTGTTGATTTTGCACCTATTACCAATACCAAAATGATTATATTGATTACTAAAAATTTTAAAATTTTGAAAAAATATTTTCAATAAATGATATTTTTATTTTTAATTAAAAAAGTGATCAAAAAACTTTGAAATTTCAAACAATGTGTTAATTTATGTAAATAAATATTGACAATTAACAAAAAAAATTCTACATGTTTAAATTATTTTATTTTAAACGAAAAAAGTCAATTAAGATTTTTTGTTATTGAATTAAAATTTTAATTAAAAATTTATTTCAAAACAACAAAATGTTAATTAAATCAAAATTGAATTTTTAAATTTTTTCAGCTCAAAAAATTATTGATTCAATTATCACATTAATTAAATTAAAATACTTTTTAAACCATTTTTTTATTGATAAAACACTTTTTTCTGTGTAGAATTGTTGTTGGGAATTGTCAATATTTATTTAACAAAATTAACACATTGTTTGAAATGGCAAATTTTTTTGATCACTTTTTTAATTAAAATTAATAATATCATTTATTGAAAATATTTTTTCAAAATTTTGAAATTTTTAGTAATCAATATAATCATTTTGGTAATAGGTGCAAAATCAACAATTTGGTTGCTTGATATTATGAATTTTGAATAAATTTGGTGATTGGAGAAATTTAATAATTTTTTCTGTGAAACAGGACGATATTTTTCTCTTAAAAACAAATCTCATGATAATAGTAAAGAACTAACTCACACCCAGAAACCACCAACGCAATTCGATACCTCAACCTTTCATCTGCTTTATATTTCCGGCCATCACTTGTCTCTACTGAACCCTACTCTCTACTAACAGACTACGAACTATTCATCATACCAATAATACCAACGTAAATGCCCATTTTGACTATCCCACAAAATATGTCACAAGGGTGAAAAAGGCGCCAGAGCATTATATACCTCGGCAGATTAGTCAAAAACCAACGCGCAACCAGCGAATTTTAAGGCACCTCGATACCTCAACCTTTCATCTGCTTTCTATTTCAAGCCGCCACTGATCTTAAAACCAGTCCATGGACCCTTACTCTCTACTAAAAGACTACTAAGTCTTTATCATACCAACGCAAGACCATTGACTTTCTCATAAAACGTGCCTCTCACCGAACTTATCTCAAGTACAAAGACTTCCCAGCCTAAGAGACTATGCCGTCGGGGATCTCAGCCAACAGTCAGTACGGTGCCTTGAAAAAGACTTCAAGAGCCATTCAAAAAAAGACTACAAAGCATCCCAGGTATGCATGTACCTGATTATGCCACGGAGAAAACAACATCCTTAAGATGATGTCTACACCCACGCGGGTAACCTTGCCAGGGACAATCGAATGATTGAAAATTATAGCGTTACCATAAATGATATAGTAACTATTATTATAGTTGCTATTGAAATCAGGCAATAGCTTACTCTGGGATACGGTTAGAGCTAAACGTTTAAAATTTGTCAAAAATCCTGTAATGTTTTACCAACACCGATATAGGACAATTATGTTCAAGGTTTAAAGAAACATACATATGTACATATCGATGGTCTCAAGTCGCATTTTTTACGAAAGTGAGTTATCCAGTTATTCCAATAAATTTTACACAAATACACCTCGTCACAAAAATTCATTACATTGTTGTAAAGAATAACGGCTTTACAAGCAGTTGTATGAGCAAGTTTACATTATGATACATACAGTTTCTGTTATGTTTTTACCTTCTCCTATACAGTTACAATAAATTGAGTTAGGGCCTTTCTACTTGAGACCAACGATATATACATATGCGATTTAAAATTTTTTTTTTGACATCTAACATGTCATTGTTCACGTGGAAGTTGCACACATCCATACCTCCCTCCACCCAAAACATCCAGGCATACACTTCTGCATACATCCCAATAAAATAATTTTTAGTTGTTCTTGTTTATTTTCCAAGAACAAATCTGTTTTATTTAATGCAAATTAATGTTTTTAAAATGAAAATATCATTTTAACAATAAACAAACACATTATTAAATCTAAATTGTGAAGGCGCATGGGAAGGGAGACGGCGAAAAATGTGAAGACCAAAGCAGAAACCATAATTTAAATTATTAAGATTGTAAGTTTTTAATGAAATTGTACTGAATATTTCATCACAAGACCTTGGCAAATATTTGCAGAAGACGACAAAATAAATCCTGTGTGGTTTTATTTTATTTGAGAATTTCAAATAAGCGCTTTTACGAGAATATTAAGAAGTAGCGGCTGAAATTATGGTCAAATATTGAATCAGTGTTTTAATTGAATTTTTTTTTTTAGAGTGCAAAAGCTTAGAAATTGGTTTAGAATAAGGGACACATTGCTGTCATTTTGAAAGATTGGCACTTATCAGTTATTTTAGATTCTAAAAAAAACCAAGCCTCTGAAGAATTTAACTATTCGACTTAGGCCAGATTTTTGAGATGTGATTTAAGTTTAAACTTACTCTGAAACTCGGATTTTTCGGCGAAAAATATTTTTTTTTATCAAAAATTATTTTCGGGAATGAAATATTTTATTAATTAATTCATTAATTAAAAAAACAGAAGTTGGGAAGAACATGTAAATCAATTAAAATAGATAATCATTCATTCAAAAGCAAATTTCGATCTACCAAGATGAAATACCATTTGGTTTAAAGATTGATGTTTGACTATTGACGTCATCCGGCTGCAATAGCCGAGTGAGTAAGACGGCAAACCCCACTGAAGAGATTGTGTGGTTACAATCGAAACTAGTCTGGGCAACCTGACCGTGAACGCCTGGGTTCAAATCTCAGCGCAGTCAAGAATAAAAAATTATCAATAAAAATTTTAATTCATTTCATGTTGTAAAATTCCTGTCTTGATAAAAATAATTTAATGAAAATTAAATTCAATGAACTTAAGCCTAATTAAAAATATCTAAATTTGGATTAAAAACCATTAACAGTTCAATAAAATAACCACAATACTAATAATTAATTCATTTATTAATGATGTGCTAATAATCCCAATTTTTGAATGAAAACACTGAAATTTATTGTTGTGGGAAAGCTAGTTTCTATGCGCATTTCGCTGGTTGCTTTAAAATTCTTATTCACTTTATGGTCATACTTGTATAATATTTTTAGCTTTACTAAAGTATTTGGAAAAAGTTTCCTGACGAGCTGGCATAAGCAACCAGCGAAATGCGCATAGAAACTAGCTTTCCCACAACAATAAGTTTCAGTGTTTGCATTCAAAAATTGGGATTATTAGCACATCATTAATAAATGAATTTGTTTTTATTATTTCATCAAAGAGCAATATTTTTTGCAAAACTAAGCTGTTTCGCCCAAATTTAGTATACAAACTTAGTAATGGCGGCACAAATCTGTTTTCATATTAACTAAACCTAGTTTAAATGAAATCTCAAAAAACCAGCCTTATGGCTCATAAATCAGTGAATATTTCAACGCTAGTTTTGTTGAACTGAAATTAAATATTATATGTAGCTTAAACTCAACAGCTGTAATTCAGTGCCCCATGTATTATATGTAGTTTTAAAAATAACATGTGGTAGCATAAATAAACGATAAATGTTGTCAAATTCATATGGTCTGTATTTTTATCTTAAACTCCAAATTTTATGCGTTTATAGATTGTTTATAGTTTTACTAATTTATAGATATGTTGGTTGAAACACATTTTAAACAAAAAACTGAGTTAAACTTGCTCTGATTTATTAGGCCTTAGTATTTAAACAGAATTGAGCCTTCAACTTCAGGCAAAAATCCCGAAGCCCGTAATGAAAACGTCTTTAGTAGTGCGATTCACTAACTTTCAACACTTTAGCAGGTGTTAACTTTAACCACACATTTTGATGTTTGCACTAACTACTATGTGATTCACTAACTTATTTATAACCATGGTAAACAGTTTTATATTTCATTGTTTTCAAATTGCTATATCGTGGCAACTCTGCCAAGCGAAACATCAAAATAGGATAAAATAACAAAGAATAAAAAAACAGAACAAAAACCTTTTGATTTATAGATTTTAAATAGTTTTGTGCAAAATGCGTAAAACATAACTAGTTGTTAATATTTAATTAATTATTTTATTTTATTATCAATTTATCAATTTAGTAAACGCTTGTAGATATTTTAATAGAATGGCTAGTACTGCTGCCAAAAAAAAAAGACGCGCGTCTGCTGGGCATCTGAGTCAAATGGTTGGATTTATGATAAATAAGAAGGAAGTTCCACGAAATATTGGTGTGCGACAAGAAGTGGATAAATTGTAGGCTAAATACCTCAAAGTCAAAATATCGACAATAAATAAACACTTTTCTAAACGGATTAAACCCCATCAAAATTGCTGGTGTTAATAAACCACAATTTGTTTTGTTATAAAATAACAGCTCACTGAAACAGCTGGTTTTAAACACATCTGATCGTTCGAAGTGTTAGTGAATAGCAAAATGGTTAATTTTGTGGTTAACATTTTAAACGAAATATTTGTGGTTTAAAAAGCATAGTGAATCGCACTACAGTAATTCAAAGCAGGGTTGTCAGATTGATTTTGAACTTTTTCGCAAATTCGATGTCAAAAATCGCCAAAATAGTCAAAGCATTTATTTTTTAGTTGTTGACAATAATAAATGTATTTTAAGAATAATTAAAAATATTTTTTATAAATCCCAAAAAAAAAATTTGTTCCGTATCGCTAAAATTGGCCAAAAATTCAAAAAAAGTCGCCATGATATATTTTGCTTACTTTATATTTAGAACAAAGTAAAAATGATTAGTGAACACAAAAAGGTGCAATGTCTAAAATATTTTATATTAGTCTACTTAAAGCAACAAAAAAGGAATTTTTGCGTTAAGTACTAAACAAATATTGGATATACAATACATTTGTACGTAGTTGCAGTTCTATTATATACCTAAGACGCTAAATACTGCACCGAGAAGACTCCCTTTTTGTCTTCTTTTTGGAAAACATTGTGAAGGTACAAAAGAAATGCAACATGTACTCTTTACATTCATATAACTTTTAACTCGTAAAAACGTGTTGAATTTCAGTGGAGTTCATTATTTCAACACAGGCATTACTAGTTTTAATAACCAACATATAAAGAACAGCCAATGCAAGTTCCTTAAATTGGTACGCACCTCCCGTATCCTTGTAGCTATAAATTGTAACTGATTTAAATTAGATTGGATTTCATCATTAAAATTCTCTTTTAACAAACGGTATTTTTTCCATTGTGGATTCATAAAAATATTTAAAATATCCTTAACAACAACGAATTTCATCTGCGATAATTTGTCACATTTTATAATGGAAACATTTTCATAAACTTTAATTATATTATTTTTTTAAAGAATTCTGCTTATTACTTCTTTCAAGAGCACATTTAAATGTGAAAAAAAAATTCTCGAATATTTTCATTATCTTCATTAGCCATTTAAACATAATTTAGGCCCTAATCACATAAAACGCAACACACGCCAAAGAATAACATTGAAAGCACAAACAATGTCATAAATATTTTCTAATTTTGTTGTTTCTTCCTACAGAAATTCACATTGCGTTTTAAAATTTCAAATAGCTTGAGACGTTAAAACGGTACATGAATTTCTGTAGAAAGCAACAACAAAATTACAAATTAGTTTTATTCTCTGATATTAAAACAATGTTTAATCTCACTAACTATTAACAAAAGTAGTGGTTATGCTTATTTGGTCAAATATTTAATAAGTGTGACCGCAGCTTTAGTAAATCACAAATTACACCTCGTCTTCACGAGCCAACACTATGTTCCAACAACAAACCATTTCGTGTTCACACATGAAGTTTGCTCATGTATACAGCTGTTTTGGATGTTTTGTTCTTGTTTGACCTGGTTTGTGCAAGCATCAAGTGCGCACAACGATATAAAACAAGATTTGTTATATAAATAAACGTCATCTTAATGGGTTGTCGTATCATTCGTGTTTCCCACATCAAAAAAAAATTAATTTCTTATTCTGAACCAGGGATGTCAAAGTTGGTACAATTGTACCACTTTTGGTACATTTTAACCTTCTAAAGTACCGTGGTACTACCGTGAATCATTTGGTACAATTTAAAAATTTGTCATAATTCTCTTTTTTGAATTTTGAGTATAGCAAACGAATTATTGAGTCCTTTTTATTACATATATATTTTTTTAATTGCTATTTCTTTCATCAGGATTTTAAAAAATCCTTCTTTTAAATTGCATTTTTTATGCAATATGCACTTCAAATTATTAACATGGTTAATTAAGAAATGCAATCAGAAGATGCTCGAATGCATGTACTTTTACAAAGTCTAACTTTATGTTCCGCCAAATAGAACGAAATTTAATGAAAAAAGTACATTTATTTTTGAAGTTGGTACCAAATTTAAAACCATATTTAACATCCCTGTTCTGAACAACTTTTGTTTTAATTTCTCGTCAAGACGTCTCCTATTAATGCTTAACAAATTGGTTTGAAACCTTAAGACTTTACTGTCAAATGCTAATTTGAGATGACCTTATCCATAACCTTTTTCCAAATGCACATATAAAAATTGCAATCACAGCCTAACATTAAATGGTTTGAAAGTAATTGCGTATGTATGAAGAAAAAAGAAGATCCTGATTCTTAGCGGCTCGGCAACATTATTTCCTTTCTTTCAAAAAAGCCTTAAAAGTCAAGCAAATGATACGATTTATCAATTTTAAAAAAACACCCTTTATCGTTACAAAAATCGCTAAATTTCAACACACATTTTTCAGCATTTTCTTATTAAAAATTTTATTAATGACAACAAATATTGTTGTTTATAACACAATAATTTCCCATGTTGTTCTTATTTGATTAAAATGTAAATGTTGTTAAAATTTGTTGAATTACAAAAATTTTCCTTCTTCCCCAAGACCAGACCAACAGCAAAAACACAAAATCCGAAAAAAAAGGAAAATAAATTAATGAAAACGAAACGCTTGCAGCTAAAGTTGTTTGGCTAATCTAATTTTTCTCTTTGCAACAATTCTACAATTCGTTTGTTTGAGCGGATGGCAAAACAAAAAAATAAATTAAAACGACATTGCCAGAGCAATATAGAGAGTTGTTTTAGCATTGTATCACCTTAAGCATACCTCAGAGTTTTTTTTTTTTTTTTATTGTGTTTTTTCAACAAACATTTGAAACAAAAATTTTAAACGCACATACAACAAAAACCAAATTGTTGGTATTTAAAATGCCAAAATGTGTCAAAGTTCAACTTTCCATACCAAAACGCGGCCATCCTGCAATGCCACTTATTTGTTTGCTGTTGCAAGGAGGGAGACTTTTTTTGTGATTTAGATTTTTTTCTGTATTTTTTTTTTATTTTTTTTTTTTTTGATTTGTATTATAAACAATAATAATTTCAATTCACCTGCTGATTTTCCGCTCTTTTCGAAAGCGAATATGTTTGTGCCACATTCCTATTTTTCATGGCTATGAAAAATATTTAAATTGGGTTGCAAATTTTATGTTTTCATTTATTTCTTCTTAAAATACCCTAAAGCGTTTATTTTATAATTTGTTGCCCTCATTATGATTGTATTAGAAATCATAATTATTATGGGGGGATGTGTTACTTTCTAGCGGCAAAAACTCTTATTATGATGATGAGATGCGTTTCAAAACTTTTAGGATATATCTTATGGAGATCGACACCTTCCGGACCTGCTTCCTTATACAGCCTATATACAAATATATATTAATACCTAGGGTATTCATTCGGTTAATCGGTTAACCGATTAAATAGTACCCAATAAACTGATCGGTTAATTTAAAATTGGCTATTTTCGACTAACGATTAAACCGGTTAATTTAAGTCGATTAACCGATGTAACAAAATTTTAATTTTTTTTAGTATATTAACATTTCTTTATTTTTTTTAATTTGTGCCGGGAGCGAGCACTTAAAACCTCAATGTTACAAAACCTATAATAAGCTTGTTACTGTAAAACAATAATATTTATTAATACAAAACATTATAGTGTCAAGTATTATTTGTAATGTGACTTATATATTATTTTTTTTTTTTTCTTATGTATGATTGTTTTAAAGTCTCAAATAAACTAAACTTAACTTAACTTTATGTTTTTACTTATTTGTTTCGTCTCATATGCAAAAGGTTTGTGTTTAGAAAATATTTTTATTTATACAAACAAAGAAGGTGATCTTAATTTTAAATAAATGTTTGCTGTCAACAGCTTTTTGTTTCACGTACTTTTTATATGTATGCGTTTAGTTATTGGTTTCTTCTCATATCTTCTCAAATCAATCTTTAAACAGAATTACCCGAAACAATTAGAAGTGTTAAAAATTTAAAAAAATTAAAACAGAACTCTATGGCATAATGGAAGATTTTATATGATCAGAGAAATCCAGAAAAAGGACGAAGAAATTAGATATTCTGTATTATGGCTTGCTTTTGATTGCTCCAACATCCGCGATAAATGAAAGAAGTTTCTCCAAGTCCAGTTTTATCAAAACTAAACAAAAGAATCGCTTAAATCAAATTATTTGTTAAAATGATAATTTTATAAGATCTCCTTAAACTATTAAAATAACTAATAAAATTATCTAACATTTTATTTTTTAATTAATACATAATACGTATTAATTAAAAAATATGTGTTACATATTTATTAATTATTTTTATGTTTGCTCGTTTTAGTTCAAGAATTTTTATGTTTGTTATGTTATTTCTTTATTTACTAAATCATTTATGAATTTTTATTTATTGAAATTACTTAATTAAAGAAAAAAACTTTATTAATCGGTTAACCGATCAATAACAAAATTAACCGATTAAACCAAAACCTCGGTTAATAAATCGAGTGATTAACTGATTAAAGCAAAAGCCCGATTAAATGAATACCCTAATTTATACCTTAACATATAAAACTTAAATTGGAGACTAAAGGTGCGTTTTCCATCATCCGCTTAACAAAGTTTGTAAACCTGGCTTTTGGGTAAAGTGAATAAAAAGGTAGCTTACATTTAGAATGACAGACGCCACCTGCATGATATCCTGTAAAATTATGTAGTTTGTCCGTGCAGCGGCTGCCAAGTCTAAAAGTCCCTTACACAGAAAAAATTATCAAATTTCTCCAATCACCAAATTTATACCAAATTCATAATATCAAGCATCTGTTACCAAAATGATTATATTGATTACTAAAAATTTTAAAATTTAGAATATTTTTTTTTTTTCAATAAATTATATATTTAATTTTAATTAAAAAAATTATCAAAAAACTTTGCCATTTCTAACAATGTGTTAATTAATTTAAATAAATATTGACAATTCCCAACAACAATTCTACATGTTTAAATTATTTTATTTCTACCGAAAAAAGTCAATTAAGATTTTTTGTTATTTAATTGAAATTTTAATTGAAAATTTATTTCAAAACAAATAAAATGTTAATTAAATCAAAATTAAATTTTTAATTTTCTTTCAACTTAAAAAAATAATTGATTCAATTATCACATTAATTTAATTTAAATATTTTTAATCCATTTTTTTAATTGATAAAACACTTTTTTCTTTGTTAGATTCATGAATATTTTTAATGAGATATATATGCTCTTTTTAAGAGCTGGTAACACGCAATTAAACAACAACTATATTGAGTTTCCCAGCATCAAATTATTACTTTAAAATACCGGGATTTACTTTTGCGGGAATCGGGAAGACGTTTGCAGTTTTACATTTTCTTCTGCTCGAAACATAATTCGTTAGATTTGTTAAAAAAAATGTTTTGCATGCACACAAATTTACGCGCTTCTCATCATACTCTAACCAAAATTGAAAAGCCATAACATTCAGTCGGCGACGATGGACTTCTAATTTCTAATAGTTTTAAGCGTGCCTTGGAATATCGCAAACGAATTTCTTTTGATCTAAAAACTTAACATCCTGTTGACACAATATTTATTTAAAAGGGAGTTATTATAACTTCAAACTCTTGCAATTCCAAACTTTTCCTTAATAGACAAAAAATTAAAAGCTTTAAAGTTTTCGGAAGCAAAATCATACATACTGGGTTGTCACTTTTTAGGCAGACACTGTGGAAAAACGTCTTACCATCTTTTGGATTCCTATAGAAAATTTTAAATTTTAAAAAACATCTTGATGATATTTTATCAACGTTTGTTTTCAATTTAACAACACATGGCAACTCTGAAATGTGGCACCTGGCACATATGTTTATTCCTGTTATTAAAAATGGAGCGCTTTACGAAAGAACAACACGTTATATTAATGAAAAATACGTTTTTTATTTTAAAATTTAATTTTAAGGGCAAAAAACATTTTCTGCAAAGTTGCTGAACATACTTTATGCCTCAGATATAAAGAACACATAATTTAATATACTGATATCCCGCAAGGATCCAGGATGGAACAACGGGCCACAACAATGTTCTTCCATTGTCATCTATCCTGCGATATCTGCTTCACTTCGGCCCAGGACGTTCAAATTGAGTTTGTTTCACCTTCGATTCGTCTCCTGCAAGTATAAAGGAGTGTCTCTTCTTTTGCAGCCTTCGAGCTTCCATTCAATTGCCATCTTAACTACGTTGTCATTGGTGCGTCTGAGAACATGGTCAATCCAATACCATTAACGATTGATGATCTGGATACGTATTGGTGTTTCACCTGCTCTATCCCACAGGTCTGTGTTTGAGATAACATTTGGCCGAAATATCTTGAGTAGTTTTCGTAACGAGCGATCAATGAACATCTGCAAGAATTGAAAAAGTCGCTAGCGGTGGTGTTCTAGGATTTACAGCCATACATCAGGACGGAACGCACGTTAGGTGAAAAGAGGTGGAGTTCGGTCCTCGCTGAATTTGTGGTGCCTTCCATACTTTTTGCAGAGCCCCAAGTGTTTGGTTTGCCTTTCTGATGCGATTTGCAATATCCCCTCGCGAGCCGCCTGATACTGATATGACACTATCCAGGTATATAAACGATTGCACATCTTCAAGATCCACGTTGTATATATGAAACTTTTGGGAGTTGATGGTACTCATACGCAAGACCTTGGTATTTTCTATGTTAATGTGTACCCCTGCATCACTTGCCGGGGATGGTATTTCCCCTAGTTTGGCTGCCATATCGTTGAATGTGTGGGCTGGGAGACATATGTCGTCGGCATAATCGGGTACTTCGAGGTGTCCAGTTAAGCCCCAAGTGATGCATCGTCTATTGGCTGTTGCATTTAGCATTAAAACGTCAAAAACTATATTGAATAGCAATGGAGAAAAAATACAGCCTTGTCGTTAACCTGCTTTAACTATAAAGGCTATTCCCAGATTGCGTTCATGTAGAACCATGCATGTTGAATCGCTGTATAAGGCACGGATAAGAAAATCAATTAATGTGGAACTCCTTTACACTATAGTGCTTGCCAAATAGCCTGTTGGTGAAGGGTAACGAAAGCTTTAGCAAAGCCTATAAATATGCAATATAGAGGGGGATCAATATTCCACCGATTGTTCGACAATAATACGAAGGCTGTTCACGTGATCGATGCATGAGTGATGAGCCCTAACACTAGCCCGCTCAGAACGAAGTTGGGAACACAGTGAGGTGGATAATCTTTCATGAGTGATATACGCTAGTACTTTGTAAATCATTCACAATAAGGTTATGCCTCTCCAATTTTTACATTCTGTCAGGTCACCCATTTTCCGGACCTTTATTACTTTTCCAATACTGAGCTCAGGGAGAAGTGCATGTGAAGTCCACAAATTTTAGATGGTGAGCCGTATTATCCTAGCACCAAAGTGGGGATCGGCTTTAAGCAATTCTGGGTTGATGTTGTCCACGACTGGTGCTTTACAATTCTTGAGTGCTTTTATAGCATTAACTATTTCCGCCTCTTCTGGACAGGCCGTACATATGTCATTTATTGTTTATTTATCAGTTACACATTGACATTGCAGTGTTGTGGTGGGTTCCGGTTTCGACAGTATGTCGGCGAAGTATACTTTTGATCTTATACTTAGTTTTAGTAAAACTTTCTTGGGAAGAATACGAGTTGACACAAGTGGCGCCTAAAATTTTATGTCGAATTAAAAAGTAAAAGCATTTAGCCATAGTCAGGCCATAAATAACAACATTCGATATGATAAGATCCGAATTTAATAGACAATCCCACGATGTCACACGTTAACGTACTCATAGAAAATTACTTTTAAAACAAAAACTAATTCTAAAAATTGTTTTTGTTTTACATGTAATTTTCTATGCCAACATTAACGTGTGACATCGTGGGATTGGCTATAAATGGCAACGTTATACATAAAAAAAAACCGCTGTATTTTAAGGCATGGCAAAAAATGCTTTCCTGTTTTTGAAACATTTGACATTCTAGGGGGTGACTGGCAAAATTTTTTTTTTTTTTTTTTTTTTTTGTGAAAAAGGCTGACCCGCTTAAATGTACAAGCCATGCCAATTTTCAAATATGTTACAAAAAAATATATTTTGTTCGTTATAATAAATATTGGTTTTCGATTTTCAAATCATTTTTTAAGTCCGTAATCGCAAATAATTAAAATATAAAACTAAAAAACCAGACGATAACGTATGGTTGTTGATTTAATAAAAAGATATTCCTAATTTCCATAAGATATGGTATTTTTAAATCGAAAAAGTTTTTAATTTTTCCAAATTTTTTTTATATTGAATATCCAAAAGTTTTTTCTTTCGAAACTTTAAAATGAAGCTACCATAATTTATTTACAATTGCCCTCATTAAAGAGCATTTAACGAATTTTCATTGTTCTACTAAAAATATTATTTTACTGATTATAAATCCCAGGCAACACATAAAAAAACATTAAATAACTCTATAAAAAATTAGTATAATTATGAATAAAAAAAAACTTGCCAGCAAAACGATTAAAATGTCACCATATTAATGTCTGCAACATTTAATTGTAATGAACACATTCATTTATGGTTGACTTTAAATGACCAACATTAAAAATATCTGCTGAATTGTTCAAATTCATACCCATTCATTCATTCCATTCCGTTTTATTTTATTCTAAACATTCTATTTTATTCTCTTCAAGTCCATGTCATTCATTTTATTCTAATCAGCCACATTAAAGGACACACACAGATACACACACACACACACATATATTTGTGCTGGATGTCATTACGAACACATACACAAAAACCTTAAGGACACTCTGCTTTCAGAGAATACTACAAAAAAGTTGGATGAAATCGGTTAAACAAAATGGCTGCTGAGTATTTAGTGTGATGTCTACTTGAATTTAATGATGAGTAAGTTAATTTTTTGGTTCATTGGAGATGCAGCTTATTTCCCAATAACTTTATCCATTAAATGTGGAGTGTAATGGAGATGCATGTGTGGTGTACGTGCATACTGTGTAATTAGTCAGCCTTTTTTTTTTTTTTTTTGTTGCAAGTGTAACAGGTTAATTGTGGCACGTTACGAGCGTGAAATTGTCCAGCAAGGACAGTAGTTAGTAAAAAGATTTTTTCTCATTGTTTAACGACTAAGTAAAATTGAGTTGAAGTCGAATTTAAAGGTACTCTATTTAAATCAATGACAATCTTTTAAAATTGCATTTTTTTTATAATTTTGACAACATTTAAAAAAATCTATATTTTTATAAAGTTTAGAGCTCGCAAAGTGGGGTTCTTCAAAAGCATTTCACTGCCTATTTTATGTGTTTTATTTGTTATTTTGCGATTGTACGTAAAAGTACTAAGTCTAATAATTTTGAAGAAAAAGTGCTAAGCCCCCGGCAAAGTGATTCATGTATACCATTTGATCCTTATGAACTTTTCTATGATAAAATATAATGACTTTTAAAGTTTTGAATTTTATTAGGCCTTTGTCAGCCTCTGTCTTAGTACATCTGCTACCTATATTATCCAAGAGTGCAGCGAAAAGAAACTTTACGCAATCCAGGAAAAATGCGGACGACAACAAAAAAGGTTTGTCGTACCTGCAGAGCAGTCTCTTTGTTTACGTGCTCATTTTTGGCTAACCAACTTTATTCGCTAAAGAGTCAGCTGCAAAATTTTTCGTTCAATACCAAAATTAGAATAATAAGCTTGGATTGAGTTTTGAATCTACGAACTGTCGCAAACCACCACAACAAACGAACAAAATCACTCTGTTGGTCATTAAAGAGCGAAAGCAAAATATACATAAACATATAATACCTCCTTTCCTGTACACCGCTCTCAGATCCTCCGAAAAGGACAAGAGAAGATTGTGCATATTTTGCAATAACAATAAACCTGTTCAACAATACAATAAAAATGGCGCATTTCCTTTTTTTACACTCGCTTAATCCCTCTCGTAGCTTCCATACAATGTTTTTAATGTCACCCCGAGTGGCAGCCTACAATGTGTGCTTTTACATTAACACTCAATGGCTTATGCAACATGAAAAATATGTTTTCCATCGTATAATAATAATGACTGCAAAAGCGCAACTAGTAGTTGAAGCCGTAATGCACTCCCTCGTTCATTTATTGTCTATACAATATTTTTGTTGTGGTTACTTTTTTTCTACAAGTGTTATTTGGCAATTTCCATATAATCGTCGTAAAATTGTAACATAAAGCTTTTGTACTTTCCCTGAACCTGTTCCTGGTTTTACTTGTTCTACTTTGTCACTGGACAGTAAATTTTCTTTAGGTGTTGCTGCTGCTGTGGTATTCGAGAATATTTTGTTGAAACTACAAAAAGTATTAAAAAAAATAAAACAAAAAGTAGAAAAGAATAGTCTACTAATTGCTGGTCATTTATGTACAAAATATGAATATGTACGAGTATTTGGTTTTCTTCATTTAATAGTCCATTGTGGTTTTTTTTATTACCGTTTATGTTATTTTATTTTTTTTTTATTTTTATTGTTTTAATTGTTTTAGTTTTGTTAGTTTTTATCTTTAAATGTTTATTTGAAAAACTTTTTAAATTTATGGAAAAAATTTATAATATTTATAACACTTAACAATAGTTTTGTGGTTAGTTTTTAAATGGGTTTTTTATTGTAAATAAAACAAATTGTGTAAACTTTTTGAACAACAGGTGATTTCCACACATCTACACAGAAATAAAAAAATTCGTAGTGTTTTGTACAAGTTGTACTTAAAAAATTAAGCGGAAAAATTTTAAACCAAAAAACCAATCTAAACTGGAATAAGTTTCGAAAACCATTGCATTCTACACGCAAATAAAAAACATGGTTGTGGTAAACATATTCCAAGAGCAACATATTATGATAAGATTCATGATTGTAGTCAACATATTACAATTATTATTGAATCAT
Organism: Pollenia amentaria; assembly: GCA_943735925.1. Lineage (NCBI taxonomy): Eukaryota > Metazoa > Arthropoda > Insecta > Diptera > Polleniidae > Pollenia > Pollenia amentaria. The sequence continues at coordinate 276,652,426 of OX031006.1, read as the reverse complement.
ATCATGACCAAATATATTCGTAATATAACATCATACAATTTTTCCCTTAATCCCAATTTGTTTTTATTACATCATATTATAAGCTAATGTTATCATATTATTATCATATTAATCATAATAAGTTAAGAAGTACTCATATTTTTATCATGTTGATCATAATATGTAGATTAAATCTAAGACCGAAAAATATTTTTGATATTTATTTATGCTTATATAATTACTGGCAACCTTAACGTAAAACTGTTACAGATATTTCATCTCATAATATGATGCAACTTTAATCATAATATTTTTAATCTATTTTTGTCGTACGTCTCAATTATTTTTAAATTATTTTAGAGAATTTTCCATCTTTTTATCCTAAATAACACAAAACAATGGTCAATGTTTTTGCATCATTTTCAAGCAATACTAAATTTTTTTTAGCATTGATATTTTATTTTGTGACACTTTACAATTTTTTTTAATGTAAACAGAAAAAAAATTAAAAATTTTCTCTAATCACCAAATGCATTCCAAATTCATAATATCAAGCAAACAAGTTGTTAATTTTGCACCTATTACCAAAATTATTATATTGATTCCTAAAAATAATTAGTATTGTGGTTATTTTATTGAACTGTTAATGGTTTTAAATCCAAATCTCGATATTTTAATCAGGCATCAGGTTCATTGAATTTGAATTTGATTAAATTACTTTTATGAAGACAGGAATTTTAGAACATAAAATTAATTAAAATTTTATTGTTAATTTTTCATTCTTGACTGAGCTGGGAATTGAACCCAGGTTTCCAACTAATGTTTTTCGTACTTTTTGTCAAGAATTCTTCTTGAAATCCAAAGTACATTTTTTGACATTCTTTTTTCTTGTTTTTCTTTCTTCATAAAAAATAATTTAATGAAAATTAAATTCAATGAACTTAATTAAGTCTGATTAAAATTTCACAATTCGGATTACTAAAAATTTTAAAATTTTGAACATTTTTTTTTCAATAAATGATATTTTTAATTTTAATTAAAAAAGTGATCAAAGAACGTTCCCATTTCAAACAATGTGTTAATTTATTTAATTAAATATTGACAATTCCCAACAACATTTCTACAAGTTTAAATTGTTTTATTTTAAACGAAAAACTCAATTAATATTTTTTGATATATAATTAATATTTTAATCCAAATTTAGATATTTTAATTAGGCTTAAGTTCATTGAATTTAATTTGCATTAAATTATTTTTATGAAGAAAGGAATTTTTACAACATGGAAGATTAATTAAAATTGTTATTGATAATTTTCATTCTTGACTGACCTGGGATTCGAAGCCAGGCTGGCTGGCGTGTGATTCGAACCCAGGCGGCTGGTTACCCTGACATGTTTCGACCTCAACCACTAGGTCTTCTCAAAGGGATTTGCCGTCTTACACTCGCAGCCATCGATGACCGCTGACGTCAGTAGTCAAACATCAATCCTTAAACCAAATTGTATTTTAACCTTTGGTAGATCGAAATTTGCTTTTTGAATGATTATCCATTTTTAATTGATCTCACATGTTTTTCCTTACTTCTGTTTTTTCGTACTTTTGTCAAGAATTCTTCTTGAAGTCCAAAGTACATTTTTTGTTTTTCCTGTTTTTTGTCTTTCTTTTTTCTAGTTGACCTTTTTCAGCACAACTTGAAGGACAAATGTAAACATAGCTCGTGCCTTAGCTGTTAACAATAATTAGTATTGTGGTTATTTTATTGAACTGTTAATGGTTTTTAATCCAAATTTAGATATTTTAATTAGGCTTAAGTTCATTGAATTTAATTTGCATTAAATTATTTTTATGAAGAAAGGAATTTTTACAACATGGAAGATTAATTAAAATTGTTATTGATAATTTTCATTCTTGACTGACCTGGGATTCGAAGCCAGGCTGGCTGGCGTGTGATTCGAACCCAGGCGGCTGGTTACCCTGACATGTTTCGACCTCAACCACTAGGTCTTCTCAAAGGGATTTGCCGTCTTACACTCGCAGCCATCGATGACCGCTGACGTCAGTAGTCAAACATCAATCCTTAAACCAAATTGTATTTTAACCTTTGGTAGATCGAAATTTGCTTTTTGAATGATTATCCATTTTTAATTGATCTCACATGTTTTTCCTTACTTCTGTTTTTTCGTACTTTTGTCAAGAATTCTTCTTGAAGTCCAAAGTACATTTTTTGTTTTTCCTGTTTTTTGTTTTTTGAGAAGACCTAGTGGTTGAGGTCGAAACATGTCAGGGTAACCAGCCGCCTGGGTTCGAATCACACGCCAGCCAGCCTGGCTTCGAATCCCAGGTCAGTCAAGAATGAAAATTATCAATAACAATTTTAATTAATCTTCCATGTTGTAAAAATTCCTTTCTTCATAAAAATAATTTAATGCAAATTAAATTCAATGAACTTAAGCCTAATTAAAATATCTAAATTTGGATTAAAAACCATTAACAGTTCAATAAAATAACCACAATACTAATTATTATTAATATTTTAATTAAAAATTAATTTCAAAACAACTAAAATGTTAATCAAATCAAAATTATATTTTCATTTTTATTTCGACCAAAAAAAAAATAATTAATTCAATTATCACATTAATTAAATTTAAGTACTTTTAAAACAATTTTTTTAATTGGTAAAAAACTTTTTTCTGTTAATACAATTTCTTTATTTTTTAATTTCTTTAAACTTGGTTTTTTTAATGGGTATTTTATTTTTTTTAATTGTTTAACCACTGAATAGCAAATAATGCGATAGGCATATGTAGAACAAACGACACAACTGATGCAATATTATTTTACAAATTGCGATAACAAAATATTATTAGAGTAAAGATATTTTGTTCGCACCTTAAACATATTATTAGTACACGTATAGAAAGTTATCATGTTATGGCTATTAAATATCATTAAATGGTTGTGAGGAATAAAATATGTTTTCAAAGTAGTTATTATTTAGTTGTTATAAAAATGATTATTTTTCAGTGTACCATAACTTAAATTTATAATTGCGATAAACATTGACTGTTTACAGCAACTATAATATTGTTGATATTAAATAAAAATAACAATATATTGTGTACGACAACAATATATTGTTACAATAAACATAGTGCAGGTGACGTAACCATGCCCAACCATATTTTTTCTCTGCGTATATGGGTGTATACGGGGTGCTTTTAAAAGTTTGTTGAAGGAACAACAACACTACAAGAAGAAAAATATACATTATTTGCAGTTAAACAAGAAGTAAAAATTCCCGATTTCTATTTCTTAAAATTATTTGGTTAAATATGTAGATCTAATTTTTCAATCTAGAATGATTATGAAACCCATATCGGGCATGCTGCTGGTGTCTTATAATTGTGAGTTCTTCTGTAAACAAATTAGGGACAACAAATGTACAACAATGTACAACAAATGTGAAACATACATCTGTGTAAACGGACAAGTAAATAACACAAGGGAACAAGATTTTTCTTGATTACGAACTGAATATTGTTTTTAAGGTTATTTGGGAAGCTGAATCCACTTGGTTTTTAATATCAGCTAGACTTTTCGCGAAATACCGTTATGTCCAAATTAAAGCTACATATATTGGAATAACTTAAAAACGGATCGCCGTATTCAGTTAAAAAAAAAATCCAAAATTCGTCAACAATCTTTAAGACGTGCTTACCTGGTTTTAAATTTGGCCAGTAGTTTCTGAGATATCGTTGAAGTTTTGGGAAAAAAGAACAATTAAAAAAAAATGCAAATAATGTTACTGAAGAAGAACTATTTTTAATTTCTAATTAAGATATTTATTAACTACTTTATTAAAAAAAAACTTATTTTTTTCCAATTTTGTAAAACATTTTACGTCACCTTAAAAATATTTTAATTTGGAATTTTACAATAATTCAAAGAATGCCTAGTACTTGTATCAAAATCTTGAATTCTTATGCTATAGAGGAGAAAATACCTTGCGTCCGCCCGAAGGCCCAAACAGGGCATTTATGGTACAATTTTTAAGACCAAAACTGTAAAATTATTATGGATATTGAAATTCTATATTTTTAAACTTGTGATTTTGAAATTCGGGATTTTGTATTTGGAGTTTTAAGTTTCAGGCGATTAATATCACTTTTTTTAATTTAAATTTTTTTGGGGTAAAAACTCATTTAAAACTTTACGGTGATTTTTCATAACGAAGAATTACCCCAAATTTAGGGCCATTTTTTTTTATTTTTAGGGATATTTAAATTATTTTTTTTTATGACCCCATTAAAAAATAGGGTCATATTGCATTTTAAAAAATAGCCTTAAGTTTTGGGTCAAATTTTGTTTTCTTTTGGGCCCATATTTCGCAGCGCCATATTTACTTATTAAACAACAGATTCATCGATTGTTGTTTTTGTAATTTTTTTTTACCCAGCTACCTCCGCATAGTCCTGGCAAAGTATTAATTAATGAGAACCTAGCATCGCACTTTTTTATGAGTACTCAATACTAGAGTATTCAATTAAACGATGTTTTGAATTAATCGATTAATCACGCAAATAATTATTCGAGGTAAAAATTTTTCGAACAATTTTGTCTAATTGAGAAGTTTAAAAATAAGAAAAATATATGAAAATATAATATTTAATTTAAAAATAAGACCAAAAATTATATTTTTTTAACATGAAAATTTTTTTTTAAAAAAGTAACACCAATATAACAAAAGTTAATTATGTAATAAAAGAGGAAAACTTTTTAGATAAAAAATAGCATTAAAATTTAAGCTAATCTTCTAAAATAATCTTTAAAAAAAGGATATTCAAATTAAATGTTTATGTTTCAAACGATTACTAAGGGTATTTAAAACGTACCGGCTTGTTTTTTACATAAAAGAAAAAAACTTATACATATCTTTTGTGAAAAAACACACTTTCGATTAATCGGCATAAATTATTCGAATTATTCGTTAATCGAAAATAAGCAATTTTGAATTATTCGAACAGTAAATCGACCAAAATAAATCGAACAACGGTTAATCGTTTGATTAACTACTCAGTGCTCAAAAGTGGTTACTCAAAACATTCAGTGTTGTATTTTTTAAAGAAAGTATAATGGAAAATCTTTTTTTATTGCCATAGCTTTGGTTTTCATGGGTAACCGGGTATGTCCATTTTCTTCTATTTCAGATGTTGATGCCATATTTCTTAATTTTAAACGCTCTTTACATGGTTCTTAAAATTTATAAAAAAAATATGGACAAATTCCGATTTTTTTACGTAAGTACCAATTTTAAAAAGTTCAATACCTAGCACATAGTTCGATCTAGAATGTTTTTCCGCTCTCCTGAAAAATTTGATTTTAAGACATAAGCGGTTACCCATGAAAACCACATATATTGTGGTTAGCTTATGTTTATATTGCGAATAATTTATGTGCACATGTGTACATATTAGCGGAGTTCACTGTTTGGTGCAAATGATCTTGCGAAAGAGCAAATGCAAAATGTGTCCATACAATGAAACTTTTGTTTTGCAACATTTAAGTATTTTGTATGCCTTCACTCTTTCTTCTTCTTGCTTCACTCAATAACAAACTCACAAAAACTGCTTGTACACGCAACAAAGCACACTTTCCCATTCTTCTTTCTCCTTTTACAATCAAACCCAAATGTGTTGCAGCAAGTGTTTCATAATATGGACGGGGACGAGGATAATATTTGGAAAAAGGAGTATCGTATCGATATCGTCTTAAATAGTAGTCTATTTTATTATAATCGCCGTAAAATAAAATATTGTCTTCGCTGTCATATCGTATATGTATTTACTCTGACAGTTGGGTCGGTCTTATGTTTTGGCAATGGCACTTCGGACTTCTATTTTGGAACTAATTTGGCACAGGGACTTCGGTCTTTCATTTTTTCATTTGCAACGGGACTTGAGTCTTCAGTTTTAATACAGGGTCTGTGGCCTTCTGTTTTACTACAGGGACTTAAGTCTTTCGGTACAAGAAATTTAATCTTCTGTTAAAACACAGTGACGTTTGTTTTTGTTCAGGGACAATGTTCTTTTGTTTTTGCACAGGGACCTCGGTTTTGTGTTAAATCGAGTGGACCTTCGACGCTTGTTCCAATAGTATTGTTTAGTTATTATGTTAAAATAATCTTTCATTTATATAGTAAATTATTCTTCGTTTCAAAAACCCACTAGAAAAAGACAAATTACGAACTAATTAAAATATCACATTATCGATTAATGTGAATAATATTCCCATTGATAAAAAATGAGTATACATTTTAAAATATTAACAAAGAATAACTTAAAAGCAGCTGTTGAAATTCTTAAAGAAAAACAACATTTTAATTACCTTATCCAAACACTCCAATTTACAATAGTTTTATTTCAAAGTCTTCCATAAGTACTTATAATTAAATTATTGGTTGTTTTTTTTTTTTTTGCCTATTTCTATCAACTTTCTTTAATTTTCCTTGCTATTTCTTAAAACACATTGCACATACATCATTAATAATTCCCAAAGAGAACTTTTATCTCACTAAAACAATGACAGTTTTATTGCTTCAAACTTTTCGAAACAAAAACAAAACCATTTCCGGAATCGTACTTTTTGTCAGTACTTAAATACACATGCAAACGGAAATGCATTGAAAGTTTTTGTCCAAATGGACACAAAAAAGGAAACAAGTGTATTATCATAACAACCGGAAATTAAACAAGAATTAGTTTCCACTAAAGCTGTAAACACACATACTACCGCACTTACGTACGAATATGCAACAAAGACATTTGAATTATTAGTATATAATTTGTAAAAGTTAAAACTCGATCTGATTAAACAACCAATTTTATGGAAGATTAAACTTGAAGAATTTAATTGATTCGTTATTAAATTCTAAGATTATCGAGGAGCTAGAGTAGAGTTGGAGTAAAATTAAAGAAGAATTAGAACAAAATAACAGTAGAGTTTGAATAAAGTAGAATTAGACTATGTTAGTAGGTTAAGAGTAGATCTAGAGTGGAGTTAGAGTAAAGTTAGAGTAGAGTTAGAGTAGAGTTAGAGTAGAGTTAGAGTAGAGTTAGAGTAGAGTTAGAGTAGAATTAGAGTAGAGTTAGAGTAGAGTTAGAGTAGAGTTAGAGTAGAGTTAGAGTAGAGTTAGAGTAGAGTTAGAGTAGAGTTAGAGTAGAGTTAGAGTAGAGTTAGAGTAGAGTTAGAGTAGAGTTAGAGTAGAGTTAGAGTAGAGTTAGAGTAGAGTTAGAGTAGAGTTAGAGTAGAGTTAGAGTAGAGTTAGAGTAGAGTTAGAGTAGAGTTAGAGTGGAGTTAGAGTAGAGTTAGAGTAGAGTTAGAGTAGAGTTAGAGTAGAGTTAGACTAGAGTTAGAATAGAGTTAGAGTAGAGCTAGAGTAGAGTTAGAGTAGAGTTAGAGTAGAGTTAGAGTAGAGTTAGAGTTGAGTTAGAGTAGAGTTAGAGTAGAGTTAGAGTAGAGTTAGAGTAGAGTTAGAGTAGAGTTAGAGTAGAGTTAGAGTAGAGTTAGAGTAGAGTTAGAGTAGAGTTAGAGTAGAGTTAGAGTAGAGTTAGAGTAGAGTTAGAGTAGAGTTAGAGTAGAGTTAGAGTAGAGTTAGAGTAGAGTTAGAGTAGAGTTAGAGTAGAGTTAGAGTAGAGTTAGAGTAGAGTTAGAGTAGAGTTAGAGTAGAGTTAGAGTAGAGTTAGAGTAGAGTTAGAGTAGAGTTAGAGTAGAGTTAGAGTAGAGTTAGAGTAGAGTTAGAGTAGAGTTAGAGTAGAGTTAGAGTAGAGTTAGAGTAGAGTTAGAGTAGAGTTAGAGTAGAGTTAGAGTAGAGTTAGAGTAGAGTTAGAGTAGAGTTAGAGTAGAGTTAGAGTAGAGTTAGAGTAGAGTTAGAGTAGAGTTAGAGTAGAGTTAGAGTAGAGTTAGAGTAGAGTTAGAGTAGAGTTAGAGTAGAGTTAGAGTAGAGTTAGAGTAGAGTTAGAGTAGAGTTAGAGTAGAGTTAGAGTAGAGTTAGAGTAGAGTTAGAGTGGAGTTAGAGTAGAGTTAGAGTAGAGTTAGAGTAGAGTTAGAGTAGAGTTAGAGTAGAGTTAGAGTAGAGTTAGAGTAGAGTTAGAGTAGAGTTAGAGTAGAGTTAGAGTAGAGTTGCAGTAGAGTTAGAGAAGAATAAAAGAAGAGTTACAGTAGAGTAGAGTTATATATGTAATCCTTTAATTCGCTGTGGAACATAGGGCCGCAACAAATGTTTTCCATTGAATTCTATCAGTGGACATGGTTTTCATCTCATTCCAGGACACGCCATGCTCATGCAACTCGTTCTCAATTTGTCGTCTCCAAGTATTCGCAGGTCTACCAGGTCTCCTGGATCCTTGGGGGTTATATTCTACAGACTGTCGAGTTAAATCATGTGCTGGTTTTCTCATTGTGTGTCCTAGCCAACTAAATTTACGCAATCGGATACTGGTACTTAAAGGAACTTGATGGGTTAAATTCCACAACTCCAGATTTGATATCGTGGCAGGCCAGAATATCCTTTCAATACGCCTGAGGCAGCGGTTTACAAAAGCTTGCATTTTACTCATTTCACGGCCCGAAATATTCCAAGTTTCACAACCATAAAGAAGCACAGATTTTACATTGCTATTAAAAACCTTGATTTTGGTGTGAGTTGAGATATTTTGAGATCTCCAGAATTTATTAAGCGTGCCATACGCTTGCTTTGCCTTACACAGTCTATTCTGTATATCTTCTTTGCTGCCCCCTGTTTTTGAAATTATACTCCCCAGGTAACAAAAGATTTCAACATCATCAATGGGCATGAAGAATTTATGCGCATTGATTTGGTTTTGTTGATATTAATTTGTAATCCAGCTTTGGCTGCACGTGTAGCAAAGGTTTGAATCTTAGATTGCATGCTAGAGAAGCGGTGGGATAAAAGACAGACGTCATCGGCAGAGTTGAATTATAGCGGAGTTTAAACTTATACAAATAAAAGTTGAAGGGCATTAAGCGGAATTCCAGTAATATTAAGCTAGAGTTTAAGGCGAGTTCATGTTCAATTTAAGTTTAACTCGAAGTTATAGCAGGGTTAATGCTTCCGCAGACCTTGAAATGGATTATAGCAATGTTTAAGCAAAGTTTTATTAATATGTGAGCTGAATTAAAACAAATTTTAATACTTACTTCTTAAACATTATAAAAATATACGCATAAATTGTACTGTAGCTGTTGTTGAAATTTCCAGTTGGATAAATTACGATTGAAATGTTTTATTATATATTCCAATTTAGTTTGAAATTCAATACGAGATCCAATTAATCAATTTTAATATGCTCTATAAATATAAATTTTTTAAGGTTATTAGAAATTTTTGCTCCATAGAACATTTACGGTTATTACGATTGCGAGTACATGGATTTAAAATTGTAATAATAGCAATTATTATATGATGGGTGCACGTAGTCGATTTGTTATCAAGCAACCTTTGACCGAGCAAAGTCCAGGTAAATAATGAATAAAGATGACATGTCGTATATTTATTATGAAATTATATGATTATTAGGGAGGTTCTAAGCGTTAATGGGTTAAAAATAATTATCTATCTGACTTTTCTTTAATATTTTTTATATTATTAAAAATTACAGTTTTTAGACTTTCATAACACCTTGACATAAAACATTTTTGAAATTTAAAAAAAAACCTGTAATTATTTGGTTCGTAATGTACAGTTGCACCTTTTTTCTATATAAATATATGACTTAAAATACGAGTTTTAATAAAAACCCTCTGACAAAACGTACAAAAAATAAGTCAAATAGTTCAAAGGATAAAATCTAACACTGAGAATAATTGCAAAAAAAATAAAAGGTCGCTATTGCAATTATAAAAAAAAACTTTAATTAAGCTATTAGTTTTTAATTATATTTGTGTTGTAACAAGAAAAGTTAAATTTATTTTTAACAAAAAAAAAATTTATTATATATTCTCTCAGTGTTTTAGTTAGAAATAGAATATTCTGTTAGAATAATAAAAGGGTATTGTTGCTATTGTTTCCTTTATTTTGTACTAGGAACAATTTTTGTTGTAATATTTTTTTATATACTCTATTTTGTATTGAAAAATTCTATATAAATTTTATAAATTCATATTCATGGTGATTATGTTCCATTGAAGTTTTTGTTGCTTGAATTATTATTAACCAACATATTTGTATACAACCAATACATGCGCATACACATATTCATGCATATATAAATACTGATTGATGTACATGTATGTGTGGCTCATATACATACATATTCTATACAAATATGATAAACGATATACCAAATATCGTTGTGGCTGTATATTTATGTACGAGTGTATGTATATTCATTTACCACAATGGATACCACAAATCGTTGGTTAGCAATTGCATTAGTCAGTTCACAAAAAAAAAAGCTGCATTAAGGAAAGAACAACAAAATAAAAAAAGGAAGACCATGAAATACCTTTGAATATAAAATATTGCATATTCATTTTATTTTACAGTGGTTGGCAAAAATTTTGAAATGAAAAAAAATGCCTTTATATACGGCCATGGAATGGATGTCGAAATTACGTGAAATTGAAATCGGCGAATACTTTTAATTGAATTTTTGTAAAAATGAACGCAGCTTTTTCTGATTTCAATAGTAGTTTATGTAAAGAAAATTGGTCCAAAAAGTATGAGGTATATAAAAGGAAATGTTTTTATAAACTTTGAATACGGGAGAGTTTTCAAAATTTGTTCGATTTCAATTTCACGTGATTTCAATTTCCATGACATGGCCGATAATGCAATTTAAAATCATAAGCCAATTTTTGCTGCAGTTCTTCTCAATAAATTAATGGGTATCATCTTATCGAACTTACCTTTTCAATTGATGGTTATCGTACATCGTGGTAACGCTAGGGACCAAACGGTTTTTTTGTGGGTCTTTATGACCGGCTACGTAACCTAACCTAATCTTCTCAATTAAAGTTATTACATTTATGGCCTTCACTTTAGTGTTCACAGGTGGATTGTGTTTAATTTCTTTCCTTTTGACATTCTTCTGATTTTGTGATGTCGGTTTTTAATACAAAACGTGCTGTTAAATATGCATAAAATTGCCTTTCGGCTAAAAATAGTGAATTAAAAAAATGGTTTAACAAATGAACTAAATACATTTTTATTATATCTTGTCATATTTTTGCATAAAAGGCATTTGTTCTGTTGTAAAAATGACTCAAATGGAAAATTAATGTTATCAAGCGTTTACATGTTTAATGAAAATTGAAAAACACTAAAATTATAGTAAAATATTAACACCAAAAAGTTTCTTAAAGTCCTTCAACAAGTTCGACTAGGAAATTGCTCTTCAATCTAATCACGGATATTTAATAACTATTATTAAAGATTTCTTGTCGCAGAGTTTCGTGCTCAACTCTTACTCTACTTTAACTGAACTCTATATTTACACTAACTCTTATCAACTCTACTATAACTCCGTTCTAACTGTACTTTAACTCTACTCTAACTCCTCACTAACTTTAGCCTAACTTTTCTCTTCTCTAACGCTGCTCTCACTCTACTCTTTCTCTACTCTAACTTCACTCTAAACACTTTTTTTAATTTATATTATTAAACTGGTGCAACTTTTATTAATATTTTAATTGAAAGCACAAATTTTTTAATTGAAATAAATTTTTATTTTTTCTGTGAATTAATTGCAAAGAACTACAAAACGAATTAAGAAAAACAAAAACATACGTTTTAGGTAATAAAACATCCAGCTGAAATAAGTGGATACAACTGCGGAAATATTCGGCATTGTAGCCGATTATATTTGTTTGATTTAATCTATATATATAAAAATGAATTATGTATGTTTGTATGTTTGTTTGTCGCTTTATAGACTCCGAAACTACTGAACCGATTTTCCTGAAATTTTTACAGTAACATCACGTGAGCTCTAAAAATAAAATAGGCTACTTATTTTTTCGATAGGGGCAGGGGAATTGGTACCCTCCATAGGATGCCAATATTAATTATCGAACCGATTTTCCTGAAATTTTTACAGTAACATCACGTGAGCCCTAAAAATAAAATAGGCTACTTATTTTTTCGATAGGGGCAGGGGAATTGGTACCCCCCATAGGATGCCAATATTAATTATCGAACCGATTTTCCTGAAATTTTTACAGTAACATCACGTGAGCCCTAAAATAAAATAGGCTACTCATTTTTTCGATAGGGGCAGGGGAATTGGTACCCCCCATAGGATGCCAATATTAATTATCGCATATCTTAAGAGCCGCTGCACGCATTTTGCTGAACTTTTTGTAGTAGGATCTTCTGAACCCCGGAATTGAAATAAAATAGCAGCGGGGGTATAGGAATACCCCATAGGACGCCAATGTTTAACATCGCATATCTTAAGAACTGTAATAGTGAGAATGTTCAAACTTTCTAAAAGTCACTCTTATGGTATACTACACTTTTGAAAATAAAAATAAAGCGGGTAGGCGCAGGGGGGGAAATACCTCCCATAGGATGCATACATTAAATATCGCTCAACTGAAGAACTATTAAAGGGAGAGTCTTCAAACGTGGTTAAAGCTACTATTATAGTAAACTATAATTTTCAATATAAAAATGTGCGGGGTCAGTGTAGCGAAGCGCACCGGGTTAAGCTAGTCTTCTATATAATCAACTCAATACAATTTTTAACATAACGGTATTAGCAAATTGACAGTTACAAGACGTTTGACCAAAATGTATTAATTTTACTGGTGGTGTTTATATCACAGCCATAGCTGCCAGATAAAATTGGTCGAAAATCGTCAAATTTTGAGGAAAAAATCGTCAATATCGTCAAATTGACTAAGCTAAATCGTCACAAAAATCATCATTGTAAAAACCCACTTGCCTTTAATAAGTTTTGAAAATTAATTGTTATTTTTAGTTTCCGTTGCTAAAAAATTTGTATATATTCTGCCTGTTTTTGATATTAAATAAACATTTTCATTTAGAAACTTATTATTGAAGTAACACAAGCAAAAATTTTTCAAAAGTAATAGTATTCATAAGAAAAGTAAGAAAATAAACTAAAGCCAATAAATATCAAACACCTATTTTCCACGTCGAAAATCCTGCTCAAGAACTTAAGTCTGGTAAACAATAATAAAATCAGACTTTCTGAAAGAAAAGTTTTTTTTTTTTTTTTGTAAATGTTAGAAAGCAAACAATAACAATTGTTGTAGAAATCTACAACAAAATTACAAAATGTGTATGACATTGTTTATGCTTTCAATGTAATTCTTTGGCGATGCGTTGTGTATTTCAAGATTAGGGACTTAATGTCAAGTGTTTGGCGAATCGAACGCCATAAGCCATTATAAATCATCTGGTAGGTGATAAATTGTTTTTTGTTATTGTTTGCCTAAGTAGGGCCTAAATTTTAGCGTAGTCAAATGTAGGCAGTAATTCTAGGAACACAACTGGGACAAACGACGGATTTTTGACCGCAAATATTCTTTGCCAAAAATAAAACATTTTGGTAAATATGAAAATACACACAAAATTAGCGTCGGCCGAAATTCGTCATACGCGCAGCGACATTGCAATAGATTTATTTATATTTCAATGACGGCGAACTACGATCAAATCAGTATTAGGTGACCATGTTTTGGTTTCGTTGTCAAGTCTTGTAGTAACTGAAGTAACTTATAACTTAAATAATTGTTTAATATTGGATTGATATCATTTAGATAAAATATGGGCATTTCCTAAGGTCACAAACGTACGTTCGTACGCTTTTGATGTACAAATAAAGTGGAAAACAAAACTTTTTCCTAGAATTTTTTTGCAATTCGATAGCATTTTGGTAGCTCTATGTTTAGTGCAAAAGATTGATTTCATCGACTTTAAGTTTTCATAATTATAGTTATAAACATGTGGTCATGGAACGGTATATTCAAACGTGATTTATTTATTTTAAAAGTGTAATAACGTAGGTCTCTATCCATTATTTACACAATAGAATATCTCTATTGGTTTTTGTTTAATTGACTTAAGTACCGGTCGCGAACGTAAGGGTCGCGAGCCCAATTTCCTCAAGTAAAACAGCTGAAATATCATAGCATATTATATATAGCATTCTATTATAAAAACATAGACTTTTTTATAATTATAAACAATATAACACGATGATTATCAACATTTTATTTTTCCATCCTGGTTGACCATTCGGAGGAAATGCCCATATACAAAATAGTTAGCTATAAAAATGGCTTATAGCTGTGTTTTTTTTTTTAATACTTTATTTTTTAAGAACTATTTTTTCATATGGCCACACACTTTCCTAATTTTAAAGGCTGTTAGTTATTCGTTTTTATTGTTCTTCAAACGACGAATTTACTCAGCGAACTTTTACTGAAAAATTCGTCGTGTTGGGCGAAATTCGTCGTTAGTCCCAGTTGGGTTCCTATCATAACATAATTGAAGTTTCTAGCGATTTTAGTTAAAATGTGAGTCAACTTCACGTTGCTATACTCACGCATACGTTCTGTGAGACTGACCTATCGAATTAAAATTTTTTTTTGTTATGAACGAATATCAGAACAGTATTGGGATTTCTGTAAGCTTCACCATTCTCAAAAAACTGCAATTAAAGTTGTTTCAAAGTTTATTAAGGCATGACATGTGTGCGCATACCGCAATACTTGGTCTGCGAGGCCGACATTTTTAATAGAAATATATTGTTCCTTATCTCTTTAAAATTTAACCACATATAACAAAGATTAAAATAACAAACAACTATTACTCATAAATTAAAATTAGTTTTTCTCTAAAACTTTTGTTTATATTACTAACAAGTACGAGGGCCTTATTCAGTTGTGCCGAATCTTACCTATATATACCCTTCACCATTGTGCGATAAGAGCAGAAAGTTATATAAATCAGGAGTGTCATAGAATCTAAGTAGGTTTTGCTAATTGTCGGTTTTTCAAACCAATATTGGTTTCATTTGGTGTCATAAAAACAAGTCGGTTTTGTTATTTTCGAATACAAATAAAACCGATATTCGAATCAGCTGTTTTATGTTTTGGCTCATGTGCTTACAGCTTTACATGCAATTTTTGTTTGTTAATTTTCTAAATTATAATTTTTGCTCTAAAATATTGTTTAAACTTGTGCTTTTAATAAAAGGAAAATTATAGAAAAGAAAATAAGAATGGTAAAACACTAAACATATGAAATAAATGCCATCGTTGTATTACATATTTGCATTTGTTGTTTATCTTTGTGTAATTTTATTGTTTTGTAAAAATATTAAGCGAATTTATTAAAAATAAAAAAAATTTTTGTTTATAAATAAATAAAATAAATAACTGTTGTTTCAAATTTTCTGTGTGTAGAAAAAGTGAGAATACTTTTGCGAGAATGCAGCAACCCGCTGCCGGAGACTGCCAGAGACATGCAAAAATACTATTTTACTAATTTTATTTATGCAAAAAAACTAAATATTGAAAAAATAAAATAAAAAATTAAACATTTTTTTATTTTTCGAATTTATTCTATGAGCTAAATTTCAGTAATGTATTTTATAAAGCTTTTTTTAAGGAATAGAACTATTACAAATATGTTGAATATAATAAAGTAGTTTATGAAAAGAAATAATTCCCAGATTCTAAAAAATTAAACTTTAACCAACTATATTTATTTCAAATAAAAAAAACAAGAGCTGTAAGCTGACTGGTTTATTTTCAATAAAAATCCGATATTATTGGTTTCTGTGACACCTAAAACCGACACTTATTTCAGTTCGAACACAAAACCCATAACATTGGATTTCATGACACCAATGTATTTTTTTGTCGGTTTCAAGTCCAATTCCAATAAGATTGGTTTCTATGACATCCCTGATAAAAACCGTTATTTAGATATTAATAAATTTATTTGATGCCATGCCTACTTCCCAATTCCGCCCACATTTTGTCGGATGTTGTGTATTGATTAGCAAGATGATTGTACCTAATTTGGAAGCTTTGTCTATTGCCATTATCCAGATAATGTTTTTGTACGGGAGGTGCCATGACCACTTCTCAAATCACGCCCATATTTTTTAAATGTTTGTATACAAATAACCAAGCTATTTGTACCAAATTTGGAAAATTTTGGGAAACTTTTGTTCTCCAGTTATAAAAAAATGTATAATGCTTTTGTGTGGGGAGTCACACGCTCACATCTCCAATCCCACCCATTGTTTAAAAAGTTGGTGTATTGATAACCAAGTTGCATGTAACTTATTTGGGTTTTGCCGTTGTCCATTTATTCAGAAAAAAGAAATAAACAACAGCAAGGGATTTATGGGAAAAATTAGAGGTAGTCGAGGTTTTCTGTTTATATCTCAGCCATTTATGGACTGATCTGACGGAATTTCAATAGCAAAATTTAAATGAGCATACCTGACATAAATATATACCAACCGCGTCCCCATCATATCTGGGCAGTGATGCCAGTAAAAAATTTAATAAAATCCGTACGTGTCTAAAAAATAATCCTTTTTCCCCTACAACCAAAAACATTTTCCCTACACTTTTCCCTACGTTGAACATTTATTGGTTTTAGCCACAAAGACATATTTTGTTAAGATATTGTAAATATTATAATTAAAGCATTTATTAACAACAAGAAGAAAAACTAAAATAAATATGTAAATGCTTTTTGGCAGAAACGCCACTTTATATATCCTTTAATATAGAGACAAAACAGTCAAACTGTGGGCTTGAGGCAATGTAAAGCCTTATATATTGTCCTTTTTAAAGGACTTAACAAGAATACTTATTTTAAACAAATTTTCTTTTTTAATATGTATAAGCATCTAAAATTTTTAGCAAACTCGGTACAAAATATTTAAAATGGAAGGCTCAGTAGAATTAAAAAATAATATTTACTTCAGTTCCCCTGAACAAAAATTTAAAAAAATTCTTTTAAAAATATATCCTACCACATAATTAAAAGTGTTCAATAAAAAAATTTTTGAAATTTTAAAATTATATGATTTTATTTCTCTGAGTTTAAAACCTGTGAGGGTTTTGTCTCGGTACAAAATTAATTTCTATGTAAGAAATTCATTCATTAGGTATTCGCTTTTAATATTTGCATACATTTAAGCGAATGTGAGTACGAATGCAAATAGCAAAAATAAGCAAATACTTTGCAAATTCGAACCAGAACATGCCCCACCCCCTAATATAATAGTACATGGCGTTGGCACTTCGGTATAGGGTTTCTGTTAAAAAATACTACATATGTAATTAAATGCTGTTGTATATGAAAAATTTAAATTTTTAAATGATATTAATACGAATATTTACCTATTTTTACACAATATATTGAAAATGACATAATATTTGGAAAATTCCCTACATTTGCCTTAAAATTAAATATCTGTACTTTTTTCCCTACGCTTAAAATATTTCGAAAAAATCCCTACAAAAAGTTAAAACTCCCTACTATTGGCATCACTGTATCTGGGGCATGAGAACTTTCTTTTCAACAGACGGACGGAAAGACGGTCAACCGAATTTGAACTTCTCATAAGAATCTAGAATATATGTTTATACTTTAAAGGCTCTAGGATCAATATTGTCGAAGTTACAAACGGAATGGCAAACGTATGTATACCTTTTACCCTTTCTGAAGGGTAACAAACATACATTTCTAAAAGTAAATTGGGTTTTATTAAATTTTTTTTTTTTATTAATAAAGTAAGTTTTGTCGGCTCTGCAAACATCAGTCTGGCAGAGCAAGAGCGAGTATACGTGTTTCTTATTTCGACGTGAGTATAGGAACGTTCAGACCCTTAGTATACACTGAATGATTTGGCTTCACAGATCCAATGGATGTTGACATTTATCCAATGAAAAATTACATTGAAATTCAACCCATGTAACGCTTTAATTTATTAAGGAAGAATGTCCATTGTTAATGAAATGTTTCATAAGCTTCATAGAAATATTGCATTAACTTAATGAAATAAACTTTATCAAGACTGTGACTATTTGTCATCACATTAATGAATCATTTCAATAACATAATAATGAGGAGTTTAGTGTTTTAAGAAATTTTTTCATGAATTTAACAAAAACATTTTTGTATTTCTATGTAAGTTTTAATTTGGTCAATGAAATAAATTTAATAAATTAATAACTAAATTCAATGAATATAATTTATTATTTAACTGAAAAAAATTTTTATTTCCGGTTTTGCTTTTAACATTCTGAAGAAATAAAAAAAAAATTTATTTATTAAAAAAATAACATTTAATAAATAATAACATGTAATAAAAAAAAATTTGTTCTAAAATAGTTATATTATACTAGAGTAACCCTGCCCACGTTGCTGGACAATACAAAAACATACGTTTACGTCTTTGTATTAAAAAAAATGAAATTCTCATGAGGAAAAAAATACATTTTATATAGAGAAAACACACCATCATAAAAGTCCGCGTATAACGCATATTCGAAGAAATATTTCGATGGTTTTTTTTATAAACCATCAGTGAAAGTAGACCTTGCATGTCCTCGTTTGAAAATCGGTTGAGTGGTTCTCGAGTTTTAAAATGACGAACATAGGACAACTTATTTATATATATATAGATTACAATTAGAATCACTATATTGTTATCGTAATTAATTTTTTTCATTGATATTATGAAACATTAAAATTAACTATTTTTTCAAATTTTTTTGTAAATACGGTTTCACAACAATTCTAGAAAATATTTTCTAGTTATAATTATTTTGTAATTAGAAAACCTGTTTTGTTTTCATTGATTTAGTGACAGTATCCATTAAAAAAATTAATTTAATAATATTTGAATGTTTTCATTATTGTCTATTTAAATTGTACAAAGAGATATTAAAGGGGGTTTAGACAGTAATACAAGTCACATGACATGTCAAATTTTTGTGTAGAAGAGAGCGGATAGTAAATGTCCAACATTAATATGCATAAGTTGGCCTAAGCAACTGTGCGAATATATGTAAATCATATGTGTCAAACCATATTGCACTTAAGGAAACTTTTTGTTAAGTTTTATAAATTTGGCATTTGCTTAAGCAAATTGCGAAACTGATCGCACATTTCGTACGGAATCAAATGTTTTTTTTACTTTAATTTTGTTTTTTTTTTAATGCATTTGACAGGCTCATTGTTTATTTTTGACAGTTGCTTAAGCAAGATCATACAATGCATGAGTTATGTACTTATTTGATAGTTGGGCCTTTGATATGTAATGAGAGCATACGATATTGAGATAAAATGCGGGTGAAAGTTTGGCTGTCGTACGGCTGTCATTCAAATTTTTAAAAAAAACATCAAACTTCATTAGATATGTACAAAAGCAAATAAAATATACAAGGGAAAACATATGTAAATAGCTAATAAAAAAATGTGCAAAAAAATACAATAATGTCAGTGGTTTGTTTTTTTACCAATCGTGGAAACGTTAAAAAAATCTCTCTTACTAATTTTACTCTAATCTTGAAAATAACGGATAGAATTTTATAAGGTTTTCTCTTTGATTTAACGTACGATAGAATTACCGTCTAAACCACCCTTAAGTTGTCATTAACACAATAAAAAATTTTACCGAAATAACGAAACTCAATTTCGTAATGTTAATGAACTTCATTAAATCATCATTTAATTTGTAAAATTTCATTCCCATAATGAAATATTTTATTTGATTTAAATAAAAATAATTAATAAAGCTGATTCATTAGATTTAAGAAGAACAATTCTTTCAGTGTAGATACGATTTGATACCAAATAAATGTTGAGAATGTAATTTAACTGCCTTGTCATCGATTTCGAAAGATAACGTTCGCATAGAAAACTACATTTAAAACAAAAACAAATTCTTAAATTCGAACGTTAACGTTCGCATAGAAAATTACTTTCAAAACAACAACAAAATTTAAAAATTTTTAGCGTTCGAAATGGTTGAACCAGCAGTAAATACTAAATACGTATTTGTATTTCGAAAACAAGTATTTGAATTACTGCCTAACCCTGGCGCTAGCTGAAATAATGGACAGATTTTCCCCACTTTATATACCAAACGAATCTGTCGCCAAAAATCATAACTAAGTTTAATCTTCTTGAATCGTTTATTGCGATAAATGCCGGGATTTCAACAACAACACGAATGAACGGAGATGACTCGATCGTTTTAGAATTTTACAAGGACACAAAATGTATGTATATATGTATGTATATATATGTATGCTGAGAGCACTCAAGCAGGTTTAAATAGGAGGAATATGTATAAATATACATATTAAATACATATAAGAACTCCGCCGGTAATACGCTTACATACATAAGGTACAGTACAAACTACAATTAAAGTCGTACTACCCGTATGAAGCACAAGTTCATCTACGAACGTTTTAACCACAACAACTTTAATATACGCTATTATAGCTCTATATACTCTAATAGAGTATATTAAAAATTACCGGCTGCTGGCACCAGACTTGCCCTCCAATAGGTCCTTGTTAAGGTATTCAAAGTGTACTCATTCCAATTACATGGCCTCTAATATGAGTCCTGTATTGTTATTTTTCGCCACTATTATTCCAATGTGTTACAAAAGGAATTAGAAAACCATTAACGCCAATCTTTTTTGTGATAGATATAATAACGAGGGTAAATACATTTTATACACAGTGCGACTTAAATAAAAGTTTTGCTTTTAATTTCTTAATTATAACAGGTTAAATGAGGTATACATCGATGGAATCATGTTACAAATTTCGTTTATTATAGAAATACATATGACGAGAAAAGTTCAAAACATTTTTATTTCTACTTCTTTGTTCGTGCAACATTTGCCAAATCCAACAACTTGCATATAATTAACACATACGGTTTCATAAAAATCGCAATAATGAATTATGTAAAATTTGAGTTATTAGTAAAGGAATCTATAATATTAACGGTGAGTTTCAAAGTATCAATAGACTGAAAATTTCTCAGTATGGAGTTGTTAGCAAATTATTCAAAAATAATAATTGGAAAATATGCAGAAATTTACACCAATAAAACAGAGAAACAATTTTTTTTTTACATACTCGTAACATATTGTAGATTTTATTTGAATTTTAATTTAATTACTAGTAAAACATTGTGTTAATACGTTTTTTTTTTTTTTTTTTTTTTGCAAATAATTCAAAGTAAAACCCCCAGGGCTTTTAATAATGCCCCTGATTTGTTTTACGACTAAATATTGAATTTATTTTTTCTCTAAAAATTTCGCGTTTCTGAAACATTTTTATTTACTATTCAATTTTAGCAAAATATAAAAAATACTAAAAGTTGCACACGTACATGATTAACAACAAAAGGAAAAAAATTCAATGAAATCCTAACAACAATAACAAAATAAAACTGAATACAACAATATGAAAATTTGTTAAATTTAATACTCGGTAAAATATTTTTAAATACATACATACACACATGTGCATGCAAATACTTACAGAACATTTTTAATAATTTATTTTTCATCAGTTACTTTTCTGACATTACTTAATGCTGTGTGTTCATCATCATCATCCGTATCATCCTCGTCAGCTTCATGAGCAGTAACAGGAACAGTTATAAGGCAACAGATGCACACACAAATAATGTATCAAAAGTTGTAAACGAATAATAGGATGAATGTATGTATGTACGAGGGTCGATAGAAATGCAGTTTTAAGCAAACAAGAAAGAACTAATATCGACCGTGATTTAAAGATCACATTTTATTTTTAATTCCTTTTAAAAGTTGCTTAAAACCCCCAACAGATTTAAATGATGATTTTCCCTTGGTTTTAGATTGATTTAGAGGTAATCGGTTTTTCTTCTTTACTTGCTTATTTGTAAAAGAAAAACAATTTGTTTGCGCTCTGTGTTTTGTATTGTAAAGAGATTTTGTCACATATGGGCATTTCTATGAGAATGTCAACCACAACTCTAAAAATAAAAACCGTTGAAACTTTTTTTCGACTATGGTAGAAAGTAAAAAAACACTCAAGTTTTACTATGCAAAGGTTTTTATTACTTATTAAAAATTAAAAAAAGCAAAACATAAAAGTTAAAACTCACTATCTCTTGGATTCATTTTTAGTAACTGCGATCAACAATTTTCACTTTTCTGCCGATTAAATACAGATACTGGTAACATTGGAATTATACTTTAAAATTAATGTTACAACTACAATAAATAAGATCCTCGATGAAAGGCCAAATATATATGTCGATTAGCGTTATATATTTTGTTTTGCTTTGGATGCTATTCGAATGTCACGTACGTGGTGCAAAAACATCATTTGTCTATGTCAATTGTTTCTGATCGGTCGTAGGTATTTAAAAAAAAATAGTTCAAAGCAAGATATTTGTTGCAATAAAATATTGATCGGAATTTGTTTTTAAATAAGCATAATGAAATTTTTATAAGATTTAAATGGTCGTCACGTACGATGTTGTAAGTACTTTAAAAGCAACTACTAAATGTATCATGTTATTCTGTTGGCATTAATTTAATATTTGTTCCAAGCTAATTTTATTGCAATCTAAATCATCTAAACAACTATTATTGGTATCGGTCCATATATGATCATAGCACCCATACAAATACTACTCCCGGAAATAGCTTTTAAAATCATAACTTCCTTATAAATGTTGGTATTGACATACAAATTCGCTTTTACGATAGGTACTATTTTATGAGAAAATGTTACGCTGGTAGGTCCAAAATTAACCATAGTTCCTATATAAACCCCCTTCCTAAAATCGGTGAAAAGCAAACAAATCTCATATAGATAAAAATATCTTAATAATATTCGGCACAAATAACTCTTATATAATTCTTAACCTCATAGCATCATTCTGTTCTGGCGACCATGATTGGCCATGGGTACCATAAATTTGATTTGATTTATGGTGTAGGGTATCATGTAGTCGGGCTTGACTACTTCTTTACTTGTTTGTTTCAATTTTTTGTATACATATATATGTATATCATAAATATATTTGATACATTTTAAATACTATAAGAGAAAAATCTGCCACGTACGGTATGTCACGAACGATATTTCATTTTGTTCATTATAAAACCATCCAGAAAAATTTTTTTCTTTCCAATTACGGAGTACGAAGGAAAAATATGTGGCTTAATTCGCAGATTTTCTGATCTTTTCACATCCACCCCAAAATCACATCCATCTTATGTCACGTACGATGTGCACCTATTTTGCTAGATATTTTGGACAACAAGGTTCCGTTATTATTTTTTTTTCATATATAGTACCCTCTAAATGAAACATAATGATAAAAAAAATTTTCATTTACTGCTATTTGTGCAAAAACTCTATCAGTCTGAAAGCGTACAAATGTTTAAATAAAGTTAAAATTTTATGTGAAAAAATAAGATCTCAAGCTCGAAAATTAAATTAGATATGTTGGCACATTGAAAAGAAATAATCGAAGCAACGTAACAAAAATACGAATGTGTATAAAGAACAATATCAAAAAAAAAAACAGAAAATGTAATTTGTTTCTATCCCCGATTGCTGCCATACAGCGTTCGTCAACAAACAGCAAAAGCATCTCTTTAAAGTAAATTTAAATTTTTTTTTTGTTCCACATTTCCGGTTTTAATTTTTTTTTTTTTGCCTACTGTGAATTATATAATATAGTGAATTATTACTCTTCTTTCATATCGTCTTAATATTCGATGCCTTTTCTTTGTTTTAGTGGTAAACGCCAACTTAAATTCGGTTTTTAAATTCAGTTCGTTCTTGGTGCTTAAATCACCTGATTATCCTCCAGCTCCCCATCAACTTTCACAAATTTTTTCTTTATACCAAAATAAGTAACTTTATATTGCATGTAAAAAAAGTATAACAGTAAATATGTAAGTATTATGATTATAGCTGCCAGATAAAATGTGTCGAAAATCGGGATATTTTGAAAAACAAATCGTCAAAATCGTCAAATCAACTTACACAAATATCGTTATTGCAAAATATAAGCAGGTTTTGTTATTTTTTCAAAAATATTTAGGTATTTTTCGTTTGTTTTATTAAAAATAAAAAAAATAAGTAATACATACATATCGCACTTATTTTTCCACTTTTTCGAAAAAATCGACACGTTTTATTCTATCTATCCACCCGCTGTAAAAATACTTTTTTGGTAATGAAACGGTTGTATTTAAGAATGTTTTTCATACGCCTTCAATGTTAAATTAAAAATTGTCTTGCCTCTACTAAAAAAGTTGGAATTTTGAGTTAATACGCTCTTGTTGATTAAGTTCGATGTGTGTTTCTTATCTCAAAAAATCGTTAAAAATAAGATCGCTATTCTCACTCCAATTGACTAAAAACTCTTAAGGGGTTCAACCTTTTACAGAGAAACTTAAATAAGAACGGTAAGCGTTTTTTATATATGAAAAATTATTATTATACTATTTGGGACCCATGGTCAATCATAGGCCCGCCAGAACAAAATCGTGCTATGAGGTTAAGATTCATGTAAAAGTACTTTGTGCCACTTATTTTTAAGATATCTAAGTCTATATTAGATTTGTGTGCCTTTAAACGATTTTAGGAAGGGGCATTAAATGATTTTAGGAAGGGGAAGTAAAATGTTGTATGGGAGCTGCGGTAAAAAATGAGCCGATTTAGATTAAATATTGTGAGATGATTAATATTGCAATAAAATAAGTTTGGATCAAATTTAATCTAAATACCAACATAAAAAGAAAAAAGGAAGTTTTGTATGGAGGCCATGTCCAGTCAGCTGGACAGACCAACATCGTTAGATCGACTCAAGAAGTGATTTTGAGTCGACCGGTAGACTTAAATGACAAACGAAGAATTGGAGGAGACTTCAAATTGAGTTAGAGAAGAGTTAAAGTAGAATAAGAGTTTGTGTAGAGTTAGAGAAGAGCTAAAGTTAAGTTAAAGTAGAGTTAGAGAAGAATTAGAGTAGATTTAGAGTAGATTAAGTGTAGAATTGAAGTAGAGTTAGGGTAAAATAGGAGTAAAGCTAAAGTTAGAATAGAGTTTGAGTAGATTAAACATGAAGTTAGAGTAGAGCTAAAATAAAGATTTTGTAGAATTGGAGTAGAATAAGGGTGAACTTAAAGTAGAAATAAGGTTTAGTAGAGTTGCAGTAAAGTAAAACTAGAGTTAGAGTAGATTTAACTTAAAGTATCATTAAGTTAAAATTAGAGTACAAATAATTCAATAATTCTTTTCGAACCGAAAATTTCATACTTCCCTCGTATATAGATGTTTATAACGGATTCATATGTAAATAAGTTCGTACTCTTTTGAAATTCGTGTTTGTTTAAAGTTAGTATAACATTGTTAATGTTACAGCCCTTCTATGCATAAAATAATAACAATAGCAGCAACAAAGACTGAAAGCGATGTTTCACGTGTATAAGAGTGTGTATGCAAATGTGTAATAAAGTTACAACAAAATTTCACTAATGAGCTGCTACAATAGATAATGATGGACGTTTCTATTTCTTTCCGCTGTATTTACTCGATTTTTTCTATTTTTTTATTCTTTTATTATTTTTGCCTCTTATTTGACGCTTTTTTATGTGATGCCAGATTAAAAAATTAAAAATATTTAGTTGTGAAAGATAAACATTGGTTTCTGTTTACACAACTATTAAATATTTAATTTGTTAGCACATTTTTTCCTTTCTATATTTCCTTTTGATTTAAATTTTTTCATTAAGCTTTTCAAATTTTATATTTCCTTCATCTGGCATCATTTAAATTAAATGATGCGCCTAACTATGAATATGGCAAATGCGTGTTAAGTAACGGATACGAATACGAACGGATGATTCTGATAACAATTACTTGTTTGATGAGAATGATGACGATGTTTTTCACAATAGACTTTAAAGGATGAGAGTCTGGGTATAATCTGAGCAATAAAAGCACAACGATACCGAAACTATTTTGCAGATTTTTAAGGTCTTAGTTAACTGAGTGAAATTTTAAAATATTTCGGATTTTAGATTGCTTACATACCCCCCTCGCTTACACACTACTTACATACTCCTTTGTTATCATATTTAAGCGTGTGCGTTGCTGAATAAAATATGAATTACACGCTTTTCATGTTTATTATAATAGAACGTCTTTTATCCGTTGGCGGTTTTTTTTTTTTTTTGTTTTCTACAAACAATCTGTAGGAAAAAGATAATCGAAATGACTATTATAATGTAATGACATGAATATTATTAAATCTGACAGCAATTAATATGTAAGTATGTTATGAAACGTATGTCATTCATAGAATATTTATTTGCTATTAAAACTAATAAAGTTTTAATTAATTTTGGGAAGTAATTTAGATTATACAACATATTTTCAATTTAACAAATGAGTTAATTAATACGTAATTTAAATTGATATGTAGAAATCATAATATTAAAATATGAGGAGTTCCATAACAAAACGATATGACGCCATGAGTTTATGAGTTTATTGGTGAGAGGGGAAGAGCACATGCTTTTCTTCTCTCCCCTCTAAAGCCTAGTACTATGTTCCAATTTGTGAAAAATGTTCAGCAACATCTATTATTTCATGCGAAAAATTTGACATGTATCAATGTTGCCTATCTCGAGAGTTTGCACAATTTGACGTTTTTAATTTTTTAAAGTATGCGACATTGTTTTGCATATGTAAACAAAACCCACATGTATTTTACTAAAAAGTATTTTTTTAAATAAAAAATTAAGTAAAAATGAGAGTAAATATTGATGAAAAACTGTTACCGGTTGTGTTATTTATGTTTCGCAGTTCTCATTTTAATATTTAGTTTAAACTTTTTCCATTTGCTTAAAATTCCACGTGAAATAAGTGCAGCTTATATTATTTCGCAGTTGTAAAAAAATGTTGCCAGAAACATTTCGCAACTTTTTCACAAATTAAACAGAGTACAACTCTATCAACATTTTCGACAGAGTACTAGGCTTAACCAATAAACCTAGACTTTCCGAAAGAAAACTTTCATAGGGTAAACCCAGACTAACTGCCTGTTTCTAGAACGCGAGCGCAAAAGTGACATTTAAAACCAAGACAACATTTTAAAATTTGTTTTTGTTTTAAATGTTAGTTAAACGAGTCACTTTTGCGCTCGCGTTCTACAAACAGGCAGTAAGTGTTTTTATATTTGGATTGAACTTAATTCCACATACTAAAATTTTTATTATCAAACATACTATGTATAACTTCCATACCTTTGGTATAATTCGATGCGCAAAACAAGGCTCAAAGTACGATGGGATACAAATCGTGGAAGTTAATTAATATTTAAAAAAAAAAACAGAAAAAATTATTAAATTTCTCCAATCACCAAATTTATTCCAAATTCATAATATCAAGCAAACAAGTTGTTGATTTTGCACCTATTACCAAAATGATTATATTGATTACTAAAAATTTTAAAATTTTGAAAAAATATTTTCAATTAATTTTTAATCTTAATTAAAAAAGTGATCAAAAAACTTTGCCATTTCAAACAATGTGTTAATTTATTTAAATAAATATTGACAATTCCCAACAACAATTCTACATGTTTAAATTATTTTATTTTAAACGAAAAAAGTCAATTAAGATTTTTTGTTATTTAATTAAAATTTTAATTGAAAATTTATTTCAAAACAACTAAAATGTTAATTAAATCAAAATTAAATTTTTAATTTTCTTTCAACTAAAAAAATAATTGATTCAATTATCACATTAATTAAATTTAAATACTTTTTAAACCATTTTTTTATTAATGAAACACTTTTTTCTGTGTAGGTTAAAATATTACTGTCTAGGTTTACACGTTTCAACTTTTGATGCTCAACTTGTGAGTTTTAAGGAGAAAGACGAAAGGGGGTTGGTACGAAGACGCTTGTACTCGGTCAGCACTCTTTGTGTTTTTATTCGTAGGTATTTGGCTGCATATACATAAATATTTTCTTTTCTTTTTTCGCTTTGATTCGCTGTGAATAAAATTGTTGTTATTTTGAACCCAAAAACTTGAAATTGATTGCTGCGTGTGATCATATTGGCAACTTTAAAAAAAAATTTAAAAAAAGTTGAGCAGCAAAAGTTGAAGCGTAAGCCAATTTTTGAAACAATGTTTTATTTTAATTACAAAAAAAAACAATTTTGCTATTTTAAGTTATAAAAAAATGAATGTGATTTGTATGTGGTATTTTTCTTTAGTACTTTTAGTATTTTAAATCGCAAAAAAAATTAATGGTTTTATGAAATTTTACGATTTTCTCAAATTTTTTAACTTAAATGAATTTTTAAATTTCAATCATTTAAACAGTGCCTAAAAATTGTATATCAATTAAAGGGCTGCATGAATAATTTCATTCATAAACATACCGAAATGTTAATCCAATGAAGTTCGTATTCAAATAAAATTCAGATTACTGCACAAACTGTTGATTTATTCATACTACTAGCAAACACATATGGCAAACACAAACACTTTGTTCAGTGAAACGACTTTTGTTTAACAGTTTTCACTCTCTCTTTTTTTATATAAACACTCAATAGCAATGTTGCCATTTAGTAAATTTATGTAATTTTTTCTTTTTTGGCACCTTAACAATAATATATGTCATTTGTAAAGCCGTTTTTAAATTAAATTTTAATTTTTTTCCTAGCTACTTCCAAGCAAAACACATTGCTGAAAAATGTTTACGAAAATAAAATAAAATTTTTTTGAAGTTTAAAAATTTACATTAAAAATAATTAATTTACATTGAAAACAAAGTCAAATTTGTATTATTTTTGTTAATTTAATATTAATGTACTTCCTAATCATGTTGCTTTTACTCTTCATGGTTATTTTTGTTTTTTTTTATCTTTCATAATATTATTCATTTCCTTAAACTGGCAATACTGACTTTAAAATTAATGTGTTTTTTTCCATAAACTTATTCGACGTTTATTCAGTGGTTGTTTTGTTTCAGAGTTGTTAGTATTCATATTCTCTTGTTTAAGTAAACAAACTAACTGAAATGAAAGTTTCATGAACATCATTATTAAGTTTCATGCAGATGTTGAATATCAATATAATAGAAATCTTAAGTTTCGGTGATCTTACATCATTTTAATGATTTATAGCAGTTTTTTAACCCACACCACAATCAAAGTTACCAATTTAGCCATTTTCCGGCTAGAACTGGCGGTTTTTTTTCATCTAACCATTAAAAAATAGTTATATTTAGCCGGAAGATATAGCCATTTTTTTTTTTTTTTTTTTTCTTTAAAGCCATTTTTTATTTTAATTTTTGTAATATTTTTTATGACAATTTTTTGAATTTTTTTTTTTATTAAATGTACTTTAAAATGCAACAATGCCATTTACCTCAAATGGCAATTTTAGCAACTTTGAAATATTAACGGTACTTATCATAGAACTGACCAGATCTAACTTCATATTTGTCATCTGATGAGTACTCTCTGAAGAGATTGTATGGTTACAATCGAAACAAGTCAAGGCAACCTGTCCGTGAAAACCTGGGTTTCAATTCCCAGCTCAATAAAGAATGAAAAATTATCAATAAATTTTAATTAATTTCATGTTGTAAAAGTCCTTTCTTAAAAAATAATTTAATGAAAATTATAGTCTATGAACTTAAGCCTGATTAAAATATCGAAATTTGGATTTAAAACCATTAACAGTTCAATAAAATACCCACAATACTAATTCTTTTTAATTTTGTATTTTTTTTTTTTTTTTTTTTTTTTTTTTTTTGCTTCACCAATTTTTCCATTTTAACTAACGTGAATTTAGTTTTAAAGTCTTTCCTGCATCTCCAAACTAGAAAGCCTTAATAGAATTCCAGTCTTAGCAATTTGTATTTATTTATTTTTTCGAATAGATTTAACCTAAAAAGTTAATTAATTTCAATATCATAAATAACCTGTTAATTAATAAGAAACTGTTAATTTCGATGATAAACTTTTGTAATTATTTTCCAAAAGAAACTGACAGTTCTCAGTGGGTTTGTGTTGTTTTTGAGAAAGAAAGAAAAACAACTTACAAATATTGAAAAATTGTTATTTTTGATTAAAATTCTGATTAATTGACTTAAAGCAGTTGCACAATACTCAATTAGAATTGAAGAAAAGGAGAAATTAATAACATTTTGGCAATTTTCCTTAAATCTCACCCGTTAAATAAATCAAAAACATACAATTTAATCAAGAAAACAAGGTAAATGTTCCTGTACGCACCTGTAAATGTGTAAATGACTCACTCTTATACAGACCCTTTTGGGTAATTTTTTATTTTTTGTAAAGAATTTTTGGAGTTTTTCATAGTGTTTTTATCTCCCCCCCAATTTTGACTTGAGTTTAAAAACTTACTTGCAACATATGAGAACAAAACTTTATTTTACCTTTTTTTCTCTTTTGCATTTTTCAGTCCATTGAAGTGAATTTCGATTTCTTTAACAAACAGTTTGCGAACCTGATTTGTTTTGCTCGAAATGATGATGGTGATGTTGGGGTTGAACTAAATGAAAAGTTCAAGTTTTAGAAATGAAAAATAACAATAGCAAGATGTATCACAACAACAACAACAACAGCAATAGAAACATTTCAATTTGTGGCCTCAGGTGAAATGCACATTTTGGTTTTTAATTGAATATTGAAGTTTTACAAACAAACACATTTTACTTTCAACAACTTTATTTATCACAAATTCCAAGATGTAGCATTTAGCACTCACTGTACATTGCCACAAAATCATAAAATAATTTTCAATGAGTGTTTGTTTCCCAAATGTTTGATTTAAGAAAAATAAATTTAAAAATCTTATAAATATTTGCATTTTGCAAAATTCTTGGAAAATGTTTCATCCAATTACTTGGTTTTTCGATTAAGAAATTTATTAGATTTATTCTTTATTTTTTTCATTAGAAATATAAATATTTTAAAGATTACATTTGGCATAGGTAGAAATTACTGCCGCAGCTGCAATGATGAATACCAGGAGGAGAATGTGCCACGCTACCTTTGTCAGTCTCCTGCATTGGATAATCTTTTTTAAAGAATAAAAGAAGAAGAGACAGTGTTAAATGTTGGCTATTTAAAATAATCACAAGTACAATTAAAAAAGATTTTTTTTCCTAATAATAAAACATTTTGGATTATTAGAGTTAACACTGAAGACTTTGGCGGATGCTCCAAAAAAATATACGTTGTAAATCGTCATTCAGTTTGACGATACACTTATTTAATGATATTTAATTAGAGCGTTTAATTCACTTGATTAAACCAGGCGCGGATCCAGCTTGAGCCGTAGGGGGGGGGGGGGGGTTTATTAAAAACGATAAACATTATATTAAAAAAAAACTCAACAAAAAGGTAAATAAAATATAAGATCAGTTCAATATAAATTAAAATAAATTAATCTTTTTAAATAACGTTTTGGCTATAAAAATAATTTTATTTATTTTTAATGTTTTTTTTTTTATTTGAAACAATTTATTTGACTGCATCATACTATATTGTTTGACCAACTTTTCGAACAAAAAAAAAAACATATGCAATTGTTAACAAAATTTTGGAAGAAGGAATATGGTTCACTAACTTTAAAATTAAGTTATGAATTTAAGTCGAACTGTTTGGGTTTTAATCTAAAGATACATATATAATTATTCTGGTTTAAGTTGATTACAGTTAATTTTTTTATTTAAATTATTTTTATTTAGAAAGGAATTTTAAAGCTTATAACAATGGAAAGACAAAAATAATTTTGGCTGCACATACATACGTACATATGTACCTTCAGTCGTAAATGCGCTAATGCCACAATTTTTGAAAATTAAGTTTTTGATGCAGCTCAATAGAGTAAACAAAAATACATCGTTTGCAGAAAAAATAAAATTTTTTTTTTCTAGTTCTTGTTTTGCAACGATATGTATATCCAAATGCTAAAGATGTAATTCCAAAAATGCTAAAGAAAAAGCGCTAGGGCCTATTGAAATGTGAAAATTTAAAAAAAAATTTGTTAATAGTCAACATTGAAATAAATAAAATAATTTTATAGTATATTTTATTTTTTGCAAATTATGTCATGCTAAAATGTACATTAAAAGTATAAAATATATAAAAGAAAAGGTGATAAATCACAGAAAGCTATGTGAAACATAAATGTATTATTTTTAGTTGGTTTGCAAGCCAATAAAGAGTCATCAATGAGGCAAAACGGGATTTACAGACTTCAAATATATTCAGAACTAAAGACCTTAGAAAATTTTTTCTCTCTCCTATAAAATTTATACATTGGACTACATCCTTTTCGACTGAAGGTAATGATATATACTTATATAGGTAAATTATATTAAAAAAAAAATTACGGACTCACCATTGTTTCACTCATTTTTATATATTTTTGTATATCAAAGAACTTTTCTTATTAATTCTTATTTGAAATTTGAGAGTTATATAATTCTTCTTTGGTGAACTTTTACTAGACCAATACATATTTTCATATGTATATATGGGAAGTTAGAATGCATATACTAAGGCTTATTAATAATTCAAGCGCTCGAATTTTCAACCCAAACGTTTATTTTTCGGAAATAGATGGCACTTGCTGGGATGTTGCATTGGAAATATATAATAAATAGCTATTAGGATAAATAGTATCCAAGTATTGAAAATTTGATTAGAGATTCTATAAAAAACAAAAAAAAAACTTGATGGATTTTCCAAAAATTTTGTACATTCGGAAATTCGTGTATTATCGAAATAAGCAGAACATATTTTTATAATTTAGGGGGGGAATATCCTTTTCCCCCCCCTGAATCCACGCCTAATTAAACGTTTAATTCACTTCATTAAATTTTTAATTAAAACTGATTTTATTTTTAATTAATGTCTTAATTAGTGAAAAGTGTTGGAGAATTTTTTCTGTGTGGAGTTAATGAGTGATCGAAAAGTTATGGTACCGATGATGAAGAATGGTGTGCAATTGTGAATATTTGGATTTGGGATTGAATGAAGTATCGAAAGACGATAACGTAGAAGAAGTTGACTGTCTCAAGAAATTTTCACAAAATGATGCTCTTTCACAGGAGGATGTGTTTGATAATCACGTGATGTCTGTGGTTTTAACCCAAAATTGCGGGAAGGAAGATTCTGAACTACGCGCAGAAAAAAAAATATGGTTAGGCATGGTTACGGCAACTAAACTATGTTTATTGTAACAATATATTGTTGTCGTACACAAAATATTGTTATTTTTATTTAATATCAACAATATTATAGTTACAGTAAACATCTCAATGTTTATCGCAATTATAAATTTAAGTATGGTTCACTGAAAAATAAAAATTTTTATTACAACTAAATAATAAAAACTTTGAAAACATGTTATATTCCTCACAACCATTTGATGATATTTAATAGCCATAACATGATAACTTCCTATACGTGTACTAATAATATATTTAAGATGCGAGCAAAATATTTTCACTCTAATAATATTTTGTTATCGGCATTTGTAAAATAATTTTGCATCAGTTGTGTTGTTTGTTTTACATATGCCTTTCGAATTATTTGTTATTCAGTGTTTAAACAATTAAAAAAAATATCCATTAAAAAAATTAAAAAATAAAGAAATTGTATTTACATTAAAACAATTGTAAAGTGTAACAAAACAAAATATCAATGCTAAAAAAATTTTAATATTGTTTTAAAATTGTGCAAAAATATTGACCATTGTTTTGTGTTATTTTAGAGAAAAAGAATGAAAATTCTATAAAATAATTTATAAATAATTGCGACCTTCGATAAAAATTGGTTAAAAATATTATGATAACAATATGATTACTTCTTAACTTATTATGATTAACATGATAATAATATGATTACATTAAATTATAATATGATGTAATAAAAATAAATTAGGCTTAAAAGAAAAATATTATGATGTAATACGACGAATTTATTTGGTCATGATATGATACAATAAAAAGCGTAATATGTTGAGTACAATCATGATTCTTTTCATAATATGTTGCTCTTAGAATATGTTTACCACAACCATGTTTTTTCTTTGCGTGTACAAGAAAGCTTTCACTTGTGAAACTTTGGATTGTTTGACGGATCTTCTCTAGGTGCTCTTGTTATTCGACAGATGTTACTGGCTTTTTCTAAGGCATCGTAGGTAAGATTGCTCTTTAACAAGGGGGGACAGTATAGTTCAGACAAACTTTACACTAAAATTGCCACCTCTTTGTGCGGTTGACTCTCACACAGTGGGATGCTTGGTAAACGGATAGTTTGTTACCCAAGTTAATAAGAGTCACTAGGGTGAATAGGCCACACTCTAAGAAAAGATGCCACAAATATAACAAGAATGGCACTAAAATGGAATCTCCAAGGTTCTAGAAAACGTGCCCGTTCAAACAAAACATGGAGACGATCAGTGAAAAACGAACTTTAACGATATGGTTTCACGTGGGACGATGCCGCAGTTAAAGCTAGAGGCAGATTACGTTGGAGAAATCAACATGTTGAAGCCCTATGCTCCATTGAGGAGTAAAGAAGGACAAAGAGAGGGTGAATTCCCTAATGCAGGTATCATGGACATTTTCTTCGCATCGGTCGCAAATATCAAAAGAAAAGATATCGATGCGTACACAATAAGCAAACTGTACTTCGTTAAACTTAACGATGCATTTTAGAGTTTGCCTACAAGGTAGTGAGCTGCTTTAGAACGTTTGAATTTGAACTTATAGCGCATAGAAGTTCCGTAGATTAATAATAACATTACAAAGTCTTAGATTTACTAAGTCCTTTAAGTAAATAAACCCGCAGTCCAAATTATTCAAAATGTTAAACATAATAAAGCAGAGTGCTTATCTAATTGACATATATTGTTTAAAACATTCTGGATAGAGGTTTCTGAAAAATATTTTAAGCTAAATACTGAATAATAAGTGCGCATTTTTAAAAGTCTTGTAGATATTGCCAAAAATTTCAAAACAAAAAGGAAGTAACTTCTGTCAAATTGTCTAAGTGCGAACCACTCAGATGCTTTTAATTAAACACATTTGTATGCCTAAGTGCGACAATAAAATTTAAAACAACTTCGTAACTCTTTTCAAATAGACTCGATTTTTAAATATCACCATTAATTTCACTCTACTCTACTAGAGCAAGTAAATAAAAGACTATGAACATACATACATATATACATACATATACATCACTTGACGGTTGATTACATTTAACAAAGAATTTTACAATTGAATGGCTATAATAATAACAGTGCAGCAGATGTTAGCACCGGCGGCAACCTAAGGTACCAACTATTAACAAAGCTTAAAGGGAATATTTTACACACACACACACACACATGCAGGTTTTACTCAAATGTTTACCCAGTCAGCATTTTATGAAAACTTGTGTTCAAGATTTCTGAGACTCAAAGTAGCTTGAATATATTTAAAAACAAATTAATATTTTTTACTTAATTCAATAACTGTTTTAACGGACTAAGTTAATCGATTAATAATATTTAACCCTTGTTCCCTTAAAAGTAGTGTTGGTGCAAATATAACCGTCTTCTTCCAGGGTTGCGATTTTTATTAATGGCCGTTTTTTACTATCACACAGGTCTTAAATTTTGACGAAAATGCTTTCCCCTGATTTATTTATTGTTTGAAAATTATCAAAAAAAAAAATAAGAAATTATTATAAAATACGTAAGACTTGTGTGATAGTGTAAAGTACCCATTAAGGCTGTTTGACACTATCACACAAGTCTTACGAATTTTAACGAAAATACCAGTCTGATCTAATTATCAGAGAAGACAAAAAAAAGCAAAAAAAAAGTGTTTACAGCAAAAAAATATTTAAAAAAATCACAAAAATTAAGCAAAAAAGCAGCAAAAAAAAAGCATTTTAATTTTTTCAATATAGGTATACATTAATATATAAAAAATACAGTTATTCTATTTCTTCAGACTCATGAAAACAGTTACAATAAACAATCATTTGGGCTTTTAGATTTGTTAACGTCTTTTTTCTTTGTCTTTCTGTTAAAAGTGAATTGTATAAGGAAAAACTTCTTTATATTTCAAAATTGCATTTGATGAGATGCTTTCTCCCATTTAGTCATTAGGTTTAGCACCAGTTAGAAGAATGTTGTTTATTTGTAAAATTGGTTTGAACCCCGGATTTCTTTGACATACTGCATTAAATTTTTTGATATATTTTTTTGTCATGTTGATTCTCAAGTGCTTCTCGTACATTTGACACAATATTTACACTTTCATGAATAGCTTACCCAACTGTTAGTAGCTTTTTTATAGAAGATACAATATTTGAAAAATTGTTTTTAATAAACACAAGTTGGGAACTTAATCCGGGCAAATTATATATTTCCTTGGCGTGCGCGATCGAATCTGAGTCTTCACTATTCAGTTTAGAAATAACAGCCTTTACTTAATCAAGGTATTCTGCGTAACA
Source organism: Pollenia amentaria (assembly GCA_943735925.1). NCBI lineage: Eukaryota > Metazoa > Arthropoda > Insecta > Diptera > Polleniidae > Pollenia > Pollenia amentaria. The sequence goes on along the minus strand of OX031006.1, from coordinate 276,615,811 downwards.
CATTGTGGCTTCTATCCAAGTACACCAACGTGTAGGGCATGGGAACGGTGAAAGAGCCAAATAGGGATTTATTTGTAAAAATAACTGTTTTCTACGAGGAGCATATGGCAATTAAAATTTTAGTTTGTATGTGTGTAAATGCGAGTTATTGAAAAATTACCTATACAAAAACGGAATTAGTACAAGATATTAATTTATTCACATGCTAGTTACTATTATCAATACCTTGTCGTATTGAATGCCTAGATTAATATAAAAAAAAAAAACATAAAAATATAAAAAAAAATTATGAATCAAATATTCACTTATCATCAGGCCATAAAATTTGTAATGAATCGTTGCAGAACGTTGCAATAAAACCCTCATTTGCATTTTCGAGAACACCCATGTTCAATAAAATAGGTTTATTTCCAACATCATCATTTAAAATACCAAGGCGCTGATCATGTAAAACGCAACGCAACGCCAAAGAATTACATTGAAAGCACAAACAATGTCATAAATATTTTGTTGGTGTTTGATGGTCAGTTTATTTAATTTTAGATTTAATAAAGCGTATTAAATTTGGCCCAAAAACGTTAAGTCCACAACAAACATATTTTTGTTTTAACCCAGAAAAAATTTGTCAATTATTTTTTTCTCATGTTTTCTCAAAAAAATATTTTTTATGTAAAAATTATGTCAAAAAAGCTTTTTTACAGCAACAAAATAGGAAAAAGCAAAATAAGCACCATAATAACAAAAACAGCAAAAAAAGCAATAATAGGTAAAAATAGCAAAAAAGAAGCAAAACAGCAAAAAAAAGCAAATTTGTCTTCTCTGCTAATTATTGTTTGAAAATTTTCAAAAAACAATAACAACTTATCATGACAAAGTTGTATTTTCCTCAAAATACGCAAGACTTGTGTGATAGTGTTAAGTACCCTGTAGCAATAGTCGAACAATTTGTCATTTAACAATGCAAATGGCAATTCTCTAAATGATTTAGGTTTTTCGAAAATCGTATTTTTTACTTTTTACTTGTCTTAACTTGTTAAAAAAAAAACATTTTAACTTAAATAAAAAATTTGAAATTGCAGAGTTCATACAGTGATTTTTTATACATTAATAAACAAAAATTAATAATGAGCTAAATGTTAAAAAAAAATAAGCAATTGCATTTCAAACACCTGTATCATCTTTTTGCGACTGCTGAGCATTAAAAACAACAACAATCAGCCCTTACAATCCAACTGTGCGAAATATCATTTCTAAATAACGTTCAAAAGTGTCACAATTCATTAATGAAAACAATTGCGACACTTTTGTACAATTTGTTCTTGTTCTTTCAATCAATAAATTTTTAAACATAATCGCGAATCACATTCGAGTAATTATTCAAACGTCCAAGTGATTAGTTTTTAGGCATTAAAAGTACTCGAATAAGATTCGAATCAGCAATATTTTAAACTAAATTATATTCCGAACGTTTGCTGGGTATAAATACATACATATGCACATAAATATATTTTTACAGTGCATGCGAATATATTGAATACGTACGTATGTGAAAATAAATTTACTTCGTAGCATCCTGTAATGATGACAATAAAACGAATGGAGATTTTTCCAATACACACACATTCTCGTAAAAGGACAAAGAATGAGGGAAAAAGAAGATGTTTTATTGTTGTATACAACAACTACAGCAGCAAATCCAAACATAACAAAAATAGAAAATAATAAAAAGAAAAATCACCCTGGGAGTTTTATTACAATTGATCACCTGTTACGCTGATTGGTAATTGCACTTTGAGCCATAATAAAGTTCATATTACATATTTTACTCTCTTTCCTTCTCTTTCTTTATCTGTATACATTCATCCTTCGATATTATTCTCTTTATGCAGCTTTCCTCAATGCAAGTTGTCCCTGTAGATGTGAGGAGTTGGTTATTAAGAGGGGTAGAGTGATACGTGCGAGGATTGTCAGTGATGTATCTATTTTAAATTTTAATTTTAAAATAAAATGCAAAACTAAAAATAAACCTAAATGAATTTCAAAAAAAGACTTCTTAAACTAATTAGAAATTTACGGCTTTTTTTCTTGCATTAGTCCGTTAAATTTTAATAAAACAAAAAAAAAACTTTAACATCAGTGCATTCTACCCTCGTATTAACAATATGTACTCGCATTGTTAACTGAAAACTGTAAAGTATTTGTTTGAAAAGACACACACACATATTAAGAATTATATTAGGTCGATTCAGGAAAATAGTTGCGATTCCAGTTTTGCTTATAAATGTCTACATCATATTACACAATATCGTTACTCATATTGTCAGATGAATAAAAGCCATCTTTGGATAAGAATAAATGTCTGAATAAAATTTAAATTGCAGACAATACGATCATGGTATTAACGGATGGCTTGGACGTGCATGTGGAAACAATATCAAGCGCATTTGAAATAAACTTTCTACTAATAAACTTTTGGAATTTGTTCTTAGTTATCTCACACCTGCACTTTAATCCCAGAAGAGTTATAAGTTATTCCCTGCAGATGATATTGGACTACGTGGTCCATTGTGGCTTAAATGGACTACTTACAACATGGTCCAATGTACTGTAGTATGGACCATATTAGACAAATTAACATGCAGTGCTGCCAACAACTGCATGATGTATAGGTATACTATACTATAGTTTACAGTATTACACATTGGTAGCCCTGATGTTGTCCATTATTAATTGTTTATTTAAAAGTGAAACAGGTAATTTTTTTTAAAATTTGTGAGAAAAAAATAAAAAAAATTTAAAATACCAAGTAAATATATATAACACTGCGGAACAGCCATTTTGCGGCCTGAAACTTTGTGTAATTTTTTTAATAATTTGAGGTCGCTGATTCCAAATCTAACCTTCATTTTTCTCTATCAGCTCCAGTTTTAGAGATATACCGTTATGTCCAAAATTAAGGCACTTTCAGCACATATATTGAAATAACATGAAAATGGTGCATCATATTGCAATGTGCACCGATTGCAATGAAATAAAGCTTATTTCATTCGAAATATGTTGAACTAAATGCTTTTAGAACCAAACTGTGATTTTTGTTGCACATTTATTTTTTTATGAATTTTTAAAGAACAAAGAAATTTTTTTTTTCTTAAATTTTTATTTGTTTTTTTAAAAACTTCAACGATATCTCTGAAATTACTGGCCAAATTTAAAACAATGTTAGTACGTCTTAAAAATAATATTGTTAGCGAATTTCGGTTTTTTTTCTTAAGGGAATATGATGCACCATTTTCATGTTATTTCAATTTATGTGCTGAAAGTACCATAATTTTGGACATAACGGTATATCTCTAAAACTGGAGCTGATAGAGCAAAATGAAGGTTAGATTTGGAATCAGCGACCTTAAATTAGTAAAAAAATTACACAAAGTTCCCGGCCGCACAAAAAGAGTTCAATTTTGTTCAGCAGTGTAATAATAGCAATAATAGATTACAGTGCTCGCCATAAAAGGCGAATAGTGAAAAAGTAGTAACATGGAGTACCTTTGAAACTAACCCACTTGAGTACTCCATGGAGTAGTTTAGGGACTACTTCGGTGGGTTATATGGTCCACTTCTAGGACATCGTAATGTTAAATAGACCACCTTTTAACCATATATTTGGAGTAGTTTTGGATTACTCCTACTCCTTTATGGACTACTCTTTACACGCATGTATGGACTAGTCTCGTTATCTGCAGGGTTGCAACTCACAATTAACATCGTGCACAGCAGGTTTATCATAATGGTAACTTTACAAGAGAATTGAAAGAATTTGAAGCTGCCATATTTCCTGCTGAAGATATGGTAACTTTAATGACAGTTTTATGTTACATTCGTTATTTACCTTTGCAACCTTTGCAATTTTTTTTTTTTTTTTTTTAATTTTTTCAACAATACAATTTACCATAAAAACAAAAAAAGGCACAAAAAATTACTTCAGCAGGTTGCAATAATGACACTAAAACAATTATCTAAATTTGCTCCTTCCAAGCGATAGAAATGTAACTCCTTGGAAGTTACAAAGAATTACAACTTTTGTCCTTCCATTAATCGGGACCATTTTAATATATTTACGTCTCAATGTATGTGCCAATTTCAAAATACTTGTATATGAGTGTGTTTTTCGTATAATTGTTACCATGCTCTTGGGGTCACCTTCGACACAAAAAAAACACACATACACATAACCTTCACCAGTTCTGCCAATCCAACATATATTTAAAAAGTTGAGAAAAAACAAGACCAAAATACTTTAAAACTCATCATCCATGCACCTGCAGCAACAACAAAAAACAATGGCAGCAATATCTGGACTAACTGTTTCTATCTACTACGTGTATCCATCTCTTGGGGGGCTCCCAAATGACAATAATACCCAAAATAGTATCCATGTACCCCTGTAGTTCTATTGTTTGTACATGTGAAATTTATTGAGGTCTTACACACATGGAAAACGAATCAATTGGTTCGATGACGGTTGAATGAGTGACTCAATGAATGAATGAATGAATGGTTTTTTAGCCTGAACCGATACATACTCTTACACAGTTGACAAAAAACGTATTTAACTCTATTGTCCTGGGTGTTCTGCCTGACGTTCCATCCATAACATTTGAGTAGATCTTTGATATTTTTTTTTTGTTTTTAATTTTATATGCTTTTGTTATTTTTGATATTCCATGGATAAAAAGACTATTTAAGCTCATTCCATTTGTTGTTTATTTTTGTTTTACGAATAAAATACTTTGTCTAGCTCTATTGATGTTTGATTGAATTAAATTTTATGGTAAAAAGTCATTTGTCATTTGTTGGAGGGTTAATAAAACTTTAAGCCAGAATGTTTTAAAAATGAATATATCCGTTTTTAATTAAAAACTTTCTTTATAGCACCCTTCACAACAGTTAAAAAGGGTATATATAAGTTTCGGTTTTATATAAAATTGTCACTTCGCTTCTTACTTACAGTATTCATCTTAGGCCTTTTAAGTATATACATATGTATTTTCTGGATCCTTGTAATGCCCGTTATTTCTACAAATATAAATCCAGCTGTGTATAGAAATCTATGGTGTAAAATTTACAAATTTACTGTTAATACTGCCAGTTTTAAAAGAAAACATAAGGTTAAAACATGTAGTCCAAATAGACGTTGAAAAAGGTAAAGATAACTGGTACGTGCGAAGACGAGACCAGAAATCTTTTTTTAAAAATTACGGGCATAAGTATCGGAGTTGATAAAACGATATCCGTCTGTCCATCCGTCCGTCAGTTTGTCTTTCCGTGTGAATGCTGAAATGGGTTTTCAGACAGACCCCAGAATTGTTGGTTGTTTTTTTTTAATACATACATTCCGAAATAGTTTGCTCTTGACAACCAATTAGATCAGTCTCAAATGACTGATATATAAGCAAAAAACCGCAACTGCCTCTAATTTTTCACATTAACCTCTATATTTTTGGATCTTGTATATTTTATGAACTTTATTTGTATACCCTAGTGATGAATGATGTATACTTAGTTTGTTATTCCATGTGAAATTTTTTTAAAATTCTTCTAAGACCCAATAAAGTATACACTCATAGAAAAAATGCATATTCATATAGATGATGCCCTAACATTAGAATTGTGACGTCAATGTTATTTCAAATGGCATCAATGAGGCAATCCAATGACGAACGTCATAATAAGATTTTGTCGTATTTTATGCATCATCTACGCTATGACTACAGTGACATCAATTCGATGACAGTTTTTGTGTACACTGATAAAAAAGGCGTCATAACGCTGATGTATTTAGACATCAGTACAGACAAACTGTCATCAGTGCGATGGCAAACTGTCATCCGATGGCATAATATATCATGTCATCAGTGCGATGACAATCTGTTACCAGTGCGGACTACAACAAAAGTGAAACAAACATGTGTTACGGGTAAGTAAATAATGATATTCTCTCAATTTGACTTAAGGTCAATTACAATAAATCAATTTGATGAAAGTTTGTCATCGCACTGATGACATACTTTACAAAACCGACTCCGATTCATAATGTCTGTGATGCGAATGTGTCATCCCATTGTTAACATAATTAAAATTTTTGACCCTGATGACAATTTGGCTAAGGGATGTTAAGGCTGACATTATAATGGTGAAAAGTGTCATGGGGTTAAAAACGAAGACACTTGCCATAGTACTGATGTCAAAATACATCATCGTTAAAAAAGCTGCTATAAATAATATTTGGCACAAAGACCTTTTACATTAATCTTTACCTCATAACATTATTTTGTTCTGCACTGATAGAAAAGGCGTCATAACGCTGATGTATTTTGACATGATTACTATGGCAAGTGTCTTCGTTTTTGACTCAATGCCACTTTTTATCATTGTAGTGTCAGCCTTAACATCACTTTACCGAATTGTCATCCGAGTCAAAAATTATGTCAGCAATGGGATGACATATCAGCACTACAGAAATGACGAATCGGAGTCAGTTTAATAAAACATGTCGTCAAGACAATGACTCAGTTGCATCGTTAAAAGCACAAGCTATCATTAAACTGAGTCATTGAAATACACTTAAGTTAAATTAAGGGAATACTATTAGTAACTGTTACACATGTTGGCTTTACGTTTGTTGTATTCCGCCCTTTGTTTACAGAAGATCTCTCAATTATAGCACACCAGCAGTATGCCCGATATGGTTTTCGTAATTATTCTACTTTGAAAATTTAATGTATTTAACTCAACAATTTAAAAAAAAAATTGAATATTGGAATATTTGATTCTTATTATATTTCTTAAACATGAAAATAATGTTAATAATACACAAAATGTGGCATCAAATTGATATCACTGTAATCATAGCATAGATGACGCATAAAATATGACGAAGACGTCTACGAAGACGTTCGTCATTGGATTGATGTCACTTATTGCCTCATTGATGCCATTTGTAATAACATTTTGATGTTAGGGCATCATAAATATGAAGATGGATTTTTCTATAAGTGCGACGCTCTCAAATAGGGTACACTCTCTAAAATTTGTATTTATATACTGTAGTGTAGGGCATTAAATTGTCTGACTTAATCGACTATACTTTTTACTTGTTTCTTTTTTAATTGTTCAAAACTTTTTTTAAACAAGCATATCAGGGTACCCATTTTATGAAGTAAACTTATTCTTTACTCTAAAATTTTATTAAATAACGCGAGTGTGCACAAATTCTTAATATTAATAAAAATGTTCTTTCGATATCCCTTTTCTATTCATTCTGCACAATCAAATTCGAACAAATATTCTCTTCTATCATATTTGTTCTTTTGTATTATCTACATACATTTTTTTCCTTTCACAAAGTCAGAAGCAAAAATTAATGTGCTCACAAAAGGATTCTTAATGTCATTCATTCTTCGCTAATAAACTAGTTAAAATGAGCTTAAGCAGGAAATCTGTGTTACCAAAAAAAAAAAAAAAAAAAAAAAAAAAAAAAAAAAAATTAATGCAGAGTCTGAAATTAAAAGGAAAGACAGCAGAAAATTCTTTGTATTCTTGCTGTAATTAAAACCGTGAAAACATTTTTACACATCATTTAATAAGAGTAGATAAAATCTTACAAACCGTAACGTGATAGAACCCATATGACAACATTCTAACATGCACTCACACATACAAGCGAAAATTGAAATGAGGAGCTTAAGAAAACCAAAAGGAAAGACACAAACTTTTCCCAGATTTTATGCTTTTTTAATATAAATGTGACATAAAATACCTTTATTAACTTATGATGATTATTATGTGAGAGCAGAAGTTGAGACAAAAAGAGATTGCCATCACGGTTTGTTAACTTTTAAGGCAAAACGGGGTTTTTATGAGGGTTAGAATAAAAGTATCTAGAAACATATAAAAAAGTATTAGAAAATTAACATATACATATATACATACATAGAGGTTTTTAATCACTCGTACACAGAGAAAATGACGTAGTAAAAAACCAAACAGACGTTCAGTGTTTCTGAATATTTATTAAGTTTTTAGCATTTTAACTGCCCGTTGTACCAAAACCAAACAAAACGTTCAGTTTTACGTTGAATGTGCTTTCAGTTTTTTACTGTTCAGAGTTCAGCTTCTGCAAAAATGAACGTGCGTTCAGATTTTACCTGTCTAGAGTTCAGCTTCTGCAAAATTGAACCTCGCGTTCAGTTTTTAACTATGTCCGTTGAGTTTTTACAATGTTTAATGTCAGTTTAGTTTTTTATATGATGCGTTCAATTTTAATATAGTATTTCTTATCCATTTGCTGGACTTATGTTAATTAACAATGAAGCACTTGCTAAGTATTTGAAAAACAGCTGTTTTGCAAAAAATTTAATTTTGTAAACAATTCTGAAGTTCGAGGGGAAAAACTTTAAAAGGAATGTAGACAAATACTAATTTTTCAGTTTTGTAAAGCATTTATTTGAGTTTTCAAAAGACTGAAAAAATATTTTCGATTCATTCAGTATCGACTGAAAGAATTAGAAATAAGATGGCTTTCGAATCGAAGAAGTAATCGATCACGACTGCCAGAACTTATTTTTAAATAAAAAGTTGGCTATACATCCCACTTTTCAGAGTTTATATTCAAACTATTTTGGAAGCTAAAACTCATTTTTAATAAACTCTTTGATCTCTGCTTAGCCTAATCGGCCTGCTAGTTAGCAGATCGTTGTACTTGATGTATAAGCAGCGGCTAAATTTTGTTTATAAATATGGCCGTTTTTTTTTATTTTTGTACTCCCAGAAAAAAAAATATGTTTAAATATGGTCACTTCCAACAAAACTATTTTTAAAGGAAATTGTGAACATGTTATGGTAAATTTAACCATATTATCGTCACCGACAAAATGTGTCCTCCATCAAGAAGGCGCAACCATATTATGGTTGCCTCCAAACAAGTTTTAGTAAATAATCCCACAAGGCAGCATCCTGGGCCCTCTATTATACTTAATTTATACTTCGGACATGCCTTCAAACAGCTACACACAAACCTCAACATTTGCGGACGATACAGGTTTTCTAAACGTACACGCATACTGTCAAGAAGCATCTCGGTACTTATAGGATCACATATTTAAACTGGAAAGGTGGTTAAAACAATGGAGGATAATGATCAATGAGCAAAAATGCGCGCATATAACATTCACATTGCGTCGGGAAACATGCCACCCTATTAAAATCAATAATCAAATAATACCCCAACACTCGCATGTAAAATACCTCGGTATACATCTAGATCGGCGTTTAATTTGGAAATGGCATATAGAAGCTAAATTAACTCAAATGAAACTAAAAGCAATTCAAATTAATTGGCTCATTGGAAGAAATTCTGCTCTTAGTCTCGATTGCAAACTTATACTTTACAACTCTATCTTAAAGCCAATTTGGTGCTACGGTATTCAGTTATGGGGCACTGCCTCGGCTTCTAACATCGAAAAAATTCAAAGGCGCCAAAATAAACTTCTTCGAATAATCACAGCTGCTCCCTGGTACGTCAAAAATTAAAATATCCACAAGGATCTCAATGTGCCATTGGTAAAAACTATGATAACGAAATATGCAGTAAAATATTTAAAAAGGCTAAAACTGCACCGAAATATTTTAAATTATGGCGGCCACACTCGCTTAAGAAAAAGAGATACTGCAGCACTCACCCAATGAGATGAGCGATAAAAATCTACACATGTGAACAGAAACCGCGATGACTAAATCTTTTTTGTCTGGCACTGGCAGGACATAAAGTAAATATAAGGATAAGATTTGATTAATTATTGTTAGTTCATATTTAATATTTGAAGATTCAATAAATAAATACGGAAAAAATATATAACCATAACAAGTTTAGAGGCAATCATAATATGGTTGTGGCTTCTTGATGGAGGACTAATTTGACAATAATATAGCTGTCGGTGACAAAATATGTTTAAAATTTTCTTTAAAAATAGTTTTATTGGAGGTGACCATATTTAAACATGTTTTTCGGTGCGTGTACGGACGAAGAATTATCTAATGAGCATTTTTTTAAGCAAAGCCAACTAAAATGTTGAACAACGCATTGTTGGCCCACTGCATTATTTCTTTGTTGTTTTATTTTTAAATTAAGTAAGGAAAATATTAAAAAAAAATAAAATATATATGTATTAACATAAATATCTACTCGCCTTTTGATAATTATCAAAACAATTTAACAATAATCTTTAGATTATAATCTAAAGATTATTGTTAATTTGATTCCTTTACAGAACTTTGACCTTGAAGCCCCACTTCTAAAATGTTTGCTGGGATAATGAAATATTAAAGTTTTAAAAAATTTGCTAAAAATATTTTTACTACGTTTCGTTTAGCTTTTTTAAATGGTGCATTAGTTGTGCTAATTTTCTTTTAGCCATCCATTTTGCTGAACGTAACGTTGTATGAAATTCAAGAAGTATTTTACTGAATTTTGCATTCAGTTTTTCTAAACCGGAGTTCAGTAAGTCCCGATTTATACGATGCAAGTCTTATTGATCAGACTTTTGTTTTGTTTTCTCATTCGCAATGTAAAAAACGCACACATACGTGTGTACTTCATACATAAAACAGTAATATATCAGCAATAAGATAAGCATTGTGTGAACGCTGACGCTGATTCAAAGAAGAAAATGTGATAAGCTTATCAATTGAGACTAAAGAGTTAATAATTTGATTCTCAAAAGCTGAACAATACCTTCAGTTTCTTATTAGAAACTCTATTTTTACAAAGTTTCGTTCAGTTAATCGATAGATTGGACTATTTCGGGCTGAACGTCGCACAGTGGCGCCATTTGAGTTTTTTCGTTGCAAAAATCATATCTTTTGAACCGAACAAGATAATTGAACAGTTTTAACAGCATATGATAGATAACTGTTCAGCCTATGAAATGAGCGTTTGGAAAGGGTGATACGCTTTGTAGGGGCCTACTTATGGGTTATCAAAGTTAAAATTAGTAGAAAAATCAATTTTATGGTAACTAAAAAAAATTATTTTTACATTTTTAGATTGTTTTTATTTCTTTTCTTTAGGGTTTTATGTTTTAAATTATTACCCAACAAATTAAAAAAAAAATAATTTTTATTTTAAAATTTATTTTTTCAATTTTCTGTAAAATATTCATCACAATTCGTAAGAGAAGGTATATCTAAAAGACTAACCTTTTCTAAACTATAATTATTTTGTAACTCTATTCGTCAATTCCAATGATTCTAGTTACGGCCTCATCATTTTAAAAAAATCTCCTAGAAGTGTTTCCATCGTTTGAGTTACCGTATCCGTGCTTGGGACAGTCTACTTTTAGTCCAACTTGTTTAAAAAAAGCATCCTGTATTTGCTTCTTTCTGATATTTTCCTTATCCTTTAATGATGTATTTTCATCGAAGTTTTCCTCCTCTTGTGGTAGGGTATATGCCAGTTTTAGCAAGAATTCCATACACCTTATCCTTGCGTGCAATGGTGACATTCCATATTCGTAATTCTCCTCATTTGTGGAATCGTTTAAATTACCAAAGTTCTTCTGACAAATAATAATAAAAAATCGATAAAAAAAAATATAAAAACAAAACGAAAAAAAGGGTTTAAATAGGTTTTTGCTAAATTTTTACCTCTAATATAATTCTGTCTATATATATGTATATGATAACTAATTGAAATATGTTATAATTAAGCAGAAAAAGATACTAATCTTAAACTCTTTACAACTAATTATATAAAATTGAGATGTAACATATTATATATGAAATAAATTGAATTGAATTGAAAAAAGTTCTTCTGACTCTTTTTGCAAATCGGGCATGACATTGTTGAGGTTGTTCCTGTCAGTTCGTTTACGACTTTTCCGTCAACCATGGTCAGGTGGAACTCGTAATTGCATTCAATATATTTTCCTTCTCCAATTTGCAGCTTTGTAGGCTTAATCTTGCTTATTTGTTCTTCAATGTCCTTCACCGTAGTCCTTATGAGTTCTGCCGATTCCCTTGCAAACTGAAACATTATTGGTCAGCAATAATGCACTGATGACGGACGTGGATTTTTCCAGTGTAGGGAATCAACCGATTTTAGCCGCAAAGGAACAACAGATGCCATAAACATATTTCCGTCCGATATTGTAGCGTCATCGGAAGATATCCTTTGCTTATAACCGCTTTGTCCGGATGATCCATCGCAGCCCCATTTGCTGATCAATGTCAACTTCTCAGGAAGAATTTTCACTTCCGTGAAAAACTTTGGTGTGGTTGACTTTCTAAACAGTTCAAATAATTTTAAATTGTTCAACGCCATGTTTTCAGTACTTAAATTGTTTAATGGTTTCAGTATTTGTTGCGCCAACTTTCAGGCCTAGACTAATCCAGGGATTATGCTTATTTTGCAATATATAGGCTTATGCTACCATGCCTAAAAATTTACCGTTTCCCTGCATACATATGGATTTAGGATGAATAATGCAATTTTGATATTATGCACGTGTCCAAATAAGATTTGTGCCTACCTGTAGGGACCATAAGTCAATATTGTTCCTGACCATTTGTACGCCAAAGTATTGTTTATGTGAGGTACGTACCTGCTAATTTCAATGAGTAGTTTTTTTCAAACTATTAGATCAAACTACTGTCAGTCAAAACATATAAGGGATGGACGCCATACAATTTCTGCAACCATGTCTTTTTGAACTTTTTTACCTCTAGAAGCCAAACGGGCACGTACGGGCAGATAAAACCTTTTGAATTATGTAAAGAAATAATCAAAGAACAGGTTTTGCACGTATGGCAAATATAGAAAAATATAGTTTTTTTTTATTTTCCGTCAAAGTTGAAAAATAGTGAAAAAACGGATAGTTTTTAAATAGTGATTTACCAGGAGAAACACAAAGCAAACAGTTAATTTTTTTTTATCATTATACATTTAATAAATACATCAATCAATACAAACAAAAAATAAGGCGATTCGTTACCTATTTTTCGTGATATTACACCTGAAATCGCAACAAATTGACTAAAAATTGTGTGTTTTTTTGAAAACCGAAAGTCGGTCAACTTTGAACGGTTATATCTTCTAAACTGAAAATGTGATATTATTAAGAGTGGCATATTTGAAATCGTTGAAAAGTTTCCTATAACATGGGCTTATTCAAAACTTCCTCGGCACTCATGAAAATTTTGATTTTTGCAACCTCGCTTGCTCTACGGGCGCCACTGTGCGTCGCGTATAAAATAACAAAATACGCGTTCAGAGATTAGATTTATGAATGCAACTTTAAAGGAACGTACTAAATATGACATTAGCGTTCAGTTCGATGTTTTCTGAATGTTGTGTTCAGCTAATTTGATTTGTTCTGTGTACTTTCCATTAGAGATTTAATGTTTTAGAAATACAGGGTGGGTGATGAATTTTGAAAGAATTTTGCTACTGGAAATTTTTTTTTTTTTTTTTTTTTGTTATCCATGGAATTTATTCAATCCTTTTTTATTTGAAAGCCCATTGTATTTTATTAAAAAAAGTTTAATTAGTCTTAAAGATAATTGAATTTAAATGCTCGCCCTTACACAGAAAATAGTGTTTTATCAATTAAAAAAATGGTCTAAAAAGTAGTAAAATTTAATTAATGTGATAATTGAATCAATTATTTTTTTAGTTGAAAAAAAAAATTTTATTTTGATTTAATTAACATTTTAGTTGTTTTGAAATAAATTTTCAATTAAAAATTTTTATTGAATAACAAAAAATCTTAATTGACTTTTTTCGTTTAAAATAAAATAATTTAAACATGTAGGATTGTTGTTGGGAATTGTCAAATATGTTTAATCAAATAAATTAACATATTGCTTGAAATAGCAAAGTTTTCAGTGATCATTTTTTTAATTAAAATTAAAAATATCATTTATTGAAAAAAAATATTCACAATTTTACAATTTTTAGTAATCAATATAATCATTTTGGTAATAAGTGCAAAATCAACCAATTGCTTGCTTGATATTATGAATTTGGTAAAAATTGGTTGATTGGAGAAAATTATTAATTTCTTCTGTGTAGGTCAGGCGATCTCGGGGGCCAACGGAAAGTTGAGTTTCTTGAAATGAGCCTGTTAGGAAATTTTCTGCGTAATTCAGCCATAACCGGCCTGAGCTATGTGTGCAGTTGCACCATCTTGTTGAAACCACACAGAGCTGAAAGGAATTCTCTTTTGGCGTAGTTCCGGATAGAAAAATTCTCAAGTAACGGTATCCAGTAACCGTAACGCTATGTCCATTTTGTTCAAAGAAGTATGGCTCGACAATACAGCGTTAAGAAATTGCACATCATACTGTGACGCGAATTGGATTCAATTTCCATTCATGCAGTATTTCTGGGTTGGAACTACTTCATATGCGAGATTTTTGTTTATTTACGTTGCCGTTCAGATCAAGTTTTCTTTTTGTAGCGGCTTTCATCAGCCACCCTGTATTTTTATGCAAAATTTTAAACGGCTGTAGTTTTCTAAGTGTTACAAAAAGTCGAAAATGTAATAGAAAAGTGTGATAACTGTTATTTTCTTTAACAATTTTTTCAAATCTTATACGACTGTAACCCTCTTAATTTTTAAAAAATCTTGAAAAATATTGATAATGTCTGATCAGTCAAAAGCCCGATTATTTTATTTCAAAATGTTATATGTAAATTTTTTTTATTAAAAGTCGAATAACTTAAAAATTAAAAGTCAAATCATGAACAGTCTCATATACCTTTAGCGTCATGGTTAGAGTGGGAGCCGGAGTTGGAGTCGGAGTTAGAACTATTTTTTTGACAACTCCACAGCACTGGTTTTTCGTTAGAAATAGTTTTGTTGGTAATAGCCATACAGAAAAACCCGAACTAAAGAAACATGTTGCGTATCCTGGAGAATAATAATATCAATGGCAAAAGAAAGATGTAAATGGAAGGCATTTGTGTTGTATTGTTGTCCCACTGGGAATTAAAGGACAAGGTTAGGTTAGGTTAGGTTTCATTGGCAGCCGTACTCAAGCATGGCCACGTGGGTCCATTGATTAGTACCCGTTGTTACCATGTCACACCGTCTCCCAAGGACGGCTGCTAATATTCTCACTCAGCCACCCAGTCGATTCAATAAAGGAGTGGATCCTGTTTAAATCAATATTAGAGAGACATGTTTTGTCTTCAAGTTTAAGTCTCAGATTTCCGAAGGCCGGACAATGAAACAAAAGATGCTCCGTTGACTCTTTCTCCTCCTCTTCACCGCAACTTCTACATAGGTCATTGTTAGGGAGCCCCAGCCCTTGCGCGTGCCTCACAATGGGCCAGTGGCCCGTTATAACCGCAATAAGTTTCCTGAGGTGATGTCTGGACAGCTGTAATGCCCGCCTAATCCTTTTTTCATCTATGATGGGCCAAATTTTGCTGGTTTCCCCACAGGTGGTTTCATCAAGCCATCTCTGACCGGCAATAAGATGCAACTTTTGTGAAATAAGTTGCTTACTCCTTGGGAGTGAAACACCTATATCATATGTTGAATCGTTTTGATTCAAAGTGGTGTCTGCATACGCTAAGTCCTTTTGTCCAGGGGGTACATTCAGTGGTTACCCAGTTAAAGGTTACCACTGAATGTCTCGCTATGTCCTCCAGAGACATCCGGCATTCTTTGATAATCGGCATTCTTTGACAATTAAAGGACTAAATATATAAAAAAAAAAATTATTTTCTCTGTGTACGGAATAGGTGATACGACAAAAGCCTTAATATTCCATAATGACGACGCTCGGTAACATATCCCAAGATCAGCTAATAAAAGTTTAGGAAATAGTGATTGGGAAGTTTTTCTTTACCCGCCTAATAGTTAACATCTTGCCCCGTCCGACTACCATTTGATTTTATCAATGCAGAACGATCCAAAATTGGCTTAATTCATTTTTGGCCTTAAAGTATGAGCAGTTCGATAAACGCGGAATCAATTTATTGCTAGAGGGACGGGAAAAGGTCATAATTACCGATTATTCATACTAGAACCAAATGTATTTTGTAGCAAGTTTCGCAAATAACGTTCAAAACTTTCAAAAACCTTTTTTTTAAATATGTAATAAACACAGAAAAAATTATCAGAACTTTTTTATCAATCAAAAAAAATTGTTTAAAAAGTATATCATTTTAATTAATCTGATAATTGAATCAATTATTTTTTTTTGGAGTTGAAAAAAATATAAATTTTGATTTAACAAAATTTTAGTTGTTTTGAAATAAATATTTAATTAAAATATTAATTAAATAACAAAAAATCTTAATTAATTTTTTCGTTTAAAATAAAATAAATTAAACTTGTAGAATTCTTGTTGGGAATTGTCAAAACCTGAGCTATGTTTAATTAAATCAATTAAAACAAATTAATTAAATCAATTTAAAAAAAAAATATTATTTGAATTTTTCGTTTAAGATAAAATAATTTTTAAACTTGTAGACTTGTTATTGGGAATTGTTAATAATTTATTAAATAAATTAACACATTGCTTGAAACGGCAAAGTTTTTTGATCATATCTTTAATTAAAATTAAAAATATAATATATTGAAAAAAATGTTTTCACAATTTTCAATTTTTAGTAATCAATATAATCATTTTGATTCTATGAATTTGGTGATTAGAGACAATTTTTAATTCATTCTGTGAACACAAAAAAATTTCGTTTTTTCTTAAAAATCCGTTTTAGTTCTTTAAGTTTCACATGGCGTATGATATTTTGAGTATTTATTATTAAATTTATCATACGCCCCCATTTAAACATTTCACTAAATCTTTCATCATACTGTGTGCTCATTCATTTTTGAGTTAAAACAAATAGCAAACTGAAATAAAATACGATTTAAATTTATTTACTTTTGCGATAAAGTATCTTTATTTTAGCTACAAACAGATGCGTCTACAGTTTAAACAATAAAAATAAAGTTAAATAATAATAATATTTTTCTTGCTGATGTCCTTTGCCATGATTACAATTTATACCTCATCCCCTGTCATTATTGTACTATTCCAACAACAACAGCAATATTTCTAGTTGTTATTACGAGTACTTTTGGATTGTTTGTTTGTTTGTTTATTTGTAAAATTTACTGTTGCAACAAGAATAAATAATAAACAGTGAAGGCGGCAACAGCATTTGGCATTGTTTCAAAAGTTTTAGGGTTCTTCTTTTACTTTCTTTTTTCCTTTTACTTTAAGTAACAAAAAATAAATAAAATAAAATAGTTTTTGTTGAAGCAACAGTTTACTGTTGCTTAAGCAGCAACACAAGTCACCATTGTCAACATCTTTTCTAGAGTAAGAGAATCATATGAAAATACAATGAGTATATTTTGCCACACGTACCACTTGCAACAGAATAGCAATCTTTTTTTTTAGGTAAAATAAAAAAAAGTAAATATTTTACTTACTGTTTTGTCGTTTAGCTCGTATTTTACCACTTGCAACAATTATAATTCCTTTAACAAATAAAACAATAAAAACCATAAAAAAAACTTTTACTATTAAAGTCCACAAAAAAAAGAATTTATTTTATTGCAGAAACTGCAAACAATAAAATTTTACTTGAAAGTATTTATATACCATTTTTTTCTTAAGTTTTTGCAACTTGTTGCATTTAAATATTTACTCAAGGAATTGAAGAAAAATTAAGGCAGGAATTTTAATTCTATTTAATGAGAATAAGTTGTTTTTCATTTATCTTGGGTAGATTAGTACTATTAAGTAGTTAAACATTTTTGTCCAATTTAGCAAAGTGATAAAAAAGTTATTTAAAATAAAGTTATTTATAATTGGCGCAAAGGACAATTGCATTTAGCGTCTATAAAAATATTTTCTAAAATAAAATTTTAGTACTAGCAAAAATTCTAAAACAAGGTTAAGGAAATAAAGCTCTGAAGAGATTCTCATATAACAATTCTGATTTGTTTTAATCAGGAAAACCGCGATTGCATGTTTTCCATGCGCAATAAATGGAGGCAGAAAGTTGCATTGTAATAAATCCATATTTTTTTATTTCACATCACATTGCGAAATAAGTCTTTATTTTCATATAACAATTTTTACTCCAATTAACAACTTAATTATTTTTTTTTTTATTATTGAATTTGCACTTTTTACGTAAGACTTACAATGAGTAACTGATAACAAAAAAAAATCAGATTTTGTAGCTGTTTCTAAAACAACATGGCTGCTGTTGGTGACAATCAACATCGATCTGTGCTTTCATATTCATTTCAAAAAATAAAAATTTCAAAAAAGGAAACGGATGCCAACTAAAACAGATAGTAGCACCATTGGCTGCAATAATTGCTAATAGCTTTTAAATGGCCAGTCACTACATGACTCCAACTCCTAAATCCAACACTTGTAATACAACATGATAGCATCAGTCTGTATCTGCGTACGTGTGAGTTATAAACTCTATTGTTGGCTTTTCTAAATGTTATTGATTGAGCAACAACACTGTTACGAGTGCAAAACTAATACGCATAACGACAAATACCACTAGTAGGGTTTCCATTCGGGAACAAAATTCATGAAAAAATGTTTTCGTAACTCTCGGATTTTAAGGACAAAAAAACATCAGCGCAAGTTAACCTCTGTTTTTTTTTTTTTTTTTTTTGGTTTAAAACGTGTTTAAGCCAGCAAATTCATAAATCAGTAATTATATAAACCATCTCTAAGCGCATAAAATTAGGCGTTTAAACTGTCAATACAGATCAAATGACTTTGACAATATTTATCGTAGCGTTGCCACTAGAGTTGAGCGATATTTCTGTACCTGTGATTTAATCACTGTTGCTGAAAAATCACGAATCACAACTGTGACCAAATTTGTCAAGTAACAGGTACTTTCAAACAATACAAATTTATGATATTTCACTGTTTGTGCAGGTAATAGCGTTTTTTGAATGCAATGGCGAATAATGTTGCTGTTCCTTTCATTCTCTCTTCTATCTTATTAGTATTTTTTTTAAGCCAAAGTTTATTTGTTCAAGTATGTATGTATACTCAAGTAAACGGCTTTGAAAGCTCTTACAATTTGTTGGTGTTTATTTGCAAAGTACTTACAAAAGCTCATGCGAAAGCTCGCGCATTGTACATATACATAGCTTGGACGCACGCACTTGCTATAAAATAACTAAAAACTGTGATCATAATCACAGTTTTAAAGGGCAGTGATTTTTAAATCACGTTCACTAATCGCGATGTTCTTTAAAAATCACGGGATCGCTCATCTCTAGTTGCCACAATATAATTTTTCAACAACAATATAATATTTGGGGCACTGATTTACAGCTGTTGAGTTTAAACTTCATATAAATTTAAGTTAAGTTTAACTAAACCAGCGTTTAGAGATTCACTGATTTATTAGCCGTCCATCTGTCCGTCTGTTAAAAACACGGTAAATTTCAAACGAATGAAAAGAAAAGAACAAACTTGGTGTCAAATTGCTTGTAGTTATCTTAAGTAGTTTTGGATTAAAATCCAGTAAAATCGCTGGAGTAGGACTAGAGCTGTGTATAAAATTCGTTCTATAGAATTACAAATCATACCTCAATTTTTGAAGGTCGGTCAATAATTAACGATATGCCCAATATAAAGACCACTCTAGTGCGCTAAAAATGCAACGAATAATGCTATTGAAATAAATTTTGGTCAGTCACAGTTCTATGTGACTAGAAATCACACTATAAAACTTCGTGAAGATCGGTCTATAATTTACCTAGGCCCCATGTAAGCCCCACTCTCAGAAAACCCTAACTTCGCGTAAAACCTTAACCCTTTCAATACTGCGGGGATATATAGGTCCCAGAGAAGGTTCAAAAATTACTGGTGCGAAAAGTAGACGCTTTTAAAGCACTGGGATTGGACTAAACAGTAGTATGGGGTAAGTATTTTCTACATATTTTCTACAATAAATATATGGGTGGAGTAGATCATGCAGATCAAATGATTACTTTGTACGACTTAGATAGAAGAAGTGCAAAATGGTGGAAGAAAGTATTTTTCAGGTTGCTAATGACCAGTGTTTATAATTCGTATATTTTGTATCAAGAAGTCAGCCGCCAAAAAATTCTATTTATCGATTTCGTAGTAGATGTAACTGCAGAGTTGATTAGCCATGGACGATCAGAAACGGTCCAGAAGACAGGGCAGACTTTCGAAGAATGTCAAACTTTTCACAAATGTTGGAGATCATCTTCCAGTTGAAAACAGATGCATTAGATGCCAATCCCGGAAAATTGAAAAAAGGACTAAACTCATTTGCCAAAAATGTCAAGTAGCTTTATGTATTGATTGTTTTACACCATACCATACATATTGTAACAGTTTCAATAAAAATAAATATTTTCTACTCTTGAATACCTAAATTTGAGGTCTGATTATTAACTGCTGGGATATATTTATCCCATAATTAAACTACTGCAGGGACATTTGTGTCCCAAACCTGTTTTCAAAAGCCCTATTTTCTAAAAATCTGAAATTATGTAAACATGCTCCTTTACTTATTTAGAGCACATTTACTTCAATTATACAGAAATATCTGCACTGGCCAAAAGTCGTATTGAAAGGGTTAACGAATAATGTCATTGTTATAAAATAGTTTTAAAAGATCATAATTCTTTTTGTCAAATATCATGAAGATTGGCCCATAATTTACCATATATGGCCTACTCCGGAAATATTATAGCCGTAGGTGGAGGGCACATCTGAATATAGTACTCTAACTAGTTTATATTATTTTCTTTATTTTTCACTTTTAATCTCATTTATCCCTTTTCATTTTATTTTTCTTGGAAGGAAATAAGACAATTTTGCGTTCCCTGGAATGTGTAAAGTCCGGGAAATTAGGAACCCCTAACTTTATACATGCACCTGAGATATTTTACTTCCGCCTAAATGCACACAAATGACCAATATTTATATGAAAATCTAAAACTATTTGCATTATTTATTTTTTTCCAATTCACAATTGGTTCAAATTAGCGTTCAGGAGAAAAATTAAAAAAAAACACACACAGACAATTTTGCACAATAAATGAATTTTTATGCTGCACTTTCATTCAATTTGTAATTCAAATAGAGTAATTTGTATATAAATTGTGTTGACGATGATGATGATATCAATGATTTTTTTATTGATATTAATAACAACCAACTAAGCCACCACAATGGCTACAATGTCTATGGAATAAATTAATTGGAAAATATGTTTATATGACTGTCTGTCCGCCAGAGCGTTTGTGTATATTTAATTTATGGTTAAATAATAAAGTCGAGTAATTTCATCTATTAGTTGTCATTTTTATTGAAGCAGAATATTCAATTTGTTTTAATATATTGAGCTAATTAAAATTATTTGTTTTTTTTTTTATTATTATTGAAAGGAGTTATTTCGAAGAGTTGTACAGCATGGCGCAAAGAAAACAAAGGGGTTTTGATATTCCAAAACTTTTTATATCGTTTACCACAGGTAATAATTGAAAACGTACAAACTCGTTATTTTCGATTCACAGAAAAAAATAAACATTGATTTCAAATAAAAAAATTGTGATATTAGTTAAAATATTAATTAAATTTGCACCAGTAAACAAATTTATGGTATAAATTAAACGTTTAATTCACTTCATTAAATTTTTAATTAAAGCTGATCTTATTTTTGATTAATGCTTTAATTGGTGAAACATTTTGGAGAACTTTTTCTGTGTACATTTGCATTAAATTGTTGTGATTAGGTTTATTTGTTATATATGTAAAGGAATCACAAAGATTTCGTTTTGAAAAAAAATCGCTTAAGGGCTTTTCTACAGGGGACCTACGATAAATGAAATTGTCATATCGTTTGTACAATATTCTATAGTATTGATCTATGACCCCATAAAGTATATATTTTTTGTATACTTATAAGCAGGGAAACCGAAATATGCACTAAAAAGAATTTTCGCATTAAATTTGCAATAAAGTCTTGAAAACAGCAAACAAAAATTGTTCAAAATATGCCCTTAAAACAAAAAATGGATAATTTGGTAGCCAACAATCAACAATTCAATAGAATTTGCATAAAATAAAAAAGTAAAAAAGTATTGTCCGTCAAGCCCAGTGTTGCCAGAAAATTTTTTGAAAAATACCTACGCATACTGACAAAAATCCAATTTTTCAATACACGTTGAAAAAGTGTACCGTTTCAGAACTGAATTGTACTCTGTGACATGGCTGATTATCTACAGTGGCACAGAAAACTATACAAAACCCACCACAAAATGTGTTTTATGTAACAATTTATATAATTTTTCCACAAAAACCATCTTGTACAATTCTTGGTAAAACATTTTTAAAACAAAAAAGTTTGTAAAAAAAGATATTTATTAAAAAATTTGGAAGAAGAATTCTTGACAAAAAGTATGAAAACCGGAAGTAAAGATGAACCTGTAAATTTATTAAAATAGATAATCATTAACAAACAAATTTCGATCTACCTATTTGGTTTAAAGATTGATGTTTGGCTATTGACTGGCAGCTGCACGCAAAGAAAAAACACGATTGTGGTAAACATATTCTTAGAGCAACATATTATGATAAGATTCATGATTGCAGTCAACATGTTACGATTCTTATTGAATCATATTATGCCCAACTATATTCGTAATGTTACATCATAATATTTTTCCCTTAATCCTGATTTGATTTTATTATAATGTAATGTAACAATAAATTGTTACAATAAACATAGTGTAGTTGCAGTAGCCATGCCAAACCATATTTTTTCTCTGCGTGTGCCTTCGATGGTGATGAGTGTTAAGACGGCGAACCCCTTTGAGAAGACTGTGTGGTTAGAATTGAAACATGTCAGGGCAAACAGTCCGTGAAAACCTGGGTTCAATTCCCAGCTCAGTCAAGAATGAAAAATTATCAAAACATGTTAATTCATTCATTCCATGTTGTAAAAATAATTTAATGAAAATTAACTTTAGCCTGAATAAAATATTAAAAAAATTTGGATTAAACAATTTATTTAATTCTCGCTCGAACTCCTTTTGAGGGACGCTCTGGGGCTTCTTCAAGTACTCCCGTACTTTCAGTTACTGCCATAGAAAAAATTGAGAACTGTCTAATCCGGAATACGCAGCGGCCAATTAAAAACGCTGCCTTTAGTAATTATGCGTTCATCGAAAATGTCCCGTAAACGCTGTAACTGAATTACCGACTGTATTCTTAAAGAAAATGGATCAACAATTTTTTCGAATAATATTCTAGACTTATGGGTAGATTACGGATGGCAACACAACTGAATTTGAATTTTACAAAATCAAAAAAGGTCCTTTTAAAAAGGACGTTAGAGATTTAAATGTTCTACGAAAATGTTGGCCCAGAAATTTCAGTGGGGGTGACCTTCTCTTTATGGGTCAAATTTAACCTTTTTTTTTTTATCCAAAAAAGGCCCTTCAAAAAGGGACATTTAAGGATAATATGCTCTGCGAAAATTTTTTCCGGAAAATTTCAATGGTGGTGATCTTTTGATCTTAACCGTCTAGCTCCTATCTTTACGGGTCAATGTTATCCCTTTTTCTAGAGGATCAGAAAAAGTCCTTTCAAAAGGGACATTTAAGGATTAAAATATTCTAAGATAATTTTGCAGACAAATTTCATTGCGGTCATTATAGAGACCAAAGTTGTAAATAAAGCTCTTTACGCTAAATTACCAACTACACGCCAAATTACACAAAAAGTTACTTAGTGTAAATAAAATAATAAAAAAAAAGTTAAAATAAATTTGGAATAAATATAATCTAAATACCAACATAATAATGCTTAAGATCACAGAGACTCTTTCCGGAAATAAGCTGCTATGGAGACTATGTGGAGCTATGAACGAATTGTCATCATTTCGCCCTTGTAACAATTATAAACTTTGTACTGAATTTCGTCAAATTATCTCTAAAATTGCGACCTGTACATTGTGCGCAAGGCTAACAAGGACTGTCAGCCAGCCGGACGGATGGACGGACATTGATATATAAACTCAAAAGTCATTCTAACTCGATCGGTTTACTAAAATGTGCGTCTATGAGCATATTTTTAAGGTGTTACAATCATCAGAACAAAATTATAATACCCTTTTTACTATTTTGGTGTGAATATAAATATAACCCACTAAAAGAAATAACAATTTTTTTTTCCTTTGAACCTTAATTTCATTAATTTAAATCGATTTCATAGGATTCCTTTTATAAATTCAAATTTTATTGCCTACAAAATTTTACCATCTAAAAAAACTGTTATATTTACATTTAATGGCTTCCATTTCCTCCTGTAATTACTACCACAGAAGCCACTACAATTACAAATCCGATTTATGTATCGACAAACACAACCATATCGGGTGTTTTTTTTAAGAGGCGGAATAGAGAAAAAGGTTATTTATATCCATAAAATTGTTTTTGTTAATTAGGTAATAAAGGGTTTTTTTAGACGTATCGAACTTCCATTAGGGATAACTGTAAAATTATCTGTCATACTTATAAAGTGTGTTTGACATTTTTCAGTGCACTAGACTTTGGCAAACGGCATGCAAAGAGCTACACCGTTAAAATTTATTTCCAAAATTCGCGCTCTGTTCGGTAAACTTAAAGAGCACTTCGTTAAGTTTACGGTGCGTATAATCGTTCATCTGAGTAGCCAATACGCAATACTATGGATCGATTCATGACCACATTAATTTTTTTGGATAATATTCATCCAAATCGAGCCCGTATCGTGCGTACAGAAGAAGCCATTGCTGCGGAAGACGTGACTGTGAAAGAGGACTCGAATTTATCGATCCGACGGTGTTCTCATTAAGTCGGTCTCTGCCCCTCTACTTCTTGAAAAATTTTGAGGTACGATCTTGGCCTACATCCATATAAGATCCAACTGGTGCAAAAATTAGAAGACCATCAATTGTATTGTGTTTGGTGAATATGCTGAATATCAACTGAAAGTTGAACCAGTTTTTTTTATCGGCAAATCATATTCAGCGATTAGGCTCCTTTGTGGCCTAAAAGGTATTTAAACATGCAGAATTATCGTTTTTTAAAAGAGCACAATCCTCATGAGGCCTCATGAAAATATCACTTTTTGGTGCAGTTTACATATGAAAGGCTTCATAGGCCCATCTTTAACCCCGATATCGCTGCCAACATTACTGCGAATGGCGAACGCTACATGTAGTTGATTCTTGATTTTTTATTTCTCATGTTATTGCAAATCATTTGGAGGACAAATAGTTGTAACAATGAGGCGCAAAATCACATATAGCGCGTGAAACCATCATTTTGTTGAGCCAAACGTAGGGTGACCGTATTACCTGAAGGAATGACCACCTCGTTCGTATTATATGACACCTTTGGACTACATCTGGTCTATGCTGATAAACCATCAAATATTGATTTAGAAGCCCAAATACGACGCACTTTTGACGAAATAAGACCAGGTATGCTCGAAATAGCAAACGGGATGGTAGAAATTATTTTTAAATATTATTAAATGCCAGGGCTGTGGAGTCGGAGTCGAAGTTAAAGAGTCGGAGTTGAGGT
Source organism: Pollenia amentaria (assembly GCA_943735925.1). Lineage (NCBI taxonomy): Eukaryota > Metazoa > Arthropoda > Insecta > Diptera > Polleniidae > Pollenia > Pollenia amentaria. The sequence goes on along the minus strand of OX031006.1, from coordinate 276,590,135 downwards.
TTTTGTACCAGAGTCGTAGTCGAAGTACTCACAAAAACTCGAGACTCCGACTCAAAAATTTTTCGGCAAAATAGGTTAAAAAAATTTCTAAAATTTTCCTAAATCAAAATTCTTTGAAATTACCCAGTAAAAAATTTGCTCCAAAAGAAGCAGGTTTCATGTATGAATTTATACCTCAAATCACTTCAAACCTGCTGATGGAATGCCTGATTGGGGGATGGGGTGTTCCCGGTTTGGAGGACTATTTTCTGCTGACAATAAGCGCTTTTTTAACATAATAAAACATGCAAATAAAGCACTCCTAAAGTGCTTTTTTAAGGGCTAACTATATTAACATATTCATTAATGTTATGGTTTTACTGGTTTAAATGCCATTTTTCAAGCATTTTCGTAAACCATAATATATTTTTATTTTTTTTTTCGCTTTAAAACCTTCTTCGTTGTCAGCACTAAAATAGCAGCTTTTTTGTATATTTTATTCGTTATCATTTACTGCTGTATAAGAGCTCTCTTAATAAAGCTCTCGATTATGCGCTTTTTCTCTTAAGTGCTTCAAAAAACACAAATTTTTTTTACTGGGTAGCGATGCAATATTTAAATTATAGATTCGAAATTTTTATACAACCCATATATGAATAAAAATTCCCCCGGGAGTTTTCTCCCTTCTCCCATTTTTCCAATGTAAATTCATATGTAAAAATGAGAAAAAACTTCCGGGGAATTTTTATTCATAATTGGGCTGATAGAATAACTTTCTTGCTATATTTTTCCATTTAAAAGGTACTGCATTAAAAAAATTAGTTTAAAGTCTAATAAAGGCCAGTCTCATATAGATTTAGTATCAATGTAAGAGTAGGAGTCGGAGTTGTAGTCAGAGTTGACCTTAAAACTTTCAGCGGTTGAAGTCGGAGTTAGAACTATTTTTCGATGACTCCAAAGTTCTGTTAAATGCCATGAAATTTGTGAGCTATTTAAGCTAAAATTTTGGTAATTTCATTGAATTTGTTGTGTTTTATTTAAAAAAAAAAAGTCATATGCCCCTAAAGAAACACTCTTTATTATGGCATCAATGTTTTGGTATGATTTCAGGCATTTGGTCTCCGCGGCTAGTAAGTACATGGCTTAACCAATTTTTACACATCCTTCGCACTACATCAGCAAGTTAAGCGTCGAAAATTCCTTTCCAAGTGCTCGGTCGTTTCTATCTTATCTACGAACTTCACATATTCTCAGAGATAATAATCTAGTAACGTTAAATGATATGAACAAGGTGGCCAGTTAGCAGGTCCATCTCGTCAAATTATTTGCTCGCTAAATGCTTCTCTTAGTAAATTGAGTATATCACGTGCGGTATGATATGTCACGCTTTCGTACTGAAAACAAACGTGTTTAATACCAATTACCTTAAATTAAGACATTAAAAAGCTAATAAGCATGTCTTTACATCGCTGACCGTGGACTTTAGCGTTCAGTCAATCGTTATTTGTAAAGATGTATAGACTAATTAATCCAAATGCGGCAATTCCTTTTCATAGTTTCTCGACTAATTGCTCTAATGAACGATTATGAGCACAATAAAATGGTCCTAATGTCCGATAAGTTGATCAAGTTGACCCATTGTTTTCCAAATAAAATTAAACAATTTGCAAAGGTTGCTCTCGCTTGACTCTATTCATGATACATTTAATCAAACTAACCACAAAACAATTAAGAGCTGTCAAATCAGTGCTCCGCCTCTAAAAAAGCACCCAATAACTAAATTAAATAAATATTTAACATATTCATAAATATGTTTTTCCACTGATAGCATCACACAGTTCAAATATATACATACACTCATATAGAATATAAATTTAAATTTGCAAATTTTACGCACGATTTACAATGCAATTGTTTTTAATATCTTCTTGTTAAATTTTGAGTTGGAGGTTGAGCCCTTGGCAGTTTGCACTTTTTATGCTTCATTTCATTATGATTATTACACAATCAAATAAAAATTCAAACAATAAAAAAAATTATGACATTTTAAATAGAATATGACCACCATAAAATAAAATAAAATAGGCAAGAAAAAAACAAGTAAGAGTAATATACCGAATCTTAAACACCCTTCACTATAGTGTATCTTAAACAGGATTGGCTGTCCACTGGGTAACCCAGAAAACCCCACCGAGTTTTAATGGGAATTAAAACGAATTCTTTCGTTCGCATAACTACATTGAAAACAAAAACAAAGTCTAAAAATTTGTTTTTGTTTTCAATGTAGTTATACGAAAGAAAGAATTCTTTCGCACATCGGAAATAGGCTATAAAGAAAAATAATTATAAAATTCATAGAAAAGAACAGTACAAATGTATTTATAGGCCCATTTGTGTGTATGTACTAGAGTATGCATTCGGTTAACCGATTATTTACTACCCGATTAACTGATCGGAAAATTTAAAATTGTCTATTTTCGATTAACGATTAGACCGGTTAATTTCAGTCGATTCACCGATGTAACAAAATATTTAATTTTTTGTAGTATTATAACATATTTTTTTGTGTTTTTAATTGTTTGTTTCGTGCTTTTTATATGTATGCGGTTAGTTAGTTGTTTCTTCTCATATTTTCTCAAATCAATCTTTTAACAGAATTAACCGAAACAGTTAATGTAGAGTTAGCCGAACATCCACGTCCCCAAACGAAACGTCTGGTCCGTTTTGTTATTGGCTTACAACGTAAATGCTTACCAAATTTAAATGTCACGTAACGGAACGTCTCAATCTGTATAAATTAGAATTTCTTGCCGTCGCACAGTGGCGCCATTTGAGTTTTTTCGTTGCAAAAATCATATCTTTTGAACCGAATAAGATAATTGAACAGTTTAAACAGCATATGATAGATAACTGTTCAGCCTATGAAATGAGCGTTTGGAAAGGGTGCTACGCTTTGTAGGGGCCTACTTATGGGTTATCAAAGTTAAAATTAGTAGAAAAATCAATTTTATGGTAACTAAAAAAAATTTTTTTTACATTTTTAGATTGTTTTTATTTTTTTTCTTAAGGGTTTTATGTTTTAAATTATTACCCAACAAATTAAAAAAAAAATTATTTTTTTTTTTAAATTTATTTTTTCAATTTTCTGTAAAATATTCATCACAATTCGTAAGAGAAGGTATATCTAAAAGACTAACCATTTCTAAACTATAATTATTTTGTAACTCTATTCGTGACTTCACATACCGCAGGGAAGAAATAAGTGGATCGGAAGATGCTGCCAACATGTTGAAGAGGTCCTTATTTTGCCTTACCCTTGATGCTTTGAATGTGTTCTGCAATCTATATTTTTTATAAAATTTGTTAAGAGACTCCTGTGCTTCTTCAGAAAGCTCTCCAATTGGCAAAGACTGGTACTCAATTATATCTTTACCATGCGCCAATATTTTATGGACGGTCGGGGTCAACTTCTTCTGTGGATACATTTCTGCTAAAAGAGATGCAGTTTTCGACGCATATTCTCCATATTTTGTAGAATTGACATTTTCTTTGCAGTTTAAAACATCCAAGATCGTTCCCAATCTTTTCACGATTTGATTGTCAATTCCAATGATTCTAGTTACTGCCTCATCATTTTCAAAAAATCTCCTAGAAGTGTTTCCATCGTTTGAGTTACCGTATCCGTGCTTGGGACAGTCTACTTTTAGTCCAACTTGTTTAAAAAAAGCATCCTGTATTTGCTTCTTTCTGATCTTTTCCTTATCCTTTATTGATGTATTTTCATCGAAGTTTTCTTCCTCTTGTGGTAGGGTATATGCCAGTTTTAGCAAGAATTCCATACACCTTATCCTTGCGTGCAATGGTGACATTCCATATTCGTAATTCTCCTCATTTGTAGAATCGTTTAAATTACCAAAGTTCTTCTGACAAATAATAATATAAAATCGATAAAAAAAATATAAAAATAATACGAAAAAAGGGGTTTAGATAGGTTTTTGCTAAATTTTTACTTGAAATATATTATAATTAAGCAGAAAAAGATACTAATCTTAAACTCTTTACAACTAATTATATAAAATTGAGATGTAACATATTATATATGAAATAAATTGAATTGAATTGAAAAAAGTTCTTCTGACTCTTTTTGCAAATCGGGCATGACATTGTTGAGGTTGTTCCTGTCAGTTCGTTTACGACTTTTCCGTCAACCATGGTCAGGTGGAACTCGTAATTGCATTCAATATATTTTCCTTCTCAAATTTGCAGCTTTGTAGGCTTAATCTTGCTTATTTGTTCTTCAATGTCCTTCACCGTAGTCCTTATGAGTTCTGCCGATTCCCTTGCAAACTGAAACATTATTGGTCAGCAATAATGCACTGATGACGGACGTGGATTTTTCCAGTGTAGGGAATCATCCGATTTTAGCCGCAAATGAACAACAGATGCCATAAACATATTTCCGTCCGATATTGTAGCGTCATCGGAAGATATCCTTTGCTTATAAACGCTTTGTCCGGATGATCCATCGCAGCCCCATTTGCTGATCAATGTCAACTTCTCAGGAAAAATTTTCACTTCCGTGAAAAACTTTGGTGTGGTTGACTTTCTAAACAGTTCAAATAATTTTAAATTGTTCAACGCCATGTTTTCAGTACTTAAATTGTTTAATGGTTTCAGTAATTGTTGCGCCAACTTTCAGGCGTAGACTAATCCAGGCATTATGCTTATTTTGCAATATATAAGCTTATGCTACCATGCCTAAAAATTTACCTGTTCCCTGCATACATATGGATTTAGGCTGAATAATGCAATTTTGATATTATGCACGTGTCCAAATAAGATTTGTGCCTACCTGTAGGTACCATAAGTCAATATTGTTCCTGACCATTTGTACGCCAAAGTATTGTTTATGTGAGGTACGTACCTGCTAATTTCAATGAGTAGTTTTTTTCAAACTATTAGATCAAACTACTGTCAGTCAAAACATATAAGGGATGGACGCCATACAATTTCTGCAACCATGTCTTTTTAAACTTGTTTACCTCTAGAAGCCAAACGGACACGTACGGGCAGATAAAACCTTTTGAATTATGTAAAGAAATAATCAAAGAACAGGTTTTGCAAATATGGCAAATATAGAAAAATATAGTTTATTTTTATTTTCCGTCAAAGTTGAAAAATAGTGAAAAAACGGATAGTTTTTAAATAGTGATTTACCAGGTGAAACACAAAGCAAACAGTTAATTTTTTTTTTATCATTATACATTTAATAAATACATCAATCAATACAAACAAAAAATAAGGCGATTCGTTACCTATTTTTCGTGATATTACACCTGAAATCGCAACAAATTGACTAAAAATTGTGTGTTTTTTTGAAAACCGAAAGTCGGTCAACTTTGAACGGTTATATCTTCTAAACTGAAAATGTGATATTATTAAGAGTGGCATATTTGAAATCGTTGAAAAGTTTCCTATAACATGGGTTTATTCAAAACTTCGTCGGCACTCATGAAAATTTTGATTTTTGCAACCTCGCTTGCTCTACGTGCGCCACTGTGCGTCGTTGAAAAATTTTAAATTTTAGTCAATTTTGGTGGCCATCAAAGATATGTTTGGCTGGCGCTCTCAACATCTGCAATTTCAGATCGGCTTCGAGTGGAATATTATGAAATTTATAACGTAACGACGTAATCTCTTTTGATAGTTTTTGACATGAGTTACAGACACACTTTTTTCTCACTTTTCGAGAAACGATGGAATATTTTGTTTCACATGTTTTCGATGCGTGAAGTTCTCACCAAAGTTACAGAGCATGGGTACAGGATTCTAATGACGTAATGGAAGATTTTATATGTTAAGAAAAATCCGGGAAGAGGACTGATAAATTAGATATTCTCTATTATTAGTTGCTTCTAATTTCTCCAACATCTACGATAAATTAAAGATTTTTTCAAAGTCAAGTTTTATCAAAACTGAAGAAATGAATCGCTTAAATCCTAAACATCCAAACCAAATTATTTGTCAAAAAGATTTTTTTATAAGGTTTTCTTAAACTATTGAAATAACTAATAAAATGATCTCACAGTTTATTTTTTAATTAATATATAATATATATGTATTTATTAAAAAATATATATTACATAATTATGAATTATTCTTTTTTTCTTTTTGGTCGTTTTAGTTCAAGAATTGTTATGTTTCTTATGTTATTGTTTTTTTTTTATTAATAAACTCCAAATAATATACAATTTGTGCATTTTTATATATTTAAATTACTTAATTTATAAAAAAAAAACTTTATTAATCGGTTAACCGATCAATAACAAAACTAGCCGATTATTAACCGATTAAACCAAAACCTCGGTTAATTAATCGAGCCATTAACCGATTAAAGCAAAAACCCGATTAAATGAAACCCCTAGTATGTACATTTAACGGTGGTGGGCTTTTCTCGTTTTATTAATTTTATTATAAGTAGATAGTATAGTACATAATGAATTTTAACTTCAAATTCGGGCATTTCTAAATCTAATTCAGGTTGCTTAGAAACAAATTTACCTTTTTTCAAATCATATTTATTTTAAAAATCAGTATCAGGCTTTTTTAAATGAATGTGATTCCAAAAAGCAGGCATCAGAAATTAAGAACCGAAAACCGAAAAAAAAAAATATTTTTCTAAAAACCTTTTTTTTGAGAACTTTATTATTTTGAACTTAAAGAAACAATATCAAACAGAATATTTTTATCTATTTTTGGTTATTGTACAATTTAAAATATTTTTCGAACTCCAATGATAAATATTTTCTAAAAAAACATAAAAAAAAAAGTTTTCCGGTGCTTGCCAAAAAGTCTGATATTGTATGTACAATGCCGAATTTGATTTAAAAAATGATGAATATGATTTGTAAAATACTATATTGATTTCGAAAATTCGAACTTGTTTTTTGAAACCCGAATTTAATTTTCCAAAGGCAGAATTTGAAATTAAAACCCTATACATATGTATATAGAAAATTACATAAAAATTATCAAAAAATTCATAGAAATAGTACAATCACGTACATAAGAAGTTTTTGAAATCAGTGGCCACCCGGTAGCTCAGATTTGTAATACCGATACATTTTCACAAGAGCTTATGCTAATACAAGGTTATTCCATATTAGACCATAAGATAAACAATTCATTACTGAAGTAAAAAAAACTTAAAAGTTTGCTGGTTTAATTTTTAATGTTTGCCTTTCAATCTTTTCCATTCTTGTTGGTCATTTAATTTAATAAACACTTCTTCCTTAAATAAAAATTAAGGGTAGAGTAAATTCGGGTATTGTGGAACCCCTATTTTGGTTTTGGCAATCTTAAAAACAGTATAAGCAAACTCTTCATCGGACTAGTTTGAATGAAAAAGACAATCAGCACGGCAGAAAAAGACAATCAGCACGACACTGTGCCGACATTGATAGGGGTAGTATTAACATCAATACAACGTACTGTTTACCAAATTTACAATGTACTACCTAGAGTATCCACTCAATTAAACGTTGTTCGATTAACCGAAGAAATTTTTCGCCATTATTTGATTCAAATAACAAATAACTCGAACAATTTATGTCAATTAGTCGATTAAAATTAATTTCTTAGAAAATTCTACTTATTAAATATAAAAATCTTTTTTTTTATGTTTCTTACCAATAAAATACATAAATTACATGTTGTTATATTCTGCATCTATTGTGTTACTCGCACTTCTGAACATATTATAGTCCATTTTTAGATGTGGATGTGTGTGAGACAAATCATGATATAAACGATTAACTACTTATTCCATACGTAAGAATTTTGTACTAAAATAGCGCTTTTTCATATTGAATTTGACGTTCATTGTAAAAAATTCATTAGCCTTTATAAATATGTAAGCCATGCACTGTCAGATTATGTGTTTCCTGTTTTTACCCGATCTTCAATTTCTTTATTACAAACGGCTGGATGAATTTTGGCATTTAGGGTATTGTTAGATTCATTTTAAAAACGGCAGTGTGCATAAATATGTAGTAAAACAAAAGCACGGATTGATGGCGCAGAATAGTAATACGTTAAAAGAAACAAATTACACAATAGGGTGGGTCACTGATGTATTAGAAAAAATAAAACTTCTCGAATCATATTCTAATAGCAATATTTTGTTGTCTTGCGTTAATACAAATAAAAAATGCTAAAAAAAAGTTTAAAAAAGTCACATCTTGAGCCCGCGCCGGAGCTGCTAAGAATTAAGTATTTTAAAAAAAGCCATTTTTTAAATTTTAATATTTTACTTACTATAAACTATTTATTATTAATTAAAACTGAACACATTTTTAATTACACATAAAAAAATAAAACTTTGGTTCCTATACGCAAAAACAATGAAAACACGAAATTTTATTAGTTATTTTTTGGTCACAAAAACTTGTATACTGTCAAATCTGGGCATTTCAAAAAAAATTAAATTGTCACTTCTTGACACTCAATTGCCGCATTTATTTCTTTAGTAGTGATGTTCCAAAGAATTGGTGGATCGAAAACTTTTGATTCCAATTTATAACTTCAAAGTTGTTACTTCCGTCAAAATTCTAAGAAGGGGCCTCCAAGACGCGAGGTTGCTTTCGGGTATGAGGTGAGCTTCGTGCTTTATGAACACATATGGCTGCCAGTTCTCTCACTGTTTCACAGAAGCAAGTTTTTCGCAGTTTTCTAATAAGTTTCCAATAGGACCAGCATGCGAATATGGTAGGGATGGGCAATAAATATCGATATATCAAAATATCGATATTTAAAAAAATTATAATCGATATATATCGCCGATATTTAAAATACCCATGTATCGATACATCGATATTTATTTACGACTATCGAATTCGATAGTTTTAAGATCTCTTTATAATAAAATTCAACATTTTAACCGTTGCTTAACTGCTTACAATACTGTTGTTTTTTAAGAATTGCATCATGTTTTTTAACTAATATTAAGAAAATTGGTACATTTTCATAGATTGCACAGTTCAGTTTTGTTTCGGTTTTTTAAGAGTTGACAACAAAAAAATAAGCGCGGAAGAAATATTCTGAAATGGTTTCCTAGAATTATGCAAAGAATCGCCTTAATTATGGCGTATTAGCAGCAATAGACTCATGAAGTTGAAATGTTAATAATAAAAAAAAATATTTGGTTTTTTTTTATATTTTTTTTTTTTTTTATTTTAAGCATATTCTTATATATTTAAAATAAAATATTGTGCAGTTTACTTGTATAGTATGTGTCACAAGTTTCGTTTACCGGCAGTATATAATCCGGAATTATATAATCCCAATTAATTTTTTTTTTTTAGATTTCATATGGCGAATAAATAAAAATTTTTTTTTTGTTTTCTTTACTTTTTTTTTAAATTTTTTTTTATTGTATAATTAACTGCCGGTCCCTCGATTTCAAACGGAAACTTCGTTCGCATAACTTACCTTAAAAATTAATTTTAAAATTGATTTTTGCTTTAAATAAAAGTTAAGCAAATTCAAGTTTCGTTCGAAATCGAGGGACAGACAGTAAATTTTAAATTAAATGAAACAATAAAAAGTAAGAATGGAATTACATGTAATATGCTTGTACCTATGTAAATATGTTTTGAAATTTGGTAATAATTTCAACTTAATACGTTCGATACATCGATATATCGATATTCTTAATTATTAAATATCGATACTCTTAAAAAATATCTATACGATATATATCGATATATTTTTTCAATTTGCCATATAGCTTGTTAAAAAGATGTTTTAATGGCAATTCGTTCAAATGTAAATAATCCATTGCAGTGGGCGAAAATTAAAAAAGCCTGAAGTCTTTTTGCCAATACTCTTATTACTCTGTTAAATTTCCCAGTGTTAGTGACTGTTCTATCACAACCAATTGCCATCAAATTTTCTTTATTCATTTTTTGAGACGAAGGAAGGGCAATAATTGACATTTCAATATTTTTAGAAGTAATTCGATCTGATTTTGCATAGCCAACATAAACTGAATCTGGCTCCTAAACTGATACTTATATGTTTCTCAATCAGTATTTGTCTATATTTGCTAGCCGTCAAAGTATAAAGTTAGTAGGTCTAACTGCTTCTGTTCTTGAATACATTCATTACGTCCTTTTTTCTTTCCGGTCTTATTTTTGATTTATTAATTAAGAGCTTTGTGCCTTTGACGTGGAAGGTAAATTAAAAGAGTCGTCACAAGAAGCACTGGAATTACTTACAGATAACTCCTGTTGTTTTAAGTTAATTTTGTCGCGACTTTTATTTACGTTTTCTTCTGTATTTGGTGCTTGGGCTGCTCTTTTTTGCAATTAAGTTGGAAGATCTCAAACTACTCCTCCAACACACATCTTTCTCGCCCTCGCATCTCACTCAAAAACTCCTGTTCTTCTTTGGGTACCTTATATTGCCTTGGACATCAAAAAAAAGCTCAATTTGTTTACATCTACAGGAACAAATATGAAACAAAACTATGCTACGTCGGAGAAAATTTTCTTTCTAATAAACGGACATTTTTTGCAACGACTTTATGAGATTTTTGTAATTTATACGATTTAGTCATCTAGCTTTCAATGACGACCGCATGTAATGCCAGTGTTTGTTGGGACCCCGTTGCCCAGTATGTTGTCCAACGCAATTTCAAGGCATGTACATTGTGTCATCTGCAACAACATAATACTGCAAAAAATCTCATATGGATACTAATATCTGAATAATATTCGCCACCAATAGCTCTTAAATAAATTTTAACCTCATAATATAACTTTGTTTTGTGACCCAATGACTGACTACCACTCCTTTTCAAATAGGGTAAAATCTCGGAAATGCATCTGTAAATACTAGAGCATTCAAACGATTAACCGTTGTTCGATTAATTGATTAATTTTGAGTCGATTAACTGTTCGAATATTTCGAAATTGCTTATTTTTGATTACCGAATAATTCGAATAACTTATGGTGATTAATCGATTCATCGAAAATTTGTTTTTTCACAGTAGTTAGCTGTATTTTTCTTTTATGTAAAAAAAAAAACAAGCCGGTACGTTTTAAATACCCTCTTATTGTTTCTTAACTCAGGAACACAATTATCCGATTAACCGAATAATTTCAAATTGTTCGGTTGTTATTCGATTAAATTTTTACCTCGAATAATTACTTGCGCCATTAATCGATTAATACAAACCATCGATTAATCGAATACCCTAGTAAATACTATAGTGTTTGGGCTTTACCGATTATAATTTTACTATTGTTTTTTTTAAACTCAAATGTTTTTGAATTGTTGAATATTGCGTTTTCAAATGAGCAATTTTTGATTTTTTTGGGGCATATCTTTAAGAATTTTCAGAGTATATTTTCGAGTTTTTACTGCATATTTAATGCGCATAATATGCGTTTTTTTAAATCATATTTCTGGTTTCCCTGGTCATGACAAAAGTCCAAAGTTGTTGCAAAGTGTTAGCATACTATATTCTTCTATTAGGAAGAATTATGCCCATTTTCCATTTTTATGGTCCATTTTTTTCTATTAATGAATTCTCGATTATTCGCGTCTTAATAATGGTACAAAACCACTAATAACATTTGTACTTTTAAATATTTTAATATAATTTCTGGTTCCTTTTAAAGATCCGTCGAAGAAGAATCAGGCAGCATTATTTTCTATTTATCTGCTATTCTTTCAATCAATTCTCCCAAAAGAATTACTTTTTAAGCCTTTTTTATTGTCAATTAAATTCATTTGTCTCTGTAGACTTAGGTGCCTATTATGAACTTAATTCGATTTTCGACAGCAATCAAATTAGTTGATCGAACGAATTTTCATTTGGTATTATGGCATACATTCGATAAAAAAGTACTATTGTGATTTAGTTTATTCACAGTAGTACATTTTCTATCAGCTGTCACTTTAAATAAAAAATTTTTGTTAACAAATTTAATAAAAAAACTAATATAAATCATGACTACGACCGACTTATGGTACGATGATTCATCTGATGAAGATGAACGCTTACTGCAACTGGCCTGTACCTGTAGCCTGAACTTTTGTAAAAATTCCTTTTGCTAACAAAGGATTTTGTTCCATAATGGAAACAAGCTTTTCCAACAGCCGCTTACTACTGTCGACTTTAGACCTGCATTAAATAACCAAAAATAATTAAAAATGTGGAATTTGCACACCAAAACTAATAAATTAACAAAAACTTACATTTTCAACAATTGTTTTTTAAATTATTTACACCGTCGAAAGCAAATTTGTTTTCGTTGAAAAATTCGATGCACAACGAAATTTTCGATAGTGCTGCCAACTCATAATACCAAATCAACATTCGATAGTCGATGTTCGATAGCTAGCGAAAATCGTTTATCGAATGTAACTCATAATAGGGGCCTTATACAGTTATTCGCTTAATGTCACAATTGTAATATGACATATACTCCTCAACCCATTTTTATAAAAAATTTATTAAAATAAATTGAAATAAAATTATTTATTTTTGAGTTTTTACTGCATATTTAATGCGCATAATATGCGTTTTTTGGTTTCCCTGGTCATGACAAAAGTCCAAAGTTGTTGCATAGTGTTAGCATACTATATTCTTCTATTAGGAAGAATTATGCCCATTTTCCATTTTTATGGTCCATTTTTTTCTATTAATGAATTCTCGATTATTCGCGTCTTAATAATGGTACAAAGCCACTAATAACATTTGTACTTTTAAATATTTTAATATAATTTCTGGTTCCTTTTAAAGATCCGTCGAAGAAGAATCAGGCAGCATTATTTTCTATTTATCTGCTATTCTTTCAATCAATTCTCCCAAAAGAATTACTAGTTAAGCTTTTTTTTTATTGTCAATTAAATTAATTTGTCTCTGTAGACTTATACAGTTATTTGCTACATGTCACAATATACTCCTCAACCCATTTTTATAAAAATTTTATAAAAATAAATTGAAATAAAATTATTTATTTTTACGAATAACAACTTAAAATCCCATTATATAAAAGGGTTTTTTGAATATCCCTGCTAGAACACCCAAACAAATACAAATAAGTTTATAGACATAAACACGTAACCGAATAAACACCTCGTTAGCACATACACTCTTAGAAAAACACAAATTTACTCACAAATACCCACAAATAACAAATTGGATTCAGTTGTACTCGTATGAAATTTGTTAACGCTAAAATTACAAATAATTGACTTAAAGTATACTTTAAATGTCAAGTCGTAAATTCAATTATACTTCAATAAAGATCCTTTTTTCCATTTTATAAATATTTTTTTACTCCTTTTTATACTATATTTGATTTTTTATAGTAGTTGTTATTTTTATTGTTCATTTATATAAATATAGGGAATTTTTTTATAAATAAAAGTAGAAAATGTAAATTTTTCCAAACGATTACGAAAATCTAATTTAACTCTTTGCACGTGTGTTGTTATTGTTAATGATACGCCCAAATATTTATGGTAACAAAAGCAAATATTATGTAAGGGCAACCAAAATAACCAAAATTTAAATTTATATGAAAAGTACCTCCCGCATTTCCAAGTCGGTATGTAAATATGTAGTTATGGATTGTTTCGGTACCTTATTGCTGGTTGCTATTTTACATAAAATTTATAAACAAATGAAAACAAATTTTCTTTATTCATATAAATGTTATAAAAAGCTTTGAGAAAATGTAAAAATCAAATATAAAGATTATAGTCGAAGAACACGAAAAAGGAATCAAATGCTTTTGGTTTAAGGCACAGTGGGTAGACTTATAATAAGCTTTTATCAAATTAGAAATTCGTTTTCTTAGAAAAAAACGGGCTTCTTTAATCTAAAAAATTTCCAAGATGAGAGATGCAAATTAATCTTGCCAGACGTAGTAAAAATACCTACACCAAGGGTTTTTCTTCTCTTAAATAGTCGCGTTGGGATTGGGAAAAATTTGCTTAAATCTTTAATTTGTATGTACTTTATTCATATAGGATTGACATATCTATGCAGCAAGAAAATGAAGGAAGTCAGATTTTAGTCCTTTTCCTTCTTCGAAAAGAAAAATTGCTTATTGCGTGTCAATTCCTAAAATGTTTTTTTAAAAGCGCAATTTTGGTAAGTTTTATTATCATTGCTTTTAAACAATATTAAACATTTTTTTATTTGTAGGAAAAAATTGGTGTTTTAACGGCTAATTAGGTATTTAAAAAAGTTCTAGCAACTATTGTGTAAATTTTTAACTAAAAACTCTGGAGACCTAAATAATAGGGCATTTATTTAATCGGCCTTTTGCTTTAATCGGTTAATCGCTCGATTAATTAACCGAGGTTTTGGTTTAATTGGTTAATTTTGTTATTGATCGATTAACCGATTAACAAAGTTTTTTTAAAAATTAAGTAATTTTATTATACATTTTTTATATTACGAGAATTTATAATAAAAATGAAAGTCAACGTGAGGACTAAAATTCCTAGATTAAGTAATTTCAATAAATAAAAATTCAAAAATTATTTATTACTTGGAGTTTATAAGTAATAACAAACGTTACAATTCTTGAACTAAAACGAGCAAACAAAAAAATTATTCATAAATTAATACAAAAATATTATGAATTAATTTAAAAACAAACTGTGAGATAATTTTATTAGTTATTTCAATTGTTAAAGGAGATCTTATTAATTTATCTTTTAGAAAATAATTTAGTTTTAATATTTAGGATTTAAGCAATTTTTTTCTTTAGCTTTGATAAAACTTGACTTGAAAAAAATTCTTCCACTTGTCGTAGATGTTGAAGAAATCGAAAGCAGCCCATAACACAGAATATTTAATTTCTCAGTCCTCTTTCTGGACTTTTCTAAACATATAAAATTTTCCATTATGTCAGAAGAGTCCTGTTTAAATTTTTTTTTAAATGTTAACACTTCTAATTAAGATTGATATGAGAAGATAAGAGATGAAACAAATGACGAAACTCATACACATAAAAAGTATGTAAAAGAAAAAGCTGTTGACAGCAAACACTTATTTAAAATGAAGATCATGTTATAACACCACAACAAATTTAAAATTTTGTTACGTCGGCTAGTCGGTTAATCGACTGAAATTAACCGATATAATCGAAAATAAAAAATTTTCAATTAGCCGAACAAACGTATGGGTTTTGGGAACCAGATCTCTAATTTCTTCAGAACAGATCCCATTGTAGTAACGATAAAACAGGCAAATACAACCCGCATTACGACGGTGCTCAAGGGAGTCAATAGAATTGGATACCCTACTGCCTCCAATGAGAACCTTCGCCCTCTCCTGCACACGGTCGAGAAGCTTCAAAATAGACTTTGAAGCACCGGCCTATGCATGAGAGTTGCATTCCATTCGCGGTCGGATATAAGTGGTATAAATAGTAAGGAGATTAGATGGAGTAAAGAGTATCTTACACCGTTTCGAAATACCGAGGCACTTGAATGCTTCTTTCGACACCTTAAATATATATGCTGTCCATCGGACATCACATCGCATTAAAATCGACCCTATTCGCGCGACCCAATTCCGAGACTATATCAAAATCTCGGCCAAGTGTATTATTCATATTCTATCTTATAACACTAACATCGGATATGCTTGGTCTATAATCAACTGAATATGAACGGCAAATGTTGCTGTCATCTGCAAAAGAGTATATAGGGTTGGAACTTTGACTTAGAAGGTCATTCAGAAAATAAGAAATAGAGTAGGAGAAAAGTATAAAAACAAATCCTTGAAAAATTACTTTTATATGGGCATTTCCAGCGAAAAGTCTACTTTTTGTAACGTAACGCCAACAAGCAAATAAGCTTGTATTTTAGACCCATGTTGTTCAAATGCTATCCCTTTTCTTACTAAAGGTAGAACTAGTGGCACCTTACAACAAAATATAAAAAAGAAAATTATATAAATAACATTTTTTTGAGAAAGCGAAATCATCTACAAAGCCCTAGATATTATGATCTACGTATAAATTCGTCCTAAGACATTAATTTGTATTCTAACGCATTTCAACACACTGTGCAGACATAAGCATACAATCTACTTCTATATTCATATGCTAAGCAAATAGACTTTTAGAAAAAAATCCATTTCGTTGTTACAAATAAGCATAACAAGATTATCACTGTGTGTACATTTCCACATACATATGCAAACAAGAAAAACAAACATTCACGCCAACACGATAACTATACACATACAATACAGTAAGCCTATAAAACATATTAAATTATATGCACCGAATCAATGAAATAAGAATCATGGCAGCGGAAAAGGAAACTAAACGCACACAGAACACTGCCCCCCTCCATTTAAGGATGCGTGCGTTTGTATAAAGATGTATGTAGCTGTATGTATATGAATAAAAATATTATTTTAAAAATTGAAAATTCATAATATTTTGTTTGGTTTAGAAAAACCAACAATCTTAACAACAGACACACCAAAAATTCAATATACAATTCAATTTAATTTTGTATCAATTTATAAAAAGAAAAGATAATTATGTCTTATGGTTTAACAATAACAACCATCAACCATCAACCATCATCAGAAAAACACAAGAAACAAACAATTTTGATTTTCAAGAAAGAAAAAACAAATAACAAAGGGGCAGGCACACAAATTGTCTTTAACTACAGCCGCAATCTTTCAAAAGAATTGAAAATTGATGGAAACTTTATTACGATGCCAGTTAATAATAAGATTCTATATCATCATCAGCCATACCTCCTACCTTTTTTACACTCTCCCGTTTTTATGTTACAAGTAGATGGCAGCTTTCATAAATAAGTCTTCCTGAGAAAGGCACGAAAATATAATGCGCGTTTTAGACACTAGACTTTTTTCGTTTGTTCGTTCGTATTCGCTTATCAAAAAGTAAATATTGTGTTTCTAAATATGTAAAATGAAAATCATGATTCATGGTTATAAATATTTAAAAGAATTTATTTATTTTCGAAATCTACATTTATTTTTTAGATTTATGGCTATTTCTTTTCTGAAAAAAAAATATTTTCCATTATATTCATGTAACACTTTTTAATGTTACCTATAATAACTTTTTAAAACTAATAAAGCGGTTTTGTACAGTATTACGGTTTGGAAACAAACATTGACACTAGGGATGGCAATCGGGACTGGTTTTCACAAATCCCGGTATTCTGGATTCCAAAAATCAAATCCCGGGATTTTTCGGGATATCGGGATTCGGGGTTTTTGAAAGTTAGGAGATAAAGGCTTTTTATGGATATTTTTTTAAAAAAAAATTCTTTAAAAGAGGCTTAGAAACAAGAGTTTTATGTATATCTCATTTAATATTACAAAATTAAATAAAATGATTATATTGATTACTAAAATTTTTAAAAATTAAACATGTGATTTTTTTTCTTAACTAATGATTTATTTAGGCCCTAGTCATGTAAAACGTAACGCCAAAGAATTACATTGACAACACAAACAAAATTATAAATATTTTATAATTTTGTTGTTGCTTTCTACAGTAATTTGCATTGCGTTTTAAAACGCTGCATAGCTTCTGACGGTGAAATTTTTAAAACGGTACATGAATTTCTGTAGAAATCAACAACAAAATTACAAAATAATTATGACATTCTTTTTACTTTCAATGTAATTCTTTGGCGTTGCGTTGCGTTGTACATGATCAGGGCCTTAATTAAACTCTCGGAAAACACTTCTATAAGCCTTAACCTGTAAAAAGAAAAGTTTAAATTTTACATTTGGTGTGGAATCAATTAGAAAATAAAACCACACGGAACTTTTGTTTTTCTTTTTGTTCTGTGCATTTCAAACGACATTTCTTTCTTTAATTAATTTTCTTATTTAATTATTTTCAGCACTTCTCATATTAAAATTTCTTTATAATTGTTGGACACGCTTAAAAAAATAAAAGAGTTTAACTTTTTTCTTTCGGTTTCAATGACAGTATTAACTGAGTTAATCAAATAAATATAAAAGATCAATATTGTGTTCCCTATCCTCTCAAGGGAGAATGTCATGATGAACTACTTTTTATAAAAAAGGTAAAACAAAAAAATTAAGTTAACGATTTCGGGATTGACTAAATCCTGAAAATCCCGGGATTAAAAAATTTAAGTCCCGGGATTCGGGATTTGCTGAATCCCAAAAATAACGGGATTTTTCGGGTCGGGATTTCGGTATTAGCATCCCGAATTGACACCACTAATTACTTGCAAATTAAAGATTTTTTTTATTAAACCATTAATCCAAAATAAAATCAGTGCACTCACAATATTATTACTGTAACGGACTGTCTGTTATTCAAGAAGTCATTTTTAAATAAAAAAACATTTAAAATTCCAAGCAAATTTATTTTTAACTGATGCTAACATTTATTCAAAAAACTAAGGCCCTGATCACGTAAAACGCAACGCACGCCAAAGAATAACATGGAAAGCACAAACAATGTCATAAAAATTTTTTAATTTTGTTGTTGCTTTCCATAGAAATTCACATTGCGTTTTAAAATTTCAAACGCTGCATAGATTGAGGCGTTGAAATTTTTAAAACGGTACATGAATTTCTGTAGAAAGCAACAACAAAAATAAAAAATATTTATGACATTGTTTGTGCTTTCAATGTAATTCTTTGGCGTTGCGTTGAGTTATAAATGATTAGGGCCTAAGTGCACATTAATACGGATTTTCGGTTGCATTTAATATTGTCAGTTGATTAAGTAAAAGTATTCTGTATGTAAAATTAAATGAAAATGAAATTTAAAACAACTGTAAATTTACTTAAAAACCGATCGACTTATTTTGCATTTAAATTTAACGAAAAATTAATTTAATTTTTACTGTCAAAAATTTAACTGCGAATTCCATAAAAAATTAACCACAAATTCCGTAAAAACAAATGAATTTTCAGTTATTTTATATAATTTCACTACCAAAAAATAAATTTTCAGTTATCTATTTATAGATCTGTGGCAAAAAGTAAAAGTAAAAAACGATTTGCTTGTTTTGTGTAGAAAATTCCCATTTTCTATTTGTTAAAAATATTTATTTAGTTAAGTTCTTAACATTTTTAAAGTAAAATGATTGCGAATACAATATCGGTCATGCTGCTGGTATCTTATAATTGAAAGTTCTCCTGTAAGCACAGTGGTCAGTACAACAAAAGTAAAATAAACATGTATAACGGGGTAAGCAAGGCGAATTAATGTATACGGTGGTGTCGATACTACAACAAGTAACAACACCAAAAACACAACAATGTATTTTTTTTGTTACTTTCGTTAATCGATATGTCAAAAACACAAGCAACTTTTGACATTTCTCTCTCTAAAGTAGCACAGCTGTGCTTTCAACGCCACCTGGTAAATGAATTCGCCTTGGGGGTAATTGAATAAAAATAAATATTTTCTCTATCTCTCTTTCATTAAATTTCTCTGGAAATTTTCTAGTTCAAAAATTTTAACTTCGTGGTCCCTTGAACAAGCAAAATTCCTCTAAGCCAGCAGGTTCAAAATAAATTACGATGGTTTTTTATGTTTTTCGACCTCCAGAGGTACAATTTCTATAACATGTTTCTCCTCTAGTTTTATAATTTTTCTCAAAGACATTTGGTTTCATGGTCCTTCGGACCCTCATGTATTAAAAACTAGAAATAAGAAGGGTAAAAAAAGGGCCAACGTTTGTTATTTTTGGGGAGCATTCATAACCTCAAGAGACAATATTCCCTCGACCATTACATACATATTTAACCTAGAAGATAAGATATTTGTGTTTGATTTCGTTCAAGCAGAGAAAAAACATGTTTGAATATGGTCGCCTCCAACAAAACCATTTAAAAAAATTTTTTTTTACCATATTATGTTTATTTTAACCATTTTTTCGTCACCGACAACCATATAATTGTCAAATTAGTCATTCATCAAGAAGCCACAACCATATGGTTGCCTCTTAACATGTCATGGTTAATAAAAAATGGTTTAATAGAACAATATTATTTTTAAATTAACAATAGTATTTTCCACTTTTCCAAGAGCAACATGCTATGGTTAAAAACCAACCATGCTATGAGAAGTGTTAAACATATTTTAGTTACTATTAATTATAAAATGTTTGGAGGCAACCGTAATATGGATGAAGGAATAATTTAACCATAATATGGTTGTCGGTGACAATAATATGGCTAAATTATATATAATTTGTCAAAAATTTTCTTTAAAAATAAATTTGTTGGAGGATATTTTAACAAGTTTTTTCTCTGGGTGTTTGAACGTGTAATATAATACAAATATTTCTTTTATTTTGAGATCCTCCATACCGTAAAAAGTAACTTTAGTTAAGAATTAGTTTAATTTATTAGTTATCTTGTATTTATAATTTATTTTGTATTTGTTATTTATTTTATTAGTTTAAATTGTTATTGATGCATATTTATTCTGCAGAACAAATTTAAATTTGTTTCCTTAATCCAAATTATTTGTTTTCCACTTTGCAATTGTTTAAATCCTCAACATACTTGGAGCGTTTTTGTTTGTTTTCCATGCTATTCATGGTTATTGCAACGATTTCATAATAAACATCTTATCGTTAAGGTTGTTTGAAATTGTTGTCGTTGTGACACATTTGTGAAACTCTCTTTGAACGTTTTCATTTTGCTCCTGTAGTGTAATGGTGGGGTTTCTTCTACCCATTGTAAAATATGCTTTATCTCTTTCTCGGTTAAGAGTTTAGGTTTTTTACCCCCGCACTTAATAGGTTCAAGGCTACCATCCAAAACCCAACGGTGGGCAGGTTTATATTTTATTTCTAATGCCTCTGCTACTTTCTTCCAGTCATCTCCGCGTAGAGCTACTTCAACAATTCTTCTCCTATCCTGGATGTTGTGCTTCTTATATTTTTTTCCTTGCTAATACAATCGTATTTTCAATAATAAAAATAGCTTCTACATGGTGGAAACTGATTGTGTTTTCGAATTGGAACAAAACACTTATTATGTAGAAGATGATTACATGGAATCACCTTTATAATATTGCCTCTGCTCATTGATACCCGCCAAACGCAGCAATTGTGTTCCATTTTAGAAATAAAAACTTATCTAAAAACTTTTTTGACCATATTGATGCATCGTGCGTATAATTCTTCTGAGCCCCTAATTGTCCCATTGGGGTTTGTAGTGATCAACATAAGGATATTTCATATTTTGGTAAGTCATATGCAATCAATACCTCATGAGATCTTCACGACTTTTTGCGATCGCGGCTGATCAGAAATGGTATTGGGCACTACGGTTGCCAGTAGCTCCCAGTGGCATGGCACCGAGCTGACTATTGGTTGAGACCTCCTTTAGTATGCTTATTCTTGCGTTGCGTGAAATGTTTACTGTCTTCCAGGAAGATTTGTTTTTCTTTTCCGCTGAAAAGATATTTTCGAGGATTACGTGGAATTTGCTGTTGTCTAACCAAAGTCGTGGAAGGGATATCCTGAAAATCCCACTAAAAGGCTGATTTTTTCACTACTTCTGGATGAGTTCGGCCTAAAGGCTGATTATCCCTAGGGTATGTTGCTACTGAACAAATGCTGCTAACATTTTTCCAAAAGCAGCGAAGATTGGATAGCTTCAGCTCTTAAGCACGATGCGAGTGTATAATCTTGCCCGATTATGTACTCAAATCGCTACCTGGGTGTATTGGTTGCGCTCACACCCGGGGGCGGTTGGTAAACGCTTTGTATGTCATCCAGTAGCTAAGATCCACCATGGAGCACACCCTAGGGCAGGTATTAATGTAAGTATTTTCCTTAGATGAGCCCTTAATAGCGAGAGAAGAATAAATCTTCAAAATCGCGACTGACAGGAGTTCTTGCTAAAATAACGGAAAACAAATGCCGCTAGGGAATTGTTAAGAATTGGTCAGTACCACCTGTCAGTAGGTACTCATGTTAATCTTAAGAACAGCTGTACTCATAGCCGCTGAACGCTCGCGTTCCAGCTTTCTTAACTCTCCGAAAAAGAGCTCGAAACACCTCGTGCATTTACAAACACAAGCTCATAATTCGGGCTAAAATGGCAAATTAATAACCGATCACTACTTTAACATCTGAAAGGATCTCATCTAGGCAGAAGAAGTAAATCATCATTAAAAAACAAGACAATTGGTAAAGAGTTTTTATACAGTCGGAAAGTCATTAGGTTCTCTAGTCATTGAGAATTATAAGTTACTCAGAAATTTCCAAAACAAATTTTTAAATAAAAGTCCTTGAAATTATTGAATACATTTGTTTTGAACTCTGAATTCACCACATAAAAATACACACACATACAACACATATTTGGTTTCCACTCCCTCCAACGATGGAAATATGAGCAATAAGAACAACAGCTACTGCTACAAAATGAAAAGCTTATTATACCCCCGAGTAAAATATTGAATCGAGTAAATGAAATATTGAATATTATGTATGCGGATGTGTTAGTGATTGCAAATGTAAATATGTTTACGAACACATACATACATACATACGAATGGATGTTTCAGTGTGCAAGCGTATATGTGTGAATTTTAAAATAAGTCTATGTCGGGTAACTGAATTGATGTTGTTATTGTTTGGCTTCCTGATTTTACCTTTTTATGCCATTATATCCGTTTCTACTTCCTTTACAGATGAACCCACACATACATACATACATATATTCCTATTACTCCGAATAAAGACCAATCCCTATCTATAATGCACGCATGTATGTTTAAAGGTGTATAAGTTGGCTTAACTTTTTCACATACAATATTTTTTTTTTTTTTTTTTTTTTTTGTTTAATACTTTTTCAACAAAAGCAACAAGCGTTAACTTTTTCGTTGTAGTTGAAACATCCCAGTGACAACAAAAAATCTCACTCTAATCCCTAAATCCTTTATTGAATTCTAGTCGTGATACACACATACACATGTTCAGGTGAATAAATGAAAGTAGAAATTGTAAATAAAATTTTATTTTTTTTTAACAATTTCATGTATTTTTAATCGCTTATGGAAACAAATTGTATTTCATCGTCAAGAAAATGATTTAACTATATTTTATCCTGAATTAAAACATTAAAGATGCAATTTAGAGAAAGTCCTTTTTAAACATATTTCATATTTTAAAGACCTTCAGAGGGTGGCGCAGAAGTAACGTTTATTTAATGAATAACTTTGTTCTCTCTGATTTTATTTAACGTTGGGACTTATTAAAACTTAGATTATCAGGCTTCACAGAAATCGATTCCAATCGAAAGTGAAAGTGGTTTCGTATTTTGCTTCCCCAAAAACGATATCATCTTCAATCGGAATTGATGTCTGTGACAGGCCTGTATAGTTTGGAAATATGTCCACATTATGTTTTGAAGATAATATTTTTCAAATGGTGCCCATTATATGCTTTGCTTTTTCCAGAGCATTTTCCGTTACTTAACTCTTAGAATTTCAGATGCCAGCGCCCTCACTTCTTCTCGAATATTCGCCTTAAGCTGGGCTCTAATTCTGGTAGTAGTGATCGAATACTTTTTCGTTTCGAAAATAATTTTATTTCTAATTCTTTCAGTCGATGCTTAACGAATTAACGAAGCATTTATATGAGTTTTCACAACACTGAAAAAATAACTTCGATTCGTTCAGTATCAACGGCAAGAATTTTAAATAAAATTGCTTTCGAATCGAAAAAGTATTCGATCACGACTGCCAGAATTAGACTCCAGCTTAAGGCGAATATTCGAGAAGAAGTGAGGGCGCTGGCATCTGAAATTCTTAAAGTTTAGTTACGGAAAATGCTCTGGAAAAAGCAAAGCATATAATGGGCACCATTTGAAAAATTTTATCTTCTAAACATAATTTGGACATATTTCCAAACTATACAGTCTATGAGCTAATTTTCATTTATGTATTTTATAAAGCTTTTTGCAATAGTTCTATTCCTTAAACTTTAAGGAATGACTTTTAACACTACCAGACTATTATCATGTAGCTTATAAAGACATTCCTAAAAGTTTAAGGAATAGAACTATTACAAAAAGCTTTATAAAATTCATAACTGAAATTTAGCTCATAGACTAAATTCAAAAAATAAAAAATGTTGAATATAGTAAAGTAAATATGAAAAAGAAATAATTCCCAGATTCTATAGTTATATATTTTGAAAAGAAAATTTCGTAAGTGTATTAATTTTTTATTAACAATAAAAACAACTTCAGATTTATTTAAGAGAAAATAAGCCAAAATGTTTTTAAAAAGATAAAAACGTTACAACGAATTCTACATTTCCATCTTAAATATTCCTCCATATTTTCTTATCTTAAACTTACTTTCGAAGTATAAATTTAAAAATATAAATTAAAGAATTGTTTTTTTCTCCAACTTTCTTATTTATATTTGCCTTTTTGTTTATGATCTAAGTCTTAAATACATACATCAAAACCGATTAAATGATCCATTAATTAACCACATCTATGAAAGACGAAAACTTTTCCTTGTGGTCTATTGTAATAGAAAAAGAAAAAAACTTCTTTTCTTTTAGATTGTCAACAAAATTGTTTGATGTAATATTTTAATCCATTTTGAACACCCGCATCACTTTAAATAAGTTCTTCTTCACTTTCTTTTATTGTGCTTATTTATTGTAAGTGGCTGAAAGTGTGAGTGGATTGCATTGTTGTTAAGATTTCTTAAGTTTTCTAATAATTCCTAATAATCTCTTTCCACGTCAAACATAAAAAAAAAAGAGAGAGAAAAATCAGAAGAAAATTTAAGAACAGCAAAAAGAAAATGAAACGTACACTTGAGAAAATACGCAAGTTACTTCAGAGCAAGGAAAGACGACCGTAACTATCAAAAGTAGTAGGATCAACAAAACTTACAAACAATTATATGCAAATATTAAGCAAACAATTCAATTGATAAAAAAAAATATATGTACTCAGCAAACATTTGGTAATGACTTGCAATTACTGAACAACTAACTTTTCAATGACTACTTCATACCACTTGCATTACATAGAAGTAGCTTAGTCATGGCTGACATATAATCTGATACATAAGAACTAGTTTATGAGTTGCTTAACGAATATTATTATTAGTTCATAATAAAATGCATTTGAGGTTTTATGTATTAAAATCTAATACAAATTTGGGGGATTCGCAAGGTGTCATAAAGTCATATGTCTTAAAATAATAACATGAAAAAATACGATTGTTGTGAGCAACCCTTCATAATTTAATGTGCTATTTTGAATTTAAATCAGCTGATTAAAAAAAATATAAAAATTTTCCACAATGCCAAAAATAAGTGAAAAAACTTAAATAATAGCCAGTTTGTGTGAAAAATACATTTTAGATGTTGTGATGGCAAACTCAAGTATTTTCAATTTTTCGGTTTTGTTGCAAATTACAAATAAATTCTATTTTGGTTGTTTGCCAAACAGCAGAGTCCTAAGCCGATATAATTTGACGCCGCAAGTAATTTGTCGCAAAAATTGCTAGCCGCAGGTTAAATACAGATGTTACCCGGATAAAACTATACCATCAACGGCAACGGCTACAAAAAAATAACGCGGCACGGCTCAGCCGCTCAGCGCTGGACTTTTCTGATTAATTACGACAGCACAATAAACATAGCAAACAACGTTCTATTTATTTAAGACACTTTTTGTTTACAAACCAACAACAATATTTTTAAACCATTGTAAAATGTTAGAACATTATGACAATAAACCATGATAGCACACCTTGTGAATACCCCAATTAATTTTAAATACATAATTGTTCTTACAATTTGTTTTTTTTTTTTATTTGTTATAAATTTGTAGTAGATTTGAATATGGAAAATTTAAATACTTAATTGATTTTGATATGTAAAAATTTTAATAAAAACTACACTACTCAATCAACCAAACGATATTGTAACGATATCGTCTAGGTAATATATGATATAGATCTGGTATCATAAGCGATAGTATTTAGATTGTATCTTTCCTTATAATATCGTTTTTCCCATTAAAATATCATATCGCTTTTGCGATCATATCGTCCTCTGATTCATTGGGTATGA
Source organism: Pollenia amentaria (assembly GCA_943735925.1). Classification (NCBI taxonomy): domain Eukaryota; kingdom Metazoa; phylum Arthropoda; class Insecta; order Diptera; family Polleniidae; genus Pollenia; species Pollenia amentaria. The sequence goes on along the minus strand of OX031006.1, from coordinate 276,564,007 downwards.
ATATGTCCTTAAAGCAGGGTACTCAAATTTTGCATTAGAAAGTAAATTAAATTAAAACACAATTTGTTTGACAAATTTAGTTTTATTGATACCAATGTGAAGTACCTATTTGTAAACAGATGTGGTAATGACTTATTTAGCTCTCTATTTGTAAGCGAATGTGGTAATGACTTATTTTACTCCCTATTTGTAAGCGAATGTGGTAATGACTTATTTAACTCCCTATTTGTAAGCGAATGTGGTAATGACTAGAGTATCCAATTATTTGACTTTTGGTTTTGTTCGAGTAAGGAATTAATCGATTTTTGAATTTTAATTTTGCTCGATTAATCGAATAAGAGTTTTTATATGTTCGAGTAACTCGAATAACTCTAATAATTTAAATAATTTAAAACGTACATGTAAATTTGATTTGATACTTTTATTATATTCATAAACGGAAAAAAGCAATAAAATGAAAATATAAGCGGAATTCAGTGTTAAGTGCAAATGGTCTTGCGAAAGAGCAAATGTAAATTTTCGTAGCTTTTTTATGAAATCTAACGGAAACTCTGTATATTTTGTTGTTGGATTTTGCAAAAGAGCTATGATATTTTACATTTGCTCTTTCGCAAGACCATTTACACTTAACACTGAACTCCGCTATAGTTAAACAATTAAATAGCAATTCATTTATAATACGCACACAGTTCTAAAACTTTTAAATAAAATAAAAAATTAAAAAATCAAACACCCTGCTGCAAAACATACAGTTTAAGGCACTAAAGCGACCGAAACAGGATTTAGGAAAACACTACTTCGGTTGTACAGACAATAAAATGATCTGAAAGTATTTGGTTCAGTACCAATCGGGGTCCATTAATTTTGTGTCAAAGAATTTGCAATTTTGTCCCGCCTGCCATACTTAATACGGGAATTCATCTCAAATTTTTATTAATTATTAATTATTTATTTCATTTTAGACTTTTTTATCGCGTCATTTTTATGAGAAGTCCAGCATATTTAAACAAATTTATTATTCGGTATTTAATTTAACTAATTTACCTGAAAATCAAGTCAAACTAAAATCAATGGAGATTCTCAGATAATTTTTTTTATACTCCGTATTTTTCTTGATTTTAAAAGAAGTTCTGGTTAGGATAAGAACTCAAAGAATTAAGAAACTTTTTAAACTGGATCGTTTTCAAAGTTTGTTCTATTTCAATTTCACTCATATGTATTAGATTTAGCGAACATGGCTGCTAACTTTATTATTCTTCATTTTAAAGCTCTACTCTATAGGTTTATGTAATTTCTTTCTTTAACGAATTACTATTTTGCGCCAGCCATCCGTGATTTTATTTTCAACTACCTATCTAAGGAGATTTTTAAGACAAATTTAACAATACCTAAAGTGTCAAAATTCATCCAGCCGTTTGAGATGGGAAAAAGGAAATTGAAGGTCGGGTAAAAACAGGTAACCCATAATCTGACAGACAGATTTTGTTGCAATGAACGCAAAAGCGATATTTTAGTAGGAAAATTCTTACGTATGGAATTAGTATTTAATCGTTTATTACATGATTTGTCCCACACACATCCACATCTAAAAAGGGACTAAGAAGTGCGAGTAACACAATAGATACAGAATATAAGAACACGTTATTTAGTTGATATATTTTTTATTATTTAGAAATTTAAAAAAAAAATATTTGTATATCAAAAAAGTAGAGTTTTTAAGAAATTAATTTTAATCGATTAATTGACATAAATTGTTCGAGTTATTCGTTATTTGAAATTGGCCATTTTAATTATTCGATCAAATAATGTCGAAAATTTTCTTCGATTGATCGAACAACGATTAATTAAGTGGATACTCTACTAATGACTTATTTCTATGGTTTTCATGGGTAACCGCGTATGTCCATTTTTTCGATTTTGAGATGTTGATGCCATAGTGCTTAATTTTAAACGCTCTTTACCTGGTTCTTAAAATTTCTGACAAAATATGGACCAATTCCAATTTTTTTACGTAATGACCAATTTAAAAAAGTTCAATACCTAGCCTATAGTTCCATCTAGAATGTTTCTTCCGCTCTCCTGAAAAATTTGTTTTTAAGACATACGCGGCTACCCATGAAACCCACAGATTTAACTCCCTATTTGTAAGAGAGGGTGGTAAGTACTTGCCTCGAGTAGCATCGCCGTGTTAAAATAATGAGTTAAAATGAAGAGTAGTTATAATAGATTTTTAACTCATTACTTTGCAATGTAAGTTTTTGCTGAATATGTATACGTATATTTAAGCCTTTTCCTTTTTTGCCTTTCCCTGATTCCCTTCTTTACTCTCTGTATATAGAAAGGGGTATGTACCTTTAAAATACATAAAACAGACCCTAAAGAAGTTTTAAAAGACGATCTTTAAACACCCTTTTTAGGTGCCGAAAATATCTTTTACTACAAAAGCAGCTTCTCAGTCAATTAACCTCCATTCCAGGTTACGGTCTAAGACAGTGGTGCCCAAAAACTATATGTATCTAAATTGCAACTACTTTGATTTTCTTTGTGATGTAAACAAAACAACAGCCGAATGTTCGTCGTCGGCATTCACACGAATAATAATATAGTGTATGCGTATCGCTTGCAGCAGAATTATTTGCCCTCACGAACAAGGCACTACTCATAGTATACAACTAGTATGCCGACTCTTTGACAGGTACATAACTCAAATGTCAGTGGTACCTAACTCATGTTTGTATTAGTAAGATTTTATTCAAATGTATTGGTGTATAAAACTATTTCCAAACATAAACATAGTTGCATAAAATCGTATAGAATGTGGCCAAAAAAAATTTTCCAAAATAAAATTTTATTAGTTCAGTAAATTTTCAATTTATTAAATGCTGGCTGCATTTATTAACTTTTAAAAACAATGTTTTGCAATATCGGAAAATATTTAAATAGTTTATGATTTCAAATATTATTTTCATACCACAAAATGCTACTCTGCTGGCTCTAATAATATTAACAACAGAAAAAAATTTATGTCAAATAAATTTATTAAAAATTTTTAGTTTGTGAAAAATAGGAACATTTTGCAAAGGCAAATGAGCAAAATGTATTGAAAAAAATTATTAATTATGTGTTTGTGTCATAAAATAAAACAAAAAGTGTTATATTGTGAAAAATTTTTAATTGAAAAATGTCAAATTTTGTTTTGTTTTTGTTGTTTTTATTGTGTTGAATTCACACAGAATCTATATGTGTGAGGGGTGAACTAAAAAATTGAGAACACTCTCTCAAGTTGGTATACTAGTTCTATACTATGGCACTACTGGTCTGAAAGCAAAGCCAGACATTTAATGGTTTTCATATAAACCACAGCTACCATGTAATCCCTAAAGAGCCTTATTAATAAGCCCTGTAGCCTTCTGATTTTTTGGCATCAGAAGAAATTTTTATCAGCCGCGATCTGTTGGAGATTTGTTAATGCTAAGTCATCGCCCATACTTTTGTTGCAGCAATTCTTGAGTTTATTGGCGAGAGGGGGTACTCAGTTTCATGCACTCTGCAATTCTGTTTTCTTTTGCTATTGTCATAGTTTTTAACTTAAAGTTGGCTGTAGGTGTTTTTGTTTTTATATACATACAAAATACAGAAAGGAGAAGAGGAAAGACAGGATTAAAATAAATAATTCAGCCATGTCACAGAGTACAATTCCGTTCTGAAACGGAATTCATTCCGTATTTTGGTGCTTCAGAAAATTAATTACGAAAAAATGTTTCGGAATGAAACCACTTTTGTTTTCATGATCGGAATGGGAGTTTTCTGTAGCATAAAGGGCAAATAACTATCAAAATATACTTTCTATCAATAAAGAATTATGTTTTCTTTATTTATTTTTAAAAACAAGTATATTTTAAATAATTTTTAGCACTTTATTTTACAAATCTTAAAACTCTTAACAAAAACTTTTACAAGAAAAAAAAATTTCGTAATGGACTTATGAAGTATTGCATATCACTTTTTTGACATATTTAGCCAAAATTTATATAACGGCAACCATTGCAGCAATTATTGATATGTCCGGCATATTTACTTTTTTAATTTTACAAATTTTAAAGTTTATCACTTTTTTATACACAAATAAAAAATCAAATGTAAATGTGTTTGTACAAAAATTTTGCTAACAGCTGTATTTTGTTTTGCTTAGTCAGTTTGTTGTCATATTACACAGTGATAAATGATGCTGCTGTCAAATTGGTTACATAAAAATCCCTTAAACAAAATTTTTCACCAAAAATTATTTCGAACGGAATGACAAATACGGAATCGATAGCATTCTGAACGGAATCTATCAATTTTTAAAATTGCAACAACAAAAATTGCAAGTCTGGACAATGATTAAGCACCAGAAAAGCTTGAAATATTGGTAGCAGTTATAGTTATTAATTTTACTTTAATTCTTCAATTACATAACCGAGCTCTTCCTCCTAAGTTGCTAGGTTATCCTCTAGATGCATGGACACAGGTCCCTAGCATTTCCACGTTGTACGATAACTTGCAGAAGAAAGTTAGACAGAATAAAGGTCATTCCTATGTGATGGTACTCAGAGTACCCCACACTCTGTTAACGAATGCCAGGAGTCTCATTAACCCAATTCCAGAGATTTCCCCGAGACCTTGGAAGTAATGATCTCCCAGACAGTTTGCCCTGGAGAGCACGTGTGCCGGACAGTAGCAGATTATATGCTCCACTGTCTCCTTTTCCCCTGGTACCCCACAGAATCTACAATTGTCACTATTCAGCCGCCCCGCCCTCTGGGCGTATACCGCAGTCCAACAGTGACCCGTTATAAAACCTACCAGAAGTCTACAGTCACTTCTTGATAGCGACAGAAGAATTTTTGTCGACTCCGGCTCATAGGTTCACCACATTACCTTGGAAACCCTGCACGTCTCCTCCGTATAGCAGAGTCCGTATCTCTCCTAATATTCCGAATTGGAGGCGGAATGGGCATCACTCTATCGTATGGTAAATTGACCCCCCGTTTTGCCAATTCGTCTACCTCCTCGTTTCCCTCTATGCCCTGGTGACCGCAAACCCAGTAGATGTGTACCCTCCTATTGGCACAGAGTCTATCTATCGAGTCCCTACACTCCTGGACGATAGAAGAGTATGAATATTCAGCGGATATCACCCTGACTATCGATGAAAAAGTTTATCCTCGTACATATTACACTTGAATTTTTTTCGAGTGTAATGTCTTTTTTAGTTATTTAGGTTAACTTGTAAAAAAAAAACTTTTAAAACTTTGTAAAACTTGTTACTGAAAATTAAAATCTTTTCTCACTCTTTTGCTGTTGTTGAGACTGTTAATTGTTTAGATCTAAAATCATTTACGCCAACAAACAAGTTCAAAGGAATACAGTGGTTAATATTTAAAAGAAAGCTTCTGTTTTTATATAAAAATTATAAAACTGTATTTGATTTGCAAAGAACATTAAACTTTCAAGATCGTCTATGATTCGTTTTCCCACATTTTTCAGTTCAGGGTTTTTAAGGCCATGATAAAAAAACTGGCTTCATGTTTGATGAATAAAGAATTCCTGATGCTATTGATACTGCTATTGGTTTATTACTGTCACACACAGGGTTACCGGTTGACGGCTAAAATCGCAATTTGACCCTTTTTTAAAGGTCTGCGACTTTTTGTGAGCATTTTTTTATCACCTACTTTTGCGAGTTTTTTTATTTTGTTGCGACTTTTTACCCTATTATTGTAAAATTTCTCTAAGAAACATTTAATTTTTAGTATATTAAAAATTTTCTATTTTTTTTTATCAAAAAGAAAAGAAACGTCAAAATAAAGTCGTCAACATTTTAAAGAAATTCACAGATTCATTTGCCAACACTTTTACCACTTTATTGCAGCATGTCATAAAGTTTCAAAGAAACGTTTTAGCAAAAAAGCTTCTTAAAATGAAAAATTCCAGTGCTTACTTTACAAAATTATTTTTATCCGCCGAGTCAATGGAAGAAGAAGTTGTCGTATACCATGGACAGGCATGTACCAACATAAGAACATTTTGCTTTAACTTAAAAAATAAAATTTATTTTATTCTTTAAAATAAGATTTATTTTTAAAACGAAAAGAAAATCTGAAAACGAAAAAGAAAATGGAGCTAGAAATACGTGTTCAGAGGCAGAGGAAACCACAGAGTCTGAGACGGATAACGATAACATCGTTGAGGGTCCTTCCGAGAAACGTAATATCTTCCGACAATACTCGTGACATTCGAGCAATACATTGAGTGAAAGCGGCTTTTTTGCAGTGTTTGTAAAGCTTTTAGTAAACCAAAACAATTATGTTCAGCGACATGGACAACACAGTAATAATAAGTGTTTTCATGAAATCGCTTAAAATTGGTATTTGTACCAATAGGCCAACTTGCGAGACTCGTTTCATGAAGCGCCTTTTTAACTTTTGTGTAATTCTTAATAATTAATGTCAATTTTTAAGAAGCGCTAATACAAAAATATATTAAAAAAGAAATAAAAAATAATAAAACACTTAAAATTTGTGTCTAAGGATGAAATTTGTGCTAAACAAAACCAAAAGACTAATTTGCTCCCATTATTCCAAGAATTTGTTATTTTAATTGTCGAATTTTTTGTTGAAAACGACGTTTAGCATAAACAAAAATCTGTTTGTATAAATGAACATTTGAACAGTTTGTGTTAATGAATTCTTATAAAAATTTTGACAATTGATTTGCGAGGGTGTAAAAATATACAGTTTGCACATATTGCGAGACTTTTAAGCGATATTATGAAAACTCTTAATGCAAAACGGTCTTCTGAAAATGAAAAAATGCAATTGACGGTTTTTTGTTGTTAAAAAAAGATGTGTTACTTTAATTTTCTCAAACGACTTTTTTGTGCGACTTTATTTTTATGAAAAAACCTTTTGGGCGGCTTTTCCAAAATTCCTACCGGTAACCCTGATCACACATAAGAGATCTTGGATACGAAAGAACCGAGACTCTCTTTTACTAAAACATGACTAGTTGTAGACTAGTTGCTAGAGAATACATGAGTATAAATTGTGCGGAAAAATAATAAAGATATCTAAAGTTTTAGGGAAGATCAATATTATCAAATTTAAGAAAATAAAATTGTAGAGAATACATCTAAAAACAAATGATATAAAAACGAATGATATAAAAACTAATGACTAAAGATTAGGTAGAAATGGCAGTCAGTATCCCTTCAGCACACTTACCCCCCATGATCCATTGTGATATTATGGAGTGCCACTAAGCAGAATCCCCACGGCAGAGCCAAGCGGAGCTTCTAACGAAGTTAAAAATGCACTCCAGTTCAACACTACATATATCGTACAAGCCGTCAAAGGCGGCGGGTTCTATTTCGGTAAGTCGTCTTCTCGCCAGTGCAGGACAGTGACAGAGGAAGTGTTCTACGTTTTCCTCCTAATAGTGTCCGGCTTCCAGACGATGTGCATGCTTAGCTATTAGGCAGTGGCCCGTGACAACAGATACCAAAAGTGATACGCCCATCCGTCATTAACAATATCGATAGTCGATCGCCAAAAATCGAGTTTGCAGAAGTGCAGAGGCACCCTAAGGCCATCCAGATCCAGTGTAATCCGTGAGGTAGTATCAAGTTCAGCAAGCTCATCTCTCCTAATGTTCCTCATTAAATACCTGTGCCCGAGACCCATATGATCCTGATATCAAACTTCTATGCCATTTCGTTCCGTGATCAGCGGCAGGCAAGGAATCCAATGTCAATATATGAGCCATAAAGGCGGCGCATGGTTAACAGTTTAATTTCAACAGTAGTCGTCGTAAAAGCAGATAATCTGAGCCAGTCTATAGCTGCTGTGATCGCAAGTATCCCTGCCTGGAAACGCAATCTGCAGTGACCCGGACCTCTTCGCGATAAATTTAGATTGAGCTCCCTTGAGTATACTTCCAAGCCTACCCTCTCGAGACTGAGAACCATCCGTGTAGAAGTTCAGGTTTCTCCTCCTGCTTGGAATAACGTTTCTCCACGTATTGTTATCAGTGTTCTGTAGGGACGATCATGAACCAAAACTGGGGTGGTGTGATCAATCCTCTGGATCGAGATAGACGTCTTCATAAACCTGCAGTGTCTGCAGTTATTCCCACTTCACTGTTGATCATATTTAAGGCGAATTATCGACTTCGTCAGAACCTTTTGCCCCAATAATGACAAAAAAACTGCAATGAAGAACACAGAATTTTAAATTACCCCGAAGTATACAACAAATTGCTCAAAGTCTTTTTTTTATTGTGCAGATTTTAAAGAAAAAAACATATAATCCTCGAATCTGTTAATATTCGCTAGAAATGTAGCACTTTTTGCTTATAGAGAGTACACTCATAGAAAAATGCATCTTCATATTGATGATGCCCTTACAGCAGAATTGTGACATCAATGTTATCACAAATTACATCAATGAGGCAAAAAGTGACATCAATCCAATGACGAACGTCATCCTAAAATTTTTTCATATGTTATGCGTCATCAACGCTATGACTACAGTGACATCAATTCGATGCCACATTTTGTGTACACTGATAGAAAAGGCGCCATAACGCTAATGTACTTTGACATCAGTACAGACAAACTGTCATCAGCACGATAACAAACTGTCATCAATGCGATGACGTAATATATCATGTCATCAGTGCAATGACAAGCTGTCATCAGTGAAATAAAAAGCTGTCATTAGTACGATGACAATCTGTCATCATTGCGATGGCATAATATATCATGTCATCAGTGCGATAGCAAACTTCAAAATTCCTAAATTTTATGACAGTTTGTCATCGCACTGATGACAAGCATAATAAAACCGACTCTGATTCGTCATCTCTGTGATGCCAATGTGTCATCCCATTGATGGCATTATTAAAATTTTTGACCCTGATGACAATTTGGCCAAGTGATATTAAGGCTGACATCACAATGATGAAAATTGGCATGGAGTCAAAAACGAAAGCACTTGTCATAGTACTGATGTCAAAATACATCAGCGTTATTGCGCCTTTTCTATCAGTGTAGGCAACACTGCATGGCTTCGATATATCACAATTGAAACCGACCTTTTTCAGCACGGACTATTTAAATCCATGTAAATACAAAAAAAAGTTCAATGAAATTCCAGGAAATAAAAGAAGAAATTTATACGTTTCCAACGATGCCAATATATGATAAACTTTGCAAGTGCTCTTAAACGAACAAAGCCAACTGTTCAGTTTATAGTAAAAGTTTTATAAGCAACTCTAATGATGTCTGTTATTATTTTCTAAATACAAATATTTATACGAGCAATACATCTACATGTACATATCGTATGTCTGTAAACCAGAGTGTTTTAAATCTCTTGTAGTTGGTGCTGGAGTATGTTTTCCACCAGTATTATTAACTCCAAACAATATAAGGGCCACCACCGACAACGCATTAAAAGGTGAAATCATAATTTCCCACCCAAAAGTTTTGGTCAAAAGTGTTTACTTTACTAAACAAGCCAGTATTATATGCAAAATAATAGATATACATACATACATACCATATACAACATAATGCATACCAACAGCGATAATAATAAAGTATAAAACTTTTATTTTTTTGTGGTTTTTATATTCGTATCTACTAATAACTGAGTACTCAACCAACAATATTAAGACAAAAGTTCAGTTCACTTAAATGAGCAAAATGGTAGAAAAAGTTTTCTTTTAAAAATTTAAAGGTAAAAGCAACTATAACAACAACAAAAAACTACCAAAATGTATTTTAACAACAAACATTGTTGTGGTTTTTATGGCTTAAATATTTAATTTACTTAACAAAACGTTATAACGTTTTATTCACCTCGGATACACACACCTCCTCCACAGGGTCATCAAAGGAAACTAAATTGAACCAAAAGTGAATATAATAAAGCAAAAACATGTAAGAAAGTATAGTCGGTCAAGCCCGACCATTTAATACACTACGCTACAGAATTAAAATATACACGCAAAATATTATGTAGCTAAATTCATTTGAAACAACTAAAAATTTATTTTAAAAACGGATCATTGACATTTCATTTAAAATAAATTAGTTTTTAAATTTTTATTTATTTAATAGCATATTCTATAAAATTTAATAGTTGTTACTTTTAAAAAATATATTTTAACCGACATAAAATCAAACTACATAACAAAAGGTGTGTTCATTTACAGAAAATTATTACTAATTTTCAATAATTGTTACTAGAAAGTGTTCACGTACTCGAAAAACTTGCAACGACAGAGTGAAAAAAGAGCATAACAATTTTGGAGACAAAAAATTTGTTAAAAACTTCTGATTGTAAAATTTTCACTAGCAAGAATTAGTCAACCACCTGTTTCATGTTTTTAGTTTACAAAACAAAAATAATTTTAACAATTTTTAAACTAAAATTTTTCCAAAAAAATAAAATATTTATTTTTCTAAGATTAACGAACAATATTCTTGCGCAAATAGTTCAAAACAATTGAATTTATTAAAAAATATTCTCGTATCTTTCAGCTGAATAAATTGCTAGTTTTTGATGGTAAAGCGTTCATTTACTTTTTTATTTTTCTGAGTAATTGGGAGAACAATTTTGTAAATTTTAAATTAACTCTCTCGTTGCAAGTTTCTGCTAGTAAAAAAAATGAACACACCTAATATATGTAAGTACGGAAAAAATTATTTTTTGGTAGTTTGTGTTTTTAATAACAAACATAAATGTTGAAAAATAAATTGGTTCGTAAAATAACTATATTTTTATTAAATTTTAACAGTACGAAAAAAGAATTTAATAACAAAAAATCAGTTACTGAAATAATTTTATGAGTGTATGTTTTCGGGAGGGAATCCTATTTGTTATTAGCACAAGATTTATATTAGAGTTGCTTGTGCGGAATATAATCTAGATATCTTCATATTATGAGATTTTTTCTTCATAAAGTGATATTAGGGTGGGAAATTATATAGGACATATTGGTAATTATCGATCTACGAGAACAAAATTTGCCGGGACTATAAAAGTTATTATCGCACCAAATTGTATATCAATACGAACATTTATAAGAAAGTTATTGCGTTAAAAGCGATTTTCGAGAGTGATATTTGTATGGGAACTATGTCAAATTTTAACCGATTTAAAAAAAAAAAAATTTGTAAGATGGTTTAGGTTGCAATAGAATGTTTTTGGGCCAAATTAAGTGTAAATGCCAACATAATAAGATGGCTTTGTGCACAAGGACACTATACCAAAAAAAAAAAAATTTGTAAGGAGGCCCTCTGAATTTATGCCCAAATTCTCATCATTCTCAATATTATATATATATTTTTATTTTTTTTGGTTAGGACCAGCACTAAGGGGATGACCCCTACTAATGCATTGCATTGTGTTGGAACTAGGAAAATAGGTTATGGGAAGGAGGAAAGAGGGAGTAGTGCTTGTGAATATTCGACTTGAATTTATTCATGTTGAAAGTGAGAGGGAAGACTTCAGCAGGAAGGTTATTCCACATATGAACAGTCCGGCCAAAAAACGAATTCTCCCTGTAATGCGTTGTACGATTCACTGGCCAATCGACCACAAAAGGATGGGCTCTTGAGGAAAAACGTGTATTACGAACAAACGTATGGGTTTCGGGAACCAGATTCCTAATTTCATCAGAACACATCCCGTTGTAGTAACGATAAAACAGGCAAATGCAACCCACATTGCGACGATGCTCAAGGGAGTCAATAAAATTGGATACCCTACTGTCACCAATGAGAACCTTTGCCCTCTCAACCAAGCGTATCATTCATGTTCTGCCTACATTCATTTTCTGGAATACAATTTTGGCAGCATATATTGTTGATGTTGAGGCAGATGTTTATCTTAGTAGTGCCTCTAAAAGTTCGTACTGCAATTTATTACGAAGTTTTGTTTTAGCCAAGTTCATTGTTGAAAATGCTCGCACTATGGGATTCCAGAGAGGAATTACAAGCAGAACGATATGCTGTTTTTGAAGACGAATAAGTCAATTTAAAAGAATTAGGAGCTTGTTCAATAGGTTCTCGCCATTCTTTTAATCAACAATAAAAATACATACACCCAGAGAAAAAATATGTTTAAATTTGTTCACCTCCAACAAAACTATTTTTAAAGAGAATTGCAAACATATTATGTTTAAATTTAACCATATTATTGTCACAAACATATTATTGTTAAATTAGTCCTCCATCAAGAAGGCACAACCATATTATGGTTACCTCCGAACATCTTTTGGTTAGTAATAACTAAAATATGTTTAACATTTATAATAGCATGGTTGATTTTCAACCAAAGAATGTTGCTCTTAAAACAATTTATTGTCATATTTAACCATAACATGTTTAGAGGCAACCATAATATGGTTGTGGCTTCTTGATAGAGGACTAATTTAACAATTATATGTTTGTCGGTGACAATAATATGGTTAAATTTAAACATAATATGTTTAAAATTTTGTCTAAAAACAGTTTTGTTGGTGGTGACCATATCTAAACATATTTTTTTCTCTGCGTGTACATCAGTCATTTATTTAATACTTCGATGCATCAGAAGTACTTACCAATAGCCCAGCATTCCTTTTCGCAAACTTTATTATATTGTCTTTCGTATTTACTTATTTTGGGGGAAGAAATATTTCCTTGAAAATTGTCCTTTAAAAAAACAAAAATTGTATGTGTTGTCAACGGTTTTAGATTCTTTTTTTAAATTCTTTTTTTTTTTTTGAAACACTCACTCACACACGCAGAGAAAAAATATGGTTGGGCATGGTTACGGCAACTACACTATGTTTATTGTAACAATATATTGTTGTCGTACACAAAATATAGTTATTTTTATTTAATATCAATAATATTATAGTTACTGTTAACATCTGAAAAATAATCATTTTTATAACAAATAAATAATGATATTTATTTATTTTATTTTTATTATAACTATAAAATAATATAATTATTTTATTATATTTGGTGGAATATTCGAATTTTTTCTGATTGAATAGTTATTTAGTGATATATAAACTTCTTGTGGGGTTGACAGTTTTTGGTGGGACATTAACGACGTATCTATGCTTTCACTCCAAAGTAGCCAAGGTGGTCGTAGACTATTGAATTTGATCTTTGGTGTTTGATTTATATCTAATAGATTTATATATTCAGCGATTCTTTGCACAGTTGATTTGAGTTTTTTATTGCTTGATGTATATTGATTATATTGTATTATTTGTTTTTCTGATGGTGTTTGCAGTTTTGTTGTATTTAATTGAATGAGATTATTTAGGGTCGGAAGACCTGTTTCCGTTAAAATATTCCGTACGGGGTTGGACCTAAATGAGCCAATTGTAAATCTTGCAGGTGCGTGATATATAGATTGTACTTTGTTTAGTTCTGCTTTTGCAGCGTGCCCATATATTGGTAGGCCGTATTCTATTTTTGATACTAATATAGCTTTTACTATATTTATAGTTGTTTTTGGGTGGTCTCGTAATACATTTTATTAAATTTAATCTTTTATCTTTAGTTATTTAATATGTTCGTTCCATCTGTATTTTTGGTCGAATATCAGACCTAGAATTTTGATTTTATCTACCGAGTTTATTACCTTCGATTGTATGTTTATATCTGGGATACCACAGTGTATAGATTTGGTCTTTTCATAAGAAATTTTTGCACCGTATTCGTCGCATCAGTTGCTTAGATCAGAAAATAGATTATCAATCTTAAGTTAATCTAAAGTTTAAATATGTTTTATAATTAAACATAAATCGTCAGCGTACATACAATGGTTGAATGTTGGGTGTTTAAGTAAAATTGAATTTAGTCTTTCATAAGCAATATGGAATAGAAACACGGATAAGGGTGACCCCTGAGGTATACCGTTTTCTAGCGGAAATATATGTGAGAAGGTGTTATTTACTCTTATTCTAAATTTTCTATTGTTTAAAAAGTTAGAGATATATCTAAGGATCCTAAATCCGATTCGCCACCTATTCTATCAAAGGCTTTTTCGAAATCCATTGATAGCATTATAAGGTGGTTTCTCGTGGAAAGTGATTTTGTGATTTGTTGATCTAAAAATAGCAAGGCGTCACTGGTACCCTTGCGTGGCTTGAATGCTGCTTGTTTTGGGTGTATGAGTTTGTTTTTTTGTAAAAACCAGGCTATTCTCCTAGCCATAATCTTTTCCATCAGTTTGCTCATACATGAAAGCAAGGAAATAGGTCTATACCCACTAAGTTTATTTTTTTTCTTTTCCAAGTTTTGGTAGTGGTATTATAGTGGATATTTTCCAGTCTTGTGGAATGTGTCCAGTGTTGAAAATTTTGTTAAATATATTTAATAATAGTAGTTTACCTGTGCTTGGCATATTCTTTAACATTGGATAGTCTATTTTGCCGAATCCAGGAGTAGTTCCCTTTAAGGAATTAAGTGCTGAATGTAGTTCTATTAGTGAGATATCAGAGTCGATGAATTTCGCTGAGGCGTGGGGGGTGTAATCAATTAAGATTTTTATACTGTTTTTGCTGTTTATAAAGTTTTGACTGAAATTAGTATTGCTTGATTGGGAAGACCACTCTCTGCCGAAGAGCATTGCTATTTTACTAGAATTTGTAAGGTTATTGTCTAGGAGCTCTATGCTATGTATTTTCCATAAAGTTTATTAACATTACTCCAGATTGTTATAATAGATGAGCTTGGACTTATGTCGGAAGTAAATTTGTAGAAGCTATCTTTTTTGGCTAATTTTGCTTGTTTTTTTTAAAGCGGGTTGGCTTTACGGTACTTAATTTTATTTTCAGGAGTGGGGTGGTTTTTAAAAATGTGCCATTTATTTTGTTTATCGTTTCGAAGGGCTAGTAAAGTTTTGTTTCACCAATGAACGGTCTTTTGTTTAGGTTTGTTTAAAGTTATAGGTATTGATTCGTTAGCAGCAGATCTTATTATTTTTTTGAATATTGCAACATCTTTATTACTATTATTGTTGAGCGATATATTCGATACCTTATTGTTTACTATAAATAATGATAACTTTGAAAACATATTATATTCCTCACAACCAGTTAATGATATTAAATAGCCATAACATGATAACTTTCTATACGTGTACTCATAAATGTTTAACATACAAACAAAATATCTTTACTCTAATAATATTTTGTTATCGCCATTTGTAAAAAAATTTCCATCAGTTGTGTCGTTTGTTTTACATATGCCTATCGCATTAATTGCTATTTAGTGGTTAAACAAAAAAAAAATACCCATTAAAAAAACGAAGTTTAAAGTAATTAAAAAATAAAGCAATTGTAGGTTCATTTAAAAAAAATGTAGAGTGTAACAAAATAAAATATCAATGCTAAAAAAATTTTAATATTGTTGAAAATGGTGCAAAAATATTGACCATTGTTTTGTGTTATTTTAGAGAAAAAGAATGAGAATTCTATACAATAATTCATTAATAATTGCGACATATGACAACAATAGGTTAATAATATTATGTTGTAAAATTGCATCATATTATGATGTGAAATATCTGTAACGGTTTGACGTTAAGGTTGCCAGTAAGTAAATAATCATAAATATACATTAAAAACATTTTTCGGTTTTATATTTAATATACATATTATAATGATTAACATGATAATGATATGATTACTTTTTAACTTATTATGATTAACATGATAATAATATGATTACATTAACTTATAATTTGATGTAATAAATACAAATTAGGCTTAAAGGAAAAATATTATGATGTAATATTACGAATATATTTGGTCATAATAATTTTCAATAATAATCGTAATATGTTGACTACAATCATGAATCTTATCATAATATGTTGCTCTTAGAATATGTTTACCACAACCATGTTTTTTCTTTGCGTGCATGAATAATAACAAAAGTTTATTAAGTACCTTTCAACGAAAAAAAAAGGTAATAGATCTTACTTAGGACCCTTAACATCGTATAAATTGTGGTTAAGAGTAAGATAAAGGTTTTGCTACTTTTTTTAATATTTTATATACGAAACAAAGAAAAATGAGCGTAAATAATAAAAAAAAGGGAACTAAATTAAAAATATTTAAAATCCAAAAAATTTTTTAATCTCCAAATGACTTTCTTTGGTGATAAGTCCCCAAGTTCTTTCTTTTAAACTTAACACAAAAATCAGAAACACGTTTACGGTTCCGAATAGGCCCTAATCTCAATTTTGGAATTTTGGCACTTTTTGGGTGCCCCGGTCCCGCCAGAGACTGGTTTTTTCCTGTAGACAAGCGTATGGCTTCGCGGGATAAGCATTTTTTTATTAACATTTTATTTACAATGTATCCATTTAAGGATGTTTTTTTGGTGGCTGGGTAGTAGATTCCTGCACGAATTGGGAGATGTCTCGGGCTGCGTGCTCGAGAAACTGACGGAATTCGTAATGGGAAGGACCTGGCAGCGCGGCAGGAGGCTGGGGACTGGAAACATGTAGGGCAGTTTTCTGTTTGGTAGGGTTGTTTTGCTTGTTCTGTCCTATTTCTTATCTTCCACTATCTTCCTTTCCTGTGCTTTCACCATTTACTTCTCCTTCTCTTTCACACTAGATTTCTTTCACTTCTTTGCTTCTATCTTTCACTAATTAAGGCGTCAGAATGGACCATGTTGGTCTCTGGGTGAGGGTGCGATGTGCTTCACACCAGCCTTTCTAACCTAACCTAACCATCCATTTAAGGATAATAAGCAAATTTTATACACTATATAAATGCATTAGTTGTTGGACTACATTGAAAACAACAACTCAAAAAGAACATAATTTTAGGAATTTAAACAATTATTAGCAAATGAATAAACCATAAATTAATAAGTTAATTCATTTGGTAGCATAGGAAGAAAAAAAAACTAATGGTGTGTGTGTGTTTTTTTTTTTCTTCTCCTTATATGAGACTATGGGAAATTATGGATCGACCATCTATAAATTTAACAATGATATTTTCAGACTTCTTAACCTTAATTTTTATTATATTTTTTTGATTTGATTCTTTATAGTAAATATTGTGAAAACAGAATAGAAATATTAACTTTTGCAGAAGACTATTAACATTTAGAGCCATAACTCCTTTCCTACAAAACTCCTAAAAAGTTTGGGATCCAAATATAGTAATTTGAATCCCAAATTTTTTTTGGAGAACTTGAAACAATTTGACACTAAAATTATTATTTCCTATTAAGTGGGTTGTATGTGAACATATTTCAAAACAGACGGACGTGGGTTATTCAAGTTAGAATTGCCTAAGGACCTGGAACAGATAAATATTTTTTTTTTTTTTTTGTTTTTGTTACACACGGAATGGTAAACTTATTCAGCACTCGTGGTAGTGAAGAATATAACAAATATTAAAAAAATTACTTGTGGTCAGCCAGCCAGTCAGTGTAAATATGAATAATGTCTGTTTAAATTAAATATGGGGCAAATTATCAAAAACAACAGAAACATAAATCTTTGTTAGAAAAAAATTTACTCAACAAAAAACATTTTAATTTAGAATAATCATCAAAGGAGATGTCAGTTACAATTCAACAATGATTTTCAGTTTAAAGCCTCAGGCGAAAAACAAAAATAATTCACTAGTTTATAAGCACATGTGTCTCGGATTATGGACAGACACATTTGATTTTTCTTCTCGTTTTTAATTTTTAGTATCATGAAAATTGTCTAGGAAAATGATTGTCTAAGCAAATGCGAAATTTTTGATGATTTATATTTAATTGGTCATAGTGTATGCGATTTATTTATATAAATATCCTTTAACTGTGGAGGTGAAATTTTGGGAGATACTTGA
The DNA here is from genome assembly GCA_943735925.1 of Pollenia amentaria. Classification (NCBI taxonomy): domain Eukaryota; kingdom Metazoa; phylum Arthropoda; class Insecta; order Diptera; family Polleniidae; genus Pollenia; species Pollenia amentaria. The sequence continues at coordinate 276,546,088 of OX031006.1, read as the reverse complement.
TGACGTGGTGGTAAATTTTACCCCTCTAAATTTTACTAAAAAAAATTTTGTAAAAAATATTTTTTTATAATTATTTGTTTTTGAAAAGCAAGGTACTACTTTTTTAATCACAAAAAATAAAGAAACCAAAAATTATTTATATAACAGGTACTTTACTTCACAAACCTTTTTTTTTAAATATAAAAAAACGATATATCAAAACCATATCAAAAAAATATGAATTAAAAAAAAAACAAAAAGTTAAAAGGCATTTTTTTACAGCCAAACGTATACACTATCAGGACTGATTTTTGTTTCAATTCATGAAATCCCGGGATTTCGGGATTTTTCGGGATCAATGTGTTTCTTTAAGATGCTATTTTATTAATAAACAACACTTTTTTAATATTTAAAAGGTTTTATATACGTAACATAAATTGAATTGAAACAACAAAACAATTTATTTTATACATATGTTTATAAAACTGGCGTCACCCATGATCAAACTGATCAGATTCTGAAAAAAGCTTAAAAAAATTTACGTATCTCTTAGTTTTTCTAGATCAATTCATTTCGGTTTTTTGACAGCAATTCAATTTTTAATGTGAATTAAGTTGTGACGACATTAATACACTGCAAAGTGTAGTCCCTCATCGATCTCGATAGCTGAGATAAAAACTGTAAAACTATGTCGACTGCAGTACACATCCAGGGTGAGGGCGAAATTCATAATCAAAAATTTAAGTACGTTTGAAATTTGTTTTAAAACAATATGTTATACAAATGCTTCTTAAAATAGATTTCAAGTTTAAATAATTTATTTATGAATACGTCTGGTTACTTATCGACATCAGCCTCACAAATAAATTGGTTAAAATATAAAAAATATCTGAGTGCCCATTGCACAGAAAATGTTCCGCTTAGCACACCGGAGAACGTGGATCTCGCTATTGTTAATTTTGACAGTTATCTCAAACTAGCTGTTCAACATTCCAGCATAACACTCAAAAAAACCAAAAACAAAATCATATATTCTACAGATGTCGAGCGTCTATTGACTGAAAAAAGGAGAGTTCGTAGAGAGTGGCAATTGCACAGATCCCCCCAACTTAAGACTTTATCTCGAAGCCACCATTGAGAAACTTGAATGGAAGTTGGGCAAGAAATTATATTGAAAAAGGAAATCTGTTTGCTAATCATCTGAAAAAAGTATTTACCCATAATATATTTCGCGATATAGCAGTCGATTTACCGGCTGTAAATGTTAGAGCAGCTATTCCCCTAAGATTCGAGTTTAGAGAAATCGAAAAGGCTATTTGTGACTTAAACACCTAGAAGGCAACAGGTATTGATAAGATTAGTAATAAAATGCTTTTGGAGCTACCAAGTACAGCAAAAAAAATTATTCTTTTTATTTTTAATGCTATTTTACGCCTTCAATACTACCCTCAGAAATGGAAGGTTTCCTTAGTAACCATGATACCAAAGCCAGGAAAGGATCACACAAAAGTTGAGTCATACAGGCCTATTAGCTTATTATCTAATATTTCAAAGCTATTTAAGAAACTACTAGTGGCAAAATTAACGCCGATTTTAAATGAAAATAGATGTATTCCTAATCATCAATTTGGGTTTAGAAGAAAGCATAGCACAATTGAACAAACTCATCGAATAGTAAATGTAATAAGAAAAGCCTTTGAAGAAAAAAAATATTGCTCAGCACTCTTCATCGATGTGTCTCAAGCTTTTGATAAAGTCTGGCATGAAGGTTTACTACTGAAATTGCAGCAAAACTTGCCAGCAAACATACACAAGCTGTTAGAAAGCTACTTAGTCGGTCGTCAATTTATTATTAAAGAAGGCGATTTTTTAAGTTCTCCTCAGCCAGTTAACGCTGGAGTCCCACAAGGCAGCATCCTGGGCCCTCTATTGTACTTAATTTATACTTCGGACATGCCAACAAACAGCTACACACAAACCTCAACATTTGCGGATGACACAGCTTTCCTAAGCGTACATGAAAACTGTCAAGAAGCATCTCGTTACTTACAGGATCACATATTTGAACTGGAAAGGTGGTTAAAACAATGGAGGATAAAGATCAATGAGCAAAAATGCGCACATATAACATTCACATTGCGTCGGGAAACATGCCCCCCTATTAAAATCAATAATCAAATAATACCCCAACACTCGCATGTAAAATACCTCGGTATACATCTAGATCGGCGTTTAACGTGGAAATGGCACATAGAAGCAATATTAACTCAAATGAAACTAAAAGCAATTCAAATTAATTGGCTGATTGGAAGAAATTCTGTTCTTAGTCTCGATTGCAAACTTCTACTTTACAACTCTATCTTAAAGTCAATTTGGTGCTACGGTATTCAGTTATGGGGCACTGCCTCGGCTTATAATATCGAAAAAATTCAAAGGCGCCAAAATAAACTTCTTCGAATAATAACAGCCGCTCCCTGGTATGTCAAAAACTCAAATATCCACAAGGTAAAAACTATGATAACGAAATATGCAGTAAAATATTTAAAAAGGCTGGAACTGCACCCAAATCCCTTAGCTCGAAATATTTTAAATTATGGCGGCCACACTCGCTTAAGGAGAAGAGACACTGCAGTACTCACCCAATCAGATGAGCGATAAACACTTACATATGTGAACAGAAACCGTGATGACTAAATCTTTTTGTCTGGCACTGGCAGGACATAAAGTAAATATTAGGATAAGATTTGATTAATTATTGTTAGTTCATATTTAATATATGAAGATTCAATAAATAAATACTGAAAAAAAAAAAGCTATCGAAAAAAATTTTTTGAGCAAAAAAAAAAAAAAAAAAAAAAATACCGTTTCCAAAAAAAATAAAAAATAAGTTTTAAATTTAAAAAAAAATTTTTCGATAGCTTGAAGAAATAGCTATCTAATTTGTTTGGGACAAATTTTGCTAACACCAATAGATAATAAGTTACATGGAAGAGAAAGAACACCGGTTTGGCCAAAATGTCAAATTTTGACCCCCTCTAACTCAGAAACTTTTTGACCGATCTTATTGAAAATTTGTGTCTAAACTACTATCCAATAAGGCTAACCTAGGTGCAAATTTAATCCAAATCGGAAGACATCGATTTCAAAAGTTGGGTCACTTGACATGAAATCCCCCATATATATATATGTATATATGTCCTTTATTTGTCCAAAAACAATATGTATACAAAAAATGTAAAATAAAATATTTAAATAAAATGTTTACGGAGAACATAGGGCGTAAACGAATTCTCTCCATCTATTTATGTCTCTGTCAAGAAGTTTAACCTCGTTCCATGTAGGACGAGCAGTTTCATATTCTTTTCTGATGACCCGGATCCAGGAATTACGTAGTCGACCAGGCTGACGCTGACCTTGAGGATTCCAGTCTGGGGCAATATGGCAATATAAGTTGATGGTCGTCTGAGAATATGGCCGATCCATGTCCATTTAGGTCTTTGTGTATCACTTTCAATAGGGCAGCAATGTGCCAGACTCCACAGGGTTTCATTGGATACCCAATTCGGCCAGTAAATCCGTAATATCTGTCTCAGACACGGGTTAACGAACGTTTGTATTTTGTTCGTAGTTAATTTTGTGAGTCTCCATGTAGTGCAACCAATTGGCAGTACAGATTTTACTCTACAGTTGAATATACGTAGTTGGGTCTTCTGAGATAAATTTTTAGCGCGCCAAACCTTGTGCAGCTTTAGGAACGCAATACGTGCCTTGTTAATGCGGTCATCAACATCGGGTACAGAGCCACCGTTTTTAATTTGATTTTTTCAATTTGAACAAAGATTAATTCATAATCAAATAGTATGCACTGGTTCAGTTAAAATTCATTTAGATTTATTAGGCTGCGGCACATTTAGTTACTAATGCGAATGCATTAAAATCTCCTTTAATTTCTACGACGGTTTTTAATCGCTCTAATATACCTTTAAGAAGCAACTTGAGAATAACTTTACAGAAATTTAACTAAATTGAAATCGAAGCTTGCGTAACTGAATAGAAATCACGCTCAGTTTAAACAATATTTATTTAAAATACAACACTATAATGAGCTGACTCAATCAGCCATGTCACAGAGTACAATTTTGTTCGGAAACGGAATTCATTCCGTATTTTGGTGCTTCAGAAAACTACGAAAAAACTTTGCGGAATGAAACCATTTTTGTTTTCATGAACGGAATGGGAGTTTTCTGTATCTTAAAGGCGAAAAAACTATCAAAATATACTTTATATCAATAAACAAATATGTTTTCTTTGGTTCCGAACGAAATCATTCCGAACGGAATTGTACTCTGTGACATGGTTGTACATTAACAAAAGCGCACCATTTTTAAATTGAAATCCCATAATAAATATTAACAACTAAAGAGGTTCTAGATCTAATCCGTTAAGTCCAATGGTTCGTTTTAATAGCTGGTTCTCAATTAAGACTTTTTGACTCTATGTCAGGAGAACCAAGCCACTTTTAAATTGATGCGCTATATCAATTTTAAGTGATAATAAACAAAGAGATAACAGATCCAATTCGTTGCATCTTAAAAAAGTCTCCTAGTCCAATTCCCCACAGTTTACATAGTTCGTCAATTGGTCTTCTGGACACTGATATAATTTATAAGTTACAATTTCATCCTCCGAGTCTATTAACGCTTTAACAAATAAAATTTCTGGCCAGTATAACACAGTTGTGAAAAAGATTTACAGGAGTACAAGCTGGGTAGACCTAACCTCATGGTGGTCTTCAACACTAAGTGACAAATAATGCGTTTACCGCCCGCCCCTGTGCATGAGATCAACCAGCACTAGGGATGCCAATCCCGAAATCCCGAATACTGAAATCCCGGGATTATTCTCCAAAAATTAGACCCGAATCCCGGGTTAAGTAAAAAATATAGTAATTTGTTATTAAATTATTAAATACAACTATGTTAACTCTTGTACGAGTACATAAATGACAGGACTAACTAAGTTTAAAATAATTTTAAAATAATTATTTTTAATTATTTAAGCTTGAGGTCTTTTTATTTATAAAAAATATTATATTTATTTTTTTTTTTTCAATATTTCGCTAACCTTTGTTTAGCATCTTCAGGAAATTAACAAATTTTTATATAACGAAAAAACAAACAATTACAAAATTATGAAAAAAATTATTTGTCATAAATTAAACTCAAAAACCTATTTGTCATAAAAAATTTCAAAAACATATTAACAAAAAAATAAAATTAACTAAATTATAACAATGCATATAAACTGGAAAAATTTCTTATCTATAAACCTAATTCAAAAACTAAGTATATCTACAATAATAAAAAATAGTTTCACTAAATTAATTAATTTACATGTTCTTCCTAACTTCTGTTTTTTTCGTACTTTTTGTCAAGAATTCTTCTTGAAAATCCAAAGTACTTTTTTTCATGTTTGTGAGTGAGAAAAACGGCAAACCCCACCTACGAGATTCTGTGGTTGCAATCGAAACTAGTCTGGGCAACATTTCCGTGAAAGCCTGGGTTCAAATCTCAGCGCAGTCAAGAGTGAAAAATTATCAAAAAAATTTTAATTAATTTCATGTTGTAAAATTCCTGTCTTCATAAAAATAATTAATCCAAATTAAAATATCTAAATTTGGATTAAAAACCATTAACAGTTCAAATTTTAAAATTCTTAAAAACAGTCCCTTGTCAATTTTCGTATATTGCTCTATTATGTTCCATTTTTCCTCTATTATTTCAAGTGCCAAAGTGACAGGTACACTAGGAAATAGCGATACTCCATCTAATGAAATTAACTTTTCATTTGTCTGTATACAATGATTCCTTAATTTCTCTTTAAATTGCACTGAATCGTTAACATTAAATATAGAATGTTCAGTTATTCTCTTTAAAATATTCGTTAAATATCTACACAATTCATAAGAAGGTGAGTTAATAAAAGAACATATTGGTCTCAAGGGAAACCCAACCTTATGAATTTTTGGTAAACCATAAAGTTTTGGAGAAGTAGCAATATTCGTTTTTAGTTTATGTCTTTCGGATACGGATATAATTTTCTGCCTAAAAAGTTCCTCTATAATTTCGTTATTAGTTTTCTCCAACCTATTCGTAGGATCCCTACTGATTACTTAATACTTTGTATCATCTAATATGATATTACTAATTCTTATGTCATAATCTCCTTTAT